>OW026313.1:10683260-15683260 GCA_932273695.1 Apotomis betuletana | reverse complement strand
CTATAAGTTGGTTCATATAGAGGTTAAACAACTTCGGTGAACTAAGTCCACCCTGCCTTACCCCGCAATCCATCCTATACACGTCAGAATACGTGCCAGCCCATTTAACAGTATTCATCTGGTGGGCGTACCAGTACTTAAATACGGACGTGACTTCGCGGGGAACACTTGTATGTTCACGTAGTTTATGCCATAGCTTATCATATATAACCAAATCGAATGCCTTTGATAAGTCCAAAAAACAGGCGAATATCGGTCTTTTACGACTGGTGTAGTACTGAACAGTCTGCTTGAGACACAATATTGCGCTTTCAGTAGATAAGCCCGGCTTGAAGCCGAACTGAGCGTCATGCAAGTCCAGGTGTTTTCCTAGTATTTCGTCAAGCAGACTATCCAGCACCTTAGCCACAACTGTGGCAAGTGATATGGGCCTGTAGTTGGACAAATCAGAAGCATCGCCTGTTTTATTTTTTATAATAGGTACTACGACGGTATGCATTAGCTCATCAGGCAAGTAACTATGGGTAACACATAGGTTGAAAAACAGAGAGAGGACTCTAGGGAGATGATCGCCAGCAAACTTGAGATGCTCAATACTGAGGCTATCATACCCCGGCGACTTGCCCCTCGCCATATTTTTAATAGTACAACCCACTTGCTTCGCTGTAAACCTGACACTCGGCGCCTCGGGTTGGTTCCCAGTATCGAGCGTCTCCGTTGACTGGGGTAGCGGTGACGTAACCTTGAAATGTTGCCTAAAAGCATTCGCAATACTGCTCGGATCATCGTATTTGGATCCTGTAGAATAGAAACCTGGTTCTGTTTTAGGCCATAAGTAGCAGGTTCTTGCGACTCATGCAGTGCATTTAAAGTATATATTTTGATTGTCTTGTCTAATAACTTCGCCATTTTGCCATTATAAGCATTAACTAGTCTGACTTTAACGATTTTTTCCCAGAATGTTGCTTAAGGCTATTGAAATCAAAATATATCCTAACTTCAATCTTAGAGAAGACGGCATTCATTACCACTGGCTTGGGATACAGTTGTACCTACATGTAGTCAAGGATCAAGCTCGACGAAAGATTGGAAACCCTGGACCTTAAACGGTGTAAAACAAGAATAGTGTCCAAAGAAGAAAATTCCGGGACGAAACTTCTGTTTGTTTAAAAATTATGAAATAAAAATAAAATTAATAATTTAAAAAACCCCCGACTTGACAACCAATAAAAAGAAAGAAATAAAATCTACGAAATGTGCCTATACAATGAACAGTAGAAAAAGAATCCAAGCTTCGTTGCGTCGGGGGACCGCTAAGTAAATGAAATGCAATGTACTGAAAATCGTAAAGTGGGAAGCCCAAATGCATGCATGCAATGCTGCGTTGAAAAATATATTTCATTTCATTTAGGTACTTAGCGGTCCCCCGACGCAACGAAGCTTGGATTCTTTTTCTACTGTTCATTGTATAGGCACATTTCGTAGATTTTATTTCTTTCTTTTTATTGGTTGTCATGTCGGGGGTTTCTTAAATTATTATTTTACTTAAATGCCGCGTTCCTTATAATTATAAAGCATTGTGATTTATGTACCTCCCCACAATTAATCTTGTAGGTAAGTACCTACTTTAACGGTACTGTTAGGGGAACGTTTTAACGCGATGTACGTTTTCTTTTGTTTCTTTTGTCAAAACGATTCCGTGGATTTTAACTAATTTTAGTACAGGTCTGGTTCAATATGTATTACACTGTTTTTAATCTAAAAGCCGCGTTCTTTATAATTAAGAATCATCGTGATTTATGTACCTCCCCACGATCAATCTTCCAGATTTGCCTCGAGTGCGATAACCATGGTCACAAGTCGGAACTCGATCGCTTCGACCATTTATCTACGACAACTTAAATTGTGTGCCGCCAGTTCCTCGCATTATTACCACAGGATAAATCAATTTGGTCATTCTTTAAAATGAGTTTTTATAATTTCAAGAAGTTGGCCACGATGGGTTAGTTCATTAATATTATTAAAACTATCGTGAGACATCTTTGATAATTATAAAAACGGTTTAAACTCACAGTCACTCCAGTTCGAAACCGGTCGAGCGGTTCCTGACAATTTTTACGTGAGTTAAACTGTTTTATAATGGTTAGTTAATTTTTCAATACCTAGTTCAATAATTTTGTTCTTTGCTCATCAAAACTCGTTAAATGAATTGCCATTTTGCTTGATCATTTACTTAATACTTATATAAAAAACAAATTTAACATTATAAAAGCATGCTGCCGGTTCCGATATGGCGATACGATATCGGTGGCACCGCTGATCGTTGAGCCCTCTCTCTTATACTCCCAAACAAAATTCAATTCACTGTTAGTGAGGGCTAACCAGTACAATTCATGTCTTAAATAAAGATCATCGAGGATTAAAAAAATGGTTGGTGGTAAATAAATGCACAAAAATAGCATAATACAAAATTATTTTACTTTATTAGTCTCTTTTTTAACAAGGCTCAGTTCATGATGAACAATCATTTTATTACATTGAAATTGTACCAAGTGTTATTAAAAATTTGCTATAACTTGATCCTTGAAAATATTCCGCATTCCATGACGAGGACAATATGATAATGGCACTTCGACGTAAGCTGAAAAAAAAAGACGTAAATACAGTAATTAAAAAAAGTATTGGATACTAGAATAGTAACTGAATACTAGGTAGTCTTAATCAGAAAAATACACGGGGTTTATACCTATAATATGTTATATTTTACGAAGAAAACTCCCGGACTCTCTTACATAACATACATTATGAAAGGTGTTTACTAAGATCGTTTAAGCCAAATATTGCTCGACATGTTTCGAATCGGTTCGCAATTTATTATCAAGAGATCCGATCAGTCGCGGCGGCGGTCAATCGAACACGCTCGACAAACGAATTACGAGTAAGCCCGTAGTTATGTGTGTTAATAAGTTGCATTGCCAAAGAATTGCTCGATATAATGCAGGTTGGCCGTTTGCTGGTTTCTCACACTTGTCCAAAGGCACGTTACTGAATATCAAATTGGCAAGGTGTCAATTTAGGATTCCTCCTATACAGTTAAACAAAGAAATAAATTAAATATTGATAACTTCCAATATTGATAAAAAGAACGTAAAGTTGCACTGCACTCACGTGGGTTAGTGTTTTCCCACGGGAAATAAGAAAATGCCGAACTAAATCTCTGTGTACACGAGTGTGAACATGGTATAAATTTATGTTGTAATAAAATGCCTTATTATTTATTCATATCGTTTCACATTTTCGTTATTACCTATAGATATAGGTAAATTTACACATATAGTGATCAGAACGTTTCCTTTGGCAGGTTGAGGCTTTTGAACCCTAATAACATTTCGAGAAAGAGAGCCATTTTGTATTTCAGTGCGGGAAGAAGTTATGACGTCATCTATTCTTTTGTATGGGATTAAAAAAAAAGTGTTCTGAATCCGATCATCTAATGAAAGGATTTAATCAGCCAATGCCAAATATATATACCAGGTGTTTCCTGTAATAGGAGCAATAAATTAAAACATAGATTTTACTCGTTAAAATGATCAACATTTGTTCAGCAACTTTAAAAAAAAGTCAGCATTCAAAATGTTATTGTTTCAAACAAATTAAATTGACTTGCTGGACGGGGTATTCTTTTTATAGAAAATGTATATTTTTTTATTTTATTTTCTAATTAGCTTTAAGCCATTGTACATACAATTATCCTTTCTTTTATATTTATCTATAGTTTTTATTATAGTAAATATTGTAAATATATTGTCATGTATGTGTTTATTTTAAAATAAACCTTTGAACCTAATTAAATTGTATCGTCCAACATTGACATTCCCTCAGCATTGACATAGCTGTCACTCTACTAATATCGGACATTTCGCAATACATTGCTTCTTTGTCTAAACATTATTCTACAAAATATCATTTAATACACGTTATTTTCAGAAGTTGCTTAACAAATGTTGTCCAGCTTCAAGCGAAGAATTTATGTTTTAATTTATCGCTCCTATAATAGGAAACACCCGGTATACACTGCATTATTACATTAATGCTATTACATAAATTTGGAATGAAACTGAAATACATTATGGAATATACCAAGTTTGGGCTCTTGCAGGTAGGATGTTCTTATAAAACATATACGCCAAATAACCAAAAAAGGAATTAGGAAATAATTTCATTTACTTTTTCATTTAGTGTGAAATAATTTATATTAGAAAACTGTAATGTAAAAATGACACAAATCGCGCTGTAACTTTAAGAGCCCACCCATGCAAAATTTGTCAGGAGAATGATCCTAGATCTCAACATCCATAGTGATAAAAAATCTGTCCCTTGGAAATAAGAAACTTAAACAGCTTTTCTTCAATCTTGTCAACGTGAAAACAAGATTGGTAATAATTTTCTCGATACTTTTATCTCTCAAACATAACCTTTTTTTCAGATATTTTTGGTTGGATCATCCCTTCCGTTTTTAACAATGTTTTTTAGCTTAATAGATGCACAATTATAAGTTCTCAAGAACGAGAGAGCTAGCCAACACGATGGCGCCCTCTTAAGAGGAGGAAGATAATAGGGACATGCCTCTCTCAGTCTGAGTAAATTTAAGCACAAGTACTTCGAGTAGCTTTGCCAAGAAGGAGAAATGATTTTCCATCCTGACTGAACGGAGCGAGCTGTGTTCCTCTTCTCTTCCTCTTTCTAAAGTTACGCAAAAGAAACCTTGATATATTTAAGCGAAGACTGCCCACTAATACGAGTATTGTCGGAAAAAACCGGAATTTTATCGCAAATAAAACGTGGACGTAACGTTCCAGGTCACATCGTGCCGTTACGTGTTGCAACGCGATGTTACACCTCGTCGCAATGATAAACGTTATCGTAACAGGGGCCAAGACTTAGTGCCTTAACTCAATAGGTAAGATACATAATACTCGTATCTATCTCGGATATCTTGCAGAGATTTCCGAAGTGGCGATATACCTAGTATATCGCCACTACAACAACCCGGTTGCGTTATGTTTGCGCCATATTTATATGCGACGCTATATGTAGATATCATCCTCAAACTTTACTTGGCCGATTAGTAACTTTACGCCGCTTGAGTCGCAAATATTGCGCTTTAATGTAATGACAGACGATATAACAACCTGAATTATTATAATAAAGTACGCTATTTTAGTTCTAGTACTTGTTGTAGCCATCACCTTTTACTATTTAGTTTAAAGGATTGCTATTCTGTAGCACTAAGCGAGTATCGAATGGGTCTTTTGAATAGACTTAAGGGGATATAAAAGACTAAGCCTCTACGAGTGTTCGGTATTTTCAAACACACTGAAATATAAAAAGGACTTCACCTAAAAAATAAGATATCCTCGAATACGTATTATGTTTGAGCCTGTAGTTTGAACTACTGTGTACATTTCCGTGGTATATTTTTATGTAAGATTTTAAAAGAAATCTTAGTATTAAAGTCAGTTTGATGGAAGTAAGCTAGTTTTTAATTTCTCATTTAATTTCCGCCTTTTATTTGTGGATTCCATAATAACCAGGTCCTATAATCGAAAATAATCTGTTAATCATCTTGACGAAAATGAGGAGTATTAAGCGCGCGCGGTGCAAATTAGTAGGTACGTATTAATTAACACTTTCACGGGCATCGCGCCGAGACGTAAATTCTCGAGACACGGAACCACGTCTGTGGATGGTGAGTTTTATCTTCGCAAAACTGCGACTCCGTCTACAGCCGCGTATTTTTATAAAAAAATGCAAATGCCTTGCCGGTTTTGGTTACAATTTTTATGAGCTTTTGTCTGAGCCGTATCATGTAATGTTTACTCAAAATGGTCGACGTTCAGTGAACGTGTTAATCGAGTCAGATTCCTACGTTTTTTTTAGTCTGGGTATGCCATTAGCCAATTTCAGAGGGTATTATCATATTGTTAAAAGACTATGCTATTCAAATGTTCCTGCTGACAGAAGATTCTAGCGGATAAAATTAAGCTACTACTATTAATAAGTACTGCGATCAAAAACAATAGGTAATAAAAGTTTTCATCAGACGTAGTCTGAAACCGAAGTCTGTAAATTTTGAGTAGGTATAATAAATGTAAACATATTACTCTCCCAATCTTCGCTTCCACGACAGTTCAGCATGTCCAACTGGCAGCCATTGGTAAAGGATCTGTACACGTAATTCCTTAATCTGGACGCGGCGCAAACTGGACGATAATGCCGTGGACAGAACACTGGACAAGATTCCTCCTCGTAGAACCTTCGCAGACTCTTCCTAGCTTCATTCTTGATGCAGAAGTATAGAGGAGTTTCGGAGAGCTCTGGAATAGGGATTCATGATAAGGGTTTTTTTTTATGTCATAGGGGGCAAATGAGCAAACGGATCGCCTGATGGAAAGTGATTAGCATCGCCCATACACACCTGCAACACCAGAGGAGTCACAAGTGCGTTCCCGGCCGGGATTGAATTATCGAGTGCAAATGACATAAGGAAGAGTAAGTACTAATGAAGTAGAAATCAGTGTTATATTTTTTTCGGAGTCGATTGATTTTGATTGTCGTTGTCGTCGTAGATAAAATCTTTACATAATTATTGTGTCATAATAGTGGAAATACATTTCGCCAATAAAAAGTGGGTATACACTTTTATCTTAACCAGAATGGATACATTCTAATGCACCTCAATACGAATTACGAATATGAATACCGAATAGACTTCTCTTCCGACCACGTTGCCTTCATTTACTTACGGCGCCAGCAATGAGAACTGTGTCCCGCCGAAAATCAACGCTTGCACCTCATTCAAATCTCGCTCTCAGAATCGGCACCAAACTGTGATTGGTTTGTGGGTCATTGTGGGTAGATGGTTGGACGTATGCGATAAATGTTTGAGGTTCTGTGAGGATGAATGGCCTTCATCAGTATATTTCTAATTGTTAATAGATATAAAGGAATTTTAAAGTAACATCGCGTATATTTCGCCAAATATTTCAAAGATGATATTTCTGAGTCTACCGTGATCACAAAAGCTGTAATGTCAAAAACAGAATTGAAATGGAATAATAGTTATTAGTTATGCGATTACATTCTAGTCTAGGATTTACTTTACATACACGAATAAAAATAATAGGATAAAACGACCGTTACCCGTAAATACCTCGGTGTGACCCTCGACAGAAGCCTGACATACAAGAACCACCTCGAAAAACTGTCTGGAAAACTAAAAACAAGGAACAATATTGTCCAGAAGCTGACAGGAACATCGTGGGGTGCAAGCGCCGCCTGCCTAAAAACCACTGCAATGGCCCTCGTCTACTCAACAGCGGAATACTGTGCACCCGTATGGATGAACAGTGCGCACGTGGCTAAAGTAGATGCTGAGCTAAACCACACCATGAGGATCATCTCGGGCTGCATTATGCCAACACCAACTCACTGGTTACCTGTCCTCAGCAACATTCCACCACCAGGCATTCGTAGACAGAAATGCCTATCACGAGAATTCGCTAAAATGACCGGAAATCCCCAGCTGCCCGTTCATGAAGACCTGCAAAGCGCCAGCAGCATCCGCCTCAAATCCCGAAACCCACCAGCTAAAACCTTCCATACACGAGATCCAACATGGAAGGCCAGCGAAGCGTGGATGGAAGAATGGGAAACCCAGCAACACTTGCTCGGAAACAACCTCTTCCAACTAAATACCCAAGAGCGGCCCAAAGGGTTTAATGAAAGCCGACAGATATGGTGCAGACTGAATCGCCTGAGGACTGGTATGGGAAACTGTTCATATCTTTGGCAGAAATGGGGATGGAGCGAGTCAGCGTCGTGCGAGTGTGGGGACCCGAAACAAACCATACGCCACATAGTGTTCGAGTGCCCCACCACCAGATACCCCGGACCACCTGAGGACTTCAAAAACTTGACCGAGGAAGCGCGTGTATACCTGCGGCATTGTAAATTTTAGATTTTAGATAATTTATTGTATATAGAAAATTTTGTAACCAGTGTGCCATATTACATCGCCATACGATAAATAATAAATACCGTTACCCGAGCGCTAAACCATTGCATACATATCCTTAACTTTCCTCAGAAGTCTCACAACCTTGGTTTCTTTTGGTTACCTAATAAAAATTGTAGGATCGTTAAAAGTTGTGTAGTTTAGGATGCATAACAACTTTATTGCAAGCTATAAAGCGTTCCATCGCACATGACCTCGGGAACATTGTATAGTCTATGCTAAGCAATACTGGGTGCTCTTCTGGCTCACCCTAGTGCTTACCTGTTTAGTATGTAAGTATAGGGAGAAGGGAGGTACCTACAAAAAATTGAAATAGTACATAGAGGGGATGAAAATTGGCCAGCTATCCAAAGTTGCGGTTCTAGAGTAAATATCTCCAGACTGGCCCTATAAGAGACTGCTATAAATCTGATGACGAGATAGGTACCTATATGAAGAATCGAAGGAATTCTTCTCTTCACATCTATGGTGATTTCCGTGTTTTTATAGTAAATCATTCAGTTGTTCTCGGAAATACGATTTCTTCTCGTCGAAGTCAGGATTTTTTGTGAAAATCTAATAATTATAGTACCTAAATGTTCTTGGCTTACCAACTTTATTGCAAAATTGTGTAGAAACAGCAGACCGGGCCATTTAACATTGCACGAAGCGTGGGATAGATTTGGTGGAATATATCTATATATTGAATCGTGGAACTTGATTAATTTGAATTACATACCAACTTTGTCGCACGCTATATATGGTTTCATTGCACGCGACCCCCGGGAACATTGTGTAGTCTGTGCCGAGCGCATTGAAACCGCAGACCGGATCCTCTTCAGGTGGGAATTTCATATTGCATGAAGCGTGGGATAGATTGGATGGGAAACTATATTAGATCGTGGATCTTGAATAATTTTGGTTACATACCAACTTTATTGCACGCTATAAATCGTTTCATCGCACACGAACCCGGGAACATTGTGTAGTCTTTGCCGACCGCATCGAAACCGCAGACCAGGTCGTCCTCGGGCGGGCATTTCACGTTGCACGAAGCATGGCATGGATTTGCTGGAAATTATTAGTCGATCGATGGATGAGAAATTAAGGATCCATTTATCATTCTGACGACTAGGTATATATTTTTTTTGTATTCGGATTTCGATTGTCATGGATTATGTTTATTCTATTAATTATAACGCATAAACGTGTATGGATTTAGATTAGACGTGGCCTACATATTAACCGAAAATTCCTATCTTCGCTTCAGCGCACTCGCAATAAGGTTATCACAAACATAAACTAATAAGTATGAGTAAGCAATCTCGTGGCCAGTTAGACTATATAACACAAGTACACTCAGACGGTATCCAAGCTCGCTGTACCGTTAAGGATACCAAATTTTGCTTTAATTTTGGTACGATGACGACATGATCGATGGACTGTATGGAGGCAGCCAAGATTAAGAAAAAATCAGTCATCTCCCAACTACCTACAACATTTGTGATAGAAATGAAAATGTCTATGTATATTTGTAAGGAACTATATTATATTGAACTTTTAAAATAACCTTATATTTCGGTACAAAACCTTTTATGCTGACTGTACATCCAGCCGTCAACGTGACCAGGCAGCATCTCAGAGTATTTCATTCATGGGCCGTTAGAAAGCCAATGCATTGTGTTGTGATAAAGTAGTTAACTATGCAAAACACTTAATATCATGAAACCGATACAGAGAAGGAAAAATAAAGAAGAATTCAATGGCTATGCCACTGGTCTTACTATGACAAAATACGACCAAATCAAAAAATACTCACCCCAAAAAAGAATAGCTATTGCAAAAGTTGGGTTTATCATTTTAAAGAACAACTCAAACGGGCTGCCCGATTGCAGTTGACGTCAGATTAACGAATAAAGTTTTAATTAAGATAAACTCACTGAATTAATAAGCGTAGCAAAATTGGTTTTGTTAAAATACTTATTAAATTAAAATTTAATAAGCAATGCTTCGAGAACATCCGCAAGAGAATCAAATTAACTATAATAAACTCGAACAATTGGCAAACTTAAATGGTAGTGAGTGGAGCAAGTCGCGCGTAGAACTAACAGCATAAAGGCTGGGGCAGCAAGTTTGTAGAACATACTGGAAGACACAGTGTGGGTGAGCCCTCTAAATGAGGAACTAACGAATCATTTTCGGGGAACATAAATATAAAAAAAAACCGACGTACTGATAATCTGTGTTGCGATACGAATTGAAGAAGGTAAAACTTCGTCATCATCTTTATATCAGCCCCTGTCGATGATGATTAAGTTTTAAACAACTGGCCTTCGCCCAGCAATGGACGTATAGACGTATAGACGTGCATTGTTGGACAAAGGCCTCACCCAAAGTGCTCCACAATGATTGGTCGTACGTCACCCACTTTCCAACTGCTTCCCGTAATCCTAACCGGCTCATCGGTGGCTCAGCAATAAGGTGGGTTGAATTGAACTTGGTACCTAAGTGGTGTCACTAAATCTTAAATTTGGAAAAACAATAATAAATCAGTATATTTTAATTTAACTCCTAGCAATTTAAATTAAAAGATATCATTCCCGGTGAAAGTATTTCTGAGACATGTAAAAAAAGTTCGTAGCGGCAGATAACACAAACGAATCCAAAGATATTGGTTTTTTGATTCCAGTCGTTCAGGGCAAATAGGAAAGACGTGGCAGGAAATGAAGCACAAATTGCACCCCCTCTTTATTTCAGGATTCTGGTAAATTGGGAGACTAGGATTTCCATCACAAGTGACAAAGGAGTTTTCGGAACAGATTTATTACGGACTTTCTATTAACTTCCACTGTGTGAAAATGTAGCAAGCACCTACTCGGATTAGATTTACATATACTGTAATTGAGAATTCTCGAGAATGTTTCCCGTTTTGTATAGGAATATTTTCAGGCCTAGTGACAAATACATGGCCCTAATTCAATATTATATCTCCAACCCGACCAACCCGGTGGCGTTAGTTTTTGCGCCATTTATATGCGACGCCATAGATATCAGGTGCAAACTTAACTTGACCAGGTAGTAACAAGAACCACCACCATACCATACAAATTCCATATAACTAGACCAAAGTAATATTTTATACCTTAGGAATTTGACCAAACGGCAAATAGGGGATTTAAAAAATTACCTATATTTAAAAAAATATACGACGTAAAAATAAACTCATTCCAGATTATGATTCCAAATAAACTCCAAATGGCCGTAAAACATTTCTCATATTAATACCGTAAAACTTAATGTCTGCCAGGGGTTACCTATGTTTTACCAAAATATGTTTGCCAAATTATCACTTCCCAAAAAAAAATTCGAAGAATTTCATTCGCCAAATGATCATTTGCCAAATTAAATTTTCGCAAACAATTGTTACGCAAATCTAATGTTTGGCACGTCAACGTTTAGACAATGACTTGTTTGCCAACTGGTACTTTGACCAAATTTCATTTAGTCAAATGTTTTAGTTGGCATAACATATTTTACGCAAAATATGTTATGCCGGGAAGAGCAACCCTCCAGTGAAATTCTAGTTTAGTTTTTTTAATTCTTCTATTCTATTGTTTCTATTGGTTCTATTCTAGTGTTTTATAGCTTCGTTCGCTCAGCTTGCGCACTGTTGTGGTCGCAGTTCTAACCTAACCTTAACCCAGCCAGGTCGGTTTTTGCGCTTTGCCGGCTACTGCCGCGGCACGCTAGCTTCGCTCGCTCGGCTCGTGCGCTGTTGTGGTCGCAGTTCAAACCTAACCTAACCCAGCCAGGTCAGTTTTGGCGCTTTGCCGGTTGCTGTCGCGGCACGCTAGCTTCGCTCGCTCGGCTCGCGCACTGTTGTGGTCGCAGTTCTAACCTAACCTAACCCAGCCAGGTTGGTTTTTGCCCTTTGCCGACTACTGCCGCGGCACGCTAGCTTCGCTCGCTCGACTCGCGTGCTGTTGTGGTCGCAGTTCTAACCTAACCTATCCCAGCCAGGTCGGTTTTGGCGCTTTGCCGGTTGCTGCCGCGGCACGCTTGCTTCGCTCGCTCGACTCGCGTGCTGTTGTGGTCGCAGTTCTAACCTAACCTAACCCAGCCAGGTCGGTTTTGGCGCTTTGCCGGTTGCTGCCGCGGCACGCTAGCTTCGCTCGCTTGGCTCGCGCACTGTTGTGGTCGCAGTTCTAACCTAACCTAACCCAGCCAGGTCAGTTTTTGCGCTTTGCCGGCTACTGCCGCGGCACGCTAGCTTCACTCGCTTGACTCGCGTGCTGTTGTGGTCGCAGTTCTAACCTAACCTAACCCAGCCAGGTCAGTTTTGGCGCTTTGCCGGTTGCTGTCGCAGCACGCTAGCTTCGCTCGCTCAGCTCGCGCACTGTTGTGGTTGCAGTTCTAACCTAACCCAGCCCGGTTGGTTTTTGCCCTTTGCCGACTACTGTCGCGGCACGCTAGCTTCGCTCGGTCGACTCGCGTGCTGTTGTGGTCGCAGTTCTAACCTAACCTAACCCAGCCAGGTCGGTTTTGGCGCTTTGCCGGTTGCTGCCGCGGCACGCTTGCTTCACTCGCTTGACTCGCGTGCTGTTGTGGTCGCAGTTCTAACCTAACCTAACCCAGCCAGGTCGGTTTTGGCGCTTTGCCGGTTGCTGCCGCGGCACGCTAGCTTCGCCCGCTCGGCTCGCGCACTGTTGTGGTCGCAGTTCTAACCTAACCTAACCCAGCCAGGTCAGTTTTTGCGCTTTGCCGGCTACTGCCGCGGCACGCTAGCTTCGCTCGCTCGACTCGCGTGCTGTTGTGGTCGCAGTTCTAACCTAACCTAACCCAGCCAGGTCAGTTTTGGCGCTTTGCCGGTTGCTGCCGCGGCACTCTAGCTTCGCTCGCTCGGCTCGCACGCTGTTGTGGTCGCAGCTCTTATGCAGAGCCAAAAATATCACTGGGTAAATGAAAAAAAATCCTTTTGAATCATTGTTTTGTTTTACCTTAATAAAGCATTCGCTAGACCAAATGCCTAATTGTAATTTTTCGTAGTATTATTTAGCTGAATGAAAATTTGACTTAATGTTTATTACCTGATATTTTTTTGCCTTAATAAAGCATTTGCTAAAAGACCAAATGCCTAAATGACATTTTTCGAAGTAATATTTAGCTGAACGAAAATTTGACCAAATGAAAATGTGCGTATTGAAATTATGCCAAAGATTGCATTGGCAATAAAAACACTTGCTAAAATTTGTTTGGGTAATGAAATTTGACGAAAATAATTTTGGCAAAACGGCAGGATCCCGTCTGCCAGATAAGGGTAACTCCTTTCCAACACACTGTGGAAATAATGTGATTGACACTTTATACTCTCGCGGTTTGACACATAATTAACACGACCACACCGGTGACAATAATTTGTAAATAAATGGGTGGTAGTTGAACATTTATCTCCCTACCCATCCATTTTATTAGACAATTTCGTCGGGTAATACTACATTTGGCCGACCGCTCCAGTAACAACTCGCTGTTTCACCAGTACATCTGAGACCACGGCGTGTGCAACCCCGCCGAAACGTTAGATTATGAAGGTAAATAAGAAATATCGCGTTAGACCTGTTATAATTGTGTTAATTAGTAATGTGATTAGTCAAATTCCGGCCCGCTCACTCTAGTTACTAGGCATCGGAAATGTTGAGTTGTATGGAGGCAGACCCATTTATTTAACTTTATTTTCTCCAACTTGCTTGGAAATGTTCCCATTAATGTAGTAAAACTGGAAAGCGAAATCGTTCGTTATTTTTATAAGGTGTTAATACAAATAAATAAAAAAAATTATTGGCCTCGGCCGGGAAATAAATACCTATTATACACACCTTCCGTTTAAGACGTCTCATACAAATGAGGGTACTCTTAATTTGGCCGGTTACTGCGTTATTGTACCTAAGTGATGAAGAGAATTTTGCTTTTAATTTTTTCAATGACTGATTATTCACCATACAGCCAATTGTCCAATAGCCAAATATCAAAAACTGAATTTAAAAAATAAAAACTAGTATAATTTTTTTAAATGTTCTCTGCGTTAAGTTCTTGCACTGAACATTTCTCGGCTCTGTTACTGTCAATGTATTTTAAATGTCGAGAAATTTCGAATAACGGACTAACAACTTAATAGTAGATTGTTAACCAAGGGTAGAAAGTGACCCATTGCACCCGAGATATTTCTGGCGCTCGAACGAAGTGAGAGCGCCAATAGTTCGAGGGTGAAATGGGCAATTTCACACGAGTTAAACACTCTACTTTTCATTTCGACTGCGAGGAAAATACAATACTACACGCACATATGTCATGAGTTATTATATTAATGTCCATGTCATTTTTAACAAATAATCAATTAAAGACACGGTATTTATATTTTAATCTCGTGTTACCGCTTTTCTAGTGCAATCTTTCATTCTTCTTATTTTTAATAGATAAAAAAAAATTGATATACGTACCGCCAACATTTAAAAAGTAAAATAAAAAACAATCCAATTCCCGCTTTTTCTAGTGCAAACTTTCATTCTTCTTATTTTTAATAGGTAAAAAAAAGTTAAGATATACGTACCGCCAACATTAAAAAAGTTAAAAATTAAAACAATCAAACAAAGGTTTCAATTTTATTTTTTAAATAAATGTACGATCTATCAATAAATGTGGGACGGAATTATAATCATGTATGATGAATATAACGCAACTTTATATTTAACTAGCATTAACCCGCGGCTTCGCCCGCGTTCCTATACAATAAACATTATCCTACGGGAACGATGCTCTTTTTTTTTCAGGATAAAAAGTGGGCTATTTGTTAAAGTTAGGGTATAATCTGCTTATCCCTCATGCATATCCGTCTAGCCGTTTTATTGTTGAAAAGTTTGAATGCATTTATTACGGCTGCAGGAGGTTTCCCGATGACTACTCCAGTCTCGCTGCGCCACTTGCACTGGCCTTGACGACAATCGAAATGGCACCAAATACAAATTTAAACATCTATTAGGATAACGGGACTCATTCCATACCTCAAAAGCAAAAATAAATCCCTTATAGGATCACTTGTAGCTGTCTGTGAGTCCGTCTGTTACAACCGATTTGCTGCAAAACTACTGCACCGATTGAATTGCAATTAGGCACAAATGCTTTCAAGAATTTTCATGTCCACAAATGTCCCAAAAAAACATGAAAATGACACCCATATTCTTATCACCCACAATCATAACGTCATCGCACCGCCACAGGGGAATGGTATTTCACGTCCGCTATTGTTGTACCCATAATCAGCGACCTGATAAATAATAAAAATAATACCCATGTTGATTTTCAGACTTTGTCAACACATTTCCCCCTTTTAGGGGTTCAATTCTTGAAAGGCCTGAAAAGCGTGTTTACTCATATTCTTAGAAATACTCCTGTGAAGTTTCGAATAAAATAGTCTAATCTTGTTTCCCCATACAAACTTTCTATTATAAATCTCTGTTTCACCCCCTTTAGAAAATAAGGAACCTACGTTCTAAATTTAGACTCTTTAGAATCAGCGGTTTGGGCTGTGCGTTTAAAAACGACACCCATATGTTTAGACATATTTAGACATTTCTACCCCATCGCACCCTAACATGAGAGATGGTATTACACGTCCGCCATGTTGAATTTTAAAATCGTTCTTTTTTCAGTAATCAGCGACCCGATAATCCATAGAAACCAACTCTTCCCTCTTCCCCTTCCGTAATACAGGGTACCAAGTTATCTAATCTTGTTTCCCCATACAAACGTTGAATCCCCATTTCACCCCCATAGGGGGTGAATTTTAAAAAAAACCTTTCTTAGTGCACCTCTACACCTTATAAGCAACCTACGTGCCAAATTTGGACTCTCTAGAACCAGCGGTTTAGTATTTAGACATTTCAACCCCATTTCACCCCAACAGTGGAGATGTTAATTCACGTCCGCCACGTTGGATTTTAAAATCGTTGCAGTTTTCGTAATCAGCGATCCGATAAACCATAAAAACAATACCCATGCTGATTTTCAGACTTTGTCGCCACATTTCTCCCTGTTAGGGGTTGAATTTTCAAAAAACCTGAGACACTTGTTTACTCATTTATTGTTAGAAGTACTCCTGTGAAGTTTCAAATAAAATAGTCTAACTTATCTTATTTCCCCATACAAACTTTGGACCCCCATTTCTCCCCTTTAAGGGGTGAGTTTTGAAAAATTATTTCTTAGTGCACCCCTACACCTTATAAGGAACCTACGTGCCAAATTTGGACTCTCTAGAACCAGCGGTTTATTATTTAGACATTTCAACCCCATTTCACCCCAACAGGGGAGATGGTAATTCACGTCCGCCATGTTGGATTTTAAAACCGTTGCGGTTTTCGTAATCAGCGACCCGATAAACCATAAAAACAATACCCATATTGATTTTCAGACTTTGTCACCACATTTCTCCCTTTTAGGGGTTGAATTTTCAAAAAACCTGAAACACGTGTTTACTCATTTATCGTTAGAAATACCCCTGTGAAGTTTCAAATAAAATAATAATAACCAATCTTATTTCCCCATACAAACTTTGGAACCTCATTGCACCCCTTTAGGGGGTGAGTTTTGAAAAATCCTTTCTTAGCGGATGCCTACGTCATAACATCTACCTGCATGCCAAATTTCAGCCCGATCCGTCCAGTGGTTTGGGCTGTGCGTTGATAGATCACTATGTCAGTCAGTCAGTCAGTCACCTTTGAGTTTTATATATATAGATAATTAGATATAAATAAATTAAGCTTGCCTGTATCTAACCGTTGGAGACCTTTTTTCAATGACCACTTACCACGGCCGACTAGATTGTACCTAATTTAGTTGGTCACGACGTGCATCTAGAAGGCAATTATCTTTTCACTTCTCATGCTCTTAAAATGTTACTTTAGTCTGCATATCGGGACTAAAGCTTCTTATTAATCTTTAGGGATTAAAGTAAAATTGTTTTAATTTACTTTGGAAACCCCTAAACAGCCAATCACGATGTTTGTGAATGGAGGTTTGTAGCCATTTTCAGTGAAAGGTATACAAACTTTTTGGTGCGTGGAAATAACCTCAAAATTACAACTGCTCAAAAATATAAAAATAAAAGATTATATTTCATGAAACACGATTAATTATTAGGAATGCGAATGTATTTCATAATATTAAAGATTAATTATTTTTATCATCCATGGTCCGTAAGTCCATATTAGTCTTGAATCTGTTGGCTAAATATGCAAGCATTTAAAACGTCACTTAAAAAAAAAGAAAAGAAACATGGAACATTTTAATTTTCTATTAGAATTTTGAATGATATTTAACATTACTCGTATTAAACTTGAATTGTAATCACCAATTAGACCAATTAATTGTGTCACTATAAATTACGGACGAAATAAGTAATCATCATCTTCCAGTGAAGAAGAATTAAAGTATAGAAGAGTTTATGTGTATAGAAGAGTCAATCCAAATAAATACAATATTTATCGAAGGAATATATTGAAGGAATTAAAATATCCTCAAAGCAGAAATCACAACCAACATTTGACCCACGCCCATCAACATCGGGGGATGAGGAGCCTAATGAAATAACCATCGGCAGCCTTTTTGAGGAAAGGTCTACGTCTCTACTATACTCTCCATTCTGTCCAACTTTTACTTCGATTTCGAGTGAAAATATTGAACTTACTTCTCATATACAAACACACCGACCCAGCTTAATTTTCAGGGGAAAACTATACATTTAAATGTAAAGAATTGTACAAATTGCCCTTTGAATTTTTCTGAGGTTGGATTAACGAAATACGTAATTGTTAGAAACTGTTTTAATAAATATTGTAATTTTATATTGAACTTCGTTTCTTTTCCTCGCATTCAAAGTGAAAAGTAGAGTGTTTAACGCGAGACTAAACAACCATAATGACACTCGAACTATTAGCCACCCTCGCTTAGCTCGGGTGGCTAAAACATCTCGTGTCATTATGGCTTGTTTTATTTCCTTGTTGAACAATCTACTATTGACTCCGTGGTAATTAAAAAAAAATACTTTCCACCCTAGGGATGGAAAAGCTATTTTCTATCCGGCTATCTACTCATGAAAATGACACTTTCCGAACAGGAGAGATGAAAAAATATTTTTATATGCGGTTAATTTATTTTCATGACTCTTGGTTATTTATTAGAATTTTAATTTTAATAATATGATGGTATTTAATGAGTGAATTGAAAATTAATAAGTTTACCAAACGTAAACAAATAAAAAATAAAACAGAAATGACTATGTCCAAATCAATATAAAAGTTATTTGGAACTTACGATCTTCTCCGAATGATAAATATGGTATGGTATCTAAAAAAAACGTGCGTTTATGTGTTTACTTATCTGCGTTACGACCATATTTTTTATTATCGTGTTTTCATATTATTTTACATATCATTAATATATTTTGTTTTTTTTTTTATTCGGACCCGAAATTTCATCTGGGGGCACGGTAGTGCCCCCGCCAAGACGAAAAAAAAAGAGGCGAGGCACTACCTACCTTTTCTCGAACCGTTTCGTCTCATTTTCAAACCCTCATAGTTTCGTCCCAGTTAACACCAGAGCGCCCAAATTCACAGGTTAAGATGCAGTTAGGGAACATAAGAAATGTACTAAATTTCATTGATCTAGCTTTTATACTTCAGGTTTTATTGGTACCTAAAATACGCCGATTTTGCCACTCACTCACTTATGTATCAAAACCTCTGGGGTACTTCCCGATGACCTAGAAAGCTGAAATTTGGTATGTAAGCTAGGTTTAGTACACAAACAATAGAATAATTCTGAAACTTGGAACTTTTACCCCCCAACCCCTTAAACTAGGGGATGAAAGTTTGTATGAGACTTTCGCAAATTTTGATACTAGAGGTCTGAAAATTTATACCTATTGGGCTCATTGTTATAAATAAAATACACATTCTAGGATTTTTAGAAAATCACCCCCCACCCTTAAAGGGGATGAAAGTTTGTATGGGCTTTCCATAGGTAATGGGGGATAAAAGTGTATATATATATATATGGGGCTAAACGTAAGTATTTCTTAAATACACAATTATTATTACTACTTACTTAGAAACACTTCAGCACAAAAAAAAACATATAAATTAAAAATTACCTTACAAAAAGAAATGAGATCCCACCAAAAACATTTCATGTAAAATTGGCGGCCAAGACTCACATGCTCATAACGCTTTCGCTGTAAAAAAGTGGTCAGATCCCTCGAAAAGCCAAGCCCCTAAGCCCTGAGTTTACTGATCCTACACCTTGGCTTCAAAAGTATGGCTTGGCCGTTTCATAAAGTACCGTAAATAAGTTTAACGGACTGTCCGGCCTATATGGTAAGGAATTAAGTTTAATATATTTTATCATGAAGACATAAACTTAATTTCTTGATACCGTATGGGCCAGACGGTTCGTTGGACTTATTTACGTTACTCTATGAAACGGCCAAGCCATACTTTTGAAGCCAAGGTGTAGGATCAGTAAACTCAGGGCTTAGGGGCTTGGCTTTTCGAGGGATCTGACCACTTTTTTACAGCGAAAGCGTTATGAGCATGTGAGTCTTGGCCGCCAATTTTACATGAAATGTTTTTGGTGGGATTCCTATTACTAAAAAAAACAAGTAAGTACCAAATGAACTTCACGGCACCGATATATTAAATTCAAAATGTAGATTGGTGATTATTTCCAAGCATATTTGGAGAAAAGCACTATACAGGCCTCGGCGGGAATGTCAGTTCGCAGATTCGTATTAGTTATTGTAGGACTCGGCTACGCCTCGTCCTTCAAAATCATACTCTACCACGAACTGACTTTTCCCTGCCTCTGCAGTAATGTACTATTATTTATCGTAATCACCCATTCATTTAAGTGTTTCCTACTGTATCCATCCTTTTGAAGTATCCAATTTAACAGATGGGCTAATTTAGTTATCATTTTGGACACCAAAGTTTAGGTATAAAAGCATCTGAATTTCCGATGCCTGCTACTTACGCATCAGTCCTTCTTCAACAGGAATAAGTCTTCGATTAAAGTTGTCAGGCGCCCAGGACCTGTTATAAAGTGAGTAACATTGACTAATAGCATTCTTATTCAAATAAAATACAACTTTGAAACCATCTTTGTGAAGATCATTAATTTTGCATAAAGTGCCATTAAACCAACAGGTATTCCTCTGTTGAAAAACACCTTTGTAAGCAGAAAATAATGGACGTACTCTTTCAATGCGAATTCAATAATAAGTAGAAACATTGTGTGGGAGGGATCTATTCTGATAAAATCAAATTGTGTAGTTGATTTATTTTGATGAAAAATAAATAATGTAAAGGTAATTTAGTGAAGTTGGTGGAGAAGAAGTGGAACATACCTAGAAATAAGTTGTTCTTTACAAGGAACATTGCCAGCCGATGGAGAGGTTACTGAACATATCGAAATGAAATGCATAATTTAATTAATTACCTATATAAGTAGCATTATACATAATTATCTACAATTATGGTTACGAAAGCTTCAAGCAATTCACGGTATATTTAAGCACAGTATTTTGGTTTGTATATATATTTTTTTAAAGTACTCCCATATCATATTTATAGTATTAGGTACTCTACCAATAAGTATGTATTGGAAATCGCAAAGAAAATTGGTAACAAAATAGCAAAAATATATTGAACTTTAATTGACGTCTTCATTTTGTACAAACTTTTGAGAAATGCTCAAACACGATTTCTTTTTTATAATTCGAGAAATAGGTAATTTTACTTGACTTCTACGAATACCTATCAAAAACAATTTATAGCGCTTAACGTCTGAAAAAATAAAATAAATTCGAGATTGTCTGCAAACTTGAACAAGAAAGAATGAATAGAGTAGGTACCTAAGGGTACTTACATTCCAGACTTATCCAGGATTAAATTATCAAAAGATCAAAAAGTACCTAACGATCTACAAAAAAACCATTTATATTTAAACTTTGCGTTGGAAAAGGGTTATGATGTCCCGGGCATCAGCTAATAGGAAAACTATGGCATCGACACCTAGGGCATAGATGCGAGCTTATTAATTTTGCTGTCAAGTTATTATTTTTGTAGGTTAGGTTAGGCGTTTGTATTTTTTAGATGTCTGGTTTAATACGTTCTGTTGGAAAATACGGGGCGTACGATATGAAGTTTTACCAATTTCAAAAGGCTACGATTTTTTTGGTTGCAGCAAAGTATTATTTATTATTATGAAAATATAACATTTTTTTTTATTAGTATATACTTTAACTCAGCGCAGTGTAGGACGACCCCGCACGGTGGTCGGACGACCTGGTTAGAGTTGCGGGGACTCGCTGGATGCGGGTCGCTGCTATCCGGCCCATGTGGAAGTCTATTGAGGAGGCCTGTGTCAGCAGTGGACGTCCTATGGCTGTAATGATGATGATTATGATACTTTAACTCAATATGACCACCTGCCTTGACTATGGCCTTCAGACGGTCGAAAAATAAGTTGCACGCTGCACGGATGTGGTTCTGCGGTAATATTGTGCCAATTACGTATGATCGCTTTCTTCGGTGTATCCATACTGGCATGCTTTCTTGTCCTCACCTTGCTCTCAAAAATTGCCCAGATAGAAATGAATAGTCAAAAAAAACAAATGCGATTTTTTTTAAGTGAGACTTTTGTCACATATGGCCAGTGCGAATTTGGTAACACTTCATATCGTTCACCCTGTAGTAAAACCTACCTGCTGCCTAAGATATTCGCTCTAAAATACTTCTTAACCGAACATTGCAATTGTATTATTTTTATTAAAGTAGTAGATAACGTCTGCTAACGTAAACCAAAATGTTTACAATTAAGCGAAAAATTAAAAAATTTAATGGTTCAGACAGGATTCGAACCTGCGTTTCCAACAGCTTTCCGGGCCAACACGGGCGTCCTACCAACTGGGCCACCGAACCAGATGTCAGAGCCATTGAATCTTTCAACCAGTTGCTTCAACATGCCGTAGGGTGGCATCGTAGCGCCATCTACCGTAAAGATTTAGATTTTATAGTTGGCACCATCGTCTCAAATTTGTTGAGAATTTTGAATTTGGTTCGAATCCTGTCTGAACCATAAAATTTTTAAATTTTTCGCTTCATTGTAAACATATTGCAATTGTAGTTCAATTATTTGAGTTTAACGGTCCGCAAGATAGGTATAATAATATTGTAAGACGTTTATAATTAAAATGGTACACGAGTACTTTCTAATGTCTACAAGGTTCAAATTATAATGGTAGTTGACCTTGATTGACCGACCGTATGTGCTACTTTGTGAAATATTAGAAGAAACAGTTGGTATGAATTTCGCATTAAGAGCCGATTTCATTGCTTTGACTTATTGACTCCTGATAATGATTATGGTCAAATCAAATCTTAGGATATTAAATAACATATTTTCCTTGTGACTGCGCTCCGAAGCTAAGCACATTGAACAAGCATGCTATGGCACTGTTCCAGAGATAAGCTATCATGCAGAACATATTTTTTTTGAGAAAGTTCCATTCCAACTATACGAGTCGCGATTAATTGGTTCGATTCTCTTGGCGTAGCGCCAATCAAAATATAAGTGAATAACATTACTACATCCCACACTCGCAAAAACGAAACGGGGCTATTTCCAAAAAAAGTGCTCACGAAGTTTTCTTTTCAAAATATTTTTTTTTTCGGCTGGTCTTTCTCAGAATCGTTTATGCATTCAAGCAAATAAAAAGTATCCCAAAGTTTCTAGTCCAGCTCGTCATGGTATTGTATAATCTTTTTTTTCCTGTAATAATACTTTTAAGTGATCATTTATCTCTAGACTAGATTATAGTGTTACTTTTTATATCAGATATATTGCCACTTTTTGCGTCATGAAGAACAGGCACTTAATGAAGTGGTAACTTGCGTTACCCACTGTCATAAAATTACCTCTCTTTTTTCTTACCATAAAAAGGGGCCAAGCGAAAAGACAGCAAAAATATGTGTGTAGTAACGGCACTGAAAAACAGTTTAAACTTTAAACTCTACTCCGAGGTGTTCTGGAATGGTCGTGAAACTTGTTCTTTTTAGGGTTCCGTCGTCAACTAGGAACCCTTATAGTTTCGCCATGTCCGTCTGTCCGTCTGTCTGTCTGTCTGTCTCTGTCTGTCTGTCTGTCTGTCCGTCTGCGGCTTAGCTCCGTGATCATTAGTACTAACTAGAAAAAAACAATTAGTACTGAAATTTGGTGTGAGTATGTGTTTGTATCACGCCGAAAAAACGGTAAAATAAAAACTAAAATAAAAACTTTTTTTCGGGTACCTCCCGTACACCTAAAGGGGGGGTGATTTTTTTTTTTCGTTACAACACTAGTGTGTGGGGTGTCGTTGAATAGGTCTTTTAACACTTTGCACGCCGATCACGAGAACCACTCGGTACGCATTTTTTCTCTAATTCGCCGGCCATTTTAATACCTGCCATGTTTAGCTCGCCGATGCCGAGTACCACTCGTGACACTTTTTTTCTTAGAGTCGCGGATAACGAATAGTACTCGTGATCAGATTTCATACTGTTTGTATTAAAATATCGAACACAGTTCGTGATCCGCTTAATAGCAACGTGTAGAAGAACATTTAAGCTACCCGCACACATACAATTTATTAACGTGAGGGTTGGGGAAACGGCATGACGATGCGTCGCCCGCGCTGCCTCGTCAGTGCGCTGCGCGGGCTACCTAACAAATCCATGTTAGAGTTTTTATTTTTTCATAAAACGAGTTCTTTTCAGCGACAGTTTTAAAATAAAATAAATATTGTAATCACATTGTTTTATTTTTATCATTATAAAATACTAAAACACCTCTTAAATAAAAAAGAAATTATTCCTGTATCTACGCTAATTATTATTTTATAAATCTTACAATATCGCCGAAAATCGCCGGCGAACCATAGGTGGCGCCTTAAAAAATGCGCGGCGTTCTTGGGAAAAAGAGCATCACGAGTGGTGCCCGTGATCAGGGGGCCTATGATGGTTGCGTTTATCACGTGATAAATAAGTGACAAAGCATCTGTCACTCACACTCGCATTATGTCAAAGCGTGACGGATGCTTTATCACTTATTTATCGCGTGATAAACGCAACCATCATAGGGCCCCAGCTGTTGGAGCGCGGTACCGATTATAACTTACGGCGTGCAAAGTGTTAAAAATAATAGGGGTCTCTCAGCATTATTTTTTAATAAAGTAAGCAGTTTTGTAAATATTCGCTCCAAAAAAAAAAGTGTCTCCCCCTCTAACTTTTCAACCACGGGTCAAAAAATTATGGAAAAATTCATGAAAATGAGGCCTTATAAGTACTTTCAATGAAAACTATATTGAATAAAATCGGTTGAGCTGTTTTTGAGTTAACGCAAAAATTCATAATTTTCTTTAAAATGACGTAAGTGCCGCGCGGTGTCCTTATACTTCGAACGTTACACATATTAGTTAAGTGCCATACTGTATTAAAACATTCGGCTTAATCTGGTGCATATAAGCGATAACTTCCAGAAGGTAATAAGTAATTATACTGATACTTTGGCGTTTACGACCTTTTTATAGAGCTTGATATCTTTCTCGCAATTTAAATCTTTCTTATAATTTTCGTCTATTGTGAAGGATGGGCAACTACGGAACCCTACACTGAGCGGGGCCCGACATGCTCTCGGCCAGTTTTTATTTCTTACATCAACGGAACTTACTCCTTCGTTCTGAACTCAACGGAGAATATCCAGGAAATTTTAGTAGTTTGTAAAGTTTTTCGCTGAGTACGGTATAATTATAATAAGTTTCTTACGTGGGTATGCAAAGTTAGACACTGGTGTCCAGGAGAGACCACTTAATACAATACTACAGAGAAGGTATATTATACATTTAAGTATTTAAGGCTAGTAGCAACTTTGTCCGTTCGGCGAAGAATTTCTTCTTTTTTCTACCGCTGTCGGGTAAAAAATATATCAATTTTGTAATACCTATCTTTCAACCCTTTTACTTTTTCTAGTATCCTAAAAAAGGGATATAAAGCCCATCGATAAGTACATTACTTAGGGCAGTGAATTCATGTCCCAGGTCGCAGGTGTTTGTGATCCGAACCGAAGGTGACGGTCATAAATATGCGATCTGGGGCTTTACGAATTATCTCCCGTGGTTTATCTAAAGTTTTACGTCTTGCCTTGGCCAGGAAATGAGATTTTCTCCCCGATTAGGGGCAGAAAATCTCACTCTTACGGGCTAGGGTGACGTAAAGTAGATATACCTAATAGTACTGATATTCAAGATTAAAGTCATAATTGAGTCCATCTTCCTTCTTCTTCTTTCTTAACGCTCCCCATAATACAGGTTTAAGGTCCGTAACGGCCCGGCCACATCTTCGGTCTTAGCGGCGAGCGGTAAGTGTGTCTCGCTCACTCGTATAGCCGCCGCGCCCGGATCTCTCGCTCAACCGCTCGCCGCGCCGCTAGCCACCGAATGTTCTGGCATGTCCGTAGTAGGATCGTAACCCTCAATCACTTACAGCGTCCTGGGACTTATCGCTGGCTTAGATTTGCATACATATTGTATCTCGGCTTGCAGTTGACTGGTCAGATGTCCACATATTGATTAACGCGTGTAAACATGTTCTATGTCTCAAAGTCACATGTCAGTAATGGATTGCAAAATTCAAGTGGCAATGGGCAGGGCATATACACGTCGAAGCCACGGTCTCTGGAGACTGGTTATTGAACGACGACCTCTTGGAACATAAGGTGAATTGATGATCTGATGAAGGTTACTGGAGTCTGTAGGATGCGGGCCGCGCAGGACTGATTATATTAGCACTCATCGTGGAGGGCTATGTCTATCGGCATCGGGCCTATATTGGCTCCTAGAATTATTTTTCGTCGAATGTTTCATTTCGCCGAAAAATCATTTAGTAAATAAATAAATAAATATCAGACAACCTCACACAAATCAACCTAGTCCCAAATTAAGCTCAAGAAGGCTTGTGTTATGGGTACTAGGCGACGATATACATACTTATATAGATAAATAAATACTTAAATACATAGAACATCCATGACCAAGGCTCAAATATTCGTGTTCATCACACAAATATTTGCCCTTGCCGGGATTTGAACCCGGGACCGTCGGCTCAGTAGGCATTTAGTAGAAAGCATTCTTTGCAACCGTAAACTATTTGAGATTGTTACAAAAGAAAGCTAACCTTACCCCATCAATAGGATAGGATGGTATTTGCAAGAATTATGAAAAATTAATGACTACAGGGAATAAAAACTCTGTGAAATTATTTTTCGGCGAAATGAACATTCGACGAAATAAGTTTCTAGGAGTCAAAGGGCTCCCGTGGGCATCTTTTGGCTGATGAGAGCATATCGCTTAAGTAAACATAAAAGTGGTATATTTTACATTATTTATAATTATTATTATTGTGAACCCATGATGTCCCACTGCTGGGTAGCCTCCCCTCTCTTCTTCCATTCATTCCAGTGGGCTATGTCTGGCCATTCCTTTATAAAGGAGTCTATCTCGTCCCGCCATCGTCGATGAAATCTGCCACGTCTCCGTTTCAGGCTGCTCGGCTTCCACTCTGTGGCGATCCGCACAGCTCATATATTTTCTAAACTTATTTATATTTTACATACTTATTTAAAAATTTTGCCCATCTTTTAAGACAGCTTCCTAACCTATTATGACCTGACGTTTTCTTAGTTCACTATCTCTAGGGTCCTTAATAGGATGGTAAATCACTTACAGTGTCATAACGCTCGCTCAGATTTGCATACATATCGCATCTCGGCTTACAGTTGGTTGGTCAGCTATTGTCCACATATTGATTTACACCGTGTTAATATATTTATGATCACCCCGTGGCTTTCGATGCACCAATGATTTGACGCTACTGTCGACCAAGTGTCAAATCTTTCGTGCCACGAAAACCACGTGATATAGTTATGGTAGGTACATACTCGTAACTCCGTTGACGAGTGCTTCCAAAATGATATTAATATTATCTGGTCACTTAACCAACAATTGTTGTTTTGATAATTAGGATTAATTAATGTAATTAATCAATAATACACTGAGAACATGTATATGTAGGTCCTAAATAAAGCACAAGAACTAACAACTACAATAACAGATTTAATTGACATTTAAAGTATTATTTTATAAATAAATGGTTGAATTGAATTGAAATATCTGTTAATACGAGAATGAAGCAATTTGTACATGAAATAATTTGGGAAAGATAATCAGAACGTACTCTATGAAACCATATTATACTTACATAGTACAGAATTCCCTTTGCGCGCCGTATATATAATATAATTAGAGTCACTCACTCTTACTTAACACAAGTGATGAACACTAATTAGGAATATATTGAATTTCGAATAATTCAGAACTCAACATTAATATACAAATAAATGTTACGTTCTAAACAGCAAGACTTTTGCTTGCTCAAACTATGTGACATTTAAGAGAAAACAGAGCAAAGCAACAGTTCAATTATAACACCGCAATGACTTGCATGTTCCACGAGCGTGTTTATACTAAGGGTGCGGTTCCTCTGAGTGTAGGGCTGTAGGAGACGCTCTAGTTGAGCTTGTAGCGGGGCGGAACATGCAGCGTTCGTGTTAGGGAGCGTTTTTACTGAAAAGATCGTCCTGTAATGTAACAAAATATTGCAAATGCAGAACAAAACTGCAAATGCTTGCAGTGAGGAAGTGCAAGCGTCCTGAAAGAAAGAAAGAAAAAATAGAAATTATAAAGTTTTTCAGAGATTTTATTATCGACTGTTCTTTCTTACACAAACGTTAGCTCATCAAGAACAATCAGACGAGCCCAAACATTATGGGTTTATCTTGTGCTGTTTAGGAGTTCCTACTTCTATATCTTCAGCTCCAAGGTACCTAATTATTGTACTGTCAAGATTTTATTAAATTAATAAAACTTAACATTTGACCAACATTTGAAATGCTTGGCTTAGATCCTCTCACAACTAGATGGTCATCATGAGACCTTCATTTATTGAGTGATATAGAAAATGCTAATAAAACTTAACATTTAACCAAAACTTTGGAATCCTTGGCTTCAATATTGGCTGAAATCCATTAACAACTAGCTGGTCATCATGAGACCTTCATTAGTAAGTGATATAGAAAATGCTAATAATACTTAACATTTAACCAAAATTTGGAATCCTTAGCTTTAGAGCCTTATCACACTTGCGATTTGCGAGCGTATTTTGTATGAAGGCGATCACGCAGCGTGTACGCCGCGTCGCTTATTTGTATAGAAAATACGCTCGCAAATCGCAAGTGTGATAAGGCCCTTAGTATTGGCTGAGATCCATCAACAACTACCTGGTCATCATGAGACCCTCAATTAGTAAGTCATATAGAAAATGCCAATAACACTTAACATTAAGCCAATATTTCGAATTATTGACTTCAATATTGGCTGAGATCTTGTCACTTGTTCCAATCAAAGCTGAATATCTTGGAAACAACTGGTCCTATTTCCACCAAACATAGCTAAGAACCACCTCGACGGAAAAGTCTTTCGATTAAAAAAACCGCACTTAAATCGGTCCATCCGCTTGGGCGCTACGATGCCACAGCCAGACACACAGATACACAGATACACAGATATACAGACACACAGATACACAGATACACATGTTAATAAAATTAAAAATTTAAAAAACCCCCGACATGACAACCAATAAAAAGAAAGAAATAAAATCTACGAAATGTGCCTATACAATGAACAGTAGAAAAAGAATCCAAGCTTCGTTGCGTTCGGGGGACCGCTAAGTACCTAAATGAAATGAAATATATTTTTCAACGCAGAATTGCATGTATGCATTTGGGCTTCCCACTTTACAATTTTCAGTACATTGCATTTCATTTACTTAGCGGTCCCCCGACGCAACGAAGCTTGGATTCTTTTTCTACTGTTCATTGTATAGGCACATTTCGTAGATTTTATTTCTTTCTTTTTATTGGTTGACATGTCGGGGGTTTTTAAAATTTTTAATTTTATTTTTATTTTTATTTCATATTTTTTAAACAAACAGAAGTTTCGTCCCGGAATTTTCTTCTGTTGAGACTATTTTTGTTTTACACCGTTTAAGGTCCAGGGTTTCCAATCTTTCGTCGAGCTTGATCCTTGACTATATGTAGGTACAACAAGATCCCAAGCCAGTGGTAATGAATGCCTTCTTCTCTAAGTTTGAAGTTAGGATATATTTTGATTTCAATAGCCTTAAGCAACATTCTGGGAAAAAATCGTTAAAGTCAGACTAGTTAATGCTTATAATGGCAAAATGGCGAAGTTATTAGCCAAGACAATCAAAATATGAAAATTGTTTTTAAAAATGTATTCAACCACTATGTCTCTGAGCTAAGCTGTGGACAGACTGACACAAACTACAAAATCCTAAAAAGCTGTTATTCACTTAGGCAAAAGTACTTTTGCTAAAGCTTACGTGTCATTTAGTCGCTTTAAAATCTTGCAGGGTGTTGCTTTTTGTGACCTCAATCAAAGGAACCTGTTCAATAGTCCTAATAACAATTCAGCTTTAGCAGAATTCCGAAAGTTAAAAACAGTGACCCAGTACTGTGACAGAAATTATAATGAGTTTTTTTGTCAAAAAAGTTTTATTGAGACTCGGTTTTGTTATTGACTGTACTTTCTTACACAAATGTTAATTGCTCATCAAGAACAATCAGACGAGCCCAAACAACATGGGTTTATCTTGTGCTGTTTAGGAGTTCCTACGGCCATCTTCAGCTCCAAGGTACCAAATTATTGTACTGTCAAAAATTTATTAATCTGTTGATTACGCTAATAAAACTTAACATTTAACCAACATTAGAAAATCTTGGCTTAGATCCTTTCACAACTAGCTGGTCATCATGAGACCTTCATTTATCGAGTGATATAGAAAATGCTAATAATACTTAACATTTAACCAAAACTTTGGAATCCTTGGCTTCAATATTGGCTGAAATCCATTAACAACTAGCTGGTCATCATGAGACCTTCATTTATTGAGTGATATAGAAAATGCTAATAATACTTAACATTTAACCAAAATTTGGAATCCTTAGTTTCAATATAGGCTGAGATCCATCAACAACTACCTGGTCATCATGAGACCTTCATTTAGTAAGTCATATAGAAAATGCTAATAATACTTAACGTTTAACCAAAATTTGGAATCCTTGGCTTCAATATTAGCTGAAATCCATTAACAACTAGCTGGTCATCATGAGACCTTCATTTATTCAGTGATATAGGAAATGCTAATAAAACTTATTATTTATCCAAAATTTGGAATTCTTGGCTTCAATATTGGCTGAGATCCATTAACAACTTGCTGGTCATCATGAGACCTTCATTTATTGAGTGATATAGAAAATGCTAATACAACTTAACATTTAACCAAAATTTGGAATCCTTAGCATCAATATTGGCTGAGATCCATTAACAACTACCTGGTCATCATGAGACCCTCAATTAGTGAGTCATATAGAAAATGCTAATAAAACTTATCATTTAGCCAATATTTCGAATTATTGACTTCATTATTGGCTGAGATCTCGTCACTTGTTCCAATTAAAGCTGAATATCTTGGAAACTACTGGTCCTATTTCCACCAAACATAGCTAAGAACCATCTCGACGGAAAAGTCTTTCGATTAAAAAAAACCGCACTTAAATTGGTCCATCCGCTTGGGCGCTACGATGCCACAGACAGATACACAGATACACAGATACACATGTTAAACTTATAACACCCCTCTTTTTTCGTCGGGGGTTAAAAAACTAGATAATACAGAAGCCAGAACAGTTTCCACTAATAGTTTATACATTATTGCTCAGAGAGTGTAGCGGCGATGTCCTTGTCCAACACTTCAATTAGTCAACTCACGGTTCGCTACTCTTCTCGCCGGTTATCTGACAGTCCGTCGCTCTGCCCACCTTCGCGTCAGTGAAAACATACCCTTACTTTCTTATGAGCCCTTTCAGAATCCAGCTCTAAAGGTTGGAGCTTGGAGAAGAACGGATGCTTTGTTCACCTTTACCATTTCAAAACCTTTCTTCTTTAAATACTAAATATATTATTACCTAAATAAGAAAATATCTCACGACTTCTTTCGCGTTACAAGGGTAGGTATGTATTTATATTGAGGTAAAAATGATTTTTTGTTATTCTGGGCAGGCCCATGTCTAAAATTTTAAAGATAAAAAAATTAAGTGTAATGTCTACAATCAGCAGCAGAAGTAGCTAATCAGAATAACACACAATAATATGTATAACACTTATTCTCTTATAGAGTACTAGACGGTGCCCGCAACTTCGTACGCGTATAATATATTTTTATACTGTAGTCGGGTAAAAAGTATCCTAAAAACATCTTTGGATACCCAGCTATCCCTGTACCAAAATTGGTTAAAATTTGTCCAGCCATTTCTGCCCGATGAGAGGACAAAAGAAATTATGCCCTTTTGGGCGCAAGATATGGCGCCAGACTGGCAAGGCGTCGCGCGCCCGTACAAAACAAAACACGATCCTGTATCACGCTATGAAGTTTTTTTCTGAAATCATGACCCCACTTCATAGAAAACTGATTTTCAATACAAGTCTAGAAGTATATATATATATATATATATATGATTTTCAATACAAATTTAGTATAGAAAATACCCTATTGCGGTCATTATGAACCAATTTCCCTCCATCAAACGTATATTCCGTTGTTTCAACTTCAATTTTCAAAATACACTTCGGTTCTGCGAGAATTTGTGTATTTTAATTAAAATAAGAATGATAGAGTTCACTTAGCGGTCGGTCTCAACATTTAAGATGCCGAGAAAGTTTGATTCAATTATAAGTGAAAAAAGTACTTTAAAGTTAAAGTAGCGATCCCAAGACAACGGTGAAATTTTTTATTAAATACGATACCTTTTTTTTGTAGTTAATTAGCGCTGGTCATTTTTGTTTACCGTCTTAATTCTGATATTCACAGTTTCGTACATTACTATAGAAGCCGGAAAAATAGGGTTTGCTTGCTTCGATGCTGGCAATCCGTTTTCACGCCGAGATAATGTAAAGTTTGTCTCAAATATTCAGTGCCGAAATTGTCTCAAATATACAATGATATAAAAAGAAAAAAAAAACGACATGATGTTGTATCAATTGACATTGACGACGCGGTTGGCTCAGTTTGTACCTACACCAACTGAGTCGGCGGTCCCGGCTTCAAATCCCGGCCTGGGCAAATATTTGTGTGTTGAACTCGAATATTTGTTTTTGGGTCATGGATGTTATCTATTATATTATGTACGAGTATATCGTCGTCTAGTACCCATAGTACAAGCTTTGCTTAGTTTGGAACTAGGTCGATTTGTGTATGATTGTCCCTTAACATTTATTATTATTATTATTGAAACAAAAGAAGGTCGCTTTGCGGGGCTGCAATTTTGTATCAAACTTTATTGTGCGCTCACCTGAAACACGAGACACACACAGTTACACTATTTAATTTTTCTAAGTATCAGAAACATTGAATAATGAAATGTGCGCTTCCGTTGGAGACCGTTAACTGCTAAACATCATAAAATCCTCTATCAATTTCCACCAACGTGTTTGCGGGTTTTCCTCGCAACTGTTTGCGGTAGGACTTATATCCGCGGGGCTATAAATTATGCGAAACTAAAAACCATTTAGTGAGATAGATATTATAATTCAGCGCTACCGATTGCAGCTCTGGTTGAAATAAAAAATCTTTTTCATGACACTGCTCGAAAATGTATTTTTAAATTACCGGAATCAAGTACACAACACTGCTTATATTCGTACATTTGTAAACTGTATATCTATGTTAGATCGCAACACGACAACAATGTAGTACGTTACGGTAACAGTTTGTATCTATACATGGACTACATAAATGTGATGTTAAGTTTCAATTTAGTCAAGTAAATACAGAAATAAGATACATTTATTATGGGTCAAAAATAAAATATACAAATAACAAATTTATGGAATTAAAACTAAAAATCTAACTAAGATTAAAATAAATTTATAAAACTAAGACCTTTCGGTAGGGTGCCCATGACGCAGGCAGCATTCCCACGCTGTATGGCTAGTAAATACAGTAGATGTTTTTAAACATTTAAATCACTCAATGAGGAGCTTCAGTAAGAATCATTCAACATATCATAGATTCAATTGCGCCTTACCTAGCTTTGATTTACAATAGTTGCATAGCAGAAGGAGTTTTCCCAAATCTTATGAAATTTAGCAAAGTCATACGTCTTTTTAAATCGGGTGATTTGAGTGTGCGGACCAATTTCCGTCCGATATCTATACTACCTGTTTTAAGTAGTTTTCGAAAAATGTATGTTGAAAGATCTACTAGCACACTTCAATAGAAATAAATTACTCTGTAGTAAACAGTTCGGTTTCACTAGGGGACGTTCTACGACTAATGCAGCATCTGTACTAATTAAATACATTTATTTATTTATTTTTCAAATAAGTTACACAGCATTACAGTAAAAACCAAGGCACTGTGAACTACAGAAATAAATATAAACAAAGACTTAAAACTAGTTACTTTTATGACAGCTGGGAGGAATCTTGTGTTGCAATTGGGATCTTCTGTGACCTTTCTAAGGCGTTCGACTGCGTACATCATGAAACACTCATTTTGAAATAAGAACATTATGGTCTGTCTTCAAATGCTTTAAGCCTTATGTCTTCATATCTCAGTGATAGAATGCAAACAGTGGATGTAAATGGAACCCAGTCTAATGGAGCTATAGTTGAGCTAGGAGTGCCACAGGGCTCTATTTTAGGTCCATCACTATTTTTGATTTATACAGGGCGAACGATATGAAGTGTTATAACAAAGTTTATTACGAAGATTATGAGAATATATACGAGTATATATATATATTTTAACTAATATATTTTATTTAAACCATTAATACAAAATACATTAACGGTGTACCCACATTAAAAAAAAATGAGACATTACATGTTTCATAAATTTATAATAATATATTTTAACTCGATGGCCACCTGACCTGACTATGGCCTTCAGATGGTTGAAAAATGAGTTGCACGCTGCACGAATCTGATTCTGCGGTATGTTGTGCCAATTACGTAGGTATGCTCGCATTCTTCAGTGTATCCATACTGGCATGCTTTCTTGTCCTCACCTTGCTCTCGAAAACTGCCCGGATATTAATGACGAATGACGCCTAGAGACCATACATCATGACAGAGACATTTCTAATAAATTTCATTAATTTTATTTCATTTTATTGCATGTTGTGACGCCTAGAGACCATTTACATCTCTAAGAAATTTTGATTCATTAATTATTTTGTATTGTTCCCTATTCACGTTGACGCCTAGAGACTTTATACATCTCTGTGGAATTAACTTCACTAAGTGATTAATGATAAGTATTGCATGTAAAGACGCCTAGAGACTTTATACATCTCTGGAGAAATCATTAGTTTAAATTGAATAAATTTTGTATTTAAATGAAGTTACTTCCTTAACATTGATTTGGAGAATCTATACATCTCCTTTAAGTATACCGATGTATTTAGTTATACCATAAATATAAATTATTGAAATGAAATGAAATAATTTATGCAGTAAGTAGGCCACAAGGGCACTTTTACAAGTCAGATTGTGAATCTACCGGCATTTCGCAAGGGGAGACCGCTGTTGAGAAGAAAGCCGAAAGAAACTCAAAAGTAAGTCATTTTTTCGTAAATAATACTTAGAAAAATTACATTACATTAGTGTTATAACTAATTATTACATGCGTACACGTATAGGAGATATATAGATACTCCAAATCAATGTTAGGTAGGAATATTAGAATAATATTTTAACTATCAATTTAAAATATTAAATATACCCAGGGATGTATAAAGTCTCTAGGTGTCACAACATGCAATAAAATACAATTACTTAATTAATTTAATTCCAAAGAGATGTATAAGGTCTCTAGGCGTCAACGTGAATAATTTACAATAGAAAATAAGTATTAAACCTAAATTTCTTAGAGATGTATAAGGTCTCTAGGCGTCACAATATACAAAAAAGAAAAAATAACAATGATAATAATAAATATGATAATAGTTAAACTTCATTCCTTAGAGATGTATAAGGTCTCTGAGCGTCATTGTACTGTCTCTAAATAAAAAAATAATAATAATAACTTCAATCGAGTACAGGATGAAGTCTCTCACGTCAATTCAATAAACACTGGTAAGCAGTTACTACACGACTAATTTGGCCCTTGCTAGTATGAACAGACCGAAAAGGACTTCTGGTTAGGGGCAAAACAACTGACATTCACACTATTTTTATGCTACAAAAAAGAGCAATTCGTATGGGGTATATTTTTTCTTAAGCGTATAATATCCGCAAACAAGTTTATTTTATTACCTAAGATAATAATCCTCATGTTTCACTTTTTCATAAATTTTTGTTAAAAAGGTTTTACCCTGAAAATCATGAATCATTTATATTTTAATGTTCGTAAGGGCGCGTAAAACAATTACCAAATTTCAAGAATTATTAATCGTTTAACATTAAACAGTTGTTTATATTTGAATTATATAATAATTATATTGAGTAAATATTATTTTTAAAATTTGGCTTAAAATACGTGACTCCATTGCCCATTTTTTCATCCGCTTGGAGATGCGCGTTTGCGCTACGGGGCAGCCCGCCATACTTGAAAAATCATATGTATGCAGGTTTCAAAATTTACTCGTTCATCTATTGCTTATTTTCCAGCCCCAACAAGAATTCAACATTTTCTACTCCAGTAGTTTAATCCATACTAATATTATAAATGCGAAAGTGTGTCTGTCTGTCTGTCTGTCTGTCTGTTACCTCTTCACGCTTAAACCGCTGAACCGACTTAGATGAAATTTGGTATGGAGATAGTTTGAGACCCGGGAAAGGACATAGGATACTTTTCATCCCGAATAAATTTAGTGTTCCCGGGGATGTGCGGGTAACACCGCGGGGCACAGCTAGTTATTTATATAGTAAGTAATAATAATACGTACCTATTTATTTATTTATTTAATCTTTATTGCACAAAAGAAAACTTATCGTACAAAAGGCGGACTTAATGCCATGAGGCATTCTCTACCAGTCAACCTTAGGGCAAAGCGGAAAAATTGTAGGCGGTGCAACTCACTTACACATAAGTAACAAAACATAATTATAATACTTATACATAATTTGCTATACATGTAAATATATACATACATCTAATATAATATAAACGTATATAATATAAATAAATATATACATAAATATATACAGCGACCTATGTATAAAGACAAACATTACTTAAGTCTGTTACTGCCCAAAAAGCACTGGTAAACTATGTTACATTGTCGCCAAAAAAGCATTCGTTAATACACAGATTACAAAACTAAGGTTTAGTAGTAGACTACTAAACCTTAGTTTTGTAATATGTATTTGAATGTATTCCAAACGAACTTTAAATGAAATACCTACTTCGTGTTACCAACTTTATAAACAGCTGCGTCAAGTGTGATAAGGCCCTAAAATACTTCAGGCAATACATTGGCCAACAGTAGTATTATATTTCTAATTTAAGTACACTATGCACCGCGTATCACAGTAACTACCGATAGTTTTACGTTGCACCATGGTGCTCCGCCTATACCAATTTGTAGCATGCCCCGGTTTATGATGTTGCCAGCTTGCCAGTGTTGCAACGTCCTACGATATACGATCAATGAACCCGTTTTGCACCAACATCAACAACTAATAAAATAACAAGTAGGATTTCTCCGGTGGCTTTTGCGAAGATCAAAATAGAGGACCTTCTGTAGTAGTGTTTTATTCATGGTATAATTTGTGTGATATAAACACATCGGACACCTAACGCGAAGAATCTGTTCTTGCGTAGCGCTCGGAAGACCTCATTTCCGAACCATCCGCTACACTGATTTCAGAAACGTCAATTTCACGCGACAAGTTATTTCTGGAGTTTCGGCAGACGTAAGGCTTTGTTTTGTGTAATGTTACGGATTTACGGAATGTTCGCTGATTATGTTAATTTGAAAGAAGAAAAGAAACCGAAGAAGAGTAATCTGTGCTAAGCCGCTGGGATTTGGTTATTAAATTTGCTTAGAAGAAGCAATTACGGATAATTCCAATCCCCGGTGTATTTTGTCAAAAATACCATTAGTTCTTTACGTTTCCTATGTAAGAAATAAAGTAGTTTAAAGGTCAGACTCACAGGTGGGCAGGGTACAGTAAAGAGTAAGGTAAGGTAAAGGTTGGTAACTTATAGAACGTATCCACATTGTGTCCGGATATCGGATATCGGAGCAGCACACTGATATGTTGGCGACACCACCGGCCGCTCCTGAGCTATGCGACAATAATGTTTGTATGTGTGCTTATTAACATTTAACTATATTGACTCTGTGTGAAACGTGTCTTGTTTCTTAACCCTGTTATTATTGTTATTGAATAAAGAATTGAGAAATTGAGAACCCATGGAGCGATATGTAAAATTGTATGCTAATCTCATTAATTGTACCCTTATATGTAATTAAATAAGTTACATAATGACAAAAACGTAAGTGATAGTAGCGTGCTCGACGGGTTAACACATTTTGTTAGGTGAATCATCAAATAGTCAAATGTAGTTCACTCAAACGGAAGTAGCTAGGTAGCTTTTTAAAAAGTATATAAAATGCTGTTAGCTAGCTTGCACAAAGGAATGTATCCAATACTGACTGAACAGAGTTTTTTTGCATTTTAAACACAGAAAACACAGCAAATAAAAATGTCTATCAAGTATAGTCTGCTATTGTCCGCACGAAGCTCGAGAAAACGGCTAGATCGAAACGATTTAGTCGGAAATATGTGAAGATACCACATGATATCGGCTATCGGCGTCCGATGCCGATATCAGATCGGATAGTGTGCAAACGCTCTTAGAATGCAAAGTCGTAAAAAATATATGATAATACGTAAATACCTTTCCTCAACACAAAAATTGCTGCTGTTGATGACGTTAAGAAATAAGCATCTAAATATAAAATGAGAAATGCCGGGTAATATTGTGTTTCTCAGATTTTATGAATAATTTCATAACCATAAAGCTTAGCATAAATGATATTGAAGACAATATTTGTCGACTGAGCCAAGAGCTAAAAGAGAATTATGTTATATGAAAATAACGTATAAAAATACAAAAAATCTCATATTAGGTCTCTCCATCTCTCTCTCTCTCTGTCTCGAACAGTCTCTTGATCAAGACCTACCTACTTGAAAATAGGCACCTACATGAAATAAGGGAAACACAAAAAATCATAAACTGTGTACTCATATCAATAATGGGCAATTAAAAATACTCGCGAAAGGAATATTCTTTAGAAAACAAGATTCGTTGTGTATAATGATTCAGGATAACTTTGATGTCCTAATCATTATTTATTAAAAAGGTTTTTACTTTTCTCAAATTTAAGAGAGCGGCGTATTATTAAGAAATATCGTGATTATTTTATTATTTTATACGTATACTAAATTCGACAACGCTTTTTGTTTTCCGTAATTTAACATCTAGACGTGTGTGTTATTACGTGTTATATGTTTATGTGTATCCGTGTGTCTGTATGTGTCATCACAGCCCCAAAATGAACAAACTTATTTGAGTAAAATAAAAGCATTCAGCACAAAGATATTCAACTTTCATTAGAACCAACTTTTTTTTTTCCCCTATCAGTGGAAAGGGATAGAAGAAAAATTGGTTCTCCCACGATATTTTTAACCTGAGTGCGGCTCGAAAAGATCGTGAGTGTGAACTTTGAAAAAATATTCCGCGTCTCTCAAACCACTTCTGATAACACAACCGATGCCGACCGATATGGAGGTTGTCCCCAAATACGAAAAAAAAAATAGGTAAATAAAATTGTATGCGTAAGCGTAAGTATTGGGTCTTGTCAGTCTGGTGGACGTCGCCTGGGAGACGGGTTTTTTTCTTCGTCCGTCCGACATGCTCGTGTTAGTGCATTTTTTCAAACTATAAAACCATCAAAAATGTTTGTAGTTAATTTTCTAATTGCAATAGTGTGTGTGTGTACCTAACGTGTTTTCAGTATTATGTGCTAAATTAAATAAAACTATTTTATTTATTTTGAAATATTAACTATCACGATTGTGCGGTTTCGGTTTAATAACGTAAAGTTGAACTCGCTTAATCGTGCGGTTTTGGGAGTTATGTTATGAGACGTACACTCACTCACTTTACAATATCGTTAAACCATCTGTATCTTCTTGTGCATTACTTTTGGAAAATAAGTAAATTTTGTGTTGTATTGTAACGTAAATTTTTCATCGACTTTTATTCATGTATAGGCCTGGCTTATTACTGGAATATTATAATTCTTTTAAAAGCTACACTGAACGACAAACGAATAGAATATCAGCTTGCAGATGGATATTTTGTCTCAATTTGGAACCAAAATCTCAGTAAGTTGCTCTTTACTTTTGACTCTTTGACGAAGATATTTCCAGTGCAAATGGTCATGGAGTGAGGCCATGATCATGGTTTCCCTCCTACTTTTAATTCCTCTTTACCAAGAATTCCTTCCCCATGAAGATCAACCATCATTGTCAGGATTTTCATCATCTTCTGGTTTAGCATTTTTGCTTGGAGCTGGAGGGCAAAGATGAGGAAAGCCATAGACAGGTTCTTAATGGGTCGGCAACGCGCGTGTGATGCTGGCGTCTCAAGCCTCCATAGGCGGCAGTAACTGCTTAACATCAGGCGGGCCGCATGCTTGTTTGCCACCCCCGTAGTATAAGAAAAACCTAAACTATAAATTGACAGTAATTATGTTGTTCCGTTATGATAAATATGTTTTATTTAATGAAATGATTTACATAATTAAAGATTCACCATCGTGTGATTTACATACATATATTCCTAAACCGCACGAACGTGCGGGTCTGACTGTGGAAGACCAGTTAAGACGGGATTTATATTAAATAATTTTCCTTTTCGTCCTAATTTCCTTTTGTCCTATATAAAAAAAAATATATGTTTATCGATATTAGGGCAAAAAAAAATATCTGACGTTGTAAGGTGTAATAAACTTAGCACTTTTTTTATCTTTTAATTAAGGAGCTTAGATCATCTTGAGGACCATTTCAGCTCCAGCAGGCCTAAAAATACAAAATTATTCAAAAGTAGCACTTAAAGTTATTAGGACAAGTAGGGAAATCCCACTTATAATATCCATTAGAAACGTCAAATTCAGCTTCACACTAAATACACTGATAGAAACGAATACCAATTGCAAATAGGTACTACTTAACGGAGCACCTTATTAGTATTTATGTATTCCACCTACAGGTACAAGTCGTGCAAATAAAAAGCCCTCCTGACACCTGCTAGCTAATCTCATGCAATATTTATACAATTGGCGCCCTCAAGAGCCTACGTTGCTTATTTTTATTTTCGATTGAACGACTGTATTTGAATTTCGTATTGCGATGTTTGACGATTGGCGAATTGTATTTTTAGGAAGTTAAGATGATGCATTAGGGATGAAATATTACATCACATTATGTACAAATGACATTTAAATGTATATGAGATTATGCTTATTGTTCTGTTTACAAACACATAGGTACTGTGAATGTACCATTATGCATCTTTGAAAATAGATAATCTATCGTGAATAAAGAAAGTAAGATATCAATTTATGATTTTAATAAATAAGCATCCGTGTTTGTGACATCTCTTCGAAATACTGTTCAGTTCTTTCGAGTCCATGGACATAACATGGCGTCCGAAACGTCAAGACGTCATTAAATAAACGTCTATAAGAACGCGATTTCGTTTAAATTACTATATCCACGGAAAAGTCTACGCATAAAAAAACCTATAATTGTTCCTTTTTCGTGTCGTGGAATAAAGTAGTGAAAAAATTTGACAATGCAAAGAGTGCTCTCGTAAATAAATTATACTAAATAAGTTCGTAACTTTGCGTCAGCACTCTAATTTTAACCCGTGCAAAAAGGGTCCAGAAAAATCCATTTAAATTCTGCGAAAGTCTTGAGTTAAATATTCACACGTGCTTGCGAGCATTAAGAGTCGGCGTTTATCTGAAGTCCACTTACCCTTACCCTTTTAACGAGTTTTTTATGTCGCGACTAAGAGGTCCAGGATGCTGCAAAATATTTATATTGTAGCGTAAATTATTAGACATTTTTACGAGATTTCGCAACGAGCACATCGCTAAAGAAAAACATACTTACTTTGCTCCGTTCTATTCAGTCTTCTTCTTCGTCGTTCCCTCACTGATGATCGCGACCACATACCTATCTGTTTCCACTCAGGGCGACTATATGCTGCGAGGACCGCCCGGTGCATGCTGCCGTCACTTCACTGTGTCAAACCATCTAGTAGGTGCCCTTTCTTTGCCCTATAATAATCTCAATTTGCCCTATAATAATCTCAATCTGCTTTTCCAGACAGTGCTTTGAGGACCGCATAATATGTCCAAAGAAGTTCAGGAGTCTTTCCGGCATATCGCGGAGAGTCGCGTCGAGATTTTGAGTTCTTTAAATATCGACTCGTTAGTTTGCATCGCTGTCCAAGGTACACGTAGCAACCTGCGCCAACACCACATCTCTAAAACATCGATCTTATTGCTATCGCTGCGTCTCGAAGTCCATTTTTTTGCGACGTACGTAAAAATGGAGAATACCACATCGCGAACAAAAATATATTTGAAATAATCGCAATGAAATTATATATTTTTTGGTATTGATGTGAATACGGGGTTATATTATAAAACTAAAGTTAGGCATGTTTTTAAGAGTTGCAAGATAAAAGTAGTACAGCACCTATCGCACACATGTGACACGCAACTCTATGTCGTGCGACAAATACCACCTGTCTCTTTCCAATCAATACTGTGCGATCATGACAGGGTGATACTGAGTCACGCGACAAGCGAAATCGCGGCAAGATATATTATGCTAACTAGTACTTACAAATGCTCGTGTATATGAGAAACATGTAAATGTATAAATATCTGATAATGACATGATAAAACCGACAATATATTGGTAAATGTGGGGAACCACAGTGACCCATCGAATTAGAGCCCTGGAATAACAATTTGAAATTTGGTTTCCAAGTGTTACTGTTATTAGGTAAGAGGTTCATTCTTCACCTGAATGGCTTTTACCACCGCCAATGGCATTTCGAGTGCGGTTTAAATGCCAAAATAAACAATGAAGGTGTCTGAATTATGGGTATAAAGGGCAATTTTGTTATAGAAAAATACAGAAAATAACGCCATAATTTACAAACTTTGGAAGGGAAGAGTTGGTAGGCAGTCAATTGTAAAGAAGAAGAATGTCTGAGTTTTATACTAATGATAGAGCTGTGAGTACCTACAGACTTTATAAGACTTCACCTGCATGGCATAGGTTTTTTCTACTCCGTGCATTCAAGGACAAAACCCAATTTCATTATTTAATTTAAATTTTCCGGCGCATGTCATATTTCGAAGAAAACAAAATAGATTCACAGAAAAAGAAAAACTAAGAAACATTCTCGTATTTATTCCATTGGCGTACGCCATGTCATAGGAAAAAATAGGCAAGATCGAATAGACATCCAATATTCAATATTATTTTTATGACGGTCATAGTATACATTTATGTAAATTGACTTCAATAGGATGATTAATATAATTTTAGATCTTAAAAGAACACACATTTTCCTGGCCACGAATATAAATAATGATAAATAATAATTACGTGCTTGGTTGCTGTTAAGCCACCGCCTATGTTGTCTTTTTCATAGCACGAGTTTTAATCAATTGTGGCATGAAATCTGTTTTATCTCTATTTATTATATACTTACCAAACTAGTTCAGTTATTCCCACGCATCTTATCTTTTAATGGAAAAGCAAGAATAGAATCCCGAGATAGCCAAGACATAATGGAATTTAGATGTCGGCCAGTCAAAGTGGCACGTTCCACATGCACTCCGTGCGCACTCTTGCATCGCGGGACTTTTACGACCCCTTAGCTGCCGCTGAATGGGATGCCTGCGCGCAGACTTATCCAGTCCAGACCATTGTCATCTTCTTGAATATTTATCGCGCGTTGGAAGCCCACGAAGGTAACACGATACTTCTTTTAAGTAGTGTCGTTTTATGATCCAGTTTATCTTGGTTAGTGCTGGCTGGCGTCTTCAAAATTCTGATTCGTTGAAGATATAAAAAAACTGACAATGAGAAGGATTGATTCCGGAATGTATAATATAACTAATCAGTAGGTAATAGAAAAAAGTTTCTGTCAAAAATTTATTTTTTGTGACAAGATTTTATAGCCGACTGTACTTTTCTTTGAACATCCATCAATTGCTCACAGAGACGATTCTAAAGAGCCCAAACTCGATATGATTGCTTTATTTATTACGGACTTCCTATGGCCACCTTCCAGCTCCATCATCAGATCAGCTCCACTCGTCATGTAATTTGCATATTCGTGCAAAATTTCAGCTCAATCGGAAATCAAAAGTGGGTCTTTAACTTGCAAAATTCCATTACAACAGGACAGGTGAAAGTATAAATAAAAGCTTGTAAAAATCTACTATTAGGTATCAGTTTCATCACGGGATATTTAGAAGTCTAGTAACTATTTTGACCAATTTTATAAACGGCAACCAACTATTTACACTGTAAAAGTAGTATATGAAACGCAACTTGTGTTTGAATGGAAGAGCATAAATAAATTTCCACGATAAATTATCCAAGATGTGATTCAACTTAGAACCTCCCAGTCGAAGTAGCACGTTTCGCATGCACTCCGTGCGCACTCTTGCATCGCCGGACTTTACGACTCTTTAGCTGCCACTGAATGGGATGCCTGTGCGCAGACTTATCCGAGCCGTTGTCGTCTTCTTGAATATTTATCAGGCGTCAGCACTCGACGCGGCGACGACGTCGCGACGTGTTAAAGGAAGTGTCGCTTTATGGTCCAGTTAATCTTGGTTAGTGCTCGCGTCTAAAATGTAGATACAATGAATGAATGTCATAGTAAAGGTAAAAAGAATCTTGAAGGAGCTAGTTTGAAATGTAAATCAGTTTATTTGTTGAACTTTAGATGTGACCATCGAGCATCCTATTATGCGCGATAAAAGCGTAAGGAAGATACGCTTTTATCGCGCAATAAACTATCGTAGATTTAGTGGTCATTCGGATTTCTCGTCATTTTGATGAGCCAGGTTCGCCATTGACGGATACGTCAAGGAGGACGATATAATTATTTCATGTTTTGATGATATTTGCAAATGCTCAAAATCGACGATCGAATTAGGTAAGTGCTGACTGTTACAAATTATTTACACATGTCTGGGTGACTTTCCATGAGCAGTTGTCCCGAATTAAAAAGGACAGGATTTGTGAAAACAAAGAGAGAGAGAAAGAGAGGGAGAGAGATTCTCTTGATTCGTGGACAATGTAAAGCGTAAGTCAAACCAAATTGGACGTTTGTTAAATGGAACCATTTTGCCAGGCGCAATGTGGATTTAGTACCGGGATTTTTCTCATTTAAGTTAATGAGTGCTATTTGTATTAAGGATCTATTTTGGGGTTGTATTATGTAATACATGGCCAAAATCTGGGGTTGGAAGACGAATGCTGAATTAACGCATTAATGCCAATTTAAGTATATGAAGTAAAACCCAGAGTTTTTTTTTATCCAGCAGCTATAATAAGTAAGCTATCAAAAAATGTTGGTTATAATAAAAGATTTTCACTTTCTTACCATACGCATAAAATTTTACGAAAGTCCTGCATGAAGTTTCACTTATAAAAACGAAAATGCAATTCAATTCAATTAATTTTATTGCCATTGGAAAAAACTGTGCAAGATATTTTAAATTACATGCATAATCGAAAGTTAAATTAAAATACCACATTTCCCGGTTCGATCTGGGTCTCTTCTACCAGGTAACTCATTTAAATTTTTCTTTAAGCTTTGTTTTTTATATCATTGGTTTAAAATACCACAGTTTACTATCTATTTATATTTAGTCTTCGATGGTATTTAATGCGCCTGTATAACGAACTTCGGGAGTTGTAAGAGTGAGTAAAATTGCTCGTGCAAAAATTTAAGGCATCAGAATATTTTTTTTTATTTTCTCACCTTTGTTTCTTTGTCCTATGGAATAACAATAATGTAAGGAATCTTCACCATCATGACTTTCCATCGCCTTCAGTTACTTCTAAGAGAATTATTAAGAACAGACTTTTTTATTTGTTCATTTCCCATTCTTCCTTGTACTTAAATAAATTTTCTATATGTACGCAGAGTAAAGTATTATGGTATAAGCTAAATAAAAAAACATTTAATTAGTACTTACTTAAAATTTATACACTAAATTAAAACACATTCATCTCAAATTTTAATAACGTTGAATCAGAATTTAGTGCTTGTTAAAATCGAATAGTTGGAAAGTTTTGGTGCCAGCAAAATTTACAGTGAAAACTAAAAAAAACGAGTTTGAGAACAATACAACAATATTTTATGTCAAAAATATTTCATGTACGGTTTGTTGCGTCAACTAAAAAGTAGGTTTATTGCGGATTTAACTCTTGCTGTGTAGTGTGTAGCCACCATAGATACCGATGACATAGATAGCGGAGCGTGCGGTCGCTATGAAAAAACGGTCGAGCGGTGTGGTGTGTTTCACCAGGCAGTATTTTTAAGACACGATAGTTCGAAGTTGTGCGAGCATACAAACCCACTAACATGACTTAAACTGCATCAGGGCTGATTAGCCCTCACTATTATTGAGTCAGATTTTGTATGGGAATACAAGCCCACTAACGGGAATGTCTCCGCGCCACAGGAGCGCTTTGGTGGGAGTTGACGCAGGCTTAGATTTAGATAACTCGTGAATAGATGGAAAGGGGAACGAGACTTGGACTTCGAAAATGAAAAAACGCGAACTATGGAACGGTTCTGTAATTAGGTGTTTTTTTGTACTGGCATACAACGATAAATCAGCTGACCGGCGCTTCGCGTCGCGGCACGTACAGGTGCGGTGAGATAACCGCCTGATTCATTGATTCAGGAGTTGAGTTTGTGCAACTAATTACTAACTAAATGACAAATTTTTTGTCGGGCAGTCGGTAAAGCTAAGGATGTAACCATCAACATCGTCCATCGTCCACCACCAACACCAATCATACGACATTATTAGTTTTGAATTATCTCTGCTTAGGTTAATAAAACACTTTAAAACAAAACAAACAGCTAATAAAACTTCTTTTACGTACAAGTATTGTGTATTAATTAATTGAATGATAAGAGACATTAAATGTTACTAATGTGATAACGAAGATTTTTGGCTTTAAGTGGTTAATTGTAATTCTTACAAATACAGTTTAAAACGCTATGACACTGAATTGAAACTCGAATAACCGTTAAAATATTTTAAGTGTTTTCTTAAGTTAATCTTGTGTTTTCTTCCTTCTTTGACGGCAAAATATGGGGATTACTTACTTGGAGATTTTACAGATTCCATAACTTATTTAGCTCAAATCTTAAAACATCCATTACCTAAATAAGCTGAGACGGCCACGGTTTCTTTCATCTTTGAACTTCATCTTTACACACATTTATTAGATTAATATTGGGTGCGTAACGCGGGGCGAATATAAATTTAGCGAATTTTGGATTTATTTATGAATATTAAGGCTTTATTTTAAAATTTCGTAACCAATTAGGTACTTAAAGCTCGTCAATTTAAAGGGACTGGGGAAGTTAGAGATTTATCTAACTTTGGCTTTAGCTACGATAAATTGCCTTCTACGCCTGTTTTTCTGCCCTTGCAGCATATGAATTGCCCTCGACACTCATGACAAAAACCTTGAAGCCCATTTAATTCAAAAGAAATGCAGGTGTGAACGTGTACGTGCCTCGGCGTTAACGACCGCGCTGCGTCGTTTCTCCCCCCGAGAGCGTAATTCTAAAATCATTTTATGACATGTTTCGAATTTCGTAACGCATTAGTCACCACATGTTTCTGAGCCTCAATTTGCCGAAGTCTCGCGTATCCCTATAATTTTACATTACCTTAATCGGAAAGATTTTCTCTTTTATTCTAGGTGCACTGGTGAGTGGTGGCATTCACAAGTTAAAAGGAGGGAGGATGAGGAGGAGGACGAGAAAGAGGAGGAGATTTTAAAGGATAATAAAATAACTCTAATAGCGATACCTGAAAGGCCGGCAACGCACTTATTGTGACTGATATTGCAGGTGTCTATTGGGCGACGGTAATCGCTTTCCATTAGGCGATCCGTTGGCTCCCTATGACATAAAAAAAAATTGGCAATGGCATCTCTCGGTAGCCAAGGCGTAGCCAAGTTCTTGAATGAACCATTTACATAGGTATTGTAGCGTTAAAAATCGCTACATGTTTATTCTAAACTGTTGTAGCTAGCCGCTATTGCTTATACCGCCATCTGGCCAATTTTGTCGGTATAAACTTGTGCAAGTGTTGACGTCTTTTTAGGTCTAGATAATGGTTTTGCTACGAGCTAATATCACGCTTGGTAGTTTCGGCTACGATGTGCAGGTGGTGTTGTTATTAAACCTCATGGCTTGCTGTTGCATGAGCTGACGATATGCAAGGAGTTTTTTTATAACCTTTTTGTTCAGCGGATTTCTTTTTATTATTTAAAATTCATATTGAGAGCGTGTTTTATTTTGTCAGCGTGTCAATTTTGTTTCTGGATTCATGGTAAAATGGTGTGTTTACTCCTGAAGAGCTAAATATCAGTGTTTCTGGACTGTGTAGTGGTCTGTTTATTAATTCTGTGGTTGCGCTGATGAGCGCCTGTTGTTTGTGCGAGGAATATGAACTTGTAATTTGGGATATCCACCCGGAGATGCTATATTTTGTGATGGTGTGTTCAGGTGAGTTGTGACGTCTACTGCGCTTCCAATTCCTTCTTGCGTGAATCCGTTTTCGTAGGCCTATATTTTAAATTCTGTGATTTCTTTTTAGGTTCCAACTTTTCTCTAAAAAGGGGGTTTTCGGATTGTTAAAGCCAGTTCACTTTCCTGGACTGGCTTCCGGTTACGGGCTGATCATCCCAGGCCCTGCGTCCTATTTCGGCGTGCTACTCCGAATGCGGTGTTCGGCTGGCCTGGAGGCTGTTGCCAGCGGCTCTATTACCGCGCGCAACTCTCGGCTTGGTTGAAGACAGATACCAACGGCTGCGACCAACCGTCGGGACATTCGTGGGTCACAACCATGGATTATTTACGCGTGGAACGCCATACGTAACATTTATAGCATTTAAGGCTAGGAGCATAGTAGTATATAGTTTACTTTCTGATAACTTAAAGTGCAGGTTTGACTTTTATTGTTGGAAATTTCCTCCAAATTCCAAAGCTACCTCTTATGTCGGGTGAATTATCTTTTTAATCGTTCATTTTTCGGCTAAGCTCACCCATTTTCATCTCATTTCACCACACCTCACCACCTTTTAGTGACCTACGCCGATCATATGAAGGTGTAGATACGTACGGAGTTTCCACTTGGATCTGGAACCACTTAAAACCTTTCTTTTCAACAATAATTACGTCTATGCAAACTGCGTCCTGCAGATCTGGTTATACCGGCTACATAGCGTTTAGCCTGTGCGAACAAACTGTGAGTGTTTCTTTATGACCTGCCCTTAGGAGGTCCGTGCTTTGTCGTTGTGAATCGTCTTGTTATTATCGGTGTTAGTTATTTTTTTTTTGTCATCTAATTTAAACAAATTCGGCTCTTTATGAAAATAAAATTTTAACGTGAAAGCTACGCCTTATTTATTTAACAAATTAAGTGATATGTAGTAGTTGTATTGCAGCAGTATTTACTTTTAGAAAGGACATGCATATCTATGATAATTATCTATAGACACACTTTGCCCACTTAGTTGTCCAGACTGACCTGACCTCATAAATGTAACCAAATTATTGAACAACCTTGTAATAAAAAGGCCATGTTGATATTCCCCGAAATTCCCTGAGTAACAGGAATTAAGGACGCTGTATGCACGTCTCACCCTTGTCACGAATACTTAATTGTTTACCCGTATCACTGACGCATCATCGTATACCTAAACGGAAAACCCAACCGCGAAACATAAAAAAAAGCATTTATATTTTTATTGCTTAGTCGTGAGTTAAATTGCCGATTGTTCAACGAGAGAGCAAAATCGACTTTTATGATATGAGATCGTTATCTATGCTAGGCCGGATATGGGCCGAGTACATACTATAATATTTCTATGTAAGTTTTTTCCGAATTCTATTATTCTCTGGCTGTACTTTACTCAAAGACCAATCGAAAGTAATCCCTTAAAAGGATAAGTCTGCCCGACTGTCTGTAATAGTTACCCTATAACCATTTGTTAATACTCACTTAGTTGAGTACCAAAAATAGTTGAAACTGGCCCGTTGAAAGTAGCCTTTTTCTCTATTTTTTGTTAATATTGTCAACTTTCAGACAATTTGCTAACAGAAAGTATACAATTATATACGGAATGATTAATATTTTATATGTTCAAATGTAGCATTTTACTTCATATTTCAATGTATTTTATAATGTAGGTATGTACAAATAATTACGTTCTTTTCTCTAGCGATTAAATATTCAATCACAGAGTAAGTACCCAATGTACCGTACCTAACTAGAAGATCTATCGCAATCTAATCGCCAACGCAATAGATTTGATGTCAGCGAACGAATCGCTTTTACCAAAAAAAAAATGACCAAAAATAGATACAGGAAACCTCTTTAATATCACAGTTCACTGAACCGTTAGCTAAAGAGTGGATCTTTATTAGAAGAGTACTTTTAGGGAACAAAAAGTACTATTTATATACGGTTAGGTAATTAAAGTGAAATGAAAAGAATGAATACGCCACTCTCCAATAGAAAAGGAGCACGAATACGAGCTCAAGCAAGTGCCTTTTTGCGTCAACGGGAGCGAAATTCTAAAGACATTTGTACGAGATTTCTATGTTTCACTTCTACTTATACCGTGCTTTTTAGGGTTCCGTAGCCAAATGGCAAAAAGCGGAACCCTTATAGATTCGTCATGTCTGTCTGTCCGTCTGTCCGTCCGTATGTCACAGCCATTTTTTTCCGAAACTATAAGAGCTATACTGTTGAAACTTGGTAGGTAGATGTATTCTGTGAACCGCATTAAGATTTTGATGCAAAAATAAAAATAATAATAATAAATATTGGGGGCTCCCCATACTTATAACTGAAACTCAAAAAATTTTTTTTCATCAAACACATACGTGTGGGGTATCTATGGATAGGTCTTCAAAAATGATATCGAGGTTTCTACGATATTTTTTTTCTAAACCGAAAAGTTTGCGTGACAGACGCTTCCAAAGTGGAAAAAAGTTGGTCCCCCCCCTCTAACTTCTAAAATAAGAAAATGAAAAATCTAAAATAAACATATGATGTACATTACTATAAAAACTACCAACGAAAATTGTTTTGAATGAGATCTAGTAAGTAGTTTTTTTTAATACCTAACTTTGCACTAATTTATTATATGGGGCGCTATACATACCAGGTGCAAACTTAACCACTTAGGGATGGAAAGTGTTTGTACGGAACCCTCGGTGCGCGAGTCCGACTCGCACTTGGCCGGTTTTTTTTAAGATAGTGACATTTACATCACTCAGGTAATTCAAATTTAAATGAGTGAAATGTTTTTTGTGATGAATCGCTAGTTGAATTCCAGTACTTTATGTTATGTTTTTTATGAATGTTTGGGCCAAATTCGACGAGGCCTTGCAAAATCCCGAATTTAGCAATATGCCTGCTTTATCACGGCATGTAATCGTGGATATATGAATTTCTAGAATTCGAACTGCATTAAGTGTTTTTGAAAAGATTTTTTTGAAGAGATACACCGACACGTACCTATTGCTCGCTACTGTCATATGTTTCTGTTGAGCGATATGGTTCGCCATTTTTAATCTGACGTCTTTTAATAAAGGTCATATTAATTTTTTATGTTATTTTGACGGAGTTTAACTGTACAATCTATAAAGGCGAAATTTTGTATAACCATGTATGTATTAGGGTGGGTAATTTTTTTTTATTTTTTAATTTCTAACGGGCACAGTTGAAAAAAGGTGCCATTTAGTGCCATTAATCGATACATATTGTTATTTATTTTTATATTTCCGTTTTATTACCTCCGGATTACTCCAGAAAAAAAATCCCAATGTATGGAGCACTAAAAAAAAGTGGCCTTGTATATTATTTTTTTTGCTGTATTTCGTTTTGTGACCTGCTTATTATACTCAGAAAAGAAATACATTAAAATATTGGGCCAAATAAAATAATAAAACCAGACTTCATAACGCTCGTTTAATATCTGGGCATTTCTATAAACTTAAAAATTGATCCGGTGTCAAAAAAGATCAACAACAATTACAATGCAATTTTGGTATTTAGTTAATATTATTATGACTACGCCACATCTTGGGATTTAGGTAGCCGACCCCGATTGAGAATTCATCATCAAGGCTAGGAGGATGATGATGAGTTAATATTATTATGAGCTACATTTTTTTTTTTTTTTCTGTTCTGGTTTTGTTTTCGTTTATAAAATCGGTTCCTTCAGTATCCTTGCTATTACTCATTTTTTAGGGTTCCGTACCCAAAGGGTAAAAACGGGACCCTATTACTGAGGCTTCGCTGTCCGTCCGTCCGTCCGTCCGTCCATCCGTCCGTCCGTCCGTCCGTCCGTCCGTCCGTCCGTCTGTCACCAGGATGTATCTCAAGAACGGTGATAGCTAGACACTTGAAATTTTCACAGATGATGTATTTCTATTGCCGCTATAACAACAAATACTAAAAATGAAATAAAATAAATATTTAAGGGGGGCTCCCATACAACAAACTTGTTATACCTATATATACATATATATATAGGTACGGAACCCTTTATGCGCGAGCCGGACTCGCACTTGCCCAATTTTTGTATAATACACGTAAATTCCAGCAATTCCAACTAACCACCACAATCAATCTCACAATTATTTCACTCACACTCATACACACAAGCACTCACATCCGTAAGCGTTGGAACGGCGAAGTTTTTGTTTTGTAAGGTCCTGGCAGAATTAATTAATTCATTCATTCATTCATTCATTCATTCATTCATTCAATCATTCATTCATTCATTCATTCATTCATTCATTCGTTCGTTCGTTCGTTCGTTCGTTCGTTCATTCATTCATTCATTCATCCATCCATCCATCCATCCATCCATCCATCCATCCATCCATCCATCCATCCATCCATCCATCCATCCATCCATACTTTCAACAGTATAAGGTAAGGTGGGGTAAGACTATCGCCGGGGAAAAACTCCTACTAACATACTACATATTTTGGATCAGTGACCCAAACAGGATCTTAACCACCGAAACGAGAGCAGGCCACTTGTTCCAATCCAGCGCAATTTTGGGCCAGTTTTCGACTAAAGACGACTGGCACAGTAATGTTCAATAAACAACACAATAAACTATGTTAGTCTGACCTTAAGTTGTTCTCATAAAACTATTTTCATTTTCCCTTTCACTTATATTATAAGTATCATTAAAGCATTCTTGTACCTGTATACTTGAGGCTGGTATCGGAAAAAGCTAAGGATGCTCTATCACGCGTGCATTCGCCTGTAAGTAATGTAATAAAAAAACTCAGCCAAGTGCGAGTAAGACTCGCGCACCGAGGGTTCTGTACAAATACTTATCCCATCTTCACTGGCCGGGAAAAATTAAGTTTGCACCTGATATGTATGGCGCCGAATATGAATGCGGTGCAAAGTTAACGCAACCGTTCACGTTTGTTGTTTGGGAGCCCCCTTACATATTTATTTTATTCTGTTTCTTAGTATTTGTTATTATAGCGGCAACAGAAATACATCATCTGTGAAAATTTCAACTGTCTAGTTAGGCCATGATAGTTATCACGGTTCATGAGATACAGCCTGGTGACAGATGGACAGACAGATAGGCGGACAGCGGAGACTTAGTAATAGGGTCCCGTTTTTACCCTTTGGATACGGAACCCTAAAAACAAATGAAATTTTCCTGATAGGTATATATTTTTTTATTAAATTACGGCGAATAGTTACTCACGGTAACGGAGGCTCCGTCACGGGGCACCCTAATGCCTTGATCACACGTACCGAGTAAACGGGCGAGACAGTGCTCTGTCTCGCCCGTTTGTCTTGTGTGTGACAGGGACGAGAGCACTGTCTCGCCCACTGTCTCGGTACGTGTGATCAAGGCATAAGATAGTCATCGATGTCTATTATAGGTAGATGAAATGCAACTTTCAGGCATTCATCGTCTTTTTGAATGTTTAGGGATAGGGATAATTACATTATATTGAAAAAAACTTTCGTGATTATGAATCACGGCTCACTTTTGTTTCAAAAACTAAAACTATTGTCCACTTTACACGATTGATTAAACTTTATGAACGTTTAAAGTGCAATGCAAATAAAATGCATAAATATTCACTAGTTAGTGGCACTTATTCGATATCGATGCATATTAAATAGCCATGATCTTAATACTTAGTGCTTACTACGTTTACCGTCGTAATAGTAGACCTTATCCCCAGTTCAATGTTCTCTCGATCGTCTTGTGGTCAGACAGCATTTATTATATTATAGTGTTATAAATACGTACTTATATACCCACTAGCTTTTGCCCGCAACTACGTCCGCGTGGACCGCGTGGAACTTGGAAGTATGGAAGCAACCTCGTACAACACGATAGATATCCACCTAATCACCTTAATTTATAAAAGGGATTATTAAAAGCGCCTAAGCAAATGTAAGAGCAATTGTGCTTTTGGTCTAATCATTACATTTCCTACAGGGTCATCAATGTCATCATGAATTACTTACTCACTTTTCAATCTTTTTACGGATCATTTCAAGGATGAAAACTATCTTATGTCCTTCCTCGGATCTTAAACTATCTCCATGCCAAATTTCATCAAAATCGATTCAGCGGTTTAAGCGTGAAGAGGTAACAGACAGACAGACACACTTTCGCATTTATAATATTAGTATGGATTAGTATGGATTGACGTACTTTATGCCTCGAGTGATTAAAACTCGGTTTTCAATGTTTATAATAATATTTTGCTTAAATCCACCTAGTTCCGGATTATGGTACTAGACCAAGTTACCAACCGTCGTCGTCTTACAAAGAGTGCCGGAATACTTTGGACACATTTCCAGATGAGAAGACAATCTGAAGATAATCTGGAAAAAATATTGGTCATTGGAAAGATCCAGGGGAAGAGACCTCGGGGCCGCAGCCCGATGCGCTGGTCCGACTAAATCTGCACTGTACTTGACTCCAACTTGCAACTTCATAACACACACACATATTAATATATAATTATAGATATATAAAAAAAAAAATAATAAGGGCCTTAATTCTATTTATGATTCTCTGATATCTCGGAGACACGGATCATCATATCAGAGATATCAGAGAATCATAAATGGAATTAAGGGCCTTATTCGGACGCTCTCACTAATTTTCAAAGCCATAACATCTCGTCTTAAATTGTTCCTTTTCCAACCTAGGTTAATAATCTATTATAACATCTGTATTGTAAAATAAAGTTAGTATTATTATACTATCTTGTATGTAAATGTATATGTAAGCGCTCTCGGCTCGTTCCGTTTTGCAACAACAGTATTCACGAAGCAAACTTGGCGCTACAACTTTTATTATCTACTTGTATGGAATATTCTTGGAAAAACTTTGTGTTATCGAGTGGAAGAATAACTTTGAAAATCAATGCGGGTGTTTTAAATGACATCTATTTTCAGAGGAAGATTTCTTCATTTAATTTAATCAAGTGTTTTATACGAGGTTGACGCAGTGGTAGGGCAGCTGCCTACTGAGCCGGCGGTTATGGACTGGAATCCCAGCAAGGGCAAATAGTTGTGTAACGAAAAGATCAACTAAAATCTAATATTTCTACCTGGGTCATGAAAAAAAAACGAAAATGATAATTTATTATTTTTTTGTTTTTTTTTATTTATGGGTGCTAATATCTATCTATGTATAAGTATACATATGTTTTTGTATTACCGATCATCGTCTAGTACCTACCTATAGTACCAGCATTGCTTAAATGCTTAGTTAGGGACTAGTTAGGTGGATATGTGTAAGGTTTTCCCTGAGTATTTATTTAATCTCCAGGTATACCTGTGATAATGTCCGATGTGTATATCGATTTCTGTTTTTCAAGATGCTGTCATTTATTGATATAGAACGCATCGCTGTAAGTTTTTTTTTTAATTAAAAATGCTATGATGGCGTAAATTAGGAAAAACCATATTTCAATAAACACAAGAAAAACATTGGATCGTCAGAGTAAATGTTTTATTATATCAGTGAACGCATAAAAAAAACAACAATTAATAAATAAAATTGGTAGTAAAGCTAATACCATCAAATATATAAAAAACAATATATTTACATCTAATAAAATGCATTTCCGTTTTTAAACTATATTGTGTTTATAAGAGAGTATTTCAATAAACATCAAATTGAAATGGTACCCTTTCTGAATAAAGACAAACATTTTATAGTTATAACATGCAATTTTCTTTGTAAAAATATACTGTAAAACAATACGATTTCTTGGACTCATCTACCCCGATACAATCATTTCTCTTCACACTTACCGTATAACCGGTGGAACTATATGGCACATGTGTCTACGGATCTCAGAGAGACATACGATGTTACGGTAATAAGTATGGACTTAAAACATTACCATTTTTCCATTCCAGAACTAGAAGCGCCGGACTGCAAGCCAATTTACTTAAATTGCTTCTTGTCGATTTTATATTTCCAATTTACAGATAACCCAATCCATTTCGAAAACTTGCTTAAGTTTAGGTTTCTCTCGATTGAAATATATTGTGTTAAACTTGTAAATCATTGGGTTTTGATCTCAGAGTAAATATTCAACTACATGGCAAATTGATAATTTAAAAAATACGCACCTGAAATTCATTGCAAGGCATAGGCCTTAAGCTACCGGTAATTAGGACAGCAGATAATAGTAGTTTTTGATACAAGTGTGGAAAGTATGTCATTTTGAACGAGTCCCGAGGAGTCTTGGCCTGAGCCGCAAGGCGAACTTCCACACGTGTACCAAACAACGTTTTTTAATACATTTGCGAAAAATTGCAATAATACAAATTTAAAACAGTAATTGAAATGGGCAATTATATTTATTTCTGTCTGATAAAAATTAAGAGTTAAGCAATTTTGAAGGGTCGCATTGAAGGCCTTTGCTGGTAAGTTTAAAGATTTATTAAAGTTTTTAATAATTCTCTTTTTCTCGTATTCAGCCAATAAAATGTTCATAGACGGCCATGTAATTTTTCTTTCGATTTTGCGGGTAAAATACTCTCACTTGCAATTTTTGCCTTGGCTCGTATATAGGGCGGTGTTAAATCTATTCTGGTAACATCAGAATCCATCATTTTCTATCAAAAACTCTTATTTTATAAATCTTACGTGTCATTTATACATAATTAGAACAATCTTGAATACAGAAGAAAGTTTTACTTTTAATTGTAATATTTTTTTTCAAGATGGCGTCGGCTGTCATCATTCAGCCAAATCAAAAGAAATAGTTTTAATATTTCAGAAGAGATATGATAATGTTACACAGTAATTTAATTGATTCCAGACAATAAACATCGTGAATCTGTTTTTAGTTCTTTACATTTCATATAATTGTAAATAAATATATTATTTGATACACAAAAATAGCGATTATTCATAATTATTATGAATTTATAAAGCAGCGCGTGGGTCACGCTTAATACTGCATTTTCTAATCTGTGACAATACTTTTATTTTTATTTTTTTTAGGTCACACATAATACTCATTTGCTCATTAAATAAGAGTCACTCAAACAAATTATTAAAACCGTTTTTGAATATTTTTAATAGATAACCCTTTGATTGATCCAATATGCAATTTAAATATTTTAAGCATAATTATAAGATATACACTTGCAATGCTGTATGACGTAATAAATAAAGTCGGAAAGTGATTGACCTTTGTTTGGATGTATGAGACATGACGTGTTAGTACAACAGAAAATTAAAAAAAATTGAAAAGTAAAAAGCACTAGTTCGAAATATCCAACTTTTCGCATGATTTGCAGCTATGAAAAGTACCATTTTTTGAGCAACTGTATTAAAAAAAAGGTTTCTGTCAAAATTGAAGTTTTTGTGACAAGCTTTTATAGCCGAACGTACTTTAATTTCAACATCCATCAATTGCTCACTGAGACGATTCTAAAGACCATAAACTCGCTAGGATTGCTTCATCAATTACAAAGTTTCCAGTGCCACCTTCCAGTTCCATCATCAGACCAGATCCATGGTACCATAATATTATTGTATTGTCTTCAAAGTTAAGTAAGTATGCAGAATTTCGGTTAAAGATATCTGCTTCAAAATTAAGTTGCAAAATTCCAAATCATCATGATGATCGCTGTGTCGAAAAGTCATTGCCTTTTATATCTAAGCCATCTAGCAAGCGTTTCTGAAGATGAAACTACATCGTTTGCCAAAAAAATACCAGGACAATGATCGTTGAATTTACTTCTTGTATTCTTCTATGTATTACGCCTTTCATGTGACCCCTCATCAGTCACATAGGGCTCCAAAGATGTATAATATTTCTGACTGTCCCAATAGTGCGAAGCTGCCTCAACCTTCTTCCAGAAGGCCCGATGACGAATTCTCTTTATTCACCGTGTACCTCCAAGTGGTCGCCCTCGTACCTGATATTTCTTTTCCTAGAAGTTTGCCATGTCACACTTTGTTATACAGTTCATCCGGACAACATTTACTTATTGATATTGTTATTGAATACACTTGGTCTCTGCGGGTAAGTTTGAGGGTTTCTTCTAAGCTCATCGTATTGTCTCCAGTTGAGGTACCAGAAAGGTTGCTGATCGGGCGGCAGTTGTTCTATCCCCCTCCTATAATTAGGGTCTCCCTGGAACTCGATGGGTCCAGGTTCATCACTTCCGAATCTATTTGTTAATTGGAAGTCAGACTCTACTTGTGGGTAGCCGATGGGTCTGAGGCCAGCATAAAACGGCCTCTGGGCGTGCACTACGCTGCCGATTACTGTAAGAACTAATGCGATTTTGAAGAACGCCATTATCTGTAAAACAAAAGAATGTCTATTAGTGAAGGTTGCGATGCCTTTCCTTGAATATATTCTAAACTACGATTATGAATATTGTTGTACATTTTTGGATAAGAATGTAACAATCCTATTAATAAAAAAATGGGCTTTACATGTGGTAATTTAATATTAAATACAAAAAAAAAGTTAATTCAGGTAGGTATTGAGGTCAATCGTCAGTCAGAGAATAAAAAAGTACCATTGGGTGTTGATTTCTCTGCAAAACTAAACACGTTTGTTGAGGCTTTATGTATTGACTTTATGTAAAATAAGTCTCAGAGAAAACTGTTTGTTTGTGCTACAATCATAACATGACAGACTTGTTAAGAAAGTTTCTCGATAAGAAAACATCAAAGCACACTCACTGAATATGAAGACACAAACAAGTTCCAATTATAGAGTATTAAAAATAACTTTTATATTTACCTTATTTTATATAATATCTTCGCAGACAACAAACTTTGCGAATGTGGATTGTGAAGTTGTAAAGTTCTTGCTGTGGACCGCTCTGGCCGACTAGTGGGCTGGAACTGTGGTGTGATAGGCAACTGTTTCTTTATATAAACACTTCACCTGTGTTGCATCATATAGAGTTATAAACAGTCTAGAGAGCTAAAGCCTGGAATTATTTTGGTAATTAGGATATTGTTTAAATTAAATTAGTCTTAGTTAATGTACTAACGACGTTGGTTATTTTATTTCATAGAGAATAACTTAAATTTTACTCGTTGTATGTTTAACATAGGCATTTTGTTTAGTGATCCAATGATCCGCTAGATGGCAGTGTTACATTCGCTGCATAAGCTGAATCACGCTATCGTTGTTTTAACACAGAATATAATTATGGTCTGTCAATCCATTGATTAAACGAGTATAAATTAAAGTGACAGTGCAGTCTCAATACAAAAGGTAATAAGTGACAAGTGTAGTGAGTGTAAGTATGGAGAGTGTGAACAGTATTATTTAGAATTTTAGGGTACTGTACCTGCTGCTGACTGCTGGTGCTAAGCTGATGGAACCCTATTTAGGAAGCCTCCACTGTCTGTCTGTCTGCCTGTTTGTCGGTCAGAGGGCTGTATTCCAATCCTAATAAGTAGAGACTTGAAATTTTCTCATAATAATACACATAAAGTGAGAGTAAATATGACAGTTTGGAGGAAAAATTGTGTACAGCAATGAAACTTTGATTATAACTTTGTTTTGGCTGTAGAAATGAAGACCTCACAAAATATGGATCCTATAAGTATGGGTATAGTATTATTCGATTTAGCGCAAACAATTACGTATAAATAAACAAATACTTTAGGGGGTGTGCCTGCAATATAAATGCCACCTCTGCTTATACTAAGGACAGCGTAAAGACCCGTTTGCGATACGTCACTATGGGAATTCTCTTCTTTCGTGCTGTGACGTAGAATGTGGGCACGACCAGTATCATTTCATGACCATTTTAGAAAGATCCTTATCAGGCTATTACCTAGTACTCAAGGTAAGGTCAACGCATTATGGTGTTTATAGTTCTCATTATGACTTAACGACCATTTTGCTGAGACCTTTTTCCTGATATTTTCTGATAATAAGCGAAGGTCAACTTATCGCGGTGTTTATGTTTTCTGCAAGACCGTTGTCGGTTTTCGTGAATCAGTCGCATGACGTATGATGACGTTATTGAGTGGTTTCGTAATTCGGGTTTAAGGTGTTTGTAGGGACTTGGGATTGAGATTAATAATAAGAAAAGCTTCTAGAATGACATGTGATGAAAATAATAAATATCCAGATCTGCATAAAAAAAAGATAACTTTAACACACAATTTTTGAATAACGTTATTTTATTCCAGAGTTGCTATAATTATGCAAATTAATAAATGAATATTAAGGGACAATCATACACAAATCGACCTAGTCCCAAACTAAGCAAAGCTTGTGCTATGGGTACTATTAGACGACGATATATATAAATAATATATAATGCATAACATCCATGACCCAGAAACAAATGTTCGAGTTCATCACATAAATATTTGCTCCGGCCGAGATTCGAACCCAGGACCGCCGGCTCAGTAGGCAGGTGCATTGCAAACTACGCCAGCCACGTCGTCTTTTAAAATTAAATAACCACCAAGTAAGTTAGCGTTCAAAAAGTCCGTGTGCAGCTTCTTTGCTTAAAGAAATAAAGTCCCGTAATCTATCTGTTTAGTATATTTCATTATAACTATATGTATCTATTGTATTAGTATTATAAGTAATGTGTGTGAAATGTGTTGTTCGTTGTTACTTATGTGTGAGTTAGTTGCACCGCCTACAATTTTTCTGCTTTGCCTTTAGGTTGACTGGTAGAGAATGCCTCATTGCATTAAGTCCGCCTTTTGTACGCTAAGTTTTCTTTTGTGCAATAAAGATTAAATCGTTACTTCTAGGTATTAAATGATTTCACTTTTCATAGCACAACATCAACATTGTTTCTTTCATTGTATTGAACAAATAACGAGAACGCTATAATAAAGAAGTAGAATCTCATTATCTTTGAGGCCACTGGGTTGATCACACATAAGTGTTATTTTTAGACTTTTAATGTAAATATTTATTTAGTTCAAATGATCCTTATCAAATATTTTTTTATTAAAGCAGTAAGGTCTGCAAGCGTAAACCAAATATTTATATAAAAAAGAACATAATCATGTTTTTTTAATGCTTTGAGCGCGATTTGAGCTCAGGTTCTACGTTATGGGTAGCAAAAATCGCTAATTTAACTAGTAGCTTTGATAGACAACACATGAAGGCAATTCACCGATCTGGCCCAGTAAGCCGTGGAGACGTAGATTTTTTTTTAAATTTTTTCGCTTTAATATACAGTACGATTAAAATCAGTTAGTGATTCGGCTTTTTTTTTTTTTTTTTATTTTTTTTTTTTTATGTCAGGGGGCAAACGAGCAAACGTATCGCCTGATGGAAAGCGATTACCGTCGCCCATAAACACCTGCAACACCAGAGGAGTCACAAGTGCTTGCCTACCCGGAGGACGAAGATGGAATGCCTCTATGCTAGTAATTTCACCGGCTATCTTACCCCCACACCGGAACACAACAATGCGAACATTGCTGTTTGGCGGTGGGTTAGCAGGCAAGACGGTAGTAACAATCCGGCTTTTATCCCTCTCTCGCACGCTCTTATTAAAATCGCATAAGTACGAGCTAGATATACAATCCGATATAGATAGATATACAATCCGAATCGTTAACTGATTTTAATCGTATTGTACCGGGTGTTGCCTGTAATAGGAGCAATAAATTAAAACATAGATTCTTCTCTTGAAACTGAACAACAGTTGTTAAGCAATTTCTGAAAATAACAAAAAATCATCTGAAATTAAATTGTATTTTATAGAATAATGTTTAGACAAAGAAGCAATGTATTGCGAAATGTCCGATATTGGCAGAGTGACAGCTATGTCAATGCTCAGGGAATGTCACTGTTGGACGACGTACATTGAAAATACTATTTAATTTGTTTGAAATAATAAAATTCTGTAACTGACCTTTTTTAAGAGTTGCTGAATAAATGTTAATCAGTTTGAAGAGTAGAATCTATGTTTTAATTTATTGCTCCTATAACGGGCAACACGCGGTATACATTTGATCCTTATCAATTCCAAAAGTGCATTTCCATAGAACATCTCTTACGTCTGTTTGTGTAATTATTGTTAATACAGTTTTATAAAGCCAACTTACTGAAAGTTTTATAAAAGTCAGATTTTTTAATAGGTACAATTGTATTTATGACAATATGATAAGTATTTTTTGGAAATATGTATAACTGCAGCAGGTCAAGTAAAATATAACTTCATATACAATTATACATAGACCACGAACCCTTCTTTACAATTAAAGTTGCAAAACATTCGCAAAAGTTCATGCTGACTACTTCAACTTCGAGGAATTTCTAACTCAAATAAACAAGTGGCAGCTGGAGAGCCAATCAGTTTGCTTTCGCTGCCTCGACCTTAAAAATATTTACTTTGAGCAATCATGGAACTAACCGTTTCCGGCCTTGAGAGCAAATTGAAAAATCAAGAGCTTATAATTTAAATAAATAATAAATAAATAAATATAGGACAACCTCACACAAATCGATCTAGTCCCAAATTAAGCTCAAGAATTCTTGTGTTATGGGTACTAGACGACAATATACGTACTTATATAGATTAATATATACTTAAATACATAGAACAACCATGACCCAAGCACAAATATTCGAGTTCATCACACAAATATTTGCCCCGGCCGGGATTCGAACCCGGGACCGCCGGCTCAGTAGGCAGGTGTCTACAAACCGAGCCAAACACGTCGTCAAAATTAAATTCGTATAATTGACGTTTAAAGGCGTTCAATTTAAGTAAAGTTTTTTTCTGTACGATTTTATTTTTAGTAGAGACATTGAGATGGGATTTTTATACCAATAATAAGTGGAAAAATAAGTCCGTGTATTAAAATATTAATTATTTTGCTGCTTCATTATCCTTATGTGTAATTGTGTAAATATTACGTGTATTTATGTCCAAGTCATGTCATGACTCATGAATTTCATAAAATTTTGGTAGACAGATAAGTAGCTGTATTTACAAATGGGTAAAGGGTGAAATAGCTATATATATTAACAAGCTATCTTAAAGCAAAAAAGAGGGACTTTACTTCACAAGCAAAGTTGTTGTGCCTTGTAATTGAAGATTCAGATTTCAGTACTCACTAGATTTTCATTTGATATTTACATTTCGGATGTTATTAGCATATCCATTTGTTTTTTATGTTTACACAAACAGACGGAAAATTTATCTGTGGAAATGCATATTTAGAATTGATATAAGGTTCTTGAAACTGCAAAAAGAAAAACATTAACAGGATAAAATTAGGTATTATCAGCCCAGTGGCCTTAAATGTCACTGCGTAATTATAGCGTTATCGTTATTTGTAGCCAATTCTTTTAAAAGTAATTGTTGACATTTAATAGTATTTTATGCAATCGTTGCACAATGAAGGTTCTTAAAGTCGAGTACCGTGTTTAGGTCACGAGGCTTGCCGAGATAAAAGCACAAGGAGAAATAAAGGAAATTAAAATGCGTCACCTGGTGTAAGAGACCGGGAATCGAACTCGGTACCTCTGGATTGCCAGTCCAACTACTCCACCACCCCAACGTCAGGAGACCTCTAGAAATTTTCTTTGTGCTCTGGATTGCCGGTCCAACTACTCCACCACGCCAACGTCAGGAGACCTCTAGAAATTTTCTTTGTGCTCTGGATTGCCGGTCCAACTACTCCACCACCCCAACGTCAGGAGACCTCTAGAAATTTTCTTTGTGCTCTGGATTGCCAGTCCAACTACTCTACCACCCCAACGTCAGGAGACCTCTAGAAATTTTCTTCGTGCTCTGGATTGCCAGTCCAACTACTCCACCACCCCAACGTCAGGAGACCTCTAGAAATTTTCTTTGTGCTCTGGATTGCCAGTCCAACTACTCCACCACCCCAACCTCAGGAGACCTCTAGAAATTTTCTTTGTGCTTTGTGTATTGATTTTAGTATTGTTTATTTGACAGGATTTACACCGAATAGCGACCTCTATGTGAACATGCTAATTTTTCTGTACGTGAAAGAAGCATAAGGTACTCATAATACATTTTTGTTTGATTCTAGTGGCAAAAAGATGTGACCCAAACACAATGAAGAAGTGTTTAAAATCCAAAAAGTCCACATTTAGTCCCACAGTGCAAAAAGCGATTACAGCGGAAAAGATATTTATTTATTTATTTATTTATTATATGTAGGAACAGTAACAAGTTACAAACTAACAGCTTATGCTTTAATTACATATTATACATACATAATATCATCATTTGTTTGCAACTCAACAAGAACTGTTCACATCATTTTCAGATTACAGTTCTAAATAAAAAGCGGAAGTAACTACATTAAACTTACACTAATTACTATACTAAATAATTACTTATTCGAATTTAACACGTTAAACGCCATAAGAAATACTATGCATTTTCATTTAGGCCATGGGGGCCACCTATTGAGCGACACATACACTTTCCATTCGCGCCGTGGGGGGCACCATATGACCGCGAGTCAGACCTAATTTCAAACACCTTTGCTGGGCCGTCGCTCAATTATATCTCGGTTATTTGTACCTGAGGGGACCCCCGTGGCCCTGTAGAAGGTCCAAGAGTTGTTGGTTTTTTAATTCAATAACGACTTAGAAAATTATGAGTGATTTTCCACAATCGATGGTAGAATGTTCAAAGTTATATAAAACGTATATAAATATTACGCAATTTATATGCATATTTTACAAGTTTTCATTTACATAAGAATGAAAAATAAGATATTTTTAAATTATGTATTTAGTATTTTGATTGTTTAACCAACTTCAAAGAAAATCATGCGCAACCCACGAATTTTGTGGCACGCACCTACTATGCATTTCATGTAGTTTACAATGCATATGCTCGGAAAGCACCTTTTCTAAGGGTAATCTTATGAATTCAAAGCGATCCAATCCTGAACGACCGGCATAGTGCGTACGCCCCCTGTGGGAATGGTTGTCCATAATACCTTCTTCCCGGCACGACGAAGTACTGCGCTCCGCAGGCAAGTCCATTCCCGTGCGGTGCGGATTGCGCGAGTTTGGATCATTTTCATATTTTTCTATGCATTAAATTACCCTTATAAACAGCACAGTATAGTAGCACTGTACACTATCGCTAATAATTGTTGAATCTTTCCTCGCATAATGCATTGTAAAATGCTGTATTATACACGTATTGAAATGTAGTCTTCTTGCCAAGGAAATAATCCTACTTTCCACATTTGTATCAGAAGTAACTATGTTAAACCTAACATTCGGCATAGTAAAAGAAAAACTAAAACCTATTCACGCGGGCCCAGGAACCGTGGCGCGCGGGTGGCGGGCGAGGTGTGCCACAGCGGGACCCCCGCGGCCCCCGCCGACGGAATAGCGCTTTTTCTTCCGCTGAGGCCGTGGGGGACACCAGTTGAACGACACTTGGATATTTCTTAAATAAACAGCAATAGACATTTATCTCAACGTGTACCATAGTTTTTATGCTTTTTAGAAACCATTTGTCGATAAATACCAAAATCTCATTTTTGTCGATTTTATGATTTTTTAACTGGCCCTCAAAGCTATTTGAGTGTGGCTCAACTGGTGCCCCCCGTGGCGTCCAACGTGTTAAGGACCTGTGACACTGTGGCTTTAAACGTATAAAACGTCATTGAAAATATGTCGCATTTTTGGCAAATACTATTAAATGTGTGACACATTCGGACAATTGGGTTATTCGCCGAGACAATATTATTAGTTACAACACATTGGCAAACAATCGAGGGTGGCGGACTGGTCTCGTACAACATTTTAGCTTAAATTCATGAATGATATTTGCATCTACAACAGAGTTTACAATTTTGAATAGGAGGCTGATATCTGCAACTTTTCTCCTATGTTCTAAGGTATTCATGTGAAAGAAATTCAATCGATCGATCGATATATTTTAAGAGGCCTTATTCCTTTTAAAATGCTGATTGTTTTAGACATTTTTCTCTATGGTCAAACATGTTTCTTAACATATTATTAAACTACCTAGGACAGGACTATTGAGGTTTATTTGGTATATATTTGAAACCTACAGTGTGAATTTTTGATTGATAATTTTTGTTTCAAAAACTACTCGAAATTTACAAAATTGACGCGGAAAATTTATCTCTTATTTTCGACTGCACGCAATGAAAGCATGATAAAGCTATGTCACTACCTAGAACTCGGAGAAAATTATTATACACTTAAAAAAATTGGTTGAAATTATAAACATATTTGTCATAATATGAAAAAAATGATTTTTTTAAAGGAACAAGGCCTCTTAAGGTGATAAGTCAACAAGATGATATTACCTATTTGTGCAACTAGATTTACCGAAAAACGATTGCTTGCCATAAAAGTTTCATATAAAAGGACAAACGGAGCGTTCCATCATCAAACAGAGAAAATGACATCAAACGTGATCTCCTTTTTCAGCGCGACCATTTTGAACAAAGAGTCATTGTTCGAGATCTCACAAAATCACGGAAGCAATCTCAAGTATAATTTCCTATCTCGAGGAAGCAACTTATGTCGAAAATAAAGTTACTACTATATATTTGGAGAACGCCAGAAATAAAGATGAGGGTCGAAAATGGAACATAGCACAGATAAAAGCTAACTAAATCATTGTAATTGTCACCTAAAACTAAAACGATTCACATACAAATTTTTTTACCAAATCGGGGTCGCATCATCTATTCCTCCGCACCGCGGGAGTTACTAGTAGTACTGAGTATATATACTACATATATAAAAACTACAGAAAAATAATCAAGTTTTTGACTCTGTAATCCTGCATAATGGCTGATCCCAGCCTTCAAATAACATCCTATTTTTTCCCGGTCACTCCACTTAAGCTTGATCTCAAAATATAGCCCAAAAATAACCCTCGAAAATTCTTTTACACGTCCTAAATGAGGAGGAAACACAAAGAAGGCTATTCAAATGGCTCATCCATTTTGTTCAAATACTTGTCATGCTCTCAACCTTATGACGGAAGGTGTATGACTTGCAATAATTTGGTCCTTTCCCGGTGAAAAATACGCAGTTTAGTGATAAAATAGACTCGTTTTCCTGTAACAGTAAAGTGTTATCAGTATTCAAATAAGTTACCTTGAGTCACATAGTGAGTAATACCGGTATTTATATTTTATAATACAATGGATTCCAATTTAAACGGCAGATTAGTATTAGTTATTGAGGATTCATATTGCCCAACCCAGTATAATGAAGCCTAGTGTAATGAATCATAGGGATTTCAGACAAAAGGTAGTTTTAGAAAAACAAAGGTTATAAAATTTTTACTTTGGCAGAGAAATATTGAGTTTTTCTCAGTCAACCTTTGACAACGGTAACTGGAAAGCTAGGGAGGCTCAAACAATTAATATACGCTATATAATCCGTTTAAATTATAAATATAAATGAAGTTATGAATCTTCTATCTATGAATTTATCTTTGAATCTATATTACCACTATATATTCCTAGTTACTTACAAGCATTGCTTAGTTTGGGACTAAATGGATTCGTGTAAGAAGATTGAAAATAAGTAGGTGTTATCGTAGACCTAACCGCTCGGTACCGTAACGGCACGGCCTCGACTCATTAGCTTAACTAGTATAATATAATCTGTCAACCATACGCAAGCACGTAACGGAAGCGGCCTGGCCCCGCGCATTGTCAGGGCAGTTACTTCGAGGCATCCAACTTTTTCGGTTAATGTCATAAGAGGTTTTATTCCTTTCAAAATGCTGATTGTTTCTTAACATATTATTGATGTTACTACCTAGAACAGGGGTACCTATTGGGATGTATTGGTATAGATGTGCGGAAACCTTTACACAACAAATTAATAACAATGACGTTCAAGGAGCCTATTTTATTTTGGCTTATGTGCCCAAAGGGCGCTAATGGCAACCTATACATAGCCTTTGCTGTCTGTCTGTCTGTCCGTTTGTCAGGGCTATATCTTTCAAAACGTAAAAGGTAAAAAAAAGTAAGAAATTATTTCAGGGTTCACCTACAATAACGTCTTATTATGGTTTTCTACGTGATTTCCTTTGACGGTTGAATGGTAATAAACACGTAAATGTGCCCAGTTGTGAACTTCAAATAATCGTAACCTACTGTACCACACTGGCTGTGAAGAGGTACAATTTCAAAGGGTATTCCTAAAAGAGCAGAGAGCATCGAATTTTAGATGGCTAAAAGCAGCCATCCAATTTAAGACCCACTTTCTTTGACACACAAAACACGTAGCGCGACCACCAGCAGCTCGATTATATATATATGCAACGCGTACCTTTCATTCAGTCTTCCTCCCCAGACTTTGCATGAAAAGGTGGAACAAATGTGGCTTTTTAAATTAACTAAATGTGAAATTTCAGAGATAATTGTGTTTCAGATAAGTGGATAGTGAAACTAGACATTCATTGCAGATACGTAAACCTTGGGCCTAATTCGATTGACACGGATATAAGTATATTAAGCTATTTAAGCAATCTAGCGGCCTTATGTGTAATTCCATTTGTGTTTGTAATGTGACATGCAATCATCATCAGCCTGTGTCAGTCCACTGCTGGACATAGGCTTCTCCCATGGCACACCACTGAGCTCGATTTTCAGCGCTCCTCCTCCAGTTACCACCCGCTGTCCTACAAATGTTGTCGGTCCACCTTGTTACAGGGCGCCCTACACTGCGTTTACCGATTCGTGGCCTCCACTCCAAAACTCGTTTGCCCAGTGGTCATCGGCTCTACGACAGACATGACCAGCCCACTGCAAGTTCAGCTTGCTTATTCGCTGTGCTATGTTGGTAACTTTGGTTCTCTGGCGAATTATATATTGTGACATGCAATAAACGATTATAGACTCATATTAACATTTTCAAGTCTAACGGCATTTTGTGAGCCAATGTTTGCTATTTGTTTTATGTTTGATTTATATTTTTTATTATGTCGTCTCATGACATTTTGTTGAATATGTTAATCTAGTCTTATAATATTTTTAGTTTGTGATATATTATTTTCTTGTTTTCATTGTTAGTTTTTATTTATTTTGCTAGACTGTGACTTTTGAATAAGTACCAGATTATTAATTTTATATAATTGAATATACCTGACGATCGTTTTGTGAATTAATTCAATTTTATCTACGACATGTAAAAAATTGTGTAATTTTCAAAGAGAAATAAATATATCTAATCTAATCTAATCATTTGGCAAACTTTTCCGAAGTAAAAAAGCCTGCTGAATTCAATTCTGAATGTTGCCATGCCGAATTTTATGTTCTACGTCCCTTTTAGCCCGACCTGGATACTGTTCGGAGTGTAAATCTGACGACTGCTTATGACCGGAAGCCTCGTAAGTCTTGACCGATAACAAGCAGGCATGCAAACTGGATGTCAGCGTCCAGTGCTCCAGAGCGGCTGGATCCTGAGCGATACCATTATCCCAAAATAAGTGTGTATTTCACTGCATCGACCATGTTTATTAAAATTTAAAAAAAATAATGAAGTTCGGGAAGATATTGCTCACAAACCATAAGGCCTACTAAAAAAGTTTATACACCATGTTGTAGGAAATATTATAGAGATCATTTTTGTCGTTGACACTTTTTTCTAACTGTAATAGTTTTTGTTTAAACCGTAAAAACCATGATTAGGGACATATTTTGAGGTAGAAATGGGGGAAATTTGGCTTGACAACATTCAGAACCGAATTCAGCAGACATTTTTACATCGGAAAAGTCATGTTGCCCAAATGGCTCACAAAATGTCGTTAGAACGGTAAAGGAAGCCGATTTTTAGAATTTTCTACCAATCTATTATTATTATAAATTTATAAAACTCAATATGTCCGTACTACGAACATGTCACAAACCATCCGTTCTTATAATGAAGCCTATCCCGGGTGTGGCATGTAATAGAAGCAATAAGTTAAGCATAGATGTTTTCTTCAAACCGAAAAACATTTGTTTCACTGACTTTAAAAGCAAGAATTTTGCAGACGTTCATTATTTCTTAAAAATTAAACAGTATTTTCATTGTGGTGTATATCCAATATTGATAGGGCGCTGACTGACACTGGCTGTCACTCTACTAAATTAGCATTATATCGTAATAAGTTAAGTCCTCAATTGACAACATTTTTTATTACAATTTATTACTTTTCCGTATTCTGCTTAGAAAGAGGATGTAATCACAGTTTTTATATTTTTACTAAGATTAAGCATTATTTTACTATCAATTTATTAAAACTCACTCTAAAATAAATCACAAAACTATATAAATCACAAAATTTGTTTGGTACCTATTAAAAAAAATACCTACGTTTTGGTTGACATTTCTGACGCGGATAGGTCGCTTGGTTGTCTTAGATTTTGATTATGTCATGTACTTTTCTTTTATTTGTTTGCATAAAAAAAAGAAAAAATTTTAATATTTTAGCGTGTACACGACGCAAAGCTGTCTCGATGTTCATCTGTTAGAAATATGAAAATTTATCGACAGTTTATAAACTCACGCGTTAGATTATAAACTAACGGCGTTTACAATCTTTCGGTATCTCCGAAAGATCTCCGGAAAGAGTAGCACTTCTGAAGCCATCCAGAATGGCATACAGGCATCCGACCCATGTCACCAGCTCACCTTGTTGAGGATAAAAAATTCACGCTGCATCTTGTATAGTTCTATTAAGGAACCGTAAAACTACCCAACTATATAGTCCAATCATCCGACAGTTAACTATGTCCAAAACAAAACTCGTTTATTTTTATCAAAGTCCATTAAGTAGTGATTTTAGTGCTATCAGTCATTTTATACGTTTTTATTTAAGTTTGTTTAGTTATGTTGTCCACCTTAGAGTTTATTCGTTATAATTGTCATTATATTAACGAATAATTTTCGGATTATATTGGACCATAGTTGTGTGGACTCGACTATAGTAGGGTAGTTTTACGGAATGTTCATGGACCGATGCGTGTCGCTCATAAGATCATCGAGAAACTTAACTATTCTAAGCAGTAGCACGCAGTAGGTTGCAGTAGAATAGACTACGGAATCGTGGAACGGATATTGCAAGCTCTGCGGTTTCAGGGTGGCAAGATAACCGCAGAACTAAAAGCTGTTTCAGGTCAAATTCCACGTAGTGCATATAAATGCGTCTCTACAGTCTATGCGTACAGTCTCTAGGAAGGTCAGATTTTCAAATAAATAATAGTCAATATCGCTTGATAAACGACAAAACTCATCGAAATAGAGAACTCCTTTTTAATCGATTGAAAAGTGTTGCATTTCTTACTATAATTCGCACACAACATCAGAGATCATCCTAATGCTAACTTTACGTGCATAACCCGAATCCATCGCATCACAGAATCGCTGTAGATCAAAATTATTATCCCGCTAAACTGCAATACAAACAACTGGCTAAACTCAAACACCGAGAAACGGGAATCAGATCAGATGCAAATCCCTCACAATCATATTTCGTAGAAAAGCTCTCAGTACCCAGCACAAACAAAGGTGTATAAACAAGCTAAATATAACCAGGGTCGTAATTCGCGAGCAAAATCGATTGAAATGACGTACATGACAATCAGCGACAACCCTAGCACTACAATGAATTATTCCGTTTTACAAACCCTGAATATAACACATAATATCACGTATACTTGTATGGGTTATCTCTCCACTACGAAAGGAATGGTGAGCTACCTCCGAGAGCATGCATTTTTGTAAGTAACAATGTAGAGAACATGGGTTGTGTTATGACCTTATGTTACAGAGACCTTGTAGTGGTGGAAACATGCTTCATCGCTCAGGACGGGGAGAGGAGGAGAGTGGCGCTGGCGTCCTGCTACCTACCGGGAGAGGGCAATGCACCGACGGAGGAGCTCGAAGAGGCGGTACAGATGTATCAAGGTAAGAGAGTACCCCTACTTATAGGTTGCGATGCCAACGCGCACAACGAAGTGTGGGGAAGCACCGACACCAATGGCAGGGGAGAATCACTACTAGAGTTCATAGTAAGTAAAGACCTGGACATACTGAACGAGGGGGACACCGCCACGTTCGTAACAAGGGTAAGGAAGGAGGTATTAGATATAACAATAGCCATGGGAGGAATTACCGAAAGGATAAAAGGATGGAGAGTCGACAGGGAGGACAGTATGTCGGACCACCGGAGACTACTCTATAGTATAGATTACCAAATGGAGAAGATGAGGATAAGAAACCCACGAAAAACAGACTGGGCCATATATGAAGAAGAATTGAAAGCCAAAGCGCCAAAACCAAGGAGATGTAAGGACATCGAGGAGTTGGAAGAGGCTGCATTAGGACTCGAGCGAAGCATTATGGAGGCATTCCACACAGCATGCCCTGAGAAAACAGTTCAGACTGGTAGAGGACAACCATGGTGGAACAAGGAGCTCCAAAAGCAAAGGAAGAAAACACGCAGGGCGATGAGACAAGCCATGAAAAGGAATGACACTCAGAGCTGGGACATGTACAGAGCAACTCGGAATGCTTATGGCAGGCTGAGGGAGAAATGTAGCCGGGAAGGCTGGAGACGATACACAGAGGAGATAAATAACTACTCGGAGGGGGCAAGGGTGGTGAAACTATTAGCAGGCGATAAGGCATGCCAGCTGGGAAGTCTGAAGGCAGGCGATGGTTTGATCACGGACCCGGGAGAGGTTTTGGAGGTGATGCTGACGGCGCACTTCCCAGACTGTGAAGACGCCAGGGAAGAGGAAGAAGAGCCGTCAGGCTATGATGAACCGGACTGGAAGACAGCCGAGGAAGTAGTAGTGGAGGAGAGACTGGCCTGGGCAGTCAAATCCTTCGCTCCTTTTAAGGCCGCGGGCCCAGACGGTGTAATTCCAGGACTACTCCAGAGGGGTTACGAACTGATAAAAGAGCATCTGACAGAAATATTCAAAGGCAGTATTGCCCTAGGGCATATCCCGAAAGCATGGAGGAAAGTTCGTGCCGTCTTTCTACCAAAACCAGGGAAAAAGACGTACCAAGAGGCGAAGTCATTCAGAAGTATAAGCCTATCATCCTTCGTACTGAAAACACTGGAGAAGGTGATAGACGGTTTCGTAAGAACACAAATAGGAAATAGTGGGAAGCCGCTACATGGAAACCAACACGCCTATATGGCGGGAAAATCCACGGAAACGGCTCTACACAATCTGACAGTAAGAATCGAGAGATCACTGGAAGCAAAACACTACGCACTGGGATGCTTCTTCGACGTGGAGGGAGCTTTTGACAAGGCAACCTTTGAAGCGGTGGAAGAAAGTCTAAAGAGAGATGGCATAAATCCTACCATCGGGACCTGGATAAGTAAAATGCTAAGAGGAAGGGCTGTAATGGCGAAACTCGGAGGAGAAGTGAGACAAATAAGACCGAAAAGGGGCTTTCCACAAGGAGGATGTTTATCACCATTGATGTGGTGCTTACTTCTAGACTCCCTAATCGAGAGGACAAATAAAGGAGGCCTATACGTGCAAGCGTACTCGGACGATGGAGTCATACTGGTGCGAGGAGTGGCACTAGATGTGGTCAGAGACATAATGAGAAGAGGAGTGATGGAAATATTAGTATGGTGTAGGGATAGAGGACTGGATCTAAACCCTGATAAAACTAAACTGATGTTATTTACCAATAAGAGGAAAATAGAGAAAATGAAGCCTATCAGCATTCAAGGCAAAGAACTGGAGGTAGTCAAGGAGCTCAAATATCTGGGAGTGACGTTAGACAGTACTCTCAGATTCAAGACACACATAAGAGAACAGTCGGCAAAGGCCATAAGAACGCTCTACCAGTGTAAGAGGGCGGTCGGAAGAAAATGGGGCCTGAAACCAGCTATGATACACTGGATTTACAAGGCGGTGGTACTACCGAGAGTACTATACGGTGCCATAGTATGGTGGCATAAGGCCAACATCAAAGAATACCATAAAGAACTATCAAAAGTACAAAGACTCTTATGATCACGGGGGCAATGAGAACAACGCCCACGCAGGCGATGGAGATCATGCTCGGTCTCAAGTCACTTAAAATAGAAGCGGAAAAGAAGGCCATGGAACAATGGTACAGAATGAAAGCATGCAAGGAATGGAGAGGAAGCTTGGTGGACAAGGGACACGCACTTATTCAGAGGGAAGCAGGCTCGAAGATGGGGATGCTTACCCAAAACAACGACCTCATAAAGAGACAGGAGATGTTCGATAAGAAATATAGGATACACATAGGAGAAAGGGACAACTGGAAAATAGAGGTGGAACACCCCGTGACTATCTGCTTTACGGATGGTTCTCGGCGGGAATCCACGAAACTAGCAGGAGCAGGCATAGTGATACCAAAGCTGGACAAGAAGGTACACATACCTTTGGGGAGGTACGCTAGCGTATTTCAGGCAGAGGTATGCGGCATAATGAGATGTGCACAGATAATAGATGAATGTTCACAGGAAGTGGGATCTGTCGTTATATACACAGACAGCCAGGCGGCACTAAAAGCGTTAGACAAACAGATGGTAAGCTCGTCCTTGGTAAAGGAATGCAGAGTAGCCCTGAACAAACTTGGAGAACACACAAGGACTACGGTAGCATGGGTACCGGGACATCAGGGTGTGACGGGAAATGAAAGGGCAGATGAGATGGCAAGGCTAGGAGCAGAAAGGGAACTCATAGGACCCGAACCTGCCCTGCCAATATCGGCAGAAGTCACGAAAGGAGTCATAGCTAGGCTAATGGAGGAAGAGGCCAACAGACAATGGCAAGAGACGACGGACTGTCGACAATCGAAGATGATCCTAGGAGGAATCAACAGAAAAAGGACCAGGTATCTACTGGAACTAGGTAAGAAAACTCTCAGATTATTAACAGGCATAATCACGGGACACAACAGCCTTAACAGGCACCTACACATTATGGGAGTAGTAAGTGATCCATACTGCGTGCACTGTGGCCAGGAGGAGACGAGTAAGCATGTTATAGCAGAGTGTGGCATGTATGCGATAGTACGCTATAGCATCTTCAGAAAAGATAAACTAGAAGAGGAGGAGCTGAGGGACATTAACCTTAAAGATGTCCTTTCCTTCTGCAGGAGAACAAGAAGATTCGAGGAAGAAGGCTCAATGGGAGCGCCGCCGGGACAGTAACCGTTGGCTCCAATTGGGAATGGGGCTGAATGAACGCAGCCAAGCAATCGACAGCCCGCCTGTTTCCGGCCGGGCGTCCCTACACCAAATCATCATCATCATCATCATCATCATGGGTTATCTATAACTTTTGTTCAGAGTATTTCGTTTCGTAAAAGAGACTAAACTGCCACGTTTATTATATTCTACCATGCTACGGCAAAAGGACGTATCTTACTATGATATCCGTATAAAGATAAGACCTTTTACCGTAACAAGGCAGTATTATTCACGATTTTTTATATAGTTACTGAAGAACAACCAAGCCTGAAAACTGAATGAGTCCCGGAGATAAAAGAACTTAATCGTTGTCATCACAGAACATAAAAAACAAGACTCCTTTGTTTGTAGTAAAATTTTCAATGTGTGAAATCTGTCGACAACAGACTGACTGATTTTATCTCGAGAGTTTTTTTTACTACAAATTAGGTCTCAAAAGGAACGCGACTCTGCTTTCTGATTTGGTTCAGGTAACTTGCCGAGCGATTCATAACCAGTCGCACGCGTCGTCCTGTTACTTTTTTTATTTATTTATTTAGCATAAAAAAACTTATGTGGTATGTAAAACATTTATATTCCGCCAAACTGAGGACAGTTTGTTGGCGGATAAAGCGCTCACAAACATTTTCGTGTGCTACCACTTATAAATTACGTTTACTTAAATTATTACTTATTAGTCCATTGAATAAAAAGTTCTAGAGTGCGTGAGTTAGTAACGTAAGATGTTTCTTCGGAAACATGTCAAGGGTCCCTAGGTAATAAACATACTAAAACCCCGGGACACTAGGAGGAGCCCCGGAGTGGGGGGAGGGGGGGAAAGGGTCCATTTTTTCATTTTTCGCTTAAATCTCAAAAACGGTACATGTTAGAGAAAAACTTTCAAGGAAAAGTTGAAAGGCCATAAAATTATCTACAAGTTGTACCTAAATATTTTTTTCCTATATCCTACCGTTTCTGAGTTACACGCAGTAAAAAATGATTTTGGCTCAAACAATTTCCCCATACTACATACCCATGTTTATCACATCAATCGATCAAAAAATATTTCTTTCTTCCAAAAAACTCAAATGTGCAACTTGTGACCGGTACTGATAGATTGCTCTTAATTAGGTCTATAATTGGTAAAGTAAACACATTCCTCCATGGAAGCCTTTAGGAGGAATCGATTGTCAAAATATTATATTAGGGTAGTTTGAGTTACTGAACTTGATCTTTTTATTTTTTCTTCCAAAAAAACTCAAAAGTGCAACTTGTGACCGGTACAGATAGATTGCTCATAATTAGGTCTATCATTGATAAAAATACCAGATTCCACCACGGAGGCGTTTACGGGGAATTGAATTTTATTAGGGTAGTTACGATACTTGAACTTTTTATTTTTTTTCTTCCAAAAAGCTCAAAAGTGCAACTTGTGACCGGTACTGATAGATTGCTCTTAATTAGGTCTATCATTGGTAAAAAAAACACATTCCTCCATGGAAGCCTTTAGGAGGAATTGATTGTCAAAATATTATATTAGGGTTTTCGAATTTTTCACCTTTCATGGGATGTAGCTCGAAAACGGCTGCGAATAGAAAAAAAATATTCAGGTACAACTTGTAGATAATTTTATGGCCTTTCAACTTTTACTTGAAAGTTTTTCTCTAACATGTACCGTTTTTGAGATTTAAGCGAAAAATGAAAAAATGGACCCTTTCCCCCCCTCCCCCCACTCCGGGGCTCCTCCTAGTGTCCCGGGGTTTTAGTATGTTTATTACCTAGGGACTCTTGACATGTTTCCGAAGAAACATCTTACGTTACTAACTCACGCACTCTAGACCCCCCTTGGAGGGACTCATTCAATGGACTATTATGAACTGCACTAATTTTACTGCTACCCATCAACAACAACGCTGCGCCCCGCGGCACCACGCTGCGCACTATGCTAGGGCTTGCGATCAATTTATATTTTAACCCTCAATAGTTTCAAGGTTGGGATAGTATGTTGATCTTATCCCAACCCTATTCTATCGAACGATAGGGAAATATCACCGTCGATATTCTGCGATGATTAAGCAGGTTGCGAATGAGTCATACTCGGAGTATAGAGTTCACGACAAAGACAGTGAACTTTGCAATGCGGTTGGGTTTTACCCGTGATGACTAGGTATTATGCGTGCCGTGCCGATCGTGGTCATAATCATAACATAATACGTATGCATTATAATCAAACACCGGATTGACGGGGGCAAATCTGAACTGACGTTTAATAGTGCGAGGACAAATTAAATTAATTTTATTACTTGATATCGATAAAGATGACTTACAACTTTTGTGTAGTACTAGGATTTTATATAATCATATACACAAAAAAAAATTGATGAATGATCTTATTTGATATTTTATGTAGTTTTCGTAATATACAATCAACATTTTTTTCTACATTTTCAGTCCAGTCTCAATGTCAGATATCAGTTGTTTATAGTTGCGATAATTATAAATAAATGAGGTTTGCACATAATTAAAAGGTATTCCAACTTAGTCATTAGTTATGACAATGGTGATTCAAAATTGCATTTTATCGATGTCGATAAATTTAATCTACATTTAATCAATTACTAGCACCGGTACATTTTTGCCCCCGTTTATCCGTGGTATGATTATAATAATAATGCATATTTAATTCTTAGAAATATACTCATATTCACGTTCACATTATGCTCATTATAATATAAAACAAAGTAATGCAACTACGCTATGCCACTTCCAGTCTACGTAACTCAGTGATTTTTCGTTATCTTGTTTACAACTCGGCGTACGGACCCGGCGTATGGGCAATTTGTATCGGTAGAATGCTGTCGCAGTTTTATATAGATTTACCCTAATTATGTTCTCGCTCATTGCAAACATTTATGTTTAATTTTAAGTTCTCATAATAAGTGAATTGTAAATTCTTAATGAGAATAAATGATCTTTAAACCTGAACCTAAAAGTGTTTAATCAAAAAGCATTGCTGCCCTAAGGAGCCCCCTGGACTAGTACACACTTCGATAATTTAAGTCAAATTTGAATGAATGGCGAATGGATTTGCATAACGGGCTGTTGATATTGTAAAGGAGGCAAATAAATATTACTCCCTCCTGTGCACTCTCTGTAACAGTATGACTGGGCATTCGGCGTGCAATTAATTTAGTGACCCTAAGTAAGTATTTGAACTTTTGTACACAGTTTTGACAAATAAACGCATTTTATCTGATCTTATATCTGAAAACAAGTTTCGAATGTGATGGTACGTTCATGGTCTCGAAGAAACTGAAGAGGCTATCAGCGTCTTCTTGTCGCTCAAGTATTTCGAACTACCTGCACTTGGTCTTTATTGTCACGTTATGAACTCTATTAAGTCTCATTTGACTTCCAGTCGGTGGCTCAAGATGGCCGCATGCCTTCAAGTTTCGTTGATCGTTATTTATTCATTTTGGCTGTTCAATGTGTAGTATTGATAGCGTATTGTGCAGTGAACTAACGTTTACGTGAATGGCTAATGAAGAATTCAACTTAAAGCGTATCTATAGCCCCTCTTGGGTCAAGGCCCGATAGTCCGCGTGGTTTTTTGTAAATCGCTATCACTACAAAAGCATGATTTTCTCACCTCACCGTACAACGTGATATCAATCCTCAATCTTGTCGCCGTGTGCGATTGGAAACGAGTCATTGGCGAATTACCTCTTGCTCAGCAAGAAGTAAAAGCCACAAAAAAAAGTCCCGTTTTGTTATAATAATGTGTGAAAATCGTGTAAATTTCAACCAACACTCTGATAACAAATTTCGTGTATAATTATAATTATGAGAGCCGAACTATACACAGATTTTCTAAATCAGACCCAGAACACAGTAATCCCATGCATCTTTGTTTTGCTGATACCTACCAAAAGATCTTCCCCAGTTTGCTGAGTAATCCCAAAACGCTATACATAAAACATCTAACTTACCTGATCAAGACTTTAATTAAACCTTAGCTGGATTCCCGCCATTCACTGGTGTTTAGCTCCAACGTGGCTATCTATATTCATGAGCCAAATTCGTTTCAAAAACCTCAGTCCTGTAAACTTTGTGTCATTTTTTCGCGTTTTAGATGGAAAAAAGAATTCAATTCACCCTTTCCAGTATTAAAGGTAACGAGCAAAGTTTTAAAACGAGGAGATAAAAACGAAGAGTTTTGGGATAACAGTGTGGAAGGGTTTGATTGAATGTAATGTTTAGGGTGCAGACCTACTAGGCGCAACACGCGCAATAAACAGTTTTTTTATTGGCACAGGCACAACATAGTGGCTCCACTTCGCCTTGGTAAGCAAAAAGGGGAGCCTAAGACGCAATGGCAACTGACAAGAAACCAACGGTGCCTAATTATCAGTTGACACTGTTATGTATTGCATAGCCTGATAGGTTGCAGTTTGGCCTTGAGATAGAGGCGCTACGAACATCTTTCATATGACAAAAATATAAACATCATATATATATATATTATAAAATGATAGCTGTATGTCAATAAAAAAAAACCAACAAAAAAGTTACCAAAAACACATCCTACGCTACACATCTCTGGTGGAAACGTAGCCTAATACAGATCCCTGTACCTACTTAAACTACACTTAACTATTTTTGGATCCAGCTAGCTGGATTGGATAGTTTACTTTTTACCAGACTACGGTAAAGAAACATAAAAAATATGTATTGTTGGAAATAAAACCATTCATTGAAGACGACGATTTATTTCAAAGATTATTTATGTAATTTATATACAACATAACAATAAACATCATTCAATTATCTTTGTACATAGACGAAAATTGTACGACACAGGGTGTGATATACAGTGATGTTAGGTCGGTCGGGACAAGCACGTCACATTGGATAAGCGAAGCGCACTAGTGTACTACTATGTTATACAACTAACATATGTAGTTGAGTGAAGTTACATTGATTGAATACGGATAAGTCACTACATTCGGTTTGATAAGGTGACTGTGCTGGCGAAAGAAAAGTTTTTCAATCCCCGGAAGGTACGGACGCCTATCGAAATTAGTCGTCATCCGAATTTTAACCGAGATTGTGGATGGTCAGTGCCCCCCAGCGGAAGAATAGTTTTGGACGCTACGTCGGTGGTTAGAGTAGACGAGACCTTAGCAAATCACGTTAGTGAGTGTTGTTTGCAACCCGATAATTGACATTGTGTGTGATGATGAGGGTAGATTCTCGCCTCTGCCAGTGACACCCGCGTCGAGCAGCCGCGCGCACAGGGCGATTGCCCGCAGTGTTCGGTTGGCCGCCGCCGCGACTGATCGGCTCTCCTGATGATGAATAGCGTACCGATTCGAAACATGTCGAGCGATAATCGATTTTTATGACGTGACTCACGTGACCCATTTTGTATTTTGACTTAGTTGAGTGGTTTTAAGATGGCTAGTAGACCATTATTGTACATTCCGATTTTTTAAGTTACGTGCGTTATCCCGTGTGGCGTGGTTATCTCGACTGACCTTAATTGTGAAGGACCTACTAATTACAAAAAGCTGCCTAGTTACTTTAATAAATATTTATTATAAAATGTAGTACACAAACATCAACATTCATACCATTCTTTTTTGATCTTTGGTCTTTTAATGAAAGTATTTACAATTCACTTAGTATGCATTATATTCTCCACTTAAATAAGTTTAAAGTTAAATTATTTACATTACTTTATTTATTTTTTATACACCAAGATTTACAGACACAGACTGTCCAAGATTTTTGTTTTCAGTATTTACCAATACCTACTTTTTCCTTGACCTGTTAATGTCACCGACCTTAAATTACCATTTTGATTCTTACCGAGAATCCGCATTTAATATGTAGATAATATGAAGGGATTTATTTGTAGGGGGAAGTCCCCTAACGCCGGACGGCACCTAACGCCGGACACTCGAACTATCTCGGCAACTAGCAACGCGAGCGAATCAAGGACAAGTGGAAGGGGCGCGGGGGTCCCCCGCGCCTCTTCCACTTGCCGAGTTGCCGTTGCCGAGCTTCCAGTTGCCGAGATAGTTCGAGTGTCCGGCGTTAGGGGACTTCCCCCTAAATGTGCAGACTGTTAGGTAGGTATTAACTAAATGTTTGTCATTAATAAATTGTTTCTCATTATCAAGACACTGCCGATATAGAGTGATTAAGAAACACCGTTCGAGTTTAAAATCTAATATCTCATACCTATAAAATTTTCACATCTTTAATGTATACTATTGAGATACGCCACTGGTACGCAATATATGCGATATGCTATGCACCGTCGGTCAAAGAGAACTTTAATTTACCTACTGAATCAATATTACACACTAATCTCATTAGTTTTCCTGTGATAATTATTATAAACGGTAATTATTATAACGGTAGGTACCTTAATATTATAAACGCAATGTCGGTAGTCAAGTAAGTACCCGGCGCTCGGTGCTTTTAGTGCACGCCGGCTCAGCCACGACTTTGCGTGACCAGCGGCAGCGGTGGGCGGCGAGCGGCAAAAACAAAATCATACCGATGTATGAACTATGCCACGAACCGCCGCGGTGCCGCTCTAGCAGGGCGTGGCGGGAGCAAATGTATCGGCGAATAGAAAAAATGCCACGACTTCAGAGCCGTGATCTCGGCGGTTCACACGGACGAATCGCGCGGTGTACCGTGAAACATGCCAACTTTGCCCGCTTTTTTCGTAAAAACCCGAATTTCTCTCTTTTTTTCTATGACGGAATATTTTTTTTTGTGTAACGCATCCATCGTATTCATATGCATGCGTTTATTACGAGAAACAATTTTTAAATCTACATTTAACCAACTTTTTTATCAATTTTCACCTCGGGTAAAGTTATCTAAACTTTTGCCAACATTGCCCAAATCGATTATTTTCGTAACTATAGCTCCTACAACGTTTAGATAAGGATCAGTATAAAATCTGGGGTAATAATGGGGCGATTCTCCGGGCCGAGGTATTTTGCTTGACTTCGGTGGTCAATTTTATTTTTTATATTTTTGATTCGTGACTTTAATATATAAAAACGGCCTAATTTAAAAAAATATTGGTATCAAAGGCCCTCTTCTGAACTTAGTGGTTCATAAGATATTTAAGATTTTACAATCACCGAAATCAAAGGCTCAATACTTCAGAGTTTTCGATGTGTAGCTCGCTGAAATGACGACCCTTAGGAATATTTGTAGTGTCAGGCTGTTGAGGCATAATACCCTGATGCACCAGTTCAACGAGATGGGTAAACCATGTGCTAAAATGCCAATGAGATGCCGGTGAAAGCAGCCTAACGAACAGCAACCCACCGAAATTAGTAAACAAAAGAAGCACAGTCAGAACTATGCTGCATTAACAAAATCACGATTATAAGCATTGAAGAACCGATTGAGGGGCATGGCAATATAGAAATAATGTAAAATCAGTTGGTTTTATCGTAAAAATTGATAGCGGTGGCAATTTTTATTGACTTCAGTGGTCAAAAATTACACCGAATCAATGGAAATCAATTCCACCGATTTCAAAATTTAATGTTTTTTATCGATTTAAGGAATACTAAAAGTAATATAGACACGAACAAATTATTATGGACTTACATTCTCCCGGAGATAGTTTATTCACTTATAAAATTGCAGACACACAATCACTGAACAACACAAATTGTTCCACCGAATTCAACAAAACACGTAACCAAATCCACCGAATGACGAACGAACCCACACGAACTCTACCTACAAGCCATTGAGCCGACGTCTACTCTCGGCGGCGGTGAGAACACAACTGAAGCTTGTGTTGCTTGCGAGCTGCGGGTTTCTAGTATACTTCTTTAAGGCAGTGCTGACGTGTTTTAAAATTTACACCGAAATCACTAGTTACCCTCGGACGCTCCGAAAAATAGTTTTTATTTAAAATGTTTAGCAGATAAATTATATCCATAGGAACAAAATGATTAATAAACTAATGCTGAATACGGGAACACATTTGAAATCATAGTATGCAGACCCAATATCCAGTTATGATTTTTTATTTCAACAAATCTGGCCAGCGGACGCTCCCAGTGAACGTCAATTTTTGTAATAACTTTTTTTTATTGTCATGTTAAAAAAATTAAATTATCATGAAATGTTTACATAGCTCGCCAGACGAAACAAACCGTTAGGTACTAGCTTGATTTTATTCAGAAATATTCGATGGTAAATTTAACTATTTTCAAGCCCGGACACTTAAAAATGCCACTCCTGAGAAATGCCCAAATTTGGCGTTCCACGTAATTATCTTGGTCTTAACTATACAAACACGTGTGCAATATGGATGGGCAATGTTATATAGGTATTTTGTTTTACTCCATACAAGCCGAATCAAGCAGTTTGAAATTGTCAGGGTTGTCACTTTTGGTTGAGTATACCATCTTTCCCAATACCATTACCAAAATGAAAAATGTATGGTTAATATTGGGTACTAATTTTTTTTTTACTCCGCGTTAGAATAATCTAAATAAAAATTGTCATAATTGAATATTCTATGTTTTTGTGTTTTATGGACATGACATGACATGACATGTGGCTACTGCTAAAAGTACAACGGCTTAATAGAAATAAAATTTACCTCACCTTAAATTACATAACCCTCCTTTATTTACGCAGTCAGGTAAAATTACGACAAGGTGACAACCCTAACCCTTTTTTAGGCTAGGCAATGTTAGCATTCATAGGTTAGCAAGTTACTGGATAACATTGTCCACCATCATAACTCTGGTTTTAATAAGTATTTTTAATACAAACTACAGTAAAAATTATCTACAGTTCTTATTTTATAACAAGTAATAAGATACATTCACCTGAGGCTTCCCCATTCTGTAAAAAATACATCAGAACTTCACCTAGAATTGGTCCGCCAAATCACGCACCTTATTCGACTAGTTGCAACACGTTACGGAATGAAGTTGCGCGCAAATGTGATTCCCAGTGATACCACAGATTATAATCTATTTTCTACTAAAAATAGTAGTGTTGCCATAATCATCTTGAAATTTTCTACAGTAACGTTTCTTTTTTTAAGTAGCGTTATGGGCAAAGTTCCCTTTGGAGGCAAAGTTGGTGTATTTCACGGTACGTGGCATGTGTGTCGCGCACCGCTCCGATCGCTGCGGAGCTGTACGGTTTGCTGTCCCGGATGCTTCATATGAGTTCAAAACATAATTATCAGGGCGTTCCTGACAAGTTTACGTGAGTTTTAAAGCGTTTATAATAATTATATTACTTAATAAAATGTCAGCTATTCATGTCACTTTGCAGAATGATAAATACACAAGAACCTTAGGACAAATTCGCTTCATAAGCACACTTACATGTTTATATGTACAATGCTACACACATATTAACTAAATAAATGTCTGCGAGACGCTTCAGTCTGGTATGACGAGCCCATCGATTAACCCTCTACAAAATGTCTTTTAAAAAGGGCTTGGAAGATTTAACTTATCACGAACATCGATATCAATGAGAATTTCCTACACAAATTACATTCATTTCCACAGGATGGATAGATCTTAAGATTGTTCAGAAAAAATATGCTTACGTTTCGAGGTGATGCCTAGAGGAGATCGAGTAGGTTTGAAATAGATGTGAGTTAAATAAAACGAGTGAGCTAACAAATCAAGGCCGCACACCCAGGGGCCAGCGGGCGGTGGGACGCGTTTAAGCAGCTTTGTTCATGGCTCGCTGACGGATTTGGATACCGAGAAATTGATTTTGTTTCAACTCACCTTTGTTTCAAAATCCCTCGGTCTCCCCTATGCCCACTTTATAACGAGACTGCTTGCCATCGACTGTTTATTTTCTTATAAATCTCTATTGCTAAATGATCGCACATCATGCCGTTCCAAAGAAATCTGCCAGAACGGCTCACAAAGTTATCAGGTTCGCAAAATACGCGTGATGCTTCTGGCGTTTTAAACGTCCATATACTTACTGCGGTCCTAGCGATCAGACAGCTCGTTAGTCACCATTCTACTTATATAATATTAAATCACTAGCCTAAACTGTCATTTACACTCTTTCTTGTTGGGCAGAGGTATTCTTCCGCACAAAAATCGACTCACTGAGAGGCCTAGTCCAGTTCAGTTCCACTTCCAGCACAAAAATGTCTTGCACACTACACTTCCTCAAAAGTGTCTCGAAATCTGACCTATCTGTTGATACACTTCTCGTCCCCTGTGAGGAAGTCGTTGGTGTCTCTGATGCTCATGATGGTCACGGTGTCGCTGTTGTTCCTGCTCATGATTGTGTTCTTCTTCTTAGTGCTTCCGTAGTCGTAGTTGGAGATCACAACGCTTTCTGTTGGGTTCCTGCAAACGTTGATAGGGCATTACTGAGGAATGAAATGTAAAAAGAAAACATAAATGGCAAACAGTTCATTTCATTAGACATTTTCTGCTGCCTTTCTCATAGCAGTCCTAAAATTATCTTGAAAATTATGAATCAATAGTGAACACTATTAAAAAAATATTCGTACTCTGTATCTAACTAATTTTCTTACTGTCGTATGCAAAGTTGTGTATATTCCTGATGTTGAGAATAACTTATCCATTTTGTACATCTACCTATAAGAGTAGTCGTCAAAATCTACTGATATCACTTCACGTCCTCTCTCTGATATCACTTCACGCCCTACCCCCAGTCCCCGCGGCTAAAAAACTCTTCTGGTTGACAAAGATTCGATCAACTAGAAACTTGAGTCAACTCGTCAGTTAATAAAGGGGTAGGTGTAGGTATTAGACATCAAAAGATTCTACCTCACGTCATTACCATATTGATGCATAACATTCCCCTGTGTCCTCTGAAACCTTCTTTAGTTTTATTTTTATATTCTCATAGCAAAATATTACTTTGATAAACTCGCTTTGTGCGGCAACAAAGTTTTCTTATTTGCATAGTTTTCTGTTAAATCCAGCAAATACATTATGTAGCATAAGAATAAGACTGTAAAGAAGGACTTTATGTACAACTGTTTCTTCTCATTACTGTTGCTCAATAACAATACGAAACTGGAGACATCTGAGCTTAAGTCGTCTCATTTGCTGACGCCTTCTGAAAGTTCTAAATCCTCTTAATGCAATCAATTGAATAAATTTGAAGGCTGCCTTTTAGTTAAATTATTTTTGTATTTCTATGAAATCACACAGCACATAGACGTATACATAATCTATTGTTTATCCTTTCTTTTATAGACAAACGTTTCATAGTTCATAGAATGTCTCATTTTCATAGACATAATCATTTCAACAAAAACAATTTTTCTCTGAAAGCATAAAATATTTTAGATTGTTATAAAACAATCTTAACCTAACCTAATCTATAAATCAGGGTGTAATTTTTCAAGAATGATGAAAAATTTATCTTTATAAATTGCGGGGGAAATCATTGTCTATGAAATAAAACTCAATGAAATGAAACATTCGATGAAATGTTTGTCTAAAAGTGTGAAGGGGATCCCAAAATCTATATCTAAATATAAATACTTATTAACGAGTCTGCAAAAAGTAACATGATCTTCACTGATTAAGTAACCCTTGAGTTAAGGGCTAAAAAAATGGGATTTTTTTTTTGATTCACACTTAATTACCTACAAATAATTATAATACAGTAAACGAATAGTCGATTTTAAACAAAAACAGCTGTTCTTCTAACAAGATAGCAAAATTCATTTATAAAATGGGCAGCGTGATATCCAAAATAATGTTCTAATTTAAAAGAAAATAGCAGTTTTCGACAAAAAGGCATACTTTGAGAAAATAATCTTATTTACTAAATAAATTAGATAAGTAAGAAATAAATAGTAGGTATTATTTTTGTTTAGTATTTATAGTAATTTACTAATTGCATATTCGAAGTTTTAGTCTAAGTAGTCAGTCAACATAATGTGGCTAACAGTCGTACATAGGTACTTAGTGCTTATCTGACATCAAATCAGTGAGTAATCTAGTTGGTAAACAATATCTAGGATTAACCATTTCGTGTTAAAAACCGGTAAGATTTTATCCATAGCACCGTTCTGTTTATCTTTGTTCTTAAATACCTACCCTGATTAACTTGACGAATAAGAGCTCTCAAGAATTTGGACACGGGCATTTTGAATTGTCACTTGATAGTGTGCAGTCATTTAATTCTGTTAGAGGACGCAATAGTCCCGTCAATAGGAATGAAATAACATGTAATTTAAGAGTTTAAAATCTTTGAAGATGGCGTGTTGATGAAATCTTATCGAAATGTTAAAAAATCGATGCTTATGCATTCGATACTATTCTTAATGTTACCCACAAATTTGTGTTTTAATTCAATAGAATAACGAAATTACCGAATTGCCATTGAAATTTGTTTTTACTGTTTTACTTTTAAACATAATAATTTCGACATTTTCTTCTTAGAATATATATATAGCCATGGTTTGTTAGAAGATAACGGTTCCATTAAATATGTCTATACATAGTTAGGTATCTTTATTGTTTCCGCTTAGTTTTGCAGGAAAATAGAACATTTTATTATAGTATTGACGCCGAGGAACCGCAAGTGCAACACTCATACGACTCAGGTGCCACCGATCACATGGACATAAATTTAACCCAGTGAAGCCCAATGCACAACGTAACACTCAGGTGTACTTTACGATGTATAAGATTCATTCAGAGCATTCTATTTGTCTAAACCATAGGCCATGTTGAAAAATAGAAACCCTAGTTGAGATCTCAGGTCAGGAAATGTAAAGAAATTGTACATTGAAATGTAAATTGTGCGAGTTTTATTTGGGCTTGGGCCTCACGAGGTTAAAGGCGAATCGCGTGGTGTTAGTGATAACGCTCAGAGATGTAAGTCCAGCGCTCGTCGCATTCACTTAGGGCCTGGAAATCTAAGGGAGAGGCCATTGCCCAGCAGTGGGACAATCCCCAAGCCTATTAAAATAAATGCATGCTTTCATCGTTCTTTACCTGTAGACTTTATATTCTAATCAAAACCGCAAATAAAAACGACATCTTTAGATTGCAATGATTTCATTAACATAAACAAGAACCTTAAATTTAGAGTCACCACTTCGTACTAATTGGGACGCGTTCCGACTCCCAATGGAGCGTCGTTAAGGTAAAGTTGAAAAGACGTATAAATGCCATTGATGGAGGAATTTATGAAGAGTCTTAACCACACAAAATGTAATGCGTAAATTCACTACGTTTAAAATGCGCGGTTTTGGTATTATTTTACAAATGTTGGACATGTTGAATGTGGTTCTTAGTCACGTTATATTGAGACATAATTAATATCGTAAACCCAATACGAGTTAGATATGCTGAATCAGTAAATCTGAACGGACGATTATTATTTTTAGTCCAAAATTTGCTACATTATTACTAAAGTAAATATAAAATATATTAGAAAACTTTTAGTATTAGTAATTGTTTACTTTGTGAGCTACCCGTGACTATTAATCACAAAATATATAGTTAATATAAAGTTGCGATTAGTATTATACTAAAATACTATGCCACTTAAACTAATTGAAACATACAATTTATTAAAAGACGACGTAGAATTTAATGAATGGTGTGGGTACACGTTAAAACTATACAGGTTGCCTCTTTAGATTGGTCTGTATGGGAAAGTCTGAAACTATAAGACATACGAAGATCTGTTCTTAAGAACCATGTCATCAATTTTAATAAAAAGAAAAACGGCATTCATACACTTAAAAAAAAACCTGTAGTCAGCTCAGGAAACGAACCCGGATGTTTTGCAAAATAACACTAACATTATTTCTACTTAGATATCAATTGTGTAGGTCTTAAGCAGTAAATTTTAGTATGAAACATGATGCCTGAAATGAATAAAATATGTTTTCATATTCATAATTAATTTTAGTACTTTAGTTTTTGAAATGATTACCATTTTTCAATACAATATTCAACACGTTTATTCACTCAATGGTTGTTTGTGGCTCTTTGCTGGTGTCGCAACTTATAACATGATGAATTGTACAAAACAACGGTATCGTTGAAGACCTAAAAGCAGCTATAGAGTCAATTTTAACGCAAATTCACCACATGAAGATACAAAATGAAATTGTAAGATCGTTACCTAAACGTGTTGAATATTGTATTGAAAATGGCGGTGGTCATTTCGAACACTTACTAAAATAAATTAAAGAATATGAAAACAATGCATTTTATTAATTTATTTATTCATATAAGACCTACACAATTGATATCTCAGTAGAAATAATGTTAGTTTTATTTTTCACTTCGTCCGGGTTCGGTTCCCGAGCTGACCTTTTTAAAAACGTTTGAAATTTTTTAATTCAAATGTACAGAAGATATATGGGGAATGTCAGTAAAAGTCTGTACTGCAGCAATAGTCACATTAGCACCTTACCTTGCATTAATATTTAATAAATCTGTAGACGACGCGACGGCATATTTCCTGACCTTATGAAGGAAAGCAAAGTAATACCCTTGTTTAAAGCCGGCGACACCAAGGATCCTGGCAATTATAGGCCTGTTTCTGTCTTGCCAGTACTAAGTATTTTTTTTTAGAAAATCATTATGACACAACTCCTCAAGCATTTTAATTACAATTATTTATTTCATCCACAACAATTTGGTTTCACACAAGGCCGTTCTACTACAGACGCGGGAATATATCTTCGAAGCTTGGGAGGAAAAAAAAAGATACGATAGCCATATTTTGTGATTTATCCAATGCGTTCGATTGTGTTGACCATCAGATTCTGCTTACCAAACTAACACACTATGGTATTAAAGGGAAGTCTCTGGACTTATTGCAATCGTATCTCTGTCTGATAGAGTTCAGAGGGTACTAGTTAATGGAACTAGATCAGCAGGGTCTCTTGTTAGGATAGGTGTTCCCCAAGGATCAATTCTAGGTCCTATCTTCTTTCTAATTTATATTAATGATCTACCATTCATGGGGGAAAACCTATCCAAAATAATACTCTTTGCAGATGACAAGTCATTAATCTTTAAATTCAAAAGGGGATCTCAGGATGTACGCATTATAAATGATGCTCTTCAACGGGCCCATGAGTGGTTAGCGGCAAATAACTAAGTACTAAATTTAAAAAAAAACTAAATGTCTACACTTTAAGCTTCCAAATATTAAACATTGTGTACAAGGTTTGAAAATTAATGAGGAGGATTTGCAAATTGTGGGAAACACGGTTTTCTTGGGTATAACTGTAGATTCTAAACTGCAATGTGAGGGCACATTGCAATACTCGCAAAAAAATTGAGTTCGGCTATATATGCTGTGAAAAAGATAAGGGCATTAACCGATGAGGATACTGCAAGACTCGTCTATATTGCTTACTTTCACAGTGTCTTGTGCTATGGATTGTTAATATGGGGCCGAGCTACAGATGTGGACGCAATTTTCATAATACAGAAACGAGCGATTCGTGCAATATATGGAATGAGAACCCGTGAGAGAATTATTTAAAACAATTAATATAATGACTGTACCTAGCCAATATGTCTATGAAAACATTATGCATGTAAGAAAAAAAATTACTTTATTTCGAAGGAGATGTGACATATATAATAGGAATACTAGAAATAAGGATAAACTGTTGGGAATAAGAACTAGACTAAGTAAGATCCAAAAGTCATTTGTGGGACTCTGTACACGCTGCTATAATAAAATACCTGATCATATCTATCTGATCTATGATGATATATATGATGATCTAAATATGAATGAAAATAAATTCAAGACTACGGTAAAGCAAACCTTGAAGAAGAGAGTTTATTATAAAGTAGACGATTATTTTTCAGACGAAAACATATGGTTGGAGAATTAGTGTTAATAATAATTGTTAGTGTTAATTATGTAAGCTAGTTTATTTAAACAATTTTTGACTGTAAATCTCATAACGTAATATGACTTAGTTGTAAAATGATTTGAATTGTATATGTATAGCTTTGACCTTCAAAAAGCATTCTACATGGATCTATTTTGAATAAAATGATTTTAATTTTGAGTACAGGTTTTTTTTTTAATGTGTGTATGCAGTTTTTCGTGTTATTAAAAACGATGACATGGTTCCTAAGAACAGATCTTCGTTTGTCTTATAGTTTCAGACTTTCCCATACATACCGATCTAAATGGGCCACCCTGTATACCCTTGTTTTATAGACACATTTTTCATTTTCACACAGATATCACATACTTCGGAATAAAGTCTCGTAAATGACAGTCCTGGAAAGTCCTGAGCTGTTCATCACGTCCTAACTTGTTGCATCTATAGTGGTGCTTACCTTCTGTCCCGAATGTGGGTGACAGAAAATTATGAATGAGTTTTGACCACGGTGCCAATCCTAAATGACTTATGTAGCGGGTGAAGTTCATCAAAACGCCACTCAAACAGTACCGCATATGAAGAGAATCGACAGATTGATTGAGAGTATTGGTTGTAGACATTTTACACCTATGATGTTCCATACTCTAAAATGAGGTTTCATAGACGGCAGTTCGGGAAAGTCGTGAGTTACGTTATCGGGTGTAAAGTCCCGTTGTGGCAGAATAATATTGGATCTAGTGCTTACTAACCTATTGCATCTATGACGGTGCGTACTCCGGAACGAGGTCTCGCAGACAGCAGTCCTGGATAGTCTGGAACTGCAGGTTGGATGCAAGGTGCCTCGCCGGCAGCAGAGGTATCGGTTGAAGTGCTGCCTGAAAACGCCGCTGACGCAGTACAGGGCCACTGGGTTCACGCAGGAGTTCAGGAAACTGGCGAGTAAATCTATTTTTAATACTCTCAGTCGCAAGGATAAACTCAGCTTTCATTTAAAGTAAAAATATTTTTAATATTCATGTCAGAACTTAACTCACAACAGTGCCAACATTCACTAGTACGTACTCTAATTTAACTAAAATATTTCGTCGTCTTCAATAAATATCGATTTATTTGTTTGTACACAAAAAAAACGAATATTGACAAAATTTTAATTAATTTATGTCATTTCATACTGCATGGTCTTTATAATGATGATAATTATATATCAACTAGCGACCCGCCCCGGCTTCGCACGGGTGCAATGCTGATAAATTATGCATGTATTATACATATAAACCTTCCTCTTGAATCACTCTATTTATTAAAAAAAACCGCATCAAAATCCGTTGCGTAGTTTTAAAGATTTAAGCATACAAAGGGACATAGGGACAGAGAAAGCGACTTTGTTTTATACTATGTAGTGATTCTCAATACTTATTGCACCAAACTGCCAGGTAAAACAATGTATAGGCAAGATGCCGAAACATTTTTCACAGCTATATCTAATAGGTTCAGTTTCAGTGCTTATAGATTTTAAGTCCTCAAGTCGGTCTAGGAAAAAAAAAACAAAGTAGTGTTTAGTCAAGTTATCTTTTACATGCCAAAAAGACTGAAAATTTATCGGTTCAAAACATGATATTAACATTAAAACTTGTGTTTCCATTTCCAAATTTCAAAACTGCATAACTTTTTCAATAACAAACTTTAGTTTCAGCCGCACACAAAGATTCTATGAATATTATATTACTTAAACGTGAGTAACAACAAAATCCAAACCTACCTAAATTTAATTCAAAAGGCAAACTCAAAAAAGCTCCCTTGAAGTTATAAGTTGATTAACGTACGTTTTCCACCACTCTTTCATCTAACTTTGGACTTTGAGGAGTCCAAGTAAACATCAATCTCAATTACTTACCTCAAACAAAAACCCATTATTCTTAAGGCGTGAGTCCAATCGTTATAGTCGCTCTCCGCAGTAGGGGAAAGATAGAACCACATTTCGAAGGCGTGGTAAGGCAGGAAACAAATGAAGAACACTGAAAACAAACGAATTGAATTAGTCCGGGTCCTATAATGGAGTGTTACTTGAATTGATGCTAACGACGTTTTGTGAGACTACGGGGTTCTTAGGCTAATTGGTGGAGATTTGTTGGAGATAGTAAAAAAGCACTCGAGTTCGACAGCGATTTAAAATAGAAAAGGACGAATAACTTTGATGAATTCATTCGCTTAAGAGTCCGCAGCAAGGTCCGCTCAACTCCGCGTTGAGATCGCGCGCTTACGCTTTAAAATGTTGTTGTTTCACCTAGAGGAAGACAGGGCGCTAGCAGTAAAGCGAGAGCGCGCTAGGAGTAGCTATGATAAGGGCGGTGCTTACCGCCGCCCCCCGGACCGTTCCCCGCGCTAGAGTAATTCGCTGCAGTTTCGCAACAATTTTTTGTAATTTATTTTAAGGTTTTCGTAGTTACGCTCTCATTTTAAAACTACGAGATCAATTTTGATAAATCTTTTTTCTTATCAAACTGCATAGTTTAATCGACACCGTAAATAGGTTTTGACTTCAATCTAAACTATATTTTGGTCGTAGTATGCCGCCAAACTGAACAACTTTCTGGGGTCTAAAAATGCAAAACTTGTACTCGCTCTATTTTCTTTCTATTAACATTTCAAGAGTCATAAACTAGTTTTAGCCCTAGATATATCTTATCTCATTATATTTAGAGAATTTCATGATAATGTGACATGTTATATTAAAATAAGGACGTAACTACGTTTGTATGAAGAATCGAGCTTGCTGCGGACTCTTAATTACGCGGCAAGGAATTTGTGACAACTATAAGCATATAAGTATTATTAATCTTATGATGTAAAATTATTATTTGTAGGTATATTTTTTTGAAAAATATAGGTACACTAACAAAAGTCATTATTATAATAATGGGCAGAAACGTTCACATAATGTTTCGTATATTGGGGTCACTTTTATCCACATTGACTTATTGAGATGTTAAGATATAAATGAAAATAAAGAGGATATATCACGGCTCCTTTTCCCAGACTAACAGTTTACGTTAAGTTTGCACCTTTTAACTATGGCGTCGGATACAAATTAGGTCCAAACTAAACGTAACCGGCTTATACAAATCGTGGTTTCGTTATCGTCTGTTTCCTCCTCCAAAGCTTAATCAATCTTTACGAAATTTTAGGAACCGAATGGGAAGGAAATGTTTTGTGTCGGACCGTTTCCATTCAGTTCATATTCTAGTAGTTTATGTGACAGTACATAATGACGGGTATTAAGCACGAGTTTGGGCTTATGAAACAAGCTGAAGGCGAGTTTCATTATAACATCCCACGAGTGTTTTGTGCCTGATTATGTACAGTTACATACACTACTTTATCTACCCACATATCATAAGCATCCATGATGCATTCAGGAGCCGCAGATTATGACCACCTTAAAAATAGACTGTTTTGTTGGAACCAATTTCATATATCATATCAGATATGAGGAGGCGTCGCCGAAATATCTATATCATCTTGATCGCTCATTTTATGGTTGAAATTCAACAAATCGAACAATTTCATTCAACAAAACAAATTTTAACCGGTAATGGCGGTAATAAAGTTTTCTGGCAGCTGTCATAGTTTTTTTATTCAGAGACAAACTACACTGAAAAAAAAGTCTCGTACTGGTAACCAGAATCCTGTTATCTATACAGGACTGTTTTGCTGTATATGTGACGACAAAACTCTTTGTAAACATAACCAGACTGTTCTAGTTAAATCAAAATTGTAAAAACTATAAAGCGCATTGTAACGACTACAATGCAAAAATGTTTATAGTTACTTGATGTTATTGTTATGTTTACACATCAGGCCATAGTGGGAACAAGGCTTTTAGTAAAGGTAACTACTACCTGATTTGTTTGTAATACTGATTAATATTGTTGACGTAACAAGAACAGATTGTAATGGCAACTAGATCTTAATGTATTGTTTACCCATCGTGTCGTAGTGGGAACAAGGGTTTTAGTAAAGGTAACTACCTGATTTGTTTGTATTACTGATTAATATTGTTGACGTAACAAGAACAGATTGTAATGGCAACTAGATCTTAATGTATTGTTTACCCATCGTGTCGTAGTGGGTACAAGGCTTTTAGTAAAGGTAACTACCTGATTTGTTTGTAATACTGATTAATATTGTTCACGTTACAAGAACGGATTGTAATGGCAACTAGATCTTAATGTATTGTTTACCCATCGTGTCGTAGTGGGTACAAGGCTTTTAGTATAGGTAATTACCTAGTTTGTTTGTAATACTGATTAATATTGTTCACGTTACAAGAACGGATTGTAATGAGAGCATTAATTCTTGTAACAGATATTTTTTTATACAGCGTGTAACAAAAATCTGTGCTCATAACTTTACCCAGTCATTCTATTTGTTAATATGATAACTATTTATGTTTTACAGAACAAGTTTCGTACAGGAAGTTTAATTTAAAAGTAAGTCTGGCAAGCGAATCATGAACCTCTAAAAGCGCGGCAAAACCAAAAACTCTGCGGCGGGCCACACCTTGTTTTCGAGGAATTTTCACTTTGATACTTTTTAAACTTCCTGTACGAAACTTTTTCTGTAAAACATAAACAGTTATCATAAATAGAATGCCTGGGTAAATATATGAGCATAGATATTTCGTTACAAGCTGTAAAAAAAAAACTCTGTTATAAGAATTACTGCACTCGTTCTAAGTATCTCTGTATTTTTTTACTGTAAAGTGCGCGATAGTAAAAAGAACGGCACATTAATTTGGTTCTTGCACATAAATAGTATGGCATAATACTTTACAGTTTAAAAAAAACAGGGTATAGTAACCATTACAATCCATTGTTGTTAGATACGTGAACAATATTAATAATCAGTATTACAAACAAATTATCAGGTAGTTACCTATCTTTAATTTTTTTTTTTATTATTTATTAATGGGGTTGAAGTCTGTCTCTTTTTATGCCTTCGTGGTCTTAATAATATACAAAAAAGAAAAAAAATATATAATGTAAAAATACCGAGCCTCATACATAACCTAAATAATTAATTTATTACATACATGATTCAGGCAGCTCTAAACATTTATTTATGAAGGTATGTTGTGGGTATTTCTGAACCACGAATTTCATAAATAGAGAACAGTCTTTGTTTCTCAAACTCATACTTGACAAACGGTACACAATTTACAAATAAATAACACTCAAAAAATAAAATTAAACACTTTATTTAACACACCTTCGCTTGGTATAAACGTATTCAAAAAATTAAATTAAAGTTAATGCTCTTTGCATCATTCATTATCATTATAAATGTACCTACTCAACAAATAAAACAAATTATTAAGGGTGCAATGCTTACTGGCCGGGTCACATCTCTGAACCAGGATGTGATTACTGATTACAGTGAATAAAATGTACCTTTTATGTACTGCTATGCACCCAGTTGAAAATTAATTATTCCTTTGTAGTTTGCCAGTTAAGGACATTAAGCGTTTCTTTTTTCTTATAAGGATTCATGTGAAAAGATGTACCTAATTACATGACAGAAAAGTACATTCCTATCGTCATTACAAAATGTACACATAATTTTTACAGCCGGGCCTGCCAGGGAATATGCTCTATTTATTTTATATTAAAACTGGAAAGAAGAAGACTAATTCTATTGGTAAAGAGCATACTGCCTGACGGACCCGGCGGAAAAATATGATGTGTACATTTTTTCAATGGCGAGGCGATAGGTATGTATTTTTCTTTAGGTACATCTTTTCACATGAATCCTTATAAAATAAGTACTTTTTCATTGTATAGTAGGTATATTTTATTCATATAAACCAGATTCATATATGAAAAAAATGCCCCTAACTTGCAAACTACAATGGTACAATTAATTTCCAACCAGGTAGGTAGGTAAATAGTACACAAAAGGAACATTTTATTCACCGTAAACACAGCCTAATTCAGTTACAAAGGTGCAATGTAGGTATTAGTCTTAAACTACTAAACAACAAAATGATATTATTATAGGAGCGATATAATATTAAATAGCCGCCATCTAGCTTCAAGTAGCGGTAGGAGTGTTGTGCCGTTACCGGTAAAGTCCCATTTGCCAAAAATTATTTGCCTAATTTCAGTTTGCCTAACAACTTTTAGTATAACCAACGGTTTGCCTAATTTCAGTTTTCATAATTATTGTTTCAATACATGATCACTTTATCGAAACTCGTTTAGTCTAATCATCACTTTTGATAAAGTTTGTTTTGTTTAATATTAGTTTAACTAATTCTTATATTGCCATGTTATTTTAACTACAAAAAACATTTTATGGACATAACATTAACACTAACATTTAACCTTAAGGCAGGTCCGACTTGGCTTAGGTTAGGTACGACGACGAGCGAAGCGAGGAGGAGTGTTAGGTTGAACTGCGACCCAAATTTAACTTCTCTACTGCGTGGATATTGAAAAGTAAGTATACGTAGAATAATATAGGTACTGTGCAAAGTAGGCAAACTGAAATGATACAAAAATTGTAGTAGGCAAACTAGTGTTTTTAGGAAATGTAATTATATAAGTTGAATAATAGATAAAATGAAATTATATATACAAAAATTAGGCAATATGAAAATTCGCCAAAACAAGATTGTGCAAAATATTTATTAAGCGAAATGACTTTAGACTAAACGAATATTAGGCAAACTGAATAAATATGCAAAGTAATTTTAGACAAACTGGGGCATTACTTATTTGCGTCAACCGACCGGCATCGGCAGTCTGTACTCTCTATACGATAACAGGATTAATAATTGTGCACGTGCACGTGCTTATTTAAATGTGTCTACCTACAATCGTGGATGAGGAAGTGGGAGGGGCAGCTGTTCGTGCTGCTACGCGACTCGCCCTCTTTCTTGCTCTGAAGGCCTCCAGCATCTTTTCTTGGGTTTCTTCAGCAAAGGTTGACCGACTAGTAATGACAACATAAAAAAGGCGTCGATATTTTCAGCCTCTTCTGCATTGCCTCCTGAAAACCAAATAAACACATTATCAAACATGCAAACGGCTTGCTTTGATGTTGTGATGAATGCACGATTTCATTTCATTACAATCTACCCACTGCAGGCAGTTTGGTTAGCCTCTGATTACTACGACGGATTTATAGGTGACTAGCTGTGCCCCGCGGTGTTACCCGCTCATCCCACGGGAACACTAAATTTATTCGGGATGAAAAGTATCCTATGTCCTTTCCCGGGTCTCAAACTATCTCCATACCAAATTTCATCTAAATCGGTTCAGCGGTTTAAGCGTGAAGAGGTAACAGACAGACAGACAGACAGACAGACAGACAGACACTTTCGCATTTATAATATTAGTATGGATTAATCAAAAACCGGCCAAGTGCCGTCGGACTCGCGCAGGGAGAGGTGAGGGTTCCGTACAAACACTTCCTATCTTAATTGGCCGGGTTAAGTTACGTTCGCACCTGGTATGTATGGCGCCGCATACAATTGAGGTGCAAAGGTAACGCAACCGATCACGTTTGTTGTATGGGAGCCCCACTTAAATATTTATTTTATTTTGTTTTTAGTATTTGTTGTTAAAGCGGCAACAGAAATATATCACCTGTGAAATTACAGACAGATAGACAGACGTACAGCGGAGTCTCGTTTTTTACCCTTGGGTACGGAACCCTAATAATCAGTGAAGAGAAAATAGAAACAATACAAAGAAATATGGTTACCTTGAGATTTATCTTTCATTGATTTCATTGCTTCGTCCATGCTTTTATTAGATTTAAACTCGACTTAATTTTAAGAAGTAGATTCACTTACTTGCAAAGACTTCCGTGTATTCTTCCAAATTCCACGTTTTCAGTAGGTTTGCTACTTCCTCATCCATGATTGTAGACACATTTAAATAAGCACTTGCACAATTATTAATCCTGTTATCAATATTATACAGAGTACAGACTACCGAGTGCCGGTCGGTTGACGTATGACGCAATAAGTTAAGCGTCTAAGCGTCCCCTACCCCTCCCTCGCCGCCCACGCAACTAGTTGATGCGTTCACATTACAATGCACATTGTAAAAATACCAAACATTTTGTTTCTATTACATATCTATCTTTATTTATACATTGTAAATATTCGCATTACAATGCTTATTACACATAACAAAACCATTTTGTATTTATTACGCTTGAATCTTTATTTATACCATGCAATTGTAAGAAAAAATTGTAGAAAAATGCGCCTTGTAAAAATAACAAAAATTCTGTTTCTAATGTATACATTGTAAATGTTCGCATTACAATGCTTATTATACATAACAAAACCATTTTGTATTTATTACGCTTGAATCTTTATTTATACAATGCAATTGAAAGAAAAAATTGTAGAAAAATGCGCATTGTAAAAATAACAAAAATCCTGTTTCTATTACATTATCTATCTTTATTTATACATAGTAAATGTTCGCATTACAAACCATTTTGTATTTATTACGCTTGAATTTTTATTTAATACAATGCAATTGTAAGAAAAAATTGTAGAAAAATGTGCATTGTAAAAATAACAAAAATTCTGTTTCTATTACATTATCTATCTTTATTTATACATTGTAAATGTTCGCATTACAAACCATTTTGTATTTATTACGCTTGAATTTTTATTGATACAATGCAATTGTAAGAAAAAATTGTAGAACAATGCGCATTGTAAAAATAACAAAAATTCTGTTTCTATTACATTATCTATCTTTATTTATACATTGTAAATGTTCGCATTACAAACCATATTGTATTTATTACGCTTGGATCTTTATTTATACAATGCAATTGTAAATAGTACCAAACTGCGTTTAACTAGATTCATGCAGTGATGATTACAATCCACATAATACACGTTAAAATATTTTTGATTAACACAACTACATTTCAGTTGCCATAACTACATATTTCACAACCACACGTTCTTGTAGTATTGTAGAAAAATATTTTTTTCAGTGTAGAGTCGGCCCCAACTATCATATCTTACTTAAGTGCGACATTTGTCACATTTGATTGCAAATTGACAATTAATTTCGAACTAAACGTCATCTCGACTGATATCAGAATAGAGGTCAAATCAAATTTCTTTGTTTTTCAGAGATGTTCGAAATTTTAATAAATAATTATCGAAATCGATGTTATTAATTTAGCAATAATAACATTTTTACGGATAAGAAATTTGTTCTAACAAAAAGTCTATTTTAATGGTGGTGATAATGTGCGTTTCTTGAACGCATCATGGAGGGTTTATGTGATATTTGGATAGATAAATTTTGTTTAGAATTGGTTAGGTTTAATTGGAGGAGGAGACAGGCGAGAACGAATGCTCTATTTGTATGGAAATATTGACAGTGATATTTTCCTTTTAAGTAATAGCATGATTGATGGCTTTAGTATTATTACTTCTGTTCTTTGTGATATTTTTATTGTAGGTGCTTTTACACTGTTTGGCGCGCTTGCCCCGATGTTAAATAATACGCGGTTGGATTTACCCATGAATAAAAATATCAAGTCGATTCTCTCGAACGTCAGTGCTAACTTCAAGCTACCATTCTAATGCAAAATGCATTCGTAAGGGTTCAAGTTAGTTTCCTTTCCACCAATTGCATTATACAGCGTCCCATTGTATTACAAAAGTGCAGTCTTCATGATTAAGGCGACTCCGTACGTGGAATGGTGATTTTTAAAGTCCTAAGGCTCGTAATCTAGCCAACGGAAAAATCTGAAAAAAATATATGTTATTTTTGACTATTTCTTCTAAAAAATTATAGTTGGATTTTTTTTTAAAGCAATAATTACTATGGAAAAAATAATGTTGAAATAGGGTCGTTTTCAATTTTCAATTCCCTAAGACTTCTAAACTACAAATGATATTTACACGGCTCTTTCGCAAGAATATTGACAATTCATTGATCTTTAATCGTATTGTTTAAAAGTTTGTAAAATGTAAATTCGGTCTAATAAAGCATCAAAAAAACTGAATTTCCGCGAGCGCGGCCGTGCCCGGGCTGCGAGCTCAGTGTAAATCTAACCGTCGAAGGGGAAGGCTGTGTCACTTGCTCTCGCGATCCATCTAGTTACGGAAAATTGTTATAGTACCGGATACCGCGGAGGTTCGATCTGTCTTCATGCGTTTGAAGTGTATTTTAAGAGAGTGTAGTTCGTTTTTTACGACTACGCTATGCGACATAACAAAAAGCACTCATTTTCATATAGAATTAAATGTAACTGTTTTTTTTCGTATTTAGGTATCTATTAATTTTAAGTACTTATAAAAAAAAATGTCATAGCTTAGCATTCCCGGACACATTTGGATACTTAGATATTCTCAGTCATGGGCCCACACCAGACAGGATTCCCAGAAAATAACACTTTTGGTGTGGGTTTTAGGGCCCTTCTCTGTGTAATATTAGAGTACCGTAGGTATTTCGGTTAGTAAAAAATTCTGATAATACAGATATTTAAGTATGATAACGTCTAATGATCTTTATTAATTCAACCCTAAGAGATATGAATATCGTAATGCAGAACAAGTATTGTTCGTTTGAATACCATTGTAATATTCGGTAAAACGCTAATTTACGAATACGAATATTTATTGTAAGTATTCACATTCGTTGCGTCACTAGTACAGTACATGACATATGATATAAAAATACATTATCAAAAATTACAATAATTTTCTAGTTCAAGAAGGCAAGTGACAATCTGGGCATGAGGGCTTATTTATGTAAATATAGTCAGAATACATATTTGCATCAATAAATTTCCCACTTCATATTTAAATCTAAATGAGCGTTAGTAATTATTGACATATCCGCCGGGCCTAGCTAGACATACCTAGCCTGGCCATAAGTTCTGTTCCAATTGTTTACCGTTTATAAAATAAAAACCTGATTTTTATTACATATCGTTTAAAAGCCATATATTAATGATCGGATTACAGTTGAATTAATGAAAAAATATATAACTTTATTTACTCATCGTAATGCCCAGACTTGATTTTTGACTAATGCTCAGAATTTTTCTCTCTAAGTTTGCCAGAGGGCAATGAAACGATCTTGGATCAAATTAATCGATCGCGGAAGGAACGCTAAAACCCAAATAGCTTACGTAACTCAGACAACCGCTAAACTAAAGTAGGGCTGACACGTTTGCCGCATGTCAACCGATCTGCAGATCAAGAAATCTACACCCACCCAATAAAATTCGGAACTTCTAAGTTAACGTAATTAAAAAAGATACGGCTCTTTATGCCGCAAAAAAAACGTATCTACGCTGGAAAGGAAAATTATCCAAGAGACACGGAGCTAACTTTACAGGACATCTAAAAAACTACGAACTTTAAAAAAAAAAAAAAAAGTTTTAAATATTCTGTGGACCTACTTTTTAAATGTACTTGTGTTAGCATGTAATACTTTTTGGTAAATAAATGAATTTAGAATTTGAATTTTGAATTTGAAATGAAGCATTTATAATTATAAACAACATCATGCTCTCTACATGTCGCTTTTGTTATTTTGTCTATTAATGGAATAATTTAAAATTTAGCATCGCTTACGCAAAATGGCTGTCAAAATAGAATAAGGTAAAATTATCTAAACGACACGTTTCCCGAGATATTAGGTAAAATAGTATAATCTACATTTTACACAACAATCAACACAGTAAACAATATCTATGTGCATACGATGCTCATTTTATATAAACAATATAATGTTTTTTACATGTTGCTTTTGTTATTTTGTCTATTAATGGAATATTTTAGGATTTAGCGTCGCTTACGCAAAATGGCCGTCAAAATAGAATTAGGTAAAATTATCTAAACGACACGTTTCCCGAGAAATTAGTCAGGTAAAATAGTATAATCTATTACACAACAATCAACACAGTTAACAATATATATGTGCATGCTCATTTTATAGTCAGGTAAATATATAAATGTGCATAAATTAGCATGAAATAAATCAAGAAAAATTATCTAATCGCCTTTGTAGGAAATATTTCAGACATGAAAAGCTATTTATCGTACAATAAAACCTCACGATTAATGTTTTAATTAGAGAAAAATATTTATTTTCAAACATTAAAATTAATGAAGTGACATTTAAAGTTCTCTAAGACAAAAACTTATGGTCCAACTACGCAAATACAAAAAAAAACTGCTTTAGGAATTAAAGATTTATTCATCAGATATCACGTGAAATTTCAATTTTATAAATTTTTATGTGTGATCCTGATCTGCTGAAAGATTTCCAGTAGTTCTAGACCAATGTATGGTAGCAAACGATAGCTATGACTAATGAGAACAGCACAAGAGTTCTCAAGACTGCAGTCACTCGGTACTCATTAAGGAATTTTAAATCACGAACTACGTGAAATTTCAAGTTTTACAATTGCAATGAGATAATATCCTATCCTAACAAGAATAACAAAACTACCTACAACTCTGTGTGGTATAAGTGACGTCTCGTAAGACACTGTTTGAGTGAGATGGCGTTTGGGTCCATCAAGCGAGTCCAAAGTAATGCCTTAGCGCCACAGACACAGATTTACGCCGCAGATGGGCCTAACGGCCTTTATAAATATATTTATAGAAGCACCGGGAAAGGCAGCAGAACAATCGACAGAACGTCCGTCATCAGTATCACTCATTATGGAGTCAAGATGCTGATTGAGAGCCAATAGGTTAGTATGCATGCACACTCGTGCCCAGCTGTCCGTCAAGTGACCAGCTGTCACCGATTGGCGCCTGCCTACTACCCTATTCGGGGTGCCCCGCTCTTATTTCAATATACCTTCAACATTTTTATTAATGTCAAGCATTATCTAAAGTTACCCTCAACTATTTCATTGATGTAAACAACACTAGTTACTATTACGATTTACAATCTTATAATCAAATTAACCGTTTAAATTACACAGAAAATCGGATAATCAAATCAAACTATTAATAACCGGCATCATATTTGCCTGCGCGCCGTCATATTGAATTACTACTAAACGTGTGATATTTTATAAAACAGAACCGGTAAATTTGTCTAACTACCAATTTAACGAAAATATTTGTTTTTTAGTACATTCTATGCGACAAATACGACTCAATTGTCATTCAAGCAATTCAAGATAAGCGACAGTAGTCGATCAAAGTCATATTAGGTAAAAAAGGATAAGCGACAATGGTTTCATAGTATCAAAGCAGGTAAATTTGGATAAACGCCAATAGTTAAGATAGTTAAGATAGACAATCAGGTAATTTATCTAACTATGTTATTTTTTTTATAGAATCTTATATCGATTCTGTTTAATAATGTGGAAATACCACATTTTTACTTTTTGGCTAATGCGCATAAGCATTTTAAACACACATGACATGACACAGAGGGCGCTCCAGTAGCGAAGAATTATGGAATCAAAGATTTAGTGTGATTGACGTAACGATATGATAGCTCAGTTGGTAGAGCACTACGCCGGAAACTTAGGGTCGCAGGTTCGAGTCCTGCTTACATTGCAGTGGATCACATTCAATTTTTCTTTCATAATTTACCTTTATGTTAATTTTATCATAAAAACATAGGTAAAATGCCTCAAACGACATTAAAATATATTTTACGATCAGATAAAAACAGTTAACCAACAAGTGCAAGGTTAGTTGCAATAAAGAAAATTATCCAAGTTGTTTGATCTGTTTTGACAAATAAGTAAAAAAGCTCTAAGGTTCATTATTATGCAAAAAACTTTTTATGTTATCTCCATTTTGCTAAAAAAAACTCAAAAATCAAGTCGTTTAGTAGAAAAAAAAGTTGAGATTCTCTAAATCACCGACGGGATAAGCGACACAAAAGTCGTCAGACAGATGTATACGAGACCCAACCCATTCGATGCAGAAAAATCTGCCGATCCCAACAGTGTGTATAACTCAATATCCCCAAAAATGTCGCTTAGATAAGTTCTCCTTTCCAGCATCGGCATATTTTGACACTCAAGTAAATTAACATTTATAGGGTATCCATTGACCTTGAACATTGAAATTAGCCAAAAAATTCGTCTAGTAAAATATCGTCAATATCAACAAGTATAGGGGAAAATCTGAGAACATTACTAATGTAGTCATAAAAAACTATCACTGTTTATAAGTAGGTAAAGGACGTAAATCCGTTTTCCAACGGTAAAGTTGAGTTTGTCGCTCTATTATTTATAGTTTATCTTTTCATTAGAGCAGCATGACCCGGGGGATAAAGCTGTACCTCCACTACTACTTATGTTAAAATATCGGTTCATCCGCTGGGTCACGATATGATTTATTTATTAAAAAACGGTATTTTTTATTTCTGCATGATTTTACACGTATAATCAAGAATCTTGTCGGCATTTTAACTATTTTTGGTAGGTACCTACACATACAAAAGAAACTAAAAAGTATTTTTCGATGCGAGACTTCCAAATGGCCAATTTCACTTATTTTTTTGGAAAATAGCTTTAACGCATTTTATTTTTAATATTCTACTGTAGTGGGTAAATAGATATTTAGTAATCCGCAATAATTATATCATTGTTTAAATGATTTATTTTACTTCGAGATTTTTCAATGCCTTTAAATATTATACCTATAAGGTTTGTTGATCTTCAACTCTCGCTCGGACTATGCGAGAGTGTATGAAGCTGCTTGGACGCCACTCAACGAGATTATGAACGAAGTAATGTTGCGGGGGCGCACGGTCGGCGGGGGGAATAACGTTAGGCTCCGCCCAGATCCTCAAGGACGTTGGGATTAGGAGTCGCCTTAAAGAAAGATTCGCTTTTGTTTTCCGTTCTGGAGTGAGAATGGGAACATATTCTACGATCGTTTTTGGGGTTCCGTGGTACTAACGGGGCCCCTATCACTAAGTCTCCGTTACAGTGCTGTATTTATCCAACCATAATTTAGGTATTAGATACTTGATTTTTTCGCATAATGTGTATTAGTGTGGTGAGCGATAAAACACTGAAAATAAAAAAGTACTTACCTAATAATTGCAATACAGGGCAATACAAGTACTCTTTAGTGCACGCAAAGTATAATTTGCATAAAATATGAATTACTATGGCCACTATAACAACGAAAATACTGAATTAAAACTCAATAAATAAAATAAAAAAATTGATCGTGGACGGGTATTATTCGCACTTGGCCGGTTTTTCTTGATGCTAATACTTATGATATACTTTGTTTTCATAACGAAAGACAAATCTTGAGATATTTTTCTCTACTATTTCAAGAATCATGAATTTTTGCCGCTAGAAAAACTTGTTACAAACACGGTTTCATTAAGTATTTAAATTGAGTACTTATAGTACGAGAATGTATCCGAGAATAGATCCTTTTTTTACTGTCAAATGAAGAAATTTTATTTTATAACAATTACCGCACTATTTTAACACGGGTTAATGTTTCGTGGTACTTTAGGGACGGTAAAAAACAAAAATTTCATTATAAAAAGGCAGTTTAAATAAGATTTGGTTTATTTTTTAAAAGCGTCACTCCTAAGCGTTATTACCTAAAAGACGAGAAAAAATATGATAATAGCATCAATTCAATGCAGCTGACAATTTTAATATACAATTTGACATACTTAAGTCAGTAGGTTAAATTTTGAATTAGTTGTCGGTTATCTGTGCCCATACCACAGCCAATACAAACAATCAGAACAAAATTCTTGTATTTAAATAAAACGACTAAAACGGGCACATTAATTATTTGAGCCTCCCTGACGTTTCGGTAACTTTCCAGTTACCGATGTCAAAAGTTGACGGTTGTCAAAGTTTAAATCGTATTATTAAAATGTGTGAGAGTCGCGGAAACAGAAGGAAATATTAAAATTCTTGTATTCACTCACCGATGACGAAAATAAGAACCATGCAAGCTACAGATTTCCTGGCCTTGGCCTGTGCTTCTCCCTGGCCTCCATGCAATGCCCCTGGCATCTCCCTGGTACTGGCCAGCAGCCGCTGAGCCATCAGCGAGTAGAAGAATGAAATCACCAGCAGGGGAAGGCCGTAGTAGATGATGGCTTTTGCAAGTGTCATCCATCTGTAAAAAAGTGGGTAGTGATAAAATAAGGAAAATAAGTACAGTCTGTCTAAAATATCTTTGCCCCCAGCAATTATAGTTTTTTATCTGTAAATCGGTATATGACAACACTAATTTGTCTTGATACTTGTGCAGTATCCTAAACTTTTAAAATAGTATTAGATTCTAGCAAATTTAATATAAATAAAAAAAAAACATCTTGGAAAGTTATTCTCATCAGTACTTATTGTAAATATTTTTAGAAGTGTATAAATATATTTACAAAAGATTTATTAAAAATATTTCGGAGGACATTTGCGTTGTATTTAGTGAGTTTTCATGCTGTAATTCAAAACAGTATCTTCAGCGTTTATTGACATTCTTACCCAAAGGGCTCTAAGGGGATTAAAACAAGATAAAAATTTGTATCAGTAAATTTGAAATAAAAATATGCACGAAAAGATTGTTAGTTACTCTTTGGTTAATTTGTCATACTTAGTTTTTATGTGATGACAGTTCATTTGCTTGGAAGAGTTATTGTGGTCAGACTCTAAGCTCTAAGTAAGACACGGACGCTAGTAGAATTATCTAGAAACATCGAGCTTGTATCGTACAGCATATACAGGGTGGAGCATTTCTAAAGACAGGGCTGACAGGATAGCGCCACCTGAGTGATGTACTTACAATCGATCTATTATAATAGTAAAGTTGGATTTAAAAGTAAAAAACGCATCAACAAAAATACTTTAATATCAGTGACAACCCTACTAATTCAAAGGTTTTATCTACATTTTAAATGACACCTGTCTTTAACTTATGTGATGTTCAAAAGATTCTAGGGTTGACATGTGCAGATTTTAACACTAATGTTTAACAAACTGTATATTAAAAATGGATAGAAATATTTACATTGTTCATTGGTGAAAAATTAAGTACTCAGTCTGAACAATTCCCTGTTTGCTTAAAAGTCCCTCGATCTGTTCCATCCTGTATGCAGAATGTATTTCTCAAATGCTATTTTACAGTGTGTGTATTGAATATTCAGAAGTGTATTGGCGCCGCAGTTTTAATTTAACGGCGTCAGTCGGTCGACTAGTAGCGTGAAATTGACTGAATCCAGTACAATGCAGTGAATCAATCTCGGGCACTCGCGACCAGACACGAACACGAGAACTATTTAGATACATTTGACCTGACCTTGGACTGCGTGGCGAGGGTGTGAATGCATTTCCCAAACAGCATGTTGCTTATGTGTAAGTTAGTTGCACCGCCTAAACAATTTCTGCTTTGCCCTAAGTTTGACTGGTAGATAATGCCTCATAATTTTTTGCTTTCTTTAGGTTTAAACCGACTATCGAAAGTGTCTTCATACTAAACAATTAAATGGTTTGGCTTCAGTTTACGGATTTAAATAAAACAATTGAATCGTATACAATTATATTAAATATTTATTATTCATTTGGTATATTTGAACCATCCAACGTTTTTAAACTTTCTATTAGCATTTGTCAAGGACTGGCAGAAAAAAAAATACTCTGTCAAAATTATAAACTAGGTACCTACCAAATTTTATATTATCTACTACCGTTTCTCTATAAGGTCTGCTCAGAGCTTAGTTGTCAGGCTGCTGTTCAGTTGACTGACTAAAAAATAGAAAAACGGTCTTCTAAAATTGTGGTCAGTGAAAAGAAACCAAAAATTGTATTGCTTTGTACAAAAAAGAAACGTTAATTTGGTTTCGCTCTCAATAAAATAATTGCATACACTACTAAATGCCTACCTACATTTTATAATATTAGTCACATTTTTCGTTATGCATAGTAGGTATAGTCGCGAGTGCCCGAGATTGATATAATGCATTGTACCTACTGGGTTCAGTCAATTTTACGCTACTAGTTAGCTGATTAACGCTGCTAGACATTTTACACTCATAAAATCTGACAAAATAAATATACATCTAAACAGCGTCCATGCATTTTAAATGCGATGTCAAATGTTTCTAGAATTTCTAGGTTATTCCTACTTGAAACGCGAGTGCCTGAGATTGATTCACAGGCATTGCACTGGGATCAGCCAATTTCACGCTCGTAGCCGGCCGAATGGCGTTGTTAGAGGTAGCTTTATCACATTTATGAGCCTATAATGTCCATTCTTACCATGTACCCGTTCACCGCACGATTGATAAAATGATATACAATGATAAAATGATACGTAACTCTCACAATCGAATTGTGTCAGCTGTCAAACAATGTCGAATGCTTTACCCATATTCTATCGGCCATTGAACGCGACTAATTACATCGTATGCGTGCTGATTAAATAGATGGCTTGGACATCTAAAAATGCATTTTACTCGATTACGTCCTTTGCCTTCTAGTGCTATATAATTTGTACTCTAAATAATTATGTGGAAAGGATATTCAATGCTTTTTACTACTATCGGCTTTTTTAATTTTTTACGGATATATCAACCGTAAGTAAAATGCTGTTTTGTGATAAAAATGCAGACATTAAAAAATAATGAAATGGCAAAGCATATGGCTCGGAAAGACGAGTCAACAATAACAGGTTCCGTATAATAATATTGATACTCGTACCATATTTCCACATGATAAGACATACAGGGTGGATTTGTAAGTTGTATATCGAATTTTTTAGAGCTACTTTGCTAAAATTGTAACTATTCAGGAAATATCACTAATTTATCGCTCTGAATAAAAAAAAAGGGATTTTTACCTTTTCGGCAATATACCTATATTTTTATATCGAACTATACCTACAAAATTAATTGTTGATATCTGTTTCGCACGAAAACGTCTTAACTGATCACTAATAAAAAAAGAAGAGGAGGACTACTATAATTTATGGTCCTATTCACCCCGCTTTCCCACCAGACAGAGGACGAATGTGACTTCCCTCCACATCTGAAAATAATCACCGCGGAACGCTCTATCTGTGGTACAAATTTCATGCTTGTAACCCGTTGCCACTATTTCGTGGCTTAGCAACTCCACTATCTAAACAAATTCAGAACTAACACAGCAGTCGAGGAATTGTGAAACTTTTCGATCTTAGATTTCACCCCGTATATTATACACGGTTGAAGATAAGTAAGCGACAAGTGACAGCATTAAATCTCGTATACTGACGGGCGACATTGCGTTTGGATAAATACTGCGAAGAATTTCATCGGAATTTTCTTTTTGCGCCCTCTTAAGCAATCTTCTATTTGGTTTTATTTGACAGCGAATTATAACTTTTTATCGAATTAATACAAACCCCTAAAAACTGATTGGAATCGTCGTAAAGATAAAAAGTCGGATGGAATCATTTTCGTGGTAAATCAAAAAATCACAAATCGCTCATAGAATGCGTAAGTTTAAGAAGTAAAAGGTTTTTTCGATGCATTATGTTTATGAATAACTTCTATCAAAAAAAGTAATTTGTCGCTTTTTGCACAATAATCTATTTTATATCTTAAAAAGTAATTTTATATTAAAAAAAACATTAAATAAATCAGAATGCATTTGAAGTGATGCACGAACTACTGCCAGAAAAAAAAGTGTTTATCCAAATTCGATATCGAAACTCATGGGGTATTGCCTGATATTGAATTATACAAAATACTATAATTAGGTATATAAATAAAAAAGCTCAATATTACTTACGTACGAAAGTACGAAATTTTTTTATGATTTTTGTTATGGAAAAGCAAATACGCATTTGTTCTCAGAATCTTCACTATTGTACAACAACTATGTATTTAGCCGTATTTCCATACAGATATTGATACCTTTATCCGAAGACATCACGAGTTCGTGGCCATTTGTATGGAGCGTTTTAGCACTCCGTAGGAATATCAAACTTAAACTGCAATTTCTGACTTTTAGAGCTGTCTAAGTGTAGGTTATAGTCCTATACCGACGTTTGATCCCAATAAAAAAAGGAACGATTGACATTCCTCAAAAGAAACAATGTCATAATGCCCATCATTCTATCTTTGACGCGGTTGGCGCAGTTTGTAGTGCACCTGCCTATTGAGCCGGCGGTCCTGGGTTCAAATCCCAGCCATGACAAATATTTGTGTGACCAACTCGAATATTTTTCCTGGACCATGGATGTTAACTATATATTATTTATGTATGATTTATTATGTATAACGTCGTCGAGTACCCATAGTCTAGGCTTTGCTTAGTTTGGGTCTAGGTCGATTTGTGTATGAATGTCCCTTAATATTTATTCATTCACTATGACAACAAACAATGTAGCGTTATGGGCAATATTGTATAACTTCCATGAAATTAATCCCACTCTCATCTGCAGCTCGCGACGACAGTGCATCCAAAATTAAACCCTTGACTCATGACATACATTGCTATTTAGGTGAGCCTCCGCCTAATTTGCTAATCAAAATGCAGTTACGAATGAGCTATTAAAGCTGAAATTTGTACACGTTATTATCCTCAACTTTTTGAATAATTTGTGTATTGTTTAATACCAACATAATTTTAATGAAGGATAGTTTTTAACTGGTTATAAAAGTTTAATCAAAAATAAACTTCGTCCACGTAACCCTATTTTAAATACAGTGCTTGTTGACCGAGCGAGCAAAGTGACGGCAAGCAAGAATGGGATTTCCAGCTGTTCTCGGCTAGAGGTCGCATTTCTCAATTGATTCTCGAAACCTCGAAATGATGCATGTTCGATAAGTATGGAATTTTTTGATGATTCAGTTTTTTGAAACGTTCAAAATGGTGAAGAGGGTTGAAAAATGTGTACACTCCATTTGCGAAGAACTCCATACGGTGGTCCCCAGGGAAAACCTCGACTCTTTTCATAGCCTGAGCGTTCGCGGGAGAAAACTATCCTGTTATCGTACCGTACGCGACCATTTAGGTTCCAGGGTATGGGGATGAATGCCCTGCCGACGGCGGTGACAGAATGCGGCGGCATCATAACATGTCATATTTCTACCATTTCATTGAGTCAATGAGCCCTAAGACTCATTGGTGATGCTTTGCCGGCTGGGGGCATCTTCCAGAGCCTCGAACATCGCCGCAAAGTTGCCAGCTTGTCAGATTTCTATTGGATGTATTTTGAAGTGTGCGTAGGAATTGCACGATTTAATTCCGCCGACCCCGTTTTACCATCGGACAACCAGGTGTGAGGATGTTACCCTTATGTTGTCAGCTGTTTACCACTAAGGAATGGAAGTCGCTCCCATCGTTTGTACCTATTTCCAGAAAATTATAACTTGTGTCTCCTCATGGTAAGAGTGAATACGCTATTACTGAACCGGTGAGCTACATCGCCGACCCCGTAGTCACTTACCATCAGGTGATACTGAGTTCAATCGCCGGTCAGTTTGTGAATAAAAAAAAAAACAAGTGTTCGTGAATTCTACATCTACCTACAGTTACCAGAGAAATGGTAATTACTTGTGGTAATTCATCCATCCAGGCGGGTACGGCGTACAGTAGACGATGGTCACGTTGTCGTGTATATGCGCTGTCACTGTATTAGAGAACACTGCCGCCGGGGTGGCGAAGATAAGCGCGGCCGCCCATATAAAGGTCGCGCACACCAGCGGCAGCTTCCGTAGCTGTAACAATGGAAAATGTTGGTTGGATTAAAATTGTAACACCCAAACGCTGTAGCTCGTAACAGAATTATGTTCTCGGACTCGCGCACCGACGGTTCCGTACAAACACTTCCCATCTTAACTGGGCGGGTTAACTTAAGTTTGCACCGGTGTTAGGTGAGTTATAAATACCAAGTGTTATCTAAGGCGCCGCATAAAATTGAGGTGCAAAGTTAATGCAAACGATCACGTTTGTTGTATGGGAGCCCCACTAAAATATTTATTTTATATTTTGTTGTTATAGCAGCAACAGAAATACATCATCTGTGAAAATTTCAACTGTCTAGCTATCACGGTTCATGAGATACGGCATGGTGACAGACAGACAGACAGACATAAAGACAGACAGACCGACAGGCAGACAGACAGACCGACGGACAGCGGAGTCTTAGTAATAGGGTCCCATTTCTTACCTTTTGGGTACGGAACGCTAAAAACTTTGACCTTTGAGTTTGATTTCTATGTCACTTATTCAAATCTATTTCTTAAACACTTTTAAACGCTGAAAGCGTATGAAATAAGATATAAGAAAGTGGACGTGTTAGACATTTTAGAAATTATCGTATTTGTACGTGTTTTATTATAATTTGTAAACGAATATAAACTTAATTATAACGTGTTTTACTTCGTAATTTTTAATGTAAAAACGCTGTGCCTATATTTAATAAAGAACTTAACTTTTTGTTACAAAAAGACGAATAAATCTGAGGAATGTCAATTTGAGCCATATCATATAAATTATAGTAGAAAGCGACTTTAACGAGCACTGGCACTCTTGAAATTATTGGTCCATTTAATCATCCAAGCGTGAGTTTTCTGGTGGACCATTCATTTTTCACATACTTTGTGGTTTACCAATTTATGGCCTTATTCTTCAGAGCAGAATGAAAGCTTTAAAGATGGTTTTCCACCGGCGAGGCGAGGCGGGGCGTGGCGGGGCGGGAATTGAAATCGCGCTGGCCCTTTTCCACTAAAAATTTACATTAATAGCTATCGCGAGCCCGTGCGAGCCCTCGCGAGCCCGCACTGGCCCGCGCGAGCCCTCGCGTGCCTGACCGAGCTCGCGATTGACATTAAGATCTTCTCACATTATAACAACTCAACGGCGACTCGATTCTATGCCAAATATTGAAATTTAAGCCCTATGTCATACTTACTAGGTTTAATTTCAAAAAATGTACGACGCGTCGTCCACTCGTCGTCCACTATTAATATCATTTTTTGAAATTGAATCTAGTAAATATGACATAGGGCTTAAATTTCAATATTTGGCATAGAATCGAGTCGCCGTTGAGTTATTATAATGTGCGAAGACCTACCGCGCGACCGCCGCGCCGTAGACTGTAGCCTTGGACGTAGATGTAGTGCTGTTAAGTTCGCAGTGAAATACACACGTAATTGCTGTATCATGTCTCGTGAATTAGTATTATTAAATATGTTAATGGAAGAAGAATCGGATGAGGATAATGCAACAAGAAATAATAATAATAATAATAATTTATTGTACATAAAAAACAGTAAACGTTACACAAGTAAAGTAAAAAATCGAATTTGTACAACAGAGTCAGATACAATAGGTCGATACTTCCGACCCCTGAACTAGGTGGGAGACCTGTGTCTCAGGGGTTAGAGTTCTTCGACTACAAGGTCATAGACAGAAAGTACTCAGGAACGTGTAACAGCGTGTAACAGCAATTGGTAAAATAATCTCATAGTGCTTTCAAAAAAACGAACTCACCGTTACTGGATTCGAAATCATATAAAATATCATAATGAGCATGGGGAGTTTCACACTTTGTTTATGACTCTAGATGACCAAAGTTTTGAAACTACCTTTAGAATGTCAAGACAAAGGTTTTATGAGGTACATGCCATGATTGAAACCCAGATTAAAAATAAAGATACCAACTACAGAAAATCTGTCTGTACTATGGAAAAACTAGTTGTTTGTATAAGGTAAGAAAAAATACTATTTAAAATTATAGTTATTTATTTACAAGAATACGGTACATTTGGTGATAGAAAAAAAATAATTAACATAAAACCTTAAATGAAAATTAAAAACTAGACTTAAAAATAAACTATAGATAAAAAATTTGGCCCAAATCGCCGTCTATTGGCAGCGTGCCCAGAAGGCTGGCAGCATTGCCGCGTTGAATGGCAATGCTGATCCGCTGTGCGAGATATGAACCAGCCCTCTGGTCACGCGTCAACTCGACTAACCTGCGGCTACACTCCTTAAAAACCCTGTGGGCGCTTTCACCCCAGGGCCCCAGAGTCTCAACCCCAAACGGCTCAAATATGCATCCGCTATTAATGTTTGCATATTTGCGCCGCTTGAGGAGTTCCGCCGAATTTGCAGCCGAGCCAGCCTTTACAGCAGTGCCACGAAGATGGGACAGCGCCAGACTATCAGCACAGGTCGCGTCCCAGACCAGCGGCTGTCCCATCTTCCATGGCACGAGGGTCATACCGTCGGGTCTCTTACCGTCATCGCGAGCGAGGCCGGTCGGTTCTAAAACAGCCGGCGCTCCCGCGCTGGCTAAGGCCCGACGGATGATGTCATTCAGGCTGGCATGGCGGGGGGCGCGCCCTGCGCTTCTGCCGCAGGATAGTCCATGATGACCCAGCGGGTCAACTTGGTCACCACAACGACAGCGATGTTGGGCCACACAGGCCACTCCCAGGCGGAGAGCGACGGACAGGCGGAACGTGGAGTTGTCGAGAAGTGTTCCCGTCGATATGGAAGGCAGAGCTTGGAGCCACTGCCCGCATTCCCATTCGACAGCGGCAAGGAGGCGAGCGCGCTCCGGAAGGCTGGTTGCCGTTTGGTACAGTTTTTGCCGTACCAGCCTACAGAGCGGCTCGTCCCAAAGACGCTGTGAACTAGGGTGACCGGGTAGGTCAACGCTTGGGCAGTTATCGCTCCACGCATTTCTGGCCTCTGACATGAATGGGATGGTAATTTGGTGAATTGGAGACTTGAGTATTTTTGAAGTTAACTCCAATGAACTATGTGCTGAGGACAGAAATGCGGGGAGCGAATACGCTGGATACTTTTCTGATACCCAGGCCGCCATGCCTTATCGGCAAAGAGGCCTGGGTCCATGAGCGATCATCTAATTTAATGTTGATTACTGAGACTAAAAGATTTTGAATAATTTTGTCGATTTTTTCTAAAAGAGTGGGAAATTTCCAGAAATGGCTGCACCTTATGACGTATGTAAATTTGGGGACGAAAAGACAGTATCGGATAATGGTGTATGCTACATGAGCATTTATTTTGGACATGCGGTCCGAAACATCGTTGAGTTTTTGAATTTTGCTGTCTAAAAAGTCGGTAAAAGATTCGTCCAATACAGGTGCCCCTAGGAGGTGAAGTGAGTTTTTTTCTGTGATTTTAATATTTAAAATTTAAAATATTTATTTCAAACAATCTTTTTTTTAACGAGAATGTACTCTTAATGATTTTTTTATTACCACAAAGCCACCTACTATCAAATAAATCAATTCACATTTATATCCTTAATCAGGTATCTAAAACAATCTAATATTGTACCAACACATATTTCAATTCATGTCCCGCACCGCACATCCTCGCCAATTCCTACTATTTCCACCGACCGAAGATGCGCTGGGAGGGGATTGAAAAAATGCAATACAAATTAAAATTCCCGCCCCGTCTCGTCTCTCCACGCCTCGCCACTCCGCTTCCCGCTCCGCCGGTGGAATAATCAGATTTAATCTCTACCCTATATTAAAAGCAATAAGGTTCATTTTTACACAAACAAATATTTCAATTCAAGCCACGCACATCCCTGCCTCGCCTTACTATTTCCACCGAAGATGCGCTAGGCGGGGATTGAAAATTTGCCGTACTAATTTCAATTCTCGCCCATCCACGCCCCGCCTCGCCTCGCCGGTGGAAAACCACCTTAAACGTCGGTTACTTTAACAGACGGGTAATAGTTTCGCTGTGTTGGTTGGAGTTACTGAGCACGTTATATCATCACTACATAGTATAAAACAAAGTCCCTTTCTGCTGTCTGTCTGTCCCTATGTATGCTTAGATGTTTAAACTACGCAACTGATTTTGATTTGGGTTTTTTAAATAGATGGTGTTTCAAGAGGAAGGTTTATATGTATAATATAGTAGAGAAACGAACACTGGTAATTTTAGAAGTTCCGTGCGAAGCCGGGCGGGTTGCTCTAGTTATATTATAAATAAAATAAATAATAAATGTCAACTACTTCAGGTGATGAGATCCATTTCAACATGCTACATTAAAGTTACTGTGTGTAAGTATAGGTAATATTAATATGCAATAAAACAAAAATAAAAGTTTTTAAAATAATAAAAACAGGCCAAGAGCATGTCGAGCCGCGCTCAGTGTAGAGTTCCGTAGTTTAGTTACCCATCCTTCACAATAGACGGGCTTAAAACAGCGGTTTAAAGCCCGAGGTTTACATTACGAGAAAGATTTCAAGCTCTATATAAAGGTCGTAAACGCCAAAGTAGCTGTAATTACTTATTACCTTCTGGAAGTTATCGATTATACGCGCCAGATTGAGCGCAATGTTTTAATGCAGTATGTCACTTAACTAATAATTATGTGTAACGTTCGAAGTATAAGGAGACCGCACGGCACTTACGTCATTTGAAAGAAAATTATGAAATTTTGCAATAACTCAAAAACGGCTCAACGTCAGTTACCAAAAACTTGTCGTTGCCAGTAAAATAAATTAGTACCACTAAAAATCCGCAATATGGCGTATGTTATGTTGTAAAACCTCCTGTTGGGCTATCTACTTATACCTACCTATAATATAAAAGGATTTTATTTAATCGTTCTAATATCGCAAGGAGGCAATATGTCTGTTTCACAAGAAGAGTGGGTAGCGAGGCAATTGCCAGTGTAAAAATATAAATAGTTAATAGATTAATTTGTCAGGATTATCAAATTCAGCACGCCCCCTCAAAACTTAATCACCACTCTATGTAACATCAAAATAATAATATATTACTTCCAGTTTGAGACACTTCACTTGAGATCAAAGGCCTTGTCTGACTCATCTGAATTATCACTAGCTACCGTGAAAACTGTTCAAGTTACGAGGAATGGAATGGAATATTGGCATGTTTAAGGCTGAAGGTCCTTGATAGCTTACTTATCTCATTTGAGTGATATTTTTATTTATTTTTTATACAACGACGGTGGCAAACAAGCATGCGGCCCGGCTGATGATAAGCAGTTACCGCCGCCTATGGACGCTTGCGATGCCAGGAGCATCACACGCGCGTTGCTGATCCTTTAAGAACCTTTTTACTCTTGAAGAGCCGTATGCTGTAGCCCCGGGGAAAACCTCGGGAGCTCATTCCACATGTGGAGCGTTCGCGGTAGGAAATTCCTCTGAAACCGCATAATTCTCGTCCATTTAGGTGATAATAGCGTAATATCGAGAGTGATTTGTTACTCTAGCTAGAGATATAAATGATTTCGTTGACTGAGCGAGCGAAGCGTCTCCGCTTGACCAAAAATTCTTTCGTATGTCAAGATGTTTGAATGTTCGGATGCCCAGATGCTTTCTGATTGTTCTCGCTTAGAGGTTGCATTTCTCAACCGATCCTCATGTCGATTTTCGATGTTTTCAAAATGGCCGTGAGACGGGGGGGAGAGCAAATGTTTGCATTGTTTGTTTGTTTGCAATGCATTTGGAACCAAACTCGCGAGGTCGCCAGCTCGCAGATTTAATTTGTTTATGTTTGATGGAATTCACGCTACTTTTACGTGAGATTAGGTATACTTAAATGAAATTTGCTCTTTGTTGAGAACTTGAGACAAAGAGCGAACTTTAATTAATTAAATCCTAACGCAACTACCACACAAATCCATACTAGTCCATACTAATATTATAAATGCGAAAGTGTGTCTGTCTGTCTGTCTGTTACCTCTTCACGCTTAAACCGCTGAATTGATTTTGGTGAAATTTGGCATAGAGATAGTTTAAGATCCGAGGAAGGACACAGGATAGTTTCATCCTGGAAATTATACCTAAAAAGTTTGAAAAGTGAGTGAACATTTCTGTTGGGGTGCGGTGACCCTGTAGGAAATGTAATTATTAGACCAAAAGCACATTTGCTCTTACGTTTGCTTAGGCGCTTTTAATAATCGTAGTATACGTAGTCGCGGGCAAAAGCTAGTTGTAAAATATATCTAGGGTAAAGCCCTTAATAAGGTTTCCTATTTCTTGCGTACACAATCTATATTGTTACTCGCAGACTACTATATGAGTTTCAGTATAGAATATTTGTACCTCCACATTATAAAGTATTAAACTGCAAGAAGACATTAAAATAACATGGTGTTTTAATGGGCAAAATAACAAATAGGAGAGAACTGAGCACGAAAAATTACATGCCTTTTATGGCTCTTTATCTACCTATACATCGTATTGGACTGGTTATTGGTTAAATTATTATTACAGGTACAGATAGGTATAGTTAAGACTACCTACATTACCACTAGGCAGCGACGGCGGTGGGGCATGGAGGACCAAAATCAGTAATATTATTTCATAACATTACGATATATGATGATGTAATTGTGACCCCGCACGCACCGCCTCATTCATTCCTCCGCTCCGTGGGAGTTACTGGTAGTACTAAGTAGTACATAATTCTTCATAAAAGAAAATCTATGATATGATGATGAATATTTATACAAATGTATACACTACTTACACAAATGTACTTGATTAGATCTTAAAACACGAGTTTGGTCATACTAGGATCACACGAGTGTTTCATGGATCATTCATTATATTCATTATGTAACAGTGGCATAAAATATCTTTTATTATTTTTGGTTTAATCCAAACTGTTTAGTACTTGTTCCTTGCAAAAAATATTTATAAAACCTTCAACCAAAAGTATGTCATCATCATCATCATCATCTCAGCCATAGGACGTCCACTGCTGAACATAGGCCTCCCCTTTGGACTTCCATATATACCGGTTGGAAGCGACCTGCATCCAGCGCCTTCCGGCGACCTTTATAAGGTCATCTGTCCACCTTGTAGGTGGACGTCCTACGCTGCGCTTGCTGGTCCGAGGTCTCCACTCGAGCACTTTTCGGCCCCATCGGCCATCTGCTCTGCGTGCTATGTGGCCTGCCCATTGCCACTTCAACTTGCTAATCCGGTGAGCTATATCGGTCACTTTAGTTCGTCTACGGATTTCCTCATTTCTGATTCGATCACGTAGAGACACCCCGAGCATAGCCCTCTCCATTGCACGTTGAGCGACTTTGAGCTTTGAGATGAGGCCTATAGTGAAAGACCACGTTTCGGTGCCGTAAGTCATCACTGGTAACACACATTGGTTGAAGACTTTCGTCTTGAGGCACTGAGGTATGTCGGACGAAAAGACATTGCGTAGTTTCCCGAACGCTGCCCAGCCGAGTTGGATTCGGCGGTTGACCTCTTTCTCGAAGTTGGACCTACCTAATTGGACCACTTGTCCTAGGTAGATGTATGAGTCAACAACTTCGAGTACCGAGTTTTCAACAGAGACTGGGATGGGCACAACCTTGGCATTTGACATGAGTTTCGTCTTGTCCATGTTCATTTTTAAGCCCACCCGTTGAGAAACTCGATTGAGGTCATCGAGCATCATGCTGAGTTCCTCCATCGACTTTGTCATGACTACGATGTCGTCGGCAAACCGAAGGTGAGTGATGTATTCGCCATTGATGTTGATGCCAAGTCCTTGCCATTCCAGGAGCTTGAAGGCGTCTTCCATAACGGCCGTAAACAGTTTCGGGGACACAACGTCCCCCTGTCTTACGCCTCTTCTCAATGGAATGGCCTTTGTGCTCTGCTCCTGAACTCGGACCGACATGGTGGCGTTACTATACAAACACTTCAACACTTCAATGTACCGATAGTCAATATGGCATCGCTGAAGTGACTCGAGCACCGCCCATGTTTCCACCGAATCGAAGGCTTTCTCATAGTCCACAAACGCTAAGCATAATGGCAAGTTATACTCTTCAGTCTTCTGTATAACTTGCCGTAGCGTATGTATGTGGTCTATGGTACTATAGCTTCTTCGGAAACCGGCTTGTTCGGGAGGCTGGAAGTCATCAAGTCTATGTTCGAGACGGTTCGTGATGACCCTTGAAAACAACTTATAAACATGGCTTAGAAGCGTGATGGGCCTGTAGTTCTTCAATAGGGTTTTATCACCTTTCTTGAAGAACAGTACCACCTCGCCTCTATTCCATGCTTCAGGCGTTTTGCCCTCGGACAAGACGGAATTAAAGAGCTTCTGGAGGACCTTAAGTACCGGTGTTCCACCCGCTCTCAGAAGCTCTGAGGTGATTCCGTCTTCGCCCGGCGCCTTGTTGTTCTTAAGGTGCTTCAGGGCCATCCTAATCTCGTACAGACTGATGTCCGGGATATCTTCGGTATAATGTCGGGACAGCTTGGCTCTTGGATCGCCTACCAAGCTGTCAACGGGCTTTGCGACTGAAGTGTATAACTGACCATAGAACCTCTCGATCTCGCCTAGAACCTCTGCTTTGGTCGACGCTATGCTGCCATCTTCCCGTTTCAGCTTGGTCAGCTGGCTTTGTCCAATAGACTTGTCCTTTGCGAACACTTTGGAGCCTTTGTTCTGCTCAATGGTCTCTTTAACACGGTTCGTATTAAAGAGCCGCAGATCATGTCGCAAGGACTTCGATATACGTCTATTAAGCTGCCTATATGACCTCGCGTCATCGGGAGACTGCAACTGTAGCGAGCGTCGTTCAGCCATGAGGTTTAAGGTTCGATCAGACAATTTCTGAGGTCTATCTTTACGGCGGGGTCTGAAAAACTTAGACCCTACCGTGTGGACAGTTTCCACTAGCCCGTCGTTGATCTCGTCCACTGAGGCAAAGTTCTCCAGACAAGCGAAGCGGTTGGAGAGCTCGAGTTGAAAGCTCTCGGGGTTTTGAATATGGGCCCGAGTAGGTCGGAGCGTAGACTTCATCAGACTGGACCTTTCCAATTTAACATTGATATTCAGTGTGCCTCTTACGATTCGATGATCACTGCCGGTCTTGACCCTATTGATCACAGACACATCACTGAAAATCCGTTTCTTGTTGGTCATGATGAAGTCAATCTCGTTTCTCGTGGAACCATCGGGACTTATCCAGGTCCATTTCCTGTGAGGCGGCTTCTGGAAGAAAGAGTTCATCATGAAGAGTTCCTCTTTCTCCAGAAAGTCGGCCAGCCTCTGTCCCCTAGGGTTCCGTTGCCCGTATCCAAATTGCCCCACTCTCAACTCATCACCGCTGTTCTTGCCCAACTTTGCATTGAAGTCCCCCATAACAACAGTGAAGTAGGTTTTGGAAGTATGTATGGCCCTACTTACGTCCTCATACATAGCCTCTACTTCCTCATCAGAATGTGACGAGGTCGGTGCGTATACCTGAATGACCTTCAACGAATATCTTTTGGATATTCTGAGTATTAGGTATACCACCCTGCTCGACACACTGTCGATGGTAGTGATGTTGTTAACGAGGGACTTGTGAACGAGAAACCCGACACCACCTTGGGACTGTTGGGCGCCCTCCCGGTAGTAGAGCAGGTTACCAGACTTAAGGGTTACGGTGTCCTCCCCCTCTCTACGGACTTCGCATAATCCTAAAATGTCCCAGTGTAACCTGCTCAGTTCCTCTTCCAACTCGCAAATCTTTTCATCAGTCCTCATTGTGCGTATGTTGTGTGTTACCAGGGCCAGTCGTCGTGGGGATGGGTAGCCGGATTTCGTCCGGGGATTCTTAGCACCCCCTGCTCCGCTATTACCTTGGCCGCTACCCACGCCAGGGATAGCAGAGCTGCCGGAGACTGGGGGCCTGGTATTTGTGTGACTCATCATAAAGGGGGGATTTGCCGTACGCGCCACGCTTGGCAGGCGGGTTGGCGCGCGCAGTTTTTTTTCTTTAAGGTCTCTGGAAGACGCTGCTGCCCATCTCCCGGTATATTATTATTATTATTCCCTTAGCAGGCTTCTACTGCAACCACGGGACGATATGGTGGGGGACAATTCTAAGGCCGGTCACCCCACGGCATACCAAAGCGGCATACATACAAAAGTATGTGTTACGTCGGTATTGTATCCAATGAAATTTCATACTAATTAAAAAAACCTACTTGGATATGGTTACATATATTGGTTACCTACTAGTTATTATATTACGCTTCATTCATTATAATTATCAAACAGTTATTCGTTTAATTATTTTGCCGATTACTATTCACAAATCATGTCCAACTGTTATGATTCGACTGTTTTATTTGATTATTATTACTCGCTGTTTTTATTTGTAACATTACGCGGTAGTTATTTTTAAGTTATAGTAATTTCCTTGTTTGTTATAGTAGTAAAACGACGTGATAACGGCCGGTGTTGTTATTGTTATATTAACTATCCATTACTCCTATTATCCTTTTGTAACGGCATGAAGTCATGCCATATATTTTGTATAGAATAATGTGTGGAGCTAAATTCAACGTCAGCTCTGCCCGGTGTCAAACATATCGCTGACATACCGGCTGTCCCAAATCAAAACCTAGCAAGGGACATTTTTTGGTAAAATACGTTTTTCTAATAAACCTGCCTCAAATTTTGAGCTGCGTCGAATGCAAAAACACCTGTGTTAATCCTATCACAATAAGAATCAAAGTTAAGAGACCTAGCAAACCTAGCAAGTGCATATCTTACTTACAAAGATCAAATGCAAAATACTAGTAATAGGGTGTTGCTTAAAAATTCACTTTCAAAAAGTCATTGTCTCACCCCGCCATTATGTTCTAGTACCCTGATTAACGGATGCTAGTTTTTTTTTTTTTTTCTTAAATCTTTTTTAGAGGTCGCTACCGCTTGATAAAGTTTTGGAAAAAACATAATTTAGGTGTCAATATGACAAGATTTGCAGTCACTATTTTATATTTATTTTACTTCTATAACGTTTGTCGATTGCTTGGGAATCCCCCTTGATCGATACATACCCCTCGCCCCCCGGCAGGCCGCGTTAAGATAAGCAATCGGTCGAGTTTAGAGTGCACTGCACCCTAATGCGAAAAAATCTACTTTAGTGTCATAAAAATTGAAATTTTAATTTTCTTTTACTTAATTATCATAATTATTATTAATTTTAATAAGAATGTATGTAAATTATATTAGTTTATTTGAACATGTTTGTATTGTTTTTCCAAAACTTTGACAGCTGGTAGCGACCCCTAAAATTGGTTTAAAAAAAAGCAAAAAAACTAGCATCCGTTAATAGGGGTCGTAGAACAAAATGGGGGGGTGAGACTTTAAGATTTCAGTTTTTTTCCTTTTTTCGCCATATAAGCAACACCCTAACTAGTAAGTAACATTTCCAAGTCAAAAAACCTATTAAATTCGGCATATACTAGGTTTTTGAATTTGTAACCGGAACTTGCTAAGTTTTTAAATCCGAAATAGTCCCATACTGGGTTTTTGATTTAAAAAATTGCCGAAGTGTAGAACAAGGAATTTAAATATTACAATAAATAAAACCTAGCTAGTCAGTAATGAGTGAAGTATGGCGACCATTTTTGGCGCCCCTTATCTGAAGTAGGTACATTACAAACTAAATGTCGTTAGCAACTTGAAATAGAATGTTCTATCATTGATGCATTTCTACCACAATTAATAGCTGGCTGCCTGTGCTTGCTGGAGCTGTTGACGTATGGTGTAGGGTTTATAGGCATAGTAGTTAAGAGTACAGTCAGTAACGAAAAGCTATATCAATACACAGGTCTATAAAGTAGGTATCATAAGTTATTCACGAAACTGTCGTATAAATATCCGTAAACATTAGGTATTTTATATAAAACCATGTCGATGTGCATTTATACAACAGCATTTTTATAATTACGTCATTCTATATTAGGCATCTGAAAATGAAGAAACACTATTCCATTTAGTGGCTTCCGATGCTGACTGTACTACATTAAAAACGTATATCGTCGGGGATAGTGCAATACCGCGAAGTTCGTATCTAAATAAATATTCAAACAAATGCTAAGTATTTTATTAAAATGAAAACTTTATCGACAGCTGTTATTTACGCGGTATTGCACTATCCCCGACGATATAACTATAAGCGGTTACTAATTTAATTCATAGAACAAACTTACAGCCTCTTGACAGTTGGTAAATACTCGTATTTGATCACGTTCAATCTGTTTTACGAGTAGTACTAAAGAGAGTATATTTTTAACCGACTTCAAAAAAAGGAGGTTCTCAGCATACCTGTAAGTATGTTTGTATGTATGTTTGTCTGCAATTATCTCGCGTTTGGCTGAACCGATTTTGATGCGGTTTTCAGAAAAGTATTTGTTATCCTATCCTGACGGGAAGTATTGATTCTTGATAAATAATTTACTACTTTTTAGGGTTCCGTACCCAAAGGGTAAAAACGGGACCCTATTACTGAGACTTCGCTGTCCGTCCGTCCGTCCGTCCGTCCGTCCGTCTGTCACCAGGCTGTATCTCAACAACGGTGATAGCTAGACAGTTGAAATTTTCACAGATGATGTATTTCTATTGCCGCTATAACAACAAATACTAAAAATAAAATAAAATAAATATTTAAGGGGGGCTCCCATACAACAAACTTGTTTTAGATTATATATATGTATACTTGTATAGGTACGGAACCCTTCATGCGCGAGTCGGGCTCGCACTTGCCCAATTTTTATTACTTTTTTCAATATATTTTTATTGTTTTATTATGATCCTACTAATTTTACAAATATTAATGTGAAAGTTCGGATGTTTGTTACTGAATCCGCTAAAACGCCTAAATAAATCTGCGTAAAATAAGCACACAGATAGTTTATAATCTATATTAACACAAATAATAGTTTTATCCCGGAAATCACCCCTTAAGTGGGTAAAAGAAAATGTAAAAGTTAAATAATATCAGACAACCTCACACACATCGATCTAGTTCGTGGAACCAAAAAAGCTCTGGTAGGCTTGTATAGGTTATAGGCACTTGACGACGATAAACATAGGTACCTATATAGATGAATACATACTTTAATACAAATAAAATCCAGACCCAGGCACAAATAGGATTCGAAATTTACGAATATTTGTTCCTTTATTGTAATAGCACTTTGTTATTAGTAGATAATTATGTATTACACGAGTACGTATACTCTCTATTTGAAGTAAGCGTTTATTTATTTATTTATTTATTTAAACTTTATTGCACAAAACAAAAGTCAGTACAAATGGCGAACTTAATGCCTAATGGCAATAAGCGTTAATAAGCGTTGTGTTTTTTTTTCTCATTAATCATTTTATATTGTTCTATAATCGTAGGTAGGTGTGTGTTACTTAATAAATACCTCCGTACTGTTATAAAATTCTAAAATCACATTGTAAATTTGATTTGTATGATTTATTTAGGGGATAATCTTAATAGCTTGGCGCGTACAGCGCCATCTGTAGGCCTATGATGGTTGCGTTTATCACGTGATAAATAAGTGTCAAAGCATCCGTCACGTTTTGACCAATTGCGAGTGCAAGGGACAGATGCTTTGTCACTTATTTATCACGTGATAAACGCAACCATCATAGGCCCCCTGTTGATTTCAAAATTTCATTTGTCAGACGGATTTCAACTAATTTTGGTTCAGGAATTGCTGGACATCCAGATTGTTATCTTAGGTAAAGATGCACTCAAAGAGCACCTACGTGATGGCTATAAAAATATATAATAAGTTACCTAACGAAATTAAAACTGAAAAAGTAGATAAATATTTTATAAAAAAACTAGCTGTTGCCCGCGACTTCGTCCGCGTGGAACCTTTATCTTTATTATTTTCAGATCTAAATAATGTTTAAATTGCTAAACGTGCTTTTTTTGCAATTTGTCACAAAAAGTAAAGAACCCTTCGTACGCAAGTCCGACTCGCTCTTGGCCTTTTTTTACTTTTTTTTCGGCTAATTTGCTTTAATTACACGGTATCATTATAAAATCAGGTACATCTACGAACGAATAGCTTTACTAAATTCGATGAGTTTAAGAATGACGTTTATAAATTTTTTGATTCGAATAATAATGCCTTTACACAGTTTCAAGTAGGTACCGCACTCAAAATTTTTTTTGATCTACATACAAATTTTCAACCCCTTTTTCACCACCTTCAGGGCTGAATTTTCATAAACGCTGAAATGAGTTTTCTTATCTTTTAATAAAATGCCTTTTTACAAAGTTTCTAATTCCTAACTTAAAATACCTACAACTTATACCCAATACAACCTTTCATCCTCTTTTTAACCCCCGTAGGGGTAGAATTTTCAAAAACGCTGAAATGACTTTTCTTGTATTCTATTTATATGCCTTTATACAAAGTTTAAAATCCCGCAATCAAAAACAATTTGATCTTTATACAAATTTTCAACCCCTTTTTCACCACCTTCGGGGGCTGAATTTTCAAAAACGCTGAAATGACTTTTCTTGTATTTTAATAATATGCTTTTATATAAAGTTTCAAGTCCCACACTCAAAAAAATTTTTGATCGTCATACATACTTTAAACCCCTTTTTAACCCTTTTGGGGGATACATTTAAAAAAACGCTGAATTTTGTTTTATTTTATTTTATTTTAATACCTTTTTACGAAGTTTCAAGTTCCTAGCTTAAAATTAAATTTGAACCCCAAGACAAACTTTCATCCCCCTTTTAACCCCCTTAGAGGTTTAAATTTAATAACGGTCAATTAATGTTATTTTTTTTCTTATGTATGCTTTTATAAGAAGTTTCAAATTTGTAATGGATTTAAACTTTCAACCCCTTTTTAACCCTTTTAGGGGATGAATTTTTGAAAACGCTGAAATTATTTTTCTCGTATTCTAATAGTATGCCTTTATACAAAGATTCAAGTCCCGCACTCAAAAAAATATTTGATCTCCATACAAACTTTCAACCCCTATTTTACCTCCTAAGGGGATGAATTTTCAAAAACGCTGAAATTAGTTTTCTTTTATTTTATTTTAATACATTTTTACGAAGTTTCAAGTTCCTAACATAAAAAAAACTTGTACCCCATACAACCTTTAATCCCCTTTTTAACCCTCTTCGGGGTTGAATTTTTCAAAATCGCATCTTATCTCTTGTACACTTTATAAATGCAACCTACTGTGCAAATTTCAACTCTAGCATTTGTAGTTTCGGCTCTGCGTTGATGAGTCAGTCAGTCAGGACACTTGCATTTATATATATAGATTTAAAGATCTACTACTTAATAACAAAGTGCTATCACACTGTAAACGACTTTGTAAATGACAAATTTTAAGTTTATAATAACGACGTACATAAATAATTTATTTTGACATTGTATTCGAACTGATCTATTTTATTTTCCACGGACTTATATAATAATTATGTATAATTTAAAAATCTGACAAATGAAAGATATTGTTATTTGTTATGAACCATTAAAGTTTTGTACCTAAATTCATACAATCTAGTTTTAAGTATCTGACATTTGATTGTTTATTTTTATTTGAATGTTTAATTATTTAATTCTAATTTTATTTTATTCACTTGACCTGTATAGCACGACTAATCTTTTATTTTTAATACTTAATTAATTATTTACCTAATTTAAAACTGTTATGTAAAATCTAATATAGTTTAGTTTGTAAGTTAATTGCAATGCCCTGACAGGGCGTCATGTATTGACTGCCATATAATATGTAAACACCCTACTGTACCTACTCATGACTGCAATAAATGAATATGAAAGATAAAATTTTAACTGTTTTAATTAGGCATAATTTTAGGATTTTATAACAGTTATTTATTATATACCTAACACATATGTATCTTCAATTATAGAACTAGGTACATAAAATAATAAAATTAGTATTAATACATCACGACTTATAATTGGATACAATCGATATTATGTTAAATTCGGGATATCACAATGCATCACTGAATTAGGACCCCGGTTGATGTACCTTCTACTAAATGTAAAAATCTTAAAATAAGCTAATCCGTCATGGTGTAATGTGTTTCAGATTGACGGATTACCTTGTTTTAACATATAAAAGATTATGATGGATATGGCTTTATTGTTGTATCGACTTTGATTAAGTTTTCAACTTCACACATACGATGTTATTATGAACGGCATTGTTAAGTATTATAGGTACCTAATGGCTATACTCGTATAACGAGTAACCTAAGATTTGGTACCTAATAGGATTGTTCAGTAATTGGGTTCATTAAGTTTACCAGTGGTATTCATAATTATCATTTATTATATTATAGATAGATAAGTCGTATGTGTACCATAACATATTTTGGATTGTTATAAAACAAACGTAACCTGATCTGTAGGTTGACATTTTCCAGATGTATGAAAAATTCGATTTAATGAAACATTCGATCCCCTGGGATACCTGTCATCGTCTTTTTTTATAAAATTTGAAATTTACATGTAGTTTTTAGACTACTAAAAACTAAAACGACTAAATAGAAACCTTCCTTTTGACTTTGCCGTAGTCGGGTAAAAATAGGCGATGATAGGTATTTCAGGTTCCAGGAGTTTTACGGTATGTAGATAATTGAAATGAGGAGATGATCCACTCACCTGTAGTTTCCTAAATGGATTGACGATGGCACAGTATCGCTCAGCAGACAGTGCCGTTAAGGTAAACACTGATACTCCGATGCTAACGTCTTTAGCAGCCTCTGATATGCGGCAGATCAGGGCGCCCCAGGGCCAAGACTCGAGTGTGTAGATGATGGATACGAAGGGCACGCATATTAGGATGACTAGTAGGTCCGCGAGCGCCAGTGAGAAGATGTATCTGTGGACAAAGTTTGTTATTTAAACTCTCCAAGAATGAGTATCTTTCTTAATTAAATGAGTATTTTTAGGACTGAACTGAGAAAACCTTCTTTTTGCCGATCAGTAAACAATAGTGGTTCATATTTAAAATATACAGGGTCACTTCAAATTGGTAATGCAAAAGTCAGTCATCATCCCTAATGTGACCTGTAAGTACCTACTAAAAAATAGTCAATATTCAAAACATTTTTTTTTTCTTTGGTTATCATCTGACATAGCATATGAAGTATTAACGTGTTTTTGATACTAATTGTCACTTGTCAAAGAAAATTTTGTTTTCCGTAAGATTTTGTGTTAAAAATAAATGCGTCATCTTTTTATTTTACATCGCTAAGTACAGTGCGACCAAAAAGAGTAGAAATTAAAAAGTGGCAATACTGTAGTGTCGTCCCCGTTTTCTTATATTGATTAGAAAGGGAGGACACTACAGTGCCTATTGCCATTTTTTAATTTCTACTCTTTTTGGTCGGACTGTACAGTGCTTACAAAGGGATTATTTCAATTAATTTCTTGTAAACTTCGATTTATGTAACTAAATAAACTTAGTTACCTACATAAATCGAAGTTTACAGTTAGTAAGCTATTGAATTTGAGGTACTTAGCATTAACATTGTTTTTTCAATATTTTTAATTGTTAGAAAATGAACGATAGTTAAAGATACTTTTATGAATTTACTTAATGTAATATACCTATTTTTTATAAAGAAATAAGAAAAAAAAATCAAGTGTTTATATTAAAAAAATTTAACCCACAAACGGGAAGTCCACTTAGAGGTATGTGACTGAAATTCAGTATGATCATGTGATTTCCCTGAATTTATTAAACTTCAGAGCCTTAGGTACCCTATTTATTCAGTACATAATGACAAAAAATCATGAAATATATCGCACAATAAGCAGGATTTTAAATGAGCTAGTCCGGCTTATTTAATCATATCATTCTCTCCATCATTTATAATTTAGCATAAAGTGTCATTATTCCAACAAACACGATCGAACTAAAACTAATAAAAACATATTTTCCCAGCCACGCCAGAATAATGCGTAATTTCGATGCCTCCCAAACACAAACAAGGGTCAGCTGCGGCATTTCATGTGAAATCAATTGAGAATTTGATTGAACCAGAAACCGCCAAGGCCCCAAGTTAATGTGAATATAGAATGTTATTACTGTTACGAACTGTACTGGTTGTATTTATGTTTAACGGAGAGTGCTCCGAGGATTTGTTCGGATTGATGCCTGCCGCATGTTTCCGCCATCATTCTACGCGACAATTCTTTCATCCTCACCACTTAGATAGTTGGCAGTCCACAACTGTGCGTTTTTCTGGAAATTTCCTGCCTCGCATGACTGCATTTCCGGATCGATACGACATTCAAACCTTCCAGAAAAGAGCGTACTACCTGAACGGCCGCGTTGCTGGCAAGTGAGTACTTGTGACTCCTCTGGTATTGCAAGTTAGGGTGTTTCATCTTTGTATGGAAAAAAATAAACTGTGTATTTTTTATGACTTTGCTTGGGGATCGAGTCTCTATAATAAAGTAAATATTTGTTCCAAATTTCAAGAAAATTTGAGGACGTTAAGAGGTTGCACAAACTGACCACTTTTACAACAAATGTTAAAATTCGTAATAGTTCTAAAGTACTGATTTTATATTTTATACGAAGTTAAACATAAATATCTCTGTTTGGAAGTAAAGAGTAATACCCGTAGAGAAGTTTAAATGTAAGTAATTCAACTATTGTTCAATTTCTATAAAGTCAGAGCCTTCAAGAGAAACGTGTAATTTTACCATTTATAGAAAAAAGGGAAAAAATACAGCAAACACTTTCTAGAGCAGATACATCAGCGTGTTCGATGTCACTTAGAATATAGAAGAAGTCTAGTATTTTTAATACGATGAGAGATAATTTACATCATATTTTACAAAAATATAGAATAAAATAACATACAAAAAAGCAAAATCGTAGAGTTTTGGAGCTCTAAACCTATACACAAAAAATAAAAAAGTTAAGAAGCCTGAAAATATATGTATTTGTATAATTTGCTGTTGTTTATCAATAAGTAATGCATTTCAGTATAGCATACTATACAAAAATAACATATTCTTCATGTCCCAAAGTGATAATGGCTCTATATTATGAGCAATCCGCGTATCGTACTTGCACTCAAAATTTAAACTGAAAAATGTACTTTTGTGTTTTTCTTTCTATACAGAAATATTGCACATCCTTTCTTCTTTAAGTTCTTACCAGATCTTGACATATAATTGTATGATATTATTTTCATTATTTTTTTCGTCATAATGAGTGTATACTAAAACTATACTTTTCTTTGACAGAGCCTATGTTTATAGAAATTCATTAGAAGAAGCTTTACTGAACGTTGAATTTGTTGTACGTTATCGCTTTTTTATGCCAGATAAGTTTTTTTTTAATTTAATAACCCAAAAATGCTAAATACCTTATTAGAATAATGCTCAAAAATTTACGTATTTCTTAAATTCGGCAATGTTGTGCAACCTCTAAATAATGTTCAATTAAGCTGAAATTTGGCACAGAGGCCTTTTAGGTAAGTGCGATCAAGGATTTGAGCAAAGTCACATGAAAATCAAACTTTTTGAAATATGAAACACCCTATTGCAAGTGTCTATATGGGCGATGGTAATCGCTTTCCATATGACATAAAAAAATATTTACGCAGGTACTGTCCTAGCGCATCATTACTTGCGTATTTTTTTACAGCATCCATAGGGCGCTGAATGATTTTTTTAAATAAAGCATATTTTTTTTGTTACTCTACAGGCGATAATCTCGCGGTGATGCTCGCACCCTTACGTTGTAAAGTATTATTACTACTAGATGTGCCTGCGGCTCTGCACGCGTGGGAATTGGTCTGTGTCAGTTTTGCTTTATCACAGTTTCCGGGCTTTTATTGGTAATTAGGGTTCCGTACCCAAAGGGTAAAAACAGGACCCTATTACTGAGACTTCGCTGCCCGTCCGTCCGTCCGTCTGTCTGTCACTAGACTGTATCTCAAGAACGGTGATAGCTAGACAGTTGAAATTTTCACAGATGATGTATTTCTATTGCCGCTATAACAAAAATAAAATAAAATAAATATTTAAGAGGGGCTGCCATACAACAAACTTACAGATAATGGTACGCAACCCTTCGTGCGCGAGTGCCACTCGCACTTGTTTTTTTATAGCCGGGGATTTTCACGACAGATAAATGAAGTTTTCATCAAAATCCGTTGAGCCGTTTTAACGTGATGCGCGGTCTAATAAACAGACAAACGGATAATCAGACAAAATTTTTAAAAACTTTTGGAACGTGTTATCAATTCTAAGTATACCCCGCCGATTTTTTTTCGACTATCTTCCATGGACAGACTTCCGATCCACTTCAGTTTTATTATGTATAGACATAGATAGATTAATTACTATTAGTGTTTGTAGTTATGTGTAAAGTCAACAATGTGAACCCAACTGATATATTATTTATAAGTAGTCGTCTTCAAAAGTAGAACAACAAAATAACAAGTCTGATAACAAGAAATTTAGGTCATTGTGCCCAAAAGTTTATAAAAAGGCCTTACTCCTTTTAAAATGCTGATTGTTTTAGACATTTTTCTTTATGATCAAACATGTTTCTTAACAATTATTATTGATGTTACTACCTAGAACAGGGCTATTGGGATTTATTGGTATATATTTGAAACCTACAATTTGAATTTTTCATTCATAACTTTTGTTTCAAAAACTACTCGAAGTTGACAAGATTCACGCGTAAAATTAGTTTTTTCAACTTATTTTCGACTACACGCAATGTAAGCATGAAATAGCTATGTTACTACCTAGAACTCTCAACTCGGGGAAAAGTAGTATTCACTTCAAAAAGTTGGTGGAAATTATCAATATATTTGTCATAATATGAAAAAAAAAATTTTTTTTAAAGGAATAAGGCCTCTTAAGTTAAAATAAATCAAAATTATAGCCGTATCATATGCCGTTTAGATCTGAACATTTTCTTAACTATCAAGAACAAAATTAATTATAAATTCAACATAGTGTTAGCTCAAGTTAATGATTTAGCTGCGCAAAATACTAAACTAAATGACAAGTTACTTTTAATGTATAGTCTACAAACTTCATTCCATAGTTGAAGAAGTTCATATCATGACTTCGCTGTCTTAGCTAAAACAAAATTCGCGTTCTAAACAGAAGTAATTAAAACAATTCCATCTAAACACCTAAGGTACATTAAAAGAGAGACAAAAGCGCGAGAAAAGGTACGCTCGTAACGCTCGTTTCAACCGAATTGTACATTTTAATTTTACGAGTTAAAAGACAAACTGAGTTTAGTCTGAAAGGGTATTTTATTTTATCTCTCAATGTTTTCGATGTCCTTTGCGGTCTGTCGTAAACTCAGTGGAATAAACTGCATGATTTTAATAGTCACTGGTTGTCAAAGCGTTCGAGGACTGCTCTAAACGGGATAAGCTTGCGTTTGGCGTCTGTTCGCAAACTAGGAAACTTAAGCTGAGGAGCGAAACAACCGGATAATATTTTAGTTAAACAAATAAAACAAAAGAACAAAAGCTAGTTTGATTTTAGGTAGTTAGTCACAAAACACGGCATACCTCACCAAAATGAGTGAAGTTAGGATCGCTGGATGCAGTTCTAAGGGGCGGCGAACGACTGACTTTTGTGGAGTACTTTGGAGGAGGCCTTTCTCCAGCAGTGGACCTCTATCGGCTAATATGATGATGATGATGATGATGATGATGATGATGATGGTTACTTACGTATTGGGCGCATTCCTCATGCCCCTATGCCACGCATAAATGATGGCTTGTGTGTCATTGTCCAGCACGCCCACGACGAAGATGATAGCAAGCAGCACAGGCACGAGGTACGTTCCAAACGGGCGCCAGATGAAGAAGACGAGTCTTGGTTACTTACGTATTGGGCGCATTCCTCATGCCCCTATGCCGCACATAGACGATGACCAGCGTCCCATTGCCCAGCACGCCCACGACGAAGATGATGGCAAACAGTACAGGCACCAGATACGTCTCCAAACGGTCGCCGTACGGAGTGTACTCGCTTTCCGTCGAGTTGTCTTCTAGAGACGGCACCGTAACGTTGGGAACCAGTAACGTCATTGTCTGTAACAAATAAAAGCACTTGTCAATATTTTAATCTATACTATTACAAACAAATCTATTTTAAATGGGCACAGGTCATGGCTGCAAGTTTTTTTTATCAGTTTTTTTGTTTCGTAGGGTATAGATTACAACCCCATATTTCGGTCAGAATATCTTTGTGGCATCATTCTACCAATAAATTTATAGATAGATTTTAACCTATTTATTACATACTAACACGGATACTAAAGTTGATCATCCAAAAACGGGTTTTAGGTTAATTATATCTTATGCTATTACGGCAAAATAAGAAGAATGTGCTAACAAAGTTGGTGGTATTATCTAGTTATTATTTACACAATATTAAATATTGATGTGTCCTGACCTAAATATACCGTAATAATTCAGATAGTGCTTGAAAGGAACTGGCTACAAAGGATTGAAGGCAGAAATGACTCAACAGTGAGTAAATATAGCTTGGCAAAATAAGAAAACAATTAATTTATGAACCTTTTTTAATAGAATATTTTGTCGATTCTGTTTTAATGTGGAAATACCACATTTTACTCTTTTATAAATATTGACACAAAGGTAAGTTAAGAAAGAATTAAAAATTTAAAAAACCCCCGACCTAACCTGTAAAAAGGAAGAAATAAAATCTACGAAATGTGCCTTTACAATGAACAGTAGAAAAAGAATCCAAGCTTCGTTGCGTTCGGGGGACCGCTAAGTACCTAACCTAAGTGAAATGAAATATATTTTTCAACGCAAAATTGTAAGTATGCATTTATTTGGGGCTTCCCACTTTACGATTTTAAGTACATTGCATTTCATTTACTTAGCGGTCCCCCGACGCAACGAAGCTTGGATTCTTTTTCTACTGTTCATTGTAAAGGCACATTTCGTAGATTTTATTTCTTCCTTTTTACAGGTTAGGTCGGGGGTTTTTTAAATTTTTAATTTTATTTTTATTTCATATTTTTTAAACAAACAGAAGTTTTTTTCCGGAATTTTCTACATTTAACACTTTTTTTGGTTTTACACCGTTTAAGTTCCATAGTTTCCAGTCTTTCCTCGAGCTTGATCCTTGACTATGTGTACGACAACAGGATCCCAAGCCTGTGGTAACGAAAGCCGTCTTCTCTAAGATTGAAATTAGCCTTTAGCAACATTCTGGGAAAAAATCGTTAAAGTCAAATTAGTTAATGCTTATAATGACAAAATGGCTAAGTTATTTATTAGCCAAGACAATCAAAATATATACTTTAAATGCACTGGATGAGTTGAAAGAACCTGCTACTTATGGCTTAAAACAGAACCAGGTTTCCATTCTACAGGATCCTAATAGTACGGGTGGCTTCCTTAGCTCTATAAAAATTGTAGTAGATGCTAGGTAACTTGACTTAGTTTTGAAAGACCTAATCATCGATAACCCACACCATGGGATAAACCGTTAAAAAAAATTACATCCCCACTTTTTTACGTGTAGGGGTCAGGTACACAAAAAAATAGTTTAAAAAAATTTATTCTACCACTATGTCTCTCTGCTAAGCCGTAGACAGATGGACGGACGGACATGGTGAAACTATAAGGGTTCCTTGTTGACTACAGAATCCTAAAAAGCTGTTATTCACTTAGGCGAGTACTTTTGCTAAAGCTTACGTGTCCTTTAGTCGCGTTAAAATCTTGCAAGGTGTTGCTATTTGTGATCTCAATCAAAGGAACCTGTTCAATAGTCCTAATGACAATTCAGCTTTAGTAGAATTGCAAAACTTAGAAACAGTGACCCAGTATTGTGACACAAATTAAAAAAGACTAAGTCTCGGTTTAATATCGACTGTACTTTCTTACACAAACGTTAATTGCTCATCAAGAACAATCAGACGAGCCCAAACACCATGGCTTTATTCTGTGCTGTTAAGGAATTCCTACGGCCATCTTCAGCTGCATGGTACCAAATTATTGTACTGTCAAAATTTTATTAAGTTGTTGATTACGCTAATATTTTATTTTATTATTTATTTATTTATTTATTTATTAGGAACTACAATTTCCTTAAATCTAGATACATTGTCCCACAAAACCAGTAGCTGGTTTGACTGTGGGATCTTAGCTGGTTTGACTGTGGGATCTTAAGTTTTAACCAACATTTGAAATTCTTGGCTTAGATCCTTTCACAACTAGATGGCAGGGCCGTATTTACCCCTAGGCCCACAAGGCCCGGGGCTAGGGGCCCAGCTAGTCTAGGAACCCAGTCCAAGACGCAGGACTTGTACCATAATAATGTTCTCCTTATAGGGGAGGGGGCCCCAAATGCCAAGTGCCTAGGGGCCCTGGCCCGCTTAGTCCAGCCCTGCTAGATGATTATCATGAGATCTTCACTTAGTGAGTGATAAGGAAAATGCTAATAAAACAACATTTATCCAGCGTTTGGAATTACTCGCTTCAATATTGACTGAGATCCATTAACAACTACCTGGTCATCATGAGACCGTAATTTAGTAAGTGATATAGAAAATGCTAATAATACTTAACATTTAACCAAAATTTGAATCCTTGGATTCAACATTGGCTGAGATCCATTAACAACTACCTGGTCATCATGAGACCTTCATTTAGTAAGTGATATAGAAAATGCTAATAATACTTAACATTTAACCAAAATTTGGAATCCTTGGCTTCAATATTGGCTGAGATCTTGTCACTTGTTCCAATTAAAGCTGAATATCTTGGAAACTACTGGTCCTACTTCCACCAAACATAGCTAAGAACCATCTCGACGGAAAAGTCTTTCGATTAAAAAAACCGCACTTAAATTGGTCCATCCGCTTGGGCACTACGATGCCACAGACAGACACACAGATACACAGATACACAGATACACAGATACACAGATACACAGATACACAGATACACATGTTAAACTTATAACACCCCTCTTTTTTTCGTCGGGGGTTAAAAATGTAATGTGATCCATGCAATGTAAGCAGGACTCGAACCTGCGACCCTACGTTTCCGGCGTAGTGTTCTACCAACTGCGCTATTACATCGTTACACGCACGATCCTCGCACTTGCCGTAAAGCAATGGGGACTGGGATCGTGCGTGTAAACGCACATCCTAGGGTATGGCTATTGCGCATAAGCATTTTAAACACTATCACGCAGAGGGCGCTCCAGTAGCGTAGAATTATGGAATCAAAGATTTGGGGTGGAATAAACTGCACTGGGGTATTTGACATAACGATGTGATAGCACAGTAGGTAGAGCATTACGTCGGAAACGTAGGGTCGCTGGTTTGAGTCCTGCTTACATTGCAGTGGATCACATTACATTTTTCTTTCATAATTTACCTTTGTGACAATATTTATAAAATTAATTTATTCATTTGTTTTTAGAAAACAAGGCCCATACATACTTTACAATCTAACATAACTAGTATTTATTTACGTATTAAGTAAAACCAAACACTAACTGGCACGACGTTAAATCGGCAACGGGTGACGAGCTACGCTCAATCAAACAATACTTCTAACACAATAAGATTGTATTTTTAACCCCCGACGAAAAAAAGAGGGGTGTTATAAGTTTAACATGTGTATCTGTGTATCTGTGTATCTGTGTATCTGTGTGTCTGTCTGTGGCATCGTAGCGCCCAAGCGGATGGACCAATTTAAGTGCGGTTTTTTTTATCGAAAGACTTTTCCGTCGAGATGGTTCTTAGCTATGTTTGGTGGAAGTAGGACCAGTAGTTTCCAAGATATTCAGCTTTAATTGGAACAAGTGACAAGATCTCAGCCAATATTGAAGCCAAGGATTCCAAATTTTGGTTAAATGTTAAGTATTATTAGCATTTTCTATATCACTCACCAAATGAGAATCTCATGATGACCAGGTCGTTGTTCATGGATCTCAGCCAATATTGAAGCCAAGGATTTAAAATTTTGGTTAAATGTTAAGTATTATTAGCATTTTCTATATCACTTACTAAATTAAGGTCTCATGATGATCACCTAGTTGTTAATGGATCTCAGCCAATATTGAAGCTAAGGATTCCAAATTTTGGTTAAGCGTTAAGTATTATTAGCATTTTGCCCTAGTTAAGTTCTTAAGTTTGTGACTTGTAACTATGCCTTTTCTAAATAAATTTTCTATATCACTTACTAAATGAAGGTCTCATGATGACCAGGTACTTGTTAATGGATCTCAGCCAATATTGAAGCCAATAATTCCAAAAGAATTTCAAATGTTGGTTAAATGTTAAGTTTTACTAACGTTTATTAAATTAGCAAACAGGTTGTATATGAGACTATTCACCCGTTAAAACTCTAATTTAAGCTGTACAAGGGATATAAGTGTGTTGTGTGCTACTTGGGATGATTATTATTTGTACTTTCAATTGTGGTTATATTTTCAGGGTAATCAGTACCTTCGAAGCGGGAGAATACTTTTCTAGATACATGTACATAAGTTGCACGTGCGGCGGCAACATCGCACCGGCACCCTATAGTAAAATCTTCAATACCTTTGGAACTGTACAAGTTCTCGATATGCGGTTTTTTATTAAACGATCAATTACCTAATAGTGTTATAATATACATAAGTAAAATAAAGCCATATTCATAGTTTTTTTTATATGAAATTAAATAAAAGCCCCAAAAAAAAAATTATATTTTATCAAAATGTATGTTTTTTTGGAAATATTATTACTTTTTGCCTATTTGATTTTTTATTTTATTTTTTGAAACTAGTTTAAGTAATTATCTGTTGATTAGCACCTTAATTATCAAAATCGGAAAATCCGTTGAGGTTTAAGATTTTTTGTAAGATTTTTTGACCCAGCGGCGCCATGTCTGTATTCTTCAATAACTTTGGAATTATACGAGCTAATGATATGCGGTTTTTTTCGTAAATGTAAAATTAGTTGTGTATTAATATAAATAAATAAAAAAAGTACCATGTACATACATTTTTACGAGTAAAATTCCAAAAATCACAAATTTTAAATATTTTTTTCAGAAAATATTATTTCTTAGGTATCCAAAATTATTTTCTACGTGATTTTAATTTTTTTCATGTTAAATTGGGTTATTATCTGCCGATTGGCACCTCTTACGTCAAAATCGGAGTATCCGTTCAGGATATAGATTTTTTTAAACTTTTTTTGAATAAGTGGCGCCATCTCTGTTCCTAAGGGGTGAAACTAATTTCGCCTCGAGTGAAATCGTTTATTTTGGTCTATATTATCACTGTGCAAAACGGCTTGCTTCCATCACAGAGTGCAGCTTTTTTTCATAACAAATAGGACTATTGGGATCCTGTTGTCGTACACATAGTCAAGGATCAAGCTCGAGGAAAGACTGGAAACTATGGACCTTAAACGATGTAAAACCAAAAAAGTATTAAATGTAGAAAATTCCGGGAAACACTTCTGTTTGTTTAAAAAATATGAAATAAAAATAAAATTTAAAATTTAAAAAACCCCCGACATGACAACCTGTAAAAAGAAAGAAATAAAATCTACGAAATGTGCCTTTACAATGAACAGTTAGAAAAAGAATTCAAGCTTCGTTGCGTCGGGGGACCGCTAAGTAAATGAAATGCAATGTACTTAAAATCGTAAAGTGGGAAGCCCCAAATAAATGCATACTTACAATTTCACGTTGAAAAATATATTTCATTTCACTTAGGTTAGGTACTTTAGCGGTCCCCCGAACGCAACGACGCTTGAATTCTTTTTCTACTGTTCATTGTAAAGGCAAATTTCGTAGATTTTATTTCTTTCTTTTAACAGGTTGTCATGTCGGGGGTTTTTTAAATTTTATATTATTACAATAATTTTAAAGAAGACAATACTTATCACTCCACATAATACTCGTATATAAACTAAAACCCGCTTAAGACGAATCTAAATGGAAAATGCAGAGAACGCGTCTGAAGCGTGAAGACATCTTATGCGGGAAGAAATCAACTATACTTACCTACTATACTTGCATTGCATTACTTGGAAAAATTGTGAATCACGAGGGAAATCGTAGGTATAATATGCTGGCTTATCCCTACGCAAGCAGTAAAATCCTACTTTATTTTTTTACCCAAAATATGTTAGTCTACGCAGACTGGCCTCATATTAAACTAACGCCATCAGCCCCTAGAGATGCTATAACCATGTCACGTTGGACAAAAATAGGCACCAGGTCGGTGAAAAGGGTGAAATAACATTTCACCGTAGCCAGCTCTCTTGGGAATACTCGTAGTAGTGGTTTCGAGAAAACGGTTATGATGTTGTGTTAGGCCTACCTGAGACATAAACGATTAAAAATAATACTTAATTCCGGAAGTATTGGTTAAGTTTTACATTTCAAGATTAGGTTATTATTGAGCCAACAGAGCTGAAGTGGGTTTTACATGGGTTGGGTCATAGAAACTTTATTCGTTCAAAAGAATATTTGATAAAATAACTACACATCTCACTAATTACACTCTTAATTAGGGGTTTTTTTTCGAGAATTCGTGGTTGTCCCCATAGTGAAATCTGCTCAGTGTGACCCTCCCTAGTACCCCGCCCCGTTCACTCCTGAACCTGCTCTTCAAGTTTTTCTTTAAAGATCTAAATCAGCAGATTATAAAGCCTGACCAGAAATATAATATAATATGAGGATTGTCAAGAGGGCACTATTTATAAGATTTATATGGCAACAATTTTATTTTGCAACCTATCATAACCCACTATAATGACATTAGTTTAAGTACCTGTCAGTTCCACTATGTTAACCTCGTAATATCATTTAATGGAATGCACTCTTTTCCTCACTGTTTTTCGTGTAGTAAACACATTGTACACTTTATTTATAATCTTACGTTCACGGCTATGAATGGTTTTCGGAATTTTCTTTGGATAATTTTAAATATTTGCCTTTTAAAGAAACCACCACGAATAACATTGACACTGTTGACAAACCATCACAAAATCATTGCCAGTGTAAGAAATTAGTTCCAGTGAAATTCCGCAATATGGCGCATCCTCACATATTTCTCGTCAGGCTTTAAATTAATTATGCTATCTATCGGAGGAGCCTGGTCTTTACAGCACAGGGTATCCTAGTATGGAGGTCGAGGCACTTAGGGTTTATACAACCTTAGTTTTTTAGAGTTCCGTAGTCAACTAGGAACCCTTATAGTTTCGCCATGTCCGTCTGTCCGTCCGTCCGTCCGTCCGTCGGCAGATTAGCTCCGTGATCATTAGTACCAGAAAGCTGAAATTTGGTATGAGTATGTGTTTGTATAACGCTGACAGAACGGTAAAATAAAATTAAATTTTTTTTTTTTTTTCGGTTACCTCTCGAACACCTAAAGTGGGGGTGATTTTTTTTTCTTTTCAACACTGGTGTGTGGGGTGTCGTTGAATAGGTCTTGTAAAAATAATAGGGGTCTTATAACATTATTTATTGATAAAGTCAGCAGTTTTGTAATTATTTGCTCCAAAAACAAAAAAAATAGTGTCCCCCCCCTCTAACTTTTCAACCACGGGTCAAAAAAATTCGGAAAAATTCATGTTAATGAGGCCTTATAAGTACTTTTAATGAAAACTATATTGAACAAAATCGGTCAAGCCGTTTTTGAGTTATCGCCAAATTTCGTATTTTTTTCTTTAAAAGGTCGTAAGGTGACTTCCAGAAGGTAATAGTGATTACAGTTTCTAGTGCGTTTACGACCTTTTTATGGAGCTTAAAATCTTTCTTAACGTAAACCTCGGGCTTAAAACAGCAGTTTATTGTGAAGGATGAGCAACTACGGAACCCTACACTGAGCGTGGCCCGACATGCTCTCGGCCGGTTTTTTTTTATATTGGCAAAACATAGTGGCTCTACTTCGCCTAATGGTAAGCAAAAAGTGCAGCCCAAGTCACAATAGCAACTGACATGAAACCAACGGCTCAGCTATAAATGATCAGCTATATGGTCTATTGAGCAAATAAAGTTGTTTTATTTTTATAAAATTAGTCATGGATTAATATAGAAAATTAAGTAAATTATAATCAGGGTAAAAGTCCCGATAAGCGGACGATCCGTCGCGTTCAGTCGACTGTTCGTGACGTGTTCGTTCAGCCGAAACGGAGTGACGTTGTCGATACATTACAAAGCCTCGTGGATTTGAATTAATTGAGCGATGTTCTCATTTTTGTTTTTCAGCAATCAGTCTAACATCCAGGGGCCTAATTCGAGTGTCGATCGCCAAACGTCAGATCACCGTTACATAACAGTCATCTCTCCGTGATCTCGCCTTTGAACTGTCATTAAAACGCGATGATGAAGCTCATCGCGTTTTAATGACACATGTGACATATCTCATCTCAGTTTTGGAAATACGAAGGCGATAATGATTGTCAAAAATGTTATTCATGCATATGAATTTCTGTTTTGAAAGAAACGTAACGGACTAATTTCACGTACTACGCGGTCAGTTTAAAGTATGCGCCTGTTATTTATGCCGTCACATACAAAGGAAACGAAAATTTTGCGCGTCCGAATTGACGAAGTTGCGATGATCTAGGGATATCGCCACCTGTCAAGTAGGCACACGTCAAAAATGACGGATGGCGATGAAAAGGAGAGATCTCCATTATATCTCTAAAATTGGTCGAATACCCCCCCAGTTACGAAAGATTCAAATGTGTCATACAGAAACTTCTGATAACAAAAAATGAAGTAAGTAAATTACAGCAGAATATCTACAGCTAGAGTTCGGGTATCCAAATAATGTTGACAGATATTTCATTGTGGTATCACCAATTGTCTATGATTAAAAAATACAGAAAAAACGGCCAATTGCGAGTCGAAATCACGCACCGAGAGGGTTCCGAACAAACCTTTCGGTATAATAAGCAAAAGTTATGGTATTTTGATTGCTAAATGAAATCCATAACATTACAATGTGGAAAGCTGGCAGTTAGAAAAAAATATCAGCCAACAAACCAGGTTGATGATTAAGAAAAAAAAATACTAACCGTCCAACTAGGTGGACAGAGTGGTTGGCCGGCTAGTAATATACGAAAAGTGGTCATTTCATGAAATGGTCATTTTAAGAATGGTCATTTTAAGAATTGGTCATTTTAAGAATGAACATTTCAAGAAGTGGTCCTTTTTTATTGTGGTAGTTTCTCATTGTGGTCCTTATCGCCGAAAGTGCGAAATAGTTATTTAGAGTTGGAAATCATCTTACACACGAGTTCCGTACAAAACTTTACTATGCATGTACGAGAAAATAGAAAATACTTTAGTACTCACAAAGATTGGACTTTACATTGGAAAAAAAGTATTTTGATTTGATTTATCCAACAAGAAGCCGTCGTTCACATTTTTTACTTCTTCAATAACATTTTACGGGTTTAAATTCATGTTTCGTCCCTTTATCTCGCCATTATTTCAGCAGATTTGCACAAATCAACTTCAAAATAAACTAGACATCAATAAAAAAATGGAGGAGTTATTTGTTTTGTAAACCGCGCTCGACATATCTACTACTGCGCATGTGCAAAAGTATTTTTTTAATATTCGTCTTATGTCAAAATGGCACAAGCGCGTGTACATTCAGCCAAATTTATTTAATGAATAACGATTTAAAGTTCGTTTATTAATCAAATTTTATATCTAATGTAATTAATGACGTGCTAAATTAATGAATTAATGAAATATTGGTTTTATTATACTTTTATACGTGATAATAATCGGTATTTGACTTATTTATCAAACTTTTTGTAAATAATAAAACCTCTTTGTGTCAGGCTGTCAGATACGGCTATAAATTAAAAAAAATTGAAAAGTATAAAGCACTTGTGCGGAAAAGTAGTACTTTCCGCACAGTTTGAATGCCTAGAATACGCTCTTTTCGAGCACATGCATTGTAATAGTTATTTGTTATGCAAGGCTGCAAATTTGTTATTTGGCGCGAGTGTTGAAATTGAAAGCTGAGCGAGCGAAGGAATCTAAGATTGAATGAGCGAAGCGAATGGTTCAAAGATAGATTCCTGAGCGCAGCGAGGGTTTCAAGACACGAGAAGGTAAATAATTTTGCAGCCATGCGGAACACACAACTTTTCACCTCACTACAGCGAGGAAAATGCAAGATTCAACAAAAACAATTAAAACATAAAAATAATCATATTTAATTTTGCCTTCTATTTAACACATCAAATTTAAAACATAACACACTCAAATCCAAACCAAATAAATACGAAAGAAGCACACATATTAAAATTATTTAAAAGTAATATGGCCGTAATTTGTATTATCGTCGTGTATTTATTTAGCGTTGAGTTTTTCTTAAGCACTGTTATATTATAATTGTATTTAAAACTACTTGACACATTCGTTGTGAATGTGGGAGAATGGCATTCTGGGAAGAATTACTTGGCCACTCGGAAGTATTTTCCATAACACTTGCTTTGGAAGTTATTGGACGATATGGGATCCGAACAAGATTATTTCGGCTTTATCTTCTTTAAAAACGCCAATAGTTTCGGTAAATTCCTTATCGTCTCCAAATATTTATAACAAATCCTTTTTCGTTTTAATGCAGGCTTTAAGCATTGAATAAATACTCCAAATTGGGCTTAACTTTCTTGTTTTTGATATTTCTATAAAGTAAGACAACAGTATGTATTCTCCACAGAACAAAAATTTACGTTGTTTACGTGAATTGTGAAAACTTCCAACTTTTAAATTTTTTTTTTCTCGGGTGCGTTTAGAAATTACTATAATGTTCCAACTTTTATAACAAATAAATATTAAAATTTGTGTTGTATTTAATATATTTACTTGTCAAAATATGTAAATGAAACTGAAATACTTACTATTAATATATATAAACATATTCAACATAAAATAAAGTGCAGAAAAATAAAAACTTAAAAATCTGTAACCACAAACCAGGTTTCTGGACGTGATATTGTAGGTGTATTTTTTTTTAAAAGAAGTATTCAAACGTACGTATGATTTTAGCCGGCCTGACCAGATCGCCCCTTATAAGCGTGCGTTGATTGGTTATTCGAAGATTTATCTACTGATGAAATCAGTCACGCGTTGAAGGAGTCTTAAATATAAAAAAGTTTCATGCACCACAGAGAATCAAAATCGTCGTGTTCGAAATTCAAATGACTTTTGCACGCTAGCGGATAAAATAGACTTTTGCACGCAGATTTCGCCCTATAAACGGAGGTTTTCCGAGCGAGTGAGGTGAAAAATATTTTATGTAATTTAAAATTTATGCTATTCGCAATTTTCCCTTTATCTATGCTAAAAGATGTTGCTTCGTACCAATTTTCAATATTCCGAGTTCACGGGAAGTACCCTGTAGGTTTTGATTCCCATGCGAGTGTCGAAAATTTGCAGCATAACCGGCTGTATCTTTTGATTGCGTTAGCTTAGAAGTTTGATTTTTTCACAGCTCTAAGGGACAGTAGACTTGAGTATTTGATATTAATTTCAGCTTGATACCTTCCCGCGTTCCTGAGAAAAAGGGTCTTGACGGACAGACGGACAACGAAGTGATTCTATATGAATTCCGTTTTTCCCTTTTGAGGTACAGAACCCTAAAAAAGGCTAAAAGTCTGTTGTCAATGTATGTCATTCATTCAAATGGTTCGCGGTTTATACGGCACTTATTTTAAATATGAATTTTGACGACGCGGTTGGCGCAGTGGGTAAGCAACTGCCTACTGAGCCGACGGTCCCGGGTTCGAATCCCGGCAAGGGCAAATATTTGTGTGATGAACTCGAATATTTGTGCCTGGGTCATGGATGTTATTTGTATTTATCTATATAAGTATGTTTATCGTCGTCTAGTGTCCATAACACAAGCCTACTAGAGCTTACTGTAGGACTAGATTGATTTGTGTGAGGTTGCCTGATTTTTTTTTCTTTTCATGAATAACTAATATTAACAATGGCCATACCGAGTGAGGTCCCCAAAGTATTATTTTAACCTTATAAATAATTAAGTCAATGTGCGAAGCCGACGTGAAGCGTTGTATAACGAAAAAATGCAATGTCTTTATAAATATTTTGATAGTTTATGTACTACTTCTAACATTTGCCTATACCTTTGATCGGGTAAGTGAATTTATTAATACTTTAATCTCATAAACAATGAGAGATCATAATGAGATCATAAAGAATGTGTAAAGAAACGGATAAACTAAAAGTTCTGGAAAGTATAAATGAAATCAAAACATGAAACGTAAAAAGTTATTACTGATAACCAATATTTAGAAGAAATCTGTGCATACTGGTCAGTAATTGAATACAAAAATATAATATAAAAAAATAAAAACCGGCCAAGAGCATGTCGGGCCACGCTCAGTGTAGGGTTCCGTAGTTGCTCATCCTTCACAAGAGACGCTCAAAGACGGAAAGACGGAAAAAGGTCGTAAACGCCAAAGTAACTGTAATTACTTATTACCTTCTGGAAGTCAACTTACGTCCTTTTAAAGAAAATTATGAAATTTTGCGATAACTCAAAAACGGATGGACCGATTTTGTTCAATATAGTTTTCATTGAAAGTACTTATAAGGCCTCATTTTCATGAATTTTCCCATATTTTTTTGACCCGTGGTTGAAAAGTTAAAGGGGGGGGGGACACTATTTTTGTTATTTTCGGAGCGAGTATTTACAAAAGTACTGACTTTATCAAAAAGTAATGTTTGGAGACCCCTATTATTTTTTACAGACCTATTTAACGACACCCCACACACTAGGGTTGGAACGAAAAGAAAAATTCACTTTTCACCCACTTTTGGTGTACGAGAGGTACCCGAAAAAAACATTATTTTTTAGTTTTTATTTTACCGTTTTGTCGGCGTGATACATACACATACTTATACCAAATTTCAGCTTTCTAGCACGGAGCTAAGCCGCGGACGGACGGACAGACGGACATGGCGAAACCATAAGGGTTCCTAGTTGACTACGGAACTCTAAAAACTTGCTTGGCCAAAAATTTCTATATATGAGCGACGAGCGGGTCGATTGAATCCTGCACTTGGCCCATCGTGCCGGCGGCACATTACTTTAACCTAACCAATGGCTATACCACAGACCATAGGCTATCTACCTACTTAACCTAACCTAAAGTAAAGTATAACTCAACGGTCACATAGACACGTTTTTAACTCACAGAATGACAATTAACACATTGATTGGTCAATTTTGTAATTCCACCATTATGTTTAAATTGTATGGTATTGATGAATGTTTTTTTCGTACAGGTCTTTGTGTTTTAACTTAAAAAAGAATAACATAGTGAAGGCAAAAAAACTATAATGAATTTAGTAATCCGGGAAAAAGCGGCCTCATCAAGCTATCGTATCGAACTTGGATAGCTTCGATGTTTTAGGCCATCAGGAATAAAATTATTGAATATGAAGTGGTCAGAAAACAATCAAGAAATATGTGAGCTGAAGTTGAGTATATTTAACTAATTTCCTTTTACGCGTGCATAGAAAATTAAAAATACATATTTTCTAGTCTCAAAACTATAATTCCTACTACACAAAGTGTGACCAGCCTCGGATTTATTAAATTTCCCGCCAAAACTTCGAGTAATATTTTATTAGCCAGGCTATAAAAGCTTATATTTTAATCGCCTCTGGGACCAATATTGACCGCGGCAAAATTAGATGACATTGAATATATGTAGGTAGCTTTGAGCACATCACGAAAATAACCATGTTGCTGATGACATTGACATCTAGTCCTTATACGTCGTATTTGCACACATGGTTCTTGTTTTTCATTCTCATTATTTTAAATATTTAGATGAACTTGTGCCTAGTTAGATTATGGATGAGTAAATAAGAAGATGAGTCGTAGAAAATGAAGTTGATTTTATTAGGGTAAAAGTGCCGACAAGCGAGCGATCCGTCGCGTTCAGACGACTGTTTGCGACGTATTCTTTCAGCCGGAACGGAGTGACGTTGTCAATACGTTACAAAGCCTCGTGGATTTGGATTAATTGGATAATTGCCCTGAATTATTTATGTAGGCTTATCATCGTTCACTGGGGAAAATAAATACGCATTAAGGTATTTGTTCGTCATTTTAACTAAAATATTATTTTCGGTAACTATTACACAAATCTAAATAAGCAGCTTGGTGGTGATTGGCTCCACCTGTTCATTTTATTCGCGCTTTTCCACATGCGTTCATAGCCACATGCAGTGGCACACACTGGTCAGCTGGTGGTGTCGTTGCATAGCGTTTTACACAAACATCTAATAAAATACAGTTTTCAGAAGACTTTGGCTACGATAAAAACAAACCTGTAATAATATTGATTACAAGTTACACAATATTCAGACATTATAGCAAAACAGGACTTTATCGTGTTCAAAAAGACGCTTTGTTAATTGCCTCGACGTTTCACGATGGATGGATGAGTAAATGGGTAAGGCCGCGGGAGTTTACCAATGTGACACAGAAGTAATACGTTATGTTATCATAAAACGTAACATAAGTCGTTATAAAGCTTAGATCATACTGGAAAATATTCCCATCAAATAACGTAGCTGAGAAAAAAAAAATCACACGCACCTTCCCTTTACCACATTTGTTCGTTATGTAACATAATATCAAACAAATATCATGGTGAAATAACGACATTTTGAATACAATGATACAGTACTTATGTCAGTTGCGTGAAAACCATTACACTATTGTATGAAAACACAACTGGTTAAAAACAATCACTACTTACTTACCTTTAAAATCACACTTTTAAACACTTAGAAGTTTTTCCCTAAACTATGACTGCATCAACTTTGAATGGTATTTGTTGACAAACTGACGGGATTGGGTTCTCTCGAAAACGTTTTTTTACCAAAATTTATTTAAAAACAAGCAACATAAAGCGTCACGAAAGTATTCGTAACACAAGCGTGGAATTATGACCCAATAAAAGAAAGTAAGATAAAATAAATATTATAATACTATCATTATTCTGTAATCGGTAGAACTATCGTTATATCATAAATTTTAGTTTGAAACGAAAGTATGACCATGAAAGTTAAAATATCATGAAAATAACAAAGCACTTAGTACGCGTGGTCGAAAAAATTAACCAACTTTCGTTACGTTTTGTTCAGAAATATATTTTTAGTATTACATCGTAATACCTCGAAACGGGTTTACTCACGTCGTAGAAATCGAATAGCTCGACATGTTTCGAAGTGCTCGGTTGGCCGCAGTCTCGACTGATCGGCTCTCCTGATGATCAATCGCAAACCGATTCGAAACAAGTCGAGCTATATTCGACATCTACGGCGTAAGTAAACCCATTTTGTAGGTATTTTAATATGTCCGAGACTCATAGTGTAAACAGGCCATAAGTGTGTAACACGACTTATCATGAATCTCCTGGTGAATCATCTGACAATTCTTAATAACATTTTTTTATTCAAATTCAAAGTTCAGTTTCTATCTTACTTGAAAATCTAAATTAAATAAATAATGTTTATGTTATTACCTAACTATGACTAAGAAGAACGTCATTTTATCAATACAATTTAATACCCTTTTATGATGAGGATATTTTACTTATAATTATATAGTTTTAAAGTATCATGCCAGTTTCATAAATCGTTAGGTATGAGTTTTGTGACATGTTATTATTTATCCTTATTGCATTAAATGTAATCAAGGAGCAATGAAAAAAAAACAGATTCATAAATAATTAAAGCTTTAATGTTCTTATTGTTTTATTTCTTGATAGACTGGTAGTTCAAATCAAAATTTTCAAGTCTAACGGCATTTTGTGAGCCATTTTGGCAACATGACTTTACCGATGTAAAAAATCCTGCTGAATTCGATTCTGGATGTTGCCAAGCCGAATTTTGCCCCCCTCCCCCCATTTCCCCCCCTTTTACCTCAAAATATGTCCCTAATCACGGTTTTATACAAAAAGTATTACAGCTAGAAAAAAAATGTCAAAGACAAGAATGATCTCTATAAAATTTCCTATAACATGATGTATAAACCTTTTTAGAAGGCCTTATGGTTTGTGAGCAATATCTTCCCGAACTTCATAGACTGGTAGAAAATTCTAAATATCGGCTTCCTTTACCGTGCTAACGGCATTTTGGGATCCATTTTGGCAACATGACTTTTCCGATGTAAAAGAGCCTGCTGAATTCGGTTCTCAATGTTGCCAAGCCGAATTTTGCCCCCCTCCCCCCATTTCCCCCCTTTTTGACCTCAAAATATGTCCCTAATCACGATTTTTACGGTTTTATACAAAAAGTATTACAGCTAGAAAAAAATGTCAAAGACAAGAATGATCTCTATAAAATTTCCTATAACATGATGTATAAACTTTTTTAGTAGGCCTTATGGTTTGTGAGCAATATCTTCCCGAACTTCATTATTTTTAAGAAAATTTATAAACTTGGTCGAGGCAGTGAAATACACTTATTTTGGGATAATTGGTATCGCACAGGATCCAGCCGCTCTACAGCTCTTGACGCTGACATCCAGCGTGCTGCTTATTATATGTCAAGACTTACGAGGCTTTCAGTCATAAGCAGCTTTACACGCAGAAAAAGAAATTTACACGCAGAACTGTATCCAAGTCGGGCTAAAAGCGACGTAGAAAATAATAATGCTTTACTTCTGACCATGAAGTCATTCAAAATGCTCAGTTATACGCCAGATTCTCCAGAAACGGGCCTTAGAAATGCAGTTACCCAGGATCTTGCAGCAGAAAAAATAAAGTGTCACTTACTCACTGCCAAGCAGCTCCTTAAAAATGACTCAATACCTTCAAACAAGGTTGGGCTCGCAGTTTTCATCCCGCGAACGCGCGAGCGGGACTAATGTGGTCGTAGTGCGAGGATTTGCAGACGAGACTAAGGTTCAAGCGTCACAAACTGAGGTCGATACCTCAAAATTACGTGCCATTCACGAGGAAACCGACACTCGACATGTGCTCCACATTGTGCATAGCTCACCCAAAAGACTGGTTATTAGTGTTGTTGTTGCTTATGATTCATCATCATGACAAAATTAAGGGACTGCTTTAGAAAGTTAGAATATTATGGCGTTTTACTCAGGCACTGGCGATTCGAACGGCTTTATTGCAGGTAATAAAATAATTCAATTTATCATTTGCATTTCTAGAACATTTACCTAGACACTCGTTTGATTAAAAGTATTCCGTTTTCCGTTATCGAAAGCACTGTGAACTACTCAATGAAATCGACATACACCCCATGAGCGAAAGGCTGAGAAGTTCCTGTCCCTGCTGTACAAGTCGAGTATGTGACGATGCAGGCTATGCTTTGTTTGGCACCACTCCAGCGCCTGAGCGTTTGCCCCCCACATCAGACGCAAATATGGTCGATTTTGAACGACCTCCCTTGTACAGGTCTTAAAGGTCGGGCCTTTGTTCATTTTGAACTTTTCGTTGTATTGTAGACCTGCTGTTGGTGAGCCTTTCGGAAACAAACTTCATTACTTAGAGTGAGCCAAGCTGCTTAGCAGTGAGAATTGACACTTTATTTTTTTCTGTTGCAAGATCCTGGGTAACTGCATTTCTAAGGCACATTTATGGAGAATCTGGCGTAGAACTGAGCATTTCGAAGGACTTCACGGTCAGAAGCAAAGCATTTTTATTTTCTACGTCCCTTTTAGCCCGACTTGGGTACGGTTCTGCGTGTAAATCTGACGACTGCTTATGACTGAAAGCCTCGTGAGTCTTGACAGATAATAAGCAGCACGCCAACTGGATGTCAGCGTCAAGCGCTGTAGAGCGGCTGGATCCTGTGCGATACCAATTATCCCAAAATAAGTGTATTTCACTGCCTCGACCAATTTTTTAAAAATAATGAAGTTCGGGAAGATATTGCTCACAAACCATAAGGCCTACTAAAAAAGTTTATACATCATGTTATAGGAAATTTTATAGAGATCATTCTTGTCTTTGACACTTTTTTTCTAGCTGTAATACTTTTTGTATAAAACCGTAAACATCGTGATTAGGGACATATTTTGAGGTCAAAAAGGGGGGAAATGGGGGAAGGGGGGCAAAATTCGGCTTGGCAACATTCAGAACCGAATTCAGCAGCCTTTTTTACATCGGAAAAGTCATGTTGCCAAAATGGATCCCAAAATGCCGTTAGCACGGTAAAGGAAGCCGATATTTAGAATTTTCTACCAGTCTATGAAGTTCGGGAAGATACTGCTCACAAACAATAAGGCCTCCTAAAAAAGTTTATACATCATGTTATAGGAAATTTTATAGAGATCATTCTTGTCTTTGACATTTTTTTTCTAGCTGTAATACTTTTTGTATAAAACCGTAAAAACCGTGATTAGGGACATATTTTGAGGTAAAAAGGGGGGAAATGGGGGGAGGGGGGCAAAATTCGGCTTGGCAACATCCAGAATCGAATTCAGCAGGCTTTTTTACATCGGAAAAGTCATGTTGCCAAAATGGCTCACAAAATGCCGTTAGGACGGTAAAGGAAGCCGATATTTGGATTTTTCTACCAGTCTATGAGCTAAGTTGCTGATTTAGTTTTTTTTCTAAACTTACCCTTTATTTTTGTTAATTCTACAAATATACAACATTATTTTGAGCGTATGTAGCATATCGTATCCTTTATAATATTTACAAATAAATAAAATTAGAGTAAACAATTAGTTTTTTTTTATTTGTTGGTCTACGCGCTAATATCTGTTAAAATAATAATAATAATAAAATAATAAATATTAAGGGACAATCATACACAAATCGACCTAGTCCCAAACTAAGCAAAGCTTGTACTATGGGTACTAGACGACGATATACATAATATATTAATATATAAATACATATATAGATAAAATCCATGACCCAAGAACAAATATTTTTGCACAAATATTTGCCCCGGCCGGGATTCGAACCCGGGACCGCCGACTCAGTAGGCAGGTGTCTACAAACTGAGCCAAACGCGTCGTCGCAAATAAGTTAAGTATCAGTTATATTCCAACATGTTGCTTTTGAACCCTCGCCATGTTATGTTTTTTACTGGTACTCATTTATTTTAATGTCAAGAAGTTCTCTTTGGTAACTAATGTTAGCCTTTGATTGTCTCTGATATAAACAAAGTGTAAAATTTCCAATAGAGCTATTTATTCCATAATTATTATTTTAATAATTTTCCCATAATAAAACTTATATTATAATCAATATGATTCAATAACTATTCCAGAAGAAGCACGAAGGCTTGACTAGTAGGTATTCCGATTATGAATGATTTGAAATTGGTGGTTGAGAGTGATATTTTATAATGCAAATACATGACATATATACATTATTGCTATATGAAAGCTGTTTATAACGCCAATATCCCAGGTCAAACGGCAAATTGTCACGCTTTACGCATCTCAAACAAAAATGTGGAAATCAAATCAAAATAAGTGAGTTTCCTTACCAACTAAGACTATTATAATTATAACACTCAGTATAGAACAGTTTTTGAATGCTTAGATATATCGGGACTTAAAAGTTTAAGGTTATGCTGGATTTTGCGAAGACTTTTTGGAGCCATACACTCAGTATGCCTTTACATTATGTACATTCAATTCATAAGTATCATATATACACTTAAGAAAAGAAGACAGAAAAAAATAAGAAAATAATGCTCCATAAGAAACTATCTGTCATCAACAAAAACTATACCATAATTTTACATATATAGGTACAGTTTACTACAAAATTACATACTTAATCTCCTTCTTATAAATATTTACTCATACATAACCTACGTATTTAATTTATATTTACATTTAGAAAGTAGCCCTTTCTTTTAAATCCATAACCTCATCTTTCACTACTACATAGTGATTTTACGACAGTAAAAACCTTCCTCTCAATATAGTAATTTCAAATCCAAGTTCGGTATAACATCCGTGACCAACAAGATTTGTCTGTATTACCTGATACATTATAATCAGTTATTTAATCTCCAAACATGTTGTCATTTGCATTAATGTACATTTTAGTCTCTTCCTCAGAACTTTTAATAGGAATTTCGTAATGCTCATATGAGTTTCCACTTCTCTTGGTTTCACTACCCGTATTGTCATTTGCATTAATGTACATTTTAGTTTCTTCCTCAGAACTTTTAATAGGAATTTCGTAATGCTCATATGAGCTTCCACTTCTCTTGGTTCCACTATCCGTATTGGTAATATTTTCTTTTGAGGGCGTGATGGCCAATTCAAGTTCCTTTAAAAAGGCATAATTATGTTTGTCCTCTGGCTTTTTAAACTTATCCGTCACATTTTCCGTTTGGAAATAAGCCTCTACATAATTTAGTTGTTTTTGCACCAAGCTGCTTGGCTCTTTTGGCAAATCATATATGTCACTTTTTGGTAAGTCGTATATGTCACGAACTTCTAAAGCATTACTATTAACTTCTTTCGGGAAATCATATATATCACAGTTTGGTTGGTGTTTATCATTAACCGATGTGTTACTAGAAGAGCTCGCTCTCTTGCCAGTGACAACATTTTCCTCTGTATTGTTGTTTTTGTGACTATCATCTTTGTCGGTCACGGCATTTTTTTTCAACGTACTAATTTTTCTCGTACTCTGGGGTGTTGGGGGGACGTCATATAAATCCAATGCTGGAGTGGACGCATATTTTAATTCAGTTTTAACTTCAGACTTTCCTTCCTTCACTAATTGATCTATGTTCTGTAGACTACCCTTAGAATCTTCGCTTTTATTTTTACGGTTTAAAACTTCTTTACAAATTTGCGACATCTGTTCAGGTAAAATAATTGGCATATCTCTGACGACATTTTTTATAATCCTTGGGGAGACACCACCTGAACCTTCCAATTTCTTAGGAGCAAGCAAAGTATTTATTTCACTTATAGTAACTGCACTGTCATGCCTTTTCAAGGTTTGATTATTTTCGACTTCACTTTTCAGCTCTCCGTCGATTTTGTCAGAATTTTGTCGTCTCATTGATTTTTTCTGCCATGTCTGAGTTTGATTTCCTTCCTCTACTTTTTCAGGTGTTGGTATGAATTTATTTTTATTACATATAATTTTTTGTAGAAATTTCGTCTTTACTAATACAAATACCAAAAAAACCGATACTAAAAGAAGGAGTGTTGAAATTGTTCCCAATATACACCAAATGTACACGGGTATCGCGCATGGTGGTGGATCTGAAATTAAAAAGTTGTATGTTTAATTACTTATTTGTACTTCGCTATACCGTTCAAATGTTTTAGTCTAGTTACATTTAATGTTTTTATTTAATAAATTAATTTAAATGAAACGAATTCTGAGTTGTTTTCATTTACAAAACAAACAGACTATTTTCTGACTGTAAAATTTTGAACAAAAATGTACCTACTGTAAATAATTCCTTTTATAACAAGTTATTCATAAACGTTAATTCGACTTAAGATCTAGACACACTGCCAAGTTCACCAAGTGCTATAATAGCAGCGGGTTGAAATCCGGTTGGAAATTCCTGGGTAAAGACTTAAAAGTAAGTAGGACAACTAATAGTTACCGACGCATATGTGTCAAACATTTCTAAGTCTTTTCACATACAGTAGCGGAAGAAAATCTATCATATTGGTGTATTTTGTACGAAAGTTGCCTAAATTTTACATTGGAAACGGTGATATAGCAAAGTACTGACCTGAGATTTCTTTTTTAACCAAATAAAACATCTATTTTTCTATACTAATATATTTCTATAAAAATCGTTGTCGTCATTCTGCGTCTTATTAAAAAGAACACCTTTGTACACTAATTTGCCGTTCAGTTAATATTTGCAAGTACGCTAATAAAATACATATGTTTTTAAAATAAAAAATAAAAATCATTTATTTCGACCAACTGGGATCATAACTGGGATTTTATTCGTTACACACTTACTATACTTACTACAAGTTACTTATTACGCTACTGGCAATATTCATTCGGATCTTATCCTTGGATCCAATTTGACTTAATACTATTAAGTATTCTGTGCTTGAAGTTGAAATATTTCAATATGATAGATTTTTTGCCGCTACTGTATACAGCGTTGTTACAATTTTATTACTATGAAATGCTTTAGGTACTTATAATCATTAAAAATTCCCAGGCCGGTAATTCCGTTTTCCGGCCAGATGAATTAATACAAATAATAAATAATATAAAGGTCGGTATCGAGACGGTACGAAATAAAATTTAAACTTACAATCAGAGCATGCATTTGCACAATGTATCACAACACTGAATAACACAAAAAACCTGTACCATTCTGAATCGATCATTATAATTTTACACAAATTGGTACTAGACGACTGACACCAACCAACAAACGATTTGAATTAGTAACTCATTGCAGGATAATTTTATTGTTACGTCAACGCGTCAATTTTCCTTGTGGTAAACAATAAGTGTGTAAATGCAGGAATTATCGCCTTTATTACAAATATTGTGCTATTTTTACTGTCATATAGTTAGGTACACAAATTAGGTTAGTTTTCTTAGTTACAAAGCCAAAAACATTGGTTCAGGCAAACATATCCAAACACAAATAACACATTCGGTATTATTATCAGAACAATCCTTTTGTCATCCAAGCAAACACTTCCATTACCGAAAATAGAATTACTTCGGTTGCAATAAAAAGAGAATATCTAAGGTTTCGATTGAAATAACATTTTCACATCAATCGGTACATCTTTGGCGCTTCTTGCGTGACTAAAGGAATTTGCTAGGCCTGAATTCGTCATGTCTAATGTCAAATATGCGCGATATGTCTACTAAAAGGGTATGTTAATATCAACCATTCTAGATCTCGTGAATTTAATTCAAAATAGATATAATTCTCGAATATGCTTACCAAAATTTCACGAGAATCTGTTTAAACATATAGCCTATAGATGAAACAGACGGAAAACTGGATATACGAAAGCATTGCTGTCCAAGCTGAAATGAGACGCCTCGCTCGCTTGATTAATTAGGCCCCAGGGAAAGAGACTTATTCGGGAATACGTTACTCATTAAGTTCACAGTCCAAGTTAAGGATGAAAGATAAACATGAAAAGGATGAATTCAAGGCAGGCGTATACGTAGACATTATAAAGGTAAAAGTTTGCTTATTTTGGACTAACCTACCACATTGTACCCATCTACTTTTGACGTAAACAAAATGTACGTACAACCGCAAACATTACGTGTATTGTTGACACAGGTCAGCGGACAGTTAAATCCAGATGCGCCAACTTAATTTTATACAATGACACTAATGAGCACCAACTGTCTGCCCGCAATGATTCAGCTTAGTGTGGGCTGTTGTTTGGTGTTTGGGTGGTTTTTAACGTTTTAATATATTTTTTTATCGATTCTGTATTGAATGTGGAATATTTTATTTTACATTTTTTATAGATTTTGACAACAGGGTCCACTGCAACGTAAGCAGGGCTATATAGCCTGCGACCAAACGCTTCCGGCGTAGTGCTCTCCCAAGTGATTATAACCTAACACATAGTTAATGTCAATCACACAAATCTTTGTTTAAGTAAATTAGCCATACCTTGAGCGTTAGACTGATGTTGAATTATACAACGTGCTATAGTTATATGAATAAAATTAGCTCAATATGTCATGAAACAAAAAAAAAAACAAAAAAGTATTTTTTTAAATATGCCTGAAGGTACGCAAATTTTTCTTGTTCTTTTTTTTAATCCAAAAATAATTTTAAAATTGTTTTCAAAATCCTCATAAATTAACAAAATAATAATTATACCACAACTATGAACTTAAAACGCACTTTTTAACGGTGAAAACTGCAACTTATTATCTTCACACAAATATTGGTACCCAACCGCAACCCACAAATGACGTCACAAGTAGGTGGCCATTTGTAGGGAGCGTTTTTGGCACTCCGTAGGAATTTTGAACTTTGACGGTCATTTCTGACTTCTAGATCAGTCTAAGTGTAGTTAGTCCCATATAGACATTTGATCCCAATAAAATATAAGTTTCTGTCAAAAATGACATTTTAGTGGCAAGCTTTTATAGCCGACTGTACTTTTCTTTAGATATCCATCAAATGCTCACTGAGACAATTAGGTAGGATTGCTTTTTCTATTATACAGTTCCTATGGCCACCTTCCGGCTCCATCATCAGATCAGCCCCATGGTACCATATTATTGTATTGTCATCAAATTTAAGTATGTATGCAAAATTTTAGCTCAATCAGTTGACGATATCTGCTTCAAAATTAAGTTGCAAGATTTCACCCGAACATATATACTTTAAACATACCATGCAAGCTAAATAAAAGCTTGTAGAATAGAATCGATTTTCATCCTAAAATAAAGATATCTACACGCCTATTCTGTCCTTGGTGCTTTCAAAGCCAACAATTTACAGATTAGCTTGTTGACATAACTCCATCATTTGAGCCGAAATATATCTACTTCTGAACAAAGGTTCGAAGACAGGCCGTGCGTCACCCTGATCTAACGGCTTCCTGCGATCATGATCAGATCGTCGTTCCACGTTCTTGGGAACTCTTATCGCCGCGACATACTAAAAAAGAGAGAATACTCGCCGGCAGTGTCAACTGTTAGCGATCAACTATATTATATATAGGCGAAACTTTGAGAGTGTGTTTATTGTATGGTTGTTACGTTCAAACATCTAGAACAATTTTAATAAAATTTGGTGTGGAGGTGGCTGAAACACGAAAAAAATAGTGTTCCCGTGGGATGAGCGGGCAACACCGCGGGGAGCAGCTACTGTAGTAATATAATACTATAGTAATAACATATAAATATTAATAGTATAACATAAGCGTCTCTCTCACTAACACGTGCTCTATAAATTTTATATTCGTTTCTTGAGCTATAAATTTGTCGATGGCTAACGGATCGGCCGTGATTTGTGCGACAGCGGCAGCGGTGAGCGGTACGTGTGTCTCGCTCACTCGTATGGCTGCCGCGCTCGGATCTCTCGCTCATCCAGGAGTGCGTCTCCGTTGACGTTGAATAGTCCAATCACCTGAGTTGAAATCTTTTTCGTGATTGTTTGTGATTGGTCGATTCCACTCGTCTCTGCTCCGCTCTGCGTCACTGGATACGCACCCTAACGCTGTGTTCTAGTCTGAAATGTCACATCTATTTGAATACGGCATTCATTGCGCGTGATTTTAACCCACTAGCATTTTTGTTACCGTAAAACCAGGCTTAGGTACTTTAGGAAAATTTGGTACTTTGATAGATTTAAAATGGTTATAAAAACGCAATATTCATAGTGCGATTGAGCAAATGAAGTAAAAGGTCATTGATGTTAGGTACTGCATTGCCACAGATAGTAATAAAAAAAGGATACGGCGTAAAAACACTTTTCCAAAGTAGCCCCTTAATTTTAAAGTACCTAACCCCGTTTTACGGTATTATGTTTAGAATATCTACATAATTGAAACATATCTTATTATAATTCAATGAGTTAACAATTTCATCAGAAATTATGACGTCACAATTGTCAGATTCACATATATGGTAATCAATGCGTTGGCCTCACTTTCCCAACCGTACCCTAATTACCTTGAGTTTAAAGTGACCGTACTCGTTAGCGACAGCGAAGGCGATGTGTATGGCGAATTGTAGTTCTAAAGAAAGAAAGAAAGAAAGAAAGAAAGAAAGAAAGAAAGAAAGTTCTATTCACAAAAACATATGGTACATAAGATGTTACACATTTCTATTTTTATTACCCAAGATATGTCCGACCGTTAGGCATGTGAACATTTTGGTCAGCAAGCCATTGCTACACACATATTTCAGTAATATTATGCTATTATGATAATATTATTATGATTTGTATATTATTATGATTATTATTATTATGAAGTTCACATTTTATAAAAATTCACATTTTATATTTTATATTAATTTATGGATTGTCTATAATATTGATTTGATTATTTACCCTAATTATTATAATTACAATTTGTCACATATTCCTTAGTTCTAAAAGGGTCTGGCCGGAATGCTATAGTAAAATCGCCCCTGGCTGATTATGGAATATTGTTATGCACGATTATTCGTTTTATTATAAGATATATTTTTGCTGAATATTATCCCTTAAATACTAACGGTTAGTGAAAAATTAAAAAAAAATTAAAATCTTTTTTAATTTTTTTTTAGCCATACTACTTTACCAATTTATTTGGTTTTTGGATATTTTATACATATATTTAAGATACATCTACACAAAAAAAATAAATGCCCTAGGTGGTTTTGAAGCACATAATTTTGACTGTGTAAGTTTTTATATATTTTTTTTTTATTTTTGGAAGTTAGCGACACCTACCATATTTTGATATAAAATACGCAATTTTATGTTCTATTACATATATTTTTTTGAAGAAAATTGGTTTGGATCTACATAGTGGAAATAAGTTTTTTTTTGTATCAAAGGGTGAAAATAAAGAAGAACACCCTGAACTGCAACCACCGTAAATAATGAAAATTGTCAATGCTACGCAAAATAGACACTTTTATTTTTGAAAACAACCAATACTACAGCCGTATTTTTTTTTATTCATTTCCATTGGTTGGGAATCGAACCAGTCAAATATGATGAGAAAATCATGAAGTAATGTATGGTACATCATATGCCTTGGCTGTTGATAGGTACCTACACTGGCATTTTTTTAATATTATACTAGGTGTCCGCTTAAACTGATCGTAAACAAAGTAGAAATAAAATAATCGTTCTTGCAGTTGTGACAACTGACTTTTCTTACGATTATAAATCTAAACCTGCGTCACATAATTCTCTTTGAAACTCTGTGAAAACTGAAAACTACTTTCAGTAGTTCTTGCTAGCTTATAGAGGGCTCATACACCATACCTACATGAATAATAAACATGTTCTTGGAGTTTTAAGCTGTACTACCGTGTAAACAAATAAAAGTTAACAACGAAAAAATGTAAACATGACTTTATTTATTCATTAACAAATACTTAGAATTCTTTTAATACCAAACACAACCTAATCGTTATCGCTGTCACTTTCGATGGCAATATTGAAACCTTCGTTTTTTAAATAAAGAGCTCAGTTTGAGATTAGGACGCGGGATTTTTGATAAATATCGGTCATATGGCAAAAATTATACATAGCTGCGATGTGACAAGCAACAGCCTACCGTCCTTAATCCATTAGCACATTCACAGCAATAGTTTTCAATTGCATCTTTTGTCGGGATTATACATTACAAAACATTTGTATTACTTTTTTATATGACGCGATTGTATACATATTTGTTTGGTCTTTTACATATGACATATTTATATTACCTGTTTCATCCAAAATCTCAGCTAAATATGAAATGGCTTAGCCGTACTGATAAGTGCATGAGCCCTCTATAAGCTAGCTGTTCGCCTAAAATGAAAGAACTACTAAAAGTAGTTTTCAGTTTTCACAGAGTTTCAAAGAGAATTTGAACTTGATTAGAATTAGATTTTTTGACGACGCGGTTGGCTCAGTTTGTAAGCACTTGCCTACTGAGCCGGCGGTCCTGGGTTCGAATCCCGGCCAAGTCAAATATTTGTGTGATGAACTATTTGTGCCTGGGTCATGGATGTTATCTATACAGCGTGTATATTTGATATAGCCGCAAATTGAAGCCAGACGGAGATTTTAGTGCTATAATCTGATATTTATAACAATTATTAATTTAGCGTTAACTGCTATAGCGTAATTAATTTTTGAAAATTTTCTGAGCAGCAATGTATGGCGTAGTTATTACTAGTGACAGTTGTCATATCACGATGTTAAGTGTCAACAAACAACAACAAACAAATACATTGCGTGCTGAATTATTTTATATGGAAAAAAAAAGTTAGATTTTTTTAAATAATTTACGGTGCAATATATTAATAAATGCCTATACTAACACCCCGTAAAGTTTGCGGTAATATCAAATATACACGCTGTATATGTATGTATTTATATATTATGTATATCGTCGTCTAGTACCCATAGTACAAGCTTTGCTTAGTTTGGGACTAGGTCGATATGTGTAAGATTGTCCCTTAATATTTATTTAATTATGTGATGCAGGTTTAGTTTATAATCGTAAGAAAAGTCTGTTGTCACAACTTTGCAAGAACGATTATTTTATTTCTACTTTGTTTACGATCAGTTCAAGCGGACACCTAGTATAATATTAAAAAAATGGCAGTGTAGGTACCTATCAACAGCCAAGGCATATGATGTATCATACATTACTTCATGATTAATTTTCTCATCATATTTGACTGGTTCGATTCCCAACCAATGGAAATGAATAAAAAAAATACGGCTGTAGTATTGGTTGTTTTCAAAAATAAAAGTGTCTATTTTGCGTATCATTGACAATTTTCATTATTAACGGTGGTTGCAGTTCAGGGGTGTTCTTCTTTATGTTCACCCTTTGATACAAAAAAAACTTATTTCCACTATGTAGATCCAAACAAATTTTTTTCATAAAAACATATGTAATAGAACATAAAATTGCGTATTTTATATCAAAATATGGTAGGTGTCGCTAACTTCCAAAAATAAAAAAAAAATATATAAAAACTTACACAGTCAAAATTATGTGCTTCAAAACCACCTTGGGCATTTATTTTTTTTGTGTTAATGTATCTTAAATATATGCGTAAAATATCCAAAAACCAAATGAATTGGTAAAGTAGTATGGCTAAAAAAAATTAAAAAAGATTTTTAATTTTTTTTAATTTTTCACTAACCGTAAGTTTTTAAGGGATAATATTCAGCAAAAATATATCTTATAATAAAACGAATAATCGTGCATAACAATATTCCATAATCAGCCAGGGGCGATTTTACTATAGCATTCCGGCCAGACCCTTTGTGATTAAAAAATTCGGCGATACTATAAAAACATTTATCATGCAACATTATTTTAAATTTATGTTTGAATTCTGGAGTTGGTAGCATCTTTATCTCAGCTGGGATTTTATTAAATATTTGCATACACATAAAATATGCGCTTTTCTTCCTCGATTTAAGCCTGTGTGGTGGTATGACTATTTTATACTGTCTAAGGGGCCTATTTGAAGCATTGGTCAGAGGTGGAAAAAGATCAGGGTTTTGTTTAACAAATACTGCTGTTTCGTAAATATATAGGCCAGGTAATGTTAATAGATGCAGTTCAGTAAATGCTAATTGACATGATTCTCGACGTCCACTTCTAAGTAAGTATTATTCATACAAATCGTTTACGCTGTCGCTAGCGATTACGGTCACGTTAACTCGTGGTAAGGATACTGTAACTGAATAATAGCGTGATAACTCAAAAATTTTAGGTATATTTCACGACACATGGCGCTGAGTGAATTCCCCTTGACTGTAAAAATGAAAGTACACTCGTGTGTCAAGGCCTCTCATTATGTAACACTTGCAAAAACTACTACTTTTATACTCAGTTTTATATATTTTTTACCTTAAATGAAACTGTCATGATATTTAAGTACCTGATTATATAAGAGAGATAGAGAACGACGTTATATTCCTACATAAAATAAAAAAAATGGCTCATATCTAGAGCTTTTTATAGCCTTGAGGAATTTTATAATATACTAATTCTGACTATAAATTATTGTTGAGTATTGTACTGAAATTATAAATTGTTAATGCTATTTAAATTTTGTATCGTATTTTAATGATTGATTATTGGAAATGTGTAATTGAATGGAATAATTTGTAACCTAATATAATTTAATAATTCAATATGTGACATGTAAAATTGAAAATCATTTTATAAATAAATGAGTATGAGTATGAGTATTTGTTTATACAGAAAGAGTCTCAGACATATTAAAATACACTGTGTTCGATTAGCCGCCGCCGCCGCGACTGATCGTAGCTCCTGATGAAGAATCGCGAACGGATTTGAAAAATGTCGAGCGACATTCAACTTCTACGACGTGAGTAGTAAACTCATTTCGTATGTATTTAAAAAAATCATAATAACATACATTTTAAACACATCTTCCTAATAAAAGTATGTTTAGAATAATAAATAAACAGAGCTCTGTTTCCACTGTTTGTATCTTGACGCTAAGCAAGCTTAAAGTAAAATTCCCGTGTCACATCGATTTCCAATGTCGTTAATTAAGTTCGCCTCTTGGCAATTGCAGTAATGAAGTAGGTAATTACGGTCTACACAACCTATATGGACGTCAAATGACAGGGATCGGATATTTACCTAAAGGTGACAAAATCCTATTGCTATCTCACTCACATCTCAAACAAAGCCGCCTATACCTACAACAGAACAACAAAGCAGCCGGCAAAGTTTCAGGTAAATATCCATCGGAATTTCCGAACCCTGAATGACAGTAATGACACGTACTTTGTATGGAGAATATTTTTCAAGTTTTGATTTATCAACACACATAACTTAGCTTCGCACCATTTTGGTTTCATGTCCAATCTTTCGCCGTTCAGGCAAGTCGTCTTTGGAATACACTCCCTCTCTCTATTAGACAAGCCCCAAGCAAGGTACCTACTCGTAGTTTTCAAGTGGATGCTACGTATACGTAACCATCTGCTCGAACAAGAGCTCAAATAGTACCCATCATCCTATACAGTAGACAGTTGATCGTCTAGCTAGCGACTAGCGACCCGCCCCGGCTTCGCACGGGTGCATACTGATACTAAACATACCTACGATGCATGTATTATACATATTAAACCTTCCTCTTGAATCACTCTATCTATTTAAAAAAACCGCATCAAAGTCCGTTGCGTAGTTTTACAGATCTAAGCATATATAGGGACAGACATACAGACAGCAGGAAGCGACTTTGTTTTATACTATATAGTGATACATCTCATCATCATCATCATCATCTCAGCCATAGGACGTCCACTGCTGAACATAGGCCTCCCCTTTGGACTTCCATATATACCGGTTGGAAGCGACCTGCATCCAGCGCCTTCCGGCGACCTTTATAAGGTCATCTGTCCACCTTGTAGGTGGACGTCCTACGCTGCGCTTGCTGGTCCGAGGTCTCCACTCGAGCACTTTTCGGCCCCATCGGCCATCTGCTCTGCGTGCTATGTGGCCTGCCCATTGCCACTTCAACTTGCTAATCCGGTGAGCTATATCGGTCACTTTAGTTCGTCTACGGATTTCCTCATTTCTGATTCGATCACGTAGAGACACCCCGAGCATAGCCCTCTCCATTGCACGTTGAGCGACTTTGAGCTTTGAGATGAGGCCGATAGTGAAAGACCACGTTTCGGTGCCGTAAGTCATCACTGGTAACACACATTGGTTGAAGACTTTCGTCTTGAGGCACTGAGGTATGTCGGACGAAAAGACATTGCGTAGTTTCCCGAACGCTGCCCAGCCGAGTTGGATTCGGCGGTTGACCTCTTTCTCGAAGTTGGACCTACCTAATTGGACCACTTGTCCTAGGTAGATGTATGAGTCAACAACTTCGAGTACCGAGTTTTCAACAGAGACTGGGATGGGCACAACCTTGGCATTTGACATGAGTTTCGTCTTGTCCATGTTCATTTTTAAGCCCACCCGTTGAGAAACTCGATTGAGGTCATCGAGCATCATGCTGAGTTCCTCCATCGACTTTGCCATGACTACGATGTCGTCGGCAAACCGAAGGTGAGTGATGTATTCGCCATTGATGTTGATGCCAAGTCCTTGCCATTCCAGGAGCTTGAAGGCGTCTTCCATAACGGCCGTAAACAGTTTCGGGGACACAACGTCCCCCTGTCTTACGCCTCTTCTCAATGGAATGGCCTTTGTGCTCTGCTCCTGAACTCGGACCGACATGGTGGCGTTACTATACAAACACTACAACACTTCAATGTACCGATAGTCAATATGGCATCGCTGAAGTGACTCGAGCACCGCCCATGTTTCCACCGAATCGAAGGCTTTCTCATAGTCCACAAACGCTAAGCATAATGGCAAGTTATACTCTTCAGTCTTCTGTATAACTTGTCGCAGCGTATGTATGTGGTCTATGGTACTATAGCTTCTTCGGAAACCGGCTTGTTCGGGAGGCTGGAAGTCATCAAGTCTATGTTCGAGACGGTTCGTGATGACCCTTGAAAACAACTTATAAGCATGGCTTAGAAGCGTGATGGGCCTGTAGTTCTTCAATAGGGTTTTATCACCTTTCTTGAAGAACAGTACCACCTCGCCTCTATTCCATGCTTCAGGCGTTTTGCCCTCGGACAAGACGGAATTAAAGAGCTTCTGGAGGACCTTAAGTACCGGTGTTCCACCCGCTCTCAGAAGCTCTGAGGTGATTCCGTCTTCGCCCGGCGCCTTGTTGTTCTTAAGGTGCTTCAGGGCCATCCTAATCTCGTACAGACTGATGTCCGGGATATCTTCGGTATAATGTCGGGACAGCTTGGCTCTTGGATCGCCTACCAAGCTGTCAACGGGCTTTGCGACTGAAGTGTATAACTGACCATAGAACCTCTCGATCTCGCCTAGAACCTCTGCTTTGGTCGACGCTATGCTGCCATCTTCCCGTTTCAGCTTGGTCAGCTGGCTTTGTCCAATAGACTTGTCCTTTGCGAACACTTTGGAGCCTTTGTTCTGCTCAATGGTCTCTTTAACAAGGTTCGTATTAAAGAGCCGCAGATCATGTCGCAAGGACTTCGATATACGTCTATTAAGCTGCCTATATATGATGTGATACATCTAATAGTATGTAAATATATGTATCATTGTATTTATGATAGTTATGTTACACTAAGGCCCACTTGCACCAAAACTTCGAGTTAAATATATAACTCAGGGTTAAAATGTTAAATTTTTAACTCATACTTTTCGTTGCACCAATAGAAATTAAGTCCGAGTTAACTAACCCGAGGTTAATGTAACATTCATTCACTCTATTCGTATCCGACCAAATGTGATGGAATAAATGATGAATGATTTAAGTGTTGTGCTCTCTGTCGCTCTACAGTACTTTGCATAAGTCTATTCCACTATGTCAGATTTGGAATGACATTTCGGTTTTATAACGTATTAATATTTATCTGTATTAAATGTCAGTCAGTCGTCATTATTGTTTTTGCGCGAGTTGTGTCTGCTTTGTATATTTTGTTATTTTGTTTTAAACTGCTAAAATGGAAAACAAATCTCGTTTACGTGCCCCAAATTTTACAAATAGCGACAGATTACTACTTTGTGATTTAGTGGCGAAGTTTAAGCATAAACTTGAAAACGAAAAACAAGTCGAAAAAGCATTGTCTCTTTGCGAGTAAAAATTATCCTTTTCTGCAATTCCAAAAATTTAAAGTAATATGGCCGTAATTTGTATTATCGTCGTGTAAATTTTATCGTTGAGTTTTTCTTAAGCACTGTTATATTATATTTGTATTTGAAACTACTTGACACATTCGTTGTGAATGTGGGAGAATGGCATTCTTGGAAGGATTACTTGGCCACTCGGAAGTATTTTCCATAACACTTGCTTTGGAAGTTATTGGACGATGGGATCCGAACAAGATAATTTCGGCTTTATCTTCTTTAAAAACGCCAATAGTTTCGGTAAATTACTTATCGTCTCCAAATATTTATAACAAATCCTTTTTCGTTTTAATGCAGGCATTGAATAAATACTCCAAATTGGGCTTAACTTTCATGTTTTCGATATTTAAAGTAAGACAATAGTATATGTATTCTCCACAGAACAAACTTACGTTGTTTACGTGAATTGTGAAAACTTCCAACTTTTTAATTATTTATTTTTTTCTCGGGTGCGTTCAGAAATTACACTATCATGTTCCAACTTTTATAACAAATAAATATAAAAAATTGTGTTGTATTTCATATATTTACTAGTCAAAATATGTAAATGAAACTGAAATACTTACTATTAATGTTGAGAATTGATAGGTTTTTACCCACTGGCCACACAATCAGTTAGTTCATTTTTCTTTCACGGCGCTGCGAGCGCGCGCGCTGTCGCCAGCGGACGCGAGCCGGCGCCATTGGTAATATTGGTTTTTAACGTAACGGCTCTTGAACATTATAACCTCCGTGGTTTGGGAGATATTTTGGAAGTTTTACGCTTTAACGGAAAGTGTTGAAATACGGCACAATTCCTTGTACGGTGGGCTGCTTCGGGCGCCCCAAGGATTGTTATTTAGAGTGATATAAGGACTACTACAGTGTGAATTGTGTTTGGCGTGTTTGCTGACGAGATCGGGGCGGCGGCGGCGCAGACCGGGACGTCGTTTATTGGTGCAAGTAAACATACATACACTTTACACAAAACAGAAACACAACCTTGCAGCCAGGAAGATATTCGGCTGAACTCCAGGTTAGCAAAGTAGATCAAGTTAGGTTAAGTACATAGGGCGCGTATCGCGTTCCATTGTTTCGCGCTAGGCAAGATTGCTTTGGTAATTTGTTCTTACATGGGCCCGGGATAAATTCAATTTGTGTCTGGCGCAAACAAATTTTGGTAGCAAAAGCGTGGTTCATATCCACAGAAAAGATATTTGTTTCATTTACGTTCGGATAAGTAATTTAGTTAGCATCAAAGTCATAATTGAAATTTGAGGGTGGATTGCGCTTGGTTCGCATTCCAATCTATTAACGTTAAGTTGCATTTGCGTAATTAAGACTAACTAAATTATAAGAATATTAGTTATAACTTTCAATTGAAATGTTAGTTGAGTGAATAAAGTAAATATAGTTTCGTTTCGATACGGAGAAACGTATTAATAAGTAATTCATAATTGGGGTTCCGCTGAACTATTATTCACTCAAAATACATTTAATTTAAAATAAATTTAGTGTTGTTTTCCGTTGCGTAATATTGGTGTTGGGTGAATAACTTTGAAGTTGTCGCGTTCGGTACGAAAAATAAAAACGGATTGTTATTGTCTAAAATCGGGGTTCCACGGACAAAATTATTCACCCAAATTTATTAATTTATTTTTAAAAATTTATTTTATTGATCCGCGTTATCGAGGTTGGTACCATGGCTCCATCAGTAGTTAAAACGGTCGCGTCAAGGGTCGAATCGGAATTAAGATGGTTTTCATTAGTCGTTACGTTAATTGGTCGTACGGATCGCGAGGACGCATTATTGTCACGCGCGCGACAGGTAGATGAAAGATATGACGCGGTATTGAAATTGCATGCCGAATATTTGGCCCGTATTGACGAAGAGGAGACCGGGGAAAGTCGGACCCAGGCTGTTGAAGTGGTGCAACGCAATGTAGACCAGTGCGGTGATATGGTGATGAGTATCATCCAAGCGGCAGCGGATATCGAGCGCGCCCGAAAAGGGGATGTTGGGGTAAGGCGTGCACCCAGTGGTGTGGCACTAATGGCGCCGTTGCCACCAGTGAATGTCCCGGAATTTGGTGGTGAATATGCCGACTGGCCGAGGTTTCGCGACATTTTTAACAGCGTGGTGCACTCGCGCACGGATTTGACCCCCGCGTATAAAATGGCGCAGTTGATGGGGAGATTACGCGGTGAGCCTCACGATATTTTGACTCATTTGGAGATTACGGATTCCAGTTACGAGACGGCATGGGGCCTATTAATTGACCGATATGATAATCGGCGATTAATTATTGATGGGCTCATCGAAAAAATATTTAGTATATCGAAGGTCACTAATGTACACGAAATACGGTCGAAAATCCTTAATCCCGTCACGGTGGCGGTGAATACGCTGGAGCGACTCAAGTTGTCACTAGGGGACAACAAGTACATTGTTGTGAACCGGGTTTTGCGCAAGTTACCTAGCGAGGTGGTGGCGCGGTTTGAGCAGTCACATGGGGGTGATTCATCGAGTCACCTCCCAACATTTGACGAATTGAGGGCGTTCCTGGAGGGTGAGTGCAGGCGGGCGGATTGCCAAGGGGCAACCACGCCGCAACCCCCCACGTCACCCCGGCGTACGGTTGGGCCCAAACCGGTGGAGCCCCGTCGGGGAGGACAGCGGTACAACGCCCTCCAATCGGAAGTGTGCCCCTTCTGCCGGAAGGGGGGACACGCGATCATCGCGTGCGCGGATTTTGGAGCACAGCGGGTGCAGAGGCGCAGGGGGGTGGTCAAGCAGCGAAACTTGTGCTTCCGCTGCCTAGGCGCACACTATGTGCGTGAATGCAGTAAGACCACCAACTGCCGAGTATGTGGAGGAGCCCATCATGAACTTCTCTGCCTGGCTGAGAGTGGGGAGCGGTACGGGGCCTCATCGGGAGGCCATCCTCCCTCTCCTACGCCAGCCTTGGGTGGACGGTTGCCCCCCCACCGGGGAGGGGGGTCACCCAGAGACCAGCGGTCGCCCCCTCCTCGGGGAGGGGGGTCATCGAGGACTCCGGAGTACCGCCGGATGCCGCAGTCTCCTCCGCGGGGGGGGGATCGGCGCCGAGATTCGGGCGGGTGCCCGGAGATGACCCATGGGGAGTCGGGTTACGCGACTTACTCGGCCGCGCTGGGGGGCAGGTTGCCGCCCCCGAGTAGTCGCTTCTCCCCACCCCTCGCAGAGCGCCCACGCTTGATGGCGCGTCCGCCGCAGATGGGACGGATGCCGATGGGCTATTACCAGCCGGCGCGCATGGCACCGATGGGTCGAGGGGTGTACTACCCGGGGTGGGACCCATACCTGGGCCAGGGGCCCTCTCCCCCTCCAGCAGAAGGGGAGGGAGGTGCCCCCTGCTAGCAATTAGCGGTCTGTTCATCCGTCGTGCCCACCCCACCAGTGACGGTATTATTACCGACGGCTAAGATTACCGTCAGGGGTACGGATGGACGGCCAGTGCCAGTGAGGTCACTCCTGGATTCGGGGGCACAAGGTTGTATCGTGTCCAGCCGCCTAGTGGCCAGGCTGGGCCTCAGGTTGGAGCCATCACGGGATGGCGCAATAGGTATAGGTGGCAATCCGGTGCCTCAAATCAGGGGTCAGACGGACCTCCTGTTTGAGATGGGTGACTCGGCATCGATCACGCGGGTGAAGGCCACGGCTATTGTTTTAGATGAAGTGGTCGGGGTTCTTCCTTCGGTACGGTTACCGCCGGCGGTAACGAAGCTGACCAAGGGATTGGAGTTGGCCGACCCTCACTTCGCAATTCCCGGACGGGTGGACGTCTTACTTGGAACTGACGTCCTCGGGAAGCTGCTGCGGAGCGGTAAGCGGGAGCTGCAACCAAACGGGTTGGTGGCCGTGAGTACCGCAGGTGGGTACGCATTATTGGGCCCAGTACGGGGACCACAGGACGCAACGGATTATAGCAACATATACTACGGCAGCGTGTTATCGGAGGTCCTGCAAAGGTTCTGGGCAACAGAAGAGCCACCCACAGCTCCCAGGACAAGCCCACTGGACGAGGAGTGCGAGACATTTTATCAGTGCAACACGGTGCGCCTCCCTTCGGGCAGATTTATGACACGGCTGCCGTTTCTATCGACGCGACCTCCGCTGGGGAGCTCCAGGGGCCTGGCTGAGAAACGGATGATGGCCATGGAAAGGCGCATGAAACGGGACTCCAACTTTCGGCGAAAGTATGTTGAGTTCATGCGTGAATATTTGGCTTTGGGTCACATGTCGGTATCCAGGGTAGACTGGCGTCGTGAGGAGCACTACGTATTGCCTCATCATGCAGTCCTGAAGACACCTGACTCCAAGATCAGGGTCGTGTTCGACGGGAGCGCGGCGACATCTAACGGGGTGTCCCTGAATCAATGCCTGCACGCTGGTCCTAAGTTGACCAGAGACATTGCAGACATTCTAACGGACTTCAGGAGACACCAAGTTGTCTTCGTTACGGATGTGAGGATGATGTTTCGCCAAACGGAGATCCATGCGGATGACCGTCGGTTCCAGCTGATATTGTGGCGAGAGAGCCCAGAAGAACCGATGATCACGTATGAGCTGAACACGAACACGTACGGATTAAAGCCCAGCCCGTATGTAGCGATGCGGACGCTACGAGAGCTGGCTGACCAGGAACGGCTGCGCTTCCCTCGCGCAGCTGCAGTCATCGACCGGGATGTCTACGTGGATGACATTTGTACGGGCACGGACAGCATTGAGCAAGCGCTCATCCTAAGGGATGAATTGGTGGCGCTCATGGCCTCCGGTGGCTATGAACTCAGGAAGTGGCTGTCAAACTGCCCAGAGGTGCTGGCAGGACTACCAGCTGAGCACCAACAAGACCCGCATTTGTTTGAGGACTCGGATAATCCTCATGCGTTGGCAATTTTGGGGGTCCAGTACCGACCGAATCAGGATGTCTTCACATACAATTGTGAGGCCGAATTGCTGTCGAAGACCTGGACCAAGCGATCAGTCCTTTCGACTATCGCACGAACGTTCGACCCAAATGGTTGGATCTCTCCGGTCACGTTCATGGCAAAGTTCTTCATGCAGAAGCTTTGGTTGGCCCAACTAGGCTGGGATGAGCAGCTCACGGACGAGCTGCTGCACGAGTGGACGGCATTCGTGACCACATTGCCGCATATTAAAGAAATTGAGATCCCGCGCAAACTGCTCCCTCAGGCGGGAGCCAGGGTGACCCTGCATGGGTTCTGCGATGCTTCTGAGAAAGGGTACGCGGCCGCGGTCTACCTGAGAACCGGTGAGACTGCTGGCGAGGGCGTGGTACGCTTGGTCATGGCCAAGAGCAAGGTTGCGCCTGTTCGGACCCGGTGGACGATTCCGAAGATGGAATTGGCGGGTGCCGCGCTCCTGACCCGCCTCCTAAACCATGTGGCGCAGAACCTGCGTGGCACGGTGGATCTGAATGACACGGTTTACGCATGGACGGACAGCCAGATCGTGTTGTGCTGGCTGCAGACTTCGGTCCATACGCTTGAGGTATTTGTGGCCAACCGAGTGTCACAGATAAATAACTCGGAGACTCCTCTGGTCTGGAGACATGTTCCAGGTGAAGTTAACCCGGCAGACTGCTCGAGTCGCGGCTGCCCGGCGCCTGCTCTGGTTGAGCATTCTCTCTGGTGGGGGCCTCAATGGCTGGAGCGGCCACATACGGAGTGGCCTTTCAATGACTGCGGACGCCAGCCACTACCCCCTGACCAGGGTCTGAGAGTCAATGTGACTACAGTGGAGTCTGTGGCAGTGGACCACACTCTTTTGGAACGGTATAGCTCACTAGGGAAGCTACTTCGAGTCACGGGATGGATAATGCGGTTTTTCCATAATTGTCGAAGCCCTGCGGCACAGCGCAACCTGTCACCTGTAATGGGACCTGAGGAGCAGCAAAGGGCTCTCTCACGTTGGGTGGGGGTCATTCAGGGGAATGAGTTCCAGGATGAACTTAGGATCTTGCGGACTGGCGTGGGCAGAATGAAGAAGAGCCTTGTCCGCCTCAACCCGTTTATTGATGAGCACGGAATGCTCCGGGTGGGAGGCCGACTACGGAATGCCGAATTGCCGTATTCAGCGCGGCATCCTTTAATTCTTCCCAAGAAGGGAGCTCTGGTGGAGCTGTTGGTTTGGGACCGTCACATCAGGAATTCACATGCAGGCTGCAACACACTGCTGGGCATTTTGCAGCGGGAGTTCTGGATTTTGTCGGCACGGAGAGTGATACGGAGCGTTGTGTTTCGTTGCTTGCCTTGTTACCGGCTCAAGGCAGCCACAATGCAGCCACAAATGGGAGATCTCCCGCCCGACCGAGTTACGGAAGCTCGGCCGTTTGCTGGTGTGGGGACAGACTTCGCGGGGCCTTTCATGGTCAAGACATCACGCCTTCGCAACGCGAAGTCGGTTAAGGCATATTTGTGCGTCTTCGTGTGTCTGGCGACCAAGGCCGTTCATTTGGAAATGGTAGCTGATCTCTCTACGGAGGCCTTTTTGGCAGCGCTGGACCGATTCGTTTCTCGACGAGGGATACCGGCCTTGATCCGGTCGGATTGTGGTACCAACTTCAAGGGCGCCGATCGTTGTCTAAAGGAAATTGTATTATTTTTAAGTCAAAATGAGCGAGAGATCGGCACGGCCATCGCCAGTCGGGGCATTTCGTGGTATTTCAGTCCACCTGGATGCCCCCACTGGGGTGGAATATTTGAGGCAGTGGTTAAGTCTGCCAAGACTCATTTGTATCGGGTCATCGGCTCAACGATCCTCTCCTTTGAGGAATTGTCAACGGTGTTCTGCAAAATTGAGGCAGTTTTAAATTCGCGCCCCTTGTGTCCGTTGAGCGCTGACCCGAATGACCTGGAGGCCATTACCCCAGGTCATTTTTTGATTGGCCAACCACTTAACGCCTTGCCGGAGTATCCGTATACGGATGTTAAGTTGTATAGGTTGTCACGGTATCAGATGCTGCAGCAAATGACTCAAAATTTTTGGAAGCGATGGTCGCTTGAGTATTTGCACATTCTTCAGCAACGCGTTAAGTGGACGGACAGGACGACCCCACCGTGCGTTGGAGACCTCGTACTGGTTAAGGATGCTAACCTATCACCGTTGTGTTGGCGACGGGGGCGTATCGTTAACTTGATAGCGGGCAAGGATGGGTCTCCACGGATCGCTGATGTACAAGTGAGGGACTCGATCCTTAGACGGGCGGTTTCAACGCTATCCCGACTACCGGGAGTTTGAGCGGACCGACGACGGGTCGGTCCGGGGCGGGTGGTTGTTGAGAATTGATAGGTTTTTACCCACTGGCCACACAATCAGTTAGTTCATTTTTCTTTCACGGCGCTGCGAGCGCGCGCGCTGTCGCCAGCGGACGCGAGCCGGCGCCATTGGTAATATTGGTTTTTAACGTAACGGCTCTTGAACATTATAACCTCCGTGGTTTGGGAGATATTTTGGAAGTTTTACGCTTTAACGGAAAGTGTTGAAATACGGCACAATTCCTTGTACGGTGGGCTGCTTCGGGCGCCCCAAGGATTGTTATTTAGAGTGATATAAGGACTACTACAGTGTGAATTGTGTTTGGCGTGTTTGCTGACGAGATCGGGGCGGCGGCGGCGCAGACCGGGACGTCGTTTATTGGTGCAAGTAAACATACATACACTTTACACAAAACAGAAACACAACCTTGCAGCCAGGAAGATATTCGGCTGAACTCCAGGTTAGCAAAGTAGATCAAGTTAGGTTAAGTACATAGGGCGCGTATCGCGTTCCATTGTTTCGCGCTAGGCAAGATTGCTTTGGTAATTTGTTCTTACATGGGCCCGGGATAAATTCAATTTGTGTCTGGCGCAAACAATTAATATATATAAACATATTCAACATAAAATAAAGTGTAGGAAAAATAAAAACTTAAAAATCAGTAACCACAAACCAGGTTTCTGGACGCGATATAGTAGGTGTATTTTTTTTAAAAAGATGTATTCAAACGTACATATGATTTTAGCCGGCCTGACCAGATCTCGCCCTTTATTAGCGTGCGTTGATTGGTTATTCGAAGATTTATCGACTGATGAATCAGTCACGCGTTGAAGGAGTCTTAAATATAAAAAAGTTACATGCACCACAAAGAATCAAAATCGTCGTGTTCGAAATTCAAATGACTTTTGCACGCTAGCGGATAAAATAGACTTTTGCACGCAGATTTCGCCCTATAAACGGAGGTTTTCCGAGCGAGTGAGGTGAAAAAGATATTTATTCATCAGTCACTGTGGCGTTTAACGCTCGAAAGTATGGAACATAATTTTATTATCGTTATTATAATAACAAAACAATATTGGAAAACAATTCTTAAATACACCCTGAAGAAAATATAATGATGACAGGAGTTTCAATGGTCCAATCGAAATAAATAAAAACAGAATTAAAATGTTTTTTTTTGTCTATTTTTTCAATATATATTATATTTTTACAAACAAAACTTGGAGCAACCACTAGTCCAGGTATAAAACATCGGTAGGTAAGTTTATCGATATGAAAATCCCTACCTGTCACTCTCCACATTCCGATGTTTGATAATGAAATCAGATTCCTAGAATCATTATTTTTAACTGAAAATAAGTGTAAAGTTTTCGATGATTTTCAGCTTTTAATAAAACCTGGAACTCGAGAATTTCTACGAATGTAAATTCGAAATCGAAAATAATTTTCATTCGATAAATACAGGAAATAGAAACGTAACTGGCACATGGCACTCGTTTAAAACATAAATTTACAATTCTAATTGAACCTACACCGCCGTAGGGATTTTAATGGAAAATGAAAATATTTTCCTGACTTTTTTAGTATTTGTTTAGGGTCTGTTTAAATTCGATTAGTGATTATTAGTGCGAATTCTTACAATACCTATTTGCGTTAAGCAGCAAATGTATGAACTCGCTGTAATCACTAAAAGTAGGGTCGCAGGTTCGTGTCCTGCTTAAGTTACATTATAGTGGGTCATATTACAGTTTTCTTTCATAATTCTTAAGTCACCCTAGGCCGTAACTGGGAAAGATGTAACACTTATGACTTTAGGTTAGGGTGTCCCAAAAAAATCTGTCGTTTTTTTTACGCATACCCTCTAATTTTTTTACTTTTAAGTTAAAACAATTATAAATAAAATTTTCAGAAGGTAGGAGCACGGTAACCCGTGCCGACTTACATTGATACATGTCAGTACTTGCTCTATAGTAAGGCTGACGCGACCTAACGTGTCGATGTGCTTGTGATTACTTGTTATTTGGTTATAGACCACGCATTGTTTTCAATCAGTCAATATGTCAGTGGAATTACGCAGTTTTAAAAGGGCTATATTTTTAATAGGTGACGTAAAACATCAAATAACGGGTTCAAAACTTCCGTCTAATGGACAAGTTTTAGCAGTTTTAGTTTACAATATCCGTGATGTTAATTTAACTGTCAATGAAAGTGCAAATCTCACTATTCGCGAGTGTATTATCTATTGGGAAAAGGCGCGTATTCCTACTAAATCTTGCCTAATTGTGTGAAGAAACTTGTAAACTTATATCAACTTTGGAGGGACTTGCAAAAAAATGCCAAAAGACACAAGACATGTTTAGGCAGCGCCGTCAAGACTTTGTCAACAATTTGTTTGATATTGCACACGCCGATGCTCTTCAATTAATAAAAATAAATGAGGATAGAATCTTTTTACAGCATGAAAGACAGCCAGGCCGACCTGGTCACTTAGCAGGAGTGGATAAAAAATTAACTGGTAGAGAGGAAAGAGTGCGCCTCAGAACTATTGAAGAAGAAAAACGACGTGCTAAATATTTGTCTGAGACGACTCGTGCGACATCATCTTATATACCGTTACAAGACGATTCATCTTCTAAATCCAATGAAAACTTAGATTTACAAGAGGACGTACGGAATCTTGTCGAGAACACGCAACCCAGCAAAACACCTCTGCGGAAAGATTTCATTACTCCAAAATTAGTAGCAGCGCTAGATACACCTATCTAGCGCTGCTACTAATTTCTTTTTTCAACTGAGTATGAGAGGTTCTGTGTTCATTCTTGAAGCAACTATTGAAGCACTTGGATATAATATTGATGAATTTCCGATAAGTAAGTCTTCCATCCAAAGAATTCGCACAGAAAAACGGAAAGAGCGCGCTGAAGCCATTAAAATTGATTTCCAAAATGAGGTACCGGAATTTGTGACTGTTCATTGGGACGGCAAGCTTTTGCCTGCATTAAATGCTCGGAAATCAAAAGAGGAACGTCTTCCTATAGTTATGTCTTATGAAAACAAAGGACAACTTATTGCTGTGCCAAGATTAGAAAGATCTAGAGGAAGTGAACAAGCGCAGGCAGATTGGAACGCCCTGAAAATATCGTTACTTAGTGATCAATTCAAGATCACAAGCAAAGACAAGGCGGCATTGATTGACGTTTGCTTGTTCATTGTAAGTATTGTAACATGCTACATCAAACCAAAGCTCCAATGCACTTCAGCAATAAAAGCACCTTACCAAGATTTGTGCTTTTTGAAATCAATGAAGTCTAACGAGAAAACTGATAAAACGATCTCAAAAGCAGCCTTGCAGAAGATAACTCAGCATTTGTGGTATTTAACTGACGAAGTTTCTATATTATCACTGTTTGACGATGATGTGGACCAAGAAACTAAAGTTAAAATGGTTGATAATTTAACCAAAGAGGAAATAACTCATGGAAAACGATACATCCCATCGAAAGAAGAACTTTGTGGTTCATTGTATGGTAAGTTTATTAAGAACATTTGCATGAATAGTTATAGAAGTTTTTACCTTCGTTTTCTGTAAAAGTATCTTTTCTTATTTTGTTTCAGAGAAAAACATATCTGACTTCATTTCAGTAAAAAGCAAGTCCTTGTTCAAGCGCCTTAAAATTGAAGACAGTTTTCTACATGAATGTCCTATTTTGTGGTCAAATAATACTTCGTTTCAAGAAGCTAGAAAGAAAGTTTCGGCACTGAGGGTAGTAAACGATGTAGCTGCAAGAGCGGTTAAGTTGATGCAAGACTTTCATGGATTAATCACAGTTGAGGAGGAACAAAAACAATTTTTATTACGTTGCGTACAAGAACACCAGAAAATTTATCCTGACTGTAAAAAACAAACGTTAAAAAGAAAATTTGAACAATAATATAATTTTTCAATGTAAATGAGTAAATAATATACTATTCGGGCGTATTGGAGTTTTAATTAAGTAATAAAAATTAAATTCTTAACTCCTCCTATAGTAAGTCAGTACAAATTTTCGTATCAAAAGTTTGGCATCAAGTCGGCACGGGTTATCATTGTCCAATCGCGATAATATTTATTATTTGAATCAATGAGGTCAAAAGGAATAAAAGTAGAGGGTATGCGTATTTTATTTCGCGAAAAAAAAATTCCTTATGTCTTGGGACACCCTACTTTAGGTGGTAATTCGTAAAACTCATTCGCATATTTTATGCACAATCACCTGTAGCCCGATACGCGAAGGGTTTTGAACTTCAATAATATAAAAGTGCGTGATTTTTTGTAGGCAGTTAGAGTATATTGATTACTATAGGGTATGAACATTTTCTAAAGGATCTTGAGTGTGCGTTTGGTATAAAAAAAGTTTTTGAAAGCAACCTCTGTTAATCTTAGAAAAGATTATGCAAATGCATTTCGTATGCACTAGGGCATCGCATTGTACTGTTTTAACATTCCGTATTATTTTCTAACAGTCTTGTCAAGAGATTATGTCAGCGCGATACGAAACGAGTGAAAAAATTTAAGATCCGTTAGAAAATGTTCATACCCAATAGTACTCAATAGAACCTTGTTGACTTATAAAAAAAACCGTAAAATGCAAATTATTTTAGTTTGAGGGGCAATTATAGGTACCCTTCCCGTATTGGACTACTGCGATCTGGGACATTTACGAATTCACTGCCCTAGTTAAGTAATGCTTTGTGTCAATATTTATAAATGTTGTCATTTTAAGTACTCTACACTACGCATTCAATAAATACTACTCGTTGATTAATTCTTATACAGATACAGGTGCAGACAGACTTACTGTAAGTCAAGCTATCACCCAACTCTATGCCAAATTACCAACGGCAAACTTTTTCAAGTGACCTAGTCGCCAAATGTAATCTAATAACTTTCCTTAACTAATCGTCCAATTTAAATGGAATTCCCTCGATGAATCAAATGGCAAGTGCCGCTGGATTATTAGTTTGATTAAACTATTAAGGCCAAGTTCAGTTTTCAGTTAGTAACTAGGGATAATATTGAAGTGTATCAGAACTACCTATGTTCCACATTATCACTAAATGAGAAATAGTTATAACGAAACTAAAGTTATATCAAAACGGGATTTAATTGCGTTCAAAGAGTGTTTAGTTAATTACCTTGATTAAGTCCCATTTCGTTATACTTACTTCAAATTGGTAATACAAAATTAGTGTTTTGCACGACATCATCCCTAATGTAAACCCTTGTATTTACTATGTCTCATACTTCTGAAATAATCAAAAGTATATTATTTTTACGTTTTAAATTATTTTAACTTTTTTTTTGCGCCAACTACATTTTAGGTACCCGGTGGCGGCGCACGGGCTCACATTTACTCGGCGGCAGCGTGAAAAAATCTGTATATCTTAGTGAATATAATTTTTGTTTTATTCCGTTCGACGTCCAGGGTTTCCAGTCTTGTGTCTTGCTTGATCTTTAATATTAAGATGTACAACAGGATCCCAAGCTAGTGGTAATGACAAACCGTCTTCTCTATTGAAATTAGGATATTTTTAGCAAAATCATGAGATGGCGGCGTTTCACGATATGCCTAGGAATTTCGTGATCTGCCGGATTTTCACGATATGCCCGGTATAGAGCTAAGAATATCGACAAATGCGTTGCTCTAATCGATCTGCCGTATTTTTTATTAGGCATATCGTGATATGCCTGGTCAACTTTTACCCAATCATGAAATGGCGGCGTTTCACGATATGCCTTAGGAATTTCGTGATCTGGCGGATTTTACGATCGGCCACTGACATATATATAAATAAGAAACATAGCGGCGAGACGAATAGATATCAGTGTTTTAATGATTGCAGTTTTTTTTTATACGCCATAAATAACACACTACCAAAAAGTGTATGACAATTTTACAAAAAAATACGGCATGCTATGTAGTTGTGCTCTGAAGAGGACATTTTATTCATAACCCAGAAAAACGAAGACAAAGCTGCAGCATAACCTGAAAGGCTTTTGTGTGTTGCAGCCGTCGGCGCTGATATACCTACCTTTGCTTTGGTATCTTACAAAATATTACTTCTGCTTGTATTTCCTTCCATTGAAACTACGGAAAAGAGCTACTTTGTAAGTAATAAAAAGTAAGCAGTGTCCCTGTCCCAAGCACATTTGTTTTATCTAAACTTTATACAAAAAACTTAGGTAGGTACAAGTGGCGGACTTAATGCCATGAGGCATTATCTATCACACAACCATAAGGCAAAATAGAAACATTATTGGTGCTATCAGTATACAGCAAAACATTTATGCACACTTTGCAACTGTTAATACAGAAATACATTAATTACATTGATATTAAATATGATATAACACTGCCCCCTAAGAACGGGCTAGTTAAAATAAGCAGCGGACAGATGAACGGACATGGAGAAACTGTAAGAGTATTGACTGCGGAACCCTAAAATTGGGTGGCAGAATGTCAACCTTGCAGTTTTGTATAAATAAATATTAAGTAAATAAATATTAAGGGACAATCATACACAAATTGACCTAGTCCCAAACTAAGCAAAGCTTGTACTATGGGTACTAGACGACGATATACATAATATATAAATACATAATATAGATAACATCCATGACCCAAGAACAAATATTTTGCACAAATATTTGCCCCGGCCGGGATTCGAACCCGGGACCGCCGACTCAGTAGGCAGGTGTCTACAAACCGAGCCAAACGCGTCGTCGATAAATAATTAATGGTTTTTTAGGGTTTCGTACCCAAAGGGTAAAAACAGGACGCTGTTACAGAGACTTCCCAGTCCGTCCGTCCGTCTGTCACCAGGCTGTGTATCTCAAGAACAGTTGAAATTTTCCCAGATGAATTATTTCTATTGCCGCTATAACAACAAATACTAAAAATAAAATAAAACCAATATTTAGGGGGGGGGGGGGGGGGGGGCGCCCCTACAACAAACTTGTTATAGATTATGGTACGGAACCACGGAGTATTCTTAGGGTCTGTGTACGGAACCCTTCATGCGCGAGTCGGACTCGCACTTGCCCAAATAAATTTTTCTTGTATTTGTCGTAAAAAGCACTATGTCATAGCCTTCGGGTCGACCCCCAAACTTATTCATCGTATCTATTGGCTTCTCCTTATTGCTCTCAAACCACTACAACATAATACATAATAGGGATAAGTTCGCCTTTGTACATGTATTTGTTTTGTTTTAATGTATTTCTGTTTTTGTGTACAATAAAGTGTTTACATACATACATACAACAATGTACTATTTATTGGACGGAAACTAAAAAGACGTATTTTGAGTACCGATTTTATGACGTCACAAGCCAATATCTTCATAAAAACTTCATACTAATAAACCGTTTTTGACATTGACATGACATTCATAAAAAATAGCTGATTTGAACTGTGATCAAATACCGTATTGCTTGTGGTAATGCAGCCAATCAACGCGTACCACCGCTACGACTGGCTACTAACGCACCAAATTCCCGAATAAAAGCAGAAGGTGGAGCCGGGCCACACTGTGTGGTGTGCGCGGTTTGCGGCGCGTACTCAGTCAGTCTTGATAGTATACATTTTATAATAGCATACATTTGGGTACCGAAATACCTCTAATGTGAGTTAAGTGTAGTTTCGAGACTCAAAGGGTCTCTCAATGGCTGCGATATGGACCCCATAAGTTTTGATGTTACCTCCTTTCTTTGAAAGCGACCTTTTATAATAGAAAAGAGCATGTTTTTTCCTTTTGGATAATAACTAGTAATAAAAAATAACTTTTAGAAACTTGGGTTGGTGCTAGTTGGGATTTAAGAAGATGTATTTTGTGTGTGAGGGACGTCATGCCATTATGGGAGCTTAATATGACGGCTAAAGATAGTTGATATAAATGGATTTAGCTCCATACGAGTTCGAAACATGTTGTTGGGCCGGTCCTGACGATATAATAATAATAATAGTACTCTTTATTGTGCACCACAAAGTAAAAAATTAAATAACAAAAAAAAAGCATTACAAATGGTAACAACAGGCGTTCTTATCGCTAAAAAGCGATCTCTTCCAGTCACATAAACTACTATAAAACACTCACGATTTTATGAGAATCATACAGGTAACAAGGGAATCGGAGAGTATTATGATACATCACTGACAACACGGAAACGGATTGACAGAACCAGCCAACAAATCATAGCGTGATGGCGTCGAAAATCTATCAGTCATTCCGGAGTACCATACCTTATTTTCTTACACCATGGGCGCAGACAGTTTACTAAGTGTAGGTACAATATGGCGCCTTGCTGTGAACTCGCGCGCTCGCCTCGCTTTCAACTCGCTCGCAAATCGCAAGGCTCTATAGGTAATTGAACCAAAATTACTTTTTAAGTTGTAAGGATGGAGCTTAGTGAGACAACAGCTTGGTTGAAGATTCTTCTTCGTAGTCGTGCACTCTTGGCAGAATGGTGGTGGTCATGGTTAGATTGATTATTTCGCCACCGCTTCTCTCGTGATGCGCCGCCATGTTGCTGATGATGTTTGGCGGAGTAAGAATTCTCGCTTATGCCACATTGTGTCACAGATTGGATGAGATCTGTCCATCTTGTTGGAGAGCGCCCACGAGATCTTTTGCCCTCGACTTTCCCTTGCACCACCAATCGGTCCATGGTTGATAATATTATTTATTTAATACTAAGAACATGATCTTAAGAGTACGCATACAATACATGGGATAGTATAGGAAAGGAGATATGAGTGTGTGTGTGTTGCGCTACACACTAGAAGGTAATATTATCTCCTGAAGATCGAAAATAGGGTATCAGCTTTATTCGTCCCATTCGCTTTTCGTTCAACTCTTATTTAGTCTCATTCTGCATTCGTCACTCATTCTTTATTCGTCGTGTTCGCCATCTGTTCCTATCTTCCTAAGTCCAATTCTATAACTTATCTCATCCTTATTAAGTCTTATTCGTTTTTCGTCACGATCTTCCTAGGACTATGTTGTTGTTTGTCCCTTACGTTTTTAGTATCATTCACACTATCTTTAGTCACATTCGTTATTCGTCTCTCTCTTATTTTGGCGTTACTGGCCAATCGTCTTGTTCTTTTTTGGGTACGTTCGCTAATCGTCTCGTAAGATACACGTTTTATTCGCTAAGATAGAAAATATCGATGGTGACGAAAAACGAAAGTAACGAACTTAGAATTGGACTAAACACGAAAGAGACTAATAACAAATGTAACTAGCATCGAACGTTCCGGAAAAATTGAGGCAAATAAGTAAATGAGACGAAAATCTAAAAGGAAGAATGAAGAATGAGTCCACGGAAGACGGTGACGAACAACGAATAAGACTTAATAAGAATGAGACAAGTTACTGATTTGGACCTAGAAAGATAGGGACGGATAGCGAACACGACGAAACAAGAATGAGTTACGAATGCAGAATGTGACGAAATAAGAATTGAAGGAAAAGCGAATAGGACGAATAAAGCTGATACCCAAATCAGTTTTCTCTCCTCTATTACCTCTAGGTAAATGCAGCTTTTCGAACAAGAGATGAAAAATCCTTCCGCTGACAGCAGATTAGTCTGCCAAATAGGAATAAAATTTCGCTCAGCTTTCCTCGAAAAATTATTGTTGAAGTGTTCATTAATTTTCGGGTTTACGTTGTTAAGGGCTCGAAGGCATCGGTTTTTTCCAGCCCAGTGTTTGGCAAACCACTTTTCTATAAGTATTATGTACTAAAAGAAACCGGCAATTTCGCTCACGGTGGGAAGAAAACGGAAATGAGAGAAATTCTTGTTCTCTTTGCCGTAGTCAGATAAATTATTAAATAATCACCACTAAGTGTATGTTCATCTAGCTTTTTTAAATACCTTAAAGAAATAGCGAAAATTCATTTAGTCATTTCGACTTGACGACCCTACAAAATGTCTTTCTGTAAGTACATAACAGACACATACATGTAAGCGATTAAAAATGTTATTTTTGAATAATTATTGTATTAAGCGGTTTGCACTCACGTTATATCGATCCCTTTTCATAATTATTTTTAATTTACTCTCTACCCTAAGGTTGTCTGGAAGAGATCGCTTTTTAGCGATAAGAACGCCTGTTGTTACCATTTGTAATGCTTTTTTTTGTTATTTAATTTTTTACTTTGTGGTGCACAATAAAGAGTACTATTATTATTATTATATCGTCAGGAACGGCCCAACATGTTTCGAACTCGTATGGAGCTGAATCCATTTATATTAACTATCTTTAGCCGTCATATTAAGCTCCCATAATGGAATGACGTCCCTCACACACAAAATACATCTTCTTAAATCCCAACTAGCACCAACCCAAGTTTCTAAAAGTATTTTTTTATTACTATTATCCACAAGGAAAGAACATGCTCTTTTCTATTATAAAAGGTCGCTTTCAAAGAAAGGAGGTAACATCAAAACTTATAGGGTCCATATCGCAGCCATTGAGAGACCCTTTGAGTCTCGAAACTACACTTAACTCACATTAGAGGTATTTCGGTACCTAAATGTATGCCATTATAAAATGTATACTATCAAGACTGACTGAGTGAGTGAGTGACTGAGTACGCGCCGCAAACCGCGCACACCACACAGTGTGGCTCGGCTCCACCTTCTGCTTTTATTCGGGAATTTGGTGCGTTAGTAGCCAGTCGTAGCGGTGTGTACGCGTTGATTGGCTGCATTACCACAAGCAATACGGTATTTGATCACAGTTCAAATCAGCTATTTTTTATGAATTTCATGTCAATGTCAAAAACGATTCGATATTAGTAAGTATGAAGTTTTTATGAAGATATAGGCTTGTGACGTCATAAAAATCGGTACTCAAAAAACGTCTTTTTAGTTTTCGTCCAATAAATAGTACATTGTGTAGTGGCTTAAGAGCAATAAGGAGAAGCAATAGATACGATGAATAAGTTTGGGGGTAGACTCGAAGTCTATGACATAGTGATTTTTACGACAAATACAAGAAAAATAAAATTGGCCAAGTGCGAGTCCGACTCGCGCATGAAGGGTTCCGTACACAGACCATAAGAATACTTACTCCGTGTTCCGTACCGTAATCTATAACAAGTTTGTTGTATGGGAGCCCCCCTTAAATGTTTGTTTTATTTTATTTTTAGTATTTCTTGTTGTAGCGGCAATAGAAATACATCATCTGGGAAAATTTCAACTATTCTTGAGATACAGCCTGGTGACAGACGGACGGACGGACGGACGGACGGACGGACAGCAAAGTCTCAGTAACAGGGTTCCGTTTTTACACTTTGGGTACGGAACCCTAAAAAACCATTCATTATTTACACAAAACTGCAAGGTTGACATTCTGCCACCCAATTATAGGGTTCCGTAGTCAATACTCTTACAGTTTCTCCATGTCCGTTCATCTGTCCGCTGCTTATTTTAACTAGCCCGTTCTTAGGGGGCAGTACTATATCATATTAATATCAATGTAATTAATGTATTTCTGTATTACCAGTTGCAAAGTGTGCATAAATGTTTTGCTGTATACTGATCGCACCAATAATGTTTCTATTTTGCCTTATCGTTAAGTGGTAGATAATGCCTCATGGCATTAAGTCCGCCACTTGTACCTAAGTTTTTTGTAATGTGCAATAAAGTTTAGATAAAATAAATGTGCTTGGGACACTGGTTACTTTTCATTACTTACAAAGTAGCTCTTCCGTAGTTTTAATGGAAGGAAATACAAGCAGAGTAATATTTTGTAAGATACCAAAGCAAAGGTAGGTATATCAGCGCCGACGGCTGCAACACACAAAAGCCTTTCAGGTTATGCTGCAGCTTTGTCTTCGTTTTTCTGGGTTATGAATAAAATGTCCTCTCCAGAGCACAACTACATAGCATGCCGTATTTTTTTGTAAAATTGTCATACACTTTTTGACAGTGTGTTATTTATGGCGTATAAAAAAAACAATCATTATAACACTGATATCTATTCGTCTCACCACTATGTTTCTTATTTATATATATGTCAGCGGCCGATCGTAAAATCCGCCAGATCACGAAATTCCTAGGCATATCGTGAAACGCCGCCATTTCATGATTGGGTAAAAGTTGACCAGGCATATCATGATATGCCTGATAAAAAATACGGCAGATCGATTAGAGCAACGCATTCGTCGATATTCCTAGCTCTATACCGGGCATATCGTGAATATCCGCCAGATCACGAAATTCCTAGGCATATCGTGAAATGCCGCCATTTCATGATTTTGCTAAAAATATCCTAATTTCAATAGAGAAGTCGGTTTGTCATTACCACTAGCTTGGGATCCTGTTGTACATCTTAATATTAAAGATCTGCATGTATAAATGTATGATATACGGGGAGCGCTATTAAATAATAAATACATGTCTGGACTGAAGGGTAGCAATAAAGACAATATTGCGCCATATTTATCTAGTATTCTCGTAACATTTCAGAAACCTTTTATTTTCTGAATATAGAAAGTATCCATGACAAGCTATTTGACCCTCCAGCGAATTTCAAATATCAAACGCGAAAAGTAGCAGGGTATGTGAATATTTTATGGCTGAGGGTAGGCCCTTTTAAATAAATACTTGTGTGTTTACATGAAGGGACTTTTTTTGCCATTAAATTATTACGTCTCTTAATTATGTTCTAGAATATCGCATATCGCGTCTATTTTTCGGATTTTAATACAAGGTACATGTCTCATCTATACATAAGCCTAGTTGGAATGAAATACCAAGTAAAGTGCATAATAAGGCTGGGTTATTCTTACTTTTTCTAGGTTTTACAAAGGGGATTACGTTAGAAAAATTTTGGGGCTGAAAATAGTTATTTGTTATGCAAGGCTGCAAAATGTTATTTGGCGCGAGTGTTGAAGTTGAAAGCTGAGCGAGCGAAGGAATCTAAGATAGATTCCTGAGCGTAGCGAAGCTTTCAAGACACGAGAAGCTAAATAATTTTGCAGCCATGCGAAACACACAACTTTTCACCTCACTACAGTGAGGAAAATGGAAGTTCAAGAAAAACAATTAAAACATAAAAATAATCATTATTTGATTTTGCCTTCTATTTAATACATCAAATTTAAAACATTAACGCACTCAAATCCAAACCAAATAAATATGAGAGAAGCACACACATATAAAAAATATGGCCGTAATTTGTATTATCGTCGTGTATATTTTATCGTTGAGTTTTTCTTAAACACTGTTATATTATATTTGTATTTGAAACTACTTGACACATTCGTTGTGAATGTGGGAGAATGGCATTCTTGGAAGGATTACTTGGCCACTCGGAAGTATTTGCCATAACACTTGCTTTGGAAGTTATTGGACGATGGGATCTGCACAAGATTATTTCGGCTTTATCTTTTTTAAAAACGCCAATAGTTTCGGTAAATTACTTATCGTCTCCAAATATTTATAACAAAACCTTTTTCGTTTTAATGCAGGTTTTTAGCATGGAATAAATACTCCAAATTGGGCTTAACTTTCTTGTTTTCCACATTTCTATAAAGTAAAACAACAGTATGTAATCTCCACAGAACCAATTTACGTTGTTTACGTGAATTGTGAAAACTTCCAACTTTTTAATTATTTTTCTTTTTCTCGGGTGCGTTCAGAAATTTCACTCTTATGTTCCAACTTTTATAACAAATAAATATAAAAATTTGTGATGTATTTAATATATTTACTAGTCAAAATATGTAAATGAAACTGAAATACTTACTATTACTATATATAAACATATTCAACATAAAATAAAGTGTAGAAAAAATTAAAACTTAAAAATCTGTAACCACAAACCAGGTTTCTGGACGTGATATTGTAGGTGTATTTTTTTTAAAAAGAAGTATTTAAACGTACATATGATTTTAGCCGGCCAGACCAGATCGCCCTTTATTAGCGTGCGTTGACTGGTTATTCGAAGATTTATCGACTGATGAAATCAGTCACGCGTTGAAGGAGTCTTAAATATAAAAAAGTTACATGCAACCACAGAGAATCAAAATCGTCGTGTTCGAAATTCAAATGACTTTTGCACGCTAGCGGATAAAATAGACTTTTGCACGCAGATTTCGTCCTATAAACGGAGGTTTTCCGAGCGAGTGAGGTGAAAAAGGTATAGGTATTCTTAATCTTCAATAGATTCTTCAAGCATTGAATATTATTGTATGAACAAAATCACCGTAGGTATTTAAGAAAAAACCAATAGTGTGAAGATAGATTCCAAATACTATAAAAATTTAAACGTAAGCTATAGGTAACTGCACCTCTAGCACAACTGTCACAAGCGACTATTTCTCGCGCGAGATAATTGCCTGGTCTCTTTCTGTTTAGTAATGTGAGAGGGTGACGGATAGCGCTATGCGGCGCGAAGAACAGTTGTGGTATAGACGGGCTGGGGGCCTTTGAATGATAGTTGCATTTATCACGCGAATAATAAGTGACAAAGCATCCGTCACGTTTTGACAAGATGCGAGTGTGAGTGATATGCTTTGAGATGCTTTGTCCCTTATTTATCATGGGTTAAACGCAACCATCATAGGCCTTTTTTCATCACATTTGGGAGGAAATAACAAATAGATAAAACAAAAATAAACATTAAACGATTGATAACCAACTTTTTACTGTATATGTTTTTTTAATTATCTATAAGCATTGGCAAAACGGCGATAAGCTTAAAACAAAAAACAAATAAACACAGAATCTTGCCATCTATCATTAAACAGACAACCATTAACAATATTATGCAGCAAAAATTAACAGCAAAATATTATAAAACTTTAATATTAAAGATCTGCATGTATAAATGTATGATATACGGGGAGCGCTATTAAATAATAAATACATGTCTGGACTGAAGGGTAGCAATAAAGACAATATTGCGCCATATTTATCTAGTATTCTCGTAACATTTCAGAAACCTTTTATTTTCTGAATATAGAAAGTATCCATTACAAGCTATTTGACCCTCCAGCGAATTTCAAATATCAAACGCGAAAAGTAGCAGGGTATGTGAATATTTTATGGCTGAGGGTAGGCCCTTTTAAATAAATACTTGTGTGTTTACATGGAGGGACTTTTTTTGCCATTAAATTATTACGTCTCTTAATTATGTTCTAGAATATCGCATATCGCGTCTATTTTTCGGATTTTAATACAAGGTACATGTCTCATCTATACATAAGCCTAGTTGGAATGAAATACCAAGTAAAGTGCATAATAAGGCTGGGTTATTCTTACTTTTTCTAGGTTTTACAAAGGGGATTACGTTAGAAAAATTTTGGGGCTGAAAAAAGGTATAGGTATTCTTAATCTTCAATAGATTCTTCAAGCATTGAATATTATTGTATGAACAAAATCACCGTAGGTATTTAAGAAAAAACCAATAGTGTGAAGATAGATTCCAAATACTATAAAAATTTAAACGTAAGCTATAGGTACCTGCACATCTAGCACAACTGTCACAAGCGACTATTTCTCGCGCGAGATAATTGCCTGGTCTCTTTCTGTTTAGTAATGTGAGAGGGTGACGGATAGCGCTATGCGGCGCGAAGAACAGTTTGTGCTATAGACGGGCTGGGGCCCTTTGAATGATAGTTGCATTTATCACGCGAATAATAAGTGACAAAGCATCCGTCACGTTTTGACAAGATGCGAGTGTGAGTGATATGCTTTGAGATGCTTTGTCCCTTATTTATCATGGGTTAAACGCAACCATCATAGGCCTTTTTTCATCACATTTGGGAGGAAATAACAAATAGATAAAACAAAAATAAACATTAAACGATTGATAACCAACTTTTTACTGTATAATATGTTTTTTTAATTATCTATAAGCATTGGCAAAACGGCGATAAGCTTAAAACAAAAAACAAATAAACACAGAATCTTGCCATCTATCATTAAACAGACAACCATTAACAATATTATGCAGCAAAAATTAACAGCAAAATATTATAAAACTTCAATGCGAACAGTAATTTTGTTACAAAACTAAAAAGTACCTATTAATAATTTTATAACTATTTTTTTTGTCTAGTCCACCTCAGATAATGCTAAGAACTGCGTTTAGCTCAGAAACTTGACAGGCTATACTGCCAGATAAATAAATTTAATAAAATTATTGCAAAATACACTAAAATAATTGTAAAACATAAATAAAATGCAGTTATATGTACCATATTAATTCAATACACAGTAAAATTTGCTGGTAGGCAAGTTTTTTTGATACAACAAAAAACCTTGGCTGAATGGAAACCTTCTTAGTCTGAAGTAATTTACGAGTGCGTACTATATTTTTAAAACTAAAACCATAACTCCCTCGGGAGTTATAACAATTTATAACTCTCGCATGAACTAGATAGGTTTTTGTCCTTCAGTACACCTGCATGTAATACCATCTTTTACGAGCAAATGTGATGAAAATAAAATAACCTGTTCCCGACGTAGACAAACCAATGGCCACTGGGGACCGAATATTTTTTCTTTTTCATTGTAATGGTATATCTTCCACCGCTACATATATTCATGTCTTGGTAGAACAGTGAGCCTCTGATGGTTGTTTTTATCACGCGAAAAACTTCGTGATGAAGCCTTATTGGTACTTACAAACTGTTTTAAGTAACACATTTTTATTATGGAATCAAAGATTTCATGTGGTTAACGTAGGTAATATTTTCTTCGGTTTTCTTGATAGACAATCGTTTAAATAAGCCAAAGTGTAAGTTGCCTAAACGTCAGGGAGGCCCAAATAATTAATATATGTTTTATGTTTATGTCAATGTGGTTAATTCAGCCATCAAAGGCCCATTGGACACAGCATAAAGTAATTATTGCAAGTATTATGTCTACTAGAGAAAACAATTCCGTCTGGCAGATACGTATTCGCATTCAGTGGTTTATTTTCATTGTGGTTTATGTGACGGGCGTATTTAATTACCGCCTGGAAATAGTTTATAGCTCAACTGGGACTGTCCAAGAACGTTTAACATTTATTCAATGTTTTATATTATAAGAGATTTGTCTTATAAGAAATGTCAGGTTTTTTATTTATAATTTGCATGCTGCCGATGCTAACAAGGGTTCTCTTTTATTTTCATCAAAAATATTATATTATGGCTCCATTTAAACCCTAGAGACTAAAAATACTATTTTAGTCCCGCTTCACTATTTGAGTAGGAGAAGTGAAAAAAATATTTTTAACGTTTGTAAGATATTATAACCTCAAACACATTACTTCGTCCGTATCTGATTTAGGGTGCGTTCAGACATGCGGGAATCGTGCGTTTACGAATCGCGCGGTTTGAAACCGCTAAATTGTGATGCTATTCAGACACGCGCGGTTAGTATGCGATTTCGTGCGGCGTCAGTTTCAAAATGGAGGTCGACGAAGAAGTGTGTTTACTGTGGTTGCTCCTTAAAAAAAAGAAAAGAAAAAGGCGGTATTGGGTGCATCCAATATTACGTGACCGACTAGTACATGGTCAGTTCGTAACGTTATATCCCAAATTAAGAATGTATGATAACAAATTTTTTAACTATTTGAGAATGTCAATAAAATCTTTTGATGAACTAATTGAACTGATCAGGCAATCTCATCAATAAATAGTTCAGTGTCGAAACGATCCATGGCGAACTCACGAGCAGTGACGTGCTCACCGCGCGGTATCCGCAACGCTACTGAACGCGAAGTAAAGACTCCATAGTAATAGAAACGCGCGGGAGCAGCGCGATTCTATTTTCTGGCGGTTGGGTTGCGGTAACCGCGCGGCTTGATTAACCGCGCGGTTATGTCTGAACGATTACTAACTAACTCATATAAATAAGACCCGCGCGATTTCCATGCGATTCTATAATCGCGCGGTTCCCGCCGTGTCTGAACGCACCCTTAGCCCGTGTTCAGACACGGCGGGAACCGCGCGATTATGTCTGAACGATTACTAACTAACTCATATAAATAAGACCCGCGCGATTTCCGCGCGATTCTAAAATCGCGCGGTTCCCGCCGTGTCTGAACCGGGTCTTAGGCAGCACGTGACGTAACCTAAGGCTCAAATTACATTACGATTGAGCATTATCGATACTTTAAATGCATGACACAACTACGATCCGATATTCATGTTCCAAATCCCTAAGTAGTTGGTATCGCGATCAGACATGATGACATTACTAATGGGGATATACTCAAGGGACTAAATTCGAGGTTTCTCATGACATCTATCCGAAATCTAAAGGAAAATCTAGTGGTTGTGTATCAATACTTTTCAAAGTTTACAACTGACTTGTACAAAGTCTGTCACATGCATGTCTTGTGGTACGATTAATGTCTAGCCAGTGCATGCATATGCGACCTTCAATAAGATCTTGCTACTATATATATACATGAATAAGTTTCCCAATAAGAAGATTATTTTCATAATCGGTTCAAGGATTATGAAGTTTTGATGAAACTGCAAAAAAGGCTTATACTGTGACTTGGAACCACCTTTTTCGCTGAAATTTAGGACCCTCTTTGAACCTTGTCACAATAACACAAGAATAAAATAAATCCTAAAATAAGGTAAATTAAACTTTCATAAAATAAAATTCATTTTTGCATACTTACATGCATTCGTTTGGTGCTGCTTTGTTGGTCGAAGGACTTCAGACGTCGGACCGGTACCACTTATTTTGGTAAAGCGATTTTTTTTCTCTATTAAATTGTCTTTAGGTATTAAAATGAAACGAAACATGGTGCTAATTAACCACATTAATAAGACTTAGCGAATTAATGTTTAAATATATAATTACGTAAGAAGAGTCGTTTTTCATTTACCTAATTTATTTTCGTATAACATATATTATTATGAGTGAGGCAATTTATTTTGACTATTGTTAGTATTATAACTTAAAGCCTGAACATAAATATATGATTGTCAAGAGGCGCTATTTATAAGATTTATATGGCTACAATTTTGCAACTAATCGCAACCGCACTATAATGACATTGGTTCGTTTAAATACCTGTCAGTTCCTCGACACCTCGTAATTATCACTTAATGGACTACCTTCTTACTGGCTGTTTTTCGTGTAGTTAAATACGCTTAGACTTTATTTATAACATTACGTTTTTTCTTGAGATATTTTTAAATATTTGTCTTTTAAAGAAACCATTCTATTCTATTCTATTTTTTGTTTAAATGGCAACTGGTCACAGTAAAGCGTCCATTACTGCCAATGTCTCGTTGCCGATAGATCACGTTGCGACTAGATAGAGGATTGATACCACGTTGTACGGTGAGTTGAGAAAATCGTGCTTTTTGTAAAGTGCTAAGCGATTTACAAAAAACCACACGGACAATCGGGCCTTGACCCAGGAAGGGCTATGTACTTACGCTTCAAGTTGAATTCTTCATTAGCTATTCACACATTCGTTTGATCACTGCACAATACGCTATCAAAAACACAATACTACACATTGAACAACAAAAATGAATAAATAACGAACAACAAAACTTAAACGCATGCGGCCATCTTGAGTCACGGACCGGAAGCCCTTAAAGGAACCACCACGAATGACATTGGCATTGACTGTCGTGGCGGAGAGATGGGACAGTGCACTAATCAGGCACTGGACCTCTCAACACATTAGTTTAGGCACTAACATAGTTATTTAAGTTATATTTGTAATACTAACAATATATGGATTAATTTGTCTGAAATAAATGCTTTTTATTTTTTTATTTTATTTTATTTTTTATTGTTGACAAACCATCATATAATCATTGCTAGTGTAAGAAATTAGTTCCAGTGAAATTCCGCAATATGGCGCATCCTGATATATTTCTGGTCAGGCTTTAAATGCCAACTCAGATTCAGGCTCTGAAGTATATCATAAATCAGAAATAGGCGTCGCCGCTAACAAACACGACAAAGAGGAAATCGACCGTCTTCACAAGAGGCTTTGATGCAGAATTAGCTCTTAACTATTAGTGCATAATTATGGTATCATTATGTATCATTACATCGAGTAGGTTCTCTAGAGAAACGTAAGAATAAATTCGACGATTCTGAGGGCATGTATCCGAAATATCACCACAGTGATGTTTTTTTTGTTATGAAAGAATAGTTTTTATTTATTATTTTTTTCCTTATTTGGTTCACCATAAAGCACCAAACATCTCTTTTTTAGGGTTCCGTAGTCAACTAGGAACCCTTATAGTTTCGCCATGTCCGTCTGTCCGTCCGCGGCTTAGCTCCGTGATCATTAGTACTATAACGCTGAAATTTGGTATCAGTATGTGTAGACGACAACCGCGTCCGTCGGCTATCGGCTACAAGGGCACTCCGAAACTCAGGGATGAGTTATGGAGCGAAGTGGACTGTAGGCTAAGGTAAAACGAACGGACGAATACGAAAACGCAAACTAAAAATCAACGGTATATATTTACACAGAAAATTAACAAAAACAACAACGGATCGGAAACACTTAAATTAACACTTAACTAATATAGTCTCTGTCTATGAATTTACACTAAATCGCGGACCGATGGTACTACGCTACACTAACAAAACTAACTCGCGGACCGATGGTACTACGCTACAACTGTTACAAAATGGTTTATGCAGGAGAACAAGAACTGGAAGTGATACTGTGGCGGATCGTTGATCAACGCCCTGACTACGGAGTGATACTCTACGTAGACTGAAGATGAACTGAAGTTGAACTGTGTTTACATAGAAAAATGCCCGTCCTTTTATACAATTCTGCCTAGAGGCCAGGGGGACGCCCGCCCTGTATGTTTACATCAAATTACTCAAGTTACATATTTCTGATCTTAAAACTAACTTATGTTATGGATTGACGCTGTTCGGATACACAAAATTTAATACATGTTTGCGTCGTGGGAGCTCCCGTCAGACTGTGAGATGCGAAAATACCTATCGTTTCTTTGTCCCCGGCAAGAGGCCGTCTCGCTCGCACCGTCCGAGATATACACCTGCCTTATCTCTCTTATGGCGCTGCGCGCTGCGCGTTCGCTTATTTTCGGCGTTGTGGTGCTCTCAGACGGTTGCGGCCGGGAGAAATTAAATGAATTTACATTTATTTAACATAATCAATGATTTTAACTAAGTCCTGAATTTATATAAAAAGTTTCCTTAAATTTTGCATCGAATGTAAACAAAGATGACTCATCTGTTTTCGACTAGGATTGGAAAGTTTTCGATGAGTCACCTTTGTTTTGCCGTGGTCTTTATTAAGACATGACGGGAGCTCTAACAAATAATGGATTATACACAAGGGAAATAAATCCTTTTAGCCACTTTTACGGGCAACAATCTTACATCTAGTTTATAAGTAATATTTATTTATTAATTTCCTTAAAAACTAAATGCTTCGCAAAGCTGTCCGCAACAGACTCCCCCCGTCGAGCTGCCGCGTAGACTCGGGTTGCATGGGGAGGACAGCCAGCTTCCTCACGGGGCGCCGAAACACGCCGCCCTTGGTGCGCACGTCCGCGTTCCGCACCTCGCCGTCAGGACCCGGATGCGTTGCTTTGACGATCCCTCGCGGCCAGACGTTGCGTGGCAGCGTGTGGTCGGCGATGACCACGCAGTCGCCTGGCTGGATCCGTCGCTCTGCTCCCGACGGCGACGATTGCCTGGGCGCGAGTGTAGGCAGATACTCCCGTATCCACCGCGCCCAGAATTGATCAGCTAGCGCCTGGCTGGCCCGCCAAGTGCGGCGGTCGGCTTCCAGGCATGGTCCGATGATGGGCGTCGCCGTCGGTCCGCCCAACAGAAAGTGGTTGGGCGTAAGCGCCTCCTCGTCCCGCGGGTCCACGGAGACGTGCGTGAGAGGCCGGGCGTTGACGGTCGCCTCGGCCTCGGCGAGCAGCGTCATCAGCACCTCTTCCTTTGGCGCCTTTGTGTGCAGCGTTGTCGTCAGTGCGGTTTTGATGGACCGCACTAGCCGCTCCCAGGCGCCTCCCTGGTTCGGCGCGCCGGGCGCGATGAAGCGCCACTCCAGGCCGCGCTGTAGTCCGTAGCTTTGGAGTGCGGGCAGCCATTCTTCGTAGGCCGCCCGTAGCTCGATGTCTGCGGCCCGGAAACATGTAGCATTGTCGCTCCAAATTTGTCGCGGCCAGCCGCGCCTCGCCGCCAGCCGTCGTAGCGCCATGATTGCGGAGTCCGTTGACAGCGTGTGTACTATCTCCAAGTGCACGGCGCGGGTGGTCAGGCAGGTGAATAGCGCCACCCAGCGCTTCTCGTGGCGTCGGCCGATGGTGACCCACACGGGACCGAAGTAGTCGGTCGCCGCGTAGGTAAACGGCCGATGGTGTGGCTCGACGCGGGCTGGCGGCAGGTCCCCCAGTGCAGGTACTCGGGGTTGTGTGCGGCGCAGGATGCACGTCCGGCAGGCGTTCGCGACGGCTCGTACAGTCGGCCGCAGCTTCAGCACCCAGTGTTGTTGCCGGACGTCGTTCACGACGCGCTCGTTGTTGGCGTGCGCGGCCCTCTCGTGCTCGCGCTGTAGCCACAGCCGCACGAACGGGTTGCGGCCGTCGAGTATGGCCGGCGTCTTGTTGATGTAGGCGGGCGCGGCGTTGATTCGCCCGCGCATCTTCATAAGGCCGTCTGCGTCGATGAAGGGATCGAGCTTGTATAGACGGCTGCGTCGAGTGATGGGCTCGCCTCGGGATAACGCCCGTAGCTCCTCCGGGAAGGCTTCGCGTTGCGACTGCTGAAGCCACATGTGCTCGGCTTGCCGCATGTGTTTCAGCTGTAGTCCCGTGGGCCGCTTCGTTTTCAGGCGCTCCGCGAACTGAAGCAGTCGCGCCGTCGCGCCTATCAGCCGGTTGTAGTTGGAGAACCGGCTGATGTCAGGCAGCGGTGATGTCCACACGCTCATAGCTGCGACTTGATGCGGCTGGGCTTCCGTTGTTTCTTCAGCGGGCGGCGTCGGTGTTTCCTGTGGCCATTCCGCTTCAGGCCGCCACAGGAATTCGGGGCCGCTGTACCACCGGGCGCCTATGTCCAGGCAACGCGCGCTGTCTGCTCTCGTAGCGTCGTCGGCGGGATTTTTCTTCGTAGGCACCCATCTCCATTGCTCCGTTTCAGTGATTTCAGCGATTTCACCGAGTCGGTGCGCGACGTAGGCGCTGTAGCGGCGTGCGTCGTCGCGCACCCAGTGTAGGACGGTCCGACTGTCTGTCCATAGGACCGTCGCGTCGATGGTGACTCGGTGCTCGTGCGCGATGCTTCTTGCCAGCCTCGCCCCAATTAGCGCCGACTGTAGCTCGAGTCGTGGGATGCTCTGCTGTCGGGTCGGCGCCACTTTCGCCTTGGCTGCTACGAGGCTGACGTGTGTCTCGCCGTCGACTTCTTGGCGCCAGTAGGCGACGGCTGCGTAGGCTTGCGAGCTGGCGTCTACGAAGATGTGTAGCTCGCGTCTCGTTGCTCCCCCCGTTAGAGTGTACGGGCGGGGTAGGCGTAGCGCTGCTACGGACTCAGATCATCCACGGTACGCAGCATTATAGGGTGTGCTGGACCGCCTGTCTGGCTGCGCACGTGAGCGTGTACTCGACGACTCCTCTGCTCGGTAGCCATCGATCCCACGCCTTGTATGTGTAGGCGTGTGGTGGCGCCGTCGGCGCCGATCTCGTTCGCGAGGCTCTCTTCAACGAGCGAGATTGTGGAGCCCTGGTCCATCAGAGCGTAGGCCAGCGTCTCGCCGCGGGGCCCGCCGATGATGATTGGGATGATCTTCAGAAGCACGGTCGAAGTGGCACGACCGAACTCCGCAGTGCTCGCCGTAACTTCATGTGTGCACGCCGTCGTCTCGGGTGCGTCTGTAGTTGCGCGCGTAGCAGGTTGGCGCCGCGACGCCATTATATGATGCGTAGCGGCTTGATGTGGCGGAGCGGTGGGCCCGGCTCTCGGCGTCGCGACGACTTGCTCAGTCGCGTATGGGGCCGGCGCGTACGGATAGGGCGCGTACGGGACGGCGTGTTGCATCGGGATATACGGCGCTGGGGCGTTCGGCGTATATGGTTGCTTCGCTGTTGGCGGGCCCGCTTCGGAGTGTAGCAGGCGGTGATGCGGGTAAGTGCACCCGGGAACACCGCAGCCGCGGGCGCGGCACTGGTCGCGGCGATGCCGGCGGTCCAGGCATTTGAAGCAGACTCTGTTGTTGCGGACCCAATCCCATCGGGCTCCGATTGTCATGTTGAGTATCTTGCGGCATTCTGTAGTGCGATGAGCGCCGCCGCAGCATAGGCAGGCGTCGGCGTGCTCTGTGGCGTAGGTCTGCGCTCGATCTTTGAGAGGGCGTCGTACGGCTCCTCTTCCGGCGCCGCTGCTTGTTGCTCGATTGTCTGGGACGCGCTGCGATCCCCGTAGCTCGGCGGCGGGCGTCGGTCTTCGTGTCGGCGCCTTGGCGTGGGAAAATTCCATTTCCGCATCGCTCTCTTCCAGTAGGAATTCCGCCATGAGCATGAGTTCGCTCTCGGCGGAATGTAGGCGCTCCTTGGCGTAGGAGCACCATCGGCTGCGTAAGTGCGGGCTTAGGCGCTCCGTCACTTCTCGAATCAGCAGCGGGTTGGCGCCGTAGCTACGGCGATCGAGGTCCACCAGCGTCGAGACGATGTTCATGACTTTGATGGCGAAGTTGTTGAGATCGATGGCGCTCGGTCCCAGTGGCGGCATCCTCTTCAGCTCTTCAATGGCTCGGTCGATGAGAAGGTCAGTCCGCCCGAAGTTTTTCTTCAATACTCGTATGATGAGCTCGGGGCGGGTCGACGAGGCAAGCATGTGTTGTACGCATTGCCTCGCTTCTCCCTTCAGGCTGTGGCGCAGGCGTGCGACGTTCTCGAATGGCGAGAATTTGTAGCGCGTAGTGCTCTCGGTGTAGCCGTTGTAAAATGTGAGCCACTCGCTCGGCTCCCCGGAGACTGGCGGCAACTCGTAGACTTGACGTGGAGGTGGCCGCATCATTGTTTCGATTGTGTCCGTCAGGCGGTCGATAGCTCGTCCTCTGCTCGTCGATCGCTCCCGCTGGCTATGTGGCGTCTGTGGCTCGTGCTGTTGCCGCCCGCGTGTCTCGCGTTGCGGCGTCCGTGCTTGAGCATGCTTCGCATCGTCCGCGTCAGCATTTTGCACGCCTGTCAGCCAGTCGTCGACTCGACGTTGAGAGTCAGCTTGAGAACCGCCGGCTCGGGATTGTTCATCGATGCGCTCCATCTCGACCGCGAGCCTCTTCTCGACGAGCTCGCGTTCCAGTCGAATTTCCTCGCAGCGAAGTTGCTTGAGCCGCTCCATAGCGGCGAGCTCCGCCTCGCGGCGGAGCACGTCCGTCGCGTTCGACGCTCTTGAGTGAAGTGATGCTGGTCGGCGCGGCGCGTGGGCTTTATCAGTGAAAGTCACGTTGAACTCGCGCCGCTGCGCGCGGGCCTCCGATTGGTCGGCCGGCGCGGAGTGCTGTGATTGGCCGGCCGGCGCGGCCGGCGCGGCGTGCTGTGATTGGTCGAAGCGCTCGGCGTTCTTCGACAGTCGTTTCTCCAGTTCGCTGCGCCAAGCCGTAGTGTCGGTTGGCGGTGAAATTGGAGCTTCTTCGGCGGGGGACTCTGGTGAGTCGGTTTGAAACTGCAGTCCCGAAGGGCCCGGCCGGGCCTGGGCAGCGGGCGGTGAGTGCGTGACTGCAACATTTGTCACCGCGAACCGTTGTAGGTCGACTGCAGCTTGTGTGCGCTCACGCTGCGAGCGCGCACTCTCCTCACTCTTGTTTCCTCGCGTTAAAACCATCTTGTTTGACGATTGGGAAAACCGCACTTTTCCCGCTACACAAACGAACCTAAACTAATTCCGATCCGGCTCGAAGGACCAAACAATGTAGACGACAACCGCGTCCGTCGGCTATCGGCTACAAGGGCACTCCGAAACTCAGGGATGAGTTATGGAGCGAAGTGGACTGTAGGCTAAGGTAAAACGAACGGACGAATACGAAAACGCAAACTAAAAATCAACGGTATATATTTACACAGAAAATTAACAAAAACAACAACGGATCGGAAACACTTAAATTAACACTTAACTAATATAGTCTCTGTCTATGAATTTACACTAAATCGCGGACCGATGGTACTACGCTACACTAACAAAACTAACTCGCGGACCGATGGTACTACGCTACAACTGTTACAAAATGGTTTATGCAGGAGAACAAGAACTGGAAGTGATACTGTGGCGGATCGTTGATCAACGCCCTGACTACGGAGTGATACTCTACGTAGACTGAAGATGAACTGAAGTTGAACTGTGTTTACATAGAAAAATGGCCGTCCTTTTATACAATTCTGCCTAGAGGCCAGGGGGACGCCCGCCCTGTATGTTTACATCAAATTACTCAAGTTACATATTTCTGATCTTAAAACTAACTTATGTTATGGATTGACGCTGTTCGGATACACAAAATTTAATACATGTTTGCGTCGTGGGAGCTCCCGTCAGACTGTGAGATGCGAAAATACCTATCGTTTCTTTGTCCCCGGCAAGAGGCCGTCTCGCTCGCACCGTCCGAGATATACACCTGCCTTATCTCTCTTATGGCGCTGCGCGCTGCGCGTTCGCTTATTTTCGGCGTTGTGGTGCTCTCAGACGGTTGCGGCCGGGAGAAATTAAATGAATTTACATTTATTTAACATAATCAATGATTTTAACTAAGTCCTGAATTTATATAAAAAGTTTCCTTAAATTTTGCATCGAATGTAAACAAAGATGACTCATCTGTTTTCGACTAGGATTGGAAAGTTTTCGATGAGTCACCTTTGTTTTGCCGTGGTCTTTATTAAGACATGACGGGAGCTCTAACAAATAATGGATTATACACAAGGGAAATAAATCCTTTTAGCCACTTTTACGGGCAACAATCTTACATCTAGTTTATAAGTAATATTTATTTATTAATTTCCTTAAAAACTAAATGCTTCGCAAAGCTGTCCGCAACAGTATGTGTATGTATCACGCCGACAAAACAGTAAAATAAAAACTAAAAAAAAGAGCTCTATTTTTTCGTACACCTAAAGTGGGGGTGATTTTTTTTCGTTCCAACACTTGTGTGTGGGGTGTCGTTGAATAGGTCTTTTAAAAATAATAGGGGTCTTCAAACATCAGTTTTTGATAAAGTCAGCAGTTTAGGAAATATTCGCTCCAGAAATCCAAAAAATAGCGCCCTCCCCCCCCTCTAACTTTCAAACCACGGGTCAAAAAATTATGGAAAAATTCACAAAATGAGGCCTTATAAGCACTTTCAATGAAAACTATATTGAATAAAATCGGTTGAGCCGTTTTTGAGTTATCGCAAAAATTTATAAGTTCTTTAAAATGACGCAAGTGCCCCGCGGTGTCCTTATACTTCAAACGTAACACATATTAGTTACTATGTGCCATACTGTATTAAAACATTTGTCTCAATCTGGCGCGTATAATCGATAACTTCCAGAAGGTAATAAGTAATTACAGTTACTTTGGCGTTTACAACCTTTTTATAGAGCTTGAAATCTTTCTCGTAATTTAAACCTCGGGTCTATTGTGAAGAAGAAGAAGCAACTACGGAACCCTACACTGACCGTGGCCCGACATGCTCTTGGCCGGTTTTTAGTTATTCGTTATGAAGATAAAAAATGACGCTTATTTTTTCCTTCATAGCAACAGTTTTTTTAGATACCAGAAAATAAAAAAAAATGTGTTTTGTTTTATCATTAAATCCGTGATTCAGGCTCTGAAGTATATCATAAATCAGAAACAGGCCTTGTCGCTTGCCAACACGACAAAGAGGCAATCCATAATAGTCTTCATCAAGAGGCTTTGATGCAGATTTTGCTGTAGACTATTAGTGCATAATTATGTTACTCGTATCGCATTATAAGTATCGAGTAGGTTCCGTGGAGAAACGGTAGGCTAAATTAGACTATTCTGAGGGCATGTATCCGAAATATCACCATTAGATGTCTGCTTTAGCTATGAACACTATTTGTCTTAAACAACAAGATAAGTAATAGCAACAATAAAAAAAATATCGGACATTTAATGGACCTATTCCCAAATTTTGCTCCAGTAGGCTGGGGTTATGGATGCTAGACGACAATAAACATACGTATATAGATAACTACAGTAAACGGCGATAAAGAATGCACATCGGCAATTATCGCATTTCCGAATACAACCGAATGCTAATTTCCATGTACATCAATTATTAGATTAATCGTTCATCAGAATTTGAATTTAGAACTAAGTACTTTATTGTTGTTTTGTTTTGATTTCACGTGGAATATATAGAGCTGTAAAACTCGATGTAATTATATATAGTTATTGCTATAATGTTCTTGTTGGGGAAAAAATCCTAAAAGGGGTTGACTGAGCATTAGCAACTGATGTTATACTACTAGGATACTTAAATGTGGGTTTAAAGATCGACAAAAAGTGTAATTACTTACATTAACATTCTCATGTTTTTTAAATTGGTCGGCTTCTGTTACTAAATATTTATAAACATAATTTCGCGTGACTGGCAAAGTAACGGCTTACCTTTTTTCCCTATAGATGCCATAGTACAAATTTAATATTGTGTAAGTTTTATCAACTCTATATATATATTGACTTGGATCTGCGACTGCACTCTCTCGCATTTGAACCACGACTGACAAAACAAACGTCATGGTGTGTGCGACACAGATAACGCTATACGAAGTCGAAATTAGCCGATTGCCTCTTTCCAAAGATCGATGTGCAAACTTTATCGCCGTTTACTTAACATGCTTAAATATATAAACAATATCCGTGACCCAGGAACAAATACTCGAGTTCGTCACACAAATATTTGCCCTTCGGATTCGAACCCAGGACCGCCGCGTCTGTAGTTGCAATAACACTGTGCTAACCGCGTCGTCAATCATTTATACTGAATATATCAGGACCATAGTAATTATGTCCATGAACACTCATCGCTTGAATGGCTACATATCGATCTTAGTTAACCGAATTAAGCCCGATGTCGAATCAAAATGGTCGCCATTAAAAAACACGACTCACTTAGTTTGTAACATTGCGAAACTAGCGTAATATCGTCCACGAACATGAAAACTACTCCGAAGATGGAAATTCGAAATTTGTACAGCCATCCCTCTCGATCTAGTCTCAAACAATATTTGAATGACCGGGAAGAAACGATATGATGTTCGAATTTCGAACATCGGAGTTACCCTCCTGTAGACCTAACGACTGAGTTAGACGTATAAACTACAAAATTTCGTTTCGGTTGTTTAAAAATCTGGTACTGAAAAACGTTTCTATGATAGTTATTATAATCTGTTCGGCATCGTAAGAGTAAAAAGCAATAAAACCTGTATTTTATTTAAAAAGGTAACAAGTCTTAATTCTACGATGTGAATTTCTACCTAAATACAGTTATATTAAAGCTTAAATCCTTTTTATGTTCCTCAATTAATAAATATCTTCACACCTGTAAAGTGTTGTCAAATCTGTAAAACAAATAAATAATGAATAACATAAAAAAACGTTCTCGTATATTATTTTAAATAAATTAATAATAATAATACACGTAATTATTCCCTGTCAGAGCTTTCTGTCACATTAATAAATAAAGCGTTGTTGATCTCGAATAATAAAAGTGTGCTCAATGACCTCAACATAACTAAAAATGCGGTCCAAATATGGTTCGCAATTTTCATCGCTTGTGCGTTCATACTTCACAATAATTAATTAATTGTTGTGATTCTTTAAATAATGATTATTTTCTATACGCTCTTACACACGTAATTCAATCAGTTCTCTGTCATCTCAATCTAGTCTCAAATTTTTGACATTCCATTTTCAATTTAAACTCTAGTACAAAATTGAAACTGTAGTACTCGTACATAGGTACTATTACGTTGCCTTTTTGTGTATGTTAGAAATAATTATTTTTATGGCTTTTTACTCTAACGCCGCGGAACAAAGCTGTATCGATAAACTCCCTTCTAGATCTTCTTTACCATATATTATCTATATTGTTGAGGTGGCCTTTTTGTTGAGTAGGTACTATTTATCGACTAATATGTGTTTCAACTCTCAACATTATAAATATTTTACAAACCGAAGCAATAATTTAGTGTACATTTTATTTATGCGTAAAAAAATCAGTTTGAAAAAATTTAAAATGATTTTTTATATTATTTTATCCATATTTGCTTCACTATAAAGCACTTACTCGATTTAAAAAAAATAAAATCATGCATTCAAGAAGCCTGTTTCTTTCTTCATAGCAACAATTTTTTAGGTCCTAGAGAAGACAAAAATGTGTTTTCATTTATCGTGCAAGTAAAACGAGGTCATAATTTAGTTTACTTTGATTAGTTATTCATAAACACAAATTATTGTCTCATCTATAAATTCACAGGATATCGTCGTGTCACGCTACGAATTTCCTTCAATATATATATATATATATATACATATATTTGATTGCTTTATAAGAGTACTTAATTGTTAATATATTATGATGGGTTGTTTTATGAATAAATTATTTTTATCAATTTTCTTCATGTGCCCCAATTCTCCATGACGTAAGAGGTTGCGTATTTTTCCACGTTACGCACTTTTGATGGACGCTGTGACTTGCGTAGGCGGGACGATTAATAAAACCAATGGCACTTGTTATTTGTTGAACATCTATACAATTATAAAATGAAAGAAATCAGAAAAAATATATACTACTTAGTACATGTAATAGTAACTTGTTTTGATTTATGGTGATCCATGACCCAAGCACAAATATTCGAGTTCATCACACAAATATTTGCCCCGGCTGGGATTCTAACCCGGGACCGCCGGCTCAGTAGGCAGGTGTCTGCAAACTGCGCCATCCGCGTCGTCAAAATATCAATCGTCATCGTCGTAATAAAAGCATTATCACTATGAGCTGGAGAAATACTGAACTGTAAAAAATATAGTAGTTACATAGTTTTTTTAATAAATATTTTTGTTTTGGACTATTTCCTCGCAAGTATGATGAAAAACGTCGTACGTGGCTCTGGTGTAAAGGAATAACAAACTCGTTCATCAAAGCCTTTGGCTTCGGGCTTCTAATAGACACTTGTTTACAGTTACTCATTTACCACCCTTGTTACTTAATGTACTATTTGTCTTTTCTTTGTACATCCATGTATTTTATGTCTTGTACTTCTATACACTGCCAACTGTATTAGCAAATTCTAAGGTTAAGTTCGACGTTTCTAATAACATTTGTTCAAAATATCACCACATCCTGTCCACGTTAGCGATGTGCTCCAATTTACCTTTAAGTGACAACTTGTTAGTGTTGACAGTGGCAACTGTAGAACAGTAGTGCCAGTTACTAGAACAGTGTAATCCAGTCTTAAGTTATAATTTTAGCACAACAATTTGCATGATGTCCCCGTCCACAACACTGTTACCTTTACACTTGATTTGGCAGGTTATGGAGTCAGTGGGTACGCTGGCGCCCGACTGAATGTCTAATGAATGGAAAGGTGTATGAATATTAACGAAGTATACAGGTTGATTAATACAAGTGGGTCAGTAGGGAGAAGAGATAAGGATTCTGTTCTTAGGAACCATGACGTCGATTTTAGATTTCATAGAAACGGCATTATATTTTTTTTATAAATCTCACATAATATAACCGGGAATTGAACCTGGTTAAAATTCTGTAAGTAATCGCGTGTTGTATTGTAACATCCTTTACAGTGATTTTGACCGGGTTATGTATGAAATTATGTATGAGAAAAAGGAGTTTTTATTAAATCGAAAATCAACGCCATGGTTCCTACGAACGGATTTCCGTATATCTTATAGTTTTTGACGTCTCCCTACTGACCCATTTGGATTGATCACCCGGTATGGTAATCTAATTAAAACTTTCGTGAGACATATTTAATTATTGTAAGCGGTTACACTCACGTCCCTGATGAAGAACTCCATATACGAGTTCAAAACATGTCGGGCGGCCGTTCCTGACAATTTCATATGAGTGTAAACCGCTTACTATTACAATAAGTACGTAAATAGTCTTTGTAATTATTTTATAGTTATATGTGTTTTCCTTGAAGATCGTTGAACGTTGTATGTTGTCTATCAAGTATTCGATTTCACCACTAAAATATTTGCCCTTGCCCGGACTCGAACCTTGGACCGCCAGCTCAGTAGCTGCACTACCTCTGCGGCAATCCCATCGTCAAATCGTTAGATAGAATATACCAAATCATAAGCCTAACTAGACCATCCGGATCTAAAATCTGTAATTTTGCATCGGGTTTATATATACAAATTTTGCATTTGGGTCATTCCACATGGAACTTCTCTTATAATAATATGAGACCTTAACAAAAAAAAATAGAACGGGCTGTCAAAAAAGACATTGTACCCTGTGTTTGAAAGGTCTAAATAATGGCATATGCAAACCGAGCCGTGGGTCGACCAATAAAAGGGCGGTTTACGATTCAGTGCTCTTTCTAAGGCCTCATACATAATATCGTATCACTGGAAAAACTGGGAAAATAGGAACAATTATTTTACGTAAAATAAAACGAGTATTTATTTAGTCCTGGATTAAGTGCAAGCAGACATTTTTGTGCACGCCGGCCACAACAACGAGGGGCACACACACACCGGCAACATTAAGAAGAATTTATGTTTTGTTTGTTTTATAATTTATAGGTATTTATGTTTAATAAAAATTACGTTTCTTTGTCGTTATTAGCTTATAAGAAATATGATGCTTTGCTAAGCTGTAAATAAATAAATAACTTGTAGATTTAAGTAGGATAGGTTAAGACAATAAATAATTACCCTGACTACATTTCATTCCCCAATAGAATAGCTTAGTACTTAGATAAGTACTAAGTTATAAAATTAGATCCTAACAGCACGACGACATCCCGCAGACTGACGGGCGTCAGAGGGGAGGTAGCGCCGGGTATATCAAACAGGTTGGGAGGCGGGGAAGGAAACACCCCGCTCCCACCCGCGCCCCGCTGACGCCCGCGCAGGTCGTTCCTAGTCGAAATTAGGATCTAATCTAGTGTTAATTTGATAGTTACCAAATAGAATCTTGTTAGAATATAGTTAGGTATAAGGTACGATTAAGACAGATTAATTAGTGTTTAAGCCCAAATTGTACAATGTAAACAAAGTTAACAATAATAAAGTTGTGCGGTAGGAGAGGGGGCGGCACGGATCGAAATATAAGGAGATAAATTGTGCCATACTGACATTATTCGATCAAGCTACAAGTTACAAGAAGAAATCCCTGCCCGTCTCTCTCCCCGGTTTAAGATCAAGAAGCATTTTATTACTACAATCCCTGCCCGTCAATCCAACGTAATACCAGTCTCATACGTGCGTCAGGCACAATTTTGCTCTTAGCACTCAATTACGATTATGCATATTTTTTATTAATAAGTATACTAATATTATACAGTTGTTCAAATGTTTGTATTACAAAAAAATTGTGAATATGGCTGTTGCCAAGTCGAAGGTCGCAGAATTATGTTTGCATAAACATTATGTACCTACCGATTACAACAAACAGACGCCACCCGGCTATATCAACCCTGGCATAATGACCCATCTCCATAGATCATCATCTCCCTGCCCTTATCCCACTTATGTAGGGTCGGCACAACATGTTTTCTTCTTCCATTCATCTCTATTATTCGTTATTTCAGCGCTTACTCCTTTCTTTCTCATGTCCTCTCTCACACAATCCATCCATCGCTTTCTTGGCCTACCTATCGCTCTTCGTCCTTCGACATTCATCCCTAACATACTTTTACCAATATGACGTTCATCCCTCCTCATTACATGCCCGTACCACGCTAACCTACTGCACCTCATTTTGTCCGTCACAGGTGCTACTTTCAAACTTCCTCTTATGTACTCATTTCTAATCCGATCTTTCCTCGTCACTCCACACATCCATCTCAACATTCTCATCTCGGCTGCGTGCATTCTTCTTTCATCCGTCACTTTCGTTGCCCAACACTCTGATCCATACATTACGACAGGTCTTATGATCATTTTATAGATTTTCCCCTTAAGTTTAAGGGGCATTCGTGGATCACAAGCTGTTCCAGAGACCTGTCGCCATTTCATCCATCCCGCATTTATTCTATTTTTCACGTCACGGTCTATATTACCGTCATTTTGGATTAATGACCCGAGGTACCGGAAGTCGGAGCAGACTGGTAGGGATACACCATCCAAGGCAATATGGGAAAAACTGGATAAGCCGCTGAAATCGCAGAACAAGTGCTCAGTTTTGGTTCTACTGATTTTTAATCCTACGTTCTCCAGTCTTTCTTGCCATTTTCCCAGTCTGCTCTGGACCTCAAGAGCATTATCCCCGACAAGAACAACGTCGTCGGCAAACAGCATGCACCAGGGTGCTTCCTCCTGTATGTCTGATGTTAGAGCATCCATAACTAGGAGGAACAAATACGGGCTTAAAGCCGACCCCTGGTGCAAACCTACAGCCACGTTGAAATTGCCAGTTACTCCAGCTTCGGACCGGACGTGAGTACTAGCTCTATCATACATCGCCTGAACAATTCGAACATACTTCTCTGGCACCCCTTTCCCTTTCATAGCCCACCACAGAACCTTACGGGGGACCCTATCGTATGCTTTTTCCAGATCTATGAACACCATATGCAAGTCCTTTTGTGCAAGTCGGTATTTTTCGCAAAGTTGGCGGAGTGCAAATATGGCGTCCATAGTTCCCCGGCCCGGCATAAACCCAAATTGGTTCTGTGTTACCTCACTTTCTTCTCTCATTCGTTTCGCTATCACTTTCTCCCATATCTTCATACTATGTGACATGAGCTTTATTCCCCGATAGTTGTTGCAATCCTGTATGTCACCTTTTTTCTTGAAGATGGGCACCAGTGAACTGTTGCACCATTCGTCAGGGATTACCTCTTCTTCTAACAACTTATTAAAGAACAAAGTCAGCCACTTCCATCCATCCGCTCTTAAAAATTTCCATACTTCCGCTGGTATACCATCTGGCCCAACTGCTTTTCCATTTTTCATACTCTGCACTGCCATCTTCACTTCCTCTATACTTACCTCTTTCACCAGGCCTATATTACTTTGTACGTTTTCTACCACTCCGCTCCATTTATTCTCTTCGTTCATTAATTTATTAAAGTAACTCTTCCAGCGTCCTTTTATTCCCTCATCATCCGTCAAAATCTTTCCCGCTTCGTCTTTTACACATTTCATATGATTTACATCTCTTGCATTCATCTCTCTCTCTTTTGTTATTCTAAAAAGATCTTTTGGCCTCGTGGGCTCTCCAGAAATTCGTACAACTTATCTTGCACCTTGGCCCTTGCCATTGCGACTGCTTTCTTAGCTTTCTTTTTACTGTTTTGATATTCTGATCTTTTTATTTCCTTTTCTCTGTCATTTCCGTCTTCCACCCTTTTCCATTCTTTGAAAGCATTCTTCTTTTCTTTTAAAATCGCCTGTACTTCCTCATTCCACCACCATGTATCTTTATCTATCTTCCTTTTCCCTTTCGTTTCCCCAAAGACATCCTTCGCTACACTTCGTATCCACGTTGCCATCTCATTCCAGCACTCATTTGCCCCCATCTCCGCCATATCTCCCATTTCTATCATCTTACTAACCACTCTTTCCCTGAATTCTGCAGCTAATTCCCTATCATCCAGTCTGTACCATTTCGTTTTAGCTGGGGGATTCGGGCTCTTCTTCATACGCTGAACTTTAATAGCTAAATCCAGAAGCAGTAGCCTATGCTGGGGAGCAAGGCTCTCACTGGGTATCACCTTGCAGTCCTTAGCCGATTTTAGCCTGTTTCTTCTTAAAAGAATGTAGTCAATTTGAGTAGAGTGTTGACCACTACGGTATGTGACAAGATGTTGTTCCCGTTTTTGATAGAAAGTGTTTGCTATGGCAAGGTCAAAAGCTAAGGCTGCTTCCAGTAGAGCTTCACCGTCTTGGTTCCGGACTCCGTAGCCTCGGCCCCCATGCACTCTCCCATCTCCATAGATAACCTAAATTAAAAAGTAAAAAACCCCCGATACTAGTAGCTGATCATTAGACCCTCATTCAATGAGTGATATAAAAAATGCTACTAAAACTGAACATAACTACGAAACTCGGAATTCCAAGCATCAATATAGGCCGAGATCTTGTCACTTGTTCCAATTAAAGCATATCTTGGAAACTACTGGTCCTATTTTCACCAAACATAGCTAAGAACCATCTCGACCGATATGTCTTTCGATTAAAAAGAACCGCACTCGAATTGGTCCATCCATTTGGGAGCTACGATGCCACAGATAGACACACAGATACTCAAATACACATGATAAACTTATAACACTCTTCTTTTTTTTGTTGAGAGTAAAAACTTATTTTCAATACAATTTCATAAGAGTACAGAGAATGAAAACATCCAAGACTATGGACACGTTCACATCAAGTGTGGTTCCAATATTCATTGTTGTGTAGATCACGATGATTACCTTTGGGAGTGTTGCAGCTGGAAACATTCCAATTTAGGTACAGCCGCAGTCATATCTGTGACATGACGTGTATCGTGTATGTATATCGAAGCAATTGGTTTTGACATTTTCTTTACAACCATTTGGTTAAATTACTATAACAAGTTCAGATACTATAGGCAAATACCTATATTACTTGGCAGCGACGGCGGTGGGGCACGGACGACCAAAATCAGAGATGTTATTTGAAATATCATGTTACTACTGAGTACTTCATATCTACATAAAATAAATTCTGTGATATGATGATGAATAATTATGTATGTAGATAAAGTACGCAACTGTAGATAAATAGGCATTAAAACACTCGTGTGATCCTATTATGAAACTCACCTTCAGCTCGTTTCGTAAAACTAGACTCGTGTTTTAAGATATCTCATTATGCATAAATTACTATAATATTTTTGTACTCATATTTAGTTGATTACTTTGACTAACTTACAACAAAATATAATGTTGACGCAATAAGTTTTTTCATACTATTGAGTACTTTCTCAGAAGTGAATTTTACTTGTAATGAGCAAGCAGCTTTATCGACACTTTAATTCAAATGAGATTGAGTTCAATGGCTTGTAATTTTGTTTTACTATGATGCAATATAAAGTTAAACCTACTTTTAAACGTACAGTCGAGTTCATTTACATCTACACACTTACGAGAACGAAAATATCTGAACACGACCCTATTGTCAGGAGCATAAAATCGAGTTCAGATATTTATGTTCTCGTAAGTGTGTAGATGTAAATGAACTCGACTGTACCTACCTATAATACAAAATCTAGATAGCGCGATGAAAACCTTTTCTCTGAGACCATTTGCGAACCAAGACAGAAAATAATGTTAAACAAAAGAATATAATGTGGTTGTCGTACTTGATATTATTTTTACCTTTTGCAATTCCTGAGCGCCGTAATCATAATTAAGAAGTGTAAATCAAGCGAGTAGTATTGAAGTTAGGATATTGTATATTTCGTATGGCGCGCCATGCCAGGTGACGTCATCAGACTAACACTCACAGCATATTCATACATAAGCGAATACCTCTAGTGACGTCATAGCCCCGCTCTCCACTACATATTTCGGAAACTATATAATTTTTTTTGCATTTTTATTATTTTTAATGCAGCATAATCTCAGGTAAAATTAAAATTTGGTGATATTCTTCATTGTTGTTGTTACATAAAAAATAAAAAGAGGCATAGTTCATTTATCTATCAGATTCACTCTTTGTATGTACGGCCTAAGGGTATCGGTTTAGAAGTTGAGTCCATTCCGAGCAGACGTGCTCGTAAGCCTGAGTGCAACAATAAAATGTCCGTACGACTATAAATTTATACGTTTACGTTTTGGAGAACACATTCGTTATACAGTTCACTGTTGAACTCTCTATACTTATTCATAAACAGATAAAACGTGCCTGGGCAGTTTTATGAAGACTTCATTCAATTTCTAGCGTTAGAGTAGTCATTCTTTATCACTGATATATAGTTTGATATTTCTGTTGCCGCTATAACAACAAATACTCAAAATATAATAAAATAATTATTTAAGGGGGCTCCCATACAATAAACGTGGTCAGTTGCGTTAACTTTGTACCTCATTTGTATCCGGCGCCACACACATTTTTTTAATTGTAGTCAGCAAACATAATGTATATTAATTCATCTATTATTTAATTTAGTTACTAATTTAATACTCGAATAATTTTCTAATGATAATTAATCAATTAATTTTTTTCTTATTAAATATTAAATTCTTTTATTTGCAAAGGAATTAGCCCACTAGTATTTGATTGATAATTTTGAAACACCTGCGATGCTGTTGGTTGTGGCTTCTATGGACCGTGTCGTAGTCCTAGGGTTGCCTACACTAACAAAAGGGAAACTTATTCTAGGTATTTGTACCAACTTGTTTTAAAATCTACTTTTAATAAATACGTCCAAAATAAGACGGACCTAGCGCGATCTTTATGATGATGGGTTTTAAGAGTGCCTACTGGATCTTTGGATTGGTCTAACGTAAACATGTGCGGTTTTATCGTCAGGTCTATTTTATGATAATGGGTCTAAATGTTCATTAAGGTGGATCGAAATGTGAAAACCGCACATGTCTGCGTTGAAACAATCTTGAGATCCAGTGGATATTTGCAGGGTCCATCATCAGGTAAATTTTATGATACCTAATGGCTATACAAATGTTTATTGAATTATTGAAGTGAGTAGAAAAACGAAAACCACATTTTACGGAAAAATATCGGTAAACATACGTGCAAAAAGATTCAATAAAGACGGACACTGAATTTCTTCCTTTTTAAAGTCGGTTATAAACAATAAATAACCATAAAAATATATGAATAATAAAAGTATAATCGATGCGTTGGCTCCGATTCGAACGTGTCGACCCTAGCCGAATAAAGGCGGAGCGATGGGCGGGCCGGATCACAATTTGTCGGTATATTTTTGACACGCGGCGCGGAGTGAATCCCCCTTGGTAAAGGCAAATTCACGAATGTATTTATTTTGTATAATGGTAACATTGTATGCAAAAATGTTCGTTCACCCAGTCTTGCCTCTGTAACAGAGCTTTCAATAATTCACTGGCTCACTATTCGACTTTTAACGGACTTGATCTCTTTGATCTTTTTGTCTTCGAATACCAGTTTAAGTTTTACAGTCCACTTTTTATTTTATCACCAAGATAAGATACCAAGTATGCCCTGAAGAACTGAAGTTAGTTACGGATTCTTTCCAACCACATTATTTATAGGTAGGTACTATATACACATAAGAAATTCATTATATACTTCACGAAACCTACATACACGCTTACATCACAAAACTATAATCTCATTACACTTTGTAAAAAAAAGGTTGCCACTACAAAAATGCGGGCATTACCGGACCACTTGCTTTGATCCAAAATGGCTGACAAACTTATTTAAAAACTAACGTGTTGCGTGCGTGTTAACTTTGAGCGAAATTACTTGCAACTAAGATGTATCCGAAACTCATAAATTGATTGTGCGTGTGCGTGTAATTGTAATTGGATCAGGGAACTATTTGTAGCTAGTGGTATAAAGGATTTACGGAGAATCAAATAAGTCGCTGCTAGGAATTGTAGGTGTACCTATATAAATATAAATAGTAGAGTTGCTAAGCCGCGAAATTGTGCGCATCGGGTTACAAGCTTTAAATTTCTACTACAGATAGAGCGTTCCGCGGTGATTATTTTCAGATGTGGAGGGAAGTCAGATTCGTCCCCTGCGTGGCGGGAGAGCGGGGTGAATAAGACCAAGTACTGCTCTTTTTCTTTTTTTAATTACTGATCAGTTCAGGCTATTAGGGCTTGTGCGGAATCGTTTTCAGGGAAAACAGATGTCAGCAATTCATTTATAATAGTATAATAGTTTCATTTAGAAATAGTTTGATATAAAAAATGGGTTTATTGGCGAAAAGGTAAAAATCACAACAAGTTTTTTTTATTCAGAACGATAAATTAGTTATATATCCTGAATATTTACAATTAAAAAAAATATCACTTAATAGCAAATTTAATCTTGTTTTTAAAAATGTATACATATTAGGCACATCTCATACAAAAAGTAACTTGAAAAAAATATTGTGATTTTAACCTTTTAGGCCATACTCCCATATTTTTATACAGAACTATACAAATATAACGTAAAAAATGAATTGCTGATATCTGTTTTACACGGAAACGATACCAGACAAGTCCTGGTAGACCTAACTGACCAGCAATAAAGAAAGAAAAGAGGTACACTTCGTCCTACTCACTCCGCTCTCCCACCTCACAGAGGACGAATCTGTCTTCCCTCCACATCTGAAAATAATCACCGCGGAACACTCTATCCGTGGTCGAAATTTCATGCTTGTAACCCGATGCGCACAAATTATGTGTGAAAACAGCGGAATAACAACTACTAAAACACATTACCTTGAACTCATCTTCTAGCCCATATCGCTAACTAGGTAATTGGCGTTAGGACAACTTGTGTTTCCTTGAAATGTAATTTTAATTTCCCAAACAAAGAATAGTCGTCATGAATTTTATTAAAATTAATGAGCACAATAATAACAACATATTATTATTCGGAAGCTTCGAAAATACATTGAATACATGCGTTTTTGTCGTATTATTTATCATCATAATTGGCAATGTTACCTGTGTCTCATAATGATGTCAATGCAAGACGCGTGTTTTATGTTTTGATAAATATACCTCTTGCAACTGGATGAGCAAAGGACTTACATAGATCATGAATACTGATATTATTCTCACAATGCAGTAACGCATCGGGATGATAGAGTCTTATATAAGCTGGAACAATCTTCCTCCTCCAATTAGAAAAGCACCTTCTTTGTTTGTTTTTAAAAAACGTTTAAAGGAGTATTTATTGACACAACAACAATTATGTTCGGGCGGTTAGCTTGAGGGTTTTGTCGAGCTTCAGAGAGAGAAGGACGAACTTTGATATATGATTGCGCGTCTCAGTTAGGCTTGTCTGGAGTGGTAGTATATCATTGACTTGATTATGCACACCAAGTATACAGGTAGTTAAATGTCGACTAGTGACTCTAAAACATCACAACCCATTATTTGCATATCTATCTTTTTACACAAACCAACACAGATACACTACACGGCACGCTGTTCAACACATTTCCTGATCTGGATCCACGGAAGATCAGCGTCGTGGTGCTCAAGAGTGCTATGACATATGCTGAGTGGACTCCATTTTTGCAACCAGAACACCGTTTAGCTCATAGAATTTCTATAGAAGTATAGATTTTAAGTTAAATTTAATATAAAAATGTAATTCAATTATTTAGACGTAAAATTTAAATGTAATTGGTTGCAAAATAAATGTATCTTCTTCTTCTTCTTCTTCTTCTATATAGAGTCTCTAGAGTCGGAAAATTTACGTTTCCCGAAGGCAAAATATGATGACTTTCAACGATATATTTGACAGTATATTTTTGTGCATGGCAAAAATCACGGTAATCTATTTTGACCGGTATGTATGTATGTGGGTAGATACATGTATGTATTTGTTTAGCTTCACTTTAGTCTGGTCAAAGGGCATAATTGACAACAAATCAAATTTCAGTTTAAACTAATTTCATTAATTTATTTTCACAGAACGTAAAACTATTATTTATATTTGGTTATACCGACTGTGACGAACAGGGTTTCAGGGCGGGAATAGATTAAATAAAACACGTAAATGAATTTACTGTGGACCACGACCTGTCAGATCCCGTTGACGTCTGTCATAGTTATAGCGGCAGCGGGCAGGTGGTGGGGAGTGGGGACACTTTATTATTATAAAGATGTGTATACACTACACCGACTAATAAAAAAAAAAAAAAGTAGAAAACATCGTTACCTAATAATCGGTTCTCTACAGTGACGTTACTCACCTCGTGGACAATTTGACACTCACAACGCATAATAATAACGGTGGTACAATTTCCATACAAATCTGCCTTAGTCTTAGTAATATGACCAATTTCTGGTCGCCCACGCCCTTTTAAAATGAAGAACTCAAATGAATTTTTCAATCCCAAATTGGGATATTTTCGAAAATGTTAAAATGTTGTAACATTAATTTTTTTATTCTTTATTTGATTAATAAATCAAATGAAATGTTGTACCTAAATTGTAGTCCTAGTTTGCTTCAAGTAGATACTAAATCATGTAATATCCTTCACATGTCGTAAGTAGTCTCAACGTCTTATCGTGGAATATCTAGTTTGCCAGAATATCGCTCGTGATGGGAGCGATGAGAAATTATTCCTGGCGAGAGATTACGTATTTTACACGTTGGGAAAATTCTTCTGAAATAATATCCGATGGAAAATGTTTCATGAATAGGGATTTCTACAGATTTACTGATATTTCGTTCGTATTATCTCTGTGGTCGCGTGTACCGTTCTCGTATTGGCTTGCATAGATCATGGCACAGTTTTGTATAGTTTGTAAAAGACTGAAAGTCCTTTGATTGATTATCTCTTTAAACAGCCAGTAACTAAATAAAAGTCTGGTTGAAAGGTTAGGTCGAGTAAAGGATTTTATGATTTGAAATAAAAGTTAATGTAGAAGAAAAGTAAATACCGTGTGAAAAGTTTGATTTATTCTCAAAATGTTAGTCTTATTTATTTTAAAAGTCAGAGAAAAATGTTTTTTTTATTATTTGCATTTGAATTTAGTTTTCGAGGCCTAGCCACGACTTTATTTAAAACTTATAATGCTATCATAAATAGATTCGTAACTTTCGACTTTTAGAAACCATTCTGTCGATACAAGTAACATTTTATGCACGCAGCTATGATTATGATAGGTATTTAAATAAATACTTGCCTTGAAAATTTTATAGGCTTTAAATTGACCTCGAAAAGCCATTTTGCCCTTGTAAAATTTTATTAGCTATCAATACCGGATAATTCTGTGGTATATACTTACTGCCAGTTTTCCGGCCAGAAAAACGCATTTCCAGCACAGATAAAGATGTAAAATATAGGTACAACGAGCGGTAGAACCTTTGATTGCTCACCTAATTTTGGCGGGTTCAGTTTGGGTGACAATTAAGTACCTGCAAGCAAAAATATTAATTAAATTTAACATCATCAACAATATCATTTTATTGTTATTCACTTATTAAACTGAGGTTAAGTACTAAAGATAGTTTTTCAGTTCGCCGAGATCTTTGTTATACTTTATTACGATGACTTTATAAAATAAAGTTGTTAAAAAAATATAACTGTTCCACAATACATGGATTTATATAAAGTCTATCTCTAGATGGCGCTTGTATGTGACATCGAAGTAAAATACGAAATGAATGGAACAGACCTCGCTAGGGTGGCGCCATCTACAACAGCCCGTCTAGCACAACCATGCTTCGCAATTCTTGTCACACGACATAGCATCACCTGTCACTCTCTCACAGTACTGTACAGAAAGAGATAGGTAGATTTATCTCGCGCGAGAAAGAGTCGCGTGTCCCGTGTCACAGATGTGCTAGAGCTACAGGTCAAAGGAACGTGACTTAGCGTCCTTTTAAATGATGAACTCATGATAACTCCACATGTGTTGAATTTAAAACGACGAAATAGTACCGTCTCACATGGGCCACAACGTCCCTCGACGTAGTATCCGTGAACGTATTAAAGGCCTCAGTATAATCTGGTGTGCTCTGGCCTTAATATTACGTAGCGCTAAATTCGCTCAGGCATCAACACGGGCAGACATTGACACATGTGTGGTTAGTTTGATGTCGGGTCTGGTGTAGATCATTCAATATATGAAATTGTCTATTTATTTACTTAGCCTGGTAACAGACATAAGAACTGGACTTTCTCTTATAATTGACTACATTTCATATTTTTAAGACTACAATTACTTATATTGCTTTTCTGTTTTTCGCTTCGAAACAAGACGGAATCATTTTTTATATATTTGTCCTAAGATTACAATTTTTTTTTCTTAAAAATTTTTTTATTCTCAAATATAGTAACTCCAAAATTATGACATAATAGAAAGGTTACTTTAGTCTAGTGTCTAATTTAAAAAAAAACGAATGACGTTGAGCTTGACATAACTGACAGCTTAATTTTTTCTTGGATAGATCGAATACTACCACTGTATGCAGGCATAGCTGTCGTAGATTTCGGTTATTTTATGTATTCGAAACAGCAGCTAACGAAACTTGCAGTTAACGAAACTTGGCTAAAAACTGGGCAGACGGCGCGCGCGCCCGTCGTGCCCGGCTACCGGCTGCGGCACGTCCCGCGCACGCTCGGGACACGCAAAGGCGGCGGTGGTGTAGGTTTGTATATAAAAAGTGGCTTAAGTGCTCAAATATGTAGTCATCCTTCCTTCCCTAATGTTGAACAAATGTGGATTAAAATCCGAATTTTTGACGCCTTAAGTGACACTATAGCAACCTTTTCGAAATACGATCGAATTATACTTAGCGGAGATTTTAATGTCGACCTGTTGGATCTGAAAGATGTCAAGTCTAAGCGTTTATTGAAGTTTTTATATATATAAATAATTTAAAAATCATATAAAGGGGGCCACTCATTTTATGGGTAAAAGTTCTACTCTAATTGACCTTATATGTTCTGATTCTGATGCCAATGTCTATAGTTCAGAGGTCGACCATGTTGCGGCTCTGGGTGCCCATGCTATGGTCTATGTCGAATTAAATATTAAAAATCCCGAATTAAAACCTAAAACCATAATCTATCGTTCTTTAAAAACGGTTGATATTAGTAGTTTTAACAAAGATGTACTTATGATAAATTGGGAACATATGCGTACAATTCTAAATGTGGAAGATAAACTGAATTTTTTTAATCACAATGTTTTACAATTATTTGATTCCCACGCTCCTCTTAGTAAACACGTAATAAAACAATTTTCGAAGCCATGGCTAACTCCAAATATTCGTTTTATGATGACTTTGCGTAATGATGCTCAAAAAAAAATCCGCAATACTAAGTCTGAATCTGATAAAGAAAATTATAAAAACCTCAAACATTTAGTAAATACTGGGATATATTATGAACAAAAAGCTTATTTCAGCCAAAATATAAATTTACACTTAAATCACCCTAAACTTTTGTGGAAAAATTTAAAACAAAACATTCTTCCGAACTTTAAAAATGAACCCGAGATACCTAAACAGTTTGTTGATCCAGCAGCTATGAATAAAACATTTTTAGATCTTCCAGGTAGTAACGAAATAACTATTGAGACTTTATCCCATTTTCAGAATAACGTTCATAGTGATTCAACCTTTCAGCTTTCAACGGTAAATGAAAACGTCATTAGTAAAATATTACTTCGAACAAAATCCAATGCTATGGGTCATGATGGTGTTAATTTCGATATGGTATTAATCCCTCCCATGTACTTTGGCTGTCATAGTGGATTTAGTAAATACATCAATTAGTACTTCTACCGTTCCCTCACTATGGAAAACCTCTATTGTTCATCCAATTCCGAAAACAGACGATCCCATTAATCTGAAGGACTTTCGACCTATTAGTATTTTACCGTACCTGTCAAAAATTTTAGAAAAAGTAGTTTATGACCAAGTAGGTAATTAAATATTTAGAAGATAATGACATTTTACCGGAGATGCAGTCGGGTTTTAGAAAAAAGCGAGGCACTGGCACAGCTATTCAGGATGTCGTTGATGAAGTTTTAGCTGCTCAAGATCAGGGTCAGGGCACGCTCCTTGTACTGCTCGATTTTTCGAGGGCGTTCGATTGCATTAACGTCCCACTTCTTCTGGCAAAATTAAGTTATTACGGTTTCCAGAAAAACACAATAAAATGGTTCGAGACTTATTTTACTGATCGTCAACAATTAGTCAAAATAACCCAGAGTGACGGGAGTTCTGTGTCATCTGATACAATCACTGTGACAAGGGGAGTACCGCAAGGTTCCATCCTGGGCCCTCTGTTATTCATTCTTTATAGTGCCGACATTATTAAATCCTGTATCAGACATTGTAAATACCATCTATATGCCGATGACCTCCAAATTTACTTCTCTTTTCACCCCAACGAGACAGCCTCTGCAGTTTCCAAAATAACTTCTGACCTGAAACGCATTTCGGATTGGGCCTCTGAAAATTGTCTGGTACTAAATCCCATAAAATCAAAGTACATGGTTCTTGGATCTCTGAGCCAGACAAATAAAATAATAGCCAATAATCCCATTATTGAAATGAACAACGTGAAAATAGATCGTGTTATCGAGGCACGTAACCTGGGTCTGCTGATGGACAGTAATTTACGTTTTGAGAGCCACGTAGCTGAAACGGTACGGAGCTGTATGTACCGTCTCAAAGTTTTATACAATATCCGTGATTTTCTAAGTGTTGACGTCAGGGTGAGACTTTGCGAAGCTCTAATTTTGTCAAAGTTAAACTATTGCATTACTGCTTATGGCCCTTGTTTGTTGGCTCGATCTCAGCGCCAGATACAAAGGGTTCAGAACGCTTGTGCCAGATTTTGTTATAAAATTCCTCCGCGTACTCATATCACTCCCTTTCTAAATAATGCCAAGTGTCTTACGTAAAATGTTACATCGCCAACAACTTATGTTAGCGTGCCTTCTTTTTGACATCATAAAAACACAATCTCCTAGCTACCTATATAAAAAACTGGTTTTTGCTAGTAACAGAAATTGTCATTCGGTCAGAGTACCGCGTACTCTGGTACTGCAAGCTCCAAAACACCGCACGGCCGCTTTCAGAGGGAGTTTTAGGTATTGTGCTACTAAGTGTTGGAATAATATACCACCACCGATTCGGGGTCTGAAATCGAAAGCTAGTTTTAAATCAAAATTCCGGTCACATCTTCTTAAAATTCAACTAGAAAATACCTAAACTCCTATTTCTCTTTATTCTATGCAATTTCATATTCTTATACTTATCTACCTAATAATAAAAAATAATCCAAGTTTAACCATTACCATACATATACAGATATACACCCAAACACGCACACAACCTGTACTTACATAGCACATAGTTTATTACGAATTATCGTTTTTTACGTCGTATACGTTTTAAACCTTCAGCAAGAATGATGTAATATAAATATAAATTAATTTTTATTTTTTCATTTATTAAGATTAAGACTGTGACAGTGCTGCACTGTTTGTCCGGTTCCGGCATTCGTTTTTTAAGAAAGGTTACTGACGGAAGATCAGCGCTGCGTCCTTCGCAGTATTATGCTGAGTCAGCGCCTATTTCATACCACACACATTCTCGATTTTAGTTGTTACAAAAATAAATGTACCTATGTACTTAGTTTTAAGTGCTATTTTCTTTAATGTTTGTTTTCTCTTTGCTAATTATAAAAATGTTTAGCTTATAGGTCACCTTTTAATGTTACTGTTGGTGTCGGTGATGAAATAAAGTTTTTATCTATCTATCTATCTATCTATTATCTTATATTCCTTTACAATTTTTTAAGAGTGTACACGACGAAAAACTCTCTCGATCTCTATATTAATTTACACCTGTTATAAATATTATATGTTGACAATTATGGCAAATAGTATACGAGAAAGGTTCGCCTAAAGAAAGTCAAACTACCTACTGAAAACTTTAGCATCTATACGGCAGATTTGTAGTGGCACGCGCAGGGAATAATCAAATTGTGCTTCTTTATGTTTTTGTACTCTGTGACTAGTCTAGTGAGATGTAATTCTATGTATTACGCATTACATCCACACTCTTCGTACATGTTTTCTACGTTTCACTGACTGTTTGTAACCCTCAGTGTTGTACAGTCAACCAATTTGATTTCTAGGCCACAATAGAACCTTGTCACAATGACAATGATATGAGATCTCAAGCGGCTTTCACATTGACGTTCACTGTGACAAAGTACGAAATGGCCTAGGAATCGAATTGGTTGACTGTACCTAAGGGCCTGTTTATAGCCTGACAAGTCGCTTTTTGTGCCTCGCCATATTGCGGATTTTAGTGGTACTTACTATATATTTTAATTGGCGTCTCTATCGCAATTGATGTTCAAGGTCATCAAATGTTACTGATGTAAACAAATAGATAACATGGCGAAATCTTCCACGAGCTTGAAATATTTTTTTCATAATAAAGCCAAAAATATCCAGTGACGTAGGAAAAGTTGTTTTCAATGTGATTCAATATTTATAAAGAAATTAACGATGAATTGTGTAGTATTCCGATCAAAAAGGTTTTGAAACTGGTTGTTGACATACCACAACCGACATTTTATAAGGCATATCATTATCTATTTATTTTATTTATTTTTCATATACAAGGTGCCCATGAGCATTGCGAAAGATTTTAACCACGCATTCCTGAGGTCCTAATGAGTAATAAATCTTATATGAACCTAGGCCAATTTATTAAAGAAAAACATAAATTGGCCTAGGTTCATAAATAAGATTTTAACTCCTTAGGACCTCAGGAATGCGAATTTATTTAAAAAAAAAAGCATAAATTGGCCTAGGTTCATATATAAGATTTATTACTCCTTAGGACCTCAGGAATGCGTGGTTAAATCTTTCGCAATGCTCATGGGCACCTTGTATGTATATATGACGTATGGACGTGAATGCTATATGAAAGTTGTTTGTATTGTATAGCGCCACTATTCATTTACAATACTATATGCTGCCAGTCATTTTCATTAGTGATGAGCGCGAGTTCATACAATGTATATCTTTGTATTCGTTTCTAAAATGGTACTCCAAACTTGCATCACGAAAGCAATAAATTATTTTCCAATCTAAACACTCGGTTGAATGCAATTCGATAGGATGCAGTGCATCAATTCTACATTACCATGTAACGATAACGACCGAAGTAAACGGACATTCTAGACACGATATTTCGTGTTACACTGTCGTTTCGTGTACATCTGTACATTTATCTTTAGAGTACAAATACAACTCCAAATCCTCTTTATTGCACACTCATAATACACAGAGATAAAAAAACATGAGAGATATCATCATACATTTAGGAATCAAACTCTCGTCGGTGTAGCTGATGTAGTACTCGTATATAGCTGTCTCCATCTATGCCTATCCATAGCCAAATCCTTGATTTTCCTATACGACATGACGTTTACCTTCTCTTTTAGGGTTCCGTACCCAAAGGGAAAAAATGGGACCCTATTACTGAGACTTCGCTGTCCGTCCGTCCGTCTGTCATCAGGCTGTATCTCAAAAACGGTGATAGCTAGACAGTTGAAATTTTCACAGATGATGTATTTCTATTGCCGCTATAACAACAAATACTAAAAATAAAATAAAATAAATATTTAAGGGGGGCTCCCATACAACAAATTATAGAACTTGAATTGCGTATTTTTTCGTTTTAGGCTGAAATTTGATATGGTTAAATCTCGACTGCACACAATGCAATAGGCTAGGCATTCGACTTTTTTTTACATCCCCGATGGCAAACCTGGTCGCGTTAAGTTTGCGCCTCATTTATATATGTACAACGCCACGGCGCAAATATTATACGCGATTTTTGGCGATATCTAAAAATACACTCGAATAAGCGTGCTGTATTACAGACAAAGATGTTTTCATCACATTTGCTCGTAAAAGATGGTATTACATGCAGGTGTACTGAAGGACAAATGCCTATATAGTTCCCGCGGGAGTTATAAATTGTTATAACTCCCTCGGGAGTTATGGTTTTAGTTTTAAAATATAGTACGCAACGCACTCGCAGATTACTTCAGACTAAGGAGGTTTTAATCCAGCCAAGGTTTTTTGTTGTATAAACAAAACTTGCCTACCAGCAAATTTTATTGTGTATTGAATTAATACGGTATATGTAACTGCATTAATATTTATGTTTTACAATTATTTAAGTGCATTTTGCAATAATTTTATTAAATTAAATTTTGAATTATCGTTACAATCAGGCAGTATAGCCTGTCAAGTTTCTAAACGAAACGCAGTTCTTAGCTTTATCTGTGGTAGACGACACAAAAAAAAAAGAAAAAAAAAGATGTAAAATTATTGGTTAGGAACTATTTAGTTTTTTAACAAACTTACCTACTGTTCATATTTAAGTTTTTTAATATTACGGTGTTAATTATTAGCTGCATCATATTGTTAATTGTTATTTGTTTAATAATAGATGGTAAGATTCTGTGTATATTTGTTTTCTGTTATAAGCTGATGGCCGTTTTGCCAGTGCTTATAGTAAATTAGAACAATTAACTATACAGAAAAAAGTTGGTTGTCAATCATTATCGTTTAATGTTTATTTTTGCCTTATTTATATGTTATTTACGCCCAAATGTGATGAAAAATATTGTGTGTAAGGCGGGTAGTAAGGGGATTACAAACTCGGGACTTTAAAAGCCCTCCGCCTTCGGCGTCGGGCTTCTAATGGACCTTCGTTAGTAATCCCCTACTTACTACCCTTATGACACAATATACTATTATATGAGAACACACAAGTCTTGCAGGGAACTGCATAGGATAAAGTAGTTTGAAAACTTTTAATGCATCATTATAAAATCGCTGCGTGTTTCGAGGAAGTTGCAGTTTGTTTTCGACTTTGGAATTTTCGTCATTTCGCGTACTAAATTATTAATTTTCCTTATGGCTCTTGTTTGTTAAATTAGTATAGTTTTATAAATAAGAAATACATAAAATTTAGATAATCATCGATTAATCCAACCTATTCTTATAGGTACTTACGTGCATCTCTACAAACATGTTTGTTCTCGTAATCAAGAACAACTCCGTTTACGTTACTTATAATTGTCATATATGACAATTATAAGTAAAAGTACTTACATTTTTTAAAGATAAACGGAGTTGTTCTTGATTACGAGAACAAACATGTTTGTAGAGATGCACGTAAGTACCTATAAGAGTAGGTTGGATTAATCGATGATTATCTAAATTTTATGTATTTCTTATTTATAAAACGTATATATATATATTTATTATAAAACTTTTAAAATTAAACGTATATATTAATATATATATTTAATAGCATTATGATGTGGTATGCATTCCATATAATCTTATTAACTAATATTATACGTATGGGATTACTAACATAGAGCAAACAAATACTTGGCACTGTATTTGCCTTTCCTGACAAATCATTTCAATGTTTAATTATTAACTAGGCGTTGTATAATACTGACAACCACAAAACTAATGGTTCCCCAAACATCATCAGAGAGGGGATTATGAATGTAGATACGTAAATAATATAATCTTTTGCACATATTAATAATTAGGTACGTATAATGCAAAATTATTAACAGATATGCTCAGTACAATATCATAACTCGTGACAAATAACAATTTGAGCTTTTTTTTTTATTATAGGGGATGCGACTGATGTTGAATAAAATTTATACAACATAGTGTAGTTGTATGAATGAAATTAGCTCAATATGTCATGAATAAAATAAACCAAAAAAAGTTTTTTTTTTTTATATGTGACTTCAAAGGTGCGAAAAATTTATGATTATTTTTTTTAACCCAAATGAATATTTTAGAATTGTTTTTAGAATACTCATAATTTAACAAAACAATAATTGTACAACAACCATGAACTTTAACGCACTTTTTCACAATGAAAATGGATTACTTATTTTCTCCATACAAATACTGGTACCCAATTCACAGATGACGTCATAATATGTAGATAGGCCAATTGTATGGAGCGATTTCAGTGCTCTGTAAGAATGTTGAACTTTGACGGTCATTTCTGACTTTTAGAGCAGTCTAAGTATAGGTAGTCCCATATAGACATTAGATCCCAATAAAAATAATTAATTGATTGACACCCTCAAAAAAAAAATTGTCCGCGCGCCTGTTGGACATTATCGCTTATGATTATGACCTTGGTACTTCTAGGTACTTATAGGGGGGAGGGGTGCGTTATCTTATCTTATCACAGTTCAGTTCAGTTTTTTATTCACTTTGAATGGCACCCGACTAATCAAATCCTTTTTTCTACTTTCACATTGGTTCGTCAGTAAAGTTGATCTCAATAGACATGCTATGCTGTATTACGCAAACGTTACCAATTCTTAATTGGTCCTATATAATAGTTACATCGAAACCTGGCTTCTACTGAGAGGTAGATTCGAAAGTACTTTCTACTTACTTTGTTATCGCTCGGCGTGCCTAAGGGTTCGATCATTTGTCCCCAACAGTACAAGCAATTAGCAACGCAGTCAATCGCTATGCGAGTCAGCTACAAGCCGTCAATTAGATAGCAATTTGGCAGTCTGCCAATAATTACTGTCCAATAAGGGCCGATTGTAAGAATGCCAATATATCTGCAAGATACTTCCCTTTTCATTAAGCCCAGTCCCTAAGGGGGTTAAGTGACGTTCGGGAATTTCGGCCGAGACAATGAGGAAGACAAATTGCGATAAGGATTACGGTATCGAGTATTTTTAGCTCGCCGATTTGGTAAAGGAAGGGTTTCATTTAATTGTGTAAAGTATACACAATTTTACAGATTGTTTGATGAGAAAGGACAATCTCAATTAAGTTGTTATAGAAGATTTCTGAAATGGATTTAGTCAAAAGTACGCAAGTGGGTACCTAATGCATAAATATATACTTTATATTTAAATAAAACAATTTAAACGAAATATACCGCGTATATTAATTATTTGAGCTTCCCTGACGTTTCGGTAGCTTTACAGTTATCGTTATCAAAGGTTGACAACGCTACCGAAACGTCAGGGAGGCTCAAATAATTAATAAGTATACGCGATATAATCCGTTTAAATTGTTTTATTTAAATGTGTGACAGTCGCGGAAACCAAAGAAAATATACTTAATATTTTGAGGTTTTCTTTGCTTACTTGTATAATATATAACGATACATTTTATTATTCGATTCGACTTGTAATCCATGTCAGTCAATGGAGGGATTTTATATTATGTGACGTATAAGCATGACGTATTGAAGCATACCTTCTAATAAACATAAAATTTATCAAAATTCAAAGCAAAGATTACAGTTTAATCAAGTGAAACCATCTGAAAAGTAATGCGGAGCACGAAAATTAAAATGAAACTCATTCAATATTCATACAAAGTGTATCAGGTTCAATCAGCGTGTGATCAAAATCCGGGTGAAAATGATCATATTTCCGCTTTTTACCTCACACTTATTTTCGAGGCTTTCTCGACAAATATTCGGGGCAAATTCCGGCGCGTTCATAATCTTTTCCTAGAGCAAATATCGCCTTTATCCGGCACTCCGTTTTTTTCCTTTTACCGAAGGCTTATCATGATAAAATTCTTTAGGAGAATTTTTAGCTCGGATGTAGTAAATTGAAGCTATTGTAGTCATAGTCTGGTGTATTCAAGTTAATGGAAATGAATAAAGTTTACTTTTAGACTTTGTTAATAAAATACATCGTGAATGATTTAAGCTAAGCTTTTCTATTCGCAATGAAGAATAGAAAACCGTCGCAATAAACTCTTTTTGAAATGAGATCCATTTGTTCGTATTTTAGTAGGCAAATTGCTTACTTTATAGACCCATTAATAGCAAATCATGACCTGGCCTAAGCATTACAAATTCGTCTGCTTAAAACGTAAATAAAATTTATACAAGCAAAAGCTCTTTAACGCTTTCAAGTCGTTGGGCTAAAGAGTTAATACCTATCTTCATTATCGCCAGAATACAGCTATTTATGAAAACGGTAGATAAAATCATAATGAAAATGTTGCATGTTTACAATCTTGATGATAGAAGAAACTTTAAGGCATTGTTACAAGTTAATGGAACAGGATATTTGATGTGCGTAATGGACACAGAGAAAATTGGGTTTCACGTGGAAGTTTTAGCATAGTCACTTCTTTTAAACAGCCCAAAAATATTACAGTTTCAAAGAGAAAACAAAAATGACATTTTCGATACCATATAATCAGGGATCAGGGTTCGTTAAATGCAAGCAAAATTCATTGAAATAGGGCTGTAACTGGTTGTCATACGTAATTTTCGTCGATTTTCTCGCATTTTACGACCCCTGCATAAAACATCACGCTAAATGTTATATGAACTCATGGAACACCAGGGTATTTGTTTTACTATCATCATCATCGGGTATGGGTATTGTACCATAAGGGGTGTAATAATTTCAGATGAATTACAATAGCCTAACATAACACAACTCGGATACGTTTACAAAATGGGAAAATTTATGGTTTAAATAAATTTTATATTAATGTAAGTATGTACTTAACATTGATTTGGAGAGCCTTACATGTTCCGTAAAATTAGTTTCCTCTTGGGATTTTCCGGTAGATTCACGATCTGACTTGTAAAAGTGGCCTGCTTAATTGAATAAATCGCCCCCTGCCTGCTATACGGCCACATCTCAAAAAACCATTTTTTCGAGAAATCGATTGTTAAAGTTTTGGCAGCGTAGTGCGTGGTAGTAAAACGGGGATTACTCCCTGAGTTTTGGGTCAATTAATTTTTGATTTAGCTCTTTTTACTCAAGATGATATAATGCTTCTAATGAATACATGTTTTTGTATAAAATATGTATATTTTTTAAGATACAAGACCTTTAAGTCAGGTACTTAGAGTTGTGGCCATATTGAAGACACATTTTGTTGAGATTTTGAGATGCGTCCAAAACCGCACAAGAAAATTATGGGAAAATGGTTACATGAAAATATAAATACACCCACCAAAATAGTTAAAATACCTGTATTAATCAACTTTTGTTACAGTAAGAACATTACTTTACTGTAAATGATAATCAGTGCATCCAGCTTTTCTACTTATTATTAGGTTCAGGAATACTGGACGAAGACTGGTTCGATTCAGAGTAGCAATTTACGTGAGTCGGTATTTACTCACAGTTCTATTCTGGCATAGTCTCGAATAATAGAATTCCACCTAAGTTCAACCGCTCCAAAATAATAGCCATACTGAAACCAGGTAAGCCAGATGACGACCCAAAGAGTTACCGACCAATTGCTCTACTTAGTTACGTCTACAAACGTTTGGAGAGACTAATCTACATCGAATCGAATCTATTGCCGACAAAATAATTCCTGTGGAACAGGCTGGATTCCTTAGTGGCCGGAACTGCATGGATCAGTCAATGCAGCTCACAACACACATAAATGCTGGGTTTAAGAGGAAAGAGAAAACCGTGGCAGTCCTTATCGACCTCTCAGCTGCATTCGATACCGTATGGAGACAGTGACTTTTCTATAAGCTCACGACCGTAGTGCCCTGTAGAAAGATTGTGAGACTAATTAACTCTATGCTCAGCAATAAGTTACTTTGCACTATGTCAATCTCTGCTAAGTTACTGCATTACTACCTGGGGTGGCACTGCCAAAACAACTCTGCTGAATTTAGAAAGAGCACAAAGAGCAATTCTCAAGGTCTCCACTTTCCGTCCTTTTCGTTTTCCTACTAACCTCTTATACAAATCATGTGAAATTCTGACAGTTCGTCAACTATATATCTTGAACACAGTCCTAAAACAACATTCCAGACTCCCTTACAACCCTGACTACACTAATAAGCGACGTAAAGACTTTGTTTGCCCAACTATCCATTGCAGACATCCATTCTCTTCAAGATTTTTTCAATTCCTAGGCCCACTGCTATATAACCGACTTAATGCGAAGTTAGATTTTTTCCCGCTTACTTACGTGATCTGTAAGAAATCACTTAAGGTCGCCCTGCAAAACCTGTCTTATGACGATACAGAGAAGTTATTAATTGTATTTAAGTGAGTGATTTAACTATTTTTAATTATAGTTTATATACTTTTTACTTTAGGGACGCATAAATGTTGTTCCCGTAGGAACCCATAGTATATATTTTCTTAATTTATTTACATAAGCATTCAATAGTGTTTAAATTTTTGCATATGAATAAGTTGTCATTGTTTGTCCTTTTCTCAGCCTGAAACACAGGATTATCCTAGTTCAGGCGCGTAGTATTATCGTCTAGTTATAAGTCTGTTTAGTCCGTAGTCATCACAGCTGTAATATGTTTTTTGAATAAATTTATTATTATTATTATTATTATTATAAGGGAATTTATCATCTATCTTAAAGCACTCCAAGCAAAGTCAGGAAGCTGAACAATAGACTACCGCAGGGATCGGTCCTGGCCCTGCTCCTGTTCAACCTACAACTCGCGATCTGGAATATCTTGGAAAATACTTTAAAAAATGGTGACTGCAGTCCGTTGCTAGTAAAACAGAAGTTGCGACATTCCATCTCTGCAAGTAAGAAGAAAATTATGGGCCAAAAATCGGCTTCAGAGAGACGGCGATGAAATTAAATCCTACACCAAAGTACTTGGGTGCAACTCTAGACCGCACTCTCACCTATCCGCTACATATTAGTAAGGGAAAAAGCTACAGACGCGGAATAACATACTCCACAGACTAGGGGGAACTACTTGGGGAGCAACAGCTGATGTGCTACGCACTACCGGTTTTAGCCAAGTTTACTCCACGGCAGAGTATTGCGCGCCAGTTTGGCTCAACAGCGCACATGTGCATCGGATAGACGTAAAGCTAAACCAAACCATGCTATGTATATCGGGAACCATCAAAATGTAATCCTCTGGTTTGGCTGTGTTGAGTCATATAGCTCGCGCCGAACTAAGAAGACATCAGGCACTGGTCCACGAAGCACAAAAAGTCATGGATCGTCCCGATTTGCCCATTCATGCAGAGCTCGCAAACCCGCCTCATCGGTTGAAGTCGAGGCACCCGCCGTACCATACTTCTCGAGACCTGCTGCAATCAAATTCTAACCTACTTGCAACTCAAATCACCCGACTTACTCAGAGATGCAAGTATAAATCCCACGGTAAAACCTCCTGGCTTCATTCTGCCTCGAAAACAATGGTGCCAGATCAACAGGCTCAAAACTGGGAGTGGCGATCCCGAGACTTCCTCTACAGATGTGGTTGGAGAGACTCACAGTATAACGGCGACCCTGCAGACTTGTTTGTCCTCAGTAACGACGCAATTCATTGGATAAAAGATCTTGGATTTAACTTATAATTGTATATAAATGACTACATAATGGGAAAATTTTACTACGAGAAACCATTAAAAAAAAAACAAATAAACTTATACAAAAAGGAGGCTAAAACTATTAGAAAGTATTATGCTATACGAATAAATTAAAATAAATAATAAGTACTATAGGTACTTACTGTTGTGATACAGTCAAATGCCCTTTAATTCGCTTATATTTAAAGCGATTCATCGGAATAACACTCGAATAATCTTTATGCCTTTAGGACGCAACTCAAAAAATTGATTATAAATTAATGTTATACAGACATAACTCCAAAGTGGCTGTCTTGCAGGGAGTCAACTGACAATTTTTGATCAGATCCATAAGGCCACTTGTGGAAAAAAGGCTTTTAAGGACACTTTTTCTTATATCTCTCGAAATAAGGTCGTAAATTAGACAATTTTGAATACGAATCAGCAATAATCTAAAAAAATTTTTTTTTTGAGATGTGGCCGTATAGCAGGCAAGGGGCGAAATGATATCAATTTCAAAATTGAGCTCATTTTACTGATTGCAAAGAAGACAATCAAGAACCAATTAATGTAGCAGCAAAGTTTCATAGAATAATTTACAAAATGACTATAATTTAAGGCAAATTGTAGAGAAATGAGTCGATCAGTGCATTTTTATTCACATTCGATTCTAGAGCTTCTAAAGATGGCATAAACTTGGACATTTTCTCGTTCACTGGACAATCTAAGCATACTACATGACGGACGATTCTTCCTGGAGCAAAGTCTTTTAAGGAGAACTTGGAGCGTGAAACTTGTGATGTGACGGACTGGCTGTGGTCATCCTTTGCCGTTTCTGGGAAGTGCACAGTGTGTAAGCGGCAACCGAATCTCGGTCGAGATTAGTTTGGTCTTGTTTCATTAGGACGTAGATTGCGCTGTGTATGTACTCGTTGGTGCATATGTTACGAGTAAAGGAAGGTTTCTGGATTTCTACTTCATTTCACCATTATTTTTATTAAAGCAGTAACGTCTGCTAACGTAAAGTTCAGCTGAATATTGGACCAACAAGTAAACAGCAGTTTTACAATTGGGAGTATTATGTTTAAAGCATTTAAAAAAGGAACTGTCAATGTCACGACTACTTTTTAATTTTCTTTGCAATTCCATGTCGACTAAACTAATGTTAATGTTGTATACCTCCAGAATGAGACCAAAAGCCAAATAAACTTCTAAAAAAAAATTTGTCTAAAAGAGCATTTCTCAAAAAGTTTTTACACAATTAAGACAGAAAATTAAAGTCCGATATAAATTTCCTATTTTGCTACCAATTTTCTTTATGATCTTCAATACATTTGGTATCAGATTATATTATAATTAAAAATGTATAAGCATAACAGAACCTTAATAATTATCGAACATAGCCATAACATTGATATAAAATTACTAAAATAATTGGTAACAAAATAGGAAATTTATATTTGACTTTAATTTTCTGTCTTAATTATTGTGTAGGTACAAACTTTTTTAGAATTGCTTAAAAAACTATACGACGCAAAAATAAACTAACCATAGATTCTGACTCTTTTAAAATTTGACGTTTAAGTTCAGTCCCAATCTGATTGCGGTTAAACATAATAACAGACAATATGGAAATAGGTCTTTAACTTGTTAAATTGTTTGCCTCTATTGTATTGTAATGTTAAGTGGCATCTGTATTTGTATTTCTTTCTTCTTGGGGTGTGCAACAATAGTTATTTTCACCTCACTCGCTCGGAAAACCTCCGTTTATAGGGCGAAATCTGCGTGCAAAAGTCTATTTTATCCGCTAGCGTGCAAAAGTCATTTGAATTTCGAACACGAGGATTTTGATTCTCTGTGGTGCATGTAACTTTTTTAAATTTAAGACTCATTCAACGCGTGACTGATTTCATCAGTCGATAAATCTTCGAATAACCAATCAACGCACGCTAATAAAGGGCGATCTGGTCAGGCCGGCTAAAATCATATGTACGTTTGAATACTTCTTTTTTTTAAAATACACCTACAATGTCACGTCCAGAAACCTGGTTTGTGGATACAGATTTTTAAGTTTTTATTTTTTCTACACTTTATTTTATGATGAATATGTTTATATATATTAATAGTAAGTATTTCAGTTTCATTTACATATTTTGACTAGTAAATATATTAAATACAACACAAATTTTAATATTTATTTGTTATAAAAGTTGGAACATAAGAGTGTAATTTCTGAACGCACCCGAGAAAAAAATAATAATTAAAAAGTTGGAAGTTTCACAATGGCTTAGGTTTAAACGCCTACCAAATAAGATTAAACGCCTACCAAATATATTGATAAATTACTACCAATAAATTCTTAATGCTCACCAAAACGGATGAATGCTCACCAAATAGTTTACCCCAAATTATTCTATAAATAAAGCAAATAATTTTTTTTCTTACATCCTATAAAAATATATGCACACCTAAAAAGTTAATTTCAGATCAAATAATCTAAATTACTGTTAAATGGATGTCACCAATATTTTATATCATTACTTCCATTTTAGTCATTTTTGCTGAGGCAAAAAACTAAATGCTCACCAAAATGGCTTTTTCTCAAACATCCAATGAAATGTCTTTACGTTCCTTAAAATAGGCTCGGAAGTATCGCTTTTTGGGCGCAACAACTCGAGAAGACTGTAAAGGGATTTCATACTGCTTTTCAGGCCTAGGCCTGCAAAGTAACTTTTTTTTGGTTTCAACAACAAGGTCATTCACACAGCTGGCTGGTTTGACAAAAAGCAGGTTTTGTTTTTAAAGATTGGTTGTTAGACACTTGTGGAAAAAAAAATTCAAGATGGCGACTTTTTTTTCAAAATTTCAAATTGGTGCTAGGCGGCTAAAACTCGGTATCGGGGGGCTCTCGGGGCTCAAAAATATGAATCTGAAATCTTGTCCGAAAATTCGGTCAAATTCGGAAAATATCGAAAAAAAACGTTTTTTTTTTCACAATTTCAAATTGGTGCTAGGCGGCTTAAACTCGGTATCGGGGGGCTCTCGGGGCTCGAAAATATGAATCTGAAATCTTGTCCGAAAATTCGGTCAAATTCGGAAAATATCGAAAAAAAACGATTCAAAATTTCTAAATTGGTGCTAGGTGGCTAAAACTCGGTATCGGGGGGCTCTCGGGGTTCAAAAATATGAATCTGAAATCTTGTCCGAAGATTCGATCAAATTCCGAAAATAGCGAAAAAACAACGATTCAAAATTTCAAATTGGTGCTAGGCAGCTAAAACTCGGTATCGGGGGGCTCTCGGGGCTCAAAAATATGAATCTGAAATCTTGTCCGAAAATTCGGTCAAATTCGGAAAATATCGAAAAAAAAAACGATTTGTATGGAGAAAATTTCAAATTGATATAGCATAGCTAATATAATGACTACCGCACATTATGGAGCGTTTTTTAGGGATATAAAAAAAAAACTAACCTAACCTAACCCGGCCGAGTCGGATCTGCTCTGAAAGGTGATCAGGATTAGATGGATACCTAGCTGAAACACTAATTTATGAAAACAATATTTGGTGAGCAAAACATCCATTTTGGTGAGCAAAACATCCATTTTGGGAAGCAAAAAGATATTTTTTGGTAATCATTTTGATGTTTTATGAAAACAATATTTGGTGAGCAAAAAATCCATTTTGGGAAGCAAAAAGATATTCTGACTCAACATAAAATTATTCTGGTGTAATGTATATCGATTTTGGTATACAAAATGATTTAATTTGGGGAGCACTGTATAGAGTGAATTTATATTAAATGGAGGCAATTCAATTTATTTGGTATTTAGTTTTGGGGGTATAAAATCCATTTTGGTGAGCATTTAAATTGTACCCTTTCACAATTCAGCACGTAAACAACGTAAATTTGTTCTGTTCTGTGGAGAATACATACTGTTGTCTTACTTTATAGAAATATCGAAAACAAGAAAGTTAGGCCCAATTTGGAGTATTTATTCAATGCTAAAAGCCTGCATTAAAACGAAAAAGGATTTGTTATAAATATTTGGAGACGATAAGTAATTTACCGAAACTATTGGCGTTTTTAAAGAAGATAAAGCCGAAATAATCTTGTTCGGATCCCATCGTCCAATAACTTCCAAAGCAAGTGTTATGGAAAATACTTCCGAGTGGCCAACTAATCCTTCCCAGAATGCCATTCTCCCACATTCACAACGAATGTGTCAAGTAGTTTCAAATACAAATATAATATAACAGTGCTTAAGAAAAATTCAACGATAAAATATACACGACGATAATACAAATTACGGCCATATTACTTTAATTGTGAAAACTTCCAACATTTTAATTATTATTATTTTTCTCGGGTGCGTTCAGAAATTACACTCTTATGTTCCAACTTTTATAACAAATAAATATTAAAATTTGTGTTGTATTTAATATATTTACTAGTCAAAATATGTAAATGAAACTGAAATACTTACTATTAATATATATAAACATATTCAACATAAAATAAAGTGTAGAAAAATAAAAACTTAAAAATCTATAACCACAAACCAGGTATCTGGACGTGATATTATAGGTGTATTTAAAAAAAAAGAAGTATCCAGACGTACATAATGATTTTAGCCGGCCAGACCAGATCGCCCTTTATTAGCGTGCGTTGATTGGTTATTCGATGATTTATCGACTGATGAAATCAGTCACGCGTTAAAGGAGTCTTAAATATAAAAAAGTTACATACACCACAGATAATCAAAATCGTCGTGTTCGAAATTCAAATGACTTGCACGCTAGCGGATAAAATAGATTTTTGCACGCAGATTTCGCCCTATAAACGGAGGTTTTCCGAGCGAGTGAGGTGAAATGAGTATTCTATTCTATTATATTCTATTGTGATTACTCAATCAGTATTCAACGGTGAAGTTGAGGGCTTGCTAGTGGAAGCATTTCAACACGAATTCATTTTATTACATCTCGTGAAGCGAAACGAGCCAAGTGTGATTGATCTGGCTATTTTTATACATCGCGGTCAAAACTTCCATACGTACAGGTGTATAATTTATTGCTGCTGCGATTTAAGACATTTAGGATGTATTGGTACGTATTCAATATGCCGAACTGACATCATCGGCAGCCATTCGGGTAGTTTATAACTGTAAATATATAAAAAAAATTCAGAATCCTATTTTATTAATTTGAATAATAATCATCAAAATCAGTCGTAACACTTCGCCGCTAATGCCGAACAAATGGGTCCTTTATTGTTTTCACAACGACCAGTCATGTCCTAAGATAACAAAATAAATAAATAAAACCAACCACCACAAAACCAAACAAAGTATAGATTGTTGAATACCTCTGCATTTCCAGTATTTATTATATGAATGCCCAACCTTGTTATGTGTCGTACATAAATTATACTCGTATGGAGCCCCCTTGTAATGTTCGCTTACGTCATGAAAGCACTCGAGCCGGGCGTTATGGACACAGCATTGAAAGCAGTGCAAACGGAAAATCTATACTGATAATAATATCAGAGAACATTCAAACAATAGGTAAAGGAGCGGGGGTATTTGATTTACATGAGTTTATTCAAGTTACAACAGGCATTGCATATTTTAATAACAAGTTTTATCATACATTTTTGTCTCTTTTTTTACTGGCGATTGTAAATTGTATAGAATTACGCCAATTGCTCATCGAGGCGAATCAAACAAGCCAAAACTTGATGAGGATATTGATGTGGTATTAATTATATTAGGTACAGAATTTCTATGACCATTTTTTAATTGCATCACAGATAAGTTCCATGTTTTAATAACATTTGGTTATTGAGTTTTGCTTTCAAATTAGTTTTTCAGCATATTTCAATTCAAAAATTGGTAAAATAAAATATTCTAGGTACTCAAACTAATTAACACGTGACGTAAACGTGTGCAATGGTTAAATCAAAACTCTATAACCAATGTTATTAAGATAAGGAACTTATCTGTGATGCAGTTAACATTCTTCATAAAAAAACCCATAGAAATTGTTGGTAACAATGGTACTTATCAAAATAAACCTAATAAGATAAATAACCAAGATAAACCCCAAAACAACGAAGCCCACTGTATGGACAGGATATCTGTTAATCAGACAAGAGCCATTCCTAAAGACGATTCATCTAAATGAACACATGAAATAGGCGCCTCTATACCCCGAGATTGTTTGTTTAGTAACTAATTGACTTCCCTCTCTTATTATGTGAGTGATGAGTATCATTTAGCTGGGAAAATATCATCGTTTGTAGTTAATTATTGTAGTGCCTGAAGCTACAGATACTCTATCTATTAATTGGCGGAAACGCCAAGCGACTTTTGCTAAGTTATGCCCTCAATAAATTTTGTTACTATTCGAAGCTTGGAATACAGCTGTATTTTGTGTGCGGTAGAAAGATGCCCTAATTTTAAGAGAGACCAGTCTGTTCGGGGCTGTACTTATACGTCTTGAAACAATTTTTAGAACCCTTAAATGTCAATATAATTGCATGTTTAAGGCAGCGCTGACCGAAATATATTATATTATATTTAGGTACTAGCAAGAGGACGATTATTTGGCTTGGACGAGTCGTTCCCAATATGGTAGGTATGGACAAACAATAGGCTAGTTGACTCATATCAAATTTTAATAAACTAATGTTTATTCCGTATAGTATTTAGCAAAGGAAACCTAAATATATATTTTTCAATTCATAAAAGTGAAAGATGGCTGAAAAAATTTTATTTGAAAATATGGTTTTTAATCTGTATTTTGAAATGCTTAAATGCCATTCTGTATCTGTATCTGTATGATAGTGACGTCATCGGTCATGTAAACAAAACTGAAAGTCTACTTTGACAACTTCGAATAGTGCCGTCCCTCTCGATCTCCTGTCAAAAGTATATTGGAGTGAGCGGAATGGCACTATACGACGGTCGAATTTCGAATATTTACAAGTAATTCTACGTCACGCCACAGACTAGCAAAAGGGAAAAATTGCGGACGGCGTCTTTGACTGTTCATGAAATTTCTAATTTTCAATTGATAAATAAAATAAAAATTGATTTACCTTTCTAGCTTTCACAAATTTTTTTTTAGAGCTAGTAAGATCATTATTAACCATTTCAAATATATTTCAAAACTGGGCCTACTAGTCTATTACAAAATTATTCTTTTATTGAATTATGAGGATTCTGAAGTAAAAAACATATAATTATATTCTTTCAGATAAAAACATGTATGTAAACTCTTTATTGTACATTAAAATATAGATAGCAAGGACATTAAACTAATGATATGTACAAAGGCGAACTTATCCCCGTAAGGGATTTCTTCCAGTTAACCTTTGAGCAAATGAGAGAGAACAAAGAAGATCCAAGAAGATAGGCAAAACTATTAAAAATGCACAGAGACACTAAAGGCTTACGCAAAAAAAAGACAAAAACATAAACTTACACATTATGAATATAAATAAAAATGGGTGGTTGATGACTCATATTTCGAAACAATTTTATTATTTTCTTAATTTCATAGCATATTACTTATACACAGCATTATACTTTTATGCATGTAACTAGAGTATGTTGTATAATCCAACATCAGTCTTCGTTCCTATTTCGACATTCCTGTTAAATAAAATAAAAAATATCGGACAAACTCACATAAATCGATCTAGACCCAAATTAAGCTCAAGAAGACTTGTGTTATAGGTACTAGACGACGATATGTACATACTTATATAGATAAATATATACTTAAATACATAGAACAACCATGACCCAAGCACGAATATTCGAGTTCATAACACAAATATTTGCCCTGGCCGGGATTCGAACCCGGTACCGCCGGCTCAGTAGGCAGGAGCTCTACAAACTGTGCCAAACGCGTCGTCAAAAAAAAAACACGGATCCATGTAAAAGTTACATAGAACCGCGAACCCTGCAAAATTCAGCCAACGCAATGAGCAACGCGACTTTAAAAAGTTTACACTAGTAGTTTGATATACTATCTGTGACGTCGGCACGTAAATCAAATGGTGAGCAACAATGGATGCCAGACGGAGAAAATATTTACAGCCTCTAAATATAACTTTATTGTAAAAACCGGCCAAGTGCGAGTCGGACTCGCGCACGAAGGGTTCCGTACCAATATTGAACAAAAAACACGTTCTTTGTATTCCTCCTTCCTCCTCCTCCTTTAATTTTTACTTTTTTTATCATTTGTTGTTATAGCGGTAACAAAAATATACATTCTGTGAAAATTTCAACTGTCTACCAGTAACGGTTCATGAGAAAATGCCCGTTGAACGAAATATCATGCAAAAAGCCCTATTTTTGTATGGGAGCCATTCATGATAAAACAAAACTAATTAAGGGGTAATTAGTATTGTTTTATCATGAATAGTATTTGTTGCTATAGCGGCAACAGAAATACATCATCTGTGAACATTTCAACTGTCTAGCTATCACCGTTCTTGAGATACAGCCTGGTGACAGACGGACGGACGGACGGACAGCGAAGTCTCAGTAATAGGGTCCCGTTTTTACCCTTTGGGTACGGAACCCTAAAAATCACGTAATGTTCGCTTGTGCGTGACTCTTCAGGAATACACGTAGACGGTTAGATTGAAGTAGCACTAAGTGTTCTCTTTTTGAAACTTTTTATATCCTAATACTTAATGTTTCGAAATAGCAAATGAATCATGTTTTAGTCCTTGGTAAATACCTGACACGAAATTTACGAATTGACGCAGTTAAGGGAATAGTTTCACAAATAATTATATTGGACATTTCAACAATGTCCTAGTGACTAAGTTTTAATTCTTGAATGTAGTTTTGTGTAAATGGGTTCATTTTGGCTTTGCTATGTCCTCGTCTTGATATTCCTAGAAATTTAGCGGATAGCGATGTTTGAATTCTTCGAGATTAAAAACGAAAAAAAAACCATTACCTACATTTTAATTATCTGCTCCTTTCAAATTATCATTTTGTCTTGCCGGTAAACGGTATTGTGTGAATGATTCCAGATAATCGTTTTCTTTTAAAACTCAAGTGCCGCTTTCATTCACTTTTAGCGTGTAATTTTAAAAGCTATAACTAGGCGTTGGGTTTTTGATAGTACGGTAGGACTTTAGAGAACTATGGAGCTGATATTAACATTAAAATATATCTCATACTCATTCATCTATTTTCTATTTCATTCCAAACTGCCTTTATGATTATTGAAGTTAACATAGCCTAGCATTAAATGACTGAAATTGTAAATAAAATCAAATTTGTACAATATTGCAAACTACATTTTTTAATTGTCAATATCACGCGTTTTTTTGTCTCAACTGTCAAAGTCGCAAATATTTACGTATCTTATAATAAAGAAGAAACAATACACAAATCAGGTTTTTGTATATTCTTCTGACTTTGTCCTTGACAAAAAATAATAATTGCGGATAAAAATACACTTCTAACTATGAGCATGAATTGTATATCAATTTTGATATCGACTTCATAGATTTCGAAGTCCTACCATGCTATCAGAAGTTCAATGCCTAGTTATAACGAGAGAAGAGTAAACAAAAAAGATTTCACTGGGTGTAATGAGGTGATGAACCTTAAAAATAGCACACCCCAATTTCGCGCAACAATTTGTCACCAATAGCTTAGTGCGGACCTGTGAAAGTCAGTTTTGACAGCTAAAATGGATTGCACTGGTATGAGTATGACGTATGTGACGTATTGCAGTATCAATCATAGCGTCCCGCTTACATCAACCTGAAGTGACAGTGATGGGAATATTTATCAATCGGTCCCTGATTAAACGATACCTGTCATGATACCAGTCATGGCGGATTGGGAGCAGTTGGAGGTTTATTTGTTTTGCCTTGTTAACTAAATTGCTCTTGAACTATTTTGACTTAGGAATTACCAGGATTGAGAAAATTATAAAGTGTAATAATCTGTTTGTATTAATAAAGTACGTCATATAAATTATTTGTGAGATATCGAACGCTTTAGTCAAATTCAGAGCGTTCCAATCGCCACAATTTCAATGGAATATAACATATTGAAATTTTGAATTAGAATTCTGTTCTATTCGGTTTTGATGGGTAACCTTTTCTGAATTTATTTCTATGGAGCATTATCAGACGGATTTGAAGAACAAGCTTATCTATAGGTATTTGTACACACTGTGTTTTTTAGATCTGTAATGTAATGGAAGCTAATACTCATAGCCCAATACGCGAAGGGTTTTGAACTTCAATAACATACAAGTTCGTGGTTTTTGTAGTCAGTTAGAGTATATTGAGTACTAATGGGTATAAACATTTTCTAACGGATCTTGAGTGTGCGTTACGTATAAAAAAAGGTTTTCTAAGCCACCTTAGAAAAGATTATTCAAATGCATTTCTTCTGCACTAGATCATCGCATTTTACTGTTTTAATATTCCGTATTATTTTCTAACAGTTTTGTCAAGAGATTATGTCAGCGCAATACAAAACGAGCAAAAAAATTATAACCTTGTTGACTTAAAAAAAAACCGTAGGTACAATGCGAATTATTTTAGTTTGAGGGACAATTTATACTCTTCCCGTATTGGACTATCACACGACCATCGAAATTTACTCCTAATTGACCCATGGTCTAATAAAACAAGGTCTTCCATTCCCAGAGTGACACAAGCCTACGTCACAATAACATTGCCACTTTATTTCAACATAACATGTTATATGGGTACATTATAACTATGGTTAATTAGTTTAAAAAAATATTTATAATTCTATAATTTTCATTTATATGTATTTCATCTTAAATTTTACAACAACACGTAATTTCTAATTATTCGTTAGCAATATCTTCCAATGCACGAAATAAACTTCAGACGTTCGGGTAATTCTAATGACACTACTGGCATCACAGGATAGTGCTGTCACATTTGACAATCCGTCATTTTGTCCCTGACCGTCATCCTTGTCTAACGCGTGTTAATTGTTATTTCCTTCTCGCTTACTTTCAGCAATCGCAGCGTTTTCCAAACTGTTCACGTCGTAAGCTTGGTAATTAAATTAATGTTTGTTACGAAAATGGTTGGCTGTTCTATTCGGAACTGTAAGAGTAGGAGTGAAACGGGCACAATAAGATTTATACGTTTCCGAAAAAAGAATCCGTATCCAATGAATGGCTTCGCTATTGTGGGCTGAAAACACGTAAATATGGTATGTGTACATACTTATCGACAATAATTACAATTAATAATGAAATTTTAAGTTTTATGTTTGCTTGTTGACTAAAATACATTGCCGGCTATGTCGCTTCAAGATTTATGGGAAAGTACCCACATCTTGGGAACCTAACTCGGAACCTGACTTAGAACCTGGAAGTGGTTCCGGTGAGTGTATTAACTTTATATCGAGGGAAAAATTTATTTATCCATGTGAAGAGCTCATAAAAGTCGCTCAAACAAAGGAAAATGAGTTTGAGAAATACCATGGCCGGACACTATGCAAAGATAAATATGCTGGTGCGTTGTGTGTAACAAAGCTGCGTTAGTGCTAAGGATCGTCATTATTTTTGTTTGGGTTTGATGAGATAAAACTTAGTAAAGTTGGGCGAAAATTGGAAAATTTATCTTTAAAAGCCTAGCTGATATAATAATAATAATAATAAATAAATATTAAGGGACAATCTTACACAAATCGACCTAGTACCAAACTAAGCAAAGCTTGTACTATGGGTACTAGACGACGATATACATAATATATAAATACAATATAGATAACATCCATGTCCCAAGCACAAATATTCGAGTTCATCACACAAATATTTGCCCTGGCCGGGATTCGAACCCAGGACCGCCGGCTCAGTAGGCAAGTGCTTACAAAGTGAGCCAACCGCGGCGGCATATTGTACACAAGCACGTCAAAAACAATACCCTCAAATAGAAATGCTTATTAGAAATTCGGTGTAATACTTTGCTTTGCTTAGTCAGAACGAGGACATAGTTACATAAGACTAAAAGAATTAAATAAAAAAAATCGTTAGTAATCAACTCTAGAAGAAATTAAAACGAAAATTGCTTAAAATGTCGAACACCGTTTATTGATTAGATGTGGATTCGTTTTTCAAAAGTTTCTCTTGTATAGATAAACAAAATTTTGATTTAATATATTAGATTTGTTCTATTGTACTACCTATGTTTCTACATGAATCACTTAAAATTAATGCCGTTTAAATATTTTTCACCGTTGGTTAAAATTCTCCCACATTTTAAAGTTTGAGAATCTGTGAACAGCATGATGACGTAGGCTTGTGTCAGTCACGTGGTTCGCGAGTCTCGGAGTGGAATACCTGGCGGAGTATATTATTATACCATGTAATTGACCCATAACATTAGACACAGAACTAAAGCATCTTGATATTTTTATCTTACGTAGGTGTCTAAAGGAAATGTTTACCACAAAGTAAATCTTCCGGAATTTAATTATTATTCAGGATCTTGTCGGAAACCTTTCAAACAAAATATAATTTATTTGGATCTGTCTATAAAACCGGAAACGGGGGGAAAATACGGTTGGAAACTACAACAAAGAAGGCTAGGTATAAAAGAACAGTGACGTATCTTCGGGATTCAATTGAAATCGTGCATTTTTCCTCTATTAACCCTCACGGTTAGGCATTAACTCATTAAATTAACGATTAATGGAATAGTTTTATGGTAAGTTAGGTATCGGTCTTGTTAACTTCGTTACATTGAACTTCCGTTAATTTTATGATTGCGTTATGGTGATGACCATCATCAGCATCACTATCACCGAAAACGTCACCATCATCATCATCCTATTTAAAAAAAACACGCCAAATGCAAACGTATTTGATTTTGTAGAACCAAACACTGGGCATAGCTCGTTTATAACCGACACTATGTCTCACTGTATGTTTTTTATGTACGTTCACCGATCCAATATATAATTGTATTTTTTTAATTTACTACTTCTTCCCCTAGTGTTCTTAAAGAAACAAAAGATTGTTCCGTACTTTATAGAAAAAAAATAGACTAGGTAGGTATACGACATATTGAAATAAGATATTCTGTAGTAAATAATAAAAAGGGTAAAGATAAATTGCAGCTTTTGATCAAAGAAATGTAAAGTATAAAATGGCCCGGAAATAGTAAAAAGTTGTCAGCTGCCAAACCTTCCGGCGCGCCACGCCCGCTCGGCCGCACTAGGGCATTTCTCAGGAGTGGCATTTTTAAGTGTCCGGGCTTGAAAATGGTTAAATTTACCATCGAATATTCCTGAATAAAATCAAGCTAGTACCTAACGGTTTGTTTCGTCTGGCGAGCTATGTAAACATTTCATGATAATTCATTAACATGACAATAAAAAAAAGTTATTACAAAAATTGACGTTCACTGGGAGCGTCCGCTTGCCAGATTTGTTGAAATAAAAAATCATAACTGGATATTGGGTCTGGATACTATGATTTCAAATGTGTTCCCGTATTCAGCATTAGTTTATTAATCATTTTGTTCCTATGGATATAATTTATCTGCTAAACATTTTAAATAAAAACTATTTTTCGGAGCGTCCGAGGGTAACTAGTGATTTCAGTGTAAACTTTAAAACACGTCAGCACTGTCTTAAAGAAGTATACTAGAAACCCGCAGCTCGCAAGCAACTAGCTTCAGTTGTGTTCTCACCGCCGCCGAGAGTAGACGTCGGCTCAATGGCTTGTAGGCAGAGTTCGTGTGGGTTCGTTCGTCATTCGGTGGATTTGGTTACGTGTTTTGTTGAATTCGGTGGAACAATTTGTGTTGTTCAGTGATTGTGTGTCTGCAATTTTATAAGTGAATAAACTATCTCCTGGAGAATGTAAGTCCATAATAATTTGTTCGTGTCTATATTACTTTTAGTATTCCTTAAATCGATAAAAAACATTAAATTTTGAAATCGGTGGAATTGATTTCCATTGATTCGGTGTAATTTTTGACCACTGAAGTCAGTAAAAATTGCCACCGCTATCAATTTTTACGATAAAACCAACTGATTTTACATTATTTCTATATCGCCATGCCCCTCAATCGGTTCTTCAATGCTTATAATCGTGATTTTGTTAATGCAGCATAGTTCTGACTGTGCTTCTTTTGTTTACTAATTTCGGTGGGTTGCTGTTCGTTAGGCTGCTTTCACCGGCATCTCATTGGCATTTTAGCACATGGTTTACCCATCTCGTTGAACTGGTGCATCAGGGTATTATGCCTCAACAGCCTGACACTACAAATATTCCTAAGGGTCGTCATTTCAGCGAGCTACACATCGAAAACTCTGAAGTATTGAGCCTTTGATTTCGGTGATTGTAAAATCTTAAATATCTTATGAACCACTAAGTTCAGAAGAGGGCCTTTGCTACCAATATTTTTTTAAATTAGGCCGTTTTTATATATTAAAGTCACGAATCAAAAATATGAAAAATACAATTGACCACCGAAGTCAAGCAAAATACCTCGGCCCGGAGAATCGCCCACTAACCAAACAAAATGGAAACTAACTTTACCTACACGTCAAACGTTTGAAATATTTAACCTAGGTATTTTGCAAATTTTAGCTCGACGCTTGGATATATGGAAAATGTCAACAGAGAGGTCAAGTGAATATTAGGTGGTGGTTTGGCGATATCTTTAGTTGATATACCTAGTTTAGTTTATACGGGAGAGAACCAAGCTTGTATATTACGAATACTTTTTTGAAGCCAAAGCAAACGCATTTATTTAAAATGCCGTGCATTTTTAACCGACTTTCAAAAAAGGAGGAGGTTCTATGTTTCACTGTATGTATTTTTTTATGTATGTCACCGATATCTCTGCTAATAAAATTGTGGACATGTGTGGCATTTTTAACTACTTCTTCCTCAGTGTTATTTCTTACAAAAGATTGTGCCGTATACGAAAAATAGACTAGATATATAAATAATAAAAGGGTTAAAAGATGGATTGCAGCTTTTAATCAAAGAAGTCTTCACATAAAGTACAAAATGGCCCGCAAATAGCAAAAAGTTGTCAGCTGCCAAACCTTCCGGCGGCGTACCACGCCCGCTCGGCCGCACTGACCAAACAAAATGGAAACTAACTTTACCTACACGTCAAATGTTGAAATATTTAACCTAGTTATTTTGCAAATTTTAGATTGCGACGCTCGGATATATGGAAGATGTCAACAAAGAGGTCAGGTGAATATTGGGTCGGGGTGTAGCAAAAAGGACCCAGGACTTAAAAAAAAATCGACAGGTGTGATGCAATATTGACACCTATTTTTTATGATTGTATAATACGTTAAAGTAAACGTGTTTTGTACGGACAACTTTTCTCTAAACTCAAAAATTACAGATATTCGCCCTCAAAGATTGATGTTTTTTAAGGGTTTGGACGGCAAAATTTCGATGGATGTTGGTGTCATTATAACATCTATTTATTATTGTTTTATCGTAAAGATTACGCTAAAATAAGCATATTTAACAGGAACAAATTTTTCTCTAAAATCAAAAATGGCCGAGATATTCGCTTTCAAAGATTAATTCACACTGCCAAAAAGTGATTTTCTATAGCTTTTTGTTCAGGTCGAAAACCGAAAATTGTAGGTCAGGTTAGGTTTGTTTATGACCATAGATAGCGGAGCGTCAGAATGCTTGCTTACTTTATTAGAAAATGTTTGGAAGAACTGCAACAAAATGGAACATGGGTCAAAAACCGAAAATTGTAGATTAGGTTAGGTTTGTTTATGACCATAGATAGCGGAGCGAGCGGATCGTCAGAATACTTGCTTATTACTTTATTAGAAAATGTTTGGAAGAACTGCAACAAAATGGAACATGGGTCAAAAACCGAAAATTGTAGGTTAGGTTAGGTTTGTTTATGACCATAGATAGCGGAGCGTCAAAATGTCCTAAAATCGTGCCAACTTTGAGGTCCAATATCTTGGCCATTTTTCGATTTCAGAGAAAAGTTTTTCCTACAAAACACGCTTATTTTAACGTACTATTCTATACAAATCATAAAAAATAGGTGTCAATATGACATCACAACTGTTGAAAATTTTCGGTCCAAAAAGTCCAAAAAAAATTTTCATCGAAATCCCCCTCCCCTTCTCTTATACCCCAATTTGTTTAATTACTTTATTGTTTAGAAACTGGTGTAGGAAGTGGTGAAGTAAAATAATTTATAGATTTCAACTTGCATGTGCATAATTATATTTAGCAAAATACGCCAACGCCTACCGCCAGCCTACATGAATGAATTGTCGGCACGTGAGTTCACCATGTACCTAAAATGGATAATGTAAATGATAGCAGTAGGTGAACGACCTAATTGAGCCAGCGAAGTCGCCGTTTCATCTTGGACAAATATTTTTCATATTTCTGAATTCCAGATGAGATGTTCGGAGCAAAATAAGCGATATTCGACCACAGGCCCGCATGAATGAATTGTCGGCACGTGAGTTCACCGTGTACCTACGTAATGGATACTAGTAAATGATGGTTGATTGAGCGAGCGAAAAGCCTCCATTTCAGCTTGGACTATGTCCGAATTCCAGATGAGATGTTCGGATGTCCGTCTGTTCTCTCCTACAGGTCGCATTTCTCAATCGATGCTCGTGAAACTTTGCAAGTAGCAAATTGGATAATTATATTACTTTTTATTGATTCCGTTTTTTTTTAATTATTAAAAATGGTAAAGGGTTGGAATCGAAAAAAAAAATAGAAAATCAGCCATTTTGAAACAAACTCTCGAGGTCTACAGCTCATAGTACCCCTAGTAACATGTTTGTATTTAAAGTTCATTTTAATTTTTGGGTGCATAGTTATTATTAAGTTTACGGATTTTTTTACTATGACTTTGCTTTACCTTTTCTGTTATAACTAGTTGTAAATATATATTTTTGTACAATTAAAGAGGAGATAATGCTGTGTGCCTTAGACATAATGTACGTAAAGACTAAAATTTCATCGAGATCCACCGATTTATCATCGCATAGTCCGATTTTTTTATCAGTCGACTTATTCCCAAAACTCCTGCGTTTTCTAATAAATGCTCGACTTAGGTCTTTATCTTCATAAAAAAGAGTAATAAACCTCAAAATATAGCAGCATACGATTGGATTTATGTATGTAGGTGATTTGAAATTTATCGTCTGCTTAGAAAATGAAGATGGAAAAAATCTGTGTATTTTATTGCTAGATCCAGCTGCCGACAGTGGAAGAGTTTGACTCGTTATTGTTCAGAAACTCTGTTTTGATTGACTTTAACTTCGAATAATTGTAATTTAAAAACTTTCTAAACAATCAATAGTCTGTCAACGTGGAATGTTCTATAATGATCTTCCATTTATCTTTAAGAGTTACGAGCGAGGTGAGGGTATATTTTTAAGACTGCGCCAAGCGAAATGTGAAAAATAGGCAGCTGCCGTTAAGTAGACAACGTCAACACTAGTTGTTTAATCCATTTCTAAACTATATATTTAGCACTTCGAAGAATGAGTTAACAACTTTAGCTTTAGTGTCTGCCAATATACCTTGTACCTTGGAGCCTCCTGGGTTGAGTCGAACTGATGGCAAGAGGCCTGATGGTCTCACGTTGGTTCCTTGGCAGAAAGGTCGGTGCCTCTTGTGGGACGCAACTTGTGTGAGTACGTTTGCTCCGTCCCACTTGACTCACACCATTAGAACTGCTGGGGCGGCCGCGGAGTGTGCGGCAAGAGTGAAGCACACTAAATACAGTGCCTTGGAGCCAGCGTACGATTTTGTACCTATCGCAGTGGAGACTGGTGGACCTTGGGGCTCTGAGGCCAAGGATTTTATCACAGACAAGTTACCTCTAGACCGCTATTCTTCATACTACGCACCGTACTCCGTTAGTTACTATCGTTCTACGTCGCTAGATGCCGCTAAGGGTCTCAATTCATTCAAAAGTCGTCATTTTTCAATCCCTACCGTACGGTACGCGCAAGCGTGAAGTAACACAGTCGTCAAGCGTTCAACGACATTCCAACTTCCAAGTGATACAGTAAAAAGTGAATAGATGACGTTAGGTGCGATGTTTGTTTACTACGTTCCGTTTCGTCTCATTTCACTATTTGTGTATGTTTTATTTAAACATAAAAATTACTTACATCCTAATCCTAATCCTAATAATATTATAAACGTGAAAGTTTGGATGGATGTATGTATGTACGTTTCACTTAATCTCAAAAACTACTGGACGTATTATGATGAAACTTTCCAGTTATGTACCTTATATATCAGAATAGGACATAGGCTATCATTTATATCAAGTTTTATCCCTTTTAGGGACGAAAAACGGGATTAAAATTTGTATGGAGAGCAAATCATTGTAGTTGCAACAATTCCCTACATGTCATCGTTTTGACGTAAACTAATCAATATAATAATATTTTTGTCTGGGCCTACGATAGACCTTCACGAAACGCATACCAAACTATTCTTTGTAAAAAAACAATAAATTCTGATATGGAAACACGTAACCGCAAAATTCGATTAATCGCGTAATTTCAAGAATAAAATACATACAATTTTACAAATTTGAAACAATGACATTTGATTTGACGACATCACACACCCATCTGGCAAGACATGTCAAACCAGTGATGCCAGAAGGGCTACCCTGATGTTCAAAATTTGACTGTCGAATAGCGCCATCCTTCTCGATCATCTGTCAAAGAATATTTTAGTGAATGGAATAGCACTATACGACAGTACAATTTCCAACATCGGAGCAGCCCTTCAGGTAGGTATCACGTTTCGATACGCACATCATCTGAAAATAGTACGAGCTTGAACTATGTACCCCCGCTTGGTAAGTGAATAAAAATAAAGTAATAACTGAGTATGCAAAGATAGTATAATCAACATTATATAAATAATCCTAATAATATTATAAACGTGAAATACGTTCGTTCCTCTTAATTTTAAACGATGATTGATGGACGGTCACCAGTGTTAGGAAATCGTCGTAAACAGCCAATTGTTGAATTGTCTCTTTCTAAAGACCGATGGGCAATAATTATTTACCGCCGAGTACAGTATTAGAGCATAAAGTTTTTGTATTACTCGGATCTTAGACTCGGATACACGACAATGCCCGAATTGTCTGTCAATTATGTACCTAATTCGGGAAATAGGCACTTATGCTTTAGGTAATTAGATTTTAGAGTTATCAATATTAGGACAAACTTGATTTAGGACTTTAAGAGAGTATGCGCAGAAATTATTAGGACAAACGAGTAGTATGCCATTCAACAGTATGCCAAACATTTTTAGGACAAAAAACGTTATGCGATACGACAGGCACCCGAAATTTATCTATACAAAAACTAACAGAACTAACGACAGTGATCATTCAATAAAACCACAATTTTATAAACGTTTTCTTTATATTACTTTTAACAAAAACAAAACGAACGAATATATATTCGCAGGCCGCCTGCATGTAGGCAATTCCTAATTGTCCTAGGGTAAATGTCAAACATTTCCGCAAATCGTCCCGTTGGCGTAAAGCCATTTTGTCGTCGGCGTTGGTCTTGGGCCATGGCAAGCGGACGATGCAATGGTTACTTTGCTTTGCAGTAGATCAATAAGGTTTCCTTCAGCATTATATCGCCGTACCCAACGTCAAACTGTGTCCCTGCTAGCATTTAACCGACGTGTGATCTCATAAATCCGTATTCCTTCCTGGTGTAACTCCACTCTTTGAGCTCTTCATTGTTTTCAGTCATTATCATTATCTTTTAATAGTTCACGGTTAGCGGCAAGCATTTTATTTTTCAAATTAATAACGTTGCTGAAAATTATTTTACGATTTTCTCGATTGACACTGACATATGTTCCTAATTAGAAATTAAAAGCAAATGATAACCTTTCGCGAGGAGGTTTTTTGTAAAATTAAGTGACAAATAATAATATTGACATTTCAATACTATTATTGAAATATAATTTTCGGCCTTAATGCATTGCGAATGTCTAACGGCATTTTAACGAAATGGGTAGGAAATGAAATTCCTTGACTGTACAAAACTTATCTAACAAATATTACGTTACTGTTTGTTAGTGGGAAATGTCGCTTGTCAATTCGGGCGTAATTTATTTTGTCCACATTACACCAGTTCACCAACGCCATCTAGCTATTTTGTGTAGCAAAAATTGGCGAGCCCGCAAGCAACCTTGAGCTATCCAGAGGTAGTGCCATCTATTTTAATACGATCAAACCACGTTGTTGAAGACTAAAAAATATAATCCTTAAAAATTGTGTATTTAAGTTATATTATCGTATTAAAATGAAGCAGTAACGCGTTTGATCTTCAAAAATCAAAAATCACTTTAAAATATTGGTGAAAAATACAATTTTTGTCACTTCCAGGCTACGAAGCAGCGCCATCTAGTTTTTATACCGAATTTTGAGCTTTTTCAGAGTTACGTTTTCTTGTATGAGAATAGCGGTCTAGGGGTATCTTGTCTGTGATTTTATTAAGGAATTGGGCCGCCGGCTTAGGGATAGGGGCTGTGACCCGCGCTCTGGATCGTACCTGGTGCAACAAATTTCGTTGGCCATTCAGCGTGGTAACGCCGCCAGTGTGATGGGTACGTTTGGGCCAGGTACGATTCGGGGCGTGCCTCATTAACGAAATTGACGAAGCCTGTTGTGGATCATATCATTGGTTTGTATTTGACGAAGCCTGTTGCTGATTTGTTGTTGTATCTCACCTGACGAAGCCTGCGATGCGGATCAGAACTTATTGTAATTTTTCCTTTCATGTGTCTTTTAATAAATAAATTACTGTATTCGTTAACAACTTCTCCGTGAAAAAGTTAAAAGATTATTAATATTTTACCCTAGAAAACTAAGCAAAGTTGGACGAAAATTGTTAAATCGTAAGCAGGCGTTGTGTTTTTTTTTTTATTTTTATATTTTAACTATGGAAATCTTTTCTGATTTACAATTTGTCCGCATCAAATATTTCAATTATTGTTTGGTATTAAAGGTCTAGATTTATCAAAAAGTCTCCATACATTTTTACTATGGCGGCCGCGCGCCGATCTAAATACGCATTCCCCGCGCTCTATGGTTCATCGCTAACGCTCGGCGCAGTCTTAAAACGGCGAGTACTAAACGTTCAAAGCGATTGCACTTATTTCATTACACGTTGACAACATTACTAGCCATTTAGAAACACACACATTTAAGAACAACATAAAGAAAATTCAAGTGACGACGTGGTTGGCTCGGTTTGTAGTGCTGCTGCCTATACTGAGCCGGCCGGCGGTCCTGGGTTCGAATCCCGGCCAGGGCAAATATTTGTGTGATGAACTCGAATATTTGTTCCTTGGTCATGGATGTTATCTATATTTGTATTTATATATTATGTATATCGTCGTCTCTCTATTTATATAATAAAATAAGAGCGGTGACAGGTAGCCGTAGTTACCAAAAGCAATCTAGTGGATAGTACAAACTATGCTTAGTTTGGGATTAGGTCGATTTGTGTAAGATTGTCCCTTTATATTTATTTATCTATTATTTAAGTGATTTAGAGCGTTTTGATTGACTTTAACTTCGAATCATTGTAATTTAAATTTTCTAAACAACCAATAGTCTGTCAACGTGGAATGTTCTATAAAGATCTTCGATTTATCTTTTTGAGTTACGAGAGTATTTTTAAAACGGCGAGTACTAAACGTTCAAAGCGATTGCAGGTTGAAATGATTGTCAAAAAAATTAACCAATCACGGGACACGCGGGTGCCCGTGGCGATCATGTTTATTAATTAATAGGTCAGTTTGATTTGAACGAAGGAAGTTACATCAAAATAAAAATAAAAACATAGTGGTGAATGATGATTAAAGTAAATGTTTCTGCGTTTTCCTCGTATAATTGCGGCACCACACTACTCTTCTTTTTTTTTTTTTTCTTATCTGGGAAGCCGGAAGCCTAGTGTGGCTGCATTCGAATGTCTGTTAGCGGCAGGGGGCGGGGCTAGCCGGCCGCACCTTCCCGGAGTAGCAATGTGCAAGTTGCAGAACATTCTCAAAACGTGGAAACGTTCTCGAGAATGTTCTGAGAACATTCTTGCAACATGAAATTTATTTCCTAAAATCTACACTTTTGTGAACATGATTAACATTAGTACTTTTTTGAAGGTGGTAATAATTTGCGGATCTTTTACACTATAATAAACGTAAAAATATTGATAATTAGCGTTAAGTTTCCAGTAAGTTGCAATGGGAGTATAGGCTTTCTGTCACAAGAACTTGATTGATATTTTCGAACACTTATGTAACGATTTCGTAGCGCAATCTGTGAAATTTAGGTTTTGCTGGTGATTGCTTGGTTCAGAGTTCGAACCCCACAATGTGGTATTTTTATGGTTTGTATTATAAATTTGAGAATACTTTTTATACATTTTTCTTTTTATTTTTGTCAGTCGTCGTCAGAATTAAATAAATACAAGCCGATAATGTTATGGTATATTATTTGCCTGCATCACCTCGTATTCACTTCCTACTGGGATTCTACCCTATTGGTATAGTTTAAGTAGACTGATACTAGGTTGATTTTTAAAACATCGTTCTCATATTTATTCACATTGTCATAGAGAACTACGATGCACATAAAAAATATATATCTCATAGCCCGAAAAATAAATTATAACGACATCTATCAAGGTGGCAATAAATTATTGTTTCGCACAACTGCACTTTTAATGTGACCTGTCATATAATTTGATGAACAGCATTTTAGGGTCATACAGGTATGTCAATATTCCGCGAGATGGCATTAAAGTAAATTTCAAGAAAAATACGTTTTTTTGTGTGTTAAACTACTTTAAGGTTGATAATATGTTAGTTTTAAACGTTATTGATTGAATCGAATACATTTATTATCATGATTTGCCAATTAAGTGCTATGACTTTAATTTGTGATTTTGATATGAATGTATCAAATGTCAATGTATCCCGTAATTTCACATTTTAAAGTAAAATACACTGCAAATAACAAGAGAAAAGATACCATGAGAATATAACGACTAAATTAAAGCTAGCCATAAGCATAGATACCAGAAATCATGTGTCTCTTTGTAGTATTTGGATAAATTCTCGTTCCCGAGAACATTCTCAGAAGTTACCGGTAACTTCTCATGTTGAAAGTTTCGCAACATTGGAAAGTTCTCATCGGCACATTGCTAGCCCGGAGTGAATATGCCACACTTGCACGCACGTTGAGCGGGTATGATAGTGGGGTGGGGCTCCGGATTCCCGTACTTCGCCCAACTTCGCCTCGTCCAACCTCTGTCAACTTCGCGTGTAGTGTGGAGCCCGGGTAAAAAGTATTGTAATTAAATAGGTACACAATTAGGTCTTAAAATTTCGTACCTTACTTAGGCCACCTCAGGCCAAAACGCGATACTCGATCTTTAAGAACCTTTGTATAAAATCAAAGACATTGATACTTTCGGAGTACGCGTATTTGTTAATTAACAGGTCATTTGGTTGGTTTTGGTTGGTTATGAAATACATCAGAGCCGGGGTTATCAAACTAGGTGAAATCTTAACAACGCGATTCAGCGGATCCCATACCCGGGTCAGCTACATCTGTTGTGACAATAATATATCAAAATTTGTATAGAACTAAACAATACATTTACATCCTGTCAACCATAAAAGTAGGACTGCGTCATCTACTTTCAATATATGTTACAATAATTAAGATAAAACAGACAAGTTACGACGTTTATCGATGTTAAATGAAATTATACCTGGGTGGTTCTACTCACAAGGGAATTTTCCGCGGCTCACCTTATTTTGTATAGTTTTTGTAGGCAAATTATATTGATTTACGATCGAAACTGTACAACTAAATGGTTTCTAGTATGACACTGAAAATTAGCTAAGCCCTAAATATATATCTCTCAAAAATTGTACATTAAAGTGCCAAATTCTCAGTCTCCAGGCATGTCTCTCAGACGAAATGAAAGCTTAATGGCTGCATTATAACTGCATTTGAGTATGTACGTAATATTTTCGCTAAAATAGAAATCTATAATATATGTAGTTTCAATGTGTTTGTCTAATTTTACCTTAAATGCGAAACTTATTAGGGTGATTCTACAAAAAATGGGTAACTCGATGTCATAGGGCAATAAAATAATGTTTTGTTATATTTTGTTTATATTTTTAATTTTATTTGAATACTACTAAAAGCCTTTTATTTGGTCACCCAATTTCAGCTATTCATTTTAAATACAAATTTGTGAAACTGCACAATTTATCCTTAAAACGTCAGTACTTTGGCATGTCACAACCTCAAAAGTGGGCAATCAAATGGCTGTGTATTAAATATTACCTCTAATGTAAGAAAACTTACTGTTTCAATACAATCTATGATGTATTTAATAATGTATAACACTACTTTCATAATATAATATTCTCACTGTTGTTGTAAAAAATATAAGAAACTTTGTGTTCAGTTTTATTCGTCAGTCCGCTGTCTGTTGTTCGAATTGGAATTTCGCGCTAAATATAGGCGACTCAAATTCAAATCCGCGTTAAATTTCAAAGTTGATAGTAAAGTTAGCTGCAGGTCGAGCCATTTTACGGCCACTATTACTAAGCCTGTACCAGAGTTGTGGTTGTCATGTGAACACGTGCCAATCCAGTCAAAAAATCAGTCCTATGGTAAGTCGTTATTTCCTTGTTAATCTGTGTTATACTTGAATTTATACACAGTCAACTTTGTTTTCTTAAAATGTAGCTAGTTGATGTTCGAAAATATCAAATTAAATGTTGATTCTAAAGATAACCCCAAATGCATGTCCTTTTCATCAGTCCGTTGGCGTCAGTCCTTTGTGTTATATTGCGCCAAAGGACTGACGGGTTTCCAGGGTACTGACATTTGTAGCGTGTTGAAGCTGTATATTTTTACTTATTTCAGTTTAAACCATCGTGCCGCTTCTTAAAAAAAGAAGGAACAGGGGTAAAGACATTTGTTAAGGAAATAACACCTTGGGAGCAACGATTAGCCACAAAAATAAAATAAAAAAATCATCTGAGTACACGCAAAAAAAAAACAACTTCTGAATCATACTACTTATATCTTTGTTCGCCAGAACTACTGACCACGAAGCATAATCAATAGATGGTGAACAAATGACCTATTATAAACGACGACCAAAGAGCAAATGAAGCGAAAGACAGAAAAAGTCCAGAAATAGGCAATTAAAAAATATTTAACCAAGCAATGGTTTCAAAACTGAGAACTAGACTGAAAAATCATCGACCAAAATATAGGAGAGTCAAAAAACAGTCTAAGTAAGTTGTCAAATCTATGGAAGAAACTCCATAAACCAGAATTGGAGAAATGAGTGAAGATATTACTAAAAGGAAAAGAAGGAAACAGTGAAAAAGGGCCTTTGCTGAAGTGTTATTTAAATTAAATTAAAAGAAACTACATAAAGAGATAAAAAAAAGTTTGAACAAGCTACAACAAATACAAAATTATAGAGAATACCAAAAATAGCAGTGACTTATAAAAAAACAGGAATGCTTACTTAGAAAATGTATACTGTTAAACTACCTCAAAGTAGTAAAGCCAATTAAAAAGCTGTTTGAATGGTGGAGATAGATCTTTCTCACAGTATTACACGTTAAACAGTTTTTCAATTATTACTTCAGTGAATGAAGACTAAGAATAAGACTAAAAACATAAGAATAAGACTAAAAATAGTTTCTATCGTCTGAAAATCGAAGGTGAGTGAGGTACTCGCCGTTAATGTTGATGCCAAGTCCGTTCCAATCCAGTAGCTTGAAGGCATATTCCAGTGTAGCAGTAAACAGTTTTGGAGAAATAACGTCTCCCTGTCTTACTCCTCGCTGCAGTTGGATAGGCTCTGGCCTTGGATTCGGACTGACATGTTGGTGTTTCAGTACAAACACTTCAGCACTTCGATGTATCGATAGTCGATACGGCACCGCTGGAGAGATTGAAGCACAGCCCATGTCTCGATCGAATCAAAGGCTTTTTCATAGTTCACAAACATAGTGGCCGGCTATACTCCTTTCTCTTCTGTACAACCTGCCGCAGTGTATGAATTTGGTATATGGTGCTAAAGCTTTTCGGAATACGGATTGTTCGGGAGGTTGGAAATCGACTGTGCGCGAGACGATTGGTAATGACTCTGAAAAACAGCTGATGAACATGGCTCAGCAGTGAGATGGTCCTGTAGTTCTTCAATAAAGGCTATGCTCGAAGTTTCTGAGCGCGAAAGAATCAGAAATAAGGATATCCGCAGTAGAACCAGGGTAACCGACACAGCTCACAGGATTGCACGGTTGAAATGGCAATGCGCAGGCCATGTAGCCCGGTAAATGAACGGCAGTTGGAGCAGCTAAGTCGTAGAGTGGCGACCACGTATAGGAAAGCGCAGCGTGGGAAGGCCCCCGACTAGATGGACGGATGACCTCCTGAGGGTAGCGGGGAATCAATAGATGCGGTCTGCACGGGATCGCACTTTGTGTCGAGTCATGAGGGAGGCCTATGTTCAGCAGTGGACGTCTGTGGCTAATAGATAGATTAGTTCCTAAAAGATTTATTTCTAAATTTTAATAAATATCAAGCATATGTTATGAAGTTGTGTATTTTGTCAGTACTTTGTCAGCCTCGTCAGTCCCCTGGCAGTCAAATTCAGAAAAACCGAAATTTCTCCGGTTCTACTTAAAAAAGTGACTGGCCCAATCTCGAGCAATATATTCATTACATTACCTATCTTATATACCCGAATTTGTAGCATTTTGATTAAAAAACTATCATAAACAAAATATCCCGAAAAGTTACCCAACTTTTGTATATTCGCCCATTAAAAAAAAGTGCATTATATTTTGTCCCTCGTTTTTTACCTCAGTCTCTACATCAAAACACGTTAAAATCAGTTTGAGTTACCACGTCTAGCGCGTTGCTGTTCGGTCTGAGTGAAAGATCGAAGTAAAGTTAGCATATAAATGATCGCGTTTGTCTAGGTTCGCGGTTGGCTTAGTCGCTACGGCGAGTTGTGTAAGTGAAGTTGTGCTACGACCAGTCAGCTTAACAGTATCCTGGCCCGTATTTATTTAAAATCCATTGTTTTCAATACACTTTTTTTGCATTCATAGGTCGTAAATTCATTGCATTAGAGTACATGGGCTATGATTGTGTTATAGCTTAGATTGACAATGTACGATTATTACAAATAAAAATCTATCTATCTATCTATCTACAGAACTGCATGATTTTGATACTAAATGTTGCATTGACGTAGTTATTGGCTAAAAACTTACAATAATCTCAGTATCCTGTCCTCAGTCTCCTGGGCCCATATATTGTTTAAATGGTCATAAATTTGGTACATTTTATTTTTTGACTGGCCCGTTTGAGATCAGTAAAAGAACGACCTCCGCTAGGCGTTAAGCTACTTTTCTGACCTTAGATGCTAAAAAAATGGTGTGCCGCAAATCACTTCATTTTCGTCCCTCCTGAGTAGAACCACCCACCTATATGTATAACTACGGTTATACAACCTTCATTGTGCAAAGATTGCATGAAATACTATAAACTTTCTAAACCACCAATAGTCTATCAAAAGAATGTTCTATATAATATCTTATATATCTTTCGGACTTACGAGTGAGAGTATTTTTAAAACGGCGTGTAGGTACTAAAAGTTCAAACCGATTGCAGTTATTTCATCATACGTCGACACCACACTGCTTACTAACGCTCTCTTTAGCATAATCACTTGGGTGTCAGTTTGTTTACTATCTGTCTAGTATCATAAATAAAGTAGTGTAGTGCTAGTAAGCATGAATAGATTACATGCAGTAGGTGTTTGGATGAAAGTATAGTTTCATGTTTACATCGATAATTACTACTTATTTCACATGAAATGTGTGAGAAGTTGATTCTACTGAACTAAATAAAATTTATGTAGGTATACACGATGATTTTTAATCGGTGATCAGGTACCAATTTTAGTAATTGATGGCGGTCACGTTGAAGTCGTAATTACATGAAAACAATTTTTAATTTTTCTATGATATTTTTTATTTTGAAACCAATTTTGTCTTAAATTCCTTGTCACCCTACTAATCTGTATCTGGAATCTTACAGCCTCTTTAATAATTTAATGGCAATGACAATTTATGAGTAATAACTTGTCATTGCCATAACATAAACAAAGTCGTAGGAAATTTCGTAAAATTTCCCGCAAAGCGATGGCACTTTGACGTAGGTATCGTACTGCAATAATTTATGTAGGATGACCATGTATCTAGTGGTTGTTAGTTTTAATTATGTTTTAACTTTTAATTAATTAAACAGTGAGGTAATTGCGCGAGACCTCGCGTATTAAGTTAAATTTTAGCTGGATATTAGTATTTTTCTACTCCTGATCACCGATTAAGAATCATCGTGTATATAATTAATATTGAACATTTATTCCACATGGTCTGTGGTATATTCAGTGCGATGGCGGCCAATCGAACACCGAGTACGACGTGGGTAAACACGTTTATGTATTTTTTATACTCGCGTACTTTAATCTGTCAATTATATTTTCACGGACAAAATCACAATAACGCACTTTTTAATCCTGTACCAAAATTCTATACTCTATGGTACCCACTACAGAACTTTAATATTCTTAACTATAAGACATCTCTTTCCACAATTCTAATAATTTCAAAAAGAGAACATCAGCATATTTGATTTAAAAAAAAACACGATACTGTTCACTGATTGGTTGAAATTACTTGTCAAAAAAATTAACCAATCACGAGGCACCCGCCATCGCGATCATGTTTTTTTTTAATAGGTCAGTTTTAGTTGAACGAAAAAGGATACCTACATCGAAAATAAAAATTCATAGTGGGGAATGATGATTAAAGGAAAAAATGTTTTTCTGTTTTTTTTTTAATAAATAAATAAATATCGGACAACCTCACACAAATCGATCTAGTCCCAAATTAAGCTCAAGAAGGCTTGTGTTATGGGTACTAGACGACGATATAGGTACGTACTTATATAGATAAATATATACTTAAATACATAGAACAACCATGACCCAATTTGCTTGCCGGTAAGCCTCGTGTCGTGACCTAAACGCGGTACTCGACTTTAAGAACCTTCATTGTGCAACGATTGCATAAAATACTATTAATGTCTGTGTTAACGCAATTTCATGTCATTATCAAATTCACTGCGTTAAACACGTCACATTGACGGTAGTTTTCTATGTAAATATTTCTATGTTACAACTAATTTCATTGGTAAATTAAAAAACTTAAACTATATTTTTTCCAGAGATGTTTAAGGTCTCTAGGCTTCAACGTGAATAAGATACAATACAAAAGAATGATTTACAGATGTATAGGTATATCGACTTATTTTTACTAGAAAAGGGGTACCTACAGTAAAAATTACCTTAGTATTAAACCGTTAACACAAACATAAAACCTAAAAGAAAAAAAAGTATTTTTAAAATTTCAAGAGTAGACTATTTTCTAGTGAGTTTTATACTAGATGATCACTTAGCATATTGATCAACCAGTGCTTTAAATATTCGTAAATGTACATCATGAATAATGCAAAAAGTGTCTGTGTTTAATCTACGAAGTTGCCTAAATTAGATGCAAAACTGCAAGAGTTGTGGCAGACGACAATAGATAATAAAAAACTAAAAGGCCACAATGACACTGTGATTAATTAAGGTGCGTTAAAGACTGATATTTATGTTCTTACATAAAATTAGAATACAAAAAATACGTGCCTGGCAAGCTGATGCAGATATTTGAACGGTAAGAGACCGTGGTGATTTTAGCGTGATTGTGATTACATAACAAATACAACTTTTGGCTTTCTATCTTACGACTGATCCCATAATGTTTCTAAGGTTTAATGTTTCTCAGTCTAAATATATTATTTGAGGAATAAAAATACAAAAAAGAGCCGACTTCAAAATAAACTGAAAAGCCAAAAATAACCCGTTCATGTACAGATTACATTTGGATCACCTTTTGATGTTGGTGCCAAACCACTCAATTATTACTATGAAAACATAATAGAAATTGAAATATATTTATTTGCGAAAATACTGTCAGTATGGTGTTGGGTTACAATTTCGTGTCTGTATGTATTTTGACTTGCAAGCAAGCGTGCAAATGTTTGTCAGTGGAGCCAAAAACTAAATAACATTAAATAAATTAATAAAAGAATTAAGTTATACAACAATTAGCAAAATAAAATAATATCAATAATAATCATAATCAATAAACATAATTACCAAAATTTCATCAGTTATTCAGTCACATTAAATTCTAAATATGCCTTGTTACTATAAAAACACTTGTCAAGAAGCCAGTTTGTTGGATTACGCTTAAAATTATCCCAGGCATGAACCCTTTAATGATGACTATTTTGTATTTACGAGTATTTTAGTTCGATATAGAAGTTTACTTTTATATGTGACTAGCTTTTGCCCGCGACTACGTCCACGTGGAACTTGGAAGTATGGAAGCAACCTCGTACAACACGATAGATATCCACCTAATCACCTTAATTAATAAATGGGATTATTAAAAGCGCCTAAGCAAATGTAAGAGCAATTGTGCTTTTGGTCTAATCATTACATTTCCTACAGGGTCATAAATGTCATCATGAATTACTTACTCACTTTTCAATCTTTTTAGGGATAATTTCCAGGATGAAAACTATCCTAAGTCCTTCCTCGGATCTTAAACTATCTCCATGCCAAATTTCATCTAAGTCGGTTCAGCGGTTTAAGCGTGAAGCAGTAACAGACAGACAGACACACTTTCGCATTTATAATATTAGTATGGATTAGTAGGGATAGCATGGATAGAAAAGCCTATATTTGTGTGTAGATCAGTCAATTGAAAGCTTTTATAACGGTAGTGTTTATATTTTTTTAATGTTACCTCAGAATTTCGTTATTTATGACCCGATTTCAGCAATAAGAGTTATGTTCAAGAGTAGGCAGCACCAAGTTGTTTTCATAAATTTTGATGAACATCTGATGATAAATGAGGAATCGAAGGAACTGGAATATTATAGGCACATCTATGATGATTTCTTCTCGTCTAAGTCAGTATTTATGTGAAAATGTGATTACACTCAGCTGTTAATGACGTCAATTTGTCCTTAACAGTCCATTATTCAAACTCAAGATAGACAACACAGTTGGTCTCTTACCACAATTTCCATACGTCCTTTGCCGTAAAGTACGCGAATTACAGTTTTAAAGGCTGTAAAAGACGTATAAGGGTCTTATAAAATATTCCTCGGCAAAATCTATACGCTTAATTACTTGAATTCTGTGTGTGTAAAGGCAGTAAAGGTTATTTTATAATAGGTACCCAAAGCAGGTAGAAGTTTATACACTGGACCAAAAAGTTCTCAATTCTGCTTGTCCCTTTTTGGGATCACAAGGACTTCACAATGCTGGTGTGAAACATATTGAACGCTAACTTTTGCCCGCGGCTTCGTTCGCGTAAAACCGTGACGTCTCTATCCTTTGGACGCCATGTCTTTTTTTCGTAAATGCTATATATTATATTTTATTATGCGTATTTTGTATGTATATACGTTTATGTTTGTTTATGCATATCTGTGTATGTGTATGACATGTATTTGATTAATACAATTTAACAAATTTTAAATATTCAGGGTTTTTCCAGCAAGGAATTAGAGATAGGATTTTTCTTAAACTGCCATGAAGTTCAGATAATGTGTATTACCGAACACTGGTTGCGTGAAGCACAATTGACATTTAATTTAACAAATTTTGATTTAATTAGTTATTTTTCTAGAAATAATGCAATCCGTGGCGGTTCTTTAATATTAGTTAGCAAGTATTTAAAATCTAAGGAGCGGAAAGATGTAGTCAAATATTCTGTCGAACAAATAATAGAAATATCTTGCGTAGAATTAGATAATTACATAATTATATGTGTATATAGACCGCCTTCCGCAAACTACGGCACATTTGAAGCGGCGATGGAAAACGCACTTAAAACTGCTTCAAAATGTAAAAAACACATAATTGTTTGCGGAGACTTTAATATTAATTTGATTGAATCATCGCCATCAGCCATAGCGGTTAGGTTTCTGAATTTATTTAATTCTTTTCATTTATTTAACTTGTTTGCTGAAGCCACCAGAATTACAGATACTTCTGCCACTTGCTTAGACAATATTTTCTGTGACTGTGATTGCCTTGAGCAGAAAATCTTCAACCGTTTTGGTTCTGATCATTGTGGACAAACTGCGACTTTTCAAGGATCCATTGAGGTTAGTCCTAGAGTTATGACATACAGACCATACACAACGAATCGAATAAATGAATTCAAAACGGACATCCAAAATAATGTACAACTGACAACTCTTATTTATAATGACATTAATGATCCAAATCAACTGTTTAATTTTTTATTTGAAATAATTATATCACATTTTAATCGAATATTCACAACAAAGACTACATCCGAGTCTAATACAAAGAGTAAATTCAGTGAATGGGCAACAAAGGGAATTTACACAAGCAGAGACAGGCTGTATGAATTATACGGAATGAAAGAATACAACAGAGATAGTGTCTTTCTAGAATATGTCAGAAAGTATTCCAAAGTCTTCAAAAAAGTATGTTTTGCTGCCAAATCCATATATATCGCGTCAAAAGTCCAGTCTTCAGACAGCAAAATTAAAACCGTCTGGAAGATTATAAATCAAGAAAGTGGTAAATTGAAGTTTCGTGATTATAAATTTAATATACATTGTGACCATAAAATAATTAATTCCGATTTAGAAGTAGCAACCGCCTTTCAGGGTTATTTCTCTAACATAGCTAGTAATACCACCAAAGACCTAGACTCATCTGCCATTCAAGCACAACTACTGCTGCGTACCTCAGTAGACCAGTGTATCCATAGTTTTAATTTTAACCCTGTTACCCCACAAACTATTTGTAAAACATTTAGAAGTCTCAATAATAAAAGTACTGAAGATTTATGGGGAACGTCAGTTAAATTAATTAATAATATCATAGACATAATTGCGCCGCATTTAGCCACGATCTTCAACAAATGTATTAGTGAGGGAATATTTCCTGATTTAATGAAGCTCAGTAAAGTCCTACCCTTATTTAAATCCGGCGAAAAAAGCGACTTAATGAATTTTCGTCCGATTTCTATTTTACCTGTCCTAAGTAAAGTCTTTGAAAAACTTATGCTAAATCAGTTACTGGCACATTTCAATAATCATAACTTGCTGCATAATCAACAATTCGGATTTACAAAGGGAAAATCGACTACGGATGCCGCTTCTACGCTTATTAAACATGTCTACAGTATTTGGGAATGCTCTTGTGATGCGATAGGGATTTTTTGCGACCTGTCGAAGGCCTTCGACTGTGTGGAACACCAAACCATAACACTGAAGTTGAAACACTACGGATTATCTGAGACGTCGTTAAAACTCATCTCGAGCTATCTCAGTCAAAGGAAACAGACGGTAGTTATCAACGGGACTCAGTCTGACGAAACGACTATTAAACTAGGGGTACCGCAGGGGTCCATTCTAGGCCCATTCCTTTTCCTGGTTTACATAAACGACTTACCAAATATTGTCAAAGACGATTGCCACATAGTGTTATTTGCAGATGACACATCTCTAATTTTCAAAGTTAACCGTAAGTCTCAAAACTATGATGAGATAAACAAAGCACTGACTAAAATATTAAATTGGTTTACAGTAAACAATCTGCTACTAAACTCTAAGAAAACTAAAGTTATAAAATTCACGTTGCCAAATGTAAAATCGGTTAGTGGTAGCATTCATATAAATAAGGAAAGTATAGAATTCGTTGACAGAACAGTTTTTCTAGGTTTGACTATTGACAAAAATCTACAGTGGAGCCCGCATATATCTTTATTAGCCAGCAGATTAAGCTCTGCTGCATATGCAGTTAGAAAGATTAGGCAACTCACTAATGTAGATACAGCTCGGCTAGTTTACTTCAGTTACTTTCATTGCATAATGTCATATGGTATTTTGCTGTGGGGTAAAGCTGCCGACATACAAACAATCTTTGTCCTACAGAAAAGAGCAGTGCGGTTCATATATAACATGAATTCACGAGAGTCACTTAGAGAACATTTAAAAAAAATTAATATTCTAACAATGGCATCGCAATACATTTATGACAACATTATTTATGCATTGAACAACATGGATTCGTTCCAGAAAATGCGGAGCTCTAGAAACGATCATAAAATTGCCATCACCAAGTTTCGTGTCCGGAAAGTCCATAAATCTTTCCTGGGCCAATGCATGCTTTTCTTTAATAAGTTACCCAAAGAAGTTCTCGAACTGCCCCTACAAGGTCTTAAAAAATATTTAAAAAACAATTTATTACAAAAGGCGTACTATACAGTTGAGGAATACCTGAATGACAAAAACGCCTGGCCCATTAGGCCTTCCTTACAGGCATAACCAAGCTTTTATTATGTCTTTTTCTCCTCGTTATTTTTTATCCTGGGATTGCTTACGTATATTTGAACTTGTTGGCTCCTGTTAGTCCAGTCTAGTCGTAGTACTGAGCCGAGACATCTGTAGCAATTAATCTATAAATGAAACAATTAATTTTAATTTTAATCACGAATTTAGGGTATAATCATTTCGGGGAAATTATTTTAGTACATACTTATATCCAATTATTAAATGAATAATTTTAATGAAAATGACATAGTTTTAAGAAAGTGACATATAGCTTACCATTGTTAAATTATTTCCCGTTGAGGGAGTTTAATCCTTCAACGGTTTTTATTGTTCCTTTGTTTTATGATACTGTGTTTAGTGAATAGTTTTAATATAGATTGTTTTAGTATATAGCTTATTACCACTGCAGATAGTTCTTTGTTTGAACTTCTCTAGTATGGAACTATATTGGATTGTGTTTGTAATGTAATGTGTACCGAATGAACGAATGAACGGGTTGAAGAACCCACATTCAACTTGCAGCAGTGTTACCATGGTGCGTGCTCATTGTCCAATCCATTCATGCCATATATTTAATGTCTTGCGCCTCTTAATGTATTTTGTTCATTTAATTTTTTTTTTTTCCAAACTCAATGACATGAATATTTATTATTATAATATCAATTAAGTTTTTGACACAGTTTCTGTAGGAAGAAATAATTAGTAATATTATTCTACCTGCAGAACTACGTTCATGTATAAAATAAACCAATAATTAAATGTGTACCTAAATTTTTTAATAATACTAATACTATGAATGTTATTTTAATATTATTTAAGCAAGTTTTATTTAGACAATGTTTTAAATTTTTAATGATTGTGTTAGCTTTTGACGATGCAAAAGTGATACTTGTGATCCTATTTGATTAAATGTTCTTTTATCTTATTTTTTTATCTTTTATCATGAGTCAACTAGCCTATTATCGCTGTGAGAGTGCACTAAAATTCCATGGAAAACCCGCTACAAAGTTTCCTTTGTGATAATTAATTTCGGTTGATTCAAGACCAATCAATATCAATAATTCGATAATAATTGGTTGAAGAACATCAAACAGAAAGCTAATTCGAATTTAGATGAAGAGAGTTTGTTAACCATTAATAACGCAGTATTTCATAAAGAAACCCTTGTTACGAAATGTTTGTCTCAAAACTGACTATTAATCATTTCTATGCTTCCCAATCAAAGGATCTAGCAGGATAAGCTAGGAAATTTGGATTCTGTTTAGAATATTTGAATTCCATGGAAAACCCGCTTCCAATGTCGATTGATTCAAATTCAAATTCAAATATTTTATTTGCTTTACGTACAAGTACATGCAAATACAGTTGTAGCATACTAAATACAATATTCAATTTATAAATAGGTACCTATTAACAATTTCACGATATTTACACTGTGATTACAAAAATACTTTCTATTCGTCCAGAGCATTAGCAAAAAATTCATCAATTGAGTAGAATCGAAGAAGGTCTATTAATAAAATAATCTTTCACTTTTTTATCAAAAGCTCTAAAGTTACTACATTCCTTGATGTTATTATTTAGCTTATTAAAAACCTTAATGGCAATATTATTAAAACTATTGTTAAAATGCGCATAGTGTGATTTGCTTAAAGTTAAATTATTTTTATTTCCTTATCCTTATTTTTAAACACGTTAATAGATAGGCGGTATAGATATAGTGATATATTTTGTTTTATATATATATATATACAACGTGTTTTTGTTCAATTGCTTTAACTTCGACATAGTGCTTGGAACATTAACGTAAACTCATCACTAAAACCGTTTATTGATATAAAAAAAAAAATTTTTTTTGGATTCCATACAAAGTAATTAAATATTTAATTGGTGGCTATTGTAAAAGGTCCTTTTGAGTTAGGCAAAAGTTAGAGTCAACTTGTTGTCATTTTAACGTCACTGATAAAACTTCATTGATGACAGAATTGAGAGCTCGTTAAAAACTTAGCTAGGTGGAATGCGTGTCGATGGTCTTGGGTTCAAACCCCGGTAAAGAACTTTCTTTTTGTATTTATTTTTGTTCATTGGCAGTGAAAGTTTAATTTTTGTGCTTATTTTTTATTTCAGAACAATGTTCGCGATGTGTTTAATCCATTTTTTTTATTCACTTTATTTTAATTCTCTGGGGTTATGGAATAATAGTCAAAAATGAAACTAATTAAAGTTTAAGTATAAACATTTATTTACATAAACAATATTAGCCTAACAAAATAAAATGATCTCCTCATTAGTATTTGACACTCAATATTTACATTAAACCAAAATAATAATTTACTACAACTTGTTTTCAAAGTGCCCGCCATTTTTTTCCAACAAATATTCAACCGCAATCGTATCTCGCGATTTAGTTTGACAGGAGTGGCACGCATGGCATCGGCTTCTTCCTGAATTCGTTGCAGTAGGTCTTCCCTCGAAGCCACAGGTTTGGAGTAGACTTTTCTTTTAAAGTACCCCAGACATTAAAGTCTAAGGGTGTTAGGTCCGGTTGCATGGCAGGCCACGCAAGAGTTTGACTGCCGCGTCCAATCCAACGCCCAGCAAATTGCACATCCAAATACTGTCTAAAGCGGCCAGCAAAATGTGCGGGTGCTCCGTCATGCTGGATCTAGTGTGTCCGCAGTGTTTCCAATGGAATATCATCGAAATAATCCAAATTATGCAAGTTCTTATTGGGATATCGACGTCGGTACTCCCTTGCTGCTTCCGTCGCATTTTCACTGCAGGAAACCGTAAACAAAGTGCATATTGGCTTCTTTTTCGGAATCTTCGGCCGTATAATTTATCCGTGGCATCACAAAGCAAGTGAACACAATTATTTCATTAAAAATAAAGTACTTACATAACAACAATAATAAATTAGTATTGTCAATTTGATGTGAAACATGCGAGTCAAGTGAGAGCAAAATAAACAAGAACTTATTTATTTAGACCTTGTCGTACATAAGGAACACTGAAAACTCTATACATACGAACCAGCAGAGAATAGTCTTTGGTTATAAGAAGATTTTACACTGGATAAACTGAGATTAGTGATAAATTTAGATATGAAATAATTTGAAAACGGTGCGAGTTAGGAACTTAGTTTCTTTGAGAAATTGAAAGCAATTGAAAAAGAACACCCTGTATATAAACTATTAGACACATTTGTAGAGTAAAATACCGAAATGCAGTTAAACTATAATGATTGGGGCAGCAGAGACAGGAACCTCCTAATAATATGTGTCGTCTAGTACGACGCTCCTTCGTCGCCTTTTTCTAGCGAGCAAATAATATTTTTATAAAAGTTATGAAATGTACAAAATGGAAATAACCAACTTACTTATCTTTTCGTTCTTATCTGTTTTCTTTTTAGACTAACAAGAAAAACAAATTTTTAGACTAAAATAACTAACTAACCAACTTCCCTAAGTTGTTTTCCCTAAGCGCTTTGATAACACAGTTGACGGGACAAAATGTAGGTGCCAAGTTACTTCTTTTTGTAGAATTAAGTCAGATTGAATCAGTTGTTTGGTGAATAGGTTATCTTGTAAAATAAATGGTCTTATCAATTTGTCAGTTTTATTAAGCGTGGGAACAATATCGAGCATTTTTGTAGTTCAAATAAACTAAATAACAGATCGAATTATCTACAATGAGTTTTATATTTTTGACAACAGGCATATAATATCTATATATCTATCTATCTATAATCTTCTATCTTCTATCTTCTATATCTTCTATCTTCTTTCTATATCTATATCTAACTATCTATATATCTATCTATAATATCTATATCTATTATATTACCTATAAATGCGAAAGTGTGTCTGTCTGTCTGTCTGTCTGTCTGTCTGTCTGTCTGTCTGTTACCTCTTCACGCTTAAACCGCTGAATCGATTTTGATGAAATTTGGCATGGAGATAGTTTAAGATCCGAGGAAGGACATAGATACTTTTTATCCCGAATAAATTTAGTGTTCCCGTGGGATGAGCGGGTAACACCGCGGGGTACAGCTAGTAATATCTAAGTGGATTGGACTAATAGATAATGCTTGAGGAGTTTCTTTAATCTCAAACAAAAATAAGCCCTTTTGAAACGACACTCCTTGTTTGTTGTTAATTGACACTGACATTCATACGGGCTGATCAATCCAAATAGGTGTCACAAACTATAAGAGATAGAGAAATCATTTCGTAGGAACCACGGGTTTATTTCAGATTTAGTAAACATTGTACTATATTTTTAAATAAAACAATAGTATAGTAACGTACCTAAAATAAACTAAATTCGTAACTCTCTTCCATGTAGGTTTTACCCCATCCTATACGAGATTCCTAGAATTTTAATTTTTTTACGAGCTCATTGGTCATTTGGTTTCTTCTGCAAATATCAAACGACGAAACAAATAATAAGGTGTTCTTTATTCAGAATGTAAGTATATAGTGTGTATATTTGATATAACCGCATACTTTACGGGGGCTTAGTATAGGCACTTATAAATATATTTATCCGTAAATTATAAAAAAAAACTATAATTTTTTTTCCATATAAAATAAATCAGCAAGCAATGTACATAACATCGTGATGTCACAACTGTTACTAGTAATAACTACGCCATACATTGCTGCTCAGAAAATTTTCAAAAATTAATTACGCTATGGCAGTTAACGCTAAGTTAATAATTGTTATAAATATCAGATTATAGCACTATAATCTCGTTGTATCAAATATACACGCTGTATATAATCAACAACTAATTAAAGTGAATGTGTACCTACTTCGCACCAAATTTTATTTACTTTCGTTTTCGTGCTGCGCACCAAGTATAAAGGGAGCGCAAGTTTCCACTGACCGTTTCTATTAGCATAAAATTAACTCTTTCTGACTCTCTTTCTCTTGTCGTTTCCTCATCTCTTTCCCTTCATCGGGTTCTGTCTATTGCGTCTCCTACGACTGTTTAAAACGTAGCCATGGACAGTACAAGATCAAGTCCCCCGAGGTTCAGATTGTTGCTCTTTGTGTTTCCGCCAAAAAATACGGATGAAATAAGAACAAGATATAGGAATGAAAACGCTAGTCATTGATATTTTCCTGCCTAATATTGTTTACATATACCCACCAACCCGCCATAATAATGCCCTGATTTGAGTCAACAGATGATCGCAAACAATAACACAAGCCGGACGACTCCGATAACGGAGGGAACGTGATTACGGGTGGATGATAAGCTGCCCAATCATCGAGTAAAGCCTGTGCTCGCCTTATATTCAGAAATGAGCAAAAGCTTAACCATTAAGATAAACCTACTTAATCGCAATTAACGATTAATTAATAACCGTATGAACCGAACATCCGATTAATTTAATCCCGGTTAATTTAATGAGCGTGTTCCAACTTTTAATCAAGGAATAATAGTGAAATTAAAATTACGATTAGTTTATTGTCCATCGAATACTCTGTCGATTAATTTAATCACGATTAATCTTGTGACGATGAATTTATTAGTCGATTAATTAATTGATTATTTTCATGTCCATCTCAACTTATATTTAGTTATCTATTTGTACTGGTAAGCCGAATACGAAAGGCAATTCAGCCAATGCCGGAAAATAATAAATTAGAGAATTAGAAATACTAATCAATAATTTTACACGCTCTTAAAATGCAAATGCTTGACTCATCAAAGGTGACATTTACTGCTCCATCAAGGACGAAGTCCTCAGACGATAATAGCCCCATAAAATGGAGAGAGTGGGCGAATACGAAGGGCATAATCTACGTCTATTCAGCCAATGCCGGATTGGCAAAAGAAAATTGTAAGTGTGCACATAGTTTTGTAAACCAAGGATATTCCGTTTATATTTCATACGTATTATTAAAAGCGGTGGTAGCCTAGTGGTTAGGGCATGCGACTTTCAATCCGGAGGTCGCGGGTTCGAACCCGGCCCGTACCAATGAGTTTTTCGGAACTTATGTACGGAATGTCATTTGATATTTACCACTCACTTTTCGGTGAAGGAAAACATCGTGAGGAAACCACCTAAGCCCAATAACGCCTAGTTTCCCCTCTGGGTTGCAAGGTCAGATGGCAGTCGCTTTCGTAAAAACTAGTGCCTACGCCACATCTTGGGATTTAGGTAGCCGACCCCGATTGAGAATTCATTCTCAAAAAAATGGGACAAAGGCTAGGAGGATGATGATGATGATGATTTCATACGTATTATAAATATGAACATACACGTTGTCGAGTTCCATAAAATTTATGTTACTTAAAAACAGTTTACTTTTCAGGAATTTCTTTTACGACAATGATTTTATAACTAAATAAAACAATGTGACATTCAATAATAATAGCTAACAAACGGATCCTTGTATTGATTGTTTATTTTTATTATTTTCTGTAAACATAATTAATAGTAATCATGATTGGTATGGTTTTTATTAGTTGGTACAAAATAATAATAAGAAGGGTGCGGATACATCTAGATCGTAGAATTGTCATAAAGGTTATTCGAGTACTTGAGATATCTCCAATTAAGCAAGGTCTAAGGTATATCCCAGGCACATCACCTTTAACTGCCATTAAAACGCGATGCTTGCGATTAGAATTACTTACATAAAGCTACATTTTACGGTACTACTTGGTCAAGTTAAGTTTGCGCCTGATATCTATGGCATTGCATATAAATGAGGCGCAACCGTAGCCCGGGTTGGCGAAGTGGCGATATATACTAGGCATATCGTACAATTATTTCAGATATCAGAGAGATATGTATGAATTTAGGGCTCTGGTTTCACTAACCAGCGCCCTAATTCTATTATATATAGATACATATACCACAGGAATGTTCATTGCTAAACACGGTTCTCAAATGACACAAGCAACATTTATTTATATTCAGGCCATTTCAGATAAAAACTGATAGAGAAAATAAAATTGTTCACAAACTAATACTATAGTTAAGGAAATTAGTTTGTTTCATTTTCGTAACTAAACATTCGAAAATATTATAAATTTAAAAACTTCTAAATTCTAGGTAGGTATTGCTAGGTCTATTAATGTATCATTATAAATCCATCAATTACTACGTAAGTGTTCATAATGCTACTAGTTGATGAACTAATTGAGTTTAGTGAATATTCAATGTCCTTAAATTAAAGTAAACAAATGATTTCCAAACTACTTATCAACAAACATCAAAAAAAGTCTGTTTAGAGCACGGGTAAGCGTTGCCGTCATACGTGCAACTAGCATGTGCATTCGTGGCACACGTTACAGGTTCAAGCCATTAGTGAAATAGCTGGGATTCGACGACGGTGCTGCCCTCCCACACATCGACTGAATTTTATTTTTTTATGACAATTTATTGTACCTACTTATTTGTATTGTATCCACTTTATTGAATAAATTAAAAGCTGATGACCAAAAAAAAGTCTGTTTTTTAGATAAGTGCGTTTGCTAGTAGTTCATTATACTCAGCGTCAAAACTTTGTAGACAATTTATCGACTTATCGTTTTTAGAATAGAAATCAGAAAACAAAAGAAACACATTAGTACAGTCTTTTGACTAATAATGTTTTGACTTGACCTTTTGGTCATAGTAAAAAAATGGTAATGGAAAGGTAAACAAAAGAATAAACAAATAGTTACGTGTTAAAATTATGAATCAAACTTTAATAAAAACCTACCGATTATATCATCACCTCGCCAACTGTTTTTACTATCAATGTCATTATATTTTATCTCTTACTATTGATATATGTGACGATCATAGTATAAGTGCATGTAAATTGACTTTATCTACGCACATATCATTAGTGCTCTAAAATGCGTTCAGAAACCGTAGGAAATGCCAGCCATTATTACAACCAATTTTACTGTAAGAACTTTTTTGTCTGTGGTAGTAGGTAAAATCTGTACTGTAATGTTATTACAGTAGGTACCGATTTTTGTAAGGTTACGAGTTTAAATTAGGAACAGCTGTCAAAACACAAGTTGTTCTCTATTCTAGTATCCATAGATATTAATATTTTTATCGATACGAAACGTCAATTTATAGTCTGGCAAAAAAGAGTAGAAATTAAAAAGTGGCAATACTGTAGTGCCGTCCCCGTTTTCTTATATTATTTAGAAAGGGACGACACTACAGTATTGCCACTTTTTAATTTCTACTCTTTTTTGCCAGACTGTAGTATGTTTTTTTTATAAAAACCGTACGACATTTGATCTCGAGTGACATGAGAATATGGATACATATGATTTAGAACAAAAAAACATTCGTCTTGACAGAGGTTCGAATTGCCGCCATTATTGTTGTCATTTGTTTGTTGGTTCTTTGCTGTTACGAAAGTAGAATTGTGAAGATTTGTTTGTAATTTACATTTTAGGTCAAAATATTGTTCCAATGTAAATGTCAATTACAACTATTACAATAAAAATAATCTGTGTATGTATTTGTTCAGATTTATTGCTTACTGCATTTTAAGTATAATGTAGTCTTTAGATATTTTACAGGTAGCACTAGTGGTGCCGGTCATTTCCTTATGGCTTCTGAACCCATCTTAGAGTACTTATGATATGTGTATAGATAAAGTAGTGTATACAACTGTACATAATTAGGCCTTAAAACACTCGTGTGATCCTATTATGAAACTCGCTGACGCTCGTTTCATAAAACCCCACTCGTGTTTTAAGGCCTCTCATTATGTATCAGTTGCATAAACTACTATAGTGTAATTTATATTAACATTTTATATTATGAAATAAATAAATCTAAATCAACCCGGTTACTTCCAGTTTGCGCCAATTTTATATGGAATGCTATAGACATAAGGTGCAAACAAAACTTGACCGGGTAATAACGTAAAATGTCACTTTATGCATTTCGAATCGTAAACATTTCGTTTTACTGAATGACAACAAAAGACGATATACCAAACATATATCTGACAAATCGCTTATTTGACGATATCTCGAAGTACACTCGAATTAGCGTACTAGGTGCGTTAAGTCTGCGCCTCATTTATATGCAAGATAGATATCAAGCGCAATCTTAAATTGGCCGGGAAGTAGCGCGAAATGTTCCCAGGTGTACCTACTCGATTCCTACTCTTAAGAAGCCTTATTCCTTTTAAAATTTATTTTTTTCATATTACCGATGACAAATATATTAAAAATGTCAACCTACTTTCTGAAGTGGATAATACTTTTCCCCAAATTCTAGGTAGTAACATAGCTATTTCATGCTTTCATTGCGTGCAGTCGAAAATAAGTTGAAAAAAGTAATTTGCCGCTTGAATTTTATCAATTTCAAGTACTTTTTGATACAAAAATTATCAATGAAAAATTCAAACTGTAGGTTTGAAATATATACCAATAAATCCGGCCTGTTCTAGGTAGTAACATCAATAATATGTTAAATAAAGATGTCTAAAACAATCAGAATTTTAAAAGGAATAAGGCCTCTTAACTGTTTGCAACTATGCTACTAAATTTTTTACACTATGCCACATCACATCTCACTAGACTCCCATATACGATGAATATTCTATCCTAATACATTCTGGAATACACATAGGTAATATCATAAAACTTTTTTAATAAGATTGACTGAAAACTGAGGGGTCTAAATGAAAAAAGTTGCAAGTAATTTTCTTTCACTTTCGTAATTCATTCTCATCATAAAAAACGATTCTGCAGTGAAATTGGGGTTCTTAGGTTCGTTGAACAGGTTTTTAATTTAAAATAACGATATAGATATAATGTTGAGTATACTCCTTTATAATTTATATTTTTGATTTTTTCAAGTTAGATTGGGCCGGGTTCGAACCCGCGACCTCCGGATTGAAAGTCGCATGTCCTAACCACTAGGCTACCACCGCTTCTACAAATTCACGAATACGAACATATATTTATCACATTAAATAAATATATATTTTTTTCTTAGTTAATCGTCAATAAAAAAAGTACCCAAATTTGCACAGGTTTAAAACGCAGGGCTGCATTATACTGGAAGTATCACGACTAAAATAGAAAGTCACAGGTTTAAAGTAGCAACACCTACCTTACATAATTTTAACTTTGTCGGCTTGACATTCGCCATTTCTTGTTGTCAATTTGACAACTCTGGTTTGTTTACATTTTTTTAAATAAGTACCTAAAAGTACAGACAAGTAAAGGTCAACATCCAAATGGCTGAACGGATTGTGAATATTTTTGGTACAAGGATAATATATTGTAATTGACATTGCGCGTGTTTAATGCGCGGGCTGTTTAATTTGTGTCATGAAAACACCGGCCTGCAATAACTGGCGTTGAAATAGCGATTTTTTATCACACTGTTTTTACAAGAGTGATGTCAGGTCGGCAGAAATAATATACAAGCAAAATCCCTATGACAAAGTTAAATGAAGGCTTTAGAGGTTAATTTAGGGCTTAGCTGCCTAGGTTACATAATTCGGGATTTAATAATGTCAGGATCCTTTTTATTGAAAAAAAGTTGACTAAGGCGAAAAAGTGCCAGTTGGAAAAAACATGGAAAAAACAGTATTATTTAGTCTCAAAACAGAAATGCACGTTTAACTAAATTAATATAAAACCACTTTTATATTCGTCTATAAGAAGAATAAAATTCAATTCAATTTTTCAACCTCACGTCCACGCATCGTGGCCCGTTATCACAACGTTCCGATTCACGGCATTGTGCCGTTTTTGTGATGTTGCATGACGTAAAATATTCACGACACGACAACAGGTTAAAATTAGGTTTTGTCCCTTAATGTAGGTATCATATTTTTCACTTCTTCAGCTCAAAAAGTAGGTTATTTTAGTTTTACGAAGCGGGACTAAAGTGTCCGTTTTAGTCCCTAGGGTTTAAATCTCCCGCATCCTCCCTGCCGCCCCCGCTGTATATGGCGGGGAGGGCAGGCGGGCCCCACGCGTGGGCGACAGGGGGCGCTGGCAATTGGTGGGCGTTTATTTCACCAGGTCTACAACGACTCGCCCAGGTTGTCTCCATGGCGAAGGTCATTTTAATGTATCTTCTGTTCGATTGAATTAATTTTGTGGGCTTCATATTCATATCAAATAATCCTTTCTGAAAAGACGGTTCAATCACGACATTGTAAGCCTTCTCTCTGATTTATGTAATTTGACGGTGATTTTCGCCATGGTATGCTGTAGCTAGATTATTTTACCATCGTTTGGTTTGATTGTAGTCGTGGTAGGAGATCAAATTAAAATATAAGTAACTATAGCCTAGCAAGCGGCGGTCCGGCCCAGGGATAGTGGCGCTAAAAACAGCTTTCATATGGCAATAATGAGCATACGTCATATTTGCATTATTAAGCGTCAGTCAAGGATTTTTCATTATCAAAATTCACATTGTTTACCGGAATGCTGCTCAATCCTTTGTTCTTCTTGCGAAATAAATACTGAATCCTATTGAAAAAACTTGACTTTCATCACTGTGGATAGTTTTAGCGTTATTATGCAAAAAAATACTTGAAATTTGCGGAATGTTGAGTCTTGTTTCCTCTTTATTTACATCAGTGACATTCACCGACTTTCAACGTCAGTTACCAATAATTGGTCGTTGCCAGTAAAATAATTTAGTACCACTGAAAATCCGCAATATGGCGTGGGGTGTAAAATCTCTTGCATTGTACTGTCATAAATAAGTGACAAAGCATGTCACTCACACTCGCAGTTTGTCAAAACGCGTCGGATGCTTTGTCACTTATTTATCGCGTGATAAAAGCAACCATCATAGGCCCGCTGGGCTATACTTAAGGAGAAACAAGTCTAAGGCTGCCTGCTCACAAGACCGGAGCGTTTTTGTAGCCCAAAATAGATGCGTTTAATCTGAGGAATGTCTCCGCTCTGCTCCGCTCTGCTCCGCTCTGCTCCGCTCTGCTCCGCTCTGCTCCGCTCTGCTCCGCTTCTGTGGATAGGCAGTCTAATGCGGAACACTATCTCTTTTATTTTCAACCAATTTCTAAAAGGATATCTTCTCTTTTCGGTCGGTTTATTTTTTTACTGTTTGTTACCTCGGAACTTCGTCATTCGTGAGTCGCTCTTTCAAATGTTTCTTTTTTGTTGGTCCCATTTAATTTTGAAGTAAGAATGAACAACTATATTAATTGACACGTAAAATATTAACTATTTTGTAAATAAATGATTGAGTTGAATTGAATATCTATCGCGCGATAAACTCAATCATAGGCCCGCTTGAAATCTACGTCATACAACGTAAACTTTTACGGCATGACTACGCGATTTGCTGTGGAATTCTGTGACCCCAGTTAAAAAGGGTTTAAGTCAAATAATTAACCACAAACAAATAATAAGAAACAAAAGGACATAATATCTACCATTGTGTGACTTAAGTTCCTTTGCTTTTAGGTTAAATCTGACTTATAATATCATCTCATCATCTTGAATTTTCATTAGGGCCACAGTAATAATGTTTTCCCCCCTCACTCATATGAGCTCTTTTTTACTAAGCAAATAGTATTAAATTGTAATATGACAAAATTACAAATTCAAGTAGCCTGCTAGGCTTGACGGATATTATAAGTTTTTGGTAGGTATACATGAGTTCCTAATAGAACAAATAGTAGCTCCTAATAGTCAATATGACAATAGAATCCTGTAGATAAAATACTTACTTGTTTTTCTTTTATCAACTACGTAGCAAAAAATACAGGAATATGCATACAGCCCTATAAATTTTAGGCTATGAACAGTTTTCATTGTTTGAATTTTTTACATGAGTGATAATCGTGGTAACCGATAAAAATATTTACAACTAGCTGTGCCCCGCGGTGTTACCCGCTCATCCCGCGGGAACACTAAATTTATTCGGGATGAAAAGTATCCTATGTCCTTTCCCGGGTCTCAAACTATCTCCATATCAAATTTCATCTAAGTCGGTTAAGCGGTTTAAGCGTGAAGTGGTAACAGACAGACAGACACACTTTCGCATTTATAATATTAGTATAGATCGAATATCTTTACTATTATAAAATTTTGGAACTGTATTGAAAATATAAGCTTTCTATGGAGAAGGGTAAACTTAATAAATATACTAAATAATAAAAATATATAATAAATATTCCTAATAATCGCCGGCAGCCGCACAGCGCCATATGTTGATAATATTTTTGCGTATAATATTATGTTCTACCAGGTGTTTCCTGTAATAGAAGCGATAAATTAAAACATAGATTCTACTCTTCAAATTGAACAACATTTGTTCAGCAACTTTAAAAAAAAAGACAGTTTTCAGAATTTTATTATTTCAAACAAATTAAATAGTATTTTCAATGTACGTCGTCCAACATTGACATTCCCTGAGCATTGACATACCTGTCACTCTACTAATATCGGACATTTCGCAATACATTGCTTCTTTGTCTAAACATTAGTCTACAAAATATCATTTAATACACGCTATTTTCAGAAGTTGCTCAACAAATGTTTTTTAGTTTTAAGCGAAGAAGCTATGTTTTAATTTATCGCTCCTATTACAGGAAACACCCGGTTTCGAACTCAAATTTTTGCTTAACATTGCTCGTAAGTACGAGTAAATTGCGACAATTTATGACCTACCTACAATGCTTCTGCGCCACCGACATTGACAAATTCCATTACATTAATTTGGAAAAAGCCTGGTGCTAATGTCACTTACTGAAATATCACTCTTTTTATTGCACAAGAAAGAGAAATAGTGCCCAAGTAGCGTACAATAGATTCATTATGTAATTTCGTTTTCGTGCACTTAATTGTATTTAGACTTTTGTTCATCGAATTTTCACCGTTATTATTCTCTTAAGTAAAAAAGTAAATTGTATGTTTTTTGAAAATAGTGAATATTCATTCTCGTAAGAAAAACACTAACATTTTCTACGATATATTTTCAATGCATAACCTTAGAAAGCAATCATTTACACAGTAAAAAAAGAATTTTTAATTAGGTAGGTACAAGCACTTTTTCTTTACAAAGGAGTGGTAGACTTTGTCATATTTGCAGTTTACCTAATAAACATAATAATTAATATATTTGAAAGTAAGTACTTATTTAAACCTATATTTGCAATACGGAATTTGACTGGGCATTTAATAATATGCCGACTCTTATATACTTACATAATTTATTCACAGAAAATAGGATTGAAAAAACGCCTTGCCAACAGGCAATTTTTATTAGGGCTTAACAATGCCCTAATGACAATTTTAAAGAAAAATAATAGAATTTCATTTCCACCCTTGACATAAAACAAAGAAATTAACATCTCTCTCCGCACGTTATCGTTTATACACCGTCGCACGTGACCTTAATTTGCATAGTAGGATAGCTTTCGTTCCGTGCTGTTTATTTTTTGTAGTAATTAGACATGCATTCATTTATGTTTTTTTTTTTTAAGAAAAACTAATTTCATGAGAACAAATTGGTGTTAAATAGTTTGAACGTTATAGATGAAATCAGGCAGCAGTCGAATAAAAAGTACCTATACCTACCCATCTTTGGATGTCCAGCTATCCCTGTAACAAAATTGGTTAACATCTGTCCAGCAACTTCGGCGTGTTAAGTGGCCAAAGAAACTTTTACTAATAGATGGCGCTTTACAGCTGGCGCTGACCGCCCATGCAAATCCTGTGCATCACACTGTTAAGATTTTTCTTGAAACAATGACCTATAACCATAGAAAACAGATTTTGAATACAATACGGTATTTGATGACAGCTCAAATCAGCTACTCTTTATGAAATGTCAAAAAAGATTTGCTGGTATGGTCAGATAGCCAGTAATTTTCTCTGTGACGTCGTAAAAATCATTAGACAAAACTCGTCTTCTTTTTAGGTTTTGTCCAGTTAAATAGTAGAATGTCCAAAAGGTAGTAGTGGTCGTTTATTTACTTCCGTGTATTTTTGAATGTTGTTTCACTATAGCCGACCGTATTTTAGAATTAATTCCTAGAAGAGAAGTATAATAAGAACATGAAAATTGCAAATATAAAAAATAAACGAATTTTTCTTTAGGTCATCATGTCGACTTTGCTAGTTATGTCACAATCATCATCATCATATCGACCAATAGACGTCAACTCTGGACAAAGGCCTCACCGGAAGTTCTCCACAACGATCGGTCTTGCTACTTGCAAGCAAGCTTTTACTGGCTTGCTAGTTATATAGATAACGGTAACCCGGCAACCTTGCAGAAACATTTGGAACATCGATAATATCCAAATCTTGGCACTATGTATTAGTTCTTAGTCCGCTGTTTTATAACAAAATCGTGCGCATCGGGTTACAAGCATGAAATTTCTACCACATATAGAGTGTTCCACGGTGATTATTTTCAGATGTGGAGGGAAGTCAGATTCGTCCTCTGTGAGGCGGGAGAGCGGAGTGAATAGGACGAAGTATACCTCTTTTCTTTCTTTATTGCTGGTCAGTTAAGTCTACTAGGACTTGTCTGGTATCGTCTCCGTGTATAACGGATATCAGAAATTCATTTTTTATGTTATTTTTGTATAGTTCTATATAAAAATATGGGTGTATGGCCGAAAAGGTAAAAATCACAACGAGTTTTTTTATTCAGTGAGGTAAATTAGTTAAATTTCGTCAACATTTTCAAATTATTATTATTATTTTAAAAAAGCTTCTTTAATCTAGTTTCTAAAAATATATGCATGTTTAGCACTTCTCATACAAACAGTAGCTTAAAATATATGTTTAAGTCGGCGTAACCAACGTAAATCTCCGAACGCATCCTATTTCGCTTCATTAAATACATTAAATAATGATTATTAACATGCTTTTACGTATAATATTTACCATATACGTCCTAGAAAAACAAATTGATGTAATTAAAACAATTATTTTTTTTGCTAATGTATCACGAGTTATCACGAGCACACGGGGTAATCTCAAAATCAACAATTTATTTAAGTTACTATTTGTATGAAGAGTGCCCAACATGTATATAGTTTTAGAAACTTAATTAAATTTGCTGCTCTGGAATATTTTTTTTAGTTGTAAATATTCAGGAAATATAACTAATTTATCTCCCTGAATAAAAAAAACTTGTAATGATTTTTACCATTTCGGAAATACACCCATATTTTTATATGGTATTATGAATAAATAACATAAAAAATGAATTGCTGATATCTGTTTTATACGAAAACGATACCACACAAGCCCTAATAGTAGCGTTAACTGATCAGTAATAAAAAAAGAAAAAGAAGACTCCTTTCTCCTATTCACCCCGCTTTCCCGCCGCACAGGGGATGAATCTGACTTCCCTCCACATCTGAAAGTATTCACCGCAAAATACTCTATCTGTGGTATAAATTTCGTGGTTGTATCCCGATGCACACAATTTCGCGACTTAGCAAAATGTACTAGAGCACGTAGACTAAGCTTAACATCAACATTTTTTTCAAGGTACTTTTTGTATGAGATGTGCCCAATATGTATACATTTTTGAAAACAAGAATAAATTTGCTATTTAGTTATATTTTTTAAAATTGTAAATATTCAGGATATACATATAACTAATTTATCGTTCTGAATAAAAAAAAGTTGTAGTGATTTTTACCTTTTCGGCAATATACCCAAATTTTTATACCAAACTATTCTTAAATATCATAAAAAATGAATTGTTGATATCTGTTTTACACGAAAACGATGCCACACAAGCCCTAATATCCTTAATCAAAAAAAGAAAAGGAGCCGTACTTGGTCCTATTCACCCCGCTCTCCCGCCACGCAGGGGACAAATCTGACTTCCCTCTACATCTGAAAATAATGACCGCGGAACGCTCTAGGTGTGGTAGAAATTTCATGCTTGTAACCCGATGCGCACAATTTCGCGGCTTAGCAACTCTACTATATATATATCTATAAAAGTATTCCAATTTCGAAGTTTACGCTTCAAAACTAACTGAATAACATTTTCTTGTGTGGCAATTTATTGATTTACCTTATAATAGCCAAGTAAATAGTCGTATAACTTTAGCAAACTTTAAACTGTATTGCGATGATTGCTTAGATTGTATTTCCTATAGCGCTAGCGTTTTCGTGGTGATTCCATTATTGCTGAAATTCTTGTTTGATTTGTATTTTCCGTTGTCAACTATGCAGAAATTTCTTAGTGCCACGTAGCTGTAGCTGAAAATGTGAAATGTCAATCATATCATAATGTAAATAAATAAATAATCATAATCATAATCATTTATTCACATAATATATGGTGCGTACATATGGTGTTATTTATATGCTTCAGAATTGACAATTCATACATTCTGCCCTTCTAGGCATGTGAATTTGTTTACATATTTTCTAAATATGACTAACTAGCGTATGCAGTATGGAATGAAGAAAATAATCCGTTTGAAATTTCGTCGTTGATCGAGTTCAAGACTTAGGGACATACTCGTAGTTGGATTCGGAGAAGTCTTGGAGAATCACGAGCTCAAACGATCTAATTAGGAGGACAAAATCGTCCCAATATTTTTTCGTTCCATTCCGTTACCATTTCCATATCACTTACTATAGCGGTGATTTAATGGAAAAACAAAAAATATGAATGTTTTGAGACACTTTTCTCTCCTAACTATATCGAAAGAGTAAGAGAGTTCTGAGTAGAAAATACCTAAAATATCCAAAATCTAAAAAAACTGGGGTGTACTACAACAAAAAATAAAATGGTCCAGTTGCTACACATTTTTATAGCTTCAATAATGTTGCTTTGGGACGAAATAACAAAACATTGAATATAAGGCTAGCTTCTGACTGCAACTTTGTCTGTAGAATTTGTAAATTGCAGTAAAGAAAAAGGTTTTACGCGGACGATGTTGCGTACAGTGCAACTAGAAAGTTGCAATATTGTTAATTTGGCCACTTAGCATGATTACCATAGTTCTCCATTAGTCCTACCGTGCGAAAGAAAGTCCAACCCCTGATGATTACTATTAAACACTAAAGATGCATAAAATAATCGTAGTTGTAACAAAATTTTAGTGAAAAATTAGATGGTGCAACATTGTCCGCATGAAACTACTTTTTAACGTAGTCGGGTACAAAATAACCTTTAACCATTTTTGGGAGCTCATTCCTGTACCAAAATTGGTTAAAATGTTTAACCAGCCGTTTCGGCGTAATGAGAGGACAAATAACTTACAACCAAGAGATGGCACCAGACTGGCATGGTGCCGCGCGCCCATACAAAACAAAAGACGATTCTGCATCACGCTATTAAGATTTTTCCTGAAATCTTCCCTTCTCCATAGAAAACTGATTTTCAATACAAATCTAATAGTACAGATTACCGCCAAATTATTAATAGGAGATCGAACCGTCTTCTCTGAAAGGATTATTTGATATTAATTATTAAACCTATACTGAAAACGAATTCAATACAATAGTCTGATTTTAAGTTCCCAATAATAGTACAATTTATCTTTACTCAAAATATGATGACGACATACAAGGTAACGTGGGTGGAATTACGTTTTAATTGGCCCTTACCGTTATGACTTACGAATAATTATACAGTATTATGTGGTAAATATATCTAATATATGAATAATGTATTATGTGAAAATAATTACTTATGGGATAATGGTAACTGATAACGTTTCATTAGGCTAGTTGACTCATGTCAAATTGTAATAAACTAATGTTTATTCCGTATAGTATTTAGCAAAAGGAACCTAAATATATATTTTTCAATTCATGAAAGTGAAAGATGGCTGAAAAAATTGAATTTGAAAATATGGTTTTTAATCTGTATTTTGAAATGCTTAAAACGCTGTCCGCCATTTTCGCTTATGATAGTGACGTCTTCGGTCATGTAAACAAAACTGAAAGTCTACTTTGACGACTTCGAATAGTGCCGTCCCTCTCGATCTCCTGTCAAAGTATATTGGAGTGAGCGGAATGGCACTATACGACGGTCGAACTTCGAATATTTACAGGTACGGACGGCGTTTTTGACTGTTTTCATGAAATTTCTAATTTTCAATTGATAAAATTTAGCTTTCTAGCTTTCACAAAAATACTAGACATTTTTTTTAGAGCTAGTAAGATCATTATTAACCATTTGAAATATATTTCAAAACTGGGTCTACTAGCCTATTGTAAAAAAAATCTTGTTGCTGTGCACTAAAGAATTGTCGTATTGTATTGTATAAATGTATCACCTAATTTGTACAATTTTAAGTTCATTTTGTGCTATTTATTACCCGTGGCATTTGTCACGCGAAATGGGAAATCTCGCTTAATCGTAGCCCGACCTGGAAAATTAAATTTACTGGCCGCGTGTGGATTTTTCTTAGTCCAAAGATAACGCAAAAAATACATATAATAAATTGGAAGTCCCCCGTCGTTGAAGACTAATGACATTAATAACCTCGTTTTAATTAATTAATTTCCCGAAAACTAGGCTAGGTTTTTATGGCATGACAATATCTCATTTAAGCATGTAGATGCCTACCGTAGTGTAGAATATTATATGCACATGTATCGTAACGTATGTAGCTTCTTAATGAATTAAGTTCGTTAAATTTTAGAAAATTAATACCTACTGCTACATAAGTAGCTATATCATTAATTTACCAATAAAACTAGCGGCTTTGTAAGCTAGACTATGCGATCTTTTTCGAAATGGCTTAAATAGGTTTTTTTTTAATTTAACTCCATATTTCCGCCATTTTGAAAAATTACAAAAACTGACTCGATTTTTTTTTTGTAATGATTGAAACTGTTATAAAATTATTTTGGTTTTGTGAACATTGTGTGGAACATCGTCATTGTAAAATTACTTAGGATGTAAAAAAAATATCAGACGATTTACAATAAAATTTGTAGGTAGTATGTTTTTTCTTTTCAAAAGCTGTTTAAATTGTGTTCAATCATTTTCTTCTTTTATCAATTGTTTAACAGTAACGGAAAAAGCGAGAATAGTTCATAATTTTATAGAAGAAAATGTATTCGACATAAATACTCTTACTATAGAGGAATTTAATAACAATAAAAATGTACACTGTGTGAACATAAGAAATAACACAATATAATTAACATAGTGTACCTATATATTTATGTAACGAAAAACAAGTAAAAACAGAAATCAACTTAACCTAAATAAAAATAACTAACTAAAACCGATGTACCTCAAATACTGTATGATAAATTATAATGTTTACCCGCCCAGTATCAGTGTTGTTGTAATTAACGTAACAGAAACACAACATTAATTTATTACCTTAGTAAAATTACCAGAGAGTACTATGTATTAATTAATTTGTGAGCATTTATTTTAACACTAGCTGTGCCCTGCGGTGTTACCCGCTCATCCCACGGGAACACTAAATTTATTCGGGATGAAAACTATCCTATGTCCTTTCCCGGATCTCAAACTATCTCCATACCAAATTTCATCTAAGTCGGTTCAGCGGTTTAAGCGTGAAGAGGTAACAGACAGACAGACACACTTTCGCATTTATAATATTAGTATGGATTTGTATGTTTTTTTTTATAAGGATTGTGTATTTTTATTGTGTTATATTTTCATTTAAACTGTTAAATAAAATCAACACAGCCATTAAACATCATCTTAGCCATTTTGCAACTCATATTACTTTATAAATATTACTTGTTTTTCTTGTTTTATTATAATAAATATCGGACAACCTCACACAAATACATAGAGGTACTTAAATACATAGAACAACCATGACCCAAGCACAAATATTCGAGTTCATCACACAAATATTTGCCCTGGCCGGGATTCGAACCCGGGACCGCCGGCTCAGTAGGCCAAACGTGTCGTCACTTGTTTTTATAATTTCATTTCAAGATATAAAAAAAGAAAATCAACTAACCACGGTCTCTCTACAGTTAATCTTTTTTTCTTCATGGTTGGAGGTGTAGTGTGCGTATATACAACAAACACACTCTCTTCATGTATGCTATATAAATGCATTGTAGGTATATTAATTTAAGACACAATAAACCAAGCAACAAACACATCTTTTACTCTCCACATCACAATTCCTACAGAGCACTAAAAACGTTCCATACAAATGGCCTACCTACATAATATATGACGCCATCTGTGGGTACCAATATTTGTATGGAGACAATAAGTAATTTTACATTTTTGCCATGGAAAAGTGCGTTTAAGTTCATGGAAAAAAAACGTAAATATATATTTTTTTCATGATGTATTGAGCTAATTTTATTCAATATAACTACACTATGTTGTATAATTTAATATCAGTTGCATCCCCTTTTAGACATATATTTTTATATTATCCTATTACAAAACGCGGCCGTATCACAGGTTTATATTCAAAGTTCCCGACACAAAAGAACTACTTATTATGTTTATTAAAGTTATTGTAAAATTGCGTTTTGATTCCGACACTAACTTCGTCAATAGGAATTAAAACTTCAACAGAACTACAGCAAACTCTCTCGTCGTGGGTAGATAAAACAATATCAATTATACGTAACCACTTTGCTGACAAATAGGATACATATCACTTGAGTGGTTCGTTTTCATATTTACACACTTTCTCTACTACCTATTTGTAGTTGTAGTACCTAGGTACATATTTACAAAATAGTAGTCTTGAATTTAGTTTTATTTATTTAACCTTAACGTACTTAGAAATGTGAAAGGTCCTGGGACCTAATTCGAGATTGACATTTGAGTGATCGCCAAACGTCAAATCTCTATTAGATAACAGTTATATCGCCATTGAACTGTCATTTAAATGCGATGAGCTTAAAAGTGACATATCTCATCTCAATTTTGGAAATACGAAGGCGATAATGATTGTAAAAAAGGTTATTCATGTATATAAATTTCTGTTTTGAACGAAACGTAACGGACTAATTTCACGTACTACGCGGTCAATTTAAAGTATGCGCCTGTTATTTATGCCGTCACATACACAGGAAGCGAAAATTTTGCGCGTCTGAATTGTCGAAGTTGCGATGTTCTAGGGATATCGCCACTTGTCAAGTAGGCACACGTCAAAAGTGACGGATGGCGATGAAAAGGAGAGATCTCCATTATATCTCTAAAATTGGTCGAATACCCCCCCTGTATATATTAAAGTGCTTTTAACAAAAAATATTTTTTTTACTCATTTCATTTACATCAGCAAAACACTTACTTATTTCCAGTTGCTAACACTAAATAAATAAATTTAAAAAAATGGAGAAGAGAGCGTTGCTTGCCTAGGAGTACCTATCTATAATATCTAAACACATAACGACTGGATACCCAGTTACTAACATAACAAAACCTATGAAAAGTAAAGTTAAACCAATTTTATCAAAACTATCACAAACTCTAGTGTGCATTCTTGGGTTGAATAAACGAGATAATTATAAACTCACCGGAACTCTCGTCATTCAGCGGCGGATATCCAAATTTTCCACATGTCTTTATCCAGTTGCCCACTGCACGCACTTACGTCCAACAATAACATTCAAAGTCAAAATACATTTAACCAATCTCTCTTATCCCTTAAAAAATATGTACGCAAACTATATAAATTAAATTTTTAAATCACGATCACATCGCATACAGCCAAAAGTCTATAAACAATCTTTAAAAAAATAAGACTGGCAGTTAACAAATCGAAACGTGTAGAGCGATTCGAATAAAATGTTCAGAATTCAAATTCGTTCCACGTTCAAAGTTTGCCTGTTCGCGCGTACCCGGAGGCAGCCACGCGGTCGAGTCTCACAAAATGGACTGGAGTTGAACGGCGACGGTACGGGAGTAGGTATTATGCGCATGGTTCGGGATAGCCCGAGACAAGAAAACTCGACTGAAAGGCTTTCATTGTGAACGGTCCCATTCTGTTGCGGGAAATGAGAACGCCTGATTGACTGATTTTTGTGCCGGTTCCATTTCACCGGGATTATTAGACATTTAAAAAAAGAAAGAGGATGTTTAAACATGTTTCGGTGAAGTTTTACGAACGTGTGATCCGACTTTGTTTAATTGCTTATTCTATTCTCCAGTTTGACTGTCTAGTGTCTAACCATTGATACAAATCTAGTCTAGTTCAGTGTTTGTCAGTCTCGACCGATTTTTGACAGGTTGATTAAACAATAAATATTAAATATCTAATTTTACTCAAGTTCCAATCGTTCATAAATAAATCAAAATAAATCATAAACGCAGTCATATTTTAGTCCATTGTCCGCTTACCATTACATTGATTGAAAACCGGAAACAGTAAAATACGTTTAGTATTTATAAATAGTCGTAAAAAGTAAATGCTCGTTACGTATTTATTCCGTCCGTCTCGGAACACACGTCACTAACATTTCAAGATCCCACTTATAACACTGTTGCATAAAAATACTGTTATCATTCATACCAACGTACAATATAGCTAGTTTCCTCGTCATCATAAATTTAAGAGTTATCGGTGTTGCCGATGAAGTATGTAGTTTTCTCCATCTAACTATGTCCATAGCCACTTCTTTGACTTCCCTATACGACATGACGTCTACCTTCTCTTTTAGGCCTTCTCGGCCTTCCTCTTTTCTCATAATTTTGTCCTACCATGATATTATTTATAAAAGCGTCATGTCGTATAAGTTGACCCAACATTTTCCGTCTCCTGTTCTCTATAATTAGCAAATTCCTTTTTTCTTCTTTATTTGTAACTTTTTCCGTACAATTTTATTGATTTCAAATAAACTTTGTTCAAAATAAATGCTAGTTTTCTAGCGTCAATAAAAAATTCGATACCAACCATTAAAAATTATGTAAAAAGCTTGTAAAAAACGTACACGGAGTTCAGTAATTTTTGGTTACTTAGAATATTTTAAAATAAGCGAAAAAAAGGGAGCCCTTTGATTCGTAGATTTTTTTTTCGTCGAATGTATCATTTCGCCGAAAAATCGTTTCATAGAATTTTTATCCTTCTGTAGTCATACATTTTTCATAATTCTTGCAAATATCATCCTATTGATAAGGTAATGTTAGGTTAGGTTTGTTTTATAACAATCTCAAATAGTTGACGGTTGCAAAGAAAAATGGCTTTCTACGAAATGATTTTTCGGCAAAATGAAACATTCGACGAAATTTTTTTCAACGAATCAATATAGACCCGAAAAAAAACCTTACCTCGAATGTAAGGTCAAAACAATGTTGTTGTATTTTTTTTTTAATTTTGTACTTGCATTTGCAAATAGCTGATTTTATTTGTTAGGGCAAATCCCTATTATTAAAATCTTCATTCGCGCGGGAAAGGATCAAATTCAATTCAAACATTTATTTATAAAATAATATTTTACATGTCAAATTGTTGTTATAAATATTTGTTTTAGTTCTTAAACTTTAGCCGTTTTGCTATTATGAGGTCACAGATACTTATACATTTTACGGGTATGATAAAAGTCACAGTGACTTGTCGGTGTTTTTTTGAAACTCGAATTGAAATGATGCTAGCTCCATGTTAAAATGTAACGTTTTTCTCACGCTCTTCTCAAAATCGAATTCCGAATATAAGGTTCAAATCGGAAGTGACCGCATATTCTATAGGTTTAAAATACTGGAACAATTTTATCGATAACGGTCAGCTATTCCATTATCCGCAGACTTCGGAAAAGTGCCCTTCAAAGGGTGCAGAATACCATGAAAGCTTTCAATGTGATGATACAGCGGGCAAATTTTCAACATTGCTCGTAGAGCCACTTGCCATTGAGGCAGGATGGTTCTTTAGGGCGACCACATACACCCGATTTCCACCGGCTTCCCCGTGTTCGAAATGTTGCCTTATATTTGGAAAAAATAAAGTAACCAATTGAGTCTCGGCTTAGATTGTGATATTTTGTTTCACGCCACGCCAGTGTCACGTACCCCAAGTCGTACCGTGGGACAGACCTCAACAAGGTGGACCGACGACCTGATCAGGATCGCGGGAAGCTGTTGGATGAGAGCAGCACAAGATTGATCGTTGTGGAGCACTTTGAGAAAGGCCTTCATCTAACAGATTGTTACATAACCATAACAAGTTCCGACGTTATAAGTAAAGATCTACATTAACATGCAGTGGTGGCGGCGGGGCATGAGGGAGTAAATTCCATAAAATCATAGGTACTCTTTTTTGAGACCTCTCATTATGTAACAGTTGCATAAACTACTATTACGCTGTCTTCAATAGAACAATAGTACATTACTGCAGACGCCGGGAAAGAAGGGCTTGCCGGGTGAGTAGGTATAGGCGGCCGACCGTAGGGTGGCCCGATAGTGATACGAAGCCGGCAAGCTCTTTTCAAGGCTAGGCTAGGTATAGTGCTAACGTCAAACATAATATATATGCAATGAAAAAAAAATACACCACTCAATAAAAATATAATTCAGCCTGTTCATGAACACAGACGCCATGTTTAAAAAAAATGTTTCATGGCTTAGGCCTTCAATTTTGTATGAAATTACTTTACTTACAGTTATCTGGAGTTGTTCCGCCCGAACGTGATAGATACTTCGAAGCCTGTTATAACGCACGTTTATGAAGACATTTCATTGCATGTTTGAGAAAAAATATAATTGAACGTTACGTGTTGCATTTATACAAAAACATGTACTAAGTTCCTAATATTAAATTCTGCATTGAAACGCGAAATCGGGAGGAGAATATTAATTGAAAAACGCAGCGCTGCAATATCCAAGGGATTATCGACAAAACGTAAGCGGGTCGATTATCGAAGCAGTGATAAATTAACTGTGCCACGCGACGTAACTGTAGTCTAGTTAATGCGATTAACCGATACAGCGAACGACTAATGATTAATCGTGGGGGCAAATTAGATTAGCTTAATGTTAAGCCAGATTATGCGAATTCATCTAAATTTTTACGAGCTTTTATTTAATTTGCGAATTCTGAATTTGAATGCGCGGCTCTCTTGCTAATTGGCCGCAATTGAGGTTTTCCACGTTGTGAAAATCGAATTGCTTGATTAATTATATTGGTAAGAACTTTGTTATCTAGATCTACTTTTATAAAGTATTGAAAATCAGGTTTCTATGGCGAGGGGTCGTGATTTCAGGAAAAACCTTAACAGCGCAATGCAGGATCGCCTTGTGTTTTGTGTAAGTGTGCGTCATGCCATCTGTTGGTCATCACTTCTTTCATAATTCATAATCATTTATTTCCAAAAATATGGTACATTTGGTTAGTATTAAGTGTCTTAGTGCTACATATTCGGCCATACGGTTTTTGTCCCCTCATCACAACGAACTGGCACGATACATTTTAACCAAATGTTAGTACAGACATGGCTGAACATCCAAAGATAGTTGTAGGATACTTTTTACTCGACTATGTACACACCTACACTTGTAGTTTTTTTAATTAATAACTGTAAAAGTAGAATTCATAGAATTAGGGTCAATACATTGTGTATCGCGTTAGTATAACGGTGGTCAGCTGTTCCATTATCTGCAGAGTTCAGAAAAGAGATCCCCAAAGGAAACTGAATAATAATTATGTAGTACTACCGTCCAGTCGGGGTACTTTAGACCTAAGGGCCAAAACACAATTACAAGATACGGCATCGTATCGTGCTGCGACGCGACGTCGTGCCACGATGCGACGTCGTGAGATTGTAAAATGAATTTTTCATCTCTCCTGTTTGGAAAGAGTCATTTTCATGAGTAGATAGCCGGGTGGAAAATAGGTTTTCCATCCCTAGGGTGGAAATAATTTTTAATTGTTATGGAGGCAAAGATAATTGAGTCTCTTATTAAATTAAAATAAAAGGTTTCATATATATCTAAATCCAGCTATACATTAAATGACGTGTTAATTACGATCTACAAGTAAAGGTTGATATTAAAATCTTTTTCCCCAAAAATTGCATGTAATGTTGCCTTACCATCGCTAGATAGACTACAGTAAGTGGAACATACCGAAGACTTTTTAGAAGTGTCCAGTAAACAGCGAGATTTTAAATTTGGAATCAATATTTGTCCAGTAAGTAAGTATGTAATTCCTATTACGTATCAAGATATTTGAATATCGAAACACGATTTACATCGTCACCGACCTATAAAAAAACTAAGGATGTGAAGGCGATGAGGTCGTATATAAATGTAAAAAGGATGCATTCCACAAATTGTTTTAATTATAAGTACAGTGCGAGAGCAAATTGTAGAAATTAAAAAAAGGCGTCCCTTTTTCATAGATTAAATAGAAAGACGACATTGCAGTATACACTTGCAATTTACACTAAGAGCAAATGTAAAATAAAAAGAGGTTAGTACTATTGGCAGTATAAACGTAACTCAAGACGCATTATTAAAAAAAAAAAAGTAGCGACCAGGTTTAGTGCGGAAGTTTGTATGCAGCGTTTAGTTCATAATTGTGCTGTGTAAAATGACAATGATATTTCGGAATTCCTTCCTTTTTTGTGTCGTTTAGAAAAAACCTCGGAGTTAAAATTGAAGGTAAGCTTTATGATATGAAAATTAGTTAGAAAATACAACAATGTATGACAATAATTACATTTTATCTTTAAGACTTAGATTTGTAAGACAGTGCAAATAATTAAACGCAGTATTTCGCTCCTTACATTATTAGATTTTTCAAGGGCATTTGACACAATTAATATTGACTTGTTACTGTCAAAGCTGGCTTACTTCGGGTTTGAGGTTGGCGCAATAAAATGGTTTGCAAGTTATCTCGGTAATCGTAGCCAATTTGTAGAACTCCAGGGTCCGAATGGTATAAGCGTGGTATCGGAAAGACGCCCGATGGAAAGAGGAGTACCACAGGGCTCAATCTTGGGTCCTATCCTGTTTATATTATATAGTAGCGATATCACACGTGCCATTAAACACTGTTGCTATCATATTTACGCAGATGACTTACAACTGTACATATCATGTAGTATAAACGAAGTGAAATCTAATGTGGACAAATTAAACGATGATCTAGAACGTATTGCTAGGTGGTCATTAGAAAACTCTCTTGCTTTAAATCCCCTTAAATCAAAATATTTAATATTAGGTACAAAGACTCAAATAGAAAGGCTATCTAATTATAATATTGAAGTGCGTCTGAACAACAATGCTTTAGAGCGGGTGAACGAAGCCCGAAACTTAGGCTTACTAATGGACGGAGAACTGCGCTTTGAGAACCATGTGCTTAATTTAGTTCGTAACTGTTTTTATAGGCTTAAAGTGCTCTATAGAATCCGTGATTTTATCAATGTTGAGCTCAGAATAAGATTATGCGACATATTAATTCTTTCCAAACTTAACTACTGTGATATAGTGTACGGGCCGCGCCTCTTGGCCAGAACACAGAGGGTGATCCAGCGAGTACAAAATGCCTGCGCGCGCTTCTGTTTCCCCATCCCACCACGGGCCCATGTGACGCCTTTCTTGAAACAGAATAAAATCTTAAACATGGTCACTCGTCAAAAATTGCATTTGGCCACCTTGATGTTTGGTGTAGTTAATCGGCAGCAGCCCGCATACCTGTACGAAAAGTTAATCTGGGCCCATAACTCCAGGTCTTCGCAGGTGAGACCGTGCAGGTTCCTGTAACTTGTTTATCCCCAGCACCAGTCAGCAGAATTTCGTGGCAGCTTTCGCTATGCTGCCACGAAGTGCTGGAACAACCTTCCTCCACCAATTCGAGCGTCAAAAACAATCGGATCTTTTAAATCAAAATGTCGAAGCTTCTTCACAAAATCATAGTATACTGCAGAATACTGGTGTTGGAGGAGGGGTTTGGGAGTCTGGCTGGACATCAGATTTCTTGTTAGCGGTTTGGTTTTTTGTGTATACATTTTTTTTTTTTTTTGTCATTTTGTTATTACCTATCTGATTTTTTTTTCTTTTCTTTTTTTCTTTATCTACTTCGTTGTGTTGTGTTCCTATTTATTTATTTACATATTTATTTGTTATTATTATTTTATTTTGTGTATATTTAGCATCTAAGTAGTTATAAGCAGGTCCCCACTGAAAACCAGCGCCCCGGCTCGCCGTGGCATCATGCTGAGTGGGGTCCTATTCAACGATGATTGTTTATGTTCGTTTTTTTTTCATGTAACTTTGTTTTTTTGTTGAATAAATGTATTTTCTTTCTTTCTTTCTTTCTTATTTATAAAAAAATAAATTAAGGCGGGATTTAAATTAAAAGACAAAAATTTCAAATTTGTTTGTGTGATCTATTACAATAATTCAGCAAAAATGAGTTCAGACGAGTCTGATTCCGAATAGACGGCACTCCTCCATACTTAAAAGCGGAGGCAGAGTTAGCTAAAATAATTTACTTCCGACTAAATCCAAGGAGATATAAAAAAATACAAGAGATTCGTTAAATGGAAGGAAGAAAATCAAGTTAATAGTTGGTCAGATAATGTGTGATAAGGTCTGAATATTTCAACAATCTTCCTGTGACAATCGGATGGCTACAAAGGAAAGAAATCACAAATATTCAGCAGCAAAATATAGAAAAGTTCTTAAATCAAGCTCTAGATGATAAACAGTTTGGCGATGAAGGTAAATAAATGCTGCCACTATTTGATAACGATATAACTATATCTTTTATCCAAGTATATACTCATAATTATTTTTGTTATAGGTTGTTATCGTGGGAGTTAATGGTGCCTGCGACGACGAATATCACAATGTGTAATAATAAAAATGGGATATAACAAAAATATTCATTGGAAAATGGCCGAATATGAATGTCACCTATAAAATATAATTTTAATCTAATTTTCTTGTTTAATTTTTGAGAAAAGCACTATACTTGCTTCGACCGTAAGAGCCATCCTGGCCTCGTATTATATCCGGACCTCGCCTACGGCTCGGTCCGTCTAATTCCTACTCGGCCAGTATGGCTTACTTACTGGTCTCTGCCGTAATGTACTATTACAGTAGTTGGTCTATTTATTTTCCCTAATTACGTAAGCTCAACATTCAAAATCATTCCTCTACTCTGCTGCCCGCCATAATGCCATATTAATAGCATGACACTTTTTTTTTTTTTTTTCGGCATGTCCATCAGGACGCACGTCGGACCAACTCGATTAGGTACAATCTAGTCGGCCGTGGTAAGTGGCCATTCCGAAAAAGCCTCCAAGGGTTTATAGGTAAAGTCTAATTATAAAATATTAATTTATATCATATTTATAATACATACAATTCTGAAGGTACCTACCTACATTTATTTATAGAATCGTACAAATTGAAACCATTGTCAACTTTTTTTTTATATTGGCAGTAAGTGTATTTTAACTTTTTTTTAATCTATGAAAAAAAAACAATAAAAGTTTGCGATAGAAAAAGCAGGAACACAAGATCAAATTTAAACACCGTGTCTTTTATTGTATATTGACTAAAAATGGTTTCGGAAAGTAATTCCAGTGACATGGAGATTGATTTAACTGCCGACGAAATAAAAGAGCAAGCAAACGCTGTGGTGAATAATCTTTTACTGCAGTGCTCTAAGGAGAGATATTTGAAAGCATACAACCAATTTATGATATGGAGATCCGCTAAAAAAGTGAAGTCCCTTTCGGAAAGTGTGTTTTTGGCATACTTTAATGAATTGTCGAAGACATTACAGCCTTCAACGCTTTGGAGCAATTACTCAATGCTGAAGTCTACAATAAATACGAAGCATAATGTTAACTTGAAAAATTTCACCAACTTGACTGTATATATTTAAAAAGGCAGTCTGAAAACTTCAAAAGCAAAAAATCCAAGATTTTTACTGCTCAGGAAGTCGAGAGGTTTTTGAACGAAGCTCCCGATGAAATTTATTTAGCAACTAAGGTGTGTATCTAAATGCAAAACATAACATGAATATTTTTAATTACTTAATTGATTTGAATTTATTGTACATAGTATTAATTAATTTATTTATTTTATTGAATAATTCTTATATATTTATGAAACACATTATATTTTCAACAATTTCAATGATTACATAGTTAGTTAGTTAATTCAATTAGATTATCGGTCGATTTTATTTAAAGTATATAAATTAATAAATAATAATTAATTGATTGATAATTATGTTGTTGCAGGTTGCTCTTATCTTTGGCATATGCGGTGCATGTAGAAGCATCGAATTTTCAAAAATTACTGTCAACGATGTCGAAAAACACAATCAAATTGTACTAGTTAAATTACGCAATACGAAAACTAAAATCGACCGGCAGTTTGTCGTTCGTGAAGAGTTTGCAAATTTGGTGGAAAAATATCAAAGTCTTCGGCCAGAAAACCTGAACCCAGATAGATATTTCCTTAATTTTCAAAATGGTAAATGTTTACGGCAAGTGATTGGGAAAAACAAATTCGCAAACATGCCAAGACAAATTGCAACCTACCTAAATTTGCCGAACAGATTTGTACACAGGTCACTGTTTCCGCCGAACCTCCGCTACCCTGCTAGCTGATTCAGGGGCTAGCATATCAATCCTGAAACGGCATGGCGGTTGGAAGTCCAGCACTGTTGCGGAGGGATACGTCGAAGACTCGGTTGAGAATAAGATAAAAATAAGCTCAAAAATAACAGAATTTATAAATATTGAACGCCATTGCTCTCCACAACCTGGAACATCGACTGATCCGGAGCCAGAAGTGTCACCAGCACCACAAAGTCGTCGTCGGATTATCGAAGATAATGTTGAATCCGCGTCTCATACCATACAAGAAACGCAGGTTTCGCAGAAAATTTCGAACATAAATATGCCCGGCAAAACATTAAATTTATCTTTTTCAAATTGTTCAAACTTTACTTTAAATTTTAAATGATTATTCTTAATATATCTCTTTTATGAAATGTGCGTGTAGTATTTTGTTTTCCTCACAGTCAAAATGAAAAGCAGAGTGTTTAACTCGGGTGTATTACCCATTTCACCCTCGAACTATTGGCGCTCTCACTTCATTCGAGCGCCAGAAATATCTCGGGTGTAATGGGTCACTTTCTACCCTTGGTTAACAATCTACTATTAATTTTGGAATGCTGCTCAATCCACGTTCTTCTTCAAAAATAAATACCTACTAAAATCTTGACTTTCTGGATAGTTTCGGCTTAATTATGCAAAAAATACTTGAAATTTGCGGAATATTTAAGTCATGTTTCCTCTTTGTTAGTTACCAAAAATGTTTCTTTATGCGTAAAATAAATTAGTACCATTAAAATCCGCAATATAGCGTGGGCTATTATAATTAAATAAACTAAATACAATGTTAGTGGTGATGTTTTCCAACGATATTTGTGGTTTATGTACATAATGATTGGAAAACGAACTCCTAAAAGCTGGAATTTCATGATTTCACTTAAATAATATTAATACCGCACAGTTTCAAACAGTTGGCAATTAATTGAAAGTTACGCTGAATTCCAATAATCCGTTTTCCATAAATTGGGCAAGCGTCGAATTACAAATTACTGAACGGTATATTTTAAATAAAGAGCACCAAATATAGGGGTCTCGGCCCCGAATACAATGGCTAAGTCCATTGTATTCGGGGCCGAGACCCCAAAAGGTACTTTTGTACCTGGGGGTCCATGGGGTCCCAGCACCCAAAAACTTCACAAAGAGTTCTCCAAAAGGCTTAGAGACCACTGGAGACCGAAGAGCTGGCAGCTTCCTCGCACAGCGTATCAGCATCAACATAGCTTTCGGTACCATGCCAAACGACCAATTTTTAGAATTTGTTTTAGTTTATTTTAATTTTAGCTTTTTTGTACATAGTAGTTAGTAGTGTGTAAGTTTTTTTATTTACTGTCACTTTGTTTTTCCTTTTTTGTTACCTATGTTTAAATAAAGTATCCAATCACGTCTTTAAAAAAAATATATACATATAAAGAAAATAATATGGTCGGTAAGCAGTCACTATGTGCGTATGTACTCCATAGATGGCGCTGTGCGCTGTGAGTAATGGTGACCTACACGGTTGGTAAAACAGCCTATATGGATAGCTGTCAAAAACCTCAGTGACGGAGCATAATTTTGTGGTTATAATTTAAAGAGGAAATTGTGATAATTTCAATAAGAGACTTTAATTGTCGTTTCTTTGTTTACAGGTAAATTTATATGATTTTAAGTTAGTTAAACAGTGTTATTATTATCACCGTGTGTATGAAGAACTAAAATAAAAACTTTGTTTACAGAGGAACACAACTGTTTCTATGACAATTCCCGAAAGAGTTATTGTCTTATATATTTACATAGATTGAAACCTGTTAAGTGCGTATATTTTCTCATGCACATTTTACAGCAAGGGGTTACTTAATAATCATGAAATATAATCGAAAAGTGTTAGACCAATTTTTTGGCGGACCGTACTTTATTTCTCCTCAACGATCCACCCACACCTGTCAAAACTTGTTAATTGAAGTGTAATATAATCTTGATAAAACTTCGTAAACTAAAATTGATTTAATAGAAATGCAGAACCAACCTATTGTGAATTTGTAGAGTTCTGCACCCAAAGGGTAAAAAACGGGACCCTATTAATATTATTAAAGCAGTAACGTAGCGTAAGCGTTTTTCGCTTCTAAACAACCTATTTACAACCTAATTGTGTTAACACTTCTGTCGTTCTCGTCAAAAGTGGCCAAAAAGTGTCTGTCTATAAGTATGGTCAAAACTTTACCACTTACTCTATGTAAAACAATGTAGACAAAGTTTTTACATTTTCGAATGTGAAAAATATGTTCAGCCCAGTCAAAGAAACTTCAGTTAAGGTGGGGTAAGATTAACACCGGGAGAAGACTGCCGCAGTCAAATAACTAACTGTCATTCTTGCCTCATTAGACAATTAACCCTTAACCACCTACCTCCCGTCTCACAGACTCATTCAAACCTAAAATTGTTTACATACGAGTACCTATCAGTGCGAGCAACCTACAAACGTTTGAGTCCTTGTACCTTCTCCCCTCCTGCCTCAGTGCCGCGTCGTAGATCGACAAGGTCGGTCGTGTACGCATTTACTTTTGGTGAACATATTACTGTCTCCGACCGTCTCTGAGACGGGTGGTCGGTGGATGCGTATTTTTTCTTAAGAGCCTCGGAGACGGGTGGTAAGTGGTTACGTGACTATGGATAATTTTTTCTTTACTTAGCCGACCGCTTAGTCAGATTGGTAGTGATTGAAAGTACGGAAAACCTGTTCTACTTGTGACCCGAAGAAAAAACGGGAACCAGTACGTATGTTTCTAATGCAAAAAATCGATTTGCCTAGAATGTGCAAACAAACTTATATTCACTGCCACGAACAAATCGAATCAATTATTAGTGGTCTGCAATTTTATAAAATATTACCTATATTTTAACGAAATTTATTGATTTAGCATTGTTAATTATTGAATAATGGGAAATACTTACTTAGATCTGTATATAAAGTCAAAATTTTTGTTGATCTCACCTTCCAAAGGATATATAGTTCCTAAAGTAGATATAATGACTGTTGCCATATGTTTACAGCATGAAATTGATTTCTTAATGTTTCCAGAATGATTAATAGCTTAATAAATATCTTAATATGTCTATATTGCCATTATTATTTTAAATGTCCCATACGATCTATAAAATTTAATAATATAATATATAATAATAATAATAATATATAATAATATAATATATAAGGCAGACATTATGTATCCGTCCTGGGGACGGACTTAGTCTTATCCCACCTTACTTCACTTATTTTTTTTAAGGCAAACGTAACTTGAATGATTTTTACACGATTCAGCCTTATAAAACATAAAATTACTATATTTTATGATTACTAGGGATATAACATACGAAATCTATTAGTTTATCAAATAACAGACTCAACGGCATATTCGTTAACGACGATTGAAAAGCAAACTAACGGAAGCATCTGAAATTCATTTTTGTACACACACACACACACCCACGCATGCACGCACGCACACACGCACGCACGCACGCACGCACACACGCACGCACGCACGCACGCACGCACGCACGCACGTACGCACAGAGAAAAGTATCCAGCACTTCGGCGGCTTGAATAGTCGCTTCTCAAGAACTTCTCAGCCGCAGCGGACGTCGGTTCCACAAGCAATATTATGTACCCTTCTCGGCCTGGCCATGACTTCGCGCGACTAGCGAAGTGGGCTTTTTAATTGATTATTGCCACTATTAGTAAAGTTGTTAGTCCGCTGTTTTCTAACATAATTGTGCGCTTCGGATTACAAGCATGAAATTTCTACCACAGATAGAGTGTTCCACGGTGATTATTTTCAGATGTGGAGAGAAGTCAGATTCGTCTCCTGTCAGGCGGGAGAGCGGAGTGAATACGGCCAAGTATCCCTCTTTTCTTTCTTTATTGCTGGTCAGTTAAGTCTACCAGGACGTGTTTGGTATCGTTTCCGTGTAAAAAAAATATCAGAAATTAATTTTTTATGCTATAAGTTACTGTTTGTATGAAGAGTGCCCAATATTTATATATTTTTAGAAACTAGATGAAATTTGCTATTTTGCAATATTTTTCTTAGTTGTAAATATTCAGGAAATATAACTAATGTATCTCCCTGAATAAAAAAAACTTGTTGTGATTTTTACAATTTCAGAAATACAACCATATTTTTATATGGTAATATGAATAAATAACATGAAAAATGAATTCCTGATATTTGTTTTACGCAAAAACGACACGACACAAGTCCTACTAGCGTTACCTGATCAGTAATATAAAAAGAAAAAGAGGACTCCTTTGTCCTATTCACCCCACTTTCCCGTCGCACAGGGGACGAATCTGACTTTCCTCCACATCTGAAAATAATCACAGCAGAATACTCTATCTGTGGTAGAAATTTCGCGGTTGTATCCCGATGTACACAATTTCGCCACTTAGCAAAATGTACTAGAACACGCATGCTAAGCTTAACATCAACATTTTTTTCAAGGTACTTTTTGTATCAGATGTGCCCAATATGTATAAATTTTTAAAAACAAGATTAGATTTGCTGTTTATTAATATTTTTTTAAATTGTAAATATTCAGGATAGATAACTAATTTATCGTTCCGAATAAAAAAAACTTGTTGTGATTTTTTACCTTTTCGGCAATAAACCCAAATTTTTATATGAAACTATTCTTAAATAACATGAAAAATTAATAGCTGATATCTATTTTACACGAAAATGATGTCGCGCAAGCCCTAATAGCCTTAACTGATCAGTAATAAAAAAAAGAAAAAGAACAGTACTTGGTCCTCTTCACCCCGCTCTCCCGCCACACAGGGGACGAATCTGACTTCCCTCCACATCTGAAAATAATCACCGTGGAACGTTCTATATGTGGTAGAAATTTCATGCTTGTAACCCGATGCGCACAATTTCGCGGCTTAGCAACTCTACTATATCACCTATAAGGTAAACATTTTATGGTCGAGGTAAAAATTACCCCTAAAATGTTAGCCATCAAATTAATAAACAATACAAACGAATTCAAATATGTTTAGGTATTCATCACAATTACAGACACGGTCTAGTTAGGAAGTAACTATTCCAAGATATGACAGTATTATATTTTATACACTTGTACAGTAAACTAATATGAATCTTGGCCGTTGCAGAATTTTAATGAAGTAAATAAGGTCTGAGTTTAAAATAACGTTAAATATAAAAAGGTTTATTGAAAATTACGACGTACGATTTGTTATAAAACTGTATTTTAAAGCATAATTCTAAAGAATGTTTCACAATAATTCTGATAAATTAACTTTCAGTCAAAATCAAATTGCGCCTTATGAAAATCAGTAACAAACATCATGATAATTATATTGTGTCAAAAAAAATCGGAATGAAAAACAAAAAGTTATAGAAATCGATAGGTAGGTAACACAACAAGGTACGTTTGTAATGGCAATGTAATGGTGATGGCTCCTATCAAACGGAATGATTAACCCTGCGTGCACGGAGTGATTTCTCCGTGTTTCGAATGAACCATTTCGTGCTGTGTTGGTATTAGATACATAACGACCAACGTGGCCGAGTTAGGAAATATTCCAAGATATGACGTTATTACAATTTGTACAGTCAAGTAATATAAATCCTAGGCGAGAAGAACTGAAATTATATTTTAAACTGTGTAAGTACTTGAATTGAGTTTAAAGCAATATGACAAAAAATATACAGATATCAGTAATTTTTTAACGCAGGCGTGTTTGGTGCCAACAGGCAAACTCTATGCTATAAATACTATTACATCTCAAAGCCAAAGGTGTGTCATTGCCGTGCTCATCTATGGAGCGGAAACCATGACTCTTACGTAGAAGTCTGCCGATAAATTCACGCAGAGGGGCATGGAGAGAGCGATGCTTGGGATCACCCTGCGAGACCGGATCGAAACGATTGGATCCGAAGACGTCAAAGACGTCATGGCTATCATAACGTTGAAAAAGCATGGGCTGGGCGCATGGCAAGTGGACGAGAGCCGCTGCACAAAAAAGTCTCTGAATGGAGACCCAGAGCGAACGCTAGAGGGGGTGGTCACCGCAGCGCTTTGGTGTGGTCACAGCGGTGTGGACGATATTCAACTTAACAAGGATCGAGACTGCGCTGCACGCTGTGTGCACGATATTCGTCTAAACAAGGGTCGAGACTGGACGAGTCGGGCACAGGATCGTCAAGATTCGGAGAAGAGGGAAGTGGTCTACATCCAACTCGGCTCTACAAATCTGTAAAAAAATTTAAAAGACCATTCAATTATATTTTATTTCGACAGTCGTTGCTGTAAGGATCTACGAACTGCAGGTCATTAATTTTTCTTTACCATGCTTTTTCAGAAATGTTTTTATTTAATTGACAATTTGACAGTTCTCCATAATAGTGGCTGGAGGGATTTTTGCCTTCGCCAAACACGACAAAAATACTTAACTTGTAAATAGTACTTTCTAAATTTAAAATGAGTTTGAGCTCAATTAAACTTGGGAATAGGATTCGCTTAATTCTAGGAACAAACGAAAGCTTTTTTAAAAAATGTGGTAAACGTCCCAATGTTTGATAAATTCAATAATTGATATCCTACTTGTCTCTAATTACTAAACGTGTCAACTATTGGGACAGATTCGGACAATGGAACATTGCCCTTATTTTTAATTTGGTATACCTTCACTTGCCAGAATTTCATATGCCCGAATTTAGTCTGCCATAATTTTCAATTGTCAGAATCTTGTTTCTTATAATTATGTTTCCCATAATCATTGTTTACCATATTAATCCTATGCCAGAATCATTGTTTCCCATTATATTAATTTCAATAATCAAATATTCCATAATGATTGTAATCCATAATTATCACATGCTAAAATGTCATATGCCATGTCGAAAACCGAAATCTGTAGGTTAGGTTAGGTTTGTTTTATGACCCCGTATAGCGGAGCGACAAAATAAAAACCCAATCTATCCTAGTTTTAGAAGAACTGCGACCAAATAGAACCTGGATCCAAAACCGAAAACTATAGGTTAGGTTAGGTATGTGTTTTGATGCCGTATAGCGGAGCGTCAAAATAGAAACATAATCTAACCTACAGTTTTAGATGAACTGCGACTATAGGTTAGGTTAGGTTTGTGTTGTGTGACCCGTATAGCGGAGCGAGTGGAACGTCAGCTGAATGCTTGCTTCAAAATACAAATCCTAACCTAATTTACAGTTTTAGAAGAACTGCGATAAAAGGGAACAGTGGACCAAAATCGAAAACTTTAGTTTAGGTTAGGTTTGTATTGTGACCATATAGTCATAGTTATAGTACTGTAAAGGAGTGCTATCGGGAGACAAGTGATACGAACGAATGCTGATTAAATACTACTTTATTAATAAGAATCGTCTGAAATATATAGCTCTTACAACTACATTACATATCCACTACAGTACACAGTATGTACATACGTGATCACAATAATTATATAGTCAAATCAAAATGCTTGCTTGATGGATTCGCAAAGAAATAATATTTAGTGGCGTTTAAATATTCTATCAAACAATATTATGGCATTGAATACTATGGAAAACAATACTTATGGCATTCGTATCATTATGGCATATAATATTCGGGAATACGAGTACAAGAGTATGTCAAATGACTTTTCTAGTAAGAAACATTCGGGCAAATGTAATTCGGGTAAGTGAAATTCGAGCAAATCAATTTAATTGCATATAAATTTCGGTCAAACAATAGACAACCTTTTAATTTATTAGCAATATTACCCCAATTTCCGTCCAAACAACAAATTGTTGGGCTCAAAAGCTAATTTAAGGGTATTTTTCGTTCCATCGAATGGATTGGACAAGTTAATTTATGAGTACAATCAAAGTATTCAATTGTATTTGAAATTTAATTTAGCTTTTGGAGTAAAGTTTATCCGAACTTTTGTTTAATTTCACGCGGGCACTTCCCGATTATTGGCTGAAAATAATTTAAGGCACAAGCCAAGTAAATTATTGCTATTTTCTCAGAAATTTGTAGACAAAAGATTCCAAGACCTTTATTGAAATAACTACATATCAGTGGCTATGTGAACTGTATTCATAGGTAGCTAGTTTGTTTGGAAATGGTGGAAATTTCTAATTTTTAGGGTTCCGTACCCAAAGGGTAAAAACGGGACCCTATTACTGCTTCGCCGTCCGTCCGTCCGTCCGTCCGTCCGTCTGTCACCAGGCTGTATCTCAACAACGGTGATAGCTAGACAGTTGAAATTTTCACAGATGATGTATTTCTATTGGGGTCGTTCTCAAAATATTTGCACCGCCACCTGTCAACAGGTCTGTCTTAGAAGAAGTTTTTTACACCGCATTATTTTAAATATTCAATTATCATCACATATCTAAAGACACTTTTTACATAGAGGCCAAATGCTTTCAATTAAAAGTAAAGTATATTAATAGACAAAAAAACGATTTAAAACTAGGTTTTGTCGGTCACTTGCCGTGTCCCAACGCGAGGTACTCATGTTTCGTTGTAATAAAAACATATACATTACCGACTTAGCTTAAGTTCAATACTCCATTTTATTTTCATATATGATGAAGATTGAATACTACCATATCGAATAATAATACTATGCTTATTTTGCGAATTATTTGCAATTTAAGTTTGTCCTCGCCATTTTTTGTCGTTCACTTGTCATGAGACAAACATTACAATTGTGTGACTACTATTTCGTTTCCCCTGCCTAACCCCGCATAAATCGAGACCTTCAGTTGCCACCTAACACTGTTCCGAGTGATACGTCGTCAGTGTGCTGCACTAAAAAAATATGATACATACTCTTACGCGAGCGGGAGTTTGTAATGGGTATGTAGTCTATATTCTGCCTTCCATATTTTGGTTGACGTGTGTACTATTGCATTCATTTTAATTTATAACGCGTAAAGTATGATCTACTTTTATGTGTATAAATATGCAGTTCATCAACGAAATACTTTATTTGTTTTGATGACATAACTGTCATTTTGTCCATCACCTGTATGTCGTTCACTTGTCTATATAAAAACAGGTGAACGACACATACGGCAGGTGAACGACAATTATTTAAACACTTATACAAAATTATTTAAAAACCAGATTTTATCGGTCACTCGCCGTGTCTCAACTCATGTTTCGTTGAAGTATGAATCCTCTGCCTGTCAGCGGCTTTAAGCGTCCAGGTCTCTGCCCCATAAAGAGATATGGACAAGACAAGGGCACAGACGAGGTGCATGTTAGTTCGGTTGGGGATGTGTCTATCTTTCGATATTTTGCCGCGTTGGGTCATCGCTGTTTTGGCCATTCCGATTCGCCTACGAATCTCTGGTTTCCATGTGCCTCTATTTGTGACAATGGAGCCAAGGTACTGGAACTGATCAACAGTTTCAAACTCTTGAAGCAGGTTAGTACTTTGTCGACTAGTAATGGTCGACTATCATCAGCTCGGTCTTATATTTATTAATATCGAGACCCATTTTGAGGCTGGTTGTTTTGAGTCATTCCAAAAGTTGGGCCACTTCTGCTTCGGGTGATGCAAAATAGGCGATGTCTACCACGTACCTTCAAGGGCTCCATATCTGTTAAATAGTATTGGGGATATTATGCATGATATGCATATGCATCCCTGTCCGGAACTTAAAGTTCTTGTATGTGACATCTCCTACTGACACCATTCTGTATTCAGACTCGTAAAGGCTTTATAAAGTGTTACCAGATGTGCTGGCAGCTTCAGACAATACCTCCCATAACTTATCCCACCTAACGCAGCCGAAGGCTTTCTGGTAATCAGATGTGAAGGAATTCCTCGAAGATGACGAAAACAGCAATAAGTTACTCAGCGGGTAGGAAAGAATATGTCAAAAGAAGCAGCATCAGGATGCAGAAACGTTATTTAAATGATTCACTGTTGAACCTTCATAACACATTTATAAAATTACGTGGGTATGCTTGAGTTTTGCATCTTTTTGTCGGTTATGACCTTTCTGGATAGTACAGGCTTCAAAAAACCTCCTGAGAAATGTCCTATGATATGAGAATTACATGCTTGGTTTTTTATGCAAATTACTAACATAAGGAAAAAAGAAAAACAAAAACAATCAAATAAGCACTATTTGACAGTTCAACGTAGATTTTATTTAAAATGTCACTTACCTGCAACCGTCGTCGTTAACCTGCTAACAAATTCAGTGAAGTTGGAAAATATGTGTCGCAAACCTGCACCCAATTGTCGATAACTTGGTAACAAATGTCGTTTACCTGACATCGATGTCTTTCACCTGTCGACCTAAAATTTCAAACACCTATATCTTCTAAGATATTCAATTTAACTACTTCCCTCGACGTGATATCAATTGTCTGAATATATTTCTAGCGATCCTATGAAAAATAAAAGAAGAAATCGCAACTTTAAAAAAAAATGCAAAATTAACGCAGCGGTGCAGATTTTTTGAGAACGACCCATTGCCGCTATAACAACAAATACAAAAAATAAAATAAAATATATATTTAAGGGGGGCTCCCATACAACAAACTTGTTATAGATTATATATATGTATAGGTACGGAACCCTTCATGCGCGAGTCGGGCTCGCACTTGCCCAATTTTTTACATTTCCAACCCGCCCAAATCTCCGCCATTTTGAAACATTTCGAAAAACTAAGCCAACAAATAAAACTTTATTATAATCAAGGAACCTACTTTACAAAATTTCATGAGAATCGGTTGAGAAATGCGTAATCTAGGCCAGAACAACCGGAAATCCGAACATACGAAAGCATTTTAGGCCAAGCAGAAACGAAGACAATGTGCTCGATCGGTCAATTTGCACTTGCTTATAATTAGCTACTCCTTGAATGTTGGAAATATAGGACAGTCGGAACATTAAAACATGAGGATGACGAGCTGGCAAAACTTAAGCTGAAAAATCTTCGCCGTCCGCTACCATCTCTTGCGGACTCGCATTTTGTGTGCAATTGATGTACTTAGCAAGAAATGCTGCACTGCTATAGGAAACGTGCACGAAATTCGTGGCAGCACTATCAACGTCAAAATCAAGTAACAAGATTTGGATTGGTGGCACCAGTTGGCAGCACATTCGTTGAGCACGTTCCCTATAGGGAGATAGTCATCAAAGGCGATGCAGGAACCCGTAAACACAAAAGTGCCGCTACAAACACCTACAACAGATGCTGTGGCCAATGATAAAGTAGTTGTTGCCAATATCAGCATTTTACGCATTTCAGGTTGCCCAGAAAACTATGGAGAGGTCTTCTAAGCTCATGGGGTCAGGGGTCATCATTTCATGAAACATCTGAACAGTGTGATGCATTTTTTCTTTTGCTTCATAAGTGCATTGATATCGCTAATTTTGGCACCATCTGCTAACATTTTTGGTATCAACATTATTTGCGGGCTCATTACGCATTGGCGTGGTCGTATTGACGACTAAACGGATTTTCGTGTTATAGCAGAACATTCAAAAATGGCTATCGGATGTTTTTAACCGACTAAACAAAAGAAGAAGATTACTTTGATAAAGTGAGACTTCAAGTTATTCATAATATAATATCCTGCTAAACTCACGGACCCCATGCTAAGCGCATCTGTTACAGTAATTTCCTAAAATAAATAAATCTGGAATACAATTTGCTATCATGTGAAATGCGAAGCCACTTTGCAAATATTAACCACCTGTTGGTCGCGACGGAAATCAGGCAGTCTCTAAAGCACAAAGGCCTTTCTCGACGATTCATTTCGTTAAGTAAGCTGTTGGTTACGCAATAAACATTTTACCAGGGATCGATTAACATTGATATCACCCTCTGAACGATGTATAGGCAATATCACGTGTATACATATATTTTCGCGTTGTCAGCAAATACATTATTTTGTATTTTTTGTATATAGCTGACAATATTTTCTTGACGATTCATTTAGTAAGTAATTGAGGGTTGCAAAATGGACATTTGACAAACGAAACTAAATAGATATTTGGTTGCGTTTTAGGGTTCCGTACCCAAAGGGTAAAAACGGGACCCTATTACTGAGACTTCACTGTCCGTCCGTCCGTCCGTCGGTTCGTCCGTCCGTCCGTCCGTCCGTCTGTCACCAGGCTGTATCTCAAGAACGGTGATAGCTAGACAGTTGAAATTTTCACAGATGATGAATTTCTATTGCCGCTATAACAACAAATACTAAAAATAAAATAAAATAAATATTTAAGGGAGGCTCCCATACAACAAACTTGTTATAGTTTATGGTATGGAACCCTTCATGCGCGAGTCGGACTCACACTTGCCCAATTTTTATTTCCAAACAAGAAATAAAAAGGTGGAGGCAAATCGCTCGAGTTGATAAGGAAGACCTTAAACTACAGATTCATCAGACGTGCTGCTTCCAAGCAATTAGATTTCACCTAAAACACAGTCTTTTATGCGCTATAAAACGGTAGAAAAGCTCAATTTACTGTTTCAAACTCTCTCATTAATTAATCTAATTAAATTACCTTTAGAGAGAAAGTTTAGATACCCATCAACATTGCTGGCCGTCTTTTCCGGTGTCGCCGTTACCCGTTGAAAACTTTGGCGGCTGTTTGTTTATATAAATAAGAAATTTGTATAAAAAGTCTTCAAATCAAAAGTTACATTTCTTGGTGCAATGTTTCCTGCCGCACACATGTTTGTTTACCTACATTGCGATATTATTATTTTTTTCTTTTACTTCTTTTTCAATATATTATCAATGATACTCAGCTCAGCTTCAAGATGATTCTCGATCTTTTCGATTATTTTCTATTTTCGAAATTAAAAGTTGACTTAGCCTCTTTTGTTTCCATAAGTCTACTTACATTAGTTTTATCTCATTTGGAATCCTACTATTAGTCTAAGATCCCCATATAAAACGACCTTCACCGAGATGTTTATATTTGATGATTTGTTTTTTATATTTGATTTAATATGTCAGTAAATATATTGCATATGGGTTGCCTAACAAATTTTAGTCCAGGGTATGTTTAATTACTAATTTAAAAAAAATGTTTAAACATTTTACGGGTTTGATTAATATTAGATAAATTCTATACCAATCGAAAGTATGAAGCCCATAGAATATGCAAACGTTAGGTTGCCTATTCTTTTCCCGTCACAACTATCGGGTAGCCAGGTATAAACAGGTAAATCTATACATACTAGCATTTTGCAACGGTCTGATTATTGAATTGAAATTAAATAAAATTAAAGATTATTTTATTATGAATTTTTATAATAATCAAACCGGGGAAATGTTTAATTTTTTTTTTTTTTAACTTAACATACCCTGGACTATAATTTGTTAGGCAACCCATATGCAATATATTTATTGACTTATTAAATTAAATATAAAATACATTTCATCAAATAAACAACTCGGTGAAGGTCGTTTTATATCGGGATCCTATACTATATCCCTTTTCTTTTGTTCTCATACATTTAGTTTACAATTTTTATAACTGATTTACTTAAATTAACTTCAGCTAGCCATTATTCGATTTTATTCCATTATAGTAAGCGAAGCCCATAGTTTTTACTTATTTGGGACGGTCATAGCGCGCCCCTTCCACTTGCCGAGTTGCCGTTGCCGAGCTTCCAGTTGCCGAGATAGTTCGAGTGTCCGGCGTTAGGTGCCGTCCGGCATTGGGGACTTCCCCCTATATTAAATAACTTGAATAAAAAAAAAACTTCCAACACAAGCGACTGGTCATTATGAGACCCATCATTAGGAGGAGGAGTATCAATATATATAAATAACGGAATACAACAACATCATTTATTAGAAAGTAAATATAAAGATGGGATCAATTATTTGTGGGTGCATACAGAAAAATTTGGATTAGACATTGGAGCTGTATATAAACCAGGTGACACATCAATGCAATCGTTTATAGAAGAGTTTGAAGCGCAATTGCATCAAAAGAGAAGGACAATATTTTTTGGCGATTTTAATATAGATCTATTAAAAAAAGACTTGGATACCAAAATCTATAAAGAAATGGTTAAAGGAGCTGGATTTATAATGTTAAACAGAATAGATTCCGACTACTGCACTAGAGAAACAGACACCACAAAAACTATACTGGATCACGCCCACACCAATTTAAAAAATAATCATTTTAGAATGTCCATCATAGATTCAGCTTTTTCGGACCACAAGCAGATACACTTAGAAATAGAGAAGATTAATCCCAAACAAAAACTTAAAACACAATATGTAGCGGTAGATTACGCAAAACTTTACAAAACTGTTGAAGAGACGCCTGTAGAAAATACAGAATGCAGTTATGAAGTACTAGAATCATATATTAAGACACAAATAGCTAAAAGTAAAACTTCAAAATGGAAAACCCTCAATGAACCTCAGGATGAATGGATAAGTAAGCATATAATGGATGATATACGCAAAAGAAATGCCTTGTGGCGACTGAAAAAAGCAGAACCCAATAATAAGACGATTGAAAAAGACTTTATTGAAATACGTAACAGAGTGACTGCTAATATAAGAAAATCTAAAAATAAATATTACTGTAATTCGTTTAACAAATGTAAAAATAAACCTAAAAAAATGTGGGAACTAATTAACAAATTAGCTAATAATAAATCTAAAGAATGTTCTACTCCTCCAAAGCTAGATACTGAATCGGGTACTTTGAATGACGGGTTAGAAGTCTGTGAATATTTTAATAACTTCTTTTCTAATATAGGTTACTCGTTTGCAAATAATATACCTATGAATTATCATGACAATACAATACACACAGTATCAAAAGAAATAACCAAAACAGGATTTGCTAATTTCAATCTTTGCACAGAGGACGAAGTAAGCCAAATTATTAAAACACTTAACTCAAACACTAGTACTGGAATCGATGGCATAAGTACCAAATGTCTTAAATGTATCCATAAAACTATACTTAAAGATCTAACATCGTGCCTAAATAAATGTCTTAAAGAAGGTTACTTTCCGGACAGCATGAAAATAGCAAGAGTAACACCTATATTTAAATCGGGAAATAAACACTTATGTGGTAATTATCGGCCCGTTTCAGTACTACCAACCATATCAAAAATCTTGGAAAAAATCGTTCACCAACGCCTTGAGTCTTACTTAAATTCTATCGACTTTTTATATGAACGTCAATATGGATTTAGGCCTAAGTCAAATACACTTTCAGCGACTGCCGATCTTATAACTGAAATAAAATCAAACATTGATAACAAAATGATTGTTTTAGGAGTCTTCATCGATCTTAAAAAGGCATTTGATACTGTAAGTCACTCACTATTGTTAACTAAACTAAGAAGTATAGGCATTGATGGAGCTGTACTCAAATTGCTAGAATCATACCTCTCTAATAGATATCAACTAGTAAAAATTGGGCAATATCAGAGTAACTGCAATCTTATTAAATATGGTGTACCTCAAGGATCCATTCTGGGACCACTTCTATTCCTGATTTATATGAACAATATTCAGGATCTGGCCATACACGGACAAATCACAGTATACGCCGATGACACATGCCTTTTCTACTTTGGTCACAATCTATCCCACCTTATTAGTCAGGCTCAAGAGGACCTGAATATTTTAACAGAATGGCTAAAATACAATCTGCTCACCATCAACACGTTAAAAACATCGTATATGATTTTTTCAGCGAAAAACAAAAAAATACCGAATCATGATCACTTGGTTATAGATGGTCAGACGTTACATGAAAGCAATAAGGAAAAGTATCTAGGGCTCCTTCTAGATTCTAAGCTAACATGGAACGACCATATTGAAAACATACGGGCAAAAATCATTCAACTGACTGGCTCTCTCCGACGTACAGTAGGCTGTTTCCCACGTCACGTTAAATATATAATACATAATTCATTAGTAAAGTCACATCTTGAATATCTCATTGAAATGTGGGGTAATGCTCCAAATATATATTTGAAAAGACTCCAAATAGTACAAAACAAATTACTCAAAACTTTATTTAATTATCATTTTCGTACCCCAACATCTACTATATACAAAGATACAAAAATAATGCACCTTAAACAATTATACACATTTAAAACCTGCCTCCTAATACACAAAATCGTAAAAAGACACATACATACACGGATAACATTCAAGACCAAAATACATAAATATAGCATGAGAAAAAAACACTTTCAGCAACTAAAACTTACTAGATCTCGAACAGATTCTTATGGCAAAAGAACGCTGACGCATGGAGGAGTAAAACTCTATAACAATTTACCTATAGATTTAAGAAACCTAAATTCTATCAATGTGTTCAAGAGACAACTTAAAAAATATGTCTTCGATACAATTGATGTCTTGTAATTCTATTTTATTTTTTACGCAATTATATGCCTATTACTTAAGAGTTAAGAGCGTGTATAAACTTTTGATGTCGCTCCTGCATGTTACTTGTTACTACTAATTATTGATTAAATTGTTTAGCTTGTAAGTTCTCATTTAAGTGAACATGTAATTTTGTTCTTATGAGAATAAATTCTTTTTCTCAAAAATTGCATGTAATGTTGCCTTACCATCGCTAGATAGACTACAGTAAGTGGAACATACCGAAGAATTTTTAGAAGTGTCCAGTAAACAGCGAGATTTTAAATTTGGAATCAATATTTGTCCAGTAAGTAAGTATGTAATTCCTATTACGTATCAAGATATTTGAATATCGAAACACGATTTACATCGTCACCGACCTATAAAAAAACTAAGGATGTGAAGGCGATGAGGTCGTATATAAATGGAAAAAGGATGCATTCCACAAATTGTTTTAATTATAAGTACAGTGCGACAGCAAATTGTAGAAATTAAATGTGGCGTCCCTTTTTCATAGATTAAATAGAAAGAGACGACATTGCAGTATACACTTGCAATTTACACTATGAGCAAATGTAAAATAAAAAGAGGTTAGCACTATTGGCAGTATAAACGTAACTCAAGATGCATATTTAAAAAAAAAAGTAGCGACAAGGTTTAGTGCGGAAGTTTGTATGCAGCGTTTAGTTCATAATTGTGCTGTGTAAAATGACAATGATATTTCGGAATTCCTTCCTTTTTTTGTGTCGTTTAGAAAAAACCTCGGAGTTAAAATTGAAGGTAAGCTTTATGATATGAAAATTTGTTAGAAAATACAACAATGTATAACAATAATTAAATTTTATCTTTAAGACTTAGATTTGTAAGACAGTGCAATTATAATTAAACGCAGTATTTATAAAAAAAAGAAATTAAGGCGGGATTTAAATTAAAAGACAAAAAATTTAAATTTGTTTGTGTGATCTATTACAATAATTCAGCAAAAATTAGTTCAGACGAGTCAGATTCCGAATAGACGGCACTCCTCCATACTTAAAAGCGGAGGCAGAGTTAGCTAAAATAATTTACTTCCGACTAAATCCAAGGAGATATAAAAAAATACAAGAGATTCATTAAATGGAAGGAAGAAAATTAAGTTAATAATTGGTCAGATAATGTGTGATAAGGTCAGAATATTTCAACAATCTTTCTGAGAATCGGATGGCTACAAAGGAAAGAAATCACAAATATTCAGCAGCAAAATATAGAAAAGTTCTTAAATCAAGCTCTAGATGATAACCATTTTGGCGATGAAGGTAAATAAATGCTGCCACTATTTGATAACGATATAAGTTGTTGGCGTATATCCCTCGGTCAGGAATGAAACCACATGAAGCACTCATAACAATTCTATTTGTATTGACTCCCATCAATAACACTTTTCACAAATACCAGCATAATCCATTAAATACAATAAATCACAATAATCACATCCACCTTTTCTCCCGCCGCGCCAAATCTGACATTGACGTCTGTCATCGTTCCCTTCATCAGTTCACAGACCAGTGCATCGCACGCATACAGCCTAGACCTGCCAAGTCTAAGGCTATTATAAATTATGTTTTATATTTTATGACATTATAATGGTGCGAATTATTAAAACCAATACAACAATCAATAAGATTTGACTATCCATACTTAACGGACCTTACAGCTCGGCCATCCAAAACACAGCGAGTCCCTTCGCTATATAAAAAAAAAATAAACAAAAATGCCTATTCTTCACATAGTAAACAAAAGATCCGAGCCACAATAATAACTTAACTAAATTTGGTTACTTAATGCGCAATATGTCTATATTATCATGTCATTTACATTCATTATTTCATTATTATTTTTTTAAACTTTCACTTGCAGGCAGTCTATTAAAACAAGTACAATAATGACTATGTAAGGGTTGGTATTTAATGGACATTACAGCTCGGCCATCCAACACACAGCGAGTCCCTTCGCTATAAAAAGAAAGAAACTAACAATAATCTGATGAAAAGTCCGGGTTACAATAATACCTTAACTATGATTTGTTACTCAACGCCCCATATGGCCATATTGTCCCAGTCATCCACGTACATTGATACTATTTAAAGCCTAACAAGTGTCGGTCCGGCCCCGGGACAGTGGCGCCTCTAACAGCATACATACAGCAATAATGAGCACATGTCATATCTGAACTATCAAACGTTAGCAGCGAATTGTCAAGAATTAGTCATTAACCCGATTCAAAATATTATTTCGCCAAAATTCTGAATCCTTTGAAATTATTTGAAATTTTCGGAATATTTAGTCCCGTTTGCTCCCCGCTCACATCAGTGACATTCACAAAGTCCCAACATCAGTTACAAAAATATGCCGCTACCAGTAAAACAGATCAGTTCAACAAGAAATCAGCAATACCGCGTAGGTTGAAAAACACCCTCTTGGATTATAAACTTATTCATCCCTTCATTTTTCAAAACTTTCACTCGCATGGGTCAATCAACTATTTTCTGCCACTCGTTGCCATGGTGATGTCCCCTTGGTCACGGGACAGAATAACAGCAAGAAAAGTTGATTCACCCATAGAATATGAACAACAGCTAATTAACTTTTCTAAAATGTAGACACTTCTTCTCTTCTCTTCTCTCCATGATGATGACCAAGGGTTGCGACCACTTAGAGCCGTTACTCTTTGCAGCAAAGATCTCCACTCCACACGACTCTTCGCCTTCCGGATTGACGCCTGCAGTGCCTCCTAGCAGGCATCCTTCACGGTATCGTTCCATTGAATCGGCGATGCTCCGCCTTCTTTTTTTTCGACACGAGAATCCACGATGCGCTCCTCCAAGCCACCCGGCTCGCATCCAGTCACGCAATCGAAGTTAACAAGTTCTGCCAATAAACGGTACCCGATCTTCAATTCGTCAAGGATCGACGCGTTACGCCTTTTGCCTCGGCACCATATGTCGAATGCCTCACTTCCGCTCCCCATGCGCGCCTTCAGTGTCCAGGTTCTCGATGTCTATAGAAATTAAAAGATGATCAGGGTTCTCCTTAGCTTCGTTGCATAAATACAGATAACCATAAAATAATTGAGTCCAAATAACTGGACTTTTTGTAATAGTTGTAGTCTTAGTACACCAATTATATTTATCATCATATAACAGCCGAAAGATATCCACTGCTAGACACAGACTCTGCCCAAAAGTCCTCTACAAAAGCAGTTCGCGCGCTAACCCCATCCAACCCTTTCGTGATCCTAACCAGCTTAAAATATTAGTGAGCATTAAATAAACAATTTAAACTTGAGAATCATTTAACTGCAGATATTCGTTAGTCAATTTAGTTAACTACTTGATTCTTGTTGTAAATAATACTAAATCTGATTTCAAAATTACACATGAAATTAGATTAATGGCAAGATACTTCCATCAATCCTTCTTCATTCGTCAACTTCACCAACCAAAGGGCGAAACGTCTCCGCTCCGCTATAGCTCGGGCATAAATGTCCTCGCACGCCCGGATGTTAGATCTCCAGCTGTTCTCGTCCACAGGTCGCATCTCTAAACAAATTCTCTTGAAGCTAGTGTTGTCTGTAACAGTACCTAGAAGTATCAATTAATAGCACTTCATATATGGGTAGTTCTACAAAGTAAGGAATTTTCGATAGCTCAGCTAAAATATCATGAAAAAATGGTTACAACCTAGTTTATTTACATAACATACTGTTTACCATACCTATATCTACCTGGTCTCTAAAAATAATTTAGATGACAAAATATTTTCTTAAGAAAAAAATTATTCAAAGCGTCAAATTTTCAGGATCCTGGAGTGTCCCACGAGCAAAAAACCAATCTGTTGTGCACTATAATTTATTTTCTACTACATTGAGACAATAAGTTAAACCAATATAAATGACTTCCTATTATTATTGTTACCTAGGTGACATATTACTACTTTATTGTAGCAAAAACATTATAAAAACTTCGTCCAAAATTTGTCCCAACAGTTTTATATCAGGATCCTGTCCAATGTAAAATAAGCGAATATTCAATATTCCATTAGCCGCGCGACCTTGAGTTTTAGCTAAATTCGTTGCTGCTGCGAAAGAGACAAAGAATACCACCTATCGCTTTACACCCAGTGTATTGCTTAGTCTGCACGGCACATTTGATGGAGGAAGTTGCGTCGTAATCAGTCGAGTTCACAGGATCCTGGTAAGATATTTAATTACGAAATTTATATGGAAATATGGTAATTGTAGCATTTTGATTTATAAATTGCTTACACGAAGGCTTAGTGAGTGTTTATATTGAAATATTATTTTTGTGCAAGATAATTTGTTACTTTTTCTGCTATATACTATGAAGTCAAAATAATAAAGCGTTTAACTAGTTCTAATAATCAATTTATCTATAACTTATAAGTATTATCACTGAACTAAGCAAGGCAATTCGTATATTTGTTTCAAAACATCAGAAAAATAGATAAATACAACGTAAACGCACAATTAAAACCTGTGTTATGTCTATTTACATTATATACTATTTTTCTTAATTTAGTATTTGCCTGACCTCGAATTCTAAACAAAATTATTTAATCGCGTAAGTACTGTTGTAAATATGAGGTTTACAGTTACATGTCGGTTGCAGATTATAGTGTGATAAATAAGAATAGACATTTCCATAAATACTTTTATCCAAAAGCGTAACTTTTAATATTGAAAACTAAAGTTGGACAAATACTTACGGACGGTAACATCTTAGGCATAAAACTGTAATATTTTAAAGTGTGAGTTCATTGATTTTCATTATTTGAAAGCTAATTAGATGTTTTTTTTTTTGAGATAAAATGGCGAAACCAAAGAAAAAACAGACTAGAGAAGAAATACTAGCAAATGCTTGAAAAATATTTAACGATTAGTGTTCGAATTAGAAAATAAATGCCTAGGAAAAGCAAAATTAATAAGACTGCTAAATGTTTTTGGTATCCGTTATACTATTGTTTGTATACTATTATTTGTCGTTCATATTTAAATTATTAACAATAATTTTGTTACTTTGTTATAAAAGAGATTTTATTTACATAATGCTTGTTAAAATTATTTATTTATTTAATCTTTATTGCACAAAAGAAAACTTATCGTACAAAAGGCGGACTTAATGCCATGAGGCATTCTCTACCAGTTAACCTTCGGGCAAAGCAGATAAATCATTACTTAATTAAAGCTCTAATATTGTAGATTTAATGATAAAACTCCTGTTCAAGACTGGTTTAGATAGATAATTAGTATAAGTCAAGAATAGACCTAATTTTCAACATATTTGTACTATTACAACCATATTTGTACTATTACAAACTAATGGTTAGAAACATAATTTTTATTTGTGTATTTATTATTAAATAAACGTTGATTTTGATTGATATTTGTTTAAATCCTCAGTTTCCTGGTTTCAATCTCAGTTTCCTGCTGCTTGATTTCTTAAAATTGCCATAATATTTTGACCGTTCCACTTAATATAGGCTAAAAGACGGTGTAATCTTTATGATAAACTATATTTCGTAACCATAATGAAAAATAAACGGCGGGCCGGAATCAGACTCATTTTCGTCCTTAGTTTGTAGAACAACCCATATATTATACCTAAAATCTTCCAATCCAAATAGGCAAGCATCTAGGTAATAAAGTATCATCTAAAATTGAATAACTTCTGTTATTCTATCATATCATTGCAGTCTCCTCTACAAGTTCTTTAGGCAAGATTTTTATAGAGCCAAACATTTATTTTATTACGACTTTTGAGCTTCGCTGTCATTTACCTTAATGTTGTATCACTATCATTGGTAACGTGTTATCAATAAATCTGCTTCTACTACTTAATCGGCATATCGGCAGCAGTGGTGGATCCGAGATCTGTGTGGCTATTTACTTGAAAAACAATCGTTGAATTCAGCTAAATTAAGCCCGTTGTAATCGAGTGCGGTGATCCTAGATAAATCTGGGTTGCATTTTATGTTTCTTAACTCAGCCTGATCTCTAAAAGAAGAGTAAATTATTGTGTGATACACACACTCTAACCTACACGTACGTAGATATAATAATTAGGACGTGATAATAGTGCTATCCACTATAATATACCCGTCAATACCCGTCAAACAATAACACGATTTACAAAACACAAATAATCACGTTGCAGATTTATTTGTGACCAATATTTTAATTATTATTCTAAAATTAGCAACAAACCCTCCTAAGTGGTAACAATTCGACCGTGTGAACAACGACGGTATTTTCAGCTTCCAGTACCTTCCTCAGAAAATCCGATGTCCAGTGTTCTGTTTTGGTTGTTCTGGTTCTATTTTAATCCGTCAAAATCTGACCCCTTACATTGCACAGGTTGTTAAGTAGATACAAGCTTAGATTCCTTTCTTTTCCAGTCGTTCGAAGTAACATTTTGCATCTCCATCTCCACCTACTTACTTCCATAAGTTGAGGAAATACTTTCCACCTCCTTTGGTACCCCTCAAAAGGATTGTTAAAATAATTAATAAAAATAATGTATTTACCAATCCTCCTAGACTATCGTTAACCTTTTGAATACATCACCAATACTTTCCGTATCTCTCTGCGCCGTATGTGCGCGTTCAGTTGATGTCTTAATTATTGTGATATCAAGTAATTTCTTAATAAAAGCCTTTATAAGTGGTTACCTTCACACCTTAATCGAGAAACGTCCACGTCGATCTGATCCAGTCAACTTAAGACAAAGACAAACAAGACCCATGATTACACATCCAACAGGTATTTTTATTTTTTTCTTATAACAACATGATTATTTTGCCAATTCCGCTCCTTAGTTACCTATACGGACTCCCTGCTCCTTGCCATATAATATACTAGCTGTGCCCTGCGGTGTTACCCGCTCATCCCAAAGGAACACTAAATTTATTCGGGATGAAAAGTATCCTATGTCCTTTCCCGGGTCTCAAACTATCTCCATACCAAATTTCATCTAAGTCGGTTCAGCGGTTTAAGCGTGAAGAGGTAACAGACAGACAGACACACTTTCGCGTTTATGATATTATAGTATAGTATAGTATGGATACCATATACCTACCATGAATTAGTACTTCACCTATTAATGGGGGGAAATCAAAACAAAAACTAGACCTTCCGGCGGCGCCATATCAATGTGGTCACCTACCGCTCGCAACCGGTCAGTCACTAGTACACTCACCCTAATATTTGTCAATTACTAGCTAACTGTACTAGCTTGTATACGCGCAGCAGTAGCTCTTTTAATTCTAACCATCACTATCCCTCCCTATCAAATTTTATCTCTCTTTGGGTCCCTTTCAACCTCTTCCAATCGTCTCTATCTCTTTCCGCGCTTATATATACCGCCCTATCTGTATATTCCTTTATTTCTATGTGCTTCCTTTTCATGTAAATCTGTTACTGCGTTGTGTGATTGAGTAAAAGTAACATTCAAACATCCTCACAAACTCATACTCATGTCTAAACGAGGCTGCATAGTTTCCGTATCGACGATTATTTCTGTCACGCAAAATAGTAGACGCATAGCAAGAAGTCAAGTAGCGGCAAACCGGCCTGCGTTAACCTATAACCAATCTCCCTGCCCTACGATCTGTATATCTGATTACGCTATTCCATCTCTGTTGTACTAAATAAAAAACAATCTATCATGCAAGATTCGTATTTACAGTTGGTTTAAGTTAGGGTAATCTAGAATGTTCATACATTCGTCTTATACAATAGTAACAGATTCCTTACTTTTAATTCCCATTGACAAATCCTTATTGTAACTTTGCCAACCACTCCATTGATATACTGCAACTTTCTTGCACAACTCCACTTCCTCCTTTATCCTGGTCTATTCGCTGGGCCCGCAACGCCGCGAGCGAGTCCTACTATAATGACATATATTTAACATACCTGTGTGCCTGTTGTCCGATTCGTTTATGAGCCTAAAGCATTTTTCCTTCCAGCTCCATTATTCCTGTTGGTTCTCTGTTCCTGATGTACCACCTTCATACTCGTGCATTCCATTTCCATGTGTCAGTCTGTCCCATCGACTGTGCACATAGTCTACCGCGTCCTACCCAGCTCATGGTCTTGGTTATGTGACAGCCCTTCTCCTCGACTATCTCCATAACCAACACCTCCTTTTCCTATTCCATTCCCCTACCCAGCTCATGGTTTCGGCTATGTGACAGCCCTTCCCCTCGACTGTCTCCATAGTTTCCACCTCCTGTCCCTATTCCTTTCCCTGACAAAGCTCATGGTTTTGGCTATGTGACAGACCTTCCCCTCGTCTGCCTCCAAAGCCTCCACCTCCGTTCCCTATTCACAGTCCGACCCTATCCTCGGGCCATCCCATCTTAATCCATATTCCTTTCATGACATATCCTCGAGCCATCCCATCTTAATCCATATTGCTTCCACGATGGTACTGACCCTATCCTCGAGCCATCCCATGTTAATCCACATTCCTTCCATGACATATCCTCAAGCCGTCCCATCTCGATTCATATTTCTTCCACAATGGTACTGACCCTATCCTCGGGCCATCCCATGTTAATCCACATTCCTTTCATGACGGTACTGACTCTATCCTTGGGCCAGTCCCGTCAGTCCTTCATCAATTATCTGAAACTTCCACAGGTAGCCTTAGTAATATATATAACATATCAATTTACTTTTATAATTATTCTAAAATTATAAAAACTGAAGAAATGAAATAAACATAACTAGTTCATTATTTCCTTCTCAATTAGCATATTTCATAGAGACTGCCATGATTGTTTTGAATAAAGTTTTCTACAAATTATCTGCTTTGTCCAGTAGTTGACTGGTAGATAATGCCCTTTTTGCTTAAAATGCAACTATGCAAAATATGGTTATATAATATTATAATATTATTACCCATAATATTTAATTTTAACAAGCATGCAGGTTATAACAATGATTTAGCCAGTCGAAGATATAATTTTCACCAATTATACTTCTCTATTTCATTTTTTTCCATATCCCTGGTATATAATTTCCATTGCAAGTAGGTATACATAATGATAACAGAGCAAAGTAGGTAAATGCAGGTTGTTGAATGATATAATCCTTATTATTACCTGAACCATTACATAAGATAACATTTTACTTTATATCATCTTTCCTAGGGTCATAATATTATATCATCATCCAAATCAAAATCATCAAAAATCCATAAATGTTAAATAAATATTATTCATAAGTTCATAAAAAGAAAATAATTTCAATGATTTAACCCACCTTAAGTTTACACTGATAAACCAAGATCAAAATCATGTCTCCCAGTAATCACTACTGCACAAAAATAAAAATAAAATTGCAAACCATTACATGATAGACAGAAATGTAAACATGCATATATAAAATATGCTGAAATAATTGAAGAATATGTCATTCAACAATTGCTGCTGCATTGTAAAGATCATTATTATTCAGGCAATACTTAATTTGTGCCACTGTGTTATTAATAAATACTATCTCAAGATAGTTTGAAGTTTGCAGCAAAACCATAACCATTATCATAATAACCAGGATAAAATCTACTCAGTATTTACTCATCAAGCTTGAATACCAAGAAATTTATCAATTTTCTTACAAATGTTGTATGTTTATTATTATCATGTTCTTGTTTAAGTATTTGTATTTATCAGTAACAGCATCAACAACAGATTTCATCACTAAATAGCCTTCTATTCATTAAAATACCCCCAATAAAATGTGAAATAGCCATAAAATATGTACCAGTCATTAAGTGCGTCAATATAATAATAATAAAAACCATCCTTCGTTCCTTATCAAATGAATAATGTATAATATTTAAACATATAGCGTAGTGATCCATACCGTAGGTATCTATATCCGTACGATCCTTTCCATCTTTCCAATAACTCATTTATTCGCTTACTTTCCAGTGGGCGTAGTGAGGCAGTTAGTTTCTGCCTCTCGATCTCATCTTCTGAGATGTGGGCGTATATCCCTCGGTCAGGAATGAAACCACATGAAGCACTCAAAACAATTCTATTTGTATTGACTCCCATCAATAACACTTTTCACAAATACCAGCATAATCCATTAAATACAATAAATCACAATAATCACATCCACCTTTTCTCCCGCCGCGCCAAATCTGACATTGACGTCTGTCATCGTTCCCTTCATCAGTTCACAGACCAGTGCATCGCACGCATACAGCCTAGACCTGCCAAGTCTAAGGCTATTATAAATTATGTTTTATATTTTATGACATTATAATGGTGCGAATTATTAAAACCAATACAACAATCAATAAGATTTGACTATCCATACTTAACGGACCTTACAAAGTATATCTTTTATCCAAGTATAAACTCATAATTATTTTTGTTATAGGTTGTTATCATGGGAGTTAATGGTGCCTGCGACGACGAATATCACAATGTGTAATAATAAAAATGGGATATAACAAAAATATTCATTGGAAAATGGCCGAATATGAATGTCACCTACAAAATATAATTTAAATCTAATTTTCTTGTTTAATTTTTGAGAAAAGCACTATACTTGCTTCGACCGTAATTAAGAGCCATCCTGGCCTCGTATTATATCCGGACCTCGCCTACGGCTCGGTCCGTCTAATTTCTACTCGGCCAGTATGGCTTACTTACTGGTCTCAGCCGTAACAGCTCAAACATAAACCATAGATACAAACGGCTGTTATTAGTCAAGCGCGCACAGTGTGACCAACTCATAAAGACAAACATACGTTCGGAAACTTCAACAGAAACTGCGTTTCGTGTCCCCACAAAATGTCTGCCGAGCCTGAGATGTCACTGTCGCTCGCTAGAATGACGGAAAAACTAGATTTGCAAACAAAAACAATAACTGACAATATTATATCAGCCGTGTTAAAGAAAGTGGACGAAAAAATCAAACCAATAATAGAAGAAAATGATAAAATTAAAAAAGAAGTGGAGTTATTGAATAACAAAATTTTAAATCTGGAGACTAATAACAAGAGGAACAATATTCTGATTCACGGACTTCCCGAAACTAAAGAGGGCGACACCCAAGACCTAACTATAGCCTCGTAACATCTACTCTAAGAACTATTGAAGTGGAAATCGGAACAAGAGATATCGACAGAGTTCAGAGGCTGGGGAAAAAAGAGTGAAGATATTGGAAAAGTCAGAACAATTTTACTGGCAACAACTACGCTACAGAAAAAAAAACAGATCTTGAAAAACAAAAAGAAACTTACATCAAACATCTACATTTAGTAGAGTTGTTAGTCCGCTGTTTTCTAACATAATTGTGCGCATTGGGTTACAAGCATGAAATTTCTACCACAGATAGAATGTTCCACGGTGATTATTTTCAGATGTGGGGGAAAGTCAGATTCGTCCCCTGTGACGCGGGAGAGCGGAGTGAATACGGCCAAGTATCCCTCTTTTCTTTCTCTATTGCTGGTCAGTTAAGTCTACCAGGACGTGTTTGGGATCGTTTCCGTGTAAAACAAATATCTGAAATTAATTTTTTATGTTATTTTTGTATAGTTCTATATAAAAATATGGGTGTATGGCCGAAAAGGTAAAAATCACAACAAGTTTTTTTATTAAGTGAGGTAAATTAGTTCAATTTCGTGAACATTTTCAAATTATTATTATTATTTCAAAAAGCTCATTTAATCTAGTTTCTAAAAATATATACATGTTGGGCACTTCTCATACAAACAGTAGCTTAAAATATATCTTTACGTCGGCGTAACCAACTTAAATCTCCGAACGCATCCCATTTCTCTTCATTAAATACATTAAATAATGATTATTAACATGCTTTTACATATAATATTTACTATATACGTCCTAGAAAAACAAATTAATGTAATTAAAACAAAATATTTTTTTGCTAATGTATCACGAGCACACGGGCTAATCTCAAAGTCAACAATTTATTTAAGCTACTGTTTGTATAAAGAGTGCCCAATATTTATATATTTTTAGAAACTAGATTAAATTTGCTATTTTGCATTATTTTTGTTAGTTGTAAATATTCAGGAAATATAACTAATTTATCTCCCTGAATAAAAAAGACTTGTTGTGATTTTTACAATTTCGGAAACACAACCATATTTTTATATGTTACTAGGAATAAATAACATGAAAAATGAATTGCTGATATCTGTTTAACACGAAAACGACACCACACAAGTCCTAGTAGCGTTATCTGATCAGTAATATAAAAAGAAAAAGAGGACTCCTTTGTCCTATTCACCCCGCTTTCCCGCCGCACAGGGGACGAATCTGACTTCCTTCCACATCTGAAAATAATTACCGCAGAATACTTTATCTGTGGTAGAAATTTCGTGGTTGTATCCCGATGTACACAATTTCGCGACTTAGCAAAATGTACTAGAACACGCAGGCTAAACTTAACATCAACATTTTTTTTAAGGTATTTTTTGTATCAGATGTGCCCAATATGTATAAATTTTTAAAAACAAGATTAAATTTGCTGTTAAGTAATATTTTTTTAAATTGTAAATATTCAGGATAGATAACTAATTTATCGTTCTGAATAAAAAAAACTTGTTGTGATTTTTACCTTTTCGGCAATAAACCCAAATTTTTATATGAAACTATTCTTAAATAACATGAAAAATTAATAGCTGATGTCTATTTTATACGAAAACGTTGTCGCACAAGCCCTAATAGCCTTAACTGATCAGTAATAAAAAAAAGAAAAAGAGCAGTACTTGGTCCTCTTCACCCCGCTCTCCCACCGAACAGGGGACGAATCTGACTTCCCTACACATCTGAAAATAATCACCCTAGAACGCTCTATGTGTGGTAGAAATTTCATGCTTGTAACCCGATGCGCACAATTTCGCGGCTTAGCAACTCTACTAATTACTCAAGACCTACTGAAAGCGATATTACAAAAGAAAGAAGAAAAAAGAGCAAAACCGCAGACAAAACTGAGAATGAGAAAAAGAAAAGATCCGAACCCTCAAGTCCTGCCAATAAAAATATGGGAACGCCCAAAGTGCAAAAAACTAACATGACGGACACTTCTCAAAAAGATTCTCATCAAATTGATGCCTTTCAATACATGCATTGTATGCATTTCAGGGAAAGATCCTACTCTCTGTCTGGGAAAAACACATACAGAAACTAACATTAAACTAACCACTACAATAAACCTGGAAGCCACAAATAGCAACATATCCCCGGAAATTAAAAGTATAAAAACAAAAACAGAACAAAACGAAACAAGGCCATAAACCAAATTCCCCAATCCGGCTGGTCCCCGTGGGGAGAATGACTACTACCCTCCATCAAATACAAATAAAAATAAAAATAATGAACCAAAACGCGAAACACCTTAAAAATATGTACATACAATGTGAGATCCCTTTCGACCACAAATAGAATGCTAGAACTAAACTATGCTTTAGAACAAAATAATTGGGACGTTATAGGGTTGGCAGAAGTGAAGAAAACAGGATGCACTATAGAAGAACACGAAAACTTAATTTTTTGCTACATAGGCGAGACTGCTGGACTACACGGAGTGGGGTTCCTAATAAAGAAAGCATTAAAGGCCAATATTGTATGCTTCTTGGGAATATCCGAAAGAGTAGCCCTATTGAAGCTGAAATTAGGCAACACAAGGATATCTCTAATCCAGGTCTATTCTCCAACAGAGAGCTCAAGCGAAGATTAAATTGTTAAATTTTACAAGGATATAGCAAAGGCACAAGAGTCGGCGGACAAATTATTGCTAGTCATGGGAGACTTCAATGCCAAGATTGGTCAGCCGAAACCCGATGAAAACACAATAATGGGCAAGTATTATTTTATTTATTTATTTATTTATTTAAACTTTATTGCACAAAATACAAAAGTAAGAGTACAAATGGCGGACTTAATGCCATAAGGCATTCTCTACCAAGTATGGATATGGGAAGAGGAACGACAGGGGAGAACGTCTTATTCAATACGCAAACGAAAACAAACTTGCGGTGATTAATACATATTTTAAGAAAAAGGAGTCTCGCAAGTGGACCTGGGTCTCACCCGACCACAAGACAAGAAACGAAATAGACTTCATACTAAGCAGCCATAATAGCTTAGTGTCAAATCTAGAAGTCTTGAATACACTTAACTTTCCATCAGACCACAGGCTGGTAAGATGTTCCTTGAAACTGAGCTCGCCCAAAACCAGTCGAAGAAAGTTCAACAACATACCCAAAAGACTTAAATCCCCTGAATAAAACGAGCTCTACTTACAAAACCTAAAAGAAAACTAAAACTCTATACAAAACGCTAGAGAACACAAAACACGTACAAACCCTCACCAACATACTGGAAACAACTATCACCAAGAGCCTAATTAGAAACGAAATAGCAACAAATCAGAAGAAGACCAACAATATCCTCAGCGATGGAACACCCACACTAATATCAAAGCGAAAAGAACTACTGAAAAGAAAAAATAAAACAAAAGCAACAAGAGATGAACTAAAGCAGCTCTTCAAAACCACCAACAGAGCAATTAGAAAAGACTATGAAATTCACAGAAAAGAAGTCATAGAGAGAAACATGACAAGATTCCACAGTTCTAAAAGAGCCTATAAGGAACTGGCAAGTCACAAAAACTGGATACAGTGTTTAAAGGATGGTAACGATGAAGTTAAAAACTGAGAGGACATAATTAAATGTGCAACAGCCTTATAGGTTATAGGTTATCGCGGGCTAGTTTTCCGCAACTCGACGTCTTACAATGCGCCTATTTTGCGTAAAGGGTTGCTGGCACTACTCTTGCCAACCCAACTCTACCAGAAAGCCTAGCAGTCCCTTGATGTTGCCGACGACTTCTGGGAGTGACCTCGGAGACCCGAGGTGTTGTGCCCGGTATTTGGCCACACCAGGACATTCGAGAATGACGTGGGCGGCAGTCTCTTCGGCCTCCATGCAAGCTCTGCAAAGAGGACTGTCAGTAACACCTAGAGTAAATAAGTGCTTGTTTAGCAGGGCATGTCCAGTTATCGCTCCAGTTATGAGCCGGAGCTGCGGCCTCTTCAGCTGCCTTAGCTTGCGTGACAACCCGGGGTAGATTGTCGGAAGGGCTTCTTTGCTCTGCTTGCAGGTACCTAGGTTAGACCAGTATAGTTGCTGTTCTACCTTCGTGTTCATACGCACTGTGTTGCGCAGCCAGGCGAATGGTAGAGGTATGATTGGTTCGGGTCCCTCTGCTACCATCTCCGAACCTCCTCTCGCCAGTTCGTCAGCTGCGTCGTTCCCGCGCGAGTTGCTGTGTCCTTTGATCCACTGTAGGGTTATGCTATTATTATTACATACCTCTGACAATGCTCGGTGACATTCGTATATGAGTCCTGAGGTTACTGTGTAGCTCTGCAGGGCTTGTAACACTGATCTGCTATCGGAGAGTATGCGGATGGGGTAGTCCTTTACCTTCCTCGAGATGATTGCATGGGCTGCCATTATGATACCCATACATTCCGCCTGGAAGACTGTGTTATGGGTTCCTAGTGGTGTAGAGATGTGTATGTTTAGGTCCTCTGAGAATACCCCAGAGCCAGTGCCTGACCTAGTTTTGGACCCGTCTGTGAAGATTCTTAACTCCCTTGGGTTAAGACCTTCGCCAGGTTCCTCGTACAGTTGTATCTTATATTTTTTGTCGAAGATGAATTGCTTGGGTATCCTGTCGGTGGCCGCTTCTATAAGCGGTTCCTTACCTATTACCTCATAGAGGATTTCGGTGTGCGGTACCCTAGCTGATCTCCAGAGGTTTAGTTTCTTGAGACGTATCGCCGTAGCTGCCGCTTCTTGTTTGACGAAGAGATGCAGCGGCGGCAGCCCCAGTATAGCTTCCAGGGCTGCAGTGGGTGTAGTTCTCATGCATCCCGTAGCAGCCATGCAAACTAACCTCTGAAGTCGTTGTAGTTTAGCTTCTACGGTGGTTAGCTTGGTTCGTGGCCACCATACTACTGCACCGTAGCTTAATATTGGTCTGATAACTGCCTGGTATAGCCATAGTGTGATCTTAGGATTGAGACCCCAAGTTCTACCTACCATTCTACGGCACTGCCAGAACGCGACTGTAGCTTTGTCAATTTTATTATTTAGATGGTTGCTCCAATTCAACTTACTATCAAGTATTACCCCTAGATACTTTACCTCGGTCGACAATTGGAGCTCTGTATTGAACAGTCTGGGTAGTCGGTAGGTGCCCAGATTACGTTTGTTGGTGAACATTACCAGTTCTGTCTTTTTTGGATTGACCGTCAGTTCGTTGTTGTTGCACCAGCGTTCCACGATGGCCAGTGCAGAGCGGGTAACGTCACATACCGTACCTGTGTGATTGCCGCTCGTCAGTATCACTATGTCGTCAGCATAACCTATTGTGTAATAGTGATTGTCATTTAGTGCGGCGATGAGGTCGTTCACCACCATGTTCCAAAGGAGTGGTGAGAGTACGCCTCCTTGGGGGCACCCCTTTGCCACCAGTGCCTGTTGTGTCTCACCAGTTCCGAGTCTGATGACCCTCTTGCTCAACATGTTGTTTATCCATTGTACCATAACATCATTGACTCCGTGTCTTACCAATGCTGCTGTTATGCTGGTGAAATTGGTCTTGTCGAAGGCTCCTTCGATATCTATGAAGGTGCCTAGGCACATAGACTTGTTTATAATGGCCTCTTCTATTTTGACAACTACGGCATGAAGAGCTGATTCTGTAGATTTGCCTTGGCTGTAGGCATGTTGGTAAGGGTGTAGGGGTACACTAGTTAATGCCTTCTCCCTCAACTCCCTGTCACATAACCTCTCAAGTGTTTTAAGCAAAAAAGAAGTTAAGCTGATTGGTCTGAATGATTTCGGATCTGAGTAGTCACTTTTACCAGGTTTGGGTATGAAGATGACTTTGACTTCTCTCCATCGTTTCGGTACGTACCTGTGAGCCAGACAGGCGGCCAGAACGATGGTCAGTAGCTGGGCGAGTTCTTCTCCTCCCCACCTCAGCAGGGCTGGGAAGACTCCATCTAACCCTGGTGATTTGTATAAGTCAAAGCTGTTAATAGCCCACTGTACTTTTTGTGGGCTGATTACCTCACATGCTTGTTGCCACTCCTCCTCCGTCGGAGTAGTCTCCTCATTCGTCCAGTTCACTAGCGGCGTTATTTCGCAGCCCGGAAAATGCGTCTGTACTAAGATACGTTCCGCCTCCTCCGGTGAGCTGGTGAGGGTGTTGTCTGGCTTACGTAGGGATCCTAAGGTTGTAGTTGCCTGGTTGGAGAGAACCTTTCTTACCCTGTTCGCCTGCGTACATGTCTCAATGTTGGTACAAAAGTTCCGCCATGAGCACGACTTTCTGTACCGGAGCCGTTGTTTGTACCTGGACTTGGTGGTCTTATAATTATCCCAGTCTTGGTTTGTACTCGTGTTCATTGCCCTGTTCAGTTGTCTCCTCATCTTTTCCCTGAGCCTCTCCAACTCTGGCCCCCACCAGTTAGCTTTGTTCCCGCAGCTGGCTGAGGGGGTGGATAAGGGACATGCATGGTGGTAACAATCCATGATGGTATCTGTAAGGACGCCTACCTGTTTTTCTATCTGTTCAGCACCCTCTTGTTTGTTGGGAACCTCTTTCATCGACAAGGCTGAGCTTAGTCGGCTCGCAAACTCTGTGCGATTCGTTCTGCGTGGGTTCCGCCTAGGGATGGCTTCGAGTGTTTTTACCTGAATATCGAATCGAATCCATCTGTGGTCCGAGCAGGAAAGCTCCTTAGAGACCTGCCAGTTTGAGATGTTTTCCGATGCTATATCAGTTGCTAGTGTCAAGTCAATGATTGTTCTGCTCCGCCTAGTTACGAATGTTGGTTCCGATCCTTTGTTAAGTATGTTAAGATCTGTTGTAAATAGGTACTCGACAAGTTTCTTACCTCTCTCGTTACCTGTCCGCATGCCCCAGAGGGCGTGGTGTGCGTTCGAGTCGGTGGCCACGATGAGTTCAAGCCCCGCGTCTTCGCAGTAGTTGACCAGCCTTGTCATGTCGTGCGGTGGCGGGTCATCCGCCTCTGGCATGTAAACCGAGGCTATGACTACCTCCTGCAGGCTGGAGTATTGCGCCCCGTGCGCCTTAATAGCACACAGGTCTCTAGAACAGAAACTTGTTAAAGGTTGCGCATGTATGTTTCTAGTAATATAAATGCAGGTCCGGGGGTTATCCGGTCCCGTATATGCTGTGAGCTTACCTCCTAGGTTGCGGAGTCCGCATACAGTGCCTTTCCTGACCCACGGCTCCTGGATCAGTACTATGGCCGTGTCGTTGACCTCCAACCACTTCCGGATCTGAGCCGTCGCGGTTTCACTGTGGTGGAGGTTGGCCTGTAAGATGTTACAGTTGAGAAAATGGGGTACCGCCATCGGAGTCACCCTCCTCCGCCGACATACCACACTCTCCCTCCTCACCGATGGCCAATCTGCCTAACCCCTCCATACATTCCTCCCCGCTTTCCGAGTGGTCGCGAAGAAGATCTTCTTCGTCCTTCTCGGAGACGGGGTCGGTCTGTTCTGGGGTTTGGGACCCGGGCTTCTCCGCGACTAAGTCAGCGGATGCCTCGGTCACCGCGGCAGTGTCCATGGGCTCGGATTCTGTCCCATCCTTGTCCTCTACAGAGACGGTGTTACTGGTTGGTGGATGTTCCACAAACCTGCCTCTAGGTCCCTGGAACTTCACGTACACCGAGCCCAGCATAAAGCCGAGCCGGCGCCCGCGGTCCACGAGGGGCTGCACTACCGTCTCTGGTATACTGACAACAGCAAACGTCTCCGTCTCCTGCTTGTCTACCTTATGGAGCAGCCAGCGGTCGATTTCTGCCCACCCGTTCTGGTAGCGAAGCGTCCGCGCAATGGCACGGAAGTCTTCCCAGATGCCGGGGAACAGAATACCGCAGCGTACTCTGCGTGGCACTTCACTCTGGCGCTGCACAACAACCTTCTCCCCCGTAGAGAGGGTGATAGCCGCTACGCTGCGCTTGAGCCATGCCAACGTGGCCTGGTCCTCGCACCACAACCTCAGGACGCCGTTCGATGTTATCGGCTTCCCTCGGAACAGTGGACCCGACGACTGGCTGTTGCCAGGCTGACAGGCCTCCTTCATGAGAAGAGCCTGTAGCTGTTGTTGGACCTCCTCGGACTGCTGTTGGCTAAGGTGTCCTGAGGTCACTGTGGTAACAGCAACCAGTAGGTCAGCCTTTAGAGCCTCGGCGTACGCCATCCTCGGGGCTTCTTCCGACGTCTGGATCCTCTGCCTTTTGGGCTCACCTCGAGGAGATATGGTCTCATCGAGTCGCGCCCTTTTGGCAGAGGCTCGAGATTCCGGATTACCACCCCTGGTCCTGTTTTTAGCCCCTTTCCCTACAAGAGGGGCACGAGCAGCTACTGGGGTACCAGCGGCCTGCTGCGCCGCCCCCTGTCTGGGAGCACCTGGCTGTTGCTGAGGCACTGGAGCTGCTTGATTTTCCAGCGCAGCTCTTCTCTGCCTGGACCTGCGACGCTGTTTTTTATTTTTGTGCGTCTTCCACGAGAAGCCGCCCTCAGGTCCGGGTTGCTCCCTCTGAGCGGGTTTCGCCCTTCCCCTTTTGGCCCTCTCGTGGAGTGTCCAGCCAGCATCGAGCTGTGCGGTCGCAATATCTGTAGGGAGTTCCTCCATTGGTGTCTGCTCCGGAGCAGCGGACTTCTCCGATGCTGAAACGACCCCCTTGGTGTCACTCCCTAGTTTTTGTTTTCTGGGCTTGGTACGGCCTTGTGCCTGCGCCGAGCCTGTCTGTTTCGTCGACGCGCCTGATTTCGAAGCCACCGGTTTCCCAGCGGCCTTTCCACCCTGCGCGGACTGCTTTTTTCGTGAGGGCACTGTGAAAACAGCACCGCCACGGTGTGTGGGGTGTGGGGGCACTGTGGAAACAGCACCGCCACGGTGTGTGGGGTGTGGGGGCACTGTGGAAACAGCACCACCACGGTGTGTGGGGTGTGGGGGCACTGTAGGGACAGCGCCGCCACGGTGAGTTGATGTGTGGGGGGGCACTGTGGGTACAGCACCTCCGTGTGGTGTGATGTTGCCTGTCTGGGCCGCTTTCGCGTCCCTGAGGGCACGTGAGTGGGAGGGTAGCACTGTGGAGACAGCACCATCCCTCTTGTGAGGTTGTGTGGAGGTGCCAGGCACAGCGTCTGCCGCACCGGCACCTGGTGTGGGGGCGCCTTCGGGTTTCCCCTCCGGCTCCCGTGGGGTTCGGGATCTGGGCGTGTCCATGATTCCATGTCAGTTTTTTCATCTCTCGAGCTTCCCACCCGCCACGGAGCCCGCACCTTTGGGGATGTTCTCTGAACACCAGGACTACCCGAGAGATATAGATGCGGTTGGTTGGGTCTCATGCGCGACATCGGGTGCTGCAGACAGTGTGGCTGGGGAAAACGATCCAAGTTCCCCCAGTGGCTCCACACGTCCTTGCTCCGTCAGCATGGCCGAGCCCCCAGTGTCCTCCCGGAGGACCCCCCCGCATCTCGCCTGCGGACCGTACCCACCTCATCCGTACGGTACGCGCGTCCGTTTCCCTGCAGTGGCTAGCTGCAGGGCCACCGTTTGGCCTGAAATCCGGACCAAAGGGGGCGTGTTGTCTCACAATAGCATCGAACCCCGGCTACGCTCGACTCAACCCCCCAGGACTCCTTCATCCCTGCGTACGGCGCTCAACTGCGCAGGACAAACGCAGGTAGGCATATGTAGTCCACCGAGGTCGCCTACAGCCCTCGGTGGAACCAGAAGATCTTCGCCAACGTGGCTAGCAAACTGTTGGCAAAGCCGGCATTCTACTAGCCATGTCGCCCAGGGTGTTCCGTGGTAGTTGGTTTTAACCCCTTCGGGTTTTTAGGTCCTCGGGGGTTATCCCCAGCTACCCACACTAGGAGGCGATCTCGCTCACACCCCGTGCAACAGCCTTATACTCAGAGCTATACAAGAACCCATCACCCGAAGCAACACGAGAGGAACCAAACAATGCAGAGAGCGACGGATTACCAGAAACACCATTATATCCTATCAATGCAATTGAGGTTATTATCCACATCAAAAGACTAAAATCTGAAGAGCCCAAGGCCGGACCAAACTACAAACGAGACCTTAAAAATAGGAGCACCCATACTAGCTGAGTACCTAGCAAAACTCTTTACTTTATGTATAAAAAAAGAAGAAATACCAGAACAGTGGTGCAAGTCTTATATAATCCTGCTATACAAGAAAGGGAACCCGCTCGACATTAGCAACTACAGGCCTATCAGTCTACTATCCACAATCTACAAACTCTTCTCATCAATAGTGTTGAGCAGAATAGCACCCGAAATAGACAGATTCCAACCTATAGAACAAGCAGGTTTCCGGCCAAACTACTCCACGATCGACCATATACACGTCACCGAACAAATAATTGAAAAATTTAAAGAATTTAACAAACCACTCTACATTGCATTTGTGGACTATTCTAAAGCGTTCGACTGCATAGCACAGTCATCAATATGGAATGCATTAAGAAATAACAACATACATAGGAAATACATAAACACTATAAAGAACATTTACTCTAAGAGTTTAAGTAGTGTAAAACTTGAAAGACAAGGTGAAGAGTTCAGAATTGGAAGAGGAGTACGACAGGGCGACCCCCTATCTCCCAAGCTGTTCATAGCTGTTCTGGAGGAAATCTTCAAAAACATCCATTGGAAGACCGAGGGCATATGGGTACTGAACAAAAGGCTGACACATCTAAGGTTTGCTGACGATCTAGCTATCTTCAGCGAATCCGCCAAAGGTTTAGAAAATATGCTACAGACCCTAGACAAAGACAGTCGAAAAGTCGGACTTCACATGAACCCATTAAAGACAAAAACAGCTGAGAAGACAATACAAATAGAAGGAAATACAATGGAATATGTGAGTGAATATGTATACTTAGGTAAACTGGTATCTTTCGCTGCAAACAGCAATGAAAATGAAATTGACAGAAGAATAACTAGGGCATGGACAAATTACTGGGTCCAAAAAGAAATCCTTAAAGGTAACTACAGCTTACAGATTAAAAAGACTACTTATTATGAATTCCTGCATCCTCCCAAGCCTAACTTACGCAAGCCAAACATGGGTGTACACTAATAAAATAAAAAACAAAATTCTATCTTGCCAACACGCCATGGAGGAGTATTTTGAAGCTGAGAAAAATACATATGACCAGAAACACAGATATTCGTAAGAGAACAAATGTAACAGATGCCCTACAGTACAGCTTACGGCAAAAATGGAGATGGGCAGGACATGTTGCCAGATACAAAGATAAAAGTTGGACGCATAAAGTTACCAAATGGCTGGGCCCCGCAGGAAAAAGGCGAGTAGGGAGACAAAAGAAAAGATGGGCAGATGACATAATAGATACAGCAGGAAGAAGCTGGATGACCGTTGCCTGCGACCGGCAAAAATGGAGAAACCTGGAGGCTTTTACCCGTAAGGGACCACAAACCGAAGACTGAATGTTATTATTTTTAACTAAAACAACTCATATATATTTAAAAAATGTATTGTGGATGTATAAAGCTAATAAATAAATAAAATGTCACGTTGACTCATAAAATATTGTAAATTTAAACTTTAATATCTTTTTAGGGTTCCGTAGTCAACTATAGTTTCGCCATGTCCGTCCGAAGGATGGGTAACTACGGAACCCTACACTGAGCGTGGCCCAACATGCTCTTAGCCGGTTTTTTAATTGCTACACGTATATTGGCCACGGGCTATGCTCGGAGTTTCTCTGAGTGATAGAATCTGAAATGGGAATATTCGGAAGAGAAAGTAACGGACATAGCTTACAGGATTGCTGATAGATAGATAAATTTTGGTCAATTGTGGATTTTTCGTTATTGGTTTCATTTGCCAAACGATTTTTTTTTACTATACGTACCTAGTTAGTACCTACGCCCTTATCTCAAGCTTTTATTAACTTCTAAAATTTATGAGGGTCTACAAGTCAAGCTGCCAAGTTTTAAAGCCTCGATGAGAATTATGACTCGACAAACTTAAGCGTGGCTCCTTTAGCCTTACAATAGCGTAGACTGAAGTTTCCAGATTTACTTACGATAGAGCCAAATCATGTTGTCGTAAATGTGTTAAAAACTTTGTAGTCAAGGGAGCTCTCTTAAGAGGCATTGGAAGTTTAAAAAATGTTCCGCACTCGCTGTTACTAGTAAAGTGCGCGAGAGAGTCCGCTGTTTTCTAACATAATTGTGCGCATCGGGTTACAAGCATGAAATTTCTACCACAAATAGAGTGTTTTCTAGTGATAATTTTCAGATGTGGAGGGAAATCAGATTCGTCCCCTGTGGGGCGGGAGAGCGGAGTGAAGAGGGCCAGGAGCAACTCTACTACAATGATTTAGTCCCTTAAATGATTTTAATCTATTTAAATGGGTAACTATTGTATCGAAAATCAGTCTTCTATGTAGGGGTCATTATATCGGGGAATATCTTAACTGCGCGATACAGAATTTGTATGGGCGCGTTACGCCAGCTGACAGCGCCATCTGTTGTTTCGTGGTGTGTGGCGACGCGTATAACTGACATAGGGCTGCCATCCGTACGGGCTTCCCTGGATTTGTCCTAGTTTGGAGGCCGTCCGGGTTTCAAAAAGTGTCCGGAGAAAGCCTTTGGACCGACATTTTTTATGTGAAGAAAAAATAAAGCGATTGTTTTTTTAATAATATGATTTTCGGACACGTCCGTGAAAAAATACAGTTCGGCGAATTTAGAGATGGCAGTCACAGACTCACGTCACAGTGTCGCGGCTATGAATGCATTCCCTTACGGAGATGCCACGACTTTACGTGACAGTGGCAGCGGTGTAGGTACGTATGTCTCGCTCACTCGTATGGCCGTCGCGCTCGGATCACTCGCTCAACCGCTTACCGCGCCGCCGGTCGTGGCATCTCCGTTAAACGGAAGGCGGACCCAAGCACCGTGGTGCATGCTAATGCATAGGATAGTCCATCATAGGCCCCCTGGAGTTGCGTTTATCACGTGATAAATAAGTGACAAAGCATCAAAACTGTCACTCATACTCGCATTTTGTCAAAACGTGACGGATGCTTTGTCACTTATTTATCGCGTGATAAAAGCAACCATCATAGGCCCGCTTATACTTTTTATTCTTCTTACAGATTGTAACGTATATGACAGATTTTATTATGAAATAATCATAGGTTGTTGCTCACACTATATCAATGATATGCTACCATTAGGGAACATACATTGCTATGCAGATGATAGTACGGTCCATGGTCGATATATTGGCCGGCCGGGAGCTTGTAGGGCAGAAATCGGCGCGAAACGTGAGAATCTTGTCGTTGAACTGGACCAGGTTCTGGACCTCATTAGCAAATGGGGATCTGTTAACCTGGTTGAGTTCAACGCCAAGAAAACCCAGGTGTGTGCGTTCACTACCAAGACGTCTTCGTTTTTCCCTACTCCTAGTCTCCAGAGCACTCCTCTTGGTTTGCGTGATAGCCTGAATATGCTAGGCATGGACATCCGCTGCAATCCTAACCAAAACGAATACATCGAGTCACTGATTACCACAGCTTCCAAAAAACTGGGGATCCTGAACAGGGTGCGACGGTTCTTCACGCCGGACCAGCTTTGTCTTCTTTATAAGACTCAAGTTCGGTCGTGCGTTGAGTACTGCTCGCATCTTTGGGATGGCTCTGCCCAATATCTACTCGATGCTCTTGACAGATTGCAGCGTCGGGCGGTCCGCATCATAGGTGACGAGAAAAGTACCAGATTCCTCGAACCCCTTCAATTACGTAGGGACATTGGGTCGCTGAGCGTTTTCTATCGCCTATACCATGGCGAGTGTTCTGAAGAGTTATTTTCTCTTATCCCACCCTCCCCTTTCCGTCATAGAACCACACGTGCCAGCTTGCGATGTCATCGCCTCACCGTGGAGAATATTCCCACCCGTACCAAGAAGTTTGGCAATTCCTTCATCTGCCGAACTATTAAAGTATGGAACTCCTTGCCGGCTCATGTGTTTCCTCCTTCTTATAACTTGGGACCCTTCAAACGAAGCGTGAAGAAGCATCTCTCGGGCCAGCATGGCAGTGTCAACTGACTTGGCACCGTTGGTTTCTCGTCAGTTGCCATTGCGACTTGGGCTCCCCTTTTTGCTTACCATCAGGCGAAGTGGAGCCACTATGTTGTGCCGTTATAAAAAAAAAAAAAAAAAACTGATTTACCCCAAATACGGTCATAAAAAAGCAATAAGGCAGATAATGGTATAGACGGACCATAACGTTTATGGCCATCCCTTTTCGCTAACCACGCTCCATAATGCACTAGGTTAGAAAACGATACATTAATATTTAATCGCTAACCGTTTGCTTGATGGGATTTCTATAAAAAGTTTCATCTCCTGTCCCTTGGAAAATGAATTTTCTCTTTCTTAAGAATATTGAATCTATTTTCTTTGTAGGTACATTTTCAATCTTCATATCCTTCTGAAGAAGAAGAAAGTAACTAAAAATGCTTAATACGCCATGGTAGATTTGTAACAAACATCTATATTACCTCTTATTAAATTCTAAAATGGCATTGTGAATCGGTTTTGTATGGAGAGATTATATTTCAGGAAAAATACTTAACACCGCGATGCCACAGCGTCGCGCCATCTGTTGGCTTGACGGATTTAAACCAACTTTAGTACAACTATAGCTGGACAAAGATAGTTATTTATTGGATACTTTTTACTCCACTATGCTAAAAAAATATTTGGTGAAATTGTGGGCACTTTCTACCCAGCTATAAAAAGTAGTTCGCCCCTTCTCTAGATATCCTTTGTAAGGCCGCGACGTTTATACCAATGTCGTGAGACACTCGTTTATTCCAATGTTTTTGAATATGGTAGTCTTACACCGAATTATTTATTGCAAACTAAGTGCATATATAATAAAGTTCAGGTATGGAAACACATAATGTAAAAAAAAAAAAATATTAAGGGACAATCAATACAATCATACACAAATCGACCTAGTCCCAAACTAAGCAAAGCTTGTACTATGGGTACTAGATGACGATATACATAATATATAAATACATATATAGATAACATCCGTGACCCAAGAACAAATATTTGCCCCGGCCGGGATTCGAACCCGGGACCGCCGACTCAGTAAGCAGGTGTCTACCAACCGAGCCAAACGCGTCGTCATCATCATGTATCAGTTTATTTGTACTAACCTAAATATTATTTCAGTTTGCATTAATTGTGTTACACGAAACGAAAGGACGTAAGTAACTAAATTTACTGTAGCAGACAAATTGCATTCCAATTTCAGTCCAATCAGTTTAGGATCTAGCAATATCATTCTAATATTAATAATTTCACAGTTCAAATGTAACTTCAGTAATCTAATTTAAACATTAACGTTTTCTTGATGATTTATTATTTAGTTATTCTATTCAACGTTTAAGTTTCTTAACCTTTGGAGACCATTCATGTCTAAAATAAGATACAGTATTTTGCAGACGCAGACGATAACATGGACGGTCATAGAGTTTATTCAACCTTTAGATAGTGGGTAGTAAGTTAAAATAACGTAATTAGTCAACGTTATTTTGACGCAAAATGAAAAACGTTGTAAGGATGGGCGTTCAACCAAACACTTGTGGTTCTAGTTCTAAGTAAGATTTATTACTAATAGTAGAGTTGCTAAGCCGCGAAATTGTGCGCATCGGGTTACAAGCATGAAATTTTTACCACACATAGAGCGTTCCACGGTGATTATTTTCAGATGTGTAGGGAAGTCAGATTCGTCCCCTGTTCGGTGGGAGAGCGGGGTGAAGAGGACCAAGTACTGCTCTTTTTCTTTTTTTTATTACTGATCAGTAAAGGCTATTAGGGCTTGTGCGACATTGTTTTCGTGTAAAATAGATATCAGTTATTAATATTTTATGTTATTTAGGAATAGTTTCTTATTAAAATTTGGGTTTACGGCCGAAAAGGTAAAAATTACAACAAGTTTTTTTTATTCAGAACGATAAATTAGTTATCTATCCTGAATATTTACAATTTAAAAAAATATTACTTAACAGCAAATTTAATCTTGTTTTTAAAAATTTATACATCTGATACAAAAAATACCTTAAAAAAAATGTTGATGTTAAGTTTAGCCTGCGTGTTCTAGTACATTTTGCTAAGTCGCGAAATTGTGTACATCGGGATACAACCACGAAATTTCTACCACAGATAGAGTATTCTGCGGTGATCATTTTCAGATGTGGAGGGAAATCAGATTCGTCCCCTGTGCGGCGGGAAAGCGGGGTGAATAGGACAAAGGAGTCCTCTTTTTCTTTTTATATTACTGATCAGATAACGCTACTAGTTTTCGTGTAAAACAGATATCAGCAATTTATTTTTCGTTATTTATTCATAGTACCGTATAAAAATATGGTTGTATTTCCGAAATTGTAAAAATCGCAACAAGTTTTTTTTATTCAGGGAGATAATTTAGTTGTATTTCCTGAATATTTACAACTAACAAAAATATTGCAAAATAGCAAATACATATTGGGCACTTTTCATACAAACAGTAACTTAAATAAACTGTTGATGTTGAGATTATCCCGTGTGCTCGTGATACATTAGCAAAAAAAAATATTTTTTCATTGCATTAATTTGTTTTTCTAGGACGTAGGTATATAGTAAATATTATATGTAAAAGTATGTTAATAATCATGATTTAATGCATTTAATGAAGCGAAATAGGATGCGTTCGGAGATTTACGTTGGTTACGCCGACGTAAAGATATATTTTAAGCTACTGTTTGTATGAGAAGTGCCCAACATGCATATAGTTTTAGAAACTAGATTAAATGAGCTTTTTAAAATAATAATAATTTGAAAATGTTCACGAAATTTAACAAATTTACCTCACTGAATAAAAAAACTTGTTGTGATTTTTACCTTTTCGGCCATACACCCATATTTGTATATAGAACTATACAAAAATAACATAAAAAAATAATTTCTGATATTTGTTTTACACGGAAACGATACCAAACACGTCCTGGTAGACTTAACTGACCAGCAATAAAGAAAGAAAAGAGGGATACTTGGCCCTATTCACTCCACTCTCCCGCCTCACAGGGGACGAATCTGACTTCCTTCCACATCTGAAAATAATCACCGTGGAACATTCTATCTATGGTATAAATTTCATGCTTGTAACCCGATGCGCACAATTATGTTAGAAAACAGCGGACTAACAACTCTACTATAACAGTAACATTACGATACATTGGATAATATAGGAAGTGAGAGATGAGTGTGTGCGTGATGCGTTACAACATTGCGCACAATCTATATGTATACTAGAATAGCTGCAGTTTTGGATTTGTATTGAAAATAAGTTTTCCATGGTCAGGAAAAACCTTTACAGCGCAAATGCCGCCAGCCGTACATCACCATCTGTTGATAAAAAAAAATTGTCCGCTCATCACGATGAGACGGCTGGACGAATTTTAACCAATTTTTGTACACGGATATCTGGATATCCAAAAATGGTTAAAGTATTATTTTTAACCGAGTACATAATATTGTATGCTATGGTGGGATTTGTTTGTTAAATCATAATAATATAAAACCGGCTGTTTTGTATCGAAATATATCTGACAGTAGGTAAAAGATTAAAATGAATTAAAATAAATAATTCAAAGATTAAAAAATCTACCTCTTTTTTCATCGCGTTAACGATACCGTCTAATTGATATTTATAAAATAAAACAGTATAGTTCAGACTGCTTAAATAAGAGTCTACAAAAAAGTAAATGAAAAACTAAATTCGCTACTTACATTCACAATAAAATGGGGAGGTGCTCCAAAAAACGTAAATCGTTTAAATTTCTTCAGTCCTCTACAATGGCACTTTCCCGAAATCATGTAGTTCGTTAGGCAGACCCACGTACCGTATGAGAGCAATCCAAATCTGTTTAGGGATTTCATCCAACAATGCAGCACTGCTAGAAAAATAATTTATTCAGTGTATGTTATGTAACGAAATTGAAGGTTTGTTTGCGAATACATACTGGGTAAATTAAAGTTTCGAAGGATGATTATACTAACTATTTACTTACTAGGTTTTTCCCGTAGTTTTACTGACTTTAGTTTTTGGTTTATCCTTCGATATCGATTTAAAAAGTAGTATGTAACTGACTACCCCCCTTAAGGCGACATATAATCCTTTTTGGCTCCATGATCTTCACGAGCGTCGATCATGTGCTCCAATGGCTTTTTAAACTAAATTTGGTTTTAAAGGTTCTGATGCAAGGCGGCAATACAACTCACCTTTGTTATTATATGTGTAAGTTTAGGAAGGCTTTAGACGGATCTTTCTGTTTAGGCGTTTTGTGTCGAGGTCTTGCAAGTGAAACTAGCGAGCGCCACTGCCGATTTTTTGCTTAGGTGTAGTTTCTAAATCTGGGGGCACGGCAGTGCCCCCGCCAAGTCGAGCAAACGCGCTTGCCGGCACGCCGTAACATCCTTTTCTCGAAGCCATTCAGACCATTTTCAAACTCCCAGTATTTCTTTATGGACAAAGCTAGAAGCCTGAATTTTTAATGACCAGGAGAGCATGATATAACCTCGGCATATTCCAAATTGCATTTAATTTGAACCAGTAGTTTAGAAATGATTCCCAGTCAAAGTTCCTTAATTTTGTCACTCACTGACTCACTTATATATGATCATACGAATTCTAAGTTACTTCTAGCAGACACACAAGCTTGAAATTTAGAGCTCTATTACGGTTTGGTGTACAAATCATTAAAAAACCTAAACATTACAAAATTTCCGTGTAGTTTTCCAGTTATGCTAGCTGCATAGATAAATTTGTATTTCCTTATGAACCCTATAAAAAATACACGATTACAAAGTTAACTTTGCGGTTCATATAACCTTCGGTTTAGATACTAAGACCTCAGGCACAGAATACTTATTACCTAATACATACAGAATGGACACGCTCATCGCCGTACTGAATTGAGCTACCTAACCCCGCAGGTGTTGGTAATGAGGGTGTTGGATTGTTCAGATGATGATGGTGACTGGTGGTGGCGATGGGCGTGTTGGTGATGATAATGATGATGGTGGTGGTGGTGACTGATTCTAATGAAGGTGGTATTGGTGATGATGATGATTATGATGACGACGATGGTGGTGACTGTTGGTGATGATGATGATGGTGGAGTGGAGGTGACTGGTGGTGATGATGGGGGTATTGGTGGTAATGAAGATTGTGGTGACTGGTGGTGGTGAGGGAGGTGTTGGTAATGATGATGATGATGGTGGTGATGATGATGATGGTGTTGTTGTAGATGATTATGATGATAATGATGATGACGATGACGATGATGATGCCGATGATGGTGATTAGGTATGATGATGGGGGTGTTGATTCGGATGGTGATGGTCATAGTGGTGATGGATGATGACGATTGTGATAACAATGCTTGTGGTGATGGTGATGACGATGGTTATAAAATCAACATCCTCTCCACATTACCACCACGACCATTACCACAACCACATCCCCAACACAATAACCACTACCATTACCACTACCACCATCATCGCCGCCATCATCACCACCCTCATCATCACCATCGTCATGAGAGGAATCATGAGAAGGATCATTATGTATAATGAGAGTGGTCATTATGGATCATGAGAGGCAGTGACAAGTCTGTGTGGTTTACATCTAGTTAATGTCAACTTCGGTAGTGTTACGTAAAGTGCAAAACTCCGCAATTTCGGAGTATAATAGACTAATAAGTAATTACCGTCCTGGCTTGTCAAAAATCGCTTCATCAAAACTTTCAAAAAAAGCGCACAGAGACAGAGAGTGGGCTTTAAGAAAGACAGTTGCGGATACACAGCTAGTAGTCCTTAAAGGAAAAATAAGGAGGACCACTTACAAAAAGAAATGAGATCCCATCAAAAACATTACATGTAAAAAAATTGCAAGTCTCGCAATCTTCTACCGAAAAAAGTTGTGAGATACAATATAAAACCAAGTCGGTTAATTTATTCAGTACCTATCAAAGTGACCCTTCGCCTATATGAAAACTTTGACACACATTTTCACCGGATTACATAACTAAAAACATATTACCATGACCGTGTTAGTGCCCGCATTAATATTAAACATATTTATCTTTATAATAAATGTAATGACTTGGCCATCGCACACGATAATACACTCTACATTATAATGATAATAAAATCTACCAAATTTTATTAACGCTTTGAATGTCACGCAAACAAACGTAAATTCCTACTCATTGTTTCATCTTGGCCGTCCTTAAATAAAAGATGGATCTGGCCCGACCCGCAAAAGAGGACGGCAGAAGAAAATATGAGCAGACGAGATAGTAAAAACAGCTGAAATGAACTGGATAAGCACCGCTCCATACCTATCTATTGGTATGGATAAATAAAGGAAAAAATATAATAATTACTTTAATAAAAGGACATTTATTCGTATTCTTATATAAAGCCTGACCAGAAATATATGAGGATGCGCCATATTGCGGAATTTCGCTGGAACTAATTTCTTACACTGGCAATGATTTTATGATCATAGGAACTGACAGATATTTAAACGAATGTCATTAGAGTGCGGATTGCGATTGGTTGCAAAATTGTTGCCATATAAATCTTATAAATAACGCCCTCTTGACAATCCTCATATATTTCTGGTCAGGCTTTACTTATGTTGTCGTGCGATGGCCAAGTCATTACATTTATTATAAAGATAAATATGTTTAATATTAATGCGGGCACTAACACGGTCATGGTAATATGTTTTTAGTTATTTAATCCGGTAAAAATGTGTGTCAAAGTTTTCATATAGGCGAAGGGTCACTTTGATAGGTACTGAATAAATTAACCGACTTGGTTTTATATTGTATCTCACAACTTTTTTCGGTAGAAGATTGCGAGACATGCAATTTTTTTACATGTAATGTTTTTGATGGGATCAGGGTTTAATGCAATAGTTAAAATATCACTTAATATTTTTAGGTACTTATTACTTTTTCAGTCCAGGTTTATCTGAGAGAAATCCAGGCTTATATTAGTTTTTTTTTAAGTATAAACGCTTTCGTGTTAAATTCTACTAAAATCGGATAAGCGGTTGAGTTATGCAAGAATAATGAGCAAACAGGATTTACTTTCCCTTTTGTGAATCATGTAAGCGTTAAGAATAACTGACGGGGGTTCTGCCCACGTGGCATTCGTATTATGATTATAACAGTTACCTTACTTCAAATAACCTAAATTAGAAATTGAAAAAATCTCGACAAGCGAGTGTTCAAAAATTACTAAAACAGAACGTAATCACAAAATTTCGAAGTCTTAGTTTCAATATTGGCCGAGATCCTGACAGTGGTACAATAAAACCTAAATAGTCTTGGAAACGACTGCTTATATTTTCACCAAACAGAGTTAGGAATCATTACGACGGAAAAGATTTTCCTGTCTTATAAAACGGGAAAACGAAACTGATTATCAGATCTGGTAAAAATCTAGCTATGAAATGGGACTAAAAGTGAAATACGTTTGTAGCCAATCGGAGTGGCGTATCCGCCTCGGTTAATGATGTCGCCACAGCTCACGACCATGTGTGTTGCACTTTATAAAACAAGCATCCGGTTTTTGGAAAGATAAAAAGAGATGATTGCCAAAATTGCCAACTATCTCATCACCACGCAAATTGCATCAAATAATCATTCATCATCCAACCCGCACTATCGTCCCACTCGGTTGTTGACGCGGCCCACGCTGTTTGAAGTTTACTAAGATCCTTGAAATTCTCAGATCAAGTCACACTGTGTAAATGAAAAGCGGACGTGAAAATCAGACAGCGATGCTCGTAAACGAACAGATTATAACCGCAATACCATTCCCACGCATCAAGGAACTTTGTCCATAAACCAGAACGACTCCGGCAATCACCAAAATGCGTGACAACTGTTATGCAAGCTTTGTCCCTATCAACCCTTCGAAATACCGACCAACAGAACGTGAAATACTATCTGCAAATTCTAACATATCAACAAGGTTCTCTCTTGAGTGGTCGTTTTATATATCAGCTATCTAATTTACAACGCGCAGTAAAAAAGTAACACAGAAAGATAACAGTAATGTACTTTAACAGGACGGACGAGTGTCAAATATTATTTATATTTATTGGTATTGGAGTTCCGGTTGATTTATATGGACCTTTCTTGGACACCGCGAACATTTTATTACAGTTTTTTATTGATGCAATAAAATAGGGCATTTAATAATTAGAATTAATATTTAGCAGCAATAATTCATAAGGACAATATTGTATGAAAGAAGATTTAAATTTAAATATAAATTACCGAACCATGACTGTCTGTCTCTCTTTTTAGGAAAATCTACGAAGCGATTGCAAGATTGACACACATTGAGCTAATATTAAAGACAGCGTCTTTAGACTTCTCACAAGATGGACTGATGATTGATTGATTGAAATTTTGACGACGCGTTTGGCTCGGTTTGTAGACACCTGCCTACTGAGTCGGCGGCGGTCCCGGGTTCGAATCCCGGCCGGGGCAAATATTTGAATATTTGTTCTTGGGTCATGGATGTTATCTATATATGTATTTATATATTAATATATTATGTATATCGTCGTCTAGTACCCATAGTACAAGCTTTGCTTAGTTTGGGACTAGGTCGATTTGTGTATGATTGTCCCTTAATATTTATTAATATTTATTTTTATTTTTTATTTTTTGACCTGGTTGTCACTGAAGTTAGCTGCGGTCGTCGAAGGACCGGCCATGGTTGCGTTCTATGGGGGAGACTTATGTCCAGCAGTGAACATATTTAGGCTGTTTTATGATATGATAAATAATGATAGTAAGCTCAACATATTTCCGAGCTGATAATCGAAAAAAATCTGATATATTTTTCTACCACCTACGAACAAACAGTTCCTACGTGCTTTATAACGTGTGATGTTAAGGTTACAATCGGCATTAAACGGATTCACTAAATTGCAATGCTTTGCTGCTTTATTATTGATGTAACTAAAAGATGAAACGTGCGACAAACGTTTCAGTAAATTGTTAGTGTTCTGCCGACTCCGGAAACTGTCGCGCGCTATACATTCGCTGTGGCTGCGGTCTGCAAGCTTGGGACAGCTATTTCCTATCACAGCTTGGCTCTATCCAATGAGCCTTGTTAAATGTGGATTTAAATAGTGTTCTAAGTATTTTGCCGCCAGCTGCTTGGATATAACGCGAAATATGTATTTTCTCTAATATATTCTCGGAAATATTTTCTTTAATGAAGTAAAAAGAGACTAACTATACCTACATATTGTAACGAAGTAGAAGTACCTACTTCGTTCCAATATTATCTACATATTGTATAGAGCTAACAAAAAACAAGAAAATGTTCTTCCAGCCAAGCGGCTGGTTACAACTTACAACGCATTGTGCTATACTTCGGTCATGTAGCGCGTAGGAGTCCAGATAACTTGAAGATGTTATTGATGGTGACGGGGAAGATAGAGGGTAAAAGATCTCGAGACCAAGGCGAAAAGACGTCGAGATATCCGAACAGCTTGATTTAACTGTCAGTGCCTACGTAGCCGATGTCAACAACTGGTTGACAAGATTAAGAGTCACGATCCTGTCCGATCCAAAGAGGGAGCCATTGACAAGATGATAATTCTTACAGCAGCGGGAGGGAAGAATTATCAGCCGACGGGAAAAAGAATGTACGATTGAAATAATAATGAAATTTGCGTGATTAGCTGATTAGGCTTTGTAGCGTGACTATTACTTTTAGTTTTAAATTCAAATTCAAATTCATTTATTTAAAAGACAACAATGGCCCATAATTTGTTAGTAACATATGATACAGTGTTAGTAAACAGATTGACAAAAATATAACATTACATTACAAGATACAATTACTAGATAATAATTGTAAACGACAACCGCGTCCGTCGGCTATCGATCACATAGACACTCCGAAACTCAGGGATGAGTATGGAGCGAAGCGGACTGTAGGTTGAGAAATAGGGTAAACGAAACGGACGAGTACGAAAACGCAAAGTAAAATTAACGAAATGTATTACACAAGAAATTAACAATTAACACAACAACGGATCGGAAAAACACTTAAATTTAACACTTAATTACTTTAGTCTCTGTCTAATGATTTTAACACTAATCGCGGACCGATGGTACTACGCTGACACTAACAAACTAACTTTCGCGGACCGATGGTACTACGCTACTCGAATACAGAAAGATGGTAACTACGGTTAACAAGAACTGAGAAGTGACAAGTTGACAAGTGGCGGATCGATGATCAACGCCCTGACTACGGAGTGGTACTCTACGTAGACTGAAGGTGAACTGAAGATGAACTGTACTGAACTGTGAACTACGGAGTCGTAACTCTACGCAGACTAAGGATGAACTGTGTTTAATGGCGGAAACGGGCGTCCTTTTATATTATTCGCTTCGGGTTGTAAACATTTTCAGAGGGACGCCCGCTCTGTTACATTTTACTGATTTTTAGGTAAATTACAATTTTCATCTTAAATCTAACTTATAGTTAACATTAAGGTTTGTTCGTAGAACACAATCACATATGTTATTTTCATGTGAGAGCTCCTAATTAATTACAATTACATAAAATTGATGCAACTTCTTTGTTCCGACTCAGAGGCCGTCTCGCTCGCACGGGTCGAGATATGCACCTTCCCGGTCTCTCATTAGCCGGAGCGCGCGACGCGCCGTATTATTTTCGTGTTTGCCGTGCTCGCAGCAGGTTGCGGCCGGTATAATGTAAAGTGATTTTACTTATATTTCTACAGGGAACGTTACTACAAAGTTTCAGAGTTATTTAATTTTTATCCTTAAATTTTGCAACCAATGTAAAGAAACATAATTCCTTTGTCTCGCGCTGCGAGTGGAAAGTTACCAGGATGAGTCACACTTGTTTGTTTTAAGACGCCGTGGTCTTTTAACTATCTTAGTTAGTTATATTCTGGGAGCTCTCTTACAATAATGTCTTAGGAAAATAAGTGGTATACACACATAGTATGGCCGCATTTTAGGGCATTTAGGTAAATGAGGAATATATCATTGTTTATTTATCTTAATCTAGTTTCGCCTAGTCGTTTACAACAAATATGTCATTTATTAACCTAAATCAATAAAGCTGTCCGTAACAATAATAATTATCTAGTAGCGGTCATCACGCATTCGAAATGCCGCATAATGGGTGAGTCATACAGTAGTCAGGATGGGGTTGGAGCTGGCGCGCACTCTGAAAATCAACGAGGCAATTTTTTTCCGCATTATTGCGTAATAATCATCGGTGCGGGCTTCCGCAAACATGCCGGGATGCGCTGCAGAATCGCGGCAACCCCAACAACATCCTGAAGCCGTTGTTGTACTGGACGCGCAGGGAACTGATGGTCTTCTGCGTAAAGTTAGTCCACAGGCTGCACGTGTAGAAAACCTGACAATAGGCTTTAAAAAGTGTTATTTTTACCTGTTGACTACAACGTGCAAACCTCCTTACCAACATGTTACATCGGACCGCCAGTGCCCTGCGATCCCTTTCTATATCTAATTAGTCTTTAAGGTCGTCGGTTTTAAGGAGTTGAAACACAATTTGGGCCTTATCTGTTCTTATATAAACATATGAGTATTGGTCTGGCTTAGGTAAAATTAAGTAAGTATACGTAAGATTCTTATGTAAATTATGTATAGCAGAGAAAAATCTGCTCTTACGTTGTCGTTTGTTATGTATAATTGTGTTTAATAAAATTGATAGTTAATATTTTCAGAATATGCTATACCAAATCAATGTTTGTATAGAGCTATCAGAGTAGTCTTCTGCCTTGAATAATAATAGAGAACAGTAAATTTAGAGAATAGAGAACTTAGCGAAAGCATGTCCTTACCTGGATTTCGCTTCTTTGGTTGCATTGTTTCACAAGAACTCTCGTAAAATCCTCGGCGCCGGATTTTACGTCATTACTCGAAGCGACATGGCGTTGCTAACACTTGCACTGCTTTTCTGCGTCTCCTCCGCCACGGCGGGGAATGGAGGTAAGAATAAAGACCAGAATTTGGTATAAAATAAGGAACTTACTTTACGTATCTTATACCATAATTTAATAAAAGTGAAACTACTTAACACTAATTAATAATATAATCAATATAATATATTGTTAACCTGTCAATATTGTGCAGGTTAACAATATAATACCTATATAGTTAACCTGCCAATAGTGTCAAATCGAAAATCAAATGCTTTTATCATTTAATTTAGATACAATATCTATACATTGCCACTGGCTCGATGAAAATCTCAAAATCTATCCCGATGAGAATCTATCTGTAAGTTAATGGATTGGGTTATGACTTTAAAAATAATTGGTGTTCGCGTACTTATTAAAAATGGCTTTATGCACATTTCATTGGGTCAAACAAAGTCGAAAAACCTAAAGCTATTTTTACTATAAAATTTAACTGATTGTTTACTTGTAAGTTATATTTTTTTCACATAGTAGGTACATACCTATACAAGAGGCGGCATTGTTTATGTGGGACAAAGTGAGTAAATTAAATTCCCATGTCCACAAGAAAAACGGGAACCTAAAACTGTGAACGACCTCTTTTCACAAGCTTTTATTTAACTTGAAATGTACATATGTAACTATGTATATAACTATGTTTTTTCGGGTGGAATCTTGCAAATAAATTTTAAAGCAGATGTTTTCAACCGATTGAACTAAAATTTTGCATACCTACTTAACCCTTTACCGCATATAGAAAAAAAATAGTTGTTTGAATTTGAACCTTGACCTGTGCCAATAAGGTCCAAGTTCATATCTGCCATATATGGCTTCGTATGCGGTAAAGGTTTAACTTTGATGACAATACAAAAATATGTTACCATGAGGCTGGTCTGATGATGGGGCCGTAAGGTAGAAACCTCTCTGTAATAGATACAGCAATCCTACCGAGTTTCGAGTCTTGAGAATCATTTGTGAATCAAAAAAGTACAATCGGCTATAAAAGCTGGTCACAAAAATGTTATTTTTGACAGAAACTTATTAACTATTAATGGTCCGAGCTTTAAGCTTTATATTGTCTTTCTTCAAGTTTTACTTCCAGTGGGTGGTGCATTCATGCTATGGTGGTCGGATAAGTAAATGCATCGCAAAAGCCTTTTTATGCGTTCAACCAACGAAATATCTTTCGAGAGCCAAAAACAAATCACAAAAGCCTCGGTGCTACTAATTGCGATCTCTGTTGTTGAGGGTTGTTTTTCTAGATAATAAACTCTCACCCTTCAACTGTACGTGACGAAGTAAAATGCGCAGTAAAACCTATTCAAACAAATCCCAATGCATACAAATATACAATACGTTGTTTAATTTTCCGCTGTGTTTAATTTTAGTCACACAGTGGAAAGAAAGGGGCTTATAAAACTGTTTCTTTTTTTTAATGACCTGCTGCTCTCCTAATTAGGTACATATTATTTAACCCTTTACACATAAACGGGGTGTTTGTTTTGACTTTGGAGTCCATAAATAGGTTTGTGGCTGGTCTCGTAATTTGTCGAGAAAAACACTTTAATGGATCTGATCGGTGTTTCTTGATAATAATATAATTGTTTAATGAAGATCGGTTCCGAGAATTAAAAGATTTTCAATAAACTTACAATACTTACATTTTGATAGATAGATAGATACATAAAAACTTTATTTCATCACCGACACCAACAGTAGCATTAAAAGGAGACCTATAAGCTAAACATTTTTATAATTAGCAAAGAGAAAACAAACATTAAAGAAAATAGCACTTAAAACTTAGTACATAGGTACATTTATTTTTGTAACGACTAAAATCGAGAATGTGTGTGGTGTTGGGGAGCGTGGTAGGGCACGGTTTCTTGTGTGGAAGAGATGATTGAAAGGACAGCTGTTCACTTTTAGGCTTTAATACGAAAACACACATTTAAGATTACATCTTTCTAGAGACGCGGTTGTTGTAAGAGTGAGTGAATGAATGTACTTAAGTAGCATAGACATTAAATGAACGGTATTAATATTTACTCATTCTCTGTTAGTTGCCAACATGTGGTATGAAATAGGCGCTGACTCAGCATGATACTGCGAAGAACGCAGCGCTGATCTTCCGTCAGTAACCTTTCTTAAAAAAACGAATGCCGAAACTGGACAGAAAGTGCAGCACTGTCACAGTCTTAATCTTAATAAATGAAAAAATAAAAAATAATTTATATTATAAACAGTGTGTAGCCTGTTAAAGTGTGTACCCATCATTCTTGCTGAAGGTTTAAAACGTATACGACGTAAAAAACGATAATTTGTAATAAACTATGTGCTATGTAAGTACAGGTTGTGTGCGTGTTTGGGTTTGTACATCTGAATATGTATGGTAATGGTTAAACTTGGATTATTTTTTTATTATTAGGTAGATAAGTATAAGAATATGAAATTGCATAGAATAAAGAAAAATAGGAGTTTAGGTATTATCTAGTTGAATTATAAGAAGATGTGACCGGAATTTTGATTTAAAACTAGCTTTCGATTTCAAACCCCGAATCGGTGGTGGTATATTATTCCAACACTTAGTAGCACAATACCTCTCCACACAACTCCCTCTGAAAGCGTATGATACAGCTGATTAATCTAATAATAGACGACTAGCTAGATTGACGTCATTTGCTATTTAAGATAATAGATAATCCTTTTGGAAACAAATCTTTGCAAACAATAAACCCTTATTTTTCCTCCACTGTGATTAATTGTAGTCACACGTCGCAAAACAAAAGAACCACGGACAGTGCGCGTCCTATTGTGTACTATAAGAACAATTTGTCCCGCCTATGTCATACATTATCAGTAAAGCAAACTACATAAAGCTGACGAATTAATTACTAGAATAATTTTGAAATAATTTACGATAATAACCTATACGAATGTGTCCTTATTTAATAAGCAACTTGTTCCTTTGGGCCAAAGCATAATTACAAGATACGACCTCGCATCGTAGTACAACACGACATAGTAAAACTGTATTTTAATATTGAATCTTGTTAATGAAGATATGATTTTTAGATATAGGTATGTATTTCCACGACACGACCAACGCGACATCGTGACCCGCGAATGAATGTCGCGTGGGACTACAATATGATGACGTGTTTTGTATTTGTGTTTTGACTTTGCTATTACACTATGTAAAAACTTGGGAACCATGCCTGCAACAATCAACAGTAGAAAATTTATATGTCATCTTATCTTCAGTTTCGTGACCATAATATGCCGGTATAATAGTTTAAAAGTCTTATTTTCTTGCCTACTCGGAATGTGGCTTTTTGATACAAGTTAGCCGCGCAGTGTTACCCGGTTATCCCACGGAAACTACAGTTTTTCGGAATAAAAAGTAGCCTATGTGTTAATCTAGGGTGTCAGCATTTTGGTATAAAGGTACCAAAATTTATTAAAATTGGTCCAGCCGTTTGAGCGTCAAAAAGTAACAAACACACTCACAAACTTTCGCCTTTATAATATTAGTGTGATAACTACACGAACAAAAGCGATTTCTACTTTACGGGAGAACTTCTGTAGCGACAAATAAATAATGAAGACTTGTCATAGCATTGCTCCAATGTCGTAACATAATGAATTACATTACTTCTGGTGCGATGGCTCCTGTCTTTTTCGCGGTATACCCTTGTCACGGGCATGGAAAATCAAATATTTACTTCGGAAAATACGAATCAAAAGATCAAATATTTATGGGATACGAAATTTATGTAGCTAACCCGTGGGCAGAGATAAGTCAATTCGATTAGAGTTAGGCTTGGTTGAATAAAACTAGTGACTTTGTGAACTGTACCCTTACCTACCATGAGTTAACGTGACTGTACTTGCTAGCAACAGCGTAAACGACTTGTATGGAGAATAGCTAGCTAGGGGTTACTTTGTAGAACTAGTATTCTCCATGCAAATCCTTTTCGCAGTCGTGAGCGAGTACTGTCACTAAACTCATGGTAAGGGTACTGTAGACCATGCGAGTTTGTTTCAAAATGGTAGTAATTTGTAATTCTTTACATTTACAACACTCATATCTTCAATGCAGACAATTTTCTTTACATTTATGCCTTATGGCATTAAGGCCGCCTTTTGTACGATATGTTTTCTTTTGTGCAATAAAGATTAAATAAATAAATAAATATCTACGCAATTTTTCAAAAATTTGGAAAAATTTATCCACTAAGAATTTTATATAATTTATAGTTTATTTTTAAGTTTAGCCTTTAATTATAGTTTAAAATGTTACTTTAGGTTTTTATTTTCCTGTCTTATCTTTATTGATGTGCTGAGTAAAAAAATTAATAATAACAAACCTACTCACAAAATTTCATGAGAATCGGTTGAAAAATGCGAGCTCTAAACGAGAAAAAATTTACATACGAAAGAAATTTGGGCCAAGCTGAAACGGAGACGCTTCGCTCGCTCGATAAAATGGCAGGGAATAACCTGTTTAGAACTGACGAGAAAGCATTCAGAGAGTTTGTCAAACTCCTTATCATGTTATAAGCACCTAAGGTTTATCTCTGCCTATATAAAGTTGAAAATTGTCTGCATTGAAGATATTTTGTTAAATTACGTTGCAAACAATATATAGGTATTTTTGTTTTATTTGATGCTTGTATTTTGTGTATGCATGAGTGCAATTTTGATGCAGTTTTGACTGAACATATAGGCATAGATATAGCTTAGTGTCCTCCATCGTCGAAGAAAGATGATTACTTATATTTTAACCTACTCCGATGAAGTTGCAGGCATCTTATATTATTAGTAGTATTGCTAAAACCCTTTCGAATATTTTTCATCCAGTGTGATCGTTTGAGCTCTGTTCAATAGTAGCGCAACTGTCTCTTGTCTAGTTAAACCCACTGTATTGACTTACAGTCAGTTGGTATAATACTTGGAATAAATAAATAAATAAATATCGGACAACCTCACACAAATCGATCTAGTCCGAAATTAAGCTCAAGAAGGCTTGTGTTATGGGTACTCCACGACGATATACGTACTTATATAGATAAATATATACTTAAATACATAGAACAACCATGACCCAAGCACAAATATTCCAGTTCATCACACAAATATTTGCCCTGGCCGGGATTCGAACCCGGGACCGCCGGCTCAGTAGGCAAGTAGGCACAGTAGGTGTCTACAAACCGAGCCAAACGCGTCGTTGGCGTGGAATAGCCACGAATAGCGAAATTCTCTGCTTCATCCCTTGCGTATCGGTGCTCTCTAACAAATCGGTATTTGTAATACTCAATAATCTTCCAGGGAGTCTTCAGTCCAATGACTTTAGAGGAGTTCCATGTCATAGAGAAAGAGACAGGAACACACACATATAAGTTTCAAATTCTAAATATATAAACCCGCTTGCTAGATTATTCCGTAGGTACAATGCGGTGTAAAGGTGATTTTTTATTGATAGTTCTAAGATTTGGAATTATCTCTGAAGATTGTGCGTTAATATCAAACATTGTTTCAGAGTTCAGGGCCGCTGCACCTTCACTGATACATCTGTGTGAAAACATCCAACATAAGGTATTCATGATCTAAGTACATACACTCAAAATAAAAAATAATGAAGTAGGTACCGTGTAACAGAGTTTAGTTCAAATTGTATCTGATTTCATTGCTCTTGAATATCATTCAATATTACAACAGACAAAATGAAATTACTTCCATAATGAAACGTGAAGGCCAATGTGCCAGATTAATACCCGGATCAGGTTAATAGGTTGAGCCTAATATGTTATTATTATTAGGTTGGAGTAATTAAAAACTTGAAACCTCACTTCATTGTCTCTGCAAAGGACCATGCGCAAAATGTGCCAGGTTAATACCAAGATCAGGTTAATAGGTTGAACCTAAGAGATTTTTATTATTAAGTTGGAGAAATTAAAAATATTAAACCTCACTTCGTTTTCCCTGCAAAAGACCATGCGCGAAATGTGCCAGGTTAATACCAAGATCAGGTTAATAGGTTGAGCCTAAGAGATTTTTATTATTAAAAACATTACACTTCACTTCATTGTCTCCGTAAATTTAGAAGATGGTTCCCTTATATACACCGCTTAATAACTCCCTAATATAAAGTATCCCTTAACCGATATAAATACCGACTCGAGGCTGGGCTCTTTGCCAGGATCCGGGGATATAGAATGCCTGCTCAGATTGACAAAATATTTTTCCAACCCGCTATTATTTTTGTTGTTGGTATTCGGTGCCTAAGGCGGCGTGTAAACAACCCGTTAGGTGAAATGATGTCGTAATTTTTCATATCTAAGCATTTGAGACGAAGTAAAGTAGGATATGAAATGAGGAAATCCGTAGACGAACTAATGTGACCGATATTGCTCACCGGATTAGCAAGTTGAAGTGGCAATGGGCAGGCCACATAGCACGCAGAGCAGATGGCCGATGGGGCCGTAAAGTGCTCGAGTGGAGACCTCGGACCAGCAAGCGCAGCGTAGGACGTCCACCTACAAGATGGACAGATGACCTTATAAAGGTCGCCGGAAGGCGCTGGATGCAGGTCGCTTCCAACCGGTATATATGGAAGTCCAAAGGGGAGGCCTATGTTCAGCAGTGGACGTCCTATGGCTGAGATGATGATGATGATGATGAAAGTAGGATATATTTGCAGATTTATTCACTTCTTATGAAGACTAGGTCCTGAATTATCTGTGTGTATATTAACTTTATACTACAGTTTGATTCAATATTATTTGATATAACTTACTAATGACCATGTTGATGTCGAGCCGATGACAGTACAGTCGATACTATTTAATCCCTAAAATAGAGGAAGAATATTATATTTTTCACCTCACTCGCTCGGAAAACCTCCGTTTATAGGCCGAAATCTGCGTGCAAAAGTCCATTTTATCCGCTAGCGTGCAAAAGTCATTTGAATTTCGAACACGACGATTTTGATTCTCTGTGATGCATGTAACTTTTTTTATATTTAAGACTGCTCCAACGCGTGACTGATTTCATCAGTCGATAAATCTTCGAATAACCAATTAACGCACGCTAATAAAGGGCGATCTGGTCAGGCCGGCTAAAATCATATGTACGATTGAATACTTCTTTTAAAAAAAAATACACCTACAATATCACGTCCAGAAACCTGGTTTGTGGTTACAGATTTTTAAGTTTTTATTTTTTCTACACTTTATTTTATGTTGAATATGTTTCTATATATGAATAGTAAGTATTTCAGTTTCATTTACATATTTTGACTAGTAAATATATTAAATACAACACAAATTTTAATATTTATTTGTTATTAAAACTTGGAACATAAGAGTTAAATTTCTGAACGCACCCGAGAAAAAAATAAATAATTAAAAAGTTGGAAGTTTTCACAAATTCACGTAAACAACGTAAATTTGTTCTGTGGAGAAATACATACAACAAGAAAGTTAAGCCCAATTTGGAGTATTTATTCAATGCTAAAAGCCTGCATTAAAACGAAAAATAAAAGGATTTGTTACAAATATTTGGAGACGATAATTAATTTACCGAAACTATTGGCGTTTTTAAAGAAGATAAAGCCGAAATAATCTTGTTCGGATCCCATCGTCCAATAACTTCCAAAGCAAGTGTTATGGAAAATACTTCCGAGTGGCCAACTAATCCTTCCCAAAATACCATTCTCCCACATTCACAACGAATGTGTCAAGTAGTTTCAAATACTAATATAATATAACAGTGCTTAAGAAAAACTCAACGATAAAATATACACGACGATAATACAAATTACGGCCATATTACTTCTAATTTTTACGATGTGTACTTCTCTCTTATTTATTTGGTTTGGATTTGAGTGTGTTATGTTTTAAATTTGATGTGTTAAATATAAGGCAAAATTAAATATGATTATTTTTATGTTTTGATTGTTTTTCTTGAATCTTGCATTTTCCTCGCTGTAGTGAGGTGAAAAGTTGTGTGTTCCGCATGGCTGCAAAATTATTTAGCTTCTCGTGTCTTGAAAGCCTCGCTACGCTCAGCTTTCAATTTCAACACTCGCGCCAAATAACAACTTTGCAGCCTTGCATAACAAATAACTATTGCCTTGGCTCAATTTCGCATCTAATTGGTACCCTCAAAAAAAATTTATTGAGTTCAACAACTACTGTACTTTTCATTTACCTTTCCTATACGTATTTCAAATAACAGGTAACAGCTAAATATGGTAATTGAAAATTATTATCTCTAAGTTAAATATTGAAAAAAAAACAGCAGGCTGAAAGTAAATAGAACACATTCAAGTGTTTTTAAAATCCCGTCCAGGCCGATTGACGCATGGTCATAGGACTTGAATGTGTTAAAAAGAAAGTAAAACTTATTGAACCAAAAGATTTTTTTTATTATGTGATACATTTATTATAATTAATGAATATTTCCACAGCCTCTCTTCTGCCTAATCTGCAAGGGTTTCGACTTCTCCTGTTTCTCCTCTGGCTCCACGCAGTCGCCGACTTTACCTACGTTGCCTACTTTACCAACATCTACGAGCACCACGACTACTACTACCACTACCACGGAAACTACGCCCGAAGCATAATAAAAAAAAAGGTTTAAGGTCCCGATTTGAAAAAACGTACCTCATAAAATACACATCTGGAACTGTCGCATTGTTAAAGACCGGTCTAAGGCCTTCCTATACCAACATGTATAATGATAAAGGTGAGTTAGATTGTGAACCATGTAACAGAATCTTCAAAACCAAATTCGGTTTTGTAAGTCATATTCGTGCATATGACCGACACTCGCGAAGCTCTTAGAGCCAGCTTTGCCATTTGATGGTTACGTATATAGGCATACTGTTAAAATAAGAACTTAAAAATGCTTGTCAAAATGTGGCTGTTCGTCATCTGGAATAATAAAAAAATACTTATAATAAAACTAAACCTAAAACTGAACTATAACTAAATAAAAATAAACTAAATCTAAAAATGGCCCTGCGGCATAACACCGATAATGCTGGCAGCGTTTCCTCGCTGAATCGCCAAACTGATTCTTTGAGCGAGGAAACCGTCAGCTCTCCGTTCACCAGTAACCTTTAATTACTCTCTTCGAGATATCTTTGAAGAGGCTTAATGCGCTGGGGATTTACGGAATTTTATAGATAGACGTTAGGCAACTACGGTGATGCCCAACTTGATCACTCTAAGCTAAACTGGTAGCTTCGTTTGTATATCTAATGAATTAAAAAACATGTATTTTATCGTATTACATTACAATACGAGCCTGATTGAGGGATGTCAGGGATGATAGCAATTATAGTTGCTTGTAGTCTCTCGAGGTTTCATTTCTATTAGGGTTCAATTTACTATATATTCAGATCGGATATCTTATTGCGATTATATTTGTAGTAAACATCTTTTTCGTGGTTCTTCAAAAATACGAAATGGCAACCACGTACAGATGTTATCAAATATTTATTTTCAGTGCACTAGTGCCATATTTATGTATCTAGTGAGGTAAGTTTTCTTTCAGCGGGACTCTGACCGAACTATGTCAGAACGCGTTGTTTTCTGTCGTATCTGAATTAGGCCACGAAGGACCTAATAAGTTACTCAATTTGGAGAATCCTTAGTACCTATATTGTAATGATTGTTTAAAATATATTTTACTATCGAAATCACGGCTGTTTTTTTTATCATTTTATATGACATTAGTATTAGTACCTAATAAAATAACATTAAAATTATTGACTTCCTTATGATAAACACATTATATAAATTAAGTCGTAATATAATGTCGTTTCACCATATTCACCATGATATTTTAAGTAAGTTTTTTTTTTCTTTGTTTTTTTTTTAATAAATAAATAGTTATTATGGGACCACCATACACAAATATTTGCCCCGGCCGGGATTCGAACCCGGGACCGCCGGCTCAGTAGACGGTGTCTGCAAACTGCGCCAATCGCGACGTCATAATTAATTATAATAAAGTTTAATTATAATATATAACATGTTTACGCGGATTGGCGATAGATGAACCATTTTAATTGTATTAAAATACATACGAAGCCGGTTTACTTACGTCGTAGAAATCGAATATCGCTCGAAATATTTCAAATCGATTCGCGATTCATCATCAGGAGAACCGATCGAACACCCATGTATGTATTTTAATATGTCTGAGTCCCACGGGACTTTTCCAATTTAATTGTCTTTATTATAACCACGAAAGATTTAATATATAGAGATAAAATACCAATAATTGTCGTTCATTGAAGCGTGTAGCGGAGTGTCATTATTTCTGTATTAACGTGTACGTGAGTGGAACGAATTATGGGATGCCGACAACCGGACCTTTATTTAATACGCGGCAAAGTAATATAGCAAAAATATTGTTTACGTGTTCTTTAGCTTTCCTTTACCCCAAATAATAATAATATTTCCTAGGGCTTAATTCGATTAACATTGATATATAGCCATTTGAGCGATGTAATGGCCAGAAATTGAAATAATGGCCGTCATTGCACGCAAAAATGGGGAAATGAGTCCATTAGCTTCGTGTGAACATACTAATATAGGTACAGTCATCAATTTGATTCCTAGGCCATCCAACCTTACCACAGTGAACGTCGATATGAAAGCCGCTTGAAATCTCATATCATTGTCATTGTGACAAGGTTCTATAGTGGCCTAGAAATCAAATTGGTTGACTGTACTAGTGGCATGACAGGTACTGGTGGAGATTTAATAATTTTACTTTTCAAACCCCCATAACCTCCATTTTGATAAAAAATCGAAAAACTACTTATTGATCCTACTCACAGAGACATGAGAATCGCGGAATCGGATGAAAAATGCGATTTTAACGGCCGCAATTTGAACATCTAAACATCCAGACATAAGAAAAAAAATGTTGGCGAACTTGAGAAGACGGTAGATGGCGCTACGATGCTACCCTAAGGTATATAGAGATGAAGCAACTGGTTGATAAATTCGACGCTTTGGCTCTGATAGCATTATTGGTAATGCAACCGTCTGGCCCGGAAAGCCGTGGGACATGGGTCCATATTCAGCTCTAAGCATAATTAAAAAAAAATCGTTTACATCCATACTAATATTATAAATGCGAAAGTGTGTCTGTCTGTCTGTTACCTCTTCACGCTTAAACCGCTGAACCGACTTAGATGAAGTTTGGATACTTTTCATCCCGAATAAATTTAGTGTTCCCGTGGGATGAGCGGGTAACACCTCGGGGCACAGCTAGTATTATAAATGCGAGTGTGTGTCTGTCTGTCTGTTACCTCTTCACGCTTAAACCGCTGAACCGATTTAGATGAAATTTGGTATATAGATAGTTTCAGTCCCGGGGAAGGACATAGGATACTTTTCATCCCGAATAAATTTAGTGTTCCCGTGGGATGAGCGGGTAACACCGCGGGGCACAGCTAGTATAATATATGCAGCAATTATTTATCGTTTCTCATCAAAACCTTATCGCTTTACACATTTCGAACAGAGGCCCAGACCGCACATAATTTAGCCTCAGCCTCCTCAGCGGGATACTTAGGGGATATAAATCCATACTAATATTATAAATGCGAAAGTGTGTCTGTCTGTCTGTCTGTTACCTCTTCACGCTTAAACCGCTGAACCGACTTAGATGAAATTTGGTATAGAAATAGTTTGAGACCCGGGAAAGGACATAGGATACTTTTCATCCCGAATAAATTTAGTGTTCCCGTGGGATGAGCGGGTAACACCGCAAGGCACAGCTAGTATAATATATGCAGCAATTATTTATCGTTTCTCATCAAAACCTTATCGCTTTACACATTTCGAACAGAGGCCCAGACCGCACATAATTTAGCCTCAGCCTCCTCAGCGGGATACTTAGGGGATATAAATGTAATATAAACTTGATAAAATGTTATACTCATATTTTACCCAAATTAATATTTAACAAACATCAAGTGATGAGCTTAGAAGAAACCCGAGAAGATCTTTACCTAGGCATTCCTATCCTTTATTCTTTAGCATATTATAACATGATTTATGTAAGGATTCTTGGATTGCCCCTTCATTACATAATAATAAAAAACCGGCCAAGTGCGAGTCTGACTCGCGCACTGAGGGTTCCGTACAAACACGTATCCCATTTTGCCTGGCTGGGTTAAATTAAGTTTGGACCTGGTATGTATAGCGCAGGATACAAATTAGGTGCAAAATTAGCGCAACCAATCGCGTTTGTTGTATGGGAGCCCCACTTAAATATTTATTTTATTCTGTTTTTAGCATTTGTTGTTAAAGTGGCAACAGAAATACATCATCTGTGTAAATTTCAACTGTCACGGTTCATGAGATACCTACACTCTGGTGACAGACTGACAGACAGACGGACGGACAGACTCCGCGTCTTAGTAATAGGGTACCGTTTTTTACCCTTTGGATACGGAACCCTAAAATTACATTAATGTTAATATATATATATATATATATATATATATGTCAATATGGCTATTTATAAGTTAATCCAAAAGGTACTGGTTAACGTAGACAAAAGGATTCCAGTTGCCGCATTATATATGGACATGTCAAAAGCGTTTGACTACGTTGACCATCGAATACTTTTAGATAAACTCTATCGCTATGGAATACGTGGTAATGTCCATTCTCTAATTAAGTCATACCTCAGTGGCAGGACACAAATTACTGAAGTCAGCAAACTATGCCTAAAGTCAAAAACCGAAATCTCCTTTTCTTCCGACTCAAGGGATATCTTTTATGGAGTGCCACAGGGGAGCGTTTTAGGTCCTCTGCTGTTTCTCACTTATATAAATGACATGCCGAAAATTATAGACCATCCTATGATTCTCTTCGCTGCCGATAGTACCGTTATAATATCTGGAGAAAACGTAGGTTCGTACGAGACTGAAATCAATAGGACATTAAGTATAATTATAGAATGGCTGACTAGGAATAACTTGAAAATTAATCTTGATACAACAAAGCTAATGACATTTAGGCAGAGAACTGACCCGCCATCTTTAAGAGTAGCTTTTAATGGACATAAAATAGATGAAACTGACATTACTTTAGGATTAAATGTAGACAATAAGCTGACTTGGAAACATCAAATTGACTCTATGTGTACGAAATTAAATCAATTCTCATACGCACTATATAATTTAAGGAAAAGAGTCAGTTGGTCAGCTGTGCTTACCGCATACCATGCATTTGTAACCTCAACGTTAAGGTACGGTATAATTTTCTGGGGCGTAAGGTCAGTATGCGGTGCTGCTCCTTCAGAATCATGTAGGCCATATTTTAAACATTTAAATATATTGACACTTCCTAGCCTTTACATTTATGAAATGTCGGTCTTTGTTAAACAAAACCCTCATTTATATCATAGCTTCAACACCACACGTCTTCGTCATAGGATATTACATCATGTAGTACCTAATACAGCATTGTATCAAAAAAATGTACTTGGAATGGCTCCAAAAATATATAATAAATTACCACTACAAATTAAATCTGTACAGGAGCTCAGTATGTAAAACCCACCTAAAAAAATTACTAGTATAAGTGCTCTACACTGTTAACGAGTTTTTGGAAGACCTAATTTAATTTCACAATTTTCTTAAAAGGACGTAAGTTGACTTCCAGAAGGTAATAAGTAATTACAGTTACTTTGGCGTTTACGACCTTTTTATAGAGCTTGAAATCTTTCCTGTAACTTAAGTCTATTGTAAAGGATGAGCAATTACGGAACCCTACACTGAGCGTGGCCCGACATATCTAAGCCGGTTTTTTTTTAATAGAAGAATTCTGTTATTATTTATTTATTTAACCTTTATTGCACGAAACAAAAGTCAGTACAAATAGCGGACTTAATGCCAAATGGCATTCTCCATATCACCACCAACCATAGGGTAAATATTGACGCAAAGGCAAATTATGAAAGAAAAATTTTATGTGATCCACTAAAATGTAAACAGGACTCGAACCTGCGGTCCTACGTTTCCGATGAAGAGCTCTTCCAACTAAGCTGTCACATCGTTACGTCAATCACACAAAATCTTTAATTCCGTAATTTTACGCTACTGGAGCGCCCTTTGCGTCATATTATACAGTGTATAAATTAAAATAATAAAAAAATGTTTATTTCGGACTATCAGAAATCCATATGATGTTGTTCGTATGTTAACTTAAACTCTATGTTAGTCGATTATTATATGTAGCTCTAGTAACAAGCCTACACCTGTTTTTAGCGCATATCGGGACATATTTAACATGCTTATGCGCATTGGCCATACCCTAGGATGTGCGTTTACGTTTTGTTTGCGTGAGTCCTGCTTAAAGATTGTTTGTGTCGATATTCTATATTTGGACACGAACCACAAAATAAAACAAAGTTTTAGTATTCAATCCATATTCCCACCAACGCTCGGCAAACATGATTACCACCTGGCTAAGTCGAGTAGTGTTGCATTTCCAACTTAACTAGAGTCGTGACTGGAGAGCAAAGTGCTGAGATTATGAGTTATTTTAGTGTGCGAAAGTGCGATCAGTCCTAGAGCAAGTTATTATACTAATAAAGAATACCGACGCGTGAAGCTTGACGAGCGTAATTTCGGTCGGTCGGTTGGTTCGGTTCGCCATACATCATGTCACGTGTTCACTTCACACTAAGTATGGCGCGACCGAAATTACGCGACTCAAATTACGAGAGGCTTCACCCTAACTAACACCACGCGCTAACATAGACTATTTCGAAATGGATGGGAACTTCATGTGTTAAACCACTGCTTTTTTTAGTTTTTAATTCGATTGGTACGAAAATTAAGTTAAAGGGATAAGTTCGCCGTACATTTTTATTCTTTTGAAATGTATTTCTTGCTTTTGTGTATAATGAATTAACACTATATAGTAGCTATGTCAGCAGTAGACCTCGGGTTTTTTACATTAGTTAATTATTATTTGCCCTTCTCTTCACTCTAATCTACATGGGTCGGACTAATCATCGCAAAACAAGACTTAAGAAAAAAATTAACGTAAATACTCACTAACTTTTGGCCAAAATTGGTTTTGAAATATAATTCATATGTAATATTTATAAATGAAACCCAAAATTGGCCAAAAGTTGGTGAGTATTTCCGTTAATTTTTTTCTTAACTCTTGTTTTGCGATGATTAGTAATCTAAGTATTTCAAAACAGTTTTTCTTAATGGGCCGTTACTATACAGTTCTGGGTTGTTAATTTTAAAGCTAATTTTTGTCTTTAACTATTTAAACATTCACGAAACCACAACTACAAGAGTTAACCAATGACAGTAAAACATTAAAATGCTATAATATTATTAAAACTATCGTGAGATATCTTTAATAATTACAAAGACGGTTGAAACTCACGTAAAAATTGTCAGGAACAGCCCGACATGTTTAGAACTCATATGGAGCTCTTCATCAGGGGCAGCTACACCACTCTACAGTGGGCCGCGTATCGCGTAGTAGCACAACTATGGTGCGCGACTCGTGTCGCGCGACATAGCATCACCCGTCACTCTCTCACGATACTGTACAGAAAGGGATAGGTAGCATATCTCGCTATATAGTTTTTACATAACGATTAGGAACAGTTAAATTAATTTAAACATGAGAATCCCTTTGGGGACTACGAATCCTCTGAATCTAGGTCCAATATAGATCAAATAAAATACAATGAAACCCAAGTTTAGGCACTATTTACTTTAATTATCATTATTTGCTCGGGACTGGCGATGAACGGTTTAATTTTGGCGGCGGCGGTTGGATCTTACGCGTGATTTTCCCGATGGAGCCTGGAACAAAGATGGTTAAACATTGGTTTGAGTAACAATTATTTGACTTGGTAATGGTTCACTTTTAGATCATTTATCTGTATTTTTTTAGAATAAATTACATAGGAATGTTAGATAGAAAATTATACACCTCGACCCCGTAAATATATACTTACAGCCTGTTACCGGCATGCAGGCATTTATTAAAACTGATAATAATATGATCCATTAGTAATTTTTTGCATGTATAGCTAATACAAATACAAATACTCTTTATTGCACACCTCCAACATCAAGGAATATACAACACAACATGAGATACATTAAAATAACAGGCAGAGACTAATCATAATTATGTAAATTAACTGCACAATTAAATTTCTTAAATCCGCACATTCATTGTAGTGGGTGTACAGCGTAATTGTCGTTACTCTTATCACGCTGTCATTTAACACTCACTTGTCAATTTACTTTACTGTACATTGCTGGCAATTAAAATTTTGTTAGAAAGTTAATAAAGCCTGAATTTAAGTTAATTAATTAAATTAAGGTCATGGATACGTTAAAGATCTATGTTACTTTATTCTTCTTTAAGAAAAGCCTACTTGGCGGTAACACACTGTATATATAATATATATGGCAAAAAGGTGCCGTATGCTATCGGCTGTCACACACGTGTATAACATCTATTATCCATAATTAACATGAATGTAAAAGTGGCTAATTATCATCTTTTCAAGGCTAAGCTACTGGATTGATTTTAACAAAATAAGACCTCTACAACTTTATTTCTTGAAATTTACCCTAATATATAGGAATTGTTATAGAAATAATAGAAATTGCTTATTCTTAAAAACTGATAATATATACTTATATATTACTAGCGTATGATTGTAATGTAGTGACTCTGTGAGCTTTAGGCCCCGCGATTATTTTTTATAATTGCCTGAAATATGTTTATTGTTCGTAACTGAGTCAACAAAAAATACAATATATTTATCGAATCGACCAATTTTACAAATGTGACCAGTAGGCGAGAACGCTTCGCTCGCTCGATCAAAAGTGAACTCGGACCTATAATTGGAATGATGTCGGACGAAGTCGGTATCGGTACAACCTGTTGTTGTTTATAAGGTAGGGTGCATTGCACACATTTTTTTGCATTCAAATGAATCTAGCTTAACTTAAGAGTTTTGAAAACTCACACAAGTTTTATTACTACTCACACAAGTTTTAGCCAACAACGGCACAAGCATAAGGCACCTTTATATAAAAACTATGAGAAATGTTCGGTTGTAGACTGAGTGGCACTTTTGCGAAGATAAAGGCGCCGTCCACAGACGTGATGCCGAATAACGAGTCTTAATTTACTTCTCTCGACGTACTGCTCGTGAAAGTATTAAGTGCATCTCATACAATACCATCCACTCATTTTTATTTCAGTCACTGAACAAACTTCTTACTAGCATTAAGTTATAATAACCTAGTAACATGACGTCAACACATCTCAATTTACATCACAACGCGAAAGCTAAAGCAATTAGTGAATTCCCGAGTTCCCTGAGTTTCGGTCCTCAGTCACTTGTGGCTAACTTGATTTGCCGAAGTGCACTCAAGTCGAGAGTGATAGCTTCATTTTATAACCTTATCGTGTGCGGATAATGTACTTTCTGCAGGAAATACACTTGAATACTAAGTTTACTCTCAGAAATTCTAAGGAAATATTTGCAGTTGAATTTGACAGTGTTAGATTGATAAAGGATCGTTTTGAAAAACATAAACTGATATTTTACTCCCCATTACACATAGCGAGACATCAGACGGACAGGCGTCATTGCAAGCAAACATGTGGATATGACTATGAGTAAAAAATATGTCATAAATTGATTGCGTACCTACTTACTTGAAAACAAGCAAGTAGTAAGACCAAGACCGCCCGTTGTTTACGTCTAATTGTAATGTCTTGCATTGTATTTCTCCTGTATATTTTATGAGGTGTGCAATAAAGAGTACTTGTATTTGTATTTGTAGTAGGTAAATATATCTGAATATTAACACTAAGCAACCAATTTATTGAATATATTAGTTTCCTAAAGTTTCCAAAAAACTGTAAATATTTCCGGAAATTTCTGAAAACTTTCACAAAAAGTTTAAAACAATATTTCACTAGGGAAATTTCATATAGGAAATCTTGAAATTTCAAGAAATGTCCACGTGGAAAGTAATTTTGGTCCATGGTAATTTCATGTTTCTCTTACATCGTCACTTTCTGGTAGCTGGTCTCCGTCACTAGGAGGAGGCCCGCCGTACTCCGGAGGTACTCCGAACTCCCCCACGCTCTCAGGCTGCGGCCAATCATGGGGTTCTTCTGCTGCATCACCACTCTCCTGTGCCTTGTGCTTCTTGCTGTGGCTTGCTGGAAATGAGAAAAATTACATGATTAGTCACGATTGGACTTATAATTTAAGTTAAACACATATGAAGGGCTAAGGGGCTAGCTAAATTGGTTTACTAATGTTTCGCAGAAAATTGTTTATCGAGCGTAATGTTTCGCATAATTATGCTACTGATACGAGTTACTTTTCGGAAAAGTTATAAAATAAACCTAACTAGCCTAACCTAATTTACCAGAATGCACCGAAACATTTAGATTTATATTTCCCGTTTCCGATGAAGAAATTTTCTGCGGAATGAGCATTATGCGAAACCTTACGTTCAGTAAAACAATTTTCTGCCAGATCAGATTTTTTCTGATCACATTTACTAAATTTTACAGTACAAAAGATTGAAGTTTTCAAAACTTGATGTTGATATATAATACAGCAAGAAAAAGGATCCAGCAAGCTTTACCCTTATTTCAGACAATCATGTAATGAACAAAAAAAATTGTGGCGTTTAATAAGATTTGTTTGTAATAAAAGAACGTTCTTTCTGATTTTATAAATATACCTATAATATATTTCGGACCATATATCAAATACGAAATATGTCCCGAAATACAAACGAAAACATGGATAAGTACCAAAGTTAAAACCTCGCATTTCACTTCAGATATTTCAGATAAATCCAATTGGAATATTCCACTTTCTGTATTATTCTTAGCGAAGGTACATATTTGAGAAAAGACAGTTCGTTACTTATGCATATCGATGGCAAAAAGCGAGAACGTAGTAACCGCCAAAATGCAAACTTTACACCAGAGCCAAAAAACTTTTCGATTTCGAGAAAAAAAATCATAACTCTTTCATTTATGAACGAAAGTGCTTGATATTTGGACCTAATTGATAACTTATGGCTTTCTTTCAACTGGCATATTTAATATTTAACAAAAAAGACTGGTTTACGACTTAGTGGCGGTTACGACAATTGAACTCTTTTTTTCGTTACGCGAAAACGCTGTAAACGCCAGAAGTAAATGTACTAAAATGGTGAAACGAGTATTATTTCCATAAAGCATAAATGCTGTAACCAGATGCATATTTATTTTAAGATTCAATAATTTTGACGTAAATGTCATTACGTTCTTTATAGGACTAACTGAAATGTGGTAAGTGTCCACCGGCAAAAAGAAACTGTGAAAATAAAACGACTTAAGTATCAATCAACTTTTATCAACATACTTTTTTAAAATGTTTCCAAATTTTAAATGCAGGTTTCTTACAAATTAAAAGCTCAGAAGCAACAATTACCGTCTTAACATATCAGATACTATCTAGTCTCAATTTCTCTGTATAAAAACATTACGAAAGTTACTTAAAACCGCTCCGTTGATTGTAACATTTCAAAAGGCTAATAAAATCTCTCATATTATAAAATCACAAGCTTGTACTTATCGTGCTAAAAACAAACATAAATATTCTTAGGGTTAATCAGGCTATAATATTGTTATCCGCTAAAACTAAATATTATAGGTAATGAGGTTTTATATTCCCGTGAAAACTTTAAAACTCTCTACATTTTATCTTCAGTTTTGGCATTCAATTGTCTTTTAAGTAACTTTTATCGATATAAAACTCACTACCTATTAAACCCACTAACTATAAAAGATGTTTTGAATGTAAGTATTACTTATTATATAAGTTTTCAACATAATTCTTAAACAATTTTATTGTTTGAACACAACTATCACCTCAATTATAAAAATATTTCTTTGAACTAATCTCACTGAACCATTAATATTTAACTTTAATAACTAGACGTTATATCACTATGGTACCGTACAAATTAAAATTGTTATTATTTATTTAAATAAAAACTCGGAGTCATTTTTCTTAGGCAGAATATCAATTGACATTAAAATAGGAACCTAAAAATTGCATTCCAATGGAATTCGTTTTCATAATAACATAATTAAAATAACTGTTCTTAAAAAAATACTAAAAATCCCACTCTAAAATGCATTGTTTTATAATAACACTCCTCAAAATGTTTGTCATAATTAACTCAAAAATCGCCCCTCTAAAGTAATGAAAATTAGTGCAATAGTGACTGATGGACATGTGCATTCTTCCAATCCTGACCTACGGAGCGCAGACTTGGTCTTTGACAAAAGTTCAGAAGTCCACCCTCAAGGTTTGTCAAAGAGCCATGGAACGCAGTATTCTGGGCGAAAAACTAACTGACAGAATTAAGAACACAGCTGATGTAGCTCAAGCAGCCGCAAAGCTGTATATTATGTCCGTGATAAAACGAATCACGACAGTTGTCGCAGTGGTTTAAGCAGCTGCCTACTGAGCCGACGGTCCTGGGTTCGAATCCCGGCAGGGGCAAATATTTGTGTGATGAACTCGAATATTTGTTGAATAATATATTTGTGCCTGGGTCATGGATGTTATTTGTATTTAAGTATGTATTTATTTTTACCAGTATGTTCACTTGTGTCCAGAACACAAGCCTCCTAGAACTTACTGTGGTACTTGATTAATTTGTGTGAGGTTGCCCGATTATGCCATGCGTATGGTTATTGTGAAAATATTAATCGAATCAGGCACCAGTTAACCGGTAAATTTTAAATACCGTACAGTTGTTTATCAACCGCAGCTCAACAAATTTAGTGCTTATCCTGATTCTAGCCCTTGGACAATAAAAATGCGGACGTGACACCCCAAACTAGTTTGATCCGGCTTGAGTCAGCTTTTTAGGGGTTAGACCAATTAACTCTTAATGGTTGTAGTGAAACGTAGTAGATTACAGCAAAACTTTCTTCTAGCGATTACAACCGTAAACTAGATATACATATTATACTAATTAAAAAAAAAAACATTATTTTAAATCGAAATCAAAATTGAAATGTAGGTATACCTATTCTGTAAGTAGGCCACTTTACATGTCTGAATCTGAATTTATCGGCATTTCACAAGAGGAGGCCGCTGTCGAGAAGAAAGCCGAAAAAAGTAATAATTTTTTTCATTTTGTTTTAATCATCATGCGAGCGTTTGCTCGTATCTTTTGATTGCCTTGAAGCTGAAGATAAGCAGACCTTTGATGATATTTGATGTTAATTCCAGCTTTATACCTCCACGCGTTCCTGAGAAAAAGGTCTCGACAAATAGATAGACAGGCACAAAAGTGATCCTATTTAAGTTTAGTTTTTGGCGATTGAGGCACGGAACTCTCAAAGCTGCTGCGTCCCGCGCCCCAACATCGTTATTTTCTTCCAACAAAATGTAATAAAAACATTTTTGCTGTCCTTTCAATATTAATAAAGCAAATAAATATGCTAGTTATGTTTTATCCCAATATTCATATTTTCCATTAAACCCGCAACATATTTTTACATCCAAAAAAGGCATGTACACGACGAGTGGGTGTGCGTAGTCTGCACACCCACTCGCTCCGGCGATCGCCGATAGACTAAATCACAGGTCGTATTCACGAGCCACATCGCCGCGAGCGCACATTTTTATTGCTGTATCTTCAAGCACTACCCACTTCACGTTGTGTTTCAAATGTCGTTACTGTAGCTTGCTGTTAATTCATTTTCGAATGAAATGTAGTAAGCGTCAATCATAGATAATTTATTTAAGGATAATTGCAGTAAGCTTGGTTCGTATTTTTTTCACTACATGCATAAATGCTGCAACCGCCACGGAACAAAATTTCGGCAACGCTGTAACCGGCACACCCTTTGATTTATGAAAGAACAAAATTAGCGTAAATGTACTCGTTTAGAAAATTGCTACTATTTGGGTGTTTACAGCAATTAGATGTGGGCATCGTCAAAAAAATACATTCGTTTTGCAACGTAGTCCAGTTTTTTCTAAGCGTCGTAGAGCCATGGGACCCAGACCAGTCGACGCAGAAAAATTTGCTGATTCCGAATATGCAAAAAAAATTTTTTTGGCCAAGTGGCGGTTACTACGTTCTCGCTTTTTGCCATCGATATTTTCTTTTTGAAAACAACATCAAAATGTATGTTGCAGTGTCCATGCATAGTATAATTGTTATTCTCCGAAACATGGTATTTATACTACTATTTATTTTGTCCATCCAACCGCGGATGCGATAACAGTACAAAATACTATTCAATAACAAAATGTTTCAGTGAAAATAATAAAAGCGACATATTATAACTACTGTGTATAACAGATATTAAAACAACGTAATAAAGTAACAGACCAGGGGCCCTATGATGGTTGCTTTTATCACGCGATAAATAAGTGATAAAGAATCCGTCACGTTTTGACATATTGCGAGTGTGAGTGACAGATGCTTTGTCACTTATTTATCACGTGATAAACGTAACCATCATAGGCCCGCAGGACTCGAATTCGGTACCTTTAGATTATAGCCCCATGTGTGTGAGTGCATATTTATTCCTTTGCCACAAGTTTACGTGACCGTACTCGCTAGAGACTGCATAAACGTTTTGTTTGGATAATAGTACAACGCCCCTAGCGGTTACATTGTAGAACTACAATCCTCCATACAAATATTTTACGCAGTCACTGTAAACTCACGGTAAGGGTAAAGTTAAAGACCTTTCGACCAGAGATGCACGTCCCTATGCTTTCAATATCCCCATTCGCTTTTAATTTACCTATTTATCTCCCGTAAAATTTGTACGATAAGTTCCTCTAAATTACAAACAACTCGTTTCTCTTTTTCATCTCTCTCTATTGTCGCTCCCTCATGACTGAGGATCGTGGTCATCACTGGATGGGTTACACTTGGTGTGAATGATTTGCCTCTCTCTTTCATAATTCTGCATTATTTAGTGTCGATTGAAATACAACGTTTAACAATAATGAAACAACTCGACTGACAATCTTGAACAGAGTAGGTTGGCCCCAGATCTCACCTGATATTAAATGACGATAACGCCTAAGATCAACCCTATCTCCTTATAAAATTCCCATTTACTCTCGACTTCAAGAGATCCAAATGACACTTTTCGAGGTAAAAGGTTCGCCGAAAGGTCGTCGGACCCTTTTGCTATCCTAATGAGCAAATTAGACGCAATTTCGTACGAGTCAGGAGAATATCGACAAAGGTTGGAATACTTGAAACCCAAGAAATTCTCACTCTGTGCTTTAAGTATGTACTTACACGGGTTTGCATACACAGTTTTAACTCGTCTATTAGTATTAAGAATTGTAAAATTGAATCTCTACTAAATCAAGAATATTTTACAATAATGAGCTAGTAGGAGATAAGCAATAAAAGGTCTGGACCAATTACAACTAAGGTCAGGCCGGGTTAAGTTAAATTTGACCCTGGTATATATGTTAATTATTTAAAAAAATCTCTAATGTCAAAAGCATATTATACAGTAGAGGACTATCTGACAGACAAAAATGCATGGCCTGAACCAGAAACCGCGTAGCTGACTCCTTCTTAGATTGTACCTAACTAGTTTAAGGGACACAGTTCTAATAAGAAAGCATTATCAAACGTACATAAATTGTGATAAACCGTCAGGCTTTCTTGTAGTTTCTATTTTATTCTTACACTTTTGCTCACTTATGTCTTAAAATACACTTTTAATATGTTTTCTTGGAGAGCTACGTATAGTTAAGTTCATATCATTGTAATAGTTAAGTACTTATGCTTTCTGAAAAAATGACTGACTGTTGAGTTTCTTTCGGCGTTTCTTCTCAACAGTGGTCTCCTCTTGTGAAATGCCGGTAGACTCAGACATGTAAAAGTGCCCTTGTGGCCTACTTGCAGAATAAAGTTCATTATTTCATTATGGCGCCGCATACAAATGAATTGTAAACGCATTTATGTACGAGTATTGGGAGCCTCCTTAATTCTTGAGATACAGCCTGGTGACAGAGGGACAGCGGGGGCTTAGTAATAGGGTCCCGTGTTTTACCCTTTGGATACGGAAAAACTAAAAACTGTTTTTTTTTTCTTTTTTTTCTGTTCTGTGAAGCGTACGCACGTACTAAATATATCGATATTTCGAAAAATACAGATGTTATACTTCTAACTCTATCTTACAACCACACAAGATATAATATTTTAGTTCGGTGAATATAGACTAAACAACTGGGGATGACCTTACCAACGGTCCGGTAGTTCTGGAATTGTCTAGGATGATAGTGCGTGTTAAAAATGCAAAATGAACAATTCCCCCTCCGCGCCCGCGGCCATATTGAAGAAAGCCAGCAATGTCCTCAGATTTTTGCTTTTATCTTCGTTTAACTAGAAAAAGCATTCTAGAAAAAAGCTTACGTAATGTTGTAGAGAATTAAATTTCCTATAATTTCCATTTAAATTTTAGTTTTTAGGACAGACATTTGCGGAGGAGGAAACAGGTGCGCTTGTCCCGCTGGCTCTCTTTTCCCGATTGACCTTATTGTTGGCACCCAGGCAAACTTTGGTTAACTGGAAGAGATCCCTTATAGCGATAAGTTCACCTTTGTACCTATGTGATTTGTAATAAATGTATTTGTCCAGGAATGGGACTTTGTTTTAAATGAAAGTGACTTGCTCTTCAATGCAAATATGTATAATGTAAAATTATATAGAATTACAATATTTGGACCACTCAATACGTCCGTTCACATGAAGGAATGTAGGCAAGTGACAGCGGTGGGGCGCGGGCGTTGACCGATCAGCTGGGCTTGCCCCCCAGCCCCGCTCCTTCCCCGCGGTCGTCTGCGCGCATATGTGAAGCGTAGACATCCTCCGGCACGTTGAAAGCCATAGCTTTCAAGAAGTAGTTGAGGGCCTGGATGCGGCTCCCTCGTCTTCGTCATCAGCATAGGACTCGGCTGTTGGCAACAGGCACATTTTATTTACGGCCCGTCGAATGATGCCCTTTGACGTGGTAACATCAGCGACTCTGGTCACTCCATCCGTTCCTGGGTATAAACGGCACACGCGTCCTAGCCGCCATTGTAGGGGCGGCAGATTGTCTTCTTTCAAGATGACGACGTCTCCGCAGGTAAGCTCCCTTTGTGAAGTTCGCCACTTGGTGCGCTGCTGCAACTCGGATACATATTCTTTGCTCCACCTCTCCCAGAAGTGCTGACGTAACTTCTCAACAAGCTCGTATCTGTTGGGTTTGGTAGTTGTCACGGGCAGCGTCGGGATGGACATCAATGGTTTCCCGATCAAGAAATGGCCTGGGGTCAGAGGACAGGGATCAGTGCAATTGGACGAGAGAGGAGTCAGTGGACGGGAGTTTAGGATTGCTTCTATCTGTATAAACAACGTCGCTAGCTCCTCAAACGTCAACGCAGCGTTACCGGCGATACGCTTTAAATGGTGTTTTGCTGATTTTATTCCAGCTTCAAAAATACCTCCGAAATTCGGACTATAAGCTGGACTGAATACAAATTTGATTCCTTCGCTACTGGCTAGATCATAGACAGACTGACGACTGGATCTTAGTACTCTACCCAATTCATTGCTAGCGCCTACAAAGTTACGCCCGTTATCACAGTAGATTTCATGAGGTTTACCTCTGCGTGCTATAAATCGTCGCAAGCATAAAATAAAGGCTTGAGTACTCAAGTCACTCACTAGCTCTAAATGCACTGCTTTAGTGCTTAGGCAAACAAATAAGCATAAATAGCATTTACTTATACGATTACCGCGACCTTTACGACTGCATATCATAAAGGGTCCCGCAAAGTCAACCCCACACGAGTCGAAAGCAAAAGTAGCACTTGTGCGAGCTTCTGGTAGATGCCCCATTATTGGCTGCATAGTATCAGCACGAAGCCGAACACATATAACGCATTGCTTGACTATTCGACGTGCTAAACATCTACCGCCAATGGGCCAGTATTTATCTCTAATAGAAGCTAACAGTAACTGCTGACCGGCGTGGAATAATCGTATATGTTCATGAGACATTATCAATTTTGTTAATGGATGTTTAGAGTCTAACAACATGGGGTGTTTCTTATCGAAATCATATTTTGAGTTATTTAAACGACCTCCTACTCGCACCACATTGTCTGAATCTCTAAATGGTGTTAATTGTAATAATTTACTTTTCTTTGGCAATTGTTTACCTTCTTCTAACAATTTTACTTCTAAAGGAAATGATTCCATCTGACTAAACTTGACCAGCAGTAATAATGCGTTATTCATCTCAACCATATCTAAGGGACCGGTAAGTTTTATTTTACTTTTATCACAGTTATTTAGGAAACGTAATACATACGCAAATATTCTATTTAATCTCGCAAAACTTGAGTATCTTTTAAAATCGACGATAACATCATTCGAGGCAGAGATTAAAGAATGTACCTTAACTTCTGGTAATTGTTTAGCTACATATGAATGCTGAGGCCACTCGGACTGCTCCTTCTTCAAGAATGAAGGGCCTTCCCACCACAGGCTAGAAGATAGGAGATCCTGGGGATCAACGCCCCTAGATGCCAAATCAGCAGGGTTAATATTAGTTGGTACATGTCTAAATTGAAAATCACTGGTTATCTCATTTATCTCATTAACTCTGTTACACACAAACATTTTAAGGTTTCTCACATCTGTTTTTAACCAACCCAAAACAACTGTCGAATCGGTCCAAATAATTTTAGAATCTAGTTTAAACCGCAAGGACTCGATTACTTTTTTACATAGACGTGCTCCTAACAAAGCTCCTAATAATTCAGCCCTCGGAATAGTGGTAGGTTTTAAAGGCATAACCCTAGCCTTGGCACATAAAAGCCTTACTGTAACCACCTCATCTTTGCTTATGGACCTTAAATACACGCACGCCGCGTAAGCATGCTGTGAGGCGTCAACAAAACAGTGCAATTCTGTCAAAACTGGAGATTCACAACGAGCATTTCTTCCAATTTTAATATCCGAGAGGTAGTGCAGGCTATTAATGTATTTGAGCCAAACGCATGCAAGATTTTGTGGGATTTGTTCCTCCCAATTGATTTTTGCAATCCACAGCTGCTGTAGGAAAATTTTTGCCTTGATGAGGCACGCACAAATTAAGCCCAATGGATCGTAAATTTTGCAAATAGTGGCGATCACCTCCCTTTTAGTAAGTAGCTGAGAAGGTTCAATATTTTTCGGGAAGTGTATGATGTCAGATTTAGGACAATACGTCAAACCTAATACACTAGACTCTTTAGTTAAATCCACTGAATTTGAGATTGTGTCATCATTTGAGAAAGCTTGTGCACAGTTGGTTCTAATCTTCCTTAAGGGAAAGCATGGAGAGTCTAAAATACTCTTTACATTTTTATATATATACTGCAGTTGCCATACACTATCTGCTCCCGTATTTAAGTCGTCTATATAAAAATCCCATTTTATTATATTCGAAATAGTTTCGTCGCGACATTCATCTGCGAGCTGCTTTAAGCACCTAGTGCTCACAAAAGGCGCATAGGCCATTCCATATGTTATTGTATTTAACTGCAAAATCTTTAAGTTTCGATCACTGGGCTCCGTACTCGCAGATGAATCTCGCCATAGGATTAATTGGAGGTGACGTTGAGATGGATGCACGGCCGCTTGTCGGTACATTTTCTCAATGTCACCCAAAAGGACGAATCTATGAGCGCGAAAACGCAACAAAATAGAGAACAGATCACTCTGAACGACAGGGCCTACAGCCTGTATGTCATTTAGAGACTTCCCGCTTGAAGTCTTTGCCGAAGCATCAAATACAACCCTTAATTTTGTTGTCTCACTCTTGTCTCGAATGACGCAATGATGCGGCAGGAAATTACCAAAATCTGGGCGATCTACTTCGCTCAGGTGACCTAAATCCCTATATTCATCGATAAATTTTGAATAAGATTCTTTTAATTCGGGATTCTTGTTTAACTTATTTTCTAAATTTAAAAATCTCTTCTTCGCTAAATAATATGAATCCCCGAGGTTTGTTTCAGGTTCTTTTAGAGGCATCTGAACACAAAACCTACCATCACGTAACCGACTGGTAGTTTCAATAAAATAATCCTCACAAAACTGCTCCTCCATACTATAAGTTTTCGTTTCCGAAGGCAGTTCTTCAATTTCCCAAAATTTCCTAAGAGAATCTTCCAAATTTGAGAATTGATTGAAATAACAATAGACCTTCGATTTAGGCTGACTAATAACTACTGGGCCAGCGATTAACCATCCAAGCTGAGATTCTTGCAAAGTAGGCATATTGACTCCTAACTTTATTTGGTTTGTGCCAATAATATTCCAAAATACGTCAGCCCCCAAAAGAATATCAATAGAGGAGGGCTGAAAAAATGTGGGATCCGCTAGCTCAAGCCCACTAGGAATACCTAACTGGGCAACGTCTATCTCGACACTCGGTAAAGTACCTGTAATAGTTGGTACTAATAAACAAGATATTTTAGTCTTAAATGCCGTTGTACACGATTTTATCGCAACATCACAACTCCCTGAAATGTTAGTTTTAATATTATTTAAACCACAAACATTTAAAGTTTCACTCGACTTCTTATCCAACCCTAATTTATTTCGCATGCATTCCGTTAAGAAACTCGATTGAGATCCAGTGTCCAGCAATGCGCGGGCGATAATACTCTGATTGTTAGATTCATTAATGATTTCTACTTGGGCCGTGCACAACAGCGTGTGAGTCATCGACAGCGCTGATAACGCAACAGGAGCGGGCGCGCCAGAGGTATCCGAGGTACTTGCCGCGCTGCACCCGGGCTCGGACTCCACGCGCACATCATATTTATGCAACAGCGTGTTGTGTTTACCTTTGCATACTTGACAAGAACCTTTCAAACGACATTGGTAGGTACTATGACCAGTACGTAGACATTTAGTACAAAGTTTCAACCTAGTCGCTTCTTTCATCCTATCGTCAAACTTCATGTTTTTAAATTTTGTACACTCGTGCACCAAATGGCTTTGATTACAAATAGAACATGAATGATTACGCACATTATGATCGGAAGCAGCAAAGAAAGACCGCACGGGCTTATTGTTATTATAAAATTGTGGCTTAACATGCTCTTGTTTATCAGACCTATTATAATGCGCGGTTTCTAATATATCTGCTCGGCTTCGTAGAAAAGAATGAAATTCCTCTAAAGTAGGTAATTCCTTCAAACTGTTTTTGTACTCTTCCCACTTTCGCCCCGTGATGGGATCCAGCTTGGCTGAGACAATGTAAATCAACAACACGTCCCAGTGCTTAGTAGGAAGACCTAGTGTGTGCAAAGATCTCAAGTTTTTAGAAATGTGATCCATTAAAAAACGCAACGCCTTAAACGATTCTTTTGTCATGTGATCGATACTTAATAACGCCTTAAGATGGTTATTTATTAAAATGTTTTTGTTGTTGTATCGATCACATAAACATTGCCATGCATTTTTATAATTATCAGAGGTAAACTCAATCGATCTAATTACGATAGCGGCTCCACCCTCCAAACTAGATCTCAGGTAATGAAACTTATTAATAAGTGGTATAGATTCGTTATCATTCACGAGAGATTCGAAAGTATCCCTATACTCTAGCCACTTCAAGTAGTTCCCATCAAACTTAGGTAAATCTATAGTAGGCAGCTTTATAGAATTCATGGAATGTGCACATTGCCCTGATACACTTTGATTAGAAATAGATTTTTTATCCAAGTTGGCATTTTCCATCAATTCTTGAGCCGTCGAAAGAAGAGAAAAGAACTGAGTTTCAATACTATCTCTCTCCGTTAACTGTTCCTCTTCGTTCGATGCAAGTACTTCTATATCAGACTGCAAGGAACTAAAATCTGTCAATAACTCCTGAAATTTGTCCACTCGCATAGATAACTCCCTAATCTGAACGCTTGTTACTTTCTCTGCGCCTACCTGACTTAAGACTCCCATATAGTCCTTAAATTTAGTTAATCTGCCCTTTATAGTACTACGTCTTTTAAGTAGATCTTTTAAATCCATGGCGCAATAAATAACAAAGCGCAATCAGAATGTAAACAAAGTAACTAGGCAATGAATTGAGTATACGTACGTAAGAATAGTTAAATATGTTGCACGATACCTTTGTTACCGCGAGATGTGATGACCTGATCCAGTAAGTACATACGTAAGCTGCGCCCGCCAACCTGGGCGCACCGGCAGCGTCGGAATCAAATTCGACTCAAGTCCCCCAGCGCGCAAACAATTATAATTAACCTGAAATCACCGACAAATGATGATAAAAACGGATTTCAAAAATATACTTTTTTATATATTTTTTATGTAGGTAGATATGAAACTAACGGAATTCCAATTTCTAGATTCTAGAACAATTTCTATTTAACACCAATGTACAAACTGGAAAATAGTCCGAATGTTTCTTAAAGACACTGCTTATACGTTTATAATAAATATACGAAACAAGTTGAAACGATATTACGGTTCTTATGATATGTATTCGTAATATTAATACTCTGATTATATTTAACGAAGTATGGTGAAATTGAGCAATTATTGTAGGCTTACTAAATGCATTTATGCAGCACTGGCAGAAGAATAAAGCGCACAGGTGCTTATAAAAAATTTCTATTAAATGTAATTTACGCATGCGAAAGCTAAGCAGTGCAGCGTTTAAAGAAAAAAAAACACACTGATATCGCAATAGCCGAAGTTAAGTTAACCTTATTAATACTCGTTAACTAGCAGTATTACGTACCTTAACGTTTTCGGAGCGGCAAAGTGTTTATACAGATAGAAGGGGAAAAGCGAAAATTAGTAAAAAGGATACGGCCACTTCCCTCGGGAACAGCTTCTTGACTTTCAGCACTTCACAGCCAGCTTCACATCAACCAGAGGGCGAAGAATAGCGTTCGTCGAAATCCAAGTTACTCGCTTTCCGTTGTAGATTCAAAATTTGAATTCGAGTAGCGGTTATCCGATGGTACTCGATGTCCAAGATTGCAAATTTCTTTATTTTCACGGTCGCCAAATGTCCAGGAATGGGACTTTGTTTTAAATGAAAGTGACTTGCTCTTCAATGCAAATATGTATAATGTAAAATTATATAGAATTACAATATTTGGACCACTCAATACGTCCGTTCACATGAAGGAATGTAGGCAAGTGACAGCGGTGGGGCGCGGGCGTTGACCGATCAGCTGGGCTTGCCCCCCAGCCCCGCTCCTTCCCCGCGGTCGTCTGCGCGCATATGTGTATTAACTGTTTTTGTTTACAATAAAATGTTTACTTACGTAGTTACTTACTTTGGCAATTTAAAAAAAAAAACAGCGCTCAGATTGACTAATGTGTTTTATTCATGAATATTGTTTCAGTAACTTACAGTTAAAGTATAAAGTAAATATCATATCATAGACAACCTTGACTACTGAGAAACAAACAAGATACCTAAGACTTTTTCTTTCATCTGGTCCTTCATTAAAACTAGATAAATAGGTACAGGTATAGTCAGACAAGAGTCAGACCAAAAAGAGTAGAAATTAAAAATTGGCAATACTGTAGTGCCGTCCCTGTTTTCTTAGATTGATGAGAAAGGGACGACACTACAGTATTGCCACTTTTTAATTTCTACTCTTTAGGTTAGACCGTCAGATACGAATAGGTACACTTTTATTACAGACTTCCTACTTTTATCAATATTTACCGATTTGCTAGTGACAAACAAGAAATATACATCTCGTTTTTTTGTCACAGTTAAATAAGTTATCTTCCCAGCACTGTGCGACATTCATTGATGTAATGAAATTTGTTCCTACACTTAGAGAGCTGCTAGAATTAAATTATACGCGACATTGTGATACGTAAACAAAGGTTGTGTCTACAGAGGATAATTATCTTGCTCGAAAATTGTGGTTATAAGAGCGGCGGTTTCAAATTGTAATTTTGTTATTAGATATAAAAAACAATCTTCTATATTTTATGGTACCAAAATCAAATAAACACCGTAAAATGGGGCAACGCATTATCAGACCAGTATAGACTTATATTTATTATTATATATTTAATAGTATTAATATTATATAATAATAGTGCTTAGCAGCACCTATGTCGGATGCCACGTGGACGGGGTATGTTTAAATAACATAAGTTATGCAGACGACATGGAGCTGCTGGGGCCCACGATTGGTGGTCTGCGTAAACCGTTATTTGTGAGGCATATGCAGAAGCACACGAATTAAAATATAACTCGAAAAAGAGCGAGGTTCTGGTATTTCTATAGGCAAAAATAGACTTCCAGCTTCGGTACCGCCATTGTATCTAAGCGGGTCGCCGTTACGGAGAGTAACGCAATTTAAATACCTAGGGCACATTGTGAATGAGCATTTCTAAGATGACTGTGACATTTTAATATATTTTAATATATTTTATTGCATGTTATGACGCCTAGAGACCATATACATCTCTAAGAAATTTAGGTTTAATAATTATTTTCTATTGAAAATTATTCACGTTGACGCCTAGAGACCTTATACATCTCTGTGGAATTAAATTAATTAAGTAATTATTATTTTATTGCATGTTGTGACACCCAGAGACTTTATACATCTCTGGGTATATTTAATATCATGAATTTATCGTTAAAATTTTATTTTAATGTTCCTACTTAGCATTGATTTGGAGTATCTATACATCTCCTTTACGTGTACCAGTGTAATTAGTTATAACACAAATGTAATCATTGTAATTGTTTTAAGTATTATTTACGAAAAAATGACTTACTGTTGAGTTTCTTTCGGCTTTCTTCTCAACAGCGGTCTCCTCTTGCGAAATGCCGGTAGATTCACAATCTGACTTGTAAAAGTGCCCCTGTGGCCTACTTACTGAATAAATTATTTCATTTCATTTCATTTCATAGAAGGAGAGTGTAGGGCGCTGTCTGTTAGGGGGAACATGCTGGCTCGTAGTTTTGCTGGGTGCACGTTCAAGGTCAAAGTCACACTTTGCCAAACTTTTTACGCCAGCAGTTTATGGACCAGTTTTACCCAAAAAGTATACAATGCCCTACGTCTAGTCTTTAACAATCTGTTCTGGGGGCTTCCCCGTTTTTGTAGCGCCTCGGGCATGTTTGCCGATGCTCACATAGACGACTTTTTTGCGCTAATGCGTAAAAAAGTCACTTCTGTAATACGCAGAGTGAGAGGAAGGCCCAACAGTCTCCTATACAGGTTGTGGCGGGGAGGCAGGACAGCGCCGTGCTCGGCCGGTTCAATGAGCTGCACGCTTCGAGTGCGCTACATTGACCTGGACTACCGGTGGTGTGCGCAACATTTAAAAAATTGCATACCCAATGTACCTACTAACATAGTTATTGATAAATTTTTTCATGTGCACTAACAAACTATGGACCCACGGCCACGTTGTGTGGAAATAAAGATATTTATTTTATGGGTATACTATTAATCGTTTTACACAATAGGCATAAGTAATTATTTTTACTGGGTACCGATATGGTAACGGAAAACTGCATTAAAATCAAGGAAAACAACGAAATTTTAGGAATACAGCTGACTAAAATGTTCCGTTTAAGTATAATCTTTGCATCTTAAACCACCCGTCCTCGTCTACCATACGGCGTCATTCCTCCAACTATCTACATTAGTTCTTAGTAATACCAGTTATCTAAAAGTTACCCAATATCTCTCAAGTTCCCCTATTCCAAGGATTCCCGGCATAGAAAATGGGTGGTATTGTGGCACTATGTGAAATATGGATCACGTTGAATTAAGATTTGGTTGATTTGAAAGGTAACCTTGAGTGCTAAATATTTATGTTAGCCTCTTGAATTTCCACTTGGCATCTTGGGGGGTCCATTTGGTAACAAAAACCTCCTGTTATCAATCAAGAAAATCAGCCTTTTTTTTACCATTGATACAAAGATCAAAGCACCAAGAAAACTTGAAATGCGTAACCTGGCGGAAGAGGTAACGGTTGGGATTGGGAATTGAACCCGGTACCTCTGGATTACAGGTCCAACGTGTCAACGCCAGGAGACACCTCAAATTTTTCCTCATGCTTTCTGTGTAGATAGATAAGGCCATTCAAATAAAGATATTTTAAATAAAACTTACAACTTACCCTTACCTTAGACCATCTGTTAATAACTAAATAACCGACAAAGCATAGTCAAATATATCTTATTTAATGGCATTAATTTCACGCCACTCAAACGGACGTAAGCCATTTATGTCAACGATTAACATTTGGCGCCCTCGGGACTCACTTGTGCGGTAATGTTTAGTTTACTCTGCACTAATTGCGCCGCTTGGCTGAACTCCAAGCATTTACATGTCTGAGGTTTGCTATATTAGTCTTTATTTTTAATGAGTCCTTTATACGCTGAAAAGCCTAAACTTTCTCTAAATAGCAAATTGAATACTTATAGAATTCGGCAAAATAACTTGTACTGACAGTACGTCGAGAGACGTAAATTTCGACCCTGGTGATACGGCACAGCGTCTGTGGATAGCGAATTTTATTTACTATGTACGTAAAAAAACAGAAAACAATAAATGTCAGTAACAAACAAATTGCTTATTTATTACGTGATTCTTATTTTAGAAAGAAGGCTTCAAATGATGTATCCTAACAAATGTCATATATAATTATAATAGCTAGCTTTCAGCCTCGACTTCGTCTAAGTAGGGTTAGTAGGTACCAATTCTATACTTTTTTATTGCTTGGGTCGAGAGAAGAAAACCCAACAGCTCAAAACGGAGACGCGTCAGCCCTCATCGGCGATGGCGGGACGAGTTACACTCATTAAAAAAAAAGTGGCCAATAATAGCCCGAACCCAGAAACAGTGGAATAAGGGACGAGGCCTTTGCCCCGCAGTGAGACATCATGAGCTCACGATAATAATAATTAGGTACCTACTTAAAGTACTGGGCCGTTCCGGAAATTGCTCTCAATATATGGGAAATGCTCTCAGGTAACTTCTCACTCCATACAGATCAGGCAACGTTCTCGAGTATGGCACAACTCTAATACCACAACACGTTATCAGTACATTTTTGTATCTCCTTAAGATATGGCTCAGTCAGGTATCCTAATTACGAGTTATCACATCAGTCATATTACATGTATGATATACTAGGTACGGTACGTATGTATGATATTCAAATTCAGGACACGTCACTAACGGATCTACAAAAAAACAACAAGTAAGAAGTCTGCACGGTGGCTCTGAAATAAATCTAAATCGAACATCGAAACAGGAAGCAAGAGGGTGCTAACTCAGTTTATTACGCGGTTTTGTGTCACACGTAAATTAAATAACAGTTTATTGACTTTAAATATAGTGCCCGAACCGAGACACAATATTAGCCTTGAACAAAGCATAATAATTGTTGTATCCTATGGCGTTGAGGTTCAGTTTTCTGCGTTTCAGTGGACCTATGTAAGTATTGATATCATTTTAGTTAGTGCTTTGTCATAGTATAATTCAAACAAAATATCAAAACTCCTAAAAAATATTTTTACTAATTGGCCATACATTTTGCAGGCTGACATCTGTACTGTACTTTACGCAAGAGTTCTAGATTTAGATTAATTGCACAAATATTTCAATATTATCAATTTAAATACATGATTATTCAAAATAGCCAATTACTGGGGGTGGCCAGTAATAAGCAATTTTCTCCATCCCTTTCAAATATTAAAACTAAAAAAATGATTTTAAAGGCCCTAATCTTCAACTGATGTCTTAATTAATGGTGCTTAATTCAGAGAAAATTAAAAGTATATAACTAAACCTTAACAAACTTAAATTATGATCTAATTAAGCCTAACTTAAACTATTGGGACCTAAACTATATCTACATATATATCCCCTATGTCGCTACCATTGGGTAGGGTGCCCATAAGGCTGGCCGCGTTACCTCGCTGGATGGCAATGCCAATGCGTTGGGCGAGGAACGAGCCATCCCTACGATCACCAGAGGACCGGATAAGTAAATAACTCAGCTTCTTGAAAAGATTAGTTGCTTCCGGTCTGGTTCTAAGGTCTCCACGGCGAACGCCGCAAATACGTAGCTATCACCGAAAGCTGCGTACTTGCGGCGCTTGGCTGTCTTTGCTGCAGCAGCCGCTCCACCTGCCCTCAACGACGTCGTGCCCAAATGGGACGGCGCTAGGGTATCCACACATGTGGCGTCCCATATTAATGGCCGTCCCTGTTGCCAGAGCACGAGGGTCATTCCGTTGGGCCTCTTGCCATCGTCACGCGACAGGCCATTTGGCTCTAAAGTGGCCGGCACGCTGACCAGGGCCCGGCGAATGATGTCGTTGAGGCAGGAGTGGCGGGACAGTCTACCAGCACTCTTTGAACATGAGAGTCCGTGGTGGACCAACCGAGTGACGAGTGTACCACAATGGCAGCGGTGCGGTTCTACGATATTCGCCCCGAGACGCAAGCCTACTACAGATCGGAAAGAGTTTGGATCCAGGAGGTTCCCGTAATTGGCCGAAGGGTACGCTTGTAGCCAATAACCCGATTAGGTACCTCTCAAAGATTGCCAGAATGCGGAAAAATTCAGAGTAAAAATTTGGTTACCTATCTATGAGAGCGTTTTTTTTACTCAAAGTACTGTCATAAAAACTACATACACTGTGCACACATCATTAATATTTCAAAGCTTTAGCATCAAGAATTTAAATCACGTACCGACCACGTTATTTGATCGCGCGGCTTATGTTTGTCAACTAATGTAAGTCATTTTTGCCATCATCATTTGGAGCACTTTACGCCACCGTATGCAAAATAATATTTTAATAGTACCTACATTACTGCAGACGCCGCGAAAGAAGGGCTTGCCGGGTGAGTAAGTATAGATGTACGATTGTACGTATGGATAGTGATATGAAGCCGGCAAGCCCTTTTCACGGCTAGGCATGTATTATAGTGCTATTAGTGCTTTTCTCAAAAATATACAACTTCATGAATAAAAATAAAATATACAACGCCATGCTTAAAAAATACGGCCTAGGCCTTCAATTTTGTATGAAATTCCTTTACAGTTCTCTCGAGCTGTTCCGCCTGAAACGTGATACTTCGAAGCCCGTCATAACGCACGTTATGACGTCAGTTCATTACATGTTTGAGAAAATATTATTTACATGTGTTTTAGTATTCGCATGACTAGCATTGAATTAGCAACGCAAAATGCCTTTATTGGCTCTTTTACAATAACCCTTCCTTATTTCTTGAATTATTCAGAAGTGGCAAAAAACTCTCATATTTATTTCAAGAGTTATAGGAAGTATTTCTTACTCGTATTCTTAAGGATAGGAGCCAAATGAAAATTTTAATAGATAACAAATAAGAATATATTATGTTGTTTTTCAGTGTACCATTATTATTACCTATATTTGGAACTTCCGAATATATGTAATACTGAATGTGAAATTATAAAGTTAACGCGTATTTTTACAAAAGGTACACAGTGTCGACGACTGATTTCAATAGCAATTAGGATAGAAAATAGACTTTTTATTTGCAAACTGAAATTACAGGTTAGTATTTCGTACAAAAATCTTTTGCATGGTAGATGATCTTTCACATAAAATATGATAGATTTTTGCTTCTAATGTATCTCACCAAATGCTCCAAAATCTACAATCTTGTATCGTTCCTAGTCATGGATGTTTTCTTCGTATTTATGTATTCAATCATATATCAGTACATGGCAGGCCACTGAACTCGATCTTCTTTCCTGCTTCAGTCACTACTCTAAGTCTTAAGCATGCCCCGTCCCACCCCCTGCTTGTTACAGGATAACCAACACTACTTATATACCGATTCGCGGTCTTCAATCTAGAACTAGAGAATGAAAACCCGGTTATTTTACCAAGTAAATAACCGGTTATAAACGGGTTTGCATTCCCTACCTAGAACTCGTTGCCCCTGCGCCCATCGGCTGTACGACAGAGACACGAGCTTAGCTTGAGATTATTTCAAAATGTGTGAATTAATTCATCTAAATATATAAAAGAAGAAACTGACTGACTGACTGACTGACTGACTGACTGACTGACTGACTGACTGACTGACATATCAACGCACAGCCCAAACCGCTGGTTCTAGAGAGTTCAAATTTGGCACGTAGGTTCCTTATAAGGTGTAGGGGTGCACTAAGAAAGGATTTTTCAAAACTCACCCCCTAAAGGGGTGAAATGGGGTTCCAAAGTTTGTATGGGGAAACAAGATTAGTTAGACTATTTTACTCGAAACTTCACAGGAGTATTTCTAACGATAAATGAGTAAACACGTGTTTCAGGTTTTTTGAAAATTCAACCCCTAAAAGGGAGAAATGTGGTGACAAAGTCTGAAAATCAGCATGGGTATTGTTTTTATGGTTTATCGGGTCGCTGATTACGAAAACCGCAACGATTTCAAAATCCAACGTGGCGGGCGTGAGTTACCATCTCCCCTGTTGGGGTGAAATGGGGTTGAAATGTCTAAATACTAAACCGCTGATTCTAGAGGGTTCAAATTTGGCACATAGGTTCCTTATAAGGTTTAAGGGTGCACTAAGAAAGGATTTCTCAAAACTCACCCCCTAAAGGGGTGAAATGGGGTTCCAAAGTTTGTATGGGGAAACAAGATTAGTTATACTATTTTATTCGAAACTTCACAGGAGTATTTCTAATGATAAATGAGTAAACACGTGTTTCAGGTTTTTTGAAAATTCAACCCCTTAAAGGAAGAAATGTGGTGACAAAGTCGAAAAACCCAACATGGGTATTGTTTTTATGGTTTATCGGATCGCTGATTACGAAAACCACAACGATTTTAAAATCCAACGTGGCGGACGTGAGTTACCATCTTCCCTGTTGGGGTGAAATGGGGTTGAAATGTCTAAATACTAAACCGCTGGTTCTAAAGTGTTCAAATTTGGCACCTAGGTTTGTTATAAGGTGTAGGGGTGCACAAAGAAAGGATTTTACAAAACTCACTTCCTAAAGGGGTGAAATGGGGTTCCAAAGTTTGTATTGGGAAACAAGATTAGCTAGACTATTTTATTGGAAACTTAAAAGGAGTATTTCTTACAATAAATAGGTAAACACGTGTTTTAGGTTTTTTGAAAATTCAACCCCTAAAAGGGAGAAATGTGGTGACAAAGTCTGGAAACCAACATGGGTATGGTTTTTATGGTTTATCGGGTCGCTGATTACAAAAACCGCAACGGTTTTAAAATCCAACGTGGCGGACGCGAGTTACCATCTCCCCTGTTGGGGTGAAATGGGGTTGAAATGTCTAAATACTAAACCGCTGGTTCTAAAGAGTTCAAATTTGGCACGTAGGTTCCTTATAAGGTGTAGGGGTGCACTAAGAAAGGATTTTTCAAAACTCACCCCCTAAAGGGGTGAAATGGGGTTCCAAAGTTTGTATGGGGAAACAAGATTAGTTAGACTATTTTATTTGAAACTTCACAGGAGTATTTCTAACGATAAATAAGTAAACACGTGTTTCAGATTTTTTGAAAATTTTACCCTTATAAGGGAGAAATGTGGTAACAAAGTCTGAAAATCAGCATGGGTATTGTTTTTATGGTTTATCGGGTCGCAGATTACGAAAATCGCAACGATTTTTAAAATCCAACGTGGCGGACGTGAGTTACCATCTCCCCTGTTGGGGTTGAAATGTCTAAATGCTAAACCGCTGATTCTAGAGAGTCCAATTTGGCGGCACGTAGGTTCCTTATAAGGTGTAGGGGTGCACTAAGAGAGAATTTTTCAAAAGTCACCCCCCAAAGGGATGAAATAGGGTTCCAAAGTTTGTATAGGGAAACAAGATTAGTTAAACTATTTTATTCGAAACTTCACAGGAGTATTTCTAACGATAAATGAAAAACACGTGTTTCAGGTTTTTTGAAAATTCAACCCCTAAAAGGGAGAAATGTGGTGACAAAGTCTGAAAATCAACATTGGTAATGCTTTTATGGTTTATCGGGTCGCTGATTACAAAAACCGCAACGATTTTAAAATCCAACGTGGCGGACGTGAATTAACATCTCCCCTGTTGGGGTGAAATGGGGTTGAAATATCTAAATACTAAACCGCTGGTTCTAGAGAGTCCATATTTGGAACCTACGTGTCCTTATAAAGTCTAGGGGTGCAATAAAAGAAGCATTTGTTAAAAGTCACCCCCCAAAGGGGTGAAATGGGGGTCGTAAGTTTGTATGGGGAAAAAAGATTAGTTAGACTATTTTATTCAAATCTTCCAAGGAGTATTTCTAACGATAAATGAGTAAGCACGTGTTTCATGTTTTTTGAGAATTCAACCCCTAAAGGAGGAGAATATGGTGACAAAGTCTGAAAATTAACTAGGGTAATGGTTCTATGGTTTATCGGGTCGCTGATTACCAAAACAACAACGATTTTAAAAACAAACGTGTTGGACGTGAAATACCATCTCGCCTGTTGGGGTGCGATGGGGTTGAAATGACTAAATATGAGTATGGGTGTAATTTTTATGGTTTCTTGGGACGTTAATTACAAAATGCCACCGATTTTGAAATTTTACATTGTGGACATGAAAATTCTTGAAAGCATTTGCGCCAAATTGCAATTTAATCGGTCCAGTAGTTTTGTAGCAAATCGGTTGTAACAGACGGACTGACAGACAGCTACACGTGATCCTATAGGGGGGTTATATTTTTGCTTTTGAGGTATGGATAGAGACCCGCGTTATCCTAATAGATTAAAAAATAGTATTTGGTGGCATCTCGATCGTCGGCAATCGGTACCTAGGCGGGCGGCGCGTTGGGACGGGAGGAGGAATGATCGGGAAACTTCCTGCATCCGTAATAAATACATTCAAGCTTTTCAATAATTATGTTAAGTCAAGAATTCTGAATTACGTTTATCTGGCTCAAAATAATACATTTTTCATTCATCAACGATGAGAACCTCAATGTCTTACAATAGAACATGACGTAACTTAGAACATGGCTTAGAATCATTAAACCAATATCTCGAATATCCCAAGTCGATAAGCGAAAGGCTCGGGACATTATAAAAGCTTTATATAAATAAAATGCACACATATCCCGGTGTCTTAGCTTCACTTCGAGTTATGAATTTTGAAGTGAACTTTATTTGGATACAGTAAAAGCTGAGATCGCTTGATTTGAGTGCTTGAGTTTTCGGGTTGATTTGTTAAAGTGGAGTTGTGATAACATAAAAATTGGGCAAGTGCGAGTCCGACTCGCGCATGAAGGGTTCCGTACCATAACAAGTTTGTTGTATGGGAGCCCCACTTAAGTATTTATTTTATTTTATTTTTGGTATTTGTTGTTATAGCGGCAATAGAAATACATCATTTGTGAAAATTTCAACTGTCTAGCTATCACCGTTCTTGAGATACAGCCTGGTGACAGACGGACGGACGGACGGACAGCGAAGTCTCAGTAATAGGGTCCCGTTTTTACCCTTTGGGTACGGAACCCTAAAAAGTATTTCCCAGTGATACATATTAGAAAAGCGAAAGTCTGTGTATGTTTGTTATTTCTTCACGCTAAAACGGCTGGACGGATATGCATGAGGGAAATGCAGATTGCAGATTATACCCTATCTTAACAAATAGCCTACTTTTAATCCTGAAAAAAAGAGCATTTGTTCCCGTAGGATGATGTATATTATAAAGGCACGCGGGCGAAGCCGCGGGTTAATGCTAGTTTCTCTATAAATCTTTATTTTATTTCATATTTCCCTTAACGCCCGCTTTTACCCCACTTTCCCCGAAACGCGGATGTTATTACGCTTTACTAGGTATTATACGGGTATTATATGAGCTAACTACATGAAACAATCAACGGAGCGGAAGACCCTGAAGTGACTTCCGAACTTCGAAACTTTAGTGAAGGGGTTTTGAATATTCAAGAGATTTTAGTAGGTATGTTTCACATTGGAAATGCGAATACCGAGCTTTTCTAAGAGCGTTGGGTCCGACCATCAATACGCACGACATTTACATAATTTTTAGGTAAACGTTGAGTTTGTTATCACACATCATGCCTCTCGCATGTTATTGAAAGGAAGGAGACCGCGACCGGCGATATGATACAAATAATTTATAGGAAAAGAAAATATTTTTGAATGTGTAGGTATTACGAGACAGTTCAAGTATAAAATGACCTTAGGTACATATTTTTTTTTATATCTCGCTAATATTAATAATCAGCAATAAGTTCGTAGATGATAAACAGTAGGTATTAACATTTTTGTATGTGTTTTAATAAGAATACATTTTTGTAATACGTTTCAGAGAGAGAAGGATTTACTAAATAAATAATGGATCACACAAATCAATAACCAAATAATCACTTTAGCAAACTTGTGTTATGGGTACTAGACGACGATATACTTACCTACTGATGTAGATATGTTTTACTGAAATACATAGAAACATCCAAGATCCGGGTACAAAAATATTAGAGTTCATCACAAAAACATCCTTGCCGGGATTCGAGCCCAGAAACTTCGGCTTAATTGCTACACTAACTTTGCACCCAGCGGGTCGTCAAATTGTAAGCATTAGAACCACAATACGAATAATTTACTTCTTCTCAAGATGTATCACCGAAAACAATCGCTCCACAAATAAAATTAAATATGAATTGACGGTCTTTTCAGTATATTACATTGACAATTGTTTGATATCCAGTCTGAGAAGCACCGCTTTTTGGGGCTGAAAAAAAAACAATGGTAGATAGATGTAAAAGCAACATAAAATATCTACCATTATAATAATAATATCCCAGAACACACGTGGTAAACTGACTCCAATTAAAAGTTACGCCTCGCTACCGTAAGCACAGTCGGCGGCGGTAAACACAGTCAAAATTTCACAAATAATTCAAGTCTTTATTGCTAAGCACTAAATATAATTTATTAGTACAAAATAAAGTTCAAGGAATACAGCTATTAAAATACTTACATTAAAACTACACGTAAAAATCGAACATAAAGGTCAAGTTCATTTATTTAGTAGTATGTTTGTTTCACATGACTGTGTCGCTCACTGTAAATTGGTCCTTTGATTACGTATTAATGTAATTTTGCTCTGATAAACTTCATGTATTGGATATGCAAAGTAAAAATTATTTAAAGATGTTAACATTTTACTAGTGTAAAATTATATCTAGGATAAAATATACATCCATACTAATCCATACTAATATTATAAATGCGAAAGTGTGTCTGTCTGTCTGTCTGTCTGTCTGTCTGTCTGTCTGTCTGTCTGTTACCTCTTCACGCTTAAACCGCTGAACCGACTTAGATGAAATTTGGTATGGAGATAGTTTGAGACCCGGGAAAGGACATAGGATACTTTTCATTCCGAAAAAATTTAGTGTTCCCGTGGGATGAGCGGGTAACACCGCGGGGCACAGCTAGTTATTTATATTTTGCCTATAATAGATTGTCAATGTGACCTATTAAAAATAATATGCAGCCATAACGCCTGGACTACTCAAACAAATATCACCGGGTGATGCCAAAAGAGCGTTATGAATTTATGAGTTCTTCCTTTCCCTGCGCGAATGACCGGTCACTTTTTTGTGACACATATACAACCATTATTAATCTTTTATGAAAGAGTGACGCTTTATAAAATTGTTTGGGAAAATAATATTAAATTTGTGGATTATTTGACAAGGGGCTAGAATAAGTCATTATGACACGAAGTGAATGTCATAATGGCTTTTAGCCACGTGTCTAACACTCTGCTTTTCACATCAACTGCGAGAAAAAAAAACACATCAGTAACTCATTGACTATGCCAACGTCGTCGCATGGCATAGACAATTGTAGGTATTTTATGGCCGATCTGATCAGGTTGGTATGATTTTAATTATCCGTCTGTAGTATGTAGCTGGCCGCTAACAAGTTTTTCTTTTTCATAGAAATTATTTAGTGGATTCCTAGGGCCTAAAACGACTGCTTAAGCCCGGCTTCGCGAAGATGAAATTATGTACTTTTTGACCAGGAGACGAGTAAAAATATATTTTATATAGGTTCAACGACACAAGTCAAGCATAAAAGAAAACGTACCACCTTTTTATCCGGTGACAGCCGGTGAGCTGAAATCACTTTCCACATTTCTACCTTCGATGGAAACAATAGAAAAACGTTCCTTCGCTTATTGTTATCATAGAATGAGGCTATTAGCTATCTCAAACAATAATTCACGGGACTCATAAAAATGTCACTTACCAGTTACGCCTGCGACTGCCACGAACAGAAAGAATAAAACAATTGTCTTCATTGTCGTCTTAGAGGGAAAAGTAATAATGGTTCCTGTTACGAGCCTTTTATATTTTTCAGACCGGATGCTTGAGAAAATTAGGGAGATAACAGGCGGTATTTGTTGGAAAATGACATACTTAAAGTGCTTGAGCAGTAAATAGCTACTTCCGTACGTTGAAGTTACCGATATATATTTTTTGTAAAACTCGGGTGCATATTCGAGTGCATTTTCTATTTATCGCCATATGTCTCTGGTATATGTGGGCGGCATTTTGATTTGTTATTATTTTTTTATGCTAAATAATAGGGTAGTTCGTTTGAATTGCAATTGATTCAAGATAAGTTCTAGTATCAGAGTTGAATGTTTATGATATGTTGTTAATAACATAAATATATGAATAAATAATTATGATAGAATTTATAATATTGTTTAACATACCTTATGATTTCTTTTCTTTATTAAAGTAAGTGAATTGTTAGCAAACCAAGTCACGCCACTCTGCAGGTGGTGTGGCTTATTGTAGTAGGGGTAGAAAGATTATATAAGACGCTGCACTCTCATTTGATACGCACTTTTTACCTGAACTTGCTTGCAAACTGTTACTCTGTGTTTTACGAATAAATCAGAAGTTATTCTATATACTTCGTTTATTTATCAAATTTCTCGTCATACCTACACCTTATCATGGACGATGATGAGTCTGTCAATGGTTTGCCAGCTGATCGACCCGTAAATCCATCGAACAGTGGAACATCGCCGACAGCAGCGGTGGGATCACAATCCCCTATTTTACAATCGCGTCCGACTGTTACGCAACCAGAACCTACTTTTACTATAGATCAAGTCATGAACCTGATGACAACAATCACCAAGCAAGCTGCTTCCAGCGCTGTCACTGCGGCTATGTCTGCCGCCAGCCAGCCACAACTGCCACTGCCACCCCGTGAACGTGGAAATTTCTATTTACCGCCGTTTGACCCGGATGTGCGATCTCATGACATTCGGGATTGGTGTGCAAATGTCGACGAAACAATTTCTGCCTTTGCCATATCACCTCAAGAGGCTCGAATGAAAGCTATTCTTCAACTCAAAGGCAGAGCGAAAGTGTGGGCTGACACTTGGTCTCTGCATTCAACCACGTGGGAGCAAGTCAAGGACGATTTAATCAAGACGTTTTCAAAGGAGTTCCGGTATGCCGATGATGTTCAGAAATGGCGCAGTTACACTTCGGACCAGGCGACGAGTTACGCCGAATATGCTACTACGGCGTGGACGTTGTTCAAGCGCGTGCGTCCGGAGGCGGGAGATGCTGACATTATTGATTCTGTTATAACAGGTATTTATCCTGAACATATTCGATCTGAATTGTTGCGTAACACACCTGACTCTTTGCCTAAACTTGTGTCCGTTTTGAAAACTTATCGTAAACGTAAACTTGATGCCATGGATAAGTCAAACAATGGTAACAATAACCTTTCTAAAAAGCCCCGGCCCTCGGAAATGTCCAGTAAATCCGAGCAACCAGTTTGTTTTAGATGTAATAAACCTGGGCACCGTTTTCGTGATTGCAAAGCGCTTAATATTTCTAAACCCGAAAATTTGACATCAGTGCCCACTTATTCTAACCCTCAAGGTAGCTCAAGTGTTTCTCAAGCCCCTAATAAGTCTGTTGAATGCAAATACTGTAAGAGAAGAGGCCACATAGAAAAGAACTGCTTTCGTAAACAAAATGACGAACGGTTGAAAACAAACAAAACCGTAAATTTTTGCACTAATAGGGACCGTAGCACTACCACAGTCAAAATAGGTAATATTACATACTCTTGTCTCTTTGATACTGGCGCTGACTGTTCATTAATGCGTGAACGCTTCTCTGGTTCGATCCCCGGGAAGAGAAAAGATGTAAATGTTACATTTTTTGGGGTTGGCGGTTGCCCGGTTCGTTCAACGCAGAGTATAACCACTATGGTGGAACTAGATGGTGTTTGTGTTGAACTTGAGTTCTACATTGTTGGAGACACTCAAACGCAGTTCGATATTTTAATAGGCTATGATTTGTTGCAAATCCCTGGTCTCAGTGTTAGTATGTCTAGGGATGGTATTTCAGTGAAACGCGATTTCCTTGCAAGTGAATGCACCCAACAAAATTCGTGTTCTGATTTTGACACTGATATAATAGACGAAGACCTGCTTCATAAATTACAATTGATTGTAAATAAATATAAAGATAACTTTACTTCTGGAAATCGTGTTTCACAAGTCAATACCGGTGAACTAAAAATAAGACTAAAAAATCCCGACAAAATAGTTCAACGCAGACCATATAGATTATCACCTAATGAGCGGGAGAAGGTTAAGGAAATGATCGCTGATCTTAAAAACAATGGTATAATCCGCGATAGTTCATCACCATTTAGTAGCCCTATCTTACTTGTCAAAAAAAAAGATGGTTCAGATCGTCTTTGTGTAGATTTTCGTGAGCTGAACGCAAATACTCTCAGGGATAACTTTCCGTTGCCTTTGATCGCAGACCAGATAGATAGATTAGGGAAAGCACGTTATTTTACGTGTCTTGATATGACCGCCGGGTTTCATCAAATTCCCATTGCCGAAGATTCAATAGAAAAAACAGCTTTCGTGACCCCCGACGGTCAGTACGAATATCTACGCATGCCATTTGGGCTTTGTAATGCTCCATCCGTTTACCAACGTGCTATAAACAAAGCACTTGGCGACTATAGGGATAACATAGCTCTTGTCTATCTCGATGACATACTGATCATGTCCGAGACACCTTATGAAGGACTGCATAACCTCGATCTCGTGCTCGAACGATTAACCGTAGCTGGATTCTCACTGAATGTTTCCAAATGCTCATTTTTGAAGACGTCCATTGAGTATTTGGGAAACATCATAGAAAATGGAACTGTCAAGCCCAGTCCAAGGAAAATTGAGGCCCTGTCCAATTCCCCGACACCCAGGAACATTAAAGAACTCCGCCAATTTAACGGATTAGCTGGATATTTTCGGAAATTTGTCCCAAATTTTTCAAAAATTATGATACCTCTATATGATTTGACAAAGGCTAACGTGCCCTGGAATTGAACGGAGCACCAAGAACAAGCCCGACAAGAGATAATCAGCCGCTTAACGTGTTCTCCCCTGCTTACGATATTTGATCCGGATCTTCCAACTGAATTTCATACGGACGCCAGTTCTCTAGGGTATGGCGCCGTTTTATTCCAAAAGCGTGATCAACAACTTAACGTTGTAGGTTACTTTAGCATGAGGACGACCAGCGCTGAAAGTAAATACCATTCGTATGAACTGGAAACGCTGGCCGTTGTCAAAGCGATAAAACATTTTCGCCACTTTCTATATGGCCGAACTTTCAAAGTAGTTACAGACTGCAATTCACTTAAAGCCTCCCGGCACAAAAGAGAGTTAACCCCTAGAGTCCATCGTTGGTGGGCCTTTTTACAGAACTTCCAATTCGACATTGAATATCGTAAGGGCGAGAGATTGTCTCACGCTGATTATTTCAGCAGGAATCCTGTGGATCCTGCTCCGACTGATATATCAAAACATCCCCAAAATGACGAACTACAATCTCAATCTTTGCAATTCTCAGTTAATGCATCCACCCTTGACCACAACTGGTTACTCATTGAACAAAAACGTGACCCAATACTGAAAAATATCGTCGAACAACTGAGGTCAGATTCGATACCAAATAATATAGCTAATACGTACATTATTTTGCAAGACAAATTGCTCAGACGTAAAGTACAGATTGATAATAAGACACGAAAGCTCATAATCGTCCCCTGTAGTTACCGTTGGAATCTCATAGCTCATTATCATACCACACTCCAACATTTTAGCTGGGAAAAGGTTTTGGCAAAGATAAGAGAACAATATTGGTTCCCTAATATGTCAAAACTAGTCCGCAAATTTATCAAAAATTGTGTCAGTTGCCGCGTGAGAAAAGGTGTATCTGGGGCTAGGCAAATTTCTTTACATCCTATCGACAAAGTCGCTATACCCTTTCACACTGTGCATGCAGATATAACAGGGCGTATGAACGGCACACGAGCTGAATCTGAATACGCTTTTGTTTTCATAGACGCTTTTACCAAATATGTTCACCTGGTTTATGCTAATGACCGCACGACACAAACCGCCATAAAAAGCTTAAAAGAATTAATAACTATATTTGGTACGCCTACTAATTCAAAGATTTTTGCAACAAATTCCGTATTGATCATCATGTAGTAGCCAAAGGCGCTAGCAGGGCAAACGGTCAGGTGGAACGCATAATGAAAGTAATTAAAGATAATATGTCCGTGGTAGAGCTTGATAAAAGGTGGCATTCATCCATGCAAGATTTACAATTAGCTATTAATTGCACTTTATCTAAAAGTACCGGTAAAACTCCATTGGAATTGTTGATTGGTAAGAAATGCTCGCCACCCGCTATCAAGCTCCTCCAAGTTGATGAGGATGAACCTATTGAAAACCTTATTTCTGTAAGAAATGCTTCTAAACAGAGGATGGACGAGCGATCTTTGCAAGACAAAATAAGATTTGATATGGGTAAAGCTCAAATAAAACCTTTTAAGGTGGGTGATTTTGTTTTGATGCGCAGGCACGAAAGACATACAACTAAATTGGGGTCTAAATTTGAGGGCCCTATGGAAATATTGGAGATTTTGCCAAACGATCGTTATAAGTTAAAACATGTAAATTTACGGGGAAGTTCTGAAAAGATCGCTAGTCATGACTTTTTGAGACCTGCACCCGTAGGTCAGGTCGATCCATTTCAAAGTTACGATGATGACTGCCATGTGGGCGGATTGTAATCAGTGACAGTGTTCTAGATGAAAACTGTGCTGAGTCTGATGACGCTTTAAAATGATTATTTCAAAATTAATGTTGAAAATAATATAATAAAACAACAGCTAAAGGCAATTATAATTTTAATGTATCTATAAGAACATTTTGTGTGTCAATGTTACATTTCATTCTTAACATGTATTTCACCTGTCCACCACTCCTTCCTTAAGCGCTGGCTGGCCACTATGCGTTTCCCTTTCCCGGTCTTAGAGGCTAGATCTCTGAGTGAGTGATGCCTGGGTAGGCTAGATCCCAGGACGGGTGACGCCTGAACTACAGCGCACGGAGCGCGCTGGAGCAGAATGGCCGTGTGGGCGGCATTTTGATTTGTTATTATTTTTTATGCTAAATAATAGGGTAGTTCGTTTGAATTGCAATTGATTCAAGATAAGTTCTAGTATCAGAGTTGAATGTTTATGATATGTTGTTAATAACATAAATATATGAATAAATAATTATGATAGAATTTATAATATTGTTTAACATACCTTATGATTTCTTTTCTTTATTAAAGTAAGTGAATTGTTAGCAAACCAAGTCACGCCACTCTGCAGGTGGTGTGGCTTATTGTAGTAGGGGTAGAAAGATTATATAAGACGCTGCACTCTCATTTGATACGCACTTTTTACCTGAACTTGCTTGCAAACTGTTACTCTGTGTTTTACGAATAAATCAGAAGTTATTCTATATACTTCGTTTATTTATCAAATTTCTCGTCATACCTACACCTTATCATGGACGATGATGAGTCTGTCAATGGTTTGCCAGCTGATCGACCCGTAAATCCATCGAACAGTGGAACATCGCCGACATATACCTTATGTAAGGATAATTTCTAATTTAAAAGTAGTTGCAATGAACGATCACGTGATAGTCACGTGATCGCCCCCTTCCACTCCGAGCAATGGCGACCGGTCACGTGGCTGGGAATAAGAGACATTCGCTAACGGACATTGTCCGTGGTCGGTCGGTTGCTCGCCGTGGAGGCATTGTTGGATTTGTTGGTTATTTAAGGGCTAATTATAAGTTCAAGCCTACTGAATTAAGTACAGGTCAGTATCGCTCTCGTATTGATTGGGTATAATCAATATTAATACTATTTAATGAGGTCTATGCCTACTCACAAGTTGTATTCATTGTGCGAATAAACACCATTTGTTATCAACTGTCGTTGTTTTAATTAAACGTATCGATTCCTTATATATCAGAAGTTGGGATAGGCGAGTATTCTTATAATCACTTGCTTATCCCGCCCGCAAATTTCGAATTATCGGCCTTCTCACAATGAATACGACTAACGAGTATCAAGAATAAGTATTAATTTCATCCCTAAACGACGCGAAAGTGCTAAATGTTTTTAATTATTTTGTGGAATTTTTGATTTAACGTTTGAGATAAATTTGCAAAAAAAAAGTAAATACACTTGTTTATATAATTAAACGACTACCTTAAGGGTATGCATAATTAAGCGTTCAATATATTCGTATACCTTTCACTCCCATTTACTCGGAGCTTAACTAAAAGAAATCCCTTATAAATAATGACGGGTTCGTCTTTGTATACTTTGATTGTTTTTATGTTCTACTTATAATATTGCTGTTATGATAAAGTGTCTACATATATTAATGCATAATATCAAATATCCTCTTAAATTTGTGTTGTGAAATAATTCAAGGGCTACTAATACTATGGCATTTTAATTACCAACTAAAGGGATATAATATATGTACATTCAATTAGAAATACAAACTTTCACTTAAAAATGCAATGGTGAATGTCCGTAAAGTTATAGTGTTCGACCATATTCTTTTGTTGGGTTTTAGATAGTTATCTTAATTATGTTTCGGTGGTTCAGATTGTGTATCTGTGATATTACGAGTTCTAGTATAGGTAACTAAATTCCTGAACATTGCTTATGCGAGAACTATTTCTCTTTTATTAATGTTTCTGGGCTTTGTTTCTTGAATGAACACACAAAATATACGTAGCCCTCCAACTGAAAAAATCATGTAATTTTATGTATAAAATATACTTACTGTTTTGCAAAACAGCCGACATTCATAAGTGCATTGTAATTATGCCTAAATTGAAGAATAAACTACTTTGACTTTGAATGTACCATATCATACTAGGGTGTACTCTATTCTGTTCTTTTACTAAGACTGTACTTTGAAACGTGAAGATGATAATTTTCGTGAGAATGGAATTAAAATACTACAAAGATACATACATGGTTATGGTTTAAGAATTTATTTCTCCAAAAGAATACAATTCACTTAACTAGAGAAATACATGCGTTTAACTAAATACTTAACTAAGTTCAAAGTGTACGAATCGCAAATAATACAACATAAGGTAACTATGAATAAATAAATAAAATATAAACAACAAAGTGGGTGCCTAGATAAAATATTCCAGTTGCTTATCAATGCGCTGACCGCTGCACTCGTAAGTTGTAGGGTTTTATTACGTATCGGCTTGTTATTACTATGCCGCTCAAGGCGACCAACAATGTGATAGCAATCAGACTATTTTGCGAGTTACATACCAACACATTCTCGAGATCGGTCTTAAAATCTCAAGCTCACGACCATCATCGAGGTTTTCTGGAATCCTACCATAATATACGAATAGGTTCTGAGAACTTACCCCAAAGATATATTAGAAATGATTATGGGTTAATTCGAGAAACTGGAAGTAAGTTTTTGGCACTTGGTGAATAAGAAATTTAACTAGCTTTTCTTCGCGGTTTCGTTCGCGTAGAGGGGATGAGGTGCGCCCGTAGAAACCCTCGGCTCCTATTTGTCCCTCCTTTGAATGAGTACCCTATGATTTGTAACCATAACACTGTGTCTGTTCTGATGTCTGGTTACTGAATTAGTTTTATGATGGTCTATTGCCTTTTAAAGTTGAAGGTATATATAACTATATGATCATAAACTTTCACGTTTGTAATAATGTACAATACAAGATAATCTGGTAGGACTCCTCGAAATGACGGACTAGTAACTAAGGAGTTTAACAGCTGGACCCTTTCCTGGCTTTGTTCCCTATACGATAAATTTGTTTCATTTTTATGATCGAAGCACCGATGTATGCATGCTGATAAATAAATTATCAGTGTAATCACTGTTTAAGTGCAAGTTTCAGTGATGGAGGCTGAGAAATAAGGAGGCCACTGATACTGAGCCCAGAGAGGAGCGCGAGAGAGGAGATACGATGAATTCGAGATTCATCGACATTCGCCGCGGAAGTCATGCTAAGTGAGGGAGCGGAAGGGAGCCTGAAGGTAGGCAAAGCCGCAAGCACTTACATGATGGAGGCAGTTCATCGACATTCGCCGCGGAAGTCATGCTAAGTGAGGGAGCGGAAGGGAGCCTGAAGGTAGGCAAAGCCGCAAACACTTACATGATGGAGGCAGTTATGATCGCGCAGTATATCGTGAGAGAGTTTCACGCTCGTAGGCCGTCGAAGCACACACCTCGTGATCAGCACAGATTGCATGATGTAGTCGATCGACGGGAAAGACGGTTGCCGAGGTCGCGGAGTTCATCGTATGAACTCCGCGATGTGAATGTGAGCCCAAGACGGTATGAGCGCATGGAGACGGAGAGGCTTTATATTTATAGTAGTAGTTCCGATGATGACAAGCTTCTAAATTCAAATTTTCAAAAGTTGTACTCTCGTTCTCCAAGCGCCGCTCAACTTCTAAACTAGAGTCTGGCTAGTCAAATAATGTTGACAGATATTTCTTTGTGGTATCACCAAATGTTTATTTTAAATAAATGACTCATATTAACAATAACCATACCAAGTGAGGTCCGCAAACTATTATTTAAGCTCGTAAATAATTGCGACAATGTGCGAAGCCAATGTGAAGCGTCGTATAGCGAAGACATTGAATGTTAACAAGTAGAAAACAATTTAGTTGTTGGGCTATTTGTAAATATTTTGGTACTTTATTTACTAGTTCTATCTTTTACCTATAACCTTGATTAGGTTCGTAAGTTTATTAATTTCCGTGAAACTCATAAACAGGGCAAGTGTGTAAGGAAACGGACAAACCAAAAGTTCTGTAGAATATAAATAAAATCAAACCATTTGAACGCAAAAACTTACTAAAAACCAATATTTAGAAAAAGAAATTTGTGGAGCAATTTGATATTAGACAAAAAAAAACATTGTAGCGGAATATTTAGAGGCCGATTTTGACTATAGCGAATAGGTCATGGTTAGTAAAATTAAAAGGTGTAAATATTCATCTTAGTCAAAATGATTGATTGTAGCTTATAGTTAGTTTCTCGTGGTTTTACCTATTCCGGTGTCGATCTTGTCTGTAAGCAAGCAAACAAGAAACGCGAATATACTAAGTTAAACTTGACCCACTTCGCGGTTTCCGATTGAGCTGAAATTTGGCCTAGTAATTATGTAAATCTTTTTGTGACGGATTATTATTACGGTATTATCGAGCTGGGTTTTATTTACATTACATTTCATCTTTCGCCTTGTTTATGGTTAGAAAGTGTAAACATATGTGTTTGTTGCTTACGGTACTGTACATAGTGGTAAAAATTATGTGAGCTGACTATGAGTGCATGACAACATATATTTAACTTATTTATTTGGGTGCCTTACGTTTGAATAGGAAATAAAAATCATTTTTTTTAGTACCAAAACTATATTTCCTACTACACACCGTGTGACTAGCCACAGATTATTTTTAAAGTGTCCGTCGTAACTTTGAGTATTAATTCATTAGCCAGATAATATCATTAAATAATGTTTTTCCTGAATTCAATGTCGGAAGATCACGATTTTGACGTGGCCCACCAAAGTAAAGGAGTGTACTGAAATTTTGGATGGACTGAAAGAGAGACGGCACTTCCCAAACTTACAGAGCTTGCCAAGTCTTGGTATCGGGGTCTCGGCACGGTCCTATATTTCATGGTCAGTGTGGAAGATACAACTTATAGAGTCATTCCCTTGCCGTGACGATTACGCAGAGCTTTTGTTCTGGTCAGAAGAAAAAGATCGATATAGTGATTCCCTTGAGCACTACTAATACGCTGAAATCAATTTATTGAACAGGTGTAGCATAACAGGTTATAAATGGGTGGATTATTTATTCACATTCATATTATTCATATTCGCTTATTGCTGTCATGAGTAGGTGCAGTAGGGTGTTAACATATATTGCAGTTAAACGCCCTGACAGGGCATTGCAATTATCTTATAACTAGAAACTAAAGTACTTATATTAGAATTTACATATCAGTTTTAAGTTAGGTAAATAATATCAGTTGTTATAATATCAGTTGTCAAACGGTATAGAAGATCGTGTTGTACGAGTAGGTGCTCAAGCCGCCTACTTTCGCGAACCTGAAGAGGTTCTTAGATATCTAAATTGCAATGAGGACGGGCACAAACGCTTCCAGTGCAAAAATACTCTAATGATTGTACTACGTGTCGTGTGGCAAGCTAGATCACCTTCCAACATTCTGTCCTTTCGCTTGTAATAATGTAAATGGTAAATATATCAGAAAGTATCAGCTACAAAGGGAGTCAAATGTTATCAAGTAAAGTTGTCAAAAAAATTAAATTCATGTTGGTAGGTACCTACTTTAACATGTTGATAGAGGGTAGGACGCTTTTAAATTTAATTCGTTTTATTGCCAGAAGGAAAAACCATGCATAAAAAAATGTTAGATTACAAACTAGATAGTCTAGAATTTAAATAAAATACCAAAATGAAATTAAAATACAATAATCAAATTCCATAATCAATAAAATCACATAATAACATAAATAAGTATACATAACAAAATCAAAGGAGACTTTTATGCCATGTCGGTAGTCAACGCACCGTCATTAGATAATTCGATTTATTAGATAAATATTTAAGTTTCCTGATACGAGGCGTATTAAGTAGGGCGCCTCGAGTGTGTCAGTTCTAGGCATGAACACACAATCATGTTCTAAAATATCCCATTCGGTTTGAACTCATGTTTTTAGTGTTGCCGAAAATACTCAACTATTATAAGGATTCCACATCAGTTAGTTTCGAGAAAGTAAAATCTAACAAACTGTTCTTGCAACAAATCAAGAAAGATTCAGTGGATAAATCTGTGAACGATTCAGTGGGTTAAAACCTTATTAAAATTGGCCCAGCCGTTTGAGCGTGGGGAAGTAACAGACATACACATAAACACGCTCACAAACTTTCTCCTTTATAACATTTATGAGATAATATTGAGGTGATAATAAGCTTAGTAGTGATTTCGACGAATAATAAGCATAGTAGTGATGAGAGTGCTGGCTAACTCTTATGGTCTATGGTGTTAACAATAATTAAATTACTACTGTGTAGCCATTATAATTTCCTTAGCTTTAGGAATTTATTTATATGTATATAGGTTTTCTTGCTGCAATTGAATGCTGATGCTGCTGTATATCTATATTTGAAAATTTAAAATATAATTCACATATTTTAATTAATTTGCAAAATTATTTATAGACACGCCCAACTAGTTAGTTTCATTTGTAAGTGTCCCAATAAAACAAAATAAAAATTGAAATCTTTTGATCATACGATGTTATTAGTAAATGACGATATTTTATCTAAGTATATTTAATTACACTTTACTGTACAGTATAAAATGGTAGGCACAAATGGTGGACTTAATGCCGTGGCGCATTCTTTACCGGTCAACCATGAGACCAAACGGAAATCAGCATTTGGTGCATTGGCATATCTAATATATCTATATCTATGTATGTGTAATTAACTAAGCAATTATTACGACACCTAAAAGAAAAGATAATTAAAAAAATATATAACATAAAATAGAACAAAATACTGTAATGCTTTTTGTAAAATTATAATGATTTACCATAATACAATATTCTCAAAATATTTATATAATTTAATAGCATTGAAAATATTTAGTCTCTTATTCGACTTCCGCCACTATGGCGTCCTGGCCGCTGATTCCAGTCTACCTACATATTATTCGATTTTATTAATGATGAAACGTAATGTTCCCGCGAAATTGCTGGTGACGGTGACACTACTTTCCCTCTCCTCAGAAACTTAATGTCACAAATGATTACCGAACATAGGTGTTTACCTGATTTTTTATATGAACATTTCATATCTATCATCTTTCTTGACAAATTTGATACTTAATAGATGCTGGAAGGGTTAACCATAATACATACCTAAATGTTGTCTGGAAGAGATCGCTATTTAAGCGATAAGACCGCCTGTTGTTTACCTCTGCCTGTTATTTGAATGTATCTCATGTTGTGTTGTATATTCCTTGATGTTGGTGTGCAATAAAGAGTATTTGTATTTGTATTTGTACATTTTAAATTAAGACATGAATCTTTGATTTTAGAAATTATAAGGTTAACCTAGGTTTTCGCAATATACTTACCATTTTATTTATATTACTATGATGTAGTTATAGAGCGAAGAGACTTGCTCTAGCAGGATGGCCGAGCTGTAAGGATAATTTCTAATTTAAAAGTAGTTGCAATGAACGATCACGTGATAGTCACGTGATCGCCCCCTTCCACTCCGAGCAATGGCGACCGGTCACGTGGCTGGGAATAAGAGACATTCGCTAACGGACATTGTCCGTGGTCGGTCGGTTGCTCGCCGTGGAGGCATTGTTGGATTTGTTGGTTATTTAAGGGCTAATTATAAGTTCAAGCCTACTGAATTAAGTACAGGTCAGTATCGCTCTCGTATTGATTGGGTATAATCAATATTAATACTATTTAATGAGGTCTATGCCTACTCACAAGTTGTATTCATTGTGCGAATAAACACCATTTGTTATCAACTGTCGTTGTTTTAATTAAACGTATCGATTCCTTATACTTAGGTATATCGCCTTTAGTTTTACAGTCATTAACATGACACATTTCACGTTTCTATCCGGCCAAGTTAACTTTGCGCCTGATATTTATATGACGTCGCATTTAAATGAGGCGCAATCTTAACGCAACCAAGTTGTCGAAGATATACCAGGTCACCTCGGAAATCTCTCCGAGATATCAGACATACTTATATATTAAAATAAATATGGAATTAGGCCATAACAGGTTATTTCATGATAAGCTGAGCTTCACCGACGATAATTAAGAAACCTCACCATAAACGGACTATTTTCACCTGTGCCACTGGTAATATTTGCGTTTTTTTGAGAATCCTAGCCACAAAAGGAAAAACTGAAATAAAAAATTGAAATTTTCATATGTTACTTGGACCCTTTGTGTCAATTTAAATCAAGGAGCAAGGTTTTGTAGTACAATATGGAGAAAATATGAAAACCCGTAATTTGCTATGTATGTAATTGATATGATGAAAAAGAAAAACCCGGTTACGTTATGTTTGCACCTCATTTGTATGTAGGTGCAAGTTTAATGTTACCGAGTACTTTTGCTGACTTTTTAGGGTTCCGTAATCAACAAGGAACCCTTTTAGTTTCGCCGTCCGTCTGTCCGTCCGTCTGTCCGTCGGCTTAAAACGTCGTTCCCATAGTAAAAAGTTCGCGAACATTCAAATTTGTCTGTTTATCGTGGGAACGAAGATATTTTAAAGGTAAATAAATATATGCAATTATGCAACGTTCTGTAGTGGACTGCACTGCACCTGGTAACTTCTTTTTCATATGTTACCAATTTAATTTAATGGTAACAGTCACGGTATTAATTTCTAGTAGCAGCACTTAACAATTAGAAAAAATAATTATAGTCCCAGTAACAGTCCGCAGTCTAAGTTGGATAAATTTTGCGCTCTTGACTTTGCATTGCATACCTATTTCTAACAATAAACGCTGTTGTATTTTTTTATTGGTACAAAATCCACAGCACAAATTACAGCATTTTTAAACAACTATACATGTGTGTTTAATCATTTAAAAAAGGAGAAAGTTGTAAGTTCGACTGTATTTATTATTTGGTATAGTTTGTCCATTCCCACCTATACTAACGAAGACCCTAAAACGCACCGTAATTCCACAATGTAGCACCGGTAGTACCAACATAATTCTCTGCCCAGTTCCACTCTAGGGCGGTAATATTGCAGTGCTTGTGATTTCGCTTGGTTTACGATGTATAAATTCAGTACATTGCTCTCATAATGCGCGCAATGCTGAAACTTAAATTCTGGTGCATCTCAGTGTGTTAAAATTTGAAGTTTATTTTGTATGTAACAGGATAATTTTCTTAGTAACATATTTGAGAGAGAAATATGTTCTAGAATGCGGTAAGAGTGTTTGGTATGTTACGCGTCTGCATTTTATCAATTCAAACCCTAAAATTATTAGTACGAGAGTAGCACACATAATGTATGTAGAAATAAACGAATTGAAAATATGCGCAACTCCAATATCTTATGTAAAATACAAGATAGTAAAAAAAAATAGGTACATTTACCTACTAAGCTTTATAAAACGCAAAGTAATAATTGCAATAAAATTAATATTATTATGTATTTATTTAGTAATCATTTAAATTATAAAGTTTAAAATAACGTTTGTAGAAATAGAAAAGCCGCGTGACCGCACATAATTTACACCAGTTTGCCACATTTTATACATTGAGACAGTTTGTAAGACTTCATACGTACACCGAAATATCCTGTAAACCATAATAAAAATAATTTCGGGCAAACGAAAATATCGAGCATATAAGACAGTAGTTGCATATATCGGAGTTGTAAGGATATTAGGTATGGAGGTATCGAGAGCCACAGGTACCTAAATATAAAAAAGTCGAATGACTTTTAAATCTATTTATGCTTTTGCCAAGCCAAAATTAAATTAGCCAATTATATTCACTTCTTACTTCACAAAGTCGGATCAACTTTCGTTTCCTCTTTCAAGTATCATTGGAAGGGACATTATTGGGGATTTCTTCCAATTACGTTTTATCGCTTGCTACCGCACAGTACTAATTTGTTCCTATTCTTATTATTATCAGAAGTCATTCTATAATTATAAAACGCTATGCCTTACTTAACTCCAAGGCCTTAATTAGATGTTTCTAATACAACAGTCCGAGAAGTTCACTCTAGCGATATATTATGTTCTAATTTAACGTTGCTGTCTTATGCTTACCAAAGGCTTTAAATACAAAATGGCGGGTAATACAATTTTGCCAACGTAACAATGTCAACTTTCTAACGTCTTTCAATGATACTCAAATGACAACAATGGATATACAGGATGTTGCCTGTAATATGAGCAATTATTTAAAACATATATTATATAGCAACTTTAAAAAAGGCAGTTTTCAGAATTTCATGATTTCAACCAAATTAAATAGTATGTTCAATGTACGCCGTCCAACATTTACATTTCCTGAGCATGGACATAGCTGTCACTCTATGTCAATGTCAATATCGACCGTGAAATACGCCAACTTTGCCTCCACAGGGAACTTTGCCCAAAACGCTAGGTACTTAAAAAAAGAAACGTTACTGTAGACAATTTCAAGATGATTATGGCAACACTACTATTTTTAGTGGAAAATAGATTATATCTGTGGTATCACTGGGAATCACATTTGCGCGCAACTTCATTCCGTAACGTGTTGGGACTAGTCGAATAAGGTGCGTGATTTGGCGGGCCAATTCTAGGTGAAGTTCTGGTGTATTTTTTACAGAATGGGGAAGCCTCTGGTGAATGTATCTTATTACTTGTTATAAAATAAGAACTGTAGATCATTTTTACTGTAGTTTGTACTAAAAATACTTATTAAAACCAGAGTTTTGATGGTGGGCAATGTTATCCAGTAACATGCTAACCTATGAATGCTAACATTGCCCAGACTAAAAAAAGGGTTAGGGTTGTCACCTTGTCGTAATTTTACCTGACTGCGTACATAAAGGAGGGTTATGTATTTAAGGTAAGGTAAATTGTATTTCTATTAAGCCGTTGTACTTTCAGCAGTAGCTGCATGTCATGTCATGTCATGTCCAAAAAACAAAAAAAAACATAGAATATTCAATTATGACAATTTTTATTTAGATTATTCAAACGTGGAGTAAAAAAATAACCGCCTAACTATTAGTACCCAATATTAAGCATACATTTTTCACTTTGATAATGGTATTGGTAAAGATGGTTTACTGAACCAAAAGTGACAACCCTGACAATTTCAAACTGCTTGATTCGGCTTGTATGGAGTAAAACAAAATACCTATGTAACATTGCCCACCCATATTGCACACGTGTTTGTATAGTTAAGACCAAGATATTTACGTGGAACGCCATTATTACCCCAGACTTTATACTGATCCTTATCTTAACGTTGTAGGAGCTATAGTTACGAAAATAATCGATTTGGGCAATGTTGGCAAAAGTTTAGATAACTTTACCCGAGGTGAAAATTGATAAAAAAGTTGGTTAAATGTAGATTTAAAAATTGTTTCTCGTAACAAACGCATGCATATGAATACGATGGATGCGTTAGAAAAAAAAAAACTTTATCTGGTCATAGAAAAAAATAGAGAAATTCGGGTTTTTACGAAAAAAGCGGGCAAAGTTGGCATGTTTCACGGCACTTCGCAATACGATTTAGTGCACAGAAACAATATTAGTTCATCTGCATAAATATTTGTCTTTGTATACACGATGATTTGTAATCGGTGATCAGGTACCAACTTTTCTAACTCAGTAATTGATGGCGGTCACGTTAAAGTCACATGAAAACAAACTTTTATTTTTCTATGATAATTTTTATTTTGCAACCAATTTTGTCTTAAATTCCTTGTCACCGAACTAATCTGCATCGGTGTGCTTACCTATACAACCTCTTTAATAATTTAATGGGAATGTCAATTTATGAGTACCAAATAACTTGACATTATCATTGACAAAGTCGTAGAAAATTTCGTAAAATTTCCCGCCAAAGCGATGACACTTGACGTATGTATCGTACTTCAATAATTTATGTAGGATGACCATGATACATGGTGGTGGTTATTAGTTTTAATTATGTTTTAACTTTCAATTAATTTAACAGTGAGGTAATTGCGCGGGACCTCACGTATTAAGTTTAATTTTAGCTAAATATTAATATGTTTCTACTTCTGATCACCGCTTAAAAATCATCGTGTATTATACTAAGTATAATCAACTTTGAATGTAAGACCCACGTTAGCTGCCAACGAATCTAAATCAGTGGCTGTCAAATAGTTCCAGTTTGATCCGAGACCGACGTCAGACTCATTAGTATAGGCCTCAACGGTCTCAGGTCTTTAAAGCAACTCGATCTACACCGATTGCCATACAAACATCTTATACCGTTATGGTCTAAGATATATCTCATTTTATCTGGGTTGCCTTAAAAAATTCTTGGTCTTACAGTTCAGTAAAGCAAAACAAGGCTTTCAAATTTTTCTTCCCCGCGCCAACGAGTGTAAATTAACCGTAACTTGATGCTGTCAATCAAGTTTGATACGAGTTCGACATCGGATTCTTTAATATAGATAAATACTAAATAGGCAACACCGGTCTCATCTCAGGTCTTTACAGCAACTCTATCTACACTGATTTTTTTTATATTATGTTAGAGAAATAGTAAACAAATGGGTGGGATTTGAACTTTATCTTTCTACCCGTTCATTATAAATTATAACAGACGGTTCGAGGGTCATTCTTGAGAATCTAATTCTTCATGTGATTCCCTTGGCGATTTTTATTTTTATATTTTTTTACCTATTTGCTAGAAAATATGAAATTGTATTTAATTTTACGCAGATTTATCAAATAGGCACCACTTTTGGTCAATTTGATACAGAAATATACCACTTTATGTTTTCGCCGCCAGGGGAATAAGAACAATGACATGGGAATAAGAAAAACGCCAAAGGAATCATAAAAAGAAGTACAGGGGAATAATATTCAGATCAGTTTTTGTTAAATAAATAAAAAGTTTTACAAAGTGTAAGGATACAAAAATTCACAGTGTTTTATTCGCATTAATTGGCAATTTTCTTAATAAGCGAACCACCGTCGTAGTATAACAATTACTGGGAATAAGCATCTTCTCTTGAATTCAGCTCAAAATTATTTGAGACCTGCTGTACCTAAATGGAATAAAATTCTAAATCAATGATTCAGTCATCTGCAACGCGAATTAAAGGGAAATTTATTTTCTTTTCATGAAAACGCAAGAAAACAGTGATTCCCTTGTTCGAAATTAGAACCAGAGGAATAAGAAAAAAGTATGTTTCTTGTCGATTCTGCCGAAACTAAAATTATTATAAGAACAACTATTAAGTCAACACATGCAGGCATTCATGTAGTTTTCTTTTTACTAAACACTATGTACCTATTGCAGATATAAAATTTTATATAAAAATTCAAGGGAATCAAAATCATAGTGAACCAAAGCCAAGTGAATCATATATTAGCCTTCATAGCTAAGAATTCTAGCAACTAGTCGCGACCATTCCCCGCATATCTGGAAGCGTTACTGACGTTTGCCAAGCCCAGCCATTGCAACTGGTCAGATGACGTTTAAGTAGGGATGTGCGCCGTGTTGAATGAGGCACCAGAGGAATCATAGCTTAGCCCTGGACAAACCTTTAACATATATTTTTTTTTTTATTACGATACACATAGCAACCATATTTTTTCTTCTAAATAAATAACTTATATTCTAATAATTTAACTCAATTCTATACTTTATTTCAATTCACAACATGTACTTTTTGGGGTAGTTTGTTCAAAAAATGGCGAATGGACGCACCAAGGGAATAAAGTTTTATGTGTTTAATATTTTTTTACAGTTAATTATACTTAACTTAAACAAAAAATAAATCGTGCTCCAGTTAGATTAGGTCCTAATGTAATATATAAAAAATACTATGGTCGATTATTTCAATTGTGCGGGTACTTTATCCTTCTGGACGCTGTAAATTTAGACTTTCAAGAATCACCCTCGACGGGTAGTCAAACATGTCGCCGGTGTCTCCAGCAACAACTCGCTGGTTCACCAGTCTGTGCAGCAGCTCTAGCACGACTGTGACACGCGACTCTTTCTCGTGCGAGATATTTATCTCTCTTTCTGTGCAGGACTGTGAGAGAGTGACAGGTGAAGAGTCGCGAACCATAGTTGTGTAGTGCTAGATGGGCAGAAATACAAGTGAAGGTTTAATAAGAAATATGAGCTACAATTTAGGTACAAACCGCGAGAATATGAAGTGTTATATATTTTACGAACACTAATTTTGTATTCGACAACATTTCTGTCAGATACTAATTAGTTTTCCCAGTTTTGCATGTGAAAACCGAAACCGTACCTCTAAAATCATTCAAATCGTCGGGAACTAAATCGATTTAAAATACGCGATATAATCCGTTGAAATTGTTTCATTCAGAGTGAGAGCTTTTCAAGAATCCCTTTTAAATGAGAACTCATAAACATCAACAAAGTCCGCTGCTCAGTTTAAATTCATCAGCAAGTTTTGCAAACTTTCTCTTGCCAAGTTTTGTGTGTGATTGCGGAATTGGGCAACTAGTTTTAGACTCGTCAGCTTCACGCGTAATTATTTAGCAGAAAACATTACCTAACACGGTTCGAGGATTCTGAGTTTAGTTACTTTGAAGGTTCTAAAGTTACGAGGTTAACTATCATTTTAACACTTTATACTGATGCGGTTTTTACACATTATCTATCTAAGCGAAAATCTCGGGAACGGGTGGGCCTAGACTAGATATTCTTTTAAACTATTCCTTGAAGTTCGAGGAAGGTTTTAATGAAGAGAAAATAGTGAAAAAGTGTCGGGAAAAAAATAAAATCCACGCTTTTCCTTTCCCATACGAACTGCAAAACATTTGACAGAATGACGTTTGTCAGGATTCGGGTAAGCTAGTTAGAACTTAGAACTATTTAATTATTAACTAGTCCTTCCGCTGCCACGATGCAAGTAACAGCGCTCGAAACGGGATGAAGAAAGTAACTAAGAAATATCACGAGAGATTTATTAAAATTATTTCCAATCAACTGTCGCGATTCGATCATAAGACATCAAATTCAATGCCATCATACCAAGGAACTTAATTTTTTTTCGTCTTACAATAAACAATTTCAACACTATCGAATAAAGTAATATTTTGAGAAAGGTTATTTATTTAATACCGATCAAGTATTTAAAGAAAATAATAAATAGAATTTTCATGTCGCTTCACTATCAGTTGTCGCATGGCCATTGCGTGGCGAAATAGGGCCTCCCTGCTTTACAAGACAGGCCTTACCCATATTTTTCTATTTGTTTTTTTATTATTATTTGTACTTAAACAAATCGTTAGTCGCTTTCTCTATAAATTGCCTCGGAATTGTTGCCCAACCCAAAATAAATAGCAGTTTACCCTCTATATCTCAAGAAAGTGTTTCTCCTATTGCCCATTTTCCCCAGTTCATATGTAAATTAAGACCAAATCTATTTCCAGGCTTTACAGGATAGGTAATAATTTAGCAATACAAAACAAAGTGGTATTGTTTCATTCCGGATAGGGTTCAAAATTGAATGAAGTATTGATAATAGAGCCAAAGGGGACGGCCTTCCCAACCTAATAAATTATTGTAGTTCCGCTCTAATGACTAAAATTCAAATATATTTGGTGGTCCTGTTGTTAGTCAAATATATATTAGAAGATCGGCGAGGCTTTAGTCCGCCATTTTGGTGAATAAATTGAAATTGATAGGGTGTTTCAATAGGCGTGCTAACATTTTTTTTTGAGGATATCAATCGATTCTATTTTTTATTTGTATCAAATGTCTATCTAATGTAAAGGTTGGAGCTTGGTGGAAAACAATACTATCGTAGTCAGAGTATTAATGAACATTTATTGTAGAAATACAGGGTTTTTATACTGGCTTCCTGATGTCACGTAACCTTTAATAGGTCCGTGACATTTACTGTGTTTATTATATAAAAAATAGGTTAACATTTGTAATCTGATATTTTATACACTGTCTACGAAAGTCAATGAAATTCTTGAAATGAATACTTCACATGTAGCCCTACAGGGTGTTTTTCAGCTCAAGCCATATTGCGGTTTTTTAGTGGTACCTACTAATCTATTTTACTGGCAACGGCAAATTTTTGGTAACTGACTTTGGAACTAAGTAAAACAGCCAAAAGTATCCACAGTGATGAAAGTCAAGCATTGTGGTTTTCGACGTAAAAAAAAATACGAACATATTTTTTCAATCATTACCTACACTACAACTAACAATATTTTGAAAGTGATTGTTGACAGACCGCTACTGACATTGTATAACGCTTATTGCCATATGAAAGCTGTTTGCGACGCCACTATTCCAGGATTAAACCGCAACTAGTTAGGTTACCTAATACATTACCAGTATTACTATGTTTTACCACAAGTAACAAAAGTTACAGTGAATAAGTTAACAACTTCTACAATCAATCATCGTTACGACTTCTTTGGTACTTTTGAGACCAAACTGAAACTCTAATTATTATAGTCTAATAGTTATTTGACGAGTCCTTATTTTGCCATCAAGGATTCAGTTATATACGTAGGTCACTGAGAAAGTTCTGCATTTCTGACGACTTTTAAATAGGTAGGTAACAGAACTTTAAAACGAAAATAAACCACAACATGCTTAAAAAACAATCAAAAATTTGGTCGTTTATCCGATTAATAATATCTTAATAATAATAGGGTCCATTCATCGATTAGGAGTGTTTTTTAATGAAAAAAAAAATGGTATGAATTACTCGAGAATCTTATAGGAATCGGTAAATAAATTTCACATTGGTGAACTGATTCTTTTTATATTCATCATTATGATGCATCTATTAGGTAAGTCACGAGATATATCGGCTGTGACTATTACCCCATTGATAGATCAAAACTCAAATAAAAATTAAAATGCGTAACCTGGTGGAAGAGCGTTGATCTTTGTATTAATGGTTTAATATAAGAATTTCGGTGTGTAGGTACCTAGTACCTACATAAAAAAAAATGAGACATTACGTATCATAAATGTATATTACCTTTAGAAATAAAAGAGGTATTTTCATTAAATCAATAGCAACAGACTAACCCATCAAGTCCATTTACTACTGTCAGTCACCTCCTTACCACGCTCTCAAGACAAATGATGTGTGGACTCAGATCTTACCAAATTCGTCGCGCTAGTAGTCATTTGTTTCCATTGCTTACTTAGAACTGTTTGCACATCGTTAGTTTGGGGCTTTGTAACCAAGCCTCAGTGAAGGGCTCGGACACACTTAAGAGTCTTTCGGGATTGGTTTTGTGATGCTAAGCTGTGCTCCAAACACTTTTGTTGTAGTAGCATGGTTTTGCTAAATACGTGACTCGATTACCCATGTTACTAGTTATGTTTCGTCATGCGTAGCGATATGATAAGGGGTGTCGACTGATGTTTAATGTCGTCATGAAAAAAGAAAAAAATAATGTTTGAAATATGTGTCAATTTTTATTTATTTATTTAATCTTTATAGCACAAAATAAAACTGTTGGAACAAAAAAAAACCGGCCAAGTGCGAGTCGGACTCGCGCACCGAGGGTTCCGTACAAACACTTTCCATCCCTAAGTGGTTAAGTTAAGTTTGCACCTGGTATGTATAGCGCCCCATATAAATTAGGTGCAAAGTTAGGTATTAAAAAAAAACTACTTACTAGATCTCGTTCAAAACAATTTTCGTTGGTAGTTTTTGTTGTATCTTATAAATATAAGGTTGGCAACACAGGGGGGAACTGTCAGTGGTGATGGGATGGCAAGGGATAATAAAAAGCATGTGCATTAAACCTCGAGTATTAATTAATTACTCCAACGATCTCCGTTAAAAAACAGAGATATAACATTGGCGACGAGGCAGTGACGATCCACATCAGTGTTTGTGCAAATTGTAAAAAAAAAAAAAAAGTGTGCATACTTACTAAGCCTTCGTGGTTTGACATAACCTAAAAATTATGAATAATGCAGTCAGTTGAAGATCTGATCAAACAAGGAAAGAAAGCTTGGATACAGGAGAAAACGAAAGAAGAACTAATAGAGATTGCTAATACATTGGCGCAGACGGCATTATTTTCAAACGAAAAAAATACAATCGCTGAAGTTCGACAATATTTACGCGATTGTTTGGAGGACGCAAAAATTGCAGCCGGGCGAGTTAACTTAAGCATGGCGTCGATTACTGGCTTAGAACCATTTACTGGCGATAACTGGAACGCATACCAGGAACAATTTGAATGTTTTGTGATGTTGAATGACATTCCCGACGCTAAAAGAGTGCCATTGCTGATAACTAAATTGAGTACAAATGTGTACCAATTATTAACTAACTTGTGCACACCGAAATCCCCAGTCCAAGAAACTTACAAAAACATATGTGATAAACTTAAAAACTACTATCACCCTGTCAAAAACTATGCACTGCATCAAGCAGAATTTAGGAAAAGATGTCAAAAATCCAATGAATCAATTGATGAGTATATTATGGAGTTGAAGAAATTGTCCAAAAACTGCAATTTCACAGATTTAAATGGCGAGATAAAAGAAAGGTTACTGAATGGTACATATTGTGATTCTGTGAAGTTTGAATTGCTTAAACAAGCGGACCAATCATTGGACATGCTGACTCATATTGCAAAGACAGTGGAGACAGCGTACAAGTTGGCATTCAGTAACAACAGGGAGCAGGAGCAGACACAGATGTTTAGATTACAAGGAAAAAATTTCACAAGGAATAAAAGTAATAATATCCGGCAGAATGCAGCACCGGGAAACAAACAAAACCCTACCTGTTTTTGCTGCGGTAAAAGTGGACACATAAAGGCTCAGTGTTCATTGCGTGAAAAATATTGTAGTGAGTGTGGTTTAAAAGGTCATATTTTCAAAGTGTGTGGTAAAAATAGGGAAGTTAAAGTTAAAACAGTCAATTTAGTAGACAGTACAAGTTTAGAAAATTCTCAACTAAATGAAGAAAAAACAAATATCTGTGAAAAAGCTGAAATGTATGATTTATTTTATTTTAGTGATAGGGGTAAAATTCCTTCAGCTACATTAAAAATCTCTGTGAATGAAAAAGTGTTGGAGTTTGAAGTTGACACGGGAGCAGATGTGAGTACAATCACTTTAGCTGAAAAAGAGAAGTATTTTCCAAATTTAGAGATAAAAAAGCAAAATGTTGTATTCACAAATTTTGACCAGTCGACTTCAATACCCCTGGGAATTATCGATAATTTATCTGTGGAATATGAATGTGTAAAAGTAGATAACCAGCGACTATTTGTTGTAAGAAATGACATGCCTAAAATAGTTGGAAAGGATTGGCTCTCTTTGTTGCAATTGTGGCTTCCAAAGTTTAAACGAAATATCTGTGAGGAAGCTATGCAGGTAGTTGATCAAAAAGTTACCAAAGATAAATTAACCACAGACATAAAAAAGGAGTTTTCAGACATTTTTGAGCCAGGGATGGGTGTGTATAAAGGTGAGCCAATCCACTTGTCAATGAAATCAGATGCTAAACCTATATTTATGCCTGTAAGAACTGTTCCATATGCACTAAAAAATAAAGTTAAAGAAGAAATTAAAAGACTGATTGAAAACAAACGCATAGAGCCCGTGGAGTATTTAGAGTGGGGTACTCCAGTGGTACCGGTCCTTAAGGCAGATGGAACGGTTCGATTGTGTGGTGATTATCGAATTACCATAAATAAGTATTTGCAGATTGACCATTACCCATTGCCAACGTTAGATAATATATTAATGAAAATGCAAGGCAAGAACTACTTCTGTGAGTTGGACTTACAAGAGGCTTACCTACAAGCGCCTTTAGACGAAGACTCTCAGAAGTTAGTTACCATTGTGACTGAGGAAGGAATCTACAAATACTTATATCTACCTTACGGTGTCAGCACTGGTCCTGGATGTTTCCAAAGGTTGATAACACAAAAATTGAATGGCTTAGACATAATAGTATATATAGATAATATATACATATATGGAAAAACTTTACTAGATACCTATAACAAATTAAGGCAGGTTCTTCACAGACTAAAAGAGTCAGGATTAAAATTAAAAATGAATAAATGTAAATTTTATGAAGATAAACTAAACATTTTCGGTTTTGAAGTGAATAGAACAGGTGTAAAAATTATCAAAAGTAACATAGAACCTCTGCTAGCTATGCCGCCACCAAATAATGTAAAGATGCTAAAATCTTTTTTAGGAAAAGTAAATTATTTTAACAGATTTTTGCAAAATATGGCTATAAATTTGAAACCATTGTATGATTGTTTAAAAAAAGATAAGTTTGATTGGACGGATGAATGTGATCCTGCATTTTTAGAAATAAAGAAAGCTTTAGGAAACACTTCGTCACTGTCGCATTTCGACCCAAATTCGACCATTATATTGACATGTGACTCTGCAGACAGTGGTGTAAGCGCTGTCCTATCTATAAAAGATAAAAATAATGTAACAAGACCAGTAGCGTTTGCTAGCAAAAAATTGAATGACACCCAAGTAAAATACAGAAAACATGGCAGAATAGCCAATAAGAGAACGGTATACCACCACAGGCTTAACAGGTGTAAGAATGGCCTGTGCGCGGTGAACAAGTGCTGAGCATTTGTTTTTGGCAACTTTGTTTGCAGGTGTTCCAAACATCCAGTACACAAGAAAAACAAGTATTCTGAACCATGCGTCATTCAAGATTTGCCGCTTTCAGATACCATTTGTCCCTATCTATTGTTCTCTCACTGCTGTGGACACAGATGTCAAACGCTTGCATGTCCCGCTCGGCGCAGTCTTTATGGCCCAACATCTGACGACCGATGCTTCTTTAAGCGTCCATAATATATATAACCATTCTAGATCTCTAAATAATCAGCTAAATTGAACAGTGTGTAGGCGTGTAAGGCTTATATTGTGGGTGTAACAGATTTAAGAATTGTATACGAGGTGCGAGTGTTTGAGTAATCCCTGCGACGTTAGAAGTAAAATAATAGACAACATTTCATATTTCTAACAGATTGAGAGAACTTGGCGCCGAGTACACGCTAAAATATTTATTTGATTTTATTTTTCTGTTTTTAAACAAGTATAAGAAAATACATATAATAACCGAAATCTACGACAACTAACTATGACTGAATAGAGTCCATGAATAGAATCAGCCTGAACCGTTCAAAAACTTACTTCACTAACCAATGTCACCTCATTCATCCCAAGACTATTTTGTAGCCTAACAACGTTGTCATGGCAACGGCAGTAAAAGGGGGTTCCTCCCAAATTACAGGCCAAATACGTCGCACGGATTACACGGGCGTAAAAAGGATATAAAACCAGCCGATGATAATGCGGGCCTTTAAATACTTTATGATCAATTTGATCTTGGTACAATGAGGCAGAAGCCTTATCGGAGTACTTTAAGATCACTGAAGATAGCAAAGCTACTAAAAAATCGCGAGAAATATGGTACATTCCGTGATAACTAAGAATGAGATTCGATTTCTTGAAACATAATTCGTGTAGCGACGATGACTTACGAGTGTAATATTGCTGTTCTTCTTCTTAATTATTGATGAAATTTTTTTAATTCACCTTATTTAAGTAAAGAATCTTAAAAACTTAACAAAATAGAAATAATTATTGATGTAGGTATGCAACTAACTGAGAATTTAGTAGTGTACATAGTTATTGTAATCGTTATGAAAAACTAATTAATATCTAAAAATTCAAGTAAGGCTTCAGTACATTTTCCGTTCTACTTCGAAGTTTGTGTACCTCTAAACTCATTAAAGTAATTTCTTAAACATTCAATTTTAGCGGAATATTTAGTCCGGTTTCCTCTTTGTTTATTATTATTATTAATCCGTAAATGGCGGCTCCAAGCTTGTGCCAGTATCAGTTTTTTTGGTTTATAACCAATGCATGACTTCTGTGTTAAAAAACTTATCAAAAAAATAAAAAATAAATTATTAAAACATGAGATGAAATGAACATGAACAAAGATGGCAAGAGAAATATAAATGTCTCCTCATTGGTTACATCAGTGACATTCACTGGCTTTCACCAAAAATTTGTCGTTGCCAGTAAAATTAATTAGTGCCACTAAAATCCGCAATATGGCGTAGGTTGAAAAACACCCTGTAGGGCAATACTATGAGAGTTCTCAAAGGACAGAATGGAGATAACGAAGCACAAACAAACTGCTCAAGTAGCGCCATCTATATTGTACAAAGGAGTTCGGAAAACTTGATAAACATCGCAACGCAATATTGCCTTGTTAGTGAAGAAATTGTTCATTTACCTGTCCGAGATTCCTTCTGCAGTTGAAGCGTGGAGTATTGAAATTGTACCTACCTACTATAGCAATGCACGATCGGTTATATTGGAATTTAATAGTTGACTGAGAGAGCGAAATTTCTTTCTTTCTGCTTCGATGTTTGAATTTTCGGCTTTCCGGCCGTTCTCTCCTAGAGGCCACGTTTCTCAACCGTTCAGTGGGCATCATAATATACTATAAGTATTAATATATATTTTATATTAATTTATCGTAAAACATTCATACTGCTATGAATGTAAAGGTCTGTTCCGGCATATTTGGTTAATTTGGTCGTTACTAAAACTATTTGATGCTAACTGTACAATTAAAGCTGATTATCTTGGAAACTAATGCTCCTAATTCCACCAAACACAGCTAACACACCAATCTCAACGGACAAGTCTTTCGATAAAAAAAAACACACTCAAATTGGTCCGTCCATTTGGGAACTACGATGCCACAGACAGACACACCGATTCACAAATACACAGATACACATGTTAAACGTATAACACCCCTCTTTTTAGGGTTCCGCCAGTAGTTTCGCCATGTACGTCTGTCCGTCCGTCCGTCCGTCCGGCCGCGGCTTAGCTCTGTGATCATTAGTACTAGAAAGCTGAAATTTGGTATGAGTATGTGTATGTATCACGCCGACAAAACGGTAAAATAAAAACTAAAAAAAATTTTTTTTTCGGGTACCTCTCGAACTTCAAAGTGGGGGTGAATTTTTTTTTTTTGTTTCAACCGTAGTTTTTGGGGTGTCGTTGAATAGGTATGTTAAAAAGAATAGGGGTTTCCAAACATTACTTTTTGATAAAGTCAGTAGTTTAGTAAATATTAGTAGTATGGAATTGGGAGTTCTGGCCCACTGCTACGTGTTCGCTTCGCTCCACTTCGCGACCGTGGGCCAGTTCTTCCCAATTCCATATTTTTTTCGCGGACTAGAAGTCCCATCCATATATTTGGAAATGAAACCAGGTTACTTCTACTTCGCGAACGTGGTCTAAAACTCTCAATCGCATATTTGAAAACATGATTGACAAGGTTGCTTCCATGTCATGAACGTGGTCTCGTAATCACATATTTAAAAATTTAATCCGAATTATTTAATATAAACTCTTAAGCTTATAAAATGATGTTATTTATAAAAAACATATCAAGTTTGTTGCACGTGTTTATTTTATATCATGAAGTTTGTAAAACAACCTCAAAGATTGCAGTTAGACGTCGTTTGTTCTTCGCCCAATAAACGCTATTACCGTCATGGTGTACTTTTACCTGATACTATTCGCTGTATAATATGCGGTCCATCTAACTGTGGAAAAACTAATTTGATTGTTGGTCTGCTGCTACATGATCAAGGTCTACGCTTCCAAAATGTATATATATATTCTAAAACCTTGTTTCAACCTATGTATCAATATTTAGAGCAAGTTTTAAATCTGGTTCCCTCAGTGTCATTCCAAAAATATAGTGAAAATGAAGAAGTAATAAGTCCTCATACGGCTGATATTAATTCAATTATGATATTTGATGATGTTGCATGTGAAAATCAAAATAATATACGAGACTATTTTGCAATGGGAAGACATAAAAACATAGATAGCTTCTATCTGAACCAAACGTATAGTAAAATACCTAAGCAATTGATAAGAGACAATGCTAATTTAATTATTCTTTTTAAACAAGATGACGTTAATTTACGACATGTTTATGATGAACACGTGGGAAGTGATATGTCATGGTTCCAGTTTCGTGTAATGTGCGGACAAGTATGGAACGAACCTTTTAATTACTTAGTTATAAATAAAGATTGTAATAGAAATTCTGGATGTTATAGAAAAGGCTTTGATACATTTATCACGCTAGAATAACTGTATACATAAAGAATAATGTTAACGTGTAGAACTTATTCGTTAATATGAAATCATCTAGATCGGACATGAATAATAAAATGAACGAGGAGAAAATATTTAAAGAAAAATTACTCCAATCTGCTGCAGCAGTAAGAAAAAAAGTCAAGGTTCTTCGTGATATTAAATCTAACAATAACATGATGTTGGAAACAATGTTAAAACCAGTCACAGATCCCCTTAATGAAATGGTGAAAAAAGATGATAACATCCTAAGTGTTAGTGACACTGATTTTGATAACAATGGGTTTAAATGGAATAAGTCAGTAAAAACATTAAAATATAGTCCTTCTGAAGATGGAAAAAAAGAAAGCTTAGCTAATAAAACGCTAATGAGAAAATCATCGGAATCTGATATAGATGATAGCGAATATGAATTAAATGACGACAATTCTAGTCAAGATGATTCTATATCACATGAAAGTATCGAGCGAAATGATTCCGAATCAATAAACAATGCTTCATTTAAATCATCAAATTCGTATGCTTCTCCTCGTGAAGATCCTACCTGGCAAAAACAATATATACACATGAGCATTCCTTTTGGTGTACGAATGGTGCGTGGTAAACTAACGCTAGGATCTTATCCGATTTCTGCGAATGATAAAGAACTCAAAATAGGAGAAGAAACGTATTGTTTAACGCAAGGATTAAACGATTTATTGTTTAAAAAAATACCTGATTTACGAATAATAACTGAAGACGATATGCGAATATATAAAACATTATTATTAAAAACAAATGCACATAGACGTGACTTTGACCCAAATAAGCCTATAAAAAGCAACAAAGGCATGAAATATTTAAATATCGTAAAACCACTTTTCAAATCAACTAAACATCGTTCAGTAAGCGAAGAAGAACATGTAACCGGTGATGGTTTACCGGTAATGAAAAAAGTGAAAAAAGACATCTCTTATGTGTATTGGGACGACCCGAATGAATTAGTAGAAAGATTGAAACTGCTAATAGCATCAAGGGATGCTGGCAATACAGGATTAGATAATGAAATCATTTCTATTATCGAAGAACTACGCGAAGCAGGCTTAGTAAATGATATATAAATGTAATATAATCGTAAATTTTTATCAGTTGTAGTTTGACTCGCAAGTGCCAACAATACAAAATGAATATTGACAAATTCGGTCATCATGTACATAAGCGTTTGCGTGCTAACGAGGTTTCTGATCTCAACTACAAGGCTTTGCTTCGAACAAACGGCGCATGTTTTGAAGGAAGTTTACAATTAAAGGGAGTTGCAGAACCTTTGTCACCCGATGATGCAGTAAACAAGCAATATGTTGATCAATATATTCAAAACATGTACGACAAGAAGTATATAGATTCTTTGTTTAATACTATAAGTAATCAAATTCAACAACTTACGTCTCAGTTGCAAATAAACTCTTATACAAATAAGGAGATAGATGAAATCTTCAAGAATATAAAAAATGGAAAAGCAACAAATAGTGAACGAGATCCATCGATCGGCAAGAAAAAACTTTAAGCGAAGATCGGTTGTACTAAAAGGAATTGACGATTTATGGCAAGCCGATTTGATTGATTTACAGAAACTTCACACGATTAACAAAGGAAATAAATATATATTAACTGTTATTGATACATTTTCGAAGTATGCGTGGTGTATACCTATTAAGTCTAAAACTAAAACATCAGTAAAAAGTGCATTCGAATTAATTATGAAAACAACTAAACGCAGGCCTAAAAACTTACAGACGGATTTAGGTAAAGAATTCTATAATAATGAATTTGAATACTATTTAAAATTTCTGAAAATTCATCATTATTCAACATATTCAATCAAAAAGGCATCAATTGTTGAAAGACTAATAAAAACACTTAAGATCAAACTCTATAAATATTTTAGTTTCATTGGTAACTACAAATGGGTTGGTAAACCGTTAAACGATATAGTGAAAGCATATAATCATACTGTACATAGTACAACAAAATTTAAACCTATTGATGTGGATTCCAATAATGAAAAAGAGGTAAAAAAGAACATTTTAAACTCTCAATCCAAAGTGAATAATAGTAAGTTGAATAAATTTAATATCGGAGACCGCGTGCGTATAAGCAAATATAAAAGTAACTTTTCTAAGGGTTATACACCTAATTGGTCAACTGAACTTTTTACAATTAAACATGTGAATAACACTCGACCTGTAACATATCATATTGAAGACCAACGGAAAAACATAATATTGGGTACCTTTTATGAAGAAGAACTTCAAAAAACCAAGTATCCAGATATTTATTTAGTAGAAAAGGTGATTAAAAAAAAGGGCAGTAAGCTGTTTGTTAAGTGGTTAGGGCTAAGTGATAGTGAAAATAGTTGGATTGATATAAAAGCCATTGTTTAATGTTTTTAATAAATTGACTTTTTTCAAACGAAATTTGACATTCTCATTCCTGCTATGAAAGGGAGAGGACTTTTAAATAGTGCAATTAATAATTTACCATTTGAATTACACTTACCTGGTTATAACTATTGCGGACCGGGTACAAATTTGCGCAAAAGGTTACAAAGAGGCGATAAAGGAATTAATGCGTTAGATAATGCGTGTATGAAACACGACATAGCTTATGATAGATATTCTGATTTGAACAATAGACACCGTGCTGATTTAGAACTTTATAAAATGGCTAAACAGAGAACAAAGTCAAAAGATGCTGGGAGAGGAGAAAAAATTGCTTCATGGTTAGTTAGTAAGGTGATGAAATCTAAAATAAAGGCTGGTGCAGGTATAAAATCATTCAAACGCTTTGTTTCTAAGATACGCAGTGAAATAAAAAAGTATCCTAAAATAAAAGGTTGTGATTTAGTGAATCGCGCACTTGTTGCTGCAAAAAAAGTTTTTACTGTTAACAAAAAGATACAGATACCGCGTTTAATACCGATTCCAAAAACCGGAGGCATATTACCGCTGATACCTATTTTTGCTGGTCTTTCTGCGTTAGGATCATTAGCAGGAGGAGCTGCTGGAATTGCAAAGGCTGTAGGTGATTACAAAGCAGCAAGAAAGAACTTAGCTGAATCAGAACGTCATAACAAGATGATGGAATCTATTGCATTAGGAAAAGGGTTACATATTAAACCTTATAAAAATGGAAAAGGATTATGTATAAAAAAATCAAAAAACTAAATAAAAGGTTACCCAGGCGCGCTCTTTCAAACATTGACATTTTAAAACACTCATCAGATATCCCACATTTTCGTGGAGTTTATATGAGAGACAGTTTACCAAAGCGACCTAAAAAAGTAGAATGTGGAATTTTGAACTTAGACAGTTCTGAAAACAATGGAAGCCACTGGGTAGCCTATTGTAAAGATAACAATTATTGTGAATATTTTAATAGTTATGGTGACCTTCAACCTCCGCTAGAATTAATGAAGTATTTAAATAATAACAATATTTACTACAATTATCATACGTACCAAAAATTTAATACCGTAAACTGTGGTCATTTGTGTCTCAAATACTTGAAAAATTTTTGGTGTAATCGATAAATACCTTTGTACAATAAACTGCTCATCATTTACACGATGTCTTTCACTTTGTCTATAACTGGAACATCTTCAACTCTGATAACAAACCATTCACCAGCTCTCCAATTGGATGGTGAATATGAATGTGGACTGTTGTATATATCAACTTTTAATTCGATACCCAATATTGACTACAGAAATAATAAATTCTACTATGGTAAAAACGAAGTAATGGAAATTCCTGAAGGTTCATATGAACTTCAAGATATTGAAGATTTCCTTAAAGAGCACCTTCAAGGATGTACACTTTCACTGACTTGCAATAATAATACCTTGAAAACTTCGATTCTGTGCACTAAAAATATTTATTTTAATAAAGAAAATTCTATAGGTAGTTTACTTGGTTTCGGAACAGAATCTATTCAAGCGAATATATTAACCGAGTCACCTTACCCTGTCTCCATTCTGTCTACAACTTTAGTCCGCATTGAATGTGACATAGTGAGCGGATCATTTGTTAACGGAAAACCTAGCCATATTATACACGAGTTTGTGCCTAATGTACCCCCTGGTTATCGGATTATAGAAACACCGAAAAACGTAATTTATTTCCCTGTAACTCAAAACAGTTTAAATTCAATTACAATAAGAATATTAGACGTCAACAATAATTTAGTAAATTTGCGGGGTGAAGAGATTCAGATATATTTACACCTTAAGAAAAAATGATAGACTTCAATAAAACTTCAGTCTCACTTAAAATAAACACTAGTACTCATCAAGCGATCAAGAAAAGAAGACCTAAAGTTCAACTTACAAAACAAAATAAACAATTTCTCCAAAGCTTAGGTCTATCAAAATGAGTATATTGAACTTAACTGAATCTCTTACCTTTGACAACTCGATCGAGAGTTTTGAATATCATTCGTATAAGCCATACGTAACAAGTTTTAATTTCAACGATGAAATACGTATACCTATTAACCAGCAAGATCTTTACGTACTACCATCAGCAAGCACTTTATACATAGAGGGTACTATAACTGCATCCAATAGAGAAACGAAAGCAAAGGTAAAAAGTGTTCTTTTTACAAATAACCCCATACTTCATCTATTTCAAGATATTCGGTACGAACTTAATGGGATCGAAATTGATAAGATAAAAAACGCAGGGATTACAACCACAATGAAATCTCTTGTATCTATGAATGAGTTCGAAGCTTCGATGTCTAAGTTATGGGGATGGGATGTTAACGGTACAAAAAACACACATGGAACATTTTCTGTGTCTGTGCCTTTAAACAAAATTCTTGGGTTTGCTGAGGATTATACCAAAATTATCATTAATTGCAAGCATGAACTTATTCTTTTAAGATCCAATACTAATTTAAATAGCGTTATACTAAATGCTAATGAATACATAGAAGATATTACAATATCTAAAATAGCATGGCGTATGCCTCATATTAAGGTGTCTGATCGAGAAAGATTGAGCTTACTTAAATATTTGGAAAGAGATCGTGCTATCCAATTAGCATTTAGAAACTGGGATTTGTATGAATATCCGCTTTTGCCTGAAACATCAAAGCATTCTTGGGCTATCAAAACTTCGTCCCAAATTGAAAAGCCGCGGTACATTATAATTGGATTAAAAACAGGGCGAAAAAATGTAGCTGATAAAGATATAACAGGTTTTGATCACTGTAATTTGCGAGATGTGAAGGTTTTCTTAAATTCAACCTACTTTCCGTACGAAAGTTTTGATGTTAGTTTTACATCTGAGAGGTATGCTATATTATACGAACAGTATGCAAAATTTCAACAGTCTTATTATAACCGTGTTCAAGCACCCTTGTTAAGCCCGCACGATTTTAGGAATATAGCTCCTCTATTTGTTATTGACTGTTCTCGTCAAAACGAAACTTTGAAAACCGGTTTAGTAGATGTGCGGGTTGAATTAGAGTGTGAAACTGATATACCGAAGCAGACTTCAGCTTATTGCCTGATTTTGAACGACAGTGTTGTGGAATATAAGCCTTTAAGTAATATTACGAAAAAAAATTCATAATGGGTGACTTCATATTTGTAGATCTTCAAGGATTTAAAACAGACAAAAACGAATTTATTGTTAAAGAATTTGCATATGGCACTTTAGACTACACCCAACTTTTTTTAATTAAACCCCCCTTTCCATTTTCTATATTAACAGTAAGTGAAAAGAGACAGATAAGGTGGTTAGAAAAACATTTTGGTATTATGTGGCATGAGGGTTATGTTGATTACATAGAATTTAAAAGACTTATCGGTAACCACTTAAAATATAAGACGATCTATGTGAAGGGTACGGAAAAAATTCAATGGGTTAAAAGTTTTTGCTCAAACTGTACTGTTTTAGATTTAGGTGAAAAAGATGTACCTAATTTACAAGAGCTGTATAAAAACTATTGTTTTCCTGAGTGTAATTTTAATTGTGTATATCATAAAAAAAATTGTGCGTTAAAAAATGTTATATGTATTAAAAAATGGTATATAGAAAACATGGGCGTGGACGTCTGTGGCCGATAGATATATAGGTTTAGAAAAAATTTAAAGGGTGAAAAATTTATGTTCTGATTGTGTAATTATTGATTTAAGTGAAAAATGTGTACCTAATTTACTAGAGCTATCTAAAAAATATTGTATGTTAGAGTGTATGTATAATTGTGTATATCAAAAAATGTGCTCTAAAACATGTTTTATGTTTAAAAAAATGGTACTTAGAAAATAATAAATGGTTTTGATCTTAATCTGTATACAAAATGTGTTAAAATAAATGTATTTATAAATTTTAATCGATTTTCTTTTTATTTCCTCCTATATAAAACAACATAAAACCTACTGGGAATAACACAACCCAGTCTGATGTAAAATGTATTATGTCTTGATGGCACTCATTGCTCATGATTTTATGACAGTGTGCTCTTGGATATTACCTTAATCATGTTATTGTATTAATAAACTCGTTATTAATTTACTTTAAATACAAAAATAGATTTCTAGTCAAAGTTATTTCATTAGTCTTATTAACTGTTGGATTTGGTTTTAAATTTAGATTTTACAGCAGAAGGAAACCTTTTTAGTTGGAATAAATATTAATAAAACACAAAATTACTGAAAAGATATTTAATAATAAGTAACAGAACAAAGTTAATTATACCTTAATAACTAACGCTATACCCACATAACTTTTTACTGATTTTATTAATGAGACCTTCTGCGTTTTCTATTACTTCATCATACCCGTCACTTGCTACATACTGAGCACTCAAGAGAACATTGTCATCATCTTCTTTGCTTGTATCTGGTCCTGAACAACTTATGTCAATGATTTGGATCCTCACAAGCTTATTCCCCTTACAAGCATCGTTATTAATAACGAAAGAAGGGGGGCGTCCTGTTGAACTTCTTTTTACGATTTTATTAGTCACTTTCCCCTTCCTTTTCTTAGGTGTTGGGTTTGTGATCGCATCAACGATTCTTCGTGATAAAGTCGTTTCTTGTTCAAGTTGTTCATCGAATCCCTCTAACGGATCTTGGGCGTACTGAGAAAACATGATAGGGGTGCAATCTGCCGATCCTGACATGTTTAGAAACTCTGTAAAAAGAAAAACAAAAATGTCTCACCTACATATTTTTCTACGAGCAGGAATTTTCTATCTAATTGAAAGTGATAAAATAAGTTAACCATCGTTAAATATATTTTCTTTAACATTATCAAAAACTAGTTCAAAACTTTAGCTTCTAGCTAATCTAAACTATTTAATTAAGATACAAAAACAAAAAAAAAAAAAAAAAAAACAAAAAAAAACTTACTATCTTGTTGGTTGTGAGTAATGCTCGCTGACGTTCGATGTTGGCAAAGTGAAAGAAAATTAAATTAAACCCGTTTATAAAGGTTTACTAATCATAACTCAGCAAATTTCGAATGCGTAATAATGTAATATGAAGACTTTACACGTGCTTCAGTGCAATTCTAAAACAAGTCTCAACTTGTTGAAGCTAGCCAGTTCACCTGCTCAATTAAAGAAAGGTGAATCATTAATAACTGGGTGGTTATATGTACGTCTTAAGGGTTAGTATGAGATTATAAGTAAAACAACAATATAGAAGAAAATACATTTATTTATTGTATACATACACATATTTAAACATTAAAAAGGTTCTATATGATCGATTTACAATTGTGCGTAACATATTATAGGTTTGTATCTATACATATGCTAATTATAATAAATTTATCCGTCAAACAGTATTGAGGAATGTCCCCAAGCTTTTGTCAATATTTGGTTGTCAGAAATTAAACGCTTATCGTCATTTGCTGAAAGAGCAACTTTTTTAACACTTTGTGTAAATATTTCGTGCTTAATGGATTTGAATAATATGTTTTTTCGTTTTATTACATCTCTTTCAAAAAGGGTTTTTGCATAATCCAAAATTCCAAAACGTTGTACAATAGGTTTTTTCACTCCCTTAGCCTTTTTGATAATATCATCGGTGGTTTTAATGCAATATACTTTTGAACGTAGACCTACAAACTCAATAATCATTTTTCCTTTCATTTCATCCTTAAAAAGTCCTGGTATTTTCTTGTTTTGAATTGGTAACAAATATTTGTTATCAACACTGTAATCACTAGTATCAAAATAAGACAAAAAATGTATTCTTAAATCTTTGAAATAGTCTGAAGTCTGTATATAATACACAAAACTATCTGTATCCGTATAGCACATTTGTAGACGGTTATCATAAAATCTTTTATATACTGAGTAATGAAAATCATACATATGGCTTTTAGACAACTCTAATACTGCAAACCCGATGTATATTGGTTTATCCAAAATTATCATATCTGGTTTCAATTGAACTGCAACTAAATTTTCAGTAAAAACTGAAGCACTATGAAAATTAGGACTTGCGATTAATTTATCGGCTGTTACTTTCTTTTTTGTTTTGTTATTATTGTCAGTCCATTGATTAACTAAACGTACATTAACCCGTTTCTCAGTATTTTCTAAAGTTTTGCCAAATATACTATTATTCATCAATTTACAAAAGTCTTGTTCAAAAACAGACGTAGCTTTTTTACGCAAGTTTGTGTTCATATCAATATATTGTTTCAAATAAGGAGCTTGTTTGAATGTTATAACTCTGTGAATCTTTTTCAATTTTAAACCATGTTTAAGACACGTTTTTAAATGTATGTAATGAATCACATAGAAGTATTTATCATATAAATTAGGTACAAGTTTAGATTGTGTTCCTCCTGGTGGTATACATTTTTCAGGACAAAATGGTAAATCATTATGTTTATCATGTAAATATTTCGGGTAAATAATATCTACTTCAAGAATATATCCATAAGACGAATCATCAGAGATTTGCGTAATGTTTAAAGTTCTGATTTCATGACTTTCTAAAAATCTAAAGTTAGATAAAGGCATGTACTGACACATGCTATAACCGTACAAATTATTACAGTCGATATAAATAAGGTATGAGTCTATATTGGATGGGTCATAATGAGGTAAATATATATTGTTAGCTTTAGCATACCGTTGGGAGGTCATACAGACTCCACCCCTTATTCCGGATTGGATCATCCTCAGAATGTTAAAGTCGTTTATGAGCTCTAATTCGATACCAGTTTTCAAAAGCATGGCGTCAAACGATAAACTAGGTGTTGTTAAATAAAAAGCTGGATCCAAGTCATAATGTTGCTTGCAAGTAGCGCGAAACTTTTCAAAAATATCGGCTAACAGAAGAACATCCGTTTGTAAATAAAGATCGGTATACTCGCCTAAATTACGGATTTTAAACTGATTCCACACTAATTGTGCATGGTTGTAGTCTGCTCTAGAAACGGTTTCATTAGCAAGTGAATTATAAAAACAATCGATAGACGGGAGATGCTTTTCTTCAAAACTTTGCCAGTTATTAATATACTCATAGGGAAACACCCCTTTGCGAGTAAGTAATTGAAATTCTTCGTCATTACAAAAATGCTTTTGTAAATGAATGAAGTCGCGTTTTTGCATAGTTTTTGTTAGTTTATCTAAACTTGTACCTAAAAATTTGAAGGAGTCTACGAAACGAAGTTGAAAATACTCATTCTCGATTGGGATAAATTTAGTAATAGAAATATAGTTTTCCTTGGTTTTAGGTATAACTTTTACGTCTCCTGGTGCCTCGCCCAGTTTCTTAATAAATAAATGTGAATCATAACCAGATAGATTATGAAAAAATATGGGAACAAAACATGGTTGTTTATACTGTAAATTGCATAGGTTATGTGCTGCTCCACGATATTTTCCTGTAATATGACAGTGGTCTCGAACCCGATCAGAAAATAGAAAATGATCACATATATGGCATCGTTTTGCGTTCAAAAAGTTTATCTCGTCATTCTTGTTTAATATTATTGAAGTGTTTGTGGTTAAAACTTTATAGATTTTAGCAACATCTTTATAGATTTCATCAATAAATCTGTCAACGCAATCAGTACCGCGATAAGACACATAACGATTATGGCTTTCATCTGCATTACTTACAATATAATACGCAAAGGCAGCTGGAATATGATGATGCAAAGTAGTTGTGTTAGGTGTATCGTTAGTATCCGTATCCGTACCAGAATCACTAGTGTCAGGTTGTTGTAGTAACGATTCGAAATCTGCATATATCACGAATGGAACATTCTGTTTACGATTAAAGTTTTTGAATTTAATTACTGTTCCTTTTTCTGGTAAAACAGTCACTACTCCCGTACACAAGTGATTTAATAGTTCCTCCTGTTTTATAAAAAATAACAGACAGGTTTCGCAAAAGTATATCTTACTATTATGACGCGTTACTTGTTTGCGCACAAGGCGACTCAAATCCTTAATCAAAACATAATGCGGTGGACGGTTGCCATCATCTATTAAAAGCAAATGTATATTTTTCCTACTTTTCTGATTAATAGCTGTTTCAGACTTATAAAGAGGACCTATTACAGTTTTATTGTTTTTCAAACCAAAAATCGTAAATGAAATCAGGGGGTTGTTCTTTTCAAATATTCTTATGTCATCAAATGTTACTGGAAAAGAAATTTGAGAAATATTTAATACATCACGATAGTGGGGATAAGACGAGACTCTTTCAGAATGTTTGTTAGAAGGATACAAAGCTGCTGTTATACACCACAAAAAACAGCATTGATCATTGTTTTGTATATTTATGCATGCTTTCTTGTTTTTAATGCATTTTGGTAGGTCAACATAGCTGGAACCTCGTAATGGTTGATACTTGTTTATGTTAATCTCTAAATGCGAGCTATTAACAAGAGCCCATCCACTATCGCGATCTTGAAATTCCTCAGTTTTTTTCTTCAGACAGTTAACAATCTCACAAAACAGTGCTTCAAAATCATAACTTGAGTATAATATTTTATTTTTAGTTCCAAAAGATTTTATTGATTGATTATTATCTTTGAACATTAAAAACATTGCAAAAAGTTCAAAATTAACTTTTACGCACGTATGTTTCATAAGAGAACCGTCTAAAAGACATTTTATTTTATTTTTAACAGAGTTCATAAATTCATCGACAGATCTCAGACATTGATCATGTTTTGCTAATATACGATATGTTACGATACGCTTACGAAATGCTGACTCAACTAGTTCAACGCCATCGCATAGTGCTTTGCTAGAATTAATTTTTGTTTTGTGTGCATTGCTTCGAAGATGTCCCACCCATTTAATTTTTTCTACAGATGTGCTACACGGAACACAGAAAGGCATTATGTAATATTGTAAATAAAAACTACTAAACGTACGTCTTAATTAAATTCAGCAACAGAACTCTCAAGATGAACCTACTAATTCATTAAGCCCAGATCTACTTTTGTTATTAAAACCACCGAGATATGTTTATAAGAACGGTTGAAAAAATGCAAATTATACTTAATTAATGCAGAACAAGCATATGAATGAACTGTTAACATCTGTTCCAAATAAAACATAGGATTTAATTGTAACAAAAAAAAAAAAACAAAAAATATAAAATAAAAAATGAATTGAAAATTTGCAATGATTTAGATTTGTTTACATTTTATAATACAAAATTACAATCCTACCCAATTGATATAAATTTATTGTTTTTTAAAATTCTTAAAATAAACAGGTTCAGAATCTTCAAAGATATTGAAGGCTTGACCTAAGAATTTTTGCATTTGATTCCACTCGGAGGAATTTTCATTGCATTGTAATTTAACTGATGCTAACGTCTTTTTATAGCGTTCTTCAGGATCAGATTTCTGATAGTCCTCGATAGTATACACTTTAAGATCAATTAAAAATTTACCGTCTGTTATCGCGGTACGTCGACAGGAACCCGAAGACACGCGACTGGTAAACGATGACGTTGTTTTGATGGGTTTTGAATGAAGGTCGTCGGTGAGTTTTTCCTCTTCTTGTAAAATCTTAAAAATGTTTGTTTCCGCCGATTTTTTGGAAGAACTGAAAGAATAACAATACTTAAGTGATATTTCTATCTATGACATTAAAACGTAACATAAACATTAATTTCACTTCAAACGATAGTAGGATAAGTACCTACTTACCTAGAATTCTTGGTTTTACTGGTTGATGCCCGAGCTTTGCTTGCCGAAGATTTTGTTTTTTTGACAGCTGGTGATGGTGACGGCGTGCGTTGTTGTCGGCTGGTTGAATCAATATCAAACCTGATGAAACAAAATAAAAATATAGATAGAATATCATAAATCACTAATAGTATTATATTAAATTATTTCAATAAAACAATTACCTTGATAACGAGGTTGATGCACGTTTCTTTGTGGTCTTTTTCTTAGGCTCAGGCGAAGGGGTACGTGAATGAACTGAATATTCAGAGTCCGACCTTCAAAACGTAAAAGAAACAAGAATTAGTCAACAAAACTTTATACATATTTTTTTATAATAACCTAAACTTAAAATTTAAAACATCCTCGACACAAGTATCTGATCATCATGAGACCCACATTTAATGAGTCAGATAGCAAATGCTGTCAAAACTGAACATAACAACCAAATTTGGAGTTCCACTAAAAGCTGAATATCATCAAACAAAGCTAGAGAACACTCAGAATAAAATTATCTATGACTAAAAAAAAAAAAAAAACGAAAATCGGTTCATCCGTTTGGGAGCTACGATACCACAGACAGATTCACAGATACACAGACACGTTAAACTTATAACACCCCTCTTTTTTGGTCGAAGGTTAAAGAGATAATCTTTTAAAGTACTTACTAACATTTTTAATTGAAGGTCACAGCTGCTTCACTTAACACAGAAACAACGAATAAGGTGCTTCGAAGAATTTCAGGAAATAAATGAATAAAACGATGGTTTTGCTCGTTTTATAATGAAATATTTGATGATCTGGTAATTTACCTAAATATTAAATTATATCTAAAGAACCAAATTCGAACATTCAACTTTAGACCTAAACGCAATAATTGTCAACCATTTAATATAAATTATAGATTGCTTACATAATCGAACATAATTAAACTTCAAAATATGTTTGTTTCAAGTTAAGTACAATGAAATGCCGACAAAGTATCGAATTATCAAATGAAACCGCTGATTGCAAGTATTGCAATACGTTACACGTGCATACCTATTACCTACACTCACGGTCAAATATTTCGGGTTACTAAAATTTTTTTAATTAAAATGCATAGGAACGGTTAGTTTGATATTTGTTTTACGTACCTATACGTACGTATTGAAATTTAATTAAGTCTATTAATTTAAAATACAAAACGAGCTTTTTAAAAAAAATCCACTTACAGCGCAAGTTTACGTCACCAAATACATATCTTAACATATTTTTATTTTTATTACATATAACATCGCTATTGAGATCGTCGGTTAATTAATATACATGTTATTGTTTCGTGTACTCGACAAATAAACCATGCGTTAGCATAAAGAATATCACACGCTTATTCATCATTTGATTAATAACATGACATGTAATCTGACCTAAGCTACTTTGTACTGACTAACTAAACAGTTGAGACACAGAAAACTTTTTTATTTTTTATAACTCATGATCTTGCAAAACATAACTCTCCTATTGAGGTCGTCGGTTAATTAATATAACATGGTATCGTTTTGTGTACTTGACAAATAAACCATACGTCGGCATAAAGATTATCACACGCTTATTCATCATTCGTGCAATAACATGAAATGTAATCCGATCCCAGATACTTTGTACTGACTAACTAAACAGATGCGACACAGAAAATATGTATTAACTCATATTCCAATATTATGCTAATAAATAGTGTTCTAAAATTGAGTGGTTTTTATTTTACAATTCCTGTCTATTGAGTCAATTTTATATATTATGTTAGTGTTACTATTACTCAAAATTATGGTGCGTATATATTACCGTCTATTTCTGTTATGTACTAATAATGCTGTAATTAATTATATATGTGATTATATTAAACAACGATTACTATTATTAAATTATAGAAACATTTCGGAGGTTTGTCCTACATAGGTACAATAAGATAGATGCAGTAACCACTCCGTTTTATTTTATTCTATGTTGTGTAATGTTATATCATCATATCCGTATCCTCCAAACCCGAGTAGCAAAATGATGCAAGTGTTATGTTAAGTACATTCATTTACAGCGTTATGCTTTTCAGACACGAAGGCACTTAAAATGTTATGCTTCTCAGGATATGTTCACCTGGGCATTTTCTGTTACTTTTTGATTCATATGATATTCTTGAAGTGAGAAGAGGACAAAGCGTATTAGATTATTAACGTTTCGCTTACATCGAGTATTTTATTAATAAGTACAATATTTCAACTTGCATACCAATCGTGAATGAATGAAATTTTAGTCATCTTTATTTCACAATCAACAAGATTGATTTTACAATAACTTAACGATTTGAATTTTCAACTCATAAACAAACTGAAATGCATAATTAATCATTTGTTCGTGTTCAAGACATTTACGTCATATGAATCAGCCAATCAAATTGTGAGGTCTACATCGCGCTTGCGAAGTTTTATAATTTGGTTGCATAAATACAAATAAGCTTGATATAGTTCTCGGAGAATCCGTGGCTATGACAACCGATGGTTTCATGGAAACTCTTACCACTTTGATTCAAAGAGTGTGGCCAACTCTGCGATATTAATTTGGTAACGCATGTGGCGTACCACAGTCTCGCTTGGTTTTAATAATCCGACCCATGGACAGGGCGAGCTGTGAGAAAACACAACGTGGTGACGGTCAAACACATTACGCATGTGGCGTACCGCAGACTTGCTTGGTTTTAATAATCCGACCCATGGACAGGGCAAGCTGCGAGAAACACAACGTGGTGACGGTTAAACACAACGGTTCTTCTGATGCTATACCGGTTGATAGTATGGAAAACCAGTCCACTTCTCACATCAAAGTGTCTGGCCAACTCTGCGATGTGTTTCGTGTGACAAACGCCGTAACAAACCTCCGGCAAACCCTCAATTCAGGCAAATCCATTAGGAGGTGCGTTACGTGGACTGATTCTCGAGCAGAATCAGACCTGGTGGGTACATGCTAGCTGTACCCGTCGCGTTAAGCCTTTTGTTTTTTGAAATAACATGAGTTGTATTTAAGAAATCATCATCAAACGTTTAATTCAGATATGAGATTCGGATTAAATTTTTAAATATGCGATTACGAGACCACGTTCATGAAATGGAAGCAACCTTGTCAATCATGTTTTCAAATATGCGATTGAGTTTTAGACCACGTTCGCGAAGTAGAAGTAACCTGGTTTCATTTCCAAATATATGGATGGGACTTCTAGCCCGCGAAAAAAATATGGAATTGAGAGTTCAGGCCCACGGTCGCGAAGTGGAGCGAAGCGAACACGTAGCAGTGGGCCAGAACTCTCAATTCCATACTACTAATATTCACTCCGAAAATAAAAAAAATTGTGCCCCCCCTCTAACTTTTCAACCACGGATCAAAAAAATATGGAAAAATTCATGAAAATGAGGCCTTATAAGTACTTTCAATAAAAACTATATTGATCAAAATCGGTCCATCCGTTTTTGAGTTATCGCAAAATTTCATAATTTTCTTTAAAAGGACGTAAGTTGACTTCCAGAAGGTAATAAGTAATTACAGTTACTTTGGCGTTTACGACCTTTTTATAGAACTTGAAATCTTTTCGGAACTTAAACCTCGGGCTTAAAACCGCTGTTTTAAGCCCGTCTCTTGTGAAGGATGAACAACTACGGAACCCTACACTGGGCGTGGCCCGACATGCTTTTGGCCGGTTTTTTCTCTTTTTTCGTCGGGGGTTAAAAAGTTCTTATGAAATTACTCCTATGTTACAATGATGACTAAGCGACCCTTAGTAAGTCTTGGCCTCCGATAACAGATGACGCCATTTCTGGCGATCCAGCACCGTTTCCAGAGAGGCAGATATAAGATACAACACTTTGAGCACATATAAATTGATATATCGCTACCACAACCAGTAGGTACACGACATATAGCTCTTTCACCCAATAAGGGCGACGACATACTTAAACCTTGTTTCTAATATTTACAAACCAAATTACCTCGAGATACTTAAGGAAAATTAATTTCGTACCGAGAAAACAAATTTATAATGCAGCTTTATTTTGCCTCCTGTTGCAGACAAATTAAAACAAGAAAGTTGAGGTAAAAAAGTTTACAAAATATAAATTAAAAAACAGCAAGTGAATTGAAATGAGTTTTATTACTTTTTGTTATGCTGAAGGTTTCGCGGTTAGAGTAAAGAAATGGATAAGATTTTTCCTCAGAATTATTTAGAATAAATAGGTAAGTACGTCCAATTAAATCAAAATTCTACTGCATGAACAATAGAATGCATGAATAAATATACGGAGCCGAATGCTGGCCGGTGAAGGATAGCGACGTACATAAACTTCATACGACCGAAATAAAAAATGTTGGTCAGGAGGGGTTACAAGACAGGCCAGAGTTAGAAATGAGAGGAACTTTCAAATTAGCACCCATCACCGAAAAGCTGAAGGAACAGGACACGTTATGCGGAGAGACGAAGAGTATGTCGTCAACAAAGCACTAAGCCTGCCAGAGAACAAAAAAGGTAGAGGTAGCCCTCCGTCGAAAAGAAGAACAAATAGAATGCCTAATTATGGCACTTTTTGGCCGCCAATGTTATAATTGGAACTGTTACGTTGTTTTTTTTTATTACATTTCACAGCATAACAGTTACAACCAAAGCACTGTAAAACTAAGAATGCATAAAGTTTACATATAAGAACGAAGGAAAATTATAAATTACACAGAAGAAGGTCGAACATCCATCATCTCACTGAACCTCAAACATTCATCGCACACATCTCATCTGCTTGCAAATACTGTATCACAGCGTGGCGCTGATTCTAGGAGCGAATTCAAGAGGTGCAGGGCCCGAACCAGTGGAGATTTTCGATGGGACACAGTTCGCGCTGACGGCGCCGCTAATAGATGGCGACAACGGGGTCAGAAAAGGATTCTACTTGGAGTGGGATTATAGACATGCTATATTGTACCTATATAGCATGTACATTAGGGTGTTGCTTAAAAATTAACTTTCAAAAAGTCATTGTCTCACCCCGCCATTATGTTCTAGTACCCTGATTAACGGATGCTAGTTTTTTTTTTTTTTCCTAAATAAATTTTAGAGGTCGCTACCGCTTGATAATGTTTTGGAAAAAACATAATTTAGGTGTCAATATGACAAGATTGGCAGTCACTATTTTATATTTATTTTACTTCTATAACGTTTGTCGATTGCTTGGGAATCCCCCTTGATCGATACATACCCCTCGCCCCCCGGCAGGCCGCGTTCAGATAAGCAATCGGTCGAGTTTAGAGTGCACTGCACCCTAATGCGAAAAAATCTACTTGTGTCATAAAAATTGATATTTTAATTTTCTTTTACTTAATTATCATAATTTTAATTAATTTTAATAAGAATGTATGTAAATTATATTAGTTTATTTGAACATGTTTGTATTGTTTTTCCAAAACTTTGACAGCTGGTAGCGACCCCTAAAATTGGTTTAAAAAAAAAAGCAAAAAAACTAGCATACTTACGTTAATAGGGGTCGTAGAACAAAATGGGGTGGTGAGACTAAGATTTCAGTTTTTTTCCTTTTTTCGCCATATAAGCAACACCCTAATGTACATGTAATTTTTTCTTCGTAAGTACAGATTTCATTTATAAAAAAAACGGCCAAGAGCATGTCGGGCCACGCTCAGTGTTAGGGTTCCGTAGTTGCCCATCCTTCACAATAGACAATAAAATAAAATTTAAATTACGAGAAAGATTTCAAGCTCTATAAAAAGGTCGTAAACGCCAAAGTCACTGTAATTACTTATTTATTTATTTTATGCGAAATGTTTTAATGCAGTATGGCACTTAACTAATATGTGTGACGTTCGAAGTATAAGAACACCGCGCGGCACTTACGTCATTTGAAAGAAAATTATGAAATTTTGCGATTACTCAAAAACGGCTCGACCGATTTTATTCAATATAGTTTTCATTGAAAGTACTAATAAGGTCTCATTTTCATAAATATTTCCATAATTTTTTGACCCGTGGTTGAGAAGTTAGAGGGAGGGGACACTATTTTTTCAGATTCAGATTCAGATTCGTTTATTTGCATATAATACGTAATAAAAAGGTCTTACAATAATCGTTCTGGTAACAGTATTAGTCGACATACTCAACATGCAAATATTAAAATAGTAAAGCTAACAAGTCATTATTCAAATTAAATTATACAGCATTGATAATTACAATTATAAAATAGCATCTAGAAACATTAAAATTATCAAATAATAAAAAAAAATGACAAATCTCATATCAAAATATAAAAAGCGGTAGTTGTTCCTGTATACAAATCCGGCAGTAAGGACCAGGTAGCAAACTACAGACCCATCTCACTTTTACCTGCCATTTCAAAAATATTAGAAAAAATCATTAATTCTAGACTAATTAAATATCTTGAAGAACAAACTCTTCTATCAAGAAATCAGTTTGGTTTTAGGGCCGGGCTATCAACTGCTGACGCTGTTCATGAACTAACTAATTACCTAGTCCAAGAACTTGATAAAGGAAATCAGACAATAGGAATCTTTATGGACCTCGCAAAAGCTTTTGACACCGTCCCCATTGCCATTCTTCTCCAAAAGCTAGAAGCACTTGGTATTAGAGGTACCCAACTCAAATTACTAGCAAATTATCTAGATGAACGCACCCAATGCGTGAGGATAGACAATAATATCAGCTCCGACTTAAAAAACACCGCCTACGGAATTCCACAAGGAAGCGTGCTCGCTTCCACCCTATTCTTGATCTATATTAACGACCTTTGTGATCTAAAAATAGGAAATGGTAAAATAATCTCGTACGCTGATGACACTGTACTGCTTTTTTCCGCTAAATCAGCAGATGACGCACATGAATATGCACAGCGAGGCTTTAATAGCGTCAGCACCTGGTTACGGCATCACCTACTAACACTTAACCCAGATAAAACTCAGTATGTAAGATTTTCCATGCGTAAACCTAGCGTAGAAATAACCTACCGCAAGCTCTATGCCCACATATGTAATAACATTTCATCTGTCAAATGCAGCTGCCCGGACATAACGCGTACCGACAAAATTAAATATCTCGGAGTTTTAATCGACGAAACCCTCTCGTTTAAATTCCATGTGGAAGCGCTGTGTAATAGAATCCGTAAGTTAATATTTGTTTTCAAAAAACTGCGGTCAATTGCGGATGAGCAGCTCCTCAAGACGGTTTATTTTGCTCTTTGCCAATCAATAATAACGTATTGCATAACGTCATGGGGAGGTTTGGCTAAAACCACAATACTAAAATTAGAAAGAGCCCAAAGAGCAATCCTAAAGGTCCATACCTATCGTCCTTACCTCTACCCTACTAACCTTATATACAGTGAATGTAGAGTACTAACAGTTCGTCAGTTATTTATCCACGGCACAGTATTAAGGCAGCACTGCATAACTCCTTACAGCACCGAATATAAAAACAAGAGGCGTAAAGATATTGTTTGCTCCTATAACATGCAAGCAAAACATGCTTTTTCTACAAGATTTTTCATATTTCTAGGACCATTTCTTTACAATAGATTAAATGCGAAATTGGACCTATATCCACTAAGCTTCGCTCAATGTAAGAAAGCGCTTCGTGAGTCACTACAAACTATGACGTACGAAGATACAGAGAACTTACTGGCTGTCATGAAATAAATATTTGTTTAGTTGAATTAAGTTCTTTAGTGTAAATTTTAGTAGTTAAGCTACAATAAGATTACTGTAAGATAGATGAATATGTACTGAAATTAAATAATGTAAAGGCTTTCCCATTGCCTGAAACACAGGGGCAACCCTAGTTCAGGTTATGTAAATTGTGAATTTATTTGTTTTTTAAGTATAGAATTTAATCGTCACCTCTGTACATTATGTTTTATCAATAAATTATTATTATTATTATTATTTATTATTATATAAAAAACAGCAACAAATAATCAAATATTAAAGCTAAAATAATAATATACATTAATAAATTCCACAAGTCAATAAAATTTCCGATAATTATAATTTCATAATGATAAATTCAAAAACTCAGTCACAGTATAGAAACAGTGAGTGGTAAGCCATTTCTTCATTCTTTGGATTTCCCGAGCGAATATTTACAAAACTGCTGACTTTATTATTTTTAATGACCCCTATTATTTTTAAGAGACCGATTCAACGACACCCCACACGCTAGTGTTGGAACGAAAAAAAAAATCACCCCCACTTTAGGTGTACCCGAAAAAAAATTTTGTTTTAGTTTTTATTTTACTGTTTTGTCGGCGTAATACATACACATACTCATATCAAATTTCAGCTTTCTAGCACTTATGATCACGGAGCTAAGCCGCGGACGGACAGACGGACATGGCAAAACTATACGGGTTCCTAGTTGACTACGGAACCCTAAAAATGACTGTTTTTCAATATCAATTAAAAATTTCATAGAATTTTGTTTGCATGAAAGATTCACCTGCGTTCGTGCGTAATGAATTCTGTAGATGAATGAATTCTACAATAAATAGCAACCATTTATTGCTTTCACAATCTTTTGACACTTTCCAAAGAAATAGCAAAAGTAAAAATAGGAAAGGATACAGTAAAAGATATAAATATCGACAATGCTATGAAAAACTTTGAGGGATTACGGATTTGTCAAGACTATGACAGGGCAGTGTGGGAGCAAAAACGTGGATTGTTTGATAAAGGACCATTCTGATTCTTCCCATTTATTTTATATGACAGATGCTTCAGTAACTTGTTTTTAGGATTCCGTACCCAATCGGATGCTGAGGACACTGCACGAGAACAGCTGGATTTCTAGGCAGCTGGACATCCGGACAAACAGGCGTGCGAAATGATACTTGCCCAAGCTATAAACAGAGACGCTTCGCTCTCTGAGTCAGTAAAAACCTGTGTAAGCACGCGCGCGGTTAGTTCTCAGGAATACTACTTTACTTAATTAGATAAAATAAGAAACCAGCTAATTGCGATTCCGACCTTCGCATGCAGCAACGGAACCGTACCACTACAGCACATGCATAATTTATTAAATTAATTAGCTTTTGCCGCAGACTGAATGGCTACCGGAGCAGAGGCAGACCGCAAAGGAGATAGCGGGATGACCTCTACGCTTTCGATACACTTGGCAGGAACATGCACTTCACCAAGACGAGGCTTCGTCAGTTGAACACAAATGTAGGCTAAATAAAATGAAAAGATTAACTTGATTACACTTGATACCACTGACTGGATCCCACCTAATGTACGACGTCGCGGCAGACCACGCCGAAGATGGTGGGATGACCTAGACACATTCCGAAAGGATTGGTCCGTTGCTGCCTTGATCAGAGACGACTGGAAGAAAGGGAGGGAGGCCTTTGCCCTGCAGTGGGACAGTCATCATCATCATCATCATCTCAGCCATAGGACGTCCACTGCTGAACATAGGCCTCCCCTTTGGACTTCCATATATACCGGTTGGAAGCGACCTGTATCCAGCGCCTTCCGGCGACCTTTATAAGGTCATCTGTCCATCTTGTAGGTGGACGTCCTACGCTGCGCTTGCTGGTCCGAGGTCTCCACTCGAGCACTTTTCGGCCCCATCGGCCATCTGCTCTGCGTGCTATGTGGCCTGCCCATTGCCACTTCAACTTGCTGATCCGGTGAGCTATATCGGTCACTTTAGTTCGTCTACGGATTTCCTCATTTCTGATTCGATCACGTAGAGACACCCTGAGCATAGCCCTCTCCATTGCACGTTGAGCGACTTTGAGCTTTGAGATGAGGCCGATAGTGAAAGACCACGTTTCGGTGCCGTAAGTCATCACTGGTAACACACATTGGTTGAAGACTTTCGTCTTGAGGCACTGAGGTATGTCGGACGAAAAGACATTGCGTAGTTTCCCGAACGCTGCCCAGCCGAGTTGGATTCGGCGGTTGACCTCTTTCTCGAAGTTGGACCTACCTAATTGGACCACTTGTCCTAGGTAGATGTATGAGTCAACAACTTCGAGTACCGAGTTTTCAACAGAGACTGGGATGGGCACAACCTTGGCATTTGACATGAGTTTCGTCTTGTCCATGTTCATTTTTAAGCCCACCCGTTGAGAAACTCGATTGAGGTCATCGAGCATCACGCTGAGTTCCTCCATCGACTTTGCCATGACTACGATGTCGTCGGCAAACCGAAGGTGAGTGATGTATTCGCCATTGATGTTGATGCCAAGTCCTTGCCATTCCAGGAGCTTGAAGGCGTCTTCCATAACGGCCGTAAACAGTTTCGGGGATATAACATCCCCCTGTCTTACGCCTCTTCTCAATGGAATGGCCTTTGTGCTCTGCTCCTGAACTCGGACCGACATGGTGGCGTTACTATACAAACACTTCAACACTTCAATGTACCGATAGTCAATATGGCATCGCTGAAGTGACTCGAGCACCGCCCATGTTTCCACCGAATCGAAGGCTTTCTCATAGTCCACAAACGCTAAGCATAATGGCAAGTTATACTCTTCAGTCTTCTGTATAACTTGCCGCAGCGTATGTATGTGGTCTATGGTACTATAGCTTCTTCGGAAACCGGCTTGTTCGGGAGGCTGGAAGTCATCAAGTCTATGTTTGAGACGGTTCGTGATGACCCTTGAAAACAGCTTATAAACATGGCTTAGAAGCGTGATGGGCCTGTAGTTCTTCAATAGGCTATTATCACCTTTCTTGAAGAACAGTACCACCTCGCCTCTATTCCATGCTTCAGGCGTTTTGCCCTCGGACAAGACGGAATTAAAGAGCTTCTGGAGGACCTTAAGTACCGGTGTTCTACCCGATCTCAGAAGCTCTGAGGTGATTCCGTCTTCGCCCGGCGCCTTGTTGTTCTTAAGCTGCTTCAGGGCCATCCTAATCTCGTACAGACTGATGTCCGGGATGTCTTCGGTATAATGTCGGGACAGCTTGGCTCTTGGATCACCTACCAAGCTGTCAACGGGCTTTGCGACTGAAGTGTATAACTGACCATAGAACCTCTCGATCTCACCTAGAACCTCTGCTTTGGTCGACGCTATGCTGCCATCTTCCCGTTTCAGCTTGGTCAGCTGGCTTTGTCCAATAGACTTGTCCTTTGCGAACACTTTGGAGCCTTTGTTCTGCTCAATGGTCTCTTTAACAAGGTTCGTATTAAAGAGCCGCAGATCATGTCGCAAGGACTTCGATATACGTCTATTAAGCTGCCTATATGACCTCGCGTCATCGGGAGACTGCAACTGTAGCGAGCGTCGTTCAGCCATGAGGTTTAAGGTTCGATCAGACAATTTCTGAGGTCTATCTTTACGGCGGGGTCTGAAAAACTTAGACCCTACCGTGTGGACAGTTTCCACTAGCCCGTCGTTGATCTCGTCCACTGAGACAAAGTTCTCCAGTGGGACAGTACATGCTAAAAATAAAATCATAAACTTGATTTTCGCTGTGCCGCGAATTTCTACGTTGCATGACGTAGGTTTACACGTCATGATACGTGCGGCCGCAGAAACGGTCGATAAATTAAAGGGCACCAATTATAGTCTCGGCCCCGAATACCATTTTGTACCCTTTAGGGTCGATCGGTCGATCGGTCTTGGTCCATGGGGTCCCAGCGCCGGCAATCTCCACAAAGATCTCTCTAAAAGGTTGTCAGAGACCACAGGGGACCGAAGAGCTGACAGCTTCCCCGCACAACGTATCAGCATAGCTGTGGGGGAATGCTGCCAGCATATTCGGTAGGTACCCTGCCGCAGGGGAGTAACTTTTTAAAGTTTTAATTTATTTTAATTTTGTGTACGTAGTTGTTCTACTTTCGTTGAATTTTTTATTTATATACTGTTACTTTTCGTTGCCTTTTGTTAAAGAACATATATAAATAAAACGTGGTACTGTGTTTTAGCTTTAGTGTATAAAATACAGCGAGCATAGTAAATGGTAACTTTGGGAACAACTTGATTGATGGAGATAACTACAGTCTGAAGTGTTTGCGGTATTTATCAACGACATGGATGGATCGAGCAGTATATTTGCTACATAACTAGTAAAATACCTAGAAGTAGTGAACTATGGCATCAAGAATATTGGCACTAACAACAACATTTTATTAAACGCAAAGGTCACATATCAAGAAGTTATGAAGTCAGTAATTCCAGTATTTAATACTGTCACGGATCGTACGTCGAGAGACGTAAATGGGAAAAGGGACCCGCGTGATATGGCTCCATGGCTGTAGACGGTGATTTTTTATTTTCGCAAACTGCTCAGTCTTCAGCTGAACATTTTTCATATAGAAGCAAATGTCCTGTTTTTGGATACATTTTTTTGTATCAGTTTTGTCTGTGCCTCAGACCATATGGTCTGAGGTCTGTACCGAATCATGAAATTTTTAAAAAGAAAGACCTAAGGTCTTTCAAGTTTCAAATAAACAATGCAAGGATCGACACACAAAGCATAAGGAAAATTCGAAAACGTAACTAGGCGTTAAGGTGGTAGAAAGGTTAACTCGTTGGACCGGTAATCCAGAGGTACCGGGTTCGATGCCAGGTCTCTTCCGCCAGGTTACGCATTTCAATTTGTCTTTGTGCTTTAATCTTTGTAGCAATGGTTCAAACTAATATTTTTTTGTCGCAAAAGCATTCAATCCTTTACGGAAACATTCCGGTGTAAAAACTTGTAAAATATTTCATTCCATGTCCTTTAATTTCATCTTGAAATATAGTCAAAGTTGCGAAGTCAGACACAATGTTATCACAACTTCTGTCCACGATATCTCAACGTGACTTTTCTCTGTGGAAAAGGTAATTTCAAGTTTGCATTTGGAATTACTGAAATCAAATCGGAATATATTGGACTTTATTCAGATTGTAATAGGAATATTTTATTAGTGAATCGAGTTTGTTACTTTGTTTTTCGGGTTTAACTTTTGCAAATTTGTTAATGTTATCATATTAAATAAGTGAATTGGTTTTTCCTGAGCGCCAAAAGTTCGAACAACGAAATAACTTTTTGAAATGACATTTTCGCCATCAAAAGTAGCTGACAATTTTACTACTGTCTTATGTCAAAATGCGTACTCAAATTGTCACCTATTTTTAATGCTGCCTGCTTTGGCTGCCTGTATCTACATAGTAGAGTTGTTAGTCCGCTGTTTTCTAACATAATTGTGCGCATCGGGTTACAAGCATGAAATTTCTACCACAAATAGAATGTTTCACGGTGATTATTTTCAGATGTAGAGGGAAGTCAGATTCGTCCCCTGTCAGGCGGGAGAGCGGAGTGAATACGGCCAAGTATCCCGCTTTTCTTTCTTTATTGCTGGTCAGTTAAGTCTACCAGGACGTGTTTGGTATCGTTTTCGTGTAAAACAAATATCAGAAATTCATTTTTTATGTTATTTTTGTATAGTTCTATATAAAAATATGGGTGTAATGGCCGAAAAGGTAAAAATCACAACAAGTTTTTTTATTCAGTGATGTAAATTAGTTCAATTTCATGAACATTTTCCAATTATTATTATTATTTAAAAAATTCATTTAATCTGGTTTCTAAAAATATATGCATGTTGGGCACTTCTCATACAAACAGTAGCTTAAAATATATCTTTACGTCAGCGTAACCAACGTAAATCTCCGAACGCATCCTATTTCGCTTCATTAAATACATTAAATAATGATTGTTAACATGCTTTTACATATAATATTTACTCTATACGTCCTAGAAAAACAAATTAATATAATTAAAACAAAAAACATTTTTGCTGATGTATCACGAGCACACGGGCTAATCTCAACATCAACAATTTATTTAAGTTACTGTTTGTATGAAGAGTGCCCAATATTTATATATTTTTAGAAACTAGATTAAATTTTCTATATTGTTATATTTTTTTTGGTTGTAAATATTCAGGAAATATAACTAATTTATCTCCCTGAATAAAAAAAACTTGTTGTGATTTTTACAATTTCGGAAATACAACCATATTTTTATATGATACTATGAATAAATAACATAAAAAATGAATTCCTGATATCTGTTTTACACGAAAACGACACGACACAAGTCCTACTAGCGTTGCCTGATCAGTAATATAAAAAGAAAAAGAGGACCCCTTTGTCCTATTCACCCCACTCTCCCGGAGCACAGGGGACGAATCTGACTTCCCTCCACATCTGAAAATAATCACCGTGGAACGCTCTATGTGTGGTAGAAATTTCATGCTTGTAACCCGATGCGCACAATTTCGCGGCTTAGCAACTCTACTAACATAATTATTTGTCTCCTATTCAAACTGCATTATAGTACATTGTTGTAGAGGCTGTAAAGTAAGCAATAGATTAACGAGTTAATTTCGAAGGCCGACCCGCAGGGGAGGCCTTCGATAGTACGAGTTAATCTATTGCACTTTCAGCCGAGACTTAACATAGTGCTTTTCACGACACGACGAAATATATTATAATACGAGTTTTTCATATTGGTCATTAAACTCGGCGCCTTGTTGCAGCCTCATTGTTGTAAAAATCAGAGCTATTATATAAACATAAAGCTGTTCGTGCCCCCAGATTCAAACGACATAAAGACGATTTTCAACCCAGTTATGAAGAAATAACAAAAATATTCAAACTTACCTCACTTTCAACTTAATTTAGACATTTAAATACTTAGTCTAGGTTACACTCAGGTAAACAACCCTACGATACATTATACACTGAAGGGTCATTGTAACGGTACGCAATATTAACATACGTTCCTAATATTATATAATATTTCGTGATTCAATGTGAACATTATTAAATTAATGACATTATCACATTACAAAACCAATTTTAATATTTACTAAACAATACATTTTGTTTTTTTTTTTTAATATGGCCTGCTGCCCCTTAGCGCATGCGCGCTTCGCATCTCATCGCAATGGATGGAGTCATAGCTTTTCAGCCAAATAAAAAAAAATATGAACTCAATATTTATATAGGTAATTAAAAGTGTTTATTTGTTGAAAACTGTTTATTTGTTGAGAAATTAGTAATTGTAGAAATTCGGATTTTTTTTTACACCCCATAAGTAATTTTAAAATATAAATGTTGATGATTTTCAGAGCATTACCTTTTTTAACAAAAACACTTATTAAAGAGTAAACCTGAGGAGTATTATCTTACTTAAGAAAATAAACTCGTTTGTGGGTATTTATAAGTTTAAGAAAAAAATACACCTCATAAATGACGCATTCTCATTGGTCAATTTAATTTGACACGCAGCAGACGATTAAGCTTTGATTGGTTAAATTGTCGTTTAAGCCGGCCGAGAAAATTAGTCTAAAATATTTTCTAAAAAGTCGTATCTTACTATGAAATTCAAGTGTAGATACGAACTGTTACCGTAAGGTCCAACATTGTTGTCGTGTTGGGAGCTAACATAGATATACAGTTTACAAATGAACATATATAAGCAGTTTTGTGTACTGGATTCAGGTAATCTATAACCACATTTTCGAGCAGTTTCGTGAAAAATAACTTTTTAAACGAGTATGAATATTACATATCATAGGTATTTTTACGCGTCTGTAATTTTCATTTTAGCGATAAGACGCGCCAATTTTCATTGAATTATTCGTCGTACACCAAAGTAGCCGTGCCGTATTTACCCCTAGGCCCACAAGGCCCGTCTAGGGGTCCTCCTTATAGGGGTAAAGTTCTCCTTATAGGCCCTTAGGGGGCCCAATTGCCAAGTACCTTGGGGCCCTCTAAGTCCGAGCCTGTAAAGTAAAGCATTGATTTCAATAAAAAAGTTACATAATGTTAAATTCAAATCAGCAAATCGCTAAATACACACAGGGCGACATTACAGCCAGATGTCGCTAAAGGCATCGAATTAGCCTGTAGTTCATTATTTACTCCACATTATCCCGTTTCACATTTCACCCGCTTAGGCCGCAGAACGTGACGAAAATATGAATATTTTTGATGGCTTTTAATGTTTTTGAAGTCCCAAATGACAGGACGACGAAAAATATCACAACAACTCTTTTCCCTGTAAATTAAGGTATAATATAAAATTATCTCGAAATATTTTCGCAAACGAATCACATGTTTCCTCAGATTGCTATTTAGCGTTAAAACCAACTATTGTCTAAATTTTATTGTAATCTATTTCAATAGGTAAATGATACCAATGTATCATTTACCTATTGAAATAGATTGGCTCAATAGCCATCTCCTTTAAGAAGTTCATTTATTTATCAATGTCACTTTTATGCAGTCTGAATAGCAAGAATCATTAGTCATTACTTCCAACAAAGGCTCCCAGTTAAAAGAGGAATAACTCAAAAAAACAACTTTTTAGGACAAAAAACGATAGTTAGAATTGAACATTAACATTTTGATAAAGCCGAAATATTATTCGATTGGAGAATCTTAATGCCTTTTCGAATGGGCTTATGAGAACATGTTGATTTGTACGTCGTTACTCTACTTATGCCTTGATCACACGTACCGAGTAAACGGGCGAGACAGTGCTCTGTCTCGCCCGTTTGTCTTGTGTGTGACAGGGACGAGAGCACTGTCTCGCCCACTGTCTCGGTACGTGTAATCAAGGCATTAATTTGGATTTATTTGATGAATGTAGTCACGTTTGTGTTAAAATCTTATAAGAATATAAACTTTTTTTATTAATTTATTCTCTACTACATGCCATATATCTTTCGACAAAGTAGTACTAAAATCGAATAATTACAGCAAAGAATTAAAGCTAAATTTAAATTGCTCGTTTCTCTCTAAAGGCAAAATGAATTCGCAGACTTTCTGTCTACATGTGAACCTCAACATAGTCACAAGATTTCAAGTAAAGACTGCAACCCGAAACGTGGACGAGGAACTTCGTTAAAATTGCACAGAAATTTTCTTTGTATTTGTTTATACCACACTTTGCTAAAGGGTATAGCAGGATAGCCTAAGAAAAAGTGCCCCCAGCGTTTTTGGGTCGAAACTATAATCAAACGATGCCTTTTAAGGAGGTAATACCCTGCACAAAGTTTCATCCCTCTGTTACCCCCTGGGGGTGAAAAACACCCGATTAACCCCAAAACTGTTTTATTTATTTTTTCCTAAACTATGAAAGTGACGAATTTCAAATTTTGTACAAATATTAATAAGACTAAAAGCTATATTTAAAAAAAATATGACCCTCCTAACCATTTAAATTCTTGTAAAAAAAGTAAAAAAAAAAAAAAAAACACCCTGTATAACAAGTTCGGCTCTTGGTACACACACCATTTTTTTTCCAAATATGAATCAATTTATATTCTACATCATACAAAAGTTTCATCGACCTAGCCCAGAAGGAACATTGCGAAAATAAAATGAATTGGCTCTTTGGTGCCTACTATTCATTTAACTCCTACTAAGAGCCTTGCATTATTTTTTATTAATAAACAATGGCCTGCGATCGGACCGCTGTTTGTGTCCGATTAAAAAATTTGAAAATCGAACGCGGGAAGTAACGCGGCCGCGGGCTGTGTTTTTTAGGGTTCCGTAGTCAACTAGGAACCCTTATAGTTTCGCCATGTCCGTCTGTCTGTCTGTCTATTTCTGCGCGGTATAAATTACCACTTCGCTACGAAATTTAAAGCAACTCTTTTACGTGAATCCCATAATACCAACGCATACATTACCTAACATGTGAACCTTTGTTTGTATGGTGAAGACTAAACTACAAAGTGGTCAAACCCATTTGCATTTTTGAACAAACCCCCTCTTTTAACCCTCCTAACCATTTAAATTATTGTAAAAAAAAGTAAAAAAAATAATAATCAACCTGTATAACAAGTTCGGCTCTTGGTACACACACCATTTTTTTTCCAAATATGAACCAGTTTATATTCTACATCATAAAAAAGTTTCATCGACCTAGCCCAGAAGGAACATTGCGAAAATAAAATGAATGTACTATTTAGTAGGCACTACTCATTATATTATGCTTAATACGCAAACGCAACGTCTCGGTCCTGCAACCATATAATTAAAAACAAAACCGGCCAAGACCATGTCGGGGCCGGCTCAGTGTAGGGTTCCGTAGTTGCCCATCTTTCACAATAGACGGGCTTAAAACCGCTATTTTAAGCCCGAGGTTTAAATTACGAGAAAGATTTCAAGCTCTATAAAAAGTCCGTAAACGCCAAAGTTACTGTAATTACTTATTACCTTCTTGAAGTTATCGGTTATACGCGCCAGATTGAGTGAATGTTTTAATACAGTATGGCACTTAACTAACATGTGTAACGTTCGAAGTATAAGGACACCGCGCGGCACTTACGTCATTTTAAAGAAAATTATTAATTTATCTGCGATAACTCAAAAACGGCTCGACCGATATTATTCAATAAGTATAGTTTTCATTGGAAGTGCTTATGAGGTCAAATTTTTACGAATTTTTCCATAATTTTTGAAACGTGGTTGAAAAGTTAGAGGGCGGACGCTATTTTTTGGATTTCTATAGCGAATATTTACAAAACTTCTGATTTTATCAAAAAATGATGTTCAAAGACCCCTATTATTTTTAAAATACCTTTTCAACGAAACCCCACACACTAGTTGAAACGAAAAAAAAAACACCCCACTTTAGGGGTAAAAGCGGTACCCAAAAAAAAGTTTTTCTTTTTATCTTTATTTTACCGTTTTGTCGGCGTTTTACATACACATACTCATACCAAATTAGAGCTCTCTAGTACTTTAATGTAATCGGAGCTAAGCCGCGGACAGATAGACAGACAGACAGACGGACATGGCGAAACTATAGGTAAGTTGACTACGGAACCCTAAAAAACACAGCCCGCGGACGCGTTACTGCCCGCGTTCGATTTTCAAATTTTTTAATCGGACACAAACAGCGGTCCGATCGCAGGCCATTGTTTATTAATAAAAAATAATGCAAGGCTCTTAGTAGGAGTTAAATGAATAGTAGGCACCAAAGAGCCAATTCATTTTATTTTCGCAATGTTCCTTCTGGGCTAGGTCGATGAAACTTTTGTATGATGTAGAATATAAATTGATTCATATTTGGAAAAAAAATGGTGTGTGTACCAAGAGCCGAACTTGTTATACAGGGTGTTTTTTTTTTTTTTTTTACTTTTTTTACAAGAATTTAAATGGTTAGGAGGGTCATATTTTTTTTAAATATAGCCTTTAGTCTTATTAATATTGGTACAAAATTTAAAATTCGTCACTTTCATAGTTTAGGAAAAAATAAATAAAACAGTTTTGGGGTTAATCGGGTGTTTTTCACCCCCAGGGGGTAACAGAGGGATGAAACTTTGTGCAGGGTATTACCTCGTTAAAAGGCATCGTTTGATTATAGTTTCGACCCAAAAACGCTGGGGGCACTTTTTCTTAGGCTATCCTGCTATACCCTTTATTCCCGACCCTTGGGTTATTCTTCGGTAAATCTTGCGCGAACAGATCCTCTGATAAATCCTTTAAAAAAAGCCCGGAGTCGGCCGAAACTGCCGGTTTGCCCATCTGAATACAAATTGCCGATTATAGTGTTCAAGATTAACTGGAGTACGATAATGACACGTTTTGTTAGAGATGGGATCATAAACTTCGTATGTTTATGGTTATGTTTAACGTCACATTTAGTCCAGTTTAGGAGCTCCTTAATTATATCATAGCACACAGGCTACTTAACTAATTTGTACCTGCGCCCTATTTAGTCATAATAGGGTAGAATAATACCTACGAGTATGTTAGTCTCAAGATAATTAAATATTTAGTAGACGGGATCGCCTTACACCGACCTTCTTTTCTTACTTTCTCAGACGAACATGGACGTCTATATGGACACTGTGGAAACCCCTGACCTAGTTGTAGTCTACAACTTGTAGAGATTGCAAAATTGGTTATTTTGTCATATTTAAACCGGTTATTTCTATAGAAAAATAACCGGGTTAGCTTTCTCGGACGACTTCTAGGGCAGCTCTTATGCGGTGCGTAACTGCATTGAAACTGCAAACCAACTGTGCAGTTCACATGCAGCTGGCGAGTAGTCGGATCAACTGCAGGTATTGTGTGACAATCAGAACTGCAATTTTGCAGCTGGGTTGCAGGTCCGTCTGTTTCGACCCTAACATGACATTGAAATTAAATTACTCGCTCACAGTTAATCGTCCTGTATTAGATTAGCAAGAGGATTCAAAGTTTGTGGCTAGAGCGGATAACAATTTGTAACTCTTGTCGTTACCATGATAATGCGAGAGTTGAGCCGCAAGTATGCAGGAATGCTTTATGCCATAACACGCCAAGAATCTACAAATTTAATCAATACACCTTAGCAAAGGTTTGAATATTGGAATAATAGATTAAGATAAATTATTCGCGTAGTTATAACTCCCGCATGCCTGTTACACTTTACACGAAATTAAATCGTCCTCCATCAGATTAGCAAGTGGATTCAAAGTTTGTAGCTCGAGCGGATAACAATTTGTAACTCTTGCCATTATCATGATAATGCCGCAATCATGCCGAAAAGCTCTATGCTACAACACGCCAAGAATGTGTGAATTTGATCAATACACCTTAGTAAAGGTTTGAATATTGGATTAATAGATCAATTAAATTATTCACGAAGTTATACTTATTACATACATAAGTATAAGTATGCATATTACACTGCACTCGAAATTAAATCGTCCTCCATCAGATTAGCCAATGGATTCAAAGTTTGTGGCTCGAGCAGATAACAATATGTAACACTTGCCTACTAACTTGTTAATGCAAGAGTTTAGCCGCAAGTATACCGGAATGCTTTATGCTGTAACATGCCAAGAACGTATAAATTTAATCAATACGTTTAAGGCAGTATTGGAATACTCGTCAAAGGAATGGTATTGTAATTGTAAGCAAATTAGTTTAGAAGTATTAAATAGATCGTAGCATAATGTACGTATAAGAAAGTAGGTAAGTGAAAAGTAAGGTATTGTACCCCAGTACTTTACCATTATGTTTCAGTACAGGAGTGTTCAAATGATTGATGTTTTAATGCACTATCCTTTCGTGATCAAATCAAAAATAAGTAAATTCGTAGGAAAATCAATTTTGTCAAACAAAGCTCAGAGATCTGGCAGACGTAAGTGGCAGTAGGTTATGTGCCTCATTGCTCGTAGAACTGATGGTCGTTAGAGCAAAAAGGTCCTTGAGTGGTGACAGCGTACCGGAAGACGCAGCGAAGATGGTTACAAACTAGGAGAACCACTGATCATGGCAAGATTGTGGAAACTCGTTTGCTAAGGACGGTACACGACCAGGCTTTGAGGTGAACCTTTGGGGAGGGGCCTTAGGGTATCAAGGGACGTTTTTTGGTTGATATTTAATAATAAACTGTAAAAAAATGCTTAGATATTGTTGAACACCGTCCATCATTTACTTAAGTATGCAGCCGTATAATGGTCGCGCATAATTTAACCTGTGTTTTACCTCAGAAATTTGCTGACATTTAAAGCTTTGATATTAAAATTTTTCCTCATCATCGTAATTTCAATTCATAGACGCCAACAGCTCTGCTTAGTCTAAGATCCCGATATAGAACGACCTTCACCGAGATGTTTATTTGATGAAATGTATTTTATATTTAATGGAATATGTCAATAAATATATTGCATATGGGTTGCCTAACAAATTTTTGTCCAGGGTATGTTTAATTAATAATAAAAAAAAAAAATTAAACATTTGATTATTAGATAAATTTTATACCAATCGAAAGTATGAAGCCCATAGAATATGCAAACGTTAGGTTGCCTATTCTTTTCCCGTCACAACTATCGGGTAGCCAGGTTTAAACAGGTAAATCTATACTAGCATTTTGCAACGGTCTGATCATTGAATTGAAATTAAATAACATTAAAGATTATTTTATTATGAACACGGTGGTATAGGGTTGCCTGCGAAAAATCAGTCCAGAATTCCGGTTGTCGAATTTTGAAAAGTAAAATAATGCTGCGAGTGAATGTGTGCGACTGAGAGGTCCCAACCAAAACCATCCCATACAATAAAAGAGGACACAGCATAGCAGCTGTTTGAAGTCCGCCCATTAAAAAAAAAGAGAGTGCGCATGCTATTTGTGCTTGAAAATTAAAAGGATAGCGATAGACTCGTATATGCTGTACATCATTTGGGAGTAGTTTATTATTAAAATAGAGAAATAGTTATTTAACTTTTTTTTCAATCAATTAATAAATAAAATAATGAAATAATGAACTTTAATCTGCAAGTAGGCCACAAGGGCACTTTTACATGTCTGAGTCTATCGACATTTCACAAGAGGAGACCACTGTTGAGAAGAAACTCCGAAAGAAACTCATTATTTATGTGTGTATATTTTTTATGTGACACTAAAGTATATATACATCTTTAGTAAAAATCAAGGTTATAGTAATACATATATAATACTAATCTTGCAAATTTTATCTTTATTATTATCAGACAAAATAAAAAACAACAATTAAAAAAATACTTCTGTTTATTATAAAAATTCGCACACATTCACTCGCAGCAATATTTTACTTTTCAAAATTCGACAACCGGAATTCTTGACTGATTTTTCGCAGGCAGCCTTACCACCGTGTTCATAATAAAATAATCTTTAATGTTATTTAATTTCAATTCAATAATCAGACCGTTGCAAAATGCTAGTATAGATTTACCTGTTTAAACCTGGCTACCCGATAGTTGTGACGGGAAAAGAATAGGCAACCTAACGTTTGCATATTCTATGGGCTTCATACTTTCGATTGGTATAGAATTTATCTAATAAACAAATATTTAAAAAAAATTTTTTTTAATTATTAATTAAACATACCCTGGACTAAAATTTGTTAGGCAACCCATATGCAATATATTTATTGACATATTAAATCAAATATAAAATACATTTCATCAAATAAACATCTCGGTGAAGGTCGTTCTATATCGGGATCTTAGACTAAGCAGAGCTGAACATGGAACATTATGTGAAGATGTCTTTTCAAAAATTCCTTGCTAGTTTTTAATGGTTACTATTATGTTAATTATATAATGATAAGATTACAACGTACAGACAAGCGGATGACTACTATTTCACAATAAATTTTTCTTGTCTATGGGTTTTTTTTTATTATTTTATACTTAGATTTTATACTTATCTATGAATTATCTGTAATAATCGATTGATGATTAATGTAATAATTGACTTATTTTCTTAAGTCATTTTCGATTAACTTTAACCTGCTGCTCTGATTGCCGATTAATTGATTTTTATGGAGGGAAAGTTTGAAAATGTAAATAAGGTGCTAAAAGATCAAGTTAGAGATTGCCCGTAGTTTAGTAGTGTGCGATTTATTATCACCAGTGAATTATTATTAATTCGTTTATGGCGGCCCGCAGCTTGTGCCAGTATCAGTTTTTTTGGTTTATAACCAATTCAATAATGCATGACTTTCGTGTTATATAAAAAATCAAAAATAAAACATGAGATGAGATGAACACGAACAAAGATGGCCGATGAATCCCCACCGGTGAATTATCGTGCGGTATGTTGAGTGAGGCCCACTCAAGCCCTCAATTTGACGTTAATATCCGTAATATATTTATCCGAATCCTAGTTACTACTCGTATATTTCTACTTTAAATAGCTATATATTTGCGCTATTTATCCGTTACCCGAAAGGCGTTTTCTTTCTAAATCTATTGAAACGGGATGTGGTGCTCTAATATCCTCTGGAAAAAAACATTATCCTTTGGGTACATTATCCTTTGGAAAATCCAGCTACTCTTTTTTTAATTAGGTTCAAATTAAAATACGGTAATACCGATAAAATGAAAGCGGCAGGATGTGCTGGTTCATAAACGCTTTGTTTTCATGAAAATACGTATATTATTTTATTATTTAGGTCTTTCATATTTTGTGGAGACTTTTTCTCTGTATCATTTTCAATTTAACGGCCTGGAAGCTGCCGAAATAGACTTCTTTATCCGGTAGGTATCTGGCGTTATTTATCTACTTATATAAAATTTTATTTAACCGAAAGGTTATCTGGAAGAGATCAATCTTTTATAAATACTGAGCGCATGTTGCTTTCCTCTAAATATAATATCGGTTTGACGAAACCTGCTATTTGTGATGGGACGAAACCTGTGCTGTGGATGCTGTGGTATGTATTTTGCCAAGATTTTGTCTTTTAAGAAATGTAATTCATATTTCGCAACTAACTATAATTATTTTTCTGAGTGACCTAAAATGGATCTTATAAAGCCTCCGAAACTTGAGCACGCCCATTGTTCCGATCCCGCGCAGCTTCTCGCCGGTTCTCGACTTGAACTTTACGCAGATCTACCTATCACTTTCTGTGCAGTACCGTGAGAGAGTGAAAGGTGACTATACATGCTCGACAATAGTCCTGAAGCTAATGTGATAGTCTGGCCGGGTCGACTAACTGGAGTAAATAAACAACATTTAGAAGAGCTTTCCTCGAATTTTAATTTGTCCAGTGATATCCAAGAAGATTATATCCATACTAATATTATAAATGCGAAAGTGTGTCTGTCTGTCTGTCTGTTACCTCTTCACGCTTAAACCGCTGAATCGATTTTGATGAAATTTGGCATGGAGATAGTTTAAGATCCGAGGAAGGACATAGGATAGTTTTCATCCTGGAAATTATACCTAAAAATATTGAAAAGTGAGTGAACATTTCTGTTGGGGTGCGGTGACCCTGTAGGAAATGAAATTATTAGACTAAAAGTACAATTGCTCTTACATTTGCTTAGGCGCTTTTAATAATCCCTTTTATCAAGTTCCACGCGTACGTAGTCGCGGGCAAAAGCTTGTCCAATTTATACATTATATAAATCTATCAGCTGATTCGCATATTATCCAATTATACGTGTGGCAACACGAAGCTAACTCTGCATTTAGACCCAAGCCTTATTGTAGTGCTAGACTGAAGCAGTCGGCCGGATGGTCTTCCATTCATAGTTAGTGACCAAAGATAGTGATGTCTATGGGGCTTAGTTAACCCTTTGAACGCCAAGATAAGATAAGATAAAGATAAAAATCATTTATTCAAGTAGGATTCATGGGAATCACTTTTGCATCGTCAATAAAATTACACACAATATAATACAATTGAATATAGCACTTACATTTATGAAAACAAATTCAAATATTTCAGCTCAAACGCATCGTTAAAAGTAAGTGAAAAATTAAATCCACGAACTTTATAAAATACATCAAAACATTTTAAAATACATTTAAGTTAACAGTTAAAAATAAATAAAATAAATAAAACAAGAGCCACTAAAGTGGTCGTGTGCTGCTGTCGTGCCTACCACGCCAACGACCACTAAATGGGCAATGGCGGACGCTGTCAAAGCAATTTTCCTGCTGACAGATAAGGTGTAGTTTCGTTCTTTCGTTTTTCAACTATTGGCGTATAAACCACATTTTGACATGGGAGGAAAAGCGTTCAAAAAATTAATCCAATAATGTTAATTCTTACATTGTGTATTTCCTAGCTATTTCTTTGGGAGGTGTGCAAAAAAAGAGAAGTTTTTACTTATTTGAGTATATAGTAAAGTGTAAAGGGAAGGGAACAAACCCTTTGTTATTCTAACAGTTTTTTTTTTTTACATTTTAGACCCATTATTTCAATTTTTTTACTATGTTGCGTTTTTATCTTTTTACCTTACTTTATATTTAACTAGCTGTGCCCCGCGGTGTTACCGGCTCATCCCACGGGAACACTAAATTTATTCGGGATAAAAAGTATCCTATGTCCTTTCCCGGGTCTCAAACTATCTCCATACCAAATTTCATCTAAATCGGTTCAGCGGTTTAAGCGTGAAGAGGTAACAGACAGACAGACAGACAGACAGACAGACAGACAGACAGACAGACAGACAGACAGACACACTTTCGCATTTATAATATTAAGTATGGATATTATGTGTTATATATTTTCGAATTGTAAAACTTTATGCTTGTTCACATATAGCCGTTTTGACCCGTTTATATTCCCGAAATGACTAGTCTACAAAATTCACATGAGCCCGCGTCATTTAACCAAATGAAAATGACGCGGGCTTAGTAACAAAAGCCTTATAGTGTGTAATTTCCAGACTTAGAAAAGGCCTATGTCAAGTTAATTTACATATTATATCAATATAACTTGTGAATAACTCGATATGAGGATTTCTGGACCCTTTTGACCCTCCGGTCAGGAATATTTCATACCCCAGTCATACAAAGTTGGAGTTTAATATGTTACTGATTTTAGTGTTGCCGCGCATTTAGTCTCATTTGTTACTGTTAATAAATATAAACAGATGTAGGGTTAATTTGTTTTAAGTCCCAATAAAATCTGGTCATGACTAGATTCGAAATTTGCTTATAAATTATTATTATCATCTTACCCTAAGAACGTTAACCCACCACGTTATGAAAAATCATTAATGTGGCGCGGAGATAATCCCTTTACCGGGTTACCTATACTCCCACACAAAGTCCGACTCACTGGCAGTGAGGGCTAAACGGCGCTGATACAGATCAAGTCATGTAAAAAAAAAAAGTTTCTGTCAAAAATGACATTTTAGTGACAAGCTTTTATAGCCGACTGTACTTTTCTTTGGATATCCATCAAATACTCACTGAGACGATTCTATAGAGCCCAAACTCGGTAGGATTGCTTTTTCTATTATAGAGGTCCTATGGCCACCTTCCGGTTCCATCATCAGATCAGCCCCATGGTACCATATTATTGTATTTTCATCAAAGTTATGTAAGGATGCAAAATTTCAGCTCAATCAGTTGATGATATCTGCTTCAAAATTGAGTTGCAAGATTCCACCCGAACAAACATACATACATACATACAATGCAAATTAAATAAAAGCTTGTCAAGACATGTTACGATACCCGAATCCAACAGTTTCCTGCGACCTTTACAAGATCATCTGTACATGGTCACCACTGTCTGTCCATGGAGAACCTTTCTGTCCATGCTTCCATCGGTTCTAACTAAGAGCTATGTGCCATGTCCAATGGAACTTAGTGTTTTTGTAAATATATTTTGACGACGGACGTGGCGAAGTGGTTAAGCAACTGCCTACTGAGCCGACGGTCCTGGGTTCGAATCCCGGCAAGGGCAAATATTTGTGTGATGAACTCGAATATTTGTGCCTGGGCCATGGGTGTTATTTGTATTTAAGTATGACATGTATTTATCTATATAAGTATGATTATCGTCGTCTAGTCCATAACACAAGCCTACTAGAGCTTACTGTGGGACTAGATCGATTTGTGTGAGGTTGTCCGATATTTATTTTATTTATATGAGTTACTCCATTAACCTTTTAACCGCCGTAGTCTGATATATAAGACATAATATTTCCAGCTCATTTCGCCACAGTCTGGTAAATAAGACAAATATCTATATATATATATGTATATATATCGGCGGCGACACGAGCAAGTTTGATGAAAAATTGATGGCGGTTAAAGGGTTAAATATTGCATATTACTGAAATTAATCAAAGACAATTAAATAACGTCTACAGGTTCATAAATTAAGTTGAACATGGTTAACCTCAAGTAAAAAGAGAAAATTAAAAAAAGCTTTCAAATCGGATAGCAAATTCAATATTTTTTTAACTTGACACAAAACTCCCTTTCCGCACCACAATTTCCGCCTAGTGACTACTTTTAAAATATTAAAAATCCCTAATGTCTTGTAACAGAATGTTAATAACCGTGAGGTAGAATCGACAGCTGGCGTAATAAGTCGGGACCCTCCCTACCTTGAAAGATGCCGAAGAAATTCTGAATATTATAATTAGATGAGATGGTGACAAGTGGTAGATTGAAAACAGTATTACAACGTAATTATGTAAAAAACGTACAAAATGCGCACATAAATACCATAACGAACAAGTTCTGTCCTGTTGCTAAGTTGGTCCTTACAAATTCAAATATAGATTTAAATAGGAGAGCCATTTTGATGCGGATTTATGACGTCATATTGTTTTTTTATAGAAAATTGGTTTTTGTTTCTAAACCCTATCATGTGGCATATCAAATAAATCGCCTTCGTGATCTAATTTTAAATACATTTCGGGTGTAACTGTAACAACAGCAATAAATTAAAACATAGATTCTATTCAAACTAAACAATTTTTTTAGCAACTTTTAAAAGTTATTTATATCAAAAAATAACTTTTAAAAATAATGTTTATTCAAAGAAGCAATGTAACATGAAACGTTTAATATTGGCGTGACAGCTATATAAATACTAAGGGGGCGTAAACGTTAGACGGACAGTGGAAATTATAGGTATATATGATTTAATTTGTTTGAAATAATTAAATTGAAAACTGTTTTAATTTTAAGTTGCTGAACACAAGTTATTCAGTTTGAATAGTAAAATGTATGAAATGAAATGAAATAAAAAAAACTGAAAATCACTTACGAAACGTACTAAGTTTGTGCTCTTGCAAAATATGACTAAATGATTTGTATTGGCATACATATTGTGGCAAAATTGATACACAATCTCTACTTAAAGGTTGGCCTTACAAGAAGAAATTGTGTACGAATTTTGCTACATTGAAATATAACTACGAAGATTCCTAGAGGATATGAATGATATTTGGGGTTACTGTTCGATTATTCGCACTGTGGCTTTGAGGGCCCAAATTCGTCACAAAGTACTAATAACGTGTGTCACCGTACTAAGAGAATGGTAAATGAGATCCTCGCGTTCTCTAACTGCCTATTTAGCAGGCATTTAAATGGGCTTCAATGTGTTCTCAGCTTTTTAGACGCCAAGGTTTCTTCAGCGAAAATGTTTATAATGAGACTTTGAACGCGTCTCACGCGTCCTATTTTGGTTGTTCTCAATTTACGTCGATGTCAAAGGAAATATGGAATATAGATTGTGGTTATTAATATAATAATGTGAATGTATTTTATTAAGGTCAGATGTCTTCCGTTAAAGTATTAAGTGATACGATACGAGACATTTCTGTGCAAATCGAGCTGCATAAATGTTTATTATGATTTCTTCATTCTTAGCCATAGATACCCACTGCTAAACATAGAGGTCTCGTCTTAAACTTTAACTAGGAACCATCATTACTGCCGCATCGGTTGCAAAAACTCATATTATGATAAGTACAGCCGAAAATTGCTAAATAACCAGAAATTATAGAAGACTAGCTTTTGCCCGCGACTACGTCCGCGTGGGATACGTACAACGCGATAGATATCCACCTAAACACCTTAATTAATAAAAGGGATTATTAAAAGGGCCTAAGCAAATGTAAGAGCAATTGTGCTTTTGGTCTAATTATTACATTTCCTACAGGGCCATCAATGTCATCATGAGTTACTTACTCACTTTTCAATCTTTTTAGGGATAGTTTCCAGGATGAAACTATCCTATGTCCTTCCTCGTATCTTAAACTATCTCCATGCCAAATTTCATCAAAATCGATTCAGCGGTTTAAGCGTGAAGAGGTAACAGACAGACAGACACACTTTCGCATTTATAATATTTGTATGGACTATACCTGTGCCCGCGGCTCCTCCCGCGTGGAATTCGGCCTGTGTTAGCTGCTAATACCTCACCGTATAAACATTCCCTGGACTACGACAAACATTTCAAAACCAAAATCAGCTAAATCTGCCCAGCCGTTCTCGAGTTTTAGCGAGAGAAGCGAACAGCAATTGATTTTTATATATATAGAAGATATAGAGAAGCGAAAAATTTTAAAATGTTATGCACCCGTCTGGCCTTGAAAGCCGTGGGGACGTAGGTTAAAATTCCGCTCGATGCATTTTTTTTTTCAATATTTCGCTTCTATTTATACGTTTAGTTTACGCTAGCAGACGTTATAACGCTGCTACTAATACTGCTTTAATAAAAAAATTACCCGAAATTGCCTCGTTGTGAATAATTCGCGAATCAAAATATCGGCGTACCGAAATCTTTACTAGAACGTTCAAGCCAATTTGCTCGCCAAATTAGAATTCTTACCATTTCTTTAATAAGTCCTTGATTCTTAATTGTACCTAATCTACAGTCAGCAGCTGCTAACATTTTGGTAAACTTCACAGCTCCGATAAATACATCGCTGTATTTTTCCTATATTCAACATCGCTTTTGTTTCGGCCTTCTCGCAGCAGTCATAGATTTCTTTTATTAAGTGGCAAAATTACATTTTAAAGAAAACATTGAATTTTACACCTATCAAAGTACCTATAGTAAGTACGTACATGTATCTCATCGAGAAATAAATATTATTCGTCGTATAATAACAGCTACTTCGAATAGAGCACACGGCTACAATAGACATTGGTTTTCATGTTTCGGACTTACTTAGAAACTCCTATTATTTCTATTACGTCCACACGTCCACATTCTCATCTCGTCCACATTCTCAACTCGTCTACATTCCCAAGTTGTCTACATTTCCAACTGGTCCACATTCCCATATCGTCCTTATTTTTTATGGAAAACGAGCAAACGGGTCGCCTGATTGAAAGCGAAAACGTCGCGCATTGACCCCTGCAAAACCAGAGGAGTCACAAGTGCGTTGCCAGCCTTAAAATGATTATTTCCATCTCTTCCTCAGTCCCGAATCGCCCACATCCGCACTCGTTCTTCGCTGTCTTCGCCGCTGTATGAATGTACAAATTCTATCATAAGTACGGATATTGTTTAGTTCCTTATTATTATCTCCTTTATTTATTTTAATTCTTAGGCTAGGTTTTTACAATATCTGTATATAAAAAGTAAAATACAATAAAGAAATTACAAAATATATAAACATATTATAAAAAAACCTAACCTAGGGTGCCGCCGGCAGCGGGGCAGGGCCCAGGCTACCGGTGGTTAGGGCTGCAGAGAGTGGAACCTCCTGACGATGCGCGCCGTATCCAGGAGTACCGCCTTCTGTATCTGGCCCTTGATCCAGCCACCTAGCGAGAGTCTCTTAAGATGTTTGTCGAGACTCTTCGCTATAAGACCGTTCGCCGAAACGACTATCGGGACAATGATCGTCGAGTCAACATCCCACATGGCGGTCACCTCGTGAGCCAAGTCAAGGTACTTGTTGAGTTTGTCCTTCTCAGCCTTCACGAGGTTCTCGTCATGGGGGATTATTATTATTTAACCGACTTCCGAACGACCGAAGGAGGTGGTTCTAAATTTTTTACCTCGATGATAGGAATTAGGATGACTTTCGAATGTGGACGAGTTGGTAATGTAGACGGGATACGAAGTGGAACATTTGGGAATTGAATGTGGACGAAATGGAATTGTTGACGAGCTGAGAAGTTGACAAAATGGGAAAATGAACGGATGGAACGTATAATTCAGTAAGATTAGCTAAAAATTTGGCAAAATGAAAGGACAACTTTTATCTATCAGGATATGTAGGTTATAGAGCCAAGTTTAATTTTATCTACTCTCCCCCCCTCTCAGGGGTGAGCGTCACCCCCCCGCGCCCTCGAATGTGTCCCGGAGCGCGGTATTTTCCACTTTAGAAGAAAACCGTGTACGATACATACAAAGTGTATAGGAACGAAATAATCCTGAATAAATTTACTATAAACCTTTCATACATACAAAAGCGATAGCACTTATACAATCAGCGCAATCTGTTACCAAATACGAACGTTTTTAATTATTGATCTTTTTTTTCTGCTAAAAGGTTAGTTATGTCAAAAACTGCACACTTCTCGGCCAAAATATGTATGACAAAAGTAAAGAATGGACAATATTCTTTCTAAAAATGTATAATTTATTTCTGTTACTCTTTAATTTACCGTTGCAATGCTATTTTTAAAATTTAAGTCATTTGGCCATTATGCGAAATATAAATATTCGTACTAGTTAAACGGTGTTACTTGCAATACCATAGACTTCTTATATGTTTTTCTGTAATCTACAAATATTGAACTATATCCTGTATTTTTTTATTTTTTTTAGACTTACTATTTTAGGAAATAAGGGATGTGTGGGGAAATGGTCAAGTATTGCTCATTTTCGTAAATAACTTCAAAACCGTTTAATTTAGGATAATGAAATATATATATTTGAGATGTTCATAATGTACCCTTTCATTTGATATGTCACACGATATACTTTGCCATTTTTTTTATCTAATTTGCCCCCTATAACTGGCCCTCATGTCAAAATTTATTCATTTTCGTTACATTACGTTACACGTCCATGTTTGGGTCATCAATTTACATATGTGTACCAAATTTCAACTCAATCGGTCCAGTAGTTTCGGAGAAAATTCGCTATGATTATAGTAGGATCCCTCGTGTGTCTGTGTCAATCCGTCCGTCTGTCATAGCCAATTTGCTCCGAAACTACTGGACCGATTGAGTTGAAATTTGGTACACGTATGTAAATTGATGACCCAAACATGGACGTGTAACGTAACGTAACGCAAATGAATAAATTTTGACATGAGGGCCAGTTATAGGGGACAAATTAGAAAAAAAAAATAGCAAAGTATATCGTGTGACATATCAAATGAAAGGGTACATTATGAACATCTCAAATATATATATTTCATCATTCTTAATTAAACGGTTTTGAAGTTATTATCGAAAATGAGCAATACTTGACCATTTCCCCACACATCCCTTATTTCCTAAAATAGTAGGTCTAAAAAAAATAAAAAAATACAGGATATAGTTCAATATTTGTAGATTACAGAAAAACATATAAGAAGTCTATGGTATTGCAAGTAACACCGTTTAACTAGTACGAATATTTATATTTCGCATAATGGCCAAATGACTTAAATTTTAAAAATAGCATTGCAACGGTAAATTAAAGAGTAACAGAAATAAATTATACATTTTTAGAAAGAACATTTTCCATTCTTTACTTTTGTCATACATATTTTGGCCGAGAAGTGTGCAGTTTTTGAGATAACTAACCTTTTAGCAGAAAAAAAAGATCGATAATTAAAAACATTAGTATTTGGTAACAGATTGCGCTGATTGTATAAGTGCTATCGCTTTTGTATGTATGAAAGGTTTATAGTAAATTTATTCAAAATTATTTCGTTCCTATACACTTTGTATGTATCGTACACGGTTTTCTTCTAAAGTGGAAAATACCGCGCTCCGGGACACATTCGAGGTCGCGGGGGGGTGACGCTCACCCCTGAGAGGGGGGGAGAGTAGATAAAATTAAACTTGGCTCTATAACCTACATATCCTGATAGATAAAAGTTGTCCTTTAATTTTGCCAAATTTTCCATATATTGCAAACTAATTTTCTTGGATTAGTACAGAAGTTAGCGAACAGAAGTTTGCTCGTTTTTAAGGAACTAAAAAAGCCGATAATTTGCCAATCGAACTCGCGCGTCGAGGATTCCGTGCAAACGTTGAAAGCACTTAACAGCTCAAACAAAAAAGATAAACTGCACTAAGACACAAGCTAAGCGACTATACCTACTAAGAGCAAGATTTTTGCAACGGCAAAGATAAGTGTGTCTCTTAGTACAGTTTATCTTTTTGTTATTGTAAACTACAAAACGGTCTTCAGACATTTTTATTTACTTGTGCTACATGATGTTACTTCTTGCCATAATTCATGAATCTAGGTCTACGAGAAGTACTCTATAGGTTTCGATTCCCTTGCGAGCGCCAACAAATCCAGCATAAAAGCTCGTATCTTTTGATTGCGTTGACTTAGAATTTTGATTTTTTCACGATTCTCAGGGGTAGCAAACCTGGGTATTTGATATAAATTTCATGCATTCTTAAGAAAAGGGGGTTGACAGACGATCAGACAGACAGTTTTTGCCGATTTAGGTAAGGAACTCGAAAATTTCCTTTACTCCTCGTATAACTAAGTTTTATTTTTTTATTGAATACTAAAGTCGTCAGCAAAAAGATTACTTCAGAATATACCTGGTTGTACAAAAACTTAGGTAGTTAAGAGTTTTGGGACGGACTTGAAAAAGTCTATTGAAAAAGTATTTCTCTCACGTCAATGTGAAGGGTCTTTTCGAGCAGATAATTGGACGTAGTTATGCAATAATGTTCCAAACCACAGCGACCTCATTTTGAGATAAATGCAACTTTAGGTTTCAGTGGTACACTTTTTTGCTGTAACCAGTACATACGTGTAGTATGTGTTTTTTTGTAGAAATATATGTTCGTTACTTGATGATGACATATTTTTTAAAAATTATATAGTATAAAGGTACGTATTTAGAGAAATAGGAATTGGAACGTTTTTACAAAATGGTTGTTTGTATGGACTCTAATCCGGAATGATTTTGCTAAAACGTTCCACGATGTATGAAACATTACTTTATTATAATCTTAACAAAAATAAAGTCAATAAATAGGTGAATGTTTGCTAGGAATATAAATAAAAACAACAAAAATAGCAATAAGTAAGTCATAACCTTTATCCATCTTCATAACCTTCTATATCAAAATCTGGCACCGCACCGAATCCATCAACATCATCGAGAATATCCTCAGAACACTAGAGCTTTATAAAATTGAAGACAATCTTTAGGTATGGTATATTGGTACATTGATTGCAAGTCAGCTAATTTTGCAGGAGCGATTGGTTTGCCATTAGGCCACAGCAAACAGAAATCAGAATCGCTTATGTGCCTGGTTTCCCCTTCTTTTTTTTCAATTGTCAACTCTTTATAATCTTCTTCCAGTGATGATCTCATTAAGATAGAATGCACTCTATAATTTTTTATAAGAATCTCTTTTGCATGTAACCAACTAACTTTGCTTTTGTCAGTAAATTTCTTTCGATTGGTTATATTTTTTCTATTTTGCTTGAACTATAAAAATCAGTCTTCTCCATTTTATATACTTGTAGTGGTTTCACTTCCTTACTACGTTTAATTGTATCGATGTATTCTTCAGCTGTATACACGCGTTGGTGGTGTTTGAGAGCTGTTTCTATTTTAGAAAAATCCGTGTCATTCGGTAAAAATGTATGGCCGGACTCAAGAAATCGAAATGAGACGGTTTTCAAAGTTGGATGGGAGCTCAAAATTGATTTCATCATGAGAACGATTTTGATATTTCTGTTCTGACCACCGCAACAATCGCTCCATAAAATTAAGTGTGTGACAGTAAAACTTACTACTACTTTGGCATTACGAATTTCCACCTCTAACTTATCACACGTGTTACAAGTATCTTTCTTTAATGTTATACACTTCACTCATATATCGACAGGCGTTTATCCAAAAGTATGGCAATGACCGCAAGTACACTTCTTTGAACTATGTGAAAAATATTTTTTATTCCAAATTTAACCTGAAGTGTAAAACATTAAAGAAAGATACTTGTAAAACTTAGCTTCTGGTTTATATATTTCTTAAGGCATGATCCAACTTCCTGGGCTCCTCTTCCTGCTTCTCCTTCTACCCATACATAACAGTGCCCAATGTCATCAGATGCACTACGAATACCACTATTGTAGAACCACAATTTCCTTTTATAAAATGCTACATTCGTTGGTATGCGGGGCAAAGGTAATGTCTTCTCTAAATCAAATGTTAAGCATTTGACTAACGGTGAATTTTTTGCTTGCACAAAATCCAGCTTCATTTGGTTTCTTACATTAGTAAACCTTTCCAAATGTTGTCTTTTTTTCTGTAGCTTTTTCTTATTCGTCGGTATTTTTGGCATTACGAATTTCCACCTCTAACTTATCACACGTGTTGTGTTACAAGTATCTTTCTTTAATGTTTTACACGTCAGGTTAATAAAAAATCTTTTTCACATATAGTTCGAAGAAGTGTACTTGCGGTCATTGCCATACTTTTGGATAAACGCCTGTCGATATATGAGTAAAGTGTAAAACATTAAAGAAAGATACTTGTAACACGTGTGATAAGTTAGAGGTGGAAATTCGTAATGCCAAAAATACCGACGAATAAGAAAAAGCTACAGAAAAAAAGACACAACATTTGGAAAGGGCTACTAATGTAAGAAACCAAATGAAGCTGGATTTTGTGCAAGCAAAAAATTCACCGTTAGTCAAATGCTTAACATTTGATTTAGAGAAGACATTACCTTTGCCCCGCATACCAACGAATGTAGCATTTTATAAAAGGAAATTGTGGTTCTACAATAGTGGTATTCGTAGTGCATCTGATGACATTGGGCACTGTTATGTATGGGTAGAAGGAGAAGCAGGAAGAGGAGCCCAGGAAGTTGGATCATGCCTTAAGAAATATATAAACCAGAAGCTAAGTTTTACAAGTATCTTTCTTTAATGTTTTACACTTCAGGTTAAATTTGGAATAAAAAATATTTTTCACATAGTTCAAAGAAGTGTACTTGCGGTCATTGCCATACTTTTGGATAAACGCCTGTCGATATATGAGTGAAGTGTATAACATTAAAGAAAGATACTTGTAACACGTGTGATAAGTTAGAGGTGGAAATTCGTAATGCCAAAGTAGTAGTAAGTTTTACTGTCACACACTTAATTTTATGGAGCGATTGTTGCGGTGGTCAGAACAGAAATATCAAAATCGTTCTCATGATGAAATCAATTTTGAGCTCCCATCCAACTTTGAAAACCGTCTCATTTCGATTTCTTGAGTCCGGCCATACATTTTTACCGAATGACACGGATTTTTCTAAAATAGAAACAGCTCTCAAACACCACCAACGCGTGTATACAGCTGAAGAATACATCGATACAATTAAACGTAGTAAGGAAGTGAAACCACTACAAGTATATAAAATGGAGAAGACTGATTTTTATAGTTCAAGCAAAATAGAAAAAATATAACCAATCGAAAGAAATTTACTGACAAAAGCAAAGTTAGTTGGTTACATGCAAAAGAGATTCTTATAAAAAATTATAGAGTGCATTCTATCTTAATGAGATCATCACTGGAAGAAGATTATAAAGAGTTGACAATTGAAAAAAAAGGGAGAAACCAGGCACATAAGCGATTCTGATTTCTGTTTGCTGTGGTTTAATGGCATACCAATTGCTTCTGAAAAATTGTTTAATGTATATTTTGGTCTAAAATAAAATGTTCCACATATTTTGGATCGCTAATGCCTTACGGTTTTAAAGACCAATAGTGTTACAAACAGACGTGGATCATTTATTGCAAGAAAATGTACAAATATGGATTTTGTGAAAACGTTCCAACCTAATAGCAAAAATGTTACAAATAGATGTGGATCATTTTTGCAAAAAAAAAAGAGAACAATAAGTATCATATGTGTTTTGCAATAATGTTCCAAAGTCCATGAAACATTTTTTGCATAACCAAAATTATAGTATGCGTTTTATAGCAATGTTCCAAGAGCATTGAAACATTATAAGGTAATAATATTCATGAATATTGGTTACTAAATTTGTTTCAATTTACATGTGATGTTTTGTTTTCTTTATGAATATCCTTGTTTGGTAAAAGTGTGGGGTGGAACATTTGGGCCAAATTTTATCTAAAAAAATAAGCTATAAGGACTGGAACCTTTTACCTAGATGATTTTAATATGTGGAAAAAGGTTCACTGGTTGTGTTATCTCAATTTTGGGCGAGTTGTGGGTTGGAACGTTATTGCATAACTACGTCCAATTAAGAACGAATCGACGTTCTGATGAAAGAAGTTTTAAACAATAATATATTAATGTCTAAAGCATTTTTTTCTTGTATTTAGGGTTTCGTACCTCGAAAGAAAAAAATAACCGGATCACTTTGTTGTCCGTCCGTCCGTATGTCTGTCAGAACCCTTATCTCGGGAACGCGTCAAATTAAAACCATTACTCAGGTCTACAGTCCCTTAAAGCTCTGAAAATAATCAAACTTCTAAGTTAACATAAAAAAAATACTCTGCCGTTGCCGCAAAAAACGTCAATTACGACATTCACGGGTCAAAACTTATAGAATAGGGTATTTTCCGTTGACCTCTAGGTCAACGGAAAATACCGTCCGTCTGTCACCAGGCTGTATTTCAAGAACGGTGATAGCACAGTTAAAATTTTCACAGACGATGTATTTCTATTGCCGCTATAACAACAAATACTAAAAATAAAATAAAATAAATATTTAAGGGGGGCTCCCATACAGCAAACTTGTTATAGATTATGGTACGGACTACGGAACCCTTCATGCGCGAGTCGGACTCGCACTTGCCCAATTTTTATTAAAGCATTACCGTCTGCTATCGTAAACCAACTGTTTATATTTAATTACCTGCACCACTAGCATAACTGTCATAAGCGACTATTTCTCGCGCGAGGTAATTACCCGTCTCTTTCCGTGCAGTAATGTGAGAGAGTGACGGGTAACGCTATCTCGCGCGACAAGAATTGTGCTAGATGGGCAGGTTCTTCAGTGGTCTTCGAGACAACGGTCATTCGAAATCACGAATCCGAAACGAAATATTATAATAAGGTGTGAAAATCGTGTAAGTTTAAATCATTATTATAAATAATGACACAAAGGTAAATAAAGAAAGAAAAATTGAATGCGATCCACTACAATCTAAGCAGGGCTTGAACCTGCGACCTCTGCGTTACAGGTGAATTGCTCTCCCAACTGAGCTATTAGATCGTTACGTCAATCACACCAAATCTTTCATTCCATAAGTCTTACGCTACTGGAGCGCCCTCTGCGTCCTATGTGTTGAAATGTTTATGCGCATTAGCCATACCCTAGGATGTACGCTTTACACGCACGATCCCCTGCCCCCATTGCTTTACAGCAAGTGTGAAAACTGCGAGAGAGATGGCGCTGTTCTAAATATATTTATAGAATCTTTCTTTTTGTGGTATTTCCACATAAAAAATTTAATCGATAAAAAAAGATTCTATAAAAATATTTAAATCATTATGTTAATAGTATTTGCATCAGAATTTTCAAATGTTTCTTGAATTCTTTATTCTACATCTAATTCTTGATTCAATTACCTTGTTTTTTGCCCGAGGGCCCTAAAAGTTAACTGAGAGGTAGTTGGAAATCTGGCTGAGCACTTAAGACAGCAACCTATAAATTACCTAAGTTTCAACAAGTTCAGAGGGATAATTACCGAGTTTTGGATGCCACTAATGGGCCAGGGGTCTGATTTCATGACTTTTTCATTTCATAGTGCAACTACCTATTGCCCGCGGCTTCGCTCGCGTTAAATCGTCTACACTTTCCTACGAGAACCATGTTTTTTTCGAGATGAAACGTACTCTATTGTGATAAGTTAATGTATAAACTATCTCCTGTTACCAAGCAAATCTATCCAGCCGTTACAGCGTGAAGAAGTAAAACATACACACACACACACACATTTTTCTAAATACGGATATTTGTAAAAGTGTTTTGTTTGCAGATGACCATATCACTAAAGTAGAGGTCCTGTATTCAGACGACACAATACCTAGTAACCGTCATGTAAGTAACGAAAACCTGTCGCCATAATTCCAATGAATTTACAGGAATAATCAGATGATACTCTGACTGGCGAATTCACATCACTTGTGTGTCGCGAAGCTGTAATGTCAAATTAACGTTTAACTTTAATATCATTTGTGACATGACAATCGAGTCATCAGAGGGCAGCACACGGTTATTATGGAAATCCTTGAAGTAAACACATTTTCACGTTGGATCCATTATCATAACAAAACAAGATTATTCGATACTATGGACGTATATCACGTCCAAAATGTCGAGATAATTATGTTTAAATACACCTTTTTATCGCACTTATCGCTTAATTGCCATTTAAAATAGTAACACAATTAAAACCTTCTTTCTTTTATCAAATCAACTGATAAACTTATCTGTATCACAGACCCTACAAACACATAATTCTGGAGCTCCAGATATCTCAACGCCACACTTAACTATGACAAGGGTGTAAGTCCGTCACTATCCCGCCGACTTACCCTCTTGTTCGAACAAGAGCCCGATCGAAATGCCCTCAGGTCGAATTGATAGTGGTCGCGTGCTAAGTAGGGACGGGCAAAGGAAAATATATATCGTCATTTATCGTATCGATATGTTTAAGCAATAGCGATATGTATGTATAGACTAAACAATATACATTATACTCGTTTATATATATTTAGTTATATCTATATTATTTACACAAGTCCACACGCCGCCATTTTTTCCGCCAATACGCTATACCTTCAGACACAGTTGTCTCTGTGACACTCACCATATACATGATTTTTAGACGAACAGACTTTTTCCTTGCTTGCGTTTACAAACTAAAGACATGTTAAGCATGAGCAGACCACGGTTGGATACATTCGACGTTATACGTACAAAGCTTTTGATCCTAATTTTGTTTAGTCGGAAATAATTAAAATAGTCGAATATCGATATTTCCAGATTCAAAATATTGACGGTAAAGATCGCGTCACGCAAAAAGGACGCTGTCAATCTTATTGTTCTTTTCACGTGATGCGACTAATATTTAATTTTCGGAAAAAACATCGATATTTTTACACAGGCCTAGTATTACGGTTGCGTGTCCATTGATAATCCGTTTTATTGTATTGCAGGCTTATTTAAATTGTTGAAAACTAGGTAACAAATGTTTGCCATTTTAAAAATAGATGGGTTTCGGTTATATTATCTACTACTACTATATATAAACTGTTACTTTGAAAGGAAAGGTGTAATAAGTGCAGTTTGTGACCGTAGTTCATAGAGCACCCAATATTCATTGGGTCCCATCGTTTGTTCAAAACAAATGGAAGTGAATTTGGCTTTATAAAAGCCTAAACTTAAACTAAGGATACCTGCTTTCCATATTAGTGTGTGTGTGTTTTTTTGTCAATAGAAAAAATTAGGGTAAAGTGGGAGCACTACTTAAGATTAATTTTTCCTCTATAGGAGACGGTAGGTAGTCAGTATGTCTGTATTATTTTATTGTGTTATTTTACGGGGATGGCATATAAACTTGTCGCTAAAATCCCGATTATACAGAATTTATGGCAAAGGTGTATTTGAATGTAATTTTCACTGACTACATATTATTATTCATTATTTGAGCCTTCCTAAGATTTCTTCTTCCGGTTGCCTTTGTCACTAACCCTGTGACTACCCATTTTAAAAATTTAAATAAAGAAGCAAAGAGATAAAATAAATGAATGCTGAATATAATCCGTTTTTTACTTATTTAACTGTGTAACAATCGCAGAAACCGTAGAAATTATTATTTAATTCCATTTTATTTTTTGTGGAACTTCTGCTCATATTTTTAACAAAACACACTCAATTTATTGAATTTAGGTCACTGATTCGATTGGCCATTATTAAAAGTTGGGACGGACTGACTAAACTGAGTAAAACAATTCGCAACAATTCAACAATTTTGAATCGTTGTTATAAGTCAAATGGAAAAACGGCTCATTCCGTGCAAACATAATGCGATTTCCATTCATTGATTACGGAAGGGATCACTAAACAACAGCATATTTAAGAACAACTGAGGTAATTGTGTCCATAGAGGCAAGTGCGTTTTTTCATTATATCAAAGAAACGCAACACTTTATAACTACCACCTCTATATTTTTTAACCCCCAACAAAAAGAGGGGTGTTATAAGTTTAACATGGGTATCTCTGTGTGTCTGTCTGTGGCATCGTAGCTCCCAAACGGATGGATCAATTTCAGTGCGGTTGTTTTTTATCGAAAGATATGTCCGTCGAGATGGTTTTTAACTATTTTTGGTACTGATTCAGGTTTTCTACGTTTTATTGTCTTACAGTTGAATGGCAATAGGTAGACACATAAAATATTTATAAAGGTACCTATGACTACTATACTATAAACATAAAATACTAAAAACAAAAAGTTTTTTTTATTTGATCATATAGAACCCTTCGTGCGCGAGTCCGACTCGCACTTGGTCGGTTTTTAGACGTTACTTAACTGTATCAGATTTTATTAGATCTCACTACCAATACAAGCACTCAGTAGATGTACAAATACAAACTCACTTAAGGGACTGTCTCCGCGCCACAGGAGTAAACTGGTACAGCGCATTGGCCAACGTGCTGCAACGTTAGGTGCAGTCTAGTTCTTGTTAAATTTGCTCCCCTGTTTGCAATTCTGTTAGGGTTTATAAAAATTACTCGCATAATCTTTGCTTATGTTTTTGCAGATACCTGGACGCGTCGGAGCCAGACATACCCATCTGCACCTGCAAGAACGTGTCCAAAAAATGAAAAAAATGAGCAAAATGTGATCAAAAAATATCTGAACACGCCTCTATGCCATTGAAAATAGAGGTGAGCTGTACCCAAGGTGTAAGAAGTTTGCCCGTGCCACAGTAGACGTTGGCTACTTCATTTACTTTCCGCTCATACCGCCATCTATTCGATATTCCTTGAACTATTTCGTATGACACCGAACCTAATGGCCCGAATGTTAATAAGTACCTATATTTAGTTTGTGATGTATAATCAGCCCCAAAATTATAATATTAGTGATTAAAGATTAGGGTAGCCATCGAATTTTGACAGTAAGTTCGTGTTTCAACTTGGTATTTTTATTTTTACTGTAGTTCATTGAGACAGACATATAAATACGAACTTGGCATTTAAAATATGATGGCAAGAGTTAATTGACTATAAGCGAAGGTGGCATAAGACTAAGTTTAACAATAAGTTCATTGTGTAATGGGGTAAGACGTGGGTAAGACTAATAGCTAGTCTTCTCCTGGTGATAGTCTTACCCCACCTTCCCTTAGCTTTCTATGTTAGTAAGGCTAATGACATATCAATATTCTCCTCCGTGAACCAAGTTTTAGCATCTTCTGGCCTCTGGGTATTTCTCAGAGCGTTTCGACCGCTATGACTTTCCTGTCGCATTGAAAAAATGGGCCACAACAATGAAAAAAAAATAACACATTTACTTTTTACCGCAAGTACAATAATATACAGTTTTCTTTTTTTTATACGTGACAGGAAAGGATAGCGGTTGGAACACTGATAACTACCTGTATGTATACTTACAGCCCATTATGCCATTATATACTATCGCTCCCCTACTTAAAATGAGCCATAAATTGAAGGACAGACTGACTCACGACCCGAAGCAATCAGTCTTTCCACTGAAACTGAACCTCAGGGAGGAATCCTCTCTCCACTCCTGTTTTCTATATTCATTAATTTCATAACCGCCGACTTTCGCTCTTCGTACCATCTCTACGCAGACGACTTGCAACTCTACGAACAGTGCAAAGTGATCGATCTTGAGATCGCCATTGACAAATTGAACTTTGACCTCCTGCACATCCAACAATGGTCCGAGAAATTCGGACTATTTGTTAATCCGTCAAAATGTCAGGCTATTATCGTAGGTAGCTCCCGCCAGCTCGCCAAAATTGACCTTGACACTCTCACGCCACTAAGTTTTAACGGCATACCTATTCCTTTTAGTTCGAGCGTCAAAAATTTAGGTGTTCACTTGGACCGCACTCTAAGCTGGAGAACGCAGGTTGCCGAGGTTAGCAGGAAGGTCATGGGTTCTTTGCATGCTCTTAACAAACTTAAGCACTTTTTACCCATTAAAACCAAGACCCTGCTTGTTCAGACGTTAATTTCACCTATAATTGACTACGGTGATGTGTGTTATCCGGACCTAACCGAGGAGCTTCTGAACAAACTGGAAAGACTTCTCAACAACTGCATTCGTTTCATTTTCTGTCTCCGTAAGTATGACCACGTGTCTTTTTACCGCGCTCAGCTCGGCTGGCTTCCTATCCGTCAACGACGTGAAATGCGAATGCTTTGCACTCTCTTCTCAATTCTCAAAGACTCGAATTCTCCCGAATACCTCAAAGACTTCTTCCAGTATTATGGTTTAACTCTTAACCGTCAATTTCGCTCTTCTGGCAATCTATCTCTTTCTATCCCTCCTCACCGTACAGGTTTTATGTCCAACTCGTTTACCGTCCAAGTGGCCCGCCTCTGGAACCGCCTTCCCCTCAAGATCAAGCAAGTCCCGAACAAGTTAAATTTTAAAAAATCCTTGCGTGACCTCTTCTTTAGCAGAATGGAGAAATCTTAGCATATCTGTTTTGATTTTTAGTCCATATATATTTATATTATGTATATATAATAAATATATGTATTTATCTATTAAAACCTATTTAAGTTAGTTGCACCGCCCACAACTTATCTGCTTTGCCCGATGGTTGACTGGTAGAGAATGCCCTATGGCATTAAGTCCGCCTTTTGTACGATTTGTTTTTCTTTTGTGCAATAAAGATTAAATAAATAAATAAATAAACTGGCCGGTTAGCAATTTTCTGAATCAGATAACGTACTACTGGACTAAATGAATAGCAAAACAGCCTTGAAACGTTTATAGTGGCCAAGCCCCAAAATCAAGGTTAGATGCCTTTGATTAAGATTGGTAATGTTTAAACCACCCATTATTATTATGGTAATAGCTATAGCCACATAAATATAAGGTACTGGCCATGAAATTGTCGACACGGCGTAGGCTGTTTTCACATTGGTAATTTTTACGTTGCATCATTCAAATCACATATTTCAAAGTTATCCTAATCGTAAGGCTAGTCGCATTATGTACATGGAAAAATAGATAAGTAAGCTTTGACAGAAGTTTTCACTGAAAAATTGCTACTGGGAGAACGCTCACTGAGTTAAGTCTCAGTAGAACGTTGCGCGACCTTACCATCACTTTTAAAAACCTTGAAACTTATTTTGTCTACGATTTTTTTAAACGAAAGCCTAGTTTGACGATATGGTTCTTAGCAAGTTCTTAGCTATATTGCTGAAAATCCGCATCCGTTTCCAAGCTTTGATTCAAAGTAGTGTAGTGACACATTGAAGGCAAGAAATTCTAACTCTCTATGTGGTGATGTCCATGCTTAGTAGCATTTTTATACCGCTCATTAAATAAGGGTCTCATTTAAATTTTGAATTAATAGTACAACGTATCTTTCCCACCACGCGAATGCTGAGCTGCGAAATAGTCTAATGTAAAGACGCCCTTAGATCCGGTGTATATTTTATGGTTATTTTAGTACATCTTGTTAATTGTTAGCGTTTCTATACCATGTTTAATTAGAAATATTGCAATAGGTTGCTTTTCGACGGGAATCCACCAGGACCAGATCCCAGGAAATGTGCGAAAAATACAACTTTGCGAACATCACTTTAAAATCGTACAACCGTACCGGTGACTGACGATGTTCGTAACAGACGTGACCACATTGCACACTGTACGTGCAATTCATTACCGCATAAGCGAACCACATATACCTATTTAAACAACTCAGCGGGAGTCTAGAAACAAGGAACGTAGGTAATCAGCGTCTCATGAGCGCTTATGTGGTACAATTAAGTGCAGACATACTCAAAGTTTGTGGGGTCCGGTCTGTTCATGCTAGCAAGGGCCAAATTAAATATGTAGCAACCGCATACTAGTGTTAAATTAAGTAAACGTGAGAAACTTCATCCTGTACTCGATGGAAGTTATTCTATGTTGAGTTTTACCTTTTGAACTCTTAGAGACTATACATCTCTAAGAAACAGCTTAGTGTAGTATGACACTCAGAGACTTTATACATCTCTGAGGAAATTTAATAATTTTAAAATATTTTATTGCATGTTATGACGCCTAGAGACCATATACATCTCTAAGAAATTTAGGTTTAATAATTATTTTCTATTGTAAATTATTCACGTTGACGCCTAGAGACCTTATACATCTCTGTGGAATTAAATTAATTAAGTAATTATATTTTATTGCATGTTGTGACACCCAGAGACTTTATACATCTCTGGGTATATTTAATATTATGAATTTATATTTTAATGTTCTCACTTAACATTGATTTGGAGTATCTATACATCTCCTTTACGTGTACCAGTGTAATTAGTTATAACACAATGTAATCATTGTAATTGTTTTAATTATTATTTACGAAAAAATTACTTACTGTTGAGTTTCTTTCGGCTTTCTTCTCAACAGCGGTCTCCTCTTGCGAAATGCCGGTAGATTCACAATCTGACTTGTAAAAGTGCCCCTGTGGCCTACTTACTGAAAAAAAAGACATACGTTGTCCTTAGTTTAACTGAATGTGATAGTGAATTAGATAATTAATTACTGAGCTAAGCTGTACTAAATGAACAATGCAAAGATCAACACACAAAGTATAAGGAAAAATTTGAGAAGTCTTCTCACAGTGGTGGAATGGAATCCAGAGGTACCGGGTTCGATTCCCGGTCTCATCCGCCAGGTACTACAATACGGTGTTTGACTATAGTAAATATAAATTGTGATGTTGAAACCACTAACCAAACATAAAAAAAATATGCGGAACCAAATAAACTATCACTAACTTTTGGACGTTATACTATTTTCAACACACTTGCTCGTAAAGTGGTCCATATTAAACTGTTTTTATGGCCGTAAAGTATCCTATAAAACACGCATGCTTTTGACTTTTCTATTACGCACTAGTGTCTCTACTTTACAGTTTTTTTTTAAATTTCAACAAAGAGTTTTTACTTTTATGTAATAAGCAAAATTTTTGTGAATAAAGTAATTGTGATGCATTAAACGCAATAATTAAACAATTATTTTCATCAAATTATTTAATTTTGTCATGTAATTGACACTAATTTGCATCAGGTATAATTAAAAATATATATTAATATATTTTTAAGATTTGGCTGTTTGACGGTTTCGTCATTGCTTTCATTTTGCACCTGCGCGCGCATAACTAATTCAACTAATGCAAGGCGTGTAAAAAATAAATCTCCGCGCCATTTTGCTTTGCATATAACTATAATTTTTAACAAAAAAAAGAACCGACTTCAGTAAAACTAAAAAAACTAGATCTGTGGTGTTCATCATCAGTTTCCTTACACCAAATCCTATTTACTGAATGTAAATTCTTGACTTTATCAATAAATTACCGAAAGCGCCGTACATGTCCCTATAACATTTGAAGAGTTCCCTCGATTTCTCCAAGATTCCATCATCAGATCCCGACTTAGTGCCAATGGGACCAACTCGGAGTTATACCCTTTCGATAAAAAAAAAAATTGAAAATCGGTTCACGGTTCTCGGAGATATCGAGTAACAAACATACAAAAAAAAAAAAAAAAAAAATTAGTTCGAATAGAGAACCTCCTCCTTTTTTTGAAGTCGGTTAAAAATTTGTTTATTCTTTTTTATCGCTGTACTTAGTTTGTGACTGATTAGATTTACAAAAATGTCGGTTTCTAGTAATGAAGAAGATTTAGGTAGATGTGGAATTGATGCCTCCGGAAATACTTAATGATGCATAAAATGCTACTGACAGCCTGTTGCCATTGAAATCTAATGAAAAGTATCCAATAGCCTATGAAAATTTTGGATGCGTGGATGAGATTAAACGGCGCATGGCTATCACCAGGTCCGCCATGGATCGGCTCAGAAAAATATGGAGAAGCAGAAACATCACAAAGGTCACTAAAATGCGACTTGTCAGGGCATTAGTGTTTCCCATATTTCTTTACGGTGCTGAGACGCGGACTTTAAGGGAAAGTGAGAAAAAGAAGATAGACGCTTTAGAAATGTGGTGCTGTAGAAGGATGCTTGGCATAACCTGGACACAGTTCCGAACCAACGACTCAATCATCCAAGAACTCGGCATTAAGCAGGCGTCTTTCATCCATCGTCCAATGTCGTATTCTGACTTTCTTCGGACATATCACACGTCGAGAAGACACTTCTGTGGAACGACTTGTGGTGCAGGGGAAAGTCGAAGGCACTAGAGCGCGCGGTAGGTCACCGATGCGATGGACCGACCGAGTCAAGAATACACTCAATGGTCCACTCCACGAATGCACAAGAAGTACAGTACGGGAGGAATGGCGACAGATTGTAAAGTTTGCTACCAACCCTGATGTGACGACCACGACCACTCTGACAAGAGTGTGACGACAAAGAAGAAGAAGAAGAATGAAAATTTTATTCATTGGAAATCCAGCAAAGAAGCCAATTTGTTCTCGGAAAACGTATTTTTAGCTTATTATCATGAGCTAGCAAATAAATATAAGCCTACCTCGCTGTGGTCTATATCTACTCCATGTTAAAAAGCACTGTTCTGAACAAAAATGGTATTGACATAAAAAAACATATGCCAATCTGATTGCGTTCTTGAAGAGGCGCTCAGATGGTTACAGAAGTAAAAAATCTAAAGTATTGTGCTCAAAGGCCATCGAAAAGTTTCTGAAAGAAGAACCGGATAGCCAGTACCTAACAACAAAGGTCAGTTGAAATTGTTATTTTATTTAAATACCTACGAAATTTCTGTACCTACACTGAATGATTATGTTTATAAAAAATTAAAACGACTACTCATGAGGCTACTCATCTACTCAACTATTTTATATTTATACCTATATGTTTTATATCTATGTAGGTAAGTGTGTATGTATTGTTTGGCAGCCATAATATCAAATCTAAACGACTAGACTGATTTCAAATATTTTTGTTACAAAAATAACTGGACATCCGCTCAGACATGCAGGCAGTAGTAACTAAATATGTACGCGACGAAGATGATTAATGCACTCAGTGACAAAGCTCTTAAATAAAGAAAAAAAAAAAAAAAAAAGGATGATTAATGGCTGACGGAAACGGCAAGTGCTGTATGTACTACATCTAACGGAAGTTAAAGACTGATATAGTTACGAACTAAAAAACCGATATTCAATAGCAATATTGAGTACCACGATACTTACAAGATCGTCAATCCACCATCTCAAGGCCGACCCACGCTCGAATTCTTCAGGAATTGGGTAGTCTAGGTACACCTTTTTTTATTATACCTAATGAGTTCGCCAGTAAAATTATCAATAAAAGTTGGACATATATAATTTCTTTTTAATCAAATAAAAAATAACATACATTAAGCACATGGAAGTTCGGGAGTGTAGTCGTTTTTTTATCGATTGATGATAGTTGCGTTTATCACGTGATAAATAAGTGACAAAGCATCTGTCACTCACACTCGCATTTTCTCAAAACGTGACGGATGCTTTGTCACTTATTTATCGCGTGATAAAAGCAACCATCATAGGCCCGCAGTAGGCCCAACGACGAGTATCAAATGAATAATGTCAGTTTTTCCTGATTCACGGAAAGTGACAAACCTTTAGTATGCCCATCAGTGAGTTTGCCGCTGCAAAATAAATGATTGATCACGAAACGTTATGAGAAGCACGTTCCCAATATCTCGAAACCTGACTTAAAATAAAATTCCGAAGTGTCCCTTCGAGAAATTCTTAAACAACCAAGTTCGTTTCGTCTGTTCAATATTAGATTTGCGGTGTACGTCATCAAGAAGTTTGGCCAAAAAGCTAAGCTTTCTTGGGAGCCAAGCAATTTTGCGATTAAAATTAATTACAGGCTTCTAGAGATTAGTGATCAAGTTGAAAGGTTGGTTGAATTTGGACGGTTTATTTTGTGAGTTTTAATTATCTCATGCTACAATTAGCACCACAAGAGTAACGATCCGAGAGGCCAACTAGCAACATTCACAAAAAAGTATATTGGCCGAAGGGTGGGATGTTCCAGCGTTTCCGGAACCGCGAACTCATGTGAACTCACATCCCTGTTGAAAAATGTGAACTAGTTTAGTTGCGCATGTTTTTATTCTTTGTATTTGATATCTATGTCCGTTTTAAGGTTTGTATCTATGGGCCACAGTTGCCTGAAATAAAATGTTTTCATTAATTGCCTATCTGAGAATTTGCTAGCTTGAAGTTTTTTAAATAGTATCAGTAAAAAATATCTGATTAAATTAAAAATAGAATATTGCGTGAAGTTCTGCACTAAATAAATGTTAGAAGTATTTATTGAAGCAATGTTTAATTTAAAGGCTACAAAATAATGGCACATTTATTACACAAAACGTATGACCCTCCGTCAAGGGCAGCCAGCGCATGATTTAATGGCTTATGTGAGTTACCCATAACACTGCTCTGTGCAAAAAGGTCTTAACTGACCAGTATTTACCACTTCGATAGGTCCTTTTGGGAAACCATCGAAGCTGCCCGTGCGGATTGTAAGAAGGTCGTAACTGGCTGATATGCACAATTGTATTAAGCCCTTTTAAAAGCAGGAGAAGTGGGCCAGGGTGTGATTTATTAGAGCTTCGTGATTGAAGATGCAGGCCACATCAATCAAAAGTATTAGAAACTGTAAGTGCAATAAAATAGCTCGATCCTGAGATGATGTGAAGAAATAAAGGAAGCAATAATATTTGTTTTTACTACATTTTATTTAGTATTTCTTAATGCAAAGAATTAACATGGTGAGTTTAAAGATAATGACAATGGTATGGTATTTATACATACGGACAAAGTGGTAATTTGAGCACTGGCAAATTATGTTTACTAAACTGTTTACTATTTTTCCCGAATGCTTAGAGTTCCAGTCCTATTTTTTATATAAAAACAAGATAACCAAACCAGTTAAACCCAACCCAATAAATAGAGCATAACCGTTTGAGCGTGAAGAAGTAACAAACATACACATAAACACACTCACAAACTTTCGCCTTTATAATATTAGTCAGTGTTCGTCTGTATTGAAGCTTTGTGTACGTATGTTCGCCGAATTTATCCGTGAAATGTAAACGGAGTTTTTTTATTTATTGAGCTATACCTACAACTACGGGAAAACCCGTTGTCATTAAGTCAGGATTTGATGAATTGACTTACCTTTTGATCTCACGACTGGTTTTCGTTTTATTAACTTACTTAAATGAATATCTAGAGCCAGTATCATAAAATTGACCTGATGATGGACCCTGGATGTGGCTACTGGATCTCAGGATTGGTTCAACGTTGATATGTGTAGTTTTCGTTTTGTTGGTGTAGGCAACCCTAGGAGTATGACACGCCCCACATCGTGCTATAACCAACGACGTTGCACGTCATTCAAAATTACCAATCAGGGGCGTGAGATCTCCATTATATCGCCATCTGCCACTTTTGACGTGACAGATGGCGAGAAGATCGCTACTTCGCCAAACCGGTCGGCTAATTCTGGTAAGCTGATTCCTTTGCAAAAGCGGCCAATAACAAAAGAGTGCGGCTTCTATAGTGTCTTAATTCTATGCTATTAGCTATTTTCAGCACTGCAGTCGAAGTATAGGCGATAGCGTTATGCCTATGCCGTGCGGGGCGGCAATAATATCGAGAGCGCGCCCTTTCACACTGCGGTATGTTAGGCTTACACATGTGCACGGTTTATGCAAATGAATGAAGTATCGATGTTATACAGGGTGATTCAGGAGTCGTGTGCTGGCGTTATAGGGGTGATGGAGTGAATTACACTGAGCAACTTTCACTGTGGGGCCAACCACAAATTCGCAAAACAAAAGACAGCCGTTCCATACATTTCGAATTTTCTTCTTCTTGTTGTGTCGTATTCCTCATTGCTGAGGGTCGTGACCTCTATTTATCACTTCAGACGATCGCTATCCACTTATTTCGATCTACCGCAGACCGCATAGCGTCGGGAAACATGGCCACCGATGTGTCTCGAATCTGATCGGTCCAGCGCATGGGACTCCTTCCTCTTGGTCTTCTGCCTTGAATCTTTCTTGAACATATCGGATAGTTAGCGATCAATTAGCTAGCAATTATCTACTAAAAAAAAACACGATTTCGTGACTGATTCCATAGTGAAACTTGTTCAGTGTGGCCCTCCCGATCATCTCTATAACTCCCGCTCTAGACTCCTTAATCATCCTGTATAATAAGCCTGACGTTTCGGCAAGTTTACTGTAACCGTCAAAGGTTGATTGAGAAAAACAGATTTTTTTAAAGTACATTTGTGAAAACTACACATTTTATAAAAATATGAATTAAAAAAATCAAAAATATACTTAGGTGTATACATGCCGGATAGGCCTAACGTGTAAAGACAATTACACATGTGCCAAAAGGGAAAAATATCTACCAGCGGTCACTATACAAGGCGCCCATGAGCATTGCGAAAGATTTAAACCACGCATTCCTGAGGTCCTAAGGAGTAATAAATCTTATATGAACCTAGGCCACTTTATGCTTTTTTTTTTTTTTTCATACAATAAATACTTGTTAAAAAAAATAATAAGGCGGTACTCCTGACGATGCGCGCCGTGTTCAGCCACCACCGAAAGATAGCAGTTATACTTTTAAAACAAAGACTCTACATAAACCACTTTTAACACAGGTTTTTTTATACCGTTCGAGGTTCAGAGTTTCCAGTCTCGTGTCTTGCTTGAAAAGGGGTTATAATTATACCACTACATAATAAAATAACGACTATATAATTATAAACCCTTTTGACGTAGTCGTCACGTCATGTTCCCTTGTCAAGACGTGTTTGAGTAGTGAGTCAACGTGTACAACGAAGTGCCCCCCTCTCCTCCCGCCCTAATGCCTTGATCACACGTACCGAGTAAACGGGCGAGACAGTGCTCTGTCTCGCCCGTTTGTCTTGTGTGTGACAGGGACGAGAGCACTGTCTCGCCCACTGTCTCGGTACGTGTGATCAAGGCATAAGTCAGACTGATTCGGTTCAGTCTATTCACGACGCAGGCCATGCGCCCAGTGCGCCCGCGACGCCCGCGTCACCCCAACCCATGACGACAGTAGGTAGGTATGTGAATTTTAACTGACTTCAAAAAAGGAGGGGGTTCTCAGTTAGGTCGATTTTTATTTTTTTTAATGTTTGTTACCTCAGAACTCCTCAAGTCATTTATCAGTCGATTTGGAAAATTATTTTTTGGTTTATGAGTAGACATCTCCAAGTTGGTCCCATAAAATTTTGGTGAAGATCTGATGACGAGATCCATGATTTTGGTATTTATTACAATAGTTCAAGCATTTACACTCGAAAATCACCATTTGGTGAAGACAAACTGATAATGAAGACACAAGCCACCAGTTAGTACTGAGGACTCAACCAACTCCCTGTGGCGTGGAGGATAATCCCATTAGCGGGTTATACTCCCACACAAAGTCCGACTACTGGTAGTGAGGGCTAACCAGCTCTGACACAGTAAAAAAAAAATACGAATTGCCAACAACACCTCTAGTACAACTGTGACACACGAATCTTTCTTGCGAAAGATTACCTTTCTCTTTCTATGCAATACTGTGAGATAGTGACAGGTGACGCTATGCTGCGCGACAAGAGTCGAGAACCATAGTTGTGGTTGTGCCTCCAATCTGACTCTTTCACCGTATGGCTCCTTATCCGTTCAAAAATTCTAATTGTTTTAGACATTTATCTCTATGATCAAAAACATGTTTCTTAACATATTATCAATGTTACTACTTAGAACAGGGCCTTTGCGATTTTTTGGTATATATTTGAAACGGTGGTAGCCTAGTGGTTAGGGCATGCGACTTTCAATCCGGAGGTCGCGGGTTCGAACCCGGCCCGTACCAATGAGTTTTTCGGAACTTATGTACGGAATGTCATCTGATATTTACCACTCGCTTTTCGGTGAAGGAAAACATCGTGAGGAAACCACCTAAGCCCAATAAGGCCTAGTTTCCCCTCTGGGTTGGAAGGTCAGATGGCAGTCGCTTGCGTAAAAACTAGTGCCTACGCCACATCTTGGGATTTAGGTAGCCGACCCCGATTGAGAATTCATTCTCAAAAAATGGGACAAAGGCTAGGAGGATGTATGTATTTGAAACCTACAGTAAACATTTTTCATTGATAATTTTTGTTTCAAAAACTACTCGAATTGGACAAAGTCACCCCGAAAACTGTTTTCTTTTTAACTTATTTTCGACTGCGCGCAATGAAAGCATGAAATAACTATGTTACTTAGAACTCAGGGAAAACTATTTTTTTGAAATTATCAAATATATTTGCCATAATAAGAAAAAAAAATATTTTAAAAGGAATAAGGCCTCTTAACATTACCATACCTAGGATAACTCGGGGCACGTTCTAGGGATAGGATATCGATAAAAAAGATGTCGATATAATTAAATTAATGTATGTGCTCAATGAACATTCTGGATTACTATAAAGAGGTTCGATGTCATATCTGATCTGATATCGAGCCTCTTAAATTAAGATAATAAAAGTATAAGGATGTCATTTCAATCAAAATGAAAATTTACGTATATAATGAAAATTATTTTAAAATAAACATGTAAATACCTACACGTTTTAATATGTAAATTTTTTCATTTGAAAATGTGGAGAAATAAAGTAATATTTATATTATGTCGATGACATTTAGATGTTGACAGTAATATCGACGTATTTTTTTGTCGATAAAATATTTTGCTACGTCACTTTCGTATAGGTGCCCCGAGTTATCCTAGGTATGAACATTACTTGAAATTTGAAATTGACAGTAAGTACTGCCGTCTATAGTTCGTGCACGTTCCCTGTACTCGTATAAGATGAGGTAAAGAGTGCCGTCTATAGGTTCGTGCACGTTCCCTGTACTCGTATAAGATGAGGTAGAGATGCCACGGCTTTGAGCGACCAGCGGCGCGACAAGTGCTTGAGCGAGAGATCCGAGCTTGGCCATACGAGTGAGCGAGACACGTACCTACGCCGCTGTCGCGCAAAGTCGTGGGATCTCCGTAAGAAACAGAAGCAAATGCAATGACGCTAAAGCTCACTCCGGTCACGCGAGCCTCGTCGCCGCTTGCTGCTTGCTAACATTTGTTTAGCCACTGCTAGAAATGGCAACTTATATTACATATCATTTATTAAAATTAGAAACATAAGGAACTTAATATTTTAAAGGATCTTATTATTGATTCTATAGTTTTTATGTGGAAATATTTTTATTTTATAAATATGACACAAAGGTAAATTATGAAAGAAAAATTTAATGCGATCTACTACAATCTAAGCAGAACTCGAACCTGCGACCTCTATGTTTCCGGCATAGTGCTCTCCCAACTGAGCTATTAGATAGAGACCAAATTCCACGCTACAGTTTTCATCCAAACCCGAATCCCAAACTGAGCTCTCGAATTTTACATATGTATATCTCGAATTGTACATATTTATATCTCGAATTGTATACACGGAACAGACCTCTAAAAATAATAGTACGACGCATGTGTCATACTATTATTTTTCGTATTTACCACGGTCTTTGTAAGTAATATATATTGTATAACAAAGCTTGGGTGTGTAGCTACACCTAAATCCAATATATCTAAGTAGAAATCCGTTTCTATTCTATTCATTTCGACTTGAGCTGTAAACAAACGTATATATTTTTTAACTTGACATAAAATAACTAAATTATTGTTTTTAACTGATGAATATTTAAAATCTTTTAGGAATTGTTTGTCCTTCTCAATAATACATACCTAAGATATAGCCCAAAGAGTAATTAAAGGAGTTTATATTCACTTCCTAATAAAATTTGCAAAGTCACCGGTGTATCCTTAAAATCACGGCTACCCTTAAGACGCTAAACAAACAGCCACTTCTATTCGACTTGTGGTACACAAAAGCAATTCCTTGGTCGCTATAACAACCACCACCCCCATATTTACGGGCCGAAGTCTGCACGAGAACAGTAAGGCACCACCTTCGAACACGAGCACCCACCAATACTGAAATATCGCTAATACTGTTCTAAATTTGAAATTAAACAAACGCATAACGGCCGTTTAGAATAAAATTGTTCGATATTTGAAAATGAAATAAAAAAGTGTTAGAACTGGTGATTTTTCTCAGTTTGCGGCCAGTATTGTGAAAAAAAAAATGATTTGTTTAGCTTTGCTGTTGTTGTCGACAAACTTGGTATTCTCCGCAAGGGACCCAGCTCAGATCGAATTAGTCAACCAAGGGAAAATATCAGGAATTTACATGACGCGATTTCGAACAAAGAGAATCGCCGCGTACCTTGGAATACCTTACGCACAACCACCTCTCGAGTTGAAAAGATTTCAACCCCCGGATTATACCACTTTACCGTCTTGGGAAGACGTGAGAAATGCAACTTATTATGCACCTGATTGTATGCAAAGTGAAGCAAAAGTTGAGGAGGGGGATGTGCAAAAAGTACCATTGAGTAAACATGATAAGTTGTTTATGGATTTGCTGGAGTCTCAACTTGAGGAACCGAGGAAGAAGGATTACAGCGAAGATTGTCTATACTTGAACGTTTACGTTCCTGATGGTAAGTTTGTAGAAGGCTAATTATTTAAGCGTCTCACAAGCAAATAGCTTTGGCCGAAAATTTAGAAATTCCTCTAAATTGTGGTGTTATTTTCAATTTATCTTGTAGACGTCGCGGTTCTTTACAATTCATTTCGAAACTTCTTTAATGAATTGGCCAATCATTCTGTTAAGGATAATAAGGTGGTTAAAACGCAAATAAATCACCGAGATTAGGTTCATAATGTTCATAACTCTTAACTATTCCGTTTAGGATACCACAACCCTATAATACCTGCCTACTCGTACTTTAAAATAATATTTGTGATCTGTCGTTCGACAAGGACTAAAACCGCTCGCAAAAATACTAGACCATTCGAATATCAGATCAAATCAGCTCCTTTTTTAGACACATCCGTTATTATGAAGTTTGTTTATTAGCTTTATCTTTACTATATTCAGAAGACAAACTGCCTAAGTGGGTTTAGTTTTTTACACTGTACAAATAAAAAATACATATATTTTATCCATACATGGATAGGATACAATTAATTAAGTAACGTATAATTAGATATACAACAAAAAGTCTCATTAGTACAATTGAGGGCAGTTAATTTTTTGCAGATGATTCATGATTTCTAGAATTGTATTTTGATATCAACAACTTTACACTAAAGTAAAAAAATACCTTTTTCGACATCCTTTTCTTGATTGTACACATAAATATCAACACCAAAAGATATTAAGCACCTTTCGTGTTGAAGTTTATACAATAGGTACAAGTACAAACCAACTTATAATAACTTTTAATTTTTTTCTTGTACCCGTATGAAACAAGTAGAGGCAACGTATAAGAATCAGTAGGTATATTATTCTCAAAAACTATCATGATATAACGTGAAGATATTATGATTTAATTACTGAGCATACCCTGTGATCAGGTCATAAGTAAAAGTGACACAATTAAATTGCAGTAATAACTTCTAATTTGTACATTAAATTCTTAAGTCTATAAATGTGAAGCGAGTCAGAATATTGATGATCAAATTTAGTTCTAATTTAGACAATAAATTACTCTCACTTCAGAAAGAGCTTAAGTAATAAATTAGGCTTAAATACCTCTTGAAACCTATTTACATCTAATAAAATCATATAAATCCCTTAAGCATCCCCTAAGAGGCCTTATTCCTTTTTTTTAGGGTTCCGTACCCAAAGGGTAAAAACGGGACCCTATTACTGAGACTTCGCCGTCCGTCCGTCCGTCCGTCCGTCCGTCCGTCCGTCCGTCCGTCCGTCCGTCCGTCTGTCACCAGGCTGTATCTCAACAACGGTGATAGCTAGACAGTTGAAATTTTCACAGATGATGTATTTCTATTGCCGCTATAACAACAAATACTAAAAATAAAATAAAATAAATATTTAAGGGGGGCTCCCATACAACAAACTTGTTATAGGTTATATATATATGTATAGGTACGGAACCCTTCATGCGCGAGTCGGGCTCGCACTTGTCCAATTTTTTCATATTATGACAAATATATTGATAAATTCAACCATTTTTTTATATTACATAATAATAATTATAATTGCATAATACTTTTCCCTCATAGGTATTCCCTTGATTTGTCTAATTTTTTTTTGTCTAATTTCAGTTTGTCTAACAACTTTTATCATAATGAACATTTTATCTAAAGTCAAAATGTATAATGACATTTCTCATAATTATTATTTTGTCGAAATTCGTTTTGCCTAAATGATCATTTTCATAACTCTTGTTTTGTCGAATATTATTTTATCTAAAACTCACTTTGTCGATTCTTATTTTGAAAATTGTAGGTTAGGTTGAAGACCGAATACTGTAGGTTAGGTTAGGTTTGTTTTATGACCATGGATAGCGGAGCGAGCGAAGCGAGCGGAGCGTCAGAATGCTTGCTAAATAAATAAATTAGGCAATAAAATTGTTAGGCAAAATATGTTTATACGAATTAAAAATTAGGCCAAATAAAATTAGATGAAATAAGATTATGTGAAATGAGTATTATACAAAACGACTTTCACTCAAATGAAAATTAGGCAAAGTGAATAGTTATGCTAAATAATATTAGTTTAAATGAAATTAGGCAAACCGAAATTAGGCAAAAAGTTGTTAGGCAAAACAAGGTACAACCATAGGTAGATATTTCATGCTTTCATTGAGTGCAGTCGAAAATAAGTTGAAAAACCAGTTTTCTGCGTGAATTTTGTCAATTTCGAGTAGTTTTTGTAAAAAATATTATCAATGATAAATTAAATCTGTAGGTTCAAATATAAGTACACCAATATTTCGCAATGGCCCTGTTCTAATCTAAGTAGTAAAACTTTCATAATATGATAAAAAACATGTTTGATCATAGAGAAAAATGTCTAAAACGATCGGCATTTTTGAAGGATTAACGAGCCCTATATATCAAAAATGTGCTTATAAAGACTCTGGTGACTAAGGGATTTGCTACATAAATATGTTGGCGTGACGATATTTAAATATACGGCAATATCCTCCATAAAGAATAAAATGGTATAAAAATGGGCATACGTAGTCCTTCATTAACCTAGTTTTCAAAATTCACGGAGCTCCCCTCGATCAGATAACAGGGCCATTTCTAGGGCCGTGTACGTGGAAGGCCATTCTATTGCCATTTAGCCAGCCCTATCGAGTTTTCTGACAAGTTTCTGAGCGAAACAAGTTATAATAAACCGATACTAGATAGGTACCTAAATTAGTAATAAAAGCGGGAAACCGCAAATATGGAAACTACTAGGTAGAAAGTGCCTGCAACTTCGTGCATTTAAAAGTGTTTTCTTTGCTTAGACGGGTAAAAGTTATGCTATACCTACTCGATGCGTGATCGCCTTTATACAGAATTCGTTCGTAAATCGCAAGTTTGATATGGCAATACCTACATGCAGATTTGCAGTGGAAAGCTGTTTTTGGCTGAAAGGAATCATGCTCCTCAAAGAGTTGAAGCATGAAAAAGGAAGAAAAAATAGATAAATGTATTACCTAAACCATCGATACAATGATAACCTTTCCGCACTGGACCGGCCATCCAGAGGTACCGGTTCGATTCCCGGTCTCATCCACCACCAGGCATTTAAATTTTTCTTTGAGCTTTGATCTTTGTATCAATGGTTTAAAACAAAACACTGTGGTATGTACCCACATAAAAAAAAAAACATTACATGTTTCATAAATCTACAGATCAATAATAGAATATTTATATATATCTGTTGTACAATAATAGAATTTCATATAAATCCAAGATATATATAGTCCTCCTCATCGATTTCGACGACGGCGACCCAATGCAAGAACTATGGACTTCATCTATTGTGGGCTCTGATATACATACTTTCAATAGTGAATGGGCTTGAATCACACGGCAAACTTATATTTGTCTACTTTATCCAGGGTATAAAAGGATTCGGACCAACGCTCGAAGGCCCATATTCTATCTATATGCTAAATTTACATCAATACGTTTGTCTATTATTGCGTGAACGAATAAAAAATCAACAAAACCGCAATTCTTTCTTTAGATCGATATAGACAATTCAGGATTATCTTAACATAAAGAACAGCACATGGCATACATACAGTACACATTTTACTGTATGTTTGGAAACATTTTATTGCGCATAAAATCAATAGGTATTGACAAAAACTCAAAACAGTATATTGTGTATTTGTACACACGAACTTATCCATTTAAAGGAAGGATTTCTTCCAGTTGACCTTAGAGCAAATGGGAGAGAAAATTAGACATCGAAGACAGTGAACAAATAAATACGCGTAAATATACAAATAAAACCCATATAAATATACATACCAACATGTAAGCATGTAGCTACTTAAATAAATACTGTGATCAAACTAGCACAAGAAAAATATAAAGAATTCTTTGTTTATTCAAATAATGTCAGCTATAAATCCTTTCGTTCGAACAGCGCCACTACAGTTGGCAATATTTTACATTGATATGCTTATATTTTACACTAGTGCCAAAGCTTGGAACATTGCTTTCAAATCTAGAATACTCTTTCCTTTTTACTCACGTTTTCTCACATAAATGATCAAAGATTTTTATAGATATAATAGTCACATATTCACGATATCGACGATCATAAAAATATACAAACAAGCATAGCAATATCATAAAACATTGCACAATGTTCTGAGTGTTGTCATTTATTTGATGGATTTTGTTCCGATAGAACATTTCGCCTGTTGATAACCGAACCTCACAAAAATATCTGTCACTGATCTTCTACTCCTCGTATCTAGCTTGTAGATTGGTACTGAGATACTGAGATGAGAACTTTATTTTAAGTAGGTATTTGTTACTTAGTAAGTTTTAGTTGTCAGACGATTTGACAGTATTTTCGAGAAATTTTTCTCTAATTGTTGTTGAGTTTCTTTCGGCTTTCTTCTCAACAGCGGTCTCCTCTTGCGAAATGCCGGTAGATTCACAATCTGACTTGTAAAATTGCCCCTGTGGCCTACTTACTGAATAAATTATTTCATTTCATTATTTCATTTCATTTCATTTCTAACGAAAAAATCGAATTTGTGTACAAGTGTAAAATTAGCAACGATTCTTAAATTTGTTGTAATTTGAGTAGGTACCTACATTGAATGTCTACCAATACCGCATTTTTACAATATAACATTTACATATTTAGTAATGATTTTTATGTATTTAAGAACATACATATTTATAAACATAAGTAAGTACGCATATCATCGTCTATTGCCCATAAAACAAGCCTACTAGAGCTTACTGTGACTAGGTCGATTTGTGTGCGGTTGTCGGATTTGTTATCAAATGTAGATATAAAAATTGGGCAAGTGCGAGCCCGACTTGCGCATGAAGGGTTCCGTACCTATACATATATATAATCTATAACAAGTTTGTTGTATGGGAGCCCCCCTTAAATATTTATTTTATTTTATTTTTAGTATTTGTTGTTATAGCGGCAATAGAAATACATCATCTGTGAAAATTTCAACTGTCTAGCTATCACCGTTGTTGAGATACAGCCTGGTGACAGACGGACGGACGGACGGACGGACGGACGGCGAAGTCTCAGTAATAGGGTCCCGTTTTTACCCTTTGGGTACGGAACCCTAAAAAGTGTCACATTCACATGCATGGTTACCTAGGTTATAATAATATTAGTAGAGTTGTTAGTCCGCTGTTTTCTAACATAATTGTGCGCATCGGGTTACACGCATGAAATTTCTACCATAGATAGAGTGTTCCACGGTGATTATTTTCAGATGTGGAGGGAAGTCAGATTCGTCCCCTGTGAGGCGCGAGAGTGAAGTGAATAGGGCCAAGTATCCCTCTTTTCTTTCTTTATTGCTGGTCAGTTAACTCTACCAGGACATGTTTGGTATCGTTTCCGTGTAAAACAAATATCAGAAATTATTTTTTTATGTTATTTTTGTATAGTTCTATATAAAAAAAAATATGGGTGTATGGCCGAAAAGGTAAAAATCACAACAAGTTTTTTTATTCAGTGAGGTAAATTAGTTCAATTTCGTGAACATTTTCAAAGTATTATTATTATTTTAAATAGCTCATTTAATCTAGTTTCTAAAAATATATGCATGTTGGGCACTTCTCATACAAACAGTAGCTTAAAATATATCTTTACGTCTGCGTTACCAACGTAAGTCTCCGAACGCATCCTATTTCGCTTCATTAAATACATTAAATAATGTTTATTAACATGCTTTTACATATAATACTTACTATATACGTCCTAGAAAAACAAATTAATGCAATAAAAAAAAAATTTAATGTATCACGAGCACACGGGCTAATCTCAACATCAACAATTTATTTAAGTTACTGTTTGTATGAAAATTGCCCAATATGTATATGTTTTTAGAAACAAGATTAAATTTGCTATTTTGCAATATTTTTGTTTGTTGTAAATATACAGGAAATATAACTAATTTATCTCCCTGAATAAAAAAAACTTGTTCTGATTTTTACAATTTCGGAAATACAACCATATTTTTATATGGTACAGTGGAAACTGGATAAGTGGAATCGCAAGGGACCGGCTGTTTAGTTCCGCTTATCCAGGTTTTCCATTTATCCAGTTTTCCACTTAACCAGGTTCAAATAAAACGTTTTCTCACTTACAGAGGCTCTCGCTAACAGAGGTTGTGGATGCTTAGTAATGTCGCTTATAGAGGTCACGTATACATAATATGTATACGTGACCTCTATAAGCGACATTACTAAGCATTCACAACCTCTGTTACACGTATACATAATATGTATACGTGACCTCTATAAGCGACATTACTAAGCATCCACAACCTCTGTTACACGTATACATAATATGTATACGTGACCTCTATAAGCGACATTACTAAGCATCCACAACCTCTGTTAGCGAGAGCCTCTGTAAGTGAGAAAACGTTTTACTATATATTATATGGTCAAATAAAAGATCGAAACTTAAATAATCCTCTTTTATTAAATATGTATGTAGAGGTGTTGGTGTCCATTGCACTACCTACTCTCTTTGCACATTTTTTTAAAAACCAAATCGTTTCGTTTTTTGAATCCTTCTAACCATCCGTTACTCTTAGAAAAATTATGAATATTAGCCTTTTTGCAAATTCTTCAGCTTTTTCTTTTATCATTGGTCCATTAATTGGTACATTTTTTTTCTCATACAAAATACGAACCATAATGGTCCTCCTTGTGACGGTTTAATAAAAATACAAATTTTATAGCGCCGAGCTATTCCACTCATAGAGGTTTCGGAGATGGCTGCTTCCAGTTACAGAGGTAGAAATAAGAAATTTTTGAAAAATTGATTCCGCTTATATAGGTCCCAAAATTCCACTTATAGAGGTAATTCGTTACCAAGGGACTGGAACCGAGAACTTGGGTCCACTTACAGAGGTTTTCCACTAACCCAGGTTCCACTTATCCAGTTTCCGCTGTACTATGAATAAATAACATGAAAAATAAATTGCTGATATTTGTTTTACACGAAAACGATACCACACAATTCCTAGTAGCGTTATCTGATCAGTAATATAAAAAGAAAAAGAGGACTCTTTTGTCCTACTCACCCCGCTTTACCGCCGCACAGGGGACGAATCTGACTTCCCTCTACATCTGAAAACAATCACCGCAGAATACTCTATCTGTGGTAGAAATTTCGTGGTTGTATCCCGATGTACACAATTTCGCGACTTAGCAAAATGTACTAGAACACGCAGGCTAAGCTCAACATCAACATTTTTTTCAAGGTATTTTTTGTATAAGATGTGCACAATATGTATACATTTTTAAAAACAAGATTAAATTTGCTGTTTAGTTATATTTTTTTAAATGGTAAATATTCAAGATAGATAACTAATTTATCGATCTGAATAAAAAAAACTTGTTGTGATTTTTACCTTTTCGGTAATAAGCCCAAATTTTAATAAGAAACTATTCTTCAATAACATACAAAATTAATAGCTGATATCTATTTTACACGAAAACGATGTCGCACAAGCCCTAATATAGCCTTTACTGATCAGTAATAAAAAAAAGAAAAAGAGCAGTACTTGGTCCTCTTCACCCCGCTCTCCCACCACACAGGGGACGAATCTGACTTCCCTTAACATCTGAAAATAATCACCGTGGAACTCTCTATGTGTGATAAAAATTTCATGCTTGTGACCCGATGCGCACAATTTCGCGGCTTAGCAACTCTACTATATAGGTCTTTCCCGGATTTAGCTAGGCAATTATTGCCTAACTTAAAAACTTTGTTTCCGTCAAATTCTTAATAAATATACTATTTTTGTTATACCCAATACAGTATCTTAGACAACCCCAAACCAGCATCTTTATCTTTTTTATAGACGGACGTATCCATACTATACTATATACTATATCCATACTAATATTATAAATGCGAAAGTGTGTCTGTCTGTCTGTTACCTCTTCACGCTTAAACCGCTGAATCGATTTTGATGAAATTTGGCATGGAGATAGTTTAAGATACGAGGAAGGACATAGGATAGTTATCATCCTGGAAATTATCCCTAAAAGGATTGAAAAGTGAGTAAGTAATTCATGATGACATTGATGACCCTTCGAGAAATGTAATGATTAGACCAAAAGCACAATTGCTCTTACATTTGCTTAGGCGCTTTTAATAATCCCTTTTATTAATTAAGGTGATTAGGTGGATATCTATCGTGTTGTACGAGGTTGTTTCCATACTTCCAAGTTCCACGCGGACGTAGTCGCGGGCAAAAGCTAGTATAAAATAAAACAAAATATTATTAAATGTCCACACGTTGTTCGAATATAAATTAAGATTGTACCGTAATTAATGGACGTCGATCAACGACCATCGGCAACCCCTGATTGCGCACATTTGTCACTGATTGCCGAAACAACAGGGAATTGGAAGGGTTGAGATAAATACAATTAAAATAACGTTTTTTGTATCTAAATAGGCGTACTGATACATTGTGTATACTATATATTTCGGGTTTGCAATACCTATTGAAATGTAAAACAGCAAAAATATAATGTTTACTTGTGTGTGTTTTTGTGACTTACCGCGCCAATCAAATTACCTTATTAGGGTAAAGAAAATAAGAGAGTTATGGCTTTGTTCTTCATCACGCGAACGAAGTGGCTAGTATCACATCACCTAGTATGATACAAATACTAATAAATGTTGTTAAACGTCCACACGATAACAAAGGGAATTGAAAGGGTTGACACAAGTCACTAGTGCCGTACTTCCTTTTTCTTACCTGGTAGTATACCTAAACACCGTAAATGCCGCACTTTATTAGACGCTGCTTAACTCATCTGTTATAGATGTAAATGCCTTAACATATTTATCAAATGATTATTATGCCGCGTTTAAATAAATACTAATATAAATATATATGTTGTTTAACGTGCACAGGATAATAAAGCGAAATATATATATATATATATATATAATATATTCATATTTTAATATCCACACGATTCTTTAAGATAAATTAAGATTAAGACGAAGGGAATTGGAAGGCTTGAATTGAAATACATAATACTTAAATATCCATACGACGACGTTCGAATACAAATGAAGATTAGGTTCTAATTCATGGACGCCGATTAACCTCTATCGGTGACGCCTGATTGCGCACATTTGTCACTGATGACCGAGACAGTGGAAATTGGAGGGTTGAGATAAACGTATCGAAACGTTTTAACGAGTGATTTAGAGCAAATTATGTGATAAGTCTAAAGGAGAAAAGTCATAAATATATTTTTATCCATAAATTGCTCTGGTAAAAGGACCCTTTAATTCATTCTTCAAGAATCAATCAATTCTTTCTTTCTTTCTTAAAGAAGCGGTATATGCGGGTTTTGCGGTTAGAGTTATATTGTATAGGTACTTTTCGGACTAAGAGCATTTTTCGGGATAGAAATATCTTGGCCATTCGATTCTTGCAATGCCTTGTCAAAATGGAAATCGCTCTTGAGAGATATTAAGACCGCATTTGCTGTATTCTTTTTAATGTGGTCCAAAAGAAATACTATTATGTGTGTATATGTAGGACAAACCACCGAACAAAGAATTTTCGCCACGCTGCATCTACAGCGTTATGGCACAGTATAATAAAGAGTGGTTATGGTCATGATTCCTTAGGGACATTTGGAATACTTTCACTCGCTGCTCAAGTAAAAAGTTGTGTTTGACACACTGGATCAAAGTTATTTGCAGCTACACTCAGGATTCTAACATAGAATAATAGAATTCTTCGATTGTTCAGGAGTCAAAACCGGCACTTATAGTAATAAGCTTCGGTCTCTTGTTGCACAAATAACCATTTCTCAATAAGAATTCACAGGCAATTTTGTTTTACAAGCGAGTTTTAACATCATGTCGCGTTAAAAAATGAATCAGTAACAAGCAGCTCTATCGTCGAAGCCTAGCTTTTTAGTTAATTTCTTTTTTCAAACCGATTTAAAAACGAAAAAAATCTCCAGTCTAGTACGACGTTAGAATTAATTTTCGTCAAAGCACGTTGAAGTTAATGTTTTTATCGTATGGATGGAGAAAATTTAAAAAATCACATTCTTTTTAGGGTTCCGTACCCAAAGGGTAAACACGGGACCCTATTACTGAGACTTCGCTGTCCGTCCGTCCGTCCGTCTGTCACCAGGCTGTATCTCAAGAACGGTGATAGCTAGCTGTTGAACTTTTTAACATTTCAAATTTTCACAGATGATGTATTTCTGTTGCCGCTATAGCAACAAATACTATTCATGATAAAATAATAATATTTAAGGGGGGCTCCCATACAAAAATAGGGCTTTTTGCATGATATTTCGTTCAACGGGCATTTTCTCATGAACCGTTATAGGTAGACAGTTGAAATTTTCACAGAATGTATATTTTTGTTACGGCTATAACAAAAAATAATAAAAATAAAAAATAAGATTCTTAAAGTATAAGAAAATTAAAGGAGGAACCCATCAATATTGGTACGGAACCCTTCATGCACGAGTCCGACTCGCACTTGGCCGTTTTTAGGGTTCCGTAGTCAACTAGGAACCCTTATAGTTTCGCCATGTCCGTCTGTCCGTCCGTCCGTCCGCGGCTTAGCTCCGTGACCATTAGTACTAGAAAGCTGAAATTTGGTATGAGTATGTGTATGTATGACGCCGACAAAACGGTCAAATAAAACCTAAAAAAAAACTTTTTTTCGGGTACCTCTCGAACACCTAAAGTGGTGGTGAATTTTTTTTTTCGTTTCAACACTAGTGTGTGGGGTGTCGTTGAATAGGTCTTTTAAAAATAATAGGGATCTTGTAACATAATGTTTTGATAAAGTCAGCAGTTTAGTAAATATACGCTCCGAAAAGAAAAAAATAGTGTCCTCTAACTTTTAAACCACGGGTCAAAATTTATGGAAAAATTCATGAAAATGAGGCTTTGTAATTACTTTCAGTGAAAACTATATTGAATAAAATCGGTCGAGCCGTTTTTGAGTAATCGCAAAATTTCATAATTTTCTTTAAAATGACGTAAGTGCCGCGCGGTGTCCTTACACTTCGAACGTTACACATATTAGTTAACTACCATACTCCATGAAAAGATATCGCTCAATCTGGCGCGTATAATCGATAACTTCCAGAAGGTAATAGGTAAGTAATTACAGTTACTTTGGCGTTTACGACCTTTTTTATAGAGATTGAAATCTTTCTCGTACCTAATTTAAGCCCATCTATTGTGAAGGATGGGTAACTACGGAACCCTACACTGAGCATGGCCCGACATGCTCTTGGCCGGTTTTTATTTTTCTTATTGACTACCTATTTTCTTTCTCTATTCCACGTTTGCTATTCAACCAATGCAGTTCATACATACCGGCCTACCTCATGGCCTACTAAACAAGCAAGAAATTACAAAAATGCTAACATTCCTAGGCAATTACCCGTCCACGTCCTCCTTAGCCACTCTAACAAGCCACGTGCATGTGAGGAATTCTGTATAGCTTTATTCAGTGTACTAAGAGAATTTTGAAATCAGTTGTTATTCTAGGTATCTTTTGGAAATGGTCACGGATTGGCCACACGCGATGAAATGCAGTCGATTATTGTAGCTTCTGTAATTACATTATGACACGAAATGCATTTTTTATAAATACATTTACATGATGCAATGTTGTTATTATAAAACTGTAAAAATGACATATGTCTAGGCGCTAATTTGACATTATTATAACATTAACTTTGCACAATCGCCCTTAGGGCGATTGTGCACTACAATGAATTTTACTGTCCGGCAGTCCGAATTTTTACGGTCCGTTATGGCATGAAAAAAACGGTAAGAGCGATTGTGCACTACAATGAATTTTACTGTCCGGCAGTCCGAGTTTTCATGGTCGATATGGCATGAAAAAAAAACGGTTTTTGCTTGTGCACTTGTCCGTCTTTTTACTCGCAGGTGCGGCGCAGTTTTCGGTTACCTCTCTCTTTGAAACTACACGCCACGCAATTGTAATTACACTAAGAACGATGAGTTTTTATGATTTTTTGCTATACCGCTTAAGCACATGGATCAAGAGGCGACGCGGCTGGCGCAGTGGTTAAGCAACTGCCTACTGAGCCGGCGGTCCTGGGTTCGAATCCCGGCAAGGGCAAATATTTGTGTAATGAGCTCGAATATTTGTGCCTGGGTCATGGATGTTATTTGTACTTACTTAGGTATGTATTTATCTATATAAGTATGTTTATCGTCATCTAGTGTCCATGATACAAGCCTACTACTAGAGCTTACTGTGGGACTAGATTGATTTGTGTGAGGTTGTCCGATATTTATTTATTTATTTATTTATTTAAGAGGCAAGATACAAAATGTAGGCTGGGTGTACCACCAAATGAAATGCTTGCAGTAACGTTAAGGTAAGTTTATACAGTATTTATACAATGAGTGAGCGAGTGAGTTGTTTATTGAGTATAGGCACAGGGCGGACACTGCCTACTAAAAACTGAACTTGAATGTCAGTGTCAATGTGTGTGTGTGTAACACGCACAGGGCTGCCTCAGACGCATTGCAACCACTAGTTGGTGTTTTGGTGTTTTACTCGTAGTTGCACATAAATATGACATGGCGGAGGGTGATGACGGAATCACCTCAGAGATTCTGAATGGGGGTGGAACACCGATACTGAAAGCCCTTCAGAAACTCTTCAACTCCGTCTTGCTCGAGGGAATAACGCCAGAGGCATGGAACAGAGGTGTGGTTGTGCTCTTCTTCAAGAAAGGGGATAATACCTTGTTGAAGAATTACAGACCCATCTCGCTTCTGAGCCATGTCTACAAGTTGTTTTCGAGGGTCATCACGAATCGTCTCGCGCGTAGGTTCGACGACTTCCAGCCTCCCGAACAAGCAGGATTCCGAAAAGGCTTTAGTACCATAGACCACATCCATACGCTGCGACAAGTTATACAGAAGACCGAAGAGTATAACTTGCCACTATGCTTGGCGTTTGTAGACTATGAGAAGGCCTTCGATTCGGTCGAGACTTGGGCAGTGCTACAGTCTCTCCAGCGGTGCCATATTGACTATCGGTACATCGAGGTACTGAAGTGTTTAAAACACCACCATGTCGCTTCGAGTACAGGAGCAGAGCACGAAAGCTATTCCTCTACAGGGAGGCGTAAGGCAGGGAGACGTTATCTCTCCGAAACTGTTCACCGCCGCATTGGAAGATGCTTTTAAACTCCTGGAATGGGAAACATTCGGCATCAACATTAATGGCGAATACATTACTCACCTTCGGTTTGCCGACGATATTGTGGTCATGGCAGAATCGCTGGAGGACCTCGGCACAATGCTCGATGGCCTTAATAGAGTTCCCCAACAGGTAGGTCTTCGGATGAACATGGACAAAACAAAGGTAATGTCGAATGCCCATGTTGCACCCTACCCAGTAACGGTTGGGAGCTCTACCCTCGAAATTGTTGACAAATATGTTTTCCTGGGACAAGTGATCCAGTTGGGTAGGTCCAATTTTGAAAGGAAGGTCAATCGACGAATCCAACTCAGCTGGGCACCGTTCGGGAAACTACAAAATATCTTCTCGTCCAACATACCTCAATGCCTAAAGACGAAAGTCTACAATCAATGTGTGTTACCAGTGATGATGATGACATACGGAACAGAAACGTGGCCTCTTACTGTGGGCCTTATAAGAAAGCTCAAAGTTGCACAGCGCGCTATGGAGAGGGCTATGCTCGGTGTTTCTTTGCGAGATCAAATCAGAAATGAGGAGATCCGTGAACGAACAAAAGTCGCTGATATAGCCCAACGGATTAGCAAGCTGAAGTGGCAGTGGGCGGGGCACATAGCACGTAGAACTGACGGTCGATGGGGCAGTAAGGTTCTCGAATGGAGGTCACGCACCGGCAAGCGCAGCGTCGGACGTCCATCCACAAGGTGGACGGACGACCTGGTAAAGGTTGCAGGAAGCCGCTAGATGCAGGTCGCTTCCAACCGGCCGATCTGGAAGTCACTGGGGGAGGCCTATGTTCAGCAGTGGATGTCCTGTGGCTGAAATGATGATGATGATGATGAAATATGACATAATAAGATAGAAATTTATCACAACCACACGACAACTGTAGTGGTGGTGATGGTGATAGTGGTGATGATGATGATGGGGCTGGTGGTGATGGTGGTGGTGGTGGTGACGAAGGTGGTGGTGATGATGGTGGTGGTGGTGATGGTGGTGGTGATGATGATGGTGGTGTTGGTGGTAGTGGTGGTGATGGTGATGGTGGTGATGGTGGTAGTGGCGACGGTGGTGGTGGTGGAAAAAAACGGTCCGGAATGGGGAAAAGTAAAATATCGGATGGTAAAATTACGTATAGTGCACAAACTACTATATACATTTAATGGCGTGCCATATCGGACCGTAAAAAATCGGACTGCCGGACAGTAAAATTCATTGTAGTGCACAATCGCCCTAAGGGCGATTGTGCACTACAATGAATTTTACTGTCCGGCAGTCCGAGTTTTTATGGTCGATATGGCATGAAAAAAACGGTTTAGCTTGTGCACTTGTCCGTCTTTTTACTCGCAGGTGCGGTGCAGTTTTCGGTTACCTCTCTCTTTGAAACTACACGCCACGCAATCGTAATTACACTATGCGTTTCTTATGATTTTTTTGCAATACCGCTTAAGCACATGGATCAAGAGGCACTGCCTACTGAGCCGGCGGTCCTGGGTTCGAATCCCGGCAAGGGCAAATATTTGTGTGATGAGCTCGAATATTTGTGCCTGGGTCATGGATGTTATTTGTATTTAAGTATGTATATATCTATATATGTAATGTTTATCGTCGTCTAGTGTCCATAACACAAGCCTACTAGTTACTAGAGCTTAGAGCGGTGGGCATAGAGTATATTGAATGTTTTATAAGCGGTGGGACTAGATTGATTTGTGTGAGTGTGTTAGTTAGTTGTGTGTTATTTATTTATTTATTCATCCATTCATTCATTCGTTCATTCGTTCGTTCGTTCGTTCGTTTGTTTGTTTGTTTGTTTATTTATTTATTTATTTATGAGGCAAGGCAAGATACAAAATTCAGGCTGGTTGTACCACCAAATGAAATGCTTGCAGTAACGTTAAGGCAAGTTTATACAGTATTTATACACTGACTGAGCGAGTGAGTTGTTTAGTGAGTATAGGCACAGGGCGGACACTGCCTACTAAAAACTGAACTTGAATGTCAGTGTCAATGTGTGTGTGTGTAACACGCACTGGGCTGCCTCAGACGCATTGCAACCACTAGTTGGTGTTTTGGTGTTTTAGTTGCACATAAATATGACATAATAAGATATAAAATTATCACAACCACACGACAACTGTAGTGGTGGTGATGGTGATAGTGGTGATGATGATGCTGGTGATGGTGCTGGTGGTGATGGTGGTGGTGGTGGTGGTGATGGTGGTGGTGGTGGTGATGGTGGTGTTGGTGGTAGTGGTGGTGATGATGATGGTGTTGTTGGTGGTAGTGGTGGTGATGGTGGTAGTGGTGGTGATGGTGGTGGTGATGGTGCTGGTGGTGGTAGTGGTGGTGATGGTGATGGTGGTGATGGTGGTAGTGGTGACGGTGGTGGTATTAGTGGTGGTGGAAAAAAACGGTCCGGAATGGGGAAAAGTAAAATGTCGGATGGTAAAATTACGTATAGTGCACAAACTACTATATACATTAATGGCGTGCCATATCGGACCGTAAAAAATCGGACTGCCGGACAGTAAAATTCATTGTAGTGCACAATCGCCCTAACACAGCATTATACCGAAAATATATCCACCATTACTATTTACAAATCTGATTTTGGTCTCTACCAAGTAATGTAAGTACCTATAGTATCTGAACTTGTTATAGTAAGTGAACAATATGGGTGTAGATAGTTATTATTAGCACTCTCGATAACAATGACTCGACCGAGACCAAGTTTAATAGACGAAGTATCAATTTCCTCACTGTGTAATAGTTTCCAAGTCCCTTGTCAATCTCGTGACTTGCACTTAAAAGGAAGAACAATAGTGAGGCCTAAGCAAACTCGGGCTCTTTGAAACGTATTGGACTTTCTGAAATCGGGTCGCGACCTTTGTCTTGGCAAATATAAGGACTGATACGCTTGATTGCTCGAAAAGGCATATTTTTGACCGAGCGAGCGAAACGAGCGAGGTTGACCAAAAATATTTCGCATGTCCGGATGTTTGGATGTCGATTGAGAATTGCGGCCTGTATACCGCAATTCTCATTCGATTCTCTTTATAAGATTTTTTTTATAAGTTGACCTTTATTCTCTGGGTTTTGATGCCAAGTTATTATTTTAACTGCCCGGAAAATATTAAGGCGACGGGTAACGCAAAACTAGCGCCACTTACGAATTTTTATTACTTATATCTTCCAAACCAGATAAATTTTCAGTCATTGCAAGATATTAGGAGCTGGAAAAACACCTTTATTGTTTATTAAATCATTATACACAATTTCTTGTTCTTGTTCTTTTAGTTGTCTCTAAAAACTTGCCCAAAACTATTGTGGCCGCTTTTGACGTGAACAAGTTTTGTAAGGTAAACTACAGTGAAAAAATTGTATATAGTGATTTAATAAATATTAAAGGTGTTTTGCTAGCTCCTAGACTTCAGCTATTTCTAACAAATATCAGATTATGAAGGTATAAGAAAAAAATCGAAAGTGGCGCTAGTTTCGCATTACCCGTCGCCTTAATAGCGCTAACGTATTTTATTAACTACGTGACTGACCTCCTGATTTGAGAGAAGATTTGAAGTTGCACACTAACACGCTAATAACAATAACTAATTTTAAAAATAAACCACATAATTAAATCAAGCCGTGTGATTGATTGAGCGATTAACAAACTATCGAGTATTCAATTCGATTATGGAAAATCGCCATAGAATTAAGATGGATTAAAGACCTTATCTCGATGGCGTCGTATCGGATGTTTGGGGCTCACATATTGTGTGATTACAGATTTACTAACTAAACCGCGTCATTAACAGAGATAAGCGCATCACAAAGGTCAAATAGGTACAGTTCTTATTATCAAGCCGGAAATGGCAGCTCGAGGCTTTTGCCAATTTCTGGTTTTAATAATAGTAACGCGTTTTAATTCTGCTTGATGTCTTATTTTGAACATACCAAGAATTTAACAAAATTTAAGTAAACGAAAATAAACAGTAAATAAATCAGAACGCTGTCATATACAACGTAATGGTATAAAGATTAAATGAGACAAAAAGGAAACTAAAGATGAATACTGTTTGAGCCTTAAATACAAAGATCAAAGCTTAAAGAAAAATTGAAAAAGGAGCTACCTGAGGGAAGAGACCGGGAATCGAACCCGGTACCTCTGGATTGCCGGTCCAGCGCGTTAACCATTTCGCTACCCTAGCTCCCTAGAACAACTCTCTAAAATCGCAACAAAATTTTCTAAAATATCGATACTGGAGAACCGATAATTCGTTTTCCTGCCAGGATGAAATATTAGGTACCCTTGAATCTTCAACGAAATTTAATTTACCGATAGGGGATGCCTCATTGGCATTTCAACCTTCTTCCAATTTAATAAATTGTGTCAAAATGTCTAGGGAATCGTTTTTTTTTTTTTTTTTGCCACTGTATTGAATTATGTCCATAGCTTTTATATACGTTTACATTACATAATTATGTGCGCGTCGTTATATCAATATTAGTTATGTGTACGTTTCTTGTGCAATGTCTATTTCCTTTAATTCTATATTTCTATATAAGTTTTTATATATATTTTAATAGCTGTTGGTTGGTTGGCACATTAATGTTAATGTCGGTGGGTTTGTCTTAACGTGCTTTAAAAATTCCGAACGCTCTGACATAATTAAATACTCGTACTGAGTGACCCTCGTTGATTTGAGTACAAAATGATACTTAAGACATAATTTGCCACGGATTGAAAAGATTTTCATAGATCTGCCAATTATTACTTTTTTGTATCTGAAATTATTTCTTCAACTAAATGGCTTACCGATACAAGATTTATTTTAACTAAAGTTACGAAAATCCCTTCTCAAAATAATATTATCTTCTGTATTTCTCTTCGAAATTTTCCCCAACTATAAGTAAACAAATATACCTACGCTACGTAAATACAAATCGGAAGAAATAAGTTTTCTAATAAAAAGATTTCGATATGAAACACTGTTCTGAATACAAAGGCTCAGAGTTGTAAGTAGTGATGGGCCGTTTCCGAGAATATTCCCCAGGCGAGAATATTCTCGGAAATATTCTCGGGAACATTCCCCATGAGGGGAATATAGGGGAATTTAGGATTTGTATATGAATAACATTTATTTTATGACATTCTCTATATTAGTAAATGCTTATCTATTTAATAGGTTAACAATTCAATAGAAAAAAATATAAAAAGTCAGCTGTAAATGTAAATTTCCTATGCTCTCGAGAATATTCTCATTGTTCTCCGGGAATATTCTCAATGTTCCCGGGAATATTCTCATTGTTCCCGAGGAATATTCCGCAAGTTTTTAAATTGCTCTCAGGAATAACATGGTAACATAAATACCTACCAGTGAGACAAGCAAGTTAATTTCTGAAAGAGAAGGAATAGAGAAAAAACGTGTGTTGTCAACGCAATTAGCAAAATAATTGTATTTTATTTAGTTTTTATCGTTTTTATGTATATATTTATTTCATTATTTCAATAGTATTTTAAATAGGTAGTGTATAGTAGTACCAAAGACAGGCATGCCATAATTCATTACTTAAATACCCTGCCAGAAACATAAAATAAAAAAAGTGAATATCAGCATTTAATCTTTTGCAATATTTGATAAAATTATTTTTCTTTAATCAGTTGGATCCTAGCCAATGTTGATGCTCCAGGCAGGGTTCCATAGCCGCTATCACAAATATATTACAAGATCAAGAAGAGAAGTCTTGTTTTGGTGCGGGGGCTCATCCCCCCCGAGCCCTCCGCTTCGTAAATCTACTCGTGACTTGAAAGTTCAAAGTTGTGTTTATTATCTAAATACGGGGGCTCTGCCTCCGAGAGTGTCTCTTGTAGTCATCGTCTCATCACTTTGGATTTAAGCTATCATGTTTCTGTTCTTGGTAGTTGCTTTGATTTGAGTGCCGCCACCGCTTGTCCTAGCTCCACTTGTGACTTCAAAGTTATATCTTAGTCATCGTTTCCGAAGTTGACTTAAAATAATCAAAAGACTAACAATCTTGTTTCCCTTCTGTTCGGTTTCTCCCCTAGGCCCCTCCCCTATCTTATAGTCTTCGACTCCTCAGTAGATTTTACGGAATTAGAAGACATCTTCTCATTTTCATTTTCGGATTCAACCGTAACTTATTGCTGGAAACGTTATTCGCCCCATCAATGAGGCGCATATTTGGTGCACTTTCAGTGGATTATTTCTGCCATGTATCTGTAGCGGAAAATCATGACGACTGTCTTTCGCGCGGCTTGACGTCTTTAAAGATTCCAGACCAACTTCTGGTTTCAAAGATCTTCTTAAATGCAGCGAGATCCTACCGACTGGTCGGTAACCTCGTTTGATCCGTCAGTAGTTTCAAAACCAGCCAAGAGAAGACACATGCATTGATTTCAAATCCGTTAATTGACTTACCGCTCTTCCTTGTAATAGCTGAACAGATATCATCTTGGTCGAAGTTGTTGCGCTGTGTTTACTAACTGCTTCCACAACTTCAATATGTGTCTGCTTCAGATTTAAATTTGGCACAGTCTATGTCTACAACAGTGTCATTACAAAATGAGTTTGCGGGAAGATAACCTGTGTTCAAGAAATTTTCAGCTCTTAGAATTATTACTGCAGCATGGTGTTATTGGAGTAGGAGGTAGCTAGGCGAGAAGCTTCTGAATTAACCTACCAACAAAAACACTAGATCATACTACCGTAAAATGGACACAAACACGAAACCAATCTGATTGCAGATTCATAAAATATGTCATGCTGGGCCAGATGAATTGTTTTGTGGCAGCGCGTCAGTGTTAATGATTTTTTTCTGCTAACTGCTAACAAAGTCATACAAGTTTTAAGTTTTACTTCTTTAAGTACCCTTTATGAGTTGGTTGACTATTATTACTCGTAAACTTGTAAAGCCTACCCTAGCAGCGTTTAAATAGCCAATACCCAAGTACTCCCAAAATTTGCAATTTAAAGTTTGATATTTCACAAACAGATCTATAAATCGGAAAAGTGTTGCAACAAACCTGCAACATTTTGTAAGGCCTATCCAACGACATATCACACCATGGGGTAGACTAGAAAAAAAAGACATCCCCACTTTATTATAGGGGGAGGTAAAGTAAAAAAGTATTTTTCCAAGAATTTGTTCTACCAATTTGTCAAAATGACTTATATGTATAACCATGCCAACTTATAACTTTCTGGTACTAAAATTCTCTCTACTACTAAGAAAAGTTCAATGTTCCCCATTTTGGAGAATATTCTCGGGAACAAAGGAAATTTCCGGAAATATTCCCCAGGGGAATATTCTCGGGAACGGGAATATTCTCGCGGCCCATCACTAGTTGTAAGGCTGTATTAATAAACTTTGTACTCAAAGCTTAGACCGTCTTTTCACTAGTATATCTCAATAATTATATATGTGCTGATTTACGATTCATGCGAATGTATATAATATAGATCGTTTTTTGTAATATCTCATGTCTACTGTGTCAATCAACTTTTTAGGGTTCTGTAGTCAACTAGGAACCCTTCTAGTTTCGCCATGTCCGTCTGTCCGTCCGTCCGTCCGTCCGCGGCTTAGCTCCGTGATCATTAGTACTAGAAAGCTGAAATTTGGTATGAGTATGTGTATGTATAACGCCGACAGAACGGTAAAATAGAATTAAAAAAAAAAATTTTTTTCGGGTACCTCTCGAACACCTAAAGTTGGGGTGAATTTTTTTTCTTTTCAACACTGATGTGTGGGGTGTCGTTGAATAGGTCTTGTAAAAATAATAGGGGTCTTTTAACATTATTTTTTGATAAAGTCAGCAGTTTTGTAAATATTCGCTCCAAAAACAAAAAAAATAGTGTCCCCCCCTCTAACTTTTCAACGGGTCAAAAAAAATCGGAAAAAATCATGTTAATGAGACCTTATAAGTAAGTACTTTCAATGAAAACTATATTGAACAAAATCGGTCGAGCCGTTTTTGAGTTATCGCCAAATTTCATATTTTTTCGTTTAAAGGACGTAAGTTGACTTCCAGAAGGTAATACGTGATTACAGTTTCTAGGTCGTTTACGACCTTTTTATAGAGCTTAAAATCTTTCTTAACGTAAACCTCGGTTTCTGTTTCTCGCTGCTATGGTGACGTCGCGTCGCCTGGGTATTAAAAAACTAAGATTTTCGGCAGTCATTAACACCGGACGAAAAAAGAGGGCTGTTATAAGTTTAACATGTGTATCTGTCTGTGGCATCGTAGCTCCCAAATGGATGGACCGATTCGAAATCTTTGTCTGCTTAGACGTTTTTTCCTAGCTATGTTTAGTAAAATACCGGAAACCGTTTCCAAGTAAGGCTTTGATTTGTTTTGTATCACAAATTTGGTTGTATAGTTCAGGTTTAGTAGCATTTTTATCCTACTCATTTATTGAGGGCCTCATGATGCCAAGCTACTTTTATCCCTTTTTTTTTCTTCTTTTACATTTAGGTTATTTTTTACCAAAAATCTTACTATATCCTAACAATAAGTACCTACCAGTAATATAAATAATTTACACTTTTCTAAGAAGTTGAATCACTATCGTCTCCTTAGTCACGGGTCAGAATAACTCCACGAAAAAGTTAATCCACCTCTATGTCTTATTCATCGTCACTTGGTTTATACTATCGGACACTTATACATGTTCACAAATAAAATAGGTAAATAAACTTTTCTAAGGTTAGTTGTTTACACGCTAATACGATAACGCTCGTGCCCTAAACACTCAGAACAATTGATAAATTTACTTTTACAGTGGCACAAATCACAGTCAATCCCAATATCATAACGTCCAGACAGCTTAAGGACTAAACACATATTTCGCAGAGTAAATCCCGATGTTTGGCGCTCATTCAAGTTAACTGACATTGTTTCAAATCTGCAGACTCACTTATTTAAATGCCAAATTTGCCAACACGAAAAACAAGAGGTAACCTAACCCATACCCACTTTAATGTAAAGTTAAGTACTAACTTACAAGTCTCTAGGTTGGGTTTTTAATAAAATACCTATATTGTTATTATTCAAATATGTCTGGTCATAAATACTACCACAATTATAAGGCACTGCCTGGTAATGTTTTCCAATTAATCAAGAATGTTAGTATAAATAACGTTGGTGTTACCTTAAAATTCAATAGGTACAGTACGATTCATGACAGCATAATTCAATAATTGATACTTAATCTAGAACACTCGTATTGTACGTTTTTTCTCGGCAGCTTTGGAAATAAAACTGTGACAATCTCACATCATAGAAGACGTACATTCTATATATTTTTATGAAAAAACAATTTTTATTACAACTTTCCATGACCCGCATTCGAGAGCAATTCTCATGGTTCATGGTTCCTAATCCGTCGATTTGTCAGCATTACGGTCGTCCCGTATTATCGTCCGCGTAAAGGGTAAACCGATCGTTTGCTATCGTGATGAATCGCCTTGATGATTGGTGAAGGAGACCGTGTATCTAATGTCTAAAGGGTCTATTTGATGAAAACGAAAAGAGATACGTTAGGTCAAGGCAGTCAAATAATACCATCCATCACAATGCGTTGTGCTGCAATAAAAGCACCGAAAGCGGGAATACGTGTGTCGAAAATAAAAGAGAGACGTCACTTTTAGCCAGAAACCCGCTATGTGGGTGCTTTGCTCGTAGCCTACAGACATAGTGCCCCATGTCGTGTTATTGGCTTCGTACGTAGCTACAAAAACATTTGCAGTGAATGTGTTAATCAAGTCCTCAAAAATCTTACTCGTATTATCATAATCCGTCGATTTGTCAGTATTGTGGTCGCGCCGTATTGTCGTGTAAAGGGTTAATCGATCGTTTGCTATCGTGATAAATAGCCTTGATGATTATTGAAGGAAACCGTGTATCTAATGTGTAAGGGTATAAAACGAAAAGTGATAGGGCCAAAGCGATTAAATAATACTAGCTATACTACCCAAAAGTAGGTATTGCTTTCTGAAACAGAACCAAATAAACTCTCTAATCGAATACCCTTGTGCACTTATAATGTAAATACTAATGAAAGAATGTTGACGTTTGCGTTGAAGTTCAGAAAAGCCAATTCAATATTTAATCATAAGTACCTATAAATTATCGACCAATCATTAAGGAAGAGAATTCGAGTCAGCTTTTTTTCAGCCGCCCATTTAACGGATCTTAATTAATTTTCTAATGACTTTAGGAATTGGATGTTTAATGAATTGACCTGCAATCATGAGTTGTAGAAATTAACAGGGTTCATAAAATAAATAATACTTCGCATTCATTTTTCCCATCGTCCATAAAGCCATATTGATTCATTATTATATTGATTTATTTAGTTTAATTAATTATTATTGTTATTTTAATGTATCTCATATTGTGTTGTCTATTCCTTGATGTTTGAGGTGTGCAACAAAGAGTATTTGTATATTTATTTTTTAGTGTTCCATGTATCCTTTAATTACATTTACTTTTAAATAAAGGAGCAGTAAGCCTACATAAATATTACTAAGATTAATCAACAGTAGCGTGCATTGTGCGCCAAGTGAATCATGAAAATTGTGTTAAAACTGACCGAGTGACCTAATGACTTGGCCAATAATGACACGACCTACTTCTAAAACATACCTCTGCAACAAATTAGGCGTAAGGACTTATTGACATTAATGCTAGTATTCCGTGTATTTCTTTGCCCATTTATAAACCACTTTATTTACTACTACATTAAGACGTATACCTACCTACCTTATACCTATACCGGGAGGTTGATCCATATGGGTCAGTAGGGAGAAGTCACAAACTGTAAGAGATAGGGCAAAAACATTCTGTAAAAAACTAGCCAAGTCTCGATGGAGCTGCTTGTTTATCTCTAAAAAGTAATGAAATCTAGACAAAATCGTGCTAAGTCTAAGGTTCCTTACTGCGATTTCTTAATTATAATAGTTAATGTTGTGTGACTTGGCCGTTGAAGGGTACACAAGGGTACAAAACCAGGTGCTCCATTACACCATTGCACCAATCTGTCTGTGTACTTAGAGACTGTATAGTGTATACATCTCTAATAAACTTATTGTACTGTACAATGACGCTCAGGGACTTTACCTTACCTTATACATCTCTGAGGAATTTAACTATTATCATATATTTATTATTTATATTTTTTATTTTGTAAACTGTGACGTCTAGAGACCATATACATCTCTAAGAAATTTAGGTTAATTATTTATTTATTATTTTTTTTCTTTTGTATAGTTAGTTTCTTATTCAGTCCTTAACTTTTCTAAGGATTGAAATTAATTTATTTTGTTTTTCATGTTGTGACGCCTAGAGACCATGTACATCTCTAAGAAATTTAAATTAAGTACTTAATTATTTTGTTACATCAGTTATTGATTTTGACCCCTTGAGACCTTATACATCTCAACGGAATTGAATTATTTCATTCATTAATTGCCTATACCAATCTATATTGCGTGTCGTGACGCCTAGAGACCTTCTACATCTCTGAAAAAATCACTTTATTTTATATAATTTTTAGTGTAAACATTGATTTGGAGAAACTTGTACATCTCCTCTAACATATATGTTTCAATTACCTAGTTATAATATAATTGTATTAGTTATTAAGTATAATTTACGAAAAAATTACTTACTGTTGAGTTTCTTTCGGCTTTCTTCTCAACAGCGGTCTCCTCTTGCGAAATGCCGGTAGACTCTCAATCTGACTTGTAAAAGTGCCCTTGTGGCCTACTTACTGAATAAATTATTTCATTTCATTTCATTTCATTTTTTCATTTCATTTCTATTCTGATGATCATGAGTGAGTGAGTGAGTGTCATAAATGCGAAACTTTGCTTTCGCTTAACTTCGGAACTAAATGATATACAGACTTGAAATTTTGGATTTTAAGTATGTGATTATAGCTTACTGGATGACGAAAATTTCTGCGTTCTGTTCTTATCCAGAGGTTCTCAAATAGGGGCCTGAAAATGCGGCGAAATGGTTCCAGTAAAGGATGGTACGGCAGTGTTTGCTTCGCGCTCGACTTGGCGGGGGCACTACCGTGCCCCCCGATCTGTTCTTAGAAACCATGGCGTCGATTTCAGATCTAATAGAACTGCATTTGTTTTTCATAAATTTCATTCATACAACCCGGTCAAAACCGCTGTAAAAAATTACATTACGACATGCGATTACTTATAGAATTTTAACCAGGTTCAATTCCCGGTTATGTATGAGATTTATAAAAAAATCGAACATCGACGCCATGGTTCCTAAAAACAGATTTCCCTATCTCTTATAGTTTTCGCTTTCTCCCTACTGACGCATTTGGATAATCGCATCGATTTTGCGAAGGCAGAGAACAGTGTAGACACTATAGCAAACAACAGGTAAGAGTTTATTTACAAGTGTTATTAGGTACCTCATTTGGGCCACAACTCGGATTGAGGTTACGCAGAACCACTAACCTATCATCCAAAATACTTAAGCTTTATTTAAATACTCATCTAGGCTGGATCCGGGTCTATATTGATTCGTAGAAATTTTTAGCAATAACTTGATTTTATCACGTTAGATAATTTATACTTATTTATCCATTTTTATTAGATTATTAGAAAGTTAATATATATATAATACGAAAAAAAATTTAACTAACCATTGAATCCGCATCTTTAAAAAAACTGTAGGAGTTTTAGGAAATTCGTGTAATTTTAACTGAGAAACCTGAATCAATAAAAGTAGCCTCGGATACCTTGTGACGTGTCGGCTGGAATGATTTATTGGAGCGCGTTATCGTCTAAACTTTGCCGACCAACTTTCAGTCGCCATTTCAGGCATGTGTCATTTGCAAATTACGGAAACGATTATACGACAGCGTACTGAAAGTATAATTACAGGAAATAATGCGTCACGTCAGGCGTTTTTTTTTAAATAATGAGTTCTAAGGGAGTAACCTCACCGTCTCAATCGCCTCCTCACCGTAATGCTCGCGGTGATAGAGCACCTGGGTGCTCTGAAATTAATGATTTATTCAGGTTTTTAACAAACAGAAAAAGAGCGTTGGTTCTTAGTTATTTAGGTAAGTTTTATGGAAATGGAATAAGAAGAAGCCATCTTCAAGATAATTAATCGAAACTAGTACTATAGTGTCAGGATCTTGGCAAATATTGAAACTAAGATTATTAATATTTAAATCCTAATTCTCGTTTTGTTCTATCAAAGTGTGCAGATCGTGTTATTTAAATTAATATTTTAACACTTATGAACGAAGGCATAGACTTTAGTAGTCTAGACTCTAGAATAAAGAGTAAGATTCGAAGACCACAATTTATTTCGGGGTCTATATTGACTCCTAAAATTATTTTTCGTCGAATGATTCATTTTGCCGAAAAAATATTTCGTAAAAAGCATTTTTCATTACAACCGTAAACTATTTGAGATTGTTATAAAACAAACCTAACCTAACCGAAGCAATAGGACGATATTTGTAAGAATTATGAAAAATCTATCACTACAGAGGAATAAAAATGTTGTTAAATTATTTTTCAGCAAAATGAAACAATCGACGAAATACATTTCTAGGAATCGAAGGGCTCCCCTATTTTGTGTCACCATTTTGCTCTCTATGTTCAGCTACCTTGCATGTATTTTGTTATTCATTTTTAAGCCATACCCACCACGAACTCTGCAAACTATTGTAATAGTAATAATTGTACCAAACATCAATCACCATTATTATTCTGAGCTAGTTACGGGTAGAACAAAGACTTTGTACCGTTTGCGTCATTTGTAATATGTAATTGTTTATTTCCTTTGTTACAGGTTACAAAATAGAGGGCTTGCCAACTATGGTGTGGTTTCACGGGGGCAACTTTATGAGAGGTAGCCCCAACGATTTGAATCCGTTTCAACTAGTCTTGAAACAAAAGGTATGTTGAGCGATTTTCCGTATCAGATAATTTTTTATCTATACTAGGTATATCTATCGTACCGAAATGCGCATCAAGCTTAATTATACTACTTTCTAGACCCGTTATGGCCGTTATACATAAAACTAGCCTTATTAAGTATAAATAGATTATACGTGTAGTTACAAAACCCTGCAATAGGAATAGGACCTACTAAACCGAATTCGGTTGTGCAAGTTGTGCAGCCAAATTCGTGCACGTACATGATCGACGCTTGTGGTCTTAGAGCCAGGTTCACTATTGAAGGATACACGAAGGAGGATGATACATATATATAGACCGATTATAAATCTGAACAATGGCTAGGATACCCTTTTTTCTGATTAAGATTGCTCAAAAAATAAATGTTGTGCTTTCTATAATTTTACATAAATTCCGTTAAGGTTGTCGTATCGCAAGTACTTAATTAACAAACTGTGTTTAACTTCGCATTTTCTGAACGTAATTTTTAATTTCAGGTGATATTTGTATCAGTAGCCTATCGATTGAACATTTTCGGATTCTTCTCAACTTTAGATCAAGAAGCCACGGGTAACTACGGGTTATTGGATCAAGTTGCTGCTCTGAATTGGGTGAAAAACAACATCCAATCATTTGGTGGTGACCCTGAAAATGTGTGCATTTTCGGACATGACGCGGGGGCTGTTAGCGTTGGTTTGCATCTGGTCTCATCATATTCTGTGGGACTATTCCAAAAAGCAATAGCAATGAGCGGAAATGTGTTGTCACCCGACACAGTTAGTACTCCACGGAGAGAAATAATAACAGTTGATAAAGTTGCTACCGCTTTCAGTTGTTTCCGAAAACCATCCTTCCAACTAATAAGTTGTCTTAAGCGAGTATCCGCCGCTGCTCTCTTAGAACTGGGAGAATATTTGACGGAATGGAAACCAATTATGGACATAGGATTTAATAATGTCTCAAGTCCGTTTCTACCCGATCTGCCTAGCAAATTGTTTAAAGACGGGATATTTAGTCCTGTACCATTTTTGTCTGGTTACACTAATATGGAAGACGCGCTTCTGCTTGCTAAGGATAGTGATGATACTGGGATAAGTCAAAGAGAATTCGATGCTATGCGTGAAGAGATAATTTTAGCAGATATAACAGTAGACAATACCTCATGCTTCACTAATCAACATCACATACAAGACGCTGTTTCTTTCTTCTACAAGCCTATACCGCCGACGACAAACGAGACAATTCTAAGGAAACTATTTTTGGACTTTTACACTGATAAAGTACACGGGGCGACCACTTATCAGTTAGCAAAGCACCTAAGCCAACAAGCGCCGGTCTATCTCTACCGTTTCGACTTGAAACCATTCTCTGATATGGCCAATGAAGGCATACCTGACTGGGTTTCCGTACCGCACAACTACGATTTAATTTTCACTTTCGGTTTACCCTATTTAGCGTTGCCAGCGGATTTGAATAAATGGGACTACCGAGATAAGAGCATCTCTGAGATAATAATGAAAATGTGGTCCAATTTTGCTTGGTATTCGAACCCGACTAATTCGAGTGTAAGAATCGAGTGGGATGCTTTTGAAATAGAAAAGCCGGGATATTTGATAATCGACCGGCACAATTTTACGATGAGTACCCCAGAGACGATTAACTACAAGGCATTTGAGTTCTGGACAGATTTTTACCCAAAAGTCGTGGAGATTGGTACGAAATGCTGTAAAGAACCTCAAGATGATTCTGGAACGTCTTCGATTGTCACCCGACGGCTATTCCAAAGCTTATTAACTGTTCACATCGTATCCGTATTAGTATCTTAACGGTAACAAAATCATTCAATTCTGTAAAAATCGACGCGTTATTTTTATAAAGTCTATTAACTCTAAAATGTTTAGTTTATTTACGAAAAATATTATTGCTATGTCATGTTGAAATGCAGAACCTATTTACGTCTAAATAATTTCTAGAAATAATACTATTGAAATTAAAATAACTTGTTTTATTTTATTACAATCCCTTTATTATTTATATTAAATACTTTCCAAGGCTCCTCTTTACACTAGAGAATATGTTCAATCCGAAAAAAATATTGCTAGCGTTCTTAAAAGATCTTGCTATTTGGCTTAGGTTTGGTTACGCATGTCTTACATAATTATACATTATTATGAAGATTAATCAATTAAGATATCGTGTTGCATATCTGTAGCACCGTGTGACGTCACGCGAATCTTAAACAAATTATAACTATTATCATCCTTTTTCAGGGTTTTCTTTAATTGACAAAAGAAAAAATACGCGTCTTTAATGTTTTTGATAATCTATCTGACGGACTTTTAAGAAACTGTCCTTATATAACGATAGAATAAGAATTCAAGTCAAATTTCCGTGTTAATTTGACTTAATTATTTGAATCTTAATTCATTCTGTAGACACCGCTCAGGTCCTAATTTGCAGTCCCCTCAAAAACCTTATTTGCATTAACTAAGTTCAAAGTCCCTTAGAAACAGTTCTGTGTCCTTGAGCCCAAGGTCGTTTGGTCAGGTGACCCTGAGTTCGTCACGGTAAGCTCGATTATATCTTGACGTTTTTACAGCAGCCAGTTGACACGAAACATATATTTATAAGGGAAAATTCTAGAAATACAGACCTTGACACCGATTGAGCGATTTTCACGGAAGTTCCTTTGGTAGGTAATAGTTTTTCCTCTAAACGATGCCTATGGAAGGTATAATTTACTGCCATAGATAGGCGTGCTAGCAGTATTTGCAGTAAATATACTAGTATATCATGAGCAGAGAATAATAGGTAGCTAGAGAGATACCTACTATACTACGATTTCTAATTCAAGACCAAAAAAACTACCACAATGTTACCACTACAATGAAAAATTAGTAAAATCCTTATTCTTTATTAGACACTACGATAATTTATCAATTGATAACTTTAACTCTATGTTTTAACAAAATAATTAGATATATTTATTATTACATAAATACGAGAGGAGATAATAAAAACTTAAACGTCGGAGATTTTTGGTACAAAATCTGGGTATTGTACTTGTAACACTTGAGGTATTCAAAACATTTGGTGAAATAATTTACATGGTCAGATGTCATTTAAAATTTGTCAACTTTGACAGTGACGTATCTGTCGTAGTTTTTTTGGTCTTGACTTAGAAAGCCGAGTTTAATTACCGACTACGGCAAAACCATACAGGGTTACAAAATTTAACGGACAATGTAACGTTTATATGTATACTTATTGTATATTATGTACAATATATTGTATTTAAGTATTTCATTATACTGTCTAATTATTTACCAAATTTTATCAGACACTGTTATTTTAATAACATTCTAATTTAGGAATTAAAAACTGGGATGTGTATAGTTTTAAAATGGCTGCCTAACTCGGCTGTCGGTTATTATTAATACAGCAAATATTTGAAGAACACTTTAAAGATATGCGAATACCTTAGACTCTGAGGTACTTTAATTATTCATATTCTAAGGCTTAGAGGTTTTAGATGGCGGTGTCCCGCCTTGCTTATAATACCAATTATCTGTTCTGTGATAATACTATGGTTCGAGTCGACAAACACGAAACCAAGAAACAAAATTTATTCCCAATCCTTTTGCCACTCAGGTTCATGCAGGAAAGGTATAATTATATGTACGGAAACTAAAGTATTATTTTGACTATGAAATCGTGCGCTTTGGCAATAATTAAATAAACTAAAACAAATTCATAAAATTACTCCCCTGCGGCATGGCACCGAAAATGCTGGCAGCATTTCCTCGCTGAACAGCTATGCTGATACGTTGAGCGAGGAAGCTGCCAGCTCTTCGGTCCCCAGTGGTCACTGCAAGCCTTTTGGACAAGTCTTTGTAAAGCTTGCGGGCACTGGGACTCCATGCTAGGTCCATGGGTCTCGACCCCAAACGAATTATTATAATTTTAATTTTTTTATTTATGAATTTATTAAATTTACAATATGTGATTAACTGATTACACCTAATGTACTGGGAAATGTTACTAGCACATCTAGAGAAATGTTATCAATGCCTATAAGCATTTATTTGTTGAAATTGATTTTATGATGGCCTGTCAGCATGACTATGGTAGCTAACTACCATTAGCGTGTGCAATAATTGTACGACAACCATGTACTTAAGTACATGGTTGTCGTACAATTATTGTTTTGTGTTTTGTTGAATTAGAGGATTCTGATAAAATTTATGAATTTGCATATAGGACTTTAAAAAAGACCTTTACATTTCCGTAGTTACCTTAAAAGTGACATGTCCTTGAAATAGAAGTGCCGTAAATATTTAAGAGTATCGAAAAAAATGTGTATTCCACTGCTGGTAGGTGATAATCATTAGTTAAGCAATTAGTGAACTAGGCATGTTTTATTTTTTTTAAACTTAATAATTACGTATATTATTTTTAACTTTAAAGCTCTTTTGGACGATGCTATTAGTTTTGTTGACCTACCCGAAAAAAATAAATCGTCCCCCTTTTCTTTCTTGTTTTTTTCTTTATGTCATGCCATATTAAACTTTTTTATTGATTACGTTGTATAATTCGACATCTGTCTATACCCCTATTGTTCCTGTAATATCGCAGGAATAAGTGGCGAGCCCTATAAAAAGGTATAGTATATCTTCGGTTCAGAGATTGTTGTGATCATGAAATATAAGGTAAGAAACAGATAAATGGCCCGAAGCGTTGGTCGGATTATCACTGAAAGCCGCTGGCACTCAAAGGCAATAGATACCGCAAGTATAGACATGGCATCCGCTTGTTAGCCATATTTTTTTAATAATAAAAGTCATAGTGTTATGTTTATTAAAAACACTTTAGATAGGTATACTGAATAATTATGAAATCATGAACTTTCAAGATTTTTAAAAAGATTTTCCTTCTCTGCAAATTTACTGTTTCCGAGAAAGAATAAAATATAGGTAGTAACTAACGAAAATTATGATTGATAGTCATACGAATGAAACTATGGTAATAATAATATTATTACATATATACTTCTATACTTTTTCACCATTACGTGTCTTATAATGTAACTAAACATCTCGTCGAAAATGGTCATCTATAGTTTTTTTTTAATTCCGCAACACTATTTAAAGGGCCCAAGCTGGTATCCAAGTATGGTAACTACCGTTTAAAATATAGCAAACTAGCTTTTGCCCGCGACTACGTCCGCGTGGAACTTGGAAGTATGGAAGCAACCTCATACAACACGATAGATATCCACCTAATCACCTTAATTAATAAAAGGAATTATTAAAAGCTCCTAAGCAAATGTAAGAGCAATTGTGCTTTTGGTCTAATCATTACATTTCCTACAGGGTCATCAATGTCATCATGAATTACTTACACACTTTTCAATATTTTTAGGGATAATTTCCAGGATGAAAACTATCCTATGTCCTTCCTCGGATCTTAAACTATATCCATGGCAAATTTCATCAAAATCGATTCAGCTGTTTAAGCGTGAAGAGGTAACAGGCAGACAGACACACTTTCGCATTTATAATATTAGTATGGATACCTAACGCTTCTAGTAGCTACAGGAAGGTGCTATTCCGGCTGCGTAAAACATTTTCTTTTCCTGTAGTCGGGTAAAAAGTATTCTATTTGGATGTCCAGCTATCATTGTAACCAAAATTGGTAAAAATCTATTCCGCCGGCAGCATGATGAGCAGACAATTTTTTTTTTAACTCTAAATTTGTACTGAAAAACAGCTTTCATGGCTTTCAGAGGGGTCATTATTCCAAGAAAAATCATAAAAGGGCGTTGCGTTCGTCACTCACCAAATACACGTTTGACGCTCGATGAAGTATGGCGGTAGCTGTACCCTGGATTAAAACAAGCTACTTTTTATCAAGAATAAAAAATAGTGTCCCCGTAGATGCGGGTAACACCACGGGCCGCTAGATGCCAATAAATCATGAAACATTTGCCCTGTCTATTATTTCTAAATCTCTAATCACGGGTACATATTGCTCTTTTGGCGACGGCAAAATGTCTCCGTCATTCGGTTGAGTGAGTGTCGCTTTTTGCACCAAAAGCTTCTATGAAGCAACGTTCGTAAACACGACTCGTCAAAAGAAGGTAAGTTCATAGGTTTTTCAATGGAACGTAGTACATTTCGTAACTGCGAACCCTATATAAGCGTCTGCCATTCAAAGCTTTCTGTAGCAGAATTTTCGTGATGTTTTGAAGCTGCAAGGAACACTTTTTGAATGGATTCCGGACGAAAACTGCATTCATACACTTAGTTACACAACTTTAATTAATTTTAACCATCACGACACAAGTTCTTGTTAATCCATACTAATATTATAAATGCGAAAGTGTGTCTGTCTGTCTGTCTGTCTGTTACCTCTTCACGCTTAAACCGCTAAACCGACTTAGATGAAATTTAGTATGGAGATAGTTTGAGACCCGGGAAAGGACATAGGATACTTTTCATCCCGAATAAATTTAGTGTTCCCGTGGGATGAACGGGTAACACCGCGGGGCACAGCTAGTTAACTATATACTTAAACACACGTTTTTTAGTTGCGATATTCGGAATATGTTTTCTAGCAGTGTCTACGGGACTCTCGCGACTAAGAGTGCGATTCCACTGATGCGGATCGGATTGGAGACCTGCGGAATCGACCAAACACAAAAGGAAAGCGGAGCCGAGATACAGCTTTCAACTTACTTGATTACTTCGATTCCGCGCATCGCCGCACCATTCCCCTTCAGTATAGCTCACCCTAAGACTGCTTTGTCACTTCAATTATTTTGTAGTAGTTTAAATGAAACTACAGTTGTTGCATATAAACTGTGCAAAAACGACTATAAGTATAACATAACGAGTTCTTAAAACACGAGCCGAATGAGAGTTTCATAATATTGATCACTCGAGTGTTTTAAGGCCTAATTATGTACAGTTGTATAATTATATTACTTTACCTATACACATATTGTACAGAGAAAACTTCCGTGAGTCTCAGACTTAAAATACATACGAAAAGAAAACATGACTCACTTCGTAGAAGTAGTACATGCTCGAAATGTTTCGAATCAGTTCGCGATTCATAATTAGGAGAGTCGATCAGTCGTGGCTGCGGCCGATCAAACACCCTCCCCTGCTCTCCTGATGATGAATCGCGAACCGATTCGAAACATGTCGAGCGTTATTCGACTTCGACGACGCGAGTAAACCAATTTCTTATGTATTTTAATATAAACATATTCATAATCATCCGATTTTCTTTTTTATATTATGAAGTACTCAGTACTACGAGTAACTCCCGCGGACAAATTAATGAGGCGATGGCAGCGGTGTGCAAGTTCGCCATAATATATCGTAATATTCGTAATGTTATGAAATACTGATTTTGCTCCTCCATGCCCCGCCACCACCGCTGCATAGTAATGTAGGTCTTCGCCTATAGTATCTGAACTTGCTTAAGTAATGTAACAATATAGGTGACGATAAAAAAAGGGAGGTAGGGGAGACCGGGTATGGAAGTCACACGGGTTGGTTGTCACAGTGGCCATAACTGACAACTAAAGGCACGAATCAGTTTACCGACCGGTGTCCAAGAATCGCGAGAGCTAAAACCCCCTCCGAACTTTACCTCAGTCGGCTCCGGTATGTTGTGACGGAGCCACATTCGTTTACTTTTTTCCGCCAGTAAAAGTATTTTTTTGTGCATCTGTGTTAAATCTCGTAGGTACACTTTTATTTTGCATATTAATATGCTTCTTCGTGTATTGTTCAAGTTGAACTTGTGTATAATCATATTGTATAAGGTTTTTAGTGGAAACATTCATTTGAATTTATATTGTAAGATTATTTTCCAAAACGTGTTTTGGGGCAGGTTGTCTCAGGTCGACGGGGGCTGGTAGTCACGTGTGACTACCTTATTAGCTGAAAGCGAATTTAGTTTTTGGGTGTTTTTATTAATTATGAATACGTATTTCGTTACTTTCCTGGTCACAGTGACTTACATACATCATTTAAGTTTATATAAGTTACTAGCTGAAAAAAAAATGGTTTTTGAGATTTTTTTATTAATTACGAATATTTCGTTATTTTCCGTTACAGTAACTTACATAAAACATTTTTATCTTCAACAAGAAAAAAGTTCGTTTGATATAAATGTGTGTATTATTGTATATCCCTCTTATTTTACTATGTGATTACGTACCCCAGCACCTGTGACAACCATCCCTGACACGGGGTTAAAAGTCACATTTCTCTTTTTTCATAAAAATAAAAATATTTCCTCCGTACGTAATGTTAGTGAAAAAGTATTGATATATTTTTAAACTCAAATAAATACACTATCCATTAAATTATCTTTTATCATCCCCAACTAAAAACAATAGTACTAAAAATGCAAATGAAAAAAAATGTGACTTCCATACCCGGTCTCCCCTACCTAAATGCAATCTTAAACTAACTGTGACATGAGCGCACACACTTCTAAATATAACCTATCGAAAAGTGAAAAGTAAACATACGTTATAACTACTAAGTATTAAGTATACGCCTGTATATATTTTCATACTGTTTTACGAGCGAAGCTTCGTGCTTCGGGTCCATTATTTATATAAAATTATCGTTCCGAACGTCAACTCGAGTATGGGCGATAAGACCATGGCAAATTGTTCTTTACGACTGTGCATTTTAGCTTATTTATGAATAGGGCAAATTAATGCTTGTGCATTTCTCATTGACTGGTATTTATTTATTCTTTAAATTTTAAATTTTATAAATTTATGAAACAGGTAATGTCTAATTTTTTTTATATGGGTACACACCACAATTTTAATTTAGGTAAACCATTGATACAAAGATCAAAGCTTAAAGAAAAACTAAGGTGTAAAACCTTTCAAGTAAACAATGCAAAGATCGACATACAAAGCATAAGGAAAAAATCGACAGGTTGTTTGGAGTTAGGGTAGCGAAGTGGTTAACGCGCTGGACCGGCAATCCAGAGGTACCGGGTTCGATTCCTGGTCTCTTCCACCAGGTAACTCCTTTATCAATTTTTCTCTTCATCTTTTGATTTTAGTTTCTAGTCCTAGTAAGTATTATGGTAGCTGGCAGTGTCGTGGCGGCACCATGAAAAAATACGTAAATAAGTAGGTATAACGTAAGTGTCTTCGACGACGCGGTTGGCTCGGTTTGTAGAGACCTGCCTACTGAGCCGGCGGTCCCGGGTTCAAATCCCGGCCACATTTGTGTGATGAACTCGAATTGGTCATGGTTGTTCTATGTATTTAAGTATATATTTATATATAAGTATGTATATCGTCGTCTAGAACCCATAACACAAGCCTTCTTGAGCTCAATTTGGGACTAATCGACTTGTGTGAGGTTGTCTGATATTTATTGATTTATTATTTATTTATTTATAACGGGTTAGCACTAATTAACTGGCCCGTTATTATATCGTGAATTAGCAAAGCAGTATTATTAATTTATTATTTAATTTAGTGTCTTGGCGTCAAACAAATACATAGGGACAGCTGGGGTAGACTTCGCTTACACTTGTTCTTCAGACTGAAACCTGTATTTTGGTTGTTTGTGTAAAATGCGGTGAAATTGGACGCCATATCACCGCGCCCCACGTTCGACCGACGCGCTGTTACGAGTACGACTGACTATGAACGCGCGTCGAATTAATGCGGAAGGTGGAACAGGCGATCTGGTGTTTCGCGACATAGTAACCCGTCTTGCAATAGTTCACGCTTTTACCTAAGTAATTCACAATATTAATCTCTATAGGTACTTTCCAATCTATATCTTCTACCTAAGCTATAGTGCCATTTTGCTTTTGATCATTCTATTCAATCGAGAAACAAACTATGTTATGCTGTTTTGGAAACTTACACTTGAGGTTCCGACACTAAATAACCCCTGAAAACGGTCAACCACAAACGATAATAACGCAAATTAAGCAAATATCTTTACGACACAATAATGTCACAGCTTAAGGGAGCACACCGCAATCGCTTGCGGTTCAGTTAAGAGATAGAAGCCCATATTGTGTTACTAATGTGCTTAGAAACCACAAATCATAACCTGTAAAACAACAGAGGAGGCATTTAAATTGAAATAGGTTTCTTTTTGATTTTTAATTTAAAAAATACATACCTACCTATTAAATATAATTTAATTATTTAATCTTTCAGGAAACATCCCTATTATGTCGTTTAAATTTTTTGTTAGGTATATAAGAACATAGAAAATGTTTATTCTACTTTTTATTATGAACAAATTATAAGGTAAGACTAAGACCGCGACCGCCTGATGTCGTTTAGCTTTTCCTGTTATTTTATATCTCATCTCATGTTCTGTTGAGGTGTGCAATAACTGCAAATTAGTGACAATTTAAGAAACTTTAAAGTAACTTACTCCGAAAATCCCCATATTTCACCGTTCATATGTTGCTGCCAATTTAATATAGCCCATATATTTTCATCGTAAATCCGATCTTGGCGCTAACGTCCGGACGGAACCGTTTTAAAGTTAAAACAATAAGTTGGGCTAGCGCTACCGGCAGCCATCGTTTGTTTTCATTGATGATTCACAGTATAGCTATTGTCAGAGGTACTTACACTGAAAAAAAATTGTTAACAGAAGCCCAAATTTTTGCTGCTAGTTACATAGGAGGACTGACAAGCTGATGGCTACTAGTAAACAAAATAAATTGCGTAAAATTAGCACAATTTCGAATTTTTTCAAGTTAGTTAAACTAGTTGAGGTATTTATTTTTTTAGTGTACTACATGGCACCACAAAATATTGGGATCGTTATTATTTGAATTTACAGTCAACGGAATGGTTACAAAATGGTTAACACACACATAATGTAATGGTGCCAAATTACAGAGGTACCTCCCACAGCGGAGTATCCTGCCTCCTGCGTTGCACGGTTGTATCTAATCACTATTTTTTAAATCTAAGTTCGTAAAGGATTAGGATCGCAACGATTGTGAATCACAACGATTTTGAATCACAATCGTAAGTTTACAAAATAAATTGATAAACCTAGGTTGGGTACATAAGTACCCAACCTAGTCATAGTCATAGTCATAATGTGAATAATCACATTTATACACATTTTGCTTACTAACAATAGGCATAAGAAATTGTCACTAACAACTATAAATTATGGATTCAAGTCCAAAATAAAGAGTTTGAATTTGAATTTGAATTAAGTATTTCACAAAATATAAGTGTGAGAGTGAAACCACTGAATGTTGAACAGTCTGCGAAGGTAAATCCAATCTCGTGATGTTGGCAGCACTTTGGCTGTACATAATTTGTTTTCATTCACTTGGTCAGCAAGTTCTGCAGTTCGGGGTATTTTAAACCAGAAACTATCCTACAGATTAACCCTATTATTTATTTTATTTTATTTTAGGGAGGCAACCACTGCAGGGCAAAGGCGCCTCTCTTTCTTCCAGTCGTCTCTGTTCAGGGCAGCAACGAACCAATCTTTTCGGAATGTGTCTAGGTCATCCCGCCATCTCCGTCGTGGTCTGCCGCGACGCCGTACTCTATTAGCATAACCCTTCATAACCTTAAGGGTATGTTAATTTGTTAGAGGTAATTCGAAAGTGGCGTTTGTGGCTATAGCTACATACTACATGCACATTTTCCAATGTTATTGGCTACAACTGGGCGCTACGAAATCTTTGGATACGATAGTGTTAACAGCCACCTGTGAGAGCTAAGTTTTATTGGTTGTCTGTGAAAGAAGCAACGCGATCAAAATTGCGAGCCGCGTGTGCTGTGGCGAGTGGCTATGAACTCATGGCGGATTTTGCGTTTCAACCAGATTCGCACCGTCTTGCCATTTTTAGAAAATGTTGCCTATTATTTTTGAAAAATGTAAGCGAAATGGGTCCCCAGACATTTTGGTTCCTCACCACGCCACATAATTACTAAGTGCAATTCAAAAAGTAGCCAACTAACTATTTTGGCTCAGTGACCCAAACAGAATCTTAACCTCCGATACGAGAATACGCCACTTGCCCCGATCTGTTTTCGGCTTGAAGCTTACGCAGATCCACCTCCACCACGTCTCCCCAGCGGCACCTGAGACGACCGACAGGTCGTCGACCAGTTGGTCATTCCAAGTGCATATGCTTGTTTTGTAGCGCGATCCTCTTCCATTCTTTGTAGCTGACCAAGCCAACGAAGTATATGGGACTTTGTCTCTCCGATAATGTTCGGCTCGGCCACCAGCTCCTCAAAAAGTATACTAAAATTAAAATTATATACTGCACTTCCAATGTTATCAAATTCTCGTAAATCGTTGTAAAGTTAAATCTCTTGGCATCCCGTTCAAACTTTCTCCTTAATACAGCTTAGCAGCATACGTAATGTCTTCCCTCCTAAGTTTAAGGAAACTTGTAACAGAGTAAAAGGTTTCTAATGTTGAAAAATATACAACAAAATATTCATCTCAAAAACAAAAAGGAAGTTCAATAAAACAGCAAACAAAATTACTGTTATCTTCATTACTGTACTTTAGGAAAATCAAGGCTAATTTATTTATTTAAACTTTATTCAAGACGATGCCCTGTCACCCATGCTTTTCAATTTGGTTCTAGAATTTCTCCTTAGACAGGTGCTTGCACTAGATGTCGGGGTGCAACTGAATGGAAGGCATAGTGTGATAGGCTATGCTGATGATCTAGCATTGCTTGGGGAAACTAGAGAAGAAGTCGCATTGTCCGCAGCAGCTCTAGAAGCCGAGACCCAAAAAGTGGGCCTAAGTATTAGCTATGAATAGTCAGAGTATCTCCACATGAAACGCTACAAAAATGCACGCGCTAAAAGGCAAGACCATGTTGGAGATAACGTGTACAGGGGGTAGCCAAATTCAAATACTTAGGCTGCACTATCACCGAAACCAACACGCGTGAGGAGGAGATAGACATCCGCATCCAAAACACCCTGCTATGTAGCGCCGCCCTTCATAAAGTGTTAGCGTCCAAGTTGCTTAGTAGGAACAGAGCTCCGCATCTATAAAACGGTCGTAAGGCCTATACTCATGTATGCGTGTGAGACTTGGACGTTAACACTGAAAGAAGAAAACAAGCTGTTGGTGGCTGAGAGAAAGATCCTCCGTAAAATCCTGGGAGCAGCGCGGAATGAGGACGGTAGTTTCCGTCTCCGGAAAAATATAGAAATAGAGCAGCTAGTAGCCACTCCTAATATCATTGGAGAGACAAAAGCCCACCATCTCCGATGGTTTGGTCATGTAGAGAGAATGGGCGAAGATCGAGGCGTTAAGGGAGTGTATTTGGGACGACCAATAGGACGAAGGCCGGTTGGCCGGCCCAGATATCGCTGGATCGACGTCGTCAAATCGGATTTGCGTGAACTCCAAGCCAGCAGTTGGCGGGAAACGGTGCAGGATCGAGGAAAATTGCGAAAACTCTTGTCGGAGGCCAAGACCCGATTTGGGTAGCTGAGCCACTGAGTAGTAGGTAGTAGTAAACTTTATTGCGCAATGCACAAAATAAGTAAGTAGGTACTTATATAGACGGTGCAAGATTATAGGCAGGGTTCGTAAAATGCGAGCAAAATCAATTATTATTATTAAAGCAGTAACGTCTGCTGAAGAGAAAAAGGCGCTACGATGCCACCCTAAGGCATGCAGAAGCAACTGGTTGAAAAATTCAATGGCTCTTGCAGCCGGTTCGGTGGTCCAATAGGTAGGACGCCCGCGTTGGCCCGGAAAGCCGTTGAAGACGCAGGTTCGAACCCTGCCTGAATCGTTATTTTTTTTAATTTTTCGCTTCATTGTATTAAACATTTGCGAGCAATTTCGATTGAAATGACGTATGAGGTAAGTGTATGTCATACTTATATAAATAACAGACAACCTCACGAAAATCAAGTTAGTCCCGAAATTAAGCTCAAGAAGGCTTGTGTTATGGGTACTAGGCGACGATATACATACTTATATAGATAAATAAATTCTCAAATACATAGAACATCCATGACCCAGGCACAAATATTCGTGTTCATCGCGCAAATCACGACCTTAACACTTCCATGAATAATTTTCCTCGCATTTTACAAAGCCTGAGTAGTAAGTAATATGGACCTGTGGAGTTACTGCACGCCGAAGACTAAGCACACTAACATGGAAAGTAACAATTTTCTTGACAGAATAACAACCATGAGCTGCGATAAAATGCAGCCTAAGTTTGTATTCAGTAGGAACTTCAAGGTACAAGTTCCAACGAGGGCGGAATGGGCCGAGGGTCGCGAGCCACCTACAGCAGATGGTGAGGACATTATTTGGTACACTGATGGATCAAAAATGGGATCAGGTACGGGAGCAGGCATTCATGCAAAAGACTTCAATGCAAGTACAAGTATGGGAGGTTATGCGACTGTCTTCCAAGCGGAGACATACGCTATAATCGCCTGTGCCCAGGAGAACATAGATAGACTTACCAGAGGGAAGCACATCTACATACTCAGTGACAGTCAAGCGGCACTTAAAGCGCTGGGTGCGCCTAAAGTGGATTCTAGACTTGTGTATAATGGCGTCCTAGCTTTGAACAAGCTTGGAAGGCACAATAAGGTGCAACTGGTATGGATCCCAGGGCATGAAGGCTTCATCGGTAATGAAATTGCAGATGAACTTGCTAGAAAAGGGTCTGCGACAAGTTTCATAGGACCTGAACCATGTGTGGGTCTCTCGCAGGGAACCATAGCAACAGCCATCAAGGACTATGCCAAAAACCAGCACCAACAAGAGTGGAGGAAAATGGCAGGCTTGAGGCACTCAAAGCTATTCATGGAATGTATAGAATCAGGCTGGACCAATAAATTATGGGAATACAGCAAAAGACAGCTCCGAATCATAACGGGGGTGTTTACTGGTCACTTTGGGGTCAAAGGACTATTGGCCAAGTTGGGACTGTCTGACAATACAGATTGTAGAATGTGTGGCGAGGAGGCAGAGACAATGAAGCACATACTGTGTGGATGTCATGCCCTCGCCAGACTCAGAATGAAGGAATTCGGTATTGGTTACCCAGAACCGAAGGAATTCCAGGCACTACCAACTGGTTCCATCATCCGATATATGAAGGTGGTGGAACAATCCTTTGAGTAGGCGCGATGGGGGTAACTACACAAAAGATCCCATTGGGTCGAAGTGTATCCGCAAGGACCCCTTCCTAATAAGATAAGATAAGATAAGATAAGTAATATGTACAACTAAAATATTAAGTATAATTTCTAATACTTAAATATAAGCTTACTTAAATACATTTACACTATACTGTACTTTGATAGACTTTAATGAGTACTTATATTTATAAAAGCATAATTTATTCATAGCTAGCCTTAGAATAATTAGCTAGCTAAGCTTTGAGAAATAGAAGTAAAAGGTTGGCTTAATTATAATGCTATTGCCACAGATAGGGGTCGAAAAAAATAAGAACGTGACGTAAAATCATTTTTTCAAAATAACCCTCTTATTTTAAAATAACTTCACTTTGTACAGTACTTTAAAAATATACAGTATCTAGCGACCAAAAATCTATCTTATCTGTGTATTTGGTACAAACATTCCACACTTTTATAACTAAACTGCAAAAAACATTAAAAACAAAATACTAATCTGCCATTTCGCTTTAAGCAAATTTAACGTCTATTTTCTATTAAACCATTGATACAAAGATCAAAGCTCAAAGAAAAATTTAAATAAGTTACCTGGTTGAAGAGTCGAACCCGGTACCTCTGGGTAGCCGGTCCAGCGTTAACCTTTCCGCCACCCTAACTTCCAAGCAACCTTTCGAATTTTGCCTTATGCTTTGTGTGTCGATATGTGCATTGTTTATTTGAAAGGCTTTACACCTTAGCTTTCTATTTTTCTATCGAAATAGATACTTTAAACTATATCGTCGACATTGTGCTTCTTTTTAAAAATGTTTTTAAAATTTGACTTTCGGTACTATTTGAATGTTCCAAATAATAATTGGAACTACAATCATAACGTACTTACCTACATATTTTTTTATATTCGTTATCTTATCATCTTTGGTAATCCTAGGATATAATTAAGAGGCCTTATTCCTTTTTTTTTTTTTTCATATTATCATGACAAATATTATGTTGATAATTTGAATCAACTTTTTGAAGTCAATATTACTTTTCCCTGAGTTCTAGATAGTAATATAGCTATTTCATGCTTTTATTGCGTGCAGTAGAAAATAACTAAAAATAAATTTGTATCAATGGTTTAGTAGAAAATAAGTTGAAAAACCAATTTATGCGAGTGAACTTTGTAAATTTCGAGTTAATTTTTGAAACAAAAGTTATCAATGAAAAATTCAAACTGTATGTTTATTTGAATATAATATATTTATATACCAATAAATCGCAATAGCTCTGTTCTAAGTAGTAACATTGATAAGGGCTTGTGCACAAATCACGTGAGGTTTTTTCGGCTACTTTTTGACCCCCCCTCCCCCCTGGTGATATTTGGTGAGGTTCTTTGCTAACCCCCCCCTCCCCCTCACTACCTCACGTGTATTTTTTTCCGCCAAAATTTCGAAAAATAGACTCGCTATTTTGAAGTATTTAACAAGTGAAGATTTATTTTTTAACAAAACCGAGAAAGAATATCGATTTTTTCTTAGTTCGTTCACTATAGAAAAATACACGTGAGGTCTCCTTATACCTCCCCTCCCCCCACGTGATATTTCGTGATTTTTTCGTGACCCCCCCCCTTCCCCTATTGAACCTCACGTGATTTGTGCACAAGCCCTAATATGTTATTAAACATGTTTGATCATAGAGAAACATGCCTAAAACAATCAGCATTTATGAACGAAAATTAAAATGTTTGAATATGGTAGGTTTTTTTGCCGCTACTGGCGCTACTGTAGGGACAGTCGAGTTCATTTACATCTACACACTTACGAGAACAAAAATATCTGAACACGACCCTATTGTCAGGAGCATAAAGCCGTGTTCAGATATTTTTGTTCTCGTAAGTGTGTAGATGTAAAATGAACTCGACTGTATCAGGTTAGTGAATATGAATACGTATAATACCCACAAATTCATACACGTGTCCTAACTTTTCACCTGGTTTCATAATTCCTTTTCAGGTAATTAGAACAAGGTTCGCCCGTATTCCTCGCGGTCTTTGTACTCAACTCATAGTTGAATTATAATTATAAAGCACTCCAACATTTCAACTCATAGTTGAACTGAGTAAGAGAACTTTATGAGTTTTTGCATTGATATGTTAATAATAAATAAATAATCTCATTATTCTGCCTTTGTATCCTTGGTTACGCTCGTAATTTAATCATAAGATTGTTGTGCAAAATAATGAAGAATCAAAATTCTGGAAAATGTATAACAAATAGAAAATCGCAAATAAGGCTGCCTCGTCTTTGTAATAAATAGTCATTTCAATAATAATACGAGTAACTGCAGTTAGGAAATTTTTCCTTCTCATCGTAAAAATTATATCTAGAAACGCTAGGTAGTAGGTATATTTTTTACATAAAAATAATTAAGTAATACTCTTTTGATACAATGTAACTTAACATTATTAGGCCCATCGTGCATGTAATATTAATTTAAATTTTTTAATGTGTAGAGGTAAGTACGCGACGTCATAGATACCACATTCACACTTGCTAATTTCTTTTTGTAAATATGTATAATTGTGTTGTAGGGTAACGGATCTTTCGAAGCTCAAGTTCGACTTGCAATTGGCCACTTTTTTACAATTAGTGAGGAAAATTGGGTGCCTATTTTAGCGAAAAAAGGAGGAAGAGCCAAACTAGAACTAGCTGACGTCAAGGTGCATTTGCTAAGCATTTTATTTAGGCGCTGAGACACATGGGCATTAGATTCCAACTCAGGGATGAACTGCGCCTAATTGCTTTATGTTTTTGCTGATAGGTAGGTAATAATAATAACTAAGTATCCTAATTAAAATAAAAATAATATATAAACAGTTGGTAGTTTGAGTAGCTTCGTAAAATTAACTAACTTATCATGTTAAGTAGGTATATCAATTATATATTTTTAATGCGACAGTGAATTAAGATGACGGACGACCGACTGAGACTTAGGCTTCCGTAAGTGTATTCTAAAAGAATAATTTATTACCTCCAGTGAAATTTTTAAATTCTTGGGTTTATCGGAGTAGACGAGACTATGGGGAATGGATGAAAATGACCAAATTATGTTTGATTTTTTTTTTCAAGAAATCCATTAAGAACCTTTCCCTTCATTCCTAAAAAGAATGAAAAGAAATCCCCGCCTATACAATTATTTCTAACTACTGAGTTAAAAATAATCGTACAGAATTCAGCAAACTTGCCATCTATTCGGAAAAGATGGCGGTAAATTATTCCACCGCAGTCCCGTCATTGATATTATCGTCCAGATAGTGACACTGACACACGACACGACATGAATGAATACTTAAAGGATTTTTCGGTTCGTGTCTCAAGATGGCCGCATGCGTTTAAGTTTTGTTGTTCATTATTTATTCATTTTTGTTGTTCAATGTGTAGTAGGTATTGATAGCGTATTGTGCAGTGATCTAACGTATGAGTGAATAGCTAATGAAGGATTCAACTTGAAGCGTTCATAGCCCTTCCTGGGTCAAGGCCCGATAGTCCGTGTGGTTTTTTGTAAATCGCTATCACTTTACAAAAAGCTCACCTCACCGTACAACGTTCTTAAACCTTGACATTGGCTGAATTGTTCCAAATTCCAATGGACAGACGCCATTTTTTTTTATATAAAAAATAGAATAGAATACTTAAAGCCGTGTACGCACGAATGAGTTGTTCGTGCCGAATTGAAATGAAATTTATTTACCAACACATTAATAAAAAGCCCAGTCGATATAAAATAAGGGAATCTTATAACAATCTCATTATATATTTTTAAGTGATTCAGACACCTTTACAAATTTTACATTGTGTAACGGTGTAATATTTGTTTATTTTGTATTTAGTATTTTAATACAAATTTATAGGAAACAGAACGCATGTTTACCGGTTTTCCATCGCCAACACGTCACTACTATTATTATGGCAACACCAGTCACCGCCCGCCATCTTCCTTTTCGCTTCTGTCATTTCCGTGATTCGCGTGATTATTTTAGGTTAGTGCGTGTTTTTTACGAATAAATACAGATTTTTATTATTTATTCTATCAAACCGTTGGTCTAAACAGTGTAAAATTGTGCATTTCAGATAATCAAAATGCAGAACGACGCCGGTGAATTCGTTGACCTGTACTGCCCCAGGAAATGGTTAGTGTTTTAGGTTATCACTTTAAACCATATTTGATCGCCTGTTTATACATTTTTACGTTTAACTGATACTCTTAAATGTTCTAGACAGTTTGTTTGTGTTAAATTGGTTTGTTGTGGTTTCAGCTCAGCGAGCAACCGCCTGATCCACGCTAAGGACCATGCTTCCGTACAGCTGGTGATCGCTGACGTAGACCCCGCGTCGGGCCGCGCCGGCGAGGGCTCCAAGATGTACGTGGTATGCGGCGCCATCCGCCGCATGGGAGAGAGCGACGACTGCATCGTGCGTCTCACGAAAAAAGACGGCATTCTCACCAAGTGAGTATGAAGCTCCTTTCCTAATGTAATTTTCTCAACGATCACTTAAAAATGCTAAGATTGATTGTGCGATAGATTCCAGTGATTTGGTTTTAGTGACAATTTTGTGGGTCAATTTGACTTCTATGTATTAAAAGCTTTTGCCTACTGATGCAAATCATATATAGTATGATTTGTACCAGATAAGAAGATAAAGCTTTTAAATAATCCGATTTTTAACATGACAAAAAATTGTAAACAAACTTGTCTCTAAGACTGAAATTTTTTGATAAACAAAGTGGGTTAGTAGCGACTGTGTTGTTTATTATTATAACCTAAAATAGCTAGTCAGGTCCAACACCCACAAAGTTCCTAATGTTTATTTGTATATAAGGGGAAGGGAAAAGACTAAGGGGAAAAACTAGCTGTCCATATTTTTATTTTTCAAATTGTTTTTCAGCCTACTGCTTTAAAATTGCCTAGTTAACATTATAACTATTTAAAACGGGTAAAACGCGCTTAGAATAAGTAGGGCTATAAGTATGTTTCATGTATGTGCCTATGAACCAATCAGAGGCGTTTTGCTTGTGACCTTCACACTGTGACAGATGAAGAAACAGCCTGTGGCTAACCAAACTGGCTTCACTTTCAAGCACTATTTTTCTAACCGTATGCCACATAGCCTTAAGGTGATTTCACAATTTCAAATACACATTAGTAGAATTAATGTTTGTGTGAGAAAGTACAGTCAACAATAAAAGTGTGTCACAGAAAAACTTACTGCCACACATCTTGGTATAGTTCAGCTAGCTCAATCAGCTCTAGCCCAAACGTGATTAACATCATACACAGATTTAAATTTATGTCTTTTCTATAGTCACATGGAAAAGTATAGATTTAAGAACCTAATTTTCTGGTTAGATTTGTTTCCATATAAAAGATGTCCCATGTTCCATGATCTTGAAAAACATAGATTACTTGTTTATAAGCCATTATTTTGGAAGGACTCCCTCGTTTTCCCCCGTATATGGCCCCACATTATACAGAATCCCTAATTCACAGTCACCGTGCATGATAGAAATCTGAATACAATAGAAAATAATTATTAAGTCAAGGAGAAAATCAATATTCGCAGAGAATCTTATTCTACAAATTTTTCTTCTATTTTGTCCTTGAGTTGATATGTGAGCAATAAAGCCCTAGGCTAGTTGACCCATTTTTGAAATATATTAGAAATGCTTAATAATGATCTTCTAGGTCTAAAAAAATGAATTGTATTTTTGTAAGAGCTAGAAAGTTAAATTTTAATAATTAACAGAAGGGCTACTCAGATATTCTAAACTCGGATGTTATATAATGCCATCCCAGGTCCCACTCATTCAAATATACTTTGAAAGGCGACCGAGAGGGTTGTCACTATTCAGTCCCTTAAATATTTATTTTATTCTGTTTTTATCTCAGTATTTTTTGTTATAGCGGCAACAGAAATACATAATCTGCGAAAATTTCAACTGTCTTGCTATCACGGTTCACTGGTGATAGATGGACAGACAGACAAACGAACGGACAGCAATTAAATTTCAGCTATCTTCTACTTTAATGAACTGAAAAATATACATTTAGATTTCCTATGCTAAATACTATACGAAATAAAATAGTTTAATACTATTTAACATGAGTTTACTAGCCTATTTTACTTGTCATCTTACGCGTTAGTCATAGTAGATGCGCTCTATTTAATAAGCTCAGTACCCTTACTGTACTTGCTAGCGACAGCATAAAGGATTTGTATGGAAAACAGTGCCCCTACCGGTTACTTTGTAGAACTACAAATCTAATATTCTCCATACAAATCGTTTACGCAGTCGCTAGCGAGAACGGTCACTGTAAAATCATGGTTCGGGTACTGAAAATACTTTTTACCCAGCTGCGATAAAGATTAAAGTTTTACGCGGGGTTTGGGGCACCTTACAGTTACACATAATTAAAGTCCATTTTCTTTTGTTTCAGGAACTACTGATGCAGTTAGTTGTGTAAGAATAACTTTATAAAAATAAAAAAAAAGTATAAAACTTGAGGTGATTGTTTGCTTTCATACCCTTCAAGTGGCAATCATACACATCTTATTGAATTAGTCTTAATAAAATATACATAATCCATTCACCAGTGAGAGAACCAAAGTTACCGACATAGCTCACCGTATTAGCAATTTGAAGTGGCAGTGGGCTGGCTATTTTAGCCGAAGAACCGTTAACCGGTCGGGTAAACGTGTTCCTGAGTGGAGACCGCGGATCGGCAAGCGCAGTGTGGGACGCCCTAAGACTAGGTGGAGCGATGATCTGTGCAGGGTGGCTGGCAAGAGCTGGATGAGAGTAGCCGAGGATCGCTTACAATGGCGTGCAGTTGGAGAGGCCTATGTCCAGCAGTGGACAAGAATAGGCTGATGATGATGATGAATCCATTCACATTGATTAGTTAAAATGTTTTGCTTTGTAACATAGGCCCTGAAGTTTTAAAATCAGAGTAAGGTAAGGTGGGATAAGTCTGAAATAGTTTGTTGTGTAATGGTGTAAGACTAACAGTTAATTGGGACTATTATCTCAACATTTACAACTATACATTTCTCAACATTTCACAAAAAGTTTGTATTAAATTAAGACGTCAATTAATGTCCAATTTTGTTACCAATTTTATTTGTCATTTCTAATTCATTGATTTCAGATTATATATCATTAAAGAAGTAAAAGCATAACAGAACCGATATTGAACTTCAATTTTGAGTCTTAATTTTGTACAAACATTTTGAGAAATGGTCTTATAGAACTCCATACAACCCATCACGCATACAAATGAGATCCATTCTTTCGGTTAAACAGGTAGTACTTACTCTAAGAAAGATGAAGGCGTCACGTAAAAAGAGCGCTGGCGATCTTCTACGCAGTAGAAATAACTGTGCATTAAGTTACATGACACGATCTGTATGTGCATTAAGAATGTGAGCATCACTAGACGTTTCAATTTGATCATCGATTATCACTATCACTACATAGTATAAAACAAAGTCGCTTTCTCTGTCCCTCCCTTTGTATGCTTAAATCTTTAAAACTACGCAACGGATTTTGATGCGGTTTTTTTTAATAGATAGAGTGATTCAAGAGGAAGGTTTATATGTATAATACATGCATAATTTATCAGCATTGCACCCGTGCGAAGCCGGGGCGGGTCGCTAGTTCTCAATACATTAAACTTATATGGAGGGTGACTGACGATAGTAACGCCATCTAGCGACTCAGCTACTTATAGTAGAGGATCCCTTTAAGAACGACCTTCACCGAGATGTTTATTTGATTAAATGTATTTTATATTTAATTTAATATGTCAATAAATATATTGCATATGGGTTGCCTAACAAATTTTAGTCCAGGGTATGTTTAATTAATGATTAAAAAATTTATTTTTTTAAACATTTGATTATTAGATAAATTCTATACCAATCGAAAGTATGAAGCCCATAGAATATGCAAACGTTAGGTTGCCTATTCTTTTCCCGTCACAACTATCGGGTAGCCCGGTTTAAACTGGTAAATCTATACTAGCATTTTGCAACGGTCTGATTATTGAATTGAAATTAAATAACATTAAAGTTTATTTTATTATGAACACGGTGGTAAAGGGTTGCCTGCGAAAAATCAGTCCAGAATTCCGGTTGTCGAATTTTGAAAAGTAAAATATTGCAGCGAGTGAATGTGTGCGACTGAGAGGTCCCAACCAAAACCATCCCATACGATAGAAGAGGACACAGCATAGCAGCTGTTTGAAGTCCGCCCATTTAAAAAAAGAGAGTGCGCATGCTATTTGTGCTTGAAAATGAAAAGCATAGCGATAGACTCGTATATGCTGTGCATTATTTTGGAGTAGTTTATTATTAAAATAGAGAAATAGTTATTTATTTATTTTTTTATCAATTAATTAATGAAATAATGATCTTTATTCTGCAATTAGGCCACAAGGGCACTTTTACATGTCTGAGTCTATCGACATTTCACAAGAGGTGACCACTGTTGAGAAGAAACTCCGAAAGATTAGATACATTACATTTGTTTTATTCTACTACCTATGTTTCTACTTGAATCACTTAAAATTAATGCCGTTTAAACACTTTTCACCGTTGGTTAAAATTCTCCAACATTTAAACGTATGAGAATCTCTGAACACCATGATGACGTAGGCTTGTGTCAGTCACGTGGTTCGCGAGTCTCGGAAGAGAGTACCAGGCGGAGTATATTATTATACCATGCATTTTATTGTATCTATAGCGACAATCTACTCCAAAATAATGCACAGCATATACGAGTCTATCGCTATCCTTTTCATTTTCAAGCACAAATAGCATGCGCACTCTCTTTTTTTAAATGGGCGGACTTCAAACAGCTGCTATGCTGTGTCCTCTTCTATCGTATGGGATGGTTTTGGTTGGGACCTCTCAGTCGCACACATTCACTCGCTGCAATATTTTACTTTTCAAAATTCGACAACCGGAATTCTGGACTGATTTTTCGCAGGCAACCCTATACCACCGTGTTCATAATAAAATAATCTTTAATGTTATTTAATTTCAATTCAATAATCAGACCGTTGCAAAATGCTAGTATAGATTTACCAGTTTAAACCGGGCTACCCGATAGTTGTGACGGGAAAAGAATAGGCAACCTAACGTTTGCATATTCTATGGGCTTCATACTTTCGATTGGTATAGAATTTATCTAATAATCAAATGTTTAAAAAAATTTTTTTTTAAATCATTAATTAAACATACCCTGGACTAAAATTTGTTAGGCAACCCATATGCAATATATTTATTGACATATTAAATTAAATATAAAATACATTTCATCAAATAAACATCTCGGTGAAGGTCGTTCTTAAAGGGATCTTAGACTATTATTTTATAAATAACCCGTCCATTGAATAAGGGCCGATACAGATGGACAGCATTTGAACTGCAATCCAGCGGCAAAATTACTGTTCTGATGCAATTGACGTAACTACATCCAACCTAGGTCCGACTGCAAGAACGAACTGCAATTTTTCAGCTGGGTTGCAGATCAAATGGTGTCCGTTAGTAACTACTACCCCAACAGGGAATAAGCGGGAGATACGGTTCGTAATTCGCACTTTAGAACAAAAGTCGAAACAAAATTAAGTACAAGATACGACAGCATCCTGTACCTCTAGCACAACTGACACGCGACGCGATTCTCGCGCGAGAAATATTATCTATCTCTTTCTTCGCTGCACGGTGAGAGTGAAAGGCGATGCTATGTCGCGCGATAGGAGCGAAGAGTATATAGTTGTGCTAGGCAGGCATAGAAGCGACGTCGTTAGATTGAAATCTGTATTTTAATTTTGAATATTGTTACAGGAAGATAATGTGTATTTTACTCGATGCGATGTCGTTGGGTTGTTTTGGGCCCGTAACATGCCAGCTGTTTCAATACAAGTTGCGTTTGGATTCAGCTGACGTAACTGCATCAAAACAGCCATCTTGCAGCCGAGTTCGTCTGTTTCGACCCTAACAGTAAGTAGATCGTTGAAAATGAAACAAGCTCTCACTGCTTATTTACTTTATTGTTTGACGAACAAAAAGTTTGATAGGTAGGTACATTAGTGGCAGTGTCGGCATTCAGGTGACGCTACAAAAGGTAAATTATTCGGCGAACCTCCATAGAACCCTGTCGTAATGACAAATCACCGTCTCCAGTCGCAGCGACAAGTGAGGTTATTGCGACAGAGTCCTACAGAATAAATTCACTTTTTGTATGTGGGTTATGTAGTTGGTTTCAACGGCTGAGCTTGGCACCAGCGGGACACGATTAGTTCCTTAAGGTTTGTCAAGGTCGCGAAGCCGTATTACATACTAATGTAATATTTTACACAATTGTAGTTAGCATGGAGGATTGGGTCGGCATCGCTGGGGACACCAACTTGAACAGCAAGCATTGGGCGGGGTGCATCGTCTGCTGCATGCTGCTGCCAGCAGCGCGAACCATAACAGCAGCACGGCTCTAGCGAGTAGCCACTGGATCTGTGGCAAAAAGTACCTACTGTCACGCATTGTTGTAGACCGGAAAGTAAGCAATAGATGGACGAGTAACTTTGCCGAGTTGATGAGGCCTTAAATAATACGAGTCCAACTATTGTTCCTAGTCCATGATGGTAGAACTTTAAAATTTTGTTGGAGTAGGGGGTCCTCAACATATTCGCTGAAGACACGTTTTTTGTCACCATAAGCGGTAGTTGACGTGCCGTGTAATTACGGTTTTTGTGTCAAGTAACAGATTTACACGTATTAAATTGCTAATTAAATTCAGTACGTTAGGTACTTACTTCATATTAAGTGACTTAAGCGTTAAGCTATCAGTTTCGTATTAGCACGAAATTACATGAGAATTCCGCATATTAGACACGATTTATTTTCACGTACCTAGGATCCTTAATATTCACTTAAGATTTCGTACATAGGTAATAGCAATTTGAATAGGTACCTACGTGCAAAAAACGAGTCATAAATGTACAATTCCAATTCCGACCGCAGGCGGCAGCGGCGGGCAGCATTACTGCCAGGATATAAACGCAGGGCGACACCGTGTCGCCCGCGCTCGGAATAGGCTTCTTTGCAAACCATACAAACTTAGTAGGTACCTTAAGGTCGGGCTACTTTGGCTTTATGGAGTAACTGATGCTTGGATAAAAAAACGCGTTCAGTCTTTCACTGTCCGCATCTTAATTATAAACCTTACCTGGCTAAGGCTCAGGTGCGTTTAACCCGCTTCTGACATGCTTTTCATGGGTATTTGGGTGAATCAACTTTTAAGTGCACCTTGTTGCTATGGTTACGCACAATTTATCCCTCGGACAACCTAAGCATTTTGTATGAAGATGTCACTTGGACAACGGGGACAGAGTAAACAACACAAAAAAGTTGATTCACCCATTTAACATTATTTTTGAAGTAATAAAGCGTTAATTTGAGGAAATCCAACGTGGCACTTTTTGGGAATTATGATGAACTTTGAAGTTCATCATCAATTCGTCTACATTTCCTTACATAAGCCAAGCAGCGGTTAAAACGCTAATGAGCCTTACCCACCTACTGTTTTTAATACGTGCCGGTGTTTCGTAGGTATTAATATACCTACTGGTCACGGACGGACGGTTACGGTGTACTTATAACTTCCTCTAGCCAAAAAGAATTAACAGAGAACTCGCCCGAGTATCCAAATTAACCCGATGAGGGCGATTAGTAGCCAAAGTAACCTGACCTTGCGGTTGGGTCGATGTGGTCTTATGCGACCGAAATGCCGCCTGCGTTCGGAATGAGGGCTATCGTTTCGTGCCCACCAGTTGGCGCCACTGGCGAGTAAGGTCCAGCAAAACAAAAAACAGCACATTACAGTCTTTTTAGTAACGCACAGTTTGATATCAAAATTAGTCGAGTTTTAAGAACGCTTAGATAATAATTACATGTGTTTTTCTTAACTCCGAGAAGCAAGGTGCAAGCCATTGACCCTTTGGACGTTTTGATACAAAAGTGTCACTCTGTCATAAACCCTTAAATGCATAAAATTACTCATTTTGTTTCTGAAATGACGTAATTAGCAATCAAATCCACGTTAGTTTGAGATGTCGGGACAATGTTAACAAAATCATTGTTGACAATAATACATTATATTCAGATTTTTAAGTAGGTAGGTACTTGTATAATTTCAGTATCGTGTAAATTTACATCATCATGCAATAAAGATTAAACCTTGTTTGAAAGAAAAGAGTTTGGTTTTATATTATAGGTACCTACCTGTGAACGCTCATATGCGCCGGTTCAAAGCTAGGGTTAACCAACTATAACATGACATTATTTAAGTAGGTACAATAGGTAATCATGAATAATAACTGAAACTCGCGATAAAAATTCCGTAAGTAGCCCACTGCATTTGAAATTTCTAAGGACCTCGCTACACTGGCGCCAACGGCGAATAAAAGCGCGATATCCCTCATAGGAATTGTACCTTTAGCGTTGGCCGCGTGGGCCTCCGCAGGCTGGTGGGGAGCCAGGCGGTGGTCGACACACCGTGGTAGTTTTGCAGCCAGTCGCTAGAGGCGCCAGTAGCGCCAACAGGAGCATGGCCACCCGCACCAGTAACCATGGAATCTACGGCACAATTCGAAACTTCTACACCGCCGTCCTTTTTTCCTCTAGTGTAATCTTTGAGTCGGATATGAAGTTCGAATTTCGAAACAGTTTACAACTCGGCTTAAACCTTTTGAGCGCCAAAGACTGATCAAGTCGAGGGGAATCTGGGCCTGTGCCCCAGACGCCACGACGTCATTTGCCGCTATACAATGCCACGAATGGCATCTGGCAGCTTGGCGTCTGGGACGCATTTTTCTGCGTACGAGCGGGGCGGTCGGTAAAATTGGGCGGTAGGTAGATCATCATCATTTCAGCCATAGGACGTCCACTGCTGGACACAGGCCTCCTCATTAGACTTCCACATGGGCCGGATGGCAGCGAGTCCCCGCAACTCCAGGTCGTGCGACCACCTTGAGTGGCCGTCCTACACTGCGCTTGCCGGTGCGTGGTCTCCACTCGAGAACCTTTCTGCGCCAACGGCCATGTGTTCGTCGACTTACGTGCCCCGCCCATTGCCACTTCAGCCTGCTTACCCGGTCGGCTTTGTCGATGACCTTGGTTCGTCTACGAATCTCCTCATTTCTGATTCGATCTCGTAGAAAAATCCCGAGCATAGCTCTTTCCATAGCTCGCAGAGTGACTCTGAGCTGAAAACATTTTTACAATACGATGCACCTAAAGTGTCCATTCAAGTACATTATTACCTACTAGCACTAAATGACACATTTATAGTATTGTAGTCAAAGGCGTTCAAAGGACTCGTGTCGCGCGATATAGTGCTATCCGTCACATTACTGCACAGAAAGAAACAGGCTATTATCTCGCGCGAGAAATAGTCGCTTGTGTCAGTTATGCTAGAGGTGCAGGACATTCATTGAGGCTTTGATGGCGTTAACTAGCGTAGTACAAATAGGTATTTAGCAACTCACCATGGCGAAGGCTTTGTGTGATGGATCACCAGTACTTGGGCTTGCAACCGCCGGGACAGCGAGGAGGCCGACAACCCTTCCTTTTGCAACATGCGCTGCAGCCGAGAATACCGCTCACCAACTGAAAACCACGTACCATGAACATCGCCAGTATCTTTGAAGTTCAAAATATCCGCCATAGTATGAATAAACTGAACGAAGCGATTTAAATTTCAGAACCCCTACAGGAAACAGACGAGAACGAAATGTCGATTTGTATGGAAAAATTGACGTAGATGTAGACTTGTGGTCACGTACCGTAAAACTACCCAACTATTGTCCAGTCCACAAAACTATGGTCCAATTAAATCCGAAAATTACTCGTTAATATATGGCAATTATAACGAATAAACTCTAAAGTGAACAACATAATTAAACAAACTTAAACAAAAACGTATAAACTCACTGATAGAATATGGATTTTGATAAAAATAAACGAGTTTTGTTTTGGACCATAATTGGATGATTGGACTATAGTTGGGTAGTTTTACCATAGTAGGTAAGTATGTCAAACAATTCCTCGTCTCCAGCGCGTGAGTTGAAAGACTGTGTTAGGGCTTTTACAATCTTGGTCAGTCCGGCGCATAGCAAATTGATTGGCCATTGGCGTACAATAGAAGATTCTAACATAATATGGTACATCGCCGGTTTGACACACCAGTGACGGGCGATTGTCTGAAGATGTCCGGATGAGTCTCTCGAGTCGAGAGCATAATTTATCGAGTCTCGATTGACTGCCGATATTTAAAAACACACTTTTGAACCCCTTACACATCTTCTTTGTTTTCTCATGTACTTGCCAATTGGAGTTTGTCCTAAAAACATGTTAAGACGGCACCGGGCGCTCAGAAGAATAAGAAGGCACTTACTTGCGCTAGAAATGCGATGAGCCACCACGCCACAAGCTCAGACCGTTTCATATTTTGTATTTCAGTAGGTTTTTCATCTGTCCTGGTACATGGTGTATTTGTTTAATTTGGTGAACACACGGGATGGGGTGGGCTTGATGGATGAAATTTCTTTTGTTTGTCTTGTCACTTGGAAAGTTAAGAACTTCATGACAGCGACGACTTGCCAGTGACCAGTTCATGTCATTTCCAAAGAGTTTTTATTCGGTACGTGCTAGTCAAGGCAACAGTTAACATTTATTAAAACGTTGATGTTTCATGTCAATTTGGGTGACTGCACTGTTACCCGAAATTATGCGTAAAAATGAAAAAAAAAACAAATGATCACTTTCATTACACTTACATGGAATTACCCCTCTGCCCGTTTAGCACAACTTACGCTTGGCGACTCTTGTCGCGCGACTTGTCTGTGCGCGCGACATAGCACCGCTTGTCACTCTCTCACAGATAGATAATATTTCTCGCGCGAAATAGAGTCGCATGTTACAGTTCTGCTAGTGGTGGTAGTAGGTTTCCTAGGATAACGGTGGCGGCAGCGGCGGCCATAGGTGGGAGCGGAAGGCTCGAGCGCGGTGTCTTGTTCGCTCCTATGACTATCGCTCGCCCCCGCCGCTATCCTAGGAAACCAGAATTTAACAATACGTAACGGCATCTACGCAACGTCCAGTAATCCGTTAAATTTTCCGGAAACTTCTCATTTCCCATTTCAGTGCGTGATGGCTCAGTTTCATTGGTCGATAGGGCGCATGCGGGTTGCGGTACATTTCCATAACGCATACCATAGGGCCCGCATGCGGGAATTGTTTTCATTGGTCGATATTGGTCGGTATGCGGGGTGCGGTAGATTTCCATAACGCATGCCATTATATGAGTTTCACTGGTCGTTACTGGACGTTATGCCGTATATCGACCGAGTTATCGACGAAGTATTGGCTTGTGAGTTTTATATTCCTTGATTCTACATAACTATGTTCAACTATTGTACCATTTCCACAGGTTCAAACAACAGCTTGTCAGGCTGTAGATTGCAGCATTAAAGATACTTACTTGGTTTGGCAAATACCGAAAGAATTAATGTTTGCAGAAAATGTTGTACTGTTTTACATTAACTGTTTTACACTAATTAATTTTCCCCTAGTATCAATAGTCCGATGTAAACCTGCTCCCCACGCATAACGCAAATCTAGTCCGAAGATCGGAGTAATGAGACTTGTCGTCTCAGTAGTCCGATGCTTCAGAAATCGGAGTAGGTAATCCCAACCATTACCACTAAATTGCTACACACTGGTAACATTATTTCGCGTCTGTTACCTTACCACCGGACTAAAAGTCTCATTAGTATCATGACGGCCACGCCCCCTGGCAGTGAATGCGAGTTGTGGTATCAGAACTTTTTTGCGTAGACAATTTCCTATAGTGCATAAAAAATAATTGACGTTACGATCGCCGATCGAGACAATAAATAAAACAATATAATACTGTGTACGTAATTAAATTTATAACTTAAAAACAAAACATTCACAATGATTATCACAAAAAGTACCGGCTTTACACATGAATTACTTGTACCAATGTAATTGAAGAGATCCACTGATTAGTCACCATCATCAAATCTTGATCAACTTTATTCCTACCTTACGTAAACTCAAGTAAAAAGAGCGAAGTCAAACTCATTACGCCCTATTAATTAATAGTGCGTAATGAGTTTAACACCGTTTTTTTACGTGAGATTAAGTCCTCAGAGGCGCTTTTGTATTTTGTTACATTACAGGCGAATGCTTGCGGTAAGGAGCACCCTTAGTATAGATTAGTAATTGCATCCGATTAATTTAATATTAATAATTTAATATTAGTTTCTAAGGTATTCTCAATCATAGGTTTTAGAGCGCTAAGTTAAAAAAAGAAGCTGTTGCAGTACATAATCATTTTTATGACAATGTCAGCATTCGTTTGAACTTTCCTGAATAGATACATGTTTAATATAACTATCGATACCTACTAACATGTTATAATTGATACGTTCCTCAAAATGCGGCTTTTTAAGGCACAACATTGAAGAGTACTCATATGGAGAAATATAGATTTTTGAGAAAAATCTATTAAATTTGTGCTTTAATTTATTCTTATCCCTTATTTATTATAAATTAGTGTCTTTGTGAGCTATAGACCTCGCGAGTTAGTTTCGAAATATAAGAAATTTTAAAAACTTACGAAAAACTGAAATAACAAAAAAGTTCATAAATTAATGAACACAATTTATTGAGAATCGGTTCATCGTTATCATCAAAATTACATACGAACGAATTTCGGGCCAAGCCGAAACGAAGGCTGTTCACTCGCTCGGTCAATAAACACATCATTTAGATAGAATGGTCGCTTTTGTTTATTGCTTAGGCTTGCCGTTGATCCAAGTTCTTGACCCATACCATGGTATGGCGTCAGGGTTTAAGGGGCACGGGCGTCGGAAAATGTGTGCTCGCAGTCGCTCTTTTCTGAACCTACACACGTCTGTTATCTCGGGACTTTAGATCATACGAGACACGTAAGGTCGGATAGACTACATGGTCACAGACCTACGCCGCCTGTAGACGCGGCGAGGTATCGGCGAGCGACGCGCCAGTAGTGTCGGCATAAGGCGCATAATGTCGGCGCATGTGAATCTCCTTTTCGAGACCGGGATGTGGTTGTGGAGTCTGGACTGCTGGATGAGCTTGGCCGATTTTCGAAAGGAATTGGCAGTTGCTTCGCTTGTTGGTACAGCTGGAAATATATTAAAGAACTCATATAAATGTTTCGGGTTCCCTTCTATAGGATTCCATGGGACTCGAACGCTCAGGCAGAAAAGAAAACTCTTCCCGGACTTCTCGGCGGCATCTTCAGGCCACTTTCGGTTACCCCGTCAAAGGCTCGTCGTTAAAACGAGGGAACAATTATTGAAACGGTTCCGCTGCCGGGTTCCGGAATAGGAACCGGATACCCTTTAGCTCAAAGTTGGACTGGCAGAGAAACTGACTACTAACTTTCATAGTAGAAACTATAATTGTCGAGCTAAGGCAGTAGTGAGTGGTGAAGATCCTACAAAAATAGGAGCCAATAGTACTGTAATGAATGGTATTGAGTTTTTTTACAATTAGAAGTGATAATTTGGCCCTACATTGCTAGTAGGTATATAATATTGCAAATACTCACGCGCACAGGGTCATCTAAATGGAAACCGCCTGGCATCACTTCCTCCTGGCTTACTTTGTTTATGTCACGCACCTTACTGAGAACACACGTATTAATATCAATAAATTACATGAAGTAAGAAGTACCAATACCTAAGTGGAAGACAAAAGAAATATTACAGATGCAATGAAAACCTGCGATACGAACATAATGGCAGGGAATCCTTTAATGATTGCGGCACTCTGGCCGGTCTGGAAAACCTTAGAAGTCTCCTGAATTTTGGGCAGCAGATGTCTGACTGATATAATGATAAGCGTATAGAGAGACATTCCCTAAGTATAATTGTATTGAATGAAAAGTATAGGTTCCAAACATTAAAGACGGATCGGTTGAATACCCCTCATCGGCGACTTTAGGTCCTCGTTGGATGTCGTTAAGAGCGTAGGCTACGATGCACTCTCCACCCCGCCCCGTCACGCCAATCTCTGTTCTGCCGCGCTCGCTTCCCTTTCGCAGTTTTGACTGTCGCTGCAACAAAATGTCAAAAAATCATAAAATTATCTTCCTTGCATCGGTTTCCTTATTGATAAGAGTTGTGTTTCCTTGGAGTTGTCTCCAATAATCTGTAGCCGAGTGTAGAGCATCATGTATGTTGTGTTGAGTACTCAATACTGGTCTGTCTAAGTATGTTATGCGCTTGCCTCTCAGTCGGTGGATATCATTTTATAGCGTCCAATAACAGGAACTGCTTGGATTACAGAGCTGCAATCGACGTCAACAAATGAGTCAAAGTAATTCCTGATCGGGTTGAAGTATATACCGGAGCCGACGAAGTATTGTATTGTATATTTTAGCATTTTTCTAGTAGGCTAGAAGCTAGAAGTCTGGGTGAAGTGAAGATGCGCGTGGTGAAAGTATCAGGAGTCCGCGGGATATGATGCCGCAGGACCAGTGCTCAGTATCAGTAAAGTCCTGTAGGGCCCATGTCCAGTAGCGGGAGTCTTCCGGCTGGGGTTGGCTAGTGCTGAAAAATTACACCAGTACCGTATGTGCGGTGTACGCTTGGGTGACTTCCGAGATGGTGGTAGAGCCCGAGAACTTCTGACGGAGATTAGTGGGGAGCGCGCGTCGCTCCGCCAACAACCGGTACAGTTCCTCCAGTGTCGACATGATGATCTTGTCCATGCTGATATCGCTCTGAAATACGGTTTTGTTTTTATATGCTGTCAAAGGGCGTGTAAGTATGACAAAGTATGACGTTGTATATGTGACATACCCGATACTTGCTGCTGTACGATCCAGTCGACAGGTCTGTAATGGTGGGATGTCGGCGTTCGCTGGCAAGCCGCTTGCGCTTGCTCGTATATTTACTGGATTGCTCGGTGATGATACTATGGGCTCTGCTATGGATTCTGCTGCGTCGTTCGGTGTGGTTGGTGTAAGGCTTGCTATTTCGTGTGTGACTGGACTCAGAACAGGTTACCCGTCGTGTAATTTTTTCAGTCGTGCTGCCGTTGACTTTGTTCCGCCTGCACACAATAATAAAAAACATCTTACCGGATATAAATTATAGTTGCCGGCAAACTTTTAGAACAAAAATAGAGGATCTGCGCATGTATGTACGTAAATAGGCTACTGCGCAGTCAAGTTATGCTCTAAAAGTTTGCCGGCAGCTGTACCTTAATTTAACGGGAGAACGCTATAAGAACGTGTGAGGACGGTAAAGACAGCTTACCGTTACTACATACTCCTGAATTAATTGCTAAAATGGAGATAGGTATAATAATCTGTAAAGACGGATTTGTGGATTTCCTGTCCCGAAAGGGCGCAAGTAGGTAACTGTACACCATCAAATGTAAGACTTCAGTAGCGTTAAACTACCCAAATATAGTCCAGTCCACACAACTACTATGGTCCAATTTAATCCGAAAATTACTCGTTAATATAATGACAATTATAACGAATAAACTCTAAAGTGAACAACATAATTAAACAAACTAAAATAAAAACGTATAAAATCACTGATAGTATAGATTTTTATAAAAATAAACGAGTTTTGTTTTGGACCATATAGTTGGATGATTGGACTATAGTTGGGAAGTTATACGGTAATCATCGTCTGCAGATCTCAAGTGCAGGTGTGCAATTGTATACGAAGCTCACACATGAAATTTTTATATTCGTAACTGCCGATGACGTGATGAATTTGAAATAATAATACGTAAGCGTATACTTGTGGTGATGATGGTTGCTGTAGGATTGTCCAGAGTCGTGCGAGAACTTCTTCTGGCCTGACGCGGAACTGGTGGAGGAATCCCCTGAGGCGGGCCCTCCGACCGTGAGGCCCGGCTTGCCGGCATCCACTACCAACTGGTCCCTGAGGACACGCAGAATTTGCTGTTCAAGTTTATATTTAAGTGCAATTGGCGAGGAGTCTATAAAACTTTATTTTACAAACGTCTTACCTTTGCACTTTGTTAACAAAAGTCGTTCTAGAAATTAATGTAACGAAATGTGGGTGCTTATTGCAGCCTATCTTCGCCCGGCCATCATCGACGTGATGCAGTTGTGCCACTTGTGCCTGGTATTTGAATGACGACACGTACCATTTTATTTTAAGGTGCTCAACCTGCTCAACCTGCTTACCGCCCAGTACCCAAGGAGCCAACAACCTAATTATGATGATGCCATAAAAATTATGCGCTTTTTTACTGACACATTTACTTAATGTGTAACGTTTATGTATTGAAATTTGAACTCGCTAGCTAATGGTGGTCATGAAACAGTGCAATTTTTCTTCTCTATTGTTTTATTAATATGACAGACAGCCCGATGCAGCACTGAGGCGCCGGCCATATATGTTGGCATTTTTTTTCCTCGTCGACGAAAGGGCTGGATGGGTTTTTTCGATTTTGGTGCGGGGGTCCATAGATGATTATAGGATACTTTTTAAGTTTTTACTCGACTATGGCGAAGAAAAACAACATACAATATTTTTGGATGTGGTATCTGGTGAGTGGAGTGATAACAAATGGGTCTCACTTGGCGTGCTGCGCAGGGGCTTTGTTAAGGTAGCTGTCGAGGTCTAGGAAGTCGCCGCCGTCTGCCTCCGACTCCGATTCAGACGAGGAGCGAGTCATCCTGTCAGTGCAGCCCACGGTTCCAGCATGTCACGAACGCTGGAGATTATCCAATTATTATCTGAGACTTGAAAGACAATGAGGGTAAATAGAGCCGGCGCACAGTACGGCTTCTAGTGGCCGCCACAGTACATCTCTCTTTTTCTCACTTCCAGCGTGGAAAAGGGCCAAGTGTACTGTGACGGCCACAAGAAGCCGTAGTGTGTGGAGAGCGTTATTATCATGAAGTGACAACAGCGATTATTCGTGCGTTTTAACCGCCTCATTACCGTAACCGCAGTATTGGCCAACTTTTAGAAGCAATCAACATCATATTGATAAGAATTTTAAAAATCTGCGTCTTCTACAAGACAATAAAATGGCGCCTTTGATCATACGGGATCCGTCAATATAGTGGCCACAGTAATGAGGCGGTTAGAACGCTCTGAATGATCACCCGTAACATCTTTGCAAAGCAAGACAAGTGAGTGATTCTGTGCAGTACTACAAGCTACCAACTTGTACAAACGAGCTGACCTGACAGTGTCGTTAACGCTGCTTATCAACTTGGCGCAAATTTGCTTTATATGCGCCCTTATTAGGTCCATCGGACCAAATATTTGGTCATATAAAAATCAGTCGAATAGTCGCTAGTCGTTGTGTAAAGACGCCTTAAGGCAAATGAGTGTAACAACGAAACGACAATTTGAGGAAATTGTCCATGTCTATACGAATCTACAAACAAAATGTTATGTGTATTGCTCATACATACATTTCTTGATGTGTTACGCGTTTCTGCCAACTTGCACGGGGTACAGGTGCGCCTATTAAATAAAATATATAAGTTCCCTCATCACAAATTAGACATTCTCTAATCATTTAAAAAATTACTTAACTATCAAAAACAGTATAAATTAGACACTTACATATTCTACTAAAAAATTTGAAGCATTTTCTTCAAAAGCAATTTGTCTGCAACAAATTTTGAAAATATCTGCGGCGTTGAGTATTTCTGGTTGTCACGATGATAGATCGACGTCGTAAATATACCATGCCAGTAAGAAAGTAGCGCGTAAGTAATTGTTCGATCAAAAAGTTCTGCTATTTTCTCACGTCGTCCGTCAACAAGGTTAGTAATAATCTCAATCCGTCCCCAAGCCGAAGCCAAGCCGAGGTAACTATGCATTTTTACTCCAAAAAAAAGTTAGTTAATTTGTGTTCGTCATGGAAGTCATGAAAATGAAGGGAAAATCATGAAAATTAAGGAGGGCGCCACTCTCTTTTACACATTTAGAGAATGTTTATTCTCAGGAGACGCCTTTTCCTCTGCCAAAATGTTATGATAAAAATCATGTCACACGATTTCACGCATTTTAGTTATCGGTCTCAGTCAGCATCGAGCTCCGTAAAACAATATTCGTGTAGTATTGTTTTTGAGTGCAAGAGATGTTATACTACAGTTTATAAGAATTGAACTCTTTAAAATTTGCAATATTTTACCGGTTAGCTTAAAACATAAATATCTTCTTGCCATAAATAACCATAGCCGCCAAGAGTATAGCTCAGAAACATCCATAATCCAACCTGTACAACATATCCATAACACCAAGTCTATGACTTCCGGTAAACTATTGGTACCAAGGGTAAACAATTACTTTGGGGATAGAACCCTAAAAAAACGCATCCCGTACCTAATCAATAGTTTACCGGAGGAAATACGACGAGAGCCAAACAAAAACAAGTTCAAAAGAATGTTAAAAAACACTTCTTCACACTGCTACCGTAATGCTACCGTAATACATACCTTGTACCTAAACTAGAGATTCCACAAAGATCCCACAGTCAAACCAGCTACTGGTTTTGTGGGACAATGTATCTAGAATTAAGGAAATTGTAGTTCCTAATAAATAAATAATAATAATAATAATAATGGAATATTTAACAATTATAAAAACAGTTCAAACTCGTAAAAATTGTCGCATGTTTCGAACTCAAATGGAGCTCTTCATCAGGGACAGCTATCCGTACTGCCGTAGTGAGCCGCGAGTCACGTTTTTATAATTATAATTAGTGTGACGATTTTAATTAATATTTGAGAGTGGGTGCATAGTTATGAGAGAATTTTGCATTTCTCGCCCCCCTCAGGTTTTCACAAACTTTTTTGTTTGGAAAAAATACAACAAAGAAGGCGTCTCCTGTAGTTTTAAAACTCGAAGTTTACTTTATATGCATTATTGATATAATTGTAGACCCACAGGGTTTTTGAACCCACGCCATATTGCGGATATTTTGTGGTACTAATTATGATTAGATTAGATTAGATTTATTTATTTCATAATATAAAATGTCAGTATAAATTACGCTAAGACAATTTACATGCATTTATACTATGATCGTCATAAAGATAAAAATGAGATAATATAATAATAGTAAAAAACATAACAATTGATTGGAACAAAAGATATTTACATGTCATAATCATAATAATAAGAATATCTCCTTAAGGGATTGTCAAAAATTCTAAAAATACCAACTACCAACAATATTTATACACGGTGCGAAATACAACAATTATTATATGTTACTACGTCAAATAATTTGAAATTAAATATGTCAAAGGTGTCTCCTTAGAGGATTGTCAACAATATACAATATAAAAACACAAAAACAATATAAAAAACAAAAAATATACGAAACAAAAAACAATATAAAATGAAATATAAATTATTTATCCATGTACTCATTTACTGAGTAGAATGGATTATCCAATAAAAAGTTTCTCAATTGATGTTTGAACTTCTCGTCTGATGCCTCGGTTCGCAACTCGTCGGGTAGATGTTCATAGAACGTTGGGCCGATGACGCGCGGGTTTTTTTTTGCAAGTGCCATGCGACGCGGGACTGTCCTAAGTCTCCCCGTAGAACGTATTAGTTTGCCCGATACCTCGACACGTGCAAACATCGACAAATTATTTCGTACATACATTAATACCTCGAATATATAAAGTGAGTAGTGAGTCATAATGCGGTACTTTATGAAGAGATCCCTGCAAGAATACCTGGGTTCTACTCCGGCCAGTATTCGAAGTGCTCGTTTTTGGAGTATCAAAATTCGCTGTGCATCAGTGGAATTTCCCCAAAAAACAGTACCGTATGACATAATTGAATGAAAATGTGCAAAATACACAGACTTTAATGCGTTACTTGATATTAACGGTTTTAATTTCTTTAAAGCAAAGACAGCACTACTCAACTTGTCGCACAGCATGTCAACATGGCACTTCCAGTTCAAGTTTGAGTCAAGCATGAATCCAAGAAACCTGCATTCACTACACAATGGCATCGGGACGGCTTTAATGCATGGGGGCATTGCGATGTTCCGGCCCGAAAATACCATGACATTAGACTTTGATACATTTAATAATAAACCATTCGACGAAAACCATTTCTGCAGTTGCACACAAGCTTCATGAATTTTACCGGCGAGCTGTTCGTATGTTTTTGCGCTAACTATGACTGTGGTATCATCTGCGAAGAGCACCGATAGGCCATTCTTAATTGCCGAGGGTAGATCGTTAACGAATAACGTGAATAAAACATTTCCAAGGGCTGATCCTTGAGGGATACCCAGCCTTACGCAGCCGACATCTGAAATTAACATTTTGCCATTGGAAGACACTTTTACAACCTGTTTACGATTGGACAGAAAAGATGATAACAATTTGTGATCAGAACCTTGAAGACCGTACAGACTTAATTTATTTAGAAGTAGCCTGTGACTGATAACGTCGAACGCCTTGGATAGATCACACAAAATAGCTGCCATTTTGTATCTGTCATCGAGACCAGTGGTGATGCAGTCAGTGATTTTGTGTGCAGCTGCAGTGGTCGACTTGTTTTTTCTATAGGCGTATTGGTTTTCCGCAATAAGGTCGTTAGTTTCTAAGTAGGTCATTAGGCAAGATGACATAATTGACTCAATTAATTTAGAGATGGTAGGTACTATTGTAATGGGTCTGTAATTATTTACATCCGTTTTGTCGCCTTTCCCTTTGTAAATAGGACATACCCTGGTACTCTTCAGCACGTCTGGGTATACACCAGCACGAAACATATCATTTATGAGAACTACCAATATGTCAGAGATAACAGGCCAAACACTTAATATAATATCTAAGGATATGTCATACACGTCAATAGTTGCACGTGTCTTTAACATGGACTTTATGGTCTTGTCCAAGAGTTCGCGTGTTACTATGGGAAAACTAAACACAGGCATATCACCACTACCCAGGTGCTCACAGACGTACTGTTTGGACAATGACTCATCACTTTGTATGGCATATTTTGAAGCTATGTTTAAAAAGTGGGAATTAATGACATTAGGCACTTGGTTTTGAGATATGCAAGCCTTGGAGTCCTGATCTTGCAGACAAATATTTTGGGGTTTTAGTTTGGTACCTATTTCTTCATTAACCACCCTCCATATTTCTTTACAAGGATTTTTGCTCTCCTCTAGCCGGGTTTCAATGTGATCCTGTCGAGCTCGAAGCGTTTCGGACTTAATGAGATGATGGTAATGGTCAATACAATCTGATATGAGTGGGTTATTAGGGTATTGACGCCTTATCTCTTGTAGGTCACTATGCTTTTGAATATATCCACGCAGTTCGTCCGTGAGCCACGGGACAGACGACTTTTTTTTCACCGTCAAGCGTTTTATTGGAAAATGTATATCTATGTAATATGTCAATATGTTAAATAATTTATTAAATTTATAATCAATGTCAATAGTATCATCGTAAATAAAATTAAAATTGTAATTAAAAAAATCAGAATAGAATAAATAAATTGATTCGTTATTGAATAATCGACGTTCGACCATATCATTAGATGCCATAAAATGGTGGTTGCCCTCTATTGTGAGTACATATTTCTGTGCGTTATGGTCGCTAATGGCAGTATGCACCGGCGCCACAGTGAGACAGTCGCGAACGTAATTTGCTATGCCACAGTCGATGGATGATTTAGAGTCTTCGGTTTCCCGAGTGGAAAACGTCACAGTGTTACCGCAGCCATAGCTATTGAGTACGTCATCAACCCGCCGTCTCATATTATTATCAGATAGATAATCAACATTGTGATCGCCAACAATGAGAAACTTTTTATTTTCGTCAGTTAACTTATTCAATAGTAATTCAAAATTCTGTAGGTACATGTCAAAATTACCATTACCGGTTCTATATAATACAATAATAACTAATTTTAGCGAAGTAATTTCAATTGCCGCAAATTCAAAGTGGTATTGTATGGCAAAGATAAGTAGGTCCGCGCGCTGCTTATACTGTATACCTTGAAGTACGTATAGCGCTGTGCCCCCGTGAGGGATTTGCGTCCGGCAGTAACTGTTTGCTAACGCGTACCCACTTAACCTCACTCTTTGTATTTCGTTAGTTTTACACCAAATTTCACTTAATGCAAGTACGTGAGGTTTTTCTGTGTTACACAAAACATTTATTAGTGATGTTTTACCACAAATGGATCGCACATTTTGGTGTATGACGACAAACTGAATATTTTTTATTTCGTTGTTTGCCTGCCGCCGTGTACTGTGGAGTTTTTTGGACGCACATCATTAAAAAGGCGTACTTCTGCTCCGTCTGGCCAATTCTGAGGGTTCCTGGCAATTTTCAACTTGTCTGCAGGCACCTCCAGACGAAAAGATGTGTAACGGCCGCGAGTAACAACAAGTGGCTCACATACAGGCGCACGAATATTCATCTCCGTCTGGACATAGTCGATTACGTCGGCGACGGTGGTCTCCTCACTGAGGTTGAAGACATGCAGGCTAACGACACGAGGAGCAGCCGCACGAAGACCTGAATGATGTGATGGTGGTGTCGATGGAGCATCTCTTTCGGCTGGGGCCGGGGATGGTACCAGGCACGGCTCGTTTTTAGAGTTGCTGGCAGTCGGTTCCTGGGTATGGGCCGTAGTCTGGGGGCGACTCCTGACGACGCTGGCATGTGTTCGCCGCGGACGGGTCCGCTGCTGCCGGGCCTCGGGCTCAGGGAGCGGGGGAGCAGGTGGTGCTGATGCCGGTGGCGCCGCCGAAGATGGAACGGTGTGCATCATGGTAACAGGTGGAGGGTCTATTTGGACAATGCCTTCAGGCCCAGACTCGTTAAGACAGATGTTGTTGTGTAGTGGTGAAAGTGAAGGATGTCCACTGCTAGTAATTACTCTTAGGATCATCTGGATCACATCCGTTTGGCTGGTGAGTAATTTTTGTTGCTCGCGTATGATGTCATGACAACATTTAATTTCACCTTTCATCTCACATATTTCGTCTTTTAAGTTTAAAGTGATTTCCACCAACCTGTCAACGGCCGCCACTGCATTTGTTATGGATTTTCCCTTCGCTGGTGCCATTTTACACGTACTTTTACGAGTCGCTTGATTAATTGTCACTTCTAGGTTTAATATATTATGATATGTCAATTAATATTACAATTTAATTATTAAAATAATATAAATATTGAAGAGCAGTTTAAATTCACCACTAAGTTGGCCAGTGTTGCCATATGTAGGTAATATATTTTGCTGGTAACGACAAAATTTTGGTAACTGACGTAGAAAGTCGGTGAATGTCACAGATGTTAACAAAGAGGAAACAGGACTGAATATTCCGCTCAAGTATTTTTTGCATAATAAAGCCAAAAATATCCACAGTGATGAAAGTCAAGTTTTTTCAATATGATTCAGTAGGTATTTATTTCGCAAGAGGAACGAAGGAATTTTGAATGTTTTGAATTACGTTAATGACTCTATGACAAATTGCAATTAATAACGACTTTCAGTAATGCAAATATATTGAAGTAATGCTCATTATTGCCATATTATGAAAGCTGTTTTTAGCGCCACTATCTCTGGGCCGGATGCCATAATACACCCTTAATTTCGCAGTGTATCCCAGGTGGAACACATTCTTAGACCATCTTTTTTCGAATCAGAATTTTTTGCTCTATTCTACCTTAACGAGGCTTGAACTAGCGACCTCCGTAATTTTTGCGAAATTATGGGTTAACACACATGTTTTGATACTTTGTGCCTAATTTTTTTAACACACTTAGTCCATATATTATGCTGTGTAGTAACGCAAGAAATTCAAAAATATGGAATATTACTGTAGAAGGCTTTATAGTTGTAAATAATACACTCAAATATCGGTACTGGGGATCCAGTATACCCGCACAGAGCACGTCCACCTCGACCCACAACCAGGAGCAGAGTGTTGCCAGTGCGCGTATGCTACATCCCTATTTTATTAAATGTTTTTTTCCTAATCTGCTGATGTAACAATAATATATTAGTTATTCTAAGATCAACTTACAGATACCTGTTATAACAGATCAATATTATAATGTTAAATCAATTTATCACAACTCTAATTATTATTATATTAATCATCAGTTACATTATGATCATCATTGTTTGTTATGTCATCGCAATTTCCATCTACAACCGTCCATGAACCATTTATCTTTTTTAGATGTACTATATTTCGTCTGTACTCTTTACCAGTTTCATTATTCCTAACTTGAACATCACTTCCATTAACTTTAGTCACGGTATGTTCGGTTGGATTGAAATTGGATGACAACTTATTATCTTTCACTACATTTTTCACGAACACTTTTTCACCAACTTCCACATTACTTTCCGTTGCTTTCCTTTTCCTATCACTATATTCCTTTCCTTTGTCCTTTTTTTCTTTATCTCTTTCCCTCACTTCCTCATCGAATAGGTACATTGTTTCTGATATCACTTGCATTCGGTATTTTGTCTCTAAATTGTCTTCCATAAAAGAGCTCCGAAGGTGATCTGCCTGTGACAGAGTGAGGCGTACTATTATACATGATCAGATACTGTAATAAATCTTCTTTCCAATCTTTTTTCTCTAGTTGACTTATTTTAAGCCTTTTAAGTTCGTCCCTGTTTTGGCGCTCAACCTCACCATTCATTTGTGGCCAATATGGGATTGTATTTAAAATTGTAATTCCACATTCTTGGCAATAACCTTTGAAAAGGTCGCTGATGAATTGGTTCCCATTGTCACAAGTCAATGATGAGGGATACCGTAATCGGGAAAATATTTCATTTAACACTTTGATGGTCTCGGCAGATGTAATATGACGCATTATTTTAATCTCCTTGTACCTACTATAATAATCCACTACAATAAATAAATAGTCGTTGCTTGGTAAAGGCCCTAGGAAATCGATAGCTATATCTATCCAAGGCTCAGCGGGGAGTTCACGACGTTTCATAGGTTGAGGGGGATTTGGAGCAGACACGAGGGTACAACCGCGGCATGATTTTACTCTGTTTTCTGCGTCTTTATCTATACGTGGCCACCATACTTTAGTCCTAAGACGTGCTTTCATTGCTGCTATACCAGGGTGCCCCTCGTGAGCTGCTTCAAGGACCCTTTGACGTAATGCTTTTGGAATAATCAATTTACTTCCACGTAAGGCGATATGGTCATCAAAACAAATCTCTAGCTTAAAAATTTTGTAATTATGGACCGACTCGTCCCAATCATTGTTATGAACTCCACGCTTAACCTTGATTAATTCATCATCCACAGCAGAAGCAGCTTCAATCTCTTTCATAGAGACTGCAACTGGTCGGCTGTGTTCTATTAATTGATTAATGTAGTTTTCGTTATCAAAGGGCTCTGGTGACTCTGAAGAACACAACCTCGACAGCGAATCTGCTATATTTGATTTACCTGGACGATAAATTATTTTATATTTATACGCCTGCAGCCTCAAAACCCACCTTTCAATCCTTGCACAGGGCTTAGATTTCGGTCCAAAAATAATCTCTAGCGGTTTATGATCACTAATCAAATCAAATTCCTTACCAAACAGATAAACTCGGAAATGTTCAACGGCCCACACTAGGGCCAAAGCTTCTTTTTCCGTTTGGCAATAACGTTTTTCGCAATCAGTGAGACTCTTGTTACCATTACTCTTGGACCGTTTTTATCGACCTGTATAAGACACGCACCAAGCCCTACTGGAGAAGCGTCTGCAACGACCTGGGTTTTATCTGCTGGATTGTAATACCCCAACGTTCGAATATTTGACAAGGATTCTTTTAACTTGCTGAATGCTTCATCTTGTTTCCGTGTCCAATATTCGACGACGTTTGAGGTCTTACTCAGACCTAACCGTAACAACTCTCTCAATGGGTCAGTCAGTGTGGCTAAATTTGGAATCCATTTACCCACAAAATTTACCAAACCCAAAAAACTCTGAATTTCGTCAATCGTGGAGGGTTTCCGGCTGGACTGTATTGTTTTAACATATTTGTCTAACGGCTTTATACCTTTGTCTGAGAGTTCATGGCCCAGAAACTCAATTTTATTTGTTTTGTATATACATTTGGATTCGTTCAATAAGACATCATTATTTTTTAGTGTCGCAAGAACTTTATTGAGTCTATGGTCATGTTCTTTCTCAGTACTACCGTAGACAATTATGTCATCAATAAAGTTAGCTGTTCCCTCACAACCGAGTAACATCTTTTCTACTATTTTCTGGAACATTTCAGGTGCGCATGATACGCCAAATAATAGTCTTTTATACCTGAACAATCCTTTGTTTGTGCTGAAAGTAGTGATATATCTACAGTCGTCATCAATTTCCACCTGATGGAAAGCATTCTTTATGTCGAGTTTAGAGAAAATCTTGGCATGACGAAAATGCGGTAGCAACTGATCCATTGTTGGAAGAGGATGATTTTCCCTAATGATGGCTTCGTTAGCCCGCCTCATATCTAAACAAATACGTACCTCACCATTTTCTTTAAGCACAGGCACCATCGGTGATACCCATGGTGAGGGTCCCTGTACTTCCTCAATGATGTCAGCCTTCCTTAATTCTTCTAATTTTGCGTTTACTTTTTCTTCCAATGGTATTGGAATCCGTCGATAAGGTTGAATTACCGGTTTTACGGTTTTATCGATAGGTATTTGTACTGTGATGTCCTTAAATCTCGGAAACGTTGGTTTGTTATCAACGTTGTTGATCTGAAGACCAATTTGAAGCACTCCAAGCTCTATTGCAGTGTTTTTACCGAGCAAGTTACGGGTACCGTTTTGTATAACGTAAAATGGAGCCATCAGTTCCTTCCCATTCACACGTATACTAGCTTCAAAAGAGCCTATTATACTTAAGGGTTCTTTACTGCCATAAGAGTAAAACACCTTGTCTGGGTTTTTGTTTTGGCTAACAATTTGAACTTTGTGCTCTTTTAAGTAGCTCCACGTTTTTTCATCAATGACATTGGATTTGCTTCCCGAGTCAATCAGCATCTTAATTTCCACACCACCTACTTGACAATCCACAGTAGCGTCTTCATCGATGTGAAAGATATAATCGACTTCCTCTGACTTCTTTGACTGAGTATCTTCTTTGGGCTTCTTTGGTTTAATATTTGATTTTGTGCCCATAAGACGTCTTTTCTGTGTAGTCCTACAATAGTCTTGATAATGGCCAAAAAATCCACATTTCAAACACTTTTTTGATGAGGCTGGGCATGACTTGTCATTTGAAAAATGTGCATTACTACCGCACCTACCACACTTTGTTTTTGGTGCAAACCGCATTTGTGATTTCTTGGAAGTGAACAGTTTATTAACTTCTGTTTTGTCCTTGTTGTCATTAGACTTCCCTTCGAGTACTTCTAACTGTCTACTCACAACTTCTAATGAATTTGCTAAAGCAACAATTTTTTCCAATGTAATCTCATCGCCAATTCCTAAAATCTTCTTCTTAAGGTCGGTAGATCGACATTTTTCGGTGATTTGATCTATCAGACTTTCTTCTTTATCAGCGAATTTACATTTCTCCGCTTGAGTGCGAAGCCGTAGAAGGAAAGTCTCGAAACGTTCGTTTTCTTCCTGTTTTATAAGCCTGAAGACGTGACGCTCGTATATCTTGCTTTGTTTAGGAAGGAAATAATCATCTAATTTCCTTATTGCAGTTTCATACACATCCACATTGTCAGCAGGTTCTACATGTGCCCCAGGGACATTGTGGTACACATCCTGCAGTGATAATCCTCCTACATGTAATAATGTTGCCCTCTTTTTAACAGGATCAGTGATACTTAGGGCTAAAAGATATATTTCTAAACCCCGCTTCCATCGCTCCCACCGTGTGCCGATGGAAGTCGGTTCTCCTTCACAGTTGAAGCTTTCTAGGCCCACCAGCATTTGATTTTGAGCCATTGGGGCGACCTGTAAATACAGTACTGGTTATCACACTTCCAGTGGCCTAGCTGTTCACTGTCAAACAGTGGGTTATGCATGGCCCTAATATATATATATTTTTTCTTTTTTGTTTAAGTATAGTTGTTCCAATGGCCTGACTATTCACTGAAAAACAGTGAGTGTTTACATGGCCCTAGTTACTTATTAATTGCCTTATATATTTATTTGTTTATAGTTATTCCAATGGCCTGACTATTCACTGAAAAACAGTGGGTGTTACATGGCCCTAGTTATTTATTAATTTGCCTGTGGCCTGGCTATTTCCTGTATCATCAGCAGGTTCTTGCGTGGCCCTAATATACAAACTTATTTGTATATTTATGTTTTTTTTGTTCCGATGGCCTAGCTGTTCACTGAAAAACAGTGGGTTTTGCCTGGCCCTTATTTGGTTTGCCTACCTGTAGTAGTAGTAGTAGTAGTAATTGGTATGCATTTTGGCTCTTTCTTATTGAGTGACTTTATTATAAGAAACGAATGTTGACCATAAGTATTTATCATCGCAATGTTCGCAAGTCACATGTAAACATTCAATTCTAAACAAAATAATTAGACAACTGTTTGTGCAAACGGTAATTTATTTACTTGAAGGTATCAATAAGGGTATTAACTTAGTATGTAGGTACCTACACAAGTAAATAAATATAACATAGTCGCAATTTAACTACTAAATATAAATGTTTCTTCTTAGGTTATTGTTGATTTATACCGTAATTATAATGAAAATATTATTGTTATTAACAAATATTATACCACAATAAATGTATAAGAAGTAGTAATGTAAATACTAACGTAACTATTTCCTTGTTTCTGTTGTTATTAATTTATCTATTACTCGTTTGTAAACATGCAGATAACGCAACTTTGAATAGGTATACTGTTCCAGTGACGTACGTAGGTACATCGTACCATACAATATCCTATAATTAATCGTTTAACAAACTTCATTGAATTACACGATAATTGTATTTATTCTAGACGGTAGATGTCCTACCCTACTATAATTAAAACAGTTATATGTATAAATTGCATAGTATTAGACGGGTTTTTGATCGTTTGGTTTAACATTGTTTACATTTGACTTGTGCGAATATTTAATTTCACTGCATTGCATTAAACCGTCAAACATTGCGTTAACGATACCGGTTTCGAACAACAATTTGACAACCATGTCTCTCGACTTTGTTTTCCTCTTGCCTTCCCTTCCATTTAAATTAGTGGATAGTATTGTTTTACTTACGTTTTCCTCTGTCGCCACTTGTAGAAGGCTTTATAGTTGTAAATAATACACTCAAATATCGGTACTGGGGATCCAGTATACCCGCACAGAGCACGTCCGCCTCGACCCACAACCAGGAGCAGAGTGTTGCCAGTGCGCGTATGCTACAATTACTTAGTCCATCTACTGATACCTAGACTTTCTGATGCATCAAACGGAACATTACAAGACACTCATTTTACGTGGAAACGCGGCCGTTTTTAGGGTTCCGTACCCAACGGGTAAAAAACGGGGCCCCATTACTAAGACTCCGCTGTCCGTCCATCTGTCTGTCCATCTGTCACCAGACTGTATCTCATGAACCGTGATAGTTAGACAGTTGAAATTTTCACAGATGATGTATTTCGGTTGCCGCTATTACAAATACTAAAAAACAGAATAAAATAAATATTTAAGAAGCACCCTACAAGAAAGTGATCGGTTGCGTTAACTTTGCACCTCATTTGTGTCCGGCGCCATACATACCAGGTGCAGACTTAAATTAACCCGGCCAGTTGAGATGGGATAAGTGTTTGTACGGAACCCTCAGTGCGCGAGTCCGACTCGCACTTGGCCGGTTTTTATTACTGTGAACATTAGTCATCCATAATAAGGACTTCTGCCCTTCACTAAATTCAATGGAATTTAACCTTTTGAGCGCCACAGTCGGCTGTGGCCGTCAACAAAAAATCGTGCCCCTGACGCCACGTCGGCCACAGCCGTCCAAATTTCAATGATCAAAAACTTTGTAATTCTAACCGCTACAAGTATTTTTCAATCCCTGTTGATTTTGGGGCACATCTTTTTTTTTTTACTCTGGCGTCAGTGGCACGGTAAATTGCTAGACCGCTTGGCGGTCAATAGGTTAATGCGCAATGGAATACAAAGTTCAGTCGATTTTAGGTCAGTGCAACTTATTGAAACCCTTTGGGGCCATCCGGTCTAGAGTACCAAAATGTCCAGGGTATCATAATGTTATCATCGAAAAAAATAAACTTTATTTTTTTAGACTCATTCATTGTACTCAGAATCGTTTGTGCATTCGAAAATGATACAAAAAAGTGGCCCAAAATGTCCGGTTCAGTCGATCACGTTCTTGTATGTTTTTTTTTTTAAGTCTATCAATAGGATTACCTGACACATTGGAAAAATATGATATTATATTTATTTTGAGACACTTTTTTCTTGTATGAGATTCGAATGTACAAAACGATTCTGTGAGTACAGTCGCCATCAGATATATCACAGCATATAAGGAGTTTATAAATATCTGAACATGTAGGTTAGGTACTGTGACGCCCCGTCAATAAGAGTCGTGTTCAGATATTTATGAACGCCTTATATGCTGCAATATATCTGACGGCGACTGTACAATGAGTCTAAAAAATCATTTCAATCATTGAAAAACGCTATTTTCCCAGATTAGCGATTAGTGATCGATTTTAGTAAATGCTTCTTATTACAGCTTTCCACAGTAAGAAAGAGTTCGTTCCAATTTTACATTGGGTCTACTGGAACTGATTTATGGTATGTATTCATGTAGTTATCGCGTAAAAGATCACCAATACAAATTATGTACTGCATAATTCATGATAATCATAATAAATAATTATCAATAATAATGAATACAATAAGTATCAGAAAACTTTACACAAATCAATTTCAATTTTAGGCTTGCGTAAACCAGACCATGATAAACATAGGTGTAATAGATATACATACTGAATAACAAAGAAACCATCCATCATCTAAGAACAAACCATTCGAGTTCATCAGACAAATATTTGTTCTTGCCGGGACGGGATTCGAACCCAAGACCGTGCACTACCACTGCACCAACAGCGTCGCTCCATAACCACATAAGGTATCCAAACGGAATTTAGATTACATTGCTAATTTGTTCTGAGCAATAAAATAATTAAGAGACGTTGGGTTATTCCTTTATTCGTCATCATTGTTTCTTACTCCTACTTTGCAAAAACTGCAATGTTAATGCTTGCATTTCATGATTTCACACTGGCGCAAGTAAAGGCAAAGATGAGATATATTGCCCGCTCTTCTAAAACTTTTGCAGGCTATCTCGTATAAAAACTGCAATGTATTTTAGTGATGACGAGACGGTCGCGTTTTCGACGTCAAACGTAACGTTGTGAAGATAGTTGTGTGTTTTGTCGATCTGTTCATGATTTGAGCTATTCCTTACAATGGATTGACATTTCCGTTCCAACTACAGGTTTTTTATAGTCCAAATCCTTCCGCCACCGCCGGTGAGGTCTGCCACGTTTCCGATTCGAGGTTTAAGGGACGACTTGGATGTCTTCCTGAAGGATTGGCCAGAAATGGCCTTAAGTCGCGTTCACTGGAAGAATAAAGTGTTGCGTATCCATGAGCAATGACATCATCAAAAGTTCAAAAGACCCATTTACTTCTATAGACGCAGTTTCCTCAGGTGACGCGTCTCGAAGACGATCGTTTATTTATTTTATAAAATTTTCCTCTTGTGACCAATTCCATTCTCCTGACCCCATTTTGGTTTTTCATTAATTCCTATTCCACACTTAAAATTTTGCTTTCAGTTTCTGTGTCTTGGAATTCCTTAGCAGGTTATGGGTTTTATTATTTGTGGTATTACCACATAAAAAATATAGAATCGATAAAAAAAAAGATTCTATACAAATATTTAGAACAGCGCCATCTCTCTCGCAGTCTTCACACTTGCTGTACAAAGCAATGGGGATTGGGGATCGTGCGTGTAAAACGCACATCCTAGGGTATGGCTAATGCGCAATAAGCATTTCAAAAAAACATATGACACAGAGGGCGCTCCAGTAGCGTAAAGGATTAAGGGATGAAAGATTTGGTGTGACTGACGTAGCGGTCGGATAGCTCAGTTGGGAGAGCAATGCGCCGGCAACGCAGAGGTCGCGGGTTCAAACCCCGCTTCGATTGTAGTAGATCGCATTCAATTTTTCTTTCTTAATTTACCTTTGTGTCATTATTTATAAAAATAAAAAATATGGGTTTTATTTTTTACCGTAGCGCTGAGAGCAAGAATAATGCGCTGTAAAGCTGACGGCGGTGAAAAGGTTAATAAACTTCGTACAAGCGAGGAGGCGTAGATAGTTTTAGTTCCATATACATAAAAATAGAGACCCCATTTTATTAGTAAAATCGTAATATATACGCCATTTTACCAATAAGATTACAATTTCATCAGTTTGCCAATTAGATATGTTTAATAGTTTTTTCCTTAGTAAGTTTTTTATGATGACGTCCCTATTGACTATGACTTTTACTGCAAAACAACAAGGACAAATGAAAGTCGAATAAAATAATCATGAAAAACTTTTCACAGGTTTAAATTTTTCACATTTCGAATTGTTTATTGCGATATAGGAGCCTTATCCTCAAACTAAGTCGCGTACTAAGTCCGTTGATGGTAGGTAAACCGAAATGTAAAACTAGTATCACAAAGCACAAACGCCCACATTTAATGACAAAACATGATTAAGACCCGTTTGACAGCGGTTTTCCTTAATCCTATATAAGTATTAACGAAGCTATGTTTTTATAACGGGTTAACAAACCAGTCGCCATTGTGCCGATCTTCGTAGTGGTTGTCTCGATTCAGATTTAGTTTAATTGAGTTTATTAAAACAAATTGTTTATGAAAGTCAGCTCCAAGTTATCGGGAACAAGTAAGTTTGTAAACAAATTATGAGTGTGTTACGTTAAGACGTTTATCTTTCTAGGTTTATCGTAGTATATAAGTAGTTTTGTTTGGATTCAATTGGATTTGTTGTTGTGAACTCGTTTTTTGTTTTTGTGGACTTATTTCGACCTGGTTGTGGTAAATCCCTGTACTAATTCAGTGTTCTGGTTTAGCCAATCGTTGACTAGTAGGTACAAATGGAGCTGTTTATTAGTTAATTTACAGAGAGAAACCTTAGTAAAATAAACATGGCAAGAAATTCTATAGTTTGCCTTTTCTTTAATCACCTATCAAATTTTACTTATTTTTGATGTGTGATATGGTTTAAAATCGACTGTTCAAAAAGTTGACCATTTGTAACCATATCAAGATGTAAAGTAAAAAGTCAAGATCAAGTAATGTAAACTAAAAAAATGGTGGGAAAATATATTCCCTCAAGCCCATAAACACTTTAAAAAGAAAGAATATTATTATTTATCATAGCTCACGTAACTCATGTGCAACATTTACCAAAACATTCACTCAACTTAAGCCAATTAATTACCTAACAATATTTAACCTATATTTTCTTATAGATAACTATTATAGTGCGAAAGTGTGTTTGCTCTATAAGATTGACCTTCTTTCACACGGTCATTCAGCGCTATAAAAAAAGGTAAATCAAAAAATTTACCAACCGAAATGTAGAAAAGGGTAGTGTACCACCTATGTTCGCAAAACAAAAAGTATGACATGCTTTAATTTCTTAAGAAAATATGTCACTTGAAATGCCTTTTACGGACACAAAATCTGGCAATTGACAGCTCATAAATTCATTAGGATGCTGTCCAATAACGGACCTGGCATGGGTGTTTTTAGGTACCTACACACGCGACAACAAAAGCGTAAATAAAAAATGTATATTTTTTTATTGGGATTATTATCTGCAAGTGTCCAGCCTTACTTCATTAAGACCTAGAATCACACTTATCGTTGTTTACAGATCATGTTGACCTTTCAAGTGGTTATCGTGGCGGCCATGTCGGTTCTGGTGCAGTCCCAGCGGGGATCGTTCGCGGGGACGAGGCCGATCGGCTTCCCTGCAGTGGATAAGCCTACCACAACCGCAGATCCTCTTGGGAATCGGTAATTACTATTACTACTACTATGTATTACTTGTTTTTAGGGTTCCGTAGTCAACTAGGAACCCTTATAGTTTCGCCATGTCCGTCTGTCCGTCTGTCCGTCCGCGGCTTAGCTCCGTGATCATTAGTACTAGAAAGTTGAAATTTGGTATGAGTATGGGTATGTATCACGCTGACAAAACGGTAAAATAAAAACTAAAAAAAAATTTTTTTTCGGGTACTTCGCGAACACATAAAGTGGGGGTTAATTTTTTTTTTCGTTTCAACACTAGTGTGTGGGGTGTCGTTAAATATTTTTTAAAAATAATAGGGGTCTCTAAACATTATTTTTTGATAAAGTCAGCAGTCCTGTAAATATACGCTCCGAAAATAAAAAAAATTGTGTTGCCCCCTCTAACTTTTCAACCACGGGTCAAAAAATTATGGAAAAATTCATGAACATGAGGCCTTATAAATACTTTGAATGAAAACTATATTTGAACAAATTCGGTCGAGCCGTTTTTGAGTTATCGCAAAATTTCATAATTTTTTTAAAAGCACGTAAGTTGACTTCCAGATGGTAATAAGTAATTACAGTTCCTTTGGCGTTTACGAACATTTTATACAGCTTGAAATCTTTCTCGTAACTTAAGTCTATTGTGAAGAATGAGCAACTACGGAACCCTACACTGAGCGTGGCCCGACATGCTCTTGGCCGGTTTTTTTGTCATAGCCCACCCCAACCACCCTGTTTCAGCCCACGTCATATTGCGGATTTTTAGTTGTAGGCACTAATTTATTTTACTGGCAGCGACAATTTTTTGGTAACTGACGTTGAAAGTCTGTGAATGTCACTGATGTAAACAAAGAGGAAACAGGACTAAAATCATCAGATGAAAACCAAAACTCACTAAAATTTCTGTCACTACTCTTAAAAAACTCGTGTACTTACTATCCTTTAAGTAGGTACCTATTTGTTACTTAGTGAATGTCTGTTGTCAACAGACTAAATATTTGCAAATTTGCATTTATTTCGCAAGAAGAACATTCCGGTAAAAATTGTTTTAAATTTGGTTAATGATAAATCCTTGACAAATCGCTACTGACCTTTAATACTGCAAATGTATGACGTAAAGCGTTTTCCATCGATTTTGGGATAGAAGGTTTTGGCCCTAAAGAAATTATGAACAATATTAAAGTAAAGGCTAAAAAAAATAAAAATTTAAGAAAGTAGCAGTATCAAGATGAAAAATGCACGGAATCCATGAGAAGATATGGAGCGGCAATTCTTGCATTCAATTAACTAAGTATTGCCCTTATTTACGCCTATGCCAGTATTGAGTTCAAGTTGCTTTCTATATTCTAGAATATCACGCTAGGTTTAGACTGAGCAATATTTTCTTGCCTCAGGTTTATTGTATGGAATGTGCAAGAATCTTGCATAATGTAAATGGACATTTATAAAACACATTTGTCTCGAAGATCTATTTGTTTTTATGACCCATCGGACATTTTTGATTTTCTTTACTTTACGACCATGGAATATCTTTTTTACTCTCGAAGCTGTGGATACGAGACGTTGCAGCTAAAACTCAGAGCAGTGAACAGGCAAATAGGGCTGCCATCTCTAAATTTGCCGAACCCGGACAAAGAGTTAAAAAAAAACCCGGACATTTGGCGTAAATCACATTTTTTCCACGGACGTGTCCAAAAATTCTATTATTAAAAAACAATTGCTTTATTTTTCATTCTCATAAAAAGTGTCCGGGTTTTCCCCGGACCCTTTTAGAAAACCCCCCGGACGGCCTCGAAACTAGGACAAATCCGGGGAAACCCGGACGAATGGCAGCCCTAGGTAAACTAGACAATATTTATGACGTTAGCAAATACCTACGTTTTTTCGTATGACAAAACGGCTTAAGGAAAACTGGGTTTTGTGTATCAATTAGGGTCGTCCCCGTACTTAAATACTGCGTCATTTAGTGACCTGGCAAAATTAGAGACCTCAAGGAAAAATATTGAGAATACGAAGGAAAGGAATACGAAATCATGCAATGAGTAATAAGGTACATACCCCAAGAAAGCTGGGATCTTAGTCACCGAGTCGAATGAATGGTGCTAACGTCACGCCTTTGACACGCAACTCGTGCTCACGCGACAAATACTACCTAGTACGGCTCCATGTCCGAACAAAAGTCAGTTTTATGGTCCCATCCTGAAGAAAGCATGAAACTTGGCATGAATGTAGCTGTCATGTATGTGCTTCAATGCAGATATGGAAGCATGTCGAAAAATAATTTTTTCCCCCCATTCCCCCCCTTTTTATGTGCCAAATCGTGGTTTTTTTTATTTTTTATGAAAACGGGTACAGCTATCAGAAAACTGTCAAAGATCAATATGTTCCCTATGAAATTCTCTACAATATTGTCATTGGACGTATGTTGATAGAATTTATAGTTTACAAAATATGTACATGTAACTTTAAAGTTAACTTTTTATTAAAGATAGTACTATACGCGTACTAACTAACTGCGCTGGCTCAGCGACCCAAAATGAGTCTTGGCCTCCGACACAAGAGCTCGCCACTTTACCCGATCCTGCGCAATCTCTCGCCAGTTTGTGGCTCCGAGCTCACGCAGATCCTTCTCTACCAGATCTATCCAGCGGTACTTTGGCCGACCGACCGGACGACGCCCCGTCGGTCGTCCAAGGTATGCTCTCTTCACCTGCCGATCCTCTCCCATTCGCTCAAGGTGACCGAGCCAGCGAAGACGATGGGCCTTGGTCTCACCAATGATGTTCGGTTCGGCTACCAGTTCTTGTATTTCGGCATTTTTGAGGATCCTCCAATTGCCATCGTCCTTTTTGACCGGTCCCAGATTTTTTCTAAACAACTTGCGCTCCGCTACTAAAAGGCTATGCTCCTCCTTAAGCGTTAGCGTCCAAGCTTCACACCCATACATAAGAATGGGACGGATAACGGTCTTGTATATCCGAAGCTTCGTAGATCTGCTGAGAAGCTTGGACGCCAAGACCTTGTGGAGAGCCGCGCTGCATCGTAAGGCGTTCTGGATGCGGATGTTGACTTCGTCCTCTCTTGTATGCGTATCCGTGACAGTGCACCCGAGGTATTTAAATTTCTCCACACCCTTGTAAGAGCGTCCCCCTACAAGTAGGTCCTCTCGTTTAGCACGACTGTTCCGGTATCGCTTCATGTGGAGGTATTCCGACTTCCCATGGTTAATTCTAAGACCTACCTTTGCTGCTTCTTCCTCCAAAATTCGGATCGATACTACCACTTCTTCACGGTTTTCCCCAAGTAGGGCTAAGTCGTCTGCGTACCCTATCACCCTATGTCTTCCATTCAGCTCTATTCCGGAATCCAATGTCAGTAATTTCCGGACAACATATTCCAGAACTAAATTGAAGAGCATAGGGGACAGAGTATCGCCTTGTTTCAGTCCGGTACTCACTGTGAATTCTGTTGTCAGCTCATTGCCCACTCTAACCCGCATCCGGCTTTCGCTGGTCGCAACTTGGATCATATCGACCAGTTTTTTGGGGATATTAAAGCTTCTTAGAATGGAATACAAGGCGCCCCGGTCGATGCTATCATATGCTTTTGTGAAGTCCACAAATAGCGAGTGAATGCTCTGCGCGTACTCCCATCTTCTTTCCATCAGCTGTTTTAGTAGGAAGATCTGGTCAATGGTACTGCATTCTTGCGAAAGCCACACTGGTAATCGCTTAGGATTTTTTCTGTGTACGGTTCCAGCCTTTTGAGCAGTACATATGACAAGACCTTGTACGCTGTCGGCAGCAGAGCAATTCCCCGGTAATTGGAACACCTCTTTTTGCAGCCTTTCTTATGCACCGGGCAGATGATACGAGGGAGGTTCTACATACAGGTAATTGTCGCGTACCTCCACCGTGATTTGTTCCTCAACAGGGGGGCAATTGAGCAAGCAATCAAAGTAGTCACGCCACATCGTTTTAATTTCCTGAGACGACGTTACAAGGTTTCCAAGATCATCTTTTAGCATTTGAGAGGACGGTTGGTAACCTTTCTTGAACGTCCTCACCTCTTGAAAGAATTTTCTGGATTCTTGGGCTTTCATAAGTCCTTCAATGCCCTTCACAAAATTTTCCATATGTTTTCTTTTCTCTCTCTTGATGATTCGTTTTGCCTCTATTTGTAACTGTCTATGTCGGGCGCTCCATTTACTATCTTGTTCGGCCAGTATTTTGTAATTCCGCCTTTCTTCTATCACACTCTTACACTCATCATTTCACCACTTTTTACGCTTGCTCTTTGCTTTATGTCCAAGTATTTGAAGTCCAACCTCTTTTACGGTATTTTTGATTACTTCCCAGTTATTTTCTATGTTTTCATCTAGTGTCAGTCCTTTAAATCTATTGCTTAACTTGAAACCCTAGACCTTAGCTTTAAATCTGGAAACATAGTATTGTAAAAAGGAAAAAAAGAGTACTTGAGTCAGACGCGGTAAGCTGTAACTCTGGAAATAATGCCTCTACGACTATGAAATAAGTGTCATTTTGTAGCTTAATGTATAAGGTATATAACTTCTTTAGACTATTTTATCACCACTCTTGTCGTTTTCCTATAAATGGAGCAAGAAAGAAAAAAGTGTGCCTGTTTTTACAATTTCATAATACGTTGGTGGCTGTATACAGAAATATATTAATCTTACCACTATAAAATGTAGTATCGTTTTGTAGGTAATTTATCGACGATGATTTGGTCTCTGAAGAGTAAACTCCTCAGTCTTATGGTTTTTGTAGAAAATTCGAAAAACCAGAATGAGGGAGATAAAAATGGGGGGGAGGGGGGGGAAAAATAATTTCTTGAAGTGCTTCCATATCTACATTGAAGCACATATATGACAGCTACATTCATGCCAAGTTTCATGCTTTCTTCAGGATGGGACCGTATTTTAAGTTATGGACTCGTACTAACCCGTCACTTTCCTTTCAATACCGTGCGAGCAAGACAGGTGAAGTCACAGCAAGCCCCACAGGTCGATTTACACAGCTTGAGGGAGTCAGCATGGACTTGTCTATGTCTGTCGAGGTGTTTCTTTGACTTCTTAGCTATTAAAATTAGTAGTCTGCGTGATATTCGGCTTTCGATTTGAACTAGCGACAGAATCTCAGCCTATTGAAAATGAAAATGATGGAGCTAAGAATTCCAAATAAAAATTATTTTCAGTTTCAGCAGCAATTTCTATATCGCTCATTAAAGGGACTTATGATGACCAGCTAGCTCCTCGTGTCAGATACTTCTGTGTTTGATAATTAGTTTTCCCCTACGCTCCATTCGGAATCGGACTTCATCGGTGATAAGCAAAAGTACCTACTATAAAGTTACTTAAAACTAATCATTCAAGTACCTACTTACAAACATAATTATATACTTACATAGGTACCTATGTATAGTTGTTAAGCATAAAGTGCGCCACTGCTCAGAAAAGGCTCTCTTTCTTTGCCGGTCTTGACCAGTATCTTGGCATTTAAAGAAAGTGCCAAGCGCTTCCACTGACTCACGACCCATTTTTCTTCCAGTTTCGGTGAAGCAGACGCTACCACAGAGAGGCTACCCATTGAAGCTAACGGAGACCGCGACCTCGTCGATAGAATCAGTAAATGGCCAGAAGACAAGCAGCCTTTCTGGTATCTCAACTGGAAAGCTCTAGAAGCACAGAGGAAGAACCCACAGACGTACCCGCAAAGGCCGAGTTCTTTCGCTCAACAACCCAATTTTAATGCTGCCAACACTGGAACACTAAATTCTAATACTGGAACTCTACCTACTAATACTGGAACTCTAACATCTAATACTCAAAATTCTAATACTGGAACTCAAAATTCGAATGCTGGAACTATTAGCGCGGCCAATTCTAATGCCGGAGTTCAAAATTCAGAAGTTCCAAGTCTTGGAAATAGGAATGGTGACATTGATACCACTTCTAATACTGGCAATACAAAACAAGCGAAACATACGTTTTCAAGCCGATTTTCACATTATCCGCACACCAGATATGGAACATAATTTTATGATAAGATAATAAGGCCGTGTTCACACTGGCCACGCGCTATGTCGTTGAGCGCAGGGCGATTTTACATAGTGTGTAAGTATCTTCGTTTGTATTAAAAATACACAAAGTGAAATTGAAACACGTGCCTTTTTCGCTCTCTTAACAATGACAATATGGGTCAAAATGTACGCGTTTAAGTTTATTTTACTGTATGTAAAGATGATAAGTTGATTAAGTGAGCGCATTTTGCGACGGCGCGTTTACAACTACAGTCATGTATTTTATTCAAGGTGTACACGTTCTAACGCGCTGATTTGTATGTAGTTGTTAGCAAAACTTTGGGTGGGGCGCTTATCTCCTGAACGTACCCACCCAGACACTGTCATCGCTCGACGGGCAGATTTTTTAATAGTGATGTAGCACGTAACCCGTGTACACCGCCTAAATATAAGTATATAAGTAAGTGAATAAAACTTCAATTAAATATAATAAAACACATATATTGACTTTTTAAATAAATAAACCTTATAGACTACTTAACCTTATTTAAGAAATGATATAAATTACACATAGTAGCAAAATGCAATGTTTACAACTAAAAATTATATTATGACTCAAAAAACATTATTTTATCGTTTCATGGGTACGTATTGGGTCCTACTTATTTATAATTCTACAACTATGTTCAATAATTTAGTAGTCATTTGGTGCTTCTATGTATAGGTACCCACTTACTTATATTATGATGAGAACATTATCAAAATGCTTAACCACCTCCAAGTCAGACTATTTTGGAATTAATATTTTTATATTTAGTTTATCGATTTGCTTATACAGAATGTTTAGTTCATTTTTCATATTGAACATAGTTGTAGAATTTGATCTAAAAATAGATCTTTTAATATGCACAGCCCTAAGTGATTGATCATTGAAAAAAGAAATTGCAGAAACATTTGAAGGCATAGTTCAAGAATATAAAAGCAACAAATCAAACAAAAATCGAGTTCGATATTCACTTTAAAGTTCGCGTTATGATCTCAAAACCGGTTCTCAGAATTGCTGCTTCTTCTTTTTGAAGTATGTATCTACAGGGTACAATTATGTTCTACTACTCATTTCAAGTCACCCATTCGAACAGAAACCTTTGCATTAATAGGAACTTCTATTTTATAAGGCGCCTACTGACCATTATGCAGAGTAATAATATTTTTTTTAGTTACTGACCATTTGAATACATAGTCAAACTTTGATAAGTGGGAAGCAAAAGCCTAGGATTGTAGGTACATTGATTTTGATTGGTTTAAAGTCCCTATACTGCACATACTACATTCACAGAGCTAAAGCAACTATCATCATAATATATGCAATTATCAATAGCAAATAATTAGGCTTACCCCACTTACACAATTTTTAAAGCAAAACGGTTATAAAAACAAATACCCGAAAGGTTTTTCTAGGTCAGGAACATTAAGAATTCTAATTATCAAAAAAATTACTTGTAACATACACTCAAAAATTATAACTCTTTTGAATGAAATAAATTGCAATAAGTTCAGAATATACAAGGATTGCAAGGTGGATTACATGATTCTAGACAAAATCTAGTTATACGATAATACTTGCATTTAAACAAAATTGTATCTACGTTTACAATTGCAATCTATCTTATTTTATAAATGCATTAGTATTTCACAATAAAAGAATAAGGCAACTAGTTGGAATTTATCAATATCAGTCATAATAAGTCTCCAGAATTATCGATAAGTTTCATCGATGTCCAAGCAACACTAAGTGTAGGTAATTATAGATATAATATAATAATACCAAGGTTTTGGTATCGTTACTTGCCTTATAATTAACTACGTACGTAAACGTACGTAAAACTGTCGCATGATTGTTCATGAGCAAAAACTCATAAGTACAAAAATCACAAACATTCATTCAATTCCATATAAAAAAACCTTATTTAAAACATGCGCGATGCATTACGAATCCAATATCAGAGGATCATTTATTTTCATATTAAAAGATACAACTGTCAAAAAACGACGAATGTTTTCTACACCTTATTATAAAAAAACAGCTTGTTCGAAAATTCAATAAATACTAATAGTTTGAGTAAGTAAACGAAATCATCCAAATCTCAAAGATTGGTAATTTATTATATACTAATTAATGTGCCACTTCTCGATAAAAATGTAACAGATTCAATACTTTATTGTCAATTATCATACTTTACCATTGCAATAATGATAAATGAACAGAAATATACCGGTATAGGGAATACGAGTATACCTAAGCGCGCTTCTTTCTTGAAATAGGTAAGTTTTTGTTGAAATCTGTTCTAATTTTATTAAGCAGTGACTGGTCTCAAGTCTTCCAAAACATTTTGCAGTATAAACAAATTAAAAACGAAAAACAACAAATCATTGGCCTCGGTGTACTTTAAAAAAAAACAAAATCATATTTTTATTACCGCGCGCCTACTATCGTGACGCATAAAACCAATATGGCTGCCACGACAGAAACCCCCAAACCGCTCGCGGATTTTGTGACTGCTGGCAACCTCACGCTTTTGTAGTTGCAGGATTTCTCTGCCGTCTCGTTGCTGGTTAGTTCAGTGTAGTTTGGGTAGTTCTGAATTTGTATCGGCTGAAAAAGAAAACTTAAATGAGCATATTTAAATTTCACATCAATAACACAGTTAAGTTATGAAGATACTTTGTAAATTCATTGAATTTGTTCTTTGTAAATAATAAATGGACGTAGTTATGCAATAACGATCCACCCCACACGTCAATTAAAATTGAATTTTGAACTTATTGACATATGATGGGTAGTAAGTTTATATTAAATTTTCAGCGATTGTGGGTTGGAACGTTTTTGCATAACTACGTCCAAATTTGCCTATATAATTATTGAGGAGTTCCCTCGGTTCTTTATGGCTCACGTCATCAGATCTCCTCCAAAATTTTATTGCACCAACTTGGAGACCGTATCGTATCGTAAATCATTGCTTATTAGGTAGCCTTCCGGCTGTAACTGACATCGTGTTGCTAAGCTGTAGGCAGCCCACTACCCCAGCGCCTAGCGTGTGTGTGCTGGCGTGCACGGGCACTCGAACCAGCGGACGTGTACCTAGCTTAACAACGTCGTCTTGAGGTCAGTCTGTTAGTCTTATGTTATCCAGCTGGAATTTAGATTGCGTGGTAAGGAAAGTGTGATCATCGCGGTGGTCGTCCCCGCCGGCGGAGACGACGGTCTGCACGTAGAGTGTCCTACTATATATGTGTGTATGAAATATGAATTTCGGACCTAAACCAGTCCTAGAACAACAGCTTGAGCTAACAGATAGGAGAGGCGTTCATAATCATAATTATTTATGTAAACAGAAACCTAATCGCATTTGAAACACCGGCTTTGGCGCCGGCTTAGGCTGTTAGGCGAGTTAATCTCTGACAATCTTAACGTATTATATGGGTGGCAAGTGGGTGGCAATCTTCGTGTCAATAAGTAGACGAATGTAGGTATTTATTTTCACGAGTTATGTGATTCAAGACGTTAATAAAAACACAGTTACATGTTCCAATTTTTCTAAGGTCTATTGCAATGATATAAGGTCGTTTTGATTTTTATTTTATGATGTCTTATGCTACTTCTTCGTTTGTCTTGGAAATGGAGGAGGCCTTTGCCCAGCAGGACATTATAGGCTCCCAAAAATAATATGTCTTATACTACTTTTCTTAGTGGGTGTTTCAATAAGAGCCTAATAGACTATTAAGTAAGTTCGTAGAATTAAAATACAGTCCAATATAATTTAAATAAATCAATATCAGTTGTAGTTCGAAGAAATACTAAAGCTATAATTTAATGGGATATATTTAAATGCACATCTGTATAATTTTTCAGTACACTAGGTAACTCCACTAATTAACTGAATGCATACCAGAAAAACGAATGCTGTGCAAAAAAAAACAATTGATTAACAGAACATGTCCTACAAAAAAAACTTAAACATCATACAAAACGAGATGACCTTTTTAACCGAATTCACACCAAAAATATGGTTCGTAGGTACATCGGATATATTTGAAAGTTTCACCAAAAATACTGACTTGCACACTAATTATTCTCGCACTGCACACTAAGATCCATTATATCCAGTAAAACAGTTTTGCAAAATAACTTTAAATAGTATATTGAATTCGCATTATTTAGTTTGCAAGTCAGTATTTTTGTTGAAACTTTCAAATATTTTGATCGAAAAAAGGGAATATACAGATATCGATTTAAATACATGCCTAATTTAATTACCTACTTATCATTTGGGTTTCAAAACTTTTTGAGTTCCCTCTTAGGTATAGTTTTAGTATTGTGTATTTAGCCCCTAGGTGTAGAGAAGTTTAATTTCCCGAGAAGGGAAACGGCCCAGTCACGACTTTGCGCGACCAGCGGCAGCGGTGAGCGGCAAAAACAAAACCATACCGATGTACTAATATGAAGCATGCCACGAACCGGCACACGCGGTGCCGTTCCAACGGTCTTTGACGAGCGAATCGCGGCGCGGCGGAAACAAATGTATCGGCGACTGGGAAAGATGCCACGACTTCAAGCGGCGCGGGCGGCGGTTCACGCGGACGGATCGCGCGGTTTACAGTCAGAGCGGCAAGCATGCCAAGTACAGTCGAGTTCATTTTTACATCTACACACTTACGAGAACAAAAATATCTGAACACGACTTTATGCTCCTGACAATAGGATCGTGTTCAGATATTTTTGTTCTCGTAAGTGTAGATGTAAATGAACTCGAGTGTACTTGGGGATCATCCACATATTACGTCACACCATAAGGGGGAGGGGGGGGTCATACCAAACGTGACAGTACATGTTAAAGGTATAGCAAAAAAGCGTGACATGGGGGGGGGGGGGGGGGTTCAAAAAGTCGACATTTTGCGTGACGTAATATATGTGGACGACCCCAAGCATGCTTGCCGCTCCGCGCCCCGCTAAAGCGTTCTCTTTACACGGTGGCGTACAGCACCCACCCCAGTTCACCCCAGGCACGCCGGATCTATTGGCAAAATACCCTCGCCGGATAAAAAAAAATACATACCGCGCCCCAGTTGTCGTCTCTCTTCTTGCAGAACGTCATATGCATGCCTTTGTAGAGGGTCTTCTCGATTTGTTCGGTTAGCAGCGACTCGGACCACGGCATCTCGTTCAGGTGAGCCATGAACGTCTTGTTGCGGAATTCGGGAGGCTCCCTAATTATCAGCTCCTCTGTAAAGATAATGGCATATTAAAAGCGAATCTAGAAACCCAAAAAGAAAAATTAAGGATGCCAGTTTTCTTTCCGCAGCCTTTAATATCTTCATCACCAATGACACCCAAGGTTGAGGTGTCAGTAAGGCATTCCCGTTTGTAGGTTCTTACCTAATTTCATAAACATTGCGACTCAACGGCTTTTCTCCAGATCAAGACATTTTCAAAACGAAAACTAAACTTTATTGATGATCCGTAGAGAAACGGATCAAATGACGATTAAGTTACTTATATATTAAAAATTTATTGCACAATACAAAAAGAACAAATGGCGGACTCAATCTTTAACTCAATCTTTAACGCCTTAAGGCATTCTCTACCAGTCATCCATTAAGTTAAACTAAGTTATGGAATCGATTATTATCGGCAGTGTGTTGTATTAATAATTATTATTATGTTCAATGTATGTATGACTGTTACTAACCTTAATTTGTAATTTGTTTTTGTTTTTTACTAACAATCTATGGATCACTGATCCGAAATAAATAATAATTTGAATTTTGTATTGTACATGTATGAATAGAGATACTGCATGGTAAAGATACGAGTATACCTACGCAAATGAACACGACTGACACTACTGAACATGGCGCTTTTTCATGGAATTATCATCCAGTAAATGAAATTTTATCAAGTGTAACTTACTCATCAGCCCGACTCCTTGGTCGTCTCCTTGCATGGCGGTATCTTCCGCAGCATGCTGCTTCATATCAAACTCGAGCCGTGGCGGCAGATTTTCCAAATTCCTGTCAATAATATCCTCATTAATTTCTAGTTAGTACGCATATTTCAATGTACGTATCACAAGCTCTAACTGCCATAGCTCTTTGAATCTTGATAAGGGACTATCGGACTACCTAAGAAACTTAAATAGTACTCTGTCCGTAACTGCAAGAGCAAACTTAAAGGCAAGTGATTCTAAATTGCAACAATTAAATTATCGAAAATTGAGTTGCAAGATTCCACGAGAACAGTCGAGTTCGTTTACATCTACACGTTTACGAGAACATAAATATCTGAACACGACTTTATGCTCCTGACAATAGGGTCGTGTTCAGATATTTTTGTTCTCGTAAGTGTGTAGATGTAAATGAACTCGACTGAACAAACATAGTTACATACATACATTGCAAGTTAAATAAAAACTTGTAAAAAAGGACCAGCACAATGTAGCAAAACACACCTGTTCCATACGACTCTGTCGGACGACAGATAAGCAATTGCTAGTCTGTTTCCTTTCAATACTTTCCTTTCGATACCGTATTCGCTTGCTTGCTTAGGTGATGCCGAAACACATTACAAACGCGGCAAGTTACAATCTGACCAAAAATAGTAGAAATTAAATAGTGGCAATACTGTAGTGTCATCTCTGTTTTCTTAGATTGATTAAAAAGTGACGGCACTACAGTATTGCCACTTTTTAATTTCTACTCTTTTTGGTCAGACTGTAAGCTAGGCCAGCTGTGTGTATCTCTTATTTTTATCTCTGCATGGGGTTACATTAATATTAGCTTACCCAGAAGACAGGAAGATATTTTCCACTTGTGTCATAGTGAGGCCGTAGAATTCTCTAACGCCGAAGGTTTCGAAGAACTCCTTGACAGGTGTCATTGAGTAGCAGCCAGCGAGTTCCGTGCGAGGGTAGTACAGCACAAAGGATAGGCACATCTCCTAAAGACAAATTAAGATAAATAAATACGGGTCCGGGTTCGAATCCCGGCCAGGGCAAATATTTGTGTGATGAACTCGAATATTTGTGCTTGGGTCATGTTGTTCTATTTATTTAAGTATATATTTATCTATATAAGTATGTATATCGTCTTCTAGTACCCATAACACAAGCCTTCTTGAGCTTTGCTGATCGATTTGTGTGAGGTTGTCTGATATTTTATTATTTCCTATTTATTTACTATTTACTTATTATGAACGCTACGCTTCCACGCGCTTTGTTGCGCCTTACCCGATAGTGGTTGGGAACTCTGCCCTCGAAGTTGTCGACGAGTATGTGTACCTGGGACAAATTGTCCAGCTAGGTAAGTCCAACTTCGAGAAGGAGGTTAATCGACGAATTCAACTCGGCTGGGCAGCGTTCGGGAAGCTACGTCATATCTTCTCGTCGAAAATTCCCCAGTGCCTGAAGACGAAAGTCTTCGAACAGTGCGTGTTGCCAGTGATGACTTACGGAACTGAGACATGGTCGTTCACAATGGGACTCATGAGGCGGCTAAGAGTCACGCAACGTGCAATGGAAAGGGCAATGCTCGGAGTTTCTTTGCGCGATAGAATCAGAAATGAGGATATCCGCAGAAGAACCAAGGTAACCGACATAGTGCACAAGATTGCCCGGTTGAAGTGGCAATGGGCAGGCCATGTAGCCCGGAGAACGGACGGCCGTTGGGGCAGCAAAGTCCTAGAGTGGCGACCACGTATAGGAAAGCGCAGCGTGGGTCGGCCCCCGACTAGATGGACGGATGACCTCGTGCGGGTAGCGGGGAATCATTGGACGCGGTCTGCACAGGATCGCACTTTGTGGCGAGTCATGGGGGAGGCCTATGTTCAGCAGTGGACGTCTGTGGCTGATAGATAGATAGATAGATAGAACGCTACGCTTGAATGGAAGACAAGGGATGCGACATTATTGGTGATATTCATTAAAGGAAAGTTTCGCAGCTTCTGCTATTTTGCCTTCCATGCGTCGATATATTAATATTTTTTTGGTTTCATCATCATAATTAATTACCTATCAGCATAAACCGAAAGGCGTTGACAATGACAACTAAAGAAAAAATAAAACAGTCCATCTTGTAGAACTTCCATAGAACAAAGTAGGGTAAAATTGTGAATAGAAATATTTTTACTGGTCTATATTTCAAGGGTAATTTTGTAGGTTTCTATAGACGGGACCATTTTTGTGTAAGTAAGTATAAAAACATTTTCTTTTCCACTCAGCATTACGTCAAGGGTCAGATATTCATAAAAATACATTACGAAAAGTCAAATCACTTTACCTGTGACGCGGAATAACCACCCAAAATCGGCTTATCGCGACCCGTGCTATCGTAAGTGCATTCAGTGATCAAAGTGTCTCCTTTGAAAAATCTCCTTCCACCCGGTACGATACGGGATTGCTGGTAACGGACGTCGTAGGAGTTTTCCTGGGAATAAGATGATTGATTAAAACGCCATCTACGGGAAACGGTGCGAACTGCTAAGGAATACAAAGAAGATGTAGAAGCGCTAGGGAACAGGCACGCCAATGTTCTAAATTCAAATTTGATTACACTGCCATCTAGCAACATTAACCCAAAACACGTTGCTCGTTTCCGCTCACATACATAAAAGGGCGTGTTGTTTCTTTCTTATGACACTAGATGGCGTACCAAAAAAGTGTTATAGAAATGACAATAGATGGTGCACAAACTAAGATTCATGTACAAACCTCGGATATTCTAGGTAATTCATCGTTGCCTCTGATGTGTTTTAGTGAAATCTTCCTAGCAGTTCCATGGGCGTGTAAAAGAACTGAAACTATGTTGATTCCTTCTTCGGGCATAGTCTAAAAACAAGGACATAAATGATTAGGTACTCATTAAAAATGTAACATTTGTAAATGACTGAATGAAGATTTTTTCGTCCGTAGATTTACAGATCATTTCAGTTGCCGGCAAACTTTTAGAACAAAAATGGCGGATCTGCGCATGTACATTTGTCATGTAAATGGGCTACTGCGCAGTCAAGGTCATGCTCTAAAAGTTTGCCGGCTACTGTACTTATATTATAATTTTATCTTGGTACTGCAACTTATTTTCTAAAGCACAATTTCTGTAAGTAAATAATTCGTGCTGTTAATAAATAAAATTATATCTTTTGGGATTTTTAGTTAGGTATAAAAGATGTATTTTGCCTATAGTATTGACTTTGTTAGCTGTAGACCTCGCGACCATTTTTCAAAATGGCTTAAAGTCGCATAATTATCATTTTTTTACGTTTTAAAATCCCCGCCATTTTGCAAAATTTCGAAAAACTGACTCGAGGAAATTCTAAAATAATTATTGATCCTGCTCACAAAATTTCACTAGAATCGTTTGAAAAATCCGGCCTTTAGGCGACAACAGCCGGAAATCCTGAGATGTCGAGTTTTTGCGAGAGAGAGAGACCTTGCTCATTATCTAATACTAGCAGTGCCGCGCGGTGTTACCCGCACATCCCGGGAACATTACATTTTTTCGGGATAAAAAGTTGCCTATGTGGTAATCCAGGGTGTCAGCTACCTTCATACCAAAATTTATCAAAATTGCTCCATCTGTTTGAGTGTGAAGAAGTAACAAACATACACATAAACACACTCACAAATTTTCACCTTTATAATATACTAGGAGGTGCCCGCAACTTCGTCCGCGTATTTTTTATTTACCGTAGACGGATAAAAAGTATCCTATAACCATCTTTGGATGTCCAGTATCCCTTTACCGAAATTGGTTAAAACAAAGGAAACTATGAAAACAGATGGCGCCAGGTTCGCACGGCACCGCGCGCCCATACAAAACAAATGACGATCCTGCATGACGCTATATTAAGATTTTTCCTGAAATCATGACCCTTCTCCATAGAAAAAATATTTTCATTACAAATGTAAAATTTTCTAATATGTAGTATAAAAGTGTGATTTACTCACGCTGTTGGTGCATTCGGGGCTACAGACACCCGCTGTCCGGTACCGGCGCTGTTTGGGAGGAATGACGTGGAGCGCGGACACGCCGACTCCTGCGCCGAGTAAGGCCGCGTCGTGCGCGCGCAGTACAGGCGTGTAGTGGACCCTTATTCCGGAGTTGTCGAGCACTGAAGTGTGAAGAAGTAAATGAGTAATCTTCCGGAACTAGCCAGTATATTAGACTGCTTCTCTATTAAAGCTAAGACTTGGCTTTGAAGAAAACGGTGTTTTATTTCATATTGATTACAGCGCCATCTCTCGTGACTCGTGGTAACTGTAAAGTTGCTAAGCTAGATGAACTACCTTCATAATCATAAGTTTCTTAGTAGATGTGCTGACGGTGGGACAAGCCGTTTAAATGTAACATACCATACATACCTACTGGTGCACCGCGGTGGAATCAACACAGTGCTAAAATTCGTCAACATCTTAGGGCCGCCACAGACGTTCGGAATTCTTGTTCGGTTTCCGTACGGAATGACGTCAGCAATCGAGATATCGCCATAATATGACAGACAGAGACAGCGACACTATCTGACGTCATATAACTAGGTGTTTTCGACACTTGCCGAAACCGTGTGAAATACGTGTAAGTATATGGTGGATGTTCCGATAAATCAAGAAAACTGACAATGCAATGCATTGGCCTTATTTTGAGCATTTTTGATCCAAAATGTGTCTAGAAGAGAATTTTGTCGGTCTGCAACGCTAAACCCAGCTGCATGTTGTTTGCCCCTACAGTAATTACATGTTTAAATACGTGTATGTATTCCTTTCTTATCGATGTGTGCAATAAAGACATTCTACTCTGTTTCCTAACTTGTTAGACGCCTCATCTAATTTGAAAAGGCAGGTCATTAAGCAACTACAATTAATGGACCCACCTTCATGAAGCGCCTGGTTGTCGTAATGAACCTCCAACATGTAGAACGACACGCCCGTTCTCTCGCCCAGTGGGATGCCGACGTTTTCCGGGAGGAATTCACCTGAAATTAACGATTCATTAGCCCTAATATGCTTTGAGGCGATGGATTAAGGTCGGGAGTTGAAAGGGAGATGTGAAGATACATGTAGCTTAGAACATAGATGTAGCGGACTAAATATCAAAGGGATAAGCATAAACTAATACAGATACTAAGAGGCACCCGCAATTTCGTCCGCGTATTTTTTTTTACCGTACCGCTAACGAGTAATAACCATCTTTGGAGATAGCGGGACAGATGTGTCCAGCTAATCCCTGTATGAAAATTGGTTAAAATTTGTTCAACCGTTTCGGCGCGAAGAAATGATGACTAACAGATGGCCTCAAACTGTCATGGCGCCACGCGCGCATATAAAACAAAAGACGACCATACATCGCACTATTTCCTGAAATTATGATCCCACTCTATGCAAAATTCATTTCCGATACAAATCTAAAATTATATAATAGTATAGTTTTGAAAGGTTTAATCGCAGACTTTTAGCGCATCGTTTTATTCATCGATTCTTGATCGAACCTGCATTTAGTGATCAATCATTGAAGCCCTGTTCTTCCGGTCACGGTACCAATTATAAAACCGAAAGGACTTAAGTATTTATTTATTTATTTATTGATACAAAATCCACAGCACAAATTACAATATTTTTTAAACAGATACATATTTGTTTAACATTGGCTATTGCTATTATTTCTGCAGTTGACTGACTGGAATCATAGTTTTCGGTGTCGTCATCATCGCTATTTCCTTCTTGCTGATCTATTGAAGTGCAGTTTTCATTTGTTAACTCAACCGGAACGAAACTTTTCTTCACGGTAGATTCAAGAAAGACAGCATCGCGACTTATCACGACTACCTGGGACCCGGGCTTAATGAACCTGTACCCTTCGGTATGCTCACAGTAGCCGACAAATAGCATTTTCTCTTTGATGTCCCACTTCTCACTTTTCTCTTTCGGCAATTGAACCATTGCTTCGCACCCAAAAGTAATGAACTGAGTAACTTTGTTCATAAGGCCTTTTGGGCTCAAACAGCGGATTACCTGATTGGTGATACCGGAAACCGCACTGGATTCGGTTTTGAGGTTTTGTCCATCGTTTTATTTAATTTGAAATCTGACAAACAATGGGCTATGTCGTGGTTTTATATCCTATTTCAGCTTTATTGTTCCAATATTGATTCGATGTGATTTGGCTTCAAATGCACGTAAATTCATCGTTATCCAGAATGTTCTGTCTCGGAGACGCCAAAAGGATTAGGAAACATTTGCTGCTAAACGCGAGTAGGAATAGTATAAAATGCTTGGACTCGCACTAATCACTAATTGATGCGTTAGGTAACATTTGTCCATTATATAATAATGTTGTAACATAGTACAGTAACTTATAGAAAACGCAAAACAATTTTCCCTTCATACAATATACACAAAAGTACGAACCGAAATGGAACTAGGTAGAGGCAAGTCATTCACTAGAAGCATAAAGTTATTAAAGCAAATAATTACGCTTAATTACGATAAAAGCGTTTTATTTGGTGGATTATATTATATTGAACTGGTAGTTGTAATGATGATGAAAAGCATTTAGTCAATAGAAATGACGACGCAGTTTGTAGTACACCTGCCTAATGAGCCGGCTGTCCTGGGTTCGAACCCCGGCAAATGCAAATATTTGTGCGATAAACTCGATTATTTGTTTCTAGGTCATGATGTTATCTATATACGTACATATATTATGTATATCGTCTGGTATCCATAGTACAAGCTTTGTTTAGTTTAGGACTAGATCGAATTGTGTAAAATAGTCTCTCATAAAAAAAGTGATGGATGGTTTACCTTTAGATCCTATAGCCCACGCAGCGATAGGAGTCACGCAAGTCGCCCATTCACTGGGCCTATTCGGTCCATAGAATCCATCCCCCATGGCCCACTCGTTCCATATATGCTTATCGGGATCCTCAGCACATTCGTACAGCACCATGTGGTGTACGGGAGATAGGCTGTTCTTCTCTTGAACAGGCACGCCGTCTCTGATTGGCCGGCTGTCGATCAAGGGCTGGTAGCCAACGATGTGATGTTTCTTCGGCAAATCGGGGACTTTGAAGATCTTGCACCAGAACAGTGTTGCCATTACGTGCGGTATTGTGAGCTGCAACGAGTGTGGATAGAAAGTTAACAATAAAAGTAACAAGAATGTACAAGTTAGTAACTCTTTTCATACATTTATTTTTATTGCGGCTTCACTATACTTGCGAAGTTGCCCGAAGTATGGGTTTACGCTGCGAAGTGTCCACACTATTATATTCGCCCAATTTTGATCACCTTCGCGAGTAGTGTAGCTAGGGTTAGGCTACCTTTAACTAGAAATCGAATAAGGTATAATAAGGAATAAGGTATATAGCAGTAACAGCTCGATTAAATTATAAATAAAACTTATAAATATAACCTCTAAATATAAGTCGAAAAAGTCGATAAGGCCAAATCTCGATAGCAAGATTTTTTTTGCATTTCATTATCGACTGTACAATCGAAGCTTTAACTAACCTGTGCCATTATTAAGTGACATTGTTCATATCATCGGCAAAAAAAGGATACTGATGTAGGAAGCATGCGAACCGCCGCGCGCGGTGACACTCGCGTTTTCGCCGAGCGTGTGACGCGGCGGCGGGAACGAATGTATCGGCGACCATGGTATCAGAAAATAAGGTATGGCATAATTATTATGTTACCATAAAGCGGCAACTAATCAGTAACGTAGAAAGCCTCAGTAGCTGGAGTGACACACCCTATTTTCTTTTACCATGAAAGCGGCGCGGGCGGCGTTTCTCGCGGACGAATCGCGCGGTGTACGTGGCATGCTTACCGCCCCGCGCGCCACTCTCCGCGCATTACGGCTTCTTGTGGCCGTCACAATACACTTGTCTCTTTTCCACGCTCGAAGTGAGAAAACGAGATGTACTGTCGCGGCCACAAGAAGCCGTAATGTGGGCTGGCTCTAAGAAATCGAACCGAAATCGTGGCACGTCGGAGGCGTTAAAGAAACTCACATTATTCAGCCTAACATCCCAGTGCCGCAAAGGTATGGTGTCCGGTTTGGACATCGGCAGCAACAGTCGAAGCGGTCTCGACCCGCTCTTCACGTGTTTCGGCAGGTCTCCGTCAGAGCCGTCGGGGCCGAGGGACCAGAGGACCTGCACCGTGTCTTCCTGTCGAAATAATAGTACATTAGTCATCATCATCCTCCTAGCCTTTGTCCCATATCTTTTTTAGAGAGTGAATTCTCAATCGGGGTCGGCTACCTAAATCCCAAGATGTGGCGTAGGCACTAGTTATTACGCAAGCGACTGCCATCTGACCTTCCAACCCAGAGGGGAAACTAGGCCTTATTGGGCTTAGGTGGTTTCCTCACGATGTTTTCCTTCACCGAAAAGCGAGTGGTAAATATCAAATGACATTCCGTACATAAGTTCCGAAAAACTCATTGGTACGGGCCGGGTTCGAAGTGTTCGAACCCGCGACCTCTGGATTGAAAGTCGCATGCCCTAACCACTAGGCTACCACCGCTTATTAGTACATTACTTTAGTAAATAACCAAAATACAATCGGCAGTAAACTGAAGAAATGAGCGAGGTGTTTTTCATTTATTATCAGGGAATTTGGTCAAAAGCCATAAATACAGCGTTAATTTGCTGTTTCATTGCAAATATTTTCCCTTCAATTCCAGTAAGTAGTCAGATTGATTTTAAGTGGCCGGATTTATTAATTACAATGCAAAAGCATGAAAAGTCAGTAAAAAAACAGGCTACGTGCAATTCACACAAATGGTTACCGTACCATATTTCTTTTACTTTATTTGCAAGTAAATTAGTTTGCTTGTATTTCCACTGGATTGCATAGAGTATATACGTATTATCTACCTTTTTTTTTTGTGAAATTGATAGTCTAACCAAATAATTCTGCCTGTCTTTTTTGGGCACATGTCACAATCTTACGTCAAACCTACTCATAAGAAAATGTCGAGATCGTAACATGATAGTAATTATACCTAATTATCTCTTGCGCCTGTCAGTATCAAGTATGGACCCAATACTCTAACTGACGAAGACATCTGTCACTGTTTAGTAGGACGTCGACTACTCAATATCATCACCTTTGAGTTTCTAAATTGACATCTTTCGACAGTCGTGTTGTATGATGATAACAAAAAACACTTTTTAATGGTTGTTAATGATAGATGAACTTAACGATGATATCTTTATTATCTATTTATAACTTTTATCAGTATAACTCCGTGACTCTGCGAGCTGAAGACCTCAAGGGTTTGTTTCGAAATGGCTTTGAAATGGATTTATTTGTCATTTTTCGTTTTCAACCCATATCTCCGCGATATTGAAAAAAATCGAAAAACTGAATCGAGAAATACAAAAATATAATTAACGATCCTACACACAAACTTTCAGGAGAATCCGTCGAGGAATGCGACCTCTAGGCGAGTCCAGCCGGAAATCCGCACAAACGGACATCCGAAAGAATGTTAGCCCAAGCTAAATCGGAGACGCTTCGCTCGCTGAGTCAATTAGTTAGCTTCTCACTTTATTTCATAAAGTGTATTCCTAATTTATCTTGATTTGTGAGCGCTTGATGGTCACTTTTATCTGGGGCTGAGCTCTTTTACGATATTCAATAAAAGTCTGAGTATAAAACTGACCGTATTTAGACCCTTTTCATTTATTTTTTTAGCGTATCTGCGAGATTTATTTCCACTTAATAAACATTGGCATGTTGTTGTACTCTAAACCTTACAAAATTAAGAAAAACATATGTCTTGAAAGGAAAACAAAAAGCTTAGCTTCGAATTTGCTTGTAAAACTTGCAATTTCTGTTATTTATATACAGGGTGGCTTTTGAGTTGTGAATGGGAGTGCCAGGGGGCGATGGGGAGGAGGGTCACACGGAGCCACTTTTATTATGGACCAACCACGAAATGTCAAAAAACAGCAGACTTTTTCTTTGCTCAGTGTGACTCTCCCCATCACCACCTTGGCACTCACATTCACGACTAAAAAGTCAACCTGTATAGTTTATGACATAGTATTTTTACTTGGTTAAACCTATGTAATTAGGTTCATTATACCAAAGTAAAAAAAACTATGACAGCAGACAGCAGTACCATGATACTGATACCTATAAATTAGAACATACTGAAACTAAGCCAGGTGTTTCGCTATGTGGAAATATGTAATCCAAAGCAAAACTACGCAATCCTAATGTACCATAATAAGTATCTAAACTTTCACCTTGTGGCCAACTTACAGAATAAAGTTGGACAGCAGTGGGGCAGTACAATAAGCTGTAAAAAAAAGTGCTTGGGCAGAGTCTTACTTTACACATTTTACGCAAGTCTGAAATGGTTCTCAAATTTTACTGCGAGTGCTGATTGATAAAGTAATTACTCCAAGCACTTCCAACAAAGTGAATCTTTAGAGGTAACGATGAAAGCCTTGGTCTGATTTGCATTCAGAGCATGATTTAATGTCTACGTATAAGCGTCTGAGGGGAGTCAGGCTAATGATTGTGTTCCTTTAAATTAGTTTATTAAGTACTTGTTATTCACGAAACGAATGCTCAATAATACATAATTACATGTATAATATTTGAATTTAAAACAGCATCAAGACAGAGACAGCGGATGCATGTGTTGAGGTACTTTAAAAATCAACGTCGACTAAGGGTTTGCTACTTTGATCCATAAGGTAACATATATCACTAAGCCTTTTAATTTTAATGTTATTGTACCTACGTATAGATATGCTTTTAAGTCGTGCTGTCACCATTTACTCGTACATTAAGTTAGTGCAGAGTACCACTGAAAATAAGCACCACAGCTTGGAGTAGAATTGTAATGTAAAAATTTCGAGGATTATCTGAAACGTTTTCCGTTTTAAATAGGAAATGTCCTCGACATAGCTCTTACAGTTCAGTTAATTACTGAGTGACGTAACTTTTAAGAGCTATTTCTTGTTTAAGTAAATTCCATTCCGTGAACACTTGAATTGAATACCAGCCCGTCTAGCACAACTATACTTCGCGACTCTCATCGCGTAACTAAGCATCACCCATCACTCTCTCACAGTACTGCACAGAAAGAGATAGGTAACATATCTCGTGCGAGAAGTGGCGTGTCACAGTTGTGCTAGAGACGCAACATCTTTAATTTCCTTTCCTCATTGCAAGAGAGCATATTAACCTCTTACCCGCTAAGTTCCTCGACGGAAAACTGTCCCAAACGCCAAGCTGACAGCAGATAGTATGGCATTGTATAGCGGCAAATGACGTCGTGGCGTCAGGGGCACAGCTTTCCGTCGACGTGATTTGCCGTCTTTGGGGCTCAAAAGGTTAAGGACAGCAGGATGAAATACTCACACCAATAACGAAGTCCTGCATATCACACGTGTCAAGCATCCTTCGGAACTCGACAGTGGTGTGCGTGGCGTTCTGGTAGCCTGATACCAGTTCGTAGTTCTGCACGTCGTCGGCCACCGCTTGGTCTTCGAACTCCAACCCATGGCAATCCTGGAAAAGAAAAGGATATATAAAAATCTAGAAGGTTCACGCAACTTTGACCGCGTATTCTTTTTTCCTTTAGCATAGTTGGGTAAAAATCCTAACCATCTTTGGATCCGGTCCAACCGTTTAGGCGTGATGAAAAGACAAAGATGCAACGATTTTTATACCGTAGTCGGGTAAAGAGTATCATATAACCATCTTTGGATGCCCAGCTATCCCTGTACCAAAATTGGTTAAAATTCGTCCAGGCGTTTCGGCGTGATGAGAGGATAAAGAAATTATAACCAAACCAACAGGTGGCGTCATACTGGCATGGCGCTGCGCGTTTAAACTAAACAAAAGGCGATCCCGCATTTTGCTATTAAGATTTTTCCTAAAACTCCATTCCATATAAAAAATACAAACCTAAAATTTTATAATAGTATACATGTAGGTACTTAGGTATAACGCGGCTGCAAAATAAACAAAGTAACGTAAAGAATAACGACTATTATGTCGCTTTATAAAAGTTGTATAGACAACACGTTTACGAGGGTAATTCAAGAGAAGAAAAGTTCTAGAAACTAAATACATTATAGGTCTCTTGGATAGAAACAATTCATATAGCAGTTAAAGTCAACGCTACGATCACTTATAATAATAATTTACAGCTCTTTTACGTGATCCTGAAAGTTAAAATGACCATTCTACAAGAAAAACGAGCACCTCGAAGGGACGTCCACCCCATTTACTTGTTCTTCCTAATCCCTTGTGAGTTCAACTTAAGATTTGTGTCCTAAGAAGTAATATTAAATTCCTAACAAAGTTAAAGGATACTTTATTATTTATAAAACGTTCCGCCGAACGGCTAATGGGAAAATGGGATAAAGAAAAACGGGATTTTTTTATTTCGCTCCCAAGTTTATTTGTATTTGGAAACTCGATAAAAGATACGGAAACGTCGATTAAGCGTCCGCAATTGATCGAGAAGCAAACAAAAGTTTTCTCCGATTCTGAATAGGCCGCGAGCAATAAAAGCGAAACATTTGGGTATCGGAGACATTGGGAACATGCAACAAAAAAAATAGTTCATTACATGCAGACGCCGAGAAACAAGGGCTTGTCGGGAGAGTAGGTATAGATAGACGGAAAGTGATACGAAACCGACAAGCCCTTTTCACGGCTAAGGCATGTATAGTGCTTTTCTCAAACATATGTACGATGAAATAAAAAAACACACCACTCAAAAAATAAAATTCAGCAATTTAAAAAAATACTTCCCGGCCTAGGCCTTCAATTTCGTATGAAATTCCTTTACAGTTCTCTCGAGTTGTTCCGCCCGAAACGTAAAAACGTAAACGTAAACTTCGAAGCCACATAACGCGCGTTATGACGACATTTTATTGCAATTAAATTAGATTTCATAGAATACTTATGTCCCATTCTGGCCAATGTGTTTAGGACACTAAGAGCTTCAGCAATAGGAGTCCAAGTGGGACATGTCTACTGAACGACAAAAACGCTCCATAAAAAAAGTCGCGCTGGGTGACGTTACAAATACGCGCATGTGCTAAACTAAGTGTAGTTCTTAAAATACTGCGTTACAATAAGTTGTCATACATTTATGTTCTTGTGTGGAAAAATCTGGAGAAGGTTATTAAAAAAAACATATTTTTGATGTTAATTCGTAATTGGACAATGTTAAACACATGTCTATCTGTTTCAAAAAAACAATGTTATTTGTGGTGTAGATTTTGTATCAATTACAAAAGGTCTCATTGTATTCAACTATAGATTTAACTAACTATTTATTGTCAGGACATACTTTTCGAGTTAACTTAGTGTGTGAACTGGTAAAATGTAAATAATTATAAATTCCACTTCATGCATGTTCCCTATTATCCCAAAGTTCCCAAACCCCGCATTATTGTGTTTGGATCGCATAGGTAAAAACCAATACCTCTCGGTCTATGAGCGGCAGATGATATTAAAATAGAAGGGCAGATGTGCAAGTGTGCAATAAAGATAAAATATTTTTTTTGATAGCAGATGGTGTAAGCACGTGCCGCGTCTGCCGAGCACCTGGTGCTTGTAATGATACGTATACGTACAAATGTCAGCTGTGTGGAAGAGTTTTAACTTGCCCTTTGTCAGTTATTGACCTTATGTTCCGTCCTTTTATACCCGAGCTAAACTACTGTTTTTACTTTTTTCAATTTATTTATTTATACATCGAAACTCACTAAGAAACAAATAACAACTTAAAACAAAGCTCGTATCTCACTGGCAATGTACTTACAAAAAAAAACGAGGTTTTGAAGAACAGTTACAGACATTTTAGTGAGCTTTTGTTGTCACTAGGCGATATCAGCACATGCATAACAATGTGTTTAAAGTGCGCCAAACTGTGAAACTTCTATATTCCGGTACATATGATGGTATAAGTAATCTTCTGAGCTTTGAAGCCTATAAAACATAAGTTCCTTGTGTCTTACTCTTCTAGTTATAGTATTAAGCGGTTTACACTCAAATGAAATTGACAGGAACGGCCCTACATGTTTCGAACTCGTATGGAGCTCTTCATCAGGGACTGCTATATACCCACGTGAGTTCTAGGTTTATACTTTATGTTTGTGTAAGAATTTTATTAAAAAAGAAAGAATAAGAATTTTATTAAAATGTTCCTATGTTGGGCTGGACAATTTGACGTCTGCCGCATGCATCCGGAACGATGGGCCAGAATAATCACCGAATGGACAACGCAAGGCTACCAGAGCAGAGGCAGTAACGAGTGACGGGGAGCATGTACTGTAGCCAATAGAGACGAGTGGCGCAAAAGAGGGGAGGCCTTTGCCCAGCAGTGGGACACAACTATAGGCTAAGCAAAGAAAATGTCGGGCGTTCTAACGGACAACCCGTCTCTCACCACAATTACTATGGATTAAAGTGGAACGTGCAAAATATTAGAACACTGCGCGCCGTGTATTTTTTGTTCAACGAACGAAAATACTCATTTGAGTTGAGAAAAGGAAATGCGAAACGGAAGGGAAGAGTTCTTGGCTTACCCCTCTAAACTCAAAATAAATTTGATGTTTAACTTACGAAGGGCATTACATTAACAAACTGAGTTTATAATAGATGTTTGCAATAAAAGGGTGGAGCAATTTGCTGATTCATTTCATGAAACATTATAACCTGCGTCGAAATGGAAATGTTCAGTTGTCACTGTGGTCGAATGGTCGATATAGAAATGCTGGCGACCTAGGACTTTGAACCATGTAGGAATGTGGACAAGATGGGAAAGTGACGGTATACGGAGTGTAGACGAATCTGAACAATATGACAATCAGCACCACTAGCACAAACTGTGACACGCGACTCTTTCTTACGCAGGATATATTACATATCTCTTTCTGTACAGTATTGCGAAAGAGTGACGGGTGACGCTAAGTCACGCGACAAAGTCGCGAAGCATAGTTGTCCTAAAGTCGAGGTTTTAATTAGGCGAACTAACTTGACAGTTCATTGCACACGAATGTTGCCACAGTATCGCTAGTGTCGTTAATATCGATATTTAAAAAAACAGTTCATACCAGACGTTTAGTTAAACAGCGTTAAAAAAAAGTTGACATTACATGTTTCATAAATATGTTTGAAATCAAACTAATAATTTTATTACTTGAATCAATAATAAAAAAAACGGTTGGAATTAAAATACTAACATCGAACGACATACGACAACGACAACGAAATAGGCCATATTTGTATCGACATTAAACCAATCACTATTTTTTTTTCTATTTCTACAACACTTTCAGCTGTCAAGTTAGTTCGCCTAATTAAAAACTCGACTTTAGAAGGGCAGCCCTTCTAGCACAACTATGCTTCGCGACTCTTGTCGCGCGACATAGCGCTTCCCGTCACCCTCTCACAATACTGCACAGAAAGACACAGGCATTTATCTCGCGCGAGAAATAGTCGCATGTCACAGTTGTGCTAATTTTAAAGGTGCTGGACTAGTTAAGGTGACTAAATAGGACTGTGGACGAAGTCGTACGTCTCGTGTTTTGCGTCAAAAGCTAACTTAGGCACACTAGAGACTCGAGATCAAAAACAAGACTCGAACGACAATCAGTTCCATAAATCAAATAACCAATAAGGATAACCAATTAAACAATAGCGGACAATTACGTAGGTAGTTTAACTGGTATATAATCTTAAATTACAGAGGATATGATATAAAAAGTACTATTGAACCGTGGGAACGGACGCGAGACGTAAATCTGTGTATCTCGGACTGTGCAGAAACCAGTTCCATGTACTCCGTGACTTTTGAGCGCATTTGTTTACAAGTAATTTTAGAATATATTGATTTAAACTTACACGATTCTCACACATTATTACAGCGTATTTAATAACCTCGACGTTTCGGATGTGATATTTTTAGATGATTAGATTTCCGGGAAAGACAAGCGAATATTAGATCAGCATTGGGTGCAGTTTCGCTTCTTTAAAAAAAATATAATATATAAATTGTAATTGCATAAGTAAAATAAATAGAAAGGAAAACGAGCTAACTTAAGAATTTAAGGCAGTTCCTTCCCCTGGCCCATTATTGTTTTCCACCCTGTATAATGCGAGGGAGATGGATGAGCAATACAGCTTCGCATGAAAAGCTAAATTGCGGCTACATGTGCTAATCGCCAGGAGGATCAATTCATATTTTTGACGACGCGTTTGGCTCGGTTTGTAGACACCTGCCTACTGAGTCGGCGGTCCCGGGTTCGAATCCCGGCCGGGGCAAATATTTGTGCAAAATATTTGTTCTTGGGTCATGGATGTTATCTATATATGTATTTATATATTATGTATATCGTCGTCTAGTACCCATACCCATAGTACAAGCTTTGCTTAGTTTGGGACTAGGTCGATTTGTGTATGATTTATTTATTATTTATTTAGTTTATTTTTACAACTATCCGTCTATTTATTTATTTGCCACTTTTCGGTGTTAGTGAATATACTTATATGAGTGAATAATTATGCAAAATGTAAGTGACATGATAATGGTAGTATCGAGCCGGTCTGGTGATGGAGACGGAAGGTGACCATAGGAGCTCCTTAACTACTTGACTCGGGTCGGGGCAGTTTGGCTCTCTGATACAAAAAAAGCTTTCATATTTTTTCATTTTATTTGCGTAGAATACGACTGTTTATTGTTGCACTCTTAAGAGTCTTAAGGTTTTCGTCATTTGTGTTTATGCCTATCACCTATCTGGATATAAATAAAGCGAAAGGGATTTAGCGGTGAGAAAATTTTACTTAAATCGCTGGGTTCGTTGCGTTGTCACCGAGAATGAAGTTCGCGATGTCTGGAAGTCTCTGTATAGATAAGGTGGGGTTAGATAAAAGATTGCGATTGGCACGAATTTAGCGAAATCTCGCTGTATAGCTGGCATTCTAGCTATATGATATCTGGTCTCTTTTGAATTTGTGCCTGATATTCATAGTTAATTTACGAGTACCAATACCTACAGTTACTACAATACTTGCAAATTCTTATTTAGATATGATTGTACAGTACATGTTATGATATGATAGTACAGTGCCTGACGACGAGTTTTCGAACAGTGCGTGTTGCCAGTGATGACTTACAGGACTGAAACATGGTCGTTCACAATGGGACTCCTAAGGCGGCTAAGAGTCACGCAACGTGCAATGGCTTTCCATTGCCCTTTGCCCTTTAGCTTAGCCCTTTGGCTATGCTCGGAGTTTCTTTGCGTGATGGAATCAGAAATGAGGATAACCGCAAAAGAACCAAGGTAACCGACATAGCTCACAAGATAGCACGGTTGAAGTGGCAATGGGCAGGAGAATGGATGGCCGTTGGGGCAGCAAAGTTCTAGTCCCGACTCAGATTCTAATCGGTGAGCTTTTGTTTATGCATATTAGTTAACAATCATCAGAAGCGTCAGAACCGAACTGCTATCAGTAAACTTGATTAATGGGTTAGGTTAGGTTAGAACTCCGACCAAAACAGCGCGCCTCCTGATATAAATCGACTATTTTAATATTTAATCACGATTTCACGCTAAATATGGCCTAATAAGAAGTACCTATCAACTGAAATAATTCTAAAAGTAAATAAAAAAGCTTAGGCATTGTTAAGTAATTTGCATGAATAGTAATTTATTGAATACAGTCGGAGTCGTTAATAAAATATTATTCAAGTTTTAGATCGTAACAGACTAGCATTTGTAGCAGCAATATCCGTATGAATTTAGTTAATAAAGCCTATACGATTTCAGTAAATTTCTGTAGTTACCTAGGTACTATACCAGATTAGGGTTTTGTTAAGTTTTGTTCAAACAAAAGGTAATCTGGTTCAGTTCGCATCTGAACCCTATCAGTATAGCCTTTGTAAATACGCCACCCGACTAGATGGACGGACGACCGCGTGAGGGTAGCGGGGAGTCAATGGATGCGGTCTGCACGGGATCGCACTTTGTGGCGAGTCATGGGGGAGGCCTATATTCAGCAGTGGACGTCCGTCGCTGATGGACAGATGGACAGATAGATGACATTGTCGATAGTAGCTGACAATTTTAGTATGCAATTTGACATAAGCCAGTATAGTAAAAGTGTTAGCTATTTTTGGTGCTGACCGTACGTAATAAAATTGGAAATACGTAAAAGAATCTCTCTTTGACTTAGATGAATACGAAAATACTTTCCAATAAGTAATTTCTGTAATAAAACGCTAGCAAACTTATCCGTAATAAAAAGCTAGGGTCTCGATCTCGGATTTTTGTTCCAATCTTCAAAGGTTAATAAATTCTAGACTTCTACGAAGATCAAAATAGGGATGATGACGGACGTGGAATTCTACTACATGCTGTGATGAAATTATAAAATAATTATATCAATATGTTGTACCTATGTGATGAAAGTTTATGTAAGACTCCAAAACTGACCAAATTATATGTTTTGTATACCTAATCCAAAAGCAAATTTCAATCTGTATTAAGGCTCCTTATCCGTTCAGAAATACTGATTGTTTTAGACTTTTTTCTCTATGATCAAACGTTTCTTAACATATTATTAATGTTACTACGTAGAACAGGGCCATTGCGATTTATTGTTATATATTTGAAACCTACAGTTTGAATTTTTCATTGATAATTTTTGTTTCAAAAATTACTCGAATTTGACAAAAATTCACGAAGAAAATTGTTTTTTTTAACTTATTTTCGACCGCACACAATGACACCATGAAATAGCCATGTTACTTTCTAGAACAAGGAAAAGTATTATTCACTTCAAAAAGTTCGTTGAAATAATCAATATAATTTGTCATAATATGAAAAAAAAATTCTTTTAAAGGAATAAGACCTCTTAAATACTTTTTTTTCCCGTAAACATCCTTCTACCCAACTCTAGAGATGACGTCACGCCTATGTAGCCATTTGATATGGAATGATTCCAGCGCTCTGGAAACATCGGTAATTTCTGGTTTTATATCCCAATCCTATATAGGCATTTCATTTGATCCCTACATAAAATAACATTATCCTTACAAACGCTACTCATCGCCTATGTAAAGTGTGTGTGTGTATTTAATTATTAATTGTATGTTTTTTAATATCTACGTAAAACATTAGGTACGTTTTTATACTATATTTTCAATATTTAAATGACCAAACATAGTTAAATCTTTTATGGCATTGACCGCTTTTATGGGAACAAATGTATTTTTGTCTTTTATATGTACATATAAAAATATCGGCTACGGTTGCCTGAAAATAAATGATCCATTGTCATTTAAAAACAAGAATCATCCTTGTTCCTATACTATAATAGATATAGTACTTACAAAGATCTAAATTGGATCGAAGCGCCATTGCGTAATTCTATTGTGCAATTTCATAGCAAGTTCAACGGAAGCATTAAAATTCTTTCTACGTTCACACAAAAGAATAAGTTTCGAGAATCAGCATGATGGTCGCATGAGAATCGAGGGACAATAGGAGCATGTAAAATGGAGGCATACTCTGACGTTAGGCCCACGAACAAGTGTTACCATAATCGTTAGGGAATGTGGTATGGGAAGATGGGAGCTTATGAGTGGCATTGTTCCATTTTTACGAGTAGCTAAGTATAGTGAAGTAGTCGGAGGATGTAGTTACCTTAGGCAGTATTTATAAGGTCAAATCACTTCATAGTATAAAACAAAGTAGCTTCCTGCTCTATCCCTATTGTATGCTTAGATCTTTAAAACTACGCAACGGATATTGATCAGTTTTTTTTTTTATATATACGAGTATAATACATGCATAATTTATCAGCATTGCACACGTGCGAAGCTGGGTCGCTAGTAAATGAATATAAAAAATAAATATTAAGGGAATCTCTTACACAAATCCCCTTAATCCCAATATAAGCAATGCTTGTACTATGGGTACTAGACGACGATATACATAATATATCAATACATATATAGATAACATCTGTTCCGTACAGGACGGAAGACATCGTTCTTTCTCCCTCTCTCTCTCATGGCGTCCGAGCCGTGAACATCGCTCCTAGACGTTTATTTATATTTAAAATGTTTAACGTGTGAATACCCATAAATTCAGTGCGTAACTGTCGTGTATGTGATTTCGAACCAGCCCTGCATTAAATACACAACATTTTTGGTCCTTCGTTATCGGTGGCGGAGAGAAAATTGAGAAAATTCATTCCAAATTTTCATCAAGAAAAATCGCCATATTTCATCGCATACATTGACAGTTCGTACAAAAGACGTAAGTACAAAATCAACGGACATTTCACAGACAAGCATCGAGCTCCCGCAACAGCGGATATATTACATCACATTATTGCCAACATAAGTGCATAAATCTGGGGAGAGAGCAGCCAAATCGGCCAACAAAATCGGCGCTACTGAAAACTATTTCACTGCCATAGACAGTATCTGTCAGCCAATGATCTGTCATTCGGCAAAAAAATGACAACAAATATTACAAATACAACAAATACAGCGGCGTTTTCAGGAATGGAAGATTTACAAATATTAATCCGACAACGTGGAAGTTTGAAAGGAAAACTAACTCGCATCAATACATACGTTCAAAATTTCAACCCATTAACAGACGATATTACCGACCTAAAGGTACGTTACGATGACTTGACTTCGCTGTTCGAGAAGATCGAAAACATCCAGAATAATATAGAGGCCCTCGACAGTGACATCGAGAAGAATGAGCGCGAGCGGGATGCCAATGAGCAGCACTTCTACCGGACGAAAGCTGCCATGGATCGTCTACTTAATCCGTCATCGCACAATAGTACCATGATAGAGTCAGCACATTCCCAAATTGTACAAACACAGGTTAGACTACCACAACTCCAACTCCCGACATTTGATGGGTCTATAAAGGATTGGCCTGCATTTAAAAATATATTTAAGTCAGCAGTGGACAGTGCCAGTTTACCTTACTTGCACAAATTTCAATATCTCAAATCTGCACTGAAAGGTGAAGCAGCTGGACTTGTGAGTTCATTGATATTTTCAGATGCCAATTACCACAAGGCCTGGGAAATACTGAGTAAAAGGTATGAAAATAAAACTATCATAGTAAATCACCACATGAAAACATTTGTGAACTATTCTACAATAACAAGATATAACCTGAAAGAATTCCTAGTCGCATTACAACAGAGTTTGGACTCACTTCGATCTCTAGACTTGCCAGTGGACTCGTGGGATACATTGTTAGTGTTCTTAGTCACGCAGAAACTTGACAACTCTCTACGAGCTGCTTGGGAAATGAGTCGCAAAGATACGACTATCCCTAAATTCAAGGACTTACTAGAATTTCTAAATTTAAGAGTCACCGCATTTGAAATGTTAAACGATAAATATTCTGACAGACCGACATCACAACCTAAAGTGGCACATCTCACATCAGTTTCGAATACTGATGCTATATGTTACATGTGTAATGGGCCACATAGGCTATATAAATGTCCTAATTATCTAGAACTACCTATACCCAAAAGAATTGATTTCATAAAATCAAAATCATTGTGCTTTAACTGCTTACATGTGTTTCAACCTAAGCACATATGCAGCAAAACTAATTGCTTCACTTGTCGTGGCAAGCACCACACAAGCATACATATGGACAGCCCTCCACGGAAGGTAAACTATGCCGCAGTTGCAGACAATAGCTATCAGCAAGTGCAGACACATAGCCAGGATATACACAACCTACCTGCCTATAGTCAACAGACACATAACAATCCTATCAGAGGTCAACAGACACAGAACAAACATACATACAGTCAACAGACATCGCACACACCAACTTATAGTCAACAGACACCGCACACACCTACTTACAGTCAACAGGCAGATAAGATAACTACATATAGTCAACAGACACAGAGCATACCTAACAACAATCAAAAGCCTAGCCTACCTAGCGCACATTCGTTCAGTCAACATACAAACATACCTACAAACATACCTGCAACTATGCCAGCATGCATGCAACAGCCTACACAAGCACGCAGCATTCATACACATGAACAACCACAACCGCTTATGCCTAACATGGATATCAAAACTGCTTCAACATCTGCTGTTATGTTAGCAAATACTAAGGCACCACAGATTTTACTCTCAACAGCTATTATAGACATCCGAGATGCAGCCGGCAATTGGCACAAGGCGCGGACTCTACTCGACTCAGGGAGTGAAATTAATATAATGTCACAGCGGATTGCTACATTGCTACAACACAAGCTATATTACAGCGCATGCCACATACAGGGAATTGGCAACACACACAAACATACACAAGTAAGTACAACAGCTGACATATCTTCTAGGACAAGTAACTACAAACAACGTCTTAATTTTGTAGTTATGGACAAGATAACTGTTCCTTTGCCCCATGCACTAATCAACACAGAACATTGGAATATACCATACCCTCAGGCTCTCAAACTGGCAGACCCTACCTTTTACATACCAGGCGACATAGACTTGCTTTTAGGAGCTGAAATATTCTTTGACATTTTGCAGTCTGGTCACATTAGGTTAGGGCCTAATATGCCACAGCTCATCCAAAGTAGCCTCGGATGGATAGTGACAGGTAGCTATGTATCAGACAAAAGGGCTATAAATACAGCACAGGTTAGCTTATTTGTTTCATCACAGCTAACTGATGACCTCCTGTGTAGGTTTTGGGAACAGGAAGAGGTTGCGCCTAGGAAACTTCTGTCTCAAAAAGAAAAATATTGTGAGCAGTTGTTTCAAGAGACTACAACGCGGACAGAAACAGGACATTACATGGTAAATTTACCACTAGTAGAAAATAGGGTAGGAGAGTTAGGTAATTCATTCAATACTGCCTATCGCTGCTTATTGCAACTCGAGTCTAGGTTTCAAAAGGATGAGAGTTTACATACAGAATATAGGAAATTCATACACGAATTCCTTCAGTTAGGACATGCAGAATATGTCACAGATTTTAATCAGTCAGCAAGTGATATAAAATCGTTCTTTTTACCACACCATGCGGTTTTACGGCCCGATAGTCAGACAACGAAACTTAGGACAGTTTTTAATGCTAGTGCTAAAACAGACACAGGCGTGTCACTTAATGACATACTGTTAGAAGGTCCTAACATGTACAATGACTTGTTAGATATAATATTGAGATTCAGACTGTATAAGTACATTTTTACCACTGATATTGTCAAAATGTTTAGGAACATTTTTATAAACCCTGAACAACGCCCACTCCAGCGACTGTTGTGGCGTGACTCAAAGTCTGAACCATTACAATGTATACAACTTTCGACCGTCATCTATGGAACGAAATGCGCGCCATATCTTGCTTGCCGCACTCTGCGCGACTTGGCTGAAAAACATAAAGATAAATACCCACTCGCCGCAGAATGTATTCAGTTAGACTGTTACATGGACGACTTTCTGTCTGGTGCACATTCACTAGAAGACGTTAAGGAAATATGTACTCAACTCATTGAGTTGCTGAAAACCGCTAACTTTAAGTTACATAAATGGTCAGCTAACCATAGTAGTATACTTGATCATATTCATATGCTGGATTCAGACACAGATTTAGATGACAACAAGGTGTACGACTTCACACCTGATCACATAGTAAAAACGCTAGGTTTAAGATGGATACCAACTAACGACAAGTTTTATATTCATATACCCGAATTTAAAAAGCAGAAACCCACAAAAAGGAACGTGTTATCCCAGATATCTCAAATTTTTGACCCAGTCGGCGTCTTAGCCCCCTCAATAGTTTTAGCTAAAATATTAATGCAGGATATTTGGAAGCTTAAGATAGGGTGGGATAGCGAACTGCCCTTGCATATTCAAGACACTTGGTCTGAGTTTTGCAGTAGGTTAGATAATCTGCGATCTATACAGATACCTCGGTGGTATTTCACAGATCTTCCAGTGACTATCACATTAGTAGGCTTTAGCGATAGTTCAGTAAAATCATTTGGAGGATGTTTGTATTTACATGCAACATACAATAACCGGAAACCGTCCGTAACTTTGATCATGAGTAAGACACGCGTTGCGCCAATCAAAACTCAAACGGTGCCTCGTCTTGAGCTCTGTGGCGCTCTTTTGCTGGCGCGGCTTATAGTTAAATTTCAAAACGCGACCGCTAAGAAGTTGCATATAAATGATACAGTCTTATTTACAGACTCGCTAGTGGTTCTGAATTGGATAAGGACACCGTTCAGCCGCAAGCTCAACCCTTTTGTTTCTCATAGGCTCACGGAAATCGTTGAGACTACTAAGAGTGAAAATTGGCATTATGTTAACACTAAGGAGAATCCCGCGGATTTTCTCACTAAGGGGATTTATCCTGATAAATTACCAACATTAGGACTTTGGTGGAATGGCCCTAATTGGTTGCTTGAAGACCGAACCACATGGCCTTTATCAGACCCTGTGATTCCGTCAAATTTAGAATCAATAGAAGACTCAACTAAAAGTTGCTTTCATGCTGCGAATAAAGAGACGCAGCATAGTTACTTTTATGACATATTTCAGAAGTATTCCAGCTTCAGCAAGATAGTAAGAATTATTGCTATTGTGCTGCGATTCGCACATAACATAAAAAACAATCGTAATGCGTTATCCTCACACTTGACAGTGTTAGAGTTGGATTCTGCAAATAGATTCATTGTTAGAGTAGTTCAAGAGCACGCATTTCCTAAGGAATTACAAGAATTAAAACGATTAAAATCCCATACTGGCGATAAGACTAACTCAGACACTGACTTGTTCACATTCAAGTCTAGCCCTTTGAGAAAGCTTAATGTATTCATAGATGACAACGGTCTCATACGTGCCGGGGGACGATTAGCTCAATCTAACATTCCTTACAATCATGCTCATCCAATTATTCTACCAGCTAAAGAACACATTACTACCCTTATAATAAGGTACTATCATACAATGCTTCTACACACTGGTACATTGACTACACTATCCACTATGAGATTTAAGTATTGGCCTATTAACGGGCGAAGTGAAGTAAGCAAGGTCATTCACCGATGCATCCGTTGCATTAGATTTAGGGCGCAAGCCTGTGGTCAGCAAATGTCTGATCTGCCAGCCCCTAGGGTAACTTTAGAGCGACCATTCATACATACAGGGGTCGATTTCAGCGGTGCTATTTACTTACGTAGCTCGATGTCTCGCAACTGCAGGTATCAGAAGGGTTACATATGTCTGTTTGTGTGCCTATCTACTAAACTTTTGCATCTTGAACTTGTAAACGATTTAACATCGCAAGCTTTCATTTGTGCACTTAAACGGCTTATTGCTAGAAGAGGAGGTTGCAAATACTTATACTCAGATAATGCTTGTTCGTTTAAGGGTGCTAATAATGAACTAGCTGAGCTTCATAGCATGTTTAAGAATGATACTTCGTATTCTGAGATTGTAAATTATTGCGCTATGAATAGCATTCAGTGGAAATTTACTATTCCTTTAGCAAGCCACATGGGTGGATTGTATGAAGCAGGTATAAAATCTGTTAAAGCTTTGTTAAAACGACAGCTATGCAATGCTAAACTAACATATGAGCTTATGTATACGCTACTTGTGCAGGTGGAAGGAATCCTTAACTCGAGGCCACTTTGTGCAATTTCAGATTCACCAAATGATTTGGAATGCCTCACGCCTTCACATTTTGCGATTGGATCAGCAATCACAGATTTACCTGAACCAAATATGTTACACCTTAATGATAAAAGGTTAAATATGTACCAGAAGGTAATGCAAATGAGACAAAGAATATGGAAACAATTTTATCATAATTACTTATCAGAACTGTTACCTAGAAGTAAGTGGTTGCAAACTAGATCTAACTTGAAAGTTGGTGATATGATAATTATTAAAGATGAGGCTACTCCGCCTTCGTGTTGGCCATTAGGAAAAGTAATTGCTGTAAATGTAAATTCTAAGGACGGCTTAGTAAGATCGGTCTTAATAAAGACTGCTAAGGGCGAGTACACAAGGCCTATTCACAAACTTATTTTGTTGCCTAATATTGGATCAGTTTAGTTACTGATCACAAGTGTTATTTTAAGTATGCTTTACTTAATTGTGTTTTATATGGCATCTTAAATGCATTTATGTTACTTACCTTTAAATGTTTATTTCTTAGCATGTAATAGGCATAATCTTGAAGTTGAGATTTTAACGTTATGTTCATTTTAGTTTTTAAAACAATTAGCTGAATTGTTTAATGTTTCGTTAATATTTGCACTTAGATATGGCTTAGCGATACTATCTAGATATAAAGGTATATCCGTAAGTCTGTATAACTAATATTATTAAAATAAGCTTTCACTAATAAAGCCCGGGAAAATGTTCCGTACAGGACGGAAGACATCGTTCTTTCTCCCTCTCTCTCTCATGGCGTCCGAGCCGTGAACATCGCTCCTAGACGTTTATTTATATTTAAAATGTTTAACGTGTGAATACCAATAAATTCAGTGCGTAACTGTCGTGTATGTGATTTCGAACCAGCCCTGCATTAAATACACAACAACATCCATGACCCAGGAACAAATATTCGAGCATAAATATTTGTCCTTGCCGAGATTCGAACCCAGGACTGCCGGCTCAGTAGGCACTACAAACTGCACTAACTCATAAAATATTACACGAAACGCGGCAATTATATTAGAAATATCCACTTGATCAATCAAAATATTTTTATAGAGACTACGAGAAAAATCTTTAAATTCGTTTTTTGATAAGTTCGTCATTTGAATAAACATTGTTAACAGCATGCTTGTCCTTGCTATTTCGCTTTATATATTATAAAGATTACCTCTCTTTAATACTTTCACGGACAGTACGTCCAATGACGTAAATTAGGGCCCTAGTGATAGGCACCCCGCCTGTGGACGGCGACTTTTTATTCGCAAAACTGCCACTCTGTCTACAGCCGAACATATCTCATACATTTTTGTCTGTGCCGTTTTTGGCAAGAACTCTTTTGTATGAGCTTTGTCTGTGCCGCAGCATGCAATTTTCACAAAGGTCATGTGCCCATGAACGTGTTATGTTGGATAATTCACCAGACCTAAAAGCATACGGGGTTTATTCAACAATACCTCTTAATATTATCTGAATCTCCTATCACACACATCACGTACATTCGAAAAAGTATCTGAACTCAATAAAAGAAGAAATCCTTATTATTTTTTATCAACCTTATATTATTACGCAATTGAACCTTTGCGCAACACCTTATTGGTCCTGGCAACCTAATGTAGCCCATATTGCCTTGTTATTTAAGCTTCTAATAATCCGCAGGAAACTCCGCTACCTGGCGAGGTACGTAATTTCGGCAACCCTACATGTTTAGCGTTAACAAAATGGTATGCCCTAATCAGGCATTTGTAATCTTTGCGGGAATCCGCGATGTTTTCATAATGTGCGTACAAATGGGAGTGGAATTCGAGAATATATCGGCGTGAATTCGACTCGAAGCGATTTGCGGAATCGACATACCAGCGATTCAAACATACCACGTTAAAATACCCAAATGTTCAAGTTTGACACATCTGAAATCACTAAATGAGCTTCTTTTGCCAATACAGTGGATAAGATCTCGTAATCGTGAGCGTTAGGACATCCACAAGACATGACTACATTATGGCAATGTTTTGCTTGAATTTTGTTATACAGTGGAAACTGGGTAAGTGGAACCTGGGTTAGTGGAAAACCTCTTTAAGTGGACCCAAGTTCTCGGTTCGAGTCCCTTGGCAACGAATTACCTCTATAAGTGGAATTTTGGGACCTATATAAGCGGAATCAATTTTTTCGAAAATTTCTTATTTTTACCTCTGTAACTGGAAGCAGCCGTCTCCGAAACCTCTATGAGTGGAATACCTCGGCGTTATAAAATTTGTATTTTTAATAAACCGTCACAAGGAGGACCATTATGATTCGTATTTTGTATGAGAAAAAAAAATTACCAGTTAATGGACCGATGATAAAAGAAAAAGCTGAAGAATTTGCAAAAAGGCTAATTCTAAGAGCAACGGATGGTTAGAAGGATTCTAAAAACGAAACGAATTGGTTTTAAAAAAAATGTGCAGAGAGAGTGAAAGTAGGTAGTGCAATGGACACCAACACCTCTACATACATATTTAATAAAAGAGGATTATTTAAGTCTTAATCTTTTATTTGACCATATATGTATACGTGACCTCTATAAGCGACATTACTAGCATCCACAACCTCTGTTAGCGAGAGCCTCTGTAAGTGAGAAAACGTTTTATTAATTTGAACCTGGTTAAGTGGAAAACTGGATAAATGGAAACCCTGGATAAGCGGAACTAAACAGCCGGTCTCTTGCGATTCCACTTATCCAGTTTCCACTGTATAAATAAATAATGTTCTAAGCAAAAAGCTGTCTTAAATAAACAAATGAATAAGATATTTACATTAGGCGACCAGCATACACGACGATGCCACCAGTCAGTTCAACAAAGAAAAAAGTATAGAAAAAGTAGCGATTATTTTAAACATTAATTTCAGGAGTATTTAAATAACCAAATGGAAATTTTCTCTCACCGATGCTTGCATGAAAAATCAAGCAGTGCGCAAAATTTCATTTTCATTTCATATTTCCATATTCAATTTGATTATGACAATCCAACTCAACCCGTATTGTAATTTTCTTATGACGTGGAATGGTCTAATCTCCTTCTGAATCAACTATTACTCGTAGGACCTATTGAATGCTTGCTCTCAATCGGTAATGATCGTCAAAGCGCCGTGGCCCGGAGTCAATACTACGGTCGCTAAATGCCTGCTAAAATAGTGATTGGATACATCCCGCATGATTGGATACTACACTAATGACGGCGATTATTGTATACTAGCCGCGTCGCGCGGTGTTACCCGCTCATCCCACGGGAATACTACGTTTTTTTCGGAATAAAAAGTAGCCTACGTGTTAACCCCGGGTGTCAGCTACCTTCATACCAAAATTTATCAAGATTGGGCCAGCCGTTTGAGTGTGAAAAAGTAGCAAACATACACATAAACACATTCATCAACTTTCACTCATGTTGACATACTGAGTATAATATACTCGTTATGTATATGTATATTAGCTCTAGTTATAATGCCTGTTAGCTTAATAGTCTCTTCTCTGACTTGCTAAGAATATATTTTTTGACTTTGACCTTTACATCTGCGAACTGAAATTGTTGATCACGGAGACTACATCTCCGTTAAACATAGTAATAAGCTTATTTTTATTTTAATCTTGACGCCTGAGGCCCTTGACATCTCTTAAATATTTATTATTATAGGTTAAGTTTATTGTAATATAATCGACCCGGAGACAATAGACATCTCCCTGTAAAATATGCCCCGTGATTTGTTTGTTCCATTAATAATACTACGATGTTATTAATTATTATGATGTTATTATTATTGTATTTTTTTATATGTAACTAGTATCTGACATGTAAAAGAGCTCTTGTAGCTTACTTGCGAAAACAAGTTTTGAATTTGAATTTGATGCTATGCCTTTGAAATCTCAAACGCATTGCAAAGATTTCTGTTAGGGTGCTACTCACAGCGAGCACTAACCTAAAATGTAACAAAAAAAAAATGAGATACTCATTTTTTTTTTGTTACATTACAGGCGCGGTGAGAGAGCACCCTTACATAAACCGCTTGATTTCCAAATAAAAATAGTACGTAACACAAAAGGCTTGATTGAAAGGCTGCTGCAGTTTTCGGGCGCGTATATATAAAATACTGATTTATAATGAATCTGATTCGGTTTTTAGCGCTACGAACGGATCCTATTTTAAATTGTTAATTTTTGTATAAAGCAGTCCGATTTACCGATTTTATGTCCCAAGTAACACCTGCGGCGCTGATAAAACGATCATTAAACTTTAAAATCCTCAAAATTCTCACTCAGCTTAATTATGGCTGGAGATATAAATATCGACAGTAAATCCAGGAATTCCCAATTTAAATAAAAAAAACGGATCGTTAGTTTATCATTAAGTTCAGATCGGGAATAACTTAAATTAAAAGTCGCGGCCCTCACTCGTTTTTGGTTGTTTTGGAGAACTCGTCCAGCCGTATAACAGAGATAAGATTATAGTTAGCAAATAAGTTTTCTTATTAGTCTTGTTTAAATCCAATTAAGGCGTGTTTTAGATTTTGTTCCTTACATAGAAAGATTTCGCTATGTAAATCAATATATTTAGCTAGATGTTTTCAGTTTAGAGCATAAATCTATCTAGTATGTTCTTTTATTCTCTATGTACCAGCTTTACATCTTTATTATCTTTACAACTTGTACATTATTAATCTTCAATTACTGTTTTTCTCCCGTTGCCACATCTTATACAATTGCAACTGACTTCCAATATTGCAACTGCCATGCCATGTACATATATCTTAAAATATGGCACAGATAAAGTAGTTTATATTTGTTCTATAAAATATATTTGCAACATCATCACGCCATAACGGCTGGACAGATTTTAACCAATTGTGGTACAGACTTTAATCAATTGTAGCTGGACATCCATAGATTTATATTATAGGATAGTTTTGACCCGATAACGGTAAAGAAAAACAAGAGTTACGCGTAGGTACGAAGTTCCGGATGTCTTCTAGTCATTTGATAGTGTTTCATTTAACCATTTATTTCAACATATAACAAAAGTCCCAGCAACAGGTCAACATACGCTCAACCGTTTCTTTATAATTCCTCACGCGTCCGAATGCATAACATCAAAGCGCAGGTGTCCCTGTATGCACCTTGTCGCACCCGTGTAGGGTAACCAGTTTATTATATTAAGCGTAACGTCTAGTGGGACATTCCCAAGTCAGTGGGCCAAAGGAGAGGCCGGCACGCGCTATTAGAGCGGAGCGTCGATCAAAGAATCGGTGACGAAGTTACCGCGCCGGTGTACGGGTAGCAGTCCCTGATGAAGAGCTCCATACGAGTTCGAAACATGTCAGGCCGTTTTTGACAATTTCACGTGAGTGTAAACCGCTGCATTTAATAATTAAAGGAGAAATCTTTGCTCTTTTTCCAGGGAGTTTCAGGTCAGCCCTCCAGCAGATCCTTATCATCCCGCTATCTTCAGCGATGTATGCCGCTTTTCCGATTCGAGTTTTTTGGCTTCTATGCTGTAGTGCTCTTGACCCAGGCTCACTTTAACTTAGCCGTTTTCCTAGGTACGTGAACAATATGGACGTAAAGTGGTTACCAGATAGATAATTTAAGGTCGTATAAAGCACCTGTTTTTTTTTTGCTTAAGCGTTGGCAGCATTTTATAGGAGAGCGATTAAAGAAGAAACTTACTTTAAAAGGTATCATCGCTGTGTAAATATCATAAAACTGATTGAGTATTTGATTTCAAGAATTGGTAGATAATATTTAAACAAGTAATACTGAAATGTAAAAAAAAAAAAACAAAAAAAAAATCCTGAGGTTTGAGAAAAGTCTAAAAATCATGGAATATCGGTACAACACACGATATGGTAACCCTACGTCCAAGCAGCTTGTTCAAAAGTATTCGATGCACGCTTTGTATTAATTATATTAATTTGGGTAATAAAGAAGCCTCAATCTTGATTATTTAATCGATCTTCGAAGTGGTTTTAATGATTTGTTTTGATTAGAAACTAAAGTAGCACAGTTGGTAGTTTTAGGTTATAAAAGTGAATATGTTTGATCCTAAGCTATACACCGTGAGACAAATCATGAGCGTCATAAATTTCGCAGAGTAAAAGTGGTTCACGAAATCATTGCAGAATTATGTTTCGCCAAATTTCGCAGAAGTGTAATTTTGTAGATAGATGTTTTCTCTGAAACCGTAAACAATTTGACGAGATTGATTGTTATAAAACAAACCTAATGACATTTGCAAGAATTATAAAAATTTAGGACTATAGAGAAAAAAAATCTGCTAAGAGAAGTTAAAAGTTGGCGAAATGAAACATCCCACCCCGACACAAGAAGCTGATCGTCATGAGACCCTCATTCAATAAGTGATATAGAAAATGCTACTAAAACTGAACATAAATACATGGAGTTTTAGCTTTAATATTGGCTGAGATCTTATCACTCATTCCAATTGAAGCTGAATATCTTGGAAACTACTGGTTTTATTTCCATCAAACATAGCTAAGAATAACAACCATCTCGACCTCGACGGACAAGTATTTCGAAAAAAAATCCACACTCAAATTGGTCCATCCGCTTGGGAGCTAAGATGCCAAAGACACACAGATCTAGACACACAGAAGTATGTCCGCCAAGTTCACGATACATAAATACACAGATACACATGTTAAACTTACAACACCCCTCATTTATTAGGACAGAAAATTTAAATTCAAACAGAAGCCCCTAATCCTAATGAACCGTGAAACACGATAAGACCAATCGAATTGACGCCCTAAGGTGCAATGAACATGATCGTGCTGTGCTTGGTCTAACGAACCGAAATCACTACGAAATCGGCCACACAGGCGGCCAGACCTTAATGGAATTACGAATGGTACCTATATGTATGCTAAGATCTTAGCCAGTTCAAACAAGGTAAGTAGGTATATACTGTGTCAAGTGTGTGACATAACAATAAGGAACTTGCACGAAAATTATATTAATAACCCAACAATTATATTGATTGAAAATGAATTAGGTACTGAAAACAATATCCCAAGATTAAGTTCTTCTTGAAAATGCCTTTGTTAAAAGCACGTCGATATTTATATTTGCTCATGTTATGCGCGAGGTACAATTATTATGCGGCTGAAGCTTTACGACTCGTATTGATAGCTGTATAAAAAAACGTAACAAAATATCTACCAAAAATGGAAGAAGGGTTTGTAAAAGCCAACTAGCGTATATTTCCTTCCGAAGGTTTATATGAATTCGGTGATATTATGGAGTTACGTCACGTTAAGCCAGGGAGTGTCTAAGTGCAAACATTAATACGTACATTATTTTAACTTTGTTAAATTTTTTATATCTTCATGTATCAATTAAATCTTTAGAATAAACTATAGAAAAGAAATCTTGTATGTTCCCTATAGATATATAACAATTTCGCCGCAACGCCTAGTAGAGCTACTTGTCGATGCAAATCCGAAGCCAGTGAACCCTGAGCTTGTAATTAATGGCCTAGTGTTCGCTCTTTGATTCTACAGTTTCGTGTGAGCTCGATATGGTGTCAATGTATACGTAGGTACAATGATTCGGACATATAAATACAAAAACACTTTTATATTTAGCATTTCCAAAGTTTCCAAAGAGGATGCCGTAATTAATGCAGGAAGTAAGGGTGGAAAGTAACGTATTGGGTACTCGTAAATATGCATTTTTTGGCTAGTCATCTAGTATGTTCTTTTTATGAATATTGATACTAAACAAAAATATTTTTTGCATAATAAAGCCAAAACTATCCGCAGTAATGAAGTCTAGTTTTTTTTTTTCAATAGGATTCAGTATTTATTTCGGAAGAAGAACGAGGAATTGAGCAGCATTGTTCAGCAACAATGTTGTTGAACAGCAATGTTCGCATTGTTGTGTTCCGGTGTGGGGGTAAGATAGCCGGTGAAATTACTAGCATAGAGGCATTCTATCTTCGTCCTCCGGGTAGGCAAGCACTTGTGACTCCTCTGGTGTTGCAGGTGTTTATGGGCGACGGTGATCGCTTTCCATCAGACGATACGTTTGCTCATTTGCCCCCTATGACATAAAAAAAAAAAAAAAAAAAAAAGCATTTCGGTAAACGATGTTTTGAATTTGGTGCATGACAAATCCTTGACAAATCGCTACTGACGTTTTATAATGCCAATATGAACATTATTGCCATATGAAAGCTGTTTGTAGCGCCACTATCCCTGGGCAGGACCGACACTCGTTAGACTATACGTACAACGAGACTACAATATGAATCATACAAAATATATGGAACACGAATAAAAATAACCCAAACCAATCATTGATACCGTCACGTTGGTAAACCTGCGTAACAAGATGTATTAGGAATATCACGAATAACGTTTTCCGATTGATCACGGACTTGGTTCTAATGTTGATAATCATTCACGGTTTCGTGCGTGTCATCTGAATTTTACCATTCAAAACGCGTGGAAATGTGTCGACTACACGCATATATATGTTGGACTACACTCCGTTTAAAATGCTGCAGTGTTTGAGGAATTTTAAACAGATCGATTTGAACGTGAGAGGGTTAATGAAACTGTCAAACTCTTAGGCCGTATTGGGTAAAGTAAATTTCTATCATTAGGTGACTTTTACGTCATAGAAAGAATGGTTGAAGGCAAGCGAGGAAGCGAGAACAGACTAAGAATAACTACATACTACATAAAACAATTTATCGCGATGAGTACTCTCTATTGTACCTACTGTATACCACGCACGTAGAAACTAACAATAAATTTTTATTATCAATACTCCACATAGTTAACCCTATTTATATACTTACAGCGGAGAATCAGACAAGTTTTTCCATTAAGTATGACGTTTCTTACAGTTGTTACGATCTTTTGAACGCTATACCGATTGAATACAATAGTCATTGCAAATAATGTTACACAATACGATCTCAGATTATGACCTGACCTTAAGTCGTCTTAGGCACTTTGAATTCAAATTGTTTCCAGTATGAGTTCATCGCATGGAAATTTCTAACTTTAGGAATGTGATAAATTAACATAGCAATGTATTATAAAGTTAAACTTGCTTTAGTGCAAACTTTTCGTATGATTTGCATACTTAATTGTATAATGTTTTATTCGTTTACACGTGCCAGAAATTGTAATTGAAGTTATCTTAGTTTTCTGTATAATATCTAGTATCTACAATAGCAATGGCAAGTTTATGGATAAACAAAATTGTAGAATACAATTCTAAATTGCCCAGTAGTTTACATAATTATTATGTTTTACATATTTAATAGGTATCTACTACCTACTCCGAGAACCGTGCTTAACAACTTACGCACAAGCATCTGTGTGCTCTGCTCCGTTTCCAACTTTGTTTGGGTAAAATCGGCACTCACTCGGCACGCCCCGCGCTATTTTACACAAATAACCAATACAGTTAAGGTGACTTTTGCCTCGATTGAATCTACTGGAATTGACGAGCGAAGCGTCTCGATTCCAGCTTTGCCAAAACAGATTCTCGTGAAGTTTTGTGAGTACAATAAGGACATAAAATTGCCTTGTAGATTCAGTATTTCGATTTTTAGGGTACCGTACCCAAAGTGTAAAAAACGTGACCCTTTTACTAAGACTCCGCTGTCCGTCTGTCTGTCTGTCCGTCTGTCACCAGGATTAGCTAGACTGTTGAATTTTTCACAGATGGTGTATTTCTGTCGCCGCTATAACCACAAATACTAAAAACAGAATAAAATTAATATTTAAGTGGGGCTCCCATACGACAAACGTGATCGGTTGAGTTAATTTTGCACCTCATTTATATTCTGCGCCATACATACCAATTGCAAACTTAACTTATCCCGGCCAGTTAAGATGGGAAGTGTTTGTACGGAACCCTCGGTGCGCGAGTCCGTTTTTTTTTTTTTTCAAAATGGCGGTAATATGGGGTAAAAATTACAAGTTTCAACAATTTCGAAACGATCTCCCGAAGTCACTTAGTATTAACTCTGTGGTCATGATCCTGAGTCCAGTCGTCGAAGCGGTAGTTAAGATTCCACATTCAAATTAATTCCAAAAAGTTAGTACAGTGTTGATAGGCATGTGGTTTAAAATTGAATGGTTATTAGACGTCGATTACCGCCCGGGGTGCCTATAGGCATTAATTCGATCCTCAAGAAATCCAAACCAATCGTGTTGTCTGTTTCATTCCTAGTAATTAACGCTTAAGAGAGAAAGGAATAGAACAAAGATGTTAGGAATTTCGGTACCCCAAGGAACGATCATAGATTAGCTCCACTTCCTGCTCCTAAACCAATTTTAATTCCGAAATGCTTATTACAACGTTATATTTAATATCGTTCGGTGACGGTTATTGGGTTTTGTGTTTTATTACGAGTTGTAAAGGTTCGGTATTGGTTGGGAGGTGTTTCGGCGTGGTTAATGTTATAGCTTTGGCGTAAGTTACTTATTGTTTTGTTTTCGTACGAAGTGAGCCTGCCCATTGATTCTGAAATGGGATGAAATTACAGACGCCCTTTATATTGATATATACGTGTTTTATAAGAGGTTAATATATTAATTTTAGAGACTAATATGTAAGGTTATTTAAGTCAAGACAGACTCACTAGCGTTTACGCACCAGGGTGTCCGAGTCAGCCTTTCACTTTTTTTCTGGGAAAACAACGCGCGTTCATCGAAGCGGTGCATACATAACACATGTTGATTGTTTATCCATAGAATATAGTGCTCAGGGGCCCTATGATGGTTGCTTTTATCACGCGATAAATAAGTGATAAAGAATCCGTCACGTTTTGACATATTGCGAGTGTGAGTGACAGATGCTTTGTCACTTATTTATCACGTGATAAACGCAACCATCATAGGCCCCCAGGCCGCTTTTGACAAGACAGATACCCATCTATAAGTCTTTAAGCCATAAAAACACTATTTCTTCTGTGATATGATCATTACATCAACTTAAGTTTATGTATTCTTCTCAAACGGTTAATTTACTTTTAGTTATTAGGTACTGTGGAACAACACTTTATTGTGCACAAAACAAACGGAAGAAGATATGACTTTAATCCATTTTATTTGCACCTTGCGTAAGTAGATTCTGAAACCTTTGGAAGCTCAATTTTCACCATTGAGTTCAATCTCTTTTGGATCAAGTCTACGAATAAGCCATTCGACAATATACGTCCAACTAGTCCAATAAAAACTACAATAAAACAAATACGTCGTAAAACAAAACCTTTAAAAGCCCACCCTTTCTAGTCGTAATCCTGGGGCATCCATAAATTACTTGTATGACACGCAATCCGGTAGATTTATCGGATGGACCTAATGGATCACCCAACACGATCAGTGCAATAAAAACCATTATGACACGCGTAAATATTAACCAGGTTAAAATACCAAGATCTTAACCATATACGATTATAGACGGAAAATAACATAGATACAATAGTAACTGGATGATTCAATTGGAGATATTATATCAGTTGATCTGTAGAATCAGTTGGTAGATTTCAACGGCGTGGCGTCCAAGATCTCCCTGGGACTCTATTCTCTCACAACTAAAGGTGTCCGCCATCTGTTTGCACCGTGTACCGTCATACTTTGGCCATCACATGATGCGAAGAGGAGACGAAAGCCTTGAAAAACTGGTCGTGGTTGGCGGCATCGAAGGCAAGAGAGCCCGAGGCCGTTCACCAACCAGATCAGGACCAGGCCAGGTCTGACCAAGTCAAAGAAGCAACCTCCTCAAGCAAATTCCAGGCGGTGAGGGCAATGATAGACCGGGACTGATGGAGACAGATCATTAAGGCAAAACCAACCTGTGATCACGTAACGAGGGACCGATTGAAGAGAGATGTTGAGTAAATCTATCCTACCCAACTCAGTACAACCACAGAATAGATAATAGTACAAGTACAGAAGGCACACTACTTTGATCTTTACAAAAGCCGCTTTTTTTAGCCAAAAAAATATGATTTATGGCCCTTCTAAAGTCGTCGTCCCCAGCGCAAGCCAAACGGAACGTTAAAGCTGCGTGCCAACGGTGAAAATGAATTGGCTCGCTTGCCGCGTCGCCGAGAGCGAGGGCTGTCAACGACTAAAAATAAAAATGTATTTCCTATTTATTTCTTGCATTCAATATAGAGAGCAATATATTTATATTCTTCATACATTATATTAATTATTTCATTATTCAACTATAAAGTAATCAATCTCAGAATTTGGACGAATTGAATCCACCACCAGGCTGCAAAACATTTTAGCTTTATTTTTAAACATTTTAATACGTATAATATAATAAAATAATGCAACGAATGCGTTACCTTAACATGCAATTAAATTCTTGAGCTTCATTTTGTTTTTGCTTAGTTGTCCGATATTTATTTATTTATTCATATATATATTCATCACTGGTTACGTATTTGAATATCGAAAATTGAAATATCGACATACAAAATATCGACGGTTAAAATATCGAAAATTAGAATATCGAAGAATCATAACGTCGAAATTCAAAATATCGAAAGTATATATTATCGAATGGTACAATTATCGAATGCTTAAATTTCGAAAATCTGAATATCGACATATAAAATATCGAAAATTGAGACTTCGAACGATTCTAAGGTCGAAATACTAAATATCGAATATCTATATTACCGATAGGTTCAAAAGTCGAACACTGAAATGTCGAAAATTTGAATATCTACAAGTGAAATATCGAAATATTATTACGTCGAATGTATGTTATATCGAAAGTATTTCGAATGCTTTTAAATAATATTTGTTCCTAAAAATAGTAGAGCTATCTATCGCCTTACATATTATGGCAGCCTTATGGCTGAGAAAGTCCGAATCTAGGGCTCTCGCTGGTTAGGACGCGTGCCGACACAGAGCACCCTAGAGTGTTTTTGTAAAGCCGGAGGCGCGGAGGGAGTGCAGCTCTCGCCCGCCGTGACAAAGCTCGGGAGCCGTGCGAAGCGGAGCGGCTGAGGCTGGTCGCCGAAGGCGACCAACAAGCCGAAGCTGCGGAGTGGAGTGCAGGCGACCGCGATTTGCCACGCAAGGGCGGAAGGGCTGCTCTCCCCTCAGCGCCGGAGCTAAGGCAGAGTCAGTTTTGCTCGATTTTATACTCGAGGTTGACCTAAATTTACTTAAAATTATTTAGGAAAATAATATAAATTATCAAATAATTCAACTGAAATTTGACGATAATGAATAACACTACCATAGGTTTTATAATATGTACTTCATTAAATCAAACATTGCACTGGGTCAACCTAGAGTCTTTAGGTCAACCTGGAGTCTAAATCGAGCAAAACTAACTCTGCCTTAGCTCCGGCGCTGCGGGGAGAGCAGCCCTTCCGCCCTTGCGTGGCAAATCGCGGTCGCCTGCACTCCACTCCGCAGCTTCGGCTTGTTGGTCGCCTTCGGCGACCAGCCTCAGCCGCTCCGCTTCGCACGGCTCCCGAGCTTTGTCACGGCGGGCGAGAGCTGCACTCCCTCCGCGCCTCCGGCTTTACAAAAACACTCTAGGGTGCTCTGTGTCGGCACGCGTCCTAACCAGCGAGAGCCCTAGATTCGGACTTTCACACACAGCTCATTATTATTTCGCATCTACCCTCCTATTTTGTCCACGTGCAATTTAATTACCGTTCGGCATTTGGGCTTTCGGAATGTCAGCCGTCGATATAATGACTGTAGATATTAAGATCGTTCGCTATTTCAATTTTCGATAGGTATTTTAAACGTTGGCTTTTTGATGGTTGATATTTTGGGTTTCGATATTAACATATATCGATAATTTGACTGTAAATATTTTGAACTTTCGATATTTTAGCAATTCGGTATTTGACTTTTAGGTATTCCAAACGTCGATATTATGATAGTAGATATTTAGATCGTTCGATATTTTAACTTTCGATATTTTGACCGTCGACTTTTTAACGTTAGATATATTAGCTTTCGATATTCAAATACGTAACCTCATCACTACACACCTAGTATATAACAAAGTCGTTTCCTCGTCTGTCTGTCTGCCCCTATGTATGCTTCGATCTTTAAAAATACGCACGGACGCACCGTGCCGTGCCGTGAGAAGCCGGGCGGGTCGCTAGTAACAAATAAAACATGTACAAAGGCGAACTTATCCCTATTAGGGATCACTTCCAATACATTTCTTTTAACTCATTATTTATATATTTTATATACTTACTTATCAAACTATCACTCAATCGTTTATTCATTACTAGTAATTTTACAAACTTCATATCAAATATTATTATAAAAACCTCTATGATTGTTGATTTAGTAGTAGACATACTTATTTTACTAGAATTTAAATTGACAAATATCAGTAAATAATCAATTCAAAATTACATAAGTACTTAACAATTAAAATTGATCTGAGTAACCAGTGTTAAATATGGAAGTAGATACACCTGCAATATGTTTTTTTATTATTATTCAGTAACTACTTATTATATATTTGTATAGAATCTTTTTATCGATTCATATTTTTTTTTGTGGTAATACCACATTTTTTATTTTTATAAATAATGACACAAAGGTAAATTAAGAAAGAAAAATTGAATGCGATCTACTACAATCGAAGCGGGATCATTGTTCCTACAACCCGCTGCGATACAATATCTTTTCGCTGTCTTTTTACTCATTCAAACACTTTATATTATAATATAACACTGGTATCAACAGATGAATGAGGAACGTTCACTTGCGACGTACATAAATCGGAAGAGCGTGCGCGCGAATTTCGTGTACGTGCGTTCCGAGACACAGCATGGCAGCCACTGAATAGTCCCCATGCATGAGGCCACCGGCATGCACTTGTAGCGGGAAAAGTTTATCGCGGAGTGCGCCCCGCCTGGTACAACGAGGACACCACTTATACATTCACGTACGAAATTACTTTAAGCTTTGAACGATCTGAAGCATTTATTGCTATTGCCATTTTAGTATTATTTATAAGTATAGCACCGTCTGACTCATTCTACGTGATTGTACTTCATGGGAAGGGGCTTTATGCTGAGTAGGTACAGCCGCGCGGGAAATTGATTCCGCTATCGTCTGGGAGTTCCGCGTCCCAAAACTGCGGAGAATTGACGTTTTCGCAGAATACTAATGCACGTGTATGTGTAATTTATTCGACAAGTGGATTTGTTTATTTTTAGTTGGAAATAGGAGTCGGTAAATCAATGATACCTACTTTACTTGATTTGTTTGTTTTGATAAGGTCAAAAACAATATGCTCTTTCCAATTCTCTTCGACGCGCATCCCTAGTCATTCATAGCGATGGACACAGATCGGTATATCGCATCGACACGTCCTAGAACGAATAGTGTTACATTTTACATAATCAACCAACAAAATTCAGTTCTCATCAGACTTTTAAAAAGATCAAAAGAGATAACCTTCTCCAGTGTTAAATTTTGTGCTATTTCAAAATTAATATAAACTCTATGACGCAATAAACCAATGTAGATGGCATCGATCGGATTGAACTTGAACCCCGAAAATACAAAAAAGAAACACTTCAAATAAATCTAAATAAATTAGCAAGCTGTTGCAATTCATCCTAAATATATTAGCAAGCAGTTCTTAAGATCCTTCCATTACACTTTCACCTTAAATACGGCGCAGTGACAGACGAATTTTACTTGAATAATATATAGCACCGACGCTTCCAAAATGGAAGCCGAAAATATACTTTAAAGGGAATAAATAATTTTAACCCCCGTTCTGCCCGAATGTACCTTATTCCGCGTATCCTTCAACCTTTACTTTCAACTTTAGGAACATAGAATAGAGTCTATCTTGTACCGATTCGTGTTTAAAGCAATAAGTAACGGACACTTTAAGCAGGGATTTAACACAGGAGTGGTTAACCATTCGTTACGTTAAAACGTCAGGGGGTGACATTTGTATGGCGTCCGAATGAGACCTTATTTATACCCTTAAATGTATGTAAAACAGATTTGCTTCATGTAACCACAATTTGGAAGTTAAGCTCTGTCTGAATCAGAGTTAGGTTCTAATGTGTCTGTACCTGTACTGATAACTAAGGACGTAGGTATACACATTATATTCAAATAATTTCAATAGGGATCAAAGCTACGTAGTCTCCTATAGTACTGGGTGTTGTAGGGTAGGACCCTTAAACTTTGGTAGGACTCAGCAGATCCTCATTTCTAGTGCATAGATAAAGTTATACAAACCATTTAAAGTTTAATTTGCCGCCAAACTGTCATATTTAGTTTTACTTTACCCGTTTATCTCTATCTATCAGCCACTGACGTCCACTGCTGAACATAGGCCTCCCCATGACTTGCAACAAAGTGCGATCCCGTACAGACCGCATCCATTGACTCCTCGCTACCCTCACGAGCGCTTTCCTATACGTGGTCGCCATTCTAGAACTTTATCTTACTTTACATTACCTGTATTAAACTGCAATTGTATAATTTATCGTTTGGTATCTTTTGCATTGTGTCTTCGTTGTACACCGAAGCTACGTCACACTCGAAGGCATTTCAACAAAACCTACATTTGTTACCTTCCGTCATTGACTGTACCAAACCAACTGAATACAATGGCTTCGCACGAGGTGAGAACAAGTTGTATCCTTCCTCTTATCAGTATATATCCGCCCGATTAAAACTTCAGAACAGCATTGTACTGCTAATGTCATTGTCTTTTGTATTCATATCGAAGTTTCTTGCTGTGGAATAAGTTACCAGATACAATCCATATTGGTGCTTTACCCGACTAAAGTAAGGATGGAGAAATTACTTATTTTTCTCGGTTTGACTGACGGAGCAATTTGGTTAGATATGTATGAGACACGGGTCCAAAGGTGACATTATCTAATGGTACTTCATCAGGGATTAACGACAGCTAAAACTAAAACTAAAAATGTGTTACCAACGTATCTTGGCCAAATTGATACGAGACCACCGTATAGAAGGTATATTCAATAAAAGAATCACGATGCGTAGGTATAGTTACATATCGCGTGTCACACAAAAAATACAGTAGACATCTTTTGAAATCGGTGTAAAATCACTACTATTCTAATAATTGACTTTTACTCCTTTTTTGGAAGATGCTAGTTTCATAACTAATTACTGGATGTCACATAAAGTTATCTCACAATACTTATTCGTTAAAAGCCTACACTTCAATGTAAGTATATTTAATGTAACAGCTGAGAAATAAATTTTACGATCATACATACAAAGTGGTGCGTTAATCTTAATTAAAAACTACTAAGAACACATTTATACAGAACGCCTAATGGCACAGGGAAATGTACGCATTTATGTGTGTATTCATACATATGTATGTACCTGCATATAAACCTAAGTTGAAGCATACGAGACTAACATCTGGCATAAATTTAGCTTAGGAAAGTGCATTCCGTATGCAAATATTCTTACAAGTTGCTGGTCTCTCAAATCCCGCAAGTTTTAATCTTCGGAGCTTCAAGCTCCTGGTGTTTGGAGCTTGGTGGTGATATGGGGAATCGGTTGATTACATTTGGTTTTTTTTTAATCCAGTGACTCTAATACGTCTGCGTTTAACGTTAAAAACGTCGCGAACAGGTTTATATGAGACACGTATAGGTGTATCTAATAGATCTATAGATAGATATATGGTTATGGGCTCCGCCTTCCGCATACTTAGCCCGTGTATGTTCGGGTCGTTGTTTCATATTAGATACCTATGATGTGATGTCTTCTTCATCGGGTCCGTCATACCTATACTATCTATGCGTTCGACACATTTTGTTGCATTGTAAACTTATACTAGAGTTACGTTATGCCGTATGTTTGATACAATATTGACGCAGTGGTAGTGCGGTTGACTACGGAGTCGGCGTTCCTGGATTCGAATCCCAGCAAGGGCAAATATGTGTGTGATGAATTTATGATGAAGTCGAATATTTGTACCTGGCTCGAGTACATATTCATTTATGTAATGCTATTTATGCTATATGTATGTATGTAGGTATACCGTCGTCTAGCCCCCATAAGTCTACTATTTATTTTGCGACTAGGTCGATTTGTGTGAGGTTATCCGTTATTTATTTATTTATGTTCAACTCTATGTCAACTGATGTCAGACATTGGCACTGAAATGGACTACTTTGTTTAAGTGTAGATAATAAAATTGTATCTACGCGTTGCTGATGATTCCAAAGAACAACAATATATACCGGAAAAATGCTTTCTCATGCCGGATTCACAGTTACCGAACGTGCCACCGAAACTAGCGTAACACAGATAGGGAGTTGGTATAAATTATCTCAAATTTGTAAAACAAGAGGCAAGACGCGCGGCGTCAAACGTTCCGGTTCGATACCCAGCCGTTGACATGCCCAACGAAAACCGCAAAACCGCAAACCTTTGTCTTTTTGTACCTTTAGAAAAAAAGATCAACGCTAAAAAAACACTTCGTCCTCCAAACATAAAGACGACAATACCGCGATTGGATAGCAAAGTTATTTTTGTAAAACTGTGTTGTAGTTAAGTGGCCCCTGTTTTATTTTTTCAACGGATAGAGACATTTTTGATGTTGAACAGCTTTAATAAAGATATCAGATTACAGAGTTATCAGATTCGCGGATCGATTATCTGTCCTCGTTAATAAATGGCAGAACAGAACTGGCTAGGTATGTAGTATACAGTAAAAAACTTAACAAACTGCCGAATTCATCTATGTAAATAGGATTGAGAAGCAATAATAAATAGAGATTTGATACGAAACAATTAGTGATGTCAGAAAGTCTAATTAAAACGATGAAATGCTTTCTGACACGATTACAATTATTTATATTGCTGCTTTTGCTACAATACGAAGTCGATCCCCTGCTTAAGACATAATCATCAAAGTAAAACCCATTTTATATTTCTGTCCAGCATTTACGATCATTCTTTACTATTTAAACGTGATTCAACTGTTTAATTACTCCCAAATAAACTTTACGACATAATCATTGAACAGATCGACCACCAACTACGTGGGAATGAAACGACAGGTGCAGTTAAACTTACCAAAACGTGAGCATGATTATTCCTGTCGTCGACCCAGGCTACAAGTAAATCCGCGCCTCTCATATTCCTCGCAGAATTGAACCCAATACCAACGTAACCACGGGTCCTCGCTTCAACCCTGAATGTGATACTCGAATCAGAATTCACCCATCGTAAAACGACGTCTCCGTACTCGTCGAGACGCTCTGAATGCGCCCATATTAAACTAGATTCGTTGTAACTTTTCGAATCGAAAACATCCCTTCGATGTCTCGGTTTATATTCGTTTACGATTCTGCTAGTTTTGGCGCTTTTCGCTTGAACATCTAGGAGACGAAGCGCCTGTGTGTTTTGTGTGGGGTTTGGAGGCAATTCGTTTGGCAGAATGTGACTCTTGTGTGTCGGCAGCTTCGCGTCACATATTATTATCGCGGCAAACGTAATCACTGTTTGTAGACGCATTTTTCGTTCAGTCCCGTTCGCTCATTCCTTTTCGACCTGAAACAAAAAATAAAAGCAAATGAATAAGATTAATTAATTCGAAGGCGAGGTCCGTGAGAAAAAACCCGGCGATCGCAGCCCGTTTTGACGGGTTAAAAGTAAACTGATACACTTAAAACGTGGCTCCAAACCTGATGATACGCAACAAACGTAAGATAATAAAAATTATAACACGCGGATGTGATCATTAAACGGGTAATATTTCCGGAGCTGAACCCCTACCAGGGTATCGATTCGTGACAAAAATGGATTATGAGAAAACGAGTTTGTATGTGTATGTGCACAGTAATATTTTATCGTTGTATGTAAAAAAATTGTTGTGCATATTTATATGTCGAAGGTTTTTAAATAATCAGTGTGTTATTTGATGTTGCCTGTAGCATGGTCACATTAAAGCATGAAACTGTACGTCCGCTACTATTACACGTAAAAGGTATGAAAGAAAGGCGTGATTCGGTCGTTGCGATAAAATTGATTTTATGGTTCTAATTTAAGTAGAGCAGGTACCTACTTGAATACTTTGGCTATAAAATTACTACACCGTTACGGTAAAGACAAAACTGACCAAGTGCAAGTTCGACTCGCGCATCGAGGGTTCCGTACAAATACCTATTTCATCTTAACTGGCCGGGTTAAGAGATTGCACCTGGTATAGTATGGCGCTGGATACAAATGAAGTGCATGGTTGACGCAACCGAGTTTTCCAAATATGATTTTTGAAAAGGGCTGTTTTTTCATGATGTAATTACAAATGTATAGTTTTCAGATTTTAAGCTATATTTGTAGTAGGTATAAGACGGTATTACTCGCCAAATTTCATGCTTCTAGTTCAATGGAAAATACCCTATACATTTTGATTCCCTGGAGTGTGTCTAAATATATGTTTTTTGCGGCATAAACGGCCGTATCTTTTTTAATGTTAACCTACAATAATGATGTTTTCACAGCTTCACGGGACTGTCGACCTGAGTATACGGTTTAAATTTCAACTCGAGACCTCTACGTCTTCCCGAGATAAATATTAGTCTTGACAGAAGGACCGACGGAGGGACAACTGAGTGATCTTATAGGGTTCAATTTTTTCCCTTTGAGGCACGGAACCCTAAAAAGGGTAACTAAGACGACATTATTGCATATAAAACAAATAGTAGTGGTCACTAAACGCCTATTAACATACTAGCCACAATTCGGCGCCTTTCGACTGAGTCATTGGTCCCATAAAAATAAGATATGCACACAACTACTTTATTAGGTGTTTTATTCGTGTTCGCGTTTGGATGTGTCAGTGTTTGCTATACCTATATTATGTATAATGAATGGTGTGAACATTTTGATTATCATTTTTCAATCTTGTATCAGAATTAGTAATCTGTTACATTAGTTTTGTGTATTATAAGTAGGATGAAATTATTTAGTGGGTAAAAAGATTAATTAATGATTAATAATAAAAGTTTGGAGTCATTTGTGTACGGTTTCCCAAATAAAAAAAATACTGCTTTAAGTTATCAAATTTATTACTTTATATATCACATTTATTTGAGTCCGTGTAGTATTCCCTTTAATTTTATCTTTAATAGTTTTCCTTTTACTCATATAATTTTTGACACAAGCGCGATCCACATTATCTTTGGTCTTTCTCTTTTTCTATAACTCTCCGCATTAATATTCAACTTAAAGAAATGTAACGAATAATATAAACCGTACTGGCAATGTTGACTATTTGCCCAGCATTCATAAATATAAATGCAATTTGAAGAATCGCGCAAAAACCTCCCGCATTTATTTGACTAACATCGACTCCAGAAAAATCCCTAAATATTTACCCGGCCTCCGCCTATTTGCTAACCAATGAGATCAAACCCGAACCGCGAATACTCCCTTATAAAACCATCAAGAAAGTTACATGCAAAAACAGAACGGAGTCATAAAATCAACGTAAGCCTTTGCCCACAAAAACGCAGTCTTTATTCCCCCTTCTATTTTCAGGGACGTAATAAAAAGACAGTAAAAATATACGGAATAAGACTAAGTGAAATTTCGAGATGGCGGCGGAATGAGATGCTTTCATTGTCGTATTGATGTTGTATAAACGCAATGAAAGTGGTTCTGTTAAAATATGACAGAAATTGGCTATCAAGTAAGCGAAAGGGTTACCTATTTTCGGGGTGTTTATTAATTTGTCATTCTATGTAGATAATAAATCTATGTAGAGGCACACACGGGTGTAGTTGTGTCATAATGCCCCATGCCATCTTGTTGAATATTTGTGCTTGGGTCTAGGTTGCTAGTGGTTGTTCAATGTAGTTAAGAAAATATTTCTTTTTCCTGCCTTCTTGAGCTTAATTTGGGTCTAGATCGATTTGTCCGGTTGTTTGATATTTATTATTTATCTTCTTAATGTCTGGACTTTCCTTATTGGCTTTTCTGATACGTGATCGCCACTCTATCACATCCATCGCTAATTTATAAAAAAAAACGTGCCTAATCTCGTAATTCAGATTTTAATCAAGGGCGGACAAAAAGCGGTTTATTCCAATTATTTATAGCTTCCGCTTATAAAAGTGAATCAACTTTTTGCTGTCATATTTCGTATCATTAAAGCAGAAGCTTGCAGAAACAACTGGTAAGTTTGTTTTGCTCTGGTAATGTAAGGGTTCCTGACGATTTTGAATACTTTTAGAACACAAATCCTCACTGGCTTATTGAATGAGTCCTCATTGCTCAGACTTACCCTATAAACTAAATGAATTGATTTAACATTGGACACTGACGTCTATCAGAGATGTTGCCTCTATATTTCTCATTTTGCAAAATTCTTTAGTCGACTATTGCCGTGATATAATTTCATTTGGGATGAATATATGTACTTACACTCATGGCTGTGAAGTTGACCACCCCAAATCGTTTGCCCGCAAATGGCATATGTATATCGTTAGTTCATCGTTAGTTCACGTTAGTTCAGTAGGTAAAATCGTTAGGATCCGACTCTGTCATATTTTTTTTTTTTAAAACAAAATGGGGTGGCTGTCTTCACGCTAACCACCCCAAACCACTTTTTTCCACTTTTGACCATTCACTTAGCTAGATAATCGTTAGTTCACGTTTGTTCACTATAAAATATCGTAAGGACCCGACTCTGTAATTTTTTATTTTTTTTTAAAGTGGGGTGGCTGTCTTCACGCCAACCCGCCCACTACGAAATTGTCAAATCTAAAAATATCCACGCATCAGGGGACGTTAGTTCACGTTTGTTCAGGCATTAGAAACGTTAGGATCTCATCGGTGTAGCCACAAAAAAATAAAAACGTAAAATTAGAAATCTCCATATAAGGCGATCAGACCAAGTGCTCTAAAATGTTATTTTATGAGATCCTAACGATTTCAATGGATGAACTAACATCTTAAGACGACGCTTGATCGATATAGATAGCTAACTTGCGGGCACTCGACAGCAAATGGCCGATTTCGTAATTTTAGTTTTTTTCATACATGGAGGCGGCTGTCTTCACGCTCGTTAGTTCACCCAGAAACCAAGCACATAAACCATTTCTCTGGTGCTGTATGGATGTGAGGACGTTAGTTCGCGTTTGTTCAGGCATTAAAAACGTTAGGATCTCATTGGTCTAGCCACAAAAAAATAAAAACGTAAAATTAGAAATCTCCATATAAGGCGATCAGACCAAGTGCTCTAAAATGTTATTTTATGAGATCCTAACGATTTCAATGGATGAACTAACATCTTAAGACGACGCTTGATCGATACAGATAGCTAACTTGCGGGCACTCGACAGCAAATGGCCGATTTCGTAATTTTTGTTTTTTTCATACATGGAGGCCGCTGTCTTCACGCTCGTTAGTTCACCCAGAAACCAAGCAAATAAACCATTTCTCTGGTGCTGTATGGATGTGAGGACGTTAGTTCGCGTTTGTTCAGGCATTAGAAACGTTAGGATCTCATTGGTCTAGCCACAAAAAATAAAAACGTAAAATAAGAAATCTCCATATAAGGCGATCAGACCAAGTGCTCTAAAACGTTATTTTATGAGATCCTAACGATTTCAATGGATGAACTAACATCTTAAGACGACGCTTGATCGATATAGATAGCTAACTTGCGGGCACTCGAAGGCAAATGGCCGATTTCGTCATTTTTATTTTTTTCATACATGGAGGCGGCTGTCTTCACGCTCGTTAGTTCACCCAGAAAACAAGCAAATAAACCATTTCTCTGGTGCTGTATGGATGTGAGGACGTTAGTTCGCGTTTGTTCAGGCATTAAAAACGTTAGGATCTCATTGGCCTAGCCACAAAAAAATAAAAACGTAAAATTATAAATCTCCATATAAGGCGATCAGACCCAGTGCTGTAAAATGTTATTTTATGAGATCCTAACGATTTCAATGGATGAACTAACATCTTTAGACGACACTTGATCGATATAGATAGCTAACTTGCGGGCACTCGACAGCAAATGGCCGATTTTGTCATTTTTGTTTTTTTTCATACATGGAGGCGGCTGTCTTCACGCTCGTTAGTTCACCCAGAAACCAAGCAAATAAACCATTTCTCTGGTGCTGTATGGATGTGAGGACGTTAGTTCGCGTTTGTTCAGGCATTAGAAACGTTAGGATCTCATTGGTCCAGCCACAAAAAAATAAAAACGAAAAATTAGAAATCTCCATATAAGGCGATCAGACCAAGTGCTGTAAAATGTTATTTTATGAGATCCTAACGATTTCAATGGATGAACTAACATCTTAAGACGACGCTTGATCGATATAGATAGCTAACTTGCGGGCACTCGACAGCAAATGGCCGATTTCGCCATTTAATTTTTTTTCATACATGGGGGCGGCTGTCTTCACGCTCGTTAGTTCACCCAGAAAAAAGGCAAATAAACCATTTCTCTGATGCTGTATGGATGTGAGGACGTTAGTTCGCGTTTGTTCAGGCATTAGAAACGTTAGGATCTCATTGGTCTAGCCACAAAAAAATAAAAACGTAAAATTAGAAATCTCCATATAAGGCGATCAGACCAAGTGCTCTAAAATGTTATTTTATGAGATCCTAACGATTTCAATGGATGAACTAACATCTTAAGACGACGCTTGATCGATATAGATAGCTAACTTGCGGGCACTCGACAGCAAATGGCCGATTTCGCCATTTAATTTTTTTTCATACATGGGGGCGGCTGTCTTCACGCTCGTTAGTTCACCCACAAAACAAGCAAATAAACCATTTCTCTGGTGCTGTATGGATGTGAGGACGTTAGTTCGCGTTTGTTCAGGCATTAGAAACGTTAGGATCTCATTGGTCTAGCCACAAAAAAATAAAAACGTAAAATTAGAAATCTCCATATAAGGCGATCAGGCCAAGTGCTCTAAAATGTTATTTTATGAGATCCTAACGATTTCAATGGATGAACTAACATCTTTAGACGACACTTGATCGATATAGATAGCTAACTTGCGGGCACTCGACAGCAAATGGCCGATTTCGCCATTTAATTTTTTTTCATACATGGGGGCGGCTGTCTTCACGCTCGTTAGTTCACCCAGAAAACAAGCAAATAAACCATTTCTCTGGTGCTGTATGGATGTGAGGACGTTAGTTCGCGTTTGTTCAGGCATTAGAAACGTTAGGATCTCATTGGTCTAGCCACAAAAAAATAAAAACGTAAAATTATAAATCTCCATATAAGGCGATCAGACCCAGTGCTGTAAAATGTTATTTTATGAGATCCTAACGATTTCAATGGATGAACTAACATCTTAAGACGACGCTTGATCGATATAGATAGCTAACTTGCGGGCACTCGACAGCAACTGGCCGATTTCGTCATTTTTGTTTTTTTCATACATGGAGGCGGCTGTCTTCACGCTCGTTAGTTCACCCAGAAACCAAGCAAATAAACCATTTCTCTGGTGCTGTATGGATGTGAGGACGTTAGTTCGCGTTTGTTCAGGCATTAGAAACGTTAGGATCTCATTGGTCTATCCACAAAAAAATAAAAACGTAAAATTAGAAATCTCCATATAAGGCGATCAGACCAAGTGCTCTAAAATGTTACTTTATGAGATCCTAACGATTTCAATGGATGAACTAACATCTTTAGACGACACTTGATCGATATAGATAGCTAACTTGCGGGCACTCGACAGCAAATGGCCGATTTCGTCATTTTTGTTTTTTTCATACATGGAGGCGGCTGTCTTCACGCTCGTTAGTTCACCCAGAAACCAAGCAAATAAACCATTTATCTGGTGCTGTATGGATGTGAGGACGTTAGTTCGCGTTTGTTCAGGCATTAGAAACGTTAGGATCTCATTGGTCTAGCCACAAAAAAATAAAAACGTAAAATTATAAATCTCCATATAAGGCGATCAGACCCAGTGCTGTAAAATGTTATTTTATGAGATCCTAACGATTTCAATGGATGAACTAACATCTTTAGGCGACACTTGATCGATATAGATAGCTAACTTGCGGGCACTCGACAGCAAATGGCCGATTTCGTCATTTTTGTTTTTTTCATACATGGAGGCGGCTGTCTTCACGCTCGTTAGTTCACCCAGAAACCAAGCAAATAAACCATTTATCTGGTGCTGTATGGATGTGAGGACGTTAGTTCGCGTTTGTTCAGGCATTAGAAACGTTAGGATCTCATTGGTCTAGCCACAAAAAAATAAAAACGTAAAATTATAAATCTCCATATAAGGCGATCAGACCCAGTGCTGTAAAATGTTATTTTATGAGATCCTAACGATTTCAATGGATGAACTAACATCTTTAGACGACACTTGATCGATATAGATAGCTAACTTGCGGGCACTCGACAGCAAATGGCCGATTTTGTCATTTTTGTTTTTTTCATACATGGAGGCGGCTGTCTTCACGCTCGTTAGTTCACCCAGAAACCAAGCAAATAAACCATTTCTCTGGTGCTGTATGGATGTGAGGACGTTAGTTCGCGTTTGTTCAGGCATTAGAAACGTTAGGATCTCATTGGTCCAGCCACAAAAAAATAAAAACGAAAAATTAGAAATCTCCATATAAGGCGATCAGACCAAGAGCTGTAAAATGTTATTTTATGAGATCCTAACGATTTCAATGGATGAACTAACATCTTAAGACGACGCTTGATCGATATAGATAGCTAACTTGCGGGCACTCGACAGCAAATGGCCGATTTCGCCATTTAATTTTTTTTCATACATGGGGGCGGCTGTCTTCACGCTCGTTAGTTCACCCAGAAAAAAGGCAAATAAACCATTTCTTTGGTGCTGTATGGATGTGAGGACGTTAGTTCGCGTTTGTTCAGGCATTAAAAACGTTAGGATCTCATTGGTCTAGCCACAAAAAAATAAAAACGTAAAATTAGAAATCTCCATATAAGGCGATCAGACCAAGTGCTCTAAAATGTTATTTTATGAGATCCTAACGATTTCAATGGATGAACTAACATCTTTAGATCACACTTGATCGATATAGATAGCTAACTTGCGGGCACTCGACAGCAAATGGCCGATTTCGTCATTTTTATTTTTTTCATACATGGGGGCGGCTGTCTTCACGCTCGTTAGTTCACCCAGAAAAAAAGCAAATAAACCATTTCTCTGATGCTGTATGGATGTGAGGACGTTAGTTCGCGTTTGTTCAGGCATTAGAAACGTTAGGATCTCATTGGTCTAGCCACAAAAAAATAAAAACGTAATATTAGAAATCTCCATATAAGGCGATCAGACCAAGTGCTGTAAAAGGTTATTTTATGAGATCCTAACGATTTTAATGGATGAACTAACATCTTTAGATGACACTTGATCGATATAGATACGTGAAACATGCCAACTTTGCCCGCTTTTTTCGTAAAAACCCGAATTTCTCTCTTTTTAGGGTTGCGTACCCAAAGGGTAAAAACGGGACCCTATTACTGAGACTTCGCTGTCCGTCCGTCTGTCACCAGGCTGTATCTCAAGAACGGTGATAGCTAGACAGTTGAAATTTTCACTATTTCTATTGCCGCTATAACAACAAATACTAAATAATATTTTATTTAATCCCATACAACAAACTTGTTATAAATTATATATATGTATAGGTACGGAACCCTTCATGCGCGAGTCGGACTCGCACTTGCCCAATTTTTTTTTCTATTACGGGATAAAGTTTTTTTTTGTCTAACGCATCCATCGTATTTATATGCATGCGTTTATTACGAGAAACAATTTTTTAATTTACATTTAACCAACTTTTTTATCTATTTTCACCTCTGGTAAAGTTATCTAAACTTTTGCCAACATTGCCCAAATCGATTATTTTCGTAACTATAGCCCCTACAACGTTAAGATAAGGATCAGTGTAAAATCTGGGGTAATAATGGCGTTCCACGTAAATATCTTGGTCTTAACTATACAAACACGTGTGCAATATGTTACATAGGTATTTTGTTTTTCTCCATACAAGCCGAATCAAGCAGTTTGAAATTTTCAGGGTTGTCACTTTCGGTTGAGTAAACCACCTTTACCAATACCATTATCAAAATGAAAAATGTATGCATAATATTGGGTACTAATAGTTAGGCGGTAATTTTTTTACGCCACGTTAGAATAATCGAAATAAAAATGATCATAATTGAATATTCTATGTTTTTGTGTGTTTATGGACATGACATGACATGCAGCTACTGCTAAAAGTACAACGGCTTAATCGAAATATAATTTACCTTACCTTAAATATATAACCCTCCTTTATTTACGCAGTCAGGTAAAATTACGAAAAGGTGACAACCCTAACCCTTTTTTTAGGCTGGGCAATGTTAGCATTCATAGGTTAGCAAGTTACTGGATAACATTGTCCACCATCATAACTCTTGTTTTAATAAGTACTTTTAGTATAAACTACAGTAAAAATTATCTACAGTTCTTATTTTATAACAAGTACTCGTAATAAGATACATTCACCTGAGGCTTCCCCATTCTGTAAAAAATACACCAGAACTTCACCTAGAATTGCCTGCAAATATTCGAACATTTTAGGTATTCGAATATTCGTTTTTTTCGCAGATATTCGAATTATTCGTATACTATTTGAATAGTTGAAATTATTTAAAAAAGTATGAAAAGTAGCTTTTTTAAATTTCAGTAGTAAAATTAAACGAACAGCAATTCGTGAATACGTACATACGGTGACGACGACAATCCAAAGCGAAATCGACGATAAAGCCTGTGTGCAAAGTGAATCCTTCTGTATCTGACCCAGCCAGATGGCTCGAGAACGAGATCCTAAGAACGTAAGGTCCCTGTAAAACAACCCGTACTGCTCCTTGCTCTTCCATACGTCCTTGCGGTCATCGGTTTGACGACGCGGTTGGCGCAGTGGTAAAGCAACTGCCTACTGAGCCGACGGTCCCGGGTTCGAATCCCGGCAAGGGCAAATATTTGTGTGATGAACACGAATATTTGTGCCTGGGTCATGGATGTTCTATGTATTTAAGTATTTATTTATCTATATAAGTATGTATATATCGTCGCCTAGTACCCATAACACAAGCCTTCTTGAGCTTAATTTGGGACTAGGTTGATTTGTGTGAGGTTGTCTGATCTTTATTTATTTATTATTTATTTATTTATTTATTTATTTATTATCGGTGCTACATAGCTCTAGTAGAAGTGCAGGCAGAATGAACAGTCTCACAAATGATGGCTTTAACATGCCATATACAGTGAGTAGCACCTTCCTGTCCAAAGCGGCTAGCTTAGTCTGAGTCCACCTCAGTACGCCAAAGGAGTAAGTGAACAGAGGAATCTTCCAAACTCACCTTGTAGCCACCCGACAAGAATTAAGTCATTTTGTCAAACGACAAAAGAAGCGCTCCTTCGAAGCCTGCTTCATGTCCCCGTAATACCAAATAGTAGTACTTAGATTAAATTTTGGAAAGAAATCTAATGTGCTATCGCCACTAACTCTTTCTGTGACTTTCTGTAGTTCCACCACGTTTAAGCCTTCTGCACGGCTAGCATAAATTTGACACGTGACTCTTTCTCGCGCGAAACATACTTCCTGTCTCTATCTGTACAGTACTGAGATAGTGACGGATGATGCTATCTCGCGCGACATGAGTCGCGTGTCAAAGTTATGCTAGACGTGCAGCACTTTGAGGAACTTAGTTTATGTCCGAGAGAAACAAACGAGGCCGATGATACAAAAATATGGCCCAGTATCAGTATACTGGGCATTACATAATTACATTACATTAAAATTCAGTAACCCTCAGGAAATATGGGACCAGTCTGTAAGATATTTAAACAAACATTTGTCACATCACAGGAGTCAGGTCAGGATCCATATAACGTAAATCTGCGCGACATTTTGAATTTCATAAAAAAAAACAAGCAATGACATAGTGGTTTTTCAACTGTTATGGTGTGATCAGGTAAACCAAATAACGGCAACAATTTAAAATGAAAAACTAAACTTTAATAACTAGGTTCTTATAGTAGAGTAGCTAAACCGCCAAATTGTGCGCATCGGGTTACAAGTATGAAATTTCTACCACAGATAGAGCGTTTTGCAGTGATTATTTTCAGATGTGGAGGGAAGTCAGATTCGTCCCCTGCGTGGCGGTAGAGTGGGGAGAATAAGACCAAGTACTGCTCTTTTTCTTTTTTTTATTACTGATCAGTTCAGGCTGTTAGGGCTTGTGCGGCATCGTTTTCGTGGAAAACACATTATCAGCAATTCATTTTTTATGTTATTTAGGAATAGTTTGATATAAAAAAATGGGTTTATTGGCGAAAAGGTAAAAATCACAAGAAGTTTTTTTTATTCAGAACGATAAATTAGTTACATATATATATCCTGAATATTTACAATTTTAAAAAATATTGCTAAATAAAAAAAATTATCTAGTTTTTAAATATGTATAAGTACATATTAGGCACATCTCATACAAAAAGTACCTTGAAAAAAATATTGATGTTAAGCTTAGCCTGCGTGCTCCAGTACATTTTGCTAAGTCGCGAAATTGTGTACATGGGGATACAATCACGAAATTTCTACCTCAGATAGAGTATTTTGCTGTGATTATTTTTAGATGTGGAGGGAAGTCAGATTCGTCCCCTGTGCGGTTGGAAAGCGGGATGAATAGAGCAAAGGAGTCCTCTTTTTCTTTTATTATTACTGATCAGTTAACGCTACTAGGGCTTGTGTGGTATCGTTCTCGTGTAGAACAGATATCAACAATTCTTCCCAATGGAAGCCGTGGGTTTAAACGGTGTATCGGTAGGCTAAAATACAAACATACTAATATTAGCTATCCTGTTAAAAATGTAAACTTGCAAGCCCTACAGATTACGATCCATTGTGAACTTACCCCTTTTTAGGGTTCCGTACCCAAAGGGTAAAAACGGGACCCTATTACTGAGACTTCGCCGTCCGTCCGTCCGTCCGTCTGTCACCAGGCTGTATCTCAACAACGGTGATAGCTAGACAGTTGAAATTTTCACAGATGATGTATTTCTATTGCCGCTATAACAACAAATACTAAAAATAAAATAAAATAAATATTTAAGGGGGGGCTCCCATACAACAAACTTGTTATAGAATATATATATGTATAGGTACGGAACCCTTCATGCGCGAGTCGGGCTCGCACTTGCCCAATTTTTTTTTTATATTCACAGCACACCAAAATATAAAATTAGTCACTGCCACTAGATGGATGTCCGGAAATTCAGTTCCACAATTTCTATAATATTATTTCCTAAATCACACACTAAGTGGAGGATCTTTACTGGTCGCTAGTCAGAGCTCAATTGTCGAATATGCCAGTCATGACCCCAAACAATATTTTAAATAAATTACATGCATACCGTGCTAGAAAAATGCAACTAAATTTAGAAAATAGTAGTTTATGCAACTGATACATAATGAGAGGCCTTAAAACACGAGTGGGGTTTTATGAAACGAGCGTTAGCGAGTTTCATAATAGGATCACACGAGTGTTTTAAGGCCTAATTATGTACAGTTGTATACACTACTTTATCTATACACATATCATAAGTTCAGAAGCCATAAGGAAATGACCGGCACCACTAGTGCTACCTGTAAAATATCTAAAGACTACATTATACATAAATGCACGAAGCAATAAATCTGAACAAATACATAAACAGATTATTTATTGTAATAGTTGTAACTGACATTTACATTGGAACAATATTTTCAACTAAAATGTAAATTACAAACAAATCTTCACAATTCTACTTCAATTTTTATAAATAAATGGCTACTGTCCATTGGGACAATTCTGCCAGCGTCAAGGTTGGAAGCTACAAGTAATCGGTTGTCAAAGTTGTCAAACCTCCAAACACCGCGAACATTTAAACGGTGGTATACATCGCCTAATAAACGGAATCAAAAAGTGAGAGGAATTAGAGCTTGATACCGAAGTCCTTAATAAATTTTGCCAGGACATACACGAAGGGGACAATTCTACTTTCGTAACAGCAAAGAACCAACAAACAAATGACAACAATAATGGCGACAATTCGAACCTCCGTCAAGACGAATGTTTTTTTTCTAAATCATATGTATCCATATTCTCATGTCACTCGAGATCAAATGTCGTAAGGTTTTTATAAAAAAAAACATACTAAATTGACGTTTCGTATCGATAAAAATATTAATATCTATGGATACTAGAATAGAGACCAACTTGTGTTTTGACAGCTGTTCCTAATTTAAACTCGTAACCTTACAAAAATCGGTACTGTAATAACATTACAGTACAGATTTCTCACACACAAAAAAGTACACACAAAAAAGTTCTCATAGTAAAATTGGTTGTAATAATGGCTGGCATTTCCTACGGTTTCTGAACGCATTTTAGAGCACTAATGATATGTGCGTAGATAAAGAATAAAGAACACCTGGGGGATCGAACTCCCGACCTCCTGCTTACTAGTCCACTATGTAGACCGCTGCGCCAGAAGCGCAATTAATTTCCCTCACGAAAAATGTGATTACTAGTTCCTACTTGTTCAATGTAAGTGTCACAATGGAATAGCAACTCTCAGAGCTGGTAATAAGGTCCTCAAATTCTATAGCTACGTCAGTCTATATCATTAACATGACAACAAAGTCTGCACTTTGACATAACAAAACGTTTTTTACTTTCTATTTGATACAATTGAGTTCATGTTATATTTTTTTCTTATCACGGTGTTGAAGTATTTAACGATAATAAATCATTACTCAAATTGCGTTTCAATTCATGTGCTATTTCCGTAAATTGGTAGAAATCGATTAAATCGATAAATTTAGAACGTAAAGAAAGAACAATAAAACCAACTATTATTTTATATAGAAAGCTCCAGTGAGTCCGACGGCTCGGCAAATAAACAAAAATACATATATTCAAATTTGAAAAAAGTTCGTCGATAAAATCGATTTGATCAACCATTCATAATCGTTAGATTTGGCTAAAAATATTTTTTTGCTACATCACTCCAAACATCAACAGAGAACTGTCAAATGTTTGTTTAAATATCTTACAGACTGTAATCTCTCATATCTTCTTTGAATTGCTGATTTTTTTCCTTTTTTTATGAAATTGGTGTTAGATTTCGTGTTCGATTAAGTAGTTGAAAATATTGAAAGAGAGTTAGAGTTGTTGAAACCCCTAATAAACCTTATAACTTGGTATTTTTCAAGTACATTATCATTATTTTTGTCATCTTTTAAAATATTAGGATATTTAAAAAAAATAGATTTTTAATACTAAAATACACTAGATGTATCTGGTAATACTGACTTCGAATAAATTCAATTTAGGACACAACGCAAATTTCATAGGTACCTACTTAGTATGTATAGGTATTGTATAAGCGATAAAATCCTTATTTGTTATATTTCAATCTTGTCCATTTGACCATGGAAGAAAGAACCTATGGAATTGGCATGTAGGTTAAATCGTACGAAAACCGCTGTCGCCTAGGCCTAACTCATACAAATAAAAGAAAATCGTTACACGTCACACTATTACAACTCTTTTTTCATTGGTTTAAAGTTACAGCAATATCAACAACAAAATGTCACTTAAGTTACCTCAGTTCTAGACTGAAAGAAACTTTACCTCGCTTCATTTGCGATGTAAATTACAATGTTCAAAAATTGTAACATAAGTTTGTTTTAAAAATGCTCGGAAGTCACCAAAAGCTAACATGAAGTCACCAAAATACTTCTACTCGACAACAGGTGACACTGTGGTCAATAATATTTTAAGTTAAAACGTGATGGTACCTAAGAATAAGTATGAATTATCGATAGTTTCGTCCTCGACAAAACAATATGAAATTCCATTTATAACAAAAAAAATGCTACATTCCAACACATTTATGACTCTACGGTAGTGATATATTTTACGTTATATGTTACATATTATCTGGTAACGAAAAAATAACATTCCTAATAAGCTTTTTAAAAACAGTCTTGCCAAACTAGCTACTTCTAGTGATGAATCATACATTTCCGGCAGTTTATGTCTATCCTAACTTGCCTGCAATCCGTGCAAAGCACAGGGCCGGTTACTGTTCCTTTATCCTAATAGGCGGTGATCAGAATAGGGAGTGCTAATTTACCTGTAGGTAGGTACTTTGCACGAGGTCGTCACATATGAAGGTTCTAAAAGTTTGTCAATAAACGCACATTTAATAAAAAAACTTTTATGAAACATATTCAACATATAATACATATTTACAATACTTTTTTAGCAGGAGCCAAAAAGAAGGGTATTTCTAAACGGTAAGATAAGGCAGCCAACTTAAGCTACAAATTTTTTTTTTGCGTAGGTCTCCTTTCAATAAATCTTCCATTATTTAATTTCAGTTATCAAATTCGAAATTGGTATCGACAATAGTAGCGATAGTAACATAGCCGCATTCCTACTTGAGTAGCGTTCACTTTGACTTGAATACCAAATTTTCTCGATTACACACTAAAGTGATAACTCAAATAACGATCAACCAAATGGAGAAAAAGGAAAAAATTTAATTATTATTTATCTCATAAAATAACATTTTACAGTAGGTACTTGGTCTGATCGCCTTATATGGAGATTTCTAATTTTACGTTTTTATTTTTTTGTGGCTACACCGATGAGATCCTAACGTTTCTAATGCCTGAACAAACGCGAACTAACGTCCTCACATCCATACAGCACCAAAGAAATGGTTTATTTTATTTGCCTTTTTTCTGGGTGAACTAACGAGCGTGAAGACAGCCGCCCCCATGTATGAAAAAAAATTAAATGGCGAAATCGGCCATTTGCTGTCGAGTGCCCGCAAGTTAGCTATCTATATCGATCAAGTGTCGTCTAAAGATGTTAGTTCATCCATTGAAATCGCTAGGATCTCATAAAATAACATTTTAGAGCACTTGGCCTGATCGCCTTATATGGAGATTTCTAATTTTTCGTTTTTATTTTTTTGTGGCTGGACCAATGAGATCCTAACGTTTCTAATGCCTGAACAAACGCGAACTAACGTCCTCACATCCATACAGCACCAGAGAAATGGTTTATTTGCTTGGTTTCTGGGTGAACTAACGAGCGTGAAGACAGCCGCCTCCATGTATGAAAAAAACAAAAATGACAAAATCGGCCATTTGCTGTCGAGTGCCCGCAAGTTAGCTATCTATATCGATCAAGTGTCGTCTAAAGATGTTAGTTCATCCATTGAAATCGTTAGGATCTCATAAAATAACATTTTACAGCACTGGGTCTGATCGCCTTATATGGAGATTTATAATTTTACGTTTTTATTTTTTTGTGGCTAGACCAATGAGATCCTAACGTTTCTAATGCCTGAACAAACGCGAACTAACGTCCTCACATCCATATGGCACCAGAGAAATGGTTTATTTGCTTGGTTTCTGGGTGAACTAACGAGCGTGAAGACAGCCGCCTCCATGTATGAAAAAAACAAAAATGACGAAATCGGCCATTTGCTGTCGAGTGCCCGCAAGTTAGCTATCTATATCGATCAAGTGTCGTCTAAAGATGTTAGTTCATCCATTGAAATCGTTAGGATCTCATAAAGTAACATTTTAGAGCACTTGGTCTGATCGCCTTATATGGAGATTTCTAATTTTACGTTTTTATTTTTTTGTGGATAGACCAATGAGATCCTAACGTTTCTAATGCCTGAACAAACGCGAACTAACGTCCTCACATCCATACAGCACCAGAGAAATGGTTTATTTGCTTGGTTTCTGGGTGAACTAACGAGCGTGAAGACAGCCGCCTCCATGTATGAAAAAAACAAAAATGACGAAATCGGCCATTTTCTGTCGAGTGCCCGCAAGTTAGCTATCTATATCGATCAAGCGTCGTCTTAAGATGTTAGTTCATCCATTGAAATCGTTAGGATCTCATAAAATAACATTTTACAGCACTGGGTCTGATCGCCTTATATGGAGATTTCTAATTTTACGTTTTTATTTTTTTGTGGCTAGACCAATGAGATCCTAACGTTTCTAATGCCTGAACAAACGCGAACTAACGTCCTCACATCCATACAGCACAAAAGAAATGGTTTATTTGCCTTTTTTCTGGGTGAACTAACGAGCGTGAAGACAGCCGCCCCCATGTATGAAAAAAAATTAAATGGCGAAATCGGCCATTTGCTGTCGAGTGCCCGCAAGTTAGCTATCTATATCGATCAAGTGTCGTCTAAAGATGTTAGTTCATCCATTGAAATCGTTAGGATCTCATAAAATAACATTTTAGAGCACTTGGCCTGATCGCCTTATATGGAGATTTCTAATTTTACGTTTTTATTTTTTTGTGGCTAGACCAATGAGATCCTAACGTTTCTAATGCCTGAACAAACGCGAACTAACGTCCTCACATCCATACAGCACCAGAGAAATGGTTTATTTGCTTGTTTTCTGGGTGAACTAACGAGCGTGAAGGCAGCCGCCCCCATGTATGAAAAAAAATTAAATGGCGAAATCGGCCATTTGCTGTCGAGTGCCCGCAAGTTAGCTATCTATATCGATCAAGCGTCGTCTTAAGATGTTAGTTCATCCATTGAAATCGTTAGGATCTCATAAAATAACATTTTAGAGCACTTGGTCTGATCGCCTTATATGGAGATTTCTAATTTTACGTTTTTATTTTTTTGTGGCTAGACCAATGAGATCCTAACGTTTTTAATGCCTGAACAAACGCGAACTAACGTCCTCACATCCATACAGCACCAGAGAAATGGTTTATTTGCTTGTTTTCTGGGTGAACTAACGAGCGTGAAGACAGCCGCCCCCATGTATGAAAAAAAATTAAATGGCGAAATCGGCCATTTGCTGTCGAGTGCCCGCAAGTTAGCTATCTATATCGATCAAGCGTCGTCTTAAGATGTTAGTTCATCCATTGAAATCGTTAGGATCTCATAAAATAACATTTTAGAGCACTTGGTCTGATCGCCTTATATGGAGATTTCTAATTTTACGTTTTTATTTTTTTGTGGATAGACCAATGAGATCCTAACGTTTCTAATGCCTGAACAAACGCGAACTAACGTCCTCACATCCATACAGCACCAGAGAAATGGTTTATTTGCTTGGTTTCTGGGTGAACTAACGAGCGTGAAGACAGCCGCCTCCATGTATGAAAAAAACAAAAATGACGAAATCGGCCATTTTCTGTCGAGTGCCCGCAAGTTAGCTATCTATATCGATCAAGCGTCGTCTTAAGATGTTAGTTCATCCATTGAAATCGTTAGGATCTCATAAAATAACATTTTACAGCACTGGGTCTGATCGCCTTATATGGAGATTTCTAATTTTACGTTTTTATTTTTTTGTGGCTAGACCAATGAGATCCTAACGTTTCTAATGCCTGAACAAACGCGAACTAACGTCCTCACATCCATACAGCACAAAAGAAATGGTTTATTTGCCTTTTTTCTGGGTGAACTAACGAGCGTGAAGACAGCCGCCCCCATGTATGAAAAAAAATTAAATGGCGAAATCGGCCATTTGCTGTCGAGTGCCCGCAAGTTAGCTATCTATATCGATCAAGTGTCGTCTAAAGATGTTAGTTCATCCATTGAAATCGTTAGGATCTCATAAAATAACATGTTAGAGCACTTGGCCTGATCGCCTTATATGGAGATTTCTAATTTTACGTTTTTATTTTTTTGTGGCTAGACCAATGAGATCCTAACGTTTCTAATGCCTGAACAAACGCGAACTAACGTCCTCACATCCATACAGCACCAGAGAAATGGTTTATTTGCTTGTTTTCTGGGTGAACTAACGAGCGTGAAGGCAGCCGCCCCCATGTATGAAAAAAAATTAAATGGCGAAATCGGCCATTTGCTGTCGAGTGCCCGCAAGTTAGCTATCTATATCGATCAAGCGTCGTCTTAAGATGTTAGTTCATCCATTGAAATCGTTAGGATCTCATAAAATAACATTTTAGAGCACTTGGTCTGATCGCCTTATATGGAGATTTCTAATTTTACGTTTTTATTTTTTTGTGGCTAGACCAATGAGATCCTAACGTTTTTAATGCCTGAACAAACGCGAACTAACGTCCTCACATCCATACAGCACCAGAGAAATGGTTTATTTGCTTGTTTTCTGGGTGAACTAACGAGCGTGAAGACAGCCGCCCCCATGTATGAAAAAAAATTAAATGGCGAAATCGGCCATTTGCTGTCGAGTGCCCGCAAGTTAGCTATCTATATCGATCAAGCGTCGTCTTAAGATGTTAGTTCATCCATTGAAATCGTTAGGATCTCATAAAATAACATTTTAGAGCACTTGGTCTGATCGCCTTATATGGAGATTTCTAATTTTACGTTTTTATTTTTTTGTGGCTAGACCAATGAGATCCTAACCTTTTTAATGCCTGAACAAACGCGAACTAACGTCCTCACATCCATACAGCACCAGAGAAATGGTTTATTTGCTTGTTTTCTGGGTGAACTAACGAGCGTGAAGACAGCCGCCCCCATGTATGAAAAAAAATTAAATGGCGAAATCGGCCATTTGCTGTCGAGTGCCCGCAAGTTAGCTATCTATATCGATCAAGCGTCGTCTTAAGATGTTAGTTCATCCATTGAAATCGTTAGGATCTCATAAAATAACATTTTAGAGCACTTGGTCTGATCGCCTTATATGGAGATTTCTAATTTTACGTTTTTATTTTTTTTGTGGCTAGACCAATGAGATCCTAACGTTTTTAATGCCTGAACAAACGCGAACTAACGTCCTCACATCCATACAGCACCAGAGAAATGGTTTATTTGCTTGGTTTCTGGGTGAACTAACGAGCGTGAAGACAGCCGCCTCCATGTATGAAAAAAATAAAAATGACGAAATCGGCCATTTGCTGTCGAGTGCCCGCAAGTTAGCTATCTATATCGATCAAGTGTCGTCTAAAGATGTTAGTTCATCCATTGAAATCGTTAGGATCTCATAAAATAACATTTTACAGCACTTGGTCTGATCGCCTTATATGGAGATTTCTAATTTTACGTTTTTATTTTTTTGTGGCTAGACCAATGAGATCCTAACGTTTCTAATGCCTGAACAAACGCGAACTAACGTCCTCACATCCATACAGCACCAGAGAAATGGTTTATTTGCTTGGTTTCTGGGTGAACTAACGAGTGTGAAGACAGCCGCCTCCATGTATGAAAAAAACAAAAATGACAAAATCGGCCATTTGCTGTCGAGTGCCCGCAAGTTAGCTATCTATATCGATCAAGCGTCGTCTTAAGATGTTAGTTCATCCATTGAAATCGTTAGGATCTCATAAAATAACATTTTACAACACTGGGTCTGATCGCCTTATATGGAGATTTATAATTTTACGTTTTTATTTTTTTGTGGCTAGACCAATGAGATCCTAACGTTTTTAATGCCTGAACAAACGCGAACTAACGTCCTCACATCCATACAGCACCAGAGAAATGGTTTATTTGCTTGTTTTCTGGGTGAACTAACGAGCGTGAAGACAGCCGCCTCCATGTATGAAAAAAATAAAAATGACGAAATCGGCCATTTGCCTTCGAGTGCCCGCAAGTTAGCTATCTATATCGATCAAGCGTCGTCTTAAGATGTTAGTTCATCCATTGAAATCGTTAGGATCTCATAAAATAACGTTTTAGAGCACTTGGTCTGATCGCCTTATATGGAGATTTCTTATTTTACGTTTTTATTTTTTGTGGCTAGACCAATGAGATCCTAACGTTTCTAATGCCTGAACAAACGCGAACTAACGTCCTCACATCCATACAGCACCAGAGAAATGGTTTATTTGCTTGGTTTCTGGGTGAACTAACGAGCGTGAAGACAGCCGCCTCCATGTATGAAAAAAACAAAAATGACGAAATCGGCCATTTGCTGTCGAGTGCCCGCCAGTTAGCTATCTATATCGATCAAGTGTCGTCTAAAGATGTTAGTTCATCCATTGAAATCGTTAGGATCTCATAAAGTAACATTTTAGAGCACTTGGTCTGATCGCCTTATATGGAGATTTCTAATTTTACGTTTTTATTTTTTTGTGGATAGACCAATGAGATCCTAACGTTTCTAATGCCTGAACAAACGCGAACTAACGTCCTCACATCCATACAGCACCAGAGAAATGGTTTATTTGCTTGGTTTCTGGGTGAACTAACGAGCGTGAAGACAGCCGCCTCCATGTATGAAAAAAACAAAAATTACGAAATCGGCCATTTGCTGTCGAGTGCCTGCAAGTTAGCTATCTGTATCGATCAAGCGTCGTCTTAAGATGTTAGTTCATCCATTGAAATCGTTAGGATCTCATAAAATAACATTTTAGAGCACTTGGTCTGATCGCCTTATATGGAGATTTCTAATTTTACGTTTTTATTTTTTTGTGGCTACACCGATGAGATCCTAACGTTTCTAATGCCTGAACAAACGTGAACTAACGTCCCCTGATGCGTGGATATTTTTAGATTTGACAATTTCGTAGTGGGCGGGTTGGCGTGAAGACAGCCACCCCACTTTAAAAAAAAATAAAAAATTACAGAGTCGGGTCCTTACGATATTTTATAGTGAACAAACGTGAACTAACGATTATCTAGCTAAGTGAATGGTCAAAAGTGGAAAAAAGTGGTTTGGGGTGGTTAGCGTGAAGACAGCCACCCCATTTTGTTTTTAAAAAAAAAATATGACAGAGTCGGATCCTAACGATTTTACCTACTGAACTAACGTGAACTAACGATGAACTAACGATATACATATGCCATTTGCGGGCAAACGATTTGGGGTGGTCAACTTCACAACCATCTTACACTCTATGTGCATGAACGTCAATTTCAAAATGTCGAATCATATCGCTAAAGTACAAATTACAAAGCTAAGCCATATTTAATATGTTACCATATCTCCTTTAAATTATTAACTTGTAAATGTCACTCAATGTATCACAAATAGAAGAGGATTTTCCGATAGAATGCCATGATAAAGCCCAAGGTATTGGTAAATTGAAGACATGTCACACAAAGCCCCATACAATTAGCACCCAGGCCAGTGATTTAAAAAGGGATTTTAACTTTCTTGGTGCGGATCCCTAAAAACACGCTCTCGTTTTGAGCAAAAAATCCCACGCTCCATCTGTTACCGAGGCACCTCGTACCGTTTGCAATTGTATCTCGTACCTCCGGAATAAATCATATTAACGTCGCACCATGTGTAATATATGACTTCTTAAATAATAAACCGGTCGGACTCGGAAAACAAGAAGTTTCATTATCAAAAGCTAAAACCTGACGAAAATTTCTGTTGACTTTGGGCTTAGCGTTGAATATTGCAAACTGTGTCATTGGACGCAGGCTCGTAGAGTAAAGATACAAATGATTTATTTCATTACTTGGGATCTGAATCTACAGTTCATTACGCAGGATAATAAAAGAGTAAAGTCAGGAATCCTTCATGCTAGTAAAAACTGTATTATGGCAGGATGTAGGACGAATTTTCTGCAGGATGGATGAAAAGAGAAGATTTAAAAAATACATATATCCTACTGACTTCGCCGTCGCCACTTATTTTTTTGTGTTTCTGAATTACATTTCCTTAAAAAATATGGCTAAATTCGGATAAAAAACTGAATAAGCAATCTCAATAATCTCATTTCTTAAGTTTACCATCACGTATACCCCATTAAAGGCGGCATATTAAAAGTTCTTCGCAAAACGACAAATGTACTAATAACTTCTCGGTCTCATTTGACTAATTTCCGTTCGATGCTGTTTAATATATTTGGACTTAATATTATACGGCCCAAGGTTGCTTTTGAATTATAATTAAATAAGATATGAGTTTTGGAAAATATTCAAATGCCTCTGGTCTGGCTTCAGTTATGTGAACCTTGTAATTACAAACGTGACTTCTGTGTTTCGCTCTAAAACATCTCACTTACGGCTACACAGTGATCGGAAGATTCGGGAGATGACGGAGACTAGTTTGTCCATTGAGGGCTTGGTCTTTCAGGGTAGTTTCAGTAGATGGTATTTAGACCGGTAGGTCCATGAGGTGGACTGACCAAATCAAATCGGCCACAAACTGCCCTCTGCGCGAGAGCACCAGACGCGCGGCTGCGAGAAAAAAATGGCGCAGTGTGGTTAGGCTTGTCACAACGGAACTGGAACGACAGCCAAGAGTGTAACGACAAAGAAGAAACACAGAATTGACTCGGGCAAGGCCGGCCGGCTAACATCGCGCCGCGAACAGCATTAGTACTGTTAGCCTACGCGTCAGCGCATACCTGTGTATTCGGCTCCTTACAAAATTGTTCGGACGAAAACGTTGCGCGTTTGTAGCCATGCAGTTATAGCGGACCGCACGCGCAGCGTAGGACGGTCTTGACCCATGTCACGACGACGTACACGATAAAGATTCACTTTAAAGTATGTTACTTTGTCTAAAACTAAAATTTTCATGTACCTAAATAAAGTAACCTAAGATGTCGGAGACGTGATCAACTTTGAAAACGTCTAAATTGAAATTGATTTACTTGTGAGAAAACAGCAAATGTTGCCATCATTTGAGGTAAGAATCTTCTTTACTAAACCTGACTCGTCAGAAGTAGAACGAATATACTGTAGTTCGGAGACGTTCAATGTATACTTACTTAATTTACCGCGAATTTACGACATTATATCAATATTTTATCTAACAGAGTACGAGTACCTGGATTTATTCAATTCTAAAAAGCTCAAAGAACCCGCTTACCTACCCGTAATGTATTAAATTAAAACACCTTCCACATCCATTATCAGTATCCGGTAAATTAATTCACGGATTGGAAGTGCGGGCATAAAAACTGGAAAGTAATGTAAGCAGTTTTCTGCTACATTTTTCGACAAGTGATTAGTTGATACGGAATGCTGATTGCCGTATACGAATGTGGATTTAAGTGCTAAAATTTGTGAGTGCCACTTCTTTAGAACATTAAAAAATTGCGGTTATCATAATCTGTCTGGCATCGTTCTGCTACAACATTGTAAAAAATAACAGGGGCTAGTTTTTTTTCTAATATCAGTATCCAAGATTTCGCTACTATATCACTACTACTATGTGCTCTAAACCAAACAATCGCTACGAGGTTATTTCTCGTATAGATTAATATCGTTATTTATTTTATTTTACTGTATGCGCAAAATGTATGATGGCGTTGGTGAGTATGACTAAAATGCAAATCATTTTGATATATCTGTTCAATTTGTCAAAGTCACTTTATGCAGTTCGAATAGCCCGAAAATTGGCATAATATATTGTGTCCGTTATCGGCCGTGATAAAACCGAGATATTGTTAAATGTATCCCCGAATTTAAGCAAAATAAATCCTATCGTTGTGTAAAAATGGAATGTACATAAGGAAAAATATTTACATTATAAGTACTCGCTTTTGCCCACAGCTTCGCCCGCACATAGAGATCTTAAGTTGCATTGCATAATCTGAGTATATAAAACAATTTCGGAGCTTTTTAAAACAATATTCTAATAAAATTACTTAAAGCTGGTAACTCTAAAATGGACAGGTAGCGAGTATGTTTTACATTAAATTTAAATATACTCACTAAGTATGAAACAAAAGTAATGATACAAACGTATATAAACTCCCGTACTTATAGCCCTGTTACGAATTAATATTTATCTAGCTATAGCTAAGATATCAGAATAGGGAATAGGCTAACATTTATAAGAATACAATTTATTATATAAATATATACGGAAAACTTTAAAGCTTTTGCGTTAAAGTGGAAAGTACACACTTTCACGTTTATAATATAAAACATTTTAGCATTTGTTACATAAATATGTATTACATAAGAATTCCTATAAAGAAGGCTAAGAATGCAATACCCAGTAAAAACAAGAAGCGGCTTACCGTTTAAAATGTCTCGGCATTTTTAAAAGTACGACAGGGATACTATTTGAATGAAACTTTAATTGCAGTCGCAACGAGCTCGGAGCCATCTTGGTTTCATTTGAAATCTAATCTAATTTTAATCCTAGTTCACAATCAATTCCACTACGACCGTACTTTGAGGCTGATTGTTATCTTGTAGAAGTTATAAACTTATATTTGTTTGCTAGTTCTCAACAAGGTTATTTTCCCAAGATGAGTTAGTTTCAGTTTAAACTTTTATGATAGAAAGAAGTTGTTTTACATAGAAAATTCCCGTGAGCATAATATATTATAATAAATAATATCAATAGGTAAGGTTTAATCACGGGCCTCACGGCGTTAAAGTCGGATATAGCTCCACATGTTTCGAGTCGATTCTCGATTATTAACCATGAGCGTTCGATTATTAAAAATGCGACGCAATACAAACGCGTGCGAGTGGCTACGATCGGGCGCCGAAGGCTAAGCTGTGCACCAAGGTGTGAGTTGACGCGTCTATGCGCTTCATATGCTTATGCTTCTTCACTCATCGCGCTGTGAGCCCACGGCCTGATCCAAAAAGGGAGAGCGGTCCGGGGGGTCACGAGTTATGATCCCCCTGAGTTCGAATTGGAGTCTGTCATGTGACTATGTGACCCCCCTGACTCGAAAGCTGAATCCGTGAGTGATCCCCAGTTTATAATACGACCCAGTTCTATTTATAAACTCACAGCCCATATGGGCAATGCGAAAGCAAAACCAACAAAAATGCCCCGTTTACCGGAGCGGTTTTAACTTCCTCCCTGTAAGTGGATAATGATCTCGCTTCTCGTTCGGCCCGCTGCAATTGGCGCTTTTTGTGGCATTTCCGCTCTATTCCTAAGACATTGGACCTGTTAAAAAAGTCTCGAGACACCTGACGACTGGTTTCATATCTTGGTTGTAAATGAGCGGTTTATCGGTCTAGTTGTATGCTATTAGTGTGCAGTGTAACTTACTATTGAATATTGGTTATTTAGTAAACGCGTTAAAAATACGATAAAAATAGAAGACGGAAAAAATTTGGTTACCTTCGTACGGCATGAGGCTCTTATAAACAACATCATAGAAAAAAATGCAAGCGAGGAAGCAGAAGACAAAAACCAGAACAAATTGTCTACAATCTTCTAAAGTCCTTCTATCATCCTATTTAGTCCTCTTAATTGCTGAAGGTCGTAACCGTCTTTGTCATCATCATTCGCTTGCCCTTATCCCATTTATTTGGGGTCGGCGCAGCATGTTTTCTTCCTCCATTCTTCCCTATTACTCGTCATCTCGTCGTTTACTTCCTTCTTATTCATATGATCTTTCACACAATCCATCCATCTTTTCTTTGGCCTTCCTCTTCTTCTATATCCATCCACATTTATGCTTAACGCTTTTCTGGTTACGTGGCTTTCCTCTCTTCGCATCACGTGCCCATATCCGTCTTTGTATGATCGGTATCTTTGGAGATCGGAATCCAAATAGGTACTATCTATATAACTAGACTCCAAGCAAATATATATGTAGGTAGGTACTAAAATTGTATTAAAAAAAGGTTTAAAATATTTGTTTTTTCATTTTTAACATTGTCATGTCCTTTTTACAGAAAAAATGGTGCAACTACGACATTTTTGTTTAACAATAAAAAAAACTCGTCCATACATATGGAGATAAGGCTGAAATGTGTTAAACCTTAAATTCCTTGTGTTAAAGGTGTTTGATTTATCCCTAATGTTGGTAGGTAAAAGTAACTTTAATAATATACATATATGCAGGGCTAAGGGGAAGACTGGCCTAGACACATTTATAAAATTTTAATTTGCTTCCAGACAACAATTGAGTTGTAAAATTACCTTATATCTATATGACGTAAGTAAGTACCCCTGTTTTAGATTCTCATATCAAAAACTGAGAAATGTTTTGACCATAGACTAAAAAACATAAATTTGAAAAAAAAAACTAAGTCTGGTTTTCCCCCCTTCATATGCATCCGGATTATTATGTTTTTGCCACACACCTGTCAAAAAACAATCATTCCTCACTTTGCTCATCGTATTGTAACCGTTTTTGTCTCTTTTCACGGCTTTGATGAAACGTGCGATTTACATTTGCCTAATTAGTTGCGCACGAATGCCTTGATCAGATAGGTTTTTATCTTACTCACTCACGCACAAAAGGACGTATGTGACGGGGAATTCGTTCTAAAATAAACCCTTTTTATATAAGCACGGTGTACAGGTCTTCAGTTCAATGCCTTCAGTTCTCTTTGAATCTTTGTATTCGAATAACTTCTATTATAAATAATTTCAGTATATTACATGTTTCGTGAATGTAAAATATACACTTTCTGACTTAAATTTTCGAAGCGTGATTTTTCCAGACAAGCTTTGACCTTGGATACGGTGTTCAGAAAATAACAATATATTTAAACCTTGCTGTTATTATGCTATTTTTTATTTCTTAATTTCTATGTATGTTAAAGCTTAGGACAATATCATTATAAAGAAAAAAGTAGACGATGTATTAGCGAGTTATTAAGTTTTATAATATACTAGCTGCACCGCGCGGTGTTACCCGCTCATCCCACGGGAACACCACATTGTTTTGAGATAAAAAGTAGCCTATGTGTTAATCCAGGGTGCCAGCTACCTTCATACCAAAATTAGTCCAGTCGTTCGAGCGTGAAGAACTAACAAACATACACATAAGCACACTCATAAACTTTCGCCTTTACAATATTAGTGCGATTTATGGAAGATCTAAGTGAGTCTTGGGCAGGGCACCCAGGAACCAGGAGAAAATAGTCCGGGACATAGGGTTTTCAACTGCACTATTCCGAAAATGACTGAAGTGTTCCGGAATCAACAGGGATTAAAAAACCCTTCTAGCGGTTTAATTGAAACACTTATAAAGATTTTGATTATTGAAATGTCAACGTCACTAGGCGCCGTTGACGTTGTGGCTCAATTTTCCGACCTGATATGACGATTGTGGCGGTAAAAAGGTTAAAACAGAAAACGATACGCAAATCGGGGTTTGGGCCTCAGAGAAACTCCTCTGGTACCTACCTAACTTCGGTAACAAATTGCGGTGTCATTTCTTGTGCCTAAAACCCTTAAAATTCTACAACTGCGTAATCGGAATCCCCGGCAAACAGAACCAGTTATACCTGTTTTTATTTCAGAGTATTGTCCTTATATTGAATATCAATATCACGTAATCTGATGCCTTTTTCTTACGATAACAAATGTGTTTTCATAAACAGAGCGTATGTTATCTTTGTACATTAATATTGGGCATCGGAATGGGCAAACGGAGTATTTTATTGGGTTTCTAACTATCTGGTGTTTAACTGTTTATTAATAGACTTGGTTATTTATTTATAATAGTTTGGTGATCGTATGATAATTATAACTGTTCTAAATATACTTATACTTTGATATTTAAATATCAATTAACTCTTAATTAGGAGTTTTTTTTTTCGAGATTAGAGAGATTCGTGGTTGTCCCCGTAGTGAAAGTTGCTCAGTGTTATCCTCCCCAGTACCCCTTTCACTCCTGAACCAGGACCCAAAAAACACCCTGTATAAATAAATTCTGGGTCAATCTGACACTAACTGATTTGTACTTTAAATAAATAAATATCGGATAACGTCACACAAATCGACCTAATCCATACTATCCATACTAATATTATAAATGCGAAAGTGTGTCTGTCTGCCTGTTACCTCTTCACGCTTAAACCGCTGAACCGACTTAGATGAAATTTGGAATGGAGATAGTTTGAGACCCAGGAAAGGACATAGGTAGGATACTTTTCATCCCGAATAAATTTAGTGTTCCCGTGGGATGAGCGGGTAACACCGCGGGGCACAGCTATCTTAAATAAGGTCTAGTACAAGTGTTGATACTAGGCGACGATATATTATTGTTTAATAGATAAATATATTCTTAAATTAAATAATCCATGACCCAGAAAAGAAAATTCGAGTTCATCACACAAATATTTGCCCGTGTCGGGATTCGAACCCAGTACCTACCACCAGCTTCATTGACCGTTGTGCAACTAACTTAGCTAGTCGCATCTGCAGTCTACGATTGGGTATTTTTGAAAAGAGTACTTCGTTTTGGCAAGCACTGGTCATAATAAATCTTTAAATACATGGAACTTGTTTAACAATCCACAGCCATTCTATTATTCTTCCAATTTTATTACTGCTTTGAATAAAAATACGGTTGACCAGAACGACTTTATCATTCGTTTCTGCATTTTACTTAAATAATGAACTGATTCGGATATATTACAAAAAAAAAAGTTTCGTTTATAAATTACCATCTAGAACATAATTTATTAACACAATCTACTGGTTTAACGCGTGCCAAGAAAACTCTTTTTTTGTTTTGCAATTTGTTTTAGTTAATTTATCGAGACACTTTTTTATTCAACTCGATTTGCATTTGACATCTGTGAACTTGAACTTTTGAACGGTACTACACAACACACGTTAATATCCCGGGCTGATAGTAAAAATAATTGACATTACATGTTTCATAAATTTATAAAATTAACAGCGCCCTCTCTCGCTTGCTCGTTCACTGCTGTAAAGTAGTCCGGTAAGATGTAAATATTAACGTATTCACATAGGGCTCGCTACGGTGTAAAAACCTTTCAAATAAACAATGCAAAGATAGATCGACACACGAAAAAAAGGAAAAATTCGAAAGGTTGGTTGGAGTTCGGGTAGCGAAGTGGTTAACGCATTGGACCGGAAATCCAGAGGTACCGGGTTCGATTCCCGGTCTCGTCCCCCAGGTAACTCATTGAAATTTTTCTTTGAACTTTGATATCTTTGTATAAATAGTTTAATTTAATTAGTGTTAAATACGTGCACCCCGGGGTATGATAAGGAGCTCAGTAACAGCCTATTTACTTTAGCAACACCACTATATAGTAGGTTGTATTTTAGTCGGCAGAGACTGGGAAAGGAATTAAAAATACCGGAGAGCGAGTCTGACTCATCCACCGACGGTTCCGTACAAACACTTATCCTATCTTACCTGGCCGGGTTACCTAAGGTAGGTTTGCACGCCCCACTTAAATATTTATTTAATTTTGTTTTTTAGTATTTGTTGTTATAGCGGCAATAGAAATACATCATCTGTGAAAATTTCAACTGTCTAACTATCACGGACAGCGGAGGTTTGATAATAGGGTCACGTTTTTACCGTTTGGGTACGGAACCCTAAAAAATAAAGTGCGGCGCAATTGGTTGTAAGACATGTGAGGCATGGCGCCGCGACGGACGAAGTGGTGGATAAATGAGGGTTAAAAACCTAAAAATAAAAAATAAATCGGCCATTATGAAAAAAATCACGAGTCAACAGCTCCCAGAGCCACTGGTCTGTACTTTATAAACAATGCAATTGCATAAATACTTGTCCAACTGTACATAACAGTTCAATAATATAACTGTAAACAGTAGATAATTATTCTGGTCACGTCGGCCGCTAACACGCATAGCTTCAGCGCAAAAACACATCCGCTATCAATCTTCATTCCAATCTGAGTATACGTATATTTTCTAGAATATATTTAGTAGGTTTATAAGAAACCTCGAAAATCCTGGCAACACCCACAACGGCAAACCCTGATCGTTAAAAGTGTGCGTTAAATCTAAATACATCTCTAGAGGTTAGTTTAAACTTTAATGTTTTTTTCGGCGTATTAAACGATGTAAAGTTATGTGTCCAGTCCATAAGTATGCAAATCAGGAATAAACGTTTTTTATAGACCGAACAAGCGAGGCGTCTGCGTTTCAGCTTTGCCAAAAAATCTTTCCATGTCCGGATCCGGATGTTTGCATCTTTAGTCCGTGTCGTGAATTTTTGTAAGCAGGTTTAAAAATGATACAGTTTTTTTTTAGGTCAATTCATCGTAGCTTTTCAAAATGGCTGAAATGGGTCATTGTCAGTTCAAAAAACAAAATTTGTCCCTTCGGTGGTCAAAAGTTAAGAGCTTGTATGAATCTAGGTTATGTTGCTGTTACATCGGATTATAGAAGAGGGAACGTTCTTTATTCTCACAGACATTTATAAGAAAATTAGGCCCTGGAATCGTTAATTTTGCAAATGTCCACCGGAAAGACGCGAACCTAAATCTGACAATGACCCAAATATGTAAAACCTAGCCAAGTGCGACTGTGCGAGTCTGAACTTAGAAGTTATTTTTGTCATAAATTATAACTACTATTTTTTTACACCATTAAATCTCAGCCTAAGATGATGACGTTTTAGCAAGGCAATCAGCACGTCTTGTTGTTTCCAGGAATACAATAACTGCCTTTATGACTAACCGACGATAAAATGTTTCATTTATTTCTGTGTCTGCAAACTGTGTAATTTAGCTTTGACAACACCGGAATCAGTTGCTTCTACATAGCTATATTTTTATCTTTCGGATTAGGTTTCTAAGTCCCAAGTAGGTAAAGTTCAAAATCTTTGCCGCCTTAATGAGCCAATGTTCCAATAGTTGACACTCTCTCTGTTACAGTGAATTAAGGTTGAAGGTGCAGTGCAAAATTGGGACAGTGGCAACCTATAAGACATTTCTCTTATAGTGCATTCATTATTTTGTCAAAACCGTTTCCAATAGTTCTCCGAATGAGCTAAACCCTAAATTTTATATGTAAATAATTGCAAGGCAGCTAAACATCCCACGGTTTTAACTAGTCAGACGAGACTAAAATTTAATTCTTTGTGCAGAATTGTTTTATGGCCAACAATTGTTTGTATCGGTGTATCGGTTATTTACAGGTTTTAGCAGACTTATATTCTTTGTCTAGATATTTTAGACAAAGGTTTAGTAGGAGTCTCTGAATGGCATGTCTAGGCGGTCTTTATTCGTACCTATTAATAACCCTAATGTTTATTTAAAAAAACTGAGATACGATGCTTCAGTTTTTCCATGTTAATCCATCATAGAAATCAATACCTATTCAATACCTACCTCGTATTTTCAATTTGATACTTTAACCCATCTCCGAGGAAAAGTGAAAATGTGAGCTGCAGACAACTTTAAGAATTTTAAGACCGGAACTTTAAACACAAAATATATGAAAGGACCAATAGCGCTAATAAGAGATTCTTTTAAAGTCAAATCTTGAAATAAACAGATACATTACTATGGGTTGCGACCATTTCTAGTTAGGTACTAAACTTGTTTTTGCTTATTGGGTAGCTCCAAATTTTTACACTGTGTTTATTTATCACAAACCTTATTGATGCTTCAGTAAAATTTGATCCGATACCTGTGCAGAACAAACGTAAGCGTTTCCTTAAGTTTATTCCCAGGACTTGTCTTTCGAATGTGTTCCCACGATATTATGACGACAAGAATAATATGATCCTTTATGTCACACGAAATAATGGGAAAGACTTAGTAGCCGCGCTGATCCACGTAACATAATAGCATAACGTGAGCATTCACATGTGTAATTGTATTTGGTTGTGACAAATTTTGTTCATCAATTAGTGCGGTATTTTCTAAACGGTTTATAATTATGAACATAGTCAAGAGATTTGAGATGAAAATAGTAACATTCAACTTGGGGAGGCTACTCAGAGGTTCATATTTGGAGACTCTCCCGCTCTTCTTTCAAACAATACTTGAATGAACTCTAGGGCACAATAAGAAGTTAAACTGTTGAACCTTAGAACAGTCTCCCTTGCCATACATTCAGTTTAATTACCACCAAACATACAAGAGGTAAATTCGGATAAACATTTACAGTATACAGAACTAAGCTTGCACTGCCAGTGAATGAATATGGATAGCCAGCAAAGCCAAGGTTACCCACATTTCAATTGTCATTGTCAATTATACAACGAACACTCCACAACGGGAGTCTTTTGAAGCTCAGGTTACCAACATACCAGCAATAATTACGAGAAAATGAGACAACAGTGAGAAAATGTAAGAACAATAGAATCCCAGACTTATTGATTTCTTTGTAGCTCGCACTAACAATGACTAGACACGAACTTTGAACCCCGACGAGTCCCAAATATTACTCCAAACAAAATATATTAAAATTCATAAAGGCAATAAAAACGAAAGTAATACGGTTATGTGAACGAACCGAGACCAAGTGAATGAACAAACGTTATCTTGGTAAAATTCAACAAAACATTTCAACTGTTATTTGATCAGTTCAGAATAAATTAACGGGGTGATTGCACTTAAGATACCTATCTTCTGTAAGGCGTATGACTAAAATGTTCAACGGAATCCTCGGACCATTAGCTACTGTGATACATAATTTACCTTAATTCATATCGGCACTTAAAACAGATCCGTCAATTTTGTGCAATGACTCATCACGTGAAGCGACCAATCGGAAAGGACATTTCTTAAAGCTAAATGACTCCAAGCATGAAACTGTTCAGTTAAAAGTATTCCGTCCAAATGAAGAATTAATTCTCAAGTATCATAGAAGGGGAAGATTGGCCAAGAAAATGAGATTGCGGATAGTAGGCATTATTCGACAGTTTTGTATATATATATATATTTAATGGAACATTAGTTTCGTCGACAATTTTTCCCCGAAGGCATTTTTCGGTCCAAGGGAAGAATACTTTCGAGTAAACGAAACATATAGCTACCAAAGCTTTTCGAAATCGAACCAATAATGCACACATGACGAACTCTTCACCGTAATACGTTATGTAATTCCACGTGAGTTCGAATTCCAATACCCAACATTCTGAAAGGTGAAACAAACCTCAGACTAATATGTCACTAGCGCAAGGGATAGTTTCAAGAGATGCAAGATGTTACCAAGTTTACGATACTGCACCTACATTCCGAGGCGCATCCATCTGTTGTCTTGGCAAAGTTTATTGCGCCGAAACAATGCAACATTGTATAGGGATATGAATAATCTTTGCTGCAGCATAATTCTGTCGTTCCGAACTCCACAGTTGCAACATCTATCTAGAATTCATAGCGAACAAGAGCATGGATCTTTCCAACCCCCTGGTTACGTCCCTACGTATTCTTTAATAGGTTACAAATTAAATTACCAGTGATTTGTTGAAAGATACACTAGGACCAGAGAGAATGTGACAGTAATGTATTATTCTAATATAATATCCCAATGTTGTTTACTCGATCCTCTCGAAGCCGTAATTCACACTCAAATATGCTCTAGGGGGTCGTTTTTGTCAATGGGCAACTGTCGCGTTTGCGGATCCCTGAAATCAGAAGCGCGTCCGATTCGGAGCTCGGCACGAGAGTGGCACCGTGAAGGGAGCAACGCCCCTGCACCTGCCGCCTCACGATCTGACATTCCAGCATCCGTTTCTTCGGATTGCGAATTCGGAGATCTACGACGCCGATTCGTTGAGCGATTTATCCACCGATTCGTGCAAGACTTCACTTATGGGGAATTCAAACATATTTGAGGGTATGATGAATATGTTTCACACACATGCGCAGTCAGTTGTATCACCCCGATTTAGGATTAGGTATAGGCTTAAGTTAGAAGCTTAAATACGTGCCAAAAAACGTTACGTCAGTTGGCTGAGCATTTGGCCCAATTATAAAGGATTTGAGCTCCTGAAAGAGCTTAGCGCACACGCCACAATTTCATTTAGTAAGGCTAATAGACACTTTGCGTGCACTGCAGCGTTTAACAGCCTGAGTTTTGCTCAATTTAAGTCGTTACGAACAATTTAATGGAAATTAGAAATTCTTTGAGCATTCATTGTTTACAACTAAATTTGAAACATTTTGGAAAACATCTTATTTACCGTTGTAAACTTGTTAGGTACTTACACTAAATGTTGGAAAGCTCTTTTTAAAGAGCCGCCCTCGATACTATAAATTAGTTTAGAAAACTTGAAATTGAAAGGTTTAAACCCGTCACTAAGTGAAGAAACTGAGATCCACGAAGAGCTAAACTTTAACAAGTTGGACATAAATCCCTGAATAGATCTATTGTTGTGAAACTTTGGTTTAGAAACTTAAAACTAGGTGCGCGTCGTTAGCACGCATCTATCTCGCGGATCATACAAATTAAAACGGTCAACACTTCGAAACCGACACAAATCCATTAAACCATATCCACACAAAAACATTTGCACTAGCGCGCTCAAGAAGACTGTTACGAAAGGCGCCGCGGACCGTGAACATTCCAACAGTCACTGAGCATGAGGCAACTAGAACAGACAAAAACAACAATACACACTTTTATCTGGGCAGGGCTTTCTTCGAGATAACAGGAACGGTGTGGCAAAAACTCATTCAAGTTTACGGATCAATGAAGTTTTTTCTGACGTGATCCGTGCCCGAAATTTTAAATGTATTGTGAAGTTTGAAACTGCAATCAATTCACATGACACGTATTGTCCAAAAGTATGACTTCGATTTCTTTGAAACACGAAAACCTAAGCTAAAGCGAAACGATGTTCCGCATGCAAATGACTTGAAACACAAAAGGCATTATCACTGGGTTGGAGTCACGAGATCAAGGCAACTCTTCTACTTCAGAATGACCAGACTGTGCTAGACAAGACTTTTGAACATAGGTATTGTAGGTTAGTTATACAACATGCACACCAAAAAAGTTTACAAAAGAAACACAGATACAATACAAACAGGGATGATCCGTATCTTCTGACTATGCATTTTTGTTCATATAGCGTTTGGCTTTTATATTAATTTTGCGAACGGCCAAAATTTTGCCGAATATTTTTCAGAAACAAAGTTTTGTGGGTGCGCGCGCACGTGCGCTACATCACCGAAGGTCATTAGGCAATATTATAGCAATCCCATCCCATTCAAGTTAAAAGTGGTTCATGCGTTCAACAGCTGCGTGGACATACTTCCACCCGATCCCCCATTCTTCACGGCACCGTTAATGACCGGCGCAGCGCTTCCGTGGCAAAACGGCTACAATGATTCCGTAATTAACACTATTCGGAGCACACCGCTCTTCCACGACGGCCTTGTTTTTTGTTAATGGGCAGGTGCTAGTGGACGAACTCCAGGCTCCGACAGCGGGAATCACTAACCTGTAGGAGGTTGAAAAGGTCGACAAAACAATAAACTTTAATCTACATCAAAAAAACCTCATTAAAATGTGGAATTAAAACTAAATTACTTACAAATATGAGGCGTCATTAGAGAAACGAATGTTACAATAAAATACATTGATAATGGAAATTGTTCCATCGCCCAAAGGGAATCTGGTTAGATAGGACGAGCTAAATTGTGATTGTACCGAATATTCTTATTTGCCTAATCTAAAATTCCCAGCCAGTCGTTTTCCATTTACGAAGGGCTTCTCCCAGGGGAAAGAGATTCAGATGATTCTTTAAAATATCAATAAAATTCGTATAGCTATTGTCGAATTGCCATTTAATCTTTCTTCTTTCTTAAAATTGAGGCAATCAAATTATGTCTTGTATAGGATTATTCATCAATCGCATTCATCGAACTCCCAACGATGTGCTTCGTAGAATTTATCTTGATACATTTTCTACATCTCGCATCAGTCATGGGCTATTTTTTGTTAATCGATGAACGCTTTTATTAGACATGCGTGAGATAAGTGTATCGAGCCACAGACGTTTCACTTCCTTTCTTTTTGTCCGCATAATGCAAATGTCTTCGATCGTTCATCCCACATCTGATGTTATTTCGTACTTACTTATACCACCTTATACGAGTACACACCATAACTTTACGAGCATCCTATCAACTATGTTTAACTTTATTCCATTGTGAATTTTATTCCGTTCACAATTAGGTTACTTATTCGATTGTACAACCAAGAAATTATGAGATTCTAAAAGTAAATTATCGATATATTCTGTTCGCTGCGGTGCAGCATTTAAAATATCGGCAAAAGAACATAGTTTATGATCATGATTGAATGCAGTTGATGTCTTTAGTTGATACTAGAATTGAACTGAATGTAGATGTAGAAGCTGGATTACGTTATTAAGCACTTAAAGTTTGTGAGAGTGTTTGTTACTTGTTCACGCTCAAACGGCTAGACCAACTTTTATGAAATTCGGTAAGGAGGTAGCTGACACCCTGGATTACCACATAGGATACATTTTATCTGATAAACCGCGGGAAATACCGCGAAGCGCAGTATATGATATGTATTAAATTTTTCCAGTTCCCTTCTTTTCAACTGACTTAAAAAACCTTTCTTGCCAGAATTGGGATAGGATGGAGTCCATGAATAAGTGACAGAAATCTTAATTGTTTGTAGGCATACATAAATAGTTTGGACGAAACTCAAAATAACTAATGCAATTGTTCCTAGAACGTTCAAGTACTTTTTTTGCTAGAAGCGATTAGGAAGCCTTTGATGATTGGGGTCGTGGAGTGGTTTGGTTGACTCGTTGGACAGGTAATTCGGACGGGTTCTATTCCCGCCATTTTTTTGTGCTTCGAAGTTCGTATCAATGTTTCAACAAATAAAATGTGGTGTCGCCCCATTAAAAAACAATAAAACATTACATGTTTCACAAATACACTCAGATAATTTGTTGATTTTGCACTTCCATATTTCTTGGTTCACATTGTTCTGTATGCACTCTTAGAAAGCCCACTCTTCACATTTACAATGGCAACATGAGAAATCTCCGATATCTCAGTATCGAAAGCAAAGCCGTGGCGTGTGAAGATTATTGATACAATGAAATGCAGGTATAAAATGTTGTTAGCTATCTAGAATTTCCTGATACTTAAACGAGAAATTCAATCGCAGGAAGAAACCTATAAAGTTACGCTGAATATAGTCTATAAGGGTATTTCATATATTGTATCGTACACGCAACACCAAGTTATCACTTGGATTTCGTACTTAAAAACGAGGACCAATCAAGCAGAATTTTTAACCGTTGCAACATATTGTAAGGGAAATGATCCATTCATTCTTACTTTCATACCGAGTTTAGGATATTCAAGCGATTTCCAACAGTGAACCGTTAAATTTAAGGACTAGTTTATCGTGTATATTGTGGCACTTACGTTCTTCTGGTTATAGGTAGCGATGCGGGAACGGACGTTGAAAAAAAAGGGGCACGGCGGGAACACACCTGACAGTGCGGCCGTCCAAGTCCAAAAGAACGCATGTGTGTTACATAATGTACGAGACTTGTGACCTTTTGAGTTAGGACGGCAGAGTAGTGTTGCCAGTTTTTGAAAGGAGCGAGTGAATGGCGGCCGAGGACAATGGTGTGTTTGAATTTTGAATTTGGAAGAGATTTTAAAAACTTTAATTGTTAGTATTTTTATTCATAGTGCACATTTTGCTAAAGATGTCTACAACGGATAATCATATAGTATAATGTATGTATTTGAAATACGGACTTCAACAATTATACTGTACTAGTGACCCGCCCCAGCTTCGCATGGATGCAATGCTGATAAATTATGCATGTATATAAAACCTTCCTCTTAAATCACTCTAAAATATAAAAAATAAACCGCATCAAAATCCTTTGCATAGTTTTTTAAAGATTTTAGCATACATAGGGACAGACAGACAGACAGACAGCAGGAAGCGACTTTGTTTTATGCTATGTACTGATTCGAAGTAATTCGAAAGAACCGTTACGGCATTTTAATTGCATAAATACGTATACTTTTTTTTGATAGGCATCAAATTCAAGAGGGCGAATATAAGGCCACATATATTTATACAATGTGACTAAATCCAGCTCGTTTATCAAAAATAGATTAAAATGGCTGCAATAAAGCCAAGATACAACACGGAACGCCTTGTCCAATTAGGGCCTATAGATTTGTTTTCCAAATTCAAGAACAACATTGTCCAAGTTCGACAGTTGAGGTAAAGAGCGAGCGTCTTATTAATAACTAACTGGCCTGAGTAGTTTGACCGTTCTAACTTAGTTAACGTGCAAACTTCAAACAACACAAATTACCACGTAGGGCGCCATTATAAACGGACCTACACGTACACATATCTACCTACGCTGAGATCTCATTGTTTGTAGAGATGGATACAGAAGGTTCACTCTTTTGATAGTAGGTAGCTAAAGCCGCCTGAGAACTATATTTTCTTAGTTACTTGTCTAAAACGCGATGCAATTAATTTGTCATCGGACGTGGCGATGCGCCTGACTGATGCGTGTGAATGGTTACGAACGAGTCCCAAATTGCCAGAACAAAATTGGAAGCCGGAGTCGTGGACAAACATCAGCTATTAAAGCGGCTCGTGGTGCGCAGTGAGCCCCTTATACCAAATACGATGACAGGCTTATCATGTTGACAAATTATAAAAAACCAACCATAAAACATACACGTCATTACTAATTTGAATAAGTAACATTTCATTCAACATCACCATAAGTTTATTTAACAAGCGTCAACGTAATAGACGAGTCATTCACATTGTATCCCAACATCGTTACATCATTCAGTTCAGTTCAGTGACAGATCAGTCAACTCCTGCGACCATTCATTCGCCCACACCGACCGTTGCGTTCCTTTCCTAAACTCGTTCTTTATGTTTTAAAATTCGAATCGTACCTTCCGTCCTTTTTTAGGAGCAATGGCAATTACCGGATATCTTACTAAAAAAAGGTTGTTTACTTTCCCGTTTAGCGCTGTAATGTTAATTTATGATTCAAATCCGCAATCGTAAATGGAATAACCTGTGTTTTATTAACAAGTTTATATTTAAATTTCAACAGATTAAGTAAACAAAGCGTTAGTCTGTATTAATAAAATTTCGGCGACACAATACTGATTGGTAACAACCTCGAAAGACCCGAGGCACTTTTCGTGTTTTTGAACCCGAAACCGAACCCGAAATAGAACGAATGTTTAAAAATTAATTCGGCAAACGAGCCGATTTTAGGCCGTTACTTGGGCCTTGAGAAACAAGTGACTTCTATGGTTAAACATGACTGGAATCATAAGATGTTCTTTTATAACAGAGATAATAAAAACTCACCTATAATCTCGTTATCTAACTTTGTATTTCAAAATGGTTTCCCCTGTCTCTGAAACAAGACAGGTCGATTGTACAGCGGTATTCTGCGTCCGTTCGCGGCATTATATTATTTGCATAAAGCTTACCTTGGGAGTCGAGTGAATCCTTAATAAGTTTACGGTTTTACATCGAGCACGGTACACTTTCATTATTGTTATAGGGATCTTGTTCCTAATCCTGAGGTTGAAAATATCGAAAAATATCGGACGGGACCGCCATCCCTACTGTTTATCGCGCCGTTTGTTCTTTGAGATACTCCGGGATAGAAGAAAGTAAATGTATACTTACTTGATTATGATTATGGAGCTGTAAATCTCGCGACTTTGCTTTGAACCTCTATATCTATGCCAATTGGAAAAAAATCAACACACTCGAAAAATTCTATATTATCAACGAACTTACCCACAACATTTCATGTGAATCGGTTGAGAAATGCGACCTCTAGGCGAGAACAGCCGTAAATCCGGACATACGAACATCCAAACATACGATTTTTTTTGGCCATACTGAAACGGAGAAGTTTTGCTCGCTTCGCACGCTTCGCATGATCGGTCTAGAAACATGTAATAATTAAATGTCTGTACATTCAAGAGAAATATGTTACGAAACACAAGTGAAATATGCTATATAGAGGTCAAAACAGCGGGTTATAATTTTACTATTTAAAATTTGACAACACACCAGTGATCTTTGATATTTATGAAATATCTTCGTTTTATGCCGCAAGAAAGAAATTCCTACAGGATTCCGAATTGGAATATTTGGAAGTCACATTTTTGCACGGTAGTGGTTCATTGTGATTTGTGGGACATCTTGATGCTTTGATTCTCAAATGAATTCAGAATAATTTAGACACCACACGACTTGAATTAAACAATCACACACACACTGCTGCATGAGCGTCGTACCGAATTTAAAGGTTTCCAATTTAATATGTAAGACTAGACCACTCCAATAAAATAACAAATACAGCAGAAATTCTAGTTTCCTTCGATCCTCAAGTGTAAGTTCCAACGCAACAAAATGTACCATTTCACAATTTCCATAAACGCGTTAGTGAACTAAAAGCAAAAAGCAAAGTTAGACTGATTCAGTTCCTAAAGAACTCATGCTATTGCACATTGTATATTTGCAGCTTCGTCCGCGTAAAAGTGTTTTTCTTTACCATAGTCGGATAAAAATTATCCTGTAACTATCTTTGCCATCTGTAATAAACATGTTTTAAATCCACCAAGCCGGCGTGATGAAATACCATTCTAATCCTGCATCGCGCTGTTAAGATTGTTCCTGAAATAATGACTCTTTCTGAAAATCTAGAAGGTGTGAAATCTGATCATCGATACTAATTCAGAAGATTATAATAGTATCTAGATAAGGTGGGATAAGACTATCACCGGGAGAAGACTGCCACTAACTAACTAACTATTTTGGCCCATTGACCCAAATAGGATCTTAACCTCCGAAACGAGAGCTCGCCACTTGCCTCGATCCTGCGCAGTTTCTCGCCAGTTTTCAACTGAAAAATACTGCCACAGTCCAATAAATAACTAACTGTTAGTCTTATCCCATTAGACAATAAACTATGTTAGTACCCCACCCTACTTTATAGATGTTTGTTGGATTTTAATAAAACACTCAAACATCTTCCGAAATACATTAGTCCTTATTTAGTATCTTTATTCTATATTAATATTTGCATAAACGAGAACTTATCAATTGTAAGTCACTGAATTCGAAGTGAGGCAAAAAACTGTAATGGTCTCGAGTAGACGTCTTGTCGGTTGGGAGCCAGTTGAGACCATCATTAAATGAAATCCCAGCAATCATTCATCATCATCTGTGATTTGAGCAACGCTTAGCCTGCCAAGGCGAGCTGCCGTAGGTAGTAATTGAGAAAAAAGTAGAAAGAATTATGTGATATGCAAACGAAAGGTTCCGTCGTTAAACACCTATACAAAAGCGAAAACCAATCTAAAACTAAAATGCCTGTAAATTTAATGTAAGACAAAGAAATAGGACGCCCTCAATTCGTCGGCACGTTTGTTTTGTTTTTTTTTTTTTTTATGTATGATACTCAATTACTCGAAGACGATGAACCGATTCGGATTATTAATTTCATATGGTACCTACACTTTCTAGTTGCTTTCATTGCCTCAGGTTAGGATCTGAATCTGATGATGGGATACAAAAGACATCGAGGGAACTCTAAAGGCACCTATCGTGATTTGGGTATTTTTAACTCGTTTAGTGCATCTTGTAACCGTGATTTCTTCTCGTTGAAGTTGGTTTTTTAACTGATTATAAGAGCCATTCCTTTACTTAGTATTGTATGGTACATGTAACCTGCGCAGGTCTAACCGTAAACCAAAAATATATTAGTCCAGCCAGCAATGGTCCAAAGATAAAGATTTCACTTTTAAAATTTTATAATGTTATTAACTAGAAGTTCCGCCGAAGGAACTCTAAAGTCTGCAGCGTGTATACTTTATTTTTATTTCGACTTCTGCTTCAATAATAAATACAGTCTGCAAGCTTGCAGCCGAAATTCGAGTCGATTATGATTGATTTATGTTTTTATGATCTCGATTTTGAGTTCTTATTTCAAAACAAAATTAATCGTCAGCGACGTCAACCAAATTAATTTTGAAATTGAAGTCTAATAGATTGTGCTTTAGAGATTGTACCGAGTCGATCTTTATCACGAAAGTGGCGTTTGAAAAACCGATCAGTAAGTACCGTTGCTAATTTTAGGAGAACAAATAAAGACACTACCAGTCATAGAACTTTTATTTTATGAGTAATCTATAAGCAAGCAATTTTATAAGCAAAACTCTTTGGATCTTCAGATAAACCGCCTGAGGATTGTATTTTATTGTACTATGTAAGTAGATCCGTAGAAGATAGAAGTGGAAGTAGAAGTGTTTCCGAACTAAAGAGAGAATAAGGAAAAACAGAGAGATCGAAGAGCTAAGTGCGCGAGTCTATATTATAGGAGAGACCAAGGCGTCCAGTCTCTGCTGGCTTGAGGATGTTGGTTGAGACTGTTGAGAGAATGGGAGAAGAAAACGTGCCGCGACAACCGGCTTATTTGAGACGACCGATTGGTCGAAGGTCGAAGACCCGTAGGGCGGCCTGGAGTGACGATGTCTAGAAGGATCTCAAGGACCTTAGCGTCCTGCCGAGAGCTGGCTCAGGATCACTAAGCGTGGCGTGGACTGGCGAATCGAAGGCCAAGATACAGTTTGGGTCGTTGTGGTCAAATAGTTATTTCTTATGTACCAACGAGCGAATTCCTCCTAATACAAGTTTTTAACTTAAAAGGAGGATTCGACAACTTTGTAAACTCTGTTATAAATAAATAATTTTTGATTTTTTGATTTGATTTGACATAAGTGTAAAATGCGTCGCAGTAAACTGCTGGTCGTGGGGTGTGGGGATATATACGCATGAGCACTGGAAATGGCTTAAACGTGCGAACAAAAGTAAAAGGCAGATTAAAGCACACTGCTGCACGCGGACAAGTATGATAGAAATGAGAACAAGCGATACAATTTTCTAAGAATACCTATATGTAGTTTCTTTTCCGTTATGTAACGACATAATTGTCGTGATGTAAGACAGTGGAGGTAATTGGATTAATAGGATCATTATTTTTACAAGCGCTATTCAATGCTAAGATGCAACAAAGCATTCATCTGATTGCATATGTATAAAATTAGATAATGATCAATAAGTTGTAAAAACGCACTCAACTTGGCAAAAATAAACTTAAAAACGGCATCACGCGAACTCAAAGGAAATTGCTGAAATGTGTTCCTTCATTAATGTTTCCTCTTTATTTTACTCTGTGTAATTTTAGGCACGCGATTGTAGCCCTTGGGCAAAAAACCAGTGAGCAAACGGTAGCCATTCGATATTATTAAACATACCTTTTTGTTTTGTTATCGTGTTCGTATGCAGAGGATGTCCGTTCAGACCCAAAGGGTCATTATGAGATGTAATCCATACTTTTTGCGGGCATATCCTTACCAACAAGGTCATTATAGCGGACTGGCGCCAGACATATACATTAATTTCTAGCATTAATAATTACTTGGTAATGGACATGATTACAATTTACACTGCTATTGTATCCACTAATGACACTGGCTTATACCCAGAAAATTTTACTAAAATCAGTGAAGGGAAAAGTTCTTTTTATAACTTCACAACATAGTGGCTCCACTTTGCCTGAACTGACAAGAAACCAACGGTGCCATGTCAGTTTACACTGCCATGCTGGCTCGAGAGATGGTTCTTCACGCTTCTTTTGAAGGGTCCCATGTTATATGTTACAGTTACATTATTTAATAGTTCGGCAGACGAAGGACTTGTCAAACTTCTTAAACAAGTTAATTATATAATACGAAATCATACCAACACTATTTATAGATCAGCGAGTATTTATAGAATAGCTGGCAGATAACTAAGGTCAATTGCATTTACTATGAATCAGACGCGATACTGACTATCCGTCTTAACAAGATGCGTTTAAAAGATGTAAGTACGTATCGAACCGAAAAACGTATTTAACCAACCTAAAAAAGGAGGTTCTCAATCTGACCTGTATGTATGTTCTTATGTATGTTTTTCCGCGATTATCTCGCGTTTGGCTGGACGGGTTTTGATGCGGTTAGAAAAGTATTTGTTACACGTAGGAAAAGGTTTAAGTATTGAAATCACTAAAAAACACCGACTTTTAAAATGTATAAACTGAAAAGCAAAAATAACCCATTCATGTACAGATTGCATTTGAATCACCTTTTGAAGTCGGTGCCAAACCACTCAATTATTACTATGGAAACAGATGTCACGCATGAAGCCTTTCATGGTTACTATTTGGTATTTACGAATATTTTATGTTCGATGAAGAAGTTTACATGAGGTAAACGGAATGACATCGACAAGCCCTTGTACGACTTAACTATCACAATTCATGCTGTCTAACTGTTACTGCACAGTCAGTATCATATAGTTACTAGCAACAAAAGTAACCAAATACTATATCGGAATCGGAACAGATCTTTATTTTCAAAGCTGTAACGATATATTTGGCCATTTCGACTGTAACTAACTACACGATGCTGACTGTACTACATGGATAAGTCAAGTTCGTGACAAGTACTAACAGGTCACGACATGTCTCCATTTAGAGTCAAGATGTTTAGTTGTGAATAAACAGATGAGATGAGTCACAGACGCAACGGCGGTAATGCTTCATTGCTTGTTAATTTATGACTCTTTACACACCAACTACATTGTTAACACATGTTTCTAAACTTCATAGTGAAATAAGTTGCGATGCGATGCGATATCAATCCCACTAATATGAAAGCGAAAATTAGTGTGTCATATACTCATATATGTTTGTTACTTCTTCACGCCGAAACGGCTAGACGGATTAGCATGGAATTCGGAACAGAAATAGTTAATGCCCTAACTTAACACATACACATCCAAAGACTTAAGAAGAATTTGAAGTAAACGCTACAGTTGCCGAGAAACTTCTTGAGCCTAACCTTGACTGCGCAGTAGCCGATTTACGTACAAATATGCATGCGCAGATCCGCCATTTTGGGTCAAGAAGTTTCTCGGCAACTGTACGCCCTCTGTCTATCTCTCGTCACATCTTCTGCTGCCCCAATAGCAGAAGATGTGTACTATAACGCTTCCATTATACTCGTATCGTGTAATAGTTATTTTTTTAAAGTGAAATAATCTTGTCTAGCGTGGCATCTATTTTCCATATTCCTTCCTTTTTATCTGTCCCCCTGTTGACAATTCTGATTGATCGACACAATCCTGATCTACTCTAGATCTATAACTAACAGAAGAGACTTTTCTTCTCTTCAGAAGTCACGTTATTCGAAGCGCTAGTAAAGTAGTATGTCACATTTCCTTGTTTCATTGAAATCTCCTTATTTTTTTAGAACAATACACTTCGCGTGTATTTACGAACCCCTTTCAACGTGAATATAAAGATTTATGAGACAAAGGAAGGCAAGACGTTGCGAATCTTTATGACAACTTTAATGAGAGAATACAATTAACCGGGATAAACCTATTAAAACAAGCTCTTAAAGAACTTTACGATAAAACTGGATTACAAAATGATTCTATTTTTATTTACATTTCGTCAAAGATTCTCATTTCAAGCAAAGCTTTACGCGTGTTTTCTATAGATATACTAAAAAGCGATACATTACATGACTTAAACGAAAAACTATAATGTTAGATAAAGAATCTTCACAATGTAACGTGGGTGTAAGCATTTCTTTCCTGTAGGATATGAAAAAACTAAAAAGCAAATAAACATAGTTGAGCGGCCAAAGCGGAGGTTCACGTTATGTATAAATCGCAGCTTTAGAATTAAACCGTCATAACTCAAAATTGCCGAAAATTGAGTTTTTGTGTTAAAACGCTTTAATTCTGATAGCTTTACCCGGTCTCTTTCTCAGACCCGCGAAAATAACGTAAACAAGAGAGATAGCATGATTTAGTGCGTTTCAGTTTTACTCAAATCACGCGTTTCAATGTGTGCTAAAGTGGCTAACTTCAGTTATGATCCGACAAGCAAATAAGCAGGACGTCGCTGTTCGGGCACATTACGAGATATCGCTGTGCTGTATAAAATATAAGGTATGTTTGTTTGAGTTCTTTCATTACAAGATAGGCATATTTCGAGTTGATTCACTTTAGAGCAAAATGTTTGAAGAAAGTAAGTGATGCAATTCGGGTTATGTCGTTTAAGTAATAATACTCATCGAAATATTTTGAACTATTTAGATATAAATCAGTTTAGTACTAGCAAAAATACACATTTAGAGTAGTATTTCTAGATGACACGCTTTATTGTAAAAGGAACGGTAGAACACTATTATTTATTTCGAGTTAAGTAGTTTCTCTCGACAACAACACGCCGTTTTTGAGAATTATTTCTGTTTATTTCTTTAAAATATTAACTATGAAAGCCATTTTTCTTCATTAAGTAGTCACCCACCGACGATGTAGGTCCACGCTTATCGTAGGTACGTAGTAAACGTGTTCATCAGTGCGATTTGAATGTATGTATGTACAATGTGCACGATGACCACGTTTACTATTTAGTACCTACCGTAGGTTTTTATCGTTATAATAATCTTAGTTTAGTTCGTTTGCACATGATAATATGGGCCACCAACTGATAAAGCCAATTTTTTTTTGCATGAGTCGAAGAATAAAAGAAGTGCTGCGGTTGGCTGGAGCCCCGGTGAAAAAGAGAAACAGAGAAGATGTCGCTGATGAGAGTATTGAGGTAATGTAATATTATAATAAATTAATATAATATTATCCTACATAATTACTTCTAATTAACTAGACCAATCGTTATATAATTTTGTTTAAAAAATTCGTGGATATTTTGTTTACATTACTTATTTAGTTTTCAGGTACCGCCAGCAAAATGTGGTAAAACAATTAACAATGAAAATATAGATTCCGGAAATCCTGCAAACAATTTTGAGTTAAACTTTAAAGACTTAGTAAGTAGCCAAAAACATTGTTTATAAATAATGTCATTTTATTTTTATTCGCATACTGTATCAAATTGTTTTCGATATCTATTAATATTACGTGTACCTATTCTTATTTATTTTCGTATCATTTTTAAAATTTAACCTACCATTTATTACAGTCAAATATCAATCACAGTGGAGAAGACGGGGATGTAGTGGAAAATTATTCTGGCGATCAAGTGATTGATTTAAATCCGGGTCTACTCAGCCGACAACGCCGGGATTCCGAAATGAGAGACGAGGTACCTGGGCCAAGTTATGTCTTGTCTCCCGTGAATTCTGGGGAAAGTGATGTAGACCTTAGCGACTCAGACCCAACCTACACTAAAAAGGTAAAACGGCGACACCATCAGAAAGTTGTACCAGATTCATCTTCAAGCAGGTCTTCATCTCGGTCGAGTTCCAGTTCGTCTAGTTCTAGTTCCAGTTCATCCGATTCAGACAGTTCTTCAACTTCTGATAATTCGTTACCCCAGCAAGATGCCGCTGTAAAAAAGGGTGGGAAAAAAGCTCGCAACCCCCAAAGCTGGAAACAAAATAAAATAAAGCTGCTAAGAAACAGTGGCCAACCGTATACGTCACTGTCTGCGATGGCGAAAGCCTTTCCCGGACGAAGTATCAAAGATCCATGTACTGGCAGGTGTAGACTCAAATGTTCAGAGAATATTACTGAGGAGTCGCGTTTACTGCTATTTGATGCTTTTTGGAAGTTGGCGGATTTACAGAAACAAAGAGTTTTCATTGGCTCCTGCATGGTAGACGTTCAACCTAAATACAGGTATACAAACGCTGAAAATCCAAGAGCATACAATAAAGCGTATTACTTTACAATTGAAACTGTAAAAATTCGGGTTTGCAAAGTATTTTTTTAAAACACTTTAGACATTACTGACCGAATGATTCAAACAACATCAACTAAATACAACGAAAATGGCATGTTGCAAGATGATTTTCGAGGAAAACATGAAAATCATCAAAAAACATCCACTGAGTTGATTGACGACATCAAAAATCACATCAATTCCATACCACGCATTGAATCTCATTACCTAACAAATGAAACAACTAGAGATTATATTGAAGGATCAAAAACAATTGCAGACTTGCACAGAGACTTCAAAAACCAACAAATTGAAAATGGGAAAGGCTTTGTGTCGTATAATACCTATCACAAAATCTTTACAACAGAATTTAATCTAGGTTTTTTTCAACCGAAAAAAGATTTGTGCAACTTGTGTACGAGATATGAAAATTCCACTGAGGACCAAAAAAACAAATTAAAAGATCAGTATGAACTACATTTAAAAGAAAAGGAACTGGCTCGGGCTGAAAAAGCCATTGATCGTCAAAAAATATTGGCTAAATACAAGGTTGTTGTGTACGATTTGCAGGCAGTAATGCAATGTCCCGATGGTGACACCTCTTCTTTTTACTACATAGCCTTATAGTCATTAAAATAATTAATAAATACTCACTTCATGTCTATTTCATTTATTACATACAAGCTCTACTTATAGCTACGCGGATAAAGTGTAAATTACTTACATTTTCATTCTCGATTATAAAAATTGAGGCATCGTATTCAAAGTTAATTTCATTTCAATTTCCATATTTTTACATTAACTACCTATTGCTAAATAGTGATATTCCCAGATACCGTGCATAAATAATTACAATATTTAGTATTATACTGCAATAACACGAGTTAGAGACAAAGCTAGTTTCATAAAATTTATAAAATAACGTATTTTTATGACTTGTTTCATTATAAAAACTAATTTTGAATTTTTATTTCATCATAAAACGGCATATGTCGCTAAGGTTTTTTTACAAGCTCCATTTACTACCTTTATCACATTGACATTGTTTTACTTGTAACAGAGTCTAAAAATAGACACTATAATCTATGTAATAGATATGATAAAATATCAATCTAACACAATTTCATACAAAAAAAATATATTCAAAAGTAAATCATACCAATTGCTCTAACTTTAAACTCGATTTGCCACAATTCACGTTTTTTGAGTTATGACGGTTTAATTCTAAAGCTGCGAAATGTTTCTTTCATGTAATTTAGTAGCATAATGCGGGCTATATTATCTCTTTTGCTAGACATAACAGCGTATCTGCATAGGACTGAATTTCACATTCGGCTATTTATGCTCGTGAACCAGCCAAGCGGGGTTAGCCCCCCTAACATATTATGTTCCCGCCAGCTTCACATTTTGCGTTGTATCAAAGTTACTCGACCTTTTGGAAGACGCTTTGCCCGTTCATTCGCGAATTTAAAGTGGTATTTCTCTTTTAGTAGGTTAGTTAAAAGTTGCTTATATATTTAGAAATGGGATGGGATAAAGCCTTTATGGTGTGAGTAAAGATCTTCTACGATTTTCGCAGGGTGGCAAGTGTATGATCCATTAGCTTCCCTTACCCATAGATGCTATAACGGGCATGTATGTGAACTATTAAAAACACTTAAAAAGATTCCAGTACCTTTACCATGAGATTAGTGACCATTGTCGCTAGCGACTACGTAAACGATTTGTATGGATAACCGCTAATACAGCGCATTATTCTCCATACACGTTCTTTACGCTGTTGCTAGTGAGTACGGTCACGTTATCACATGGTAGGCAGTTCGAGGATTCCCCTCGCTGACCACACAGCGTATACGTATGTATGTTATGAACTTATGACACGTCATCGCATATTCTTCTACAAGTTGTAGCCTAAACTAAACTAAAACTACCAATATTAGAAATGGTAAATGGTAGCAAATTGCAGTCTTACTAGCCATTGTTTTCTGAATTTATTGTGACAATGCAAAAACGTAAGAACATTTTATTACACGCCAAGTCACTTATGCAGGCCAATAAAAGTAACCACGCCCGCACACTGGCGTGCCCTTGACCGCTTGATACCCATTCTACTGAAGAGAAGTAAGGCTAGGTCCACATTAAACGTCAGAAAAACGTAGTAATTCTATACTGCTCAAAAGAAAATAAGGGCCACTTGAATTCTTTACAAAGTTGTAATTTCATTTTCTCCGGCATTATTCCTAATTTTCTCTTTATAAAAACCTTCCTCGAACTTAAAGGAATACTTAAAAAAATGTAAATTAGCCACCCGTTCCCTAGTTTTGTGCCTTAATGATCAGTTATTCATTTATACTTAGGTATAAAGGGTGGGCCCTGTAACAGGAGCAAAAAATTAAAACATAGATTCGTCCCTTAAAACTAAACAACATTTGTTAAGCAACTTCTGAAAATAACGTGTATTAAATGACATTTTGTAAAATAAAGTTTAGACAAAGAAGCAATGTATTGCGAAATGTCCGACATTAGTAGAGTGACAGCTATGTCAATGCTCAGGGAATGTCAACGTTGGACGACATACATTGAAAATACTATTTAATTTGTTTGAAATAATAAAATTTTGAAAACTGACTTTTTTTTAAAGTTGCTGAACAAATGTTGTTCAGTTTAACGAGTAAAATCTATGTTTTAATTTTTTGCTTATGTTACAGGGCCCACGTTGTATAAAGTAGCATATGTGTTAATCCAGCGTGACAGTTACCTTCATACCGAATTTTATCAAAATTATAAATTTATGAAACGTAATGTGTCATTATTTTAAAGTGGGTACACCACAATTTATTTAAACCATTCATACAAAGTTCAAAGTTTAAAGAACAATTGAAAAAGGGCTACCTGGTGGATGAGACCGGGTATCGAACCCGGTACCTCTGGATTACCGGTCCAGCGCGTTAACCACTTCGCTACCCTAGCTCCATTTATCAAAATTGGTACGAGCGTGAAGGGAAAACGTACAAACACACTGTGACAAACATTCGTCGTTAGTGACTAGTTAAGTGTTTTGTGTCCTGTTGAGTGTTATAGGTACTGGGCCGGCCACGTTTACCGCGGATGACTTGTAGGCCAAAAAGACCACAACTCAAGACGGGGACGCGGCAGACCTCGTCGGCGATGACGCGACGACTTGGACTTTTTCCTCAAGGACTGGCCAGATAAAGCACAAAATAGAGAGCAGTGGGAAAAGAGGGGCAGCCCTTTGCCCAGCAGTGGGACCCAATGGGCTCATAGTAATAATAATAAAGTATTAAGAGACTCGCTATATCAAGGGTCAGATTCAGAAGGCGGTACTCCTGGACACGGCGCGCATCGTCAGGAGGTTCCTGTGGCCCTAACCACTGGTAGCCTGGGCCCTGCCCCGCTGCCGGCGGCACCCTGGGTTAGGTTTTTTTTATAATTTATTTCTATTTTGTAATTTCTTTATTGTATTTTACTTTTGATATAACTTTATTGTAAAAACCTAGCCTAAGATGAAATATAAATAAAGAGAATAATAAAGTGTTATACTTGATCGAAGCACCGTACTTTAAATACCTGACCTATTCTAACTTTTTGTAAACGCTCAAACCCAAAACGCTGGTTATAATTAGCACCTCCCACTCTCCCACGGATTCCCAAACATGCTTCCGTCTGGGAAACATTTTGTTTGATCTCGTATTTGACATGTGCTCGAGTTGGGTACATTAGTAACCTGTTATAATTTTACTGGGCGCTAATTCCACGCTTTGTGATTTCACCAATTTGGCAATATCTCGGGTTTAAATGAAATAAATTCAACTAGTCGCTCTGGGATCTATAGACCTAGGCCTTGATTTGATGAGTAATATGGTAAAAAGTGAGACGAGTAGAAATACATGGAAGTGGGATTTGCCCAGCAGTGGTAAAACTGGAAATATTGACTGCCATTTAGATATCTTTTCGCCTATCGAATGTACTCAAAAAGAAAAAATGTGATTGCGCTTATCTTTACAATAGAATTTTATTATAGCGGAGAGATCTCGGATAGATGGCAGTTTTCACGTCGAATCAAAGCCCAGGACACATACAAACGTGTATAAAAGCAAGTGCACATTCGATGTATTTGGCAGATACGCCGAAATAAACACCTTACCGCGAAACTGGTAACTTTAAACGCGGCGTTCGTGTTATGTCTCGCATTCTGCTATGCGCATGTATTGAAGACTAGTAAATGTCATCGCAAATTGTAATGGAGACTTTTGCGACGACTTATTATATTGAATTCGCTAGACCAAACAAAACATCGCGATGTATTATTGCAATATATTTTGAACAATAACCGTCCGGTTTTTTACCTGACTAACCTGACTTCAACGAAAAATTTTTTTCCTTAAGCTGGGATCACATGAATGAGTTTTAATTGAAAAACGTAAACATTTATTTATATGTGCATAGAAAAAAGAGCGAGTCCGGCCGATTCCACCTCCTGGCGCCCAGCATTCATAATTTGTCAGTTTAATTTAAGCCTTATGACAAATAGATTGACAGTTAACTATAAATTGTGGCGCCAGGAGGTTATTGCATCCCAATTCTGACAAGGATGCTGGTTACATAAGAGGGTTCGAAATTTAAAAAACCAATATCGGTTTACAAATGGCGGAATTATAACGTAACAATAAAAACACGCGTCGACTTGAGAACCCTCTCTTTTTATGTCAGTTGAAAACATGCAGTAAGCGACGCTCCGTAAATTTCTTAGAATAGAATAAAATAGTCTTTATTGCACACCTCAAAAACAAAGAAATACAAATATAGATATCACTTATCATTACAATATAGAGGTAAACACTAGGCGAATTTTACTTAGTTATATCGCCGTAGGTATCGAATGAAAAATATATAATGTTCCCGTTTTTTCGCCAAATAATAACAAAATACCCTTTGCATTATTAGTAAGACACTTGACTTGAGTGACGTATAATTGATATGCTTAGAAACTCAATGATATTGACTATGAAGCGGAAATTCTGCAAAAAAAAAACACTAGAAATATTGTAAAGGCCCGGTTACGGCCATAAACGACCCTTGAGACAATTCGATGGGACGCTGTTAGGTCAATACAGAGTCGAGAGCGTCGCTATCTTTTGTTTTATTGTCCTTTTGTTGACTTGTTATAATCTCAAGTGTTTGACGACGCATCTGTAAAAGGACTGGGCGCGAATAGGCTACGTAGAATTTTTGGAAGGTCATTATTTTTTTCTTTTTTTTTCGATAATACTTGCCGTTAGGAGATCTACAATCTTCAGCTTTTTAATTTTTCTTTAGCATTGTTTTTGTAAAATAACTTATTTATTATCAATTTGGCAGTTCGCAATATTGTTGGCTGGCTCCCTTTGCCTTCGAAATACAATAAAAAAAATTAGTCGATTGGTTGACACTTGTCAATATAAGAGTTGTTGTCGAGTATGTAGAAGTAACTTTTGAAACACGCAATTTTACAAATTTTATATTTTTTCTTAGCGACGGCGCTTTAACTACTCTTAAGTAGGCTACAACTACAATAATACTTTAGTTCCGTTAAAGTCCATAAAGAAGACTAAGAAGAGTGCCTTAGGGCGCCCTTCTTTAATATATCTATGAAGCTGTACTACACCAATCAATCCATTTTGACCGATGCCATCGACCGATCAGTGTGAAACACCCTTATTATAATCACCATCTTAAAAAAAATGTTTTATCTGGTTCACCTTATTTGAAATTGTCAAACAGAATGTTAAACCATACGCGCTGGACCCACAATCTTGAGGTACCGGGTTCGATTCCCGATCTCTTTCACCAGGTATCGCATTCCAATTTTTCTTTGAGCTTTGATAAATTGTGGTATGTACCTGTACCTACATTAAAAAAAATTAGACATTAATGTTACATAAATTTATAAACAGAATGTTCTTAAACTGAATTTTTCACATGTTCACTTTACTTGATTATTATTTATGGCAACCCGTTACACGTTCCGATTTTAAGATTCGTTGACGCATTTGCGGTTGTCAACGTTATTCGTGGTGATATAAGGTTGAAGATTGACAATTGTATTGTACAATTGTTTATGAAAGGGGGCTCGGTAGTAATTGGAAGCCAACCCTTTGCCCGTGCGCAGCTGACCAGTGCGAGGGTCGCATTGTTAACTTAGTTAGTAAGTGGTCGTGTAGGATTAACGATTAATTCGACTTTCACTTGAACTTACAGCTGTCCCACTGTCAAAAGATTTTTCGCAATTTTGATTTAAAACTAAGGTTGCACTGCATTTCAAGTCCGCTGCAGTAAAATTGTGATTCTGTATTTGCAGTTGACCAGCAGTCTGTCTGTTTAAACCCTTAGTACCTAGACTTTTATCTATCTCACGGAGGCGTGATGTTCATAGAGACCGATTCCCATCTTTTATAAGATTTCGTTTTTTTTTATTACTATTAAAGAAATAATAAGCCAAATCTGATTGGGAACACGTTTGACGCGACGCCACCGCTTCTAGTTATCTATTATGTGGACCGGAAGACATCGCTTCGCTCGAAGTCGAGCGCGACCTCGACCCACGAGACCCGTATTGTTTGCAGTTCACATTGCACATGACAATGTGAGGCAATGTAGGTATACTTTACAGCGAAGACACTTAGTCTCAACTATTTCTGTCATTTATAGTTAAAGTGTCAAAATGGACAACACCGAAACGGGTCATATTAACACGGCGTGATATTTAATTTTTATTTTTAAGAACAAAAATATGTATAATAAATTATAAATCCTGCGATGTTATAACATAGAAATAAAAACTAATTTCAAAAGTTTTACAAACAACCACGTTATGTAATTTTAGGCGACGCGACGGCATGCTTCCTTTACATTTTCCCAAAATACTTCAGAATGTTACGCCCTAAATAATAAGTTAGTTTGCTGATTCTATTTTCGTGTTCCGAACTTCCTACTCTGTTAATACATTTGTTTACAAGTCATCTTTGACTCATTTGAATATAGGTAGTAATATAATATACTCTGAGTCATGATTTCATGAATAATTCTAATTAGATATAATTCAATGAATATACTAATTTCGTAACAAGATCGTACATCTTGTATACGCAAGTATTATCATTCAAATGACTTGTCTTCATTAATATTTTAGATGCGTTGGTTGGCACTTTTCTTTCAAACAACGCAACGGTTTTTGGCAGCCCTAGCCGTCAATAGGGAACTCGCTGAGAAATAGGGTGACCTCATTTAAATACTAGAATTGGCGCAGGGCTCGACATTGTTAATTTCGCACCCCAATTTAATGTCTGACTGTATGTGACAATCAAGGACACACTAATTTGTGACGGTACTATTATTACTATACGGGTAGCAGGTTTGCGTATTTTTGTTACTTTCCTCGTTGTTCTAGAGTGAGGAGGTGAGATACACGAACACGAGTGAGACAAAGGCATTGTGGGGTCATGTTTACAAGTTTTTTTTTACCATTCGATCATCTTAGAATATAAGGAAAAAAAACGGATATTCTGGATATTACGAAGTGAATGTCTCAATTCAATTTCAATAGATAGGTAGGTATGTGGATAATGGGAGAAAACGGGACCTGATGATTTCCTGCGATTTTTTCTAAACATGGCTTTCTCTAAATAAATTAATAATAACGAAATAATAAAATTATATTCTGTAAGGGCACTTTTATACGTCCGAGTCTACTGGCATTTCACGAGAGGAGACCACTGTTGAAATGATACGCCGAAAAGACTCAACAGTTAGTATTTTTTTCATAAAGAATACTTAACTATTAAAGTAATATGAACTTAACCGATGTGTTTCAAGTGTTGCAACAAAGTTGTGTATCTACATACCTCTATATCTGTATTTTTTGTTCAATTCGATCATAATTAGGCATAATTCAGATAAAAATAACTTGAAACAACTGATCAAGTTCATTGCAACATTATCATTATGACCTTCAGAAGATCAAACGGTTGCAATGCGGATCTCAAGAGTTCTGTTTGCATCCCACGGACGTCAACATTTTCATCTAATTCTATTATAGCCATGCCATAGCCACTTCGACAAAGGTGTATCAAACTACGACACTGATAATAAAATAGAACTTTGTTATACTAAGTACGAAATGCATGCAAGATTAGCAATTTGTTATTATTAGGCTTAATGGAAAATCGAAGTGTCTAGACGATCTTAAAATGTTAGGTATATAGCTAAGAGGCATCGTTTAAATTACGGCTATTTACTCCTTTCGCGTTTCGCTCACGCAGTTGGGCTATCCTTTTAAATTATTATTATTACAATAAAATTGATAAGTGGTTGAATTTTAAATCGACCCAAGAACAGAATTACTTATTATAAATTAAACCTCGACAATTTTAATACTGACATGTCAAATTTCATACTTAAATTTTCAGCTACTTTTGATGTTGACTGTACTAGAATAGTTATATTAGGGCCTTATCACACTTGCGATTTGCGAGCGTATTTTCTATACAAATAAGCGACGCGGCGAACACGCTGCGCGATCGCCTTCATACAAAATACGCTCGCAAATCGCAAGTGTGATAAGGCTCTTAGGCATGCGTACTCGCGTATTGTTTTGGTATAGATAGTTTTTTTATCGAATTTAATACGCTTATTTAATTATGGGAACGTTGGAACGAGTGCCAGCGGTTTATTTCAGGTCCAAATATTATTAAAACTGTCAGCACTTTAAAGAAAAAAAAAAAATAGTTTTAGTATTTGTTGTTATAGCGGCAATAGAAATACATCGTCTGTGAAAATTTCAACTGTCTAGCTATCACCGTTCTTGAGATACAGCCTGGTGACATACGGACGGACGGACGGACGGACAGCGAAGTCTCAGTAATAGGGTACCGTTATTACCCTTTGGGTGCGGAACCCTAAAAAAAATCTTCCTTAAATAGCGATAAACATAATATACCATTGGCTTCCATTGGGTGTTTTACCCGGTTTCCATAACATACAGAAAACCAACTCGATAAATTGGGTAAAGCTATACTTCTTTTTCTGATAAACAATGCGTCAAATTCCGAGTATTTATGACTCTTTAATTTGACTCATTTATATGAAAAATCATATATTAACATTTTTTCTTTATTGTGCAGCTACATTTTGTTTCAATAGCTATAATATAATTATAACTTGCATTAAAAAAATCATATCAAAACAATTGGACACATTTTTAAAAGCTTTTATTTTACTGATACTTTTTAACCGACTACGATGACAAACGGGATTTATGAAACTTTCGCTCCTCCTAAGTTTCATCGAAAAAGGAATGTGACTTAGAATAAAAAATTGTAACATCGAAACCGTCCTAAAATAAAGCGAAGCATGGCAACACTACAAAAGCGGAAGTGACTGTTTAGCTTATCTGACGGCGCGAAGAGGCCCCACCTGCTTAGCATTCGTATGGAAAACCCTTTAATTACACAAACAACGAAGGCGGACGACGAAAATAAATGACGAACCTTTTGCACGAAATTATGACGACAAAAATTAATGTACGTTCTTAGTCGTTAGGGTTGGCAATTCATATGAGATTTTGAGGTTACAGGAGTCTAATTCCTAGTTAGGAGAAGAATAAGGTTCAGTCGTACGTTCAGCAGATACTTATCCAAGGGTTTCTTGGCTATCCTGACCTGATCTTCGGTTCACCACGATGAGGATTGCGTCGTTTAATAGCTATTTGGTCGCCAACGTAATCAAGAACCTTTTTGCCCCGCAAATATATTTTAGAAATATGATAATTATCGTGAGCTACCTAGGTACTAATTCTTCATACCTAAGTATGTAGGGGACGTGTGATTACGTAGTCATAGTCGTGTATTCTATTGGTAAAGCTGGAGTTAATACCGCTTACCATTTTCCTCTAGAGAAGTGCACAAATTCTGTAAAACAAGACAAGCCGGTAGGAATCGCGTTCTATGCACGCTCACGACCGCTAGTTAAGTAAGCACCTAAATTCCCGACCTAGCGAAACTATCTTTTCAGGTTTTGCCCGACAAATGATGTTTTCATTTCACCCATGATTCAGTAGGTAGGTAGCTAAACTTCGGATGACAACCTTAAAGTATGACAAATATGATTTAGGTACTCATGCAAGGTGGCTAATTCATGCATTTGAGTATTTGTTTGAATCAAAAAACTTTGTAGGTAGGTATAGGTACACAATGTGTTTTTTTTACCAGGTATATGTATATTATTAATTGGACCTGAAGTGATCCTGTATCTGAACCGTTTTGATAAAAATAGCTATACTATATGTATAATACATTTATGAGAATCATTTACGTTTGTGTGTTACGATTGACTAACGAATTGTCGACAATAACTTTGTAAGTAAATGTTTGTAATTTAAATAGGTGCGTTAACTAAACTTCTTCACAGCCACATTGTCCAAATTTGAAATGTTCGCACTCGCGAATTATATTCATACAATAAGTAATAATGTAGGTAAGTCAGTTATAAAATTCATTTCACAAATTAGTCATTAATGTAAGTGAGCAAACCCACTTCAACCGTCCAATGATTACCGCATACATTAAATTAATTAAAATTCACATTTCAATTTACTGATTACAATAAAACCGCTCAAATACCTTCGCCAAAGTGTTCACAGGCAGTTCGTTCCCACCTAAAATAAACCAGATACATTCTAGTTACGTAGCTAAAATAACTAAAATTTTTAGCCGGCCGGCAACGGTCAAAGGCATGCAAAAAAAGCAATAACAAAAACGAAACTCACTTGCAAATTCCGTTCCACAAGCACCACTTAATATTTGTTCACAATATCCAAAGTTTTAATACAGGAAACTGGAGAAAACTTGAGTAGTTTGTCACGAGAAAATTCACTTGGTTTGTTTACGTTCGTAAGGAATGACAGTTCGAAGTTTGCGCGCATGCGTACGACGCTCGATCGGTCGGCCGGCGGTGGACTGACTGAACTTGAATTGAATTGAAATGAACGGAACGAACGCAGCGCGAGTGTTGCCTGCTCTCGTAAAATGAAAGTCGCCAAAATAAATAAGAAGACTCATTATAAGTAGGAAATTTAAAAATGCCTTTTTTTAGGCATTTTATGAGTAACACATACCTAGACAATTTGATGTTCTATTTCCATATCAGAAATGATCAGTACATGTAAGGGTAATCTATCGACGCATGTCATTCATAACATTCTTATTTTTTATAAGTATGTTAATATGGTTAAATGTTCTTTATTAATTATTGTACTAATAATAATACTTGCTAAGAAGGAAAAATAATGATATAAACCATCAGAAACCATTTTAGGCAGCATAATTATTTTTAATTAGTTTTCTCGAAATATAAGGGCTATATTTTGCAGTTTTTATAGGGAAACCAAATAAAATATTTCAAATAATTATCCTTTAAATCAGTCGCCACATCCTAAAATGTCGCCAAAACGGCGACATGCGAGCGGTACCAGAAAGAGACAGAATAGAAAAATACGTGATTTGTGGTGGTGTGTATAAGTTATAAGTCGAAGGGTAAGTTGTATATGTGTGCGTAAGCGCTTACGCATCTGCCGTGAAGGGTGTTTAGAAAAAAATTGGGCAAGTGCGAGCCCGACTCGCGCATGAAGGGTTCCGTACCTATACATATATATATAATCTATAACAAGTTTGTTGTATGGGAGCCCCCCTTAAATATTTATTTTATTTTATTTTTAGTATTTGTTGTTATAGCGGCAATAGAAATACATCATCTGTGAAAATTTCAACTGTCTAGCTATCACCGTTGTTGAGATACAGCCTGGTGACAGACGGACGGACGGACGGACGGACGGACGGCGAAGTCTCAGTAATAGGGTCCCGTTTTTACCCTTTGGGTACGGAACCCTAAAAAAACATGAATGATTTTTGAACCTTCGGTTATTTTTTTATAGTAATTTGGTTTTTATTCGTATCTAAATTAAATTAGTAAATAACAAAACCGGCCAAGAGCATGTCGGGCCACGCTCAGTGTAAGGTTCCGTATTTGCTCATCCTTCGCAAGAGACGGTCAAAGACGGAAAGACGGAAAAAGGTCGTAAACGCCAAAGTAACTGGAATTACTTATTACCTTCTGGAAGTCACTTACGTCCTTTTAAAGAAAATTATGAAATTTTGCGATAACTCAAAAACCGGAAACCGGATGGACCGATTTTGTTCAATATAGTTTTCATTGAAATTACTTATAAGGCCTCATTTTCATGAATTTTTTCATATTTTTAGACCCGTGGTTGAAAAGTTAGAGGGGGGGACACTATTTTTTTTTATTTTCGGAGCGAATATTTACAAAACTACTGACTTTATCAAAAAGTAATGTTTAGAGACCCCTATTATTTTTAACAGACCTATTTAACGACACCCCACATACTAGGGTTGGAACGAAAAAAAAAATCACCCCCACTTTAGGTGTACGAGAGGTACCCGAATAAAACATATTTTTTTAGTTTTTATTTTACCGTTTTGTCGGCGTGATACATACACATACTCATACCAAATTTCAGCTTTCTAGTACTAATGATCACGGAGCTAAGCCGCGGACGGACGGACAGACGGACGACGGACAGACGGACATGGCGAAACTATAAGGGTTCCTAGTTAAAATAAAAAAAAATAAAAAAAATATTAAGGGACAATCATACACAAATCGACCTAGTCCCAAACTAAGCAAAGCTTGTACTATGGGTACTAGACGACGATATACATAATATATAAATACATATATAGATAACATCCATGACCCAAGAACAAATATTTTGCACAAATATTTGCCCCGGCCGGGATTCGAACCCGGGACTATGGAACCCTAAAAAACTATCAACAACCTGTATTGTAGGTATAAGTACATTTAAAAAAATACCAGCACTTTGAGGCAATTACAAATATTTAAAACCTATATTAACTATAAAGATAATTTCAAATATAAATATTTATAAAAATAAGTTATCACGTAATTTTCATTCATGGTTTCTCTTACCAACGTATTTTTGTGGAGTTCGTTATTATAACATTTATAACCATAAAGCTAGGATGCACACACTGGAGCAGTAGGTATCGTAATTTTATTTTATTATCATACTCATACTGGAAATGTAGGTAAGTATTATTTTTTCGTCTCCCACAGCATATACCAAGCCATTGAACGAAACGAGTTAAAATATACCTTCCTAACACACTTATACAGCTCGACACTTTGCCAAGAGCAATCATTACCGGGCACCTTCATTGCACAAAATTCCTTCATCCATCAGCCCAAAACCAACCGTATCGACCAGCGACACGGTTCATTCTACTCTCCACTTATGTTCATACCACCGCTCTAATTCAAAAGTACGAAACTCCCATACATTGTGTAACAGACATGCGTCCTTTTTAATTTGACGGTGGTATAGGTAGGTTACTTATAGGTGCGGGGATGGTCTTTTATTTTCAAACAGGATATCCTGGCAGGCCTCCCGTCGGTCGTTTCCGAGCATACGCTTCGTTAGGAGAGTCGACGCTATAAAAAACCTAGCACGTGTAGGACAAGTGGGGTTGAAATTAAAGCCAGAACCAAAAAGGCCTATGTTCTAGAGATGGTACATTAGTAACGGACTAATGGATTCTGGTGCGTGGTTGGATAGTGGGCCACCTAACTAGATTTCGAGTGACTTTGGCTAAAAATATGTACCTAGTGCAAGTCTTTTTTTAGCCAGTTATTCGGTAGGTGAGCGTTCCGGTTATAAATGGACACGTTTAAGGTATAGAGATACGTACGCTTTTAACATGATTGAAATAACAAATAACACACCACGGTGTGTAAGGCGTAAAGTGCCGATAGCGGTACAACGCTAGTCTGCACTGAAGTGAAAAAATCAGGAAAGACATTTTACTTTTGATGCAGCACAACCCAATTTACTTATTTTGTTTAGGTATCGCAACGAAATTCTGATGAATCGCTCAATGGTACGCGGATATTATGATTAGAATGACAGTTTAAATAAACAAACTTGGTATTGGTACAGCATCGAATGTAGCTGACAATATTACTACTGCGGGCTTATGTCAAATTGGATACTAAAATTGTCATCTATTTGTGATGCTGACTGTACGAATGATTCTATCGTTCGGCCACAGACGCACTGCTGGACATAGGCCTCCCCCTTAGCTCACTACAGTGCGATCCCGCGCAGACCGCATCCGTTAACTCCCCGCTACCCTCACGAGGTCATCCGTCCATCTAGTGGGGGGCCGTCCCACGCTGCGATTTCCTATACATGGTCGCCACTCTAGGACTTTGCTGTCCCAAGCCAACCATTCTCCGGGCTACATGGCCTACCCGTGCCCATTGTCACTATATAAGCTATATTGGTTGCCTTTGGTTCTTCTGCGGATATTCTCATTTCTGATTCTATTACGCAAAGAAACTCCGAGCATCATAGCCCTTTTCATTGCACGTACTATACGAATGATTACCAATAAATAAATAATAGGGTTCTGTACATCAATCGGATAAATCGGAACCCTTATGGGATCTTTTTAGGGTTCCGTACCTAAAGGGTAAAAACGGCACCCTATTACTAAGCCTCCGCTGTCCGTCTGTCTATCTGTCTGTCTGTCCATCTGTCACCAGGCTGTATCTCTTGAACCGTGATAGCTAGACAGTTGAAATTTTCACAGATGATGTATTTCTGTTGCCGCTATAACAACAAATACTAAAAACCAGAATAATATAAATATTTAAGGGGGCTCCCATACAACAAACGTGATCGGTTGCGTTAACATCTTTTGCATCCGGTGCCATACATACCAGATGCAAACTTAACCTAACCCGGCCAGTTAAAATGGGAAAAGTATTTGTACGGAACCCTCGGTGCGCGAGTCTGACTCGCACTTGGCTGGTTTTTTTATATTAGTTTATCTTAATATCTCCACCAATGCCGCTATCCGTATTCTAGCATCAAAAAAATCGTTTAGCCGCGCTGTTTACCTGAGAACTCGAGATCCTAAGAAAATACTCAGTAGCCAAACACCAGTAAAATCCCATTACCGAGCTAATAATTGCGCCTCAAGTGCGTCCCTAGGGCTACCTTTTTTTGTAAAGGCCCTTGCCTTGAGTGGGTGTAGAAATTCTTTGTTTGGATTCTTTGAGTAAGGGCCTCGTATGGCATGATTTGGTATTAAAACGTCACTTGTGAAAGATTGATGTTTTCTTTTCGGCTTTTCTCTCAGTGGAAAATGATTTGGCTTCTAGGTTGAAAATTTGGTATTAGACTAAAACGGTTGGGTGAATCTTTTGCGTCATTCTTATCTCAACAAATGTTGTGTAAGAACTAGAGATGTGTCGTTCACGAGAATGTTTTCCGATTTGTATGGGGAAAGTTCTCGAGAACGGTATGTCTTTCGTCAGAAATACTCAGAGAACTTTCATGTTAAAGTTTTGATTTTCTAATGAATTCGAAAGACACTCTAGAGTCTTAGGGCCAAAACACAATTAGGTACAAGACACGACATCATGCCACGATGCGACGTCGTGTTGTGGAAACGCATAAATCCAGAATGAACTTTATCTTCATGTGACAAGATGCAAAATTAAAATTCATTTATTTATTTTATTTTATTTTATTTATTTGGGGCATCAACAGCAATACAATTTGTAATAATTAACAATATAGTACAACAACAAAAGCCAATAAAAGATGTCCACAAAAATACAGTAAGTAGAACTAGTTACAAGAGAAATTAAACAAACATGGTATGCTCGATCAGGTTAGTGCGCATGTGTGTGTGCGTGAGTGTGTGTGTGTGTGTGCGTGTGTGTGTGTGTGTGGAAATGGAAAGGGATATTGAATTAACTATCATCTGAGCTTAACATTAAAGAATGAATACGCTTCTTCAATGTCGATTTGGTACAGTCAAATTTAAAGTCAACACTGCTAATTTGCAATCTCACGCCATTTTACAATCTCACGTCGCCTCCTGGCACGATGTCGCGTCGTACCACGATACGATGTCGTATCTTGTAATTGTGTTTTGGCCATTTTCATTTCATCACATTATCGTATCGTTCTTCCATTATGGTAATAATTAATAAATAATAATAAATAAATAAATATCAGACAACCTCACACAAATCGATCTAGTCCCAAATTAAGCTCAAGCAGGCTTGTGTTATGGGTACTAGACGACGATATATATACATACTTATAAATAGATAAATATATACTTAAATACATAGAACAACATGACCCAAGCACAAATATTCGAGCTCATCACACAAATATTTGCCCTGGCCGGGATTCGAACCCGGGACCGCCGGCTCAGTAGGCAGGTCTCTACAAACCGAGCCAACCGCGTCGTCATGCCGTACATGACCAGTAGGGCTAGCATATATTGCCGTGACTTCACTTGTCTCTAATGCGCAAGTACGCTTCGCACTTAGCCTGTTTTTACTGGCATCAAACGCATGTCCAAATAGGTAAATGAACTAGACAAGGTCACAAAAATTGTACGAATGTTGCTTTGTGAGAGATAACCATGTTAATTTAAATAGGTATACCAATTAGGCATTTCGCCTTTAGTAACATATAGGCGTAACTCCAAAATCTTTCCATCGATATTTCGATAGAAATATGGTCGAAGCTGGGAAATTAATGGTTGATAATAGGAATTCGTCTATGTTACGCATATTAATGATGATATTTCACGTTTTAGAAGACTTCTGATCGCAATAAGTCTTTTATAATATTATCTATAACACTTATAAATTGTTATTTTGCTTGGGCAGCTTTTTTAAACCTAATAATTACCGAGACTGGAACCAACTATACGTTTTAGAAAATATTTGATCATAGGGGTTTTACCAAATCTTTTGCATAATAATGAGAATAAATAAATAACTATACCTACTTTAATTAAATGTTGTCCAGTTTCCGTTAATCATCAACACCCAAAACAATTTCCAATCAGTGTCAATCCGTTCTCCAAGAATAGCATATTGCCGAATACCAATACCTACTGCTTGCACAATACGAAATTCTCAGCTCAGTAGATACCTAAGCAAATTACATTCAAAACGGGTATTACGAATATTTCGCACGACCCCGAGTATGTAGGCGATTCGATCAGCTGTGGCCAAATTCGATGGGTAATAAACATATTTGTCCGAGATTCCGCCGCTCTATGTCTAGGGATTTTACAGTTTCCGTAATGAAATAAAAATAACAGTTTCTTTTGAGAGGAACAATGAAAAGCGCTCGTAACAGGCGTATTATTAGCATTATACAAAACAACGTAATCATATCGATAAAGAAGAATAATACGACAGGTGTGAGTAAGTACCTACCTGCATTGATTTAATTTTGTTATATCTATACTATTTTAAAATTCTAGACTTGTATTGAAAACCAGTTTTCTATGGAAAGGAGTCTTTATTTCAGGAAAAATCTTAACAGCGCGATACAGGATTTGTATGAGCGGCAGAGCGTGCAGCGCCAGCTGTTCAACGCTATCTGTAGGTAAAAATGTATTTAAACGGCTGGACGGATTACAAATTTTAGTACACGGATAGCTGGACATCCAAAAATGGCTGTAGGATACTTTTTATCCGACTACAGCATAGGAAAAGTTTTATGCGGGAATGTAATGGGGACAGTTTCCCGGCGTTGCATAGTTGAGATAGTGCTAAATTGAAGGACGATAAGGACATTGGGAGGCAAAGACTAGCTTTAGCGGTGCGAGCCATTATGCTAGCCAGGAGGTTCGCCAAATGCAGTGAGGGCGTCAAGAGGCAACTCTTCCTCTCTTATTGTACTAGCGTCTACACAGTAGAACGAACTGTGGTCTAGGTATAACTGCGCCGCGTTGAGCGACATGCGAGTCCAGTACAACGACGCGTGGCGCGCAATGTTCCGGCTGCCGCGCTGGTGCATCGCCAGCGCCATGTTCGCCGAGGGGCGCGCGCCGGGCTGGGCCGCGCTGCTGCGCACGAGGAGTGCGAACGCCAGAAAGGCCACCTACGCCTCCTCCAATACCCTACTCGCGGCGATGACAGAGTGGGATGCCAGTCCGCTCCACGAGCGCTGGAGAGGCCACCATGAGCCTGTGGTCACGGGGCCAGGGTAACCTGTGGCTAATTATGTGTATGTGTATGTCAAAGTGTATTTGTAAATTGTACTCTGTGTTTTAATTTTATAATAATTTTAATTTTATACAATTGTAACTGAATTCTGGAATAAATAATTTTTATTTAATTTCATTCCATTTCATAAATTGGAGATATCGCAACGCCTCGTCGAATAAGGAGCCGGAATCCATCCCACACAATTGCGACATGACGATCTATACAATGATAGCAACACTACAAAGAGTTTTTACCTGGACCAACCGTCTTGGATTTGACGTCGAATTCAATGAATTCCTTCGGAGGTCGGGAATTTCGGGGAAATTTGGAGCGAACGATGTAAACGTTTTCGATGATAGTAAATAAATAAATATCAGGATATCACAATGAAACGAGAACACAAAATAACGCACAAGGTATAAAGAACATTAAGAATGAGAAAGTTTCCTCAAATCAATATAAAGATATTGATCATCATGTTCATAAGATAATACAAGTATTTGGCCCCAACCCCAGCAGTTGGTAAGTGAATAGAGGCAAACACGAAACTTTATCAAGTTACCTACTGTAATTTTAGGCCATTTAAATATTTTGAAAATAGCAAAAACCGTATGTTTTATAATTCACTAGGTGCCAAGATCCCTATTACAGTGGAAACCGCATAGCATACTTCATTTCATAAAGAAGAAAAATAAGTAATTCAAATCTCTATTAATGAGTCTACGCTTGGTATTCCCTCGTAAAATTTTCTAGAATCTTAACTGCTTTGCACTTTGAGCAGAGTAATTTCAAGGTTGATAACTTGCATAATTTAATGCGGGAGGCAGCAGCCACAAGTATAAGGAAAGAAGTGTAAGTAATAAAAACCTGGGAGGGCTTTACATTCGTGAAGGATTCAAGCATTTTTAGACAAGGATGTAGGTAGGTACTCGTAGTAGGTTATAAGTATGTACATAAGTGTGTATTGTGGAAACATAATGGAATCGCTGAAGCAGAAGTAATAGATAAACTCACGAGGGTTGTACCGGGCGGCTTCTTGCGTTGAAAGGTTTTGGAGTATATTTGCTTCAGGTTTCGTTATACGAGTACAGACCGTTATGTTACTTTGGAATGAGTACAATTTGTCAAGTAGTTATCTCATTACTAGAATCTACAAGTGATACTGGAGGAAGGGTAGTAGAAACCAAATTACATTGGAGATCGGCCATGCGACGGACTGTCTGTCTGTAGTCGGGGGCCGTCTCTCGCTGCGCTTTCTTATATGTGGTCGCCTCTCCAGTCTTTGCTGCCCTAACAACCATCCATTCTCCGGACTACATGGTCCGTCCATTGCCATTGTCACTTCAATCCTGTGAGCTTTCGGTTACTTTGCGTGAGTGCACCAGAATTATACACACACAACACAACTGTCTCGTGACATTTTGTCACGCCATAAAAGCTTATCGCCTGTCTTCGCGTTAGGTCGGCTGAACGTCTGGGAATCTAGGGGACTGAAGGAATATCTTACGCTCAGTTAAATCGTGTATACTCGTACATACAAACGAAACAATTAATCATCAAGGTCTCTAGATTTACTGGAATATACAGAAAGTACATCATTACGGAATCGAATCTAATAAGAACAAATCTCACTATCTCAACTTAATCGTTTTATATATCTAGAGTATAATAAGCATCCAATCAAAATAAAGGTTTTATAAAAGCTACTTAATGCCACAGCTGCAATTCCACAGTCGGTAATTCATTTTATGTTTCCTTCCTTTGACAACAGAGGATAAAATAAAGCACACGCAGAAGTTACTCAAAATATAAATTCTTCTGAATCCATGCCAATGGGCAAAGTCATTTAAACGACTTCAAAATGGAGGAGGTTCTCAGTTCGTCGGGATTGGAATGTTTTATTTTGTTGGAATGACCATCAGCTGTGTTTTTGCTAAACGAAAGTTCATGTTCGATTTTGTTTTTTTATGTATTAGGTATGTTCCCTGATTATTCAAAAACGGCTAGAGTGATAACTTAAAGGTTTTTCTTGCTGGTCGCATTTTTACCAGGTCAGGGTCTGATGATGATCCAGGAGAAATCGAAGGAACTCTTCAAATACTATGAGGCAGCTATCCTGATTTGGATTTTTTAAGAGCCCGTGCGGTTGTTCGGAATGCATAATTTTATTTACCTTCGTTGAAATAGGTTATTTTTTGTTAAAAAGTTATTATTATACAAAAGTTTGAACTTTCATTGACTCTTCTGCAGGTGACTCTCAGGACAAGGTTGGGGTCGAGTCGATGCTACTAATTAATGCTGTCTTGACATTCGCAGACAGCTGTCTAGTTGAATGCTAATCGCTGAAGTGACCTTCGTGCCGTGTAGTTAATTTTCCAGACCGATTTAATTTCACGCTGGAATCTTTATGCGAATTGCTCTGAGATGGCGATGTTCACTTAACAATGAAATCGTACGTCACGCTAATGTGCCTAAAATCACATCGTTCAGACATGCTAAGGTGATTTCATTAGGCCTCGATTCTTTTTTTAATGATTTGGGGTCTTATCATATTTCTCTTGAAAAAAAAAGCTATTTACTCCACTGATTCTGATACTCACTATCTAAGTATAATAAAGAACAAACCTATTCTTGAGATTATGCCGCGGAATGATAGTTCAGATGAGTCCAATTGTTGTAGTAAGTCTTTAAAGATAGACCAAAATTAATGAATTAATCGAAAGCGGGACGGGTTACTTTTGCTTTTGGCGATATCATTTTGTCATTTTTTCGCCAACCAAACCAGAGCTACCTTCTAATACTTGGTTACCAAATGTCTAATTAATCTTGGAACAGAACATTAGGGGACTACAAGATAACGTGTTATAGCCCTGTGTGTTTGTGCATAAACGTATTATTAACTAGCTGCAGTAGCTGCGGTGTTACCTGCAATACTACATGTTTAGGGACTAAAAGTAGCCTATGTGTTAATCCAGGGTGCCAGCTTCCTCTATACCAAATTTTATCAAATTTGGTCCAGCCGTTTGAGCCTGAAGAACTAACAAACAAACACTCAAAAACATTCGCATTTATAATATTACTGTGATAAGTGCGGCTTTATAAACATTTTGTTACAATCCTCAACCCAAATAAAATGACTTCAACCAGATGCAAAACAGAATATGACAGTGAGGCACCAAAATTTGAGAGCATTACACTCCTCGTGCACAAACACAACGAACAAAAGAAGTGTTGATTGTGCCACAGAATCCTTTGTCGCAACTTTTTGCAACGATACTCTGCAACCATACAATTTATTTATGGCGTCCTGTAAGCTGCATTGTCTTGTGTAGGTACCTACTCGAGCTCTGTGGTCGAGTTTTGGTATTCCGTTCATTATGCGTGCAAAGTAGAGTAATATAGTTAAAGTAGAGATAATATGTCAGAAGTAATTGACAACATTTCATACATCTAACAGGTGGATATTAATATACACATCGAGAGAACTTTGCGTCGTGTACACCCTAAAAAAATATTGGAATTTATTTTTTTGTATGTAAAGAAGTACAAGAAAATACATGGAATAACCGAAATCTACAATAACTATGCCTGCTTTAGAGTTGTAGTCTTCTACCTATCCGCGACAAAAAAAAAATAGTGCGGGAGGCCCTCCGCGCGGAAGAAGTGAAACTTCGTAATATGGAAATGAAAATAGGAAGGGGTAGAAATTGTAATTTCAAAAGAGAAAACCTAACAATCAATTGATATTTATTCACAAGAGACGTACCTTGACATAACCTTAAACCCGTCGCATTGTCCGTGGGATTGTTGCGTTGAACGTTTAACGCAACAGTGCTTTCCTACCCCCTCCACGGTAGCGTCAGAGCGGCAGACAGAAATATAATGAAATTGTAGTATTAAAAATATGAAATGTTGTCGATTCTTCGAACAAAGTAAACGGCGCAATTGATATGTGTGCATGCGCCGTGTACGTAGACATTGGTAGACATAGACATACGTATACGCATTAGGCCGCGTAGGGTTGCCAGGTCCAAAGGCACGAACGGACTCGGCGATCAATTTGACCGGACATTTACCTTAAAAATCGTAAATATCTGCCACTTGCCAGTTCGTATCTTTACTTGTGAAAAGCCAGACAGGTCGGACCCGGAAATATCAGGCCAGTTACGGCCCTAAAAGGAAAATCATGTCCGGCTAAGGCCCTACCACGAAATGCAAACGTGCATTACGCTGCTAAGATTTTTCCTACAATCATGATCATGAGCTCTCCCCATAAAATTGAGTTTTAGTGCAATAAAGTTTTATAATAGCTTAACTATACGAAGCCGTAAAATTAACTATGCATTACCTGGCTGACCTATTTAAACTTTCGCAGTGCAAGTTGCGTTGAAAATAAACCAACCCCGGCTGTTATCTACTTAAAATCATGGCTTAAAATAATGGCCAATGCACTAGCGCGCACCAAAGTGTACACATGGTATAAGAGAATAAGGTATGGCACTCCAGCTGGCAAGACTTTCTACGTCATTGATTAGTTGCCGCTTTATGGTAACAAAATAATTATAAGGAAAAAAATGTTTGCCGCCAGTCGTACAAAAAATAATCATTATGCATCACAATTGTCATGTTCTTCGGCTAAGTTTTATTTTGTCGTAATAGTTGATTTAAAACACTCACGATTTTATGAGATTCATACAGGTAAAAAGGGAATCGGGGATTGACAGAACCAACCAACCAATCGGCAATTACCCATCTCTTTCTTCGCTGTATAGTGAGAGAGTGAGGGGCGAGGCTATGTCGCGTGACTAAAGTCGCGGAGCGCAGTTGTGCTAGACGGGCTCGTGCGTCTCATCATTCACTCCTGCGCCGTGAAGACATTCCCGTTAGTGAGTTTGTTCCTCCACACACTGGTTGCGAGAAAAAAAACTTGATTTTACAGGTAGGAATCCCCTTAGTCGTAGATAAAAATACAAAAATACACATACTCGTATTTCTGTGGCTAAAAATAAATTATAAAAAATTTAAATGTTTTTTCTTGCCATGTAGGTGCACGGGCATTGCTCGGTAACCTAACCAGGGTTATTCCTACCTATAAACAAAAATTCAAGATTTTATAAAAATTTCATCCAATCCCCATTCAAGTCATGTCTTAAAAAAAGCTTTTTGGTCGCAATTTGTAAAGGCGGAGGTAAGCGCTCAATAGGAATGAATTTGCCTGGAACGGAAACATTTTAGTTAGGTACTGATTCTGTAATCTGTATTATCCAGAGTTCCATTCAAAACAAGGAAAAGTATCAATGTACCTGACGAGTTTAGAACAATTCAATACTTATTCAAACTTTCCTCCATTTAGTCAACTAGATAAAGTTCTAACTTAATTATCTGTAGTTTCCATTGCCAGTTACCTACTTTTCAAATTAAAATCGAGGATAAAGTCAGGCTTTTCGTGTCTAGAGCTTTTCTTAAAATAGGAAAACTCGAGATGCTGCAAAGTGCTAATTGTAACAAATACCTAGCTTTTACTTTTCAATGTTGAGAAAGCAGGTTAAACTGGTATTTTATTGTTCCGTCAAAAGTCTGTCTGTCCATTCTGCTAGTCTTGGCGAGAATATTGTTTTGTTTTGTCTGGAACCCATATAATCAGAATATCACCGTGGTATGGCTGATATCATGAAAATCGCCCTTCTATCGACTCAACTAGTTGAGTGCCTATCAGCCAAAGACGTCCACTGCTGAACATAAGCTTCCCCCAAAGCCCGCCACAAGGTGCAGACCGCATCCATCGTCTCCCTACGACCCTAACGAGGTCACCTGTCCACCTATTAACGGGCCGTCCCACGCTGCGCTTTCCGGTACGTCACAATTCAGGACTTTGCTGCCCCAACGGCCATCCGTTCTCCGGGTCATATGGCACGCCCATTGCCACTTCGACCGTGTAATCCTGTAATCTTTGTCGTTTACTTTGGTTCGTCTGCGAATACCCTAATTTGTGATTCTATCACGCCGATAAATTCCGAGCATAGCCCTTCCATACTTGCCTCGTAGATAACCAATTGTGCTGTAGGTAAATCGGTAGCACCCAATTTCAATATTGGCATGGGTATATAAATATTTCCCACCGATCAACTATTTGTATAATGGACAATGAAAATTAAAACAGTAGGTAATTAAAATAAAAAAAAAAACGATGGGACAACTATTTGTGCCGTTGAGTTCGGATTTCTGACTAATATCAAGTTCAAGTGACTTTAAAAAGTAAACATCACAGTAAACATTTATTTTCGGATATGTCATTAGAAACGTCAAATTAACCCCTGTTTGTTGGGTTTACTTAGCGTAGCAACGGGTGGATATGAGTTTTTGCATAATATAATTAGATAAATTAAATGCGGAACGTAAACCCTAAAAACTAAAATGATAATTTCGAACAACCGTCCTCCAACCAACCCAAGTAATATCTAATGGCAAATAACTCTAATATCAGAACTAAAAAGTTTGAATCGATTCATAAACAGTATAGCGCCTGGTACACACCAATACGTATGAAGTTTTAAAACCGATTGCTCCAAAATTAACACCAGGCGCTGCGTAAAGTGAATGGTCTAGTTTCACTAATTGTTTAGTTCAGTTCTGAAGTTACCCGTCGCCATGAGACTGTTAGTATAATTGCAATTTCATCGCATTACTATTATTTTATATGACTGCTTCACAAGTGTGGTTAAGTGTGCAATTCCTCGCGTATCAGCAAAATATCAATGTTATATGGTGTTATACTACAGTTAGATGGTGTTAACCGTGTTTAGTTACCATTTGTTCTTTGGAACATAACATCATCGAAGAAAATGACACATTTACTTCCCTATTTTTTCAGTTTACTCGTGGCCCTACTGCGTAGTTCTACTGGTAAGGAAACATTTGGAAAAATGTGTCATTTTATTTGACGAGTCATGTTCCGTAGAACGAATGGTACTGATGTGGAATATTAAATCACTATTAAAACTTATTAGAACGGATCCATCGCGTTAATTCTTATTTACCTTCATTATTTAACCATTCTAGGGCATTTCACGAAACTACAGGTTACAAATTACAATCGAAAGTCTCTTTCTAATATAAAAAGTTGAAAAGGGGCTTCTGCTTATTGGAGACGTATGGCAATGTATGAGTATGACCCATATTTTCTGATTGCGAACTCACTAATTGAAACGAATTATATGTACATTGATTGTGTCATATATCGGTTGATATTATACAAGTGGCGTCGAATAGGTACTGGAGTCCAGACACGATTTCCACCGGCTCGCCCACTTCAAGGCAATACAGTATTTGATGATACCTCAAATCAGCTACTCTTTAGGAAATGTCAAAAACGATCTGTTATTATAAAGTTTCTATGAAGATACTGGCTTGTGACATCATAAAAATCAGAGGTCCAAACACGTCTTCTTTTTACTTGTGGTCCAAGTAAAAATAGTATTATGATGTCTAAAACTTAGTGGTAGTTCCGGGTTCCGTGTATTTTAGAACTTGTGTTTAGTGGTTCAATTTTACAGTTCATTTTCACTAAAGTCAAATAGGTACCGTAATGAGCACCATTGTCTGTTGCTACTGAAGAAAAAGTAAGCGAAGCGAAGTCTTTCTCTAGTACAGAGTTTATGTTGGACGCCACGTCACTGATAGAGTCGGACCATAATTAACTCTTCCAAGCAAATGAACTTGCAAAACCTTAAAAACTAAGTAGGTATGGCAATGTTTTGTACTTGACACAAATGTCAAGTTGTTGGCCGGTAAGAGTAACCAACAATCTTAGTACTTGCATATTTTTGATAAAATGAACATATTTATTTGATCATCTTGAAAAATGCAGGCATGTTTTTAAGTTAATTTAATTTTAGGAAACGCTGAAGTTACTATTTTGAAATACAGTATGTAAACTCACTGAATACAAGGCTAAACTACCGCGAAATATCTTATTTTATAAATATTTTTATTCAGTACTGATCAAAGCATAACTTACGTAAATGTTTTTGTTTTGTATAAAATTTGAGAGAATAAATAAATACATAATAGACAACCTCACATAAATCGAATACTAAATACTCAAATCAAATCTAATACTAGTTTAATGATTAAGGATAATACACTTATCTTCAGTGTTGTCATATACCGATTTACAGATAAAAAAAACTAAAATAGCTGGGGCAATATTTTAGCCAATCTTTAGGTACATAATTCTAAATAGTCCTTCTAACCCTCCTTTCACCACATTTTTTCGTATTCCGCAACGTCAGCAGTTTTAATTGAAGCAGACCCCGTTTGAGTAAAACTATGAATATATAAGGCATGAGCAAGGGTCGTCTCGCGATGCGACGAGGCACGTACTTATTTGTCAACTCGTGCTCTCGAGTTGAAGCCAACTGCGATCTCTTAGAAAACTTTGTTGAAAAAAGTCACCTACGTGACACAGCGTCTTGGAAAACAGAGATTCAATAATCTATTCTAGTGAAAAACTCTTTAAAAATGTTGCATCATCATTATATTGCATATCAGCAAATAGGCGTCCACGGCTGGACAAAGGCCTCCCCAAGGTTCTCCACAGCGATCGGTCACTCATCCAACTGCTACCAGCGATCCTAGTCGTGTCGGCGGTCCATCTTGTTGGGGGGCAATCTGCGTCTTGCGGTACGCGATCTCAGGGTCTCAGCCTAGGATATCATCGGCAAGGCGGAAATTGGCGAAAAAAATTGGTTATAACACTAATACTATGAAACTCTTGAACTTTTGTAATAATTTTCGGAAACACACTGCAATTCTCTTCTTTAGTAACAACTAACGCCATCTAGTTACACAAACAGGTACTAATGTGTCAAATTGGTGTCCTGATGTCCTACTGATAACCTTATCGAAATTATTGTTCCTCATGCTGCACACAACTCTATTTTCAAGAGAATAACTCGCGGTCTTTCTCTAGAAACTTCCACGTTTCGCCTAAATATTCTCAAGAATATTTCCCATTCCAAGAATCCTCGAGAACAGCACAATTCTTACTTTGCTTTGATACTACTTATGAAGAAGGTACTTAGTGATGTTTAAGCATTTTCTTTTCTATTGATATATCATATGGTGGTCAACAAACTGACAGAAAAGACTACACTGTACGTCCGTCCGTCTGTCTGTCTATCTGTCTGTATCTCATGAACCGTGATAGCTAAGAAAGTTGAAATTTTTACAGTTGATGAAAATACAGAATAAAATAAATATTTAAGTTGGGCTCCCATACATTACACACGATTTTTATTGCCGGTTTTGCACGAATCTGTCACAGTGAAATTTTCACAGATGATATACTTCTGTTACCGCTATAACAACAAATACTAAAAACAGAATAAAAAAATATATTTAGGTGCCTCCCATACAACAAAATGTCATCGGTTGCGTTTACTTTGTATGCGGCGCCATACATACCAGGCGCAAACTTAACTTGACCCATCCAGTTAAGATAGGATAAGTGTTTGTACGGAACCCTCAGTGCACGAGGCAGAATCGCACTTGGCCGGTTTTCTTTTCTTCATTTCATGACGTAGGTATTTTTATTCATATAACAGTATCTCGTAAAATTTTACATCAATCATCATCCATATTGCATACCATTAAACGACCTATGCTTTGTTTCCTAAACCTTAAAAAAAAAGTCGTGCTCAGTCGAAGTTCCTCGCGTCACCCAAGTTAAGCAGTTTCCTCGAAGGGTCCCCTTTGTTTTAAAGGGCCAGAAAAAGGGTTCATCTCGCATTCCACACGCTTGTGATCTTTGATATAGGAATTTTGAAATTAAAACGTGACTCACGTCCCTTGGACGTACGTAATTTATCATCTACGACGTACTTTAGTAGAATATGCGAAGAATTAAAAGGACATCGTTTAGGCTGCGAATAAGGAGCGACGTTGCAATATTATAATAACAAGTTTGATTCATGACATTGAAAAAAGGTACGTAAACGTATAAAATTTGCGCAAATCAATTAAATAAGTTATCTCGTTTTATATACATAGGTAACATGTGTTGAATGTAAGATGACAAATAAAAGTGGCATCATGGCATTTCGTCTGGCTTTTGTGCGTTAAGTTTTATTTTGTGCAATAAAGATTAAATAAAATAAAAGTGTAAGGAAAAGGCCGGCTCCTTTTATCACTAAGGAAAGACTGAACTAGAGAAAAAAAACATAGTACCTACCTACTCCACCTACTCGTAATACTTATACTCGTATAGGTATAAAAACTGTTCTTGTCAAGTGTAACAATGTGTACAATATACAATATTGATAATTCGGTGTACATAAAATGTAATGAGAAATAATTCAAGGCGAACGTTTAGAAAATATACTTAGGGACAAATATTGCAAGAACGTACCGCTGATTCAGTAGTTTGTATAAGTATGTCACAACAAAATACTTTTAAAAACACGTATCTTTGCTTTGAAGTAAATCAAGTACGTAATCCTACCAAATCCTTGACTCTAAAACGACACTGCCAAAAATCATACAGACTTCGCTGAAACACTAAGACTAGATTAAACTCAAGAACCCCCCGGGGCTGAGTCATGTAGTCCTGTCCCCTAAGTTCCTTCACGTAACTTACGTACTGCTCTGCTAAAGCCAGTACAGACTGTATGACAGGAGGGCGAAAGCACCTTTATTTGGGTTCCGTGCTCAACAAGGAACCCTTATAGTTCCGCCATGTCTAAAGTATGTAGCCTTACTATTCTTCAACGCGGTCTCTTTACTTGGTTGTTTTTGTATCACAGCCTTCCAGCCCGATGCTTGTTTGGGAACCGAATAAACTGGTATACTTCCATCGCTGCATCGAGCAATGCTCTGCGTCTTACTGGTCCCCTTTTTCCTTCTACGTTGAATGCGTTCAGGGACTTTTAGTGGAGTAAACGCCAGTTTTGCACCAGATCAATATTTTAAAAGCATTAGGTATGCATAAATATTCATCAACGGTGAGAAATAAAGGTATAGTACCTACTCTTCTTTATGGTAGGCAGTTGCCACGACAGCCGCTTCCAACTTCTCTACCATCAATAAAACGTACTTGTGACTATCTCCTGGTGTTGCAGGTATCTATGGGTTACGGCAATCGCGACATAAAAAAGACACGAAAAAAAAAGTAGGTACTCGCGTATCGATATCGCTTTAAAAACCAGCTTCCTTATGTAATAATGCTATTAAAACAATAATGCTAAAAACGTTTAAGTGTGACGTTTTCGATCAAAAGGGCCTACTTGGTCGCTCACTATAAGGATGCAGTGCAAAAACTAATTTTTCACCCGCAACTAGCCAGACATTTTTATATTGTTTTGGCAATGTCTTATCTCTCACAGAAAGCTGTACTGAACTGAGATAGGAACGCATAATAAATGTTGTTTGTACAAGAGCCACTCCGACCCGTTTGTTCAGTGTGTGTACTCGGCTTAGGGACTAGGCACGCTTTGTCTTATTATCCTGCGCGTAGGTATATCGTTACATTGTTAATCATGTCCCAGACTTAATTAAATATAGTCTGGAACGTAAATCTGTTCAAAATGATCTAATTACGACATGGAAGGATTATTCAGAAACATTTACGGTTTAAGGTTTTGATAGTATGCCCGAATTCCGACAATCTTTAAAGGTTACTAAGTAATTCAATTGGCGGAGTAGAAGTATTGTAAAGTGAAAGCCCCGCGTGGAAAATGTCGGTAAACGCAGATTTACAAAAAAGCCCATGCGGTCTAAATTTATACTGTAAAATCGTAAACACAACTTTCGCTTCGATTTCCAGAACTTTTCTAATACGGATACAAGGGAAAAATCACACAAACGAACTATTGGCGCTCTCACTACGTTTTGTGCACGCCAAAATACCTTCGTGAAATGGCTCTCAATATTTGGTCTACAGTTGAGAATTTCAAGTAAATACCAAATTCACGCCAATTCTGTTTCCCATTGTGCCTTGCCGAAGACCTTACGCCATTTTGCGAGGTAGCGTATTGATTTTGGCCGCCTAGGCTAGTTTATATTCAAAACACGGGCTGAGCCTAACCAAAGAAACCTCACACTCGTCAGGATGCCCGAAGTGATACCAATTTGAGAAATTGTCTCCTCCACATCATTGCAAAGACACTTGGCGGAGAAAAGGGGAAATCTAATATATCACGGTTTGGTGAACGCCTGACGCGAGCAAAATGATTTCGTTACATGTTGCTTGAAATAATTTATGTAATCTTAGATGTCTTCTAATTTTGAACTTAAACGATTTTCACCATTGCAACTTATTTAATTATGTACACCCTATACGATTAAATCGTAATTAAAAGGAAGTTAGTTAAGATGTTGTGCTACGTAGGTAGTTTATTTTCTATTGGGAAACAGTATAGCATTTTTGAGTACAGAAATGCCATTGGGTACGGGTATTATACACATTCACCTGAGCTTAAAACGCCAGGTAGATAGTTTAAACTCCGCGGCAGGTTAAGGGAGGGTCAAAGTACAGAGCTCCTGATGCTCAGAAAAAAAAACCTGGCGGATTAGTTAGGACCTTTGAGCCAAGTTTGTTGTCGTTATCAGGTAACTAGATGACGCTCAATTCATTCCCCATACCAGTTTTTTAGGGTTTCTTAGCAAAATATGAAACTGGCTACCGGGGGTTTAGGGCTCCAGATGGACGTTATAATAAGCGTACCAAATGGCATTGCTGTACTCAAAATTGTATATTTCTCCAAACAAGTATTCCCAATAGAAAACGGACTAACGTTTTCTTACCTTATGTAAAGCAATGGCGATGAATGAAGGCTGAATTTGTTGCTGTCAGTGGTCCATTCAGCCCATTTTTTCGCAGTTGATAACGACACAGCGGTCATTAATCATTACGCAGCATGTCTCTTCTCCTTGATCTGTAAGGTCCTGTACAGAGATAGATTGTTGTTACTACATATTTCAGTTTACTGGAATGTGGATTTGTTAGCACTATCCAACAGGAAAATTCACCCAAAAATTAATCGGACAAGTATTGCTAGCGTCAGTCGCGTCGACCAATCGCATAACATTTTACGTAAACAACTATCTCATTAAATAATGTAAAAAATAAATATAAATCCGGTGGATATTCTGTGATGGCGTGGCGACGCAATGGTATAAACTTTAGAGAGGCCATAACGATTGTGTCAATAGAACAACTTTATCAAAAAACATATGAAATAAACCCGTGTTGTTCAACTGCAATTTTCAACAAAAGAATACAGCGTGCAAAGCGTTTGTTCACGAGAGGTAGACCTACAAACAGCTGAAAACTCAACAGCGGCTGGCTTAAACTAACTTTGGCGTGCTTTGGCCAACAACTAAATAGCCAAAGCGAACATCGTAACACAGCAACAAATTTTTGAGTTAATTACACAAATATTCGCCCTTGCCGGGATTCGAACCCAGGACCATCGGCAGTAGAGGTAGAAAGTTGCACTACCACTGTGCCAACCGTCAAACCCACGCCTCTCATATTATATGTCACATGCTTTAGAAATATGAAAAATGAATATCTTATAAATTTATGAAACCTGTAATGTCTCATTTTGTTTTAATGTGGGTACACCACAATTTTTATTTAAACTATGAATACAAAGATCAAAGCTTAAAGAAAAATTGAAAAAAGTCGGTCCCTTCCACCAGGTAGCTCCTTTTTCAATTTTTCTTTTAGCTTTGATCTTTGTATTCATAGTTTAAATGAATATCTTGTTTCCCTTACAATATTTATTCAAGATAAATAACGCTTATTACAGTAACCTTATAACATAATTTGATTTATTTGGCAGTGAAAGACGAGTAAAGGTGGCCCTTGTATACTGAAGGGCAGGGCTAATTTTCATAAAGTTTTGATTCAATAAACAGGTCAGCTAAAGTGTCTTGCTAAAGCCAAAAGCACAGATTGGACTATACAGAGGGTTCTCTCTTTGATTTTCGCAAAGGCCGCCCGAGGATTATATTTTATTGGTTGCTCGAGTAAAAAGTAGTGAGTACCTATCATGTAATGAGATATCCGCTGCTGCGTAGTCTGCGGAACTACCAAATAATAACTTTACTAATATTGTAAGGCGAAGAAATATCAGAGTAAAGTTAAGTCAAAATAGGTTGGTTTTAATAATGTAGGCCTAGCTACTTTCGAAACGTCAGTTAAAAACAGAAATCAGAACATTATTATTATTAATTAAACATATTAAAAGAAATCGTCTAGAACGTATGAAAAATAATAAAAATATAAATATTGGTACATTGGTACGTTTTACATAGGTAAGTTTATTTATTTATTTATTATTTATTAGGAGAACCAACCGCTACAAACATTACATTGCTCTTACAAATAGTTAATTGAAAGCCAACAGGTTCCCACCGGTAGTGACATTTTATACAAAAATAAAGTACTCGCACAATGCACAACATCGCAACTACCTGTGACTACAAACTAAGTGTACCTAATAGAACTAATTCAAATAAAACAACTAATTTAATCAATGCACCAGACAGCAGATTCGGTTAAAGCAAGCTCACTTAAAAAAATTCGTTCGCCATCTTACGCCTTACAGCCGGGATATTACTGTTGAAGATGTCGATATCCAGCTCTTTTGCTACTTTTTGCTTTAAGTTCGTAGGCATTTCCCTCGCTTTGGTTTCAAATTGTATTTGAACAAAGGGACAGTGCAGTATGAACTTGGAATTCAGAACTTCATAGTAACCCACATGACAAGCAGGCACTTTTCCAACTGACTTTTCTTTAGTTGTTACTTTAAGGAACTAAAAGTTTATTATGCACTTGAACTGAGCACAAGAAAAATCGTGGTGCTAAGTTTACTATTAAGTATAAAGTTTGGGAAAATAAAGTGGGATAGACAACTGTAGTCTTTAAGTATTAAATTTTGCGCTGTATTTTTTCATTATTTCACTTTGGAGACGTAATATTTTGGTATACTCAAGAGAATTTTATGTCTCATTTCTCGCAGCTTATAAGACATTATAAAGAGTGAAAACTCGATGTTTCTAGAATGTGAAAACAAAAATCACGAGTGCGGTAAATATTTACCGGCTTGTTTACTCGTTTGAAGTTTGCAGGGAAACGTACTCTTGCACAGTTATACGAGAAAATGTATTTAAGACTGCATTAGGGTGCGTTCTGCATAAGTGAAGTGGAGCTGAGATACAGGGGGGTAATTCGACCAATTTTAGAGAGATGATGGAGATCTCTCCATTTCATCGCCATCCATCTTTTGACGTGTCCGTACTTGACAAGTGGCAATATTCCTAGAAGATCGCAACTTCGTCAATCCGGTCGCGCTTAATTTGCGTTCCCTTTGTATGTGACGGCATAAAATAACAGGCGCATACTTTAACTTGACCGTGTAGTGCGTGAAATTAGTCAGTTACGTTTCGTTCAAAACAGAAATTCATATGCATGAATAGCGATTTTGACAATCATTATTGCCTTCGTATTTCCAAAATAGAGATAAGATCTCTCAAACGGCATTCTCGAATTAGGTCCCAGATTTCAACTCAGGTGATTGGTCGATTCCGCACGTCTCCGCTCCGCTCCGGTGGAGACGCACCCTTACAGTATCAATAATTAACCATGTTTGAAATTGATTGTCTATTATAATACTGTGAAATGGAAGTTCCCTCACCAATTGCAGATTATGTATAATTAAATACTTTTGGTATAGTTGGTATCGTATATACATAATTATAGTTATAGTTCGTTCGAAACGAGCAAATGACTTAGGCAAAAGCCAACACAAGTAAAAAACCCTGACCCCTTATGGTCTTAAAGTGAGGTATTTTGTCACTTGTGTTCTTTTGACATAATTTGTTCATTCCGGACGAACGGGTAACGTCGGTAGGTACTACTTACTATGTTGGGTTTTGACGTAGTTTATTTTAGTGGCATAAATAATTAAGTGCATATGAAAATAAAACATAACTTATATGGAGTGAAAACTTGATGCATCCAGAATGTGAACTAAAAGCAAGCAAGTGCGGTAAATATTTGCCTGCATGTTTTACAAGGAAACGCGTACGCGAACAGTTCGGTATACAAAGCTGCACAAAGTGCACTTACACGAGAAAATGTTATTAATACTGCTTTATCACTACATAGTATAAAACAAAGTCGCTTCCTGCTCTCTGTCTGTCTGTCCCTATGTATGCTTAGATCTTTAAAACTACGCAACGGATTTTGATGCGTTTTTTTAATAGATAGAGTGATTCAAGAGGAAGGTTTATATTTATTATACATGCATTATTTATCAGCATTGCATCCGTGCTAAGTCAGGGCGGGTCGCTAGTTATATAAAAGCACCTTAAGGTAACTAAATATGTTTGAAATTGGATGACAGCTTTACTGTTATAAAACTGTAATGATACTAATTGAATTCAATTTCCCATTTATAATTATATCATATATTAATACATTCGATTTTTGTGTTATTGTCAGCTCCATAGCTCTCTTACGTCCTACCGTGCTACGAAAAGTCCGAAGCCTGGTTATAGAATATCTTTACTTGACCACACAAAAACAAAAAAAAAGTGTTCAGATTTTTCTCCACGTGAACGAAATAGCGGGCACGTTTCTAGTTGTTGATTTTTTTTTATAACAAGAATTTACGTTTTTTTTTTTATCTTGTTTATTTTATAAGCCATACATCTTATGATTAAGTTGACGTAATTCTTTGTATAGAAATTACTGGATTACCGATAAATTACGGATAATGTCCAGAGACTAAATTACCATAACTTATCGGTGATCCGGTAATTTCCATACAGAAGATTACCGGTTTACATACTTGTCATATTTTTATTAATCATTATGTTCATTTGTCAGTTTTATTTATGAAACCTATCAACTCCACACTAATTTATGGACTCCATTCTCTCAGCAAGCTCACAATCATACTTATATGTAAGTAGGTGTACATATCTGCATGCAGCTGAAATTAACTCGCCAAACTGCTAAGACAGATTGTTGGCGAGATCGCCCTCATTTACATTATTTTTAGCATCTAACACTACATATTTACCTTATAATTATATTAACAGGTTAACCTTAAATTACAGTCACGGAAGCAAGAATACATTTGGAAAACCTGTCCTAAAGCATTTTTTCTAAAAATATAATTTTTAAGAGGCCTTATTCCTTTTAAAATGCTGATTGTTTTAGAATTTTTTCTCTATGATCAAACATGTTTCTTAACATATTATTGGTGTTACTACCTAGAACAGGGCTATTGGCATGTGTTGGTATATATATGAAAACCTCAGTTTGAATTTTTCATTGAATATTTTTGTTTCAAAAACTACTCGAAATTGACAAAATTCACGCAGAACATTAGTTTTTACAACTTATTTTTGACTGCACGCAATAAAAGCATGAAATAGCTATGTTACTACCTAGAACGCGGGGAAAAGTATTATTCACTTCAAAAAGTTTTTTTGAAAGGAATAAGGCCTCAACCGAACTACACTCCTTTTCGGATGCGCATTTTGAACATTTGCCACCTTTTACCGACGGTAAAGACGAAAAACGAAATCCTAATTAATATTATATTCAAAAGTGCCCAAGTAATTTAGAACTTACTTCAGATTGACTTGAGGGAAAATGCCTCAAGAAGTTATGGGCCTTTGTTTACGGAGGGAAGGTACTTTTAGTATAGAGGGAAGAAAGAACACATTTTATATTCAGACAAAATAGGTATATAGCAGAAAATTACGAAACAATTAATTACATTTAGTAAACAACTCCCATCGCAAATCAAACTGTTCATTGCGTAAAAAAATACTTTGTAACAACCCAATTTGAGGATTTAATTAATTGGAGGAAAGTTTGATCGTTGGATGATTGTTATTGTTTACCCTGTTCACAACAAATTATTGAACTCGTTTATTTTTTGAACGAACACCTAGGTACGTAGTCAATATGCAAAACACTTGCGAACAGCCAGGATATGAAATTGAAGGTCTACGCCAGTATTTCTAACCAATTGCAAACCGATTTTTTTAAAGATCAGTATTCAAATACATACTTTTTAAATTAACTTGCTTAATTTAAGGGGAGAGTATACATAAGTAGGAAGGAAAATCGACTTTCTTTTAGCAGAAAATTTCTGGCCCATCTTCACGACTGAGGGCTTTTATGTGTTTTCTTATGCCTCTCAATCTAATGGAAGTTGCTCTTATAACAGAATTTCTACTTTTGCTTTTAGCCAATCAATTATTTGACAATAGATTTTCCCCGTTTCTTTTTTTTTATGTAGTTGATATATTCTGTGCTTTGTCACATGAGCTGATTAGTGGAGTAAAGGAAGTTTTTAAGCCTTTCGCTCCATGGTCGTATAACGCGTGTTTTTCTCGGCTATGTCTCTGGACAGTTTGTTGCCAGGGACTTGATGGTATTCTTGCGATTAGCATCATCTGTGCGAGGTACCTAGTGAAACGGCGAGGTAATTCAAAGTTACCTATCGTATCCAAATTTTGGTTACCCATCTGTAAGTTTTCGCCAAATTTTAATTTGTCTAAAGGCCATTTTTTTCAAAACTGTGTCTGTGTCTATTTCGGAATAATTAATATAATTATAAACCTAACCTTTTATTTTTATTAATATTATGGGTTTCAGGAACAAAATACTTTCAGACAAAATTTGGCGAAACGTTACAGATGTTGGGAAACAACGTTATGTAGTTGGGATAAGGTACCGTCAAAGTTAAGGAACGAAACTATGTGACCGTTTCCACCAAAGCTAACACGTAGCAAACAGGCTGCATAAGAGATTACAGAGCCCTTAATACGACTTATTTCAGCTGTGTAAGGGCTGTATAAGCTCCTATACTGTGTGCTATATATATATTTTTTTTTATGTCATAAGGGGCAAACGAGCAAACGTATCGCCTGATGGAAAGCGATTACCGTCGCCCATAAACACCTGCAACACCAGAGGAGTCACAAGTGCTTGCCTACCCGGAGGACGAAGATAGAATGCCTCTATGCTAGTAATTTCACCGGCTAGGGTAGTTTAGCCGGTTTCCCGGCCCCCTCTGGTTTTCGGCCTCTACGCAGTAAAACTACAATAACAAGAAAATTATACCTCACTCATTCAAAAAAATACTGTTGTCACTCAAATTCGCTTAACACTGACGCCTCCTAAATGTTTTCGCTTAATAACGTTTCAATTGGCTCGCCAGTACGCCAACGCAATTTAGTCAGTGTGAGTGTGTGTCAAAATTAGTGAAAAAAATAGTGCGCGCCATTTTCTTCAAGTTAAGTTAAAATGTTGATTATTTGGTTTTAGAAACATTGCTTTGACTTCTATACGCTCTAGAAGAGTTGAAATAATGTAATTTATATTTAAATGTATAAAATATGTAACAAAATCCTTTCAAATGTGATGGCCGGATGACTAGATTGCATTTCGTAAAATCATTTACCTTCCGGCCTCCGGGCCGAGAAATAACTTGAATACGTATATTATTAAATGATCAAAATCACTATTAAATTAAAACCTATTTCATAAACATCATGTCAATTACAAATTTGGATACAATCTCTTTCATGTATTTAGGTGCCGGCCGCAGGTATCTTAAACAAATTAATGATTTAAATCAGTTTATGATTGTTTGTTTTTGGCGGCCGAGAACTACATTTTGAATAACTAGTTTTCGGCCTAGGTAAATGATAATGGCCGGAAAATAGAAACGATTAATTTAGTTTTCGGCTGGTAACTAAAAATTATAAAGGAATGGCCGAAAACAAGTCTTTTAAAAGCGAGTTTACGGCCACTGCGGTTAACATGGCCGAGCATTGGTGGAGGGTATTGTTTGTTTTCGGCCGCGGTGACAGAAAGCGGCCGTAAACTAAAACAAATTTAGTTTTTCGGCCCTGCTTTATCATGCGGCCGAAAAACAATTTGTATGTGTTCCATTTTCGTCCCTATAAATATAAGACGGCCGAAAGTCGACTCAAATATTTTTAGTTGTCAGCCGTATTAATCCAGTAAAAAAAAGGTTGCAGCTAATTAAATTTTCCATAGATTTGTACTTTTTTGTTTTATTGAATATGAAAACCTATTGTTTCTCAAATAAGGGTCATTTAAAATATAAATAACAGTGGCCGAGAACTGGCTAAATAAACGGCCGTAAACCAAAACAAGCGGCCGAAAACCAACTAAGTAGCTACTTTCTGATATTTTATATTATAAAAATAAAACTATATTATTCATGGCAAAATGTGATACGAAATAGGAAACTACAATATGTCTAAGATTCGTAAATAATACTTAGACTAAGGTTTGCTAAATATATCGCCCAATAAATCCACCTGAAGTCAAAATTTTGCTTACTTGGCCGAAAACCGGCTAAACTACCCTATCTTACCCCCACACCGGAACACAACAATGCGAACATTGCTGTTATTGTTATTGTGTATTGCTGCTATATGGGAAGTATAGCGGAGCGGTACAGATGTGCTACGAAGATGCGCTACGCGAGGTAGACATCCGAGGGCCAAGCTTAAACGCACACGCTTCGCTCGGTCAAAAAACTGACCAAGTGCGAGTCGAAGTCATGCACTAAGGGTTCCGTACTATATATTTTTTTTGTGTTGCTATCGTGGCCATAGTAATTAAGATTCTATGCACATTTGAAGTGTCCACCTGTTACCATTCAACTGTTAGGCAAAACTCAATAAAAGCACTCTGTTGTATATGTCGACCGCATAGGATTTGAAAAAAAAAACTTTTTTCTTGAATGTTTGATACATAATTACGACTGTTTTCTTGTGAAAAAGTTAGCCATTGCTATCCAGTGCGGGAATTTGTAACTACGTTAAAAAAGTATATTTTTTATTATTGCTATCTATACGAGATTGAAAATGTTCATTTAACTTTGGAGCCTATATCATATTACTGATGATGCTGTTACTAACCTTAATTTGTAATTTGTTTATTTTTTCGTTGTTTACTAACAATCTATGGATCACTAATCCGAAATAAATAATAATTTTGATTTTATTTATTTTATATATAAGTGTCTTTATTCTGTGCCTATATTAAATAATCATTAAATTAAAATGTTTGAGCATGATTGTTTTTTTCCGCTACTATAGTTAGCCACACATCTTTGCACATACGTATCTAGCGGATAACCAAGGAATATAATACTCACACGGAGCGGATAACAGTCTCGTGACACTGACACCTTATCCGTCTTAGGTTCGCGTGACAAGTGACAACTCACCTCACGGGCACTTCAAATACGATAGGTCGGATATGTCAACTATCTCAATGATTTGATCACTTATGCCTTTTTGGCTTTAAAGTGCACGACTATAAGTGCAAATGATGAACACCTAACAGTGTGTATAGTGCTTGTGACTTAGTATTAGCTAGATTTTACAGCTGGCGTTACTTAAGCGTATATGACTGAACGAAACGTTTTGCAGATCAGTTATTCTGTTAGGCTTCACAGCGAACAAATGAATACTAAATTTCCACACACTCCTCACTCCCCAAAGCCCGCTTGGCCCGATTTCCGGAATGCCGCCGTTTAACCTACTTCGTGCTGTTGTGACACATGCAAACAATCTCGTTACGTAATTCCAATTAGGTAACAAAATCCCAAAAGCACTGCCAATTTCGGAAGCGTCAAGATAAGCGCATCATACCTGATCAGGGGTCCTTTGATGTCGAAAAAATGCCACGATTACGCAATTAATTTGCTATTTTTGTTTTCGTACGAGAAAGAGAGCGAGGTAGACAGCCCGGGACCGTTGCCATGGCAACGTGAGAGCGCTGGCGGCGCGCGCCGCTCCCGTCGGCAGACGTAAGTGACCCTCCGACGCGGCCGCCGCGCTCGCCGAACCGTCCCGTTTCCCCGTAGCGAGAACGCACCGTGATGGTGCAAAACAACTGACAACTAACCTCAATCCAAGTGGTACATCGAAGTGGTGTGTGTGTGGTGCAATGGTGGGGGTGTATCTGTGACGGAAGGGCTTTTCAAGCTTTAAGATGCCGTACGAGCTGAGATCAGGTGAGCTTTTCAGCAAGTTTCAACGAGCGTTTAACCACTGTGACGCTTTTATGCAAGGATTGTACCACACTCTAGGATGTTTATATGAATTTTTATTACTCCTTAGGTCATTACTTAAAGCTCGTAAAACCTGACCTCACTGCCAGATACGATGCATTGATTATGAACCTTAAAGAATGGGTATTAGGTGCATTATGATCGTTATAAGCCACTTCAGCATGTTATTTTGCAGCTGATCGTAGACGTCCGCACTATTTTTCTCGAGGGTTGCTCCTTGTTTCCAACAGCCATCCATCAGTTCTAGATATCGGAAACTTGGTGCTTATTAAGAACTTTCTGCCGCCCACGTTCATCGTAAGTATAACTTGGTTTCGTTGATAAAATTACTTTAGCTTGATTGCAAAAAGGAAGTTATAACGAGACTTATTCTTAGTCGAAAACCAGGTTTGATCACTGGTAGTGTAGAACATAGGTGCTGATAAGTAAACCATAACATACGTGTATGTACAGAACTTTTAGATAGATTCATTTAAGGTACCTATAAGGTACCATAAGGTAAGGTAAGGTCCATGAAAGAAAAACGAAGAGATTGATTTTTAGAATTGTCTCCGAACGTTACAGACCCTGCACCGACTCAATGTTTCTGTTTAGCCTTATGGTTGACTGGTAGAGAATGCCTTGTGCCATTAAATCCGCCATTTGTACTAGTCTGATCTGTGCAATAAAGTTTAAATAATTGAATAAAAATAAAAGAGAGGTCGCTTGACACGTTACGATGAATTAAGAAAACATGCTGCGTCAATTTCAAATAATTGGGATAAAGGCAAGGGAATGATGATGATGACCTTGGCTGCTTTTCCACTGGGGCGGAGCTGTGTAATGAATCAATCACATTCTTTCGATTTTTAAGGCGCTTCTTTAGGGCTTCAAAGAAACGAAGCCTGATTGGTTCATTTCCTCAGCTCCGTTTCAACGAACAGGCAGCCTTAGTATAAAACCCGCCTATTCGTTATCTTTTTATGACAGCATCGGCTCATAGGATTTACTCGGTCAGCCATGGATCACGAAAGTTCTCTTCCTTTATTTGTAAAATAATCAAAATTAGAGACAACGGAATCTGCCAGACGTTAGACCGTCAACATCATCTCCAGAATCGCCTGATGATGCTTCGTAGAGACGGCAAACACGTGTCGACTTTTGTAGTTGTTTTTTATTTTCACTGTGGGAGAGTATTACAATAAATGCAAGTTAATATAACGAGTTAGAACTACATGACTAACATGTTATTGTATTAATTATTAATATGGATTTCCGTAAGATAACGCCTGATTCCATTAAACTTAGCCTAAATTAAATTTTGCGAGCACGTTGCTGCTGCATTCGGGGAGTGGCATTTTTGATGTCTCCGATCGTCCACATGATTAGTCAGAAGGCTCTGCGTCATATGTTTGTTGGTTTGAATTATGCCGTATTTGCACCGCTCTGTTTCAATGCGGTTATTCCCCGTTAAAATCTTGAATGAACAGATTTTCTTTTCAGGATTGGGCTTACCTTCGCTTATTCACTTAAGTTGCTTGAGTAAATAGGCTCTTATTGAACGAGAATGCCCGAATTTCTGGCCTGTCGGGTTATACTTACTGGGTGATAAAAGTGGTATTGATATAAATCATGGTATGTATATAAGGCTGGCAACAGCATTGATATATGTTATCATTTCTTTCGTCTGCCAGCTGCAATCAGCTGCAAGAAAGCATGATTACACAACAAAGCTAATGCGATAATTAATCGAAGACAGAATAATTTGTCTCAGGTGAACTAATGAAAAATGTTTATTTCGGTTTTTGCACAGTTTAACAACACAGTAAAGGTTCGGACATTCTATTAAGCATTAAATATGCTTGTGCCAGAATGACCCGAAAAATAAGGTTACCTACTACTGATAAGGTTACGATTACGATGAAGTGATAGGAAAGTATTGAATAACTACCATGATATGATACGTCAACCCTAACTACTGAAATAAAGACGAGCCTATAAAGACGTCTTTTATACTTTGAGTGCCAAAGACTGCAAATCATGATGGAATTCCCCAGACGCCACAGCGGCATTTTACACTATAGAGTGTACAGTACATTGAGTATATTGCTTAGCGTCTGGAACTCAGTTTTTCGCTAGCCGACTGGGTCAACAAAAGGTTAAAGGTGTCCGTAACGTTTAACGTTTTGCCAATATGTGACAGTGCCAAAGCCTTTTCGGTTTCGTATAGGCTACTAGGTATATCTACTCGCCAGCTGTAGCGTGTGTGAAAGAGCACAATATAGGTATAGTAGCCGAATCAATGCTTTCGCTACACTAAATACAGTGAAGTGTTTTAAAGTTTAAAAGCATAAGCATAAGCATAGAGGCAGCTCAGCATTTGGTTTAAAATTTAAACCAAATGCTGAGCTGCCTCTATGCTGGCGCGGCGTAGTAGGTACTATACTATTAAGCTTAATTAAGCTCTACAGATTCTTTGCTATGCCAATATTACAATGTCTATATGCTTTTACCTATGCAAAGAAAACTAACGCCCTGCGATACAAAATTGTATGAAAGACTGCATAGTGTTCAAGCGCAAATCATCTAAATTTCTGCCACTACTCTGCAAAAAATCGTATCTAGTTTGCACATTTATACATATACTAGCTTTTGCCCGCGATTACGTCCGCGTGGAACTTGGAAGTATGGAAGCAACCTCGTACAACACGATAGATATCCACCTAATCACCTTAATTAATAAAAGGGATTATTAAAAGCGCCTAAGCAAATGTAAGAGCAATTGTGCTTTTGGTCTAATCATTACATTTCCTACAGGGTCATCAATGTCATCATGAATTACTTACTCACTTTTCAATCTTTTTAGGGATAATTTCCAGGATGAAAACTATCCTATGTCCTTCCTCGGATCTTAAACTATCTCCATGCCAAATTTCATCAAAAACGATTCAGCGGTTTAATGAAGAGGTAACAGACAGACAGACAGACACACTCGCATTTATAATATTAGGATACGAGCTTATACATATATACGAGCTTTGTTTCATGTAGGTATTTGTTAACTTAGTGATTTTTTGTTGTCAACAGACAATATCAGTGATCGATACTTCTCAGCAACTGCTCTTTTAGTATAAGCAAAATAGTAGGTATAGATAGACGAGCCTTTTTCAAAAAAAAATATTTAAATAGTTAAAGGCTTAAATAAAAACAAAACTACGATCGCGTTATTTTTGTAACGAAAGTTAGCCATACAAAATATATGGAAAACTCTCGTTACACAAAGGAATCAATTAAGTTTTCCTTTACTTATAGCAATAGCCTTTAACTAAGTACAGGTTTTTTGAAAACGACTCAGATACCTAATAACTTAATTCGTTGCACGTGTCTAGTGAAACTAAATGTACAGCTATTATTCTCTTGCAGTATGTATGTGGATAAGAGGGTGGAAAATCATGGAAAAGATTGATCGAATGAAAGATGATATGAGAACCTGAAAAGGTTATGAGTACAAGGATGACGGACGACGGCAACTAATGGAGGCTACATACATTCTTAGTCTATTCTGCCATCCTTTTCTGTCTTATACATTTTGTTAGAAAGAGCGAGATACTCTATGCATGCTAGCCGGCAGGAGTCTGAAAAATCATGAGAAGTTTTTACCAGCTAAATATTTCAACTACGCGATTGACGTTCCTTAAATGAGTCGTTTACAAAAGACATGTACATAGTTAAAGGCTTAATAAAAACAAAATTACGATCGCGTCTTATGTGTAACGAAAGTTTGTCATACAAAAGATATGGGTAACTGTTGTTACATAAAGGAATCAATTATGTTTTGTTTTAATTATAGCTCTTAACTAAGTACATGTTTTTTGAAAACGACTCAAATATAAGTTCGAAATATGGATTGGTACAGACAGTCCTGCTTTTTCCAAATTATTAGATGTAGCCTATAGCTTGTCTTGCAGAAGAGAGCTGGCTGGGGCACATCGTTCGTCGTGCCGTAGGTAGATCCGGTTTAAGCTCAAAAGTATCAATGATATCTAAGAATGAGGATTGAATAAAATAAAATCGTATATTAAAAAAAGCAACCATAATTTTTCTACTACCTATTTACTCGGCTTCCCCATCATTTCATTACTTCGATCTTAAAATCCAGATCGCGTTCTTATCAATTTGAAACTCACCCTGGCAACAAATGTACAAAGAGTCCCTTAACACCTCCCAAATTGTGAAATACCTCACAGGTGGCTTTATAAAAGTATGTTCATAACTTTATAACAACCGAAAGTCAAAAATTATGCTATCCGTAGCGGTAATACAGACTCGAATAATGAGTTCCGCGGCCCTTCTTCGTAATAAGAAGGCCTCAGCGGATCGCCTTTTAGGCCAATTCAATAGGAAACTTTAAAGAAACTCTTACATTATCAATATGCCAATCCAACGAATCCGCTATTGTCAGCTCCAAACTCTCCTTTATCACAAATATTTTCGGTTCATAATTTAAAGCCACGTTGCGCTTCACTGCGTGGATTCCCGTATTTCCTTCATTCATTTCTAAAGGAAGAACAATTGAATGCCACTTGGAAATAATCTTGCAAATAACTTTTTGTGAAAATCGGCTTTTTTAATGTATTTTATTTTAGCAGTGGATGCAGTTTTTTAGTTATTGATGCCGATGAAGTAGGTATTAAAGCTTATCATTATTTGCTTAGATGCTCTCACAAAAATCATATTGATGAAAATTTACAGAGGTTGATGAACCTTAAATTTTGGAAACTTAAAATCAATGGAGCCATTTCAGGCAATTCGCGTAAACATAATAAATAAGTATACTAAGAATTATGTTTTCGAGCAATTTGACTGTTGCATCCAACCAGATTTCGGGAATCGGCAACATTTCATATTTTTAAAACTACTATTTTATAAATTTTTAGTAAATCGCTTAGTAAAAGGAAGCTATCACAGTTTTTAAATTTTTGCTGATATTACTAATTATTCTATTATTCATTTATTAAAATCTACTCATTCTAAAATGTTGTAACTCCAAAACGAGTGACACAATGGAAAGGTTACATATATTAGTCTGGTGTCTAATAACTAATGACGTTGAGCTCAATGTCGTCGTCGTCGTGTCGTCAGCTGTCAACAAAGTCAACATTATTGACAGCTTACTGTCAACAATGTCAACATTGTTGATAGCTTATATTTTTTTACAGATAGGTCGAAGACTACAACCCTATGCAGGTATAGTTGTCGTAGATTTCGGTTGTTTTATTTATTTTCTTATATTTGTTATCATACAGAAAAATAAATTGAAACATATATTTTAGCGTGTACACGACGCAAAAACTCTCTCGATTTCTATTGATTTTCATCTGTTAGAATTACAAAATAACACTGGAGCCTTACCACGATCTCTTAACGCGACTCACTTTAGGCCCTAAACTGAACTGTATCGCTATTTCATACCATGACATTGTATTTACGACTCAGTTCAGATGACAGTTCAGTAAGAGCGTCTCAACTATTTCATTCTCTCATTTCAAGTACTTTTCGTACCACGATGTGTCACTTGAGACGAAACTGAATCGCACGAGTGTCAAATTTTGCGACTCATAAAAAGTTCCTCATTGAATGTATCGTTCTGGATAGTTTTGTGTAGAATATTTATTAGTTCTTAGCTTTTGTTCGCGACTTGTCTCGCACAGGTCTGGAAACGTGTCTGTGTAACTTCCTACCGTTTTATTCAGGGACGTATTTACCCTAGGGCGATCCGGGCTATAGCCCGGGGCGCCAAACCGACAGGGGCGGCGTAGGCGCCCCTGGCCGTTTGCATTTTGTTTTGGTATTGGCGCCTTTCAACCAACTATTACTTTTCACCTTTTTTTGTCAATCCAAAATTTAAAATGAACATGAAAAATAACAAGAACAAATAGTTTTGGTCGAAAACATGCTTGTAAGTTTGTCAATATCTTCGGGGCGCGTCTGTAAGTAAGAACATGAACATGCTTCAAATATAGGGCGCGGGCGCCGAGTGAGGTCGCGGGCCGGCAAGAGGGGCGGTGGCAATAGGTCATACATATATCAGCGTTGCCAGATCGGATCTTTTTACACTATATCGGTCAATTTTGTTACTACGTACCCCCGCGCCGAACAATTTCGCTCTCGCTGCGCTCGCGTTTTCATCTGATCGTGTTACTACGCACCCCCGCGCCGAAAAATTTCGGTCTCGCTGCGCTCGCGTTAATTATCTATTTCTGTTACAATATACACGCACTACTACGTACGTACGCACCCCATCGCCGAAAAATTTAGGGTAGCGAAGTGTTTGACAGGTTTTTCAGAATACTGACGAGTTAATTTCTTTTGAGTTATTATAATACGATCTCTTGGATAATGCAACGGGGAAAAAAAAGATGCACAATGCTCATAGATAAGAGTGCATTACTGGTAATAAGTAGATAGAACTTCGTGTTTTTCGGTTCCATATGACTACTGCAATACTACGGTAAAGAGCTCGTAGCTTTGTATGGATTTCATAGTAAGATACGTTTTTTTTCCGTAGCATTGCAGACTGTAGTAACTAAATTAGCCGCTCGAGGGTGCTTTACATCATGCTTCTTTATTTGGTTACTATTTAAGTTCTTAAACCACAATATGATTTTTAATAGATTGAATTATAAAAACAAGTAAACTATTTTGTAAAACAAAGAACTGGAGTTCAAACATTTGCACTGAACCTAAAATAGGCAACTATAATTGAACATATCTTTAAGCAGTTGATAATTTATTTATTATTCAAAAAAGTTACACAGCATTACAGTAATAAAACCAATAAGGCACTGAACTACAAAAATACATATAAACAAGACTTAAAACTAGTTAATTTAGGCGACACAACCGCGTGGGTCCTTTGCGTCGTCTGATCTGGTGTATAATTCGGCAAATTACCGCGGAACTGCCGAAACACAACACCCTTCCGCCAGAAGTCTGCACTTGCGATGGTGTCCTGCAGCGGCCGCGGCACGCACACCACAAATGAGCTGAAGTACACGTAGTGCCGGGACTGCAGCTGGATAATATTGATATCATGGGGTCAAAAATATAAGCCCGATTTCAAAGGTCTCTATCTCGGCGGGAGACAGCTGGCGATAAAAACGGAGCTTTTAACATTGTCATTGACACACTTGATATTATATGGGTGATAAAATCACTTCACCGCATTTCCTGGTCACAATTTCTTTCCCCTGAACGAATACACGAAATCCGCGGAGGATTAAACTGAATTCGAAGATTGGCATACCACGTAAAATTCATTTGAAATTTAACAAATTTACATGTCAATGATTGACATGACATTATCACAGGCGGAAGGCGGCACACGTTCCGAGTCTTAATTACAATTCTTTTGAAATACAGACATTTTAAACTTTATTTCATTCAATAAAGCATTTGGTATGGCAAATAATGTCTTTAAATTAAAAAAAGAACATAAGTCCCCTATGAAATATATGTCTTTTCTTTTCAAAATTACCAATTAGTTTTAAACAAAGTGTGCTGCGAAATTAATTTGTAATATTTTAGTTACCGAACGGATAGAAGCCAGAAAGAGATAAACATATACGAAACTCACATAGCGGCATCCTTTCGCGCCGTAGCGTTTCAATTGCGGACCAGAGACAAATATCGGTCTTTCATTCACTTTATGCGATCGAGAATCAGCGCTGCTTTAAAGTTGTTATGGTACGAAATTCAGCGATTCAATTTAGGTGCCTAAACTGAACTGCACTGCGTTTGGATAGTTTTTATAAAGATCGTGGTAAGGCTCCTGATCTATGAAACATGCCACGAACCGCACCAGCAGTTTTTACCTACCACAGCTGAGGAGTGTCTTTTCAAAATGGCTTATTTTTGTATGAGTTTCATAGAGAAATAAACCCGTTTGAAAAGACACTCGTCAACTAGGTATACGTATTTATTATATTATGGATATAGACTAAAGCTATCGTTATGCCAGATGTTGTGAATCCTGCACATAAAAACTCCTCATTGATTAGTGGCCGCAATCAAAATAATTGGCCGGTATTTTTCGTGTGGCAACCGCACGGGTCCGCTGCGACGGTTCATTTGCACGAATCGCTACGCGATTTGTTAAGCTTGAATAATAGCTATTGAAGCCCCTGTTAGATTATGCAGAATGATGGGAAGGGATTTTGCGTTATTACTTTTCTGGAGACAAATTTTACATTAAATACTGCAGCCGGATTCGACCCGCGTCAAAATCAATATTTGTTTGACTCCCATACAAAATGTTTTGTTAATAACTTTATTTTTATGTTTATTTGCTAGTCGATATAAGGTAAATATAGTGCAGATTATACTTCCAGAACAATTGCTCATGATGTATAATACGAATAGTATAAAACTTGAGACTAAAGTTACCTTATGCCAATGTCAGTTAGGAGCCCTATTATAATTGCGTTTATCACGTGATAAATAAGTGACAAAGTATCTGTCACTCACACTCACATTTTTTTGAAAACATGACAGATGCTTGTCACTTATTTGTCACGTGATAAAAGCGACCATCATAGTTTAACGTCTTAATACTATTTATGTATTTGCTTGATACTTGAATCTTGATATTCCTCTCAATTATGCACGTCGGCGTGGGTGTTAGAATGCAAGTGTGCGTCGTCTAATGTGTGCTTATTTAAACTCTTAGTGAAGTTATAACTAGATAAATTATTCTTGCTGTGTTTAATTTGTAAACTTTTATTTGTTCATTTAAGCATTTTGTATTGTATGAATGGAGCGTAGCGAACACACTGTATACGTTTAATATTGTTTTGCTTCTCTACCGGCCGCAAAGAAAATACTAGTGGGCCGCAGATTCAGTATAGCTGATAAGTATACCTACACGTTAATCTCAAAAGGCTAGATAATTACGAGTATGAAGTATAATATCCATTAATCAATATCGAACTTGGCAACGCTCACTTCGGGAGCCACTTGGCAAGGAATCCGATTGCCATGACTGTCCGTATGGGACTTGAAAAAGCTAACGTAGGCAAAAAACTTACCGGCTTAGTAGTTTTTTGCCACAATTGCCATTTGAATAATAGTTAATATCACGGGAGATTGTACCCATTATAAGCATTAGGGGCTACTTATTATTTAGGAGGTGCCCACAAATTCGTCCGTATTTTTTTAATCGTAGTCGGGGAAAAAGTATCCTATAACCTAAAAATATAATGGTTAAAGTTTGTCCAGCCGAGTGGTACTGGAGTACTTTATACCTACATAGAAGAAAATCTATAATATTACGATAAATATGTGTGTAAATTAAGTTAAAGTAATATAGACAACTGTTATACAGGCCCGAAAACTCTCACGTGATCTTGTTATGCAACTAAACTTCTGTTTTAAGATCTCTCATTAAGTAACAGTTTCATAAGCTACTATTATATATTACTCTCCATGCTATGATTATTATTATTTATTCATTCTTGTCAATCCACACCATTGCTGCGTCTACTGAACGTGTTCGGTTATGTAACAAATGGATTGCCCAGTCTTATGTAAGAATTTAATATCGATCGATTAATACAGCAAAATTAAATATTATCTTTGTTAATTGACGAATCACTTCATTCACTTCATTAATCGTGACAGATTTCCGGATTCAACTCGTTAAAAATGACATCTAATACTTAACTGATAAGATAGAAAAGATAAATTTTTACTCTAAGTGTGAAGCCGAATTAAAGGTTATACTTATAAAGAATCTTAAGGACGTACTTTTAATGATTCTGAATTTATTGTTATCTTTTCACAATTTTATTAGGTAAGTTGGTGGTGGTTTTTGCTATGTACGGACAGTAGACTAAGAAGATAACATCTTTTCTTCTTCATGCACAAAACTGTCCTTGTTTCGGGACAATGGGCCGCGTATTACTGCATTACAAGCAATCCATTCGTGCACCGGCCCGTAATAGGTTTTCATTGTCGCCCTAAATTGATTATTTAAAATGTAGGTAGGTAGGATAGGTAGTGATTATTAGGTACATATTATTATGTTAGTATTGAATATATTTTACAAGGGACAAATGAACATTGAAAAGATTTTTTTTTCCGATTTTTCTGTGTTTTTGCGGCTCATGGCTGGACTGATTTTATTTAAACTATTTTTAGAACGACAAGCGTCCACGGTTGTTTATACGAAAATGTATACCCAAACTTTGGAGTATGACCCTATTAGATTATCCATTAGTGGGTTATATTCGTACTCCCATAGATAGTCTGACTTACTGGTAGAGTGGAGATAAGTAGCCCTGATACAGTTCAAATCATGTCTTCATAAAAAGCAAAAAAAGCTTATACTTATAAATTTATGAAAGATGTAACGTCTGATTATTTTTTTATATGGGTACACACCACCATTTTTATATTAAACTATTGATACAAGGATCAAAGCACAAAGAAAAAAGTGACCGGGTTTATGCATTAAAAATTTTCTTTGTGCTTTGATAATCCAGTGAATAAAGGGGTTTGACCTTACAAACGGTCCGGTTTTGAATTTTTGATATGTTGTCTAGGATGGATAGTGAGTGTTTAAAATTAAAATGTAAAATTCCTCCACCTCCGCGCCCGCTGCCATATTGACAAAAAAACCGTCAATTTCTGCAGATTTTTCTTATAACTTCGCTTAGGATCATTTTAGCTAGAAAAGAGCTTATACAATGTTGTAGACAATTAAATTTACTATAATTTACATTTAAAATTTTGTTTCAAAGACAGATAGTTACGGAGATATGCACATTCAAAACCGGACCGTTTGTAAGGTCATCCATAATACTTTAGTCTCTATTCACCGAACTATGATCTTTGTATCAATAGTTCAATATAACAATTGTGGCGTTAGGGTAATGGAGAAGTTACCACGTTGGATCGGCAATCCAGCTCCTCCGCCAGGTTGCGCATTTTAATTTTTAATTGTGCTTTGATCAACCTTATACTTACCTAGAATATTTTATTTGGTGAATGTGTCTGGTTTTAGGTCACGAACCTTTTTTACCGACTCGATCTTCATTATTGTCATCCATTCTTTTCAGTTATTGATTACTATGTAACAGCTTTGGACGGCTCCAATTCTCAATCCGTTCGACATATCACTTTTTGCGACGGGAGTGAAAAATGAGCAGACCCATCGTGAATTAGGGCTATGAAAGAATTGATTTGGTCATTCGGAAAATATCTACTGATCTCAGGGAGTTATATATCAGGGAGGATTTATTATAAGGGAGTATCTTCGTTTCATTACTATGGATATTGGTCACAGAATAAAATAATACAGAAGGTTGTTTATTTTGATTTTCGCATAAGTAGACCTGAGCACTATATTAATTATTTCTTAGTGTAAAATGCGACGGAATTAGTTCGTAAGTAGCTAGGAACGCGCGCCATGATGTTGGCAACCTAACAGAGACAGAAGGCGAAGCGAAATACCATGGTGCGTGCTTGTACGTAGGCTACTATCCCGGTGCGTAGTGACTAGTGAGCCTGCCTTGTAAAGGCCCCTTTTTCGTGGGTTGATGTGATGCCGTTCACAAGTGTTAGGTTGGAAACGAGTAATGATTTATTGAAGATGGAAATAGATACAGAAGGCCCCAACTTTCACCTCGATATCAATATATCAGCAGAGCAGACTAAAGCGAGTCTTCGATGACCCAGTTGTCTTTTTGTGAGTGTTATACAGTTAAATTCTGTCTTGCGGTGCTGGGCTTAAAGCCTGGTAAGGGCAAATATTTGGGTTCATTATTTTAACCCCCATAAAAAGGAATAGGATTAACATGTATATCTGTGTATCTGTGTGTCTCTCTGTGGCATCGTAACTCCCAAATCAAGAAGCCACTGATGGTCTGATTTGAAAGCTGTTCTTTTAATCGAAATCCTTGTCTTGCGAGATGGTTCTTAGCTACGCCTACGATAGTTGCGGCGGGCATTTATAATTTTTAATTTAGATTATTTAATTTAGATTATTTGTAAACTTTTTTGGTGTGCAATAAAGCATTTTGTATTGTATTGTATTGTATTGTACGAGAATGGCTTGCGGACAATTTTTTTTTGAGGATGTCAATCGATTCTATTTTTTATTGGGATCAAAATGTCTATATGGGACTACCTACATTTAGACTGCTCTAAAAGTCAGAAATGTCCGTCAAAGTTCAACATTTCTAGAGAGCACTAAAAACGCTCGATACAGATGGCCTACCTACACATGACATCATCTGTAGATTGGGTACCAGTATTTGTATGGAGAAAATTTTAAGTTCATGGTTGTCATACAATTATTGTTTTGTCAAATTATGAGCATCCTAAAAAAATTTCAAAATTTATATTGGGTTAAAAAAAGAAATCATAAAATTTTTGTACGTTTGAAGTCACAAATATAAAAAAAATGGTTTTTTTTTGTTTCATGACATATTGAGCTAATGTTTTTCATATAACTACACTAAGTATGTTGTATAATTCAACATCAGTCACATCCCTTATTTTTATGGTGGCGTTCCATTTAGGTAATAATGAATTTTAATGTTTCCAATAAATAAAAAGAATATAATACCATCATCCGTCATAAAATTTACCCAACACAACGCCCTAGAAATGTCTGTTGTCCTTGGCAATAAAAACATGACTTTGTCTTTTTCTATTTAATCGTGTTTGTTTGTATCTTCCTTCTTTTCTTACTCATGCAACTGTTTATCTTGCTTCAATACTACGGTTTCAGCTTCGGGAGGAAGGTTTCGACTCAATTCCATAGGCAACTTCGTCCCAAACGAATAATGCCTTATGTAACTAAGCTAGCTTAAACCGTAGTATTGAAGCAAGATAGCGGGGGCATACGTGACGTTTTAAAATTTTACACGACAACTCCTCTCAAAACTTGGAAAAGTGAACACTTCGTTCGTTTTGAATGGGTAAACTTTTTCAGCTGCTTCATTAACTTCTGTTATGCGATTGACGTATAGTAAATACGCATTCGAATATCTAAATGATGCGAGTCAATTCATGTTTTTATTATGAAAGAATTTACATCCTTTGAAAAATATTCCCTATAGCTGTAGTTCCGTGCAACGGCTGCAATCGAACTGAATTAGAACGTAATGAGAAGAAAACCGGTAAATTACATTGGACATTTAAATTATTTGACGACGCGTTTGGCTCGGTTTGTAGACACCTGCCTACTGAGCCGGCGGTCCCGGGTTCGAATCCCGGCCAGGGCAAATATTTGTGTGATGAACTCGAATATTTGTGCTTGGGTCATGGTTGTTCTATATTTAAGTATATATTTATCTATATAAGTACTTGTATCGTCGTCTAGTACCCATAACACAAGCCTACTAGAGCTTACTGTGGGACTAGATTGATCTGTGTAAGAAAAAAGACATTTTGTCCATACTAAATATCCCTATAATTATCTATTAAATGGATTCAATCAAACTAAGTATACAGCTGATGTGTGACCCTGGAATATATTTTATGTCGAAAGGGCCTTAAATAGCGATACAAATTTACCTCCACAGAGACCAGACCATGGCATGAAGTGGGCAGTAAATTTTGGATGGGCGGGTCGAGACCGCTTCAGATAATAATATACAGAATATAAGTTTATTCCAACCTTGGGAACCATGAAATTTAAATAAAGTTTCAACGCATTTTCATACGTCTACCTACTCTATATGATTACAAAAAAAATGTGTCCAAGTAGGGTTATATATGTGTAACCTTTGTAAATGTAGGATATTTTGTGAAAATATAAGATGGCGACTTGCGTAAAGGTTTTGTAATTAAAAACATAGAATATATTTCTAAATATCGGACAACTTCACACAAATCGATCTAGTCCCACAGTAAGTACAGTAAGTTGTAGTAGGCTTGTGTTATGGGCACTAGATGACGATATACATAATTATATAGATAAATAATATACCTAAAACATAGAAAACAACCATGACTCAGGGACATTAAGTACAAGTTTTATGAAAATACTAGCGACCCGCCCCGGCTTCTCACGGATGCAATGCTGATACTAAATAAACTATGCATGTATTATACATATAAACCTTCCTCTTGAATCATCAGGAAACGACTTTGATTTATACTATGTAGTGATTAACGGTCGTTTATGACAAAAAAAATAGTCGGGCTTTTATTGCCGACTGTACTTTTTTACATAAACATTAATTTAAATAAAACAATTTAAACGGATTATATCGCGTATATTAATTATTTGAGCCTCCCTGACGTTTCAGTACCTTTACAGATACCGTTGTCAAAGGTTGACTGAGAAAAACACAATTTTTCTCTGTCAAAGTTACATTTGTGCAAACTACCCATTTTGTAAATATTAATTTAAAATAAAGGTGTTCATACATGCCAGATGGGCCTAATGTGTAAAGACAGTTACACATGTGCCAGAAGGGCATTTATTATTTTATTTAAAATATCTACCAGCGGTTCACTAAAGGCTTACTGAGGAGAAAGAACCGCCAAAGAAAACTCCCAGATTGCCTTATTTACGCGATATAATCCGTTTAAATTGTTTTATTTAAATGTGTGACAGTCGCGGAAACCGAAGAAAATATTATAAACATTAATTGCTCATCAAGACCATCCAAACGAGCCTAAGTATATCTTACCTATGCCACCTTCCGTCTCCATCATCATAACAGCTCTATGATATCAAATTATTGTATTGTCACGTATGAAACTAATTATAGGTACTAACACGTAATTTTTTTATTTCGATACCTACGATAATTAAGAAGTACAAGTAGGTTGATAAAATCCATACTAATATTATAAATGCGAAAGTGTGTCTGTCTGTCTGTCTGTCTGTCTGTTACTTCTTCACGCTTAAACCGCTGAACCGACTTAGATGAAATTTGGTATGGAGATAGTTTGAGACCCGGGGAAGGACATAGGATACTTTTCATCCCGCATAAATTTAGTGTTCCCGTGGGATGAGCGGGTAACACCGCGGGGCACAGCTAGTTGAGTTATAAATAAAGTAACTAGTTAGAAGTGAGTTACAAATTACAAATGTAGCAGTAACTAACAAACAGACTCACAAAGTGTACCGAATAAAAGCGTGTCACCAAAAAAAGCATTTTAGTTGCACCAAAGCAAGTGAAAAGAAAAAGCATCTGGTCTTGACATTATTTTAATATTCCTGTGAACAATTCAATAAGCGGGAAATTGTTTGCGATCAAGATTTTCGCATAAAACGATAATTAATAACGTTTATATGCGCCATTTTTTTCAAATTACGGCCACAAAAGCGGACCAATTTATATTTCGGAATAAAGATTACAATAAACAGGGCCTCCGCGTACAAATAGCCTTACTTTATTGTATATCCAAGTAAAATGCTATTACCTTTTTCTCTGGGTAGCGTTAACATTATTACTCCGTGAAAAAGTGTCTACACCTTATTTACTTTTAATTTCGGGAAGCTTATGTAACGGTTACCGTTTTAGCCACTGCCTGTTGAGATTAAAGTGTATGAGATTTTTGACATTTCGTCGGAACTTGACAGGCAACAATTTGGAATTAGAATGTACCGATTACGCAAACTATTCCAAGGAATATGAATATGAATTGTTGCTTGAGGTCTTTCCGGACCGATAAGACCTTCAAACCTTCAAGAAAAGAGCGTACTCGCACCTGAAAGGCCGGCAACGCACATGTGATTCCTCTGGTGTTCCAGGTGTCTATTGGCGACGGTAATCGCTTTCTATCAGGCGACCCGTTTGCTCTTTTGCGTATGACATAAATAAAAGGAGTTATTAAACTGCAGCAAAATTGAGATATTCCTGAAATTTTATTCCAAAAGTATTTCTTGGCATTGCTCTATTTGATCATCTTACAGAATCGCAAACGGTTCACTTTTTTCGTAACATATATATATGTATTTTTTTAATAGCCTATTAGTGTTTCCCACTGCTTGGCAAAGGCCTCTCCCTTAGATTTCCACAGGTCCCTGTTTGATGTCTCGTCCGACCAGTTGCTAAGGAATGCGTCCAAATCGTCCCGCCATCTCCGTTTCGGCCTGCCCCGTCTGCGTCGCCGATCTTGAGGCACCCACTTAGTTGTAATGCTGGCCCATTTATCCGGGTGCATACGGCAGACAACACGTAACATATATAAAGAAAGAAATAGAGAAATAAATAAATTTATTCGAGCTCATAGGTAGTTAATTACTGTATTAAGCGGTTTAAACTCACGTGAAATTGTCAGGAACGGCCCAACATGTTTCTTTGTGTGTCAAATGCTTGATTATCGAGAATTAAACAAAAAAAAACTATGAAATGTTTAACAGAGGTTATTTTACCCTATTGTTTGTCCTGACTGGTGTTACGAAAAAAATCGTCACTTAACAAGAGAAACCGTACTCAAATGTTGTTACCTACGTATGTATACTTGTAGGTAGGTACCTACCTAAATATTAACGCAGGTGTGTATGCGATGATACATGCAGTTGTTCTACTTGTATACTTACATCAAAAGCGCAAAGCGTCTCGCTAAGGAATATAATTTCAAAAGTAAAGTATATATTTCTTAAATAACCACCGCTCCGAAATAGCTATGCACGTTAAAGCAACCGCTCTTTATGCCACGTCTGTTAAAGGCAAATTGCTATTCTAAAAGCGACGGTTATCGCCACTTTCTGATAGGTATTTTCAGCTATGGCAAGTTCTGGTCAAATGTTTATCGGCGGAATCATCTGCGGGCAGATTGGAGAATAATCTCGCATGAAATGAACTGTCCGATGCATGGCTGCTTTTTGGCAGCATTTGTTTGGGAACGATACGAATCGAGGAATTTATTTATTTAACCGTCAGTCACATGATGGAGCCACAAGCCTGTACATAAAGTAGTTCGGGATGTGCTTAGAATTGGCGATGGAATACAGTTTTTGAGATTTTATTTTAAGAGTTTTAGTTTAAGTAAAGTTATTTCTGTCCCTGTGTGATGGAATGAACCTGTCCAATGCATGATTGCCTTTTGGCGGTATGCTTGAGAAGGATACGAATGGAGAATATATTTGTCAAAGTCATAATGGAGTTGCAAGCATGAACAAAGTGGTCTGGAAGATGATCTGTCCAGAATTGCTGAAGGAATATTGTTTTGATCTTTTTAGGGTTCCGTAGTCAACTAGGAACCCTTGTAGACTCGCCATGTCCGTCTGTCCGTCTGTCTGTCTGTCCGTCCGCGGCTTAGCTCCGTGATCATTACTACTAGAAAGCTGAAATTTGTTATGAGTATGTGTAAGTATGTATCACGCCGACAATACGGTACAATAAAAACTAAAAACAATTTTTTTTAGGGAAACTCTCTCGTACCTAAAGTGGGGGTGAGTTTTTTTTTCGTTCCAACACTCACTAGTGTTAGTTGTGGGGTGTTGTTGAATAGGTCTTTTAAAAATAATATGGGTCTTCAAAGATAATTTTTTGATAAAGTCAGCAGTTTTGTAAATATTCGCTCCAGATCTCCAAAAAATAGCGTCCCCCCCTCTAACTTTTCAACCACGGGTCAAAAAAGTATGGAAAAATTCATAAAAATGAGGTCTTATAAGCAGTTTCAATGAAAACTATATTGAATAAAATCGGTCAAGCTGTTTTTGAATTGTCGCAAAAATTCATAATTATGCTTCGAACGTTAGACATATTAGTTAAGTGCTATTACTGTATTAAAACATTTCGCTCAATCTGGCGCGTATAATCGATAACTTCCAGAAGGTAATAAGTAATTACAGTTACTTTGGCGTTTACGACCTTTTTATAGAGCTTGAAATCTTTCTCGTAATTTAAACCGTATATTGTGAAGGATGGACAACTACGGAACCCTACACTGAGCATGGCCCGACATGCTCTTGGCCGGTTTACTTGATACTTTTGGAAAGGTCACTTAACAGGAAAGTTTTCCTTGAACAAAGTAATACTTGTTACTGTCCTAGAAATTGTTTGTAAGTTAAGACCAACTTTGTAGGTTAAGATCAACTTTGTAGGGCTCTGCAGGTTACGTTTCAACATCTCACGTTTTTTTAATTGACCGAAAGATGGAAGCCCTTCCCTTTCAGTTTAACCCCAAAATTATTTCGTTGTCCGGAAGTTTGTATGTCCTGATGGTCAGATTTCGGGCTGTTATCGTATGATCACATGAAATTTTGTGATTAGGTTCGATAAATAAGTATATATATATTTTTGTCCACTCAGTTTCTCGACATTTTGCAAAATAGCGAAGATATGGGGGTTGAAAACGTAAAAAAAAAATCGAACCATACTCGTGAGGTCTACAGCTCACAGAGGCACTAGTTATTTTTTTGCTTGTCTCACTTTCTAGATTAAGATAAGAGAGAGAGAGCCCGCGCAAAAATGCAATGAGTTTTTCCCAAAGTTTTCAGCGAAGTGACTTAGCTGCGAAGTTTTCTTTAAGTTAAGTTAAGTAAATACTTGTTACTGCCTCACCAAGTGTTTGCGAGTTAAATTACTGGAACGGACTTCAGCATAGTAAGGAACCCTGCTAATACAATTATGCGTGGATTTTGGCTTTGGTTCAATGTTTGTTTTGAGTTTCGAACCCAGCGTGAGGCGTTTAATATGATTTGATTCATTTATTGTAAAGTTTGGCTGTCCTGCTTTGTTCTCTTTGAATGAGTATTTTGGTTACTATTTAAAAACTGGAACTACGACATTCTTTGACAAAATTAATATGTTTTGTGATACTTTTTCGACGGCAAATAAAGGTTACAATAAATAATATATCATAATATATATTTTTTTGCTAAACATACACAGATTGTATAACAACGTACTATGGGCTGCAGAATTGCATGGCCCATTTATGAATGAATTTATTCATAAATGGGCCATGCAATTCTGCAGCTCAATGTACATGTCAGTAGGATTTAGTTACATGCAGGCATGTTTCGCCATAATTTAGTATGCAAAATCTAATCACTCAAACCATAATCATACAATTTATCAAAATTTTCATTTAAATTATTAAATGGTCGAATTATCAAGAAGGATTTTAAAGGTTCTAGAAAATTCATTAATATGATTACAATATCTGATGGCCTCATTTAGAAAGTTATAATATTTTATACCAATTCAAATTCATATAATACTCCGTTTGAAATGTACATAATTTTTAGATTTTGGTAAAAAATGTCAAAATTGTTTCTACATAATCTACATGGTTTTTAAATAAATTATACACAAATGTGATGATCTGGGATAGAGCATTTGGGACACCTTTTTTTCTGTGTAAGAACAGTGTGTGGAGCTCTTCCCCCTTCATCGATAGGCGCAACATATTTATCGGCCCCTTTCGTATCGGGCTATCCCGCCATCTTCGTAAATGCCTCACGTTAGACGCTGCTTAATTCATAATTATAAACGTAAAAGGCCAATGACGATGATGTTGGAATAACAGAAAAAAAGTCTCATTGAGAGAAAAAAAAAACATGGATGCATTCTTTGAAAACACTAAGGATCAAAGGAGTGGGTCAGGAGTGTGTTTATGTTTGTTACTTCTTCACGCTCAAACGGCTGGACCAATTTCGATAAAATTTGGTATGGTGATAGCTGACACCTCGAATTAACATATATGCTACTTTTAATTACGAAAAAATGTAGTGTTCCCGTGGGATGACCGGGCAAAACTGCGAAGCGCAGCTAGTTATAAGATATAACATCGCATCGTGATACGATGCTACACCGTGCCACGATGCGACATGAAGATATAGTTGATTTTGAATTTATGTATTTCCACGACACGACGTTGCATCGTGGCTCGATTTCGTGTTCTATGACGATGCGATGCCATGTCTTGTAATCGTGTTTTGACATTAATACTTTAGAATCTATACAAAGTTACCCCATCACAATTATAGCCTGGCAAGTGTCGGTTCGGCCGGCTGGCAATAAACAGCATACGTCATATATTTGCATTATTAAATAAATGTCATAGCAATTTGTCAAGCATTTGTCATCAACGAAATTCAAAACGTTGTTTACGGGAATTCTGCGCAATCCTTCGTTCTCCTTGCGAAATAAATACTGAATCCTATTGAAAAGCACTTGACACTTTTGGTGTAGTAGGGCCTCGTGCAGGGTCCGTCAGGATTGTTACTACCGTCTTGCCTGCTAAACCCACCGCCAAACAGCAATGTTCGCATTGTTGTGTCCCGGTGTGGGGGTAAGATAGCCGGTGAAATTACTAGCATAGAGGCATTCTATCTTCGTCCTCCGGGTAGGCAAGCACTTGTGACTCCTCTGGTGTTGCAGGTGTTTATGGGCGATGGTAATCGCTTTCCATCAGGCGATACGTTTGCTCATTTGCCCCCTATGACATAAAAAAAAAAAAACAGACACTTTCCGGCTTTCAACGTCAGTTACTAAAAATGTATCGTTACCATTAAAATAAGTTAGTATCTAATCACTATTAAAAATCCGCAATATGGCGTGGGTTGAAAAACGCCATATAATAAACCAGTAACTCAGTTTACAAACGAGCCAGTTAAAAACGTAATTAGTTCATTACCAGCCGAATATCCTCGTAACTCTGTAAGAGTTTGAATCGAAAAGTTTCCGAACTTCATTACGTAGAACAGGCACCGAAATTAATTTTGTAACTTGCTGCAGCCATCGTCCATGTTAATTAAACATTTCAGTTAAACTGCTCTTTCCGGTTTCTTAATAAATTAAAGGTATTCTATTAAGTCAGCGTTAAAGATTTTTCTCAAAAATTGCATGTAATGTTGCCTTACCATCGCTAGATAGACTACAGTAAGTGGAACATACCGAAGACTTTTTAGAAGTGTCCAGTAAACAGCGAGATTTTAAATTTGGAATCAATATTTGTCCAGTAAGTAAGTATGTAATTCCTATTACGTATCAAGATATTTGAATATCGAAACACGATTTACATCGTCACCGACCTATAAAAAAACTAAGGATGTGAAGGCGATGAGGTCGTATATAAATGTAAAAAGGATGCATTCCACAAATTGTTTTAATTATAAGTACAGTGCGAGAGCAAATTGTAGAAATTAAAAAGTGGCGTCCCTTTTTCATAGATTAAATAGAAAGAGACGACATTGCAGTATACACTAAGAGCAAATGTAAAATAAAAAGAGTTTTAGTACTCTCTCTTCTTTGGCGGTACACTCTTGCCAGAGTGGTCGTGGCCGTCACGTCGTTGATTTTGTGGCCTGCTTTACAATGCGACGCCATTCTTCTCGTACTGCTGCCCTCCTGGTACATTCGTGTAGAGGACCGTTGACGGCCGTTTTTACTTCATCCGTCCACCTCATCGGTGATCTTCCGCGTGGTCTGGTTCCCTCTACTTTGCCTTGTACCACCAGGCGCTCGATAGATTCGCATCCGCCCCGCGATACGTGTCCAAAGAAAGTGAGGATTCGAGCTTGTACTATGCTGGATAGTTTTAGTACTATTGGCAGTATAAACGTAACTCAAGATGCATATTTAAAAAAAAAAAGTAGCGACAAGGTTTAGTGCGGAAGTTTGTATGCAGCGTTTAGTTCATAATTGTGCTGTGTAAAATGACAATGATATTTCGGAATTCCTTCCTTTTTTGTGTCGTTTAGAAAAAACCTCGGAGTTAAAATTGAAGGTAAGCTTTATGATATGAAAATTAGTTAGAAAATACAACAATGTATAACAATAATTAAATTTTATCTTTAAGACTTAGATTTTTAAGACAGTGCAAATAATTAAACGCAGTATTTATAAAAAAAGAAATTAAGGCGGGATTTAAATTAAAAGACAAAAATTTCAAATTTGTTTGTGTGATCTATTACAATAATTCAGCAAAAATGAGTTCAGACGAGTCTGATTCCGAATAGACGGCACTCCTCCATACTTAAAAGCGGAGGCAGAGTTAGCTAAAATAATTTACTTCCGACTAAATCCAAGGAGATATAAAAAATACAAGAGATTCATTAAATGGAAGGAAGAAAATCAAGTTAATAGTTGGTCAGATAATGTGTGATAAGGTCTGAATATTTCAACAATCTTTCTGAGACAATCGGATGGCTACAAAGGAAAGAAATCACAAATATTCAGCAGCAAAATATAGAAAAGTTCTTAAATCAAGCTCTAGATGATAAACAGTTTGGCGATGAAGGTAAATAAATGCTGCCACTATTTGATAACGATATAACTATATCTTTTATCCAAGTATAAACTCATAATTATTTTTGTTATAGGTTTTTATCATGGGAGTTAATGGTGCCTGCGACGACGAATATCACAATGTGTAATAATAAAAATGGGATATAACAAAAATATTCATTGGAAAATGGCCGAATATGAATGTCACCTATAAAATATAATTTTAATCTAATTTTCTTGTTTAATTTTTGAGAAAAGCACTATACTTGCTTCGACCGTAAGAGCCATCCTGGCCTCGTATTATATCCGGACCTCGCCTACGGCTCGGTCCGTCTAATTCCTACTCGGCCAGTATGGCTTACTTACTGGTCTCTGCCGTAATGTACTATTAATCCATCAATTCTTATAATAAAAACCCATCAGATACTCAATGTTTAGAAAAAATGTTGGGCCATTTAAGTATGCAATCTTGAATGGTGAAAAAAAAAATGAAAATCACTTGAAAATACAGAATACAAACAAAAAGATTAGACTACACTCTGGACAACATATTATAATGCACATTTATTGTCCACTCAAGCAAAGCTATATTCGTTCGGATACCTATTCTAAATAAAAAGTTAGAGCCCATCAAGTGGAAGTTCGAAGTTGACAAAATGTTGATCTTTAGATGGACACTGCTTTACGTTACACGGTAAAAAAAAATTGGACAAGTGCGAGTCCGACTCGCGCATGAAGGGTTCCGTACCATAATCTATAACAAGTTTGTTGTATGGGAGCCCCCCTAAAATATTTATTTTATTTTATTTTTAGTATATGTTGTTATAGCGACAATAGAAATACATCATCTGTGAAAATTTCAACTGTCTTCTATCGTTCTTGAGATACAGCCTGGTGACAGACGGACGGACGGACGGACAGCGAAGTCTCAGTAATAGGGTCCCGGTTTTATCCTTTGGGTACGGAACCCTAAAAATTAATGTAGATCAGCCACTTCTCGAAACATAAAGGATATCCTCAATGTTTTTTATTAAAATCGAAGTTCATGCAGTGTCTTTATTCTGTGACGCGGCACACTTTTTAATTCCGATTTGTTAAAATAAGGAATTGCCCGAATGCAATCCATTCTGAGTAGGATGAACCCAAAAACGTCACGTTCTGGAAGAGACAGAAATTCAGGATATTTTTGGAAAACGCTCGATAATGTTAACTTTGTGCAGCTATTTACATACATACATTATCTTAATGTTATCTAAACAATATAAAAATAAAGTTCTACTTGACTATTCAAACTTTTAGCTTCATAAAACAAATATAGGATTGAAAGAAAATTTGAATAAAACATCGCAGCCCCGCTATTCTAAATTAAACCTCCCAAGATGTCGCGCCATCCGAGGAGACAAAATAAAGTAAAATTAAATAAATAATGCAATGCTTTGTGCTCTCAGCTTCAAAACGATTCTTTTATGCCCCGCCCTTCGACATTTCTCTGAGGACATGCATGAGAAATAGAGACACTTTAGAAAATGATGAATTCAGTTTGTGACGCTCGAAGCAAGAGGCTTTTAAATAATACTGAAAATATTAATACAATTTTATGTTATGCGGTTCCGCAGCTTGTCGGTAAAAACGGAATTTACGTGAAATTGATTTTTTGGCTGTGATACACATTTGGTTTATGAAAAAGAAAGTATATAAAGTATGAAGTACCTGATATGAACTCAAAATAAACGTTGAAGTTCAAGTTATAAGCATGTACAAAAGTTTTTTGAATGTTTGGTAAATCTGGTCCTAAGGTAATTTATAAACCTGAAGGGTCCTGTTGGCCTATAAAGTTATGAAATGCCTGAGCTATACCTACTATAAATATGGTAGTGAGTTAAATGAGGAAAATACGGGTGAAAGTTTTTAAGACATCATCCTAAGAGGAACATTTCTCTATAAAACAAAATTTCCTAATGACCTTTAAAATGTTCAATGGCTGACTGTACCTGTTACAGAATTATCTGCCCAACAAGCAAACAACCCGAATAGGAAGCAAATTAATATGCAGGTGGCCGAACTTGCTCAAATTTGCCAACACACCGAAGTCAACCATATTGACTTTAAACCGTCTAGGTGTAAGGCTCAAAATTATACACGGACAGATACACGTACACACGATACACGTAGTCTTTGAGTGTATATGTGATGTTTCTGAAATGAGTTCAGTAGCTTCAGCATTTTTTGCTTGACATAATAAAGCGTTATATGGTATGTCTCAAAAGCTATAATAGAATAGTAATTTATTTATTTTGATCGGTAGTTGATTTACTTGAATTTAACAATGAAACAAAACAAACATTACAGAATCCCTTCTGATTATTGCAAACCCACCTGAGAGCTATATTTTATTGATGTAGGAATAGATCTAAATGTATCTCTAAAATTTTGAAGATCTACTCTTGTGCTTTTTTCCCTACCGCCTGGCAAGATGGTTAGTCAAGACAAGTTTTTGGTTTAAATTCATCTAATAGCTGCTTAGGGTTAAATTAACAAGTGACCAAATTTGCTCAAACTTGTCAAACAGTCAAACATCCAACACACCGAAGTCAACCATATTGAAAAATATCGTCATCAAACATCTTGACATATTGACTATATTAGTTCAAAATGTCATCATCATACGAAATATAATATTTGAGAACTATTCTCTTGTCAGTCATGACAGTGGAGTAATTTAGCTCATTCTACATTCCGCTTTTTCTTAAGAAATTATAATCGAATAAAACGAAATATAATAATCAGAGGTTAACAACAGGCTAAGTATATCTGAGTCCTTATTTCGAGCGTTTTTTCCGAATCACTTTCGTGGTCACATTTTTGTAGAAGTGGCTGCAGATTTCGATTTCGTTTCTGGTTAAGTATCTTAGTTTACCGGACATCTCACAAATATCCGAAAATGCCATCAAAATCTACGCCCAAGTCTTCCAACATAAATGACCACGAAAGTGAGGCGGTTGAAACGCTCGAACAATGACCCATTTCTATCGCTAAGAAAGGTTTGCTGCGCATACCATGGACAGCACGTCACACCAACGCATCGATCTTAGCCCAACTCAGGATCCGAACTAGACTGCCCACGACTTGTCATTGCAGGGTTCTAGAGTACTTTGGTCACATTGCCAGGAAAGACAGTGATAACGAAGAAAAACTGATGATCACTGGAAAACTTGAAGACAAGCGACCAAGAGCCAGGAGCCTGACACGCTGCGCTGGACAGACCAGATTCTCACAACCCTTGGTACGACAGTACACGATGCTCTTCACATGGCTACTGATAGGAGCAGATGGCGCCGCATCTTCCGAGAGAGACTGTTCCAAGAAAATGACCACGACCCTCAGCAATGAGGCAAGCGACACAAGGAGGAAGGAGGGTTAAGAACATAAAAATCATATTTACTTACTTACTTAGCCTAAGCTTACTTTACTTTAATTACTAAGCCTTCGAAAATCGGGTCACTATTTCTCTTCAAGATTTCTATGTTGCCTAACTTCTCGCTATTGTAAAAGCCACGCCGCCGCCGCTCGAGGTGTGAAACGTATTATGAAAGTTTGCGTAATTATCCTACTACAACGGGAAAGGTAATGTTTTCGCCACTTCCCTGCGGCTGAGTTTGCCATAACAATGTTAGTTTGAACATAGTATCTCGCGACTTTAAAATGTCGTATGTCCCTCGGGGTTGGGGTGTGTAGGAGACGTGTTGGAATAGAATTGGATGGTAGTTGTACCTGCCTTGGGGTCGTAAAGGTTAGAGGAAGTCGTTACTGACCTGATTGCGGTGGTTGGTGATACAAAGTTGTATCTCTTTGTGTGGTAGTGGCGTAAGTGCTTTTAAAGCCTTACATATTATGTTGTGAAGACGTCAATCTATACATTTATCTTTATAACTATTAAACACAGTTTCGTATAAAAGCTATAAAGATAAATATTAAATAAATATCGGACAACCTCACACAAATCGATCTAGTCCCAAATTAAGCTCAAGAAGGCTTGTGTTATGGGTACTAGACGACGATATACGTACTTATATAGATAAATATATACTTAAATACATATAACAACAACCATGACCCAAGCACAAATATTCGAGTTCATCACACAAATATTTGCCCTGGCTGGGATTCGAACCCGGGACCGCCGGCTCAGTAGGCAGGTATCTACAAACCGAGCCAAACGCGTCGTCAAAAATATTAAATGACGTTAAGTGACAATGGACAGAATGAAGAGCGTCATTGGCTGAATGTGACATACTCTTTATTAAATTTGGATATATTGAGTGATATCATTTTGAATTTGTGTTTTTTTTTTAAATTGGGCTCGCATTTCAAAGATATATCGCCTGTTGACAACCAAAATTCACTAATAGATTAGATACCTACTAAAAATAAAGCTTGTATCTCAGTATCAATCTACTATCTACAAATACGAAGATTCGAAGGGAAGTTACAGAAATTTTTGTGAGTTTTGGATGTCTCCAAGCGATAAATACATAATTTTGTTAGGAGAAAAGACACACGAATACCAGTAGGTATTATGAGCGACGGCATTTCATCACAGCTGTGAAATGTGCAAAAAATATGTGTGCTAAATAAAAATCTGCATTCAGTACGAATTTTATGCTACCTAAGATTTCTGAAAATTCACTTCTTAATAATAGTTTTGCCATACAACTCACTTCAATCGAAACTATCAATTTAATTTCTGTATTTTACTTTCCAGATAAGTTCGCTTAGTACTAAAACACATTATAAATGTCTAATTGTATTTTATAAGACAGACAGCTGGTTTCTGATATAATTATTTTGTAAGAAATGCTTTGTAATTAAATTTTATTGTAAATATCAAACCAAAGTCTGAGTATTTGAAATCAAATCAAAGTTAACAAGACCCCAAATTGTGTGCTTATATTTTAAATCACTCAACAATTTTCATGAACTAGAGATCTTATACCTCCATCATGGCTTATAAAGGACCTAAATCAAAGACATTTTCAAGCAATATCAACTCTAGTAGAAACTCTATTACGCTTAAGATAGTACTGTAACAAAATATTAGATGGGATTTTCTATTCTCCAAGTCACGATACAGAAAGTTGAACTTTAATCAAGTTTACCCACAAAATAAATTAGGTTTTCTCTGAGCCTGCCAATACATAGCTTTCATAGTTTGAACTTGTTTAGAGAATTATAAAGTTAACCTATTTAAAAACAATTCAGTTAACTTCACACTGTGACTGACTTTCAAGGGCGTTCCAGTGAGAGAGAACTTTACAGTTTGAGAATCTTGGCATGTTAAGTAATTATTATGATAAAAAGGGACTTAATCTCGCTTGAAAAGTGTTTATTTTAGGTAATTAAATAAACAATGTCAATGTTTTCTTGTAAATAAAGATAGACTAATAGTAGGCAATTTCTGAACGCGATTAAGTCCTGTTTTGTTATAATAGTTAATGTGTGAAAATCGTGTAAGTTTAAATCAATATATGTTAAGAAATTAAATGAAATGAATGGAGAGAGGAGTAAATATTTCAAGAAATAGCTTAACATTGCGAAGCAGGATTTGTATGAACACGCGGCAGAGATGTGCCGTTCTCGATAACGTGTCCCAATTTGTATGGGGAAAGAACGTTCTTGAGAAAATAAAAAAAATAAAATAAACAATACATAAATAAATATCGGACCACTTCACACAAATCAATCTGGTCCCACAGTAAGCTCTAGTAGGCTTGTGTTATGGACACTAGACGACGATAAACATACTTATATAGATAAATACATACTTAAATACAAATAACATCCATGACCCAGGCACAAATATATATTACTAGCTGTGCCCCGCGGTGTTACCCGCTCATCCCACGGGAACACTAAATTTATTCGGGATGAAAAGTATCCTATGTCCTTTCCCGGGTCTCAAACTATCTCCATACCAAATTTCATCTAAATCGGTTCAGCGGTTTAAGCGCGAAGAGGTAACAGACAGACAGACAGACAGACACACTTTCGCATTTATAATATCATAGTATGGATTAATTTATTATTTATTTATCACTCCGAATCGGCTGGACGGATTTAATCCAATTTTAACAGAATGTAAAAGTAAAATATTTTTCTTAAGATAAAAGGAGGATTACGCGAAAAAAGTTGCAAAACATTCATTTTATGCGACAGCAAACAAAAGGTTACAAATCGATTGATATTGATATATAGCCATAATATGGATATATGATTGTGATATTTGAGGCCTATTTCGATTTTTGCTTTCTGTATAGAAAGTAAATCATTATGCTCCACTTGGTGGGGCACTGCCGAGTCCCTACATTAGTATTTCTGTCCCCTCATATTCTAGAAGAAGTTGAAAAATTGGGCTAGTGCGAGTCAGACTCACGCATGAAGGGTTCCGTATCATAATCCATAACAAGTTTGTTGTATGGGAGCCCCCTTAAATATTTATTTTATTTTATTTTTAGTATTTGTTGTTATAGCGGCAACAGAAATACATCATCTGTGAAAATTTCAACTGTCTAGCTATCACCGTTCTTGATATACAGCCTGGTGACAGACGGACGGACGGACCGCGAAGTCTCAGTAATAGGGTCCCGTTTTTACCCTTTGGGTACGGAACCCTAAAAAACGAGGAAGGTTTTCGTAGATCATTTTGTGTTTCAGTTTGTTTTAAATCCAAATAATCTACGGAACCCTTTTTCATTTTTATCGCAGTAACGTAAAGTTAACATCAACACTTAAAAACTCCTCAGTAAGACTCACTCACAAACCACACAGGAAACCAACCAGAACGAGGATAATTCTAAAACGCTGTTGTGAGACTTATAAGTATTTAACAATTGTATAAATGCGTACAAAATGTGATATACCAGATTATGCCAGTACGCGAAATAGGACGGAGAAAGGGGGTTAACTCCCTCCCCCTTTCTCAATCTACGGCATGAGGCAGATGCTAATTTGTTTGCGTCGTGTGTACAATGTTTTTTTAATTGCGTAATTCGCTTTTTATTGCTAATTTAATTAATGTGTATGTAATTTAAACATCTAGGTGGATTGTTATTACAAATGGTTGTCAGGGGCTTGTCTCATGCTCATAGACATATAGACCGAATTATCAACACTAAGGTCAGTCTAAGTACCGACGGCCTGGTTAGTATCGCGGGTGGATATTGGATGAGGGCGGTTCACGACTGATCGTTGTGGAGCACTTTGTCTGTAGCATCGTACCTCCCAACGGATGGACCGATTTTAGTGCGATTTTTTTCAATCGAAAGACATGTCCGTCCAGAGGGAGCTATGTTTGGTGGAAATAGGACGAGCAATTTCCGAGATATTCAGACCCTCGTAAGTACATTTAGTGGTATAAAGTATGTTATTAAAACTGAGCGTTTAGCTTAGCTTTAGCTTCAATATTGGCTGAGATCTTGTCAGGTGTTCCAATCAAAGGTGAATATCTTGGAAACTAATGGTCCTATTTTCAGCAAACATATCTAAGAACCATCTCGACAGACAAGTCTTTCGAAAAAAAAATCCGCAATCAAGTTTGCCTATCGATTTGGGAGCTACGATGCCACAGACCGACACACTTTCTGTTTTCGTCAGGAGTCATTAGAATTAATTATCTATATTTAGCGAAGATTCTGTACCTAAAGCTTAATAAAGTCATACAAATATGGCGAAAAATAAATCTTCTAAAACATAAGAGATGAACGAGTTTAAGTGTAAGTGAACTGTGTTATTTATAAGCCAAAAATGTTTATCAAACAAAATGCCAGATTTATAAAACATTCGTCCCCATATTTGAAAATATCAATCCCGCCTGCTGTCGTGTTTTATTAACCCTCCTTCATACTCAAATAATTGCAGAAATATTTCCCTGAGCGCGGCAAAAATTCGTTAAAAAAGCATTGCAAAAAAAAACTTTTCATTTCAGCGATACACGGGTTTTGGACCATTAAAATATACACAAGTTACGCAAAATTCGGTCGTTACGGCGCGGAAACATTTTTTACGATTTTTACTTGTTAATGACGATGTTTGGGACAGGGAAAGTTGGTTGGTGCCAATAGAATGGAGAAATACCGAGGGTGATGTTGAAGCGTGAGGGCACAATTATTGGTTTGGAAGATCGTCTACACCCCGCTGGCATTATACAATTTAGTTCGAGGGTAAAATATCCCGGTTGAAGTAACCTATTTGTAGGATATCAGATATGATAGATCTAAAATTGAGAAGACGATGTTAAATTTTACAGTATTTATAAATATGCATAAAATTAGCTCAATATGTCAAGAAACGAACAAAAAAAAACAAAAATATATTTTTTTTTTCTTCAAAAGAAATTTTAATAGTATTTTATGCAACCGTTGTATAAGAGGGGGCAAAAAACGCGAGTGGCATGGGTTACGATGTGAGCGTAGCGAACATCGTAAGAAAGATGCCACGAGCGTTTTTTGACCTACTTATACAACGTTGCATACAATACTTTTTCTACGACTCGACATTTCATAAATAAAATCCAAATAAACAACAAAGAAAATAATTACATCTTCCCGGTCTGATAAACTTTTTTTTTATTGAAGTCCATCTGTCAAAATAAATATGAACTTATACATAGAGGTATACGTTCACTATACTAAACATCTGTCAAAAAAATATGAACTTATACATAAAGGTATACGTTCACTATACTAAACATCCATGCACTGATGATAAAACTTTTTTTTTAAGTTGGCAGCAATGCCGTAGTACAATAAGCTTTTTTTTTTATTGCAAATTGTGTGAATGCAGCTGTTTATCTTGTAATCTGTGGTACTAAGTGATGCTTTTTTGGCGACATTATAACATCGTTTAGCAGTGTTTTTTTGGGCAATAGAGTATAGACTTTTACAGACTTTCATAATTTATGTCTTTATATTAGAGTTAGTAACTATATAAATGACAAAAAAAAGTACTGGAGTAGAAAAAATTGTTTTCAGAATCCTCATAATTTAACGAAACAATAGGTAGCTGCATGACAACCACGATCTTAAACGCACTTTATCACAGTGAAAATGGCTCCATAAAAATATGCAAAAAAATATTAGTACCCATAACAATTAATAATGACGCCAAGAGGTGGCCCGGAGCCTTTTTGAGCGCGTCGCAGGAATGTTGAACTTTGACGGTCATTTCTGACTTTTAGAGCAGTGTAGTTGACTAACTACACTGCTCTACGTAGGACTCTACGTAGACATTTTGATCCCTATTTTTTTTTATATAGATTTACATCCTCAAAAAAAAAACATCACGTTTCAGGTTAAGCACTTCATAGTTTTTTAGTTGAATGCTCTAATTGAGAGATGAATCCCGGAAGAGTTAACGGAACTCTTAATTTTAGAAAGAAAACAGAGATATCAAAATAAATACAAAACAGGTTTACTTACGTTGTAGAAGTCAAACATCGCTCGACATGTTTCAAATCGGTTCGCGATTCATCATCAGAAGAGCCGAGTCGCAACGGGCCAATCGAACACTGCGGGCAATCCCTGAGCAGACCCTGTCCACGCGGCTGATAGCCACGGGCGTCACCGACGGAGAACTCTTAAATTTAGCTGAGTACCAATTTTGTCAGTATTGCAATGTTAACGTTTTCTTTATTAACAAATCGTTTAGCACTACTTAGAATGTTATGTGGGATTGGTACTAAAAAGTTCTATAGATCCACAAAATGTTGATTGTTTCTGAACGTGTGTGACCAAAACAATCTAGATTACATTATAATATGTTTTAAACTAACAACTTTTCGTACCTACGCACAATAAATCATTCCCTTTATCTAAACAGTGTGGGATGAAATTATTTTGTAAACTGTTAGGGATACGATACTATTCATGAAATTTTGTTAACACCCACACAGCCATTAGTCACTTAGAATAGAATGTTAAAGTTTAATCGAATTTAAATGTTTGGTACAACGAAATACCCTGATGTCATTACTGGCCACTAGATTTTCTTCGCGATTTCGTCCGTACATCAAACGTGTTTTCTTAAGAGGCCTTTCAAATGTAATTTTTTCATGTTATGAGAAATATAATAATAATTTCAACCAACTTTTAAAGTGAATAAATCTTTTCCCTGGGTTCTAGATAGCAACATAGCAATTTCATGCTTTCATTGCGTGCAGTCGATACTTAGTTGAAAAATCCAGTTTTCTGCGTGAATATTTTTCAATTCTGAGTAGTTATTGAAATAAAAATTATTTTTAAATTATTTAAACTGTAATTTCAAATATATAAAATCGCAATAGCCTTGTTTTAATTCTAAGTAAAAACATTGATAATATGTTAAGAAACGTAGAGAAAAATTTCTAAAACAATCAGCATCTTTGAACGGAAACGTGGTGCTTGCACTATGTGTTTCTTCTATACGGGATTATTTAAATAAATAAATTATTTATTGAAAGAAAGAAAGAAAAATGTTTATTCCAATAAAAGCACACACAGACAGGACATTAGTGGCATAACAGTGTTCTATTAATTAGCGTATGCTGATTAGAGATGTTTTCAATAAGTCCAGCAATGTGTGCGTTAAAGAAAAAGGCTTTGACTCAGCATGGTGCTGCAATTCGCAAACAAAGCAAACTGCAACGCTGTTATTCTGTCAAAGCCTTAAATGGCGGATTATTTAAACTTTATTGCACAAAAAAAAGTCAGTACAAATGGCGGACTTAATGCCAAATGGCATTCTCTACCAGTCAACCATAGGGCCAAACAGAGATACTAGAAGTTGGTGCAAATCGGAAATCTAATTGTGCAGAGAGCATCTGGGGTACAAGTAAATACGAAATATGATCACTGCATATACAAAGATACATACATATATTTACACACTATAAATATATATATATATTTATATAAATAATGAATACAAATTAATAATAAATACAAATAATGAATACCTACAAATTAATAGTAATGGGATTAGTGAAACGCCTAAAGTAAGTTTTGTGGGAAACATTCAATTAGACCGTACCTATGTTATACCTAAACCCACAGGTGTTGCATCTTCCTTAGTAAATTCTACTCCGAAAGGTGTGTAATGGAATAAATGTAGGAATTTTTGCAAGCCCACACTGGCAATACTGATTTTCGCTCCTGCAAAAAGGTGGCGGATTCTGACCCGGTTTAATATTTATGCTGTGCGTTTTTTTTTAGATAGTATTAAAAGTCATTTCCTTGTTTCAATCCGAAGCCCCAGTCCCACAGAAATTATTTTGCGATGAAAAATATTCTATATCCTTCTTTGGGACTCAAACTGTTACCATACTAAATACCACATAAATTGGTTCATCTTCAGCGGGTACTTAAATGGGTGCCACATGAAGCTGATCAGCTTTTCTTTGTTGTTATTCTACCCCGTGATTCAGAGGGCAATTGACTAAATCGCTTAAAAAGTGTTGATAATTTATATTATTGGTATCATCAGAATATAGTTTGCATAATAATAAGCTTATTGACTACGTTTTTTGCTAAATATAACCCTCAAAAATCACCAACGTCACCATGGCAACAAGCAACAGAACAAAAATTTGATTGACCGTTTTATATTGTACGGAAGCACAAACCTCCTAAACATTTTCTTAAAGAACGGTTTACGTTCCGTGGTCCGATTCTGTTCAGTGTCCGGTTCTCTATTATAGAAAGACAAACCAACACTACGAACAGTCACATTTCGTTTAAGTCGTTAGCTATGTGACTGATTACGTCCTGAAATTCCTGAAATGTCTCTTAACACTTAACTACAAATTATTCACTAAAACGCCTTCAGGGCCTTCTAGCCCTCTTACGTAGTCGTAAATATCCGCAAGCAATTCTAGCCCTAAGGGGTCGTATTTTTCATCGGGGGTTCATAAAAATGCCATGCGTACTGTCGACTAGGGATATGTCCTCTTTACTTTCGTTTTGTATCTGATGTTATCACTTGAAGGGAATGTAAATTTTATTTTACTTTGAACACGGGTGGTTTTTTCTGCACAACGATTGTCATGGATACGACTTATTGAAAGTAAAGTAGCGATATATATGCGACCACAGCGATTTCGACACTTTCATTTATAGGGAGACTATTGCGATGGTACTAAGAGGTCTTCTAGTAAATAATGTGGGGGTATTTTATGAAGGTTAGATAGATATATCTTAAAGATATCAGTAGGCATCGGACTTCTGATAGCACGGTAGGTTTTGAGAGAGGTATGGAGCCGATATTAACATTAAAATACAAGTCATACTGATACTTATAATTAAATAAATAAATATCGGACAACCTCACACAAATCAATCTAGTCCCACAGTAAGCTCTAGTAGGTTTGTGTTATGGACACTAGACGACGATAAACATACTTATATAGATAAATACATACATAAATACAAATAACATCCATGACCCAGGCACAAATATCGAGTTCATCACACAAATATTTGCCCTTGCCGGGATTCAAACCCAGGACCGTTGGCTCAGTAGGCAGTTGCTTAACCACTGCGCCAACCGCGTCGTCAAAATAATTAATAATAATGCATTTTTTTTATAAATATTGATTCAGACGTGAACCACCAGAATCCACAACATTGTAGGTGGGCCCACAACCTCTACCTATTTATGCGAAGTAGTGCTCTGATCGCTGAGCTACCGCGATGTTAAGCATATCGTGAAGCTTATACCTAAACGAATTTTGACGTATCCATAGTCTAACACGTGTGTTTAATTACCAGGGTCCGCAAAATGCGAGCAAAATCAAATGAAGTGCTGGGATTGTTACTATATGGTTGTCATTACGCCATTTCAATGGATATTTTGCTCGCATTTGACGATCCCTGTATATCACACATAGAACCATTATATACGGTTCTATGTAACATCATTATAAAACATTCTGGTCGATTTGTGCAAGATGGTCCCTTTATATTTTTATTTTATTTTAATATTTATTATTTTGTTACAGGTAAACGAATGCGTTTCACGGGACACATTTCATCGGTGAATCCTCCATGACACATGCTCCCTAACACGGCGCCACGTATTGTGCCTTATTTCACGAATCAGACACTATTACATAATTGCTCTAGTGGCGACTATGTAGTGATGGGACATAACAGGTAAGTCCCAGTAATATCGGTAGTAAAAGTACGTGCGCGTGTTACCGATAGGTACGCAAATGTGTTCCGGTATAATTATAAAAAAAAACGGTAGAAAATGCGCATCCAGCACATAACTACATACACGCAACAGTGTGTCCCGGAAACCAATCTTAGCATGGAATGTTATCGATACCATGAAATCTCCGATTTGTGATTAAATTGTAGTTTTGTAGCATTGATTGATACATCAATCTACTCAAAATAGCAATAAATTCTAGTATACGGGACATATTTAGTAGTGGAACCTACATGTCACATTAATTGCGTGAATCAACCACTATTACGTAATTGATATGGTGCTGACTATCTTTAGTCATCCGGTAATGTCCCGTCCATAGGGACGGGACATTACCGGTTATCGGTTACCGGATTACCGGTTATGGGATTTGCAGATAATTAACCGGTAAAAAAAGTGCGTTCTGGCACAATTATGTGGGTGAAAAGGGGTATAAGTCAAATTTTAACTAGGAATAAAGGTCATAGCTCTATTGTGGGACATATAGGCTCTTTCTCCTAAGTTAAGTGTGACTTATATCCCTTTTAACTAGGGTCACAGCATTACAAATGGACTGTTGTTTCGCTACAAAATGAACCCGGTACCAAAATAGGTAAATCTGGTCTAAACGCTATCTCGCCGACTTAAAGGCATTTTGTTTACAGTGGCTAACATCTTGGCAAAGACAATAACAGTATGGCAAAGTCATATGCTGCAAACAAAACTGTTTATAGGATAGGCCAATCTAAACTGTTTATAGAAGATTGTTGAAGCCTCGAATTCTTGATTTATTATAGCGCTTTCCGACTGATGTTTATTCCGCTCGAATGTTTCGGCTTACGCTACACACCCGTTAACAAGAACAAGCTTATAGGCACTTATAAAATTATCTTACATTGCCAAAAAAGCATTGTTAAAATATGTTAATAAAAATCTAAGGAGAAACTAATATTAATATACCTTTGCACTCTCTGCATCCACCCATAATATAAAACCACATTCCGGTAGATGATAGGTACCTATTATTCTGGTTCAGGCTACAGCCTGTCCCAGCATCAAAGGCTGAAAATTCAGGGCTGCATGGGCACCAAATGTTACAAATATGTTCTATCGAAAAAACTGTACTCTGCACATATCAGGCTAGTTTAAGACCTCAAATTATAAACCCACAGTACTGTACACACTTTGTTATTCCGGTACGCACTTTTTTTAAATATATTTGAAAACAATATAATAATTATGCAAAAGTACACCAATCCAATGAAAAAAAGTCACTAAATGCTAGAAGAAGACCAGTGAATGGTCAAATATACTTGTACCAAATACCGGAATCAAATGACAATCCGGTACACGATGTATTATACCGGTACACGCCACAGCCCGTCCCGGAATCCAATCTAGCCTGTTTATGGGATATTGTGTGTCGACGCCTCGATGCCATTAGATGCTCGCTTCACGACCCATTTGTTGGTTTATTCCTCCGGGCTCCGGGTTTTTGCCCCTACTTGTCAATGTCAGGGCGTTTAGCTAATAGAGGGTATTTATAGATAGATTTATTTATGTCCATATAGGCCTTGGGAAATATAAGCTTTGTAAACGAGGTTATTGCTAACCTATTTATACATACACTAGCCACCCGCCCGTCTTCGCACGGGTGCAATGCTGATAGTAATTATACTATGCATGTATTATATCAAAGAAACACAAAGTAAGTTCTAATCCCGCTCAAAGCATAGGTACATAGTAAAAAAAGACGCTACAATATAAAAATTTGATTTACGCTAGCAGACGTTATGCTTTAATAGAAATTAAAATAAAAACAATCTAGTATAACATAAAAGTAAAACAACACATATACTTCAAAGTAAGTTTTAAGTCCGCCATTTGCACACTTTTTGTTTTGTGCAATAAAGTTTAAATAAATAAATAAATTATTTCGGGTACATGTTGTGACTTACATAATATATCGTACGAGTATTTTACTTACAGATGCAAATCTTTCAAGCAAACCCTTCGATTTCATTGCCTATTAATTTTGCCTTTATTGCGTTCGCTATGAGCAGGAAGAAAGAAAATGGAACGAATATTTGGTATTTGTGTTTTTTGTAAGTAAAGTTATGTGGCTTTATTCAAATGATTGTATTTTTTATCTAGCCTATCGGTCCCTCTGCTAGGCAAAGGCCTCTCCCATTGAGTTTCATAAACCCCTATCAGATGTTTCTTGTGGAATGCGTACAGATTGTTCCGATATCTCCGCTCCGCGCCACGGCACAGAAAATAAAATTGGGCAAGTGCGAGTCCGACTCGCGCATGAAGGGTTCCGTACCTATACATATATAGGTATATAATCTATAACAAGTTTGTTGTATGGGAGCCCCCCTTAAATATTTATTTTATTTTATTTTTAGTATTTGTTGTTATAGCCGCGGCAATAGAAATACATCATCTGTGAAAATTTCAACTGTCTAGCTATCACCGTTCTTGAGATACAGCCTGGTGACAGACGGACGGACGGACGGACGGACGGACAGCGAAGTCTCAGTAATAGGGTCCCGTTTTTACCCTTTGGGTACGGAACCCTAAAAAGTAGCTCAACTTTAAAGCTTTGTAAAAAATGTATTCTTAAAATTTAAACATTATTTTCAAGTTTATATTATAAGTGGACTAAGGAATAAACCAAGCATGGACCTCGGGGTGACCACGGCCATTTTGTGTTAATCTTCGCATTAAATAAATTGTCACACACGTATAAACATGAAATGCGAGTAAAATGTATGTTAGATGTTTTGTGTAAATTTGAAGAATATACTAGGTTCTTTAGCTGGACGTTACTAATAACTTTTATCTAAAATATGAGTACTAACTTAAAGTCACGATATACTATATCATCTATAAAAACAATAAATCACATTTCAGATGAAAAACGAATCCGTTGAATCGTTATATACATATTATATCTATACTTAAGTATTATTATATTCGTTTCGCGTTATATGTATTATATTTAGGCATATTAACTTCTTCGTGTGTCTATCTGCTTGGAGAAACTATACCTACTCTCTCATTTGTTTGGTCCTCTCAAATTTTAACTGGAAGAAATCCGCCTATGTGCAGTCGAGTTCATCAACTTATATTTGATCAAAAATGTGTAAGCTCGCCTTTATTGTTAACGGAGGGGTGTTCAGATATTTTAGATCACCTTTTAGTTCATAGATAAAAGAACTCGACTGTACATACTTACCTATTTTTATAACGTATTTGTTGTTTGCTTTTATGTACAATAAAGTGTTTACACACATACATACTGTTTAGAACCAGCGATACCAAAAGCGACACAAAAATATAACGTTTAAACACACACTAAGCTCATAAGATCCTTGATATATGGAGGTTTAAAAAGGGGCGATCCAACAACTCAATAAATACACTTTCACGTTTACAATATGGACAAAGGTACCTGTTTTTAGTACAGCTTTCCGCTGCATCTAAATCTCTAGATCTCTCTAGGGGCTCTGCAGTTTTCCACGTGGTTCGAGGTCGTTCGAGTGTTCTCCATTCGAGTTTACGGAGGCGATCTTCAAAGATACGATCCAGTTATCTATTGAACCGAAGAGATCTATTCATAACACGCGGTGTCCTTCTGTAAGTAATAAGACACTTAGTTTTAAAACTGTAACTGTATAAAATAATGTAAGAGTTTACTTATTGTTGAAGGTCCAATAAAGGAAAAGAAAAGAAATAACACCTTTTTTAGGCAGAGGGTCGGAAACGTAAGGTGATGAATAATGTCCTGGTTTGATAACTATTGGATAGCAAATTGACAAATCAAATCATCATCTTTATAAAATAACTAGCTGCGACGCGCAGTGTCACCCGCTCCTCCCACAGGAACACTACATTTTTTAGGGTAAAAAGTAGCCTATGTGTTAATCCAGTGTCAGCTACCTTCATACTAAAATTTATCAAAATTGGTCCGGCAGTTTTAGTATGAAGAAGTAACACACAAACACACTCACAAAATTTCGCCTATATAATATATTAGTGTGATGAAATGTTTCTGTTTGCACCGCGATAATTCCGCAAACCCTCCAACAATATCGTAAATGAGATTGTGGATATATTTTTTCTCAAACATGTTATGAAATATTGACATTGTGTTCCTCATAATAGGCTCGGATGTCTCACATTTCAGACGAAACGAAGGGCGCGTGTAGTGGGTATGATATTTCATCCAATTCATTGTTCGTTTTTTTAATATTTTTTTATTTTATTCCCTTTGCAGTGGAGACCGTGGGTTGGGGACATATGTAAAAAGTTTTGTGCGCCACGTAGGCTGTTGACTTAGGCAAAAGAAGGAAGACTCCCGTTCCGAGTCGTTTCCGGTACAAAAGTCCCATTGCGATCCAGCGTGGAAATAATGCTGCGAGGGTTACTTATCTAACTATATCTACATAATCTCGGCGTGAAAAGTATATGTAGATAGTTTAGCGCTAATCGAAAAGCAACTTAATCAAGTCAGCAGTTTATTCACGAATTCTTAACCTATCGACGGACCAGCTATGTGAGCTACGTCGTAGCGTAGCGTTGTCTCTACAGCACAGGTTTCCGGATCTTTACTGAAAACTCCGCGAAGACCCTGACGCCATAGTGTCCTCGATAGCCTTGGCAATATAGGAGCTGTAAGAATAAAGGCTCGACAATACTGCTTCAAAAACGGTGACTGTGTCTACGTCAAGAATAACAGTAATTAAAAATTGTCGGGACACGTCGTATCCGTACCGTTTTTACCGCAAGCCCTACACAACGCTGCTCAACACACAGCGAGGCACCATAAACGCAATCAAATGAATGAAAAACAACAGACGCGTGAAAAAGACGTGACGATTCGAGTTAGGAACTGTCGTAATAGTTGCAAAATCGTTTAATATTAAAAACTACCTTTAGTGCTACTGAACTATAATAAATAACCTTAAATACTCGTAACATGGTCAATTTTAACTACTGTTATACTTGAGCTTAAACCATTCGATTTAAATTATTCAAATGTGGAAAATTAAAAAGAAATCAGGCCACATCTAAATAACAATTCTTACCTTTGGGTTCTGATAGTAAAAATCCCAGACAAAACAAAAGCGAGCGTCGTATACACGACGTCTTTATGCCAGGGTCTCTAAGTAACAAAGTCAGCGGATTCCGCCCTTGAATTCTTAATAACGGTCATTTCGGTCACAGAATACAGCAGCTATACTAGTATCTATGGCTTTTCTTAAAAATAAAAATAAAACAAAAGAAAAACGAGTGTAGTATACAAGGCGTCTTCATTACATGGGTCCCTGAGTAACTAAGTCAACAGAGTCCACCTTTGAATTCTTAATAAAGGTACTTTCGGTTACAGAATGTAGCAGTAGCTACACTAGTGTCTTATCTATAGCATTTCGTAAAAAGAAAAACTAAACAAAACAAAAGCGAGTGTCATCTACAAGACGTCTTTATGCAATGGTCCCTGAGTAACAAAGTCAGCGGATTCTGCCCTTGAATTCTTAATAACGGTCATTTCGGTCACAGAATACAGCAGATTTACTAGTATGTAATTTCTTCAAAAAAAAAAGTGAGTGTAGTATACAAGACATCTTTATGCCAGGGTTTCTGAGTAAGTAAGTCAGCGGATTCCGTCCTGGAATTCTTAATAAAATTAATTTCAGTTGCAGAACAGAGCAGCTTTACTACTATGGCATTTCACAAAGAAATACTAAACAAAACAAAGGCAAGTGAAAAACGTCCGAATACAGGAAACAAACAATAGCCATAATATGGCCGATACATCGCCCAACTGGTTATTTTGTCCATGTTTACTACTAATCTTTACTACAAACTAGAGAAGCACGCACTTCTTGTAGCACTCTACTTATAAATTTTCTTCTGCGACAAGTAACAATCTTACCTCAACGCATTTCCCTAATCCGGCGGCGACCTTAAACCAAAGTGCCTTATCCCCGACAAGCCGATTCATCGTTTAGCTTTTTGAACATCGCATATTCGCATCGCTGGTTCGATGGATTAGTCTGCTAGGGCGTGGAAGCGATATCAACCCATGCATTTGAAGCGTTCGTGCATAAAAAAACCTTGTAGAGTGTGATTTTTCACTGACGCGATGCTGGGCGGAGCAGAGAGTACAGAAAAATACCCTTTACATGAGTTTACAGTGAGCGTACTCGCTATTAACTACTGCGTTAACGATTTATATGGAGAATTGTAGTTCTACAAAGTAACCGCTAGGACTGGGGAGCGCTGTACTCTTCTCCATATAAATCGTATACGCAGTCGGTAGCGAGTCGAGTACGTCGCGTTAACTCATGGTAAGGGTATTGAGAGTTTTATTTAGTAAAGTATTTAGTTAAGTAGTAAAGTGAAGATTTCAAGCACTGTCATTGGTCTGTTTCTCTACGCTTTGCCCACTTCTGCATAAGTCGAAATACATGCGTAAAATGTTGCATGCTAAGGATGGATATTACCAGTGATATGTTTGAGTATGACAGAATTATAGAGACTGCGATTGGACATATTAACTCCTCCAAACCCTACCCTCCAAAGTTTGGTGTCTCTATCTACTTAACTTTATTATACAGTCGGTACTTATACCAAGTACAGAGGCCGACATATGTAGATCATATGATGTCTTCCTTGACGTATCCGTCAACGGCAACACTGTCAGTTGTTTCTGGCATGCGCGCGCACGTGGCTCGTGAAATCCAGCTTGTTCACGAACACACGATCACAAGTGGGACAGTGAAGCTGTCCATCTGCGTTGTACGTGTAGCTGTATAGGAAGGCCTGGGTTGCGCCTTTCGAAGCTCGCGTTTCGCATCGAGGTCTTTAAGGCGGAGGCATTCATAGCCTTTCACGCCTGTCTTCACAGCCTTCCGCCATTCCAGCAGCAAGCTTCTCCCACGAACCACACGGTATCCTGCATCCAATAAGATGGCGTTTCAAGACGTTCTTGTAGTGCAGATACTGCCCTCCAGGCTTGCGCTTTCCAAGCTCTAGTTCTGAGTAGAACATGGTTTTGGGCAGCCTAATGGAATCCATGCGCACAAGGTGTCCACACCACCGCAACTGGCCCTTCATGAGCAGACTTCCCATACCTGCAGACTCAGTGCGACGAAAAACCTCCGAGTGAGGAACCCGATCTTGCCAGCGTATCCGCAGTATTTCCATATGAGATCTGCAGATCATATAGACTTTGTATGACGTATCCATATTATTGATATGTCATCAACCAAATAAAAATAGTGCGCAGTTCGCATCGCGAAAAAGCCCCGCCAAGCTCCCATTATACCAATTAATATAAAAGAGACAAAAATCCGTTATATCAAACGTATTGTCAATTTATTGTATGTCAAGTGTATGTTAGTTTCCCGGTAATTAAATGAAACATTATGGAACCATAATAGGGCTTCAAAACATGATTAATCAAATAATTCCTAATTAATAAACTTAGTACAGGTGTCAAATCTTCCCTGCGTAACATTTGATGTAATTCTCATTTTCCCCCTGGCCCTAGAACGTTCTTTGATGTATTGTTGACTGCCAAATGGTTAATTAATTACTGAAGCAGCAAAACAATTTCGTCTTGTTTGAACGTTAATAACGGCCAATTACTAAACCTCGTATCTCCACTTTGTTCATAACCGCGAACTTTGTAGTGGTACGAATCAAGATTGATTTTTGTACTCACATAATGAAAAGATATACGAATAATTGCAAAATAAATTGTAATTAGTAGGTAAGTATACGTGAATATCTCGTTTGTATGAATTATACTCGCATTACGGTAAAAATGGAAAACGCTTTGAAAATAAAAATAAACAACATGGTATCAAATTCCGTGTCACAATGAAATTGTAAGCTCAAACATATCCTTTATACAAGGTGTGGCCTGTAATAGGAGCAATAAATTAAAACATAGACTCTTCCCTTGAAACTGAACAACATTCGTTAAGCAACTTCTGAAAATAACGTGTATTAAATGATATTTTGTAGAATAATGTATAGACAAAGAAAGAAAGTTTGCGAAAATGTCCGATGTTAGTAGAGTGACCACTATATCAAGCCTCAGGGAATGTCAATGTTGGATGACGTACATTGAAAATACTGTTTAATGTGTTTTGAAAACTGACTTTTTTTTAAGTTGTAGAACAAATGTTTGAAGAGTAAAGTCTATGTTTTAATTTATTGCTCCTATTACAGGCCATCCCCGGTATTTAAGCCAGTGACAGCGCGAATCAAAGTGACTTTCATAGAGACCCCTAATCCTCATATTAATATAGGCCTTTGTCCTTTTGCTTAAAATATTTTGTCGGTTCTTTTGTTTTCTAACTCAACTCATACAAAAGAGGAACTCCGCATTTTCAGTTGTTACCGGGAAACATTGTTTGCTGGCCGTACAAGGTTTGCACGGCTTAGTGTAAGCTCTGGGCGGTTTCATGTTCTGCGCAAAGAATTAAAAAGCGAACACTGACGTTAAAATAATAAAACAATTGATTATTACATCAAGTAAAAATTGAATCCCAACTGACTCTAGTTTTGTTGTGCTCGTTTTATTGTAGTTTATTTGTTAAAATACATCCACATTGTTTACAGTATTATTACGTATTCTGTCATAATGTTATAAAGCCAGAAATTATGTTTGTTGCCCGATTTCTTGCTAACTACAGAGACATTTTGAGTAATTCCGGGGCAGTCAAAAGTGTCAGTCAAAAAGTTGATTCACCCAAATATAAAACTGAAAAACTAGACCTTATTGTAGTGACTGGGAAATAACCGAAGACGGTTAAAATGCAGAGCATTTTAGGAAACGAACTCAAGCATGAGTGACTTCGAGTGGTCTGCTCTGTATGGGCCTTGGTAAAATCAGCTATGAAAGTAGTCTACCACTTTTGAACCTTAGCATTCATGAAATAGGGTCGAAAAATGGCAAACCAATTTTTTGCCATACTGAACTCATACATACACATAACAGTAGAAATACAAGTGTTAAACGTATTCGAACCAACGTTAATTTCCGTTTGATGTTTCCGCATCTCGTAATGTCACACACGTAGTACACGCAGATATTATGTGTATATTCAGATTTGTGGGAAATGGGTTACCGAACAGATTACATTATTGTGGTCTAGGGTAGAAATATCGAAAACTTTACATAAATTGTGTATTTAAACTAGAATATCGTCGGAGATAGTGCAATACCGCGTAAATAATAGCTGTCGATAAAGTTCTCATTTCAATAAAATACTTAGCATTTGTTTGAATATTGATTCGTATTTACAACTCTTACTTACGCGGTATTGCACTATCCCCGACGATATGTAGTTATGTCTGTCAGGCAGTCAGTCTCATTGTGATGTAGATTTTACTTAAGAACACATTGAAAATTTATTATTTTACAAGAAAACTACTCGTATACTTCTGATTTTTTTCGGCACTTTATTATTTTGAAATTAAATAATTAACATGAGTTCAGCATGGGACTATACATGCTATTTTAAAGCAAGTTATTTGCTACGCCAGAGGATCCCGGAAAATCCCGGAAAGCACGTCAATTTCAAAATTATTACTAACTATGTTTAACGACGTTTATTTCAATCCCGCACATGATTTAGTCCCGTCTTCCCAACTTCGTATTTGTCATACGAATACGACATAAGAACACATAAACACGTCAAGAACAAGAAACTCTGTTGATTCTAACGCAATTACTGTACTAATTGGAAACATGGGCCGAGTTTACAAAACATTATTCCCGTGACTAATTTGTCGTGTGCGATATAGCGGGCGCGAGCAAATTTGATTATTTCATAAAAGCGGGTGACGGTAAAGTGTTCACAGTCTGCCAAAGAGAGAGTTTTGGGGCATTTCTACTTTAAGCGAAACACTTTTGGTTTAGAACATGGAGAAGCAATACTTCATTTCATTGAATATCGGTTTATCATTATAATATTTTTTTGCGGTTTTTGTTATTTTGTTTTCAAAATATTGTTCCCATGGCAATACAATAGTGACCGCAAAGATATTTGATTATTTAATAAACGCGGGCAACAGTAAAGTGTCTATAGTCTATCAAACTTATAGGAAAGCGCAGCGTGGGTCGGCCCTCGACTAGGTAGACGGATGACCTCGTGAGGGTAGCGGGGAATCAATGGATGCGGTCTGCACGGGATCGCACTTTGTGGCGAGTCACAAAGGAGGCCTATGTTCAGCAGTAGATGTCTGTGGCTGTTAGATAGATAGATAGAATGATGGATAGTCTGTCAAAGGAAGAGGCTTAGTTCATTTCTACTCTAAGGCAGGCACAGGTTACGAGCACGAGGAAGCAATACTTAATTTCATCGAATATAGGTTTATTATAATAATCGTTTTCACATTTTCTTTTCTTTTTTAATATTAATCACCTATATCTTTCACACACATAGCAATGCAATAGTAAGTAAACAACTATTTTTTTTTATATGCAAGGAAAGCAAAACAGCTATGGTCGCATTTAACCCAATTTCCAATTTCACTGTGCCCCGGGGTACATTCAATATTCTTAATGACGTATCAAAATGAAAATCCGCTCGACAAAAACGTGTATCTTTAAAGATCGTCAATACATAGGAACATTCGAAAACTTCTACAGCAATCTCAGAAAAGCAATGACTTTTCTGACTGCGTGTAATATTCAGATAGGTCTTTACTCCACTAAGGTTGAAATACAGTTTCTCCACAATCCTAACGAAAGAAATGCTAGTATCAGCAAAACAAACGGACATAAATTGTAACCGGATGATGCGGTGGTCGGATGCCTCGGCTGATCTTGTTATCGCCAATCCTCCTTTTGTTGCTTCTATTTTCGAAGATTGATAGTTGGGGAGCGGGTTATTTTGATTAAGAGTATATCTTGGAATGCCATTATAGAAAATAAAGTTTGAATAGAGTGCTACATATCGATCAAGGATCGTTCGTATAAGATAATGTTGCCGATAATTCCATTCAAGGTTTCACTGGTAGACTATCATTGATGCGCACAATATATAAATTAACAATTAAACTAAGTGCTTTAAAATAAGCAAGTTTGAATAAAATGTACTTTGTAGCTTGATAGCTTCGTAACTATTGACCGTCGTTGAATGAATTTGAAAATAAAGTTATATTATCAGCATAAGTAGTACGAGCATTGCTGGTCGTGCAGCGAAAACAACATCTTGTAGTTGTAGAAGAATCAGGTCGTACGGCAGAAGACATTGCGTTGGACTGACCAAACAAAATCAGAAAGAAAGTGCGTATTTGACTACGCCAGACAAGCCACCAACCACGATAGATGGTGTAAAATCCAGGGAGACCCATTGTTTACCTCTAGTACGGACATGACCGTGACCACGACCGTTTTGCCAAGACTGAAACAACAGAGAAGAGTACTACCGATCATTTAATTCAGGTTTCCCAATGATACTTTTTTATTCACTTTAATGCGCATGATAAGGTTGATCTTCTATCGGATCGACTTGTGACGGTCGCGGAAAACTATTATTGGATTGACAGAAGCAAAAACCAACGTAGAGATCTTTGGAGAAAGTCCAGCAGTGGACCTCATTTAGGATGAAAATGCGAGTAATTATATATGTACTGAAGAAATAATTGTGGCAACGTCCAATTAAGGCACCACAGGTTCACGATTTACCGCTCATTGTGAACGGTGACGCGCATTGTTCGCGTGTGAATTGATGTGTTACAGAGTAATTTATGTATGTCCACGTATTTGAATAACGGGTCTGATATTACGAGGTGAGGAACGAGGGATAAGGTTGTGGATGTCAGAGATGTGGGTTCTATATTAGGTCAGGTTTAAAAACTTTCTAACAACAATAAAATGAATTTAACTTTAACAACATCAAATCATCAGGCATGACATAGGTACGCTTGTTTTCATATATTACACAATTTTATTGTTAGTCGTTTATTAGAAACATGTTTAACTAAAACAATAAAAAATCTGATAAATTGTTTAAATATTCAATAGTTGTATCGGGAGAAAAATACTTCATCTTAAATCAACTTACTTATGTTATTTTATACATACATTTATGTTTTGATCACGAGTTACCAAATTTATAATGAAATCTTACACCGGTATCAAAGCCGGCTCTAGGGCGGAAAATGAAAGTTTGCTGAAGTGACTTTCCGTCTTAATAATACATTATGTTGATGAATATGCATGGGATTGGAGAAGCGAGGCTTCACATTAACTACCCATTTAGGAAAAGTTATCATAAATTAGTTGTGGAATTAAAACGTTTTGAGAAGCACAACTTTTCATTTGCATAAGCTGCGCCTCAGTTGTTTATGACTGTCTGGCTGTGAATTCCGGGATTTAATTGTTATACAAATAGAAGAATAAGTTGGTTCTTAATTGTAATTTTGTTCGACTTGTTACAAATTGTTATTTTTAACCTTGATGCTTGTTCGTTTAGACAACATCTTGTGGCTCGTGAAGACTTCATCCACAATACTGTTTCGTCACATTCTCTTGTCTCCATCGTCATATGGTCCGCTACTTTAAATTCGTCTACATTCCTATATCGTCACTTTCTGCTCTTGCCCACATTCCGTTGCCTACAGTGCGAACTCGTCAATATTCCTACTATAAATATGTCAGTACACTCAGCAGCAGAGATAAAGAAAATTTTTCCTTGAGTTTCTTTCACATAAAAGGTTGAATAAAATTGTGGATCCCAGACCCCGACTTCAGTCCTTAAGTTTGCAAATTTTTCTTAAAAGAACATTATATTATTATGAAAATGATACAAAACAGCATTCGATTTTTTCTAAAATTCGCTTGTTTCAGCCGGGAATCAAAAACAAAAAAAAATATCAATTTTTTTTTGGACTTATGGAGTTCCTCGAATAATATTTTTGTTTTTTAACTACATCGTATACCCCTGTAATAAACTCTTTTGTTCTTAAGCAATGATAAATGCAAGCAATAATGAAGTCGGTTAAAAAGAAGCGTCTAAGCCGACTAAATGCAGGGAATAGGGTTGTCTCTTTTATCTTTATAAGTATATTGTTATTGTGAAATGTGTGTTCTGAACAAAACAAATACTCTGCCAAACAAACGAGATTTCCACACGTTTTTTGTGAACAAGAATTATTACTAGAAACATTATTGTATAACAGAAACGTAATGAACAGTGAATAAATTTTTCACCTTGTAAATGTAACGAAACTGCCAAGCCTCATATTTTGACTATGGTGTAGAATTTGCGAAGTTAGGCCGTATAGAGTTCAGAAACTTAGCTTGACAGTCATGTGATCTCGTCTTGGCATCATTTGACATGTTTTTGGTGGGATAAAGATTTACGAGTTAAAGGTATCATTTTAGCTTGAAATCAAATCTTCCGTCCGTATCTTGGGCCAACGCTCAGTTTACCTAAATTCTCATGAAGCATAAGCAAATTCTGAGAAATCTTGACACTGCAATGTTTGTAAAAAATTAGGGGTCTCTCGCAATCTTCTAGACAAATGACAGCCCTAGAAAGGGCTTACCCGATAGTTTGTTCTTGGCGGCAGACATGATAAATTGTATACCATGACGACATCGTTTATACGTCGCAGTAAGTTCTTCTACCCTTTCGTAAAAAAGGCTAATTTGATTTCTCTATTTGTGAGGAACATTCCTTTTCTTTTAAGGAAGGCAAGAAAAAGCTAATGGATTGATGGGAGGTAATTTGGAACGATAAATCGTGTGTTATTACTATTTAACGTGTTAATGAAAGACAGTCATGATTATTTTTCTTTGTGTATGAATGTGGGTAAATTTACACCATACTTCTATGAGTTCTTGGTTTGTAGCACCCATTGCCTATACGTACTATTATAAAATTCTAAAATTGTATGGAGAAGTCAGTTTTTCATGATCCCTGTCATCATTTCATGAAAAAATATGACAGCTGGATGCATCAGCGTGGCGTCAGCCGTTCAGTGCCATCTGTTGGTAAAATTTTCTTTAGCCTCTCATCACGCCGAAACGACTGGACGGATTTTAGCCAATTTTAGTACAGGACTAGCTGAACATACAAATATAGCTATATGATAGTTTTTACTCGGTAAAGCGGACAAAGTTGCGTGCACCTTCAAGTATAAACAAAATATCAAAGGCAGTCAAGCTATGTTATCAACAACTATAAAGGCATTTCTAACCTGTTTAATAATAATGGGACGCCAGAACTTGGAAGTTCCAGACAGATGAACAGGTGCGACGAGGGTCGGATTACTAATGGTGTTAATACTCGATATTATAATTATTATGTATTCACGATCATTGTTTTTGGGTAGATGTATCTATTTGGAAGCGTTTAAAATGGGATCGTGCCCAAGTATATAGGCATGTTATAATTGGCGATTTATACAACTGCGATTCTGCCTAGTGTTCTTGACTAAAGAACACTAAATCGCTCGGCTCTGGACTAGCTCAGGCTCAAGTCATTAGCTCGTCGTTGCTTGCTTATAAAAGCGGGAACCACGTGCGTCAAGAAAACAATCGCAAACGGCGTCGCAAGCGTCTGTATAATGGGATGTGTTCTGAGGAATTGTTTCACTTGATGCCCACGGCTACTTTCTACCATCGCACTGTTCGCAATAGGCAGGGTGTTCATCCTCACACACTGGAGCCTAAATTATCGAGAACTGTTCGCTTTCAGAGGAATTTCCTACAGAGCGAACGCTCCGTATGTGGAATGAGCGCCCTGTCAAGGTTTTTCTCGGGGTCTAAGGTATGCGGTTCTTCAAGAGGGGTGTAAATAGGTTCTTAAAGGGTCGACAACGCGCGTGTGATGCTCCTGGCGTCGCAAGCGTCCATAGGTAACTGCGTAACATCAGAAGAGCCGCATGCTTGTTTGCTACCGCCATAGTATAAAAAACGCGAAAAATTTTACCTCTTAGATTATCTAGTCTTTCTTTGTCAAATAAGGTGAAGAGTATTAATGTGTACAGAGGCAAAGGAATTCAATTTGTTATTTCCTTTGTTCTGAATGAAATCCAGCCTAGCAATATTTTCTCGAAATATAAGAAATATTATATTATTGCCTATTATTTAATTTAAGATTTCTCATGTAATATTTTTCTTGTTGATGTGCAAAAAAGTATTGTTGTATTGTATTGTATTATACATTTTATTATCTTCAGACATCGTTTGCTATTATTAAAGTGTTTTTTTTTTACTTTGAATGAATTTACAAAATAAGCTTGCTTTCGAGATTTTTAAGTAATGATGTTCATAGTAGACATAATTATAAATCAACATAGATTGAGCATCATAATTATAAATATTGACACAAAGGTAAATTATGAAAGAAAAAATTTATGTGATCTACTACAATCTAAGCATCATAATTATATTTTCAAAATATTTCATGCTCAAGTATTAAAATGCTTCTGTTTTAGTTGCAAAAACCATTTCAGTTGATTATCGCAGCAAGACTGAAATGAGTGCAATTATTTTAATAGTAATTGTTAAGTTTCCATTAAGATATTCTCATATAAAATTTTGCGTCAGTAGGTATTTTAAAATATGAAGTAAATTGCAGAAAACAATCTTACTAGAGGGCTTAACTTAGCGGTTTTTTTAAACAGTTTAAATGTGTGAGACCGATACCAGTTATTTTTCTGGTGTTAGAGACCGATAACCTTTTTTTGGACTGCTGCTCCAATGAAGTAAGTAAATAAGAGTTTAATTTCTGTATTTCAGTGAATATACTGACTTGAATCTAGTTTATATGCTCTTTCACGCAACAATAAATGAAACAAAAAATATACTTATTGTACCACTATTATTATTACTTGTAGTACACAAATTGGTTGCAAAATTATATTGTATCGATGATTGTTATCTTATAATCATGCCTCGGCGTTTTCAATAAGCCGATAGGTAGGCGTCAAATCATAATGTGCACTGAGAATCCCGCGGTAACATATTTGTTATAAGAATAAAGTGAAACATGAATTACGTATGACGCACAACACAAGGTAAAAGGTACAAGGTAGGTTATAAAGGACGTAATAATATAAGACTGTAAGCGTGAGACCAGAAAACTTGCAATTACGCGACTATTTCTCGGGCGACATAATTATCCGTCTCTTTCTGTGAAGTAATGTGAGAAAGTGACGGGTAGCGCTATGTCGCGCTTAAGACGCGAAGCATAGTTGTGCTAGACAGGTAGGTAAGGCTAAACAAAAGACGTTTCCCGGCGCATCCATCACCGCAAGATCGATAGGCAATTAGTTCCAGTTGCTATGGCAACCGGTGAGCTTGCAGCACGTTAGCCTTCAACAGCATTTAATACTACCTATTACCTCATATATTATATCATCATATTCTAACCGGAGCAACATATTAAGCTATTTAATAAACATAGAGTACCTAAAGTAGTCTTAGATCCTGCCAACTACAAGTTCCCGCTATCTTGATTATTTACTACTAAAATATGTAAATTTAAAGTGTTATCTTACTATGATTACCTTCAAAAGATGCATATGCCGCTAACGACTTAATTTAAGGCCGGCATCGCACTTGTGACTCCTCTGGTGTTGCAGGTGTCTATATGGACGAATGTAATCGCTTTCCATCAGGGCATAAAAAAAATTGGCTCGAAAACATTTTATGTAGGTACTACGTAATAAGGCATATAACCCCTTTCTTAGTAGATAAAAGATATGCCTGCCAAAGCAACAAAGTAGCTTGGCAACTTTTTTAATCTGTGACGATGAAAAGCGTTAGCTCAAGGATCGTTAAACTTGGCCAATTTGGAGCGAACTGCATATCGGGGGATTGTTCCGAAACGTGTTAAGTTTTGACGAGGTATTTTATCAGTCTAATGGTAAAAGAGAGGCAGCTGGCGTGATTAGTAGTGATTTACTAGATGATATTGCATCTAGGGATTTAATTAATTAAATAAATAAATAAAAGGCGTTCATGTTGGTTACATTGTTCCAAAACTTTTTTTTAAGTTATAGGGGGCAAACGAGCAAACGGATCGCCTGATGGAGCGATTATCGTCACTCATAGACACCTGCAACACCAGAGGAGTCACAAGTGCATTGCCGGTCTTTCAGGTGGGAGTACGTTCTTTTCTTGAAGGTCATATCGGTCCAGAAATACCGCCAGCGACAATTGATTCCACAATCCAGTTGTGTGAAGCAGAAACTTGTTCGATATTTTGAAATGATAAGCTCACTCGCGTGTATTGGTGCAGGTCACAGGGTACTTTGGATGCGATTTCCGCCTTTGTTCGTTTATAATTTTCGCCCGTTCGAAGCTAGTCGTAGCGAGTTTTCATTGACCGATCAAACGAAGCGTCTGGGTCAGCTTCGCCAAAATTTCTTTCGTATGTTCGGATATTTGGGTTTCCGGCTGTTCTCGCCTACAGACCACGTTTCACAACCGATTCACGTGAAATTTTGTGAGTAAGTTCGATAAGTATAATTAGATGTTTTTTTTTTGTAAATTAACTTTTTCGAAGTTTTTCATGATGGCGGAAGAAAACGTAAAAAAATACGAATATCAGCAATTTTGAAACAAACTCGCAAGGTCTACAGCTTAAACAACCACTAAGTATAACTAAGTTTTTAAATGTCATGCCCGCAGGACGTCATCCCTATGAGAACTGGTGTATTACTTTTGATAATAATGAATAACTACATAAGAATTAAATCAATTTATTCTTCACACACATTTCCTCCATTACAATATTAACAGCAGAAGAAGGATTCGGAAGGTAATACCAACATTCAAATATGACCATAGATATGATTACCATAGATATCTTAACAATCCAATCCAACAGAAAAAAGATAAGAAATTGAAAAATCTGAATCATAATATTTTTAGTTCAACCTAATCTTGATGACCAAACTTTACCACAATTAGGGTAAATTCATTATGTCCAGACCCGTCCAAAGCCTTCCTATGTGTAGGTATAGGAAGGCTTTGGATTGTATAATAGAGGTGAGTTGTTTTGTGCGCCTTGTAACAGAACCTTCAAAACCGAATTCGGTTTTGCAAGCCACATTCGTGCACATGACCGACGCTCGTGAAGGTCATTGTTCGCGTAACTGAACCCTTCGATAAACTCTGTGGTAGACTAGTCCTGGAATCCCTAACGAATTTAAAGTCTAGGAACAGGCATTGCACTCGCTCAATATGAGATAAACCACTCACCTGGCAATCCTGGGCTGAACCGGCTTCGAAGCAGCTGTGTCCGTAACTCTTCTGGCTGGCCAGCACTTAAACACCTTAAAACAGTCTGTCGCACACCGGAAAGCACAAATCTAGTCCGTTGGAAGCGCTAATTTCTTAATCTTAACAATGGACGCACACCGCACGCGTCAGCGTCCCGTACCGAGCCGAAAGGTAATGTGTCAAAATGAAGCCTACGCGGGAATACATTTCTACCCGCGTATTTTTGACCGCCGTTGGGTTTTGCAGTCTACCTACATATTAAGAGATTACAATGCCTGAACATCCCCCCGCCTAACCAAGCCCGCCTTGGTTCCTAATCTCCTAAAGGTAGCCTACACAATTTAGAAATGGGTCTCAGCAGAACACCATTTTGAGTTTTAACTTCTGCAACGCGTACCACTCCGTCCTTACCGGGTAAAAGTTTAATAATCCGTCCGCGTTTCCAATGCAATGAAGCCAAATTGTCCTCCTTAATTAAAACTAAATCGTCTAATTGCGGAGATTCTGTATGAGAGGTCCATTTATAACGTTGCTGAAGTGTATGAAGATATTCATTTTTCCACCGGTTCCAGAAATGCTGGGTCATTTTTTGTATTCGTTGAAACCGAGATAAACGAGATTCCTTGACGTCTGTAAATGAGTACTCAGGGAGTGCCACTAAAGGCTTGCCGATTAAAAAATGACCCGGAGTTAAAACGTTGAGATCCGTCGGATCCGAACTTAGAGGGCACAACGGACGCGAATTCATCACGGCTTCCACCTTCGTGAAAAACGTTGTAAGTTCCTCGAACGTAAGCCTAGCGTCACCGAGTACACGCCTAGCATGAGTCTTTGCCGATTTAATAGCGGCCTCAAAGAGGCCTCCGTGGTTGGGGCTCGAAGGTGCGTTGAACAGCCACCTTATTTCGCGCTTAATACATTCCCGATCAATGTCCGATTGATTGTTTCGAATAAATGAGTATAACTCCTTTAGATACTTGTTCGTGCCCGTATAATTCGTTCCACAATCCGACCGCAATAGATGCGGAAGTCCACGCCGAGATACGAAACGCGTAAACGTCGCAACAAAAGCTTCAACCGACAATTGAGAGACAATTTCCAAATGTACCGCTTTAGTACTTAAACAAACAAAAATACAGAGAAAACATTTCTCAATTTTTGCATTTCGAAGATTGCTCGATTTTATATAAAAAGGGCCCCCAAAATCAGTCGCCGTACCGACAAACGCTCTCTCGCTTATAACACGATCCGAAGGTAAGTCCGCCATGTATGGTTGAACTGGTCTAGGCTTCGCCATGTAACACGGTACACATTTGAACGTCACGTGACGTGTGATCCGCCGAGCCGAAACTATCCAATAAGTCCAGGATAAAATAGATTCAAGGGTATTTGCGCCGACGTGGCAATATACCTTGTGATAGTGTGTTACTAAAAGTTCCGTAAACCGATCCTTGCCGGGTAGTAATATAGGATGCCGCGCATTGTAAGGTAACTCGGACGCATCAATTCGACCGCCGACCCGAAGTAAATTATTTGTATCCAAAAACAAATTTAACCGCCGTAATGAATTTTTAATAGGTTTATTTTCCTTAATTAATGCGATTTCCGCTTCATAATGCCGAGTTTGAACTAACCGAATTAAACATGTAGTAGCGTCTCTACGCTCCGAAACCGAGATGTGATTAGGATTACGTCCATCCGTAAATCTACAATACCGTAAGAACCGTAATAAATAAGCAGTTACATTAACTAATTTCTCGAAAGAACTGAACCGATCAATCAAATCGAAGTCCTCATCTACAATTCCAATATTAACCGTGGCAGCCCGCAATCCGGGTAACATGTCTGCCGGGAAGTCCGAGCACTCGCCGGGCCACCGCGCTGGCGCGCCCTGCAGCCAGCGTGGCTCCCACCACAGACGGTGCCGCAGCAACTCGCACGCCGACGTGCCGCGCGACGCCACATCAGCACAATTTAATTCACTAGGTACATGCCGCCATGTAATATTTACCCGAGAAGATATTATTTGTGAGACTCGATTTCCTTCATAAACTTGTAATCTATGAGGTGGAGTCCTTAACCATGCTAAAACGATAGTGCTATCGCACCAAGCCACTATCTCATTTAACCTAATGTCGCGTTCGAACGAGGAAGCGACATGGTTAATAAGAGTGGTTAACAAGGCCGCACCGTTCAATTCCATCTTGGGAATGGTGTGTTTTGTCTTTAATGGTGCTAAACGGCTTTTCCCCATAATTAACCGCACAAGAACCGTACCATCCGCACTAACCGACCGCAAATAAACAACAGCCGAATAACCGAGTGATGAACCATCACAAAAACCGTGTATCGCATATTCAATATTGTTGTCTAATTTCAAACATCTAGGTATTGATACCTGACACAGATGAGGTAAGTCCGACAATATTTCACGCCACCTTTGTACTATTTCTATTGGTGCCGGAGCGTCCCATTCAACTTTTCGTGAATTGTTAAAACTACCGAGAAGATTTTGTAATAACAATTTAATTTTAAACACCACGGCGCAGACCCATCCCAAAGGATCATGTAAACGCGCCACCAAAGATAAAATACTTCGCCGAGTAATAATACCGTCCTCCGGTAGGTTTAGCCGATAAGTAAAACAATCATTTTTCGGATCCCATTGGATACCTAAAACCTTAATGAACCCAGAACCATCCGAATCGGGTTCAAAAGAACGGGGCGTCTCGAGATGATCTAATGGCAACCCGTTTAAAATTCTTGGGTCATTCGAAGCCCATTTCCGTAATTCATACCCAGCCGTATTCATGAGCGATATCAACTCGTCCCTCAAAGCTATCGCGTCGTCCAGATCGTCGGCTCCGCCGTTAAGATCATCGACGTAACTATTATGACGTAACAGCTCCGCCGCGCGAGGATAACTACTTTCCTCGTCATTAGCTAATTGATGCAAACACCGAATAGCAACAAAAGGACTCGATTTTAAACCGTAGGTATTTGTAGTTAGCTCATAAATAAGTAACGGTTCGTCCGGTGACGATCGCCAGTATATAAGTTGATATTTTCGATCGTCCGGATGTATCCATGTTTGCCTAAACATCATTTTTACGTCAGTAGTAAAAATATACCGTGGTAACCGAAAATTAATAATTATCTGAGTAATATCGTTTTGTAGCCGAGGTCCCGAAAATAAACAATCATTAAGTGACACAGCTGTACTTGTTTGAACACTTCCATCATACACTATTCGGATTTTCTGTGTGTCTCCCGATTTTTTGAAGACACCATGATGAGGCAAAAAATAGTGTTCTTCTCCCGACCCAACATCAAAGTTAGAAACCGCCATATGACCGAGTTTTAAATATTCCGACATAAATTCTACATATTTATCGCGATAATCCGGTTGCCGTTTCATACGCCGTTCTATAGCCAAAAAACGTCGCAAAGCAGTTTCGCTAGAATCACCCAACCGGGGATGATCTGGTGTGAGAGGTAAACGAACAACATATTTACCATCTGCACCACGTGATGTTGTTGCTGTGAACATGTTTTCACATTCAATATCCGCCGGGTTCTTGACAGCCGCCGACGGCGGTTCCTCCGACCGCCAAAACCGTTCAACTGCTTCGAGAAGCGTAAGGCCCACATTTTTATTATTTGCTTCCGAGTCATACGAATACACCGACCGAGACGGACCAAATATAGCGTAATCAAAAATGGTACTAATTGCACATAGGCCACCACCCAAATCAACCTTATCACCATTTAAAATTTGACCTAATATGTCGCATCCGAAAATAACGTCAACGTGCCTCATATCATGAGCGCCACCCGTAAGTTTAATCGTGCCGCCGGATAATGTTAGCCTATGCGCCAAATATGAAGTAGGCTTCTTTAATACAACCGCCGTAACCGATAATAAACGTTTTTCCGTTTTTTCTGATTTAAAGTAAAACTCAACAATATGAGTGCCGTCATTATTCCGTACTCCGCCGATACCTATTAAAGGCGTTTTATTGTAATGTCGCCTCAACCCTAAACAAGCCACGAAATCGCTTCGTATTATGCTTGTCTGGCTACCAAGGTCCAGTAGACCTAAACACTGTATGAAATTACCGTTCGCCGATTTTACGTCAATCAATACCGTAGGCAAAATAACATTATCCGCTAATTGTGGTACTGAGCCGACATTACAATACTGTAATTGCTATTGTTGAGAATGCGACTTACGATACGCATCCGGACTATGCGATCGCCCCGAATAAGTTGGTTCCCGATTTCCTAATTCCGTTCGGCGGTGATTCTCGCGCTCCCGAACGTTGCGAGATAAATTATCGCCCTCATAATTATTATGACTTAATTTCCGTGACCGAGAGTCTATACCGTCATCCGAGCACGCAGAGTATTGTTTACGTGTTTGAACCGGTGAACGTCTGCCGCGGGTGCAGTCGTTATCGCGTTGTGAAGCAACCATTGCCTGCCGCGAACGCTGTTCATTTGCAGCGGGCGAAGCCGAACGAGAAATGGACATAGTACAGACTAATTTATTATGACCGATATTTCCGCACCGATTGCATGGTACCTGCCGGGTACATGAAGCCGCAGAATGCCCTCCGAAGCATTTAAAACATAATCCGTTATTTTTTATATATTCCTTCCGATTATAATTAGACATATTCCCGAACTTATAACAATTATTTAAAGTGTGACCCGATAATTGACAATAAAGACAGCTAGCGGTTTTGCCGGAAATATACCTACGATTATGGTTAGCCGAATCCGATTTATTGTAATTGTTATTACGTTCCGTTACATGTGCTGTGCGCGCAGGTTTGCGCACCTGTTCCGCATAGGACAATATGGGCTCCGAGTTAGCCGTATCAATTAATCGACATTCATTTTGCAAGAACTCAGTTAATTGATCAAAAGTGGGCAATTGCAAGCTATTACCGCCGTAAGATTGTTCAAACCGTGTTTTAATGTCAAGAGGTAATTTTGTTAAACTTATATGTAACAGAATATAACTCCATTCGTCCGTTGGGAGACCGAGATTCTTTAAAGCCCGCGTTGATTCCAATAATGGATTTAAGATTTTTATCCTAAGACCCAAACTCTTATTTAATACCGGTAAATGTAAAATCCGAGAAATGTATGAATCCGCTTGCAGCCGTTTATTTTCATATCTACCTCTCAGAATGTCCATAGCCGTGTCTAATGAACTATCCACCATAGGTAGGTGCCGGATCAAAGCCTGGGGTTCCTTTTCAACGTTTGAAAATAAGTAGTGGAATTTTTCCGTTTTAGAGATGTCCCTACGTGATAACACTAACGACGTAAACAGACTTATAAAACTCGTCCAGGAAAATACATCGCCGTCAAAGGAAGTCAGGTTTATCCGTGGCAAGCGTGATGATGCAACACTTTCCGTAGGTAAATGTGTGCCATCCAAGCTGGGACAACCGATGGCCACCGCATCGAGCTGGTTGTACACCTCCGTGGCCTCCCTATACTTCTCATCGTAGGTAGCAACCGTTTCCAAATCCAAAGTTAAAATCTCTTCATACGCTTCCGTCAACGCCTTAAAATATTCCTCTAACTTACGTAACCGAGCCGATACTACACTAGAAGCGTAACTTTTACTATTAATCATCTGCAAGGTGTTTTTAAACCAATCATATTTAATTTTAAATTTACTTTCCACTAACTTAGTAGCCATTATAACCGAAAACCGTTTATCAGAAAACCGAAATGTAAGAAATTACGAATTAACTTCGTACTAAGAACAAAGAATGTACCGTTACAAAATGGCTGCCCTAACTAAACTCGCTATCTTTTGGGAATCCAATCCGGCTCGAAGGACCAAATTTTATGTTCGCGTAACTGAACCCTTCGATAAACTCTGTGGTAGACTAGTCCTGGAATCCCTAACGAATTTAAAGTCTAGGAACAGGCATTGCACTCGCTCAATATGAGATAAACCACTCACCTGGCAATCCTGGGCTGAACCGGCTTCGAAGCAGCTGTGTCCGTAACTCTTCTGGCTGGCCAGCACTTAAACACCTTAAAACAGTCTGTCGCACACCGGAAAGCACAAATCTAGTCCGTTGGAAGCGCTAATTTCTTAATCTTAACAATGGACGCACACCGCACGCGTCAGCGTCCCGTACCGAGCCGAAAGGTAATGTGTCAAAATGAAGCCTACGCGGGAATACATTTCTACCCGCGTATTTTTGACCGCCGTTGGGTTTTGCAGTCTACCTACATATTAAGAGATTACAATGCCTGAACAGTCATGGAGCCAGGTTTCGCCATTGACGGATACGTCAAGGAGGACGATATGTAGGTAAATTCATAACCTCGAAATGGAAAGCAAACTCGGTCATTGTGTTTAATTCACTGCTGGAACTCCACCGATTCAAGTCTCCCAAACAGACATTACGAGCTCCACAGGTCACTGCGCAGTGCACCGGGAAAATAAAAATAAACATTGTTTTTCTGAAAAATCCATACACAAGGCCGCTGGAATTAATGACGTCATAATTTCCGAGTCGGCGACCACCCCAGCGGGCGAGGCGTGAATAATACGTGACGTCATACACCTTTTTAAAAACTTGATCCATTGTCCCAGATTGCCCTTAATGGTAAAAAAGGTAATCAGCGGATAATTTCGTGGCTTAATCGGTTTTAGATCTGAGCGGAAGAGGGTTGAAAGGGTGTGGATCCATTGATATATTTAAAAGCTTCTAGCGCGCGGGGCAATGATATTAAATAATACATTAATATTCTATATGTCATCCCCCAATTGTAAAAGCGGACCCCGTCTCCGGACGGGACAAACGCTAAGAGGATGATGATGATGATGATGTCATACCCCAATTTGCATAGAGTAAAAGTGGGATAGTTGCCCTAGGAGGATAGTTGCCCCACACTACGTACATACCAGTACTTTCAATTCTGAGAGTCGTTGATGAAGCTCCGCGATGCAGGGTTTCTATTTCCGCTCTTAGAACGTATAAACAACGAAGGGGTTTCTTATTTAGAGACAAATATCATTTTGTGGTCCTGGAATCCTAACATGATCGTATAGTTTCAGTAGGCGTGTCTCCTCGCGGTTGCGGCGAGACATGGAACTAATAAGAAACCTGTAGATCATTTATATTATTCAAATACATAACAATACATGCTCTTTCGCAAGCTAGGTAAGGCGGTTGTCACACTGCCGTCGCGTCTCGTTGCGAGACGCGGAGCTACGGACTCGCATGCGGAGACAACGCACCAACGTCCGAGTTTTCTCAGCATCTCCGTCCGGAGCTGCGATGCACGACGTCCGGCGTTACTTCCGTCTCGCATTCATTTCACATTCGAACGTTAAGGTGAAAACAGTTCCTATTTGTCGATAAAATGGAAACGGAACTTATTCAGAACGCTGCGGTGATAATTTCAGTTTGGTTTTTGTAAAATCGAGTCATAAATTCTGGGTACATTCCTATTTACAAACCAGATCATAAATGGGTTTTTCGCTAGAGATTACGAAGATTTAAGGCAACGCGAAGAAACACATTTTGATTGCATCCGCATGTCAACCGCGTCATTTGATTATTTGCTAAGCAAAATTGGAGTGATTATTACTGGCGCGGACACAAATCGACGTTCTATCACAGCCGAAGAAAAGCTTTAGCTTACACTCAAGTACTTAAGTAATAATCTACTACTTCAATCTTCAATTATACTTTTATAAGAATTCCCTATATTTTGATTATGATTAGAACCGATACTTAGTATAAAACTAAATAAATTTGGAATTTAATAAAAACAATATTTCGAATAAGTAACTCAGCCTTTAATTTTTTTAATAACTATTCACTAATTGAGCATAAATCACAGATCATATATTATATTTACTCTAAATACTTAATAAAAATATTTGTTTATAAACTACTATAATCTTGTTTTATACTTTCTTAAAATACGTCCTTCTTGCACTAAAATCCGCATGGCACTGCGGAGCTCGGTGTGACATACCCTGCGGCACGCACCGCGTCTCCGTCCGAGCGCGCGAGTCGTCGTGCGTCTCGCTACTCCGCGCGTCGAGGCGGAGCCAGTGTGTCGTACCATGCGATTTTTCTATACAAAATCAAGATTCTACATACAAAGTAAAAAAACGCATCAACGGATGCCGCTGCGAGATGCGGAGCAGTGTGACAACCGCCTAATGCTCCTGTCCAAAGAGTGTGAGAGATGACAATTATTCTATTATTTTGAAATAAATGACATTTCTTTGCAATAAACATCTAATCACCACTATCTAACTTTAGGTCGATACAGTACTCAGAAATCGCCTCATTTTGAATAAACTGAAACTGTTTTCCAGTTACGTGAGTGACAAAATGGTAATTAGAAAACACACGGCCATTGGAAATAGGAGACTAGAGCTTGGAACACTGGATGAATTTTCCGAAAATATAGATTCGTAAAAAGGGAAATGTGAAGTTGTGAGTGATGAATACGTAGGGGTCGGGTTGCATAAAGTTTAAAGTCATATTTTTGATAGGCATACGTGGATTCGTCATTATCATTACGCATAACTGTAAATAGTCATACATTCATGCGCATAACGTTTTTAATCATAATGTTTAGGAACACACTGTATAATGTGCATAAACTTGATGCGCATAAAATGATTTATGCATACTTTGTAATGGCCATATATTGGTTACTCATTAAATAATGTAACCATACTTTATAAACGCATACATTGCGAAACGCATAAGCCCACTTTTTCTTAGTAGCCAATTGTTAATTCACAACTTCGCTCGCTCGTTAGGGTCGCAGTTCAACCTAACACTCCTCCTCGCTTTGCTCGTCGTCGTACCTAACCTAAGCCAAGTCGGACCTGCCTTAAGGTGAAATAGGTAATGTTAGGAATCGTAAGCCAAGTCGGACCTGCGCGGCTCGCTCGCTCGTTAGGTTCGTAGTTCAACCTAACACTCCTCCTCGCTTTGCTAGTCGTCGTACCCACGTCGTACCTAACCTAAGCCAAGTCGGACCTAATAAAAATAATTATAATGATCAATATTATGACTTGATAACTGTATGACATTTGCAATTATTACTAAAAATGATTGTATGACATACGACATTATGGCTGAAACAATTATGACCTTGTGAAATTCTGACAGCGAACAATTATGACATCTTACAATTTATGCCAAAAAAAATAATGGGCAGCAACTTTATGCGTAAAGTATTATGACAATCAATATTATGACAATAGTTGATATGCGACTAGAGGGTTGCCCGATGAAGACATGTACAAAGGACATTAGATATTCGAATTTGATCCTGTAGTTGCTATAGGTGTAGGTTTAACTCCAACAGAATCGATAAAAACACCATATAATTATTGGACCTGCTCACTAAATTTCACAGGAGTTAGTTAAGAAATACAACCTTTAGAAGAGAAACAGTCAGAAATCCTTACAATGCTTCTCCTGCGTCATCAGCTGGTCATAATTTCTTTGTCCTATTCATTCCGCCTAAGTGGCTTGACGAATTTTAACCAATTCCAAGATAGGGATTAGCTGGACAACCAAAGATGGTTGTAGGATACTTTTACTCGCATCGCGGGTACTTTCTCGTGAATAAACCAAATAAAAGACATAATGTTCTTCTGGTAATTGGCTTGAATTACCATTTAATCAATTTTCCTATACTCGGTTCTTGCTGAAACGTTCCTATATGTTCCGAGTTAATTCACAATTTCACCATTCGAGGGAACCAATCAGATAGCGTTAAATGTGTTTTGCGTTTCACTACGTTCCCGATGTAATTCAGTTCATCTTCAACGGATAATTCTGTATAATGTGTGCTTGTTCATTGGAATGTACATATATGTGATGTCAGTATTTCAATTTGTGACAACTGTACTATATAATGCATTTTATATATATGAATTCACTAAGGGTCGGCCGAAGGATATGCGAATGCGATTGTCGCTTTATCACAATAAAAAAAAACATATTACAATTACAATATATGAATATATTAATTTCATCATTCATATTAACTGTTTCTTTCTGCTTTACCTACGCAGAAGTTTGAAAAATAACCCTCTAAAACACAGGTAGCGAATATAAATTTAGGTATATTTCATCAAAATTAAAGTTACCCATGCACTGCAAAAAATATGCCTATAAAAAAACCTGTATAGAACGTATATTCTTGTAAATGAATATATATAATATATAATATTTATAAATTGTCGACTATGTCTTAGCTATATTACCAAATACGAAAAATTAAACAATGATAATTTGATAATACTATTGCTCAATAGGTTAGGTTCGTAAAGTCAAATTATCCAGATATGGAAGCACCGTAACAGCGGGGTTCCGTTGATAAAAAAAAAAACTACTTTTGACTAAAATTATTTAATCAAAACTCCGTGTGCTTAACGTCTTTCGCCTTCATGTCACTACTCGTATAAACATCAAAATATAATTCAACGTTAGACTTAGTTCGGAGAAAATCGACTTTGAAAAATTTCGTCAACATTATCTCTTGTCAGTGACGGTTCAAGATAGGGGGCTGAAAGTTGGAGTGTTTTTTAATTAAGAGGTGGCAATTAATCGACACTCGAATATACTGACATTCTTCAGAGGGGTTGTTTCTCTTTTCTTATTCTGCTAGCCTTTAACAAAACTAAAAAAAAATTGTCTGTAAAGTTGGTTTACGGACAATATTTTACGTGATAACGTCATATAAGAAAAAATTGATAAAAATTGCATACTTTTGTGAATGTAATGCCAGCCGATGGAGTGGGAGAGAGATAGATGCGTCACAAGCCGAACGCTTAAAGATCTTCGCACACTATATCAACTCCACGCCACTGCGGCAGCAAACTCTGCTCACACTTTCGATCAGTAGTCAACTAGTTGATCCACCCAATGGTCACTAATGGACAACGCGGTGTCAACGACTCGAGTGGACCTTATAAGTCGCAAGCGCATAGTCGCCGCGGGGACAACGTATGGTCAACGCGTGACAAACGTGTCGGAGTTGACCTTAGTGTACGAGGCGTAGACCACACGTCGTCCACTACTTTAATATAATTTATTGAAATTAAACCTAGAAAATATGACATAGGGCTTAAATTTCAATATTTGGCATAGAATCGAGTCGCCGTTGAGTTGTTATAATGTGCGAAGACCTTTAGTCGATCGTGCCTCTCTATCGCTTGTTCCGCGCTCTCGCTTGCACGCTCGGCTCAGGCGGAACGTACTAGGCCACATTGTCGTGCTATTTGTATTTTGCATTATCCCTTAATGGGTAATTGTCTACTTGTGAACAGTTTGCGTCAAGCACAACTAAGCTTCGCGACTCTTGTCGCGCGACATAGCGCTACCTGCCACCCTCTCACATTACTGCACAGAAAGAGACGGGTAATCTCGCGTGGGAAAATTGTGTATGACAGTTATGCTAGTGGTTCTGTACCTACGTCTATAGCATTACTGTGTCACGAGTTGCGCGACAAATACTGCCTGCGGGACTAGCATATCTTACCGCGACTCAGCGTCACCTGTCTTGCTCGCACGGTATTGATAGGAGAGTGACACGTATTTGTCGCGAGACTATGAGTCGCGTGTCAGAATTATGCTAGACGTGCTATCACTTTCCTTTCAATGCCGTGTGAGCCAAACAAGTGACGTTAAATCGCGAGACGCAAAGTCGGGTCAATATATACTAGCCCTGCAAGAGAGACAAATTCGCGCCTTACGAGACCTTATTCCTTTTTAAATGCTGATTATTTTAGACATTTTTCTCTATGATTAAACATGTTTCTTAATATATTATTGATGTTACTACCTAGAACAGGGCTATTGCAATTTATTCGTATATATTTGAAACCTACAGTTTGAATTTTTCATTGATATTTTTTGTTTCAAAAACTACTCGAAATTAACAAAATTCACGCGGAAAATTAGTTTTTTCAACTTATTTTCGACTGCACGCAATGAAAGCATGAAATATCTATGTTACTACCTAAAACTCGGGGAAAAGTATTATTCACTTCAAAAAGTTGGTTGTAATTATCAATATATTTGATATAATATGAAAAAAAAATGTTTAAAAGGAATAAGGCCTCTTAAAACATAAATTAAGTGGAATCAAAGCCAATGTACTCTTCTTTTAGCTATTAATCATTCATTTTCTCTGCCAATGGGCACAAAAGAATTTTATTCGTATAATTAGGAGTTCGGCAAAGCTTTTCAATTGAGAAGAAAGAAGTTAATCTGTAAAAGAAATAAAAAGGTAATTCCTCATTTGCGTAAACCTGCAATTTACGGAAAATTTGAATTACTTTTATTTTAGATTAGGTTTTCCTTAATCACATTTTTACTCGTTGATTTCGGTGGCTTTTATTCAAAATTATATAAATAAAAGCATTTTTACAAATGCTTATATTGAAGTGAATAATAATAAAAAAGCGATGCTTTAGCTAGTGGCTTTGATAGAACAATTGGCAGTTCACCCGTCTGGCCTGGAAAACCGCGGAGACTTAGGTTCAAATCCCGCTCAAAAAATACATAATTGTGCATTTTGCATTTTAAACACTGACTAACCATCTTTGACAACATATCAAAAATTCAAAACTACCGGACCGTTTGTAAGGTCAAACTCCTTTATTCACTGGATTAACAGGAAAGTCACACGTGAAGTGTCTGTGTAAATACGACACCTGTCCCATCCCAGGTGCCAAAAATAAATTTAAATATCCTTACCCGCTCTGACGTTGAGTTAATAAGACCGCTGGACCGAATATCAACGAATAACTTTAAAATAACTCTTATGAACTATTGCTTTTGTTGAAGAATTTAACCGTATTCTGCTAGAGAAGAGGCTGAATTTTCGTTGAACAATTTTACCTAGATACGAGCGAGGGAAATTGTTTACTGGTTTAAGCTTTTGAAGCCGTCGGTGCGCTCTGTTCGCATCAGCTACGGATGCTGATTTCAATTGGATTTTTGATCTGTGGACGCAGGAGTTTTAAAAGCAGTGGGCACAAACAAACTTTGAAATAATGTAAATAAATAATTTGAAGTATTACTGAACTTGAAAACTAGAGAACATGGCCCCAATTAAGGGGTTGAGAAATTTTCATTTCAAAGATCTGAGTGAGTACCTATGATAGATAAATATATACATTCTTAACTATGTCATTACAGTTGCCGGCAAACTTCTTTAGCATAACCTTGACTGCAGCAGCCGATTTACGTACTGTACAAGCGCAGATCCGCCATTTTGGTTCAAAAAGTTTGCCAGTAACTATGCCAACCAGTACAACTAAGTATTTAGTTTTACAGAGTGGTACTTCTGGTTGGTGTACTTTTTAGGAAATAAAGAATAGAATAAGAATAGAATAGAAAAAGCTTTATTCAAGATAACACATCATTACAATTACAATATTACGTACCTAAGTATTAAAGACAGAGTACAAGAGATGTGCATCCGAAATGGTCTCCACTCAGCAATGCTGTTGGCTTTGCTAGGTATAGCAATGCCCACGGCGCTGATTTTCTGTGGAGCCAGAGGGACGGTTTCGCGGGACAGCATACTGAGCGACTTGTATCAAACACGAAAACGAAGCAAGTAACTTTTATTATTCTTAATTTATTATTATTATGTATATGTATATATATGAATAGGTATATGTTAGAATAAAAATAAAAAATATTACGATACATTATTTCGGAGTTAATATATATTTTTTATAATGTAGGTAGGCGGTTGATTTTTTGACGGTGGATTTATACATATAAGCAATCTATTTCGAGGCAGCAGTACTTTGAGAGTCTAGAACATGTTTTTTAAGTTTAATTTTAAAGAGACTAATTAATTTACAATCCTTAATAGGTGGTGGAAGATTGTTCCAACATTTCGTAGCGGCATACCGAAAGCTGCCACGAAATGCTGCAGTACTGTACCTCGGACATATTAATCTGGAGCTGTGTCTAATCTGCCGTTGTGAAAATGTTAGCTTATCAAATAGGTACTTGGGCTTCTTGCTGCGGTAAATACCAAAAAGAAGAGTGGCGAAGTGGAGGTTACGTCGTGCGCTCATATTCAATAACTTATTATTGATAAGATGCGGAGTTACGTGTGATCGAGGAGGAATGGGAAAACTAAACCGTGCGCAAGCGTTTTGGACACGTTGTATAACTTTTTTAGTGCGAGCCAGTAAGCAGTTCCCGTACACCGTGTCGGCGTTGTTGAGTTTGGACAGTATTAAAGAGTCGCATAGCTTCACGCGCATATCTACACTAAGGTAATCACGTGCTCTGTAAAGGACCTTCAATCTGTAGAAACAGTTCCGTGCCATTTCCAACACGTGATTTTCGAAATGCAAGGAGCCATCCATCAATAGTCCAAGATTGCGAGCTTCTGAGACTTGCTCCAGATTGCTCCCTGCAATGTTAACGCAAGGGTTTGAGGCGATTATCTGCTTTACTTGTTTTTTGGAACCCAATACAAGGAATTTCGACTTTGTGGGATTGAGGACTAAGCAATTATTTTCTGACCAATCGGCAATGCGACACAGATCTTCGTTCAATTTGGCTACAGCTTCACGTGTGTCACCTGGCTTACAAGATATAAAGAGTTGAAGATCATCCGCGTATATATGGTATTTGCAGTGTCTGATGTTATCAACTATATTTGCGCTGTATATATTGTAAAGCACTGGCCCCAGGATAGAACCTTGGGGCACACCTCTAAAGACTTCAAGTGATCCCGAAACTGAGGTTACACCTTCTGTATTGCGAACTTCAACAAGTTGAGACCGGTCAGCGAGATAGCTGGCAAACCATTTTACAGCTGAACTACTAAAACCATAATATGCTAATTTTGATAACAAAATAGAAGTATTAATTGAGTCAAAGGCGCGAGAGAAGTCCAGGAGCGCTAATATAGTCCCTCTACCTTCATCTTGTGATGTCAGAATCTCGTCCACCACATCCAGTAATGCTGTGGAAGTGCTATGCCCTTTTCTAAAGCCTGATTGTCTATCCGGTAATATACTGCAGCTTTCTAGATATTCTGTCAATTGTATGCAAACCGCTTTCTCGAGAATTTTAGATAGAAAAGGTAATATACTTATTGGTCTCAGGTCTTTGTAATTTGATGGATGAGGTATTTTAGGAATAGGCCGGACTTTTGCCATTTTCCACATATCTGGAAATACACTAGTGTCTATGGATTTATTTACAATATCCGTGATTACACCCAATGTACTGGGAAGCGTTAGTAGTACCATATCTAGAGAAATGCCATCTATGCCTATAGCATTTGTTGAAATTGACTTTATGATGTTTGCTACACTGAAAAAAATATCCAGTGGAGCCTACTGACATTACAGTAAGACTTACTGCAATAACAGTTAGTCCTACTGACATTTCAGTAAACCTAACTGTAATAACGGTTACGCTTACTGTAATTACAGTAGGCTCCACTGTGTATTTTTTTCAGTGTACCATAGTCGTGCTGACAGACTTTAGGTTGAAAACAGCAGAGCTAAATCGATTAGACTCAAGATATGCTACATACGTTTGATCTACATTATTGTTGCCAGGTATGTCAAGAAAGTGTGAATTTATAACGTCAGGATCAGAGAGATGGGCGGGTAATTCTAAAGTGGTACAAATAAGCTCAAACACATAATAGGCAGCAAGTGAAAGTTGTAAGCTGATAATCTATCTAAGCGTTGCGTCAATGGATTACATATTAGGTATTTTAAACTGAATATACTTCCTTAAACTGTTTGCGATACAGATTCCAATGTCTAAATGTATATCTGAGTGTTAGTGTACCTATTTGAAGAATTTCAGCATGATTTTAAAATCAAATCATTCGTTTACTTCACTTTTAAATTCGTGTTTTTGTTTGATGCATTCACTGCCACCGATGCATATATGCGTTCACTGTCATACAAGTTTGTTCCTAGGCCACGCCTTCTGGCAGTGAATGTCTTAAAAGCGATTTGATCAAGGTGTGATCATAATCTTGTACTCAAGAACATCGGCTTAAGTTATAAAACCACATCAACTTTTTACTGCGCTCTTCGGGTTTTGTATAAAGTTATCTGACTATTACAATTTTATTCAAACTCTAAAATGGTTAGTTAGTGGTAATGAAATGTAGTTATTTTTCAGTGATTTCAAGATACTGGTTTCTGATATAATCCATACTATCCATATCCATACTAATATTATAAACGCGAAAGTGTGTCTGTCTGTCTGTCTGTCTGTTACCTCTTCACGCTTAAACCGCTGAATCGATTTTGATGAAATTTAGCATGGAGATAGTTTAAGATGCGAGGAAGGACATAGGATAGTTTTCATCCTGGAAATTATCCCTAAAAAGATTGAAAAGAGAGTAAGTAATTCATGATGACATTGATGACCCTGTAGAAAATGTAATTATTAGACCAAAAGCTCAATTGCTCTTACATTTGCTTAGGCGCTTTTAATAATCCCTTTTATTAATTAAGGTGATTAGGTGGATATCTATCGTGTTGTACGAGGTTGCTTCCATACTTCCAAGTTCCACGCAGACGTAGTCGCGGGCAAAAGCTAGTTGAGAATAAATCCGTCCTTTTCAGAATTCTATTATGAATATTACAATATCTAGAATAGTGCCGTAATAAAAAAATAAAGCTGATGAAGGTGCTAAAACTTTACTATTATCCTTTTATTGTAAGACAGCTTAGACAACTAAGTAATCTTGTTAACGAAACTACAAAACACGGTTTTATGTCGTATCAAAATTCATTCTCGTTTTATGTTCCTACGCAGGTCGCCTTTCCTTTTTTACGGCTCCCTTGATTATTAGACCTAAATTTAATGAGGTATGCTTGCTTTAATTTAGGTTACGAAGCGAAATGAAATCTGCTGTGTAGAAATATTTAGAATAGCTGCCGTAATTGAATCTGCTGTTTTAATGAGATATCCGTCAGTCTGCGAAAATTTTAACAAAAAAAGATGTTTTTAGGATTCAAGATAATAAGCAGTAGGTACGTGAAAATATAATTCGATATCCCGCTGTGTCCTAATATATACAATCATATCATCACAATAGCAAGTTAAAACTACGTTATTTGATATCCCAAATTAATATATTTTCCTTGTGTAAGGTCATACTGTAGGTATTTAAGAAGTTTAAAATCGGCACCAAAAATAACGTGATATATTTTAAAACAGTATACTTTTCCTCGTATTCGTAATGGATTAATGAACTTTATTCTGTAAATAAGTCACAAGGGCACTTTTACACGTCTGAGTCTACCGACATTTCACAAGAGGATTCATTAATTTTATGTAGGTAGGCCATTTGTATGGAGCGTTTTTAGTGCTCTTGACGATCCCTTCTGACTTAGAGCAGTCTGAGTGTAGGTAGTCTCATATAGACATTTGATCGTAATAAAAAAAAAAATCGACTGCCATCCTCAAAAAAAAATATCCACACGCCTATTCCTCATGCAATTTATTTAACAAGTAACACATTGTATCCATTTTCGTCAACAAATGAATCGGATATTTGTTTAAACGCGGTTCCGCCGGCTGAGTTACAGGAATTCAGCGGATATCCGAATATTCAAATATCGGTTTGACCTAGATTGAAATCGAGCCTGTATTTGTGTAGATATGGAGTATAACGTTCATTTCAGATGTGGTATCTAGTAGGACAATAATCACATTCTTTTTTAGTTTAAATATTTTGATGTAGGCTGCCCACAAAGCCTGCGGTACAGGGATCCAATCCTGGCAAGTGCAAACATTTGGGGTTATTATTTTCCGGGTAACTAAATAATAACGTGGCATCTTAAATAATTAACTTGGCAGCTGAAATAATAACTTGCCATTGATGCCCAGGGAATAGATTCCAACTTATTAATTTAGCTGCCAAGTTATTATCTTTGTAGGTTAGGTTAGATGGTTAAATGCAAAATATTTGTGTGATGAATACGACTTGCTGTGTATTGAGACATTTATTATTTATATTGTAGGTACGAAATGCTAATACGTACTGATTTTTTTAGTCTTGGTATTAGTTGAAAATATATTTATTTTATTAGGAATTTTCAATTTTACTTTTTTTGTCCACAGGTAACATTTTTACAATACACCCTTTGGCTGCATTGGATTCCGAAACCGAAGAGACACGTACGGTATAAATACCATCAATAGTCCCATATTATAATATTGATTAGGTGTAAAATTAAAAAAAAAATGTCATGTCTATTATCTGTGGTCGCCTAATTTAATGTCGCTACTTTTTTACACTCAAACTTTCTGTAGGTGACATAAGATTTTTTGCCCAAGCTGAAACGAAAAAGCTTCGCTTGCTCGGTCAATAAATTAAAATAGGTACCGTAAAACGGGGTTACTTTAGTAGCCCCTGCACTACTTACTTTGGAAAAGTGTTTTTACACCATATCCTTTTTTTTTTAACGATCTGTGGCAATGCAATACCTACCTTCAACAATGACCTAACCTTAATTTCATTTGTTCAATCGCACTATGAATATTTGCGTTTTTATAACCATTTTAAATCTATTACAGTAGCCCCATATTTTCCTAAAGTAACCCCGCTTTACGGTACCCATAAAATGTTCTAACGTTGACCATTAAACACACATTAATGTTTATCTTGCAATATCCCAATGTCTTGACTAGATTGGACGCAGTGTTTACTCAAACCAGAGACTAGACTAACATTTAGATTAGTTAGTGGCCAACTGATTCTATTCCACACCCGTCCGTTTAATGACTTTTGGTAGTCATTTGGTGATCATTAGTGAGGTAATTTGGTACGCGACATAACTTTTAAATAGAGGATTGCGCAGTTTTGTTTAAAATGTTTTCATGTGTGAAAGTTAAGTAAATAGGCACCGAAATGAAAGCTGCATTCAGAATACTTTATGTTAAGCTAATGTTTTGGTTGTACACTTTACCAAACTGGTCTATTTTATTTTGCAAATTAACTAAAAAATATTTATGTATTAAATGTACGATGCGCGACACCTACGATAGCAAATACGGTTGCTCAGCAGGGTTCGCATAAAATTCACCATAAGTAAGCCTTTTTTTATTGTTGTACTTTAAATCACGACGAATAAAGTGTTATTTTTCATCCACATTTAGAAATTTTAAATACTCGCATTCTCGCATTATCATTTAGATTATCTTTTAAGGCGTTTTCTATTAGTCTAAATAAATAAATAAATAAAATAAAATAAATTAATATCGGACAACCTCACACAAATCGATCTAGTCCCAAATTAAGCTCAAGAAGGCTTGTGTTATGGGTACTAGACGACGACGATATACGTACTTATTAGATAAATCAATATAGATTTAGATTTATTTATTTCATAATATAAAATGTCAATATAAATTACACTAAGTCAATTTACATGCACTTATACTATGATCGTCACATATATTAAAACTAACAGATAAAAATATGATGACATCGATAATAATAACAGCGGAATCAGTAATAAAAAATAATAACATGTTAAAATTTTAAACAAACAGATAAAAATGTCAAAGAAGCTCATAAATGGATTGTCAATATATAGATATAAATAAAGTCTAGAAGAAGAAAATTAAATATCGGGGCGCTAATTCAAATGTAATTTGAAATATCGTAAAATAAACGATGTCTCAGGTATATCTTAGGTATATTAAAACCTTTGACTGGCATTAAAACGAGATGTTTGCGATTCGAGCTGCGTGAATTGAGATTTTACGTTACTACCTGGCAGTGGCTTGGCGGAAAGAAAATACTCAGGGCAAGCCGAGGTAGATATCGAATACTTTTTAGGGTTCGGTAATCAACTAGGAACCCTTATAGTTTCGCCATGTCCGTCTGTCCGTCCGCGGCTTAGCTCCGTGATCATTAGTACTAGAAAGCTGAACTTTGGTATGAGTATGTATCACGCCGACAAAACGGTAAAATAAAAAAAATATTTTCGGGTACCTCTCGAACACCTAAAGTGGGGGTGTTTTTTTTTTTCAACACTAGTGTGTGGGGTGTCGTTGAATAGGTCTTTCAAAAATAATAGGGGTCTTCAAACACTTCAAACGAAAATAAAAAAAATAGCGTCCCCCCCTCTAACGTTTCAATCACGGGTCAAAAAATCCTTCCAGAAGGTAATAAGTAATTACAGTTACTTTGGCGTTTACGACCTTTTTATAGAGCTTGAAATCTTTCTCGTAATTTAAAGCTCCTCTCATCCTTCACAATAGATGGGCTTAAAACAGCGGTTTTAAGCCCGTTTATTGTGAAGGATGTGCAACTACGGAACCCTACACTGAGCGTGGCCCGACATGCTCTTGGCCGGTTTTTTATTCTGTAGCAGTAGAGCGTGGTGCTGCACTAAAGTGGGTAAGCCGGTGAAAAGCGGGTTCGGGTATGGACGTCACGCCACTGCTGACCGGTTAAGTTTGCGTCTGATATCTGTGGCGTCGCTAGGATCGCCACTTCAGAGATATATCTCTGAGATATCAGAGAGGTCTAAGTAACGTGGAATCAGGGCTCTAAATAAACCCTGCGCAAAGGGTAAGTTAGAGTAGATTCCGGTTATTCTGACGACAAACACAGCATTTTATACCGCATGGGTAAAACAAACAAAAGATATGAACTTTTTTCTATCTCATAGGCCTAATATACCGTATAATGTATATCACTGGACCGGCTTTCATCGCGCGTTTTCTCTTTATGGCGGCTGTATATCACGGGGAATGACTTCTCATATCTGAGTCGCAGTGTATATAGCCATAGCAGTAAAGCATATCCGTACAAACGTTCCAAACGCACTCACACTAACGCGCGATCCAAATGCGTGTTGGTGGTCCAAGGCACAGATAATTTTACATATCTAATCTTACATTATCTACTCGAATATGGCGTTTGGAATTAAGGTGCGACCAGACCGCCGCTTAAAATACGGTGACGGTACGGAATCGCAGTGACGCATCGTATCCGTACCGTTTTTATCGCATGCCCTCCACACCGCCGCTTAAAATACGGAGTCGGTACGGAATCGCAGTGACGCATCGTATCCGTACCGTTTTTAACGCATGCCCTCCACACCGCTGCTTAAAATACGGAGACGGTACGGAATCGCAGTGACGCATTGTATCCATTGTATAATAATTCAGTGAATTAAGGAGTTTTACCTTACAAACGGTCCAGAAGTTTTGAATTTTTGATAATATGTTGTCTAGGATGGTTAGTGAGTGTTTAAAATACAATTTTTTTTTATAAAAAAAGAACCGACTTCAAAATAACTGAAAAGCCGAAAATAACCCGTTCATGTACAGATTACATTTGAATCACTTTTTGAAGTCGGTGCCAAACCACTCAACTTTTACTATGAACAATGATGCCGCGCAAATTTTTGTTCGATATTATATATTATTATATTCTAGTTTACGTGAGGTTTGGCACCGACTTCAAAAAGTGATTCAAATGTAATCTGTACATGAACGGGTTATTTTCGGCTTTTCAGTTATTTTGAAGTCGGTTATTTTTTTATTAAAAAAAATTGCATTTTAAACACTCACTAACCATCCTAGACAACATATTATCAAAAATTCAAAACTTCTGGACCGTTTGTAAGGTCAAACTCCTTAATTCACTGAATTATTATACAATGGATACAATGCGTCACTGCGATTCCGTACCGTCTCCGTATTTTAAGCAGCGGTGTGGAGGGCATGCGTTAAAAACGGTACGGATACGATGCGTCACTGCGATTCCGTGCCGACTCCGTATTTTAAGCGGCGGTGTGGAGGGCATGCGATAAAAACGGTACGGATACGATGCGTCACTGCGATTCCGTACCGTCACCGTATTTTAAGCGGCGGTCTGGTCGCACCTTTAAGTTCCGTTTGTTACTCTTATTTCTAATGGTAAGCGTTAGAGGATAATATGGTTATGAAAAATACATTTGAGCTCATCACACAAATATTTCCCTTGCTATTCGAACAGTCCGTCCATTCAAACCAGGACCGTCAATCAATTAGTTACTATAAATGCTTGAAAGCAACTCCACGTACCTTTGGTCTATCAACGCATTTTTGGGACGTTTATTGGGAGTTAGATAACTGTGGTAAGTAATTTTATCTGTGATTCAATGTGCTAAGTTAAGACGAATGTGTGTCTGAATACGACATACGTATCAGTTACTGTCTGGGATCTTTTGAAATGAGAAACTGTAAATCATTGGCAATTATTTCGAGCAAAATCCACAGTCAAGATACTGTATTTAACTTTTATATTAACTGTGTCAATGTGACTGTTTAATGTTTTTCTTTGCTACAGATAAGATAAATATTTGATGCTCAACTTAACGATGGAATGAAGGCATGGGGCATAAATGTTAAACGGGTGGCGGTAGGTTTTATGAATGTTATTGTGAATCGAATGGAGTGTATGACTTCGTGACAATCGCGTGCTGTAAATTTTATAACGAAAATGTTAACTTATTCAACTGTATGTCTCTTTATAACTAGGTCATTGTGGGGAAATCCTAAACATATTCATATAATATCATAATCTTTTTTTTGTGAAAACTGTTATGAAATATAATTATTTATTCAGTAAGTAGGCCAGGCCACAAGGGCACTTTTACAAGTCAGATTATGAATCTACCGGTATTTCCCAAGAGGAGACCGCTGTTGAGAAGAAAGCCAAAAGAAACTTAACAGTATTTTTTTCGTAAACCGTATTTAAAACAATCATTTACATTTATGGTATAACTAAATACATTGGTACACGTAAAAGAGATGTATAGATTCTCCAAATCAAAGATAAAAAGATAAACATAATTTCGCTTTTGTATTTTGCCATGACGATGCCATGGCGTGATGACGATGATAATACAAGTACTAACTTAAAAGGAGAATTCAACATTATCTATAATCTTGTTGAAAATAAATATATTTTTGAAAAAAAAAATGGCATGACGTCGATTTTCCGTAGTTCTCATTGTTAAACATGAACTATGATAAAACAATGATTATTATTATTATTATTCCGCACATTATACCACAACCGCTGACTGATATGACCAATTGAAAATTAATACTCAGTGCTGTGAATTGCGTTAATAATTTGGATTAATTTTGTTTCCATTGCAAATAATTATAATTACAATTCAATTACACTACTAACTTGTCAAATTACTGTATAACTGCTATTTATTTAGTTTCAGTTATATATCATTCACACTATGATACCCAGCAATGAGTAAGTCAGGGACTAAATTCGATGTTTCCAACGACATATGTCCGGAATCTTACCATATATCTACCATATAAATAAATAAATAAAAATAAATATCAGACAACCTCACACAAATCGATCTAGTCCCAAATTAAGCTCAAGAAGGCTTGTGTTATGGGTACTAGACGACGATATACATACTTATATAGATAAATATATCGTCATATGGTTGGACGACGCGGTTGGCTCAGTTTGCAAGCACCTGCCTACTGAGCGGCGGTCCCAGGTTCGAATCCCGGCCAGGGCAAATATTTGTGTGATGAACTCGAATATTTGTGCTTAGGTCATGGTTGTTCCTATGTATTTAAGTATATTATTTATCTATATAAACCTTCTTGAGCTTAATTTGGGACTAGATCGAGTTGTGTGATGTTGTCTGATATTTATTTATTTATTTATTTATTATTACGCCTAATGCTTCCTTTTTCTTTCGTATTGAGATGAAATGTATCTATTTAGATGAGCGAACAAATTCATGACACACACGAGCACATAACATATATCAAAATATTGATATATTAAGCTATATCCTCAATAAAATCAATTGGACAACATTTCATTTTTTTTACCCCTACCTTTTATTGATTTATCTAATAGTATTTGCAAAATTACTCGACACTTTTTTTTCTTTTAATTCTTTTTTTAGTTTAAGACACTTTTTTTGTAAAAATAAAAGTACTTTATTCCAAAGAGGCGTAACGCAATTTCCAGGCGGGAATGGATACCGCCTGTGCATTTATAAATAAAAAATGTAGTGCATCTGTGGACTCAATGTGACAGGCGTTATTACTGTCATGCACGGATTAACTAGCCTATGGATTACGATTCCTAACAAACTTTTTCACAAAGCCTCCTGGAAAAAGACGCGTTATTTCAGAGACACTGCGTTGTCAAATATTAGCAAAAAAGTATTGAACTGTTATTTTTCAACAAATATAGAAATAAATAGACCTTCCTTAGCTGGCCCGCTATCTCGCTCTTACTACATTGATTACGAATTTTGCTATTCCTGTCACACTTTGAAATAGTCTGGTACATCGCTCGGAAGCAAATATATCGATAGATAATAATAATAAATATAATGTACTAGCTTTTAAAGAATGAAAGTGACTAGCGATAATTCTGCCTAATGTGTGTCAACATATTTCGTAGCTTTTCGAAACAATTATTGTGTTGCGTGTTCGTGTAACTGAGTATATTTTGCATCGATTTTGAAGTTATACTAAGCGTGAAAACTAGTGATCCAGTCATTTGGTTCGAAATATAGAGCTAACTTGGAAAAATTTCAGAAAGTTTCGAAAATTGGTGATATTAATGTGCTCTTTTCGAATTTCAACTTGGCCACCTCTGGTCTGCTGCTCACGCCACGATATAAAAAGGGTCTGATTTTTTTTGTCAATATATCCTTCCTTACTCATTTTACAGTAAAAACATTTATATGGAAATTATTAATCTAGAGAATATTTTCTACCATTTTCAAAACTCCTGGAAAAAATCCCAGTAACCTCTATTTCTACCTACTTACTTTGACCACAGATTTATATACAAGCTTTGACCAACAGAAACGAAAATTGTCGATATCGAATAATGAATAAAGTCGATAACTGTGACTTCCCGAGTTATGTTACTTGAAAATAGGTGCAATATACAAACTTGTCATGCGACGTCCATAAACTAAGAGGTCCGTGTTGTCATGGTAACATATTAGATGTTTGTTTTTATTCTCAGCTTTCAGCAATTTTTATTTTGATTTGGCTGTTTTTTTTCTAATAATAATTGAAAGGCCGTGTTATCATAGAATGTTTCGGCACAGGACGAAATTATAAACGCATTCATCATGGTGTCCCTCGATAAATAATATTTCTTCTTTGTACAAAGTCAATATCCTAAAAGGTTCACTGTTTATGAAGATCATAATTTATGAATGTAATGTAATGTAAGTACTAGGAATCTCTATGTTTTGATTATACAATTAGTTAATACAAATGTTTCAGTGGGTAATATTATGTTATTTTTTTCAGTTAGAAGAAAATATACAAATCTATGAATTACCTAGTGTTGGGAGGATCATCAAGTAAAACACTAAAGAAATCGAAGGCATCTTGTGTGTCTAAATACCAATGCAGTTCAACTCAAACGACTAACTGTGAATAAAAGTGGCTTCAGATATTGAAATGAAATGTGTATTACCTTTATTGTTTTTATTCCGTAGTAGTAGTCATTTTTTTACACTGCAATAAGCATATATCGAAAAATACAACAAGATCCAGTAGAATTGAAAGATAATAAAAAAACATCTGGATAAACTGGCTTTTCATGTGAAAAATCGTAAACATTCCCATTAGGATTATTGTTCATAACTTTGGTAAGGTTTACAAAAAAAACATTCTCATTTACTAGTATATACTTGTTATTTTTAAACAAGATTAAATTAATAATTTATCATTTTAGAATATTTTTTCGTAAACCTTACCAACCAAAACTGTCGTATTGTCGAAATGCTCCCTGGATTTTGGTGTATGTTCAAAATCATAATACTTCCACTTATAAATAAAATAACGTATCAAATTTCACGTATCTTGAAATCAAAGTAATAAATAAAAATAACGCTACTAATTAGTATTTGTTTAATTAAATAACTTTTTTTACGAAGTCACACACATGTCTTTTGCAAAATGTTAATCTCGGTCTAGTCCTCGTTTCATTTCACTGATGGCAAATTCGTAATCACTGCATTTGATACACCACAGATATCCATTCTGCTTCATTATTGGTACAAGCATCAAACTGCTCTTCTTAAACTATAAGTATCTTCCGGTTCGGTTGCAAGCACAGAATATAAGTATATATTAACTCTTCATCTCACAAAGTAGACAGAAGGCCCCTGGTCTTTCTTCTTAGTTTTGTATTTCCCCTTTATTGTAGGACACGGCTGAAAAATATCGGGAAGATATCTGGATTTTGGTTTCCCCAAATTCTATTGCATAAAACTTTGTTTGTCATAATGTAAGTATATAATCGGCTTGCCGGCAGTGTGCCGCTCCTCTTTAGCGTATATTTCATAATATATTCGTTTTATTCTGAAAATTTAATTGGAACAGAAGGTAAAAGCAGTGAAAATATTAAATAATTTTATTCTGACAATGACATCAATGACATTTGTCTACTTCCACGCACACATACCTAGACATTTTTTTTATATCGCACGTAATCGTAGTGATTTGAAATTAACTTTCTTCAGCCTGGGAATAATCTTTTGCTATTGATATCCATTTTTCTCAAAAAATGGTGGTCTGAAAATTCTAAAAAATATTTTATAGTGCTAAGGAAACCAATTTCTTCGAATAGGGATTAAAATATAGTGACTTCAAAAAAATGAAATGTTGTCCAACAAGTGCAAGTCCGACTCCGTTCCGTCCGGTTCCGTACCATAATCTATAACAAGTTTGTTGTATAGGAGCCCCCCTTAAATATTTATTTTATTTTATTTTTAGTATTTGTTGTTATAGCGGCAATAGAAATACAAATCATCTGTGAAAATTTCAACTATCTAACTATCACAGTTCTTGAGATACAGCCTGGTGACAGACGGACGGACGGACGGACAGCGAAGTCTCAGTAATAGGGTCCCGTTTTTACCCTTTGGGTACGGAACCCTAAAAAATGGTTTCTCCATGTAGTCTGCAATAAGTGTATTCACTTTTAGCAGATGTGGTGCACGCTCCTCTAATTCAGTGTGTCATTCATTGAGGAGATTTACTTATATAATTCTGTATCCCATCTATATGTCTTTTCTTTTAAAGCATTTAAACATTGCTAAGAACTGTAATCTGTCATACGAGGCCCACCCAAATAATTAAAAACTAGATACAGGGACCGGCTAGAAGTTTCTAGTCTTGACTTTCATAATTTAAACCATTAATACAAAGATCAAAGCATAAAGAAAATTGGGCAAGTGCGAGCCCGACTCGCGCATGAAGGGTTCCGTACCTATACATATATAGGTATATAATCTATAACAAGTTTGTTGTATGGGAGCCCCCCTTAAATATTTATTTTATTTTATTTTTAGTATTTGTTGTTATAGCGGCAATAGAAATACATCATCTGTGAAAATTTCAACTGTCTAGCTATCACCGTTATTGAGATACAGCCTGGTGACAGACGGACGGACGGACGGACGGACGGACGGACGGACGGACGGACGGACGGACGGACAGCGAAGTCTCAGTAATAGGGTCCCGTTTTTACCCTTTGGGTACGGAACCCTAAAAAGGAGCTACCTGGTGGAAGAGACCGGGAATCGAACCCGGTACCTCTGGATTACCGGTCCAGCGCGTTAACCACTTCGCTACCCTAGCTCCAGGTAGACCTGACGAATTTTTCCTTATGCTTTGTGTGTCGATCTTTGCATTGTTTATTTGAAAGGTTTTTACGCTATGTCAGGAGGCCAATCCTTTCCACATGCGGCAAAAAACAAAAAAGTGCGGCTTCTGCAGTGTCTTTATTCTGTGCTACTGTTAACATTTTTTTTTTCGGTGTAATTTGTAATTATAATAGATTTGTCTATCTAGTCTAGTAAAATCTAATGAAACAATGCCACCAGAATGTTATTATGATATTTAAGTTTAACGTAGCGTATATTGGTAGAAGCTATAGACTAACTTAAGTGCTACGCCGCGTAGCAAAGTAAATGCCATTTTCATGTGCTACGAAATTGTTTAGAAGCTTATTGGTAGTTTATCTACTTAAACTATGGTTTATAATAATTATACTATTCTTCGGAATATCACAACTATAAATTATGATGATGGATGGGATCCTAGAGAAATCGAGGGAAATCATTAAATATTATATCCCGGCAAGGCAAATATTTGTGTGATGAACTCGAATATTTGTTCCTGGGGTATAGAAGTTGCATGTATTTAGGTATATATTTCACTATATAAGTATGTATATCATCATCTAGTACTGGTAGCATAAGCCTACTAGAGCTGAATTTGGGATTATTGTTATTTTGTCTTTGGCCGACATTTATTATTTGCTTATTATTATAGGCACACACCTATCGACATTTTATCACAACTATTATAAAACCTATCTAGATCTCAAAACTACCTGAACCAACTAAAATCCGTTCAGTAATTTTATTACAGCTTACCACAATTCGAACAAGTTAAGTCCACTTACTACGCAGCCAAAGGGGATGTGTGTTCTACTTAGTAAAATGATTGGCAATAAATTGGCCTCGTTTTTTTTTATTTGTTACCTCAGACCTTTGTGATATACGATCCGATTTGGAAAATGTATTTTTTTGTGCGGGAGTAGGCCGATTAAAGTTGTGAAATCACCTTCAAACTAAAGCAAAAATAAACTGAGTAACTAAGTTAGCCGGGCCATTTATTATGTCGTTCACACCACTTTTTTTTAGATTGTGGATATTTTAGGTACCTAACTATTTTCTACTCAGAATCACGAGCTCTTTAGATCTAATGTGGCGAAAAAAAGTGTCCCAATATTTTTACGTTCCGTCCATTCCGTTACCATTTCCATACAACCTACTATAGCGGTAACGGAATGGAAAAGCAAAAAATATACGAACATTTTGGGACACTTTTTTTCTCCTATTTAGATCGAAAAAGCTCGTGATTCTGAGCAAAAAACACCTAAAACATCCAAAATCTAAAAAAAACTCGCAAAAGACAAAAAAACACATAATAAAAAATAAAAACGAAGCCAGTTTCCCCCCCTCATCTCTTTTAATAATCAAATTACTATGGTATTTGCTATATCAATGAAGACAATCGAACACGCTTCCTAACTTCCTTCCTTCCTCAGCTAGTGCCAGCCAAACCATATTAGCTTAAAATACGGTACTCCCCTACTTGACCTAATAACGCAAGTGCTAATATTATTACACCTATCAACGTTAGCTCTAATTTTCATTAGCCCTATTGTCATTTCACCTAATTTTTATACCCTAATTAGTTGTTAGACCTAATAATCCAATACTCTAATAATGATTTGTACTAATTGTCAACAATACTAATATGAAATAACCTAATAATTACCACACCTAATGATTATTAGACCTAATCATTACTGACACTAAATGTCAAGAGTACTAAAGATTATTAAACCCATTTTTACGTTAAAACAGAAAATACGGATTTAGACAAATATCGAATTGGCTGAACCCCGAAAACTGTAGGTTAGGTTAGGTTTCTATTGTGACAATGTATAGCGGAGCGAGCGAAGCGAGCGGAGCGTCAAAAGATTCCCATGTACATCCTGAGTCTATGGCAATTCCGACTCCACGTGGTCTTGCCTGTCCTACCCTAGTGTTATTCCAAAACCGGAGGCGCGGAGGGAAGGCAGCCCTCGCCTTAGGTTTATAGATAAATAGGTTTGATAAAATTTAGGTTTTAGCATTATTAGGTATTATGATATTAGTAGTCTAAAAAAATCGGCTAAGTGCAAATTAGGGCTAATGAGAATTCGGTATGAAGTAATTAGGTATTATGAAAATTCGGAATCCTGAAATTAGGGCTATTCATTAATTAGGATGAATGAAAATTCGGGTTAGTGATTTTAGGGTTACCAAAATTAGGGCCAATGAAATTAGGATGAAAGTTTTTCGGGCTAACCTTAAAATACATATATTTGCTTCTGGAAAAAAAAACACAAGTAACTTTTCTGCAAGTGATTTCAATAAAAAGTTCGTTACACTGAAAAAGTAACACATACAAATATTTTTGATCGCTATAAATTTGCTCGACTGCGAACAGTATCACGATAACAACAAAATAAATACTGCCTGTAATGATTTATGTTATTGATTCTTACCGTGGTTTTATGTCCCTTATATGTTATGTTGTTTTGCATCAATGTATTGTTATTTTGTCGCCTTATATTTCATGTCTTTGTCTAGTTTTTGGCATTACTGTACAGTGTTTCGTTTGTTACTGATCTTTTATATGAATTTAGTTATTTGCTTATATATCCACATTCATTGTAATCTTAGTTACTATTTTTCACTTTTATTACTTGTAAAATGTAATCTGTTAAATGTTAATGAGCTGTACACATTTCTAGTAGAGTTGCTAAGCCGCGAAATTGTGCGCATCGGGTTACAAGCATGAAATTTCTACCACACATAGAACGTTCCGCGGTGATTATTTTCAGATGTGGAGGGAAGTTAGATTGTTACCCTGCGTGGCGGGAGAGCGGGGTGAATAGGACCAAGTACTGCTCCTTTTCTTTTTTTGATTACTGATCAGTTAAGGCTATTAGGGCTTGTGTGGCATCGTTTTCGTTTTTAGGGTTCCGTACCCAAAGGGTAAAAACGGGACCCTATTACTGAGACTTCGCTGTCCGTCCGTCCGTCCGTCCGTCCGTCCGTCCGTCCGTCTGTCACCAGGCTGTATCTCAACAACGGTGATAGCTAGACAGTTGAAATTTTCACAGATGATGTATTTCTATTGCCGCTATAACAACAAATACTAAAAATAAAATAAAATAAATATTTAAGGGGGGCTCCCATACAACGAACTTGTTAAAGATTATATATATATGTATAGGTACGGAACCCTTCATGCGCGAGTCGGGCTCGCACTTGCCAAATTTTTATGTTATTTAAGAATAGTTTGGTATAAAAATTTGGGTACATTGCCGAAAAGGTAAAAATCACCACAAGTTTTTTTATTCAGAACGATAAGTTATTATAGTTATTTATATATCCTGAATATTTACAATTTAGAAAAATATCACTAAATAGCAAATTTAATCTTGTGTTTAAAAATGTATACATATTGGGTACATCTCATACAAAAAGTACCTTTAAATAAATATTGATGTTAAGCTTAGCCTGCGTGCTCTAGTACATTTTGCTAAGTCACGAAATTGTGTGCATCGGGATATAACCACGAAATTTTTACCACACATAGAGTATCCTGCGGTGATTACTTTCAGATGTGGAGGGAAGTCAGATTCGTCCCCTGTGCGGCGGGAAAGCGGGGTGAATAGGACAAAGGAGTCCTCTTTTTCTTTTTTTATTACTGATGAGTTAACGCTACTAGGGCTTATGTGGTATCGTTTTCGTTTTTTTTAAACAGATATCAGCAATTATTTTTTTATGTTATTTATTCATAGTACCATATAAAATATGGGTGTATTTCCGAAATGGTAAAAATCACAACAAGTTTTTTTTATTCAGGGAGATAAATTAGTTATATTTCCTTAATATTTACAACTAACAAAAATATTCCAGAACAGCAAATTTATTCTAGTTTCTAAACCTATATACATGTTGGGCAGTGGGCACTCTTCATACAAACAGTAACTTAAATAAATTGTTGATGTTGAGATTAGCCCGTGTGCTCGAGATACATTAGCAAAAAAATATTTTGTTTTAATTACATAAATGTGTTTTTCTAGGACGTATTTGGTATACATTGTATTTTAAAGCTTGTTAATAATCATTATTTAATAGATTTAATGAAGCGAAATACGATGCGTTCGGAGATTTACGTTTGTTACGCCGACTGTTTGTTAGTTACGTTGGTTACGCCGACTTAAACATATATATTAAACTACTGTTTGTATGAGAAGTGCCCAACATGCAAATATTTTTAGAAAGTAGATTAAATAAGCTTTTTAAAATAATAATAATAATTTGAAAATGTTAACGAAATTTAACTAATTTACCTCACTGAATAAAAAAATCTTGTTGTGATTTTTACCTTTTCCGCCATACACCCATATTTTTATATAGAACTATACAAAAATAACATAAAAAATGAATTTCTGATATCCGTTTTACACGGAAACGATACCAGACAAGTCCTAGTAGACTTAACTGACCAGCAATAAAGAAAGAAAAGAGGTATACTTGGTCCTATTCACTCCGCTCTCACGCCTCACAGGGGACGAATCTGACTTCCCTCCACATCTGAAAATAATTACCAAGGCACACTCTATCTGTGGTAGAAATTTCATGCTTGTAACCCGATGCGCACAATTATGTTAGAAAACAGCGGACTAACAACTCTACTATTCGGCATTGCATTCGATTCTTTTCTTTTCTCTTTTTCCGCTAACGGTCTGCAGTGACATTGACAGCACTGTCGCTTGTCAATGTCATTGTCTTGGCATTGACAAGCGCTTACGCTGCGTTCAGTCTAAGAGTGCAGCCGTGTGTGTGCGGTTCACCGTGGCGTCACCGGAAGACCAGCGCTGGTCCCCGGGCCAGCATTTATGCTGAGGTGTGACCTTTTCGTGGCATACACAACAACGATATTATTTTATTTTATTTTTTTAATATTGCTGCGTTCTATAACGCGAATCTCCAATGTTGGAGTAACTACCGCCAGGCTGAAGTGGGACTGGGCCGGTCACGTCTGCCGCATGCACCCAGAAAGGTGGGCTAGCTTGGCCACTGAGTGGGTGCCACAAGATGGGCAGCGCAGGCGGGGCAGGCCTAGGCGGAGATGGCGGGACGACTTGGACACGTTCCTCAACGGCTGGCCGGAGGAGGCTTCTGATCGGGAGTCGTGGAAATCAAGAGGAGAGGCCTTTGCCCAGCAGTGGGACACTCAAATAGGCTAATAAAAAAAATAAAAATTTGTTGTCCACTTTGTGTATGTTAACGAATACATTTTTATTCTATTCTATTCTATTCTAAATAAAAACAAATACACTCGGACAAAGTAAATTGTTTTATCAGCTGATTGGCTCAAATCCAACCACAAACTATATAAGGAACTCAATACTCAAAGCACGATTGAGGATAAAAGTGCGATGTGAAACAAACCCGAATAAGTTTCAGTTGCTGATTAGTGAACAACCCTCCCGTTTGTTCGATTGTAAGTAAGAATCAAACTTTTATTTTTTTTCCTACTCATCGCCGTCCTCATTTGTTTTCTTCGACTGTCATCTTCGTAAGTATACGATCAGGTGGCGGGTTTTGCAGTTGCGGTGGGCCTAGGCCAAGACGGACAAATTATTTTAACAATGCCTCGTTCTTGCAAAATTAAAAAAAAAAAAATTTTTGTGTTCCAATAAAATTAAAAATCGATTTCTATACCTCATTCTAAAGAGCGTAAGTGACAAGTAATTGGACACACCTACTAAGGCGAATTTACTATGGAAATCGTACTACTGTTCTTGTGCGTTTTGATTGTCAACTTTTGCACCATCATTGGTAACGATTTTCCGGTGAAACTTACTTCAAAAATTTCTGAATATTTTAAAAACTAATAGGTATAATAAAATAAAACGAATAGGTTTTGGTTCCGTGGTGATAAATATAATAAATATGGTGGCCGATGATGGTTGCGTTTATCACGGGATAAATAAGTGAAAAAGCATCCGTCACTCACAGTCGCATTTTGTCAAAACGCGACGGATGCTTTGTCACGAATTAATCGCAGGTTTTAATTTAACACTATTTGAAAATTTATATGTTGTCAATTTTAGTATGTGTTTGTGTATGATGCGTCGTATTTTACACATACAACCACTAAAACCCCTTTTTTGTAGTTGTTTCATTCTGTGCTCGTAATACCTCGGTAATTTCAGGTTTTACTATCTCAGGAACGAAACATTACTATTCCGGCCTAACAAAGTAATACAAACTTTGCTCAACTTACAACTTGACCGCAATAGTTTTACGATCACGTGTCCCACAATAAAAGTGGCACGAAACAAAACAAAAACACTACAATTTGTTCTGTTTACAAATTGAAAGGGATTAACACCCAGACCCTTTGCAGTACCTTTCATGTCCCAGTTAAGTTGGGGATGCGATGGCGTGTGGACGTCTTTAAGGATTTGGCCATTACGTGGACATGTTTTTAATGGTTTTTTGTTTATTGTGTGGGTGTGCAACTTTGCTTGCGTGAGGCTTTACCTTTTACACGCCAAGTGATGAAGCAATTCCCCGTGCCCCTGACGCCATAGAGAAAAAAAAAATCAAAAAAAGACTCGATTTGGAAATAAACTGAAAAGCTAAAAATAATATTTATTTGATTACATTTGAACCACCTTTTGAATTCGAAATGATGGTACGCAAGAGAACCAAAGTTGTAGATATAGCTCAGACAGTCGCCGAACTTAGGGTGAAGCCAGGCGAGCGTAATTTCGGTCGCGCCATACTTCGTCGTCGGTCGTGTGGCGTGATCACGTGACATGAAGTATGGTGCGACCGAAATTACGCGACTCAAATTACGCTCATCTGGCTTCACCCTTAAGTGGCAGTGAGCGGTTGCTCGTACAACCGATATCTGTTGGGGCAGAATACCCGTGTACAAACATGTTTCGATTCAATAACCGCGCCTATTCCTCTTATTATTGTAAAATGCTTCCTTTTAAGTTTTGATATTACATATTTTTAAAAGTTCATTAATAATGGTTTAGATACAAATTTTATCTGAAACGATACTAAATGATGCCTTAGTTTACAGAATGACACGGTTGGCGCATTTTGTAGTGCAACTGCCTACTGAGCCGACAGTCCTGGGTTCGAGTCCTGGGTTCGAGTCCTGGCAAGGACAAATATTTGTGTGATGAACTCGAATAATTCTTGATTAATGGATGTTATATACATATATATACTCGTACAGTCCGTGAGCTCTCAGATTGCTATTCGGGTTTGGGTGAAAACTGAGGTTCTTATCTAGATCTCTTAAGAGCGAGCGAGACAGGTATAAAACAAGAATTGCATTCTGACTGCTCACGCACTGTATGTATTTATATTATGTATATCGTTGTCTAGTACCCATAGCACAAGCATTGCTTAGTTTGGGACTAGGTCGATTTGTGTAAGGTATGTGAAATGTTAAAATTTAGTATAATTTTATACACAAGCTAAGCTCATTAAACTAAGTGTACCAAAAGGTGGCAAATGAACGAAGAAAGATAATCCGCGTGTTAAAATGAAATTGCTTATAATTACGCTAATTTCATGAGATTTACAAGCTAACTTCAAAGACAAATTAATTTGTACAGGTAAATATGGCTTATGAATTTTATTAATATTTAAGGCGTTTACTCTCTAATTTTAGACAACAATGGCACATTTGAAACATTAAGTTATTTAATTATCTATACATAGCTATTTGTAAGATCTTTATTGGAAATAATTGAGGACAGGAGAGGAAAAATGTTAGGTCATCTCTTGCGTCACCATAATTACATGAAGATTAATTAAGATAATTGAAGGAAAAATAGAAGGGAAAAGGAAGAGGAGAAGACCGAGAAGGACATATATGGAGCAAATAAAAGAAAAAATAAATGTTTCATTGTATAAAGAAGTAAAAGAGAAGGCGGAATGTAGAATAAGCTGGAAATTACTCCACCGACAAAAGCTTAGTTCTTAAATATATGATGATGAGCTATTTGTGTAGTATATCCGCCGCTGAATACCTATATAATTAGCCCATGCACCAAAAAAAAAACTGTATCGGTTTTTGCGGAAACCTTCCGTAGTATTTTACTCTGTGGTGAGGTCAAAATCGTGGGGCAAAGTTTAATTTGAAATAAAAAAACATCATCAATTTCCATTATTTAATCGCGGTACAATAAATACTTACAAACTCTTTCAATCTTTAGGGACGGCCCAAGGTTTCAGGCCAGTTTTATTTCGCTCGGTTTACGACTGAAGTTACGCGTCCGTTTCTTCCCAAACATTTTGTTTTTGTTTATGTTTTATCCGTGACAACCCTGGATTCTTGGAGGGACAAGTTTTGCTAAGTTGCGATTGCTTTTATCTCAATCTTGCTAACTCGTTTTTATAAGTACCTGCTGCGTTAGTTTTGGGAGAAACTTTGCTATTATAGCACAAGGCTTATACTTGGGTATTGCTTCGGGCTTAGTATGTTATTCAATATACATGTAGTGTTTGTTTACATTTGAGATACCCCTAGGCGCCCAGAGGCTATGTTAAAACAAGACCTGAACAAACAATAATAATTATCGTGTATTATTTGAGGCAATATGGAGTCAGGCATTTCACAAAAACTTTCGATTGTGAGTACTAGATACAATATTGCTTAGTGCTCTTCATCAACACATATCTCATACATTTATAACTTTAATAAAATTCAAAATTATGTAGGTATCTGTTTTTTTGTTTGTTTATGGCGTTGCCTTATAATTAGGTACCTATATTATAATCTCAGTGCATAATGTCGTAATTACTTAATTGTAAAACGCTTAATTACTGAAGTCATGATTCCAAGAACAATGATAATGAATTCTAATAAATCATGGGCATAAACAACATCATCTTTCAGACAATGTAACGTCAAAATATAAATTTTGACGAAGCCTGTTGCTGATTTGTTGACGTAACTCATCTGGCGTATCCTGCGTTGCGGATCAGAACCTGTAAACTTTCCTTTCGTGTGTCTTTTAATTAATAAATTTTATTTAAATTTAAATATAAATTGAGCTCTCATTCAAAAACGGCTAGAGAGCAATTAATAATAATAATCTAGGGCGACATAGCATCGCTCGTCACGCTCTCACAGTACATCGAAGAAAGAGATAGGTAATATTTCTCGCGGCAAAGAGTCGCGTGTCACAGTTGTGCTAGAGGTGCAGGATGGGCAGCCCTACGAAGATTACGCTTATACAACCCTTGTACAGCTAATTTAAGTTGTATAATGGCTATATAAGCGCTCCTGCAGCCTGTGTGCTGGATGGGTAGTCGTGCGCTGATATCACACCGACTTGAGGTAGATTTGTCCCGGAGGACATTTCCCTTTTTTCTGTGATCGCCATACTTATTTTTAACTGGTTTTATCCATATCGTAAAAAAAACAGCCAAGTGCGAGTCTGACGCGCACTCCGAAGGTTCCGTACAAACACTTTTCCCATCTTAAGGGGCTCCCCGCTCTCAATGACCTTCGATCTGTTGCGATAGATTTTCCCATATTATAAATAGCTAATCATAATAACATAGTTTTTCCACAACAAAATACCGTATCAAGTACCTTTCACATGTCACTGACTTTGAGATACAGGCCGTCAAAGTTTACGATTTTTTCGGGGAAAAAGTTGTGGAAACGGTTTTTTGCGTTTTTCTCGAAAAGTATTGAGAAAAATAGAAAAAGCTTCACAACAAATTTTGTGGAATATGGTTTAGAACAATAAAATGTAAGATATTTTCTACATATACACCGGGGATAAAAGTAGAAACGAGATTAGTGTATTTTTGGTCCTTCACCGAATATTTTTTTATAAAATACACAGTCGTTAAATCAAAATTCGGGTCACTACAAAGTGTTAAGCATAGACCATACTACAATATATAATTAAATAGGACATTATAACTCTATAATCCACAAACTAGATACGATGTAAAAATCATCAAATTGGCTGATTTCTGTAGGGAGCCCCTTAACTGGCCGGGTTAAGTTAAGTCTGCACCTGGTATGTATGGCGCCGGATACAAATGAGGTGCAAAGTTAACGCAACCGATCACTTTCTTGTATGGGAGCCCCTTTAAATATTACATATTTTATTCAGTTTTTTAGTATTTGTTGTTATAGCAGCAACCAAAATACATCATCTGTGAAAATTTCAACTGTGCCTGGTGACAGACGGACGGTCAGCGGAGTCTTATTAATAGAGTCCCGTTTTTTACCCTTTGGGTACGGAACCCTAAAACACAGCTAAATTTACAATCTTGCCGGACTTGACGCTAAATTTCTTGCCATATCGGGACGAGTGCACTACTAGTTGTACCAAAGGCTGGTATAGCGAAGTCGACAAATTTGTTGATAGGTACGTTGTTACCACAGTTGTATTTCAAGTTTAGACAGCTTTTCAATGGTTATCGCACCTGAGGTATTCAATTGTTAATTGGTTACAAGACTAACATTCCAGTTCCACAGTATTCTCTCAAGAATTCAATTTAGTTCCCAATCTCTAATCCCAGCTACGTGTTTTACCGACTTGATTGAAATAAAAGGATGCGGCAAACATTGGGGTTTTACTCAGGACGTGAGTTGACTTTAGGAGTCTTAGTGTTGATTGGATGACTGTTCGAATGTGGCCACACTATGTCTGAGGCGGTGTGCGGTAATTTCTAGTGCGGTTCTTACGGTCCACGACTTCGCGGAGTGGTGAGCGGCGTTCAATGGAGTGAAAGAGACACCGCGCTCGGACCTTTCGCTCCCTCCTATCGGTGCGGCGTGGGAACAAACGGAGGGAGCCACGACTTTGCAAGACCAGCACTGCCGTGGTACGGTAAAAGGGTGTATCTTGCTATGACATCCGTATAAACTTTATACTTTTATTTATTTATTTATTGATACAAAATCCACAGCACAAATTACAATATTTTTTAAACAGATACATATTTGTTTATCATTGGCCAATTACGGATTTACATTATACAGACTTATCACTAGCAAATAAAAACTAACGTTGCGGTAGGAGACGCATTCAGATAGGTGATCAACTGAGTAAGTTCCAAGGTGGAAACATATTATAATAAACTGAAAAATTAAAATAAAAGTAAATGTTTTAACACTTATTGAGGAACCAATGGTAAGCTGAATAAATAAAGAGATTTGGAATGGCAGGCATTGCAATGATGTTGTGTGTTTATGTATTGTATGTATGTGTGTGTGTGTGTGTGTGTGTGTGTGTGTGTGAATGATTTCAAACTCGGCAACTCACGCTGACGACAGATGCTCAGTAATCATCCTTCTGAAACAGGTTCTGGTCAGGTAGAAGGGGTCAAATGACTCAAAAAGAGTGTTATACGTACGTGGAAGGCGACTTGCGAGGCAATTGGAACCATACTTCGTACGATTAAAGGGCACAGCAAACAGAGTGGTATGTCTGGTTCGCTGGGTTGTAGCCTTGAGTTTAAGGAGTGCTGACGACAAGTCGCAGCAGTCCAAAGACCCAGAGCATGCATCGTGGAGCAACAACATATCGCGTACCAAACGTCTGTTAACAAGTTCAGTAAAATTGTGTAGCCTACAAGAGTCTGGATATTGTTTTACTGTGCTACGCGTCCGAAAATTTAAGTGGTTTAAAAACTTCTTCTGCACTCTCTCAATAGCAGAACAATAAGTGACATACTGCGGATTCCATATGTACTACAGTATTCAAGGACGCTACGGACATACGCATAGTACAGTATTTTGATGCAGTGAATGTCATGAAAGGGCTGAGTGACTCTAAGGATGAATCCAAGATTGCGATATGCTTTATTGACGATATAATCTACATGGTTAGAAAAGGTAAGTTTCGCATCTAGGAAAACACCAAGGTCTCGGACTTTATCCACCGTAGCAATTCCTACATTAATGATCGTATATTGATAGTTTATTGGCTTATTACGGCGCGTGAAGCTGATATGGTTGCATTTATTCACATTGACACTGATGCGATTATCTTTGTAATATTCTGAGAGTCGATCCAAGTCTTGCTGCAGCAATACACAGTCATGTTCTGATTTTATATGCCGGTAAACTTTTTTGTCATCCGCGAACAACAGGAAACGAGAGTTCCTGAAGCAAGAACCAATATCGTGGATGAAAGCAACGTACAGCAAAGGTCCGAGCAAAGATCCTTGAGGGACTCCGGATGGTATTGCCACAAATCCAGAACGGAGCCCACCGACGACCACGCATTGACTTCTATTTTTAATATAGGACTCGATCCACCGCAGCAAACTACCACATATTCCCAAACTGTACAATTTCTGAGCCAAAATGAAATGGTCAACGCGGTCGAAAGCCTTTTCAAAGTCTGTGTAGATGACGTCAACCTGACCACTCTGTTCCATACCATTAAGAACATCCGTAGAGAAAAGTGCCAAATTCGTTTCCGTTGATCTTCCTTTGAGAAACCCATGTTGCTGTTCAGGGACACCTCGTGAAATTATTGGATACAAACTCTCATAAGCTATTTTCTCAGCAATTTTGGCGAATGTGTTTAAAATAGATATCGGCCTATAGTTTTCAATTGGAAGTTTTGAGCCTTTTTTGTGTATAGGTATGACATGCGCTTTTTTCCATATAGACGGGAAGACACCATCGTCAAATGATCTTCTGAGTATTATAGATAGCGGACGTACCAGTGATTCAGAACAGTTCTTTATAAATAAAGGAGGTATGCCATCGGAACCGGGGCCCTTACGTTCGTCTAAGCCTTTAAGCAATTTCATCAATTGATGCTCTGAGAAACCCACATACGATGCTGAGTCGTTAGATGAATTTGTGCTGTTGAATTTAGTTGCTAAATTCTGATACGAAGAAGCGGGCTCGATAAACATGTCTTTAAAATAATCATTAAAGGTGTCACAAATTTCCTGCGTATCAGAGATGTGCTTGTTTCTGTACGACATTGTTTGGGGATATTTGCTGGAACATTTACGTTTTGAATTGACATAGGACCAGAACATTTTGGGGCATACTATAATGATCCTTCGACCTTTTACCGTAACACGGCAGAGCAGCAAGGCGAGCGTTTCAGCGAGAGATCCGAGCACGGTGGCTGGCCGCGGCCATATGAGTGAGCGAGACACACATACCGCGCGCCGCGCCGCTCGCTGCTAAGACCGAGTTCGTGGCATCTCCCTATAGAGCGGCAACCACGCGCGGCGGCTCTTGGCGTGCGTCATGTATTGCTAAGATTTTGTTTTTACCGTTTGTCGCTCACCGCTGCCGCTGCCGCTGGTTGCTAGTGGCCAGGCCTTTAGTAGTAGTTATCGTTTTGAACACAAGATCCTAGCTCGTGGCCAGGCCTCAAACAGTGAAAATAGCCTACGCAGCGACACACGAGTAGGTCGGTATGACCAATTGCCTCACATTTTAAACAAAGAACCAATGAGATTTAGTGATCAGGCGCCTTTTACGATGGTCAAAAGTGTAAACATTCTGTAGTTTTTTTTCTATGTATGCAAATATGCAAGCGTTTGAGGATTTTTGAATAGGGCTGCAAAATATCGATTAGATATTATTAGGCAGACCTAATTTTTTATTTCATTGTGACGATTGTAGGGCCAATGCTATGTGTAACTTAAACAATACCGAAAATAATAACATGTCTCATTTTCATCGGGCTTAATAATATTAACAAGTATGCCTCTTGATCTTTTTGATTCGACCTTTAATTTTAATCAAACCCCAGTAAAACTGAAGAAAAAAACACTAGTCCTTTACAGCGCGGTGTGAAGAAAAAGTTAATTCATTAACTTATCTCAACGGAGCTGAGACCTGGAGATCCGTCCTAGTCTAGATTAAGTCTTCTTGTTTAATTAAGAATACTTTGTAAAGGTGTTACTTTTAAAGAATGACCTTCGCTGTTTCGTCTTAATTTTGTCTTCTGCTCTTTCATTGTAATTAATACAAAGTGAGATAAAATTTTGTCAGTATTTGGCGTTATTTGACAAAGGGCGGATAAAATTGACAAACTTATAGCCTAACCGGATGTTATCCAGCCCACGCTATATTGCGGATATTTAGTGGTACTAATTTATTTTAACTACTAAAACGAAAAATTTTTGTTAATTCATGTTGAAAGTCAGTGAATGTTACTGATGTAAACAAAGAGGAAATAGGACAAAAATATTCCGTAAATTACAAATTATGCAAAAATTCATAATAGAGCCAAAACTAAGTACAGTGATGAGACTGGGCTGGAGACTGGATACTTCCTATCTAAATAATACAGTTCGGCATGGCGGTAGACCACGACAGAGATGGCGGGATGATCTAGATACATTCCGAAGAGAGTGTGACTGTTGATGCCTTAAATAATAAAGACTGAAAGAAGGGAGGCCTTTCCCAGTGGGATAGCACAGGCTTAAAATAAATAATACGTTTTTTTTACACCAAAAGCAGCATATGAAACCTTATCCATTGCGAGTATCATACGACCCCGTATCTTTAGTCCCAGTTGATGACATGAGGGACTTAGCAGAATCCCGGACAGCATTACCGGCTGTATTTCGGGTACAGGTAAGCCGTGATATTAGAGCAGTAATAGTGTATACTGGTGGAGGCTAGCTAAAAAAAATACCTATTACATCACAGAATAGAATATTCTTTATTGCACACCTCAACGGGAAATAAATACAAACAAATACAAAATTACACGTAGCATTCAAAAGAGATAAACAGCAGGCGGTCTTATCGCTAAAGAGCGATCATTAATCATTTGGATTGTTGATGAATTTATTGTGAACAAGACTTGTCATTTCTATGATCGACCGTATTTAATACTTGAAAATGTTCATATTAAAAAGGTTCCTATTTTCACTGTTCAGCGTACATTTGTCTTCATTGAGTAGGTTTTTTTTATTATAGTATGTAATATTATTTGAAATATTACATCTTTTCTTTCTTTCAAATACTTTCTATCTCGCTGAATCTTGCACGAAGAGAATTTTATTTACATCATTATCATTAGCGTATTTACTGCATCCTTTGACCAGCTGACCTAATTCAACGCTCACTCGACACTGGACACTTAAAACGAAAAGGACGTTTATCTATTTATTAGATGATATGCATGCATCCTTTACACGTCACCATAACAAAGCTAGAAGAACCAAGGCACCTTTTATCTTATCCTGTATAAAATAGACTTCGTATTTGTGCTTAAACTGTTTTGAAATGGTTCCACAAGGCTGGTACGATGTTGACCGATGGAATTTGTGTCATATTGGGAACACATAATGTCGACTTTGCAGATCATCATCCTCCTAGCCTTTGTCCCATTTTTTGAGAATGAATTCTCAATCGGGGTCGGCTACCTAAATCCCAAGATGTGGCGTAGGCACTAGTTTTTACGCAAGCGACTGCCATCTGACCTTCCAACCCAGAGGGGAAACTAGGCCTTATTGGGCTTAGGTGGTTTCCTCACGATGTTTTCCGTCACCGAAAAGCGAGTGGTAAATATCAAATTCGTTGACTTTGCAGATACGATGATATAATATAGGATGAGTGGCTGAAATCAGTAGCCTTAGCATGAGTTTACAGTTACAGTACTCGCTAGCGACTCTGTAAAAGATTTGTACGGAGAGTTGTAGTTTTACAAAATAACCGCTAGGGGCGCTGTGTTATTCTCTGTACAAATCATTAGCGAGTACGGTCACTTTAAATTCATGGTAAGGGTACTGGAATGCTTTACAAATTAATAAGTTTCTGTCAAAAATGACATTTTAGTGGCAAGCTTTTATAGCCGACTGTACTTTTCTTTGGATAGGTATCCATCAAATGCTCACTGAGACGATTCTAAAGAGCCCAAGCTCGGTAGGATTGCTTTTTCTATTATAGAGTTCCTATGGCCACCTTCCGGCTCCATCATCAGATCAGCCCCATGGTACCATATTATTGTATTGTCATCAAAGTTAAGTAAGTATGCAAAATTTCAGCTCAATCGGTTGACGATATCTGCTTCAAAATTGAGTTGCAAGATTTCACCCGAAACAACATACTTTAAACATACCATGCAAGTTAAATAAAAGCTTTAAAAAATAAGCAGTACAATACAATACAATACAAGTACTCTTTATTGCACACTTCATAACACATACAGGAGAAATACAATAAGCGTATATTTAATATTTCATTTCATTTCATTTATTCATTGCACCATGGTTGTTTAGAAAGATGTTACACTTGTTTGAGTCCTTTACATGGGCCCTGTTAGGGCATAGCAATATCTTAAAAATTAGACTTAAACTAGGATTACGTGCATTAACATGCGTGCATCACCAAATACAAATTTAACAAAATTAAATTACATTGTATTGAAATTAAATAGTGTGAAAATAAATTACTTATGCTAGATTTGTTAATTATTAATTATAACCAGTAAAAATAGATAATATGGGGTATAAGAACATTTTATCATTTCATAAGTGTTAAAGTACCTACATAAAAAGGATAGATCTATAATTATAGGTGTAATTTAAACATCGTTGGATTTTAAAATACATGAAAAAAAAGAAAGAAAAGTATATTTATATTCGTTTTAATATTTGTTAAATAAGTTTTACTTTAGTTTAGATCATCTGTTAGAAACTCGTTAACTGTATAATATGAATGACTCGACAATCATATTCAGGATGGGAAGGCACGATGGTAAGGTCAAATAAGCAAACTGCGAACGTTAATAGCCACTGAGGTTTAACTTTAAAGAGTTCAGGTATTGATAAAAATGATAGGTATTGATTTTTGTACTGCAGAATCATTCGCATGGAAAGAAAATACTCACCATTTTTTTACCCGCGACGGACGGACGGACTGACATGAAACGGACCGGTATATGTTACCATTTTCATGGAAAACTTTACACAGATTTGATGTAGATTTTGCATAATATGGCTATAATTTCAGAGCAGGTTCTTAGATGTGTTTAAAGGATAGAGGGCGCTAACATAGCCCGATTTAGCACAAGACACAGACAAGTACAAATACCTAATAACATTCGTCAGATTTTGGTTTTCTCTATAGGTACAGAGTAACAAAAATAACAATATTTCGCAAGCTGCCTGAAGTATACCCAAACCAAGCTAATTAAAAAGCGAATTTAAATAAAACCCGCGATAAATATCCAAAAACCTTGATTAAAAACCATCACAAAACTTGAATACCGAGTTTAAAAGGTTTAGACGTGTTATTTTCACAGTGAATTAATAAAAGGGTACCGACGAACCTCAACTTCCGTGGAGTTAACCGTCCAATACCTATTAAAGAAATAAAACGACTGAGATTCTACGAAGGATATTGCACGTCATCACCTTTTTCTTTTGAAGAGAAAAGCTCACCAGTGGAGTCCCAAATTACGTTCCAACAAAAAGAAACTAAGTTTGACTCGGACGTGCCGGGCCGGACCTTCGAATCCGTGATGGTAGTAATTCAGTTTGGATTTGGAATAGGCATTTGACCGCGTGTGGCGGGTTACAGGATCTTGCCAGGCCGTTGTCTATTGAATTAGGATGCCTGTCGCGAAGAAAATGAACCAATCAGGTTGCGTCTTTGGGCCGGTATCGTATCATATCGGCTGATATGATGATATGATGTGTATGTAAAATAAACCAGTTGCATTCCTTTAATAAATTTAAATGTATTTATTTTGGGCTTCACAAAGGGCCGGTACAGATGGACAGAATCTGAATTGCAACCTAGCTGCAATTGGCAGTTCGAGAGCAGTTTTGCTGCAGTTGGTGTAACTGAATAGAAACTGCAAACCGACCGTGCAGTCGGATTACAGTTGCCATGCAGTCCTGTCAACCACAAACCGACTGCAAGCTGACTGCACTGTTGTATTGCAATTGCAGAAACTGAGTAGATAACCGGGATTTTGCAAGAGGCGGAGAGGGTGCATTGCAGTTACAATGCAGTTGTAATGCAGTTATATTACAGTCGTCCAACTGCAATACGTATTGAGAACGATGATCAAAATACGAAAAACGACCGCTATGACCTACGGTTTTGTACTTTTGGCAGAGGGGAACGCCTGTCAATGGCCACTCCGGTTGGTTTAATACCTACTCGTACTCTAAGCATTTAAGTCATAAAAACGATAGGTAAATATTAAAGAAATCTACTTTTCCTTTAACAGGGAGCGTGATTATTAAGAAAGTAAATTGCTTTCTTATTTAACACTTCTTTTAAAATTATCGTCTTTTTAACTTCAAACCCGGCAAACGTGCACAAATTGAACGATCTCACGTTAGAAATTGCTTTTCACTCAAGCGGTCTGATCTAGCGAAATTATAAATCGAGCTTCTTAAAAGAAAACGAATAGAATTTTGGGGCAGGGAGTGAGTATGGATTACCAACTAACTATATTTTTATCACATTGGGTTGCACGCAATTTGAGCATACGTAATATCCGACACAGCTTAATATCTCGTAAAATAACAAAATGTGTAATTTGATAGCTTTTGAGCTGCTCTGTCAGCCATATATATTTTTTTATTGTGTCGTACAAAGGTGGCAAACAAGCATGCGGCCCGCCTGATGTTAAGCAGTTACCGCCGCCCATGGACGCTTGCGATGCCAGGAGCATCACACGCGCGATGCCGACCATCCTTCTCATTTGTACTTATTTTCGTATTGTAACTACAATGAAGTTTAAATATACACATAATTTACCGTGCTCTGCCTATTAACGGTTGATTACTTCTGAATACGCCTGTCACACCATAAACATTGACGGGCGTAAACCGATAATAACTGATAGAATTTGCGGAAATTTAACAAAAGCGTATCTAAGCGTAAAATGGTCTAACATATGTAAATATTTGAACCTCCATTGCACGTGAATACTGCGGCAATTAGTTACAAATTGAGCCGCGTACTTCCACAGAAATTTGCATAGAGAGAACTGGTAACTTTGTGTGTCGCCAATTTCGAACCTGCAGCGTTAATTTCAAGCCTTCAGCACCCTTACCATGAGTTTACAGTGACAGTAGTCGACAGCGACGTGTATGGAGAATTGTAGTTCTACAAAGTAACCGCTAGGCGTCAGCATGGGCACAGAGGCCTCAATCTTCCAAGCGGAGATCTTTGCCATAAACATATGTGCAGAGATAAACCTTGACAAGAACATTGAGACACCGCCACATATACATCAACTCGGACAGCCAAGCTGCCCTGTTGGCACTGGAATCACTAGAAGTTAATTCTAGACTAGTCCAACTATGCAAAAACAATTTAAATGCCCTAGGCGAAACCAACAAAGTCACTCTTAGATGGGTACCAGGTCACTCCGGTATTGACGGAAATGAACGAGCAGATAAACTCGCGAGAGATGCCGCGGACAAGCCCCTTGACGGCCCAGAACCGTTCTGTGGAATCACAAAACGCCAGGCTTATTCTTTGCTCAACGATTTACACAAATCTAAGGCGATCGAGATGTGGGTGGCTGTGAAAGGACAAAATCACTCGAAAATCTTTATAAAAGGCTTTGTTCAAAAGTTATCTAAAGAGTTACTACAGCTCAAATGGTCAAAAGTCTGTGCGGTGACTAGAACTCTGACCGGTCACTGCAAGCTGAAAAAACACCTGTTCCTAATGGGTATGGAACAGGACGCAACGAGCAGGTTCTGCCAAGAGTCAGAGGAGACAGTTATGCATATCCCCTGCTCCTGTGGACCACATATGCACAAAAGAAGTATCCACTTAGGGCAACACTTTGTGCCCCCAGAGGAGATACAACAACTCACTGCCCAAAGAATCAGGGAGTTCCTGGACTCAACGGGCCTCAGCAGTGAGCTTTAAGACAGGGCTGCCACAATAGATCAATTTATGGTCGATGCGGCACACAAAAGGCCCAATTGATAATAATAATAATAACCGCTAGGGGCGTCGTACTATTCTTCATACAAATCGTTTATGCTGTCGCTACCGAGTACGGTCACGTTAACTCATGGTAAGGGTACAGTGTCCTGTAGGAACTGAAAGGGCGTATCTTAATGACATTAAATGACGCTAAGGTCTTTTGATGAAGGTAATTCAGTGTCCTCTAAATAATCTATGACATTCAACGATACAAACGTTTTTTTTATTATTAGCTACGTATGAAGGATGATAATTAGTGCTTAACTGATGCGACCCCTACTTTCCACGCCGCAGTTGCCGATTTTGTATTAAGTGTATATAGAATCAACTGTATTGTTACAAAATGGAATGGTCGTAAAAGATAGCGTCGTGCACCAAAAAGTCTCAGATTTGATTCCCAAATCCATAAAGATACTCAATACTGGAATACGACGTAGAAAACAGAAAAGAAACAATAATATAGAAAGTAAATATTTATCCATCTTATTAACATTCCTCGAGGGAAATAACTTATTACCCAACGAATAACAGTAATATATTCCACTCAATCAATATTATTCTCTGTTTGGGATAATAATCATGAGGGCTTTATTATGTATTATCCTTAACTACGAGACACACTAAAGTATATACGAACTTCGTAACTAATAAGCTTTGCTGGCCTATACGTATGATGGTATGTATGTAAACACTTTATTGTAAACAACAACTGGTTATAAATACATTGATAACAAATGAAACATGTACAAAGGCGAACTTATCCCTATTAGGGATCTCTTCCAGTTAACCTTTGATCAATTGAAGGAATGGGTATTTGAAGAAAATAGGCAAACTACACTGCGTACAAACGAGATATCTATATTATACTTAATAAAACTATGAGTACATAAACTGGGTAAAATAAACATATATTAATACTATTTATAAGATATATATATGTATAATCTACGAATGATGATCGCTTTTATCACGCGATAAATAAGTGTCAAACCAACCATCACTGTTTGACAAAATGTGATTGTGAGTGACAGATGCTTTGTCACTTATTTATCACGTGATTAACGTAGCCATCATAGGCCTCCAGCATGCCTAGCATAACTGTGACACGCGGCGCAATGTCGCGTGATAATACTACATGTCACTTTCCTTTCGATACCGAGCGAGCGTGACAGGTGACGCTGAGACGTGGCAAGATATGCCAGTCCTGCAGGGGGTATAAATGTGCTTTGTGACTCTTGTCGCGCGACATAGCGTCACCCGTCACTCATCCACAGAAAGGGATAGCTAAAATATTTCGCGCGAAAAAGGGTCGTCTTTTTATGACGTCACAAGCCAGTGACTTAATAGAAGCTTCATACTAACAAATCGTTTTTGACATTTCACAAAGAGTAACTGAACTGTCATCAAATACCGTATTCATCAAAATATCTTTAATCTTTTCCAATTTAATAAAATAATAATAATAGTATTTTTTTTAATTATATGATACTGATGCCGATCAAAATTAAAATCTATTCCCTGAAATGTATTGTTAAATTTTCTCTTCTACGAGATAAAATCAATTGGAACAGTTGCCTTTGATATTTCTGAAAGGCTTGTCAATCTGGGCAAATGTCAGATATAAAGAAACGGGAACTCGGACGTTGCCTACATTTCTGTACAAAAATACGTATTGTGTACAAAAGTTTATGTTGTTTTTGGTTGAGCGAAATTTAGATAACGTATTTGGGTCACGAAATAATGATATTATTTACGAATTTCAGCAACGGGTTGTTGGAAAACACGCATTTTTTTTTAACATGACAGTAAATAATTAGGTAATACAAAAATATTTAATAAATTACGGACATCAATTTTAAAGCTGGAAAGCATTATTGAATTTAAAAACTCATTATTTAAGTTCCTAGCATCTAAGGCGTATTACTCGATTCAAGAATATTTAAATGATATTATTACTAATTCATAAATAAATTATGCATGTGACACACATAACATATTGAAAATTTTGCATGTCTCTGTGACGAAACATGTAGTTCTATTAGTAGATTTAAGACCAACTGTATGTACCATGTTTGAGCAAATAAATTACTGATTCTGATTCTGAATAAAAAAATAAGTTTCAACGTAACCAAAAGTTTATAATATTGACACAAAGCGTATGGATTGAAATGTTTACAATGAAGCGAAACATTTTAAAATTGAATGGTCCAGTTCGTGTAAAACGTTTGATCTAAGTACACCTATTTTGTTAAATTCTATAACAAGTTCAGATACTACAGGTAAATACCTACATTACTTGGCAGTGACGGCGGCGGCGTACAGATGACCAAAAGCAACGATAATATTTTTTTTTATTACTATAGACAAGAATTGATCGCACCACACACCTCGATTTCACCTAGATATCGTAATTTAATTTCACAACATTACGATATCTTGATCGGGGACGCCTCAATACTGCGCTGCGCGGGATTTACCTGAAGTACAGCGTACTTCAAACCTACATTAATGGAAATCTATGATATGACAACGGATATTGTGTGTAGATGTGGGTTTGCATGGTACACAATTATGCCTTAAAAATAGTTGTGTTTTAGGACAATTCATTATGTAAAACAGTTGCATAAAATTCTACGTTTTCCTTAAAAATAAAGCTTTGCTAAGGCCGCTGCTACAAGCTATAATTATGTTCGATCCACAGGGTCGCTAGCATCGAACGTTCGTGCTTATTATAATGACACATTATATATCTTTTTTTTTATAAAAGTGACTGTCTATTTTACACTAGTTGCCCGGTGAGCTTTAGACTTCGCGAGTTTATTTCGTAATTGCTAAGATTTAATTTTTTTACGTTTTCAACTCCCATAAAAACAAAAAACGAAAAACTGAGACGACGAAAAAAAAAAACTACTTAAAATTTCATGACAATCAGTTTTAAATGCGAGCTCTAGGCGATTACAGCATAAAATCGTCTGACCATTCGGTCATATATGAAAGAATTTAGGGCCAAGCTGAAACAGAGATGGTTTTCTGGGTCTATAAAAACCGTTACTATTAAGAAGCTTAAGACGTTAAGAATACTTGAAACAAAACATTCAATGCACCTTCGGCAACGAAAATAATGAATTCCTTTGCGTTGTTTTTGTAAGTGTCTCTTGAATTTATGAAAATTGTCTTTTGAGAGGCACTGTTTACTTTAAAGACAAAAAGAAACGAAGCGAAGAAAATTACTGTCATCTGTTTGTATTGAGGACTTGGCTTCCCTTTTTGAGTGTTTTCTATTAATTTAGAAATGTGTTTGAATTAAAATAAAGGGTTTAAAAATAAAGATGTTACTGTACGCACCTGACTTAATGTGTTACCAAAATATGCATATGAAAAGGGACAGTGATAAGTTATATTGGCAGCCGCCGCGACTCATCGGCACTCCCAAGAATGAATCGCGAACCGATGAAGCATGTCGAGCGATATTCAACTTATACGACGTTAATAAACCCTTTTTATTATGCATTTTAATATTTTATGCTAATTGTTATTTATAAGGAAAACCTAAACACGATCGAACGATTTGCTGCATTGAAAACTTTAAAACGAAAATGCTAATATTTTCTTCAGTCAACTTTGGCAACGGTAACTGGAAAGTTACCGAAACGTCAGGTAGGCTCAAATAACTAATATACGCGATGTAATCTATTTAAATCGTTTTATTTAAATGTGAAACTTTGCTAAGTTGTTACACTCGATTTACTGTAATCAGTAAGTTAAAGCCAGTCTGAAATATCTGTAAAACCTGTATCGACTCGAAGAAAAACATTATGCTTGAACTTTTACAGTCTTGTCTCATCCGTTAAGTAAATTCCAAGAGAGCATTACGTTCAGCTCGAAACATTAACCAGGCTTAAGTATAGCTTAGCTATAGTCTTCAGTGGGGACGATCTCTTCAAATTTGACTACAGGGGATTTCGACGCCCATTACTGGGATCCAGAGTTCATCCTTACAAATGAATGCCGCTCGTTTTATGATGCTTTACTGCGTATTCGATTAATGTGCTGAGTAAAGGGACAAGTAGGGTGTTTGAAGTAGGTATCGATTTCTGGGGCATCAGTGATCCAAAAGTTGAAACCGCAGGATATATTGGATTGTACGTGAGTGTTGAACAAATTAGAGGTAAGGCCAGTCTGGATAAGCGCACTAAATGTAATAAAAATATAGAAAAGTAAAAATGTTAGTGTCTGGCAGCTAAGTTAGTTGCATGAGTGTAAGATGACCTTAGTATTATAACATCTGTACTTTTCGATATGTGAAGTTAAACCAATATATAATAAAGTTAACCATCAAATAATCCCATTCAGTGATTGTAGTTGTGAATTCTCGGATTCTATTTTAGTTATCAACATACCCCGGGTGTAACGCATACCTTACAATATAATTCGTGCACCGAAAACCACGGTGTAAGGTTATCAATAATTCGGCTCGTAGTCCGTATCAGTTTTATGGAATGATATTACTCGCGCATAAGCACAATAAAAAGCCATTACCACGAACATGCACGCCTCGCGTAATGCGCACATTAATGGTTTGACGTTTAATGACGTCATCACGGTGCAACGCGGCGCGTACAGGAGGTAATGTCTTTTGCCTTAACCAGGAGTTCTGTGTAATTAAATGTACAATCGGCAAAATTACGTTTGTTTGTGTTCTGTAAGGCTTTAAAGTGACCCTTTTTCAGTGGTTGATCGTTATTAGTAACAAAAAAGTCCAGAAAACTCTATTGACTAAAATCAACCATTAAGCAATTCTAGTTTTCCACAAATATAACACTTATTGTGTTGTGTGTTTTGTTATAATTTATGCGGCATTTCATTTAACCCGTTACCTGCATTAGCACAATAAAAGGCCATTACCATGGATATGCACACCGCATGTAATGCATACATTAGTGGGACGACGCTTAGTGACGTCAACACGATGCAACGCGGCGCGTACAGAAGGTAATGCTTTTGGCTGTAACATGATCATATTAATAATGTTAGTGTAACTCAATATTACCAGCCAAAATTGAATCTTCCTTTTATCAAAAAGAGCTCGCTTTCGGCATGCAAACTTAAAAGGAAATAAAACTGTAAATTTTTTCATACAAATCGTTTTTATCGTCTGTTTCCTTCTTCTTCTTCCAAAACTTAACCAATTTTTAGGAAATTTTAGGACCAGTAGAAAATGTTTTGTGTCGGACCGTTTCGATTTTACCGCTTATTATTATACAATGTGTACTGTGTAGTGGGCGCCTGTTTCTGGCCAAATTTCCATCTCAATTGGACGCCTGGTGCACAAAAATTCTACCAAATGCAGGCACGTAACCACAACTGTAGAACGCGACCTTTTCTCGCGCGAGAAACATTACCTATCTCTTTCTTTGCAATACTGAGAGAGAGTGACGGGCGATGCTATGTCGCGCGACAAGAGTCGCGAACCCTAGTTATGCTAGATGGACAGCACCGCTGACGCGCTTGCGACTAGGTTTCCTTTTTTTAGCGATTATATTTATTTGGGAAACACGCGCGGTCTCCCCGCCGCCGACTAGTTGACGGCATGTTGTCCACGCGTCGTTAACGTGTGCCGAGGCAAGAAAGCCATTACGGATTCGATCATGCCGGGCGGATAGGTGTGCGACAACCATTAACCAATTACATTGCACGCGTCGGCCATGACACCACGCCCTACAAACAATTGCGTCGCATGTACAAACGACCAATTTTATCCTAAGCTTATTATATTATTCTGATAATATGATTTGAAACTTCGATATTGCTACGGCTTGCCGCGGGTTTCAATACCCGGCCGGACTGCGCTGCGATTGGGATTTCCACCACACAATTCAATATAATGTACAAATCCTTATTTTACACGCAAGACCTGATATAAAACGTTTTCTTTCTGAGCTTGGATAAAGGTAAAACCTTCGAGTTTTGCTTCAACAAGTTCTCATCTTGGCTTATATAGAACCCTTTCAACGACCTCTATCTTTTGCAAATAGGTTTTTCCGACCAAGTAAACATTTAAACGAGTTGAAATGAAGTTTGGTTATTTATATGCGAACTTAGTTTGAGCATTTTTAGGGCTCTTTGCAAATTCAGACCCTTTGCCTTTTCAACGTAATTGCAACATAACAATAAATCCTGTTTATAGATGAAACCCATGAGTAAATTATTTTTTAGACAGATAGTACGATTTAGGCCTGTGAAGCTAACAGTTACGGTAAAATGTAATTTATACTCATACCATTATTTTTTTATATATATAATTCTAAAGGGAAATTCCTAAGGAACTAAATTGCTAAAATTATAAAATATTTATGTTACACATTCGTATATTTATTTTTAATGATGATTCCATTCTTTATCAAATCATGAATGTACAAATATGCGATCAATATAGAACCCAATTTAAGAATTCGAAATTATGTACGAATTTTATTATGATGCAAAAATCAGTGCTTGCCCAAATTAGGACTATGACTTTTATATTAATCTTACTTTGTTCTTTAGTATTGCCCATTGCAAATTAAATACACTTATGAGTATGAATTACATTTTAATGTTAACGTCGACTTTTTCACGTCCTACCATGCTACGAAAAGTCCCAAGTTATTAGGAATAAGGTATTGCTAAACAGGAGGCCTATGATGGTAGCGTTTATCACGTGATAAAATCAACCATCATAGGCCCAAAGGCCAAAACAAATCCACGTGTACCTGTTTAAAATTACTCATTTTAATAAACATATAAATAATAAGTCTCATAAGAATAATGTATATATTATTCTAAAGAGACCATTTACCTACATATAAAAACGCAAAATATGAAAGCATAAATATCCATCAAGATTCCGGAAATTATTCAGACAATAAAGGCAAAGGCAACGTAGAATTTTTTTATTATAGCGACGGTGCAGTTTAATATTACCGTCATATTACTCGCCCACCATTTGTTATTTTATCTTTGTTTTATTGTACGAGATTATACCAGTTTTCGTAACAAAGATCACTTAATTTAACTTGAAAAAACGACTTTTGAGGGTGGGCGAGTTAATCTCTAGATACCTATTACCTACTACTAATAATAATATAATACATTCATAATATTATCATAACATTTTGATTTTGCCACAATATTGCTTTCATTTCCAATTAAGAAGCTCACAATGAGTGTGGCATCTGGAAAATGAACTGTATTGATCTGTATTGAAAGGCTTAATTTGTCTGTATATTTTACAAAGTAATAACTAAGCTAATTAAATGATGGAAATTCTGTCCACGGTGTGATATTAATAATATGTGTTAACAGATATAAGATAAACCGGGTTTTGGCGCAGTAATCTGTTAATAAGTTTTTGAATAGAGAGTACGTTTCTAATTTCGCATTTTAAAAAGAGTGAAAATGGTAATAAACAAACACAGACCTTCTTTATCGAGGCCAGGCCTTTTTATTTAATTAACTTCTGTACATTCGTCAAAAAATAATTAAGTACCATTATTTGCTCTACCTTTATTTAATATGTTCGGTATCAGCCATATTACAATCTAATCTTTTACGTTCAAGAGCTACAAAATATCGAACACCGCGGTTAACTCGTGATCGTGGGCCCCAAAACGTATTTTTCCAGCGTGAAACTCCAAACAGTTTAAATGCAAACATTTTACGTCACGTCCCTTTGTAGGAAGTAATCCAAAACAGGCGCAGTGGAATAAATTTGCGTCCCGCATCGCTCTGGGATTTGAGACATTACTTTCCTCATTCGAATGAAAACCTAACAATGATCCCATTTTTTCCTGGCTTTGCAGTCCATCGATCTTTTGTGTAAAGGTTTTGTGTGAGACGGTATACATGCGATTGTACAAAATGGAAGGTCTGACAAGAAGCTCAGTCCCTTGACGTTTAAAAAGTATAAAGACGTTGAGTACCGTGACAAACAAAGTATAATTGTTTTTTTTTTACTCAATCTTTTTACACATTTTTATATTCGAAATATTCGGTATTGAACTGCTTCGTTTGAGTGGTGTGTGTAATTGAAATACTCCTGGATTTTGACGATATCTAGGGTAATTGCGGCTCGACACTTGAAGCAAGTTGACCGAAGATGGGCGAATATGATAGTGTGGACATGCACTTCGCTGAGAAAACCCGTACATTCTGTGCCCGTACTTCGGCCAACTTCGCCTCACCCAACTTCGATCAACTTCGCGAGTCGTGTGGAGCCACACTCTACAATTAGTAAGTGTAATACCTATAATCTAAATGAAACCTTGTTAACCTATTGACCGCCAAGCGGTCTAGCAATTTACCGTGGCACTGACGCCAGAGTAAAAAAAAAAAAGATGTGCCCCAAAATCAACATCAGGGATTGAAAAATACTTGTAGCGGTTAGAATTACAAAGTTTTTGATCATTGAAATTTGGACGGCTGTGGCCGACGTGGCGTCAGGGGCACGATTTTTTGTTAACGGCCACAGCCGACTGTGGCGCTCAAAAGGTTAATTTAAATATATCTTTAAATACATACGTATATGTGTGTCAAATATATGTATAAAGTAAATACGTAAAAAGTTTTGTAATACTAATTTTAATATTTACTCAGGAATTTAAATGTGTAGATACCTACTTTTTAATTCACATGTCATAAATATTGTCCTTTCATTTCGAAGAACAGATATTTCTATTAATCCTTGGACAGCCAAAAGACGAAACTTAAACAACATTATTCGATGAAAGGAAAACCAGCATCATCGCAATAAAATGAGCATTATAGAACCGCCTTCAATTTTCCGCGCATACTCTGCAACATCGCTCAGAAAAGTCTACTTTGGCCACTGAATAATCGACTGGGAAACTGGGAATAATGGAACGCTTGCCAGTTGATTTCAATCTCGTGATGGAGGGTGAAATGAGGCACTAGATTCATTAATGCGTTAAGAGGATTTTAATATTGTGGTACCAGAAATTATTGCGAATCGATACTTGAGAGCTACTGTGTACTCGTAATGTTATATTTTAACGGCTATAAATTGGTACAGTATACCAGCTATTGCTCGCGGCTTCGCTCGCGTTAAAACATAAAGTTTTTTTTCGAAATAAAAAGTAACCTATGAGTTAAGTTAGAGTCTAAACTATCTCTGTTCCAAATTTCATGCACATATGTCTAGCTATTTCGGCGTGAAGAAGTAACAAACAAACACACGCACAGACTTTCGCTTTTATAATATAAGTGGGATTATTTAATTAACCATTTTTCTGTGCTGAAAACGGGCTCATTACGCGCCGCTTGCCGCGCTAATAGCCTACATACGAGCGCGCACCAGTGCTCTAGTTGCGCCTTCTACTTTTGTTCGGCGCGTTTCCTTCATAGCCAGGCATTGCGAAGCTGACGCATCGCTTGATTGCGTCATGACACCCCAAGACCAATCGAGTTAATTTTTATACGCACAACCAATAAAATACGGAACTCAGGCGCCATTTGAAAAATATGAATCATCCTCGTCTCATGTCTTTTGTTTTCTACGATTTTCTGTATTATCTTTACTGAATTCACTAAACAAATGCATCCCTTGAGTCATTGATATTGCGCTGTTGACGCAGTGGTATGGTAGTTCAGCTGCCCACTAAGCCGGCGGTCCTGGGTTCGAATCCCGGCAAAGCCAAATATTTGTGTGATGAAATCGAATGTTTGTTATGGATGTTTTCTTTGTATGTAGTATGTACATAGTCGCCTCTAGGTGCCTTCCATTGCCATTGCTTAGTTTGGCCCTAAACCGATTTTTATACAATTGACCCCAAATATTTATTTATTTATCTAGCATGACGAGCGATTAATTTTCTACTCTGCACCTACTTGAAGCATCTCTGTTTCACCCTATAGTTGACTGGTAGAGAATGCCAGTAGGCATTAAATTCGCCATTTGTACTGGCTTTTGTTTTGTGCAATAAAGTTTAAATAAATAACGAGTCATCCACTAGGTATCGTTACCAAAAAATGTCGCTTGGTAAAATAAAACCGATGTTTTCGCCTATTTATTTCCAATGTTATCTATCAGGAAAATATTTTACGGGAGTGCAAAGGCCTCCAAAGTGTTACAGCTATCGTTTCTTTTACTACGCCTAGTTTTGCTGTAGTGTTTTATCGTCTCTCGATGCCTCCGTTTTATGAGAGGCGCGTGATACGGATATAGATGATGCTTTTAGATATCGTGATCAGTTCTTAAATTACGAGTGCGTGGAAAATTTACCCGATATTTGGAGTCACATTTCTTCCAACTTACCTCGAAATAACGGGTACTTTTTTCACCAATATATAAACGATCTTATATTGATTAAACATTCCTAGTTTATACTGTTATAATTCTCTAAAATTATACTGAAAACTAGCTCTAAGATTTTCCTGAAATCATGACCCATTTCTATAGAGAACTCTTTAAAAAAGGAAAATCTGAATCTAAAATCTAAATCCTCCTTTTCAGTTTTGCACTTGTGGTAGGAAGTTAGACATTTACAATACATATAGCGCGATGCAGGATGGCTTATGTTGCGTATGGCCATTGCAGCACCCTTAAAGTCATTCTCCTGTCGGTGTGGCTGATGAAGTATGTAGCTGTCTCCACCTAACTCTATCCATAGCCTCCCTGATTTCAAACCTCTTATAATTGTTTAATGTACCTAATTCTTGGTCTTTCCTCATTTGCCTTCAACCTTTCCTTTTACAGTGTTTTTTTTCTTTACATTTTAATTTTGTTAAGGCCACCTGAGGCAATTGCGACTATGGGATAAATGCGTATTTTGATGATATCATAGAAGTGGAATATTTTAAAACCACCCGGGTGCCTTTCCACCAGATATGTAGCGAGGATGCAAAAGCTACCCGTTTTCACCAGTGCTATGCTATGTGGATCAATAAATATTATTGGTGAATATCAAACACGTCCATAGCAACGTAGAGTAGCACATGGCAGCTGGTGGAAAGGCACCCTTACTGCCTAAAGTTTGGGACTATTAATATGAAAAAGACCGGTGGCAGTTATAACGTGTTTTGTTTATATGATATCATCAAAAGACGCATTTGCCCCATAGTCGCAATTGCCTCAGGTGATCTTGCTGGCTTCAAATTGGAGTTTATAAAATATGTTACTACTAGGTAAATAATGTTTTTTTTTTCTATTTCAGGTAACAAAAAGCATCAATTGCAAAGAGTAACAAGCAAGTAGTAGCTGTAAATCACTGCCTGTCGTTATCGCACTATGAAACCACTAAGGGCCTTATCACACTTGCGATTTGCGAGCGTATTTTCTATACAAATAAGCGACGCGGCGAACACGCTGCGCGATCGCCTTCATACAAAATACGCTCGCAAATCGCAAGTGTGATAAGGCTCTAACAACGGTTGGTAGTACCACAATCGGGTTTGATTAGTGATACGTCGGAAACTAACGAAGTTATCTATGGGTGTAGCTGAGCTGAGAGTTGGGGCGTATGAATACATACACAGCTGTATATTATAGAGTACTGAAGATCCGGCTGTGTGCATGTGTAAATTATGATAGGGATGGAATTCAAACTATACTTATTTATATAGTTAATTTCATATACTAAGGTCCGATTGCACTTGAGACTACACAATGACAACCGTAATGTTTATCTTTTGTTCCATTGTTGACGCCTAAAGAAGTTCTCAAGTGGAATCGATAACATTAAATCATATTTACAATTAATTCTATACCTAAATTAAAGTACGATTTTTATAATCGTAGTTTAACTTTTAGATATAGGTTTATAAATCTGAAACCTGAATGAGGGAACATTAATGCGATATTCGACTGATTATACTTTGGAAAAATATATATGTATGTATAATAAAGAAAATAACAATACATAATCTTTATTAGTTTTTAAGATTGTTTCAAAATGTACGATGATAAGAAAAAACCCCTCTTCACTTTGGGCGAAGCCAAAAGTCCCAAATCAAAAGCATTGCTTGAAAAATATTAATTTAGCCCCGATTTATTCAAGTTTATGTTTGCCTACCTTAAAACAAACGAAGGGTCCTCTATACATCAATATTTAACTACCTACAGACCCAGAATGACAACGACGACGTATATAACCCACTAAGCTATCAATATCGTGCGCACAAAATGGGTATCCGCAGAGCGACTAACGAAATTAGGCCCTTCCAAGGGTATTTAAGAGGACCTACACCGTCGCTTGGCGGTTTAAGAGGACCTCTCAGTTAATACGAGACACACTAAAACAAGCCGTGACGTAATAGGGTAATAAGTTCAAATAAATGTGGAAAGATTTAAAACAGTAAGCTTCGAGTTCTATTTATATAAAGTCATGTCATGGTGATATTTTATTCAAACCGTACAAACAAATTTTATGAGTGCGGTCGACCCTCAAGTACAGTCTGACAAAAAAACGTATAAATTAAAAAGTGGCATTACTGTAGTGGCGTCCCTTTCTAACGACTGACTACAGTATTGCCATTTTTTATTTCTACTCTTTTTTGTCAGACTGTAGACCGGGCGCTAGTTCTCGATACTGTAAAACTTAATTACCTATTAAAAGTCATTGCACCGATCTGATTGCGATTTACATTCTCCTCTAAAAAAGTATTTGTTAATTATTTTATTCAGAATACTAATTTTATTTAGGTACTACTTTTTTGGGCATGAGATTACAATATTAAGCTACATAAATCTGAAAATATAATTCTTATTTGATGTCATTATTCGTTTAACGTAAATAAATAGATTACTTACAAAAACAAAAAAGAAGGTAATCCACATAATATGGTAAATTATGAATATTGTTGTGCGTCTTTACATATTTCGTCGAAATTACTTTCCGGAGATTTAATCGTACTGTTTTTCATAGGGTCACTGTATTTGAAGCCTGATATCCCTACTACTTCCTGCTGCCTGCCCGGATACGTTCTGCTGCGTAATGACCGCACTGGTAAAGGTGGTGGGGGGGTTGCGATCTACCTCCGGGCCGATATACCCTATAAAATAATAAATTCTTCGCCTGCTTTATACTCTGGTTCTATGGAGTATTTAGCTATCGAAGTTAAACTCTCTGGAGTGGCTATTATCTTAGGTGTATGCTACTGTCCACCAACCGTTGATTATTTTTCTTCTCTTGAGGCTCTCTTTTTAGCGGTTGGTTGTGAGTGCATGCATCACATATTCATGGGGGATTTTAACACCGACTTACTGAAAGAAGACTCCAGATCACGTAGGCTCGGGTCTATTATAGATTCTGCAGATTTTTTAGTGGTACCTTTAAACGCAACGCACCATAACACCGACTCCCCTGACACCTGGTTGGATTTGATCATAACTTCTTCTCCCGATGACATTGTCAAATCAGGTCAGCTTTTAGCACCGGGGTTCTCACATCATGACCTAATTTTCCTTGCATACAAAGTCAAGCCACCAAAGTTAGAACCTGTAGTCATACATCAGCGTAGTTTTGCTCGACTTGATATCAATAAACTTAAGCGGGATGCCGCTTCGGTTGACTGGGCGCCCACGCTTGAGGCATCAACAGTAGACGATAAAGTGTATCGTTTTAACTCCGCCCTTTTAAAACTGTTCGATGATCATGCGCCGGTGCGTGCAGTCAAGCTCAGGCGGCCGCCTGCTCCATGGATTACCAGAGGTGTTCGCATGGCGATGACTCGGCGAGATAAAGCGTTTCGTAAATATAAGCAGGATCGGTGCGACGAGAACTGGGGCCTTTTTAAAACTGCCAGAAATCGTTGCAATCAGATGGTAAGAGCTGCGAAGCGTCGTTATATTCACGAGAATATCTCTACGTCCTCTCCAGCTGATACATGGAAATTTTTGAAGTCTCTTGGTGTCGGCTTACCCAAGTCTGAAGTTGATACATTCACTTTTTCTCTTAACGAACTAAATACACACTTCTCTAAATCTTCTCCTCTCAATCCCGTTACTAAATTAGAAACTCTATCTTTTATTGCTTCGCTTCCTTATACCGATATTGTGCCATTTACTTTCACCCCAGTTAATGACGAAGATATCCGCAAAGTCGTCATGTCAATCAAGTCCAAGGCTGTCGGACATGATAATGTGAGTAGAATCATGGTCATTCTCATTCTAGACTGCATTTTGCCTATTGTGTCTCATATTGTCAATACTTCATTGCTCTCTGGGGTATTTCCATCCTGTTGGCGTAAGGCCTTTGTAATCCCTCTTCCTAAAGTTTCAAACCCCAGTGCTCTCAATCACTTTCGTCCCATTTCAATTCTTCCATTTCTCTCCAAAATTCTCGAGGCAGTTGCTCACAGACAATTATCTAGTTTTATTAATCGTAATGTACTACTATCTCCTTTTCAATCTGGCTTCCGCCCTGGACATAGCACCACTACTGCTCTCCTTAATGTCATCGAAGACGTTAGACATGGCATGGAATCAACTAAGGTTACAGTGTTGGTGCTCATCGATTTTTCAAACGCTTTTAACGCGGTTGACCATGATCTACTCCTTGCAATTCTAAGGCACTTGCGGGTATCGTCTAGTGCAACTGAGTGGTTTTCGACTTATCTCTCGAACCGTACCCAGGCTGTAAAAGGCAAACGGTCATTATCTGATTGGTGCGATCTAAATACTGGAGTGCCCCAAGGTGGTATTCTATCTCCCCTGCTGTTTTCTGTCTTCATCAACCTTATAACGACTAATCTTCTCAGTTCTTACCATTTGTATGCTGAAGACTTACAAATTTATTCCCAAGCAGACGTCAGTGACGTTAACTCTGCTATCTCACTGATTAACGATGATCTGAACCACATCGCTGACTGGTCTAGTAGATTTGGCATATGTGTTAATCCCACTAAATGCCAGGCTATAATTTTGGGCAGTCAGCGGCAACTTTCTAAGCTCCCAGCCATCTCTGTTGCTCCGATCCTCTTCGATGGTGAGCACATTCCCCTCTCCAAGCAGGTCAAGAATCTCGGTTTAGTTTTAGACTCTAACCTGGCATGGAATGGTCAACTTTCGGAGGTAAGTCGGAAGGTCACTGGTACGTTGCGCAACCTTTATAAATTTAAAAACATTCTTCCAGTAAGTACCAAAAAGTTACTTGTGCAGGCGTTGGTGTTACCTCTTATTGATTATGCTGATGTGTGCCTCACGAACATCACACAAGAGTCCCTCAACAAACTTGATCGTCTCCTTAATAATGGTATACGGTTCATTTTCGGTCTTCGAAAATACGATCATGTTTCATTATTTCGCCGTCAGCTTAACTGGCTTCCTATTCGTAGTCGCAGATCCCTCAGGATCCTTTGCTGTCTGTTTTCTATCCTGTTCGAGCCTTCTACACCAGGATATCTCAAAAGTAAATTCATTTTTCAAACTCCCCGTCCAGGCTGTGAACTTCGTTCCTCTCGAACTCTCAAACTTTCCATTCCTTCGCACCATACTGGTTTCATGTCTAATTCGTTCGCTGTTCAGGCATGCCGTCTCTGGAATTCACTCCCTCTCTCTATCAGACAAGCCCCAAGCAAGATAGCTTTCAAGTGTATGCTGCGTAAGCATCTGCTGGAACAAGAGCTCGAATAGTTCATCCATCATCCCATGTTGTAGACTTTCGTATATATTTATATATATTATATATATATATATATATTATATTAGGTATATATCTGTATATATATATCATATTATAGTGTGTAAATGTAGGTATATGTATTTTTGTATAAACAGTGATATAATATTTTGTATTTACTTGTACTCTAGATCCTCTCTGTACCATCAGATTTCTGATTTGCACCCACTTCTAGTATCTCTGTTTGGCCCTATGGTTGACTGGTAGAGAATGCCATTTGGCATTAAGTCCGCCATTTGTACTGACTTTTGTTTTGTGCAATAAAGTTTAAATAAATAAAATAAATAAATAAATAAATACTTCTTAGTACCTTTTCCACATGCTAGGAATAACGTGATTCGCTTTCAACGATACGTTCCTAGTGCTGTATAGCTTGTTCAAGACTTGGCCTGTTAAACAGGTTAAACTAGGCATGTGCGACCTAGTTATTTCGTTTTCAGACATTTGATACTCATACATATCTAATGGGCATCAAATTTGTGAAAAATAAGCGTATATTTCTTAAATTATCATTGGTAGATCTGGTTTATGAGACGTAATAACAACTTAGGGGCTCTGTGAGCTATAATACCTTGTGAGTCTGTTCCGAAAAACGTTTTTTTTTTCGTTTCTCGCATATCAATAAGAAATAAGAATTTAAGGGTGCCTCACTGGAGCGTAGCGGGGATAGATAATAATTTAAAGTGGACTAATCACAGCTTAGGCAGAATCAATTTTCCATTACACAATGCGTTATTCCTGGATACGGTGCGCATTGTCAGAAGGCTCCTCCTCCTGCGGCAATATTGACCACTCTGCTACAAAAAAGTAAAAACACACAGTATACCGCCAGGTGACAACCAAATCTCACTATTCTTCAAAACCTCGTATCTAGATTGTAAATTGATACTCAGATACGAGCTTTGTTGCGACTGAGACAGACGATATCAGTCGAAGCAGCACTCACGGCATATCATGCCTATGTGGCATCGGTACTAAGTTACGGGTTGCTAGTGTGGGGCAACTCCGTAGATATTGAGAGAGCCTTCAGACTCCAAAAAAGGTGTGTTCGTGCTTTGGATAATGCTTGGTTCCTGGAGAGCTGTAAACCTTTATTTAAAAAATTCAATATACTCCCACTTCCGTGACTATACATAAAAGCCGCTTGTCTACTAGTTAAGGATAATCCACAGTATTTTAGTCATCGTTCAGAGACCAGTAAAAGACATCAAAGAGCTCAGTACCGAAACCTAATATATCAGCCTCCTTGTCACACGTCCATGTACAAGAAGAATTGCTACAATATGTGTATTCTTCTATATAATCATTTGCCAGATGACATTAAAATAGAAAATAAAATTGTGTTTCGACGTAAATTGTCTAAATGGCTTCAAGATAATTGTTTTTATAGCATTAAGGAATATTTGAAATATGTAATTGAACTGTATATGTATTATTTATATTCTAGATTTGGAAGATCCTGATGTTTTTGTTTCAAATTACATTTTAATATAATGTTAAATAATTTGCACACCTGCATGCAGGTTGAATTCGCATGTACATTTATTGTAGCCTTAAGATCTTGTAACCGTATTCTTGCAAATAAATATAATTAAAATTTGAATTTGAATTGTGAGTTTTGGTTGTGAACAGATGATCAAGGAATAAATAAATAAATTTTCGAATATTAATAAGAATAAGAATTTAAGGCTCCCTCACTGGAGCGGAGCAGACATAATATGTAAAATAGACCAATCGCATTCCTCAGATTTAAATGCGATTCTTTTGGGCTTCATAAAGACGCAGCCTGATTGGTTCATTTTCTCCGCTACGCTTCAATGGACAAGCAGCCTAAAGAATCGTATACGCTAAATATAAAATGGTGTTCAGTATTTTATGACACCCTAGACCCTAAGTGGGATTTTCTACCCACTACGCGGGGAGAAAATCGCACTTCCTGGTCAAGGCAAGACGTCAAACTTTAGACAAACTACGGGCGGTAATTCGTAAAGCCCAGATCGCATACTTATGGCGCATATTACCACATTCACTGCCAACGATTTCATAGCGCTACGCGCATAGCCGATGACATGGGGAAATGCGTATGTAGCGAAAATTTACTACGAGCACAGCGCCCACGGAGCCACAGCGCCACGGGTTCCCGGTGTTGAATGTGTTAAGCACAAATACCTGCAATCTGGGACCTCCACGAATATACCGCCCTAGGTATGTAATGTACTAATAAAAATCCAGAGAGCAATGCTTGGAGTTTCTTATGGGTCTTCACAACGCAACTGCATAAAATAGTATAATGTCCAATATTAAGAAAACGAAATACTTATATTTATCGACTTTCCTCTGCTCCTTGTCCTACATTGCTACTGATTGGAAACGTTCTCCATTATGGTGATTAGGCGGCCCTCTAATTAATTCCTAATTACACAGAGGTGTCGGGCAAAATTTGAACAGGATTATTAACAATCTCCTAAAAGCATATTCTATGTAAATTCATAAGCGTACCTTGGAAAGGTGTATTTTAAAGGACCCTTCCGTAAGGCGGGACAGTGGAATTTTAAGAGGATCGGAACTAGGATGCTATTTACAAGGTTATTATTAGTTTTAATAGAAACTTAGTCGTAGGCTCGTTTCGGTATGGCTATCAATAGAAGTGTATCGTCAGTTACTTTATCAATAGAACAAATGTAAGTGACTAATGATTGTAACACCATACCTATGTGACATTTTCAATCAAAAATGTTGTCCCTTCACCGTAAAGATGCATTGACAGCTTCTTGGTATAAAGATGCATACCAATTTCATTCTATTAACACCACAAATGTTGATAATATATATACTGCAAAGACAGGTAAATTAGGTAGACGGTAATAAGCGTAAGTTTACCACTGACATATTCTTTGATACTCTTTAATTTCACTTTGATGACTTCATAGGCGTTGACGTTTCTACTAATGTTATTTTGTGTCCAAGAATTTCTGACTATATCGCTACTTTGTGATGCAAGTGTTTTTAAATAAATGTCAAATAAAGTTACAACAAACACCTACTATTGAAACAAAATCTAGAAGAACACGTATAAATAACTTGAGTTAGACTACATTGTAAGTAGATGACTAAAGAAAATTCTTGGTTTTTGAAATGTTTCTCAACTTGTTTGTTTCTATTGAAATATTACTAACTTTAATGAATTAGACTAGTTAGTAGCGTCGTCGTTCATTATGATCAGTTCTTTCGGGGGCTTCCAGTGTATTGAGTAAGTGGCCAGTCTTGAAACATCAATACTTTGCTCTTCAGCACCATTTTAACAACCGGAGTCCTTCCAGCACAACGATTACATAAGACAAAACAACCATGCCCAGTGCGCAGTCTATTGAGGTTAGACTCTTCAAAGGGGAATTCAACATCAACCGCGAGTGGATGAGATCATGGAGGGCGATTTGGGATGGTTTTGGCTCGGAGATTGTCCCGGGTGCTAAAATTGAGGGTTCTGTGCTGCCAAGGCCAACACAGTTTGTTTCTATTAACATAAAACAAGATATAACGACGCAAACATTCAAGCTATAAAAATCTACGCCACTGCTCTTGGTGTGCTCTATAAATAACCGCATCTATTATCATCTAATAAAATGAAAGGTCACAATAATCTACACTGACCCGTCCTGAACTATGAAGACATCGACCCACGTGTTAACGAAAGGTCAAGGTCAGGTATCGTATTTCTGAACGCATTTTACAAAGGTCAGGGGATGAGGGGGCGATCTGACTAAACTTATTGTGGCGACATGTGATTTGAATATTTGTGAACGATGTGGAAAGTGTGGAAACGTTACAACTTTATGGACACTGTTTGTGGGTTCTGGCATATTTAGTATCGCGTAGTAATTTATTCTCACAAAATACCTAGATTATTAATTATCATAGCTACTCCAAGCTATTTAAAGAAGAGCAGAAAGAGCTCTGTTTGCTCGGAGAATCCCTGCGATATGAAATTAGAGATGATAAGATTAGTAAGACAACCGATCCATTTCATGATTTTCTTTCAATTCTCTTTAGCCTCAGCTCGTAAAGAGCTCTTCTGTTAATGCGTCAGTTGGTCGGTCTATCGCAGCAGTGAACAGCCACTTTTCCATCATGTCGAAGTAGCAACTCGCAACCTTACTTGTCATAACACCTTACTAGACGGACCTAGTAAAATATCTTGTGTACTACGTATTTATTTCTGAACGCGTTTTACAAAGGTCCCCAAATAAGGGAGCAATCTGACTGATTGGTGCCAACATGTGATCTGAATATTTATAGCCAGCGGGAAAACGTTACAACTTTATGAAGACTGGTTTTGGCATATTTAGTACCTCTGAGTACTTTATTCAGATTCGTAAAAAACATCTTTAAAAACTGTATTAGAAGCCCAATGTCGTTCCAAAAGTAAAGGACTACCTAGCTTTGTCTGCGAGATCGAATAAAAATGAAAGAAATGGCAATCGCAAAGCAACCGAACAAAGCAAAGAACTCCAAAACATACGTAGCAGTTGCTCATGAATGCGGTATGTATAGTGCCGGTGAGACAGACTAGTCGATGAATGACGACCGCGCGTCGGAAGATGCAGCGAGGCTAGGCCGCTCATGTGGTGGACTGGCGGTCTTTTCAGAGCGCTGCATGAGGGCGTGGCTCCACTGAAGTGGAGTAGAGTCGACCAATCACAAAAGTGAAGCAGAACTGAGGTACAGATTTCAACTTAGGTGATTGGTCTATTCCGCACGTCTCCACTCCGCCTCGCTTCAATAGAGACGCACCTTAAGGCTAGAGGAGTCCACGGGTTGCGCAGGATCAGCCAAAGTCTGTCTGTTTTTAGGAAGTCTATATGTCCAGTAGTACAGACACCTTTCGGCTTCTTTTGTTTATGAGGATATCTTAATTTATTTTAGTTATTCTTATGCGGTGCGGCAGTAGTACATTGCATCAATTTCTTTATCTCTTTCTGCACTGAGCTCTTTACTGAAACATTACTCGTTGGTGCCTTACTTTGATCAGTTCATCGTAATTAAATAGAGAATGGCCTGATTTAATGTGATCACTGATCGGGATCATTTTTTAATCTTGAAAATCCTTGGAAATTTAACACACCCAACGGAACGAAAAGAAATGAAACAGAAAGAATGAAAACTTAGCAGATTTTTATAAGGGTGCGCAAAGAAAGCAAATGATATTTTGATATCAGTTTAGTTTCTTCACAAGTGAATGCTCACGGTGAACACACTTAAGCTTACTAAATACCGCTGAAAGAAAAATTATACGGTTAAAAATTCTACGTATTTCTTATCACTTCAAATGTTTTGTAAAATAAAGTACGGCTCTAGCAATTTGTTTACAAAAAAAATAAGATAATATCCAAAGAAACCTTTCGTGAGACATATTAAAATCCATATGAAACGTAAGTAAACCAACTTACGCTCGACATGTTTCGTATCGTTTCCCGATTCATCATCAGGAGCGATCCGATCAGTCGCGGCGGCGGCGGCCAATCGAACGATTATATACGATATGAGATGGACATTACTCTTATAAGAAATTGTGTATTTTTACTACATTCTGCCTAGCTCGAAACATTTATTCATCATTAGCAATATCTACACACTAATTGTATAGGTTATAGTTTGAACAACGTTTATTGTTTGTTTTAGGTCGGTATTCAATTGAATTTTAGAAATGTTCCCTATCATTCTTTCCAAGTAATACAAAACTTGGTATCCTAAAATCTTCATCAAAGGAAAGGAATTTTCGTAAATGTCCTAGGATTTTCAGCCTAACAACCTACGTTTCTAAATTCTCCCGAACAAACAAAGTGGAAGGGCGACTGACAAATTACTTACGCGTCTTCCTGGCAAGAAAAACAGTCGTCAAGCGTTAAAAGGCAATCGAGTTTTTCCGGAATTCGGAGTTAAGGACGTAGTTTTTCTTCGACAATGATTTAATCATCGTTCCAAGAAATGTGACTTATTGGTTTTTACTTGAATCGGGTAAAAGTATTTTCTCAAATATGCAATGAAATGTTATAACAGGGTTCGCATCATCACGTTTCGGGCGGAACAACTCGAGAGATTTGTAAAGGAATTTCATACAAAAGTGAAGTATTTTTTTTAAACATGGCGTCTGTGTTGATGGAAAGGCTAAACAGCTGGATTATACATATATATATATATATATATATATATATATATATTTTATTTTATTGCATATGTTTGAGAAAAGCAATATAGTACATGCCTGTTGTATACTTGACCTTATGGCAACATAATTTAATAAGTGTAAAACTTACCTTATCTAGAAGAAGACCAAGTGTCATGTCAATTTTAAATTGTTATATTTGTTATACTTCAAGTACAGGATTAAAACGCAAACTAAACATTCGATTAATGATTTGTTTATAATACAACATTTCTGGCGACGAAGAAGGAGCCATGGCTGAAAGTGAACGTTTTGAACGGTTTCACTTTGATATTTTCAATTCCGAAAATGAAAATTGGGATTACTACATCCAACGTTTTGAAATCGAGTTGCAAATACATGGACTTGATGGAGCCGCTGCGGAAAACAAACGTAAGCAACTACTCCTTTCTCGAATTGGACCAACAGCCTTCAAGGTACTAGTGGACTACTACAGACCTATCAGCGTTACCAGTAAATCTTACGATGAATTGAAAACGGTTCTTAATGAGTATTATGGTAAAAAGACGTACGTTCTATCCGAAAGGGTTGCATTTGCAACCAGATTCAGAAACACAGACGAATCAATCTCACAATACATTCTTGAACTAAGATCACTAGCGGGGTACTGTGAATTCGGAAGCACACTTGAAGAACGCATAAGAGACCAGCTAGTGATAGGCATTAACAATAACGCGTGGCAACAAGAACTCATCAAACAACACCCAACAAACACCGCTAAACTCACTGATGTCATTGCCACAGCAAACACACTTGAACAAGCTGAGCTTCAAAGCCGACGTTTAACAAACAACACCCCGAATTTTGCTGAACAACAAACCATCAATAAAATAAAAACGAATAAACAACGAAATTTACAAAATTCAACTAACAACAAAAAATGTATATTTTGCGGTAATAATTACCATGCAAATATGAATGATTGTCCTGCAAGAGGAAAGCGTTGTAACGCTTGCGGTAAAGAAAATCATTTCTCAAGTGTTTGTATTACCAGCGGCAGGCTCAAGCTAAAACAAACTAACATAACAAGACAAATAACAACCAGAGGAACAAATAGCAGTAATAATGAAGTTTCCGATGATCAAAGCGTACACACCTTTGCTTTGAAATTGCATAACCCAATAACAAAAATCATGATACCAACTCACCTCAACACAAAACCAGTAGAAATGTTATATGATCCTGGAGCGGTTCATTCTGTGATTGGCAGAAACCTATGGAAAATCATTGGATGTCCCCAACTCAAAAAGTGCAAGAGCCTCATAGCCTATACGGAGGTACAAATCGAAACATTAGGAATTTGCGAAATAACAGTGAAAGCTTTTAACACCGAGAAGGTCCTAACTGCTTACGTTACTCAACGAAACGACATTCCTCTTTTCGGACTGGATTGGTGCCTAGAATTTAAACTACCAATGCCCCAAGGAGCCAGGTTATGTAATATTAAAACCTCAAAGGCTATATCTCCATCTTCAAGGGATCCTGACTATAACATTGAAGTTCAAAACATCCTTGAGGAATTTAAACCACTTTTTGACAACAAACTTGGAACTATAAAAGGGCATAGTGCGAAGATCCACATATCAGACGACGTAAGACCCAAAACATTTCGGCCTCGACCGGTGCCACTTGCCCTGCGTGAACAAGTAAACAGAGAGTTAGAACGACTAGTACAAGAAGAAGTTCTGGAACCAGTTGACACAATGTCAACACCTATTGAATGGGCATCTCCTATAGTCATAGCCATTAAGGCCAATGGAAGTATTCGTATTTGTGCAGATTTTAAAGTAACAATTAACCAACATGTCCAAATCGATGATTATCCACTTCCTAGATTTGAAGAGATTACGTCCAAATTATCCGGAGGACAACTGTTTACAAAAATCGATCTTAAAGACGCTTACTTGCAACTTATGATACATCCAGAGTCAAGAAAATACTTAACCATAGCAACACACAAAGGCTATTTCCGCTACAAACGTTTACCTTTTGGCATATCCTTTGCACCGGCTGTGTTTCAACGAACAATGCACCAAATCCTCAGCGGTATAGAAGGAGTTGTGTGCTACCTTGACGACATTCTCATAACTGCTCCGACATTGCAAGAACACCTAAAACGAGTAAGAACAGTACTACAGAGATTACAGGATGCTGGAGTAAAAAGCCAAATTACAAAATGCGCTTGGTTACAGGAAAGTGTCACTTTTCTTGGACACAAAATAGACGTCAATGGCTTACACCCAACAGAAGAAAGAATTAACGCGATCAAGGAAATGCCACTACCAACGAATACAACCGAACTTCGAGCCTTTTTGGGTTCACTAACGTACTATGGGCGCTTTATAGATGGTCTCCACATTCGGTGCGCCCCATTGTATAGACACTTAAAGAAGAATCAAAGATGGAATTGGACTGATGAAGACACAAGAATAACAAACGAGCTAAAGAACATCCTCGCTTCTTCTGACACTCTTGTACATTACGATGAGAACAAACCTATATTTGTTAGCAGTGATGCGTCAGAGAAGGGAGTTGGAGCAGTATTATTTCACAAGATTAACAACATAATGAGGCCAGTAGCATATGCCTCGAGAACACTTTCCGACATTGAACAGCGATATTCAACAATAGACAGAGAAGCATTAGGAATTGTGTATGCAGTTACGAAATTCCATCAATATCTTTACGGTAGAAAATTTAACTTGTTGACTGATCACAAGCCTTTGGAAAGGATTTTCAGCCAAGATCGAGAAACACCCAAGATTGCGAGCAACCGGCTACTTAGATGGGCAATGATCCTAAACAGCTATGAATACTCTATTCACTATTTATCGGCCAAGGAGAACACACCAGCTGATGCGCTGTCCCGTTTACCATTGAAAAGCAGTGATACGACAATCGAAGAAAGAACTGGGCTACCACAATTCGCCCATCTACTCCACTTGAGGCTTGAGAATATCCCCATCACAAAACACGAGCTTCAGATACAAACTAGCAGGGACAAAACACTTAACATTATCAAAGGTTACATCACAACGCACTGGCCAGATAAAAAGGATCTGCCTAATGAGTTCCACACCTATTATGAAAAAAGAGACCAGATGTCTTATGAAGAAGGGATCGTACTTTGGAACGGGAGATTAATCATCCCCAACACTCTCCAACGAAAGATACTAGAAATGTTACATGATGGTCATAACGGCATCACCGCAATGCAATCGCTGGCACGTCTACATGTGTATTGGCCAAATATTGACAAAGACATCCTAACTTTCTCAAAAGAATGCAACCTATGTCAACAGTCGAGGAGCAACAGTGAGGAAGCTCCTGTATTCCCATGGGGGATACCAGCAGAACCGTGGCATAGACTCCATGTGGACTATGCGGGACCATTTTTGGGACACATGTGGTTAATAATTGTGGACGCATATACGAAATGGCTAGAAGTCATACCAATGAAAACAACGACATCCGGAGCAACGATACAAAGATTGAATAACGTATTTGCTACTTTTGGAACACCTAGGTATATAGTGAGCGATAACGGGCCTCAATTTTCTTCAGACGAGTTTGCAAATTTTTGCCGAGTTTCAGGCATCACACACATCAAGACAACACCATACCACCCAAAAACAAACGGATTAGCAGAGCGAGCGGTGCGCACTTTCAAAGAACGAATGCTAGCTAGCGACAGACACATTGAATTACATGCACGTCTTAACAGTTTCCTTCGAGGATACCGTAACACTCAACGACGGTCAACAAACCGGTCGCCCTATGAGATGATGTTTGGGAGGCCAATGCGAACAAGTTTTGACCTATTGAAACCAAACGTGATGGAAAACCTGGAGAAGGCACGCCTATACCAACAACTGCGGCCCCCCAACAAAGTGGGTGTACCTCCCGCATACAGACCAGGAGATGAGGTTTGGGTAAACAAACCGACTGGCAGAGGATCCGATCCTGGGACGATCGAAAAGGTTAACGGACCTTATTCTTATGAGGTAGTGATGGCGGATGGAGTTCGTAAACGCAAACATGCTGACCAACTCCGCCAGAGATTTTCACAGAGAACAAAGATGATAGATGGCAAACAACAGGCTAAACATGGCCAAAACGCTCGAGACATCCAAGCAGAGCGACCGAAATCTGAGCCAACATCGAAAATGAAACAGAAAATCAAGACTTTTACATACTACAAGCGTGATACTTCCAACCAGGAACAGAGCGGTGACCACCACCGAGAGTCGACACCGGTGGCCTCTACGAGCAGACGCCACCCAGATGGTTCCGATTGCGGACCAACACCGGGAACATCAACAAATGCGGACCACCTTGACAGTGCCGCATCACAAATGTCACCACAGGCTACCGGCCAGGAGACTACAACACCTGCTGCCCAACCGGAACTCCAGTCACCGCGCCGGTCTAAACGTAAAATCAAACCGCCGGCACGTTTCGGATTTTTAGGTTTTTAGGGTTATTAGCTATTGTTTGTGGGTGGAGGGGTAATGTTGTATACTTGACCTTATGGCAACATAATTTAATAAGTGTAAAACTTACCTTATCTAGAAGAAGACCAAGTGTCATGTCAATTTTAAATTGTTATATTTGTTATACTTCAAGTACAGGATTAAAACGCAAACTAAACATTCGATTAATGATTTGTTTATAATACAACAATGCCTAGCCGTGAAAAGGGCTTGCCGGCTTCGTATCATTATATTTACTCACCCGGCAAGCCCATTTTTCCCGGCGTCTGCACTAATTTAATTTAATTTGAAAGGGAATGGAAACATTTCTTGCTGAAAATGGAGTATAGGATTTTAAAATTCTAAAATTGTATTGATAATCAGTTTTCTATGGAAAAGGGTATTTTTTTACAAGAACAATATTACAGCGCGATGCAACAGCGTGGCGGCAGCCATACAGCGCCATCGGGTGCTAAAATATTTTTTGTCCTCTCATCACTACAAAACGGCTGAACGGCGTAGCGAAAGTCTCGACGTAGCGAAAGCCTTCGATAAGGTTTGGCAAAACGGTCTAGTATACAAGTTATACGAGGTAGGTATGCCAGACAGACTAGTACTCACATTATACGAGATTACTTAAGGGATCGAAGCTTCGGCTACCGCGTTGAGGAAACGTACTCGGACCCTCACCCCATCCGCGCTGGCGTCCCGCAAGGCTCAGTGCTGTCCCCCACTCTCTACTCTCGGTTCACGAATGACATTCCCAGGCACCCCAAAGTGCATCTGGGGTTATTCGCTGACGACACCTGTCTCTATACGACTCATTGTAAGCCTACTCGTATTCGTCGATATCTCCAGGAGGTAATCAGCAGCCTAGGCCAATGGTTCTCTCGCTGGCGTATCGAGGTCAATCCCGAAAAGAGCGCAATTATCTTCCATCCTACGAAAACAACATGTGCACGTAGGTTGGATCCTGTTAGGTTATTTGACCGACCGACAGTTAAAAAACTATACGGACAACATACGCTGAAGCCAGATAGGCCCCAGAAAATCGTAGCACTAAAAACCGTTATCCAAGACACTTCGCAATCGTCGAGGTCTCTTAAATATAAGTCCTATGTTCCACGCGGCAAAAGTCGTTTTTACTAGTGTCCTTTCTAATGAAATACGAGGTGGTCGCAGTGACTGGATTTTTGCTTGGTCTAAGCAAGCGCGGTTAAGTACACGTCCGTTGAAGCGTAAATATAAATCCAACCAAGCGTTAACTTTTATATAAAACTGGATAGGACCAACGGAAAATCTCCGTTATTTTAAAGGAGACTTAGTTATTTGAACCGTGTCGTTGCCGAGCTTTAAGAATAGCCCTGAAAAAAAGAAACATGTGTATCTGTGTGTCTGTCTACTCTGTCTGTGGCATAGTAGCTCCGAAACGGGTGGTCTGATTTGAATGCGGCTTTTTTAATCGAATGCCTTATCGGTCGAGATCGCTCTTAGCTAAGTTTGGTTGGAGTCGGGGGTTTCATAAATTAAGAAATAAGGTTATTCTAGAGTATGCTGGAAGGTGCTCTAGAAGACGAATATCGGAATCGTTGAAAAAATCAGGGGCTCAATTCGACCAATTTTCGAGATATCTCCGTTACCTCGCCATCTGGTACTTTTGACGTGACGCCAACCCAGTCACATTAAGTTTGCGTCTCCTTTGTATGTGATGGCATATTTATCAAACGCATACTTACCTTGTATGAAATTTGCATATTTTTGTCTGTAATATCTTTACCTTGCATTTGGACGGGTCCCTTATTCATGTATTTTCTCTAGTTGCTGAGGAGTGCATTTCAGTCATTCGTTTATGTTGCCCATATTTAAGCAAAATTATAATTGAAAATTAATGTTAAATAAAGGAAAATGTTAAATGAATTAACAACAAAGTTGTGAAATGACAGATCTCCTTAGCTCTCTCTCAAACAGTAATGCTGTGTGCTCAGATATTGACACCAGGGGCCTATGATGGTTACGTTTATCGCGTGATAAATAAGTGACAAAGCATTTGTCACTTCACTCTCACATTTTGTCAAAACGTGACGAATGCTTTGTCACTTATTTATCGCGTGATAAAAGCAGTTCAATAAACCACAAAGCAGATGCGTTCTTATGTAACGAACCATTCTCCGAAACCTGGAACGCTTTCAACTATACAATTCTTTTTAACCCCTGCGCTAGGCTTGCATCACAGCGGGTAGATGGAGGACAGTAAACTAACGATAGAGTAGGTATTGTAATTCGAGCACTTTACCTACAGCATATTGTTGTATACATAATCATAAATAATTTACGTTCGTGATTAGCTAGGTTAGGATTGCAACGACAATTTACATATTTTTTTAACTAATTTGTTTATTCGTTTTTATTACGTATTCCTACAACATAACGGGATGAAACGAAAGCAAAATGAGGATTATACAACGTGTCGGGACGAAGATTAGTTCACATAAAACGCAATGGAACAAACTTTCCATAGCGTAGCGTAGCTGTTTATTAACCGAGCGAGAGAAGCGAGCGAAGCGTCTCTGCTTCAGCTAGGCCAAAAATAGTTCGTATGTCGGATGTACAGATGTATTACGTTTATCCAGATTTTCAGCTGTTTTCGCCCAGAAGCCGCATTTATCAACCGTCCTCGTAAAATTTACTTAGCAGGTTCAATAAATACCTTAAATTTGCGTACCCAAGTCACATCTTTCAATATACAGGGTTCTCGTGAGGAATCCAAATGCTTTTAACAGCGGATTCCTGAGGTCGTATGGAGTAAAAAATGTTATATGAACCTATGTCGAAATATGATTTTTAACTTTTTTTATATTTTCATACATAATAAATAAATTACCTTTACTTCACCAGTAAAACAATGCTTTAGAACGAGCTGGCGACGTTTGTTATTGTTATCTCTTTTCATTAAAAGGGGAGTCAATGTCATAAAGAAGTTTTCTTGTTGGGCAATGTTTTTTTCAAAACAGGCTTTACTTAAATATGCGATCTAAACTCCTTACTCATGAATCTTATGATTTATCTAATGGGTGCTCTACACTCTCTTTTAATAACTTTGCTATTAAACTCCATGGATTATGATTATAATACAGACTGGCCACTAAGAAATACCCTTTACTCGTTTCTGTTATAACTACTTTTGACAATGACTCCAGTCATATGACAAGTCATTGTTGTGATTGATTTTAACGGTGTTACGTATGTAATCTCATTATTACAAATAATAATTACATTAGCCATCGAATAAATTGCGGTGTCTAGCTCACGCAGTCAACCTTTATAACAACTGAAGAAAAATATGTTTTTGAGTACTCCACGGTGCAAAATATCACAAGGGTGGTGTAAAACTGAAAAAGATTTTGCGGATTCTAGTTCAGCAGCCGTGGATTCCAATGAACTGCACGTAGCTGATACAGTAAGAAGCATACAGCAATTGTTAAGAATAATCATACTGCTTGTAGTGTAATAAATAAATAATTTGATTAATGATGGTGTTTGTTTATTTAGGGAATTAGTAACATGATGTTTATTGTAAACTTTAATCAAATAAATTAGGTAATAACAAAGTATTAAATAAATATTACATATGACCAGTAAAAAACAATACCTTTATTAACCATTTAGTTTTCAAGGTTTTAACTAGATAACGCAGTTCTCACAACTTAAGCTATCGTTTTTCCACCATCAAAAGGAATATCAAAACCGGCTTCATACTGTGCAAATCTGTTGTACGAAGACTATCGTTCTAGGCGTATTTATGCTAAGACTCTACATAATTAATTTCTTAACTGAATTTGTGAAGGAAATTTGTGATGATTGACACATAAACAATGATCGTGACAGAAACGGTTTTCAATAGTCAACGTTTGTCAGATAATGTGACGGTCTCGCAACATCGCAATGATAAAGATGATTTACACTGGAGATGTTTTAAAACAAAAAATGCGAATATCTCGAAAACTAAGCCGATTTCGGCTTACTTTATACGACATTTTATTTTCTACACATACTCAGGAATGCGCTGGTGAAATCATTTGGATTCCTCGCGAGCACCCTGTATAATATATATCATTATAATTTTTTAGTTTTTTTTTTCTTTGGGGTATGACATATAGAGCTCATTATATTCATATAACTTTTTGTCAAGTCAGTTTTTCGTTTCTTTTTATATGGCGAAGAGATGGGGCTTGAAAATGTAAAAAAGTCATATTTCTAAAATAGTATCTATATAAAGGTTCTATAAAAACAAGTACATTTCAGCCATTTCGAAAAATTATCGCGAGGTCTACACCTACAGCTCACAAAACCACTTGTAATTTTATAATTTATTCATATCCTACTGTTAAAAATACAATCGCTATGCTCTTGCAGTGGAGTATAGCTGGCGCCAGGTGCTTCACATCAAAGGTAATGATATAAAGTGATAGTAGCGCCGGCCACCCGTGAAGCCCGATTTGGCTATTTGATACATTCTGTATTTATCTGCAATATTGGTATGAACTAGTAGAATCTATTTGTATAAAAAATTAATTATTAAAATTAGTTTTATTAGTTTATAGTCTGTCACTCAACGAATAAAACGAATTACAGCCTATCTTGACCAATCGTATACACAAACGAAACGTCAAAGATGATCGTAGATGATAATTATTTTTTATTAAAGCAGTAACGTTTGCTAACGTAAACCAAATGTTTACAATGAAGCGAAAAATTGAAAAATTTAATGGTTCGGACAGGATTCGAACCTGCGTTTCGCTTCATTGTAAACATCATAGATAATGGCTGAAGGTTAGAAATTCTGATGGCTGATGTTAAATTCTAAAGCGTATACTGTAGTTTATATTAATAAAATTAATTCAATATGTCATGAATAGAAGGAAAAACATAAAAAAATTAAAGTGTTTTCAGAATCCTCATGATTTAACAAAACAATAATTATATGATAACCGCGGACTCAAACGCACTTTTTCACGGTGAAATGGCACAAAACTTATTGTCTCCATACAAATATTGCTACCTACCCATTAACATAACTAATGACGTCACGACGAGGTGGCCATTTGTATGGGGCGTTTTTAGCGCTCCATAGGAATGTTGAACTTTGACGGCCATTTCTGACCTTTAGAGCAGATGTACTTAGTCCCATATAGACATTTCATCCCAATAAAAAAAGAATCGATTGACATCCTCAAAAGAAAATTTTCGTTATGCCTATTATACTTTTTACTTAATTGCATTGGTGACGTCGCTATCAAAGGTGAAAATGAAGGACAGCGTTTTAAGACTTTTAAGCATTTCAAAATACAGAATAAAAATCATATTTTCAGTTACCCATATTCTACTTTTATGAACTCAAAAATATATATTTACGTTTCATATGTCAAAATGCTATACGAAATAAACATCCGTTTAATACAATTTAACATGAGTCAACTAGCCTATTTAGGGTTAGAGATAGCCTACTTAGACAAAAAAACATATTTTCCAAATAAGTTCATTTAAATGACGAAGGTCTGAGGTAGGTTGGTAAAAAACTTAAAAAAAATAAAACTGAATAGAAATATATACCGAATTCTCATTTATGAAGTCGATTGGAAACAAATTTTATCAGCAAATTGCTGCCATTCAAAGTTATTCTGAATCTGAAATTATTGATGTCTGTCTGGGAATAAGATATACGAAATATACTGAAACAAGTCAAACAAAGGTCATATTACGCAACGAAATAACTTATCCTCCTGTAACATTGTTTATTTATATCGTGCCCGAAATACTCATAGTAATATAGACAATTATATCCATCGAGCCTCACCGGGATAATGTGTGAACCGCTGTAAGCTTATTTATACCCTTGTCTTCCAAAACGACATAAGCGACCCAGTTTTCATATTAAATTATGCCCTTTTTGTTAACAGCAAGTTTTGACCCAATCGGTATCGGTGACCCGCTTGCTTCTAAAACGTTTCTACAAATAGCTAAGTCAACCCTCGTAAGGGATAGGGTTGCGGAATTTTCTATACTTATGATACAAATAGTAATTCAACCCTGTTATTTTGGATGTCTAGAAAGTGCTTATCCCAGAATTAGGTTAAACTAGCGACCCGCCCCGCCTTCGCACGGGAGCAATGCTGATAAATGTATTATATGTACATACACAACTTCCTCTTGAAATGCCTTAACTATTAAATAAAACACATCAAAATCCGTTGCGTAGCTATAAAGATCTAAGCATACATAGGGACAGACAGCAGGAAGCGACTTTGTTTTATACTATGTAGTGATTTGTATACTTACTAACAAAAAGGAATCAACGCGTCAATTACCTAGCATATACCTGCGCTTACCAGCGCAATGCACCACCTTCATTCGGCGCGCGTTCCTGGCCAGTCGTAGCGCCGCGCACGAGTCAGTCAGTCGCGTCGCCACACGTTAGCAGTAATTACGCAATTATGATCGTTATCAATATCATCATCAATTCATCATTGTTGTTATCTCAATCGAAGCAATTTGACAGAAATAGCGAGTTTTCCGGTTACTTAATTATTTAGAACACAGTAACATCTATCAAATTTTATCAGCACGATGCAGAATTAAACATTTCTTTGTCCGTTTCTTACGCCAAAATGGCTTGACCGATTTTAACAAATTTTGGCACAGGAAAAGTTAAATATCCAAAGATAGTCATAGGATACTTTTGACTCCGGTAAGTGTGTTAAGCGTGGCATCACGACCGATCTAAGCATGCAACTCTCAAGGAGCGCCTACTACGTAAGCACGCCATTTTGCTCGAACTATTCGGAGCCGGGGAATTTTACTTTTCATAACAATGGAGTATTATAAGTTTAGGATTGGTACTGTTAGGTGCATAAAGAGCTGGCTGGTAGATGATGGATGCTAGTTCTAATAGAATTAAATAAGGAATTCGACGTATGAACTTTTTTTTTGGTGTGCAATAAAGCATTTTGTATTGTATTGTATTGTATTGTATGATGGAGAGTGTCAGACGATAGAATGATTCTGCTGAGGACGGACGAATATTTGTAGTACAATTGTAAATATGTAAATAAACGACGTGAAGAATAACTATTAGTGCGTTCTCCCTGCCCCATCCCCACATAAATTATGGTATATTATATTAAATTATATAGGTTTTACACGGGAAACCTAAAGCATGATAGCCTGTCATGTCGTTCGAGTGCACTTGAGTGTAAACATAATGGACGCTGATTTCATTATGCAACACGACTAGCTTTTTCACACAAGTAAGTATTTTAATGTGAAAGCTTTTCAAAAATACTTTGGTTCCATCGATGAATTTTAAAATTAACTTAATTAATGTGATGAACGATACTCATGAGTTCCATTATGAAATCGCCAACTTATGGCAACATGAAAACACAATCAAAATTATGCAAAATTTTTGATTGAGGTCAAAAATCATGCATCACATTTTATAATTCTTTGTTGATGTACGAAGTAACAAAGATATTCTAACTATTTGCCATTCCAAGCACCACTATAATTATAAAATACGATAAAAGCAATCAGCATGTCTTATACTCGTAACTTGCAGAAGCAACATTATTAATTAAAAACTTCGGTTCATTAACAACTGCGATGCGCTAAGACTTTAAACAACTGTGTATCAACTAATTGCATTGGTTCAAAGGAAACGGCTGATTCTGAAGCGAAAGTTCACTTATATCCACAGTATGATTTTCATCATATATCTCCATTACAATCACTTTGAAATTTACACGTTATGTCTGAAACGCAAGATTGATTTTAATTTGAAACGATGCAATGATAAAACACGTATTTTGAATAAAGCATCAAGTTATTTCCGGATAAATTAGTCTAAGGAAGAAAAGTAAATTGAGCATCAGTTTGTGCAAATTGAAAAGATGCGAGGCAGAGTCTTTTCCATAAAATTTCTACTCGTCGACTGGGGTACTTTGATCCATGGGGGAGCATTGATCATTATTTTAACAAAAAAATCGTTATTTTTCAACCGACTACAAAAAGGTGGAGGTTCTGAATACGGTTATTTTTCTAACAGTGTTGGTTACCTCAAAACTCCGTCATTTATGATCCGATTGGAAAACTACTTTTTTGTTCAAGAGTTCATCATAAAAAGAGTCAAACTCTTGTCGATGTAGCCGTTTTGATATGTTTTTTTTTTTTTTTTTTTTTTTATGTCATAGGGGGCAAACGAGCAAACGTATCGCCTGATGGAAAGCGATTACCGTCGCCCATAAACACCTGCAACACCAGAGGAGTCACAAGTGCTTGCCTACCCGGAGGACGAAGATGGAATGCCTCTATGCTAGTAATTTCACCGGCTATCTTACCCCCACACCGAAACACAACAATGCGAACATTGCTGTTTGGCGGTGGGTTAGCAGGCAAGACGGTAGTAACAATCCGGACGGGCCCTGCACGAGGCCCTACTACTCCAAAAATAATGTAAATGTAGCTGTCTCTATGTACCTATTTTTAAGCACATAACTAAATCATAAAGTTTCAAGTGATTTAATGGACTCACTGATATTCTTCATCGAAAAATTAATCTTAAAAGGTTAGAATTTGTTAGAAGTTAACTTATATTTTTTCTGTAAAGTAAACCTCATTGGTACATTTACATTATGAAATGATAATTTCTAATCTTGCTGCATGAAAATACTCCACATAAAAGCCAACAATATTCAAATGAGAACTCAAAACGGTAATTCGTAAATGGAAAACTTTCATCAAGTCGATAGTTGCTTATTCATGGTAATTAAAAGCATTGTAAATTTTAATTCGGTGGGTTTGTTGTCTGTTTACTTTCCCGAGGCGTACGGTGGTGAAAATTTCCGCTTCTGTGAGCGTCATTTGCATCAGCGTCATTGTCCGTTTAACGTTATTTTTGGCGTAAATTTGCGCTCTGTTGGGCGTGTTCACGTTAGATTGGACATGGTTTTAGGTCATGGTTGTAGCTGAACCTGAAAGATATTCTTGGGTATATATAAACAGGTTAAGAACATTTCGGACCAGCCTCAGACATATTTAAGGAGAGTTTTCGTAGGCGAGCACCTATAGGTAACTACAAAAGTGATCCTTTTAAGCGTGTCACACACTACGCAGATACGATAATATTTTATCTGCGTATAATAACGATACATTCAGTCTAAATCCTTCAAACTGAGTAGACTTGTTTCTATCTGCAGATAAAATACTATACCATATTTATATCGGCAGATAGTATACGTAGATCAATTTATATACGCAGCTAATATCTTTGCCATCTTTCGATATATATGTCGGTGCCCACAGATACTTCACGATAAAATTAAGTTATCTGCGCTGTGTGTGTTAGCTCATTGAATTGTATAGGGAGCGATATTGACAGATATGCGTTCAGATACAGATATCCATACATCGTTATCGCGGGGACAAAATCAACTGAAATAAAGAATAAACGCAACAGAATGTCTATTCAGTAGAATCGAATTAAATGCCTACTCGTTCGCAACCTCTGAGAAGTTCTTGATATCTTATACGAAATTTGTTTTTAAAATGTATAGTTGGTAATTATTAATAATTTATTTTTTGTTCCATTTAAAATTATTATTTTTATGTAAGAAAATGTTGAATTTAATTATAAACAGTTGGTTGAAGTGTGCATTTTTAAGAATGTAGGTCCCGAATTGAGCTATTCAACCCTATTGTGATTTGATAATAAATATTTATCTAACATAATATAATATTTGTTATTATCAAATAAAAATTTAACGTAACTAATACAAGTAGCTAATAAATTAGCTTAGACCGTTCATATGACGCGTCTTCGTGCAGGAAATATTCACTTCGGCTAACAAAATGATCGTTCGTCGTCGATAGGTATAAACGAAATTCTTGCGTGTCGATAGTGTCTCTTCTGTTATTTTATAGTCTTTGGGAGCTGTCAAATCGTTATTGCTCTCGCGATAACGATGTATGCAGATATCTTATCGTATCTGCTTAGTGTGTGACACGCTTTAAGCTCCAATAAGACGATATCATGTAGTACATTACTGCAGACGCCGAGAAAAAAGGGCTTGCCGGGTGAGTACTGGGTAGGTATAGACATACGAAGTCATAGGGATAGTAATACGAAGCCGGATGCCTAATAGGCATATTGTATATGTATAGTGCTTTTCCCAAACATATGCAATGAAATAAAAAAATACACCACTCAAGAAAATATAATTCAGTTGTTTAGCCTGTTCCTGAATACAGGCGCCATGTTTAAAAAAAGTTACTTCCCGGCCTAGGCCTTCAATTTTGTATGAAATTCCTTTACAGTTCTCTCAAATTGGTCCGCCTGAAACGTGATATACTTCAAAGCCTGTTATAACTGTGAAAAAGATATATTATGAATTTTTCGACATTTTTACGCTACCTACTTAAGACGACTAGTTGGTGATAACAAAATGTAATGTTCATTGAAAGGAATCAAATATTTACAAATCATGTTCATTCATAATATCATTTTGAGGAATGAGGTGCCTAATCCATAACTCTAAGGCTGCCTGACTAGAGCAGAGCGGAGCGGAGCAGTGTAAAATCGACCAATCACATCCCTCAGATTTTTGCACTTGTTTTGGGATTCACAAAGACGGATCCTGATTGGTTAATTTTCTGCGCTCCGCTTCAGTAGACAGGCAACATCAAACTTTAACCTTTAAATTGTAGAACAGAAGAAAAAGTCGGTAAAAATGGCGAACTTATTTAACTGATCAGTCAATTATATCATAAGGCTGAACCGAGATACAAGAATTGGCGCAGAGGAGTAGTAGAGTAATTTAGTTCGAGACGTAAACAAACCGAAATATGAGACGACATTTGAGTTACCGATACTAACAAACATTAACAAATTCAATTACTTACACAATAAATTCCCGTCAAAGACCCGAATCTATATTGTATTTGCCTCCAACTCCTAAGCGAGGTTGATACGAAATTAACACAAACACTATCACTGTCGTATATTGTTTGTCAGCAGCTTCGGTGAATGCATAAAACATTATGCAATATAATAATGTGCTAAACCAATAAAACGCGATGGCGTTTTCCGTATTTAGATAAAATGTTGTGGAATTACTAAACTAAAACAAATGGATTTCTAACAACAGGTGAAATTACTAGCATAGAGGCATTCTATATCTTCGTCCTCCGGGTAGGCAAGCACTTGTGACTCCTCTGGTGTTGCAGGTGTTTATGGGCGACGGTAATCACTTTCCATCAGGCGATACGTTTGCTCGTTTGCCCCCTATGACATAAAAAAAAGCAGGTTACATCAAGGGATCTTTTCCATTCGTTGGTCAGTCCGTGTCTCCATCTGTCTGCTTGTCTAGATACTTGCTCTAATTATTAAGAATAAATTATACACATTAGGAGCTAACGTAGTTGATATCTTAATTTAGTATTTTATACTTAACAAGTAATGGGCGAAAGCTTATCATTACCAAGATATGATTAAAATATCATTTGACACAAACGTTGAGAAATTTAAGGAAAATTCGTCACTTAATTGTTGTGTTGTATTTAAATTAAATTTATTTCGGAGCGAAAATGTGAAATTCTTCAATCGCATTGCTCAGATGTAAATGCACTTGTTTTGGGCATCAGAAAAACGCAGCCTGATTGGTTAATTGTATTTTTCTGTTTTTTTTTAATGTCAAAGGGGACATACGAGCAAACGGATCGCCTGTTGGAAAGCGATTACCATCGCCCATACCCTGCGGAGGAGTCATAAGTGCATTGCTGGCCTTTCAGTTGAGAATACGCTCTTTTCTTGAAGGTTGAAGGTTTTTCTCCGCCCCACTTCTATGGAGACGCAGCCTAAGACCCGGATATATGTATTCTATTTGCCTCCGCCTCGTAAACGAGGTTGGTAGTGATACACACAGAATGCAAATATTATCGCTGTCCTATATTATTTGTCGCCAGCTTTGGCGACATGGTCGACACGGTGTGTTGACATTGATTTAAGCAAAATAACGTGTGCACCAATTTCACATACGGCCTATTATAACATTTTCTTTGGTATTTAATTACTTGAACAGAATAGGATTAATAAGGGGTCCATATTGGCTCTCATAAATTTTTTATTCCTATTTTTTATTTTACTACCGATTTTTCTTCCTAACAATCACTCTTCATAATTTTCTTTCCTCATACTTTTTTTCTTCATACTTTTATTTTACTACCATCCGAACTCATAACAGTCGGTTATCATACTTTTTTTCTTAATAATGTCATTACTAAGAAATGTTAAAACTCATAAATTTTTTTTTCATAACTGTTTTACTTCATAACAGACAATTATCATAATTTTCCTATTCATAATGGCATTCATTAGAAAATATTTGAACTCATAATATTGTTTTTCATAATGGTAACATTATGGAAAGCATATTTTTTTGTAATCCAATCTATTTTCCTGGTAGTGGTTCAAATATTAGTATGAACAAGGTGTATGAGTGTTGATTTTATGAGCTTTGATGATTATGAATTCGGATGATTATGAATTCGGATGATTATGAATTCTGATGACTATGACTTAGATTAGTAGTGTAAGAAAATATATGAAAAAAAATTTAGTTTAAACAAGTTGTATGATTAGTGATCTTATGAGTTCAATGGGTTTCGATCGTTAGTATTAAAACAAATTATGAAGAGTGATCATTATGATATAAAATAGTATGAGAAATATTTTCAGACTTCAGATAATATGACTTAAAAAGTTATGTGAGAAAATACGCACCCATTAATAAGAAATTGCACCCCTTCCTGTAACTACGTGACTATTGTTATTATCCATTTTCCTGTCTGTCCATCTGTCCGTATGTCTGACGGTCCACCTGTCTCTTTGCCGGTCAATCTATCCGTCTGTTCGCCTGTCCGCCAATCCATCCATTCGTTGAAATACAGTCACTATCGCTGTCCTATATTATTTGTCAGCTTCAACATGGCTGACACGGTGCGTCGATACGTGAGTATTGATTTATGCAAAATAATGTGTGCTCCGCCAATTTCACACTGAGCCCTCGGTATTAAATTATTTTCCATTTCTATTAAACTTGCTATCTCCTGTCCGCCCGTTAGTACGTACGTCCGTCCATCCGTCTGTCCGTACTCCTGTGATACAAACTTAACGGGTGCGTCCCACGAGATATAACTACATAATATATAATTTCATGTTGATAACGTTCACAAGATATAATGAACTTTTGCTATAACATCAAAATCAATATTTTTATTAGGAATAACGGTCAATTAGCATAATACTCATGTTGTAGAATGATTTGTTAGAAAAGATAATAGCGTATGATATACTACATAGCATAACTGGCAACTGCTACCCCTATGCCCCTAAAATGGAACATGGGACAAAAACCGAAAACTGTAGGTTAGGTTAGGTTTGTTTTATGACCATGGATAGCGGAGCGAGCAAAGCGAGTAGAGCGCCAAAATGCTTGCTTGCATGGAGGTATATTAAAATTTAACACCAAATTATTGCATAATTATGTTCACAATTGATAATGGCACATGAAATTCTGGCAAGTAAGAGTATACCGTTTGGAAGAACTGTGAAAAAATGGAATATGGGTCAAAAACCGAAAACTGTAGGTTAGGTTAGGTTTGTTTTATGACCATGGATAGCGGAGCGAGCGAAGCGAGCGGAGCGTCAAAATGCTTGCTTGCATAGAGATATAATATAATTTAATAGCGAAGATAAGTATGTACACAATTGATGTGCAGGCGGTTATTCTATACGAGCATTATGCATTTTGGTGTTAGATGTATTGAGTAATATACATTATAAATCTGAGATATTATGAACGTTATTCGTTATGATTGTTATATACAATGATATTATACTTAAATAACGTTATTCTTAACAAAAATAGATATTTTGATGTTATATCTAACGTTTGTTATACACCTTGAACGGTATACAAAACAAGCTTATACAATATGAGCGTATATAATATGAATATTACAGTATAAGTTCTTATATCTTATATTACTTACCCAACTTAACACAAACTATCTGCACCGCATGGTGTTACCCGCTCATCTCACTGGGAAACTACATTATTTCGTGATAAAAAGTAGCCTATGTGTTAATCCAGCTTGTTAGCTACATCCATACCGAATTTTATCAAAATTGGTCTAGCCAGCACAAACTTTCGTTTTTTACGTTGGGATAGTTTGGTAATGAGAATGAAAGATGTCCCATTCTCATTACCAAACTATCAAGCGCGAATAGTTGGATACCTTAAGTTTTGCTTAACTTAGACGTGGAAAAATGGAACTCGGTGGAAGCTATTATTTTTCACTATCATAAGGATTTCACTTGTCAGCAGGGGAGGCGCGGACAAACATTTAAAATGCATCTGCACAAAGTTTTAAATACGTTCCCTGCATTCAGAAACGTAATGCTTGTATAAAAGGATTTTTGGCTGTAAAAAGGCTGTTTATTGGATATTGCCAGGACTTAAATTTGGCATTACGATATACTCAATTTAGGTATACTTTGCCCCTGTCACGGTTATACAGCGTGAAGTAACCTGACAGATTTTTCCTAAAACAAGATAACATGAACAAATTACCACCACATCAATTTGTGCAAATTTTGCACTTATCGCTAAAGAGCGATAAACCGCCTAGATTTGTGTTATTAAAGGAGTATTGCCACGTAGTACAACCTCAGCCAGGCAATTATTAAGGCGTCTAGACTGACAGAAGATTAATGATCGTATCTGTTCACAAGATACAACATTGTAAAGTTGGTTCTAGCTAACAGGCTAGCCTCAAGTCACGAGCCTTGTATCTAGATATTATTCTAACGAAACCGGACTTAATCACGTTCAAAAAAGATGTTTATTTAATAACCTCGACGTTTCGGACGTGATTTTACGTCCATGGTCTCGAAAGGAAGATATATATTCTTCTTCTTCTACCTAGTGTTATCGTCATGTTAGGATTCGCTTTCCAACTGGCCTTCTTCCACTTTGCTCGATCCTGGGCATCCTCTTTTGTGAGCCCGTTTTCAAGCATTTGTATGCTTGAAAACGACCAACTAACAACGAAACGAACAACCTTCACAACGCAAAAGAAAGAGGATAGAAATATCATCATAATTAATATATTGTATAGTTTTAAGTTTTAGTATTAATTTATTGTATAGTTTTTCTCTTTCATTTTGTACTTGTTGCTTGGTTTGTCGACCATTTACGTTTGCATGTATCATTTACTCAAAGGTTAACTGGAAGATATCCGGGGATTAAAAATTGACAGCTACTTTTGGTGCTGACTGTACAATAAGGTACATAAAATACATACATCCATTGATGATAGTAAAAAAGTACCTACATAAGAGAAAAGTATAAACCATTGCTTCTGGCTAAAGTGCAATGAGAAACAAAAGAAAGGTATTAGTCACTATTTTCTTTTTAATTTGGTTGACCTTTGATAATGTCACGTATATTACGATAAAGAATTACCATCGTAAACGCTGTTGTATCCTACGATAACGCAAGCCCACCCAGAAGATGCCTATTTGGTGTTCACTCTGAGCTTAAAACTATAAAATTGAATGCTCATTCACTCAAGTGTAAACTCGAATTTTAAACATCTCAGAAGTTTCCATGGAAAATGTTATCTTCGAAATGCTCAAATGCTAAGCATTTTCCAGAGTGCTCGGTTGCTTTGAATTGAAAAGAGCTGTGAGATTTCAGACGCCTTCTGGTGCGTTTTTCCGATACTGATTTGCTGACGTTGCGTTTTCGATCGCTACTAGGACTGTTAAGGATTTATGCTGGAAATATTTGATTACTTGTTTTGAATATTTATACCGCGGGGCTTTGCATCAATGTAATGTTAATGATGATCATACACTGACATTCGTTTCAAGGTTGTGTGAAAGAATTCCGGGCCTATACTACGATTTCTAATTCAAGACCAAAAAAACTACGACAGATACGTCACTGTCAAAATTGACAACATTTAAATGACATTTGAGTTTGTTTTTTGGCTTGCACCAAATGCTGAAGTGTTACAAGTACAATACCAGATTTTGTACCAAAAATCTCCGATGTTTAAGTTTTTATTATCTCCTCTCGTAATTATGCAATAATAAATATATCTAGTTATTTTGTTAAAACATAGAGTTAAAGTTACCAATAAATAAATTATCTTAGCGTGTTTAAAAAAGAAAAAGGAATTTACTATTGTAAAAATATTTTGTTGTAGTGGCAACCTTGTGGTAGTTTTTTTGGTCTTGAATTAGAAATCGTAGTTTAACACTTTGCACGCCGTAAGTTATAATCGGTACCGCGCTCCAACAGCTGATCACGGGCACCACTCGTGATGCTCTTTTTCCCAAGAACGCCGCGCATTTTTTAAGGTGCCACCTATGGTTCGCCGGCGATTTTCGGTGATATTGTAAGATTTATAAAATAATAATTAACGTAGATACAGGAATAATTTCTTTTTTATTTAAGAGGTGTTTTAGTATTTTATAATGATAAAAATAAAACAATGCGTTTATAATATTTATTTTATTTTAAAACTGTCGCTGAAAAGAACTCGTTTTATGAAAAAATAAAAACTCTAACATGGATTTGTTAGGTAGCCCGCGCAGAGCGCACTGACGAGGCAGCGCGGGCGACGCATCGTCATGCCTTTCCCCCAACCCTCACGTTAATAAATTGTATGTGTGCGGGTAGCTTAAACGTTCTTCTACACGTTGCTATTAAGCGGATCACGAACTGTGTTCGATATTTTAATACAAACAGTATGAAATCTGATCACGAGTACTATTCGTTATCCGCGACTCTAAGAAAAAAAGTGTCACGAGTGGTATTCGTCATCGGCGAGCTAGACATGGCAGTTATTAAAATGGCCGGCGAATTAGAAAAAAAATGCGTACCGAGTGATTCTCGTGATCGGCGTGCAAAGTGTTAGTTAACATGCTTTTATTAGACGTAAATGTAAAAGTGATTGAAAATGTCCTCTGTGCATTTTTTTTTTATGTCATAGGGGGCAAACGAGCAAACGTATCGCCTGATGGAAAGCGATTACCGTCGCCCATAAACACCTGCAACACCAGAGGAGTCACAAGTGCTTGCCTACTCGGAGGACGAAGATAGAATGCCTCTATGCTAGTAATTTCACCGGCTATCTTACCCCCACGGCGTGCGAAGGGCTCCCAACCTACATCTCTCGGGGGTCCAAGCCAACCTCACCTGCTCGCGGTGCACGCTGCTGACCAACGGACGAGGCTCTGGCGACCCGCCAACCCGCATCGGACCAGCGTGGCGGGTTACGGTCCGAACCTTCAATGGAAGTAAAAACTTTACCACGGCCCCAAGTCCCCGGCGGCTCCAGTTCCAAAACTGGCGGAGACGGGCGTCAGCCGAGCACTGGAGCCAGGGGTGCTAAGAATCCCCGGGTGGGGTTCCCCCGTCACACGATCTCGGCTTACGATAAAACGGACAACCGACGTAGGTTATCGCTGGTAACCTACAACACGCGCACGTTGAGAACGGACGAGAAGGTTGTCGAGCTGGAAAAGGAAGTCAGTAGGATGCGTTGGGATGTCATAGGGCTATCAGAAGTCCGAAGAGAGGGGGAGGACACGATAGCCCTGAAATCCGGTAACCTGCTGTACTACCGAGAGGGCGACCAGCAGTCCCAGGGCGGTGTCGGGTTTATCGTCCACAAGTCTCTCATTAACAACATAGTGGCAATTTCGAGTGTGTCGAGCAGGGTTGCCTATCTGATACTCAGAATATCTAAAAGATATTTGTTGAAGGTCATACAGATATACGCACGGACTTCGACACACCCGGATGAGGAGGTGGACACCATGTATGAGGACATCAGTAGGGCCATACATGCTTCCAAATCGCACTTTAATGTTGTTATGGGAGACTTCAACGCAAAGCTGGGCAAGAGAGGCGACAACGAGCTGAGAGTTGGGCAATTTGGATGTGGGCAACGGAACCGAAGGGGCCAGAGGTTGGCCGAATTTCTAGAGAAGGAGGGACTCTTTATGATGAACTCTTTCTTCAAGAAGCCGCCTCATAGAAAATGGACCTGGATGAGTCCCAAAGGTTCCACGAGAAATGAGATTGACTTCATTTTGGCCACAAAGAGACAAATATTCAATGATGTCTCAGTGATCAACAGGGTTAAAACCGGTAGCGATCACCGAATGGTGAGAGGCACATTGAATATTAATGTCCGCCTAGAAAGGTCTCGCCTAATGAAGTCTACGCTCCGACCAACGACAGCTCACATACAAAATCCCGAAGACTTTCAGCTGGAACTAACAAATCGCTTTGCTTGCCTGGATGATTGCGCTTGTGTGGACGATTTAAATAACAGGTTGGTAGAAACTGTCCACGAGGTGGGGAAAAAATTCTTCAGACCCCGTCGCAAAGATAGACCTCAAAACTATCTGATCGTACTCTTAACCTTATGGCTGAACGACGCTCAATGACGCTGCAGACTTCTAAAGATGCTGACACATACAGGCAGCTCAATAGACAGATCCATCGGTCCATGCGACACGATATTCGTCTCTTTAATACCAACCATATTAAAGAAACGATAGAGCGAAACAAGGGCTCCAAAGTGTTTGCGAGGGATCTGTCTATTGGTCAAAGCCAGCTGACGAAGCTGGAGACAGAAGACGGCAGCGTAGTGTCGACGAAGCCAGAGGTGTTGAGAGAGATCGAGAGGTTCTATGGGCAGTTATATACCTCGGTTGCCAAACCTGTTGACAAATTGGCCAAAGATCCGAGAGCCAAGCTTACCCGACACTATACCGAAGATATCCCGGACATCAGCCTGTACGAGATTAGGATGGCCCTAAAACAGCTTAAGAACAACAAGGCGCCGGGCGATGACGGAATCACTTCAGAGCTTCTGAAAGCGGGTGGAACCCCGGTACTAAAGGTGCTTCAGAAGCTCTTCAATTCCGTTGTGCTCGAGGGCATCACGCCGGAAGCATGGAACGGAAGTTTGGTGGTGCTATTCTTCAAGAAAGGTAATAAAACACTGCTCAAGAATTATAGACCCATCTCACTTCTGAGCCATGTCTACAAGCTGTTTTCCAGGGTCATCACGAATCGTCTCTCAAGTAGGTTTGATGAATTCCAGCCTCCCGAACAATCCGGGTTCCGAAAAGGCTTCAGTACCATAGACCACATACACACGCTGCGGCAGGTTATACAGAAGACCGAGGAGTATAACCTGCCACTCTGCTTAGCGTTTGTTGAGTAGTGCTGTCTTTGCGCTTCGAAAATTAGCACCACTAATCTCGGGAGACGCGTTAAAACAAGTATACTTTGCTCATTTCCACTCCCTCATGTCATATGGAACACTTATTTGGGGTAACTCCACTGATGCAAAAAGGGTTCTAATAATGCAAAAACGAGCTATTCGCACTCTTGTCGGAGCTACACCTAGGCACCCCTGTAAAAAACTTTTTATATCGCAACGCATAATGACGCACTACTCACAATATCTTTTCGACTTACTTCTATTTGTAAGAACTAATATCTCCCAGTTTGCGCGCGTCCATGTTGAAGGTAAACACCTCCGCACTACCGGGCGACTCAGAACCGTGCCTCGTCGCATGGCGCTTTCAGGCAAAAACCCACGGGTCATTGGCCCAACTTACTATGAGCATTTACCTGAAAACCTACGAAATGAGCCATCTTACGAAATATTTCGGCGTCGACTGAGAGACATTTTGTTGGAAAACCCTCTGTACTCCGTGAGTGAGTACATGGAACTAAACTTCTAATTATTATTTGTATATTTGTTATTGACATTTGAGTTGGTACCTATTTTATTTTATTTTGTATTGCGACGATGATTTTATTTTGTATTATTAGGAGATGTCATCTGATTATTATTTTCTGTGTATTTAGATTGTTTGCTTTGTTTTAGTTTAATGACATCACTGACGATCCTTATTGGGAGATCATATTGATTATTATTATTATGGTTATCATTTCTTGTGCTTGACATTGTTATAGTTAGTTTTATTATTTTATTTTTACTTTGACGATCATGATGTGAATACTTATATTTTTGAATATTTAATGCAAATGTATACAGTTATTTTCACATGAAATAAATGAATCTGAATCTGAAGCTGAATCTGTGGACTATGAAAAGGCCTTTGATTCCGTCGAGACATGGGCAGTACTGCAGTCACTCCAGCGATGCCGGATTGACTATCGGTATGTCGAGGTGCTGAGAAGTGTGTACAACAACGCCACTATGTCGGTCCGAGTACAAGACCAGCGTACGGAGCCGATTCCTTTGCGAAGGGGTGTGAGACAAGGGGATGTTATATCTCCGAAGCTCTTCACCAACGCAATGGAAGACGCCTTCAAGCTTTTGGAATGGCAAGGACTAGGCATCAATATTAACGGCGAGTACATCACGCACCTTCGGTTTGCCGACGACATCGTGGTCATGGCAGAGACGCTGGAGGATCTCGGTACGATGCTCGAAGGTCTCAACAGAGTATCCCAACAGGTGGGCCTTAAGATGAACATGGACAAAACGAAGATTATGTCGAATGTCCATGTAGCACCCACCCCAGTAATGGTTGGTAACTCGGTCCTCGAAGTTGTTGACGAATACGTCTATCTGGGACAAACAATTCAGTTAGGCAGGTCCAACTTCGAGAAAGAGATCAATCGGCGGATTCAACTCGGATGGGCAGCGTTCGGGAAACTGCGAAGTGTCTTCTCGTCCAACATACCTCAGTGCTTGAAGACGAAAGTCTTCAACCAGTGCGTATTACCGGTGATGACCTACGGAGCCGAGACGTGGTCTCTAACTATGGGCCTTTTAAGGAAGCTCAGAGTCACTCAGCGAGCTATGGAAAGAGCTATGCTCGGGATTTGTCTACGAGATCGAATCAGAAATGAGGAGATTCGTAGACGAACCAAGGTCATCGACATAGCAAACCGGGTAAGCAAGCTGAAGTGGCAATGGGCGGGGCACATAGCTCGAAGGACCGATGGCCGTTGGGGCAGAAAAGTTCTCGAGTGGAGACCATGTACCGGCAAGCGCAGTGTAGGACGACCACCCGCAAGGTGGTCGGACGACCTGGTTAGAGTTGCGGGGACTCGCTGGATGCGGGTCGCTGCTATCCGGCCCATGTGGAAATCTATTGAGGAGGCCTGTGTCCAGCAGTGGGCGTCCTATGGCTGAAATGATGATCTTACCCCCACACCGGAACACAACAATGCGAACATTGCTGTTTGGCGGTGGGTTAGCAGGCAAGACGGTAGTAACTATACATTTATAGGTAATCAATTTGAAGAAGAAGAAGAAGAAGAAGAAGATACATTTATTTTGCAACCAATTACATTTAAATTTTACATCTAAATAATTGAATTAAATTTTTATATTAAATTTAACTTAAAATCTATACTTCTATAGAAATTCTATGAGCTAAACGGTGTTCTGCTTGCAAAAATGGAGTCCACTCAGCATATGTCATAGCACTCTTGAGCACCACGACGCTGATCTTCCGTGGATCCAGATCAGGAAATGTGTTGAACAGCGTGCCGTGTAGTGTATCTGTGTTGGTTTGTGTAAAAAGATAGATATGCAAATAATGGGTTGTGATGTTTTATAATTTAAGAAATAAGATTAAGGTAAATATCAGTTTTCTATGGGGTAGTCATTCTTTAACCAAAAAAACTTCACAGCTCGATGCAGGATTTGTATAAACGCGCGGCACAAGCCGTACAGCACCATCGCATGATAAAAAAACTTGTACTAATTACGTCAAAACGGCAGAAAGGATTTTAACCAGTTTTGTTAAATGATAACTGGAGAACCAAAAATAGAAAGTTAAAGGGTACTTTTTACCCGACTACGGTAAAAACAAAAGTTTATGCGGACGAAGTCGCGGGTACTTTCTAGTAAATAATAAAAGACTTCAAGGGTCAGGATAAAGTGTTTTCACCCTTGGGAACTGAATAGGTAATCTAAAGCTTGATGGATTTTGTATAAACTGTTGAATAAAATGAAGGCTCTAGTGATTTTTAATGTTATGCCAAGAGTAGTTTTTACAACATGGATGAATTTTACCAATTTAATAATGAAATAATAATAATAATACTAGTTTCAGCTCGGGGGTGGATGTGGAAACGTAAGGGGTTAGTTGGCTCCGGTTTAAAGCCCAGTATTACACCTCTCCGCCCTTAGCCTTCCGCACCGATGTTGCCCTTAGGCCTCTCTATGTGTCGCTATTTATGGGGGCCCATCTAGCGGGAGGCGAGTCATCGTCTACCAGTCCCATTTTTGCTATGAGACACTTTTGCTGGTAGACGCCCGATAGTCTCAACCCATAGCCCAATTAGCCAGTCCTCCATTTCATCCCCATAGCCCAATTTGTATTTAGATTCCATGTCTCCATCAACAGTTCTAGCACCTAGCGGGCGCTGTCTCTGTGTGCGTCCCATGACACGGATAGGGACAGCATCCGCTCGATGTACACCTTACATTTCATTAAATTGTCGAAAGGGCCTCTACGCGTTGGCTTCGGCTCCGCGCACGCCTCCCAAAGGTCCGGGACACTATTGTCCCGTGAGCGGGTGCGATATACAGGATAATACTAATAATGTAACTACCTCTTCCAATTTGTATTTACTCATTAATATTTTTATTATAATTTGTATTTTAAAATGTAATAGTAAGAAATGATGCTTTTATAATGTATTGACTTGTAAAATATTGACATTTCATTAATAAATGAGTATGAGTATGAGTAGTCTAAATCTACTCAGAATGATCTCGCGCTTGGAATCAATTGAACTCGTTGGTACGACGAGCATTACTCAGTGCCAGTATATTATTTATAGCGTACAAGCATCTTGAGACGTGACTTTGTTATAAGTCACAGAAGTGCCACTCCAACGCCATTGCGGTAAAGTTTGCTGACAAATCTCAAGATATTTTTTATTGAACAAAAAGTAAGTATAACTTTTAAACTAGACGGTGCTCACGCATTCGTTTGCGTGGAAAAGAAAAAATCATACCCCACATTTTACTTTACTTTTACTATAGTCGGGTAAAAAATATCATATACGTGCAGTTTTATAGACGGGCGGGTGGACATGTGGCGAAAGTATAAGGGTTTCTTGTTGAATACGGAACCCTAATAAAAATCTTGTAAAAGACTAGCCTAGTCTAAAGTATTTTAGTCCCTCTTTGATCAATTTAACTCGTTGGATTAATGGAACTGTAACGCATTAAGTGTTTATAAGTATATAAGTACTAATATTTAAATATTGTGCCAGAATTAGTCTAAATTTAGAGTGTTCTTGCCTGTGGGATCAATTTAACTAGGGTATGTCGAGCATCACTAAGTGCAAGTATATTATTTATGATGTAAAAGCATTCCCGAGACGTGACTTTGTGCAAGTCACAGTGGTGCCACTCCAACGCTATTGCGGTAAAGTTTCACGACAAATCACGAGTAGTTTTTTATTGAACCAAAAGTATAACTTTTAAACTAGATGGTGCCCGCGCATTCGTTCACATGGAAAAGAAAAAGTCATACTATTTCAGACTATAGTCGGGGATCATAATATACGTTTTAAAGATGGGCGGACGGACATGTGGCGAAAGTACAAGGGCTTATTGTCGAATACGGAACCCTAATAAAAAGTTTGTAAAAGACTAGTCTAGTTTAGAGTATTTTCGTCCCCCTGGTATCAATTTAACTCGTTGGATAAATAGGAGTTTAACGTATTAAACGTATATTAGTAGTGTACTATAAATAATGGAAGGCTGTAACAATTTTAGTATCGTGCCAGAATTAGTCTAAATCTAGAGTGTTCTTGCCACGGGGATCAATTTAACTCTGGTACGTCGAGCATCACTAAGTGTAAGTGTATTATTTATGACGTAAAAGAATCTCGAGATGTGACTTTGTGCAAGTCACAGTGGTGCCATGCCAACGCCATTGCAGTAAAGTTTCATGACAAATGACGAGATATTTTTTAAAGAACTGAAAGTGTAGGTATTATGAACTAGACGATGTATTATATCCTAGAGATATTTTAAACTAGACGGTGTCGGTAGTCTCGTTCGGGTGGGGAACAAAAAGTCATTCCCACATTTTACTGAACTATAGTTGGCTAACGGATATACGACCAGTGTGTCGCCTTTTCTTCTTTGCGATTAAGCTGCGGTAACTCGATTGATCATTTGAGCGATGTATTGCCCATATCATAATATAAGATTGAGCGACAATAAACGACACTGACAAGTTGACATTTAAGAATAAAAAGTACATCGCTAGAGTAGATTTGATATTTACGACATAGACATTTTGATATTTACGAGTAAGAGTAAAACATTAGCGACGTCGAATTTAACCCCATTTTTATATCTACGATATCTCTTGACATTTTCTCTGTGTGTAGAAACCCAATTCTAATTAGGGAATCGTAAATCGCCCAGCAAGAGAACAATTCTAGCTGCAGCAGTCTGACTGAACTAATCCATTGTGCTGGTGAGTCGATTGGGATTGATTCGTATTCGTACATGCTCATTCGGTAGGCGTTTTACTAACGTTGGGGTAAATGCGTTTATGCCTGCCTAATTGGGGCGGGTATGACGGACTAACCGAGACCTTGGACTACCGTCTAAAGCCACCAACGAATGCCGGCACCGGAATTAATGGGAGCGTCGTATCTACGATATTATCTACCATCGATCAGCAAGAGAACAATCATACCTAAATGCTTTCAGCATTTCGACACTAGTCGCTGAATGGCTGATCAGTTTGACTGAACTAATCCATTGGGCTGGTGAGTTGATTGGGATTGATCCGTATATGCTCATTCGGTAGGCTTGGATTTAGGTACATAGATTTAAATTAAGGTGGCGGTATAAGTTTGAACGATGTTGTTAACTTCGGTGAACTAGGAAGTAATTTTATGTTACATGCGTCGTTAGAGATCTAACTTTTTAATTTTTTTTTTCTCTATTTGGCTTTCACTTCTTACAATATGAGTAAGACGATATAACCTTGACATGAAGAATATCCTTAAGCTCTTTCGCTTTTGTTGCCTTTAAACCGATGAATATGCCATGCTCGAGGATCACGTAGCCCTGGTGTGATTCAGGATCAAGACGTCAACGTGGCGTAAAATGCGTGCGTACGTGACAGCTGCTTGCTGCCAGATTACACGTAAATGGGTTGTGCTTCCTTTTTACAATATGTTATTGTCATTCTTAACTAAGATGTAAAACCTTTCAAATAAACAACTCAAAGATCGACACACAAAGCATAAGGAAAAATTCGATAGGTTGCTTGGGAGTTAGGGTAGCGAACTGGTGGACACGCTGGGACGGCAGTCCAGAGGTACCGGGTTCGATTCCCGGTCTCTTCCACCAGGTAACTCATTTTTCAAGTTTTCTTTAAGCCTTGATAAAAAATAAAATATCGGCCAAGTGCGAGTGGGACTCGCGCACGAAGGGTTCCGTACGTACCATTATCTGTAAGTTTGTTGTATGGGAGCCCCCCTTAAATATTTATTTTATTTTATTTTTAGTATTTGTTGTTATATCGGCACTAGAAATACTTCAACTGTGAAAATTTCAACTGTCTAGCTATTTATCACTGTTATTGATATACAGCCTGGTGACAGACGGGCGGACGGACGGACGGAAGGATGGACAGCGAAGTCTCAGTAATAGGGTCCGGTTTTTACTCTTTAGGTACGGAACCCTAAAAATTAGACATTACATGTTTCATTAATTTATTGTTATTCTTTGTTTATAAACTGTAATCCCAGCAATTTTGTGGGTGGAATTCCCTATTTAATTTATCGTAGTTGGGCTTACCCCATCCTTAAATGTCAAGAACATTGAAAGACGTACATTGCGTGAGTTGTCAAAAATCTATACCTGTCTCACTCGCTCTTACACGATCCAAATAAGAACCTCGCAGTTTTCACCCAAACCCGAGTCGCAATACAACAGTACCAACAATTTTATGTACAAATTATACAGATAAATAAATATCGGACAACCTTACATATATATATAGGTATTATGCGAGGATAATTTCATAAATATTTAAGTCAAATTGATGTGTGATTATTGAAACATGATTTTTAATTAAGACAGTCCCATCAATTCGGACGTGTCATATGAACATAGTCTTAATGACACTGAGGCAGGTAAAAAAAACACAAAACTTTTAATACACTTAGTATGTACTTAATGTATATTCTTCTGACTTTGTCCTTGACAATAAAATTCAAATTGCATACACTTATGAAGGAACTTAGGAAGAATTGTATTTAATGTTGATATCGGCTACATAGTCTTACCGTGCTATCGGACGTCCGATGCCTGATTAATATAATTCTAATAGAAAATCAAGTTAAGGCCGTATTTTAATATTTTCTAAATTAAAACGTGATGTCGATTTTGTTGGTCAAAACTTGGTCAAACTTAACTTCGACGATTGGGGTACAATACAACAATGTAATATAAAATATAAGCATTATGATATTCTTTATGTAACTTTCAAGTACAAACAAGAACAGTTTCCAAGTAACTTTGTAAAAGTTTTCATGTCAACTGCCATACAGGTTATTGCATACTAGAAAATGTACATGTTTTAATAAGTGCTTTTTGTTTCAGGTATGAGTTAAGAAGTTTTAATAGTGGACGTATTTGAAGAAAAAGAAATAGCGTATGAAATATTAAGATAGCACAATAAAGGTGAGTACACATTAGCTGTATACTATCTACTCTAAAGTCCTATAGAAAGGAAACCTTTTCTTTTACATAGAGATAATTGACAGAATGTACGTAGGGAGATTTTAACATAGACTTAATAATAAATAGTTCAATCAATCGGTGGTAGAGGAGATTCGTCGTCAATACATAATTAAAACAGCCAATTGCGAGTCGGACTCACACACAAAATGTTCTGCACCGTCAAAATAAAAATAAATACTTTTATATTTTTAGTGTCAGATTATGCGAAAATTTCCAGTCACTCTCTATTACTGTTAGTAACAACCCTGTGACAGACTGACAAATAGACAGACAGGGCGAAGGCTAAAGTAATATGGTACCGTTTGCACCCTTTGGGTGTGGAATCCTGAAAAAGTGAGTTTTTCTTTTTGACTTTTCCAACCAGTAAACGCAGACTACCTAATCAGCACGTCTAAAGGCTTTTCATTTTGATGGAGGTACTAATTAATTTTGTCAGTGTTTTAATTTACCTTATCTTGTTTGTTTCTATGCGTAGGAATTGCGTAGGTAGGAAAATTCTTAATTTTTTTTCTCATTTTTTTTAAGAAACTGACCATGTTTTAAATTTATATTATGAATATATTTTTATATTGATATAGTACCTATTAAGAACGTATCTTCATTTATGATTGAAATATGCAAATCATTTTATTTACTTGGTGACGAACTTTATTTGCCGACTTTGTGCTACAAGCTTAAAATTCTGAGGTTAAAAAGTTGTATCATCTTACAGAATAACTAACTATGAGCGTCGTGAAAGTTTACTTATTTTGTGATATGTTTTGCTTTCTTTATTTTTCTGATCTTAAATTGTTACAATTCAGTGCTCTCTAATTATAAGTATTAAATCCTTAGTCAATTCAATCACTCACATAGAATTCAGGTCATTATTCAGAAAAAAAAATGTCTTCAATACGTAGGTATTTTTTTATCTTTTGCCGACAAATATGGTTGGCTATATTCATCTTTCTGTGCCCTACGCAGCCTTTTTAGTCCACATAGGCATTTTTGGCTCACTACGGATTTTAGATAAGATTCGTAACTCTGCAGAACCCTTGAAAAACTAAGGCAACTAACAATAGAGTGGCTTTTCTTATGTCAAAGTGAATTCATTTTACTATGGTCATTGATCAGGTAAAGTACTTAATAACTTTCATGTCCTTACATTTTAGCAAAGTGTTTTAATTATAAGAATGCCTTCTTTAATAGCGGTGACAACGATGGTTGGCTGTATCCATTCTTCTCTGCTCTAAAAAGTTTGTTTTAGCTAGGATAGCCATTTTTGGTTAAACTGATTTTAGAGAATATTCGTAACTGGAGAATCCTTCAAAAACTAAAGCAACCAACGACACGGCAAAGTATTCTAATTAAAATGCCTTCTTTAATAGCTATGACAAAGATGGTTGGCTATCGATCCTTCTCTGCCCTACGAAGCCTTACCTAGCTCGCATGCCTCGGTCAGATGGCGGCTGACCTACATTCTTTCTCGGTTTTGGGGTACCGCGGCCATTTTCACTAAGCCTGTTTTATTATCTTATTTTATAACCCAACCAAATTAAAGTAAAATTTTGATTGGTAATAAAATTGTATCGTTTGTGATGATGTCTGTATTTTGTTAGACCTTTGTCCGCAACTTAATTTCAAATGAACTGTCCGTTTTGTCCAAATCGATTAAATTAAATGTAGGTATTTTCTTTCGCTGCAAAATATGGTGAAAATCATTTAAACGTTGGCATGATAATATAAGGCAGCAAAACATTAAAAAAAAAAACAGATCCAGTGCCAATCTGAAAGTTGAATGTAATTAATATATTTACTGTATGTATGATTCTCGTTTCATCTCGTCAAATCAATTAGACCGATTTCAACTACTTTTAAAATTTGGTATCAGCACGTAGCGATTTGATGCTTTTTATTCGCTTACAGAGGAGTAAAATCGGCTTATTTATTTAGGACTAAGTTGCGGTCACTTTCTTGTCTCAAAACTAATCAATTTAACAAAATATCCCCACGGAACCTCGATTAATAACGCCGTACCATCTTAGACTTTTACTTATCGCCGGGACTTAGTCGCGTAAGATTCCTAACAAACTTGATTGCCTGAACGCCTGGCAATTTGGACCCTTTTGGCTGAGGATTACTTTCCTAAATAAAGAGGCGTTTGATGCCGCCTTGTAACTTAGCTACTTTTTAGTTTCTATCCCTACTTAATATATAAATGCGAACATGGATAGAGATGATTGGAAGTGACCATCTGAAAGTATCTGAATGTAATAATATTTTACTGTATGTTTGTTTTCGTTTGCAGTTTCTTCATATCAAACTATTAGACCGATTTTAACTATTTTTATTCGATTACAAAAGAGTAAATGAGAAGGTTTCGTCTTGAGCAGTTCGGACTAAGTTGTGGTCACTTATTTACATCACTTATTTATATCTTACATCTCGGACACAATACAACACATCACTAACATAGTATAAAACAAAGTCGCTTCCTGCTGTCTGTCTGTCTGTCTGTCTGTCCCTATGTAGGCTTAGATCTTTAAAACTATGCAACGGATTTGATGCATTTTTTAAATAGGTAGATAGAGTGATTCAAGAGCATATATTTATTTATTTATATTTATATGTATATAATATAGCATTGCACCCGTGCGAAGCCGGGGCGGGTCGCTAGTTATAACCTAAATTAAAAATGTAAAACACCCCCGACACAAGTAGGATCAACATTATACCCTCATTCGTTGAGTGATATAGAAAATACTAACTAAAACTGAACATAAATACAATATTCGGAATTCTTAGCGTCAATATTGGATGAGATTTTGTCACTTGTTCCAATTAAAGCTTATCTTGGAAATTATTTCTATTTCCACCAAACATAGCTAAGAACAAATACACAAATTCACAGATACACATGTTAAACTTATAACACCGCTCTTTCTTCGGGGTTAAAAACAATTGTCTCGCCTGTCCTAATTTATTTGGAGTCGCTGAGCCAACGTGCCTCTGAAACTTCATTATACTTAAGTATGTTATAATACGCGTATAAAATTATATTACATGAACGTAAGAACTTCACGAAACTTGAGCCTGTGATCGCAACATATGGCTCTTTGAAGAAATGTTCCCAGTTTTAAATAAATACTAACTTTATATCGCTTAGGTATTATAATGAGAGCTTTCGCTTGTTACTTCCAAGACATGAGATGAAAATGTCGAACTTGCTTACAAATATGGTTAATGGAATCATATGGAATTATTCATTCAGAGAATATGTTGAAGTAAGTAAATATTTATTTATTTTAACATGTTCATGGCCTGTACAAAGAAAAACTATCCAATATCGCTGTTTCTTCAAACGATCTCGAATTACAGAGGCAAGAAATTTAATTCCTAATTTGCAACTGACTTCGAAGAGGAGGAGGAGGATATAACAGATTCCCATGGACCTCGTTGAGAACGAACGAATCCATCTTGCGAGAACTAAACATCACCGAGATTGCAATCTCGAAAAGAATGTCATAATGCGCCAAATCGAAGGCAAGCGAAGGCCAAATTCTGACAAGATGGGCAGACACCATGAAATGTGCTTGTAACTCCATGCAGAGGGCAGCCCATTGCCCTTGGCCGCGCCAAGTGGAGGGACATTACTATTGGTCGCGATCCTCAGCAATGAGGGAACGACTAAGAAGATATATACCAGTTTCGGTATTTTTTACAGTAACTCGTCCAGTTCTTTCCCTTGGAGTCGTTTTGTGAAATTGTTAGTGATACATGGCAGTAACAAAGCTGAGACATTTGTTTAATTAAAAATTTTGGAATTTATTGTAATAAAATAACCGTTTCCCGAACGCTGCCCAGCCGAGTTGGATTCGGCGGTTGACCTCTTTCTCGAAGTTGGACCTACCTAATTGGACCACTTGTCCTAGGTAGATGTATGAGTCAACAACTTCGAGTACCGAGTTTTCAACAGAGACTGGGATGGGCACAACCTTGGCATTTGACATGAGTTTCGTCTTGTCCATGTTCATTTTTAAGCCCACCCGTTGAGAAACTCGATTGAGGTCATCGAGCATCATGCTGAGTTCCTCCATCGACTTTGCCATGACTACGATGTCGTCGGCAAACCGAAGGTGAGTGATGTATTCGCCATTGATGTTGATGCCAAGTCCTTGCCATTCCAGGAGCTTGAAGGCGTCTTCCATAACGGCCGTAAACAGTTTCGGGGAAATAACGTCCCCCTGTCTTACGCCTCTTCTCAATGGAATGGCCTTTGTGCTCTGCTCCTGAACTCGGACCGACATGGTGGCGTTCGGGAAACTACGCAATGTCTTTTCGTCCGACATACCTCAGTGTCTCAAGACGAAAGTCTTCAACCAATGTGTGTTACCAGTAATGACTTACGGCACCGAAACGTGGTCTTTCACTATCGGCCTCATCTCAAAGCTCAAAGTCGCTCAACGAGCAATGGAGAGGGCTATGCTCGGGGTGTCTCTACGTGATCGAATCAGAAATGAGGAAATCCGTAGACGAACTAAAATGACCGATATAGCTCACCGGATTTGCAAGTTGAAGTGGCAATGGGCAGGCCACATAGCACGCAGAGCAGATGGCCGATGGGGCCGAAAAGTGCTCGAGTGGAGACCTCGGACCAGCAAGCGCAGCGTAGGACGTCCACCTACAAGATGGACAGATGACTTTATAAAGGTCGCCGGAAGGCGCTGGATGCAGGTCGCTTCCAACCGGTATATATGGAAGTCCAAAGGGGAGGCCTATGTTCAGCAGTGGACGTCCTATGGCTGAGATGATGAACCGTTTCCTACTTTTGGCTTTGCCGTAGTCGGGTAATAAGGGCCCAGCTCTGTTTGTGCAAGATTTTCTCCGCCATAAAAAAGAAACTAGATAATAATGACCGACGGAACCAGCTCCCGGAAGCTATCCTATCCGCGACCATCGCTAACAGGGTTTCTCTCTCAATCGGATCATCGGATGCGCTAGATACCGGATTCGGATTGCAACAAATATTGAAGATAAAAACTGTGAGAGCCAGATAGTTCAGCTTATTTTCAGATACTTTTATGTACCTTTGGTAAAATGAAGGGGTCAGGGGAAAAACTGGCTAAGTCCTGTTTTTTTTGTTGTACATTTAGTCTTATTATCATTATTATTTTAAGAGTTCTACTTCTGACGGTGCAGTTCTCTCCAGTTCTTTCTACTTAACGCCAGTTATTACACTTCTCGCTACGACGCGACTTCTACCTTTTTCTTTATCTGGTCCAAATAACTAATCCTCGGCCTTCATATATGTATCTGCTATATCACAGCTTTCAACATAATATACAGTGTTTGTATAGCTGATATACTGCCCAAATAGTCAATGAATATACATGAACCTGTTTTTACGGAACCCTAATTTGTTGTCCGCACAATTGAATAAACACTTTGAGAGAAACTTTTGTTTTGCATTATCATGATGAGCGGGAGTTTCCGAGTTACTTTGTCATTTGTTAGATGAAAAATGTACCGCAATTTTTTGGGACAAAGTTAATGCTGTCCCGGTGTTTGTGAATTTTTTGAATTTACTTGTTTGAATATTAATATTTTGTAGTATTAGTACTAGTTTCGATATCATTACTGTGCACCACATGAAAAATAATACAAACAAGAAACAAAATAATAAAAACTAGGGTAACAACAGGCGGTTTTATCGCTAAAGAGCGATCTTTTCCTGATAACCTTAAGGCAGTAGAAAAGTCGAAGAAAATACATTTGGAAAAGGTAGTGTAAGAATTATTAAGAAAATAAATTTTATTAACATATAAAAGTGTTTATTAAAATGTAATAGTTAAAATTTTGATAATGTATATATAATAATAAAAAGTAGGGTTACAACGGGCGGCTTTATCGCTAAAGTGTGATCTCTTCCAGACAACCTTTAGGTAGCAGAGTAGTCGAAGAATACACTGAAAAGGTATCGTAAGAACTATTAAAAAAAAAAACAATTAACACAAAAGTGTGTTTATTAAAATATAATAGATAAGTTTTGATAATCTATATAAATTACTTATATTAAATTCTAAACATGTATTGAAAAATATTAATTTAAGATAAGGGAAGGAACCATTATTTTTGGAAAAAAGGTAACGGTCAAAGATTCTTGACCAATGTAAATATACAAAATAAAGGTACCAATTTTGCATATTTTGTGTATTTACATTAAAAGTAAAGTGGGGTAAGACTATCACCCGGGAGAAGACTGCCACAGTCTAATAACTAACTAACTATCTGCCACAGTCCAATAACTAACTATTAGACAGTAAACTATGTTAGTCTTATCCCACCTCACTTTACATGTCTGATAATATCAATCATAAATACCGTCAGCTAAAATGAAAAGGGTACGAATACGTAACCTATTCGTAACATTTGAAGCGGCTTTAAATTGGTCAGTGGTTTATTATCTGGCATTTGGCAACTTAGGTGCAAACCGCAAATTAAGACCCGCTGTTGATAACCTTAATGGGGACCCTCAATTTGTCCTCTTCGCTATTTAACGGATAGGGGATCATCGGTGATGAAAGTTGAATATCTTCAAAATGTAGCAAAAATTTATTTAAGAGGACTTATACATTTTAACATTTATTTTCTTTTTCATATTATTTAAATTTCAACCAACTTTTTAAAGTTAATTAGCTTTCTATGAGTTCTAGATAGTTACATACCTATTTCTTAAAATAAGTCGAAAATAAAAACAGTTTTCTGCGTAAATTTTGCCAATTTTGAGTAGTTTTTGAAACGAAAATTATGAATGAAAAATTTAAACTGTACGTTTCAAATATATACCAAATAAATCTCAATAGCCCTAGTATAAGTAGTAACATTGATAATATGTTAAGAAACTTGTTTGATCATAGTGAAAAATGTCTAAAGCAATCAGTTTTTGGAGCGCGAACAGATGTTATGGTTATGGAACAAAATTGGGATTTTTTCACAACGCTCGGGCGTTGTTAATAATAATAATGTTTGGGTCGGTTTGGTTTGGTGAGATTAGGTATATTTCTACACCGAATTTATGATAAAGCACGAATTTATCACTTTGTCCATAACGAATATACAAGAATACATACTTTCATTCAAAAGTGGTAACTAAGAGTATAGCTGGACATACAAAGATATAGGTTATAGAATATTTTTTACTGATTACGGCAAGGGTAACGCGGACGAAGTTGCGGGAGTCTTCTAGTTTATCATACAATTATTATACCTATTATGAATAAAACCAAGCCACCAGTGTCATAATCTAAACTATAATGCGACATAAATCGTATTACGTGATTCCAAAGTCAACTTCAGACGACATCACAAAATTAAATTTTCCTTTTCGACCCTCATCATTAAAAGTTACGACACAGCCGCCATGTCTATGGCACAGATAAAATTTAAAGAGAGTTATTAATTTGTGATATTAAACGTTCACATTTTTTAAATGACTCATCATCAATAAATGTCGACTGCTCAACCTATCCTACTTCAAAAGTTTCATTATTATCGAACGATTGCGTCTCTTCTGCATCCATTGGTTGCCAGTGACCTTACCCAGGTTGTAAGTCAGTTTTTTGTGAGGGTACACTCCTTATACAGGTTTGGTCTTGATTTTAGAACATTGGCACCCCATCGTTCATTGGTTCTACACACAGGATTTTGACAAATGCTATTTTAATAACTAAAATGGAGTGAAATTATTTTGAGGTCTTCAACATTTAAATCACCTTACAAATAACCATTTCTGTCAGCTTCCGTAAGTGGGTAGGATTTTTAATCACACTAATCTATATATATATTACGCGAGGCCGATTTTTGTACATCCCATCAGATCTACAGTTATGGTCCGATTTTGATAAATGATATGTCATTAGATTCGTCTCATGCTGGAGAAGTGCATAAAACTCTTGGATTTTTAATTTTTTCCTGAAAAAGTACTGAAAAATGGATTTGAAAAAACTACTGTGCGCTAACCACGTGACTTTGACCACGTGACCTGTGATCCCTATTTTGACATAAGATGACCAAATAATAATAAGCATGTTTTGCTCACAAACCTGTAGTAAGTTGTTCAGCATGATGAAATATTATTTTTGAGTCGGCAACATAATATCCGCAACACTCAAAACATGTACGAATATGCAAAAATTATTTTACAGTTTGTTGACAATGAATGACAGTAACCATATTCTGTCAACTTTTAATGTATTTTTTAATGGGGGCTATTATGTCAATGATCTAAATTGCCAGGTTGTTTTTCTTTTTAAATGTTGATATGGAAACTTTTTTCGCATTCATGTTAAAAATGTGGAGGAAAAAGCCGGTTAAGTGCGAGTTGGACTGGTGCTCGCAAGACTAGAAAAACTGACCGTCATTCAAGAATAGATTATGTTTATAGGCGAGTTTTACAATAAATCAAAGCAGAAAAAATGTAGTAAAACTAATTTAAACGTCATTCAAATAAGTAAATTTATGATAGATTATTATAAATATGATTATAAGTCCATCAAAAAAATCATTTCAAGGAAAATGGCATGAGTTATGGTAAATTAAATGGTATTTTACTAGAAAAAACTTAGTCCTTCCGCTTGCATGTCGACGGGATGGGAAATGTGGTCGAGTTGAGAATATGGACGACTTGACAATGTAGCTAAGTTGGGAATGTATCTACATTGGTAATATGGATGAGTTGGTAAAATGGCCGAGTTGGAAATGTGGTCGAGTTGAGAATATGGACGACTTGACAATGTAGCTAAGTTGGGAATGTATCTACATTGGTAATATGGATGAGTTCGTAAAATGGCCGAGTTGGAAATGTGGTCGAGTTGAGAATATGGACGACTTGACAATGTAGCTAAGTTGGGAATGTATCTACATTGGTAATATGGATGAGTTGGTAAAATGGACGAGTTGGAAATGTGGACGAGTTGGCAATGAAATCGACTTGGTAATACGGACGAGTTGGTGATATGGAAGATTTGGCAATAAAGACGAGCTGATAATTAGGCCAAGTTGGTATTGTAGACGAGTTGGATGTATCGTCGAGTTGGGAATATGGACGAGTTGGAAATGTGGATGAGTTGGCAATGTGGATGACATTTGGTAAAATTGACGAGTTGAGAATATGGACGAGTTGGGAATGTGGATGAGTTGGCAAAATGAACAAGTTGGGAATATGGACGAGTTGGCAATAAAGACGGGCTGATAATAAGGACGAGTTTGTATAGACGAGTTGGGTGTAACGTCGAGTTGGGAATATGGACGAGTTGGAAATGTGGACGACTTGGAATTGTGGACGAGTTAGCAATATGGACGAGTTGGCATTGTTGATGAGTTCGAAATGAAGACGAGTTGGCAATGTAGATGAGTTGGTAATGTGGACGACTTGGCATTGTGGACGAGGTGGGAATATGGACGAGTTGGAAATGTGGACGAGTTGGCATTGTGGACGAGCAAGTAATATGGACGCGTTGGCATTGTAAATGAGTTGGGAATATAAACGAGTTGGCAACGAAGACGAGTTGGTAATACGGACGAGTTGATAATATGGACGAGATTGGCAATAAAGACGAGTTGGTATTGTAGACGAGTTGGGTGTATGGACGAGTAGGAAATGTGGACGAGTTAGCAATATGGATGAGTTGGCATTGTGGACGAGTTGGGAATATGGATGAGCTGGCAATAAAGACGAGTTGGTAATATGGACGAGTTGGCATTGTAGATGAGTTGGGTTTATGGACGAGTGGGCAATGTGGACGATTTGGCATTGTGTACGAGTGGGGAATGTGGACGAGTTGGAAATATGGACGAGTTGGAAATATGGACGAGTTGGAAATGTAGACGAGTTGTATTTGTGAACGTGTTGGCATTGCGGACGAGTAAGCAATATGGACGCGTTGGCATTGTGGACGAGTTGGGTATATGGAAGAGTTAGCAATATGGTCGAGTTGGCATTGTGGACAAGTTGGGAATATGGACGAGTTGCCAATGGAGACGAATTGGTAATATAAACGAGTTGGCAATGCAGATGAGTTGGGCGTATGAACGAGTTGGGTTGGGTGTGTGTACAAGTTGGCATTGTGACCCAGATGGGAATATAGACGAGCTGACATTGTGGACGAGTTGGCAATGTGGAATAATTAACATGTTACCCTAACACGCGAAACTTGATGGTAGAAATAACCTACATACGATGCAAATTTCAAAAAATCGACTAGCTCAAGAATAAACCATATTTGAATTAATGACGATCTGATCATTCTTATTCTCATTCAAAATAAAATTTGACAAATTCTGCTGTCAACAAAACAAATTGATTTTATGAGGCTTCCGTTTTTACCGACTATGGTAAGGAAACCTAAAATTAGGTTTATATCATAGACTTGAGAGTATAGATAGCATCTCCCTCACTCTTCTGTCAGACACTATTTCAATGAGAGGAAAGACGAAAGTTTGAATTTGGAATTCGGGTATTAGGCCTTCAGCTCTAAATTTATTGAAAAAAATATGTCTTAATATTCTTTTTTCAAACATTTTTAGTTGTTTTATATATTGGATTTTATTTATTACACATATTTGACACATTCTTTTTTTTTTAGGTGGAGTATAGTTGGTCAGTTATTTATTTAGATTAGTAAATAGGGTTTGATTAAGTATTACCTAGCGTAAGAATTTCAAACACAATGTGTAATATTGTTATTGAATAAATGATTGATGATGATGGATGACATGGCAGCACCCATATTAAGAAAATTTGCACGATCTATTGAATTTCATTAAAAAAACAAGCATGAAAGAACAACAAATTAAAATTCTACCAATCTTATGTTCAGTCCTATGAAAATATGACAATTATTTTTTTAAGATATGGGATTATTTTTATGAATTAAATTTTTTATAAATCGAATAATATGCATTTTAGTTGTGAAACAGATCAGCAGATCACATGTCATTAATGCACAAGTTATTTTTACAAAAGAGTTGAAAAAGTTGTCACGATGAAGCTGGCTGTTGGTTATCAGGCCTGGCTCTGGCCTGGCATGTTTTAACGTTTTTAAAACATCATTTTAACGTGTTTTTTTACAGTATTTATTCTTCGTTCGCCAAAAACTTCTTATCGATAAAGTAGTTATTTTCTGTAACACTACCGGATTTCCATATTCTAGCGGCGGTTCGACGCCGCAACGGGCCTCTAGTATATTATAAAGGCGCAATTTTGTGAGTTTGTGTGTTTCTTCTTCACGCTAAAGTGGCTGGACCAATTTTGACAAATTTTGGTATGAATGTAGCTGATACCTTGGATTAACACATAGGCTTTTAATCCCGATTTTTTTTTGTATAAATAATATGTCTGAGAATCACGGGTTTTCTATTTAAAACATAAATACGATGCAATGGAATTGCAATGCTTAGGAATTATATTCAACACAATTAAATGTACTTACATTATGTTTCCATTAAAGATAGTTTGCATAGATTTTGATTAAAATTATAGGATTTGTGTGGATATTTCGCCAAAAGTATCTTAAATTGCTAATTATTGCGCAGGTACAGCTTTTTGGTAAGTCCTTGCCTCCGAAAAAAATTTGATGCACCAAAATCTTTTAAAATAATCATAAAATAACTCTCCTTCTTGTTTCATCGTAATCAGGTAAACATTAACTTATAACCACCCTTAGGTATGGGCCTACTACGTCTGTCCAACTATTTTGGCGCCTTGAGGCGTTGACCTTTTGACCGATGGTAGTGGAGATGACCTTATAAAGTTTAAACAGCAACCGCTATCTACCCCCATTTAAATATTTGATGTAAATCGTACATCGCACTAATAAATAAGTTTTTTCTCGAAATCACAAGTAACTGTATTTTGTGATTTTATGATAATAAGATAAAAAGTGTTCTATCTTGTTTTGATTACAGCTATGTCGCGCTCGTCTGTTGTGGAATGTATCGTTTCATATTACGGGAGAAAAGTTGATAATTTATTTTTGAAATTCATTTCTAACATAATACTTACCAACTAATTTCAGAACAATAATCACGGTGAAGCTGCGTTTTGACTACTATTTGTCTATGTCTATGACCATGAATTTACAAGAATGTTATCCAGTCGGCTTACGGGGGGAAGGGGAATTAAAAGACAAATCTTAACAAATCAGTTGAATATGTGAATTGACCGCAGTGGCCACCAAATCAATCAATCAATCAATCAATCATGTCAATCAATGTCATCTTTACTGCGAAACATGTGGACCGATTACTTATACCAATTTTTAATACAAGAGTAACATGACACCAAACTACGATTGTTTACTATTTTTTTACTTATTACGCTAAAAACGAATCCGTCATTGACGTACACAGTTGCCGGCATCGTCTTAAATAAAGTTTAAATAATACTAAAATGTGATAATAATACTTGCATTTATGAGATAAATAAATGTGTATCAGTTCAAAATAGGCACTGAATATAATAGTGCACTGGGACTTGTTTGTAAAACTCAATTTACAATATACTTAAAGTTAAGGGAAAATTTTGAATCCTTTAGAAACATAACTATACTGCTAAAGAAATATACAGGATGATCAATCCAAATGGGTCAGTAGGGAGGAAACGAAAACTATAAGAGATAGGGAAATCTGTTCTTAGGAACCATGGCTTCGATTTTAGATTTATTAAAAACTGCATTAATTTTTTTTCGTATATCTCATGCATAACCGGGAATCGAACCCGGTTAAAATTGGAGAGTAGAAAAAAAAATTGGGCAAGTGCCAGTCCGACTCGCGCATGAAGGGTACCATAATCTATAACAAGTTTGTTGTATGGGAGCCGCCCTTATTTTATTTTTTGTATTTGTTGTTATAGCGGCAATAGAAATACATCATCTGTGAAAATTTCAACTGTTTAGCTATCACCGTTCTTGAGATACAGCCTGGTGACAGACGGACGGACAGCGAAGTCTCAGTAATAGGGTCCCGTTTTTACCCTTTGGTTTACGGAACCCTAAAAATGAAGATGTCAATCGATCCTATTTTTTATTGGCAACAAATGACTGTATAAGAGTACTTACATACATTTAGAGTGCTCTAAGAGTCAGAAATGGCTGTTAAAGCTGAAAACGCTCCATACAAAATATGCATGCTGTGTATGGAAATAGTACATTTTACAACTAGTGTGAAAAGAATGTCTTTTTACCACTAGTACCGAGGTATCTTGCCACGAGCTGAAAGCGAGTGGCAAGACTCGGTACGAGTAGTAAAAAGACATTTCACACGTGTTGTAAACGACGTTTTTTAATGCAATTGCGAAAAAATAACAAATTAATATATCATTGCGATAAAATATGCTTGCTTCGAAGTTATTTTTGAACGAACCCATACTTTACAAATGACATGGTACATTAAGACCATCATCATCGTCATCGTCATCGCCATCGCCATCGCCATCGCCATCGTCATCGTCATCGTCATCGTCATCGTCATCGTCATCGTCATCGCCATCGCCATCGTCATCGTCATCGTCATCGCCATCGTCATCGTCATCGTCATCGTCATCGTCATCGCCATCGCCATCGTCATCGTCATCGCCATCGCCATCGCCATCGCCATCGTCATCGTCATCGTCATCGTCATCGTCATCGTCATCGCCATCGCCATCGTCATCGTCATCGCCATCGCCATCGTCATCGTCATCGCCATCGCCATCGTCATCGTCATCGTCATCGTCATCGCCATCGCCATCGTCATCGTCATCGCCATCGCCATCGCCATCGCCATCGTCATCGTCATCGTCATCGTCATCGTCATCGCCATCGCCATCGTCATCGTCATCGTCATCGTCATCGTCATCATCATCACTGACATTCGAAACTCAGTTACTGCGTTTCGAAAGTATAGTTTGGAACTAAAAAGTAAAAAGCACTAGTTCGAGAAAATGAGCTTCTCGCACGCTACGCAGCCACAAAAAGTACCACTTTTTGAGCAACTGTATTAAAAAATAACTTTTTCCATTTTGACCATGATAATTTCCGGTTAAGGTTCATAGTTGTCATACAATTATTGTTTTGTTAAATTATGAGGATATTGGAAACAACTTCATATTTGCTTTTGGATAAAAAAAAAACCTTAAATGTTCGTACCTTAAAGGAATGTCTTTGACATCTTATTTTTTTTTTCTCTACTCAATTTCGACCGGGTTTGATTCCGGTTATTTTATTATATTTAATCTTTATTGCACAAAAGAAAACTTATCGTACAAAAGGCGGACTTAATGCCATGAGGCATTCTCTACCAGTCAACCTTCGGGCAAAGCAGAGAAATTGTGGGCGGTGCAACTAACTTAAACAAGTTTTAATAAATAAATATTTAGATAAATACATATATTCATATAATATATACACATATAAATAAATACAGATGAAACATACTAATCAGATAACCTAAGAATTCACAACTCTGCTAGCGTAGAGGTCACGCAAACATTTTTTGAAAGCGCATTTGTTCGGAGCTTGTTTGATCTTGAGGGGAAGGCGGTTCCAGAGACGGGAAACTTGGACGGTGAACGATTTAGACATAAAACCAGTACGGTGACGAGGGATGGAGAGAGATAGATTGCCAGAAGAGCGAAATTGACGGTCACGGGTTACACCATAATAGTGAAAGAAGTTTTTGAGATATTCGGGAGATATTGGGTTTTTGAGAACAGAAAACAGAGTGCATAGCATTCGAATTTCACGTCGTTCGCGGATAGGAAACCAGCCCAGCTGAGAGCGGTAAGAAGACACATGGTCATACTTACGAAGACAGAAGATGAACCGAATGCAGTTGTTAAGAAGTCTCTCCAACTTATTTATAAGCTCTTCGGTTAAGTCAGGATAACACACATCACCGTAGTCTATTATGGGTAAAATTAACGCCTGAACTAATAAAATCTTAGTTTTACAGGGTAAAAAGTTTTTGAGCTTGTTCAGAGCATGTAAAGAACCCATAACTTTCCTACTAACTTCGGCAACCTGCGCCTTCCAACTCAAAGTACTATCTAAGATAATCCCTAGATCTTTGACGCTGGGGCTATAGGGGATAGTAGTGCCGTTGAAGCAAACAGGCGTGAGAGTGTGGAGATTAATCTTAGCAAGCTGGCGGGAGCTACCGATGACAATGGCCTGACACTTCGAAGGGTTAACAAATAGTCCGAACTTTTCAGACCATCGCTGGATATGTAAAAGGTCCAAGTTTAGCTTGTCAATAGTAGTCTTAAGGTCAGTCACGTTACACTGGTCGTAGAGTTGTAAGTCGTCTGCATAGAGATGGTACGAAGAGCGTAAGTCGGGGGTGATGAAATTGATGAAAGTGGAAAACAGGAGAGGAGAGAGAATTCCTCCTTGAGGTTATGCATGAGATATACGAAAAAAAATTGAATGCAGTTTTTAATAAATCTAGAATCGAAGCCATGGTTCCTAAAATCAGATTTCCCTATCTCCTATAGTTTTCGTTTTCTCCCTACTGACCCATTTGGATTGATCCCCGGTATGTAAAGGCCGCGTAATCTTTGATGCCGTTTTTAAACTTCTTGAATATAGCCTGATCTAGAAAATTAGGAAAAAGATTATTTTGGGATGTAAAATGACGTAGTTTGCACTCGTTGTGATTTTTCCTTTCACTAATTTAGACGATTGTATATGAAAATGCTAAATTTGTGAAGTTAGCTTACTTATTTGCTTTTGAGCAGCATAGTATACATTATCTGCATCAGACAACTTAACAACTTAAAAGAAAAAAAATACAAAGAACAGAAATTAAACACGCTATTCAATGACGACGATACGATGCTCAAAAATGAAATAAAATAAAGTACAACAGAACAGAGTAATTGCTACTTTCAAATAGTATTTCATTTTACAACTGAATCCCATCTTGTAGCGAAAATAATATCGTCGTTAACGGAGTCACAGTAGAAAAGAAAAAGGCAAAAAACTAGACGGGATTTTATCTCAAATCGCTTCAAACATTTTAATTGAAACAAGTCCGCTATCTTGCATTAGTTGCATCCATTTTGCAGATTGTACTTCTCAGTTTTTTGTTTTCTGCGATTTCTTTTGTGTCATTTTTTGGGAATGTTTATGGAGGAATTAGAATAGAATAGAATAGAATAAAAATTTATTCGTTAACATACACAAAGTGGACAACAAATATTAGCAAAATAAAATAAAATAATATCGCTGTTGTGTATGCCACGAAAAGGTCACACCTCAGCATAAATGCTGGCCCGGGACTGGTTCCCGGGCGCTGGTCTTCCGGTGAAACCTATCGGTGACGCCACGGTGAACCGCACACACACGGCTGCACTCTTTAGACTGAACGCAGCGTAAGCGCTTGTCAATGCCAAGACAATGACATTGACAAGCGACAGTGCTGTCAATGTCACTGCAGACCGTTAGCGGAAAAAGAGAAAAGAAAAGAATCGAATGCAATGCCGAAATGTGTACAGCTCATTAACATTTAACAGATTACATTTTACAAGTAATAAAAGTGAAAAATAGTAACTAAGATTACAAAGAATGTGGATATTTAAGCAAATAACTAAATTTATATATAAAAGATCAGTAACAAACGAAACACTGTACAGTAATGCCAAAAACTAGAGAAAGACATGAAATATAAGGCGACAAATAACAATACATTGATGCAAAACAATATAACATATAAGGGACATAAAACCACGGTAAGAATCAATAACATAAATCATTATAGGCAGCTCGTGTCCAGCCTCAAAGCTCCTTGATTCCGCTGATGTTCAAACACAAATTTTCGTAAATTGGTTTTAAAACTCTTGACATATTTTAGGTTCCTAATGGGCTGCGGAATGTTGTTCCAACATTTTGTTGCAACATAGCGGAAACTTCCCCTGAAGGCAGCTGAAGCATGTTGAGGAGTGGTGAGCTGCACACTACACTGGCGAGTGCGACACGACCTATTTCTGGACATCCATGACAGCTTCTCGAAAAGATATGATGGCATCTTATGCTGAATTACACCGAAAAGTAAACATGCCAAATGAAGCTTGCGACGGTGCTGCATTTTTTAGGATATTATGCTCATTTAGAAAAGGGGTTACATGGGCCCTAAATGGAATATTGAAGCAATATCGAGCACAGGCATGTTGAACGCGCTGGATGAGCCTCTTCGTTTTAGCAAGAAGTCGTGGACCAAAAACAACATCCATATAATTTAATTTTGACAATACAAGTGACTCAACCAGTTGAACGCGCAGTGATTCATTTATGAAGGGCCTAATTTTGTATAGAACCTTAAGCTTATAGAAACAACTTTTAACAGCACTCAAGACATGTTTCTCAAATCTAAGATCACAATCCATTATGAGACCAAGGTTACGTGCTTCATAAACACGTTCAATAGGTACATCCATCAATTTTACATCAGTTGACAGATTGAGCTTATTCAATTGATGTTTAGTACCAAAAATGAGATATTTGGTTTTGGCTGGATTGAGTAACAGGCTATTGTTTGTGGCCCAAGTCGATATTTGTGACAGATCAGTATTAAGTTTGTGAATAGCATCATCAATTTCCGATGGCTTACATGAAATATAGACTTGGATGTCATCGGCATAAATATGGTACTTGCAGTGTGTGATGTGTGACCCAATGTCAGCAGAGTATAATATATACAGAATTGGGCCGAGGATCGATCCTTGAGGAACTCCTCTAGTGACACCCATCTTTTCCGAGACCCGTGTGGAGACATCATTAAGGCTCAGCTTCACACACTGCTGACGATTGCTGAGATAGCTGGCAAACCAAGTCACTGCATAGTGGTCGAATCCGTAGAAACTTAGTTTAGATAGCAATAAACTAATATTGAGACAGTCGAAAGCCCTCGAAAAATCAAGCAGTACCAGCAATGTACACATACCTCTATCCTGGGAACACAATATGTTGTCAGTGACATCCAGCAGAGCAGTGACTGTACTTCGCCCCTTTCTAAAACCTGACTGGACCTCCGGCAACATACCATTATTCTCAAGATACTCCGTTAGTTGTAAGCATACAGTTTTCTCTAAAATCTTAGATAGACAGGGTAGTATACTTATTGGTCTAAGATCCTTAAGCTCAGATGGATTAGAGATTTTAGGCAGAGGACGCACTATTGCCAATTTCCATAGGTCAGGAAATGTAGATGTAGCGATCGAGGTATTCACCAAATCAACCAGTATGTTCAAAGTGTAAGGAAAAGTGGAAACCAGCATATTTAAAGTAATACCGTCGATACCTTCAGCATTTGATTTTAGACCAGTAATAATTTTTAACATTTTTTCAGCGCTAATTGGTTCAATATGGAATGTAGAATGACAAAACCTGTGAAATTCAAAATAAGACAGTTGAGAAATGGTCACTTCTGTATTTATAGGTAAGGTTAAAAAATGTTTGTTTATAATATTGGGATCACTGAAACAAGAAGGCAGGTCTGTGTTATTTCTAGGCAGCAGAGTAGTTTGAAGATTTTTCCATAACTGTTTAGGATTATTTAATTGATTATTTATATTATGTTTAAAGTAGGCACATTTTTCATGGTATAGTGCTTTATTTACCGTCGACTTTAGATCTTTATAAAGCTGCTTTTTGCTATCGCACCCGGTTTTATGGTAGTCTGCGGCAGCTTTGTCTCGCAAACTCATCATTAACTTAATTGTATCAGTTATCCAGGGGTAAGAATTGTTTCGAATAACCAGGGTCTGTATAGGTGCATGCAGGTCAAATAAACAAACTATAAGACTGGTGAACGCCTCGACCTCATCATTAACACTAGGCAAAGTGGACATCAGGTCCCACCTCACACTCTGCAAGTCCCTGTCAAAAAGTGATAAATCTATATTGTTTATAGGCCTGAATGATGTAGTATACGGCTGCGGTCTCTCCTTCACAATATTATACTCGCTTACCACAATACAATGTCCAAAAGGTGAACCTACGTGAACAATATCTGTAACCTTGGCTTTCATGTCTGTGCAAACTACATCGAGCAATGTCTGACTAGTATTAGTGAAATGTGTAGGTTTAGTTACTAACTGTGATAGCTCTAAACTGGATAAAAAATTATTAAATCTAGTAACATCCGGAACAGTGGAGTTCTGAAGCAAATCTATGTTTAAGTCGCCCAACAATATCAGGTGTTCGCAGTTAGGTATCGAGCTGATTGAGTCAGTTACGGCATCAAAAAATATATCGAGATCCATCCAATGCGGTCTATATGCTGTTCCTATCACTATTTTTAATCCATTTATTGTTATATTAACCCACATTTGCTCCACTAACCTGTGCCGCGGGTCTACAGGGTGAGGCCAAGTCAATGCATTCAAACTACGTCTAATGTAGAACCCGACACCCCCACCACGCAGACGCGTTCCTAGCGGTCTAGGTATGTGACGGAGCCTGAATCCAGGGATTACCGGCGCCCGTCCCTCTTCGTGAAGTTGTAACCACGTTTCATTTACCGCTAGCACATCAATATTTAGACGAGTACAAGCCGCTATAAAATTGTCGTGATTTGTGCCAAGCGAGCCTGCATTATACAAACCTACCCTTAGTCTATAATTAACCATAATGTGAAGCTATATGTATGCACTGAACGCAGACGCAGCAAACCGGTTCTGCGTTAGAGATAAACAGAGAGATTTCTCGTCGTGTCGCGTGGAGGTCATTTGAATTGTGTATCGGTTGAGTGCGGTTGGCGTAAAATAGAAATTTTGTTATTAATTTGTGGAAGTGATAATAGATAATAGTGATACGTGTTAAAGAATTTTGAGTACAGTAGGAGTGCAGTATTGATAAAAAAACAGGCACTTTGAGACTAGACAGAATAGTTTGGCTGCAGGAATATGAAGAAAACAAAACATGAACATAACATAATACATAAAAAACCGGGCAATCAAACGCTACGTTGGCCAAAAACACGCTCCAGATCATCTTCTGTTCGGATGCGGTGACGAGGTACATCCGTGCCTGCGCGCTGACGCACGTAGATCTTACCGTCCCTGGTCCACACATATCTCCAGTCGAAATGCTGGCTGCTTCAATGCCCGAGCTTTTTGAAATAGACGTCGGTTGTGGGGGGTCAACCGCTCATTCACGTAGAAACGGCTAGTCGGTCCAGGTATTCCGGTGCCTTCCGTCGTCGCCTCGCGCCGAACCCTTGCCGCCTGGAGTAAGCGGTCACGTACAGCGCGGCGCGCCAGGCGCACCACGATCAGCCGAGGCCGCGGCGCCGGCCCCTGGACGCCCTCGTCTAGCTGCGGCGCCCGACCAACACGCGTAGCATCTACGATATCGTGCTCCGTGAGCGTGATCCCCAGCTTCTGGCCCAGGGTTATTGCCAAATGCATTGAATTTTCGCCGCTACTTTCGGGGACACAGGAAATCTCAATGTCGTTGGCCAATAAATCCTGGTCTCGGTCAATCAAGTCTAACTTAAGCTGCGAAATTGTCTCCAACAGCACTGACTCGGCACCGCCATCGATGTCGCGAATATGTGTGTGAGGCTGGGCCTCCAAGGCTTCGACACGGGCACAGAGCGCGTCAATGCGCCCATCGCAGCCGTCGATACGTGACGCCAAGCTAGCCATGGCCGTGCGAAGAGCGTGAATCTCCTGGCTCATCGTCCGCATCTCTTCACGGAAGAGCCGGAGTTCAGCGACGAGCAGCTGCATGTCAGTGGCACGGGACACGTCCAGACCGTTGTCAGGCGGAGTAACGTCGAGTGTACAGTTGCCATGCGAGTACGAGACATCCATGACAGTGCTGTCTTCAGAGGGCACTTCAGGGCTCTTAACAGCACGAGGCCTCGTGACCCCACGCTGCATATTCACGTTGCCACTGCCACATTTAACTGGAGTTTCCGTGTTGTCCTTCCGAGGCCCTGCACTCGCACACTGCACACAGTTCCAGGTTCCCGGCGCAATACTGTGGAGCATCCCTTCAGGTACATTTGCACATAGAAGATCGTACGAATTGCAGCAGTTACCGCAGTTTAAAAAACTACCGGTGATTTTATTTAGACAGCCAGCACAGGTTGACATTCTGAAGCGGCTTTGATTACGTTAGGAATAAGGTTTATAATTGCACTAACGCGGCTGAACGTTGACAGCCAGTCAGCTGACCCGCACACTGATTTTTATTAACTTAGCTTAGTTGCTACAAAACCGAAATTAAAACACAGATATTATTCACTGTAACAGCTATTAGACACAATAAATTAATTGATTTGATAGACACAGTTTATATCCTTTGGTAATTAACCCTTCCGAGCGTAGAATTTCACTTTTTGTACAAAAATTATTCAATAATATCAGAGCGATGTAAAAAACGTATGTCACTTCTAATTAGGTTATAGGTTAACACGGGCTGGTTTTCTGTAACTCGACGTCTTACAGTGCGCCTATTTTGCGTGAAGGAATTAATGTAAGAATCATTTGTGGTTGCCGCACCGCAAAATAGCGTATTTCTATACATGTTTACAAACCTACTTCGAAAAGATGAAATTATTACATCCACGAATATGTTTTTTTTCGTCACCCTACGCAGGAAAAAATCCCAGTTCCTGGGCAGAGCAAGACGTAATGTACATTACATACCTATTCGCAGACAATAGTTGTTTAAACCGTTCACCAGTTTACCGCCATGGGTATAAACGACGTCGAAAATCGAAATACATCGAAGTACATAGCCGGGTAATTCTTATTCTCATGTACTTTTTTGTGATTTGTAAGAATCACATGTTTATTTTGTTTAAATCAAAAATCTATTTATGCCTTTGTTGAGCAAATATCCTCTACTTATCTTTTATAAACACATTTACCTTAAAATATTCAGAAATATATATAAAAAAAAGAATGTTTGCCCAAAATGTCACGTACATGCCGTGTGATATCTCCCGATTTACTAATAAAATATTTTTTTCTGCTACAATATCACGTAATTTTGACTAATGTTATACGAATGACGCAAAGCTAATAAATGTCTGATAACATTATTTAAAAGTTGTAAAAGTATACTGTAACAGTTTCTGATTCAGAACATCATAAAGTTTGTGATCAATTTTTTTGTCACAGCCATGTGTGATTGTTTAAATACGTGTAACTCGGTAGACAATTATATTTGAAGCTAGCAGCCCTATTTAGGCTTTTTAAGAACGGAAAAACTACCTTCATGTCGGTTCTGCTTATGACAAAGTGCGGTGAATGTATAGCAAAAATCATTTCTTGTATTTATTAACAAAAAGGACAACCTTAGTACGTCACCACCGTGGAATGAGTTTTAAATGTAAGTTCTACTGTTATGTTAATGATACTTATATAAATTTTACCTCAGAAATAACAGAATAAGGTGATGGAGTCTCGTCTGAGCCGCGGTACCGAGCGGTCGCATTTGTCCGAGCCATCCCAAACGACCCAAAAGACCACTTGAATCTCTGTCCCAAAACAATAGCCCCACGCGAAACAAAAACAGCGAGCCGGAGCGGCCCGGCCATCTGTTCCCCTAAACCCCCGTCATAAAGTTCAAAATCTACGCCGTGGTGCCTGGTAGCACACTAGAAAGTGAAAAATAATCGCGTCCCCCAAATATCTCCCAAAATGTTCGGTTTATATATAGTGCAGTGCATCTATTCAGCGTATGGCCTAAGTAGTGAGTGTAAACCTAGTGCGGGCAGCAGGTAGCAGCAATGAAGTGCCTACATACAACAAACCGTTTGGTAAAGGGCGATTGCACAGCACAGCGTCCCAAATCAGAACCCGGTGAGATCTCTCCATTATCACTGCTAACTATTAACCAAATCGAATCAGTAATTTTAAAATAATTTTCCATTGTATATCAAATTCATAAAGCCATAAAGAAGATTAGCTAAACACGTGCGTAGCGAGTGACAGACCTCAGGTTTGCGATTAATAGTAACATTACCTCCTAGGTGCGCCCCACTTGTGTGTCACACATCTACAAAAGCCCCGCAATCTAGATGCACTGTTTTTACCCCAAAAACGCACAAATCCCATCGATAAACCAACAAAAACAATCAAAAAGAGACAAAATACATAAATATTTGTATAGAATCTTTTTATCGATTCATATTTTTATGTGTTAATACCCCGCTTCGATTGTAGTAGATCGCATTCAATTTTTCTTTCTTAATTTACCTTTGTGTCATTATTTATAAAATACATAAAGCTTAATTTAATCACTACAATGCAATGTCCAATGAATAGAGTCAAACATTACCTCTACTTAAATAAGTACCCCTCGGAACGATGAACTCCATGACAAAACCATTCCCCAAAATAGCAATAGTCGCGTCCTTACACCTAAAAACAACAGGACCTCCAATTGAAATGCAAACGCGTAGCCTCTTAAATTTGAAAGCTTGAGATATAAAACATAAACAAACAGAAATATAACACACAATTTACCTACAAAACAATACACTGTTATCCCTGTAAAAGCCCTGTCTTAATATCCAAGCAGTCCAGCCAAAAAAAAAAAGCTTTGTTAGAGCACCATGCAAGGGCTCATTCAAATCCAAAGGTTTCCGCTATCGTAGAAAGACTAGAAAGTCGCCACATCTGGCGTGCATACGGCTACGTTACAACACAAAGACAAGCTCGACAATCCATAAAAAAATAACAACAAAAAAAAAACAAAGTAGACGCAGAAAGGTTCACAAGTTATTACATCGATCGCAATAGAGAACTATACCCACACACAAAAAACCCCGAAACGCAATACAACATAGCCAGTGTCTATCAACGCATATTACAAAAAAAACCTAACAACACACAAAACCCCTTGACAAACACTACTATTTATTTATTTATCGTATGGCGATATAATATGGCACACTGGTTTATGGGTTACACAATTTTCTATTAAAAATAAATTATCTAAAATCTAAAATTTACAATGCCGCAGGTATAAACGCGCTAATAATCTAGATCATAAGCTCTCTCAACAGGACGCCTCTAGACAACAGAGTTATAGGAATCAACCATAACTTAAAGGAAAAGATAAGATAACAAGGCGGCGGCGGCGGCGGCGATAACCAACATACCCTGAGATGGTGACTGCTTTTCCGAGCTGATGTCCATCAAACAAACGACTTATTCGGATTAACTTTTCATCGCCGAGACCTCACGCAATACGCTGACGAAAAACAACAAGAGAAAATCAAGCGACATGCGATCATAAGAATCTCGCGGATGATAACTTGGAGCAAAATTACCAAAGACTTGAAATCGCACCGCGCTGGGATATAGAGCAGAACTGATATATATTATATATATATATTTATATGAACAGCAGAATACTACGATATATACGAATACGAATACCCTAAAAGTAACAGCACACGCTTCACCGCCAAGACATCAAGCGACGCGGTAGGCACCACAGGCCTCGTTTATAGCCGTAATTACTACAAGAAGAAATTAAAAATCGATGCGCCCCTAGAATAAAAACAAAGACACATCGCATAGACATGCAGAAGAAGAAATCCATCTAAAAGCGCAACTCAGGAATCTAATAAATAAATGGCGCCCAAGCGGAAATAACACCAATAGCCTGGCCATTCTTATTAGAATAACAGTGAGCGTAAGATAAATGAAAACAGAACAACCTATTCATCATCACAACGTTCTGGTTGAATGGATCTGGAATTACAAATTACCTGAAACGCTTTCTCCAACTCACAAAGCACAAGCTAAAAAATTTCACCCTTACCTCAAGACGATTTTAACGCGCACACATCGGGTATAAAGATGCAAGAACGCGACGTGGCCTTCACCAATTAGAGAAAACCACATTCCATCCAAACAACAACGGTAATAACGTGGAGATACAGACTTAATAAGAACAGAGGAATTCCAATTAGACATCATTACCGAAATATCGTCATAATGAAAACATCAGCGAAGAGAACTTCATCCGACAACAAGACCGACACAAACGAAACCGTGACGGCGAAAATACGTTTCAGAACATTTCAACCACAAGACCATGACATATGGCAAGATATAAGCACAAAAAAGATATACCGAAATATCGTCATAATGAAAATATCAGCGAAGAGAACTTCATCCAACAACAAGACCGACACAAACAAAACCGTGACGGCGAAAATACGTTTCAGAACATTTCAACCACAAGACCATGACATATTGCAAGATATAAGCACAAAAAAGATATACCGAAATATCGTCATAAGGAAAACATCAGCGAAGAGAACTTCATGCAACACAAACAAAACCGCGACGATGTTAAGACGTTCCAGATATACCGAAATATCGTCATAATGAAAACATCAGCTAAGAGAACTTCATCCGACAACAAGACCGACACAAACAAAACCGTGACGGCGAAAATACGTTTCAGAATATTTCAACCACAAGACCATGACATATTGCAAGATATAACCACAAAAAAGATATATCGAAATTTCGTCATAATGAAAACTTCAGCAAAGAGAACTTCATCCAACAACGAGACCGACACAAACAAAATCGTGAGGGTGAAAAATACGTTTCAGAATATTTCAACCACAAGACCATGACATACTGCAAGATATAATTACAAAAAAGATTACTGAAATATCGTCATAAGGAAAACATCAGCAAGGAGAACTTCATCCAACACAAACAAAACCTCGACGGCGAAAAGACGTATCAGAATATTACACTACACGCTGCAAGACAACCGACAACCACAAAGAAAAAAAAAAAATACAAAAATATCGTCAGAATGAAAACAAAAACACGATTTTAACGCGCACACATCGGGAGTAAAGATGCATGAACGCGACGTGGCCTTCACCAATTAGAGAAAACCACATTCCATCCAAACAACAACGGTAATAACGTGGAGATACAGACTTAATAAGAACAGAGGAATTCCAATTAGACAACAGCCGTAACAGTAGCAAAAGTCATAAATAAGCCAAATAATGTTCATAAGCAACCTCATCCAACAAAAAGTCCAACACAAACAGAACCGCGATATCAGATATACCGAAATATCGTCATAATGAAAACATCAGCAGAATGAAAACATCAGCGAAGAGAACTTCACCCTAAATACCTAAAATAAAGCTGAGTAGCACGGAGAAAACCAGTACGGAACGAACAAATTAATCTCAAAGAACGCAAGTGCAATATGAAACTAATTAAACTAGCAGAAGGAATGCAGAATAACCTTTAGAAGACAGGAGAGGCAGAGACCCACCCGTCGAGAAAAATAAAAATCAACTCTGATTTCTACATAAGCTCAAGACAAGCTGACGAACATGAAACATGGTTATTGCAACGCCTAAATGGGAAGAAAATTTATCCAAGCATTGAGGAAGTAAGCGACGACGACCCGAGAGACCTAGGACCGGAGCCCACACACACGGATAAAACGCCTCCCTAGCCCATATTTATTGCTGCCTAAGGCATAAAGATAAAAAATTGGCCATCGAAGCTGCACTTGAAAAACCCCGCTGTACAAGGATATTCAGTATATAGATCAAGAACCTTTCAGAGTGGTTAGAACTTGCGTCAGATAAGAACAAAGAATTATATCACGACGGAAAACAAAAAAAAAAAACAACTAGAAGATACCGGCAGGGAAACAAAAGATGAGAAATAGAACAATCCGGAAACGTTATCTCCTCCAACATGCCTACGGTGAATACGAACACGACACGCAAAGACGCCAACGAGAGCACGCGACAACTCACCAACGCTCATCCCCGACGCTCTACCCCACCTCACCTAACTTCCAATATTGGCTCAAGGTTGCATAATCGGCTGATTGTGGTCGACCGGTTGCGGCTAGTCGGCCCTCCTATCCCATCCCAGAGCGTGTCACTCCTTATAAATCTGTGCCCCCTGGTGTATCCGGCTTGTCCGGGTCAGGCTACGACCTGGCTGGGTGTGGTGCCTATGTTCATGTTCATGTTCAGAAATAACAGAATAAGGTGATTGTTTAAAATGGCGAGACAAAGCAAAGTGTTCCGTTATGTCGCACATGTTCAAAATTTGTCACGACCATGGATAGATCTAAATGTCACGACCACGGAATTTTTAAACCTCGGTTGTGACATGTAATGCTTGGTTGTGACATTCTTGTAGTATATTTGAATAATTTGATGATTTTGTTTGCTAAGTTGGGTTATCAATTTGTTGTATTTTTTCCGCAGATGTCACCAAAGAAAAAATTAAATCAGCCATCTAGCGAGAGTCTCTTAAGATGTTTGTCGAGACTCTTCGCTATAAGACCGTTAGCCGAAACGACTATCGGGACAATGATCGTCGAGTCAACATCCCACATGGCGGTCACCTCGTGAGCCAAGTCAAGGTACTTGCTGAGTTTGTCCTTCTCGGCCTTCACGAGGTTCTCGTCATGGGGGATGGTGATGTCGACGAGCACTGCCTGGCGCTTGGATCGATCTACCAAAACGATATCAGGCTTATTGGCTACAATAGTCCTGTCCGTGATGATAGATCGATCACAATAGAGCGTGGCACGACCATTCTCAAGAACTGGCATCGGTGCGTACTTATAGTACGGCACCTCAGACCCCACAAGACCGTATCGAAGAGCAAGTTGCTGGTGAATGATCCTGGCTACTTGGTTACTTATTATTTGACACAATTACTAGATTTTGGATGAAATTGTCACACCCATGTTATACAGTCTCACAACTATGCTTAGGGATGTCACAACCATGCATTATTTTGAAATTTTAATCATTTGCAGAGGGTATTAAGCTTGTCCGTCTGCACCAAAAATTAGCCTTTGGTATGTACTCTTAATATACACCGCAATATATCACAGAATAAAAAAAAAAATGTTAATATTTTAAAACTATATGAGAATCACCCAGCCATATTAGGCTTCCGGCTTCTCAAGCTTTGGAAAAAAAAGGTACATAGGTTCTCAGTTCGTCGGGGGGTGTTTTTTTTTGTTTTTATTGTATGTTCTCGGATTACTCTAAAACGGCTAACCGATTTAGAATCCCTATAGTTTTCGTGAAACCAAGACGGACGTCACTATGCGGCTTGACTAGATCATCTCATTTTGTTTGATGCCTTCCCACTCTTCTTCCGGTTTATAAGTTGACAACCCATCTTAACTAAAAAAGCAGATCCATTATTTAAGGCTAGCTGCAAGATTTTTAATACGATGGTGACAAAGAAATATACCTTTGCCTGATGGTAGTGATAGTAAGCAGTATGTCTTCCACGGTGATGCATAGTTCCAAATGACACAGCTGTTTATTGTCTAGCTAACAGAGGCTCCGTTAAGACGTCAGCTTAATTGGGACAATAATTCTTGATCCTGACTTAATTGGCGGACATTAATATCTGCGGATATCGTGGTGCGATCTGAATTGGGCTATGACCTCTTTTTTTTTAAGCTGTGGCTGTTTCTGTGAATGTTTATTTATTAAAAGTACATATGCCTCAGCATTGTAGACGTACACATAATTTCATGTCATCTGTTGACATCGAGAAATGAATGTTACAATTCAATAATAGTAGTATTAAATATGTATAAATACATTGTTCCATCCTTTATTGTTTCGCGGAACTAGGAGAAAAATAAAATATACAAAATAAAAATCTGTACGGCCTATGCTTTCAATGGAGCCAGTAAAAATATTTCCCATTTTTTGTGTGGATTTGTAGTGATTTTTTTTCATACGTTGTTTATTTAGGTTTTTAATTGGCATTAGATTCATGTTGAAAATAAAACTGACACGGAATACCATGTTATTCAATTTGTAAACGTTTTTACGGCAACTTAACTATTTAATAGACTAAACTTAGCTCGTTCCTCGCCCAACGCATTGGCATTGCCATCCAGCGAGGTAACGCGGCCAGCCACACGGGCATCTTACCCAATGGTAGTGACCTAGGGGATATATAATGTTACAAACTTAATACATCTTCATCATCTAGTTTAGGTCCCAATAATTTTTTAAGTGAGTGTTTCTCAAAAGTTGACCACTTTCTTGAAAAGAAATTGTCCCTTCATGAAAAACGTTTAAAAAATATTTCCTGACTAGTCAGTAATGAATAAATGAGTCATGTATTTGCTGTTAATAATGAATATAACAACATACATACATATTCAGTTAGCTTTGAAAAATATGCGCATCTGTTATTACACGGTTTTCCATTTATTATGTTTTTCGTAAGCTACGTTAGCGTAACTGGCGTAACTTAAAACATCGTCTTAGTATTAATCCCAGACTTACAAGAAAGGTTGAAACCGGATTATCCTTTTTTCAGTGGAAATGATACTGGTGCTTTTGCCGACCTATTTTAATTAAAGATTGGGAAAATAAAGGCTTAATTATTTTGTTAATGTTTCGTTGGAACGAAAATGTTCCTTGAAAAATGCCATCTTATTAACATTGTCAAGCTATTAATTTTATCCGTTTATTCTTCAAACAATGTTTAAAGTAAGCGAATTATATTGCGTAAATGTTAAAAGCATTCAAGAGAATGTTGTCCTTATTTTCGCAATAAAAGTAGTATGTATAAATATATATAATATATTCTCCAAGATTTTAGAAAAAAAAATGAAATTAAACGAACTTACCTGAAGTGAAGTTCTATTTTAATTGTCTGAGCTGCACAGTCTCGAAATGATATCGTTTTTTGTGGTCAAAGGCTGTATAACTGCGCATACTATATGAGTTATTCTCATTGATGTGCTGTGCAGCGAAATAGAATAATATATATATGGAATTAGTGGCCAAGTTATGAAAATGCCCAACTATAATATTTCAATTACTACAACTTATTGAAAACAATTGGTTATCTAATTTCAAATGAGAATTTCCAAAAAATGTGAGATTTGTAGAAAATCGAGTGCATTGCACTCCAGAGAGTGTCACAAAGTTGCTTACTTGTGTCCGCTTCTATTGTACCTCGGGAAAGTTGCAACAATTTCATTTGTACACTACACTCTGGGGAATTTCACAGTGCACGCCGTGTGTGACTAAACTGGTAATTTTTGTAACGAAAACTGATGTTAATGAAAGTTTGTTTTTCTAAGCCTTGTGTCAGATTGACCCTTACTTATTTATTTATTTTAAAGGCCGGCAACGCACTTGTGACTTCTCTGGTGTTGCAGGTGTCTATGGACGACGGTAATCGCTTTCCACCAGGCGATCCGTTTGCTCGTTTGCACCCTATGACATAAAAAAAATGTTAACTTAATGACCACTTCAAAGATCAAACTGTAACCTCCGTACCACCACTTCCTTTGAACAACACATTACTTCCAATTTATATTATACTGAATAATTGACCGAGCGAGCATAACGTATCCGTTTTAGCTTGGGCATAGATTATTTCCTTTGTCCTGTTCGGACGTCCTTGTGTTGGGCTGTTCTCGCCTACAGGTTGCATTTCTCAACTGACGGTCGTGAAATTTTGTGAAATAAATAGATTTTTTGTCGATATAGTTTTCTCAAAATCTTTCCAAATGACGAAGATATGAAGTATTATAACAATAATCGTGTTCATAATGTTCAGTCCCTTCGAGACCATGAACGTCATCACATTCGAAACGGCGAGGTAATTAAACACTTTTTGAACGCAATTAAGTAACGTTTTGAACCTAGATGTTCGTTAAAATGATCAAAGCTCCTTAATTAATAGACTAAAAAAATCCCATTTTGTTATTAATAATAATAATATGTGAAAATTGTGTAAGTTTAAATCAATATGAAGATATAGGTTGAAAACATAAATTTCAGCCATTTCGACCCAAACTCGCGAGCGCTACAGCTAACAGAGCCAGTACTTATCTAAAACTAACAAAACCAAATAACTACAAACTATATTACACAGTCACAAATACAAACTTTCCTCCCGCAAACGCAATTTACGTTACGTTTCGTTTGCAAAACAAACTGCAAACCAGAAAATACGTTTCCAATATTCTTCGCAAGATAAAAACGAATAGACGCGATAAAGTAGGGTAACCACACGCTGGACATGGGACATTGCAGTGATAACGGCAATTTCACATTTTACAACAGAATACATTGTTGCCCTAGCGGTAAAAGGTTTCGGTATTAAAATGTTGCTGTAATATTCGCAGCTGTTTTGTAAGCAACATTTTAATATTTAGGCCGATAATCCTTTTTAACATCTAAAATTTAGATTCTAAGTAGATATGAATATGTACATTAGGTGTATTGTTTTTTTATGAATAATAAATGTATACTACGTAAATGTGATAGAAAATAAAAGAATACCTACAGATGACTCTCTTTAGACATTTGCAAACCGCCTGTGAATTCTATTTTATTGGTTGTTAATGTAAAATGCGATGCAGTCGGTCGTAAATGCCGACAGATGCATGTGCGTCGTCCTATCTACGATCAAATGCAGATTTTGAACGAACAAAGCCGCTAGGCGAAGTTAATAAGCACCCAGGTGTACGCTGATCAGTAGATGATTTAGCGCGGTTAGTAGTATGCCAATGTTCACACCTAACAAACCAGAAAATGTTTTAAAAGAAAACCGGGTAATTCCCGCAAGATTAGCGCAATCCAATTGCCGAATAGAATTACTTTTAAAATGGTATCCAGGATCTGGGGCAGTTATTGCTGATCACAGATGGCAGCACTTTTCAATAACCGCCAGTTTTAGTCTATTATTCTTTCTCTCTTGTGAAATGGGATAACTCTGCTTCCTTGTAAATAAAAGTTTTATTCTTTTGACCGAAGTCACTTCTGTGGCAGGATTTACGTCGTGGTCTTTGTTGTTGAAGTTATTCTTATTAAAAGGAAATGGAAATGCATTTTTTGTGAAATATGAGTATAGGAGTTTCCATCGCATTTCATTAGAAACGTTATTTAAAGTTTATCTGTCATTGATTATATTGCGCTTCGTTTCTAATGTTTAAAGTTCAATGTTCAATATCGATATTATTCGATTTTCGACTGCTGACTAACCAATCTATACCTTATAAATATTGCATCAACAACTTATAAATATTGTTACTTGCTCATATAATTATTGTTCTGATAAAGGTTTTTCTCTGGTGATTTATAAATAAAAATACTTACTAAACAATACAGCAATAACAAATGTGAGAGATAACAAAAAAACTTTTTTAAAGTTTAGGATAGGTTAACATTTTTGGGGCACCATACGATTTTCCTATGTGGATCCGTTCAAGAGAGATTATTGAGTAGTTTTCAATAAACTTGTACATAGTTAGCAATAAGCATGCGTTAAAGTTCCTTTGTGTAACGAAAGTTAGTCATACAAAAGAATTGGTAACTTTCGTTACACAAAGGATTTAATTAAGTTTTGTTTTAATGACGACGCGGTTGGCGCAGTGGTTAAGCAACTGCCTACAGAGCCAACAGTCCCGGGTTCGAATCAGGGCAAATATTTGTATGATGAACTTGAATATTTGTGCTTGGGTCATGGTTGTTCTATGTATTTCAGCATATATTTATATGTCGGAAACGGTCATGAGTATGGAAGCTCAACGAAGCCAGCGCGCCATTGGAAGGCGACAGTAGCGCCCCCTGAACCTGTTTTGGCGCGCTAGACAGAGTCTTGGCGGTTCACTCAGCGAACGACCACCGACACTTCACTCTGGGTCGCCGTCGAGGGCACTACTGCCTTGGAACTGTCCCGTTTCGTTGTGCTATACCAAGTTTAGAGTCAGTGTTATAACCCTGCAATGTGCCTAAAATGTTAATTTAATAAAGACTATTCTGTTCGTGACTTCGATTACTTAGCTTACAGACCTCTGTGCGAGGAACTGTTATTTTGTGCTTCATTGTATAAGGAATAAATCGAGTTAATTGTATCTGAAGTGTTTCATCTCGCTCGAACTACCTCCTCGTCCACAACTATATCGAATAGCTCAACTAATGTGTGCCACTCACCACACCCGGCCATCCGCGACCCTATCCCGACATCAGAAGTGGGATGGTACCTGCGGGCCCATGAGCGTACACGAAGAATGATGGAACACGAAGCGATAAAACGGAAGAAAAAAGTTTGTGGTTACTCTTTGAAATACAACGAACTTGACATCCCTAAATCAAGGAACAGGAGCTACAAGCGTTTCCGTTATTGAAACTCAAGCTAACACCGTCACGGAGACCTACAAAACCGTAGGAAAACAAATGAAGATTGCACTGTTTAAATTGTTTTCATTGCGAGAGAAACGGATATGAAAAATTCGTTTGCTTACTTCGTATAAAAGAAAACTACAACTTACCACCTCGGCGACAAAAGCCAGCAGTCACAACACAAACTACATCGAAGTTCATTGTTTGCTTCAATAACAGCGGGACACAACGTTAGTTGTTGCACCAGTGGAAGTGACCCAGAAGCGACGGTCAACTACAAGCGACGCGTGGACGTAGGCACTATGGCCTCACCGACACATTTTAAAAACACATCAGGTCAGTCGTTAACTTTTCACTACGATTCCGATATTTTGTTCACAAATAAAAGTGTAGCTAGATTCTGGGGTAGACTTGAGTTACACTTATTCAGTTTAGTGGGTATTTGTCAAAACAGTATTACCGGTACCCTCCAAGTAGAAGTTGAATATTGCGTGCTAGAAATTAATAATCATTTCAAAGAAAGTTCATTACACGTTTTTGTAACGATTGTTTGCGTAGTGATGTAATGACCGGACGCGAAATTTTGTTACAGAGATTTAGTATTGACTAATATGATTACTACATAGTTTACCATTATTAAAGTTTATCATTTAAAAATTGCGCTATGAGGGTGAATCAATCATACAGAGTACTTAGTAGTAGGATCGGCTGCTTTAATAATCTACCCTCTGTTCATGATTTTCCAATCGTTCTGTAGAATTGAATTTGTTGACATCTTGAATAGTTTCTTACTCGGTGTACATTAGCTGGTGTATAGTTTAGCGCCTATAACTTCCGTAGGAACTGTTTTTGTTGCAGGAAAAGATACGTGACCTCAGCAGCTAAGAGCGAAGCCATGAGTCGTCTGCTTCAGCTGCCGCGGTACAAGACATCACGCAAAGAACCGCGTGAAGGCAAGCGGCAGGGCGCCTTCATCCACTGGGACGAGGGTTGACGTGTGACGTCACCAAACTGTATGAGGCAATCTGGTGAGGAGTTCTCATTTTATTGTGATTTAGTTGCCGAGTGATCGCTTATGGAAAAGTTGATTTCCAATAAGTTCCATGGCAAACAGTTGAATAATTCAGTGACTATGTATGACATGTATCAGTCTAGCTAAAATTGTTAGTACTGTGCAGTAAATAGACTTACTGAAGCGAGCCTATTAGAAATTTTGGACAATGTAGTAGGTATTGAAAGAATGCGCTGTTCAGAATATTGAAAAGAACGTACCAAGAATTCCCGATTTGGCAAAGGCATAGTTGTTTAATTTGAGACAAGACATTGATGATGATATGGATGATTCGAACAGTAGGTAGTGAAACTGTTGAGCAATATTTTTTTATTATTTTTTATTATTGTAATTGTGTCTGCTTATGATGCAAGATTGTTCTACTTTCACTTGATTGTGTATCACCCGAAGGTAGTTGTATTTTGAGAGTATCCGCCGGATAGAGGCGATGATTGTTGATGGGTATCCGCCGGATAGAGGCGATGATATAATGACTGGAATGGTGTATGCGATCATAGAACAAGATTGAGAATTTTATGATACTTTGTTTGTTGTTGCTCGATGGTTGATTAAATTAATAATAATAGGTTAGACCTGAACATTAGTTTACGTGAAACCCCTCAAGGTCAGGATTGGCCGAGGCAAAGACGTTTTACTGCCGAGATTTTTCTTTCCTTTTCAGATTACGCACACGGGGACGTGTGAGGCGTCAGTATGGCCGTGTCGGAAACGGTCATGAGTATGGAAGCTCAACGAAGCCAGCGCGCCATTGGAAGGCGACAGTAGCGCCCCCTGAACCTGTTTTGGCGCGCTAGACAGAGTCTTGGCGGTTCACTCAGCGAACGACCACCGACACTTCACTCTGGGTCGCCGTCGAGGGCACTACTGCCTTGGAACTGTCCCGTTTCGTTGTGCTATACCAAGTTTAGAGTCAGTGTTATAACCCTGCAATGTGCCTAAAATGTTAATTTAATAAAGACTATTCTGTTCGTGACTTCGATTACTTAGCTTACAGACCTCTGTGCGAGGAACTGTTATTTTGTGCTTCATTGTATAAGGAATAAATCGAGTTAATTGTATCTGAAGTGTTTCATCTCGCTCGAACTACCTCCTCGTCCACAACTATATCGAATAGCTCAACTAATGTGTGCCACTCACCACACCCGGCCATCCGCGACCCTATCCCGACATATATATATAAGTTTGTATATCGCCGTCTAGTACTCATAACACAAGCCTTCTTGAGCTTAATTTGGGACAAGATCGATTTGTGTGAGGTTGTCTTAATATTTTATTTATTTACATATAAAAGCTTAATATCTATAAACCAAATTACAATGGCATCCTTTGTGTAATGAAAGTTAGTCATACAAAAGATAGGGTAACTTTATGAAAAAGGCGTCAATCTACTTTAAAGCTAAAACATTATTCAAGAAAGTAATGCCACCTACATCGCTTACGCGCCATGAATCTTCCGTAACAACATAAATAGCAAACATTAAGACGATTATGTGCGTAATTTATCAAAAGACTACCTCTAAAACCTTATATAAAATATTGAAAAGATGTACAAACAAAATTCACTTAGCCGAATGAAAAATAGGCCATTTTCAAAATTGAAACACAATAGAAAGAGTAAACAGAAGGCTATAGTATTTTCGTTTAACTGATTTAGCTTGGGGTTGGAGTTCTATTTCAGAATGATCGGAGTATTTTTTTAGAATATCATGTTTTTGTTTACATAGTGCAATGGGTATAATTGGGGTATAGCTTGGTTAACATTGATATAGTTATGCGATATATTTATATTTTCGTTATTCTAGCTGCGATTTAGTGATATTTTTAAGTTGTCAATAATAGAAGCTAACGTATACCTGATAGTGCAATTTTTAAATTGTACTTAAAGTTGTTAGTAAAGTAAATTAATGATGGTATGGAAGAAAATATTTGTAATGACTGTGGGCGCAATTCGCCCTATTTTAATAGTAAATATTATTTCAATTGTTTCCGCCAAACAGCAATGTTCGCATTGTTGTGTTCCGGTGTGGGGGTAAGATAGCCGGTGAAATTACTAGCATAGAGGCATTCCATCTTCGTCCTCCGGGTAGGCAAGCACTTGTGACTCCTCTGGTGTTGCAGGTGTTTATGGGCGGCGGTAATCGCTTTCCATCAGGCGATACGTTTGCTCGTTTGCCCCCTATGACATAAAAAAAAAAATATATATATAATATCACTCGAGAAGAGCACCCTATCGTAAGTGCTTTAATTTCAATCATACCTGCAAGCCACTTCTACATATCCATACATAAAGTATATTCAAATTGTATTGTATGTTAAGAGTAACCAGATAATATACCTAATCTAAAATGTTCTTAAAATTTTTAGTTTGCATATTTCCTTGTCACATCTGTCTGTACTACGTACGGCTAACATCAGAAAAAGCTGGCTTAAATGTCAAAGTGTATACTAGCTAAAATTTTCAGCTACTTTTGATACCACCCTATTAAGTAAGCATAAATTTTGCATTTATTATAATAAAGTTCGTCAGTCAAAATTGACACTTACTGACACTTATTATTGTAATGTTTCAATTAATTAAACATAGGAAGGTAATGGCATATGATACTATTGTGCAATTGTGCATAACATAACTGTCATGTTCACTTGCACAATAGTAGCATATTCCATTACCTGCCTATGTTTAATTAATTGTAATTCAGGCAAAGCAACCCTGACGTTCCTGTATCAGTTACTACACTATTGATAGGGATACTATATTCACAGAATCTCTTTATAGAGCGCGCACACACTGCACTAAAACGTAAAAGCGTACTCGGCGTAGCAAGCGAAATCTTTAACAAATTGCCTAGAGACATTAAAACATTGCCATTAAACGTATTTAAGAAAAAGCTAGCAAGTTTTCTTATTGATAAGTGTTTCTATTCGGTTTCGGAGTTCTTGACATATAATTATGACAATTTCTAATTTGTAAATTAAATTTATTTATAATTTTCGCATATCCACTCAATTGCTTCGAATTTTGAGTTGGACTCTATTTATATAATAAAATAAGAGCGGTGACAGGTAGCCGTAGTTACCAAAATCAATCTAGTGGATATGTAATGATAGTAATAATAGGAATTTATTGTATTAATAATATTAATTGTAATAATGAAATAATATTTGTGAATTAATTGTTAATTAATCACTGTTTTTGTGCGCTGGAAGGCAAAACATAGTGTTACCAAACTTTATTGTCACCTGCACCTGCACCAGTGTATTGTGTATTTACCTATGTTTAACAAATAAACACTTTTGACTTTGACTTTTAGAATGAATACACAGTGATGTCTGTACCATTACTATACGAGTTAACGTGACCGTTCTCGCTAGCGACAGCGTAAATGATTTGTATGGAGAATAGTAGCGCCCCTAGCGGTTACTTTGTAGAACTACAATTCTCCATACAAATCCTTTACGCAGTCGCTACCGAAAACTGTCACTGTAATCTCATAGTAAGGGTACTGAATGCTTCAGGCCACTTACGTTACTCGCATTACTCGAAATATGGGTTTTGGTGTCATCATCATCATCATCATCATCAGCCTGTTTCAGTCCACTGCTGGACATAGGCCTCTCCCATGGCACGCCACTGAGCTCGATTTTCAGCTCTCGTCCTCCAGTTACTACCCGCTGTCCTACGAATGTCGTCGCTCCACCTTGTTACAGGGCGCCCTACACTACGTTTACCGATTCGTGGCCTCCACTCCAGGACGCGTTTGCCCCAGTGGTCATCGGCTCTACGGCAGATATGACCAGCCCACTGCCACTTCAGCTTGCTTATCCGCTGTGCTATGTCGGTAACTTTGGTTCTCTGTCGAACTACTTCGTTTCGGATCTGATCCCTAAGAGACACACCAAGCATAGGGTTTTGGTGTAATATGTTTCTTTGTATTTGTATTGACACAGAAAGACGGCCTGAAGGAAAGTGCAGCCTGTCTCTATTGGCTCTTAACTATGTGTTAATTATAAAATATTGAAAAGATATAGTGTTCTTATACCGAAAAAGATGCACCTGGTATATTTTCCAGAAAATAACTATGTACTTGTAAATAGTAGGTTCGTTTTTTTTGTTAATTGACATTTCATATTTCCAACAGGTGGAAATTTTTAAAGAGATCAAGAGAGCATTGCGGTGTGTACACCCTAAAAAAATATTTTAATTTAATTTTAAGTATGTAAGAAAATAAATTAAATAAACGAAATTTACGACAACTATGCCTGCATAGAGTTGTAGTCTTTAACCTACCCGCGAAAAAAAAGCCGTCAATAATGTCATTCGTGTTTCTTAATACACCAGACTAGAGTAACCTTTCCATTGTTCCATAGTTTTGGAGTTGCTACATTTTAGAACGAGTAAATAAAAAAAAATAGTAATCTTAGGGAAAAAACCGTGATTACGTCCTCTTTCTAAGCGGGATACAAAAAAGTAATAAAATGTTAGTCTTAAAAATATGAAATCTTGTCAATTTCAAAAATATTAGATTAGGTTAGGTAGATCCTTTTCCGTGTTGCAGAGTAGGAAAATTATAACGGACATGAATTAGTATGCATTTTAGCTCTCAGCCAAATATTTGAAATCAGAATCAAAAGTTTTCAATACACTGAATTTCAGTTTAGATGCAAAACTGGGTTTTTGAATATATTATTATTTGTACAGAATAAAAAACAGTAAAAACGCATTGAAATAGTGGACGGCAAAAACACATATCATGAATAATATGCTCGATACAATATACGATCCGTAATAGTCATACATAATACGATCATAATAGTAACCATTCACTGAAAAGATATCGAAAAAGATCGGATGCCTCAAGAATCGTTAGGGTGACCATACCGCTCCGCTATAGTCTTATATCCATTGTGATTGCAATCCTTTGTCCTGAGGCGTCGTTGATCATTTTGTCCCGGCGGTACCATTTCCGCGGACGCGGGTGTCCATAAATCAGGGTACAAGAGACTCGAGTCTCTGCTCAATCTCAATAACTTTCAAAGAGGGTACCTAATCTCTCAAAGTTTAGAAATATCAGCACAGGAGTCTTTTGTTTTTCTGTTCTGCTCCGGCCAGTGAAATAACAAGGCTATAAATATTCACATTTGATTTGCTATCGACTAACTAGGAAGGGAAGGGGATTATCAAGTAACTCATTTCCATTACTCATTTCCATTGTTGTAGTGTTTTTATTTTATTTCATTTCTCAAAACTCTCAAGCCATTCATACATTTCAAGTTTGAAAAAGTACAGCCAGCACGAATATTCGATTCGGCAAGGGATAAAATAGGCAGTTTTAATGTAAATGATTATTACGAACAATTTAATTTAACGTACCTGATTTGTTTCGCGTTGTATAAAATCCTTTTGCTTTCGCTAATACTGAATATATTTTTAGTGTCCCATCACACCTTCCACAGCCAATGAGTCTTATATAACTAAAACAGTTGAAATTAAAACACAAAACATAGGTCCATTTTATGATAAAAACATAAAAATAAAAACCGGCCAAGAGCATGTCGGGCCACGCTCAGTGTAGGGTTCCGTAGTTGCTCATCCTTCACAATAGACGGGCTTAAAACAGCGGTTTTAAGCCCGAGGTTTAAGTTACGACTAAGATTTCAAGCTCAATAAAAAGGTCGTAAACGCCAATGTAACTGTAATTACTTATTACCTTCTGGAAGTGAACTTACGTCCTTTTAAAGAAAATTGTGAAATTTTGTGATAGCTCAAAAACGGCTCAACCGATTTTGTTTAATATAGTTTTCATTGAAAGTACTTGTAAGGCCTCATTTTTATGATTTTTCCCATAATTTTTTGACCCGTGGTTGAAAAGTTAGAGGGGGGGACGCTATTTTTTTATTTTCGGAGCGTATATTTACAAAACTGCTAACTTTATCAAAAAATAATGTTGAGAGACCCCTATTATTTTTAAAATACCTATTCAACGACACCCCACACACTAGTGTTAAATTAAAAAAAAAATCACCCTCACTTTAGGTGTTCGAGAGGTACCCGAAAAATTTTTTTTTTTAGATTTTATTTTACCGTTTTGTCGGCGTGATACATACACATACTCATGCCAAATTTCAGCTTTCTAGTACTAATGATCACGGAGCTAAGCCGCGGACGGACAGACGGACAGGCGGACAGACGGACATGGCTGACTACGGAACCCTAAAAAAGGACAAAAGCATAATCAAACCCTCTGAAAAAGTCACTTGCCAAGAAACAAAAAGGTATTAACACAGATTAATCCTCATTTAATTTAAACCTGACTTATTCGAGCCAAGGTTGAAATTGGGTTGGATGTGTTTCATCTCATTGTTCTTTATTATGACACAGAATCTGCCTATTTACTCTGCCATTAGTATTCTCTACCTTCGCAAACTCGTGAGTTTATAGCTCATAAGAGTAATGGACAGTTTAAGCCACAGACCACCCCCACTAGACGGAGCATGTAACGCGACCCGTAGGCGACCCGCGCGCACCAACGATATGGTACGGCAGAACATTAAAGTATCAACACGGCGGCCACCGTTTAGTTGCGTCCATGTTTATGAGGTCTCTCTACACCACTTAAGCCTACAATTTACCATGTTATTTATTTAATTACTTTTTTCGTTGACGTACGCATGGATCATAAACAAGGACGCAACTAAACGGTGGCCGCCGTGTTGATACTTTAATGTTCTGCCGTACCATATCGTTGGTGCGCGCGGGTCGCCTTACATGCTCCGTCTAGTGGGGGTTGTCTGTGGTTTAAGCTCATGAAAAATGCGCTGACGCTACCTTTTTTGTAAGACTTGATGAATATTCACATGCTTTATTTCATTCAGACGAGTTTCTGTATAACTCAGTTGCTGCTCTTTCGTTTATTTGTATTGTATACGTAGCAAAAACGAGAGAAATCACGGCAAACAGGTAAATGAGTAACGGAAGAAATAGTACGAAGATGTGCACATGATTAACAGCAATGTTCGCATTGTTGTGTTCCGGTGTGGGGGTAAGATAGCCGGTGAAATTACTAGCATAGAGGCATTCTATCTTCGTCCTCCGGGTAGGCAAGCACTTGTGACTCCTCTGGTGTTGCAGGTGTTTATGGGCGACGGTAATCGCTTTCCATTAGGCGATACGTTTGCTCGTTTGCCCCCTATGATATAAAAAAAAAAAATAAAAAAAAAAAAAAAAAAAATTATCATTTCAAATATAGATCTATATAAGGGTGATTCTACAAAAAATGGGTAACTCGATGTCATAGGGCAATAAAATAATGTTTTGTTATATTTTGTTTATATTTTTAATTTTATTTGAATACTACTAAAAGCCTTTTATTTGGTCACCCAATTTCAGCTATTCATTTTAAATACAAATTTGTGAAACTGCACAATTTATCCTTAAAACGTCAGTACTTTGGCATGTCACAACCTCAGAAGTGGGCAATCAAATGGCTGTGTATTAAATATTACCTCTAATGTAAGAAAACTTACTGTTTCAATACAATCTATGATGTATTTAATAATGTATAACACTACTTTCATAATATAATATTCTCACTGTTGTTGTAAAAAATATAAGAAACTTTGTGTTCAGTTTTATTCGTCAGTCCGCTGTCTGTTGTTCGAATTGGAATTTCGCGCTAAATATAGGCGACTCAAATTCAAATCCGCGTTAAATTTCAAAGTTGATAGTAAAGTTAGCTGCAGGTCGAGCCATTTTACGGCCACTATTACTAAGCCTGTACCAGAGTTGTGGTTGTCATGTGAACACGTGCCAATCCAGTCAAAAAATCAGTCCTATGGTAAGTCGTTATTTCCTTGTTAATCTGTGTTATACTTGAATTTATACACAGTCAACTTTGTTTTGTTAAAATGTAGCTAGTTGATGTTCGAAAATATCAAATTAAATGTTGATTCTAAAGATAACCCCAAATGCATGTCCTTTTCATCAGTCCGTTGGCGTCAGTCCTTTGTGTTATATTGCGCCAAAGGACTGACGGGTTTCCAGGGTACTGACATTTGTAGCGTGTTGAAGCTGTATATTTTTACTTATTTCAGTTTAAACCATCGTGCCGCTTCTTAAAAAAAGAAGGAACAGGGGTAAAGACATTTGTTAAGGAAATAACACCTTGGGAGCAACGATTAGCCACAAAAATAAAATAAAAAAATCATCTGAGTACACGCAAAAAAAAAAACAACTTCTGAATCATATTACTTATATCTTTGTTCGCCAGAACTACTGACCACGAAGCATAATCAATAGATGGTGAATAAATGACCTATTATAAACGACGACCAAAGAGCAAATGAAGCGAAAGACAGAAAAAGTCCAGAAATAGGCAATTAAAAAATATTTAACCAAGCAATGGTTTCAAAACTGAGAACTAGACTGAAAAATCATCGACCAAAATATAGGAGAGTCAAAAAACAGTCTAAGTAAGTTGTCAAATCTACGGAAGAAACTCCATAAACCAGAATTGGAGAAATGAGTGAAGATATTACTAAAAGGAAAAGAAGGAAACAGTGAAAAAGGGCCTTTGCGGAAGTGTTATTTAAATTAAATTAAAAGAAACTACATAAAGAGATAAAAAAAAAGTTTGAACAAGCTACAACAAATACAAAATTATAGAGAATACCAAAAATAGCAGTGACTTATAAAAAAACAGGGATGCTTACTTAGAAAATGTATACTGTTAAACTACCTCAAAGTAGTAAAGCCAATTAAAAAGCTGTTTGAATGGTGGAGATAGATCTTTCTCACAGTATTACACGTTAAACAGTTTTTCAATTATTACTTCAGTGAATGAAGACTAAGAATAAGACTAAAAACATAAGAATAAGACTAAAAATAGTTTCTATCGTCTGAAAATCGAAGGTGAGTGAGGTACTCGCCGTTAATGTTGATGCCAAGTCCGTTCCAATCCAGTAGCTTGAAGGCATATTCCAGTGTAGCAGTAAACAGTTTTGGAGAAATAACGTCTCCCTGTCTTACTCCTCGCTGCAGTTGGATAGGCTCTGGCCTTGGATTCGGACTGACATGGTGGTGTTTCAGTACAAACACTTCAGCACTTCGATGTATCGATAGTCGATACGGCACCGCTGGAGAGATTGAAGCACAGCCCATGTCTCGATCGAATCAAAGGCTTTTTCATAGTTCACAAACATAGTGGCCGGCTATACTCCTTTCTCTTCTGTACAACCTGCCGCAGTGTATGAATTTGGTATATGGTGCTAAAGCTTTTCGAAATACGGATTGTTCGGGAGGTTGGAAATCGACTGTGCGCGAGACGATTGGTAATGACTCTGAAAAACAGCTGATGAACATGGCTCAGCAGTGAGATGGTCCTGTAGTTCTTCTATAAAGGCTATGCTCGAAGTTTCTGAGCGCGAAAGAATCAGAAATAAGGATATCCGCAGTAGAACCAGGGTAACCGACACAGCTCACAGGATTGCACGGTTGAAATGGCAATGCGCAGGCCATGTAGCCCAGTAAATGAACGGCAGTTGGAGCAGCTAAGTCGTAGAGTGGCGACCACGTATAGGAAAGCGCAGCGTGGGAAGGCCCCCGACTAGATGGACGGATGACCTCCTGAGGGTAGCGGGGAATCAATAGATGCGGTCTGCACGGGATCGCACTTTGTGTCGAGTCATGAGGGAGGCCTATGTTCAGCAGTGGACGTCTGTGGCTAATAGATAGATTAGTTCCTAAAAGATTTATTTCTAAATTTTAATAAATATCAAGCATATGTTATGAAGTTGTGTATTTTGTCAGTACTTTGTCAGCCTCGTCAGTCCCCTGGCAGTCAAATTCAGAAAAACCGAAATTTCTCCGGTTCTACTTAAAAAAGTGACTGGCCCAATCTCGAGCAATATATTCATTACATTACCTATCTTATATACCCGAATTTGTAGCATTTTGATTAAAAAACTATCATAAACAAAATATCCCGAAAAGTTACCCAACTTTTGTATATTCGCCCATAACCGAATCCAATGTGAAATAATGTTGTTGATATGTGATGTTGATTTTTCAACCAAAAGTGTTTACTTTTTCAATTGTTAAGAGAGGCATCTTTATACCAATAACCTGTCAGTGTCAATGTGTCCTTATTAAGGATTTATGAACAATGGCAAAATGTTAGTAATTTTTCTTGAAACTTTAATAATCATAGGTCGATCTTTGGTTTTCAGTGCTTCTTGTTTTGTTTTAATTGGCTAAGTATATCGAAGACCAAATGAAAAACAGAAACAGTGACGCTAATATTTTTTGGAAGACTTGATGAATATCAACAATATGTGTCATTTCGATCAGACGTGGTTCTTTATGAGCTTTGTCTTGAGCCCGAATGACGTATCCAGCGACGTTTCATTATATCCGTCATACACTAGATGATCCCACTTCTGACATTTTTTTTTTTTTGTAAACAAGGATTATGTAACAAAAAATTACCTTTAATTAAATCACCTTATTTTCAGCATTTAACCCTAATATAATATAACCTAATTCTTAACTAAAAATTCTGAAAACAACGCAACCTTTCTTACAAAAGGTACTACGAAACAGAAAAAAAACTCAGACGTCAAAACATGTGCTGACGGTATCTTTTTTGGAAGACTTGATGAATATTCATACATGCTTTATTCCATTCAGGCGTGGTTCTGTACAGCTCAGTTGCGCTTGAAGTGAGCCCGAATTACGTGACGTTTTATGAATCGACTCGTCATTCAGTCGCTAAACTATGATCCCACTTCTGACATCATTTTATTTTTTATGTAAATAAGGAGTACCTATGTAACAAAAAATTATCTTAAATTAAACACCATTTTTGGCATTTAACCCTAATATTTTTTAACCTAATTCTTAACTGAAAATTCTGAAAACAACGCGACCTTTGTACGTTTTGTACTACGAAACAGCAAAAAGAACTCAAACGTCAAAACACGTGCTGACGGTATCATTTTGGTAAGCTTTGATGAATATTCACATGCTTTATTCCATCGAGGCGTGGGTATAACCCAGTTGCGCTTGAAGTGAGCGCGAATGACGTGGCCAGTGACGTTTTGTGAATAGACTCGTCATACAGTCACTAAACTATAATCCCACTTCTGACTTTAATTTATTTTCGTATGTGAATAAAGTATGTAAGGAACAATCATTCATTTCTAGAAACTCAACAGCCGGTAAATTTTTCAGAAAGAATAAGTTCTTAACTATTACAAGAATTATGAACTTAACTTAATTTGTAACTATCTTAAGAATTTAGGCGTACCTATACATAGTCCTAGAAGAAAACAAATTAAAAGTGTATTTAAGATATAAATAAGGAAAAGTGTAATATAAGTCTTTTACTATATGTGTGTAAATCCAGTATCAGAATTGATACAACATACCCATTGAAACATATTAATTAGTAAAATGAGCACTTAGAACAACAAACGTTTACAATACAATACAACAATACTTTATTGCACACCAACAAGAAAAATATTACATGGGAAATCTTAAATTACCAACCCAGCCGTACATAAAAATTAGCCCATTCCAAGTTCAGCGTGAAACGCATCTATTTCAGCATCGGCTACGCTACAAGTATATTCCATTGCGCGTCGATTGTTCCGCCCTCTGATGACACCGTCCGTCAGTCGCACGGCGGCCGCGGCTCTGAACGCTCCCTCCCATGGAACGGGGCCCTTTAGCACCGTCGAACGGGTCGGATGCAAAGTTTTAGAACCAGTGGATATTATAGTTGGGATTTATAATTTAAAAAACCGGATGAGTTTTAGTAAAAATTAAAAATAATAATTTTGAATTTTTGTAAACGGATCAGATTTAAAAGTTGAGAACCAGTGGATGCTGAAGTAAGGAGTTCCATATTTAAAAACAAAATTCAGATTTTTTTGTTCTTTACTTTATAGTCGTGTAAGTGATTATGAATAAATCGATGTAAACTTGTTAAAGTGTAGAAAATCTTGGAAAATAGGTAATCCCTATACGTGCCACAAATGTGTAAATAAATATTAATAAAAAACTTTAAATATTAGATGTTAAATCTGAGTGCATTTTTAAATACAATTATAATTATATATTATGTAAATAAAACTAAGATATTAAACAAAAAAATACATACATGCTTAATAAAGAATAAGTGCATAGTAAATTACATAAATCAGTTACACAATTTAATGTGTGTACATTTTCGAATTAGTGAAAGATACACAATGTGAAGTGGATAAAACAAATACAGTTAAATTACACCCCTGTTTCTGGAGTCAGTCGGTACACAAGCATCAAAGGTAAGCTTTCTCATCATTATTGTTTGATACGGCTTGTTCTCTTTACTTTGCGCATTAGCATTGTTTCCTGAACGGAGACGAACCAACGTATAACATCCTGAGCTTCAATGTTCAACACATTATATGTAAAATTCAATAAATAGTTGACTTTCTGCCCATTTGACAAGCCAATCAAACTATGAAACAAAACATGGTATTATCTCCTAGGGGGCTTATGATGGTTGCGTTTATCTGATAAATAAGTGACAAAGCATCTGTCACTCACACTTGCATTTTGTCAAAACGTCTAGGATGCTTTGTCACTTATTTATCGCGTGATAAAAGCAATCATCATAGGCCCGCTGAGCTCCAATGTACTAGACATAGTACATACACTTCAGTAAATAGATACCTACCTGTTTGACAAGGCTTAAATCAACGTTTACATAGGTACATAAACATAAAATAATTAAATTGTAATAAAATAAAATAAATGATTAGGAGACAATTTGACATTGAATTTAATAAGGTGTGTAGTTCCTAACTAAACTATGCCTGTACTATGGGTACTAGACGACAATATACATATTAAACAAAATATTCGAGTTAATTATACCTATAATCGGTCGTCCCCTAAGACTGCCCGCTCCAACGGTTTACTACTATCACAGAGCCAACCATTCATTCATTCATTCATCAATAATATTTTATTTCAGAGCTTCGCTCTTGTCGACAGTGCCCACTTGATAAAATAATTATGTAAATCTCGGTCTTCTTATGCCTCTGCTTTCGTTAACTTTGCCCTCCAGGATAACTGAAAAAAAAAACAAAGTATCTATCATGTCAAATTACCTTGGAGGTAAAAAAATAATAAAAACGAAAACAATAATCGGATTAAATAAACAACTTTCGGGGTAAATCCCATCGGATAAGAGGAACTTAATAAAACATAATCTACAAAAGGGTATTTATGTCTACTAAAATATTCACCTTACAAACGTGTTATTTTAGCTAATAAATATGCAAAATGCCACCTAATATTTAAAGCATTATTTAATTCTTGTACATAAAGAATTAAAAAGTTATTCGATAATGAAAAAATCTGCAAATTAAAAATACACAATAAGGTATTTGTAAGATGAAAAATAAACAACCCTTAAAATCCGAGGCATCCAATTAATTTTAAGCTATAAGTAAAGATTCCGATAAAGGGTACGCAACTAAGCCTTCGCAAACACGTTTCAACTTGTTAAGGGCATTGCTTAAAACCTGCTCAGTAAAGACTACTTACTGTTGAATCAGTTTAGAATTTTAGATTTAATTAATTGGTTAGTTGCCTCCCAAATTAGTTTGATTTAAGATTAATTTTACTACTTTCTTAAGACAACCGTAATATTTTTTAGAATGATGGTTTTTTACTCTATGTGTTATTCTGTCAGAAGCGGCGCGTCATATTGCAATCTTGTATAGAGTTCGCAATATTTAACGGTACAGATTTACGGCGGATATTCCACTGGCCTTATAAATGTGAAACGACGCATTGCACTTGATAATGAATTTCATAAGTTCAAAATATGTCATGTCGGTGCAAAAGAAAAGATGAAGGCCCCATGTAGCTACATTACTTAATACCTAAATATATGCAATTTTCCTCCTCCAATCTTCATAACTCGTCGGCGCAGGATAGCACCTAATATTGTTGCTGTATGTACTAAGCTTTCCATACACTAGATTTTCAATCTTCCTGAAGTAGTCTGCATAGTTTATTGGAAGGCGCCTTTTATAGTGCTTGTCATAAAATAGTTCTTCAAATTTAATATAACCTGACTATAATTTTAGTGTAAGAAATTTTTAGGCAATTTTTATTTTGAATTTAACATAGTAGTGCCAAAACGCATTCCAATCGAAAAGTCATCTGTCCCGCTGTAAATTTACACATATCTGATAATAAATAACAAAAGCCGAACAAAATTTAACATCCACCGCCGCCAGAGTAAACACAATGTGATATTTTATTCACTGCACATCCGTTTATTTTGTGCACTTCGTTTTCAGATCGTGTGGTACAAGACTAATTGTTGGGATAGAGAGAAATAAATGAAATGTATTTTGATAACTTTAACCGTACGATTTATTTCGTCGCTTTAATATATTTTTGAAAGTTGATAAAACTTTCTCAACTAAAAGAGTTACTTTAACTATACATAATTATACAGTATATACATATACAATTCAATTTTAGTCGTGACTTAGAGCTTTTCTCTTTTGTTTTACCGTAGTCGAACAAAAAGTTTTATATAGCGATATAATACTCGTAATAATGCTACCCGAGCGCTAAAAAAAATATTTTTCGTTTAATTTTTCATCGCGTTTTACTTTCAAAGTAGATTTTCTTAAAATATTTTCTTTAGACAGTATTGTAAGCATTGAGATTCAATCAAATTTTAGTGCGCTTCTAAAAATACAGTAACAATACTTCTATAAAATTTTATAGGGAACTCCAAAAAACCTTTCCCCTAATAATCGTATATTTTAATAGCCGCGTGCAAAAGCTTTTTGGTTAAATTAAGCCCCAGATCTGGCGGCATTGAAATATCATGTTTATTTCTATGGCTTGCCAACGTGATTGGTAACAAAATTGAAATCAAAAATGGCAATCGAAAACCATACAAGTGTTAATATGCCTTGATGAGTCTTTTGTTTACTGAGGCCAGAGACTTATTAACAAGCGAAATTAATAGTAGTTTATGCAACTGTTACATATTGAGATCTCATGAGTTATTAAAAGACGTCTGATCTACGAAACGAGCCGAGGGCGAGTTTCATAATAGAATCACACGAGTGTTTTATCAAGACCTAATTAGGTATGTAAAGTTGCATACACTTCTTTATCTACACACATATTGAAGATATGAAACACCCAGTCCTGCCAGCCAGTCCGCAGAGCAGAGGAATAATTGAGGCGACCTCGAGCCGCGGCAAGTGTATCATATTTGATACTGTCAAGGTGTCCACGCCATAAATACAGTACAGTTATGAAATAACATTTCTGATTTTGGTCGCTGCCAAGTAATGTAGGTCCTTACCTATAGTATCTGAACTTGTTATAGTAATTTAACAATATGGGTGTAGATATATAATACATATAGATATATATAAATATCGGACAACCTCACACAAATCGATCTTGTCCCACAGTAAGCTCATGAAGGCTTGTGTTATGGGTACTAGACGACGATATACGTACTTATATAAATAAATATAATAATTAAATACATAGAACAACCATGACCCAAACACAAATATTCGAGTTCATCACACAAATATTTACCCCGGCCGGGATTCGAACCCGGGACCGCCGGCTCAGTAGGCAGGTGTCTACAAACCGAGCCAAACGCGTCGTCAAGATAATAGTAGTTTATGTGACAGTGTATAATGAAGGGTATTAAACACTAGTGTGGGTTTATGAAACAAGCCGAAGGCGAGTTTCATAATTTATTTATTGAAAAACAGGTTTCATAACATTACAGTTTACACCAATGCGTCATGAACCGAACAATGTTATTTAGACGGCGAAACGGCGTGGCCCCGTTGTTCCGGCATCTCGGGTGTTGGATTTGGTAGGTTACCCCGGAACCGACGAAACACGACACCTTTCGGCCAGAAATCAGCACACGCGATGGTCTCCTGGAGCGGCCGCGGCACGCGCACTACAAACGAGCTGAAGTACACGTAGTGGCGCGAATGCAACGGGAACACCCTCAGCGAGTAGCCGGCTTTCTGGCGAACACACTGCGTCACTTCTTCAGCGGTGGCAGTGTGATGCAGGCGCGACACGTACAGCGCCTTGCTTGATGTGGAGACCCGTAGACCACAACCAACCGGTTCTGCAGTACCACACTGACTCTTGCGTGTCTTACGCTTTCTTGACACCGTTGTGAAATCCTCCTTATCCACACTGGTGCGAAGGGATTCCTCTTTTGGAGGATCCCGAACTTCACGCGCTTTTGAGGGCGCGGCTTTCCGGCGGGCTGGGACAGGATCACCAGCAGAAACGACGTCAGCAAAATGACGACGTGGTTTCGATGAAGCATTGACGGGGGGCCCCGCGAAGACGGGGCAGGGGGGCCGCGGATCGGCATGCACAATGACATCGCTATGTGCAGTGTCAGCTACACGCGAATTGACCGAGTTGGCATTTGACGCCCGGTCATTATTCTTGAAATTTGACGCCGTCAGTGACCGCGTTTCTAGGGCACCTTCGCGCAAACGGATGATTTCTTTGCGCAATACGTCAATAACGGCCTGTGATTTGTCAATTTCTTTATAATTTCTGCCATGCCTCTTAAAGCAGACAGCTCACGGCGACATGGTCCGGCGTATTGGATGGCAATCTGGAGCCCTCCGTCGCCACGAACTCTGGCATGTCGCGTTCGTTCTCCCTTAAGCCTTCAATGATGTCATCAAGGGTCTTCTTTCCGGCTTTATCTTCTCTGCGATGAGGTACAAATGTGCCGACAATCCCGAGAGACTGGAACAGCACATTCTTCGCAGCGCAGATTTCGTCGACAGTAAAACGCGACGAACAGATCTGAACAGCAGTCACCGCATCCATCTGACCTTCCCGCAGCAGCTTCTGTTGCAGAAAGGCAAGGATCCCGTTGACAATGGGCTCACTTTTAGGGTCACCCATTGTTTAACTACACGGCAGCGGTCGAGCCGCGCTAATTTCAATATTAAATAATTAATTAGTCATCGATGCGTCTACTTCGCTGCGCGCATCGGACACGACTCCCGGACATAATAACATCACACGAGTGTTTTAATGCCTATTATCTAACAAAAGAGTATATTTTTATGGTGGTCATAATGTGTGGTTCTTGAACGCATCATGGAGGGTTTATGATGTTTGGATAATAAACAATATACAGTTAGTGACTGATTTTGTATGAATACTCGGATTGGACTGAGTACCTTCGAAGTAACGGAATTCTTATATCATAAATGGTGTCTTATGTAGAAATAAAGTACTCGGTACTGTCAGTAACTGTAGCGGAGCTGAGGAATGAATGAGGCGACTTCGCTGGCACCGGCGGAGCGGAGTCATAACATCACTGATTTTGGTGATTCATGCCCCATCTCCGTCGCTGCCATATAATGTAGGTCTATAGTATCTGAACTTGTTATAGTAATTTATCAGGTGTGGATAAAGTTATAGTAATATTCAAGTCCCGTTAGTAGTTATAGTTAGCCTAGTAAAAATATTGTATTTGCTCATTCGTATCCCTCGTGAGCTCAATTTCCATTAATCCCCCTTTAAAACATATTAAAGTTCGGAGAATGTGGGCCCTAAACACAACAATAGTTAACAAGGCCCACTAAACTTCCAACTCGGGTCAGTTTCGTAATCTGCGAATCCTTCGTTCTGGTAAAAGTGATGGGGGTAAACTCGGTTTCGGTTTCCAAGTTCATTTTACAAGTTGATTGAAACGTGATATTTAATATTAATACTTATTTTATAAAATCAAATATAAAATTATATCTCACGTAAAATAAAATAACATTCGGGTAAAAGTTTGCAATGCGATACATTTTTTTATGGCTTTTTTAACATTTCTATTGGTTTACTTATGTCAAATTGGATACTAAAAATATCCGCTACTTTTGATGCCAACTGTAATTTTTCAAGTATTCTTTTTTGTAAAATCACTAGAACATTTAGTTACTACTAGAAGTGGAGAAGTGCTTCTTATATTTCTATTTCAATAGAAGCCCAATAAAAAAAATGGTTATAGTTACAAAAGGCGAAAAAGCATGCACTTTAAAAAATAACCTTTCACATGAAAAACTGACGATTTCATAATTTTTAAAGATTCACATTCAGCCAAATTAGTTTCTCAAAATTGGGTTTACGTCTAATTTGTGAAGCTGTCGCTGGATGATGGATGAAACTATTATATTGAGTGACTTATTCATCGCGGACAGGTTATTAAATATTAAAACACATCAATCTTCACGCATCCTTTCTTTTGATGTTAAGTTATTGCGGGAAATTCAGCATTTTCTTTGACATGCCATATTCCTAAATTACACAAGCATAATATTTTTTTTTATAAAAATTTACACAAAGGTATAGCACATAACATTTTTCTTTCATAATTTGCCTTTGTATCAATATTCAAAAAAATATATACCAAAAGAAAATCATCATCATCACGAGCTGCGTAAAAGTGGGAAGGCATTATTTGCGCAGCACCTATATACTAAGAAAAAAAAATGTTTTCATCGTCAGCCACGTCTCATATTTTTATACTTAGCCTTGATTTATATATTTCTACCTTAGGTGCACTTATTCCGTGTTATCAGTGGTACTCCAAATGAAGTAAGATGTCAGTGTAAAAACAGTGCAAAGGGTCTGTCAGACCCGCAAGTAACCAATGGTATTAAAAAAAACTTATTCCGTATGGCGCGTAGCCTACGTATGTGGTATCAGTTTTAGCTTGAAAAGTAATTTTAGCCCATCACTACCAAACCCTCCTAAACTTTTTTAATTATAAAACGATATGTCGTACTTTGATAACACGCGAACTCAAAGGATTACTCCACGTACATCTGCATGGGAAAGTTCATAATTCAATTTCGAGAACTCATAAAATGTTAATTTAACTTCGAAACGTAAAACAAGTACGCTAATTGCGTTTAAGATGAATATTTCAATGATCAATTAAAACTTTGATCCTTTACCGATGTCAATCCAGTTTTTGAGAGCAATTTTTAAAGAGTTGATTACGTTTTACAGAAAATTCAACGTTGAATTACGTAATTAACAAGGTTGTTGTATTGTGTTAATAATATGTAGATTAAGCATTACTCATGGCTGCGTGAACATTGTCACAGAATGTATTTACACCACAGACGAAATGTATAGTGTTTCCTATTTGGTAAACACTATTAACGTTAGCGTCTATCACACTTGCAATTTGCGAGCGAGTTTTGTATACAAATAATCGTCGCGGTGAGCTCGCTTAGTGATCGCCTTCATACAAAACTCGCTCGCAAATCGCAAATCTGATAAGGCTTTTTAGATGTTTGATTGATTCGTAATATAACTATACAGATTGGAAATTGTTTAAGCCAGATATTTTAGAAATTACTAAGTTATGGGATAGTATCAACGGGAATATGTGCAAGGCTTGAAATATTAAAAGACTCACATTTCTTCTTGTTCTAAAAATCGTAACAAAAAACACTAGCTATACCTACCGTTTGCCTAAAGAAAGAGACAGTAAAATTAAATATTTGCTTTATTTATTTCTTCATAGAAGAATATATCGTTGAACTAGGTGTGGCGACATGTGTGATGAGGATTGCACTCCAAAATCTCCAAATCTCCGATTTCTAAACGAGGTAAAGCTGCGCGCAAAACTAGCTTTGCATATATTATTCCTAAACATACTTTAAGTTACCAATAGTGAATTTACCAGTACCCAGCTTGAAACCAATTTACCAACGAGCTGTGAGCATAAATCAAAGCAATATTTGCAAAATCAACACTAAGTAAGTATCGCTACCCACTAAATATTTGTTTTCTATCGCTACACACTAATTAAAGCCAGGCAATGCCAGAGCCAATAAACCACAAACTTGAAAGTAGGAATTAGGAATCGTATCGTGTCGCTCTAATTGCTATCGATGTTGCGTTGCTTTGACGACGCGTTTGGCGCAGTTTGTAAGCACCTGCCTACTGAGCAAGCGGTCCCGGGTTCGAATCCCGGCCAGGGAAAAATATTTGAATATACCTACCCATAACACAAGCCTTCTTGAGCTTAATTTGGAACTAGATCGATTTGTGTGAGGTTGTCTGATATTTTATTTATTTATTATTGCTTTGACGTTGTCGTGACAGTGACGTTGGGTCGTCCATTGGCGCTAACGCCAAGCAATCGCGTTACTTTTACCTCTTAGGTTTTTTAACTCTAAAGTAGTGTGGTAAAACAGTACATTACTGCAGACGTCAGGAGAGAAAGGCTTGCTGGTTGAGTAGAAGGGAGGCCGGATAGTGATACGAAGCCGGCAAACCCTTGTCTTAGCTGGGCATGTATAGTGCTTTTCTCAAACATATGCAATGAAAAAAAAATACCCCGTTAAAAAAATATGATTCAGCTGTTCAGTACACAAGCACATCTCTAAATTATTATTTATTATCATAAAATCGTAAAACAAATTATATGGCCATAACATCGTTAGCATGTTGTGAAACAACATCACTGATGGCGCTCCTCCATGCCCGGCTGCCGCATAATAATGTATATCTTTACCTAGAGTATCTGAACTTAGTAATGCGGCCAAAGTTGCGGGCATCTTCTAGTTCTTCTATACTGTTATAAAATTCTACATTTGTAGTGAAAATCAGTTGCCTTTGAAGGGTCATGGTTTCAGGAAAAATCTTAATAGCGTGATGCAGGATCGTCATTCGTTTTTGTATGGGCGCGAGCGCCATGCCAGCCAGGCGCCATCTGTTTTCATAATTTCCTTTGTCCTCTCATCATGTCGGTCATTGAGCAATTTTGGTACTGGGATAGCTTAACATCCAATGATAGTTATAGAATATATTTCAAACTCAAACTGTTTATTGCACACATATTACAACATAGTACAATCATACTACAATTATAATATGTACCCTGTAAGGGACTTGCAATTTCCTTAATTCTACTTAAGACTAGCATTACAATAAAACTACAAAATGACATTCTATGATTAATTTAATATTCCTCTAATGTATAGTAACATTTATCTAATAAATGTTTATCTAGCTCCTTTATAAATAGGTACATTCACTTTTTTATACATTTAATTTTGGGTGGTAGCTTATTATATGTCGAAGAAAACCCAGGCCCTGGGTTTTCTTGCGATTCAGACATGGTGTCGAACGAGAACCAGGTACACAAGAAGGTAATAAATCAAACGACAACTATACACCGTAACCGTTATAATAATCAATCAAACTCTAATTATTAACATTAACACAAATTTTAACAAAATTATGAAAGAGGCAACGATCCGTCAGAATTAAGCGTGTGCACCGGACGACGGTCGAACGATAACTGTCGCTCGTCGCCTAGCCGGCTCCGACGTTGCGTGAACACGCGGCTCCCCCACCAGCGCCACCTCTTAAACCGGATGGAGCGGTGGTGACGTGCTGTGCCTCTTGATAGTCAAATCAACTCCTTTTTATGATTTTCGCCGACATATATTTCACCCGTCTACGATAAAAAAATACGCGGACGCAGTTGCGGATGCCTCCTATTATTTAATAAGAGGTCTCGTGTCATATGTATTATGTACTTGACTTTTCCAAGCCACTTCATTATTAATTCTTTGCTTCACTCAGAACTATTGAAGACGTCTGCAATGCCACTTACGTAATAAGTCGCTAGGGTAGAATAGAAATCGGCGATGCAATTAAATCGCTTCGTGTTCGTGACCCCAATTGATTAAAATGTTAGAATTTCACTTAGCCACAAGACATTGGTGTTGGAGAGTATTTGAACTGATTAATTGATGAATCCTTATGAGAAATTAATGGCTTTTGTCGAGGTGTTCGCTCGAAATTAGGGCAGAGGGTGGACGGTTTTGAAGGCTTTTTAGTCCTGTTATTAGGTGATTAATTTATTGTGACGTTTATTTATACTCTTTGTTTCATCTACTGCCTTTGTAGTAGATAATTGGACGTATTTATGGAAAACGGAACCAGCCACATTTACTTTGAACACTCCAACTATCAATAGCATAAAGTACAAACCTTTAATGTGGGCATAAATACGTCCAATTGTAGTAAAATAAGCTCTGGTTTCACATACCCTATATCTCTCATACAAGAAGATACCTTGTTGGTCCCATGTGAGAGGAAGGTAGTACCTTTTCAAAATATGAAGTAAAGGCCAAAACATAATTACAACGTATCAGCATAGCTGTTCAGCTATGCTGCCAGCATATTGGGTACCATGCCGCAAGGAGCATTTTCTTAGTTTTAGTTTATTTTAATTTTAGCTTTAGTTTATATAGTTGTTAGTAGTATTCAGTTATAGTTTATATATACTGTTTCTTTGCTTTTCCTTTTTTTGGCGTTACATTACATAAATCTTTGCATATACAAGATACGACATCACAATAACATCATGGTACGACGCGACGTCGTCAAATTGAAAGCTGCATTTTAATTTTGAATATTTTTACAGGAAGATAAAGTAGATTTTGGATTTATGTATTTCCATGATACGATGCCGTATCGTTCGTCGTGATCGAGAGAAATCTTCATATCAGCATCGGATGCTATCAGAAACTATTTAAACCTCGTGCCCCAATTAAAACCGCGAAGAAAAACTCTTCCCCAGATTATATTCACACATAAACGAATACCCATTTAGAATACATGAAACAGTCTAGTAAAAGCGCATGTCTGACTGTCTGTGTCCTATTTACGAATTCGCCGCGCCTGGCAACTGCACACAAAACTAATTTGCCATTCAGTAGCGGGGGCCGCAACATGCATTCAGAACCGGCCGAATAATCAAATATAGGACGCACCCTGGCGTGAAACTTGCTAACTATGATATAAACTATGACAAACACTACCGACCCGTCCCGGCTTCGCCCAAGTATATCAGAAGAGGACAGCGGCGGGGAGCGCAGGCGGGGCTAGCTGCATCAACCACGTCGCGTTAGGTTCTAGGAGAAATTGAACTATTAGGCATTATACAATTAGACACTACACTGTATTTCTTGGAGAAATTTACTTGATTAGATCAGTAGGATAAGCCCTCGAAGTTAACGCAAATAAAAAAAATTAAAAATTGGGCAAGTGCGAGCCCGACTCGCGCATGAAGGGTTCCGTACCTATACATATATATAATCTATAACAAGTTTGTTGTATGGGAGCCCCCCTTAAATATTTATTTTATTTTATTTTTAGTATTTGTTGTTATAGCGGCAATAGAAATACATCATCTGTGAAAATTTCAACTGTCTAGCTATCACCGTTGTTGAGATACAGCCTGGTGACAGACGGACGGACGGACGGACGGACGGACGGACGGACGGACGGACGGACGGACGGCGAAGTCTCAGTAATAGGGTCCCGTTTTTACCCTTTGGGTACGGAACCCTAAAAAACACAGTGTAGTGTCTAAGTTATTTCTAGCTTTATTAATTGTGTCCTTGTATTTGTTGCACCTATTTCTTTTTTTTGTAACAAATCTTTTGGTCTCTTTAATGTTAATTAACTTGTTTTTATTGAATACATTATTATTATTATTAGATGTCTTAAGGCATTTTTGCCTGAACATAATATACCTAAGCACTAAAAGGTTCAACTGCGTCACGTATTTTTTTTCTGTACCATAGTTAGGTAAAAGGTATCCTATAACTCCCTCCACGAATCCCGCTATCCCTGTATCAAAATTGTTCAAAAATCCGCCCAGCCGTTTCAGCGTGATGAGAGGATAACGAACATTTTGCCACCAGATGGCGCGGGCTAGCGTCTCACTGCTGCATCGCGCTGTTAAGATTTATCCTGAAATAATGACCTCTCTCCATAGTCTCCAGAGAAAACTGATTTTCCATGCAATTTTATAATGCTACTAGCTGCGCCGCGCGGTCTTACCCGCTCATACCTGGGGGACAGTACATTTTTTCGGGATAAAAAGTAGCCTATGTGTCAATCTAGGGTGTCAGCTACCTTAATACCAAAATTTATCAAAATGGGTCGAGCCGTTTGAGCGTGAAGAAGGAACAAACTATCGCCTTTATAATATTAGTGAGATAGTAGGTTGCAGTCTATTGGAGCCTCTAAAGTATCCTGTATCGAATGTCCGTCATTATTTTGTAGTGAGCCTTGCCAACGTGTCCGGCTCCGGGCAAATTGTGATGTATGCTAATGAGGTTACTCAAAAACGTTTTCAGGTCACTGCGGTGCTGAAGGCCTAGTTTAGACTTGATCGAAATACAAAATAGCAACATAAAGCCGAGCTATAAATTCTCGAATGAAGCGCATGCTAACATGCATTTCAAATTAAATCTCGAGACGTTAAAGGCATCTACTGCTATTAAACAAGGTATTGAGAGAATAAATATATCCGGGGAAATGGAAAATCAGCATGAACGGTGGGTGTACACGAGTACTTCTTCTGTACTATTAGAGGCAGATATTCTCACGAAGTCTAATAAACTAGCACACATCATGGGTCGCAAAGTGTACAACCACCTCCCAAGGGACATTGTTACTGCACAAAGTGCATCCATATTTAAATTAAAACTCAAAAACTGGCTTCTCGAGCAGACGTTCTACGATCACAAAGAACTATTTGATCGTTGAAGAATTGATTATTATACAATAATATTGTACTTGACATGTAATTTTATATTATCAACAAATTATGATTATGATTATGATTATTGTTCGATGATATTACGCCAATTGTCGCGATTCACAGACATTCTGGTGCACTCATGCAAAGGTCCGCCCACAGCCGATTTGATCTGGTCGGTCCATCGCATGGGTGATCTTCCACGAGATCCTGGTTCCTTCTACTTTGCCCTGGACGACGTGACGCTCTATGGAGATATTGTTTCGTCTTGAAACTAGGGTACTTAGAGTGGGGTAATTTCTGTCTTACCTATAACTAAAGGTAATGTAAAATATATAACTATCTTCACAGTAACAATGTATTTTCTAAAAAAAGAAATAACGAACGTAGTACAACCCGATAAAGATTTTACGAAGCCGACTGGCTTAAAAATCTTTATCGGGTTTTTTTGAAACAAAACGTATAATTGCTGTCCTTGGAAACCTTGTACCCGCTGACACTAATTGGTACAATTTTTGGCAAAAAATTACTCGAAATTCTATTTCATTTTTATCCTAACAAGTTATATCTTTCCAAGGAAGTTATTTAATAACTACGCTGTTTTTTGTGCTTTAGGAAAGTTTGATAAATACCTACTTTTATGCAATCGAAAAAACAAAAGTTGTCTCTCTCGAGGTCAAAAGTTAACACCTTGTATACGTGTACAGTTTGCATCATAATTGGCTGTCAATTTTAGTATGCGATTCGACATAACTATGCCAGTATTAACATTGTTAGCTACTTTTGACGCTGAGCGTACCTATCATTTATTTATTATTTAGCTATATATAATTGAATAGGATTTTAGAACAAAGTATAGCGTTTATGCGTTTATGCCTAAATTTATGTATTATGACACAAAAACGAGGTAAAGTAACAGTTTTCTGAGTAAAAAAATGATGGGTAGCGGTCCACTCCCGTCCGGAAATTGTGACGTCACGCCTCGCGGCTAATTGCATCTAATTTTACATAAACATCCAAGAATTTACAGAACCTACTTAGACGGTTTTTACGAAAATTTAAATACAGAACCCCAAACTAAGCAAAGTTTGTATTATGGGAACTAGACGACGGTATACATAATAAATATACATACATGATGACCTAGGAACAAATTTTCGAGTTCATCACACAAATAATTGTCCTTGCCGGCATTTGAACCCAGAACCGTCGCTCAGCAGGCAGGTGCACGACAAACTGCGCCAACCGCGTCATCAACGACATAAGTACATAACAAACTGGTTGAAAGATGCAATGGCTCTGACATCTGGTTCGGTGGTCCAGTTGGTAGGACGCCCGTCTTGGCCCGGAAAGCCGTTGGAAACGCAGGTTCGAATCCTGTCTGAACCATAAAATTTTTCAATTTTTCGCTTCATTGTAAACATTTGGTTTACGTTAGCAGACGTTGACTGCTTTAATAAAAATAACAAACTTGTTAATCCAAACCTAAGGTGTGTTATACTTCTATGTGACAAATGAATTATGCGCGAGTATAACGTGATCTTCTTGAGAAACTTTGCACGTAAACGGCATTTTATCACCGGCTCAGATGCATTATCATTATGTGGCTTAAAAACTTAAAACCAAAAGTTACGGAACGGCGAAAACATGCAGCGTCCGTTTTGCCGCATTTTAGTTTCAGAACGACTGTTGCATATCAAAACCTAGTAAGCGATTTTTTTTTTCAACTTTTTAACTTAAACCGTAGTTAACAAATCGACACGTATTTTTAAGTTTGTTGTTAAGGAGCATTTAAAAAAAATCTGTACAAAGTGTTAACTTCAAGTAAATTTTAATGAAAACATTCAATTATGTTTTTTTAAGAAAGTATAACTTTAACAGAACCTTAAATTATAAAACATAGCAATAACATTGGTATAAATTTACTAATCATCATCCTCCTAGCCTTTGTCCCATATCTTTGTAGAGAGTGAATTCTCAATTGGGGTCGGCTATACCTAAATAATCCCAAGATGTGGCGTAGGCACTAGTTTTTACGCAAGCGACTGCCATCAGTCCTTCCAACCCAGAGGGGAAACTAGGCCTTATTGGGCTTAGGTGGTTTCCTAACGATATTTTCCTTCACCGAAAAGCGAGTGGTAAATATCAAATGACATTCCGTACATAAGTTCCGAAAAACTCATTGGTACGGGCCGGGTTCGAACCCGCGACCTCCGGATTAAAAGTCACATGCCCTAACCACTAGGCTACCACCGCTCTATAAATATATAAACCGCGGTATAAATTTACTAATATTGGAATAAAATGGGAACATTTTAATTGATGTCTTAATTTTGTGCAAACTTTTTCAGCTCTAGGAATCATTTATGAAATGAATTAATTTTTTCTCCCCTGTCGATTCTTATCATGCTCCATTTGCTCCAACAATAGAATTCGTTTTTGTTGAAGTTTTTTTCTTGTTGCTGTGATTCATTAATCTCATTATAGACCTATCAAATATCAGGTATCCAGTTTTTACGGCAGTGTTTAAAATTGCTGAACAATCAATGTTTTTATCAAAGCTTAAGGATTTCGTGTCTGATGAATATAGTTAAATCGCTCTCCTGTAAATTTTGGTTCTAAGCACATACCAGGTTTTGATGTTGGGCAACTGCAGAATTCCCGGCGCAATTTGCCCGAGCCCCTTGCCGGGGGAATCCGCGAAATTACGCTAAAAACCCGAACATGCTGTGATAAAGATAAATTGTGGTAAGTGCTGAAATGCCCGCCCTCGCTGGGTTCCACTTGGTAGCTGCCGGGTTGGTCGTTGATGATATATTGAAGTTTTAGTTGAGTTGTTCCTTGCTTGGCGCTCAGCGACTTTTGGGGAAAGTATATTTTCTCAAACATCCAATGAAATATCGCCATAACTTGCGTTAAAACAGGCTTCGAAGTGTCACGTTTCGGGCGGAACAATTCGAGAGAACTGTAAAGGAATTTCATACAAAATTGAAGGCCTAGGCCGAGAAGTAGTTTTTTTAAACATGGCGTCTGTGTTCTGGAACGGGCTAAACAGCTGAATTATGTTTTTTTGAGTGGTGTATTTTTTTTATTTCATTGCATATGTTTGAGAAAAGCACTATACATGCCTTAACCGTAAAAAGGGCTTGCCGGCTTCGTAATCTTCGTATCACTATCCGGCCTCCCTACGGTCAGCCGTCTATCCCTACTCAGCCGGCAAGCATTTCCCGGCGTCTGAAGTAATGTACTTACCTATGATGGATAAGGCTGCTTATCCACTGGGGATGTCTGTAATAGCTGAAAGGGGTAGCGGAACGATTAGGAGGTGCTAATATACACGCTGCGTGATTTAGATGTGCTTACATGGCACACGATCATAAAAGGAACTTCGAGCCCATTTCTAGAAAAACCTACAGAATCACTTCGCGTAAGCGGGACTCCGCGCAAAACAGCGGTGATTATTAATACCTACTGATGTGAAATGTACCTAGTTGGATTCTGCAGCAGCAATAGAAAAAGAAAACACGTATACATGCAGAATCATTCAGTTTCACTTTGTATTATAAGAAAAAAATACATGTCACTATATGATATATATATATATATATATCATACGGCAAGTAGTCATAAGAAGAACTCCCATTTCGTGTCCAGAAAAACCTACAGAATCACTTTGCGGAAGCGGGAGTTCGCGCGAACAGCGGTCATTAATACCTACTGATGCGAAATTTTCCGGATTCCACGTTTGCGGCGGGTATGATGGGGTTGCCATTTATAAAAATTTGGGGAGAATGTGTTGTGATTTTATGAAGATACGGATAATGATGCGAGCTGAAGAGAGAATCGAGGATTCATATTTAACTGACTTCAAAAGAAGGAGGAGGTTGTATTTTTTACTATACCGTCGTTTTTCTTTAGCTCTCATGAAAATAATAAAAAATAAAATGTTACATAAGTGGCATTAGACATAAAAGTTAATGTCCAGTTGAAAAAAAATGTGGAAGTTTCCAGCGATCATGAGGATCACATTTTTAGGATTCCTTACTCAAAGGGTACAAACGGGACCCTATTTATAAGCCTATGCTGTCCGTCTGTCTGTCTGTCTGTCCGTCTGTCACCTGGCTGTATCTCATGAAAGTGTCTAGACACTTGAAATTTTAACAGATGATATATTTCTGTTGCCGCTACAACAACAAATACTAAAAACAGAATAAAATAAATATTTAAGTGGGGCTCTCATACAACAAACGCAACCCGGCCAGTTAAGATGGGAAGTGTTTGTACGGAACCCTCGGTGCGCGAGTCCGACTCGCACTTGGCCGGTTGTTTACTACTACGAAGTTACATTTCTTTGAGTGTTGTTAACTTAAGTATGTATATGATTTTTGAGGTTGCTACCCACGGCTTCACTCACGTACGGATAAAATAAAATATTTACCTACTACCAAGGAAGCTACTACGGATGATTTTATCTTATCATATTCGTAAAAGCCGACTGAAAATTCTATTTTCACCTCAAAATTCAATTATTGGTTGTTAATGTAAAGTGCAACGTCGAACGTTGCGACACAACCGCCCGATAAGCTCGACTGGTTTCCTAGGATGCCGGTGCCCTCAGCGTCAAGCGGCAACCATAAGTGGTAGCGACAGGCTATGCGTGGCGTCCCGCTCTCTCCAATGGCTATCGCTTGTCCTTGCCTCCACCGCCGTTTTAAGAAACCAGAGCTTAAGAGTAGCACGAACGACGCACCGACTTGCCATAAACTCCACTTTGAGGGTTTCTATCCGGAAGCACACCAGATGGAAGCTCAAAAAGAGTACAAAGCCTGGTGCTCCCACTGCGAACGCGGCAAGGGCACAGTTTTTATCAAAGCGCGTACACTGGGAGCTGAACAGGAGGCAGGCAGACTACAGCAGTGGATCTGCCAACGATGACCAGACACCATCATCAACCATGGTAAACCAAACCTCAAACCTGGAGCCTTGCAAGAGGCTACAAATGGTTTAGTTTGTAGGATAGTTTAAGTTCTCTCGACAGTGTACTATAATGGCACACTGTCAGTTCCCAACGAGTACAAAGGGCTCACAAGAAAAAAAAAACACCAATTTACCCCAGGCAGAGCGTGTTTTGCGTCGCGTAGAGAGCCTATCTTGATTCCCCTTGGTTGATTACAGGTGAGTGAGATCCCAACTCATTTAACCTTCACCTAATTTTGCACCATAAGAACATTTGTCAACCCGTTGGCGCTGCTCCAACAAACATCCCGGGTGCAGCCATAAACCTTATTTATTTGAAGTTCACCAGTATTTTTCCATATTCAACACCTCTTTTAAAAGTCTTAGCTGCGGAAATATTTGAGAAAACTTTTACCAGTTCCCGGATTGTTTACTTTAAAATGTTGACTGTTTGATGTTTTCCGTCTCTTCATAAATATTTGTTTGAACTACTTTTATGTGTTATCAAAATATTACTCCTATCCTAAACTTGCACCTCTAGCATAACTGGCATACGCGACTTTTTCTTGCATGAAATAATTTCCCGTCTCTCTTTGTGCAGTAATGTGAGAGAGTGACGGGTAGCGCTATATCACGCGACAAGAGTCGCGAAGCATAGTCGTGCTAGACAGGCTGATGTTTATAGGACATCTGTCTGATTTATCATCACTATATATATACCTCTGTACTTTAGTTCAAATTATTGGCCAAATCACGGACATAAAGCAATTAAACTAATCTGAATCTGAATCTAAGACATGTAAAGCCTGACCAGAAATATAATGAGGATTGTCAAGAGGGCGCTATTTATAAGATTTATATGGCAACAATTTTGCAACCAATCGCAACCGCACTATAATGACATTAGTTTAAATACCTGTCATGTCCCTATGATAACCTCGTAATATCATTTACTCGAATGCACTTTTTTCCTGACTGTTTTTCGGGTACTAAACACGTGTACACTTTATTTATAATATTACGTTCACGACTGTGATAGTTTTCGTCATTTTCTTTGATTTTTTTAATTAATTTTCTTTTATAAAAACCACCAGGAATGACATTGACATTGTTGTCAAACCATCATAAAATAATTGCTAGTGTAAGAAATTAGTTCCAATGAAATTCCGCAATATGGAGCATCCTCATATATTTCTGGTCAGGCTTTACAATGGTTATTAGGTTATTACACCTATAAGTATATCGACTTTTTATTGTTTTCGCATTACAATTACAAATTATAATTTAAAGGCAGACAGTAGATAGGTACTAAATTGGATAGCTTTACTTTCAAAGTTGTATTGAAAATGAGTTGTGTTGTGAGGGATTATTTCAAGAAAATTCTAACAGCGCGATGCAGAATTTGTATGGGCGCGAAACTCCAGCCGTTTGTTCATTACCCTGAAACGACTGGTCTTTGACCAATTTTAGTACACGGATAGCTGGACATTCAAAGATACTTTGGATGCCACAACGGTGAGTAAAAAAGGTTACTCGGACGAAGTTGCGGGCACCTTATAATATTATCATAGTAAATAATTCACTATTTAAGACAGATAATCACAACGTCGAGTTTAGCAGTACATATTCCATATCTACCACACTCATGACATTTACTCCCGAAAGCACAAATATTTACGGATCCAATTCTTTATCCAACAGTGTGAATACGAGATAAATATTCATACAATCACACGGAGTCTCACTCGAGTTACAATCGGCGCTCTTACAAAAGGCCTAACTCGCGTAAAGCAAACTTATAGGTCCACTGTATTCCAACCACGCACAGTCCCTGAGCTCTATTCTCGAGTTATTGACGGTTCTGTACTTTATAGGGAATTCTTCGAAGGAAAAATTACTCTCATTTTTTATATTTGTTTTATGACAGGTGGATTTGGGACGCGGCTGTTTTTGTCTTTTAGAACTAGTGAAACGAGTGGTGATGTTTATTCTGTTTTGTCGCATGAAGGAATAATTTGTCATATTTATGTCAAAATAAAAGGATCTCTCTTTCTCTCTCTCTGGGCTTGAGGGTCGTGGTCAGCCTGAGGTTTGCACCTGGAGCGGATGATCTGCCTCTCCCGGTTTCTCTTCAGAGCGTTTCTTACAACAGTTTAAAATTTAGAGGACGAGTATTTTACTTGATGGGTCCTTCTTGTTGGTCATCGACCGCGCAATCTTTTGTTTTTGGTGTTCCCAACCTCATTCAGTCTTTCACGATTGTCCTCGCCTCTGCGCAACGCAATGTATGGTCGAAATCGGAAAAAATGCGTTGTTGGCATATTTGTATCAAATGTGACACAATGGATCGTTTGACCGATGCGTATGCCCCTCTATGACTGCCTACGAATGCGCGCCGATTTGCACGAACAAAAGTGGAAGGTGGAGTCAAGCACATTGGTATGCTTTGGTGGATCGGCTATTAGCGAGGCTCGCGGCGCGTAGTGGGCTCACACTTCTTGTAGTCTTTTACTTGTTTTCCATAATTATAGATCTTCCAGTCCAGTAATCGAACATCACTCGTATTGAACAAATTATAACGGGTCTATCGCGATATTCCTTATTTACCTTCATAATCTAACGTTGGCGGGGTTGCACACGGCGGGGTTTATCTCCCTGCCCATCCATTTTATTAGACAATTTCGTCGGGTAGTGCTACATTTCATCGACAGCTTCAGTAACAACTCGCTGATTCACCAGTACATCTGAGACCACTGCGTGTGCAATCCCGCCGAAACGTTAGAGTATGAAGGTAAATAAGGAATATCACGGTAGATCCATTATAATTTATATTAATTGTATGTGTAGGTACAAACCGCGAGAGTATACAGTGTCATATCACCAAGAGCAATTTTACCTATCGCGGCACCTATTTTCTATTCCAAAGCACTTCCTAGGATAACCCACCAAACTGTGTCCAGCGAAGCGTTAAAAATGTATAGCTTTTTAAATTGATTACATTTTGTATGCGACGCGTTGGTCCGATACCGCAAAACGACACGTCACTGCAGGGTTCTTTCACAGTGGTACAGGCCCACAGCAGATCTGTTGGGTGATGCAAACATATTTTTTCGTACGTGACAATTTAAGACCTTGCCACTTCTTCAGTTGTTGCCAAATTGTGTTTGACGACTCGTTTGGCGCAGTTTGCAGACACCTGCCTATTAGGTTATATTAGGTTATAGCGGGCTAGTTTTCCGCAACTCGACGTCTTACAATGCGCCTATTTTGCGTGAAGGGTTGCTGGCACTACTCTTGCCAACCCAACTCTACCAGAAAGCTTAGCAGTCCCTTGATGTTGCCGATGACTTCTGGGAGTGACCTCGGAGACCCGAGGTGTTGTGCCCGGTATTTGGCCACACCAGGACATTCGAGAATGACGTGGGCGGCTGTCTCTTCGGCCTCCATGCAGGCTCTGCAAAGAGGACTGTCGGTAACACCTAGAGTGAATAAGTGCTTGTTTAGTAGGGCATGTCCAGTTATCGCTCCAGTTATGAGCCGGAGCTGCGGCCTCTTCAGCTGCCTCAGCTTGCGTGACAACCCGGGGTGGATTGTCGGAAGGGCCTCTCTGCTCTGCCTGCAGGTACCTAAGTTAGACCAGTATAGTTGCTGTTCTATCTTCGTGTTTTTACGCACTGTGTTGCGCAGCCAGGCGAATGGCAGAGGTATGATTGGTTCGGGTCCCTCTGCTTCCATCTCCGAACCTCCTCTCGCCAGTTCGTCAGCTGCGTCGTTCCCACGCGAGTTGCTGTGTCCTTTGATCCACTGTAGAGTTATGCTATTATTATTACATACCTCTGACAATGCTCGGTGACATTAATGTATGAGTCCTGAGGTTACTGTGTAGCTCTGCAGGGCTTGTAAAACTGATCTGCTATCGGAGAGTATGCGGATGGGGTAGTCCTTTACCTTCCTCGCGATGATTGCATGGGCTGCCATTATGATACCCGTACATTGACACCTGCCTACTGAGCCGGCGGTCCCGGGTTCGAATCCCGGCCGGGCAAATATTTGTGTGATGAACTCGAGTATTTGTTCTTGGATCATGGATGTTATCTATATTATGTATTTATAAATAAATAAATATTAAGGGACAATCTTACACAAATCGACCTAGTCCCAAACTAAGCAAAGCTTGTACTATGGGTACTAGACGACGATATACATAATATATAAATACATACATAGATAACATCCATGACCCAAGAACAAATATTTGCACAAATATTTGCCCCGGCCGGGATTCGAACCCGGGACCGCCGACTCAGTAGGCAGGTGTCTACCAACCGAGCCAAACGCGTCGTCAATTTATATATTATGTATTATCGTCGTTTAATACCCATAGTTCAAGCTTTGCTTAGTTTGGAACTATGTCGATTTGTGTATGATTGTCCCATTATATTTATTTTTTATTTTCATTATGAATTGTCACGGAGTTTAGTTTAAAAATATATTTTATTAAATATTATCGATGGTTGTAGATAGATAGCGATTTCAATGCCTATTAACTTTCAATTCATATATTTCGTTTAATTAATTCGAGTAGGAGAAGTGATTTACTTTACAGTTTTTTTTTATCTAATTAAACATAATATTAAAATATTCGTTTTTGAAACTCATAAAATCCATCTTCATTTCTTGCTTTATCATGTTTTCAATTCGTAATAGAATCTTTGTTTTTCGTTTATTCTCACTTAAGTCATGGAGTTTTTCAATGTTCTAAAAGAATAACGATAAACGTAGATAAAAATATATCTAGCCATCAATACCTGCACTTGAGTCATGAGCAACAAATAGTGCCTCAACCTTTTCAAGTAAGAAAGCAAGCGACTGGTCAAATGAAAGTGATTCTTCGAATCTCATCTGCTGTGGTCATGATTTTTATGATTTCAGCAACAAAAAATAACACGGTGACTGAGATTTATTTCACGTGACGAATTGACGAGGGATAGGACCATTGTTAGAATTTTGTTTGTCCGAATATGGCGATAAAACGAATAATGCGGTAGACAGACTAGTTAGATGAATGGAATTGTTATCTTGTTTATCTACGCCCATATTATTAAATTACTTTAACAAGTTCAGATACTATATTACGTAAAGACCTTTATTACTTGGCGGCAGTGTATGGATGATCAAAATCAAAGATGTTATTACATGAAATTACGATATTTCCAGCGGGCTCGTCTTAAGATCATTATAGTAGTAGTGGGGGTGAAACTAAACCACACTCGTATTTTAAGACCTCTCATTATGCACCAGTTGCATAAACTACTACCTAATTAACAATAAATGGTATAGGTTTTAACTCCAATCTTCTATGATGGTAAACGTTAATGAAGTCTACGTTTCGGGACCTGATGAGCGCACCCAAAACAAATAGTAACATGTATTCTGATTGCACAATTAAATACCTCTCTTCTTAGTCGTACACTCTTGTCAGAATGATCGTGGTTATGGATTGTCCTCTTCTACATTAATGACAGCTTTTGCGATTTTTTTCCATCTCTCTCTGTTTGTGGCACTCCGTACATAGTCGAGGACTTTATGAGATCCGTCCACCTAGTAGGAGATCGACCGCGAGGACGTTGACCTTCGACTCTCCCCTGCACTACCAATCGCTCCATCGACTTTTGGCTGCAGATGATATGTCCAAACATTTTCTGGATTCGCACTTGCACAATCGACGAAAGTCTTTGTTTGACTTTAAGCTCCTTTAAGATAGAGAGCTTAGTTCGGGGAGCAGTCCATTTAATCCTCAGCAACCGTCTCCAGCATCAAATTTCGAGTGTACGTGCGTTTTTCTTGTACGGAGCCGAAACATGGACGATCCATCAAAAAGACCGCAAAAGGATTGATGCACAATTACTTAGACACGTTAATTTACTTTAGATAAGGACGATTAGAAGAAAAAAAAGGAGGCCTTTTCCCAGCAGTGGGATAGTGCAAACTGAAAATAATAATGATAATTGATTGATTGATTACGATTGACAAAATGTCCGAACTGTGATTGTTACAAATAATTGGCTACACAGCAATCTCCACGTCTTGGCATATAAATAATAAAGAGTCTCGCACTGTGCGATAATGTGAACGATTGAACTTTGATCTAAACAATTAATAAACTTACAAAATAAAATAAGCTATTAGTTATGTTTTCAGAGTTATAAAACGCCGTTTGTCTTTTAATTCCTTTTAAAGGGGAAAGTTTTTTATCTTATTTCTCCAGCGATGCCGAAATTTCAAAATGAACAAACTTTGGAAAGGAGTTAAATGAATAAAAAAACGTTTATTTTGGACAGAATATAACTTTTATCCATAAAAAAGGTTTTTGAGAAGGCCGGTGACTAATTAAATGGCCGTATCGTTTTAATATTTATAAGAGCCAATTTCCTCATTGTTGTTTTCTGAAGTTAATTTTCCTTAGCTTACTTATTCTGAACACAACCAAAAATGACAAATGTGAAGCAACAAAATTCAAAGCCCAAAATGCGATTACATGTAGGGAGTAAATGTTTTCGGCATCTTTCTATCAGAAACCAAATAAAAACTGTATTAAAAGTTAATAAACTGCCGTTTGAAGTAGATCCGTCGATTAGATGAAAGAGAAAAGATAATAGAAAAGTTATTTTATTTTAGACGTACTTGACATTTCCGACCTCGTAAAGCCTTCGTAAAGCAATATTTTTGATTGTCAATTTACGTCAGATAAGTAGGTTGTGACCATTTATTTCTCTCTTTGCGACGTTAAAAGCGTAAGCTTTGGGTACTTAAATAGGTACCCACTGAAGTCTTCCATGAGTGCGTATTACCTTTAAGGGAAAGCTATGGAAAGGGCTATGCTCGGGATTTCTCTACGTTATCGAAACAGAAATGAGGAGATTCGTAGACAGACTAAGGTCACCGACGTAGTAATCTGGGTAAGCAAGCTGAGTGGCAATGAGCGGAGCACATATATCACGAAAAACGATGGCCGTTGGGGCAGAAAGGTTATCTAGTAGAGACCAGCAAGCGCAGTGTAGGACAGCCACCCGCTTGGTGGTTAGACTACGTGTTTAAGGTTGCTGGATCTGGATACGGGTCGCTTCCATCCAGCTCATGTGGAAGTCTTTTAAGGAGACCTGTGTCCAGCAGTGGACGTTTTATGGCTCAAATGATGATAAAGATAAGACAGGTAACGTCTAGCGACTTACGTTAATGTATTCAAGAGCCAGAGACGAGAACGGAAAGTATTAATAACCGGATACCCTAATAAACTAAATTGAACTGCATATTCAGATGCGCGTTTTCGCTAATATTTTACAACCGAACTGATTTTTACGGAGGGATCAATTTGCAACTTTTTCCCACCTCCATCTTTTCGGCAAAAATGCCCAAGAAATTAAGGGTCGTATTACTCTTCGGAAAGTTTCACCGTAAATCTTAGCAAGTTTCAGTTATGGGAACTGATTCGTGCGTTTAGTCAGACGAGGGGGTAATAATCTTGAGTAGTCAGTGGCCAAACTAAGACAATCGATTATTGTATAAAAAAAGGAATTAACATTTTCATGGCGATTAAGATACACAGACAATCAAATGAACGTAAGATTTATCAGCTGGCTGCAAATTTTTTTGCCTGAAACTTCGAATATTATACGCAAAATAATCATGATTTGAGTTCTTTTTCGTAACTCGTGTAGGTACTTGGAGTGTCACGAATAAGTGGCGAACGGCCGAAACGACTATTGGGATACCGATCATCGAATCGATAGTTACGAAAACTATTACTTTATTCGATTTCGCATCTATTTTAATTCCAGTAAGTCATCATTTAAGTTACTAAATATATGATTCAACAAACTAATCTCCCAAATGAATAGACACACCAAGCCCTCCACATTTGCTCCTCTACTTTTCTCATTAAGTATACCCGCAATTTCCGCTCAAAGAGACTCGTTCATAGAAAACCTAAGCCTCTTATAACCGAACCACATAGTTTGTAAAAGCTATTAGCAGAGGTGGGAAAATAATAAGCAAGGTTAATTTCCGCTTAGGAATATGCTTTCACTCTGAATCCACTAGTTTCCTTTTGACAGATAACTGAGTACCTTGTTAGATTCTCTTAAGTAACATATAAATAAAAAAAATAAAATAAAATAAATTAAAATTATTTATTGTTTAACTTTGGATGACACAAAACTGGCTCGAATCCTCCTTTTAAGCTTAACGCTTGTGTTAGGAGGTATTCGCTCCTTCACGCAGAGGGATACAGTGTTGGGGTTTAAACATGAAGTTAGTTTCTGTTACACATAATTATACAATACTTTACTTAATTCTACTAAACGGATAACATTGTAATATATTGCTAACAAAAAGAAAAAAAAAGAGTAACTAAGCTAAGTAGTCCAATTGTACTACACTACTGTTAAACATTTGTAGGTACCAAAACGAAATTTTGTGCATATTTATGTTCTAACTTAATAATAGAAGTTCTGTTTCATCATAGTTTTTACATTAATAACCAGATGCTAATTTTTTTTTTACACTCTCTATATGTTTTAGCATAAATATTAATTTTTCTATTAACTTTATTATAGAGAGAAATAGATAGAAATGTAAATTGTCTTCTAGAAAATGAAGTTTTACTAATCGATGGTTGTTTGATTACTGAATGAGGGTTACGTTTACCTAATGTACGGGGGTCAAGTTTTTTCACTTCATGAATCTTTAAAATACAATTTAGGATAAAGAGTTGTCTTATGGTGAGAACGTCGGCATCTTTGTAAACATCAACGGTACTATACCTTTTGTTTTTTCCTAACAGTACTTTTAGGATTGCTCTTTGCGCACGCTCAAGAACAATAATCTTACTCTTAAATGTGCCTCCCCAGACTGGTAGACAGTATAGGACAATCGATTAAGCTACGGATTTATAGATATAAAGTAATAGTTCCCTATCTGAGATGTGTCTTAGATATTTAAAGATCCAAATTAGCTTTTGTATTCTGCTTGCAATGACCTCTATGTGCTTATCCCATGATTGTAGCTGGTCTATATAGATACCAAGATATTTTGTACAGGGAACGCGTGTAAGTTTATAGCAAGAGCAGTTGTTAGTAGCATGATTCAAGCAATCGTGGGCGGTTAGCGTATATGAAAAATTGGGTTGTGAGCTATTTTGAATTGAAAATGTAATGTAGTTGGATTTTTTAATGTTCATACTAAGAAGATTGTTCTCTAACCATAAAACAACTTTAGACAAACCAACTTCAGCCCTAGCGCAGACCTCGGACCAGCTCTTTCCGTGAAACAGTAACGCGGTATCGTCGGCGTAGGAGAAAACACGTCCGTTTTCTAGCTTTAAATCTGTGAGGTCATTTATATAAACCAAAAAGAGAGGCGGGCCTAACACACTTCCTTGAGGAATACCATATCGTGTGGCCATCGTGGTGTATATTTTTCTAATAAATATCGTTCAGCTCCACTTTATCCGGATTTCTATTTTGGTTTTTTCATCTTTTCATTTACTTTTACCTTACTGGGAATTTTTTCATCCCATTCACATTCTCTACGCATTCATTTCTCACCTATGTTCCTAACTCTTTCGTTACGTCTAGGGATATCCCTTCCAAAACTTATTTGCTTTCTGAGAGAAAAATTAGCTTTTTATCTTTAGAAAAGTAGACAGTTTTCGAAGTCAAAGCCTAAGATCTACTCAAAAACCATTTTTGTTAAATGCCACTTCTGCTAAATGTAATTCTGTAATTTAACTAACAAGTCCAACAGTATGCGGTGAAATATTGCCATTTATTTGCTCCAGTGAAGTATTCGCGGTAATATATGTTCGTATCGTAAATAAGGTGTTTATAATATTACAATGATAAATGGACGTCAAGGGAATGCGTGCAGAGGACGATAAAATAATAGCGTGAAATTCAAAACAAGCACCAAATCTAATCGGAATGCGTTCCGTGAATCTGCCCAACTTTGCCCTTGCGGGCTATTTTGTACGTTGACCTAATTAATAAGCTCAAATAATATACATGGTGGCCCATTTAGATCGGTTAGTACAAGCAAGTCTGAAAGAAAAACATACAAATAACCTGGTCTCAGGAACAATGTCATCGAGTTTGGTAACTAAATTTATTTTCCACGCTTCAGTTGAAAGGACATCGGATTCGTTTCAAGATAAATTTCAACCTATTTTCCCAATTCAACGGCTATTGACTAATACACTTCTAGAAGCCTCGGGGCGAACGTCGACGTTCAAATCCGTCATTCTGACAGAAAAATTGCTGGGCCATTGGTGGTCGCTGATATATATCCATCAGCAATTGTTGGAGCCATCTATCTTTGCTACCGATCTCTGGAACGGGTATTAGAAAATGAACATTCATTGTTGTATTACATGTTGAGAACTGTTAAGTGTAACATTTAGTCACGGCTTGTGGATATATGGCGCACTTGTAGCACGTGACCTAATTGAAAACTTTCACTATTTAATTAGGGCACTTTCATTTAAATTTAAAATTGTAACATTGAACATTCACATTGTAATATTGTTGGCATTCGGTTCATATTTGGGTTACGCAAATATGACCATGTATCTAGTTTCCGTTCTCAGCTCAAGTGGCTCCCAATCCGTTTTCGTCGTAACTCTCATATTCTTGCTCTTCTTTTTAATATACTTTTTCATCCTGCAACTCCCCGCTATCTCAAGGAGCGTTTCACTTATCTCACTTCTGCTCGATCTGCCCAAAATTTTCTCCTTGCCGTACCTTCTTCCGTCTCAAAATTTTATAATAATTCGTTTACTTTCTAAGCTGTCTGTTTGTGGAACTCCTTGCCTGTGAGCTTAAGGCGCGCTAAATCTCTTGTTTCTTTCAAAACTCAACTGAAAGAACATTATCTATCCCTTTCATAATTCGTATTTTATTCAAATGGTCCTATTACCTGTTGGCTGAATGTATGTATGTATTTATGTATTTATTGTTTATTATATTTATGTATTTATTTGTTTTTGTTATGTATATATTATTATCATTTTCCGATTTTTGCACCGCCTAATAACAAAATCTTATTTTTTCAAGTTCTCCACTACCCAAAGGTTGTCTGGAAGAGATCGATCTTTAGCGATAAGACCGCCTGTTGTTTACCTCTAATTGTAATTTTTTGCATTGTATTTATCCTGTATATTTTATGAGGTGTGCAATAAAGAGTACTTGTATTTGTATTTGTATTGAACTTTCGATGATTTTCATTTAGTTCACTTTTATTTACAAATGGTTACGATTCTTTTCTGACTTGCCCTTTGTATCTAACGTTTAGGTAAACCTTTAGTGGGAATAAAACCTTCCAGAAATGGGGACCTAGTCAAATTCGCTTCCCATTAGAAATAACCGACCGACATCCCTTTCAGTAACGGGCTATACTTACGAATACTTTCGCCCATTCCACGTAAACGAGCGTCCAAAAGGTCGTCAAATTGTTGGAAATTACCGACCAGTAGGGTTACTTCTATATTCGAAAATCGACAATCGTATAGTGCCGTCCCTCTCGATCTTTAGTCGATTAATATTTTGAGTGAGCGGGACGATACTATACGACAGTCGAATTTCAAACATCGGAGTAGCCCTGCAGACCCGCTGCTATAATAAAATTGCAATGATCATAGCTTAAAGCCCAATGTTGTCCGCCGGCCTATTTGAGTTCGGTCACAGCTGCAGAATTCGTGAGGGAAGTAACTTCACATACGTGCTTGGATACATATGGGGGAATTATTTAAAGCACACGAATGAAATTTGGCAACCCTTGAGGATTTTTCATGTATAGCTCCAAATTACGCTTCATATCATAGGTTTAAGGCACAGACCACCCCCACTAGACGGAGCATGTAAGGCGACCCGTAGGCGACCTTTCATTACACTTCATGGAATCTCATACAACAGATGAGTGTAGGGCTAAGTATACTGGATAAATTTTATCCTGAACAATAATCCTACTGTTTCGTGAAATAAAATATCGAGGGTTTATTTTTTAAATTTTTAGTTGGTTCGATTCCCGGTTGAGGCAAGCAAATTTTGGAAAATCTTTGAATGCAGTTTTGTTTCTTTTTAAAAATAAAGGAATGTTTCCTTTCAGTAAAATGAGCTAACTACAGGATTTACGGTAGTTCCCCTTCAGGGCCCATAGAAAAATTCCATCCTGTATATTCACTAAGCTGGTCTGATTACTGTATTACGTTTCAATGAATAATTCACTAACGTTGCATACAATGTCATTTCCAGCTTTGATTATTACTACAGATTAAATGCTTCTAGTTGGGATTTGAAAATGTTTTAGTTGTGAACAGATTATTTTTATTTCTGACTGATACAGTTTGTATTTAGTCAATAGGATGACTTAAATTAATTTGTAGTTGTTGATCTCGTATGTATTTGTTGCTTACTGGATAAGTACTATTGAGAGGGAGATGATCCACTGTAAAGAATTCTAAAGCAAGGAAGGGTACCAGTCAGATTAGATTAGGTATTTTTAATTAAGTGTCAAAACTCTGCAATAAGTAAATAAAACAATGATAAAAGATTTTTAAATCATAATAAGGTGACACGAAATATGCTGCGCAGATCCCAAATAAATGGAACGAGGGCAAGAGAATGATGACGATGTTGATGAAGGTACCACGAATCAAGTGCGAATCAATGACCAAATTAAAATGATGTTATTCGAATACATTTCGAAAATTTAATATAATTATAATATTGTATCCTTGGTACAGGGAGATGAACAAAAAAAATACTAACAGATTAACAAGATACTTTTGTCCGGAACAAGGAAATACGGTTTTTATCTACGCAAGCAGACAGGAAAAGTAATGCCCCGGACACGAGCCCACGTTCCGGGATTTGACTCATGCCCTAATTTTGGTAAACCAACATAGCCCAGCATGTATTACATGTTTGCTGGACAAAATATAATAAATAATATCACTAGGGAATGCCAAAACTTCCGCCGCGTATCTGACCTTTTTCTTTACAGTTGCTCTGTATCAAAATTGGCTAAATATCTATCTATTCGTTTTGCGTGAAGAGACGCGCTTTAACCGTTGCGTTGCACCATTATTGCTTCTGTGTAATGAATGGCAATAACTATAATAGTTAAAATCTTTAAGTCCATTGGAAGAACTCGGAAACAATACCCTTACCATGAGTTTACAGTGATCGTACTAGCTAGCGACAGCGCAAACGATTTGTATATTAGAGAATAGGCTAGTTGACTCATGTCAAATTGTAATAAACTAATGTTTATTCCGTATAGTATTTAGCAAAGGAAACCTAAATATATATTTTTCAATTCATAAAAGTGAAAGATGGCTGAAAAAATTTAATTTGAAAATATGGTTTTTAATCTGTATTTTGAAATGCTTAAAACGCTGTCTGCCATTTTCGCTTATGATAGTGACGTCATTGGTCATGTAAACAAAACTGAAAGTCTACTTTGACGACTTCGAATAGTGCCGTCCCTCTCGATCTCCTGTCAAAGTATATTGGAGTGTGCGGAATGGCATTATACGACGGTCGAATTTCGAATATTTACAGGTAATACTACGACACGCCACAGATTAGCGAAAGGGAAAAATGGCGGACGCCGTTTTTGACTGTTTATGAAATTTCTAATTTTCAATTGATAAAATTTAGCTTTCTAGCTTTCAGAAAAATACAAGACTTTTTTTTTAGAGCTAGTAAGATCATTATTAACCATTTCCAATATATTTCGAAACTGGGTCAACTAGCCTATTGTAGTTCTACAAAGTAACCGCTAGGGGCGCTGTACTATTCTCCATACAAATCGATGACGCTGTCGCTTGCGAGTACGGTCACGTTAACTTATGGTAAGGGTACAGTATATTTGAGCTCAAACATCATTTCATATATGTATTGCGTTACACTGATAAATGATTCGATCACTGATTCGTGACTTGCCCTCTTCTGCCTAGAGACTTTCTGGTAGTTGCCAACTTGGCGGTGTGATCGTTAAGTGACTACAAATCACTATAACAACACGTCTACCTTCAAAGACACTATAGATACCTGTCCTCATATTTCAATACTCCAGAAAATTCCATCGGTCCGGCTCGAAGGACCATGGAAAATTCAATTCATCAAAACAAATTCACTGCTACAGTTTTCCTTGTAAAGTATCAAGTACGAGATGACCTTAACTTGCGAGACCTTTTCGCAGATATTCGCACGGCGACCGATCCCGAGGGTGTTGTCAGCGGCGTAAGTGATGATTTTGTTTACAAAAACGAGAACCGTAATAAGATAGATGGTGGCGGGTAGTTGACGAATAAATTGGATGGCTAGAGCAAATATTGCCTCAAAACAATTGAACGCGGAACTCGCGCCTATTTTTGTTTCTCTCGATTGTTTCAATTTCATGGCTTAGCGAACGGATTTAACGGCTTCTGTGTTTTTTCAGACAATATATTTTTGATATGTTTATATTTTTAACTGTATTTGACGTCAATAATAAATCGGACGCATGTTATCCAAAGTATTGGTCATTTTGAGCGATGGATTTGAATTTTTTAAACATGTTTCTTCTCATCTGTAACACTTCTTATTAAACTACCACTTTTGTGAACCATGTTTTTGCCATCTAGATGACTGTGAATCAAAGTATGAGTTTCGTGTTGATCAGTGATCACACATCCTTAAGAATAGGGGCATAAATTTGGCTTAGATTATATCAGTAATTTCAGAATAATTGAAATAATTTCTGTAGGTACATATTATATTACTTTCTTGCACCATCAGGACAAAACATAGCAGACAAATAAAGGAGATCCTCTTCTTTTATAGAATAACACTTCACCGAATGCTTTATTTTATAGAATTTTCATTTCATAGACATTTTTTTCCTCGGAAGACATTATGTTTCCCGAAATCTTGAAAAAGGTAACCTATAAATTAGGCAAAGTTAGGTTTGTGTTGTTTGTATTAACATTTTTTGAAAAAATAAAAATGCTTTTGATGAAATGAAAATTCGATGTTATGTTTCTCTATAAAGCAAGGGTACACCTAAATAAAGACGTGTAATATTTATACATTTTACAAACCTTAGAGAGGCGGCAGACGCTGATCATAATATGACAGGACAAACGATTTTATTTAGATACTGGAACCTTCCTCCATTAACGACGACTCAAATGATGTCGGTCGCTTTTAATGGTTCACTTTGGCAGCCTCTGATGTCAACAGAAAAATGACAACTCAAGTGTGAAAAAGATGTCACACCCAATTGGACCCTTGCTTACAAAAAAGGGACCGTTTTTGCCGCGAACTCGGAAAGTGGAATAAACCGGCCAAGTGCGAGTCGGACTCGGGCACCGAGGGTTCCGTATAACTAAATAAATTTTAACTTTTTTGTTGTTTTGTCTTGTATTTGTTGTTATAACGGCAACAGAAATACTACTGAGAAAATTTCGGTTCATCAGATACGGCCTGGTGAAAGACGGACGGACAGCGGAGTTTTAGTAATAGGGTCCCGTTTTTACCCTTTGTATACTGAACCCTAAAAATTGAGAAAAGACAATTGTAAGACACGCTTAAATGTTATTTATAGTTACTAAGACAGTGACTTTTAAGCTCGCAAATACCCCAGCAGCGGCTTTTTGCTTGAGCGAGCGAAGCGTCTTCGTTTTATGTTGGGCGATATTATTTCCCATGTTTGAATGACCGGATGTCTAGAGGTCCTGATTTTCGGGTCGCATTTCTCAACCGATTCTCGAGTAATTTTGTGAGGTAGTTAAAAAGTTATATAGTTTTTATTACCAAAGTAAATATGGGGGTTGAAACGTATAAAAATATATTAATCAAAATCAAAAAAATCAATCAAAATCCAAAATATATTTATGTGGGATTATTAAGACATTCCAAAAAATACTGAATTCTCGTGGTCACCCTATGGACTTCTGTCTGTAGTAAGCGTATGTAAAGGGCTCTCTCTCTCTGTAATCCCTACAGCACATCGAGATAAAGTAATCTCGTTAATCTGATCCAAATTCAGCATTGAGGTATCTAAGATTATTTTTCAGGTGGGGCCTGGGTGGGGTCTGGCCATGGCCTAGGAGTTAAAGTCATGAATTTCTATGGGCCACCCCACTAAATACGCCAAATTTCTATGGGTAACCCAAAATTATTTGGTGGGCACTAGACCGTATTGGGGTGGGCACGGCCCACCCGGCCACCCCCTTAAATACGCCAATGCAAATTCTAGCACAACTGTAATATGCGACACATTGTCGTTCAACAAATGTTGTATGTCCCTTTCTATCAGTAATATAGGAGAGAATGCGACCAGCTATGTAACCCGTTTCAGTGGTCAAACACATACCAAGCCCCTGAAAAATTATAAGTGTATTTTTTTTTATTCCGTAACAGAATTATATCTCGCCATGGGTTTCTTTAAGAGGGGAGTAAATAGGTTCTTAAAGGGTCGGCAACACGCGTGTGATGCTTCTTCTTCGCGCCGGGCATCGCAAGCGTCCAATAGGCGGCGGTAACTGCTTACTATCATGCGGGCCGCATGCTTATTTGTCACCGTTGTAGTAAAAAAAACAGACCTACGGATATCTCAAGTCTCATGTGGTATCATCTATATTCAAATACCTACAAAACGGGTTCACTGTCGAATATCGCTCGACATGTCTCGAATCGGTACGCGATTCATCATCAGGAGAGCCGATCAGTCGCGGCGGCAGCCAACCTAGCACTGCGGGCAATCGCCCTGTCCGGCAATCGTGGTATCTAGTTCAGTAACTGCTTATCAACTCTAGCCTTATAGAGCATTGGTTAACATCTAAACCTGAAGTAGGTAAATCGTCATATTTTCCATAGTCAGATCTTAACCAATTTTCTACAATGCAACAGTTAGAGGATACTGAGATAGAAAACATGAAGGTCTCCTTCATATTTTCAATAGCTACTTATACAAAATTATAATCATAATAATCATTTATTGAAATCATGTTCATATCATTTACGGTGCAAATAGTAAATCAACTATTGCCATCTTTATTTATAATATAATGTTGGTGCTAAATCATAAAACAAACAAGTAATTCATTACTTGACAGTTGCTTTCATGATAATATTAAATTACCCTGATAAGTGGAAATTGAATTGTATTTTAACTCCGACATATTTGCTCTTGCTCCTGTTAAAATACGTTCAGATTACATTCGATCACATCACAGTAACAACTTCACATGTATTCGACTTATGATAAGGGATATTTAAAGGTAAATAAAGCACGTCGCCAAAGTGGACATCGCGACATTAAGTTAGGTAAAGTGCCTACCCAAATACCACAAATTACATTCTGTCGTCTACAAGGATTGTGCCCAGGGGAATCAAGTTTTCGAAGAATTGAACGAATTATCTAAAAAATAAAAGTATCAAACCAATTACACTTATCACATAAATTCAAATATTACCTTAACCCTCTTAAGTTTTAAAAGTGAAACCAATTACTTTTCTCTGAATGATAAAGCTGACTCAAAATGTTTGTATAACTGATTATACAACGAAATCTTCGGCCTGAATAATTTGTCAGGCTAGGTGAATAAACTGGTCGCTCCGGTTGTCTGGAGGTTACGTCTTTCGGTACAAAGAAATTGTGAATAATACAACATTGATCGATTCGAACATGAAAATATTATATTGTTACTAATATTATATGATTTACAGCTTGTAAATTCACAGTGAATTCCGCAAAAGTAACCAATAATAAAACTTTAATTTCAGCGATAACAACACCTAAATATTCGAAAAATGAAAAAATATTTTTATTTAAATAAATAAAAAACTTAACGGACATCGCGCAGTCTAAATGTTGGTACACGCTAATAATATTGAATGCACATCCATTCCTAAGAAGGGTTTAATATTGAAAGAGACTCATAATCAAGTTCATCTTTCTTCTACTGAACAACACAATCCATGGCAAGCCCAAACTTCCATTCAATATCTAAATCAATATCAGCAGGTCACACAATAGACCGTAAATACCTATGCCCGTGCGTCCTATATTCATGTTAGAACCGATTTACCGCTGCAAACAACATGGCCGGCGCTTCGTGATTTATGGTCGACAAATGACCTTAGGTAACCATGTTAATGGAAGTACATATTCCTTTCTAAACCCAGTAAACCCAAAATCAAAGTATTCCTATTCTGTGTTGTATCTTATCACACAAACTTTACCTCCTATCTACTCCAATAGATTAGACTAGAATGTTAGTCAGTTGTACGTTCTATCCCACTTCTGAAAATATACAATCCTTGATGACGTTTTCCATAGTTTCCTTTCACACGTGCCATAACGCTCATGATTTTGAAGAAGATAGTAGGTAAGAAGAAAGATCAGGAGTTAAAGCAAATCAAACATATCGAATTAATAGTATATTCATGAGAGATTAAACCCCGACATGTCTTCTTCTTCCTTCTAGACCTGTTCCCATTTAATTGCGGTTGGCCTTCCTTGCCCTCAACTTCAATTTAGCACGGCCCTGTGCAGTGTGCTGCGTCTTTGTTCAGACGAGCTTCTTTTAATCCCCGACCTGTAAAAACACGACTATCTATACTATTATAAAATCTTAGGTTGGTATTTATCAATTTTCTATGTTGATAGCGTTAGGGAGGGGTGGTAGCCTAGTTGTTAGGGCATGCGGCTTTCAATCCGGAGGTCGCGGGTTCGAACCCGGCCCGTACCAATGAGTTTTTCGGAACTTATGTACGGAATGTCATTTGATATTTACCACTCGCTTTTCGGTGAAGGAAAACATCGTGAGGAAACCACCTAAGCCCAATAAGGTCTAGTTTCCCCTCTGGGTTGGAAGGTCAGATGGCAGTCGCTTGCGTAAAAACTAGTGCCTACGCCACATCTTGGGATTTAGGTAGCCGACCCCGATTGAAATTCATTCTCAAAAAATGGGACAAAGGCTAGGAGGATGATAGCGTGATGCAGGATCATCATTTGTTTTGGCTTCATCTGGCGCCATCTGACGCCATCTGTTTTCATAATTTCCTTTGTCCTCGCATCACGCCGAAACGGCTGGACTGATTTTAACCAATTTTGGTACAGGGATAGCTGGACATCCAAAGATTGTTATAGGATACTTTTTACCCGACTACGGGATTACAAAAAGACGCGTACGAAGGTGCTCTTCTAGCTATTTAATAAAATGAGTATGAATATGTACTGTTGGAACGGTAGTCTCCTGACAAATTAATATTACACGAAGGTGGGAAACGTGGCTCGTGAAATAACCCTAATTTTATCGCTGAGGCAGAGGATTAAAATTTTAGTGTGGGTCACGGGTAGTACCACATATAATTTTCAATTTACAAAAGGGATCTGATCGGATATTCATTAGCCCAAGCCAATTCATGTTATAATTAATGAGACTTTGAATACTTTGAGTACAGTCAGTAACAGTATTTAACAAGCCAGACGAATTAAAGTTATTAAATTTCTTGTTATGGAAAAGGCAACCAAAACAAAACGATAACCACTCTACACTATATTGGTATATATTATATACGTAAATCTTCAAGAATAAAGCACGTAAAAATAACAATCTCAAGTGCAACGTGTTCCTATATAAACTATAGGTATACCTCAAACGTTTAACTCGTGCCACTAAGCTAGTTGTTGCCATAGCAACGCAGCATCCTCTAAATCTATATCAGCAGGGAGTAAAGTAGCTGTTTACCTTATAAAATCGTCCGTAACCGAAGCACAACTTATGCCTACATTTGTCTCCCACAGTCCCCTGCTCCTAATATTATCCTCATACATTGTTTCGTTTTCAAAGTAGGAAATATGTATGTTTTGTGAAAAGTGGCATGCGGATAAGGATAAATACGTAACGTAAGAAATAAATGCCGACTTTTCGTCCTATACCGAACAATAGACTTATTGGCATGCGCGAAACGAAACATTTTCTTGAAATTATTGCGGAGAGATCAAATGATAAGCGATTATCGTACCTACCGTTACAATCTAAGGTGAACAGGTAAGGTAAGATTTCGCCCTTATAACGTGCCTATTATAATGAAATTATGAGTGAAACCTAATATCTTATGCTTCTGCCCTAAGGTAGAAAAGCTGATTTATAATTTTAATGACATATTATAAATAGATAATAAATAAATAAATATCGGACAACCTCACACAAATCATTCTAGTCCCAAATTAAGAAAGAAAGAATTTATTTCCCCGCAATTAGTATTACATATTATAACATAAAAATTATCCTATTTGTCGAAAAAGGAGTCCACTCAGCACATTGCCAAACCACGGGGATGACTTGACGGCTGGTATTATGTGGATCCACAAGTTGAGCGAAACAGGACTGCACGTTATACACTCATATTCCCATTGAACCAAAAATAGAGTGAACAAACTGATTGTAATACATTTATATAAATTACTATAAGTAGGCAATTCATGTTCATCTCACAAAACCGTGACTAAAACTTAAGCTCAAGAAGGCTTGTGTTATGGGTACTAGACGACGATATATGTACGTACTTATATAGATAAATGTATACTTAAATACATAGAACAACCATGACCCAAGCACAAATATTCGAGTTCATCACATAAATATTTGCCCTGGCCGGGATTCGAACCCGGGACCGCCGGCTCAGTAGGCAGGTGTCTACAAACCGAGCCAAACGCGTCGTCGAAATATTACGGAAAGTTGCATGAAAATGTGATAGTCCTAGAAATATGTGCCATGTCGTATTGCTATTTTAGAGGGTTGTCAATTGTGTTTATCGGGTGGAAAAGTCAGCATTTTTACTATTTTTAGAGAAGCAATAACTCGATGCTTATTGCCTTTTTATGCAAACATTTTAGCGACTACGCTACGATGTGGAATTTATTTGTACGATTGTCTTTCGTTTTATATGGAACAATCTATTGATGGGTGAAACCCAATTCAATATTAGTGGTATTTGATCGAATAATTTATAATACAAAGCTAGATTGGATTTTCCCTGGCCATTATTTTCATCGGAAAAAGTTGTTAAATTATTAAGGACTACACAATAACACAAATACTTGACGAATATTTTAGTTTTTGTAGGTAAGGCTATAAGTTGGGCTAGGCATTGATCGTAAGCAAGTCTATTCTCAATACAATCTTACAAAAAAAATTGTATACAACTAAACATTTCATTATAGTCTTCTAAATGGGTGAATCAACTTTTAAATGCACCTTGTTGCTATGGTTATGTAAAATTTGTCCCTCGGACAACCTAAGCATTTTGCTATGAAACAGTATGAAGATATCACTCCGACAACGGGGACAGAGTAAACGACACAAAAAAGTTGATTCACCCAAATAAAAACAGCATTCTCGATTCCAACAAGAAACTGCCGGAATCCCAAATTCATTAGAATAAGTAACACATAGCTGCAAATGAGCATAACGCGAAAAGTTTTTCGTATCTTTGCGTTTATACATAAATTTGTACACGTTATTTGGTGGGTATCAACATCCTGAGGCGTCTCGGTTAGCATTCACGACACATCCGGGAGCCGTTTTCTTATCAACTTTTCCACCGATGGCTGAATGCGAAAATGACGTGTTTTACACGCTAGGAAACAAACTGAGCGTGTATTTTTACACGGTGGTAAACTCATAAAAAGATATGTGTAACAACAGTCTATAAAAACATCTAAATATAGTTCGCATAGATTTAGTACAAACAAAACATTATCAATTCAATTTCAAAAGGGTCGTTTATCTTGCCATCTCTGGCAGTTCAAATTGTACACAACAAATAAGTTAAATCGACTATTTACTCTGTAAAACTCGTATTTCAATCAATTCAGTACGTTCAGTTGATTTTCAACGATGAATTTAAAAGGAATGAGATGAGGGGTTGAAAAGTTGAAATTGAACAAGGTTATGTAAACGAAGACTAAATAAACAAGAGTGCAAATCAAATTGGGGCTCTTATTGTGTGAGTCCTAACGCTCGTGCGATCGGTTGTCGACACTCGACCTGTTGTAAATATTCCGGGCACGGAGGGTGCCATCTTCAGCTTCCAAATCCCTGGGAACATGTTCGAAGACTTCGAAGTGATAAAATCATTTCTGTTCCGGAAAAAACCGGTTTGCTTACAGAATTGGCTCATTCATGGATTTCAACGTGAATGTGGTTTTACTTGATTAGGTTGAGACATACATTTGTATACATACATATTATATAACCGGCCTAGTGCGAGTCGGACTCGCGCACGAAGGGTTCCGTACCAACAAAAAAGTTAAGTTTGCAAATGAGGTGCAAAGTTCCTTAAGGCCCACTTATATATTTATTTGATTCTATTTTTAGTATTTGAATAGCAGCAACAGAAATAAATCGTCAGAATTTTAACTGTCTAAGCTATCACGGTTCATGAGATAGAGCCTAGTGACAGACAGACAGACGGACAGCGGATAATAGGGACCGTTTTTAACCTTTGGGGACCCTAAAAATCTTTCCCGTAGGAATAGGTAGAGACTTCGTTTCTAGGTTTTTGTCTTTATATTACGGTTATTTTACGGTAAAACAACAATTCAGACTAAAACGGTAACCCTTTAAAAGTAACATCGTCGAATATTACGGTTAAGAATAAAATAAATAATCAGATTGGCTAATTAGTTATAATTTTATTTTATATTTAGGATAAGAATATTTCGTAATAGTTAAAATAATTGCACGTTAATTAAATAACATTTAGTAGATATACATACCTTTAAAGTGCCTTCAATTAGTTTATTTTGTTACTTAAGTAGTTCAACTTCGCAACTTCGGCGCCGACACCAAAGTGTAGGTATAAAAGCATCCGAATATCCGATGCCTGGCAATCACACAATCCCTAAAACTATTTTCTATCGCAATCTTCGCAGTTAATCACGACGGCCGTCCAAATGCTGCCCAACTCTGCCTCCGCCAAATTCTCCCAACTCGTTACACACCCATTTTCCAATAAACGAATTTCATCAAACTGAACAAACCCCTATTTGCATATTCTGTGTCAAAGTGTACGCTTAGCCCTAGTTAACAGATTTAATTAAAATCGTCACGTGACGTGACGGCGTCACAAATTGTAATATCTTGTGTGATGGGCCTAAAGACCTGATATCGTGCCATTCTGTCGCATGTATTAAACACACGCGATTATAGGCTTTAAGTTTTCCAAATTAAGGTACAATGGGCTTTGTAGGGTGCCATAATCAATTTAGCGATTGTTTGGTCAAAGCTATTGCGAAATGCCAATAAATAACGCATAATCTGAGGCAAAAATGCGGAAATTGAAGGAAAATTTCCGCTGTTTCCTAATTTGTGGTCTTTATGGTTAATGATATATTGGTAAGTTTCCTGTTAAAATGTTATTTAGCCTTGAATTTAAATACATATCCAAATACAAATACATTGCTAGATACGAATATAATTCGTCATCAAATCAACCGACTGACGCCCACTGTTGGAAGTTGTTGGAGAAAGGCCTTCTCAAAGGATCTCGGTAATTACCGATCGATTAGTAACATAATTAAGTTATATTAATTGCCAAGTAACGGTTGACACATTTGAAATCGCGAGCCATCACAAATATTCAGTTCCATAAATGCAAACTCCTTCAGATAGTAGGTAATGCTCTTTTAACAAATTCGAATTAAATAGAAAGCAAGAATCGCCGTCCTACAAAATCAATAGCTCTCGATAGAAAAAACTGAAGACTTTTTCCACCAATCATGTTTACTTTCAATATTGATATTACCCGGCTCAACGGCCGATGATCGACAATGGATCGACAAACGGCTCAATGATTTACAATTCAATTTTAGTCGTCAGAGGCAGTTGATTAACGACTTAAGCAAACAGTGTTCGTATCATGGCGGATTTCTATAACAAGTAGTGACAATATTAAGAAACTATTATACAGCTACATGTCTTAGGTTTGTGTAACGGAATTGTGTAATGCCTACAGTTTGAATACGTACTGTGAGCTGTTCTAATAAGCGACTCACCAGCGCGCACCTGCACGTCTACCACAGCTGTCACACGCTACTCTTTGTCGCGCGACAAATACTAGGCGTCACTTTCTTGTCAATGCCGTGTGAGCAAGAAAGGTGATACTAAATCGCGTGACAAGTGAACTCGCGGCAAGACATGCTAGCCTTGCTGGTGCGCGGTTCCACGTTCTAATTTTGATCAGATTAGCCGCAACTCCACGATCAATGGGGACTGGATATTTTTTTCAAAATTCTTTTGTAGATTTTTTTATTGGTAATTATAACCTCCCGTTCCCAGAAAAACAGTTGCAGATTTTACTGTAGCTTTAAAAAAAAAAGTAGTTTAGTTCTCAGGCGGATTTTGTAAAAATCAAAATAGATTCTGTAATGTTTAGTGAGTATAGACTGTAGAGTTTATATTACACTTATGCCTAAAAATACCTAACCCGCAATATTGTCTCCATAATCATCACTACGTCCTGCCTTGTTGACAAATAATTGAACCATAGAATGACAAACTATTTGGTATTTTTTATTTCAATTAGGGTTACGTTATTGTAAATCATTCTTAGCAAGAACATTTTCCTTTACCGTTACCACCGTCACGTACTTTTTAGTATTTAAAAATCTGCACGAATGATGATTATGTATGAATCAAGTAAAGCCAATTTCGCCGGTCCCTAGTAAAAAAGTCGGATCTGCAAAATGACTACTTTCCAGGAGAGGCAGTTAAAGTTTTTTAAAGACGTTTTTGTGTATAAAATTGTCAATTTAAGTCCTATTGTTACGAAATTTGGCCAAAGTTATTATTATTAAGTACTTTTAGAGTATGTGTAAACAAAACTATAAATTATTTATTAGAAATGCCAGAAATAAAACATGCTACCTTTTTACCTGGAAATTGTCATCCGATATCCTGTCATAACTCCCACATACGACTTTTTTGCATGATATGGTTCGCAGTAATTAGTCGGATGTGGCACTAACGACTTTTATAATCGGATATTGCATTATTATTTATGTCGCAAGTGTCACTTACTACAATTATATTTGGATTGTACACAGTGTTTTGTGGTGAGATACGACATTTTAGTGGTATAAAAATCCGCAGTTTTACCCAGTATAATAAAATTTATAAATATTGTTTTTTAATTATGTTAGTTTGATATCAAAAAAAATATTAACATAATTTTTGTCTTTTAATGTTCATTTTAAGATACACTTATTGGGAGACGACTGAAGTCTTTGAGCATTTTTCCAAGATCTTTGAGAGCCTCAGCAATGACTAGTCATTTACTACGACGATATCATCAGAAGAGAGAAGGTGGCTGACGTCTTTGCTTTTGATATTGATACTAGTCCGTCCAAAACCAAAAATTTGAATTAATCTTTCTATGCAGCTGTGAATTTTTTGGAGACATTAGTACTACTTGAGAGACCGCAGCACCGTCTAACTAAGTCGTAGTCGAATCGAGAGCCTTCTAATAGTACAAAGAAATGGAAGTACATATACATATGGACGTGGTTTACGGTACCTAGGGTTCTAGGGTTAGCGGTTACCAGCGTTGGGGGGCTGAAAGTCGTCAAACCTGCGTGCGAGACGGTTCGTGATAAGAGTGTCGACTACACAGGTTATAGTCATGATTCATAAGCGAGATGGGTCTGTAATTTATGAGAAGGGTCATATAAACCTCCCTGAAGATGAGCAGTATACATGCCACACTTTTCGGCCATGCTCCTATCGTTTTGCCTTCGATTATAACATGATTTAATAAATTCTACAGGGTTTTCTTTACCATTTTACCATGCTGCTTTCAGAATCTTAGACATCGCTATCTAAGATTATTTTTCAGGGGGGGCCTGGGGTGGGCCTAGGGAGGGGCCTGGCCATATCCTAAGAGATGAAGCCATGAATTTCTATCGGTAACCCAAAATCCTGGGGTGGGCACTAGACCATACTGGGGTGGGCACGGCCCACCCGGCCACCCCCTAGATACGCCTATGCGCTCCAGCATCATCCGCTGCATTTTTAAGTTATTTGATAGCCATACCAACCTTGTATAGGTTGCTATCTAGGATTTATTCAAATTAGTGTCGGGTTAACCTGACCTTTGGAACTGTTTGTAAGACATCTCAACCTCGCCTAGAAACACGTTGCAATTGGACTGGTGCAAATCACAAATTAAAGACTGAGATCTATTGTTGAACCTTTGGTAATAAGTGGCATCGTCAAGGGAATGCAGAAACATACTTATCGCCTCTTTTAATTTATGAGTTCGAAAGCACCATTAAGGATATTTCTGGTTCTTTCGAAAGATTAGTTCGTGGGGTAAAGAGCTTAGATTCCTACTGACTTAGATAAACTGACCAAAAGTAAGAGAACTATCAAGCGGTGATGGCGACCATCAATTGAGACCAATAGAGAAAAGTGACAAGGGATATGAAATCTAGTGATCACGATTCTCAGGAATATGTGTTCGACTAAAGAAGAAGTCATGAGCCGTTACTTATTATTTAACTGTACATTTAATTACACACATTCTGAAATGTTCTCGGCATTGCCACGAGTAATCGTTATCTCATTATGTTCTTATTCTGGTTATTTTCCTTCAGAAGAACCAGAAGTCAGACGGATTTATTTTTTTATCAGGAGCTAGGTTGAAGTTGCCACATTCACCAGAAACATCTCCCAATTATTATTTATCGTTCGAAACCATCAATAAGTTTACTAAATACCCAATTTCATTCAAACTGTTGATTGCAATATTCAAACAATAAGACAAAATTTAAAGCATCCAAAGATATTGTGATAGTTACGACATACACTGCAATTTATTTTCCGTGAAAAATTGTCGGATATGTTACATGCGACCAAAGTTGGAATATATTTTCCGGCAAAAAACATCGGATGTGTCACATACGACACAAGATACAATTTATATTCCGTAATAAAATGTCGTAAGTGGTACATACGACATAAGGTACCCTTAAAATTCCGAATAGTAATGTCGGAAGTGCCACATACTACACAAAACTTTTCAGCTAACCCAGTTAACATAGTCGGAAGTACCACATCTGACAATATTAAATGGACACTGTATAAGATACGACATTTTTGACATTGATTATTCGTGAAAATAATGAAATTTTGAAAAATCTGTAAATGTACGATTAAAGATTAATGTATTTAATAAGCATTAACGCAATAAAACGAAAATGGCAATTTTGTAGATCCGACTTTTTTACTAGGGACCGGCGATTTAAACCTGTATATGCGTTAAAATTCTCTCATTTCATTGTGAAACCTTTAAAACATTACCTCAATTAAAAGGGGTGGATAACGACCTCCTTCCGAAGGGCAACGTAGCCGCAGGCCTTTAGAAATTGCTCTTTTGCTGTAAGCGTTGGGGCAATCCACCGACACATACCTATCGGGATTTATCTTCTACGGACCATTAACTGTTTTAATCGCATGAAATGTTGAATGTAAAGGATAAACACAATTTGACGTTACGTTATCGACAAGAAGTGGCAATTCCTTCATCTGCCGAACCATAAAAAAATTTAACTCTTTGCCGGCTCATATGTATCCTCCTTCTTATAACATGGGACCCTTCAAATGAGGCGTGAAGAAACAACTCTCGAGCCAGCATGGCAGTGTCAACTGACAAGGCACCGTTGGTTTCTTGTCAGGTGCCTTGTCAGTTGCCATTGCAACTTGGGCTCCCCTTTATGCTTACCATCAGGCTAAGTGGCGTTGTAAATTAAAAAAACTTGTCTCAAAGCGAACGATGAGCGAGTAAAGATTAAAGTTAAGGTGCAGTTCTGTGCATCGCGGTTGATTACGTGTGACTGACGCGTGCGGCTGATGCGGCAATAGTCATGATAGTGTATGGTTTCCAAAGTTTGCGACAGACGCGTGCGGCCTACGACAGAACAACGTTTAGAAACGCTCAGCCGAATTGCACCTAACTAGAAACTAGATACGAGTGGCAAGCGGCGAGAAGTGAGTATGCTCTGTAAGTTTTCTCGCTAGGCTTTAAGCGAGTCTTGGGCGGGGCCGGTCGAGGATACATTGTTCTCTCGACGTGAGTTCTGGGCCTGTATTCGACTAAGCACTTAAAGATAATAATGAAGCTACTATAATATGATTCGTTAGTATCGCATTCGAGTGTACCAAATATTACATTTGAATTGTACACTTGTCGTTTCTCCCAAGCCGTATTAGAGTTCACCACCAAATGGGCATCGCTGTGCGAGTATCGCCGTACGAGTTTTATCTTTGATAGCTTGTGTCGCCACCACAAACTAGTGAGGAGAAACTATTCATATATAGGTACAGCTGCCGGCAAACTTTTAGAGCATAACCTTTACTGCGCAGTATCCGATTTTGTTCTAAAAGTTTGCCGACAACTATATATGTCTCTGTTACTGACACGGGACCTTTATTTTTCGTTCGGTTCTAGCACGAGAAAATAGTCGATAGTTCATCTTTCCCTCACCGGTGGTGCGACACGTGCCATTACGACGTGGAATTTTAAGTCGTGCAACGTAAAACTTCACGTGTTGTACTATTAAATACCCGCGGCTTACCTATGGGCCTGGGAATGATGGTCGCATTTATCACATGATAAATAAATGACAAAGCATCATTTACTTTTTGACATCTCATTATATAATTCTGAAAGTGACGGATGCTTTATCACTTTTATTTGTCGCAAGATAAACACAACCGTCACGATCCCGCTGCGAACCTAATATGATGGTGGCCTGACCACACTATCCATTTTACTGAAAAGGCTTGTCGCTAAGTGCTATTACTGGCAAGTTACACAATAACCCTATATAACTTCCGTAGCATATGAAAATGAGAGCTAGCGTCAGCGGTTATCGGAAACTACTTAGTGCTGGGAACTTTCGAGAATAAATCATAGAAAGATCGCTTTATCATTCTTGCTTTCAAAAGTTGCAAGGCAAACACTCCAACCGTTGGGACGTTCGTGTTTGATATTGGACGAAGTTACTTTTAAATGGTTACCCTATTATTCTTCTAGTGTCCAGTGAGATGTCTCAATAAACAAAGTTATCCGGTTTTGGTGTAAGACTCGGTCCGTCTATGCAAGTAGCAGGGTATTTTATTATCTATATACACCATGATTATTTTAGTCTGAAATTCTGCTTTCTTAACCGCAATATAAATGAGACATTGAATGAAGTTACTTTTAAGGGTTACCTACCGTATAATTTTTTTAGTCTGAATTGATGTTACAAGTATTCATAACCGTAATTTAAATACGAAAATCTTGAAACGAAGTTTCTGCCTATTCAACGGAAAAAAAGGTGTTTAGGGTTCCGTACCCAAAGGGTACAAACGGGACTATATTACAAAGACCACTGTCTGTCTGTCTATCTAAACAGTTGATTTTTTCCCAGATGATGTCTTTTTGTTGCCACTATAACAACAGATACAACAAACGTTATGTTGCGTTAAGTATGCACCTCATTTGCAAACTTAACTTGTCTTTATTTGATGGTACCGAAAAGAAGGGTTCCATGTCCGAATGGCACTAGACCGGTTTTATAATACGTTTGTATACAAATGTACGTCTCAACCTAATCAAGTAAAACCACAATCACGTGGAAATCCAAAATGAGCCAATTCTGAAAGCAAACCGGTTTTTTCCGGAACAGAAATGATTTTACCAAACATGTTCCTTGGGAGTTAGAAGCTGAAGATGGCACCCTCCGTGCCCGGAATATTTACAACAGCTCGAGTGTCGACAACCGATCGCAAGAGCGTTAGGACTTACACAATAAGAGCCCCAATTTGATTTATACTCTTGTTTATTTAGTCTTCGTATACATAACCTTGTTCAATTTCAAGTTTTCAACCCCTAACCCTCTCATTCCTTTATCAATGAAAAGCTACTGAAGTTACCGCCACATAGAACTCACAATTCAAAATGAAGTCGATTGAAATACGAGTTTTAGAAAGTAAATAGTCGATTTAACTTATTTGTTGTTTACATTTTGAACTGCCAGAAATGGCAAGATAAACGACCAATACCCTTTTGAAATTGAATTGATAATGTTTTGTACTAAAGCCTTGCGTAATTTAGTCAATTTTAAGATCAAAGCGCTCTTCTAACTTCAAAATAATATGTATATGAATTGAACTGCCGTTTTGAAAACAAATAGGATTGTTTCAATTGAAAGTGCCAATTTATTTTAAAGGTTCTTATAATTTTTTCATAAACGAAATTATAATAATCAAGTATGATATATTGTATTTATTTTTAAACATTTTGTACCTATGAACAAATAATGTAATAACACTTAATGCCTAAGTATTGAAAAGTTTGAAAACGTGTCAGTTTGGCGAATAATATTTTTTTGTATTTTGTTAAGTAAAATCACGACATAGTATAAAACAAAGTCGCTTCTGTCCGTCTGTCCCTAAGTATATGCTTAGATCTTTAAAACTACTCAACGGATTTTGATGCGGTATTTTTAGATAGATATAGTGATTCAGGAGGACAGTTTATATGTATGTAGGTATAATAAATGCATAATTTATCAGTATTGCACCCGTGCGAAGCCGGGGTGGGTCGCTAGTAAATAATAAAAACGTTATTTTTAAGTTGGAACGGAATTGGTAAAATTTCTCACAGACATGCTTGACTTTATTAGGAAAATCATTGCAAGTTTTTCTTATAAGTATGTTTTACTATTGTTTCAGGTAAACATTATGGTCTAGAGGAGAAAAAAAGTAAATCAATATACGGTAAGCAGTCAGCAGTGTGTTTTTTTTTTTTTTCAATTATATTGGACTGAAATTTACCTCGGCTCTTTTATGTGACATCGCAATACAACAAAAAATATTTTCAGTAATTTATGCACGTTGTATTCATTGAACTCGAATGGTCTTTAAGCACGATTGGAACTTATCAATACGGAATAATATGCTTCCAAAAAATATTCAGGAAATATATTTTATCTACGCACATATCATTAGTGCTCTAAAATGCGTTCAGAAACCGTAGGAAATGACCAGCATTACTACAACCAGTTTTACTATGAGAACTTTTTTATCTGTGGCAGTAGGTAAAATCAGTACTGTAATGTTATAACAGTATCAATTTTTGTAAGGTTATGAGTTTAAATTTGGAACAGCTGTCAAAACTAAAGTAGGTCTCTATTCTAGTATCCATAGATATTAATATTGTTATCGATACGAAACGTCAATTCAGTATGTTTTTTTATAAAAACCGCACGACATTTGATCTCGAGTGACATGAGAATATGGATACATTCGTTTGTATATGATTTAGAAAAAAAAAACATTCGTCTTGACGAAGGTTTGAATTGCCGCCATTATTGTTGTCATTTGTTTGTTGGTTCTTTGCTGTTACGAAAGTATAATTGTGATACGTTTATTGTAATTCACATTTTAGTTGAAAATATTGTTTCAATGTGAATTACAACTATTACAATAAATAATCTGTTTATGTATTTGTTCAGATTTATTTCTTACTGCATTAGTATATGTCGTTTTTAGATATTTTACAGGTAGCACTAGTGGTGCCGGTCATTTCCTTATGGCTTCTGAACCCATCTTATGATATGTGTGTAGATAAAGTAGTGTATACAACTGTACATAATTAGGCCTTAAAACACTCGTGTGATCCTATTATGAAACTCGCTGACGCTCGTTTCATAAAACCACACTCGTGTTTTAATGCCTCTCATTATGTATCAGTTGCATAAACTACTATTGCGTCCATCCGAAGAGGCTTTTGTCAACTCATTCATAAAAGCAAATTGATCCTAAGATATTGGACATTTTCGTTTTAGCTTTTTTTTATTTTTTTATAATTGAAATCGTTGGGGTATTCCCCAATGATTTCTTCCAATAACCTACAATAGGTTGCTTTTGTGATATAGAAAAAGATAATAAATAATAATAATAAATATCGGACAACCTCATGTACCTAATGTGCGGAGTAGGTATTAAATAATACTAAGAGAGTCGGTGGAGTATTGAACGTTTATTGTTAGAAACATAGGGTTTTTATACTTATTCTCGGCGTCACGTAACCTTTAGTAGGTCCGTGACATTTACAGTATTATTATAAGGTTAGTATGGACAATAGGTTGACATAAGTAATATTATGCACAAATCAATCTAGTCCCACAGTAAGCTCTAGTAGGCTTGTGTTATGGACACTAGACGGCGATAAACATACTTATATAGATAAATACATACTTACTCCTGTTGATCTACTCCGCTACCTAAAGGTTGTCTGGAAGAGATCGCTATTTAGCGATAAGACCGCCTGTTGTTTACCTCTGTCAATTTTTTACTGTATATCTCTTATGTTTTGTATCCCTGTGTATATTTGAGTGTGCAATAAAGTGGATTTGTTGTTGTTGTTGTTGTTAAATACAAACACCCATGACCCGGGCACAAATATTCGAGTTCATCACACAAATATTTGCCCTTGCCGGGATTCGAACCCAGGACCGTCGGCTCAGTAGGCAGTTGCCTAACCACTGCACCAACCGCGTCGTCAAAAAAAAAAGATACAAATGTCAATAAAAATATTCTGCAAGCAGGCATTAAAGGCCATATTTGATACTACCATGACAAAATATTTCTGAAAAGCCGGCCAAGTGCGAGTCTGACTCGTGCACCGAGGGATCCGTACAAATACTTATCCCATCATTCTTTTTTTTCATCAACATATTAGCCGATAGACACTGTTCAAAAATCAAAATCAAATATATTTATTGGTATATACTTAATTGGTACATACATAATAATCTTAATACTTGTGATAGGAGGTTCCGCTCCTCCCATCCGGAGTTGTCCGGAGTTGTTGGGTTAAGTAGATACTAAAGGCCATTAAACTAAGTTGTGGCCACATTCGATTGTGCAATGAAAACGTTATTATTGTTAGTTAACGCCTCATACAAGAAAGAAAATCTCGTCCCAAAACCTACAATTGTACCAACAATAGGTCCAGTAAGGTACACTCTGCTGCTTGTGATAGGGTATTTAAAAGTAAGTTTGGCTTTGCCAGCCACATTAGGGCTCACGCCCGTAATTGATAATATTTCTTTTTTTTACCAGTCTTTTCATCGATATATCAAATAAAGGATGATAAATCAAATATTACCACAATTTTTCATTTTCGAAAATATCCTAATTTAAGTTTGAAACATTCATGTGAAAGGTTCCTCATTCTAAAAGAGCGTAGGCGACCAGTTATTGGTCACAACGCAGAAAATCATACAGTCTGACTATTAGTAAAGCGGATTTAGTTTGAAAATTGTACCCACTGTTCTTTGTCTTCAGCGAATGTCAAATTTTCCACGAGGTGACGTCATGTAGAGAGCCGATTCGTAGATGACGCTGCTTTCACATTTTTTTATATTTTAAGAACTAATCTGTATAATCAAATAAAAATAACAGTTTTGGGTTCTGATTTGAAATTATAGAATTAGTTTAAACTTAACACTATTTAAAAATTTGAATTGTTGTCAATTAGCTTGGGTCGCCGTTGCCGGTCACGGCGTGAATCGCTATATTGTTAGTTATTTTAATTTGCGTTAGTAATACGCCAATTTAAAAGTGGATAAATTCTTCTTCTTTGGCGGTACCCTCTTGTCAGAGTGGTCGTGGCCGTCACGTCGTTGATTTTGTGGCCTGCTTCACAATGCGACGCCATTCTTCTCGTACTTCTGCCCTCCTGGTACATTCGTGTAGAGGACCGTTGACCGTGGATGAATTAGTATTTTAATAAAAAGACATTCTCTGTCCTTACCGTGTCTTAGAAGAACTTTTCCCATTTTCCCTTGACAACTCTGAAAGTAGTTGCATATACTCTCAGTGCTTTCTCGTTGTAACTTTACTACATTAGTGCAAACAGGTGCAATGTACGCAACCTTAATGTACTGAAGTAAAATGCAGAGAGGGTTTCAGGTCACTGAAACATTAATTACAGTGTTTCCAAAAGTCTTTGTACAGGAGAGTTGACAGTATTTAGTATTAGGAGACAGGGGTACAATAACAAAATATACATGTTTCATCATCATCATCATCATCTCAGCCATAGGACGTCCACTGCTGAACATAGGCCTCCCCTTTGGACGTCCACATATACCGGTTGGAAGCGACCTGCATCCAGCGCCTTCCGGCGACCTTTATAAGGTCATCTGTCCATCTTGTAGGTGGACGTCCTACGCTGCGCTTGCTGGTCCGAGGTCTCCACTCGAGCACTTTTCGGCCCCATCGGCCATCTGCTCTGCGTGCTATGTGGCCTGCCCATTGCCACTTCAACTTGCTAACTAATCCGGTGAGCTATATCGGTCACTTTAGTTCGTCTACGGATTTCCTCATTTCTGATTCAATCACGTAGAGACACCCCGAGCATAGCCCTCTCCATTGCTCGTTGAGCGACTTTGAGCTTTGAGATGAGGCCGATAGTGAAAGACCACGTTTCGGTGCCGTAAGTCATCACTGGTAACACACATTGGTTGAAGACTTTCGTCTTGAGGCACTGAGGTATGTCGGACGAAAAGACATTGCGTAGTTTCCCGAACGCTGCCCAGCCGAGTTGGATTCGGCGGTTGACCTCTTTCTCGAAGTTGGACCTACCTAATTGGACCACTTGTCCTAAGTAGATGTATGAGTCAACAACTTCGAGTACCGAGTTTTCAACAGAGACTGGGATGGGCACAACCTTGGCATTTGACATGAGTTTCGTCTTGTCCATGTTCATTTTTAAGCCCACCCGTTGAGAAACTCGATTGAGGTCATCGAGCATCATGCTGACATACATGTTTAGTTGTAGCTTAACATTTATCGAATGTCGTGTTAGGTTTAAACTATCAAGAGGGTTTAACAGTCATCAGCAGGTTTCGATATGCGAACATAATTCATCGAAGTTCTAGGGCCGTCACTGGTAGGTAATTTCAATGGATTTTGCTCGCATTTTACGTTCCCTGGTTATTAGCAATCACCTCTTTGACATTCATTTCAGAAAAACAAAGTTCATAACAAACCAGTTTAACAAAGGCTTTATGTACTTTGTCTATAATACGCAAAATCTATCATATTATCTTAAAAAAGGTAATTTTTGTCTAAAAATGTTATTACATAAGGTCAGTCGGGAAAAATGAGTCTACGGGGCGAGCGCACCATATCGAAATCGAAAATCATAGTCGCGTGGTTGTAAGAAATTGGCGTTAGTAGTATTATATCTGTACTTTTCAATATTTCGATACACCTAGTGACATAATTTTTTTTTTAAATAAGTATTTCAATGAGTTCAGTTATGATGTCATAACCTAAATCATGGTGTCTGATTAAAGCGAAACTTTGAAAACTTTAACTTGATACTATATAAGGCATTCTATATCGATGGATCGTAAGACCAATTAGGAATTTACTAAGCTAAATGCATTGAAAATGTATCATTACGTGAATGGCAAATTTTATTAGTAAATGCTTGTCAGTTCCGTCTTTTCGCCTTCGAATAGCTGCATAATCTACTTAACCGAGGGCCGCATTTATTTAGTCAGGATTTGGATGTCAGTTTGTTTATTTTGCCCATTCTGTAGTTCCCCAGTGCAGTTGAGACGGCTTGGTTTTTCCTCCAACTTTAAACTAAATACATTTCCGTTTCAGTCAGTTATTTGTCTTACTCGTAAAGTACGAGTGTCCGTTGTTGATTTCGGTGTTTCATTCTTGGGATTTTAAAGACTTGTTTTGTTTGCCCTAAGGTATAATTGCACATTTACAGTCGTACTCGTGAGATTAATCCACTTTTCTTTCTTTACACAACATGATTTAAAAGGGTACCTAGTTTCCAAAAGTCAATATAAATTAACAGAATGCTTTCAGGAGATAGGTATATAAGTACAGTTAGGTACATTTCAGTAATTTAGGCTTATAAAAAGAAAGAAAATCGATACCCGGACTTAGGATAGTTTGTATTTTGCTTATAAATTTCATATCATTTCAACGTTTCGACATTTCAAAAACAGTAGTACTTAACTAATTTGATTTGTCAGGAAACCTAGCTTATTGTGTTTCCAAGTTGGTTGAACCTACACAAATTTTGACCAAACTAATACTGTTCGTTTCGAAAACATTCACCCCAAACAGTGGAAACATCAAGTTAGAAACACAACTTACAGAGGAATCTACCCACCATTCTTTCCTTACACAACCAGACCTAATTGTGTTTCCGAGCTCGCCGTGCACACATTTTGTTACACAGACTGCATAGTACCTGATTGCAAACCAACAACCAACTGATTTGCGTCCACACTTGTTCACTTTAGTTCAACTGTGTTGCTTGGTACTAAGTTCATGTTGGGTAAGTGAAACACCGGGGAAAAATGAAACCATTTTGAATCATTTCTGCATAAACAACTGTATTTACAGAAATAATCTTGTCGGAAATCAAAGGCGCAAAAAAAACCTAATTGATTAGAGTAGATTACACTGAATACTCGTTCCTTGTTTTTATGTCAATGTAGCTGCTGAAATCAGTTAAGGGTACTGAGCGCCAGTCTAATGGGCCGAAAAGAAATCGATGTGGAACTTCCCTAGCTGAATGTGTTACAGAATTGGAAACAAAGAATAATATAAGTAGTACTGGAAGACTAATGAACAATTATTTGCTGAGATGTAATCGTTATTAGTTAGTTAGTAAGATGTTAACTTTTGCTATGGTTATAATCTAGATGCATGTATTATGATTGACCACTATAATTTCTAATCTGTATCGTCTGCTACCGTAAGGGTGCGTCTTCCCGGAATCGACGAATTACCCGAGTTGAAATGTGTATCTGAGCTCCGCTTAACTTTTGTGATTGGTCGATTCCGCGCGTCTCCGCTCCGCTCCGCTCCGCTTCAGTCGAGACGCACCTTAAACCAAATGTTTTTTTTAAGCGAAAAATTTACCCGGAACGTTCTGGCTTGGAAAGCCGTTGGAGATGGATACTGTGTATTTATTCTGTATATTTTCAGAATTAGGATTTGATGGTAACTAAAGTGACTGTCATTGATTTTTTCCCTGTTACTGTCAATAGCGTTCCCGGTATTTAATCCGATCCCATCCCATTTAAAAAAAATACAGAGAGGTCTTCGTAGAAGTATTGAGTCAAAGAAAAATTCCTACAAACGTAATGACAGATTTAAAGAAAAAAAAACTTTCGGTGAAATAAAAAAAACAAGAAGAAGTCTGTGAATAATATACAAAGGAAAACCATTTTTCTTCATTCCCATCTTATTGGAACCATTCTGCGTATTGCAATAACGTTAATTAACATTGTCAGTGCAGATACGTAAATCTATAGTAACCGCGTAAGAATGCAGCGAGGAATGTGCTATAGCTGTGACGTATTGAGTAATTACATCTTCTAACCCACTAATAACCCTACTATTCTCTCATTTGCATGTTAACCTTCGTACAAAAGGGATTGAAAACGTAAAAAATAGGTAAGTACATATTTCAGTAATTTCATAAAATGTTTGCAAGGTCTACAGATCTCAGAGCTAATTCTGGTTCTGTGCCTTTTCGCTGAATTATTTTTTGCTGAATTATTTTTCGCTGAATTATTTTTCGCCTTTCATTTCGCAGAAGTGAAACATTGAAGATCATTGATAGAAGATGGATTGTTATAAAACAAACCTAACCTAATCAATAGGATGATATTTGCAAGAATTATGAAAAATGTATGACCACAGAGGAATACAAAATTCTGCAAAGTGAAAATTCGGCAAATGAAACATTAGACGCAAAAAAAAATGGTTGCCTGTAAAGTCGGTTTTACGGGCGAAGGAAGATTTTACGTGACAACGTCTTTGTATTTGTATGGGAATATAAAATTATCGTTTTTATTATTTTCCACTCATTTATTCAATATTTTCTCACCGTTTAAACCTTCCCTTGACTTCTACGAATATTTCAATACTAAAATTAGCCAAATCGGTTCAGCCGTTCTCGAGTTTTAGCGGGACATAAACATCGTAACGTGAGCGGGCGTTACACTTTTTCATGAGTGACTCCGAGCGCAACCTAATTTAAGACGTTGTCACGTCAAAAATAATTCTGCGAAAAGGCAGAACACCCATTAGTTCTATTAAGGTAAATACAATGTATCTGGCCTTGGTAACTATATGTATAAAGCATATCAAACGTACATAAATTGTGATAAACCGTCAGGCTTTCTTGTTGTTTCTATTTTATTCTTACACTTTTCCTCACTTATGTCTTAAAATACACTTTTAATATGTTTTCTTGTAGAACTACGTATAGTTAAGTTCATATCATTGTAATAGTTAGTTAAGTACTTATGCTTTCTGAAAAAATGACTGACTGTTGAGTTTCTTTCGGCGTTTCTTCTCAACAGTGGTCTCCTCTTGTGAAATGCCGGTAGACTCAGACATGTAAAAGTGCCCTTGTGGCCTACTTGCAGAATAAAGTTCATTATTTCATTATAATTCAAGCCAGAATCCAGAATAGATTCTGTATCCATCGGCCTTCAACGGCTTTCACTAAGTCGATCCATCTTCAATCCATCTTGTGCTGGATTTATGCTGCTTGTTCCGGTTGGCGGTCTCTGTTTAAAAGCTTTTATCTCTCCTGCAATTTTCGAGCTATTTGTATTTATAATCAGCACAAGTGTATGTTTCTATTATAATAAAAAATCTCAACAACGTCTAAGTTTGCCGTATAAATAACACGACTAGAGACGTTTTTAGAGTTCCGTGCCTCAATCAGCAAAAACTGTCACCTTATAGGATCACTTTGTAGATTATTCAATTGGTAATATTGCCTCATGGCATACAGGCTGGGTCTGTTAAAACTAAATCATTATATCAGCCGATAGACGTCCACTGCTGGACAAAGGCGTCCCCCAAAGTTCTCCACAACGATCGGTCTTGCGCCGGGACCCAGGTATGTCCTAAGACTACGTCCAAGACCACCGTAGGATGGGCAGCAGCATCCTTTATTTTTAGTCCGGTGGAAATTTTGATTACTGCGATCGCTAACCTGCATGACAAAGCGTGGCGATTATGGCAAAATCCCCAAAAATTAAAAGACAATATCCAAAATTGGATAAAAGCATTTATTTGATGCATCTCCTAAAACACTTCCGCTAAGTCGACTATCCCCATGCATTTGCTATAAAGCATTTTGCGACGCAACGCCAGTAGATAACTCATTTAAATTCCCACCTCGCAAAGTGATCCCATTTACCGAACACACAGTATTAAAGAACACTTTAATACGCGAAAACGAGATTAAACTCAGCATAATTTACTTTTAAAGCACTATTATACCGAACGAAACGTGCACCACGATCGTTTTTTCATGGCAAATAATATGATATTTTCCTTTAAGAATAAATTGGATGAGACGTCCCGTCCCGAGCATAATGTTTTAATAGACCCTAAAAGAAACAGCACTGTTTGGGAGAAATAAGAAAATAACGGTTTACGATGCCGTCAGTAGTAATAACTGAATGTCGCGGGCTGTTTTAATGTACGAGTTCTGTAAAGTGAACAACAAAACAATGTCCTAGTGTAGACACCTGCCTACTCAGCCGGCGGTCCCGGGTTCAAATTCCGGCCAGGGCAAATATTTGTGTGATGAACTCAATTATGTGTGTGTACCCGTAACACAAGCCTTCTTGAGCTTAATTTGGGACTAGATCGATTTGTGTGAGGTTGTCGGATATTTATTTATTAGTAAAGGTGACCTTTTTTGTATGGAGCTCCATAGCAAAAGGTCGCCTTTTACCTTAGCAGGCCAGAATTATTACCTGCGCGCCGCCAGAATTAACTATTTTCGAGAGCACCTATTCCTTCACAATTTAGCAGAGCATCTATCCCTTCACAATCGTAATCTTTTTCTGCGCATTTTGCTAATGTATATGCCAATAATATTCAACCGATGATGACTATCCAAAGTACTCACCAGGCCAACTTGATTGCATGCGGTCGCAACTCATCTATAAAATATCGATACTATTATAAAATATAAAATGTATGGACAATCAGTTTCCTTATTGTATTAAGCGGTTTACACTCACATGAAATTGTCAGGAACGGCCCGACATGTTTTGAACTCGTATTGGAGCTCTTCATCAGTGACGAAGTTGCCGCGGCGGTGTACGGGTAGCCGTCTCTGATGAAGCGCTCCATACGAGTTCGAAACATGTTCGAAACAATTTCACGTGAGTGTAAACCGCTTACTACAATAATTAAATATGTCTCAAGAAAGTTTTCAATAAGATTATTGCTAATCAGTTTCCTATAGAAAGAGGTCATTATTTCAGGAAAAATCTTAACAGTGCGGTGCCGGATTTGGATTACAGTGCCATCTCTGGGTAAAAAATATTTTGTCCTTTCATCACGCCGAAACTGCTAGACAGACTTTAACCAATTTTGGTACAGGGATACCTAGCTCGACATCCGAAGATGGTTGTAGGAACTTTTTACCCGTCTACAGTAAAGAAAAACAGTTGCGGACGAAGTTGCGGGCTTTTTCTAGTATTTTCATAAATTTATTCTAGTTGATACTAAACGAATATTAACGCCGGTATACGTGAAATATCGTCTCGCTAATGCAATTAACATAGTAGGTTAATTCTCAAATAGTGCATTCCAGGCACGTAGCTCATATAAATACGAGAGCACTATAATTTGCTTGCCCAGCATTTATCGTACTTTTCATGCTTAAATGTTTTGCTTTAGTATCTAGAGAGCAACTTAATTTATTTATTTTAGGCATTAGATGCCCGTACATAAATAGTTTACAATGTATCAAAAATATTCGCTTAACATTAAATAGTTAACTGTAACCGATTTTCAAAAAAATACCTTATTTTCGAGAGAGAACGTGGCCTACGTGGAATTTTATTGATGGAATATTTCGATGTTTTTGTACAAAAATTTCTTTCGTTCAGTTCTTCTAGAGAATACATAAGATTGCAAGATTTCAATAAAAAAAAACGCAAACAAAACAGCGATCGTCAATATTTGTCCGTCTTATATTTGAGATGATATTTACAGTAGCGTTGGACCCTTAGACGCGCCGATATAATTTTTAAGCGTTTTGCATACAAATTCCCAACGTAAGTATAAGACATACCAATGGTCTGACAGACTTTAAAAGTCCGACGGGTTTATGAGGTAAATATATTGCTTTTTAATTTAAATATAAATATTTACACCAGTTTTCAGGCACTAGGAGCCTAATTCAACTGACATCCCACGTAGCACTCGGGCTGCGTAAGTGTGCTTATTTATACCTACAGCCCATATATGACTTATTTCAGCTGTGTAGGGGCTATATATAATCTCTTATACTTGGGATACAACTACAACTATTTAGGTCGTACATTGGCCATATTACGAACGTGCGTCGGCTATTTTAGCGTGGTTCACTTCGAGCATGAACCCCGTCTTGCTCTTAAACATGTGTTGTTGCAGTTACTGCACAGGTCGTTTTGGACCAATGACATCTACGAGCTGTTTCTTTCGCATCTCGCGCCAGGTTATGCTGCCGCCTTGCGAGATGGCGTGTAGTCGCACCAATTTGTCGCGTTGCGTGCGGCAGCGGGGCAAGCATAATCTTGACGTGACTTCACTCGTCGCGCGACTTAGCGTCACCTGTCTTCATCATATCAGCAGATAGACGTCCACTCCTGAGCAAATGCCTGCCCCAAAGTTCTTCACAAAGATCGGTCTTGCGCCGCCCTCATCCAATTTCTAGCCGCGATCCTAATCAGGTCGTAGGTTCACCTTGTTGGGGGCCTTCCCACGCTGCGTTTTCAGGTCCGCGTTTGCCACTGAAGAACCTTTCTTCCCCAACGGCCATCGGTTCAACGAGCAATGTGTCCCGCCCACTGCCACTTAAGTTTGGCGACTGTTTGAGCTATATCTACTACAACCTTGGTTATCTTGGTTCCTTTGCGTATCTCATCATTTCAGTTTCGGTCTCGCAATTGTCACCTGTCTTTCTCGCATAGTATTGACAGGAGAGTGACAGATTATGCCAGACGGGCTGGGGCAAGATATGCTAGCCATGCCGACATTATTGCGTAAACACTCGAGAGTACAGTCAACCAATAGGTTTCTTGGACTTGATGTTTGGTCAACCAGCAAACGAAACAATGACGTCTCAACATAGAGCCACACCACTGACCCAGCGGCACAATGTAATTGATTTAGTAGTTTTGGCTCAGCGCCATCTCTCGGGAGCGCCGGGCATTATGCAATGTCACGTACAGACGCTGTTTTTTTGTTTAGAAATTGGACTGGTATTTTTATCTTATATTTACATTATTTTTATATTAGTGAATAAGCTATATACATATTTTTAAGGTTAGGTTTAAGGTTTTCTTCGGTTTCCGCGACTGTCACACATTTAAAAAAACAATTTAAACGGATTATATCGCGTAGTTATATTAATTATTTGAGCCTCTCTGACGTTTTGGTAGCTTTACAGATACCGTAAAATGGGTAGTTTGCAAAATTAATGTAACTTTGACAGAGAAAAATTATGTTTTTCTCAGCCAACCTTTGACAACAGTATCTGTAAAGCTACCGAAACGTCAGGGAGGCTCAAATAATTAATTTACGCGACATAATCCGTTTAAATTGTTTTATGTAAAGGTTAGTTATATTTTGCTTGGCCTTGTTGTAGTTGTGGCAACACTTACCAACAGTTCCGTTGGCATTGCTATGCCTATGAAAGTCACCATATCGTCGGCCGTAGGTTCAATTGGGGTAAGGGACAAAATACGCAAAATGAGTTGAATATACAGTTTTGTTCAGAATTTTCCGCTCTATCGAATGGTGTATATAAAAAAAATCTAGCTTGAAAAAAGTGTTCCTTACGCTACTGATTTTTATGGGTTCAAAATCAAATCTGACCCACAAAAACCATGTATCTGTTTTTTATTTCAATAAAGCAACATCAAATAGGGTAACTACTGCCACCAATCCACTTTGAATAAGGTAAAGGTCTTTCCAATTGAGGAATTACCTTTACATGACTTATTTTTGAAGACAATCTTATGAAACTGGCTTTTACACTAATGCTTTTTTTTGGCTCATGAATAAATAACACCCATACCTTAAAATGATTGCACGAGCTTTGAAAAAAATGCTGCTTACCCCAATTTGCCATCTTATATTTTTAACAGTGTGAACGTTACACCAATTTGGTAAAGACGTTATTTAGGTTTGATCCGATTTATATATAGATTCCGTGTCCCTTACGCTAATTTACTCGCGAGAATCAATGAATCCCTGTTACCTGTATGTACAAACACATCTAACTTCATATTATTTTAATCTATTGACAATAAAGAAAGTGTTATGTTGCAATAAAAACACCTTCATCAGTTTTATAACCTTTTTTATACGGGTATCTGTGTAAACTGGATGTTAATTTTTGGCTTTACTAAATCATTGAAACTACTAGCGTAGTTTGACTTATTTACATGCAAACTTTTACGATACTGAAGGTATTCAAATAAATTTGGTAAGAAAATTTCAAATTTTGTAATTAATTCACCCAGAAATGTAAGTGTCTATTTATGTTATTAGGTATAATTCGTCAGTTCGGCGTCTCTGAACGTCAGTAAGTACTGAACTCTTTTTCGACACCTCGTGATTGTTATTCTACCCGTGACCCGTGTTTTGTTAAGCGGATAGTTTAAAAAAGTGGGCTACTACTACTACTCCGCTGGCGTAGCGACCCGAAGTGGATCTTGGCCTCCGATACGAAATGACGCCAGCGCGCTCTGTCTGGAGCAATCTCCTCCCAGTTTCCTGCTTGTAGAGCGCGTAGGTCCTTCATGACTTCGTCCTTCTATCGGTACCTCGGTCGGCCGACCGGTCGACGACCTACAGGCTGTCCAACATACGCCCTTTTTACCGCCCTATCGTCCGGCATTCTCTCTAGATGCCCGAGCCACCGGAGTCTTGCTGCTTTTATCTCCCCAATAATATTTGGCTCAGACACTAGGTCTTCCAGTTCTTGGTTTTTACGGACCCTCCAGCTACCATCTTCCCTCCGTGTCGGTCCCAGGATCTTGCGGAATATCTTTCTCTCTGTGACAAGAAGCTTATTTTCCTCTTTTAGGGTGAGTGTCCATGCCTCACATCCGTACATTAAGATAGGTCTTATGACTGTTTTATAGACTCTGATCTTAGTCTTCCGACGCATCAGCTTGGACACCAAGACCTTATGCAAAGCCGCCGTACACCGTAGAGCATTCTGAATGCGAAAGTCAATTTCCTGTTCCCTACTGTTGTTATCATTTATCAGGCATCCTAGGTATTTGAATTTTTCCACTCCTTTGTAGGTAACTCCTTCTACATCCAGACTTTCTCTCGGCTCCAAAACGTCTCTATATCTCCGCATGTGTAGAAATTCGGTCTTTTCTTTGCTGATCCTGAGACCAACCCTAGAGCCTTCTTCATCCAACACCTTCGCTTTCTCACAAAGAGTTACGCTATTTTCTCCCAGTACGGCTAGGTCGTCTGCATATCCAATGGGCTAAGAATGTCAAAAAAAATTATAACCAATGGAATACTGGAGGAGGTATTAACACGTTCTTTATTAAAAGTTTTTGATTAACTTTACACATTGTATGTTTAAAAATATCTCAAGGAAGATTAGATTGACTTTCCGAGGACTAGCTGAGTTGAAATTAGGTATATGAGGCCGAATAGTCGACATGGGTAAAACTTTATAGATAACGATAAGGAAATCCTATTGAGTTTGGGCTTCTTAAAAGCGTCTCGATACTTGATGAATTGCAAAGGAAAATGTTCACTGTCAATTAAAAGGCATTCCTAAGTATGACACACTTTAATAGTCATTATCTGAAATTCCGCTACCGATAAGTGTTGAGAAATCAAAGGATCTAACTAGAGCTCTTGCTATTCATTGACTGACATTGATGTTGATATTGATTATGTTTCATAGCTATTTAAACAAGAACTTTTCATTTCATTGATGTTTTTCAAGTACATTACTCTTATGGTCATTTTATTATACAGCTTCATTTGACTCCTTAGGTAACAAGTTTCAAGTTTGACAAGTAGTATAATTTATAAAATACCGTAATAAATAATAGAATAAGTCGTTTCATTTCGTTTATGCATGTCGTTCACACAGGTACAAGTCGTATTCTTTCGTTTATGCACGTCGTTCATAATGATAAAATTGGTGCAAATAAATTGAGTTTGTACCTATGTCTTTAAATACTCGCGAACAAAAGCTATAACTACAAAAAAAAAACATATTTATAGGGTCAATGCATTAGTTCTTTATTTATAAAATGAAAGCCTAACACTATGGCTTGTATGAAAATTCTTAAAAGTTCAAGTTCTAAATATCTACTATTGAAAAATAGTTCTTTGTCTCTTCTGAAAAGTGCCGTTTTTGAGTTATCCCTTATTAACTGGAGGCACTGAATTGTGAGCAACTACTATGTTATCTAACAGGACTTCTAAAAAAGTACAAATTTAAAATGATTATTTCTGAATTGTATTTAATTCTGTAACTTTTATCGTTCAACACAAGCCCTAAACTTTTAATAATTTTGCTATATAAATTACATTGGTTGTTTATTTCAGTATTCGATCATAGAGGCTGAGAAATAATTAATGTGATTATAATAAAAAAATAATCATAAATTAAAATGTGGTTTATTCCACTCGATACAAACGTTACGTGTAACGATACAAATAAGGCATGTAACGGACACACAACATTTTTTCACACGGTTTCAATACATTTATATACCTCTTACATTAATGTTTTAAAGGTTTCCGGTGTTAAGATACGCCTTACTTCAAAGGTATGTACTTATTTATTTTTACAACGAACCCTTTACGCTATTTTTTCATTCACACATAATCTCAACTAGTCCCTTACGCCGTTTCTTCATCAATATAGTGGATACAATTAATAGGTAAATTTAAGGTAAGGGACGAGACTACAGAATACTCTGTCTGTAAGGGACATCAGCAGCGAAATAAGTTGGTGTAAGGGACATGTCATTTTCTATAATATTTAAATTATTAAAACGAGCACTACATAGATAGACAGAACACTAAAATACAAGATTATGTATGAAATCAGGCCCAAAAAAGGTTAACTACAAAAAAAGTTATGAACGATTTAGTTAAAAAAAAAACTTTGTCAGCCTCTCCTGAAAAATCGTATTTTGTCCCTTACCCCAATTGAACCTACGGTCGACGATATCATTTCGGATACACATCAGATCTCTTACACATACATGCGTCGCCTTAATCTTGAAAGTTGTAAAATAATTATGTGCTATCTTAAATAAGGCTTATTCTATTCTTAGTGGAATAAACTAATAAAATTATAAAATAATCATTCATTTGTCCGAAAGCCATTTTATTCCAAAATAACTTTTAGTGCTAAATGTGTACAAACCGCGAGAGCATAAAGTATTTACCTTTCTGTAATAATCTAGCTAAGGTTACTTTCAAGTGTTTCTATTTATGACTTGATTAAAACATACACCACTGGTTCGCGACCTTTCATTGATCCCTTTTATTACTAATATAACTTTTAACTCTAAAAATACCTACCAGTATCAGCTGAAAGTAATTTTTCGCTACGTCCCGTCCCTAGATATTTTCTCTCGACATTTCTTGGACTGTATTTTATTTAACAAACTTATTTTCAGCACGTTCCTTCCAACGAAAGTGTTTTGTGACGTACATAGATACTAGCACAAAGTAAAATTAAATTGCACTGTTTCACGAAAAGAATGTGGTCTTGACATTAAGTAAAGAAAAATACGAGTAAGTATTGTGTGGTCCACTGAACAATACTATAGAAGTATCTTTCTTTTAATTTTAGTATGAACCGCTAAAGAACTTTATGTTATTTGTGTGTTTTATGAACTGTTAGTAGTTTTTGTGTTACGCGACACTATTGGTCATGGGGCGTGGCAATGCGACTGGCCGATGCATGCGAAGTGCTCTTTTTTTAGACGTGACTTGAACTAGGGGCCTATGATGGTTGCGTTTATCACGTGATAAATAGTGACTAAAAATCCGTCACGTTTTGACAAAACATGATTGTGAGTGACAGATGCTTTGTCACTTATTTATCGCGTGATAAAAGCAACCATCATAGGCCCGCTGTATAACTATTTATTTTATACATATTTGTTTGGCAGTTTGAGTGTGTTGGGAGCTTTTAAACGGTTTATACCAAATTAACATTATACTAAATGATACTATGTCATATGAAATTATACCAAATGTATTATATCATTTGTTTATTATATCCTATGATCATTATATTGACCAATATTATATCATACGTTGTTATATTGACTGTTATGCACTCAACTTTCGTACAAGTCAGTAAATTAATGTTTTATAGTATCTGTTACTAGTACAAAAAGTACAATCGTTTATCTCCCATTTTTTTATTAAATGTTTGCCAGTTAAGCTTAGCTATCAATACCGAAATACCAAAGTCAACCAGTTAATACTTGTCAGACTAGAATATACTAAAACCAATGGATTTAAAACTGTAGTGCGATTTATTTTATTTACTCCGCTTGTCACCAGTTAGTGACAGAAGGCAATAAAGTGAATTTATATCCCTGCATTTGACTGGCAGTGCCATAATATTGATGCAGTTATTTTTATCCTTTGGCTTGAAAATAAACGTGTCATGACAGATAGACATTGAACTCGATGTGGCCATGTAAGGTAAGGTGGGATTAGGCTAACATAGTTTATTGTCTAATGGGGTAAGACTAACAGTTACAAACAAATAACAATAACCTTTTTTTTTCCCCTCCCTGATTAAATAGTAGGCATGGTGCCTCCAACTGTATTAGTCCTAAGTAGTAGTAGTAGTCCTAGTAGAAGATCCCGCACCCGCGGAAAAAGCAAAGCGAGTGTGAAAACTAGACCTAAAGTCTGTGTAGTAAAACTGTATAGGTAGTGTATGTAGTGTAGGACGAGGAAATTAAAATTCCCTCGCCGTGAGTAGTGTAGTCATATGCGAAATGTGCAGTCCTCGACCTTCACAAGAGTCGAGTCATTGTCCAGAGTCCAGAGATAACAATAACCAACTTGAACTTTTCTTAATAAGCGTATCTAACTAAATCCGATGTCCCGCGATGGGTATCCTGCCGCAGGGCCGTGATCTTGGGCCCTGCTGCGGCAGGATACCCATGATGCCGGCTACATTCCCCCGCAGAATAGCCAAGCTAATTCTTTGGCCGAGGAATGTGCCATCTCTGTGGTCCGAAGAACATTCTGACAGTTAGTTAGTTATTGGACTGTGGCAGTTTTCTCCTGGTCTTACCCCACCTTACGTTAAGTACTCGGTCAAGTCCACAAATAGGGTATTCTCGTCAATACGTCCAAGTTTACTTAACTCAACATGAGATAACAGAGTGCAAACCCATCGAGCTACGCGATTCGCTCATGAATAAGAATTGCGTACAAGTCCGGAACACCACGAGCGATATTCTAAATTATTTACGCAAGTGACCCGAGTAATAAAATAAATCTTTTTTTCATGTTTGAGCGACGAGGAGTTTTATGCTTAAGCTTGTTTGGTGCAAAACCAGCACCAATTCCGACTTTTGTATCGGATCAATTATCAGTAAATGGAAATGCACTAGGAACCATTTTAATAGGTATTTAATATTTTCTCCGGTTTCCGCGATTGTTACACATTTAGATAAAACCATTTAAACTGATTAAATTGCGTATATCATTTTTGGAGCCTCCCTGACGTTTCGGCAACTTTCCAGTTACTGTTGTCAAAGGTTGACAGTTGAGAGAAAAAATGCGTTTTTCTAAAAAACGCATTTTTTCTCTGTCGAAGTTTAAGTATTATAAAATCTCTGTATACAATTTGTCGTTCAGTAGTTGTCTCCAAAAACTAAAGCGACCACGGAATTTGGATCTTTAAGTAATATATATAATTCGATTTATCGTTTCGTTGCTAATGATTATTGTTTTTTTGCAGGTAATCATCATAACTTATCTGGTCATCAATGGAATAGGTAAAGTAAGATTTTCCTTTTCCCATTTTGTATTTTTCCTTGAGCACGCATATCGGAATCACAGGTAATTTAAAGCGAACCGCTTGTTCTTCTTCTTTTAAAAAAAATACATTCAGATTACATAATTCCATCTCAAAATATAATGTGGTTACCAATTTTACTTAACTAGCTTGTATTTTGTTTAACAGGGTAATGTACAATAATAATTATACCAAGAAATTATTTTTAATCTTCTTTGCTTGAACCGCGACTTCATCAAAAATTACATATATGTATAAAGATGGTAAATTATAAACATACAATTTCTGCATTTGAAAAAACGTATTTTAATGTTAAATTACTATGAAAATAGATAACTATTGATGGACGATCAGCATCAAAAGTAGCTGACAATTTGAATAACGGTTTATTTCAAATTATATTATAAGAATGTTGATGCTGAATCACTGTATAAGACCTGACCTATAAGGACCTGAGCTTTCTTTTTTTGTGCTTTAACAATTTTAAAGTTTTTTCCATGGGAAGTTATTTATTAGCTCAAAATAAGATCTATTTTCGGACAAGGTACATACATATTAGGTGGAGATGGAGCACTCTCCATCGCCACCCTTTCCCTCAGTATTGTGCTAGAGAAGCAAATAGAACTAGCCACGATTGCTGCACTACGTGTCCCCTTTAAAAGTCTAGCAAAGGATACTCAGCGTTGAGCCTTAGGCGAGATGACATGAAGCGACGAAAGATGAAATTGAATGCGGTATAAGGGTAGCCCTAGAGAGGTTTTACAATACAGTACAATTTAAATATTAAGGAACGTATAATAATCGCAATGCGAAACTAGTATTGAAAAGTACACAAAAAATTTTGCCCTAAAGTCGGTGTTCGTCAATAAATACTTTGCACAGAAACAGAAGATATACAAATAACTATGAAGCATTAATAAAGAGGAACAATCATTAGAAGCGAAGATTAGTTTAATTTGAATAACAGAAGGTGGTATTTTGTAACTGCGTCTTTGAATGCGAAAAAGCTGCAGATCCAGTAAATAAAGTTTTGCTATCGTATTCTGTCAAAAAGCTCGTTTATATTTTAATTTTTTTCACAGAAGTTAATAGAGGAAGTATGCTAAAACGAACTTGTCTGACAAAATACGACAGCAATTACATTATGCACAACATCTGTACTATCTCTTTGTTTATTAACTTTGGTTTGGTAATAAATTGTACCAATCCCTGCATTACCTAACTATTCCTGAACGATATGGTCATCCGTATGTACCTAGTTACTTTAACTAAAAAAATACCATCATTAATAAATTGTATTATTAGTAAAGCTTTTAAAGTGCTGCGACTCGCCCTCCGTGATTACATGATTGACTAAGCGGATCAGTACTCTCTACAATGGCCTTTGTGCATGCTTGATGTGGCCGTTTGACGGAAGCTTATCAAAATGATAACAATAGAACCGAATTATGCAAATACAAACGACAGTGTAGCTCTAGGAAATCTGTGGCTGAATGAAAATTGATATTGAGTATTTTGACAGTCAAAGATGGCTCTATAGACTCGTTCAGCTTTGAACTTCGCTTTACTGTCTTTAACAGAAATGTGGATTGAAATTCGTGAATTCGAAATGTAGTTGTGTCGCTCGCATTCACTGTAAGAAGCTGAGTTTGAATCGTTTGTAATGGCCGGTGCCTACTTGTGGTGTACTATTTCACTAATTATTCGCAACTAGACTGATAGTTTCTTCGGCCTAGCAAATCGTATTTTGATTTTTCTTTGAGGACAGGTCATTAACTAACAAAAACAAAATTTTGTAAAACTAAAATAAATAAATACTTAAATACTTCCAAAAATAAACAACTTTTACTGTCCAACAAAATGAAATGGGAATAAACAGAATCGAAAAAAGTCGATGAAGAAACTTTAAATACTGAAACGAACCCAAACATATTATGTATGTGCTGCACAATGCTGGTATTAAGTCCGTCCATTAAAATAACAGATAATGTTGAAAAGAGTATTTTATCAATTCAAACATCTAAACATCATCCTCAAAAGTTGTAAAAAATTAGTGTTGCAGTAAATGCATCTAATGAAGTAATTCCAAACTAAGGTGGAAGGCCAATCCAAAATCTTTTACACACTTTATACATCCTAGATAATAAGTCCGCTATTGGAGCGCGAGTAACACTGTCTTTGAAGTAGAAGGCGCCAACTGTAAAGGAAAAACTGAAAGAAAAGCTGAAAACACCGCCAAAAGGCGTGCTACTTCCGAAGTTTCTTGTAAATTTCTAAGACCTTGATTACTTGAGTTTATGGCGTAAAGTTCTAGATTACTAATCGAAAACGTGCCGTCTTTTGTTACATTTTTCTAAAATTTCCTTGAAGAGAATTTCATTATAAGGTTTATGAGGGCTATAAATCTTTCACATTGGACTTTATATAGGATAGGATAAATTGAGTGCCCGATGGGAATTGTCAATCCAGCTCATAAGGGATTTTCACACACGATAAAGCACCACTAAATAGTGCTCCACGTGACTATAGTTTACGAAATATAATTTGCATCGATGAATTATCGCTTGAACTGGCTTATCTGCCCTCTTGCAGTAGGCTAATAAAACCTTTAACACTTGTCGTAAAGAGTTATCCGCATTAGTATTACATAAATAGCATGTGAGTTACCAAAATGTTTGCTTCACTACGCGGCACTTCTTTCGCCTATTCGTAGCGTAGGGTTTAGCCGAAGCTATTTTTCCGTCATATCGAGATAAGTCAGCATAATGCAAAATGCGATGGTGAAAAAATTCACCACACCCCACATTTGTTCTAATATGTCAATAGGTCTTCAGGTTAGCATTGTTTTAAGTTCTATTTGACATTTTAGTGTCGAGTTGCAACTTCGTCAAATACAATTTGGAAACTTACACCATTTGAAGTTGGTTTAAGTTTTGAGTTATGATACCGATATTACGCTCCAGTTGCGTACTCTACGGGATGTTTTGACTAATGCAGATTTTATAGTATATGGATTTCGCTTTAAACCTAATACACAAATAATAGCTAACGTCAAACTAATGCCAAACTAACGTACATATACAGAGCCTCTTAGGCGTAAGTTAACTTTTAAAGCCAAACCGTTTCTAACCCTTTGTGACAATGTCGCAAACAATGTTATTTATGGACATTGTCCCAAAACGTTATAGAATCGTATTGCTCAGAATCAAGAGCTCTGTCAATTTTATTATTAAAAAAACAGTAAATTTTTATATACTTAAACTAAACTGACGAACCATTTGCATTACTCGTATAAGATATTTCATACTAAATTGGGGTAATTTTTTATCGAAAGTATTCTTGATTCTGCGTAAAATAAGCTCATAAAGTCCATTTATCTGAAATAACAAACATTTATTTATTCTCTGAAAATACCATTATATATGTATTGTATAGGTAGTAATCGTGAATGTGATCGAGGCGTTTTGATGCGTCGGAAACCTATATTTGAGGCTCTGCTACTGTAATGACTACGCCTTTGGTAATGTGCACATAATGTAGCACAAGTAATAATATACAGTGTGTATATTTGATATAACCGGATACTTTACGGGGGCTTAGTATAGGCACTTATTAATATATTTATCTATCCAAATATCATAAACCCTCCATGATGCGTTCAAGAACCGCACATTATGACCACCATAAAAATAGACTGTTTTATTAGAACAAATTTCTTATCTGTGAAAATGTTATTATTGCTAAATAATAACATCGATTTCGATAATATTATTTATTCAAATTTCGAACATCTTTGAAAAACAAAGAAATTTGATTTGACCTCTATTCTAATATCAGTCGAGATGACGTTTAGTTCGAAATGAATTGTCATTTTGCATCAAATTTGATCAATGTCGCACGTAAGTAAGATATCGAACGATATGATATTTGGGGCCAACTCTAGTTTGTCTCTGAATTAAAAAAAACTATGACAGCTGCCAGAGAACTTCATTACCGCCATTACCGGGTAATATTTGTCGTAATGTGCGACTCCTGAATGCATCACGGAGGCCTATGATGTGTGGCTAGATAAAGTAGTGTATGTAACTGTACATAATTAGGCATTAAAACACTCGTGTGATGTTATTATGAAACTTGCCTTCGGCGCGTTTCATAAACCCACACTCGTGTTTAATACCCTTCATTATGTACAGTCACATAAACTACTATTATCCATAAATTATAAAAAAAATCGAACATATTTTTTTTCATATAAAATTAATCAGCAAGCAATGTACTTGTTTGTTGTTGTTTGTTGACACATAACATCGTTATGTCACAACTGTCACTAGTAATAACTACGCCATACATTGCTGCTCAGAAAATTTTAAAAAATTAATTACGCTATGGTAGTTAACGCTAAAAGTTAATAATTGTTATAAATATCAGATTATAGCACTAAAATCTCCGTCTGGCTACAATATGCGGTTGTATCAAATATACACGCTGTATAAGTCTCCCATTACCTTGGCTGACATTTACAAATTATATAACAATCGTGAGAGAAAATAACTAATCGTGAGAGAATAGAAAGCTAAGTTTTTAATTTTGAAATATGTATTCATGAATTTGCCTCACCGCTAACGCATTCACACATGGAATCAGCAATATTAAAATAACAAAAGGAGCTCACGCGGCAACTAATGATGTGCCGTACTGGGGAATATTGCAACCAGTGGTAACAGTTTTTAAATTAACTTTTCTCGTTTCTACTTGAATAACATCTTTTTAGAGTTTTGCAACAGACTAAAGTAGTTCTAGCCCGCAGGGCATAAGTAATGAAATTTGTAAAACAAAACACGGGTTTGTGTGAGCGGTCAGCGGGTGGTGGCGAAAATGTTGCACTTTTTAGGGTATAAATATTTTCAATAAAAAGCAATTTTATATTTTCAGCACGTGGTATGCATTATAAACTCGCGACGTAGTTCGCAAACCCTATACATACGTAATCTGTCGAAAACCCATATACGCATCATTTTACCATTATATTTTGACATGTGATGTAAAAACACGTAGTGAAAATTGTATAATATTATAGTGTGTGATCTCAACGGGGGTGATATAGTCACCGTGTGACAAAACCCCTTTCTAATTAATAAAGATAATTAAAAAAGAAAAAACACGTGACATGACTATGTCTCGTTCACGTGTCTAATTGATCAGGGTCGACCATTCTTAACACGGAATAATCTGAATAGCCCCCCTTATATGTTTAGATAGATTAATTTTAAGATTTATATACATATCACGAACGTAACAGATTTTTTCACCTTGAAGGATAACGTCCATAACAATCATATACGGGGTAGTTAGAGAGATAGGGTAGTTAAATTAGCGCCTATCGCTGAAAAAGTCAAATACTCCAGGCTAATGTTTGGACACGTCACGCGCAGTCCTGATAGTGATAGCCATGTAGTGGAAAAGCGCCTTTCCGTGGCTGCGAAGAAGACTGGGAGAGGTAGGCCTCAAACTGCCTGGATGACGAATGTCCAGAGAGACATGAAGGATTTAGGCCTAGCTGTAAAAGACACCTATCATCGAATCGAATGGCGCCCTAATCATCGCCTTGGCGATGGAAAGCCGACCCCGCGTAACGCTAACAGACGAGAAAAAATAACGTAACAGAATTTGTCCCCAAGCATTTACATATTAAATTTTCATCGATATAAGATCAGAGTCTGTTCTTCAGCTCGTATCTTCGGAAAATTTCAATACCGAGATATTTTTCAATATCGCCTCAACGTTAACAATAGCCCCGTAAGCTGCGCCTCGGTGACGGACACGACAAGTGTGGACTCGCAAATGGAACTCAGGATGATTGATGGCCCAGCACAATGTAGCGAGCGATTCAATGCGATAATACACTTTTATGTTTTAACCCTTTGTGGGATCACGTGTATAGTAGATGAAACCTGTAACTCTGTCACACAATAAAACACTCCAGAAAATTGTTACTTTCGGTCTTCGCAACACTGCATTTTATTGGTTATGTATACCTATATAAAATGCGACGTTATTGGTCGTGGGCCGTAGCAACGTGACCAAACGTGTGGGCCTGGCTACGATCGCGAGCCCAATTGCGCGAACAAAAGGAGAGGGGTAGGGCAGTGCGCCATGGTGCACCGGAAAACCATCGGTTATTTTCGCGACACAAGGTGCAAAATGTGCCTCTTGACCTAACCCCTTACCCTATATCTTACAAAACCCCTTTCAAATGTAAATAAAGGGCGTATTTTTCAATATTATCGTCTCAACCCGTTAACAATAGCCCCGTGACCTGCGCCTCGCTGCTAACGGACACGACGAGTGTGGACTCGCAAATGGAACTCAGGATGATTGATGGCCGAGCACAATGTAGCGAGCGATTCAATGCGATAATACACTTTTATGTTTTAACCCTTTGGGGATCAAGTGGTTTTAAGAGTAGATGATACTCTAGCTTTAGTAACCACAAGTGGTGGGTGGCCCTAGTACAACGAGATATCGCGATATCTCAATATTTTTCAATATTTCGATATTATGGTTTCTTTATTATGGTATTAAATCGGAAATGTATCCACTATTTCTATGCGAGCTGCATTGAGCGACTTTGTTTACATGTTCCATTTTGAAGCCACTTTTTCACTGTTGTTACAATGAAAATATAAGGGTTTAATGTGTATGTTTCAATTTGCTTTACCGTACCTATATGCTTACATTCACGTAATACAACGTCTTTAATATATATACATATCCGTATATTGTACCTAATGTACACATTGCCGGCTTGATACTGCAAAGAAGAAATTCGCTTCCAATTTATTTTTATTCTATTACACGAACTCAATAACGCCAAGCTTACGAAGAAAAATTGCCAGTAATGATAGCCTCCAAAGCACTAGCGTGGCATAATTATACCTATGCATAAAATATTAACGGTGTAGCCAGCTCACACGGGTCGTAACAGGGTTATAAAATTGTTTATTAATGTGGCTGTGAGCAGATAGAGATGTTTAAGTACTGTTTTATATTATAAAATATTCTCTTTGTGCAATAAATGGGGGTAAAATAAAACCTAAACGGGCTCACTACGCCGCGAACCATGTTAGGATGCCTATTCACTGGAGCCACAGAATAGATAATAGTACAAGTACAGAAGGCACACTACTTTGATCTTTACAAAAGCCGCTTTTTTTAGCCAAAAAAATATGATTTATGGCCCTTCTAAAGTCGTCGTCCCCAGCGCAAGCCAAACGGAACGTTAAAGCTGCGTGCCAACGGTGAAAATGAATTGGCTCGCTTGCCGCGTCGCCGAGAGCGAGGGCTGTCAACGACTAAAAATAAAAATGTATTTCCTATTTATTTCTTGCATTCAATATAGAGAGCAATATATTTATATTCTTCATACATTATATTAATTATTTCATTATTCAACTATAAAGTAATCAATCTCAGAATTTGGACGAATTGAATCCACCACCAGGCTGCAAAACATTTTAGCTTTATTTTTAAACATTTTAATACGTATAATATAATAAAATAATGCAACGAATGCGTTACCTTAACATGCAATTAAATTCTTGAGCTTCATTTTGTTTTTGCTTAGTTGTCCGATATTTATTTATTTATTCATATATATATTCATCACTACACACCTAGTATAAAACAAAGTCGTTTCCTCGTCTGTCTGTCTGCCCCTATGTATGCTTCGATCTTTAAAAATACGCACGGACGCACCGTGCCGTGCCGTGCGAAGCCGGGCGGGTCGCTAGTAACAAATAAAACATGTACAAAGGCGAACTTATCCCTATTAGGGATCACTTCCAATACATTTCTTTAAACTCATTATTTATATATTTTATATACTTACTTATCAAACTATCACTCAATCGTTTATTCATTACTAGTAATTTTACAAACTTCATATCAAATATTATTATAAAAACCTCTATGATTGTTGATTTAGTAGTAGACATACTTATTTTACTAGAATTTAAATTGACAAATATCAGTAAATAATCAATTCAAAATTACATAAGTACTTAACAATTAAAATTGATCTGAGTAACCAGTGTTAAATATGGAAGTAGATACACCTGCAATATGTTTTTTTATTATTATTCAGTAACTACTTATTATATATTTGTATAGAATCTTTTTATCGATTCATATTTTTTTATGTGGTAATACCACATTTTTTATTTTTATAAATAATGACACAAAGGTAAATTAAGAAAGAAAAATTGAATGCGATCTACTACAATCGAAGCGGGATCATTGTTCCTACAACCCGCTGCGATACAATATCTTTTCGCTGTCTTTTTACTCATTCAAACACTTTATATTATAATATAACACTGGTATCAACAGATGAATGAGGAACGTTCACTTGCGACGTACATAAATCGGAAGAGCGTGCGCGCGAATTTCGTGTACGTGCGTTCCGAGACACAGCGTGGCAGCCACTGAATAGTCCCCATGCATGAGGCCACCGGCATGTACTTGTAGCGGGAAAAGTTTATCGCGGAGTGCGCCCCGCCTGCTGGAGCGGAGCTGTGTTATAGCCCTAACAGACGATCGAACGGTCCGGCGGACCGATAGGGACGCAGCTATCTGTTAGAAAGAGATAGTATTATATATGTCTCATTGTAACAGATAGCTGCGTCCCTATCAGTCCGCCAAATCGTTCGATCGTCTGTTAGGGCTGTTACAAGGAATAAAAGGATCAATCACGTTCCTCAGATTTAATTGCATTTCCTTTGGGCTTCTCAAAAACGCAGCCTAATTGGTTCATTTCGTCCGCTCAGCTTCAGTGGACCACTAGGTGGTTGTGTCGATCTTTCCTTTCATCACGCATATATAAATTTGTTTGCTGTTTACATAATAAACCAATAACATAAGAAAGAGTGAATCGTCTGTAGTCTTTCATTCTTTGCTAAAACAAAAACTGTAACTGTAATGAACAAGTAGTATAACGGACTTGATTGAATTCGTAGTTACTTCTTATCTGAGACACGTCCTCCGTCAAAACATAGGTACAGTCGAGTTCATTTACATCTACACACTTACGAGAACAAACATATTTGAACACGACTTTATGCTCCTGACAATAGGGTCGTGTTCAGATATTTATGTTCTCGTAAGTGTGTAGATGTAAATGAACTCGACTGTACGTCGCCACGAATCAATCTTTACTTAGTCCCGTCAAATTAGGTCAACTAAAGACTTTAAAATTATCTATTTTTATTGGACTAATTCTACGTTTCAATTCATCTTATTTAACAAAGTGTGAATCTAAATATAGAACACCGTAATTGCGTACAGTCAGAATTTAAGGTGAATCTTATATGAATTTACTCTCGAAACCTCATTTATTATTTCCGTTGGCTTGAGATGTTTTTGCAGAGCCAAGCACCTAGCAAACCCATGCTGGAATGTTTTCCTCGAATGGAATTAGGACTGACTTAATTAATGAAATGAGAGCTCTGAATTTCGTAACGTAGAATTTCAGCGGTATTCCGTTTTGTAAGTTTCATATGACCTTGATTTTAAATTATAGTGGAATTCGTCAGAATATGCGAGTATTTCGTGAAAAATTGCAAAAAAGATATCACGTTTGAGTTTTTACGTTTCTGTTCCAAGATCCTAATGCGATTGTCTTCTCGACTTCCTTTTTATCTTAGTTACTATTTTTCACTTTTATTACTTGTAAAATGTAATCTGTTAAATGTTAATGAGCTGTACACATTTCGGCATTGCATTCGATTCTATTCTATTTTTTTTTTAAATGGCAACCGGTCACAGTTAAGCGACCATTACTGCCAATGTCTCGTTGCCAATCGCACTAGGCGACTAGATAGAGGATTGATACCACGTTGTACGGTGAGTTGAGAAAATCGTGCTTTTTGTAAAGTGATAGCGTTTTACAAAAAACCACACGGACTATTGGGCCTTGACCCAGGAAGGGCTATGAACGCTTCAAGTTGAATTCTTCATTAGCTATTCACTCATACGTTAGATCACTGCACAATACGCTATCAATACTACACATTGAACAACAAAAATGAACAAATAATGAACAACGAAACTTAAACGCATGCGGCCATCTTGAGTCACGAACCGGAAGCCCTTGCATTCGATTCTTTTCTTTTCTCTTTTTCCGCTAACGGTCTGCAGTGACATTGACAGCACTGTCGCTTGTCAATGTCTTGTCATTAGTACTAGAAAGCTGAAATTTGGTATGAGTATGTGTATGTATCACGCCGACAAAACGGTAAAAAAAAAATCGGGTACCTCTCGTACCTACACCTAAATTGGAGATGTTTTTTTTTTCGTTCCAATGCTAGTGTGTGGGATATCGTTGAAAAGGTCTTTTAAAAATAACAGATACTTTGGCGTTTACTATCTCTTTATAGAGCTTGAAATCTTTCTCGTAATTTAAACCCTTGGCCGGATTTTTTCGTTCTTTCCGGACCAATATCAATATTTTAACAATATCAATATTAATTCAATACCAATATCAATAATTTAATGCACTACAATAATTAAAAGCACTCCAGAAAGTTCTTTCCTTTAATCTTTTAAGGGCCATTTGAAAACTTTATTGTTTTGGTTGTACGTGTAAAATGCACTGGGCTCGGCGTTCTTTTTTAACTAACTAACTGTAAGAAACCGTTTCTTACTAGGATTAAAAACTGTTATTAAAAAAACTGTAACAATTGTACATTGACTCATACTCGATTCTCAATCGTAAAAGTGGTTATGTTTATGTTATACTGCGAAACTCGAAGAAATTTAACGATACTCAAAAATGCAGTCCTGCCAATGTCGCAAACGAACGACACAAGTGAGACATTGATATCAGGAACGACGCTATAGCAAAAAACGGTTTATCAAAACTGTTTTTGTGTAACGGAAACGGTTTCGTTTCGTTTTCTGAAAACTCGAATTGACCCAGCGCTATAGTTTTTTTTTTTAAATAGATTATAGCGCTATAGTGAGCCCGTCTTGATAAATATAATATAAATTCATCTTCTATTTTCAATTATATTCAGAAGCAGTATCCGCTCTCCTTTCAAATACAATACTAAATCAGTGGCATTCCTTTGCAAAGACCAAATAATTCCAAGTGCTATAAATTTATCATTGTCACGTGAATAAATTATCGAAATTCGGAATTCTTCGGTGATTGGTCGACAGTGCCGTGCGGCTGTGTGCATTTGGCTACCTTTCAATTAATATCATTTATGACCGCATAAATTCAATTATTGCAATAACTAAGAGTTGGTGGCTGTTGAAGAGGGTTTAATTACGAAATCAAATTAATGTATTTATCGCCTGAATTGAAAAGCGGGTCCACAAGCGATTGATTTTCTGCGTAAATCTTTAGCGTCAACGTTTTAATGGCGATGACTAAACTAATTTGCATTATATTGTAAAAGTTGAACTGTGTTTTCACTGGTACACCAGGTAAGTTTGCATTATAAATGGGTTTTACCTTACAAACGGTCCAGCAGTTTTAAATTTTTGATAATGTTGTCTAGGATGGTTAGTAAGTGTTTAAAAAGCAAAATGCATATTAGCATCCTCATTAGCATTCCCCCTCCTCGTGTGATAATTGTGCGTTTTGCATTTTAAGCACTCACTAACTATCCTAGACAACATATCAAAAATTCAAAACTACCGAACCGTTTGTAAGGTCACCCCCAGTACTTTAGTCTCTATTCACCAAACTATTAGACGGAGAAACTTCCCGAACGCATCATGTGATATTGTTGTTATGTATACAGGAAACGTAGAAAATATAAATGCAGGTATGAAACACCAAAATCTTACATCACTGTTGGATTATAGGTACATATATAAGATAGCTTTATTGGGTTGGATTGTACATACTGAAACCTATGTAAGTAGCTCGTCAGTGATTTTATAGCTTTCCCTTTTATTTTTATGGGTCCGTTCTGAAACTTCATTCCTTCCTTTATTAACACGTTTTACAAATTCCGTCTGATCGTAAAATGCAAACTATGCTCTCAAAAATTGGTTTAGGCTGCGAGCGTCCGATTCCCTATCGTGTATCCGTACCATGAGTTTACAGTGATTGTACTCGCTAGGGACTGCGTAAGCGATCGGTATGGAGAATTGTTCTACTATTCTATTCTCCATGCACATCGTTTACGCTGTCGCTAGCGAGTACGGTCACGTTAACTCATGCTAATGGTTTTTCAGACCCTTCAAAACAAGTTTTTGAGGAAAGCAGTAGGAGCCCCTTGGTTCATCCGCAACTTAGACCTCCATGCGGACCTCCGTTTTCCGTCAGTGGCTGAACATTTCAGAACTCTCGCAAAGTCACACTTTGAACGATCAGCTAACTCTCGTAATAAGCTTATCTCAGAGACCGTTAACTACGTCCCTGACCTGCCTCCTAGGCACGGTTATCGCAGGCCCAAACATATTATCCTGGACCCAGAGGATTCTTTCACTATCCGTCGCCGACTAGAAGAGGAGGAAGATGCCAGACTTCTTGCCCAATTAAGGGCTGATAGGGCTAGACGCAGACCAGCGTTATCACGTCCCCGCTATAATCATGACAACAGACAGACCGACAGAGACGCACGTTTTGGTGGGAGCCGTTTTAATCCCCTCCTCAGACTATCAGCCTCCCAGAGGGCTGCCCAATCATCTCATGACAGCTAGTTTTAGATACCATTGAGAGGAACCAAAGTCCAGTTCATCCCTCAGATGTCTGGCATCCCCTCTTGCAAACCCTTTGTCCCTTTCTCTCAGAGGCTGGGACACATATTCGACGTGCAGTTACGGGCCGCACATACGCAGGCCCACCTGCAAAGGATCAAATCAAAAAAAAAAAAAAAAAAACATGCTAATGGTGTCCGTCGCATCCCTTACGTTCAATTTACAAATAACCCACCATTTGACGCTTGTCCGATCAATTTTATCCCGTTTTGTCAAGCTTGTGTCCATTTTGTACGCATTTCAATGATTAAAATTCTAATTATTCGGCGGTGCCAAATACAGATCAACTTCGTAGACTTGATCAAGTAGGTACGAGTAGATCCTATTATCGGGCATTTGTGGCCAATAATAGTAGTAGTAGGTCAATAGTACGCCATTGATACAACGTGGCGATCGATCATAGAACTCGATCCCCATCATCGGCTTGCCTATTTTAAGGCATTTGGGAACTTTATTCGACAAGGATGTTGGAAATCGTAATTTTAATCGTAGTTTGAAAGAATGGCGCGGCAGACATCACCATGGCAACGAGCGACATAGTAAAATTAATTGAACGATTGAACACAGAAAAACATTTCAACGATGTTTCTAATGACATCTTCAAAAAAGTGAGCTACTATAACGAGCTCCTAGCAAAATTGGACATAGGCGGAGCTCTCAAGCGTCGCGTCGCGATGACGAACAGGCGTAAGAGATAATGAAATTCATACACCGTTAATATCTTTTTCACATGAACAACAGTAAAGTGGTCCCGTGACTATGTTCGAATAATGAGAATCCATTCTTGTACTGTTACGTACACCCTTATCCATTGTTATAAGATCCATTTTACTACAGCTGTTTCAACTGAAGTTAAGGACGTGAGGTGAATATCCGAGTTTAGAACGTCATGCTCTATTATTGCCAGAATAAAAAATAGTATTTTAAAACGAGTTATAGAAAAAATACTTTGAAATTATGAAAAATGACAATGCATTTCTGAAGTCTGCATGATATTTCCATACTATTTATATTCAAATTAATCAACAACTTCTTTGATAATATCGATTAGAAAACACAAAATGGATTCAATGATGATCGATTCAACATTAATACAAACTAAGTCAAACGGACTATTGCGTTTCTTCTCAACAGTGTTCTCCTCTTGTGAAATGCCGATAGACTCACACGTGTTAAAGTACCCTCAAAAAGTTCATTATTTCATTGACCATGGGTATTTCTACTGCAGTTTAATGTATTTAATAATGTTACCTCTGATATAGCTCTTTTGATGTCACATACTACTGATTCTCTTGTTTAAATCTAAACCCTTAAACAATTCGTAGACAATGATAACCTCACTTTAAACTGTCCAGCAATAAGTTTCCAGTTTCGACTACAGACTTCCAACAGAAAACATTAATTAACACCGACACCTCTAAACGAAATCTCAGCAATACAAACGCTTGGTACAGCTTTTCTAGCACAAAATTAAAGTCTGACGCTGAGATTTATTATTACATCAGTAGCGGAGCGCTCATTTCCAGATTGCACGGTAGTAGATATTGTTGAAAGCAATTAAGCCTCAGAATGGGCGCCATTGAAAAGCGGGACTCCCATATTAATTGTTTCGAATGCCACAAATCCATATTTAATAAAGGGATTTATTTCTGGACGCTTTGTCTGATCGTGTAAGCTGTTTACGTTTGACTAGTCGTGTTTAGGGATTCTGTTGGGATTACAGATATTTCCGACAATGAGTTGATGAATGAACAGTTTTCGTCGGAACTATTAAGTTTATGTTAGAGATAGGGAAAAGCGTTTTACCTTACGACGGGCTTACTGTCGTTCCAGTTTTAAAATTCACTGTGAAATATCAATGCCAGTTTGTAAAGTCTGTTACTGGCTTCACGTAGATGTTTAGGATTGCACTTGTCGAAATGACACTAAGGAGGCAGCGTCTAAAAAAGGGTCGTAGAACACAACACTACTTAGGATAGTTTCTTGGCAGATCAAATCTACGATCAAATTACCTCATTTTATTAGATTTTTGGTAATTTTAGAATGTTTAGATACCAGAAAACTCTATTGTTAATGATTGTTCTGTGTATATTTTCGAAAATTATATGTGGATGTTAGTGTCGATTAATTTGTATTATCTTTAGGAAAATAGGCTATTATTGAGACAGCCTTCAGATATTAACTCTTTATAGCGGCAATAAAAAATTGTCGGACTAGCTTAATTGTGTCAAGGGCCAGGCTGAGAGAAGTTCTCAAGTCGTGCCGATCGACGAGGTGCTAATTGGCCCAACTGAACCGTGATTTAAGTTTTAGGGCAAATCGAGAAATTTCACGCCCTGATTCTTGAGGGTGGCCGCGGAAAATTTCCAAGTGGGTTGCGCGAAGTGAAAACAATCGTAGAACACTACACTACAACGAACAAACGAATCCTCCGAAACCGGAATGTTTAATTCTAGTTAATACCATTATGGAATGAAGAGGTACTGCATATAAATTCTAGGATGAAAAATTATTTCCGTGAGTTTGTCTGTTTATTGAATCTGGAAATTCGTGGGCGAGCAGGAAGTAAAGTTTCCAATTATGCTCAAAATGTTTTCGGATTTTCAACAAGTTTATAACTAAATAAAATTTCAACCGAGTGACTCAATTTACTAAATACCTTTAAAAATAAAGCGAAAAGTAAACGCACAGTTAAATTTTAATTTACTCATAAAACGACATTTGAAAATCTCATTCCATTTTATCCTCAATGCGAAGTAAAATTGTGTTTCCTTATTTGAATTAAACTTTATTAAGATAAAAATGTTACTCTGAAGCAAAACATTTTCCACTCTCGCAAAATATACGTTTTTCAGTCGGCATCAATCCATCGTTCGTTGTCTCTCGTAAGGAAGAAATTTATATAAGGAAGAAGTTTGATAAAAGGTGAAAATTCGTAATCATCTCACCCTTCTTAACCTTATGCCCAAAATGAATCATTCCGTAACAGTTCTATAATTGTATGCAATAAGGAAAATAATTAAGGTTATTCGGAAATTTTACGAACGAATACTTTTTCATTTTATAAATTGTTTGCATTAACATTTTAATTATTTGGTAATCGTATTTAGTATCACTCGATTAAATTTGACTGTAAAAACATCAATAACACTGGGCTTACGGCACATGACGCAGAAGCGCAACAATAGTCCAGTAAAAATAAAGTAAAATAAAAATTCAACCTTGGGCAATTCTAAAAGCATTCGATTTTGGCGCGTTGATAAACGATGACATTATAAAGATATTTACAAAATTTTAGAAAGTCTATGCTTATGCAATCGGTATAATTGTTTTTTTTTTTTCAAAACAATACTTTTATGATGAAAAAATAAAGAAATATGTATCTTTATATGATAATAATCTGGTACACAAAACAATTCATAGCCATTTAAAAAAAAATCTAATATAACAAAAGTAAAAAAAAATAAAACCCTCCTGCGTTTAATGTATAACATGTGGCGAATATATTTATAAAAAAGAAACACTGCACAGGTGAACCTTCGGGGATAAGACGGACTCAAAGTCGAAGCTGCTGACTATCATCTCGCTAGCCAGCCAGTCGCCAGGGGAAAAAACAAAAAACAAAGAGTATGTTAAGGAACACTTTCAGTTACGTACGCTTCTAGCTAATATATGGCGGCTGTGTTTTATATCTGTGTATACGTTGCTATAGTTATTATTGTATTGACTCCTGACATTACTTTCAATATATCTTTTCTCTACAACTGCATTTCTCTTACTTTAATATGGTAGCAGAGCATAAAATTAGTGATTTTCCTATTGCAATAGTAGTAAAAAGTTCTCTAATACATGTGCGCGTCAAGCTCAAGCATGAAAATCGAGATCGGCCAATTATTTGGGGCTACTAACTGGCGAACATGGAAGTACAAGGTGAAATTACTCCTGAAAAGTACACCAGGCACGCTGGAAGCGATCGAAGGTACATTAAAAAAGCCAAAGTATCCTGGAGATACGGCAAAAGCAGAAGATTTACAAAAATATAAATCTGACATGGAAAAATTTCAAACAATTGACAGTCAAGCTTTACTGCTTCTAACGGCGAATATGACTGAAGAGACGCTACAAAAGGTAATGCGTTTCGAGACATCGAGCGAAGTGTGGCAAGAGCTTCATCGACTCTATGATGGTGCAAAAGAAGACAGGACCTACGATCTCTGCATGAAGTTCTTCCGTTACCACAAGAGTGAAGAGCACGACATGGCCACAAATATCTCTACTCTGAAAACTGTTTGGCACGATTTCAACAATGAGATTGACTGAAACCAGTTGCCAGAAATTATATTAATATGTAAAATATTGGATACACTTTCTGAAGATTATTTCGGTTTCAAGTCGAGTTGGTTATTGATGAATAAACGTGACCGTAACATCGAAAACCTAACCACTCAGTTATGCGCTTACGAACGGTCTCTACAACAGAAAAAGTCAGAAGAAAGCGGAAGTAATAACGAAGTTCTAATGTTACATGGACAGAAGCGTTATGAAAAGCAAAGCCAAGTCAAGAAGAAATTTAAGAAATGCAATTAATGTAAAGAAGGATTTCATAAAGTCACATCATGCAAGAAGTGGTTAGCGGACGGCAGACCTCCAAAGCATTCTACAAATTTAGCGATGATGACCTCCTTGACGTATCCGTCAACAGTGACACCCTGTCAACTGTTTCTGGCGTGTGCGCGCACGTGGCTTGTGAATCCCAGTTCGTTCACAAACACACAATCACAAGAGAGACAGTATAGCTGTCCATCAGTGTTGTATGTGTAGTTGTGTTCCGAAGCTTGCGATTCGCGTCCAGGTTTTTAAGGAGGCATTCAAAGGCTTCCACGCCTTTCTTCCGCCATACCTTTTATTCAACTACACAAAGCTCGCAGAAGTAATAAAATGTGTTTACCCTCCTTTGCGAACGAAGTTGCGGGCACTTACCAGTATGTTTTCTAAAATGTTATGTTTATGCTTCTTAATCCAATAATTCCCAAACGTCCAATAAAGGCATACAGCGCTCTAACCTTCGGTATAATATAAGTAATATTGGCGTTCTCATAAATATTTATAGGAGTACCATGTATACCGTAGATTGAATCTCTCACGGCTCACACCCTTTATTCTAAGAGGTATTTCTTTGCTTTACCCCTTCAGAGGATTTTGGGTTTTTTCTCGCGGTTCAAGATCCGCACATTGATATCTTGTTTGGATATTTGCACGGGGTTATGTGCCTTGAGATACAATAGTTTGAATTGTAATATTCCCATTGTAAATACCGATCACGGAGGATAATATTTTTATCCTCGTATACTTTTCTAAGGAAGGTTTTTGTCCAAACCTTCTAGGTTAATTATGTAGGTGGCCGCTGTCGGGAATAGTTAAACAACACTTGATTTTTGAAGTGTCCTTTAATAGTTACGTAGGTGCAGATACAGTGATTATTAATTACTAATTACTTAAAATTACTGATCACGATCGATCACGACTGTTTGCTACCGCGATGGAAGACAAAAGCACTCTCACTTCACTACACATCGATTTTAATATCTGGGGCTGACTAATTATCCACTCAGCATTATCGTGACAAATGATTAATTGATCATTGGGAAAACGGTGACTCGATGGTGATCTTCCAGTCAGCAGTATTCGTGAGAACCTGATCGAACGGTTATCGGGAAAGCGGTGACTCAATGATGACTGTCAAGGGCGTGGGAGCCTCGTGGCGTAACACCTCCCCTCCTAGACGAGCAACTATTTGCCAATGTTTAATGAAAATGTCGCGGCTCGACGTTCCTGTAGCGTTTGGGTAGTGGTCTCAAGTGGTAGCTCGTTTTCTTTTCCAGTAGGAATGTTCAGCCAATGCCGTTTGTAGTAGTATATTGCCATTGATACAGCCGCAGTCAGTATGATAATGACGTATACTGGTATAGTCGTGTGGTAGAAGGTTGAAGAGTCCACAGAAGTGTTTTGCACTGGGTGCTCCATTATTACTTGATGCTGAATGTCGTGCAGAGTATCCAAGTCGATCGTGGTTAGATTATATCGGAATGTTGACGCTGAGGTTGGCGGGACAATAGATTTAGGCAGGGCCATGATTTCGATCGCATGTCCTCGAAGCTTATCGTCTATGTTAACAAGGGTGAATTCTGGTGTCCTCACTTTACAGTCTCGTGGTATAGTTGCTAAAAAGCTTCCCTGCAGGATTCGATGTTCTTCTTGTCTACACGATATCTGTACTTTTGTTTTCCTTGGAAGTGCAATGATGTAATGTCTGCTGTCCAGTTCGAGTAGAGCTTCCTTAGTGAGCGTGACGAGTGTGGGTTTACATAGTTCATCTAATTCTTGTTCATGCACAAGACGGGATATGCAGTCTCTTTGTGACCGGATCTGGTGAATGGTCTTTTGTTCGCAGATGTACCATGTGTCTACCTTCGGGCATTCTGCCTCCATATACGCATATTCCCGGGAATTGGTTGCCACAAAAGGAGATGGAGGTATTATAATTTGGGAGTATTTATTGGGTACGGGACAGAGTCTATATAAGTCATATACGGCTGGGGACATAATGGGAAATTTAAGTACAACTACGAGCTTTTGATCGATAAAATAGGATCCTAGACTATTGTATCATAATAATATCTTAAATCTAAATCTAAGACCGATGTGGGCCCATATAAATGTTTAATAGTTTTTATCATATTACCTAGATCATTAATAGATAAAAGTGAGTGGTGCATAGAATTTGTGCGACTAAATGCTAATATATTTTCTAACCTAGCTAATTCATATAAAAGATCGTGCACATTTCCGCTCAAAATATTGAAAATATGTGTGAGCCGGGTGTACTGCGAGAAAAAGCTGTAACTGGCGTTAGCATTATTGGTTAAGTTAGCGACAAATTTTCTCAGTTGTTTCTGGTTGTTTAAGGTAAAGAACTTTTAATTCCGTTTGCGCAAATTCTAGTGTTTCTTCTAATGTCTTAGGACGCATGCATCTTACTCGCGAACCAAGAGGCTCGTGAAGACCTCTTGTGTATGTCTGAAGCGCAAGTTTTTTATAAAGGTCCCGTTTTGCTTCTATCGTTGTACTTAAGGATTCATGCAGTTCGCAATACGTCATTATAGTACTTAATAAGTGCTGAACCCGTTCGTAGAAAACGTGGGGGGTATCTGATCCTTGCGTTAGAATCGACAAATCATTATAGAGAGCTGTTTCGTCTCTATCGTCCGAGAATGAATTAATCAAGGCTTTCCTGATTCCGTTCCAATCTCTGGGGATGCCGTTTGCCGCTAAAGTGGTAGCAGCTCTGCCTGTTACCTTATTTAAAATACCGTTTAAAACAGCTGAGTTGTTTAATTCATCTTCGGGCTCTGTACTCATATATGTTAAAATTAATTTGTCGCATATGTCTAAAAATCTAACAAGCACGTTTGGGTTTCCGTCGAAGTCTGGGACTAACCGTAAGGCTCTCCAAATCCTATCAATCTTATCTACAACTACTTCTCGGGGTGCATCTCCTGGATTCGACATATTTGAAAAGTCTTCCTCTTCTAAAATACTATCTAAATTTAAAGGTAAATTTCTATGAAATCTGTGTTGCCGCCGTGCGTCGGGCTCAGTAGCCCGATTAGCTCGTGGGTGAAAAATCGTGCTAGATAGACTAAATTACGGTTTAATCAGGGATCCTAACTTAAATTATAATATGGATTGCAGATGGGATTGGCAACCAATAGGAATTACGTATCTTATTCTATAACTCACTGCAACTGCATTGCTTCCGAAACTCGATCCGTCGATGTCTGGACGGCGTCGGGTTCTTCCGCTATCTTCACTATTCGCTGCTTACGGCCACACGTAGGATCGTGGATAGTCGACACGCCGACGAAACGACTATCAGGCGGGACACGAAGTAGGATATCGCGCACTGACTCGACTATTCCTCTTTCGACTGCGCCAATTATGTAGGTGGCCGCTGTCGGGAATAGTTAAACAACACTTGATTTTTGAAGTGTCCTTTAATAGTTACGTAGGTGCAGATACAGTGATTATTAATTACTAATTACTTAAAATTACTGATCACGATCGATCACGACTGTTTGCTACCGCGATGGAAGACAAAAGCACTCTCACTTCACTACACATCGATTTTAATATCTGGGGCTGACTAATTATCCACTCAGCATTATCGTGACAAATGATTAATTGATCATTGGGAAAACGGTGACTCGATGGTGATCTTCCAGTCAGCAGTATTCGTGAGAACCTGATCGAACGGTTATCGGGAAAGCGGTGACTCAATGATGACTGTCAAGGGCGTGGGAGCCTCGTGGCGTAACAGGTTTAAAAATATTGAGGTAAACATAATTATATCTCAACATTCTCATAAAATAAAAATGCAACACCACCGATCGTATGTTGAGTTTCTTTTGGTTTTCTTATTCACCGTGCTTAACCTCATTTTTGCTGGAACTTGGTTTGGTTTTGGTAGTCTATTATTACATTACCTTGTGGTTGACTGGTACAGAATGCCATTGAGTGGATCAGAATCATGATGACGCAGTCGGCGCGGTCCTGGGTTCAAACCCGGCAAGGGCAAATATTGCCTTCTTGAGCTTAATTAGGGACTAAGTTGATTTATTCGAGGTACTAGGACTACTATTTATCTATAATTTTCACTTACACTCCACGGTTCAGTAAAGAACTATAGACTCAAACTCTGACCAACTTAATCCCGTGTTGTTAGTAAGTAATAGGTAAGACCCCAATTCAATTAAATTTCTCACTGAGATGCATCCCATTAAATCTTTTGACAGTTTCCTATTACAGTTAGGTGAAAACTGCCAGTTGGAATATTACATCAACGCGTTTAAATTATTACGGTACCTACTTACGTGAAAAGTTAGTAAGTTCGAACTAAAGTTATATTCCCCACTGCTCTGTCCTTATGGTAGTGATTTTGACCCTTAGGTATTGTTTACCAGACAGTAGATCTTAAGTTGTTTCGATCTTCAAATTTAGGGAAATTTAGGGAAACGTGTCATTAGTAGTGATTAAAAAACCTAAACAGTTAATGCCTAATTGTAAAATATCGAAATGAATTTTCGGACAAATGAAAAAAGTTAAAATGATATTTGTCGAATAGTTTTTGTTGACACGAAAATCGGATTAACGTTTTTAGTGTTTCAGATAAGTAACCGTGAATATCATATATATCTTTACCAATAAATAGTTAAACTGCTTTCAATTGCTTGCAACTCCTTTCCCAACGATAAGGCACTTGTCTGGTTCTTTAGCCGGACAAGTGCGTATTGGACTCGCCCACCGAGGGTTCCATATAAATATACCGTTGTTTTTTTCGCCATAAACGGCCGTATTTTTTTTAATGTTAACTTTGAAGTGTATTTTTTTTTCAAACCTTCAAAGTACTGTAGAACTGAGTATATGGTCAAAACCCCCAGACTTTCCCGATATGAAGGGTCTTGAAAAGCAGGCGGACGGACAACAAAGTGATCCTGTAAAGGTTTCGTTTTTTTCTTTTTGAAAAATGGAACTCTAAAAAAAGAATAAACCTCTTTTTCTACCTCGCAGTGAAGTATATTTTTACAGTTAATTTAATCCAAAGGTGCTTGTGAAAAATGACTTGTTTGCTATGTCAAGCAAAAAAGTAATTTTTCACTTCACTTGTTTAGTTAAAATGTTATTAAGTTAGTTGTTGTCCGGCTACGGTGACATGAAAAAGGGGCTTAGCATTATCTATATCATTAGTACTTACTCGTTTACGCACTAATTTTTCTCTCAAAAAACTCACACCAAAGAAAATGTTTTGCTTCGTTTCTACGACTCGCAGGTTAAACTGAATATTACCTACATTATAAAGGTTTGGTTAATTTTTTTAACCTTATTCTCGTACATCAGGTTACAGGCGAATTCTTACGCCTCTCTAAAACATTACGTCAAGGAAAACAAAGCAAGTTAATATAGTGACGTAGAGTAATGGAGTTAATGAACATGACGAGACTACTGCGTCAGGTAAACTTGTAACTAAAAGATTCACTCCGTAATGTAGCGAAACATTAAGTAGCCCAAGTTTACTGGCGCTAAACAGTAGTCTCTTGACCCAACATTAATTGAAAGCATTTTATCCTTTTTAATTTAACTGTTGCAGCAACTACCACGAGAAAAATTAAAAAATAAACAATTATCAATTAAAAACTAACTTTTTTATACTGTATTTACATGTTTTCCTTATTTTACTTTATAAACACGTATTTTTATAAAAAAGTTACCCCGGGTACGTAATTTTTAATATTGAACGAAAGATTATTTGAGGAATAAGTCAGATTTTTGATATCTTTACAAATAATTGGGTGAAGTTTGTTGTAATTGTTTAAGAGAAACAGAGAAAAAACTGGCAAATTAACATAATAAATAATCATGAATTGTTTAATCGTCACCGTCCAACTTTCAAAAAAATACTTATTTATTCTAACTCCCATTATTGTTTCCAGCAAATAAATACTTTGACTTGATTTGTTTTTGGTATACAGTCGTAAGATAGTTCGATTTTAGAGGTTGTTAAACACGATACGAATATTCAGCTGGTGACATTTGAACTATACTAGTAGCCTCGTTCAACGTTCGATACTATCGGGGTCTTTTGTGCAATTACTCTTTTCATTAACTCCTATGGCCTTGCTTTGTGAACAGCCCCTTTGAATAACGTACTTTACAAGTCCTTCATTTAATTTCCCGGGGAAAGCAGAATCCGGAACATGGAAGTGGTTGATTCGAATTTCCGGTGACGTCTTTTGATCTTTGAAATGCACCTGCCATGTGCCTTTTTGTTTTTTTTTTTTAAACTAACGTCATTCGTTTAGTTGTGTGTATGTTTTTGTCGATTTTTGGCTGGCGTTCACTTATATTGGCTACAAAGACACAGTTAACAAAAATATCACTTATTATAGTATTCATTAAGTGCTCTTTTAAACCCCCGACGAAAACTCGTATAAGTTTAATATGTGTATCTGTGAAATTAAAATTGAGAAACTTTTTATTGAAAAATCCATTTTATTCTGTTAGTGAGTACATGGACATGAAATTATAAAATGGCATTTGTTTATTTAGTTATTTAATGTTTTTCCGACGATCCCATGGGAGATATGTATATCTATTATAAGTTGTGTAAACTAGTTTTTTACTCATAGTGACATATATTTCTGTTCTATCTGACATTGCATTTTATGTTTCTATTATTATTGTTGTATATTATGTGTGTATATTTGACTGTAGTGTATATTTGACTTAATTGAATAATTATTATCTTATTATATGTTTTTATTGACGATCATAATATCAAGATTCATGTAAATTAACTTAGGATAATTTTTAATGTAATTTGTTAGTATGAAATAAATAAATCTAAATCTAAATCTGTGTATTTATATATTTGTGTATTTGTGTATCTTTTTATCTGTGTGTCTGTCTGTGGATGGATGGCCGTTTTTTTGTCGAGAGATATGGAGATGGAGATGGTTATCAGCTAGGTTTGGCGGAAGTAGAACCAGTAGTTTCCAAGTTTTAGTAGCATTTTGTATATCACTTATTGGATGAGGGTCTCATGATGACCAGCTACTTCTGTTGGGGATGTTTTACATTTTTAATTTAGGTTATTTACCGTATATAAGTATTTCAAACAGCATATTCAAATCTAAAATTGGTATTTTTAGATCATAATAATGAAATAAACTTAAATAATATATAAATAAATATATATATATATCCATGCCAACATGGAGGCCTACAATTTGAAACATTTAGCAGCTTAATTTTCTTGTCAATATTAGATTATCTATGAACGAATTCTTCACAGTTTCTGGAAACACTATATTTGATACTAATATTAATACTTGGAACCACTAAGAATTCGTAGAAGTTATTCTGCATTTCAACGTAATTTCATGCACATTGTTGCTAGTGGTGTTTTGTGCTGAAAATGAATGGCGGCGAAATGAGAACAGAGGCTATTCGACGTTTATAATCATACAATTCAATAGCAAAAATCATTTTCACCTCACCAGCTCAAACATGGCGATTTTGCTGCGAGATAACAGTGAACAAAACGCGATTTTCTTTCGAGCGTGAGTAGAAAGTAGCTTTTTAATTTTTTCAATTTATGGCCACGAATTGTCATTAATCAGCCACGGGTTGATTATAAAATTCGAGTCATTCGGATCTCGATGCACTCTGTTTCTTTCATATCTATATAAAAAAGAGAGGGATAAAAAATATCAATTTCAAATTCGATTTTCGAATCCGACCTCCAATGAGAACAGTTTGGATACGCATTATACCATAAAATTCATAAAAATAAACATCCGAAAAAGTTTTAATTGCAACCTATTGTTTTTTATCGACCAAATATTAAAAAATTGTGTTTTTTATGTAAAACAATAGATTATTGTTCAAATTAAATAAGATTTTTCAACATATTACTGTAAATATAATAATAACAATTTCACAAATTTAACAATTATCATAGATGCATAGGTATTCGAAACGTACCTACTTTAAAAAATATTGAGTTCAAATTGTTATATTGTTATTTTCTTTTGTACTTATTTTGTTTGGTGCTTTACGAGTAAAAATATTAATCAAACTATAAACAAAATCTCGTAATAATAAATAAACACGTCATGTATCTGCTAAATCTTCCAATTTGATCAAATAATGTCAATAACCGTGTTGGTTGTGACTGTTGTGAGGGACTGGTACAATGTTGGAACGTATAATTTCAATTAAATGATATTGTTATTCCTTTATAAGCACTTAAGCAGCAGGTATCTATTTTCTAATTAATAATACCATTGAAATCAGCAACAAAGACTATAAACATACCCACACATAAATGGTTGGAAAAGCTATGTGTGCTACACGAGAGCAAAGTTTTCTGCATCTCGTGCTGTTGAGTCCCTCGCTACACTCAGGATTCTAATTTAGAATCACTCGCTACGCTCGTGATTCAAACATAGAATCCTTCGCTTGCTCGGGACTCAAAATCAGCACTCGCAACAAAAAATAACTTTGCTCTCTTGTTGTACAAATAACTATTCTGTTATCAATGGCATTACATATTATTATTTTAAATATTATTAAGAAATAATACATATTTCTTCGGGGCTTCCCGCTTTTGTTATTTCAAAATCGTTGCGCGTTCGTAGTCGGCCGTAGTGACATGACGTATCGCCACGTTACACGATACGACCTATTGGAAATATATAATTTGTCTACTTTCACTTGTCCTGGCCGTTTAGTAGTACAAGTCAAGTTAATCAGTCACTTACGTTTTGAATTTTTCGGAAAAGTTAGCCATGATATCTAGAGAAAAATGAGCCCCGTCCCAGAATCCCGAAACGGAGAAGGCGGAATTTCAGTTCTTTTTCAGATATTGTTAGTAACGTAAAAACTACACTCAAGCATGAAATCTTCTCCAAAACATCCCTAGAGTATCGATCAAAACTAATAATGTTCCACTTTTACACGACGTTTCAAGCACTTATTTCACGCTCGACTTAAGGTAGTAAATTGCGTCATAACCTCTCTCCAGGCGGATATTGCAGGCTTTCCGGTCGATTAGGCCCTTAGCCTACGTGTATGGGTGTGTATGAATATCTTGGATGACTGATGGGTTATTAATGAACGTTAGTTACATCTCCAATACCTATCGCTGATTGAAATCGTTAACTGCAAATGAAGGGGAGTATCACAAGCTAACTCTCTACTCGTATTTATAATCTTAGTTATCTTTATCATCATCCTATCAGTATATACCCATAGTACAAGCTTTGCTAAGTTTGGGACTGAATTGAATTGTGTAAGATTGTCCCTTAATATATAAATATATTTGGGTTAATCAACTATTTTCTGCCACTCGTTGCCATGGTGACATCCCACTTTTTAAAACTACGTTTTTTCGTGGTTAGCAAAAACTTTGTAATATGAGCAGTTATAATCCCATTCTTATGTAGACTATCTCTTGACGATACCAGTAATATAAATTACCAATACTTTTCTTAGAAGTTTAATCAGTATTGTCCCCTGGGTCACGGGACAGAATAACAGCAAGAAAAAGTTGATCCACCCATTTATAATATATTAGTACTAAATTGAATCAGGCTAATTTGTTGACATAGCGCTGGAATCAAAATCAATTAGTAGCAATTCAAAACAACGAGAGGCAATTTACGATCCGATTATGCTCGAAATTAATGACAACTGGCACTATTTTATAGTGGCAGTGATGAAATAATTTTGATTAACCAATAGAGTTATTAATGGAATCTTGATTGGTAACTGATAAGCCAATATATTAAATAAAGGTCTTGTAATGTATGATGATGATGATGATGAAATGAGGGTTTAAATAGCTGTTTATATTAAAATATCTTCGGACAAATGCGTAAGATCGCAAAAATGTATGTAAGTAGTATACAATTGTCAAGCACGACAAATATCTCATAATATATATTAATTTAAGTGGTAAAATGTGCTTTAAAACGCACACCTTGATTTGAAAAAAATATAGAAAAAGAAAACAGTTTGGAATAATATAACCGTATTCGCTTTTAGGTTATAAAAATATTGTGACTTAAAACTTTTGTTACATACCTACCTAATTAATTCCTGTCTTCCTAACGCACGTAATAGCGATTATTTCGTCTTTTGAACGTCAGACGACCGAGGTAATACGTATAATGATTCGACAACATTATACGTATTAGCTTTGTTGGCATTGTCTGACAGTAAACGAAAACTCGCTGACAGCCGAATTTTTCCACAAATGCGCATAAAAAAAAACCTACGAATAGGCTCCACACATTTTCACGCCTATTTCCCAGCGGCCAGAGCGTGTAGTGTTGTCGTTTCCGTCGCACAGCGGACGAATCCGCAATTTCACAGCAACAATAGCAGCATGACATTACGCGACGTGTCACATCGCGTCGTTTTACGCAAATGCGAGTGAGTTGTCATTCTTGGCTTCGAAAATTTGCTGGGTACTGTTGCGCTGTGTGTAATTTTGTTTTAACAAGAATGTGTCACCTTGACATGTTGACATTTATATTCCATGTGAAAAAAATATTTGCAATGCGAATGTTTTTTTTTCTGTGTACCTAAGTATAAGTCGGTGTCTTTGCTGATTGTGATTTTAGTGACTGTTTTTTTTTTGTTACAAGGGCGCATTCAGGTAGTCTCACAAATATCTAAAAATCTGATGTTGGAAATGTAAGTACATAAGATTGCGTGTTCACAATTAAAGTTTTTTTTACTCTATTGATAGATTTACGTCAAGGATACAACTCTACGTGGCTAAGCAGAAAGCTAGTAAATAGGTACTCATTAAGTGATTAATACTAAGTTACACATTAACACGATTTTAAATAAATTAGTAAACAAATTATTTTTAAATGAATTGTGTATGGTACACGTAAAGGAGATGTATAGATTCAACAAACCAATGTTAGGTGACTACATTAATACGCAATTTATTAAATTTAAAGTATACATTTTCCAAGAGATATGTATGCGTAGTCTCCGTACCGAATGTCGATTGCTTGAAATGTCGCGATTCCATTGTTTTTTCGTTATATTTAAATTGCTCCAACACAAGCTCTGAGAAGCACCATTAACTTTGATACAACTTTTATTTCAAAGGGTGCTCAAACAGACTAACAGAGATAACAAACAGGTGGAGACGCAGCCCAACGCAGCTCGGGTGTCATTTCACAAAAGACGTTTGTTTACAATTTACATGTTTACGGGAGAAAGTAAAAATGTCGTAAAAAAACGCGTAAAACATTGTCGAGGGACCTTGATTTTATTCAAACATAAAGTAGCACGAGCTGCTTTTTAAGGTAACGCGCTTGGGAGATATATTATTATTGTGACCGATATCCAATAAGTGACAAAGCTTTATTTTATTAAAGCGGACGGAGCAGACCGAGAAAATGTGTGTGTGTGTGTGTGTGTGAGGAATTTGTGCGTGCGTAGACAGAGAAGAAAGTAAAGACTGGGTGCTAACGAATACCTTTTCGATGGAGATGTGTGTGACGTAGTTAGGCCAGTATAAAACAAAACGAATAAAATAAATGTATGATAAAACTATTAGACAACTAGCGACCCGCCACTGCTTTGCACAGGTGCAATGCTGATAAATATATTAAAAACTGTATCAAAATCCGTTGCGTAGTTTTAAAGATCTAAGCATACATCGGGACAGACAGACAGCGAAGCGACTTTGTTTTATACTATGTAGTGATATTAGTTAGTTATATTAACTTAATCTACTTCGATACTCGAAAGAGCTCACCTCGTGAGCGACATACCCGTACTGCTCAGCTCACATGCTATTCAAATGAGCTAATGCTACATAATCCTCTTCGCTTTACCATTCAGCTACCGATCCCCAATTAGTATGAGCTACTATCGCTATCCGTATCCAGTATCGCTACCATGAGTGTAAAATGACCGCACTTGCTAGCGACTGCGTAACCGATTTGAATAATAATAAATAAATATAAATATTAAGGAAAATCTTATAAGATAGTATAATAAAAATTCTTTTTTGAGTTCTAATCGACTTACTTTTGTTACCTGAGTATCAATAGCCTTTATGCAAGGCCTTCTAATATGCAGTGTGGCCACAAACTGCTAGGTACTTTAAATTTTAAATAATGATAATTTCAAACACCAATTGCAATGAATGCATCTTGATGTGAATGAAATAGGGTTGACATTTAAAAAACAGGACACAACAGATTAAAGACATTTTGTATTTAAAACAGCAATGAGGTAAAACGCCTTTTTAAAATACACCATGTCTTAAATCTGTATGCCGTGTGTTTTATTGTGAACCCTATTCACTTCGATTTACAACGAATTTCTAGTATAAGGGGTTTGCCTTTTTTTGTGTTTAATTTTATGGAACAATTCTGCGGTTTAACGAAGAATAAAGTTTATGGCATTGTTTAAACTAACAAAGCGAAGTAAATTCGAGCATTTCTCAAAACATATATAAATAAAATTTTGTTTGTGATTTCCAATACATTGATTTCAGATTATTTATAATTAAAAAACTATGAGCATAACAGAACCTTAATTATCTAACGTAGCCGTCATCATCCTCCTAGCCTTTGTCCCATTTTTTGAGAATGAATTCTCAATCGGGGTCGGCTATTATACCTAAATCCCAAGATGTGGCGTAGGCACTAGTTTTTCCGCAAGCGACTGCCATCTGACCTTCCAACCCAGAGGGAAATTAAACTAGGCCTTATTGGGCTTAGGTGGTTTCCTCACGATGTTTTCCTTCACCGAAAAGCGAGTGGTAAATATCAAATGACATTCCGTACATAAATTCCGAAAAACTCATTGGTACGGGCCGGGTTCGAACCCGCGACCTCCGGATTGAAAGTCGCATGCCCTAACCACTAGTCTACCACCGCTTCATCTAACGTAGCCGTATCATTGGATATTGCTTACTATCTAATAATTACCCAAACTAAGCAAAGCGTTTACTCTATCATAGAGTAAACGCTTTGCTTAGTTTGGGTAATTATGAGATATGGGTACTAGACGACGGTAATATATAATAATATATACATATATAGATAACATCCATGACCCAGGAACAAATATTCGAGTTCATGATACAAATAAACTGCGCCAACCGCGATGTCAAACCTAAGCCGTCGTATAGAAACAAATCGCACAAATCGGTTACACAGTCCCTAGCTAGTGCGATCATTTTCTACTCATAGTATAGCTCGATACCTCCTACTCCTCCTACTGATACAACTGACATTTTTACGATTTTCGTTTTTTTGCATATTTAGGATCAGAATACTTATAATTATCTACATGCTATAACATTTTCATGACAAAATTACTGCTAGTTTTCGAAATAAAGTGAGGTATACTGATACAACTAACACCGTTTTTTAATTTAGAACATCGTATTCTGAGCTAAGTCACTTGTACCACTGTACGCAGTACACCTATCGTGGAGGGGCGGCGCGGGCGCGTTACAACTGGTACAAGTGACAGTTAGCTCAGTATGCTTGGTGGTCGTCGTTGCGGACATAAGATGTCCCACTATGCGCGAGGGACAGTCGATGCGATAATGTCAATAAAAAATAAAGCAATTATGTTTTTAATTTTATTATTTTCGGGGAAAATGTGAGTTACGCCAAATGTCCGGGTTTTTAAGTCTTTGTCCATAGTCGGCGAATTTAGAGATGGCAGCCCTTGTTACCACTGCTTAGTTGGCACGACAAGCAATCGTAAAATAAAATAGCAAAAAATATGTCGGCAACTTACGTGTAATTAAAAAAATATGTGGATCAACGAACAAATAAAGTAAAAATCTTATCATGAGTTTAAATAAAAAAATAAATACGGGAAAAACAAGCAAAGAAAACAAATAATAAACATGTAAAACAAAAATTACGTTAAATATTAGTGTCTGTAAGGATTTTTTTTTTATAATAAATAAATATTAAGGGACCATCTTACACAAATCGACCCAGTGTCCCAAGCAAAGTAAAGCTTGTACAATTTAGTATACGACGATACATATTTACATAATAATTTATAAAGTACATGTAGAGATAACATCCATGACCAGGAATAAATATTCAAGTTCATCACACACATTTTTGCTGGCGGAAGTTTGAATTTCATTGAAATGTATAATTTGTACAAGGAGTGGTTTGATTCTCCCAAATACGAAGCGCAAGCTTAGTCTGTTCGACAATACCGTGATATTTTCAGTCAAAATATTAAGTTGACGCTTGTCACATTTACGAGAATTTGAAAACACCTACTGAAAAACAAACACCCAAACACTTTGGCACATGGAGGAAAGAGACTTGAAATAAATAGGAAAAAAAAACTCAAACTTAACAAAAAAATGCGACTGCTGTATTCGACCTTCAAAAACCTTGTCATCTCCGGTAATATAAGCGTGTTTTATTACAAACTTAAACTGTATAATTTCACAGCATTTGGGAATGCTACTTTTTAGGTACTGTTGGCATGACTAAATGTCAATTTGACTTAATTAAATGAATACTTCAAGATCTTGTAGATGAATTCAGGTTTTGGTCTGACAATTGTGATGGACAAAATAGGAACCGGAATCTACTATAGGTATATAAATGTTAAAACAGTAATAATGTTGATAATACCGCTGTAACAAAGACAAAAAACACCATTCCCTAAATGCGGGCTGTGATTTTAATTACCTTTTAAATAAACGTAATTTTAGTGTAAATTTGCCTTATTTATTGTCTTTCAAAGGTAATTTGCTTAAATATCCTAAATACCAACCTCTGAACTTACTATATTGGACATAACATACAAAATAACCTTAACAGTATACTGGTACATAACGGATTCATTCAGGCGTATACTGGTACAAGTGACAAATCAGATGAAACTAATCGATTAGATGGATCCAAACACGAGCTTTGTGTTTGTTTATTATCTAATAAATGGTAAATGTCGCATAATAGGCATAATAATACTATAACTATCCATATTCATCTAATCATAGTTTACGACGTATACTGGATCAAGTGGTGGTTGTCTACACAACAATTAATTTTGTAATAGTTAATATGCAGATTTAAGGAAAATATATTCATTAAAAGTATTTGAAAATTTCATTACATTATTTCAACGTATGAGTTAGTTTTGGCACTTTATACCTTTGAACAGCCCTCCTGTAAAATCGTGATTTTGCACTTGTATCAGTATAGGTACGTAGGAGGTATCGAGCTATTCTACGGCTTCTTATTCTCATCCTTTACTATTACGCTAAGTGTGATCAGGAAGGCCTATGCTAGTCGCGTTTATCATGCGACGCGATTAATAAATGACAAAGCATTCGTCACTCTCGCACTCACACATTTGTCAAAAAGTGACGGATGCTTTGTCACTGGATACGCAGGATAATACAAGTCTGCCGGCATTAACGGACGAATAATGGACTGTGACGCAAATTAATGGATTAATCTTGTGATATATTGAAATGGACGTAACTGAAGAGATTTTCAAAGGGTATTTATTACCTTTCGTGTTTGCCTTACGCCTAATTGCACTGAATAATAAGTAGGTACCTATTATTAATAATATTACTAATTAAATTGTAAAATGTAATGTAAGTGTAATGTAAAATGTCAGTTCAGTTCAAATATATTTATTTCTCTAAGATTACAAATCACTTAAGCGAGAAACAAACAATAGGTATTTCGATGTAAAAAATATTCATTATAAGTATTTATGTAATATAAAACCGCTCGTAAAACCGACGGCCGCTGGGGCCATCGAGTTCTTAAGTGGTGACCACGCACCGGACGACGCAGCGTGGACACCCACAAGGTGGACTGATGACCTGGTGAAGGTCGCTGGAGTCCGCTGGATGCTGCGGACCGGTCATGGTGGCGTTCGCTGGGGGAGGCCTATGTCCAGCAGTGGACGTCTTTTGGCTGATGATGATGTATTATATTTAGCAATATTTTTATATTTTATATGATAAGTATTTACTCAACTTTATGTAATGGTAATAAAAAAATTATGTAGTGTTTTTAAATTAAGGGTCAGCTCACACCGAGACGCGACGCGACGCGACGCGACGCGACGATACTGCAAGAGGCCGGTGATTTCGCGCTGCGCCGCGCTGCGCCGCGGGACGCATCGCGGCGTAGCGAGGCGCATCGTAGAATCGTTGGCAGCACGACGCCTCGCTGCGCAGCGAGGCGCCGCGCGGTGCCGCGTCCAACCGCCCCGCAGTCTACCTATTGCAAGCGCATGAGAACGGCGGCCTCAGGCTGCGCCTCGCGGCGTCGCGCTGCGCCGCGCGGCTTCGCGAGGCGCAGCGCCGCTCTTACACGCCGCGCGTACCGGCGATGCACCGCTGCGTCTCGCGACGCCGCGCGTTGCGGCGCGGCGCCGCGAGGCGCAGCGCTGCGTGGCGCAACGTATTATGAATTCTCACGATGAAATGTGTCCCTTTTAATGTAGTAAATAAAGTATAATTTTGAGTCACTCTATTGAAATGTGCGCGCAGCGTCGCGTCGCGTCGCGTCTCGGTGTGAGCTGACCCTAATTTTGTAATTCCATCTTTGTTTATATGTTACTATGTCACTACATTATGGACATTGTATTTAAGTTTAGGGTCAGCTCACACCGAGACGCGACGCGACGCAACGCTGCGCGCACATTTCAATAGAGTGACTCAAAATTATACTTTATTTACTACATTAAAAGGGACACATTTCATCGTGAGAATTCATAATACGTTGCGCCACGCAGCGCTGCGCCTCGCGGCGCCGCGCCGCGCCGCGCGGCGTCGCGAGACGCAGCGGTGCATCGCCGGTACGCGCGGCGTGTAAGGGTCAGCTCACACCGAGACGCGACGCGACGCGACGCTGCGCGCACATTTCAATAGAGGGACTCAAAATTATACTTTATTTACTACATTAAAAGGGACACATTTCATCGTGAGAATTCAAAATACGTTGCGCCACGCAGCGCTGCGCCTCGCGGCGCCGCGCCGCGCCGCGCGGCGTCGCGAGACGCAGCGGTGCATCGCCGGTACGCGCGGCGTGTATGAGCGGCGCTGCGCCTCGCGAAGCCGCGCGACGCAGCGCGACGCCGCGAGGCGCAGCCTGAGGCCGCCGTTCTCATGCGCTTGCAATAGGTAGACTGCGGGGCGGTTGGACGCGGCACCGCGCGGCGCCTCGCTGCGCAGCGAGGCGTCGTGCTGCCAACGATTCTACGATGCGCCTCGCTACGCCGCGATGCGTCTCGCGGCGCCGCGCGGCGCAGCGCGAAATCACCGGCCTCTTCCAGTATCGTCGCGTCGCGTCGCGTCGCGTCGCGTCTCGGTGTGAGCTGACCCTAAGAGCGGCGCTGCGCCTCGCGAAGCCGCGCGGCGCAGCGCGACGCCGCGAGGCGCAGCCTGAGGCCGCCGTTCTCATGCGCTTGCAATAGGTAGACTGCGGGGCGGTTGGACGCGGCACCGCGCGGCGCCTCGCTGCGCAGCGAGGCGTCGTGCTGCCAACGATTCTACGATGCGCCTCGCTACGCCGCGATGCGTCCCGCGGCGCAGCGCGAAATCACCGGCCTCTTGCAGTATCGTCGCGTCGCGTCGCGTCGCGTCGCGTCTCGGTGTGAGCTGACCCTTAGCAAGCGAAAGTAAGAGACAGTTGACAGAAGACATCAACGCGTCGCTAGGTTACCAACCTACATTTATAACTTATTACATTCTTTGTAAAATAGTAAAATATAGCTTATTTGTGAAATGAAATCCCATAGTTTTAAAGACTAGATGTTTTGCTGCATTTTCCATACAATAAGGCATATTTTGAACACTTTATAAGCCAAGTAAGCAGTGGAATATTGCATGTTACTTCGTCAACAGTCGACCGCGAACTAAGAGAGCGTTCGGGGGCGTGGTGAGCGCTTCTTGTTTTGTGAGCTTAAGCTTGGCTCACCCGGGCGCCTTTATAAGCGGGGTCTATAGGTTAAGTGGTCTGTGGCCGGGACCAACCTCGTTGAAATGACTCGCTCTATACAACTTGATATAGATGCCATTGTGCAATGGTCCCATGACAACGGTATTATGTTAAACGCGGAAAAAACCAACCTACTTGTTATACACTCGCCATATATGAAAATACCAGATATGACTTTCCACCTAGTTGCCCATTGTTATCACTGCCTGCATAGTAATCTAGTCAATTGCCAATGTAATCCAATAGATAAAGTAGACTGTGTAACATATTTAGGAGTAAAAATAGATACTAGTTTTTCCTGGTCTCAACATATAGATTACATCTGTGATAAGTTAAGAGTGTTGTTAGGTAAATTTTACCATCTAAGTTATAGAGTTCCTATTGGCACATTAAAATGTTTATACTTTACGTTAGTAGATTCGGTACTAGGGTATGCTCTTGACTGTTATGGTCTCACATTTAAAACTTACTTAGATAAATTAGAATCCCTGCAATTACGATTTTTAAAATTTCTCGTCCCACAAAAGATTAAAAACAACTGTAAAAATGATTACCGAAAATTGTACAAAATTTGTAAAATACTTCCCGTCACCTTAAAGCACAAATACCTCCTGGCTACTAACAACTATGACAGTCGTGAGCTTAACCTATGCAGAACTACCCACGAACATGGCACGAGGTCGGTGTCCACGGGTAAGTTTGATGTGCCTAGAGTTAAAAACTATTACGGAGACAGGACACTAAAAAAACGCCTGCCGTACATTTTTAACAGCTTACCCGAGGACATCCGTCTCGAACAAAATAAACGGATATTTAAAAGAAAATTGAAAAAGCATTTACTAGATACACTACCGTAATCTTTAAAAAATTGATACCGATTTTTTATAAATTGTTCTTTTAGTTAATTAGTTATTGAAAAGTCTTCCTGTAGACAAACTGTCATAACAGTTTCGCAGGGCTTTAGATTATATGTAATCTTTGTTGTAAAATTAATAAAGAAATAAATAAATAGAGGCCTATGTCCAGCAGTGGACTGATGATGATGATGATGGTAGTAATGTGTAAGGTGCACTTTAAATTTCTTTCATATGAACAAGACCGCCCACTAGTAGCCTGTGCGCCGTATTTTACTCAAACAAACAATAAAGTGCAACTCTTTGGCTGCTTCGCGAAACCCCGTAGTGTATTTTTATTCTGTGATAATTATAGCTCGGTAGTAAAAATAAAAATACTATTTGTCGTACTAGTAACATTAACATCTTGAGACTTAATATTATTATCATACATAACTCGTCATATAGGTACTTAACATGTTTATTTTTAATCTCGTCATGAATCAAAACACGGTGGAATATGTACTTAATAAGCAAATGCATTGCATCTCGTCAGTTCGACCGTTAGTTAACATCTTCACGCGCCCGGGAACGTCCGGATATTTCAAGTTATGATAGGTAATAATTTTCGTAACCATACGGTGGACTGATTATCTGGTGAAGGTCGTTGGAATTCGCTGGATACGGGTAGCGACGGGCTATGATGATTTTATTAGTGGGAAGCCTACCTCCAACAACGTTGACGTCTTTTGGTTGATGATGAGGATAATGACAGTGACGGCGATGGCGTTGATAATGACGGTGACGATGATAGTGATGATGGTTATGAAGATGATGGTTATAAGGATGATGGTGATAATGATGGTTATAATGATGATGGTAATGAGGTTTTTTTAATTAATTATTTAATGACAATCGATGCTTAGTTTTTTTTATGTTCAAGAGAATCAAAACGCAAACAATCCTGTGTGCATTCAGAAATAAGCTAAATATCCTGTATCGCCTCAATTCAACCGTTGGCATTGACGCGCGGACGGTGGCGTCCGGATATTACAAGTTATGACGTTTATTTGCGTCCAGTTCAAATTGAAATGGTACCAAATTAAATTACATTTGACTTGGTTTCCCACTCAGCTTCGCTTGTGTGGCAAAACTGTTTGATTTGTCTTTGGGGAAATGCACTATTTTCTTTTCTCCTGCATAATTGTGTCCTTAATAATCGCGTGAGCGAAATCTCCGTTTCAGCGAAAAATTATTCCAAATTGTTTAGTCCAAATTGCTGGATGTTCTGATGTCCGCCTGATCTCGCCTAAAAGTCCAATTTTCAACAGATTCTCTTGAAATTTTGTGAGCAGGTTCGATAATTATACATCCAGCCGTTTCGGTGTAATGAGAGGGTAGAGAAATTTTACCAACAGATGACGCTGTACGGCTTGCGAAACGCTGCTGCATCGCACTGTTAAGATTTTTTCTGAAATAATCATCCCTCTTCATAGAAAACAGATTTTCAATACAATTTTAGAACTAATAGATTAATATATTAACATAATGAATCGAATAGATTAGCAAAATTAGAAAATAAATAGAATTTGGTCTTTAATTTTAACACCACGAGTAGGCACTAGTATTTGAATAAGTAATGAAAAATAATTGTTATTCTGCCACCGTAAATACTTCAAGCAATCCGAGAGAATCCTAACAAAAGTGCGAGAGGTCTTAAATTCAATTGAAAAGATCCGAGCGAGTATAAATATTTGTTAGGTAAACACGGTTGCCCCAAATAAAGTATTGAGAGCCAATTTCTTCGACAGTCAGCTAAGTTAGTTAATCTTGTTTTGGAAGGGTCGGTTACGACGTCGACTGCTGTCACTAACTTATTTTTAATTGACAATTTTGCCGTCTGAATTCCGTTGACGGCAATTTAAATGACAATTCGAAGCTCCGTTTCATTTGTTTTGTAAATTTGTTGCCCGTTTTATTTAACTCTTTAACTCCATAAAATAAGACGTCCCTGCAGATTTCTAAAATATCATCTCGTACTTAAACAAAACACGTTTATTCTAAATCAGATTATTATAATTGTCAACAACTAATAACAGGTTAGGTGTTTGTTTCCTGTAATTATAACTTGGGTCTCTTCAAGGCAAGAGTGAATGGGCTGTTGTTGAACGAGCGACCTACATTCAACCCCGTAGTCACTTAAAACCATAAGATGGCACTGAGGTTAATCGCTGGTCAGTTTGTGGGTAAAAAAGGTTTTGAACTACAAGAACGAGTGATTCATCGATCATGTTTTTTACATTAAAAATCGCTGCGTCCTTATCAATTTTGTCTAAAGGATCTATATATTTCAACGTCTGAAACTGATTTCATCGAATTTCTAGACCATCATGTTTGAGAATTATATATTCAATATAAAGTCAAGTTATTTAATCAAGTCGCTAAGATTTCTAAGTATATGCCACGAGCAGACTCATTTCCGTAATATAGCAAGTTGAAGCTAAGCATATCGTTTCACTCGTAAACTCTACGCCATTAAAATTAATGGTAAGAGTAAAACTTGGAGGTTCTAAGTTGTGAGAGAAAAGTTTGATGGATCTTCGTATGTTAAGGTTATAATTGGAACATATACTTTCATCATTAAGATGTTTTCCGCGCAAATAATCAATGCGTCCTCTTTAATTCGCTTAGATAATATTATCTTCTTTATTATGGTCGAGCAGTCGAGTTCATTCAGGTGGTTTAGTAGCAGCCCATTGCATAATGTTCATCTAATTCAATACTTCTCAATCAGTGGTCCGCGGACGGTACATCACCGCAGGAAGGGAATCTACATTTGGTCCCCGCGAACAACAAAGAAATAAAAGTGGAGACCAATGTCAAGAAAAAGTTAGGAACCACTGCTCTTATCCTTCTGACTAGTTAATGAAAGTAAACGAGTAGAATATAAAAACAAATAAACAAACGCAGTCAACATCAACATAAAATGTCCAACACGACAAAGTCAGAGGCATAATATTTGCTGCGCACTTCAAATTCAGTCGGGTATAGTTAGACTCGGTCAGCTTCATCATGGACAAGTTCTAAGCCGATTGAGGACTGGACCATAGATTAAATAACAGTATAAGCATACATAGAAGGTTCACACTTTTGGTCTTAACAAAACCTGCGTACCTACGATTCAACACGTGAGGACGTCTAGGAAGTAAGGAACATTTACATTCACTCGGAAAACTTTCCACTTGATGTGATACGAAGTGAATTTATATAGATAATTTACTTTTTACAACCAGAAGACTTATAGGAACGGTATGATGGGACCTTTTGCAAACAGTGTTATAATTCATTCATAGTTTAGATATCAATTCTGTAATGAGTAATAATAGAAGTAATCTGTTTTACAAGATGTTGCGCTGGCTGACATACAATGTTCAACCTACACTAGGGCTTTTACATTAAAGTAGGACATACATTGATATTTAAGAAAGATCATCTCGTAAACATATTGTATTATTTTATTTATATTATTTTATTTTCTTTATTGGGGAAAAAACAGACATAGACAAAAACAGTTACATAATATAAAAATAAATCTTATGTTAGGTATAGCGTACATCCTGACACAATTACCACTGAGATTTTATGCAGGTAAATAAGGTGGCATTGCCATTAAAAGAACACTTGATTAACACTATACTAAAACTTAAATGAAAACGTATTATACAAACTTAAGGTAACGTAAAAGTAGAACGAGACAAAAACTAAGTTAAATAATGAGCACGAGACTAGATACTATTCCTGAGTAAATGGATAATTTGAAATTTAGAAAAACAGCTTGGACCATTGTTGTATTACAAAAGTTGGGAAAAGTTAGGAATCTATTAGAAGTTAGAATTCCCAAGTCAGTAAACTAGTAGTAAAAACAAATCCGAGCTCCAATTAACATAAAACATCCTGAAACGCAACTTCGTGAGTAGGTAAATAACGTAGTGTTTGTTAGACACTTCAAATGCAGTTGCATCCAGTTTCGACGTCGGCCGGGTTCATGATGGCTAAGTTCTAAGCCAAATTTTGGCTAGAACACTGAGGGTATCGGAAACAATTGAAGCTTTATGCATTTTGTGATTCTTGTTTTAGCGTGTATCGACGTAAATGAGAACAGCCGGAAATCTGGACATTTGGACATACATAAGCCTTTTCGCTCAAGCTGAAACGGAGACACTTTACTCGCTCCGTCAACGTTGCAAAATGGCTAAAAACCTTTTGGAAAAGATAGGTTAAAATTTGGAAATATTTGTGTCCAAGCTGAATCGCTCGTTTGGGGTAAAGGAAAAAGAAAATGCCTCAAATGACACTTAACGGTGAGATATCACATGAGTTATGGACCGTACAGCCTGAGAAGCGTAGGGTACTAAATAATCGAAGTGAAGCACTCTATCGGAAACGCCCTACCGTGTAGAGACACGGACAGTGTGGAAGTTGATGTGATTAACTATGCTCGTAGATGCGACCTAGCACCATTATAGCACAACGTTAACGCTACACTGGAGCGTTAACGCTAATGGTCAGTGTGCCACCTATAAACTTTGGTATAAGTTAGGTAAACGTAGGAAGTTAGTTAATTTAAAGCTAATTCGTATTTTACGTGGAAAATTAAAAATATAGTAGATTATTCACAAGGAGCTAAAATAAGTCATAATGACACGAAGTAACTCTTTGGACGAGCGTAAAAAGTGGGCTTTGAGAAGCTAAAATTACATACTTTTTGAACAGGAGAAGTGAAAGTTTTTAAATAGGCGAAGGTAAAGTTATTAAGAAGAACCACAGCACATTGTTATTTTTCCTTAATGTTGCTTATATTTACATAGTGACAAACGACTATATATTTACCAAATGTGCGATAGTTATTACAAATTTAATAAATTTCAACTACATTTCCAAATTTTTAGGAATTGGAACTCTCCAAGAACATTTCAGGATATTTTATGCTTGGAAAAGGGTCACAGCCGGTCGAACAACGCGCGGTGCCAGCCGTACAGGGCCCTCCAAAACATACTTTGTCCTCTCATCATGCCAAAACGGCTGGACGAATGTACAAACAAAGGGTATAGCAGGATAGCCTAAGAAAAAGTGCCCCCAGCGTTTTTGGGTCGAAACTATAATCAAACGATGCCTTTTAAGGAGGTAATACCCTCCACAAAGTTTCATCCCTCTGTTACCCCCTGGGGGTGAAAAACACCCGATTAACCCCAAAACTGTTTTATTTATTTTTTCCTAAACTATGAAAGTGACGAATTTCAAATTTTGTACAAATATTAATGAGACTAAAAGCTATATTCAAAAAAAATATGACCCTCCTAACCATTTAAATTCTTGTAAAAAAAAGTAAAAAAAAAAAAAAAACATCCTGTATAACAAGTTCATCTCTTGGTACACACACCATTTTTTTTCCAAATATGAATCAATTTATATTCTACATCATACAAAAGTTTCATCGACCTAGCCCAGAAGGAACAATACGAAATTAATATGAATCGGCTCTTTGGTGCCTACTATTCATTTAACTCCTACTAAGAGCCTTGCATTATTTTTTATTAATAAACAATGGCCTGCAATCGGACCGCTGTTTGTGTCCGATTAAAAAATTTGAAAATCGAACGCGGGCAGTAACGCGGCCGCGTGCAGTGTTTTTAGGGTTCCGTAGTCAACTAGGAACCCTTATAGTTTCGCCATGTCCGTCTGTCTGTCTGTCTGTCTGTCTGTCTGTCTGTCTGTCTGTCTATCTGTCCGCGGCTTAGCTCCGTTATCATTACATTAAAGTACTAGAAAGCTCTAATTTGGTATGAGTATGTGTATGTAAAACGCCGACAAAACGGTAAAAGAAAAATTTTTTTCGGGTACCGCCCGCTTTTACCCCTAAAGAGGGGTGTTTTTTTTTTCGTTTCAACTAGTGTGTGGGGTTTCGTTGAATAGGTATTTTAAAAATAATATGGGTCTCCAAACATAATTTTTTGATAAAGTCAGCAGTTTTGTAAATATTCGCTATAGAAATCCAAAAAATAGCGTCCACCACGTTTCAAAAATTATGGAAAAATTCGTAAAAATTTGACCTCATAAGCACTTCCAATGAAAACTATACTTATTGAATAAAATCGGTCGAGCCGTTTTTGAGTTATCGCAGAATATCATAATTTTCTTGAAAATGACGTAAGTACCGCGCGGTGTCCTTATACTTCGAACGTTACACATGTTAGTTAAGTGCCATACTGTATTAAAACATTCGCTCAATCTGGCGCGAATAATTATCCGATAACTTCAAGAAGGTAATAAGTAATTACAGTTACTTTGGCGTTTACGACCTTTTTATAGAGCTTGAAATCTTTCTCGTAATTGAAACCTCGGGCTTAAAACCGCTATTTTAAGCCCGTCTATTGTGAAAGATGGGCAACTACAGAACCCTACACTGAGCCGGCCCCGACATGGTCTTGGCCGGTTTTGTTTTTAATTATATGGTTGCAGGACCGAGACGTTGCGCATTAAGCATAATATAATGAGTAGTGCATAATAAATAGTACATTCATTTTATTTTCGCAATGTTCCTTCTGGGCTACGTCGATGAAACTTTTGTATGATGTAGAATATAAACTGGTTCATACTTGGAAAAAAAATGGTGTGTGTACCAAGAGCCGAACTTGTTATACAGGTTGATTATTATTTTTTTTACCTTTTTTTACAATAATTTAAATGGTTAGGAGGGTCAAAAGAGGGAATTTGTTCAAAAATGCAAATGGGTTTGACCACTTTGTAGTTTAGTCTTCACCATACAAACAAAGGTTAACATGTTAGGTAATGTATGCGTTGGTATTATGGGATTCACGTAAAATAGTTGCTTTCAATTTCGTAGCGAAGTGGTAATTTATACCGCGCAGAAATAGACAGACAGACAGACGGACATGGCGAAACTATAAGGGTTCCTATTTGACTACGGAACCCTAAAAAACACTGCCCGCGGCCGCGTTACTGCCCGCGTTCGATTTTCAAATTTTTTAATCGGACACAAACAGCGGTCCGATCGCGGCCATTGTTTATTAATAAAAAATAATGCAAGGCTCTCAGTAGGAGTTAAATGAATAGTAGGCACCAAAGAGCCGATTCATATTAATTTCGTAGTGTTCCTTCTGGGCTAGGTCAATGAAACTTTTGTATGATGTAGAATATAAATTGATTCATATTTGGAAAAAAAATGGTGTGTGTACCAAGAGCCGAACTTGTTATACAGGATGATTATTTTTTTTTTTTACTTTTTTTTACAAGAATTTAAATGGTTAGGAAGGTCATATTTTTTTTAAATATAGCTTTTAGTCTCATTAATATTTGTACAAAATTTGAAATTCGTCACTTTCATAGTTTAGGAAAAAATAAATAAAACAGTTTTGGGGTTAATCGGGTGTTTTTCACCCCCAGGGGGTAACAGAGGGATGAAACTTTGTGCAGGGTATTACCTCCTTAAAAGGCATCGTTTGATTATAGTTTCGACCCAAAAACGCTGGGGGCACTTTTTCTTAGGCTATCCTGCTATACCCTTTGGAATTTGAACCAGGGATAGCTGAACACGCAAAGACTTTTTACCCGAAAGTAACGACGGTAAAGAAAAGTGTTTTACGCTGACGAAGGTGCCTTCTACCATAAAATAAATATCAAGAATAGACCAGATAAATGTGACAAATACCAAAAAAACTATTCGAGATATCGATGACAAAGTCCTTGTAGATACGTCTGAGGGCGCCGGTTGACCCCTTTGATAAATAAGGTTTCGCTATCACTGGACAGATGGACTGCAAGGGCAGAGATCGGAAACGGGTCTCGGCAAATAGTTTTCGAGAAATATGTGACCCGGGAAAGGATGGTGGATGAATGGTTTTTGATATATTGTGGGGTTTAATGTGGTCTAATATTTATTTCTGGGTATGCCCAAGATATAAATAATTTCCTGGATTTCACAACTAAGAAGAATTTTCATCAAAATAAATTTATATTTTGTTAGGACGGACTATTTTTTATTAATATCTTTGGTTTTTATGCCGCAAATAAAACATTTAGTTGTTTATCTTTGAATACATATGTTAAGCTACAGACAAAGCCGTGTGATGTATGCAACAAATTTAAATAGTTATTAGTAAAAATTGTTTTGTAAGGCCAGTAAAATTAATCTAAAATCAACATAATATTGTCTCATAAGGGAACTTATTGTTTCAATTCTGCTGCGGATGATAAAAAATTACAATCATCTCATGCGCTTCTCTTGGTAGTCCATCTAACAATTTTAAAAGACTCAAACATTTTTAATTTCAACACTTTTCTGTCGTCTTACTCAAAGTCGTCTTTATCCTACGAGTATACTAGGTTAGAAATTGTACGAACTGGTGGCGAAACTCGATCAGAAGCTAACCGTCTGATTTATGAAATATGCTCTTGAATTTCCTTTTGATGAATTATAACGTTGCTAGCTCTCTAGTGCGCAAATATTTATATGAGTAACTGTACACATTATAATATTACTCATAAGGTAAATAACGAAAAAGGTTGGCTAAGTGAGTAAGAAATTAAGTAAATGTGGGTTACATTAACTTGCTTTTAGTTTTGTGTAAAGAAGACCTAGAGTGGATTTCGGTGTTTGTGCTCTTCGCTGTATTAATAAAGGATTGTGGCTATTTATACTGTTTAATGTAAGTGTCTGTTATTAGTAATACAATTATTTCCTGGCTTTCTTATGTAACCTTTATGAATGGGTTCTTTTCCTCGTTCCAATTTTATTATTTAAGTAACAAGAGGTAAACTGTGAAAATAATTCAAAAGGGGCTTCGCATTTCATTTAGGTGCATGTTCTATGTACATCCTAATAATTGGCGCAGCTATCACTCCATGACACACATACTTTATATTAGACATATCCTTTGGAAACTTTATACATATGGAAAGAAGAAGGCGATTGGAATTAGTGTATTTTTTTATACTTTATCGATATTACTGTGTTTGCACAAAGCAAAATACCAATACCTGACTTAATGCCTTTAGACATTCTTTACCAGCTAACCACTGTTGGCTGTCGGGTTAATTAAGCATGTTCAGATTGTCTCGATACAAGTATCTGAATTTTGGTAGCCGTCGTGGTTTCAAGTAATCTTCAAAGGTCTATTTGGTAATGAAGTTTCCTTATGCCTTGATACCTAATCCCACTTGAATTTGAAACTCAACCTACATTCCGAAACTAAAACGCTTGAATACACGATTTATATAATGCTCGGGGGTATAGAAGTGAATAGAGCTTATGCTCAAAGTAAAATCGAAGCCAGGCCACTATTCTGCCCAAGCAACCGGTGCAGTCCGACGCAATCACTCCGAAGTGGTTCACCTGTGGACCCGCACAATGTAAGCAACGAGTACCGTTTTATCCCGGTAATTCAATGCACATAGTACGTGACATGCCGCTACCACGCTGCATGTTGGAGAGTGACGTGAAGCTACTTCAGGAAATTGTTTAAGAATATTACCTACTGCGATGTAGGTAGTGCATTAGATTATGCTGTTTATTTGCTAGTTTAATTTAATACTTTAGGAAATTTACTTTTTACTACGGGAAAAGTAGCCTATATATGTTTATTCTATCATCCGACGCAATTATATTGAAGTGCTTCACCTGTGGACTTGCACTGTGTAAGCTACGAGTTCGTTTTATCCCTGTAATTCAATGTCCATAGTACGTGGCGTGCCGCTGCCGCTTGAGAGTGGACTGTAGCTACTTTAAGTAGGATATTTCGTAGGAAGATTACTGTGATGCATGAAGCTGTGTAGCTTAACATAAAATGTGATGCGACCATCTATAGGGTGCCCCTGACCGCGAGCAATTTGCTTCTAATGTAACATTAAATACTATACATTATTGTACTGTCATTTTACAAGTGAATGTTCTTGGTAAGGGAGCACCCCATTATTTATTCATTGATCCTTGGTCCCTAGACAAATTTTCTTTCGGAAAATTGGTAGTTTAGTCGGAAAATAAGTCGTTTGGAAAATAAAATAATAATATAAAAGCACAAATCAGCATACCACAAAAAAAAATAGTGGAGATTCGTTGTTTTCAGCACCATGGCTTGGTCATCGAAAAGTTCACGAAGGCTTAATCCTGGAATACTAAATACTACAATAGCCGTGATTCGCCGAAGGCTAAAAATAAGTTTTCGTTGGGTAACTAAAAATTCTCTACAGAAATGAGAGAACAAGTAATATTAGAGACGTTCATAATTATCTGAATTGATTTTTATGGCCAAGGACCAGTTGTTTTTGTTTCAGGCGGTGTTTTTTATATTAGTGCAAGACGAATTGATATTTAAGGATTCGGCAATTGTAAATTTTCTATAGCCAACTAAAAAAAAAAATTATCCATAGCTAAGAGAAATCATCGCAATGCAATTTGTCCATTTTTGAGTTGCGTTTATAAATATAAATTAAATTGGCCTGAAGTTTGTTCGTATTTCCATTTTTTTTATTCTTCTTTTGCGATAATTATTCCGAGCTATATTAATAATGCTTTCTTTTACAGCCTTTGAGCATGGGTTCAATACCACACCACCGGACACCTCGGTATTTATGTAAAGGTGTCTCAAACAATTATAGGTACTCTATAGATTCATTTCATCAAAATTCGTAAGCGTCCTACGTATAGCACATGAATTTCACGTCTTTGGAAATTCCATTAAGGGCTTGAACGTGTCAGGTGACATCCATAATCAGATTAATTCGTCGCCAGATAAATTTCGTGATCACTCGTGATCATTTCTCACACTCGTGTACTCACGCACATTCAGAGATAACATTACTTGAACGGTTTTTTTTTCTAGAAAAGACAGGCGTTTTCGAGTAATCGGAAAATATAGAGGTACATAAAAAAAAAACCCTACAAACTGAGAACCTGCTCCGGTTTTTGAAGTTGATAAAAAACTAGTGCCACCAGCGTGTTGTCTCAAATTATGAACGTTTTGACGCGATAACGTCTTATAAATCGATGAAAACCGGCTGCTCGCACGAAAATGCATGACTCATTGTCACTTTCCGCCTGAGCCGAGCGTACAAGCGAGAGCACGCAAGCGATAGAGAGGCACGATCGGCCTAAGCGTTCGGCTAGTGACGCATCTATCTCTCTTCCACTCCATCGGCTGGCATACGCTGTCACGTAAAATTACCCGACTTTACAGACAAGCAATTTTTTTTGGGTTAGTCTTATTCAGAATTGATGATGAAAAGAATTTTCAAAATGATCCAATGTCCATGAACAATAATAATATAACAACAAGTTAATAAAATTCTCCCATTTAAACTCGGTATTATAAATTATTCTGTCTCTCGGTATTACTCTCCCATGTGGGAGTTGCGCAAATGAAATACAGTTGCATTACTTTCCTCGGTCATGCGCTATGTCATACTCCTAAGACCTAAGTTCATGCTAATTGGACTTAGAAAACCTCATTTTTCATTTTTAGAAACACAGCTATAGGGTAATATTGTGTATAACGCTAAATAAAATAAAAATTCAAGGTGATATTTTATGAAAGCGTATATTTTTTTAAACTCAAGTGTAGGTTTACATCAAAAAAACGTCACTACCTATCCCAACTAGCTTGTTCTTGTGTTGATAAAAACTTACTACACTCTGGAACCGGAGTATCTGCGAATGAGCATGTAATTTGGGTAGCTACCATCTAAAATTTGAATATCTTTTATTCTTTATAGATATCAAATAATCATATTTTTTTCAACATAATCAAATATAGCAGAATAAATATAAATAATAATAATGTTCAAGCTGTAACTAGTGAAACGAAAAAGGATCCATCATCAATGTCCCAAGTCCCAAGTGCCAATAAAATATTCCTTTTGCCGCCTTCTCAGTGCTAATCCGTCTCTTTGTTCCAGGTGGCGCCGTAGGCAGTCAAGGGGTGTCAGTCTCTACTCAGGTAAGCTTATTCTCACAATCACAATACTATGGAGTGTACAAGGGGAGGAGCAGAATCTTATCCAAAAGTGTCCACTGAAAGTCGTTAAATTGGTGGTGCTAGTGTTGCAAAAGGCGAAAGCGGTGGTAGCCTAGTGGTTAGGGCATGCGACTTTCAATCCGGAGGTCGCGGGTTCGAACCCGGCCCGTAGCAATGAGTTTTTCGGAACTTATGTACGGAATGTCATTTGATATTTACCACTCGCTTTTCGGTGAAGGAAAACATCGTGAGGAAACCACCTAAGCCCAATAAGGCCTAGTTTCCCCTCTGGGTTGGAAGGTCAGATGGCAGTCGCTTTCGTAAAAACTAGTACCTACGCCACATCTTGGGATTTAGGTAGCCGACCCCGATTGAGAATTCATTCTCAAAAAATGGGACAAAGGCTAGGAGGATGATGAGTGTTGCAAAAGAGCTAGGCTAGTTTCCTGCTCCTGACAGATCTAATCAGCTACTTTTTATAAAAGTCAAAACGCTGGAATAGTTAGCACGATTTTCAACATTATTCTTGTTTAAAAAAAAACTAATAAGTGAATAAATGAACATATGTATTTATTTCAGGCGACTGCGGACGTCAGGCGACATACCTTAAAACTACCATACATAGAATAGAATAGATTAGAATCATTAATTGCATATCACAATATGAAATACAAAATAATAAAAACATAAGTAACTAAAATAGGTCACATTTTTCAACAGCGACGTGTTACGCGTGTTCGAAGTGTCAGGTGTCTAATGAAAGATCACACAATAATCAATCACGTCTGTCTCCATTGTTTTAAAGTTTTGACAACGCAAAGCAACGAGTTGAAATACCTCTACTCTCCATAAGTTGAGGTTTAATATGGTTCACTAATATGTTGCATAAAATTGATACTCATAAATTCATTTTGTATAATAACCTTCGACAGAAACATCATTTCTCCGAATTTTATTTTGCATAGGTATTCTTTTTCTCATATTGTGAGTTCACATAATTTTTTATATCAGAACATTCATATGGCAGAATATGAATAAGCATAATATTTATATGTCCGAATAGTTATTTCGAAGAAATTTATATCTCATAATATTTATAGTTCGATTCTGTTATGGTCGCAGTTCTAACCTAACCTAACCCATTAAGTTCGGTTTTAACCTAACCTACTTTACTGGCAGCAGTTCGGTTCTGTTGTGGTCACAGTTCTAACCTAACCTAACCCATTAAGTTCGGTTTAACCTAACCTACTTTACTGGCAGCAGTTCGGTTCTATTGTGGTCACAGTTCTAACCTAACCTAAACCATTAATTTCGGTTTTAACCTAACCTACTTTACTGGCAGCAGTTCGGTTCTGTTGTGGTCACGGTTCTAACCTAACCTAACCCATTAAGTTCAGTTTTAACCGAACCTACTTTACTGGCAGCAGTTCGGTTCTGTTGTGGTCGCACTTTTAACCTAACCTAACCCATTTTACTGGTATCAGTTTAGTTTATAATCGCCTAATCTAACCTAAAACCTAAATTAGTTTCCTAGTACTCGTCTATTCCGTAAACTATGTCTTTATGCTGTGCAGTGTTCTGCCATTTAAAATTATGCTAAATTAATAGTATGCTAACTGACAATTATGATACATATATGATTATGCTAAAGAATCATTCGGCTAAAAATGTTTCGGTGATAGCTGCTATGCGAAATGTATTTCGGAGAATCGATATTATGCAAGATAAAGGGAACCAATTATTTACTGCCTTACCGTTGGACACTTTCAAGTATTCTCCTATGAAATATGCCGCTCCTTTCCATACACTCCATACATACCTTCACTCCATTACTACTTACTACTTTCATTAGGTACTGTAAAAGAGAAAAACGGTCCCGGTGTCATCAACAGTCAGCATCAAACAAAGCTGACAATTTTTTTACCAGCATATGTCAAATTGCATACTAAGATATGGTATGTCACATTGCATAATATTCCGAGTTGTAAATCCTCTAAGCGTTGCTTTTAATTCCAAGTGCATGCAAAATGGCTACTCCGATGTTCGAAATTCGACCGTCGTATAATGCTGTCTCACTCCCAATATTGTTTCCTCCCAATCCAAATATTGTTTAACAGGATAACGAGAGGGACGGCACTATACGACGATCGAATTTCGAATATCGGAGTGGCCATTCAGGGATTATCGGAAATCTGTTTGAAACGAGGGCTTTGAATATCAGTTAAAAACTAAACCCGTTTTGCTGCTCGTTGCAATAACGATAATATTTATTCCACACTAGTCTGTACTCCCGTGATACGCTAAAATGTAAAACGCCGTATCTCACTATGAAATCCATATATAGATACGACTTTTTAACGTCGCACGGCAGTGTAGCTAGGCGGAAAAGCGTAGTTTGTGGGAGCCGAGATAAAATATGTAACGTTTTGGTTCATGTATTAATGTTGCTGGGCTTTGAATGTAAAAGGGAAATTTCGAAGCGCCATTTTGAGTTTATTATACCTTCACTGTGACAATATTCTTACTAGTGGTGGGTCGTTGACGGTTTTCGCATCAACGAAACGAAACGTTAACGTAGAAACCGTCAACTAGTTGACAAACTAGTTAATTTGTCAACTAGTTTCTTACGCCATTTCTAAGATATGTGCGTCACACTCGCAAGAAGTTAAATCAACGATGAACGATACAAGCGCTAGCAGCGCTTGCGACATTTCGTTTCGTACGTGAACTCGTTGACGGCGTCAACTAGTCGAAGCGTTCATTCGTAACGTTTCGTTCGTTGACGAATGATAGACGGTTTAATCAACTAGTTTGTTGAATCAACGACCACCACTAATTCTTACATTATCTTCTTTGTCATACGTAACTAAATAACGCCCGCGCACGGTGCACATTTAAAATGCTTTAAATAAAATGCACCTTTCTCGTTGCGTGGTGACGTTTTTCCGTAGGACTTTTCCAGTCTAGAAAGTCATTCACAGTCGTTCAATATAGGTAATAAAACTAAACCAGTAGCTCTGCGAGCTGTCCCTCTCGAGTTTTTTTAGAAATTTCAGAAATTTTACTTTTATACGTTTCTAACCCCTTAGATCTCCTCCATTTTGGATTATATACATACTGTCGAAAGATGTCTGGGGGAGCTTAAATAAATGCAGCGAGAGGTACTTTAATTACTTTATTGCCCGAAGGCTAGATAAAGAATGAATCACATTTTTTCAATTTCTACAATTATTGACGGACGTCATTCGTCCATTCCGAATTTCAAACAATCTTTATTTCTTAAATCAGTGGCCAACCACCGATAGTGAAGTACAACCTTCACAATACCTACTTATCAAACCTCACAATATTTCATGCGAATCGTTTAAGAAATGTGACCTCTAGGCAAGAATAGCCAGAAAGCATCCGGAGATCCAAACATCCGCATGTTTGGATGTTGAAAATTCTTTCGTTTTATTATACATGGTATATTTATTCAAATGTCACGTACCTACATAATATAACTAGGTAAATCGTCCCACAAAACTGTTTTCACAGTTTGACTGTGGGATCCGTGAGTCTATCTATACAATATCATAACAATAGAAAGCTTAATTAATAACAAGATATTGGTATCCATCTGCCAATACCGGTATGTTTCTAGAGCCTGACACCCTCCGCATATCCGCCTGCCTGCGACTCGGAGTGCCAATCTGTGCGCCTCACAGATGCTCTTGCGGCAGCGCGGTCGATACACTGGGACATCATGGCCTCTCTTGCCAAAAAAGTGCAGGCCGCTTCTCGAGACATGCCACTGAACGACATTACCCGCCGTTCTCTTACCACCGTCCACGTGTCGGCGTTTACTGAAGCCATCGGGCATCGCCAGGGACGATGGCAAGAGACCGGACGGGATTGCCCTGGTTCCGTGCTGGCTGGGACGTGTGCTTGTGTGGGATGGCACCTGTGTAGACACACTGGCGCTGTCCCACGTTCACGGAACATCTGGCAGAGCGGGTGTGGCTGCTGAAGCGGCCGAATTACTATATAAAAAGCTCCAAATATAGGGGTTTCGGCCCCGAATACAATTTTGTATTGTTTGGGGTCCCAGTGCCCGCAAGCTTTACAAAGAATTATCCAAAAGGCTTGCAGCGACCACTGGGGACCGAAGAGCTGGCAGCTTCCTCGCGCAACGTATCAGCATAGCTGTTCAGCGAGGAAATGCTGCCAGCATTTCGGTACCATGCCGCAGGGGAGTAATTTTTGAATTTGTTTTAGTTTATTTTAATTTTAGCTTTTTTGTACAAAGTTGTTAGTAGTGTTTAAGTTTTTTATATACTGTTTCTTTGTTTATCCTTTTTTCTTGTTCTTTTGAACATTAAATTCGATTGATTTAGGTATCGGACGAATTCCGTCCGGACATTACGAAAGAAATTTGAGCCAAGCTGAAACGGAGAAGCATCGCTCACGCGTTCAATAATTTTAGTGCAGTTTTGTAGCTCTTTATTGGAAGATAAATCTTGCTTTAAAACTTTAATCTTAGTGCTGTTGAACAGTAGATTTACAGGTGCATAGATTTTTGCAAGTTATTCCTAATAGTTAAGGTCATACTTAAAGCTGCTCGCCATTTCAACATTTCAAAGATCGTAAAATACCTTTTATAGCTATTTCATTTCGGATATAAAATTTGAATCACTGCTGTAAAATTTTATTTCACATACCTATTAAACTTTGGGCATAAATCTCTAACCGTTACCTACAGTCAAAACGTTTGACAGTGCAGTACGTGCTAAATAATGCATTTTGAAATAGATAAAAATGACTTATGCTAAATAATGTCCGGACGTATTGAGAACCTGCTACTTTTTGAAGTCGGTTAAAAGTCAAAATTAACTCGCTTGACAAAGACTCCTATCCGCGACCAACCAGACCAATTTACAGAGCGATTTTATAATGAAATTCCGACCGTAATGTAAACGTAAGGAAAATGTAACTCAAAATGCAAAAAGATTGGAATTGCTGACTTCGTAAATTAATAAGTACTTAGCCAGCAATTGCCTACTTCCCTCGATTTGATAATAAAGGACCTACTATTTATGCTCACGTATAATACTATTTTTGCAATCGTTGCACAATGAAGTTTCTTAAAGCCGAGGACCGCGTTTAGGGCACGAGGCTTGCCGTAGATATTTTAAGACCTAATTGTGTAGCTATTGCATACAATACTTTTTATACGAGCAAAAAGCAGAAAAACATATTTTACTTTAATCGTAATTTCCCACAGTAAATTTTTATTTTTTATTTAACCTTTTTCGGACAACTCAAACTGACCTATTAAAAATGCATGATGGTGATATTCGTGACGGTCATGGCGGATGCCGTGATTGGTTAATCCTTCTGACAAGTAATTTCAACCAATCAGGGAACAGGAGCGTGTTTTTGTTTTATCAATGTTCTCTTTTTGAAATTCATTTGAGTTGAATTGAGAGTTGTCTTATGAATATTAAAGTTCAGTAGCGGGAACCATAGAGTATAGAATTTTAGCACAGGTTTAAAAAGTGCGTTGTACATGTAACATAATTGATATATTACAGCATGCGAGTATAAAAATTTATTTCTTTCTTTTATTCATTTGTTTATTAAGTTAATTAAGCGTTTATGAACTGGTACAATTCCGACTTCATGCAAGTTCCCAATCGCTAGAAAACCGAAATGAACTCGCCTGACAAATAGTCCTATCCGCGATGAGTCTTGCTAATTTACTGCGCGATTTTATAATGAAATTCCAACTGTGACGTAAGGACCGTGGAAAGTGAACCCTTTGTTTCAAGTCTTCAGGTGTCTGCCCTTTTCGTGGGGTACAAGGCATAAGCGATAGACGATTATTTAAACGGCGTTGCATAATATAAGAAATAATGCCGTAAGGCTTTCTTAACCAATTAACCGCTGGAAAAACTAGACATTTAGTTCGGCACTGTAATAACTCTCGATGTTACTGCACTTTAAGTTTGCCTGTCCACAGACAAAGACCTGCGTCTTCGTGAAGCTCAAAATATAGTACATTACTGCAGACGCCGGGAAATAAGGGCTTGCCGGCTGAGTAGGTATAGACGGCCGACCGTAAGGGAGGCCGTCTAGTGATACGAAGCCGGCAAGCCCTTTTCACGGCTAAGGCATGTATAGTGCTTTTCTCAAACATATGCAATGAAATAAAAAAATACACCACTCAAAAAAACATAATTCAGCTGTTCAGCCAGTTCATGAACACAGACGCCATGTTTAAAAAAAGTATTTTTAATTTTCCCTCCAATCCCTCTATATTTTTTTTCTTTAATAAGTCCACGTGTGTAGTGTGCGAATATTAGGGCCATTATACACAACCTGATAATAAGAATCTTAGTTTCTATACTAAGTAAAATAAAGGCAGAGGATTTTTAATATTGTCTATGGTCTCTGGTGACTTACGTATAGACGGTATTTTCAGTTCGTGTGTACTAGGCATTAACACGGATATTGTTGGTCCGATGGCTGAATGGGTAGCTACTAGAAAAAAAATATATATCAGCTGTTCATACACACAGACGCCATGTTTACATTAAAATTAAAAACAAATTACTTCCCGGCTTAGGCCTTCAATTTTGTATGAAATTCCTTTACAGTTCTCTCGAATTGTTCCGCCCGAAACTTGACACTTCGAAGCCTGTTCTAACGCACGTTACGACGATATTTCATTGCATGTTTGAGAAAAGTGTATTTAAATCTGAAGTAAGTATGTAATTGGTCCATTTTACATATCGGCGCTCTGCTTCAGTGGACAGGCAGGATTATAAGACGGATCTTTGGCAATATTTCACTTCATTACGATATTGTTTCGGACAAATATTCATATATGGAAACTACATTTTGTGTTTATTTAATTACCTCCATGTTTCGTGACGGGATAGTATGTCCAAGGTCTCGAAGGGTCTGAATGAAAATTTCAGATTTGTTACAATAATACAATTCAATTGCTCAAAGATTAACTGAAAGAGATCCCTAATAGGGATAAGTTCGCCTTTGTGCATGTAGTACATAACTGGCGTCATTTCTCGCGTTTGTCATTTCTGTTTTACTTACATGTCTGCCCGTCTTGAATTGTACGCATATCAAAATGAAATACATTAATCGCAATGAGACTGAAAATAATATTTTATGCAACAGTTGTATAAGAGGAGTCAAAAAACGCGAGTGGCATACTTATACAACGTTGCATACAATACTTTTTCTGCGACTCGGCATTTAATAAATAAAATGCAAATAAACAACAAAGGAAATAATAACAAATGTTCCTGCTCGGAACCAACAAAATTAAAAAAAAAGTCTATAAGAAACTTTTTTTTATTGACGTCCATGTGTCCAAAAATATGAACTTATACCTAAAGGTATACGTTCACTATACTTACTACATCCATGCACAGATAGAAGATAAAACTTTTTTTAGTTGTCAACAATGCCGTACAATAAGTTTTTTTTTAATGCAAATTGTGTGAATGCATCTGTTTATTTTGTAATCTGTGGTACTAAGAAATGCTTTTTTGGCGACATTATTACATCGTTTAGCAGTGTTTTTTGGGCAATAGAGTAGACCTTTGCAGACTTTCATTATTTATGTCTTTATATTTAAATGACAGAAAATAGTACTGGAGTAGAAAAAATAATTACGGTTACTTTGAATAGAATATATCGACCAAGTAGACATAATAATACATATTACATAATAACGGTGTTGTGGTCTTCAGACTCAGTTTATCACTTGGACCAAGATCAACTCCTTGAAGTTGTGCTCAGTCAGTCGTGCATTCATTTTCTCTCAGAAATAATTATTACCCTCCGTTATTTTAATTACTCAACCGTTTTATTTAAATTAAAACCCGAAGTTTATTATTTATGTTTACGCCTAATGGACGGAATTAAGATTAGAGATGAATTAGATTGATAAAGGTATTAAGTGCTGGTGTTTATCTAAATGTTATTCAGCGGAAGCAAACAATGGGTAAATTGTTACACAAAATTATATTAACGCTAGTTACAATACTTTTATTAAGTATTGTAATTTATTAATAAATGTAATATGCTGTGCATAACTGCTCTGTTTTTAACGCCCGACGAAAAAAGAGAGGTGTTACAAGTTTTACGACATCCTAGGCCGTAAGTGGGATTTTCTGCCCGGGAAGAAGAAAATCTCACTTCCAGGCCAAGGCAAGAGGTAAAACTTTACATAAACCACGGGCGGTAGTTCCTAAAGCCCCAGATTGCATATTTATGCCCCTCGTCTTCGGTTCGTGCCACAAACACCTGCGATCTGGGAAATTCACGAATTCACCGCCCTAGGTAGGTAATGTACTATAACATGTGTATCTGTGTGTCTGTCTGTGGCATTGTAGCTCCCAAACCAATCTCCCAGCTCCCAGACAAGACCAATTAGAGCGTGTGCTTTTTAGGGTTCCGTACCCAAAGTGTAAAAACGGGACCCTATTACTGAGAGTCTCAGTCTGAGACTTCGGTGCGCGACAGCGGTGTATTTCTGTTGGCGTTATAACAACAAACACTAAAAATGGAATAAAACAAATATTTAAGTGGGCTTCTCATACAACAAACGGTTCTCATTTGTATCCGGCGCCATACCAATGTACATAACTGACAGATTCAACAAGTGCCAATCTTTCGTAGCCCGGCTAGTTAAGATGGGATAACTGTTAGTGCGGAACCCTCGGTGTGCGAATCCGACTCGCACTAGGCCGGTTTCTTGATGTTTATCTCACCTAATAAGTAAAACAGCACGAGCTAAATCATTTTAAATGGTATCCACTCAACACGCCTGATGGTAATATTTGTCTTATCACATTTTCCTATTTCAAATGTGAGGCAACTTTTATTCCAACTGCCACAAGTACTTTTATCTCACGAGCGCGGGTGAGCCATGTTTGTGTGAGTAGATGTACATGCACATTGGCTCTGTGTGGGTGAGCCGGCACTGAGCGCTCCCGAGCTCACCCACACAGAGCCAATGTGCATGTACTCTACTCACACAAACATGGCTCACCCGCGCTCGTGAGATAAAAGTACTGTAACTGGTTACCTATAAAACTCTAAATGCAGGGAACAATTTATATTTCCGTTGCAATTTCTGATATGCATTCCGCATAAAAATGATACCTTGTTGCACAAGGCTTTAACTGAATATTTTTAATATCCCTATAAGGATTCCACTGCGGTTTAGCGAATTGTAGTTTTCTTTTTGAAGCATTTATGTATTTTGACGACGGTTTATGTACGTTGGCGCAGTTTGTGGTCCACCGGGGTCAAATCCCGGCCAGGGCAAATGTTTGTGTGATGAACTCGAATATTCGTGCTTGTATAGTGTATATTTGTATATATAAGTAGATATTATCGTCTTCTAGTACACATAACATAAGCCTTCTTGAGCTTAATCTAGTCCCACTTTGTGGGAGATCACATGTCGATGTCGTCCCAAAGCTCATGAAGGCTTGTTTTATGGGTACTAGAAGTCTATATGTATATACTATATATATATATATCTATATATAACCGATAAGGCACTCGATTTGTTGTAAAATGATTCATAAACTGCTTCGTAAATAGTAGACAGGGCTCTTATTTATGAAGTTTTAAACAGATATTTCGAGCGAGATTTGCGAGTTTGTCTCATAAATTCAGTCTTCTGCTCGTATTGTTTCGTAGTCAAGTTAAGTTGGATTCAACCCAACTTTTATTCCGAGAATATCGCCTGACTTAAGAGGAAAGATCACTACCCTAAGGCATGCAAGAAGCAACTGGTTGAAAAATTCAATAGCTTTCGCATCAGGTTCAGTGGTCCAATAGGTAGGACGCCCGTGTTGGCTAGGAAAGCCGTTGGAGACGCGGGTTCGAACCCTGCCTGAACCATTAAACTTTTCAAATTTTTCGCTTCATCCGAAACATTTGATTAAAGGGGCTTCTAAACGGGCCATGTTTGCTGCAATTTGTGGCCGGTCATTATTTGCATCTTGCTTTTTTTTTTTTATGTCATAGGGGGCAAACGAGTAAACGTATCGCCTGATGGAAAGCGATTACCGTCGCCCATAAACAACTGCAACACCAGAGGAGTCACAAGTGCTTGCCTACCCGGAGGACGAAGATAGAATGCCTCTATGCTAGTAATTTCACCGGCTATCTTACCCCCACACCGGAACACAACAATGCGAACATTGCTGTTTGGCGGTGGGTTAGCAGGCAAGACGGTAGTAACAATCCGGACGGACCCTGCACGAGGTCCTACTACTCCAAAAAATTGCTCTAGCGTAGGGTGTCACAGAGGGACGGCCATAGTTGCCGGCCACAAATTGCAGTAAAATATGGCCCGTACATTAGTAGACGTTACTGCTTTAATAAAAATAAATAGGAAATACCACAATTTTTTTCATACAAATCGAGGTTTCGTTCTCGTCTTTTTTCTATTCCAAAAATTAAACAATCTTTACGAAATTTTAGGAACGGAATGGGAAGGAAAAGGCGTCTGATTTTGGCCAAAATTCCGCCGCAAACGGCCGTCTTGTACACAAATTTTATAATCATTTGCACAAAAATCGGCCCGACACAGAACATTTCCTTCTTATTCAGTTTCTAATATATCGCGAAGTTTGGTTAAGTTTTGGATGACGAAACAGAAAACGAAACCTCGATTTGTATAAGTCAGTTACGTTATATTTGTACCTCACTTCCATTATACGCCATAGTTACCAGGTGCAAACTTAACGTAAACTCATAGTCTGGAAAAAGGAGCAGTGATATATCCTCTTAAGAAGCAGTGCAGTACGACGAGTTGGTAACAAGTACCTACATATGTATATCTATAAGGTAGCTATAATAGTGACGACTTGATGAGCTTTTTTGTAGATAAATCCATCCATATCCATACTTCCATACTTAATCCATACTAATATTATAAATGCGAAAGTGTATCTGTCTGTCTATCTGTCTGTTACCTCTTCACGCTTAAACCGCTGAACCGACTTAGATGAAATTTGGTATGGAGATAGTTTGAGACCCGGGAAAGGACATAGGATACTTTTCATCCCGAATAAATTTAGTGTTCCCGTGGGATGAGCGGGTAACACCGCGGGGCACAGCTAGTATTATAAATGCGAAAGTGTGTCTGTCTGTCTGTTACCTCTTCACCCTTAAACAGCTGAATCGATTTTGATGAAATTTGGCATAGAGATAGTTTAAGATACGAGGAAGGACATAGGATAGTTTTCATCCTGGAAATTATACCTAAAAAAATTTAAAAATGAGTGAACATTTCTATTGGGGTGCGGTGAGCCTGTAGGAAATGTAATTATTAGACCAAAAGCACAATTGCTCTTACATTTGCTTAGGCGCTTTTAATAATCCCTTTTATCAAGTTCCACGCGTACGTAGTCGCGGGCAAAAGCTAGTTGTAGATAAATTGTTCGACTCAGTGACCTAATAACATCTGGTGCATGGCTCCATGCTTTGCCGTCTCCTCAGTTGGGTACACACTGCTTGATAACGACTCGCTAAGAATAGCAGTGGCCCTAAGACTGGGAACCAAGGTATGTGAGCCGCATTGCTGCATTTGTGGAGTTATGGTGGAGGAAAATGGACACCATGGCTTAAGTTGCCAGAGATGTGCAGGGCGTTTTTCGCGCCATCATTCTATTAACGAAATTGTCCGCCAAGCCATGGTGTCCGTTAACATCCCCTGTCTCCATATCTCGAACGGATGGCAAAAGACCGGACGGACTTACGTTGGTTACATGGCTTTTTTTTTTTTTTTTTACTTTTTGGCTTGCGGGCCCGAAGGGACCCTTTGCACTGCTGTGGACAGTCGCGGCGGTTCCATGGCAGCGAGGGCGTTGTCTTTTATGAGATGCAACGTGCGTTAGCACGTTTGCTCCGTCCCATTTGAGGCAAACCGCGAGCACAGTATAATAAAGAGTACTAACGTACAGTATGGACACTCCCTGCCTCCCGCCGAAAGTGCCGCCCACCCGCGCTCGGTTACCTCGCAGTTACCGGCTGGCAAGGACGCGACGACGCGGTGCGCAGAGCGGAGGCCACGTATAATATTCAAATATTAAACAAATACTTTTGTAATGGGCGTGTGTTGTGCTGTGTACGGTTGTTTAAGCTCTATAAACAACAAAAATAAAAGAAAGTTCTACAGATTGCCATTGGATGAATCAAGGCAAGTACATACCCAGTTATTTTCAAAGTGTTTTATGTTTTAGTAGAAAACCAACTTACAATAGGTACTTATGTTTAGTATTTGTTTTGCCCTAGGTATCCGTTTTCGACCTAAACCTATCAGATCACACTGAAAACAACACAATATATATATGAAAAAAAAAAACATTTTTTGAACTTAGGTAATATTTTGGTGGCCTGAATTTCCTTACAAAAATTGAATTTGTATAAATCGAGCTTAGATACCCACCTTACAGCGTAATATGATTCTTATTTCTTCCTAATTCGCGCAATGAGTTTTTAGTCATTGAGGTTATCGAATTTGAACGCGGGCGGAATTAGAAATCGTAGTTTAACATTAGTTTAATTATATTATAAGCACACAAAATTAATTCGACGCCGCTATTACAAGGTCATCTCATATTGCTGCACATTGTGTTCCCGACTCGTGCGTTCAAAATGGCGGCAACCCTAGCATGTCTTATCTCACTCACACAAGCATGGTACCTACTCGTTCACCTACACGAGCTTAGACTGTGTGCGAAGCAACGCGTTTCTTTCATACATTTGATCGCCATTGTCCGAGGTGTGCCGCGAGGTTGGCGGGTTCAGCGGCGGAAACAGCCGCTAAGATGAAACACGCCAAGTACGCAGCCTTAGAGTCGATGTACGATTTCGTACCCGTCGCTGTGGAAACGGCTGGACCTTGAGGTAGTGAGGCTCGCGAGCTTTTTAGGGATTTAGGGCGGCGATTGAGAGAGAGGGGCAACGATCCTCGCTCTGGGTCATGGTTGGTTCAGCAAGTCTCCATTGTCATTCAGCGGGGCAATGCTGCTAGCATAATGGGGACTTTTGGACCGAATATGGCCCTGAGAGGAGTTTTAAGAGATTAAGTTTTCCTTTATTTCATGTCATTTGATTCTGACGAAGCTTGTTGCGGATATACTTTGTGAATTGCATGCATTATTTTTAATTGAAGAAGCATGTGGTGGTTTCTTTTTTTGTTCATAGGTGTCGGTTATATTATCAATAAACCTAATAACTACATTTTTTTTATTATCTTCAACATATGATATAACTCCGTAACAAAATATAACGATAACATGAACATGAATGCCCGGAAACATTTTCCGCTAACTTTTTGACTTATGATTTTGTTTGACATTGGTTTACGTCATGTTAAAAGCGGAACACTACACTCCAAGATAAGGGTTTTATCCCTATGTCGGGAGGAAATTCGATTCTGTTGCGTCGGGATTCTCGCAAGTATGACATGGGATATAATTGAGAGGAAAAGATTGACAAAAGAAAGCAGACATGGAAATATTGAACGACTGTTATTACTTTTTAGGGTTCCGTAGTCAACTAGGAACCCTTATAGTTTCGCCATGTCCGTCTGTCCGTCTGTCCGTCCGTCCGCGGCTTAGCTCCGTGATCATTAGTATTAGAAAGCTGAAATTTGGCATGAGTAAATATGTGTATGTATCACGCCGACAAAACGGTAAAATAAAAACAAACAAAATAATTTTTTTTCGGGCACCTCTTGAACAGCTAAAGTGGGGGTGAATTTTTTTTTTCGTTTCAACCCTAGTGTCGTTGAATAGGTCTATTAAAAATAAAGGTGTAAATAAAAAAAATTGTGTCCCCCCCCCTCTAACTTTTCAACCACGGGTCAAAGAATATGGGAAAATTCATGAAAATGAGGCCTTATAAGTACTTCCAATGAAAACTATATTGAACAAAATCGATCAATCCGTTTTTGAGTTATCGCTAAATTTCATAATTTTCTTTAAAAGGACGTAAGTTGACTTCCAGAAGGTAATAAGTAATTACAGTTACTTTGGCGTTTACAACCTTTTTATGGAACTTGAAATATTTCTCGTAACTTAAACCTCGGGCTTAAAACCGCTGTTTTAAGCCCGTCTCTTGTGAAGGATGAGCAACTACGGAACCCTACACTGAGCGTGGCCCAACATGCTCTTGGCCGGTTTTTTATTATAAATAACCGACTTAAACTGGATTGAGGGACAAAGTGAACTTTGCCGTTGGTAAACTGTTGTCTTGTTCCGTCTGATAGGTCGCGGTTGGTTTACCCTCGATTTCTCCAAGATCCCAATTGGACTAAATAAAAAGTATATCTTTCCAAGTAGAAATAAAGATATCGCTTCAGTTGCTTTTGACTATTACACTTACAATAAAAAAGCTTGCCGACGAACTATAAGCCTCTGATCAAAATTCATAAGTAGCATATAATATAGACTAACAAGAGTCGAGTGTGTGTGTGTAACAAGCCAGTGGCAGCCAAGGCCCAAGGATATTGGCGTTACAAACAGCTTTCATATGGCAATGAGCATCCGTCATATATTTGCATTGTTAAACGTCAGAAGCGATCTGTCAAGGATTTGTCATTAACAAAATTTCAAACATTGTTTACCGGAATGCTGCTCAATCCTTCGTTCTCGAAATAAATACTGAATCATGTTGCAAAAAACTTGATCCCCATCCCTGTGAACAGTTTTATGGCTTTATTATGCAAAAAAATACTGGAATCTTTCGGAATATTTAGTCCTGTTTCCTCTTTGTTTACATCAGTGACTTTCACCAAATTTCAACGTCAGTTACCAAAAATTTGACGTTACCAGTAAGATAAATTAGTTACACTAAGAATCCTCCATATGGCGTAGGCTGAAACACACCTTGATGGGCTATACTTATTACCCTGTTTAATGATTATAATAATGTGTGATGTTGACTCGACGATCATTGTCCCGATAGTCGTTTCGGCGAACGGTCTTATAACGAAGAGTCTTGACAAACATTTTAAGAGACTCACTAGATGGCTTGATCAAGGGCGGTACAGAAAGCGGTACTCCTGGACATGGCGCTCATTGTCAGGAGGTTCCTCTCTCTGCAGCCCTAATCACCAGTAGCCTGGGCCACGCCCCGCTGCCGGCGGCACCCTAGTTAGGTTTTTTATAATGTGTTTATATATTTTGTAATTTCTTTATTGTATTTTACTTTTGATATAAATAAATAAAGGAGATAATAATATTATCTATATGTTGGTGTTTTGTACGTCTTGACATAACTATACATACTGAGTATAAGGTAACTTTTAGTAAATAACCTTTCAGTTCAACAAAAACATTTTCCAGTGAACTAAAGCGCATCAGAGTCTGACTCGAAGTGGAAAGTTAGTAAAAGAGCTCGTACGAAACTTTTCCAGTTTTGCAACTTTCAATAATTCCAAACCTGCAGTTGATAGCGCCTTTTCAGTTCAGTGGCACGTTTTATAGTGAACTGGAGCAAAATAATGACGAATGTGTATAATGCTGATGCTGATAAAAAATTGTGCGTGGAGGCCCTCCGCGCGAAAGAAGTGAAACTTCGTAATGTCGAAATGAAAGGGGTAGAAATTGTAATTTCAAAAGAGCAAACCTAACAATCAATTGATATTCACAACAGACGTACCTTGACATAACCTTAAATCCATCGCATTGTCCGTGGGATTGTTGCGTTGAACGTGTAACGCAACAGTGCTTTCCTACCCCCTCCACGGTAGCGTTAAACGTTTAACGCAACCTTGTTGGAAGTCGCATTAGAAGTTTCACTTCAAAAAAAACCATGTAGACAATATTTTTCAAGATGTCAATAAATCCAACTTTTTATTGGGGTCAAATGTCAATATGCGACAGAGTGTTATAAGAAACAGAAATTATACTGTCACAGTTCGACATTCCTTCGGACCGCTGAGAATGTTCCATACAAATGGCTATCGGGACGTAACGTCCTTTCCCCAAAAGATAACAATACGAACGACACAATTCCCACTTACACAAAATAAAACACTATAGAAAGTTCTCTCTTCTGAATTTCGTATAAGTCACCTGATTATTATATTTTATTCGTTGTTTGTGTATAATGCGACATAATTGGTCGAGTAAGCAGAATCTAAATTTTCTAATGGCATGTATCCGAAATACACTACCTGTCTACGTTTGCGATATGCTTAAAGTCTGTAAATGCTAACTTGTAACAACGTACGTCAAATACCAAAAATATTATAGATTCATCGCTCAAATTATTATATCGCCAATAATATAATATTGGCGATATAATAATTTGAGCGATGAATCTATAATATTTTTTATTAATATAATATTGGCGATATAATAATTTGAGCGATGAATCTATAATATTTTTGGTATTTGACGTACGTTGTTACAAGTTAGCATTTACATAATATCGGCGATATAATAATTTGAGCGATGAATCTATAATATTTTTGGTATCTGACGTACGTTGTTACAAGTTAGCATTTACAGACTTTAAGCATATCGCAAACGTAGACAGGTAGTGTATTTCGGATACATGCCATTAGAAACTTCAAATTTAAGTGCAGCTGTTCACTTTACGGAGCGGATTGTAGATTTATTGCAACTTATTTCCAGCATCACAAGTTGCAAAGAGTTTGCTCCATTCTAAATACGCCGGTTGTCGGCGTGTTCTCAGAGCCCTGTAATAGAATTTAAAAAAGCTATCAGTACGTTTCCACTCCGTTGATGAAACAGATACGATCTCCATTTTATTTGCGTGCCGCGGCGCGCAGCGATCTCGGCAAAGAATATCAGTGACAAAAGACCAGCCATATTTATAAAAAAAACCGCCCAAGTGCGAGTCGGACTCGCGCACCGAGGGTTTCATAAAACTAAATAATTTCAACTTTTTTGTTTTCTGTATTTGTTGTTATGGCGTTAACAAAAATACATCATCTGTGAAATTTTCAAATGTCTGTCACGGTTCAGATATAGCCTGGTAACAGACGGACAGACAGACAGACGGAAGGACAGTAGAGACTTAGTAATAGGGTCCCGTTTTTACCCCTTTGGGTACGGAACCCTAAAAAAATTGGTAGTTGACTGCAAAGAACTGCAGTTTATGATATGATATGATATGATAATTATGATATGTTTATTCAGAAACAATATTATATTGCTGTTCACATAAGTGTGCGGAAACCAGATCCAGATACAAACCAGATCAGGCCGCTTATTGCAATCAATGTACAGTACCTACTTACTACGGACTGCATGATTGTACTCGTAGTTATACTTTTATACACCTACTGCAACTTCAACGAACATATTTTTACGAGTTTAGGGCGTGGCCACATGTCCACGACACGGCGTCGTAAACGTAAAACGACACGGTGTCGCGTCGGAGCGCGACACATTATCCACCGTGCGAATATACGTTGCCGCGTCGTGAAAACACACGACACGGCGTCGTAAACGTAAAACGACGCTGTGTCGCGTCGGAGCGCGACACATTATCCACCGTGCGAATATACGTTGCCGCGTCGTGAAAACACATGCTGCACCGGGCACCGCAGGTCGCGCCGCGCGCCGGGCAGATTAACTTTGCTGTGTTGAGTAGATGCACGGTGCGGTGCCACGTTCGATTACGACGCCGCAGCTTCTCGTACATGTTCAAAATATTTTGCGATCAGTTTTCAATTCGACATGGATCCTATCACACGTATTCTGCTCTTGTTGCTTTTAAGAAGAAGCATGAAGAAAAAGCAGAAGAAACGAAAATGTTGGATAAATCCATATCTTTCTATTATGAACCATGATGGCAGTCATTTCAAAAGGAAGTACGAGGCTTTAAAAATAAGTGATCACAAGTTTTATGATTATTTTAGAATGTCTGTGTCAAGTCTTGAAGAACTATTATGGAAAATATCGCCTCGTTTAAAAAGGCAAAAGGTATTTAGGAAACCAGTTCGACCTCTGGAGATGTTGGGATTAACAATAAGGTAAGAATTACGTATATTCGCACGGTGGATAATGTGTCACGCTCCGACGCGACACAGCGTCGTTTTACGTTTACGACGCCGTGTCATGGACATGTGGCCACGCCCTTAGTCGTTTTTTGCTCAATATTTGAATCGTAATAACTTTTGAGCCGTAAAAGTTATATGCGTAAGACATTTTCGCAAAGTGATGTTTTAATCACTTTAAGAACAAGCAATACAAATTAAATTCAATTTTAACCTTATCGGCGTAGTTTACATAAATGTAACAGGCGGTACAGAAATGTTATCTTCGTACGCGACTTAGACTCAACCTTAGTCGGTTGGTATTTATTTTATTGTGCTCTTCATGAAATGATTCCTACCTAATTGGCCTCTCCATTGCAACTATATATTCTTTGACCCGCGACTAAATCGCGGAATTATGCGATAGAATAGGAAATTTCTGGTTAGAGTGCCATTCCATATTCCATGTGAACGTATATAACGAAGTTGGATTCAGGTCGCACAGGTCACTTGTTTTGACATGCTACGAGTATATGCAGAGCAAAGTGTGTATAAATGTTGTCGTACCTATTACGTTATTTTTGTCTATAACGTGTTTGTAGACTGGTTTAGTAGGTTGGTTAAAAATCTAATAAATTTCACACTATGCGCAACTATCAAAGGAATTTAAAATGTAATTGATAAAGCACACGATGACTTTGTTTTCGGCGTAACAAAAATACGAACATCATTGTAATAAATATAGATTTAACATTATTATATTACAGCCATGGAACGCAGTATTCTGGGCGTAAAACTAACTGACAGAATCAAGAACACAGTACTGCGTTCCAAAACGCTGGTAGCTGATGTAGCCCATGCAGCCGCAAAGCTGAAATGGGACTGCGCCGGACACGTAATTCGCATCCCGGACGACCTGTGGGCTAAAGTTACCACCGAGTGGGTCCCACAAAACAGCATCCGGCGTCGTGGTAGACCTCGTAGGAGGTGGCGAGACGAACTTGACGCCTTTAACCGAGAGTGGTGGGAGATTGCTCGGGACACGGACGCGTGGAAGAATGAAAGGGAGGCCTTTTCCAAGCAGTGGGACAATATAGGCTCTTAAATAAAAAAATAAATGCAATATGATTACACTCAATGGAACATATGTTTTGCAATCAAGGTCGCGGGATTATAATTATGTTCATATTAAAATTACTATTACGAAACCCGTGGTTTTGCACGGGCCATGCCGATCACTGATTATGATACACTACTGGTAACACAGAAACGGATTGTCAGAGTTAACCAATCATAGATGTCATCAATGGCGCCATACCATACAATCTCTAAACGAAAGTGTCTAAACGTTGGATCACGAGTCGTTTTTTGTCGACTTATTATCGAGGAACAAAGCTGGTTCGCTATGGTTTATCGGATGTGTTGACTTTTAGCTGGAAAATGCTTCTGGATTTTTTATTTCTATTGTTACCGCCCAAAACCCATTGCGATATTTGATATTCGACCCGAGTCGTAGGTGTGTTTTTATTTGTAATGGTTCTGTTTTAAAGAACGTACACTACGAAGGTGCTACCAACTGGTGTCGCCAATCAGATTTTTTGACATCGACATTGATAGTGCTGTACCCTTACCATGACTTAACGCGACCGTACTCACTAGCGACAGCGTAAACAATTTGTATAGTCGACTGTCATGCTGAAATGTTGGTCGCACTATACTTGGAATTGACGTGTATAGTGCTGTGCCCTCTATAGTTCGCGTACATTTCCTATAAAGCTTCTATATCGTAAGTCAATATTACTGGAACCGTAATAGGTAACCATCTTACGTCGTGTGTTACGATGGACACCATTAAACCATTACTGACTTTTTTGATATCGCTGATGGCAAACAAGCATGGGCCGGCCTTAAAGTTTGCAACCATGAATGGCGAACCTGTTTACTTCCCTGCAACCACCTGGGAAGAACTCGGCTCGTTCCACATTAGGAGCGTTCGATATTTTTGCGAAGTTTAGTAGTTGGTGTTTACCGAGCGATCGAAGCATCTCCGTTTCAGTTTGGCCAGCTATGTCCAATTGTCCAGTGGTCTGGTTTTCCTCGCCTACAGGTCGCATTTCTCAACCGATTCTCTTAAAATTTTGTGAGAATGTTTGAGAACTATTATAGTTTTTTTTATTCATTCAGTTTTTGGAAAAAATCCAAAATGGCGGCGATGTAGGGTTGAGATTTCAGCTCACAGAGCCACTAGTTTAAATATCAATTTACTTGCAAAGATATTTACCTTCCTTATGATTACTACATAGAGAGTAAACACATTTAAGTTTTGCATTAGGTAACGCACGATAGACATGATAGATACCTACTATTGAATACCGACTCTGTTGCTATGGAAATAAAACTCAATCCCCAACAACGATGTAGTATCGTGCAATTACCTCCCAGCTCGAGAGGGTCAAATTAGTGGACTGTCTCGTTAATCTTTTGTAATTTGTAATAAAAAGAAATTTAGGAGCTGGAAAATTACGTAGTAATACAGGATTTACCAGCACGTATTAAAAGTGGTAAAATACCTACTAATTATTGAAGATGAAATTCGACTTCGAAGGTCCTTTCTATTCGGTCGGGTGTCCTCATCTGCGCTAGGTGGATCTGTTTTAAGAAGTCTGTTCTGATAATTGAGCTCATTTGAATTAAAATTATTTATATCTGACTACTCCAGTTCGATGACGCAGTAGGCATACTTAAGACAGATTTAATAAAATGCACTGACGTTTTTTCGAAAATTCTGGAGGGAGACTTTTTTTATTTTTAATATATTAATCGGTTCATTTTTTACTGAGATAAAATGTCTATATAGGAATAAATACATTTAGACCACTCTAATAGTAAAAAAATACTGTCAAAGTTTGACATTCTTATGGAGCGCTGAAAACGCTCCATACAAATTGCGAGCGTGCCGTGACGTCCACCCCTAAAAAGGTAACAAAAATTATATGTTTTGAAAAATAACTAAATAGGTGGCGTCCGGAAATAATCACTAGATTAAGTTAAATAAGTCAGAAATCTTTTCAACGCTACTCTTTACCTACAGTTTGGTTTCGTAGAAATACCATTGAAATCAACTATTTTTAACCGACTTCAAAAAAGGAGGGGGTTGTATGTTTTTTTTTACCTCATAACTCCGTCATTTATGAGTCGATTTGGAAAATTATTTTTAAGTTCATGAATAGACATCTCAAGGTTGGTCCCATAAAATTTTGGTGAAGATCGGATGACGAGATCCATGAGGAATCAAAGGAATTCCTGAAATTTTATAGGCACTCATAATATTTTTCATATATTTTCTAAAATTATTTAAGTATTTGCATATGGTAGTCATCATCTTCCAATGCTGAACTGATGATGGAAGGTTAGGAACGGTTAGGAGTTAGGAGATAATTCAAACGAGATGCATGCCTTCAAGACCTCCCTGATCACCCCGCCATAAGTATTTTATATGAATCACTAAAAAGCGAAAAAATAAAAAAATTACAAAAAAGGAACCGACTTCAGTAAAACTAAAAAGCCAAAAATAACTAATAAAAACATTTTTTGTTAAAAACAATTTTTCCACCATTTTTTTTAATTACGCTTACACGGGACTCTGGTCCGGCCCAGAGATAGTGTCGCTAAAAACAGCTTTAATCAGCATACGTCATACCTATATGTGCATTATTAAACGTCACTAGCGATTTGTCATTAACCATATTCATAACATTGTTTACCAGAATGCTGCTTCAAGCCTTCGTTCTTCTTAGAAATGCATACTGAATCCTATTGAAAATAACTTGACTTTCATCACTGTGGATAATTTTGGCTTTATTATACAACAATTACGTGAAATTTGCGGAATATTTAGTCATGATTCGTCTTTGTTTACTTACATTAGTGACATTCAACGTCAGTTACCAAAAATTTGTCGTTGCCAGTAAAATAAATTACTACTTAACACTAAAAATCCGCAATATGGTGTGGGTTGAAAAAACCTTGTGTAAAAACATAGAAATCGGAAGCTAGTTTCTACCCCATAAGAATGAAGTTAAGGGGGCGATCAATTTGATCTATCTCGGCATTGATTGGGAAACCATTATTTATTACGATATATCGCAATTAAATTTTATTATTCGAATGCAGCCTTAAAAAGGGTATTTTTTCAATTCAGTTTAACTTGTAACACTAAAAATAATTTAGTTATCAGATGCCAGCAACCCCGTTTTAAAGGACAAGCCTCGAAACGGTACACTAATTAGTTTTCACGTTGTCTTCACTTAATTCCCAGGAGGGGTTCGGTATTTATATCTTTTATCAGGTATTTTAGACACGATGTTCCTAATAAAACAAATTTTAGGTGAAATATTATCTCAAACTGGGTAATTATGATTTTACGCCGTGGGTTGGTTGTTTGACGGTGAGGATAGTTTATTTTGGTGTAGTGATCTACGAGTAAATCTAAATAATTGACGGAGGTATTCTATAATGTATTTAATAAATAATTTGCCCTTTATTTATCAAGGTTTAGGATTTGCTTTAGACGTTATTTTTGTACACGGGACTCGTTTTGAAGATCATGAATAAATAGTACATTACGTACGTACAAGCCGGCAAGCCCTTTTCACGGCTAAGGCATGCATGTCATAGTGCTTTTCTCAAACATATGCAATGAAATAAAATATACACCACAAAAAAATTATAATCCAGCGGTTTAGCCTGCCCACAAACACAGACGCCACGCGTAAAAAAAAAGTTACGTCTGAGCCTGCACCTTCAGTTTTGTATGAAATACTCTTAAAGTTCTCTCGAGTTTTTCCGCCCGAAACGTGATATTTCGAAGCATGTTACAACGCACGTTATAGCTAAGCGTCCACAGGCCGGCATCGCACGCATCAAACGCATCGCACGTATCGGATTTTGGTATGCTTTGTATAGAAACTCATACAAGGGCGTCCACAGATCCGCGCCGTACGCATCACCCATCGGCAATACCGACACCGATGCTCCGAGCGGCAACTTTTACGATGCGTGCCGATGACGTCGTCCGATCTCTTCTTGCATGTGATGTGGATCCAGATAATTAATCTGCTTGAAGCGATCCGTCCGCTGCGTACGATGCGGGCCTGTGGACGCTTAGCTTATGACGACATTTTCATTGCATGTTTGAGAAAATGATATACAGCACTTTTACTTGTACGCTGTAGAACTGTCGGTTGCCTGTGCAAAAAGTTCTCAAGTGGTGACCACGTATATAGCTGTTGGAGGCAGGTATCGCAGGCACTTTCTAATGTTAGAGAGGAGGCCTTTGTCCCGTAGTGAGTGTCAATTCAGTTCACTTTTACTAGCTTAAGTGTATATGCGTTTTATAGCAAAACAACTGTTAAAATAAAACTAAAAGTGACTTATCGTACAGATGAATTTCCTTCCGTTTTTTTTACTTCAGCGGCGTATTTTTACGTTGCATGACGTAGATTTTCACGTCACGATACTATTCAAAGCAGTATACTATTCTATGGAACAATGTTACGATATGAGTATAAATATTCACAACGACAAATATGGTGGGTTTTGGTTTGTGTGGGAGTACCACGACTTATGAGTGAGGGCTAAATCAGCCCTGATATAGTTCAAGTCAAGTCTAAAATTGGCCAAAGAGGCATCGTTCACTCAGTTACCAATCGTTCAATCATAACCATAACACACAAAAATACTAACTGTACAATTCCCTAGTAGCACACAAGCAGCATAAGCGCTTATATACAACTCTTATACAGCTTACAGAGTTACACAGTCTGTTTGGTACTTGGGTTGCCATATTAATAGTCCGTTTTATGAATAGTAACTGTAATCGGTATGATTTTCTGCGCTGTTACTTTCATCCTTTTCTTTCACGTGAAATCAAATGTTAAGCGTCTCGTTCGTTTGTGTGTAGTTTACTGCCATCGTAATGTTAATAACCTAACTGTTTTATCACAGTTTTGTAATAATTTCTCAATAATATAATCCATTGGAACTCCGCTCATAAAGCTAGCTTTCACATTACCATCAAAATAATAAAATGTAAGTGTCTAATCCTGGATCTGAATTCGCCATTTCTTAACGATATTATGTTCGACATCTCGCCACTATATTGCTGACTACTTTACTACGCTCCTAGTGGTTACTTTGTAGAACTACTATTCTTGATACAAATCGTTTACGCTACCGCTAGTGAGTACGGTCAAGCTAACTCATGGTAAGGGTAGAACACAATAAAGTCTCGTCCCGTTTATTGCCTCTCAAAGTAGGTAAGAACAAATGTTGGGAACTAGAGCAATAATTGCAAGCCTGCTTGCAAGTTCGGTCATTTCCATTTCAGATTGAGTTCCATTGGAAGAAGTTTTCGAGGAAGCTTTGATGCCATAGAAATTGAAGTCCAGTAAGGGAATTTATTTTGAATTGTTTTATTCTTCAATTGCATAACTAATCAGTTTGTTGTCAAGTTGGCGGCAATTTGTGGGGCACAGTCGAGTTCAATTTATGAGCAAAAATTTGATCATAAATATGTCAACTCGCTTCTATTGTTAACGGCATAGAATCACATAACAGAATAAAATATGAAAGAAGGTTACAAAAGTCGCCTGCGAGCTGTATTTTATTGGTTGCTTGTGTAAAATGTGACGCAAAGTGTGGTGGTGCAGCCAATCGACGCTTACACCTCTAGAACAACTGTGTCACGCCACACTTTCTCGCGCGAGGAATAATACCTGTCTCCTTCTTCACAGTACTGTAAGAGAGTGACGGGCGATGGTACGTTGCGCGACAAGTCGCGAATCCAAGTTGTGCTAGACGGGCAGTCCCGCTACGAACGCGCGCCGATTTCGTCCGAATAAAATCAGAAAGCTAACGTTTAAGATTACGTCTCTACTGATTAAAACATTTTTACTGTGCTTCAACTATTACATTCAACTTGATTGTGCTAGTAAAAGCAATTCAGTTCAGACACTTGTATCTACTTAAGTAGTTCAATGTTTGAATTCAATGTTGATTGCAATGCTTTTGTGCCGTAGGTCTTTAAATGCGTGGTTTTTAATAACATTCTTAAACACAAACGAATTTTAGGTAATGTTAATTATGTTTTATAAATCACCCGAAAAAAACTACTTAGATATATTGACGACGCGGCTGGCGCAGTGGTTAAGCAACTGCCTACTGAGCCGGCGGTTCTGGGTTCGAATCCCGGCAAGGGCAAATATTTGTGTGATGAGCTCGAATATTTGTGCCTGGGTCATGGATGTTATTTGTATTTAAGTATGTATTTTTCTATATAAGTATGTTTATCGTCGTCTAGTGTCCATAACACAAGCCTACTTATAGAGCTTACTGTGAGACTAGATTGATTTGTGTGAGGTTGTCCGATATTTATTTATTTATTAATTAAAGAAAAATAAATAAACCATGTCCAGCTACAACTTTCACGTAAAGACTTTTATCCACAATATTACTTATAATTTTCACAACTTCATAATATATAGGTACAGTACGTGAGCTCTTAGATTGGAATTCGGGTTTGAAAGAAATCGGAGAGGTCCTTATCTTGATCACGTAAGAGCGAGCGAGAGAGTATAAAACTCGAATCACGTTCTGTCAGCTCACGACTGTACAGGGTAGGTGCAAACATTTCAGGATTTACCATTCGAGATACATATACCGTGCACTGGAATGATGCATGCTGCCCTAGGCTCCCATTTGCCCCAGGCATCTGAGTCATGTGTATGTGTCATGTATATCTGACAGCTGCGTTCTGGAAACCCCGTATAAAACAACAAGTCGTCATTGACATCGTCTGAAGCCAAATAACACCCCCTAAAGCAGAACCCCTACTGGATTATTTTTAAATACACGATAAATAATAATCTAAAATTTATTTATATAGTAGATAGGACAAACAAGTGTCAATGACGTATAATAGAACGTTTTCCAAAAAAGCTGTTCTTTTTTAGTTTTTTTTTAGGTTCATCTTACTCAGATTTGCTTGTACATCCGAACCTCATACTTACAAGAAAAAGAGTGTCTCAAATGTTCTCCCCAGATCGTCTCTTTTATGTATGAATGTTTTTTTTTATTATTCTATGAACGTGACGCACTGGAAAAATATGTAGGTGTACAACATTGTGGGACACTTTTTTTTCTTGTATGAGGTTCGAATGGTCTGAAAAGCATAAAAAATTACTATTTTCTGACTAAAGAACATTTCAAGTGCAATAAACAAAATGCTCAATGTCGTTTCCAAATACCAAGGCAGAGTTCAGACTTAACACAAATCGATTTTATATCAGTGCAAATCTTCAATTATGAAAGTCAGTTCAATTTATTCTTAAAGTGCCTTTGTGATACCTAGCTCTCCCAGGGCTTAATGTTCTTCAACTTAAATGACTTTTCCTGATGGCATCTGCAAGTATTTGTATTTGCATAGAACATTCATATTGAATAAACGGTTGAATTTATACTGTGATTTCATGTCTTTAAAGGAGGACTAAGTATTCAATTGCTGCTGCGTTTTTAATATATTTTATGGTCTTCATAAGGAAGATTATTATTAATAGTACAATACAATACACTACAAAATGCTTTATTGCACACCAAAATAAGTTTACAAATTAAACACATATATAATACCTACACATATGTAATTAAATATTTGATGTTGAGAAGAGGTCATTTAAAAATAAATAGACACAATATCAGAATATTTGTTTTATCACAGCGTGCGATTGTTTACTTTGCAAAAATAATGCTAGCACTTCGCATATAGCCAAGTGATTTATTAATTAAATAAAACATACTAATATTATAAAGGCGAATACGGAGTTTCAATATAATTTTAAAATAGTTTAGAAGCTTACTTTAAAAGTTAATTGTAGGATACGGTTAGCAGTTAATTTATTATTAAAGTAAACATAGTGGGTAATGTTTTTCTGGAGTAAAAACAATGATCGCTTCAATTTAGGCCTCTTGGAGTGTTCGGATTTGAATAAAAGCCTTTTGTTCGGTTCATTTAAATATGAAACGCTTCAGGTTATTTGGTTAACATTACGAAATGGCCACTTTTATTAACTTCATCCAAGCTGATAAAATATTTATACAAAGTTAGAAAATATACTCTGGTATTTTATGAATAGTATCTAGGAATTTGTAAACTTTTTAATTTAGACATCACCTTTTTTTCCAACAGGACACACAACCAATGATATAGGTCAACGAAGCCTCTTGAATAAAACTATAAAAAAAAGCTAAATGTTTTAAGAAAAAAAGAATTGAATTAGGCTGTTTGAAAGTCCCTTAACCCATACATACATATAATACAGTCATGAAAATTAAATACATATTCGTGGTCATGAGAAGATTAAATTTGCCCCTACAAGCAAATTGCCGTTAGATAAAAAAATAGTATGGGTGAATATACGAGTACATATAAAAAGTTAATTAATACAAATGATAAAGGGTCTATCGCGATATTGCTTATTTACCTGCACTATCTAACGTTTCGGCATCGCCGTGGTGTCATATGTTTGTACTGGTGAATCAGCGACAGACCCGTTATAAATTGTGTTAATTATTGCACAAACATCTAGCATCTAGCGTATAAAGTGTAAAATTATTAAAACTATCGTGAGACATCTCCTATAACCATAAAAACGATTTAAACTCACGATCAGGAACGGCCCGACATGTTTCGAACTCATACGTAGCTCTTCTGCTAGGCGACTCGCAGCTCACTCTAGCATCCCGTAGCAGCCCGGATAGCTGTCCCTGATGAAGAACTCCATATGAGTTCGAAACATGTCGGACTGTTCCTGACAATTTTTACGTGAGTGTTTATAATTAGCATAAAAGTGTCATATAGAAGGCATATAGAAGGTAGTTGCCACAAAAATATTTTTTATAAAAACTTTTTTTTTTCGTAGGCTGACATAGCACATTCGGCCAAAGGCTACGAGTCAGAGGATGAGAACGCGGGCAGAAAGCGGCATAAGGCCAACGACGATCGGCCAGCCAGCAAGACCACCATGTACTCCAAGCAGGTAAAACCACCAGAAAAAAAGAGACCCGACTCTCTTTCCTTCCCTTCCACGCGTTAAATCAGGGCGCTTTCGAGTGTCAAGCGCCAAACGTTCGATCACCATTAGATGTTTTCCAAAAAAAATGCCGAATCCCGGTTTTTTTAAGAAATTGAAGTTTTTCGTTTCTGCCTGCCCAGAATCGATAGCATTTTCAGTGTGAAGAATATACAGTGTCCCAAAATTTGTATGGAAATTTTAGTTTCCACTACGTAACGCACGTGCAAATCAATAAAGTTCATAGATATTCAAACGTGACGTAATGGAATGGACTTTAGGACACTTATTTTTCTTCGCATTGAAAATGCTATCGATTCTGAGTAAGATGAATCCAAAAACGCCAAGTTCTGGATGAAACAGGGACTCAGGTCCTGTTTTGGAAAACGCCCAGATATCAGTTATCTCTCAGAACTATCGCCTTTGAACTGTCATTAAAACGAGATAAATTAAAACGAGATAAGCTGCAAGTGATATATCTCATCTCAAAATACGAAGACGATAATGATTGTTAAAAATGCTATAGGTTGACAAGATTCAACCTGTCTTTGACGCAAATCAAACACGCTGTAAGCACACGTGTCCTCACCCATCACTCCATCTATGTAGAACCACTCCATGTATGTGTTCGGTACAAAGATAGCTTGGATATCCAAAGTAGTCCAGTCGTTTGTCGGATACAAACCCTGCATCGCGCTATTGAGATTTTAACCTAACATTATCATATCTCCCAAAAGACAATTTATTTTCAAGTATAGATTTTTTTTTTTTGTTTTGTTTTGACATGAAATAACAAATTTTGTGCGGTCACGGAATGACTAAATAATTTAGACTGACGAAATAATCTTCATTTACATAAACTACTAACGTGAAGTGTCAACTTATGCTGCTCGAATTGCAAAGATCGCATTTGATCATTATGTAGGTCTAGCAGGCCAAATACATGACATCATCACAACAAAAAAAAACACCGAAACGAACACGAAAACAACTTTTATATAAGTACACTATATTACATAAATAAAAAAAACTATATATACATTTTGCCGGTTCCGATATACCTGAGAAATGTTTCAGGATTATTTGGCCTGCGGCCATCTCATAGTACACTCGAATTTGCGTACTGATTTCACTCGAATCGAAACCCAATGCTATTCTAAGAGCTGACTATACACAGACCCGAAGGCTATTCTAAGAGCTGACGATACAAAATACAAGTTAGTAGCTATCTATGTACAGACACTGGCCATGTGAGCTGCAAGCCGTATCCATTTTCAAAGGTTAGAGAGCAAATTGATCCATCTCATCCGTCATCTTCATTGTCTTGTTCAGCTTTCTCTTAATTCGACGGCGCATTGCGATATGACCATTTTTGTAATTGAAATTGAAATAATTTCATTTATTTCAGGCAACTGTCGCTGATAAATACCTTAAAAACTAACATACATAAGTAGTTTTACAAAAGTAACTGAACAACTAGGTCATATTAAATTTCTTCTGCAATATCTCGACTTCATCACAGTCATATAATTGTCAAAATCTACATAATATGTTCTCAGAGTAAACAAAAATGTCAGTGACAAGTTGACACTTTAAAGGAGACTTGGCATGGAATTTTGCTTCTATGTATAAGGGTAAAAAAATATCGTACCTACATTTTAATTAATTTATTGAAAAATATGCTAAGAACTTGTAAAGTTTGAGGTTGTATCAAAAACACACGCTGTTTATGTAAACACTTCATTGTTTACAACAACTGCTACTATAGAACCTTGTCATAATGACAATGATATAACATTTCAAGCGGCTTTCATATTGACGTTCAATGTGACAAGGTACGAAATGGCCTAGAAATCAAATTGGTTGACTGGTTGACTGTACATTCATCATTCAAGGATGTACCTTTATTATTACTTATTTTTATTCAGGAATTCCGGGAGCAGTACTGCATCAACAACAAACAACTGGATCTGCTGGAATTGGAAAAGTCCAAGAAGGACCGATTTCTTGGATGCCTCTCACAGTACCACATCGAGAGCCCCTGCTCAAGAGCCAATCGGTGAGTTGATTCTACGATTATGATCAATACTTATTAAACCATTGATACAAAGATCAAAGCAAAAAGAAAAATTTACCTTAGTAACGTGGCGGAAGAGAATCGAACCTCTGAATTGCGTGTTAACCTGCCCACCACGCACAAAAGTGAAGCTAAAGGCCTTATTCCTTTTAAAATGCTGATTGTTTTAGACATTTTCTCTATGATCAAACATGTTTCTTAACATATTATTAATGTTACTACCTAGAACAGGGCTATTGGGATTTATTGGTATATATTTGAAACCTACAGTTTGAATTTCTCATTGATAATTTTTGTTTCAAAAACTGCTCGAAATTGACAAAATTCACGCGAAAATTTAGTTTTTAACTTATTTACGACAGCACGCAATGAAAGCATGAAATAGCTATGTTACTACCTAGAAAGCGGGGAAAAGTATTATTCACTTCAAAAAGTTGGTTGAAATTATCAATATATTTGTCATAATATAAAAAATATTTTTTTAAAAGGAATAAGGCCTCTTAACTGAGATACAGATTTCAACTCAGGTAATTGGTCGATTCGGCATGTCTCCGCTCCGCTCCGCTTTAGTGAAGACGCACCCTAACCTTTAAAATTGTTGCTTATCAGGTAGGTTATCTGGCGTTACGGTGGTAAGAGGGTAACACGCTGGATCGGTAATCCATAGGTACCTACCAGATTCGATTCCCGATCCCTTTCCCATGTTAGCGCATTTCAATTTTTCTTTGTGCTTTGATCTTTGTATCAATGGTTTAATATAAAAAAAATGTGGTACCCACATAAAAAAGACATGTTTCATAAATTTATCAATTACTAGCTTTTACCCGCGACTACGTCCGCGTGGAACTTGGAAGTGTGGAAGCAACCTCGTACAACACGATAGATATCCACCTAATCACCTTAATTAATAAAAGGGATTATTAAAAGCGCCTAAGCAAATGTAAGAGCAATTGTGCTTTTGGTCTATTAATTACATTTCCCACAGGGTCATCAATGTCATCGTGAATTACTTACTCACTTTTCAATATTTTTAAGGATAATTTCCAGGATGAAAACTATCCTATGTCCTTCCTCGGATCTTAAACTATCTCCATGCCTTTCCAAATCGATTCAGCGGTTTAAGCGTGGAGAGGTAACAGACAGACAGACACACTTTCGCATTTATAATATTAAAATAAAAAATAAAAATAAAAATAAAAATCATTTATTTTCAGACAGAGAAGTCCATAGTTTGTTAGTATTTACAACTATATTCTATGTTAGTAACAAGACAGTAACACAAACACAAATGCACGTAGGTAACAGTAACAGACCTTCATGTCATTTTAGCCAACATATCAAACTGCACATTTTCTAACGTGCAGTTCGATATATCGGCCAAGAATGACCGAGTCAAACCGGTCAGCTATCATCTTCAGGATACTGTTGGCGCTCCCCCGTATACGATGTACTACAGACGCAGTTTTTTTGCGTATTATGGCATAAAAATCGTCCATGTTAGCATCCGCAAACATGCCAGACGCACTACAGTATCGATTTATTATTATGGATTTATTTTACTAGTCTTTATTAAACTTGCAATGTTTGTATTTAGGTATATGCATGTATGTTCGAATACCTACGTATCAATTTGTTGTACTTGCGTTTCTTCGATAACAATGCAACAATATGAAGAGATAAATTGGAGTAGGAGGATGGCCATACAAATTCCTTTACTAAACTAGATAATATTACGCCCATCGTGTTTGGGATCATTTGATTCTAGTCTTAACTAGAAAAACAACGTTTGTGCCGAGAAAATAGGACAGTCTGCTATTTGTAAAAAACTAAAAACTAAAACTAACTGTAAAAAAAACAGTCAAAGTCAATAAAAAAAGTGTAAAAACAATAGTTTAGTAACAATATATTTTTAAACTGTGACCTTGAAATTATTTTCAATTAGCGACGCCGTAGATTTTTGAAACACGGTTGCCACCAAAATCCCAACCTTTTATACAAAATACTCAACTAATACTAATACTAACCTAACGTAACATTTCTAATAGCTTTGTATGAAACTCAATTAAGATTTTGAACCATTGATTTAAGAGCAAAACACAAAGAAAATGTGCCTAGCGGAAGATAGCTGGATGGGTTGGGTGGTGGATGGTGGAGTAGCTGACACGTTGGACCGATGATTTAGAGCTCCCGAGTTCGATTCCCGGTTTCTTCCGCCAGGCGTTTAATTTTTTGACGTGACAACGTCTTAAATTAGGTTGCGGCTTGGAGTCACTCATGAAAAAGTGTAACGCCCGCTCACGTCTGTTACGAGGGCCGGTTGTCCCGCTAAAACTCGAGAACGGCTGAACCGATTTGGCTAATTTTAGTATTGAAATATTCGTGGAAGTCAAGGGAAGGTTTAAACGGTGAGAAAATATTGAATAAATGAGTGGAAAATAATAAAAATGATAATTTTATATTCCCATACAAATACAAACTGTTCGTACTTACCTGTCAAACATATGATGTTTGTTCCGTCGGTTCGGTATTTTTAGAATAATTACATGTAGATCTAGACTAAATAAGGGTTTGGAATCGACAACATACATGCATAATAGTCTGATTATCGCATATTTAGATTTAAAACATGTAAAATAATGACACTATAATGACATTAATGACACATGTGATGGGTGCGTTCAGAAAGTAACACTTAAAATGATGTTGAGGAAATAGGCTAGTTGACTCATGTCAAATTGTAATAAACTAATGTTTGTTCCGTATAGTATTTAGCAAAGGAAACCTAAATATATATTTTTCAATTCATAAAAGTGAAAGATGGCTGAAAAAATTTAATTTGAAAATATGGTTTTTAATCTGTATTTTGAAATACTTAAAACGCTGTCCGCCATTTTCGCTTATGATAGTGACGTCATTGGTCATGTAAACAAAACTGAAAGTCTACTTTGACGACTTCGAATAGTGCCGTCCCTCTCGATCTCCTGTCAAAGTATATTGGAGTGTGCGGAATGGCATTATACGACGGTCGAATTTCGAATATTTACAGGTAATACTACGACACGCCACAGATTAGCGAAAGGGAAAAATGGCGGACGGCGTTTTTGACTGTTTATGAAATTTCTAATTTTCAATTGATAAAATTTAGCTTTCTAGCTTTCAGAAAAATACAAGACATTTTTTTTAGAGCTAGTAAGATCATTATTAACCATTTCCAATATATTTCGAAACTGGGTCAACTAGCCTATTGTGAATGGATATGATACAAATAAATATTCTACCGAGAAAAAGACGTTGTCACGTAAAATCTTCCTTCGCCCGTAAAACCGACTTTACAGGCAACCATTTTTATTTGTACTTAGATCTTTTAATCTATAGAATTGTGGTGATTAAACATGTAATGTGGTGAGCTGAAATTAATCTATTAAGATAAGTAATTATATGAATACTTACCTACAATACACATTCTTTTCTTATTGAATTATACCTACATACTTAACTACTTCAAAAACAAATAATATCAAGGGTTTTCGAAACACAATACCGAAGCTAATTATAAATATTTACCCGATCCCCACTTGAAGGAAAGCCTTCGAAGTTTCAACAGAAATTAGTTTCGAGTATAAATTAGGGGTCACCCACTGGTCAAAAGAAAATGGCAAACTCTTGGGGTTGCTCATATTATATTACATATACTTACGTATGAAATAAATGAAAATCTTAAAGGTTATATTGGTAGTAATTATGCTGGTCTGGTTGCAAAAATTTATTCACAACAGGTATTTTTTTACCAACGTTTCAAAACGGAGCAGATTGTCGTTCCTTTTTTGTTCGAGAGGGTCTAGTTTCTAGATGGTCCATTGTCATGGTTACTTAGGATCTAATAATGGGATCCTGAATAAATCTAGGGAACTTTTCAATAATATAGGCACACTTGCCGTGATTTAGGTTTTTCTAGGGTAATAAAAAAAAAAATCGGAAAGCATAATTTCGCTTCACTGACGGCGCTGTAAAATAATTATTGATGTATTAAGTATACTCACTTAAGAGTAGATACATAGTTGGATATTCTATCGCATTTTTGTTGTAAACGTTAGTGTTACAGACTCTTCACAAGCCAAAGGCCGTTTTCCTCAATAACGCTCCACATAAACTAACTAGCCAAAAGACTCACATAAACTTTTATGCCACTTTGCGAAAATGCCTCTGAAGTGTACTTTCGTACCTAATCTCTCTCGATTAGCTCGTATTTATGAAACGCTCCGACTGAGGCAGCAAAAATATTAATCGTGTAAGCACTTTTAATGTAGGGAATTTGAGTGCGCCCTAATAAATCTACTAAATACGCCCCTTAGCCATCATCGTTATCGTGTAGTCGTATGATACACGTTTTTTTTTTAAGAATTTTATTTAGTTTTTACTTTCTGGGTCTGCAATATAATATAACAATTGTCAAAATTTAATATTTCTAACAGGTGGAATAAAGAGATTGAGAGAGCTTTGCGTCGTGTAGACTCTAAAAAAATATGTATAGAAATATAAGATAGGTAATACATAAAATAACCGAAATCTACAACAAGCTAGCTTTCTATATAATATTACCTATGTAGATTGTAGTTGTGGTCTTCCAATCCGCGAAAAAAATAAGCTGTCAATAATATCAAGCTCAATGTCATTCGTTTCTTTTTTTTTTATTAGACTCCAGACTACAGTAACCTTTCCATTGTGACGAAAACATTGAGGTACACTAACGTCCTTTTTCTAAGCGGAATACGGAAAAGTAATAAAATCGTAGTCTTAAATATGAAATTTTGTAAATTTTGCACGCCAACAAGATAACTAATACAAGGAAATCATAAAGTAAACAATGATAGACAATAGGCTGTAATCAAATCTTGCAAATTAAATATAACCCACGTCTTGCAGATTTTCTATTGAACTGAAAATTTGAATACTTATGTAAATCGGATGACAATGTTATATTATTATAAATAAATATAAATAAATAAATATCAGACAACCTCACACAAATCGATCTAGTCCCAAATTAAGCTCAAGAAGGTTTGTGTTATGGGTACTAGACGACGATATATATACTTATATAGATAAATATATACTTAACTACATAGAACAACCATGACCCAAGCACAAATATTCGAGTTCATCACACAAATATTTGCCCTGGCCGGGATTCGAACCTGGGACCGCCGGCTCAGTAGGTAGGTATCTATAAACCGAGCCAACCGCGTCGTCGTCGTGTAGTAAAAATAAATATCGGACAACCTTACATAAATCGACCTAGCCCCAAAGTAAGCTCTAGCAGGCTTGTGCTATGGGCAGTAGACGAAAATAGACATTATATATACTGAAAATGCATGAATCGGAACAAAATATTCGAGTTATTCGCACAAATTCTTGAGCTTAATTCGGGACTAGATCGAATTGTGTGAGGTTGTCTAATATTTATTTATTATTTAAATATTTATCCATGCCGGGATTCGAACCTGGGACCGTCAGGTCAGTAGGCTGCACTAACACTGCGCCAACCGCTTCGTCAAACGCGTCGTCATATATAAGTAGTAAACTAATCGGGTTATCACCGCACCGCAGCGCCGCATCCCGCTGCGAAGTGCGGACAATCGAAAATCGGCCGCACGAATATGCGGACTCAGTGTGTTGTACCATGCCGTTTTTGTATACAAATCAAGATTCTACAGTACAAATTAAACCGCAGTTCATACTTGGCAGCAAGAAGCGACGGCAGTGTGATAGTGATACTAATAACCACTTAAAGGTTCTTGAGATACTTGTGAGTTGTGATAGGTTTTCAATATCGCACGATTACAGTATGTCTTTGTCCTTCGCACGTATAAACGTAGAAAATATTTTTCCTTTGTTTCTAAAGAGTCATTGACCTCGGAGAAAACGTAGTGTTTTTCATTTAAGTGGTAATAGTGAAATATTGGTGCGTGCTTAGAATATAATATTGTTCAGTCCTGAGAATTTTGTTAAGAGAAAATTTAGACTATTCTTAATACTATTTTACGAACAATCTAGACTATTCTTAATACAATTTTGCCTGCAATCTACACGCGTACTTTAACAATTTATTAACAAATAAATTCACCACGCCTAAACGGCGGACTTTTTTGGTACATGGGCGGTCATAAGAAGCGTTTTACCCGACTAATGAACAAGCAAACAAGAGGGTTATGCTTATATACGCTTAATGTATTACGCGCACAAAGTTGGCGACTATTTTCCAATTTCGAATATACCTAACTATAATGACCTACGGATTCCATCATAATAATCTATTAAAGATGGTCGCGATGGCTTCTCTTTCATTAAAGGATGCCTTCACCACAGGGCCGTTATGTGCTCTTACAATGGCCTTTCAAATTGGAGGGTCAGCTTAAATCATTAATAACGTGACCTTTCTCTTCATTAGTCTGCCCTAATGGAGTTGAATTATTTAGGATTACAGCGGATTTTGTACTATCATAGTTATATTCTTTGCTCTTTTGCCGTAAATCGGAGATCAACTGGGGATTTGGTAGTCTTATCCCATCTGATAAGAAAACCATAACATATCGCTTGGCGACGTGGTTGGCACAGTTTGTAGTGCACCTTCCTACTGAGCTTGCGGTCCTGGGTTCGAATCCCCGTCAGGGCAAATATTTGTGTGATGAACTCGAATGTTTGTTCCTGGATCATGGATGTTATTAAATAATATATATGTATTTATCTATCTAAATATCACAAACTCTCCATGATGCGTTCAAGAACCGCACATTATGACCACCATAAAAATAGTCTGTTTTGTTAGAACAACTTATCTGTGTAAATGTAATTATTGCTAAACAAAAACATCAATTTCGGTATTATTATTTATTTAAATTTCGAACACCTCTGAAAAACAAAGAAATTTGATTTTACCTCTATTCTAAGATCAGTCGAGATGACGTTTAGTTCGAAATGAATTGTCAATTTGCAATCAAATTTGACAAATGTCGCACGTAAGTAAGATATCGAACGATATGTTAGTTGGAGCCGACTCTAGTTTGTCTCTGAATGAAAAAAAAACTATGACAGCTGCCAGAAAACTTCATTATCGCCATTACCGGGTAATATTTGCCATAATGTGCGACTCCTGAATGCATCATGTAGGCTTATGATATGTGGCTAGATAAAGTAGTGTATTTAACTGTACATAATTCAGTCGCCGGTGCATCTTCGTACCAGTCGGACGTTCGCTGCGCGTACGCAACGCAATGTTATCTAAGGTGTATGGTCCAAGTTATAAGTGATGGCGAACGTGATAATCAACGAGTTCTTGACTTTTGTGCAAAATAAATTTGATGTTTTGGATAACCTAAGCATCGTACAAATATGTACGTCGAACTTCACGGATGCCGAAATTGTCGAAGGCAAGAATATTCTACACAAAGCTTGTGGAGGGGAAGCTAAGAATGTGACTAGAAAAGGTGAGGACAAAAAGAAGAAGAATGTTAGTGACGTCATAACGATTTTTGAAAACACTGAACCGGGCCAACAGCCGACTTTCGTCGCCAGAGACCTGAACAGATTGCCTCCAGTGACATTTGACTATGTGGACGTAACACGTTTGCTGAAAGACTTGACTGCTATTAAATCAGAGTTGACAATTTTTCAGCAAAAAATGAACCATGAACTTTCGGATCTTCGCTTATCATATGATGCGCATCTTCGGAAAGACCACTGCGTGAGCATGACTGATACTCCGAAAAGATTGAATACTGCAGAACCACCTCCGCGTGTGACTCGGACCGCGCCCGTCGCACCCGATGTTAGCCCGGTGCATACGCCGTCTTATCGCGATATAGCAGAGAACCGGTCTAAGCAGCAGCGTCCGAAAACTAAGTTAGCGCGTACCGAAGAGATTAATAAAAACACTGTGGTCACAACAGGTGATTACCCGCGCTCTGATTCGCAAGTTAGCCCAATGACATCGTTGGTGGTCTCGCATGATGACAATAGTGAGTACAAAACTGTAAGTTATAAGAAACGTAAACACAAAATCTCGAATATGCGAGGCTCATTAGTGACAAATAGCCGTATACAGGTAGCAGAGTCACTTTGTCATATATATGTCTCTCGTACAAGCAAGTCGGTCACGGTGGATGACATGCAGGATTATATACGAGAAAGCGGACAAAACTTTGTTAAGAGGCCTTATTCCTTTTAAAATTTATTTTTTTCATATTATGACAAATATATTGATAATTTCAACCAACTTTTTGAAGTGAATAATACTTTTCCCCGAGTTCTAGGTAGTAACATAGTTATTTCACGCTTTCATTGCGTACAGTCGAAATAAAGTAAAAAAAACTAATTTTCCGCGTGAATTTTGTCTATTTCGAGTAGTTTTTGAAACAAAAATTATCAATGAAAAATTCAAACTGTTGGTTTGAAATATATACCAATAAATCCCAATAGCCCTGTTCTAGAAAGTAACATAAATAGTATGTTAAGAAACATGTTTGATCATAGAGAAAAATGTCTAAACAATCAGCATTTTAAAAGGAATAAGGCCTCTTATCAATCACTGTAAATAGCGGACAACTAGCCACTATGATGGACGCCGAGTTCTGGCCGGCAGGGCTCGTATACCGTCGATTCCGCGAAAGACACGTACGCAACGAAAACCATAAAACTCATAATGGATAATACACCCAATAATTCTAATTCTATAGTGATGGTCACGTTTAACTGTAAGTCGATAAAGAGATCTGTAGAACAAATCCGGAAGCTGTGTTTGGTCGCAGATATAATTGCACTGCAGGAGACGTGGCTCCTACCGCACGACCTGGGCTTCGTCAACGAAATAAGCGATGAATTTGCTTGCCACGCAAAATCATCGGTGGACACATCACTAGGTGTACTTAGAGGCCGTCCATACGGAGGTTTGGCGCTGCTGTGGAGAAAGTCCAAGTTCCCGATGGTGTCGATTGTGGAATGCCCTGGTGATAGGGTGGCTGCGGTACAAATTAGTTTGGAGAATAGTCACGTCCTTGTCTTCAGTGTATACTTACCAGTCGACAAGGAAGAAAATCTGACTGATTTTACAGATTGTCTTGCTAGTGTTGCGGCTACTATAGCTGACAGTGATGCAGAAGCTGCCTACGTACTGGGCGACTACAACGCTCACCCTGGTTCGAGGTTTGGGGAGGAGCTTCGGGCTTTTTGTACAGATCACTCGCTAGTATGTGCGGATATACAAGTGCTAGTTGACGGTACCTATACATTTGTGAGTGATGCTCATCTTTCAAAACGATGGCTAGATCACTGTGTTACAACTCGAGCAGCACGGAGTACTATTACAGATGTGCGAGTGGACTATCATAGCGTGTACTGGTCCGATCACCTTCCATTATTTGTGACGTGTGAAATGAGTGTGATTTCCAACAAGCAAGACATAGATAATAGTATCAACTTACCTAGTGGCGTCCGTTGGGGTACAAAAGACGTAAGTCAAATTAACACTTACGCAATGCACTGTGATACTAGGTTAAGATCTATTGAAATGGGCAGTCCTGCTGCGTGTTGTAATGACTGTTTGCAGTATGTATGTAAACGTCATTTATATCTTATTGACATATTTTACGACAAAATTGTATCCTCACTACAGAACGCAGCCATATTGAGTGCAAGTGTTCGTCGCGGTACTCGGAAACCAACCAAGGTCCTGGGATGGAACTATCACGTAAAAGCCAGCCATGAATGGGCTAAGCAATGCTACAACTGGTGGGACACTAGCGGGAGACCATGTGCTGGTCAGATATATAACAACATGGTCGAGAGTCGCAAAACATTCAAAAACAAACTGAAATGGTGCCAGAATAACGAGGACAGGATACGTATGGATATACTAGCCACTCATCGCGCTGACAGAAACTTTAGTAAGTTTTGGAAGGACACAAAGAAGCTGAATCCCAAGTCCTGTGTTCCTGTTAGCGTCGAAGGTGTTCATAATACCAAGGAAATTGCTGAGTTATTCGCGCAGCATTTCAGTGTTAAGTCGCTCCCGGCTCGTGCCGCTGTAGACTCACACTCCCGTCCCCCAGTGCATAGCCTGCAGGCGGAGACAGTGGACCGTTGTCAACTCACTCCTGCTGATGTGGCTAAGGTGGTTAGAAGCATGAAACGCGGCAAGTCTCCGGGTTTTGATGGACTGAGTGTAGAGCACATATTTTATGCCGGGGATCAGGTATTTATTCGATTGTCATTTATTATTTAATATCTGTATAAACAATGGATATTTGCCGGAAAAGTTAATTAAAACCGTGGTAGTTCCGATCCCTAAAAACAAAACGGGTGATCTTTCAAATATTAAAAATTATAGACCGATCTCGCTTGGTACGATTTTAGGAAAAATACTTGAAAGATTAATCCACCCAGATTTGCAGCGCAACATATGCATAGATGATGCGCAGTTCGGTTTTCGTCCCGGACTCTCAACAGATTCGGTGATTTTCAGCCTTAAGAGTACGGTTAATTACTATGTGTCCCGGAACTCATCTGTATACGCCTGTTTCCTTGACCTTAGCCGAGCTTTTGATCTAGTTAACTTAAAGTTGCTATGGGAGAAACTCGCTGCATCCAAAGTACCGCCGAAAATTGTGAATCTGTTGAGATACTGGTATGAAAACCAGGTGAACTGTGTGAGATGGGGCGACACAACCTCTAATAATTATCTATTAGAATGTGGCGTTCGCCAAGGTGGGCTGACATCGCCAGATCTCTTTAGTCTATACGTAAATGACCTGATTGGTGAGCTGAGAAGCACTAGAGTGGGCTGCCACATTGGCACTACATGTACTAATAATTTTAGTTATGCCGATGACATGGTGCTTCTCAGCCCATCTATCAGGGGCATGCGAAAATTACTGGCTATCTGTGAGCAATATGCCTGCAGTCATGGCCTTAAGTATAACGTGCAGAAGACCAAAATGGTAGTTTTCAAGGCAGGAAGAGGTCCGGCTTATGTTCCGCCAGTGTGGTTGGATGGGGCGCCTGTGGAAAGAGTGGAAAGGTTCAAATACCTCGGACATATGCTCACGGAGAGAATGCTTGATGATGAAGACATTGAACGGGAGCGCAGGGCTCTGGCCGTACGGTGCAACATGATAGCCCGCAGATTTACGCGTTGCAGTGATGAAGTGAAACTGACACTGTTTAGAGCATATTGTTTATGTTTCTACACGTGTCAACTGTGGAGCAGATTCACTAAACGCGCAATGAGCAAAATTAGAGTGCAGTATAATGACGCATACCGTATCCTAATGAAACTGCCGAGATACTGCAGTGCATCGAGCATGTTTGCCGAGGCCAGAGTTCCTGACTTTTTTGCCATCATGCGGACACGTATTGCCTCCTTTTGGAGCCGTCTGCGTTCGTCTAACAACAGCATTCTACGTGAGCTGTCTGGGTGTTTGGACAATCCTATTTATAAGTATTGGGTTTCCGTGCACCGCGACGGAAACAAAAAATAAATATATATTTTTGTGCATGTGACGGCCTAGTTAAGAACTAGGTTAAATTTACGTTTATTTTGTTATTATTTTTACACATCTTTTACACACTTTTTTATAGTTTTTATTTTACATAATTTTAAAATTGCTGTATTGTAATTTGATATTGGGTGTATACCTGTAAATAAAGAACATTTATTATTATTATTATTAGGCATTAAAACACTCGTGTGATGTTATTATGAAACTCTCCTTCGACTCGTTTCATAAACCCACTCTCGTGTTTAATATCCTTCATTATGTACAGTCACATAAACTACTATTATATTTATATATTATGCATATCGTCGTCTAGTACTTAGTTAATAATTGCTTAGTCCTCAATCCCACAAAGTCGAAATTCCTTGTATTGGGTTCCAAGAAACAAGTAAAGCAGATAATCGCCTCAAACCCTTGCGTTAACATTGCAGGGAGCAATCTGGAACAGGTCTCAGAAGCTCGCAATCTGGGACTGCTGATGGATGGCTCCTTGCACTTCGAAAATCACGTGTTGGAAATGGCACGAAATTGTTTCTACAGATTGAAGGTCCTTTACAAAGCACGTGATTACCTCAGTGTAGATATGCGCGTGAAGCTATGCGACTCTTTAATACTGTCAAAACTCAACTACGCTGACACGGTGTATGGGAATTGCTTGCTGGCTCGCACTAAAAAGGTTATACAACGCGTCCAAAACGCTTGCGCACGGTTTTGTTTTCCCATACCTCCTCGATCGCACGTAACTCCGCATCTCATTAATAATAAGTTATTAAATATGAGCGCACGACGTAACCTCCACTTCGCCACTCTTCTTTTTGGTATTTACCGCAGCAAGAAGCCCAAGTACTTATTTGATAAGTTAACATTTTCACAACGGCGGATTAGACACAGCTCCAGATTAATATGTCCGAGGCACAGTACTGCAGCATTTTGTGGCAGCTTTCGGTATGCCGCTACGAAATGTTGGAACAATCTTCCACCACCTATTAAGGATTGTAATTTAAAAAGTCTCTTTAAAACTAAACTTAAAAAACATGTTCTAGACTCTCAGAGTACTGCTGCCTCGAAATAAAATAAAATGCTGATATGTATAAGTCTACCGTCAAAAATCAACCGCCTACCTAGTACATTATAAAAATATATAATATATTAACACATTTTTATTTATACATATATATATATATATTACATACACATTTATATATTTTATACTTCGTCTTTGACACAAGTCGCTCAGTATGCTGTCCCGCGAAACCGTCCCTCTGGCTCCACAGAAAACCAGCGCCGTGGGCATTGCTATACCTAGCAAAGCCAACAGCATTGCTGAGTGGAGACCATTTCGGATGCACATCTCTTATGTACACTGTCTTTAACACTTATCTAATAGCTGTGAATTGTAATGATGTGTTATCTTGAATAAAGTTTTTTCTATTCTATTCTATTCTATTCTAGTACAAACGTAAACTGTACTGTAGTACAAACTGGGCTTAGTTTTGGACTAGGTCGCTAAGGTCGATTTGTGTAATATTGTCCCTTAATTTTTATTTATTTATTTCAAATATACATTTTATTTTTTTCTTTCCAAAAAGTATGAAATAGCCTTAGCTTAATCAAGTCCTATTTCACCTGAGCTAAATCATAATTTCCACTGTCCTACTAAGTCCTTATTTTCACCTTAATAAATTTCAAGTGCTTAATTGGATAGCAGTTCAATAATTATCTTTCATAGAAGATTAAAACTTTAGAGAGGATTCATGGAGCCCGAGGTTGTTGGTTTTGGTTGATGTTATAAGCTCCTTAATGTTATATTGAACGGATATCGTACCCGGAAGAGGGTGGAACAGATCTCTGTTTCGCTAAGTATAGATTAGAACGAGGGTTCTCAAACTTTCAGTTCACTGCGCACTTACAGGCTTAGGATAAAGACTGCAGCCCAGCCACAAAATGGCAATAGGGAATGCATGTTGAATTATACAACATAGTGTAGTTATACTAGTTATATGAACAAAATTTGCTCAATATGACATAGTAAAACGAAAAAAAAAAAACAAAAAACTATATTTTTGATATATGTGACTTCAAAGGTACGAAAATTTTATGATTTCTTATTTTTTACTCAAATTAAATTTTGAAAAACGCATTTAGGTTGAAAATGGCAAATTACTTATTTTCTCCATACTCCATACTGGTACCCAATCCACAGATAATGTCATATGTAGGTAGGTGGGCCATTTTGTATGGAGCGTTTTTGTCCTCTGTAGGAATGTTGAACTTTGACGGTCATTTCAGACTTTTAGAGCAGTCTAAGTGTAGGTAGTGCCATATAGACATTTGATCCGAATAAAAATTACAATCGAATGACATCCTCAAATAAAAAAATGTCCGCATGACTATTTTGATACAGTCGGCGTAACGATTACCATCTGCGCGGTCCACTTTTGTGGTTTGTATTAGTTCTGTCGACTGATTACACCCCAGCTGCATGCGGGCGGCGCAGTTGGTTTGCCATTTAGATGCAGTTACGCCAACTGAATTGAAACTGCCCTCGAATTGTCATTTTGCAGTTGGGCCTTTAGTATTCTGTATTCTGTGTGCTCCAGCTAGTTGAAATAGGCGTATAGTTACGTTTTTGGAGACGAGTTAACCGCTGCGGCTCAAGGTTACGGCGCCCTTATTTTCACTTTACGGTGCAACAGGCCGCCGCGGCGCATAGTTTGAGAACCCCTGAATTAGAGCGAAAACGCTGGACAAAAGTTTTACTATAATAAGCAAAATAATGAGAGGATTAGTGCTTTAGTCGTTTTGAACTTTTTATTTAATATTTAGATTGACAAATTGACGTTTGAATTTGATATATTTTTCTTGTCTGTTTGTTTTACGCATATCAATCAATACAGATTATATCGGCATTGTTCTAATGAGAAAAAAGAAGATTTTTATCTCATAGGGGGCAAACGAGCAAACGTATCGCCTGATGGAAAGTGATTACCGTCGCCCATAAACACCTGCAACACCAGAGGAGTCACAAGTGCTTGCCTACCCGGAGGACGAAGATAGAATACCTCTATGCTAGTAATTTCACCGGCTATCTATACCCCCACACCGGAACACAACAATGCGAACATTGCTATATTTGAACATTGTTATATTTGGTGCCGCCATATTGGACAGAAAAAAGTTCGACTCTAGCCTATATATGCTTGGAACTGACGCAGGTTTCCATCAACCATATTGATTATTGAAGACGACCAGCCGGATATATGCCTGTCCGTCTACCCAGATAATCTCTTAATCTCTGATAAGCTAGTCACTTTGACACTTCAGGCTCACCATGATTAATCTTCATTTGATATGCGAATATTGCATGCTTTAAGTATTTTAGCCTCAATATAAATGTACACTTTCGTTTTGTGGCATTATACGATAGTTTTATTAACTCACGTACGGTCGTTTAGTGTTTTTATCTTAATTCGTTATTTCTGATATCACTTACTAGATCACAAATGGGTACAGTCGAGTTCATTTACATCTACACACTTACGAGAACAAAAATATCTGAACACGACTTTATGCTCCTGACAATAGAGTCGTGTTCAGATATTTTTGTCCTCGTAAGTGTGTAGATGTAAATTAACTCGACTGTACCAGCTATATACATAGATATACAAGGTACTGAAATAAAAATGCAACATTCCTAACCCTCGACAGATTGTTCGAGCTCATCAAATAACAAGAACATTTATTCTTGCTGGGACTCGAACCCAGGACCGTCTCGTAGGCACGCCACGTCGTTTTAAGTTCATGAAGCTCGAATAATATTAATTATAGCGGCCATATTTTCTGTGTCACCGCTGATTCACATCACGCTGTGTCAGCGATCGTTTTGTAAATTTTCATCTATTCCACAATGATACTAATAGATATCTAGAAAAAGTTAATACCCGTACAAGGCATAAAAAATTCATTCATCATTTTAATCTTTTATATTTTTTTAAGGTACAGAGAAATCTATAACTTTTTATAGGAGTCAGGAGATTATTCCTATCTATAAATAAAAAAATATAAAAAAATTCATCCAGCCTCCCTTAACTGAATAAAATCCAATGTCCACTACCAAAGTAAACTAACAAAAAAACACAGCCTGAAATCACTTTCCATTTTCAAATCAAAACTTTTCCACAAACTTCCAACCGCTGTGGGTTTAAAATTATGACCGCTAATATAGTGGATAGTTGAAAAGTTTACACAGGGGGTAGTTAATTTAAAATTCCATCTGTGGTTTTACTTAATCCTCTCTATGAAAATTTGGTAAATATTTGTTTCAATTAGTATATATTATTCTTAACATGCGCGGTGTTTTTGGTACAGAATGTGTAAGTTAAAAATGTATATAACCAGATATCCAAAATATGCGTGTGTGGTATGTGAAATAAGCGTGTGTGAAATTAAACTAGAAAATCGAGGGGACGATATCGAAAATTTAAATTCGTTCAGACAGCCTTATGGTAAGTATAGGGCTAAAATTATTTTATTTAAAATTAAAATTATTAGGTATTTTTATTTAATTATTCATAGCTTTGGGACAAGAAAAGAAAATATAAAAGAACAATTACCCCTTAGCACAGGTATTATTTTTACTTAAAAAGGGGACACCAGCACATGTAAAATAATGTACATCTTAGGAAAGAAATAAAACATTTTTCATTTTCATTTTTTCATTTCATTTCAATTTAATTAAAATTGAACCTAAAAAGATAAAGTTAAAGAACTAAAATCTAATAGTATTTTATGCAATCGTTGCACAATAAAGGTTCTTAAAATCGAGTACCGCGTTTAGGTCACGAGGCTTGCCGAGTGGCCTATGAAGGTACGAGATTTTAAGACCTAATTGTGTTACTATTGCATACAATACTTTTTATACGAGCAAAACACAGAAAATATTTTTTTACTTTAATCGTCATTCCCCACTATGAATTTTCATTTTTGTTGTAACCTTTTTCGTTCAACTAAAACTGATCTATTAAAAAAAAACATGATCGCGATGGTCATGGCGGATGCCTCGTGATTGGTTAAATTTTTTGACAAGTAATTTTAACCAATCAGGGAATAGTAGCGTGTTTTTTTTTTTAATCAAATATGCCGATTTTCTCTTTTTGAAATTATTAGAGTTGAGTACAGAGATGTCTTATGAATATTAAAGTTCTGTAGCGGGTACCATAGAGTATAGAATTTTGGTGCAGGATTAAAAAGTGCGTTATTGTGATTTTGTCTGTGAAATTATCATTGACAGATAAAAGTACGCGAGTATAAAAAATAATAAATAGGCCTTTTCATCTATAACAGATTATCTAGGCAGCATTGCGACAACACTATTATAAAATTCTAGATTTGTATTGACGATCATTTATCCATGAAGAGGGTTCATGATTTCAGGAAAAATCTTAATAGCGTGATGCATACAAGAAAAAAAATACGCGGACGGGCTCCTTATAAAATTTCAACTCGGACAACGACTTACATAAAAGGCAAGGGACCAAGGAAAGGAGATACTTAGGTATGACATAACAATTTTGCTTTTCAAAGTACAGAGCGGGGAGTAAGACGAGTTTCAAACTAACGTCAGTTTAACTATAGCAAACTTGGCCAACACTTAACCGCTTCCTATAACTTTAGTACTAGTAGTTTAAGCTAATTTAGCCATGTAACAATATATTTTGATACGAGTACCTACTTGTTTAGTCTGTTGTTGGATGGGTATGCATGATACAGTGGACGCTCTGACACAGTGGAGGTTCTGACACAGTGGACGTTCTGACACAGTGGACGATCTGGTTCCGACACAGTGGACGCTCTGACGCAGTGGACGCTCTGACACTGGACGTTCTGACACAGTGGACGATCTGGTTCCGACACAGTGGACGCTCTGACGCAGTGGAAGCTCTGACACTGGACGTTCTGACACAGTGGACGATCTGGTTCCGACACAGTGGACGCTCTGACGCAGTGGACGCTCTGACACTGGACGTTCTGACACAGTGGACGTTTTGACACAGTGGACGTTTTGACACAGTGGACGTTTTGATACAGTGGGCACTGTGAGCCCAAAGGGAGAGAAGGGATGCATTAACTGTGACAAAATTGGCATACATTAGGAATTTAAATAAAACAATTTAAACGGATTATATCGCGTATATTAATTATTTGAGCCTCCCTGACGTTTCAGTACCTTTACAGATACCGTTGTCAAAGGTTGACTGAGAAAAACACAATTTTTCTCTGTCAAAGTTACATTTGTGCAAACTACCCATTTTGTAAATATTAATTTAAAATAAAGGTGTTCATACATGCCAGATGGGCCTAATGTGTAAAGACAGTTACACATATGCCAGAAGGGCATTTATTATTTTATTTAAAATATCTACCAGCGGTTCACTAAAGGCTTACTGAGGAGAAAGAACCGCCAAAGAAAACTCCCAGATTGCCTTATTTATTACTATGAAATACTTTTAAACAAAAACTCTACATATACTACTTTTAACACTAATTTGTTTTACACCGTTCGAGGCCCAGGGTTTCCAGTCTTGTGTCTTGCTTGATCCTTGATAAGATGTACAACAGGATCCCAAGCCGGTGGTAATGACAAACCATCTTCTCTATTGAAATTGGGATATTTTTTTATTTCAATAGCCTCGCGCAACACTCTGGGAAAACGTCGTTTCTCTCTCGCAAGGATTGAAGTGTTGTCAAACTTAATTGAATGGTTTGGTTTGTCCATGACATGCTCGTAGACCGCAGACCTGTTGCAACGACGGTGCTTGACATCAGCTACATGCTCCTTAACCCGTGTAGCTATACTACGTTTCGTTTGGCCAATGTATGACAGACCACACTCGCAGTCCAGCTTGTAAACACCAGCACTCTGCAGAGGGATGCTGCACTTCACGGGCCTCAGGTATTGAGACATCTTCTTCATCGGCTTGAAATATGTTTTAATGGAAGCCCGTCTCAAGATGTTTCCAATCCTATCCGTGACCCCTTTCACATATGGCAGGACCGCAGATTTACGCTCGACTGTAGGAGTCTTCACACGGGGTTTCTGGTTGAGGCGTGGTATCTTGAGTCCATTGGCCCAAAGCGCACGCTTGACATGCTGTAGTTCATCAGTCAAATGTTGGTCGTCACAGATTCCCTTGGCTCTCTGAAACAAAGATTTACCCACTGTAGCAAGTTAACTAGGATGGTGATGTGATTTGCCATTTAAATACCTATCAGTGTGAGTAGGTTTCCTATATACGCGATATAATCCGTTTAAATTGTTTTATTTAAATGTGTGACAGTCGCGGAAACCGAAGAAAATATTATACATTAGGAATGTTATGACATTCCACTTTGTTACTTTTTCTAAGACACTAAGAAGTAAGAAAAAGTTAGTGACAAAACGGACAGAATAGACAAAATCAAGTTTGAAATTTTTGACACAATTTAAGATTATTACCTAACAACATTTCACTCTGTAGCACTTAACATGAAAATGTTGGTAACAAAATGTAGCATCATTAGTATTTCTTTATTACTTCACTACATAGTATTTATAAAACAAAGTCGCTTCCTGATGTCTGTCTGTCTGTCTGTTCCTATGTATGCTTAGATCTTCAAAACTACGCAACGGATTTTGATGCGTTTTTTTAATAGATAAAGTGATTCAAGAGGACGGTTTATATGTATAAAACATGCATTATATTATAGCATTGCACCCGTGTGAAGCCGGGGCGGGTCGCTAGTCATTAAGGCCATCCCTTCTCCCAAAAATGCCTAGATAGTCATTCTCTTCTATGAGACTTTTGAAACTTTTCACTGCCTCATTCAACCTTGCTTGCCTGCCGAAGCGTTCCACTGGGGAGGGTGCCCCCTTGTTGGGTAATTGACAAGTGGTTAAGTTTTGTTCCAAATAAGTAGCAGTAACGCAGTGTATATTTGGAGTCAGTTCATGAAGCCCTTCCTTTAGATACTCCATATCATAGGATTTAAAACACAAAATGTCAAAGTCTTATACAAAAAAGTAAATTAAATGGCGTCATTAAAAAAACTCAAGATGGCTCTCCTTAAAGGAAATTTTTTGATCATCAAATGCCGTATAAATGCCTTATATGCCGTGAACACCCACTTTAGGTATCTGTTTCTTTAGGATTTACCTTGAATCAGAGTTTCTTTATCATGTTTTACAGTGGCTTTTTAATTATTGGTATTTTTTTATCCGTTAGCATTGGAGAAAAATAAACAAGTTGTTTCTTTTTGTGAAATATGTACCTAATGCCTCATTATTTTAAATGTGAATACACCACTTTTTTTGTATCATAGGTTCAACATAAAAAAAAATGTTTCATATCAAAACTTTCGATAGATAACTATCACTGATTAAACCGGAATTCACTCACGTAAAAGTTAGCGATAGTCTAACATGTCTCGAAATTATTATATGTAGAATAGAGAGAAAAACCAAGATTCATTTGCTCTTATTAAAACTTTCGTGGAAAGTATCTTTGATAATGTTTTAAACCAGTATTCACTCACGTTTAAGTCAGAAACGGCCCAACAAGTTTCGAACTTTTATGGAGTTCTTCCTCTGGGACAACTATTCGTACAACTTCGCGACGGACTATCCACGATGCATAACAATATTTTTTTATAATTATGTGGTCCGTTTTTTTATAATATGCTTAATTTTACGCGATGTGCTTTACCTTGCCGTAGATCAGGTGTCAGAGCACTACTCCGGAGTCTCCGGGTAAGTAGATATTGTAGGTTCGGTTCCCATTTTTTATGTAGTGGATCGCATAAAATTTCGTGTATTTATATTTAACCATTGTTTGAATTCATATACAGCGTGGGTATTTAATACGGGCATTTATTGAAATGACGATTAGTATCGGACCCAAGGATCCTATTTACATTGATTTCTTTAGAAAATAAGTTTTTTTTTTTCATACGAAATAATTGAACACGAAATGTTTTCGCATCCACATTAATTAACGTACCTAAACGTCATGACATACCATGTCAGCGTTAATTTGTTGGACTACGTACATTGCTGCTTGGTTGGATTTAAAAAAATGATTACACCTAATTAAAAACACTATTTAACAAAATAATTATTCCCTACGATTCCTATGATCAAATACTATAACTGAATACATTATATGCCCGTATTAAATACCCACGCTGTATATCTTTTCACATTACAAAACTTCAACGTGTGAAATATTTATTTCAGTGGTTGGCTTAATCCGTGACTACCAATTATTTTTATGAATCGATTCGTCCATTCATATTTTCATTGTGGAATTTAAAAATGTAAAGAGTATTCAGGCGCATCGGATTTTCATTGAAAGCTATATATCGAGTAATTGGTTTGAAACTTTCGAGGGTCGTTGCGATAAATGGCTGACCGATGAAAATTGACGATCAATTCGTTTTAATGAAAGAGATCTGAATGGTAATGTTGACAATGAAACGAGAAAGTGATACATTTAAATAAATAATAAATAAATAAATGAATATTAAGGGACAATCATACACAAATCGACCTATTTAGTCCCAAACTAAGCAACGCTTGTACTATGGGTACTAGACGACGATATACATAATATATAAATAGATATATAGATAACATCCATGACCCAAGAACAAATATTTTGCACAAATATTTGCCCCGGCCGGGATTCGAACCCGGGACCGCCGACTCAGTAAGCAGGTGTCTACAAACCGAGCCAAACGCGTCGTCGAATTTAATGGTTCAGGCAGGGTTCGAATCTGCGTCTCAACGGTTTGGCGGGCCAACACGGGCGTCCTACCTATTGGACCACTGAACCTGGTGCGAGAGCCATTGATTTTTTCAACCAGTTGCTTCTTGCATGCGATAGGTGCCACGTAGCGTCATCTAGGTACCATCATTGTACATTTGGTTTACGTTAGCAGACGTTACTATTTTATAAAATTAATTATTTGGAAATCAAAGGGAGAGGCCTTTGCCCAGCAGTGGGACAGTCCTACAGGCTAGATAAAAAAATATATATATGTTTTGAACTCATCATTACCGTACTTATGTAAATAGATTTATGAGTTGATTGATTGAACATATTGATGATTGATAATTGATCATTAGCGGTTCTGTGACTTGTAGACCACGTGAACATTTTTTGAAATGGAACATTTTTTTTTTTAGTTTTCAACCCCCATACCTATCTCCAATGGCGGAGATAATGGGGGTTTCCATATCTTTGCCATTAAGAAAAAAATCGAGTAACTGAAACGTACAATAGAACTATAGGTACAATTATTGAACAAAATTTCACGAAAATCGGATTAGAAATGCGACCTGTGGGTATGAACAGCCGGACATCAGAACATCTGAACATCTGGAATTTTGACACGAAATAATTTTTGGCCAAGCTGAAACGGAAACGCTTCGCTCGCTCGGTTGATAATAAAATTTAAGAAAAGTATTTTTTTTTTTATTATATATTATAATTTATAATTTACTTCACATGCTGCAAATATAATTTGCACACAAAATACGAGTGTTAAAATAGAAGTTTGAACTGTATGTGTCAGTCTGAGCATCTGTCTTTGAGCTTTACAATAAAATAATTAATTGATAATTTCCCTATAAACATCATGACCCGTAAAAATAAATTAACAAACTAATTAAAGACTCACGATGATGTGAACGCATTCTTCACAACTAAAATACGTGAAACATACAATATATTCATGTAATAAACATTATACAGAATAGCCTCGATGATATCCACAAAAAAATCTGAACTTAAAATGCTCCAACCAATATAAATAACCCTGCTCCAATGTTCTTCAATATTTCATTCGCTAGCTCTCTCAGTACCGAAGTAAATCAGCTAATAACTGTCTAACCCTGCATCTGCCACCATTCGTACTCAATACAAAAGGGTCCGTATAGAACTCAAAGGTAATTTACGATTGTTTTCATTAGAACCGAATTAGAGAATTCCCAAGAACTTTTGCCTTGGATCCGTTTCTTGCCTAAATAGATTCGCGAAATAAATGGAGACCTCTTACCAAGGTAAAGGTAACCAATTGAGCATTTTATTATACTTTGCACCCTTGTAATCTTATTACATCTTAAGAGGGGTCAAAGTCCGGCACTTGAATTTTATTCGAGCATTTGCTTGAGTTCGTTTTGACCTTCCCCAAAGCACCGTATCGTGTATGGGCAATTTATACATTACATATATGGTATAGGTAGCCTCCAGAGACCCGGCCTTAATGTCTGGACTACGAGGCAGTAGGACCCATATTGAATGTTTTGGGATCAGTATTAAGAAGAGGGATTAAATATTTATAAGGTTGCGTGTGTTATTTCTATTTTTAGCAAGATTCTTTCAATGATAAAATGTTTCAGAATTAGGCATATTTGTGAGATTATTTTGTCTTTCAATGAGCGGGGCCATGAGTCTTTTCAAACTTCTTAACTCAAATACTACGGTTTAGAGATTTTGAATTGAATACTAAACACATCGTCACTTGTAATATGAATTAAGGTAACCGCCAAATGACGATTTTTCAGGAGAAGCCAAAAACTAAATTGCAAATTAAAAAAAGTCCAGTAACATTTTATTTCCTAATCCGATTAAAATGATGTATAGTAGTTATAGCTTAATTTTGTAAGATCTTTCAGTTGATAATGGTCTCAAAAAGGCTGCTATTATAGTTTAGAAAATAGCATGGCTCTTACGTTAATTTTTTTACAAAAATCAGGAGTTACGTTAACACAACACAACATTGATTTCAAAAAATGAAGAACTATTTAAAGTAAGTCACAAAAAGGTAAAAAAATCTAACGTAAGGGACACACATTTTCAAAACGTGGACTTACATTAGCGGAATTCAGCTATGGAATTTTTAAACTTATCCAATTGTAATAAGGTTTAACATAGTTATTTATTGTTTTTTCAGTTAATTAGTGGCACGATAGTAAGTCGTGATAAAAACCGGTTTATAAGCGGGAAACAGTTTCTTTTTTGTTTATAAAAACCAAAAATGGTAAAGGCACGTTTAGATTTAAAGAGTATTAAAAAACACTTATTTTTTTCCAATCTGATACTTTTCCTCACTGTTTTTCCTCACTTTGCTTTTCTTTCTCCCTTTCCTACAATATTTATGTACTTTTTTTACCTATGACTTTGACTGCACATTCTGTGTTCCTCTCATTTCTCTTTCTTTTTTATTTCTTTCTATATAGTTTTCTTCGTATTTATTACCTTCTTTCTGTTCCATTCATCAACTCCCTCCTTTTGATTTTAGTGACTTAAGTTTAAACTTCAGCTTTACGTTGTATAATTTCGTTTAAATAATCAATTCTGTCTTTACAAAGCCTAAGTCCTATTTTCAGTGTAAGGCTTGTCCCTGTCTGAAACTAGGCGAATGATCTTTATTTCATTCTTCATTAGTAATTTGGCCATTTCCTGGCAAACTGGTGACTAAATGTTTCGTCACATAATTAGTAACTCACTCTCACATCACTATTATGAACATGAAGGGGTAAATTTACGACTGAAATGCTTCGAATACATTCGCTATTGGGATTGGACATCTATCTTATAGAGCTAAAACGGATTTAGAGATTTTCTTATATCTTGTAAACTGCTGTTTTCTCGCAAACTACTTATTTGAAGCATCATTGGTGTCCCGTTATTAGTAGTAAGTATGGCCCAGCTCAACGCCTTTCTCTGGCTGAAAAATATAATGGTCAAGGGGCAAGCAAATAGTTAACGTATTTTATTTATTCATCGCATCAATACAATGATATTACGTTGGATACGTAGGCTACTGAAAAAAAATGATTGGGAGTATCTCAATGTCACTAACCTCCACCATATCACTATTACTACCATCATTCATTCCTGTCTCTTGTTTTCTAAAAATAATATACAAGTATATACATTTTATTATGCCAACATGTTGCTACATGGTAGCGGCAGTGACTGATTTTCACAGAAAAAGTTTTCATAGTCCGTTTAACCAGACATTTAAGAGATTCCCTAAAAACGAAATGCATTAAGCCAGATTGTTTCAATTAAAAGTACCTAATTCGAGAATTAGACATGGTATAAATAGGAATAATAGCTAATTAATAAATAATAACTTAACTTTAAAAAGTTTAAAACATCAATTTCTATTTGATACTGGAAATCCCGACGAACTCCATTCCGCCTTAGAAATACGACTCCCTTTTGAGGTGATAACAATTTCTATAGTACTTATCTTTTTCAAATTTCCCTTTATTTTTAAAAGTTTTTTTTGTGTAATATTATTATTTATTTATTTTTTGTATCGTAGAGGGCAAACGAGCAAATGGATCGCCTGATGTAAAGCGATTAATGTACTTAACTCGTAATTTTTAACTGTACGTATTGATGTATAACAACGCAATGGCACAATAATGTCCTTATCACGAATGGTTGGAACCAGGGATCGTTACCGATATTCATAAAATTACAGAAAAAAATATTACAGATATTATTTCAAATGCCATTACATATAATTAAAGTATTGGTACAGAACTTTGAAATTAGCTCAGTAAAATAAAAAAATGTGTAATAATAAGCGAAATACCGAAATTCAATACCGGTATTTGTATGGAGTCGAATACCGGCATCCGATCGCTGGTCGGTACAAACTAAAGTGGCTATCATATCCATCACAACACCAAATCGTAAACAGACGCACGCAGTAGTGTTTGTAATTGCTTCCTACAGGCAAATGTATGGTCGTCTCACCGGTATCTACTCATTAACACTGCAAAGGAAAGAGATGGTCGCAAAGTTCCTGGTAACCAAAATAACGTAAGCACCAGGTCCGTCTAAATTAAGTACATAATTTTAATGTAACCGTCATCACTCGAGGCTTGGGAAGACAAATAATAATGTAAGAGGCATTAATTGCTTTAAAAACTACGAATACTTTAATGTTACTGACTAAATTATATAGTCAGCCAGTTTACAGTAAGCACAATTTGTGACAAGATAGGACTATTATTGACTTTAAATGGTTGCTTTCTTATAATCTCGTTTATTTATTTTTTACCTATCTAATCTGAGCATATAAATCATTTATGTACCTTATTATTTACATGATTTGATTCAAAAACTAAAAGTATAACCCATTTAATGTAAGAACCATTTTATAATTTTTATCTAGCTTTGAAGCTAACGTAACAGTCAATCGGTAATAAAGTGCTATAAATTGAGTGATGTAAGAGTCATTTATTTACCGATGAGTCTTACATTAATGACTTTTGTTCTACTTTGGCCAATACTTGTGGTTACGTTAATCTGATATTAAGTAATTTACAAACAATGTGCCATACACCAAAATAAATACAGAAAACTAAAAGAAATGGTCATTTTTTGTTTAATGTAACCAACATTTTTTTCAAGATATCGTAATTTTAATAACAGCAATGGATAGATCGTCAAATTTACAGACGAATTGTATACTTAACTCAATTTCGTAATTTTGGCGGTTACATTAATTCATATTACATTAATTCATATATCTTAAATGTATGCGGGATTGGTACTGGTTGAGTGTAAGATGCAGGCTGGTAGACGATTAATTTTATTTCAAATAGAATGAAATAAGGAATGCGTTCCATTTGACGTATGACGGAGAGTGTCAGACAATAACATTTAGGATTTCTGCATTATTTTTTTGAACAAGAATTTGCTCTATTTAACCTCAACGAGACTTGACATGAACTATCGACATTCGTTTTTTGTTTTTTCAAATTACTGATTATTTTAACTGAAAGTTCAAATGTCCCATGATCAGTGCCTAAGCATACGAGGGGTTAAGTGACTTCTATAAATAATCTCTTTCATTTCAATTACTTTTCGGAAAATATCTTCAACGAACAGAAATTGTATTTTTACGATACAATAGTACTTATAGATGAATTGAATGAGATAAAATTGGAAATCTATTGCCGAAATTGCTACCGTTACGCAGTAATGTCTCTTAATATCCCATCTAAAATCACTTTGGCCGAGATAATATGCCTCGCCTCATGCCACGTTAGCCCCAAGTTTAAACTAAGTAAAATCAACCCTTGAGGTTGCTGTTAACTTTGAAACTTTGAGTCAGCCCTTTAACGTCACTTATGAATCTTATGATGTTAATAATACATAATGTGTCGATATACATAAGGTGTCTGAGTTACAACTGAGACGTGACAATTAAGCAATGTAATAATAAATTTAAGTTCTCAGCTATTTACTGGGAAATAAAAAACAAATGATTGAAATTTTGAGTGTACATTATCTTCGTACTACGCGTACGCACACGTGTGGCTCGAATATAGAGCGATTGTTTGGGGAGCTAGTACTGAAGGCCAACTACTAATTTGTAATGCAAATTGCAAGTTGAAATGATAACAATAGCATGACCGTTAAATGGTGATAAAATAACATTCAATCAAGTAACGTCGCAAATAATATTTAATCGTATTATTAAAAACTATTCCTCGAGTTCGGATGAAATGGGGCAGGTTTTTTTCCATATTTGTGTGTACCATGCCATGTCATCTTAAGATTTTTATAAAAACACTGTTATATTTTTTCTATAATACTGATGATGTTCCGAATAAAAAAATATATATCTGTTATTTTCAGAGCATCATTTCTATCCGTGTGTGTCCGTCGTCGAGTGCCCTCGGATGAGAATCTCAACACCGACTATGCACCCATACAGAGGTATCCCAGGTAAGGACAACTATAGATAAATACAAATAATAACCAATCCTAATTTAATCTTATACGGTTTTTGCACATAAATACAACAAAAACGGGACTAATCGCGTATAAATTCGAGACTATGACCAGCGCAAGATACTAAAAGAATATTATTTATAAGTGATAAGTCCTGTTGTTGTTGTTGTGATAATTATTAATGACGTCATTATATTGCCAATAAATATCGAAATATGTATAAATATCGAGCTTCATTCAGTTAACATTAAAGGTAACTAAAGCACATCAATAAAGTAGACACTAAACAGAAGGACTTATGTCATTAGAAATGTCAAATCATGCCCAAGTTTTCTTAATGGTGAAACGTGTACGGTTACCAATGTTACCATTAGGCTTATATTATTGATATTCTAAATATAAAATTAAAATTCAACTGTCCCTTTTGCTTGTCTGTCTGTAACTGGACCACCTCATGTTAGCAGAATATATAAAGTAAGCACCAGCATATAGATGTGATAGATGTTGTTTAAATGTCAAGATAAAATAGTTTTTAGGTCAATAAATATAGATAATCTCTTTGCATGAGCACAATAACTGATTTAATAGTATCTGTAATCCTTCCTTTCTTGACTTTGCCAACGCTGGAAACAAATATTCTTATCATAGGTTTTTAATCTATGAGTTTGTCTAGCTGATTGGTGGAATATAAATCGAAGAAAAAACGATTTTTCCACCGAAAAGTGAAGAATTATGAGTAAGAACTACCTCAAGTGTTGGGTAATCCTACAACAAAGAGTATCACAAGTTACTATTTAATTGCGTTGTTTTATTTATGACGAAAATTTTAATGTCAAAAACATTTATTTAGAAATAACTGAACGCTTTGCACCATAAATGAAATTACGTGCAATGAAAGCAATGAAATTGTAACTCGCAATACACTTTCATGGAATTGCTCTGCTATGAAAGATAATGCATACATGGTACTTACTATCATTTTAGACAGGTGCATAAAGAGGGAATCTGATTTGATTTGATTCTCTTCTTTTTGAGCGATTTCTTGGCATTTGTATAGGCATACAGAATTTATTTATCATAATCATAGGAGCCATATTCTGATCATTTATACAACAAATAACATTTAGCGATCTCCATCCCAACGATGTACCTATATGTATACGAATCCGAAATTGGTCAACGTATCGGTTGGTACCTAGCTTCGATCATTTCAATTCAAAACTGAATGCCTATATAGGTACAGCCACCATACGGAAAAATACTCATGTCACATGCTTTCAAAATATTTGGAATCACTAAAAAGAGAAGTTATTAGCAGTCATCTTCCGAAAACAAAACAGATTAAGTATTTTTCTGTATGACTACAGTATAACGATAAGTACTTATAAGCTCTCAACGCCATTGCTGCCAATTTCAATATTCCATCAAATATTTGTTAAAGGTTCGGCCAACCCACACCAGCGCCGCCGGAGCTATGCGCCCATGATGCCGACCTGGAGTGCTCCTACTTTCGCCGGCGTCCACGATCCGTATGCAGCCAACCTGACCCCAAACGGTACACCTGGATGCCTGAGGACGAAGACTTCACCCGGATGGAATGGCCACAGTGAGTACAAAATCCTGCTCTAGAGACGCTTGTGTAAGAATGTTTAACGCAAAATTATACGAGTAAGTATATATTCAATTTATTTTGTGCTGTGATAGTCTTATTTAGGATTTACCCACATCTATTCGCACGGAATCGACTTTACACGGGCAAAAAATCTTTTATGTGGGAGCATTTCACTTCCTGAATTTCATTTGTCATAAAGGTATCACTTGCCATAATTTTTATTTGCCATAAACTTTTTTATTTCATAAACCATAAGCTCTTCAGGATTTCTTTAACACTATTCATGGAGAAATCATTAGGTAAGGTTAGGTTTGTTTTATGAATATCCCGAAAAGTTTCAGATTACAGAGACAAATAGATTTATGGCAAATGAATATTATGGCAAGTGATAGATTATGGCATATGAAATATCGGGCAAACGATAGAGAACCCTTTTATATCAATGCTATAAAAGCGAAGAGGTCATTTGGCTCGACTGCATCGAACGACGCGACACGACGCGGCGCGACTGCGGCCAATCAAGGTTTCTTTCTCGTCTGTTTTCTCATCCAAAACATAAACAATCTTTACGAAATTTTAGGAACTGAATAGGAAGAAAAAGTTCTTGGTCGGACCTTTTCGATTTTTGCGCGAACTATTTTAAAATTTGTGTACTAGGCGTCTGGTTTTGACGTCAGAGGAAATCGAAATATAGACCCTACAATATTTATTGTTTTCTCTAGCTCACGAGACTGTTTAAATCAAAAATCTTAGCGCTCGTTACATCACTAAGATATAGCGCGAATAACTTAAAAATAATCAACATTTCGTTGGTATTTATGGTGTTTTTGTTTTGGGATTATTACTCGCCGCAAATATTCTTTTTTAGGCACGTCTGGAGGGAATCATTGGCCTCTTTCTTCTCTTAATAAAAGCATTCCTATGCTAAACATACCTAACTGAAAAAGGCTATTTCACAAAACATAGACCTTGAGTTTCCGTCAAAGTCAACAAACGGTCTGGAAATCTTTTAAGCAGGGACAATCCTTAGTTAAAATATCCCAGGCCTTTCATTTCCAGGCAAATACGAATAACTGTGAAGTGCTCCTGATTCACCTTCAGAATTTGCATAACTGGGGTATAAAGAAACGTTCGTTAACTTGACAAACTCGCTTCTGGCATAAATTTCTTGGAGGCTCTTGAGTTTGTTAAAAACCTTTGGATTTTTGTCGCCATTTTTATGAAGTTTTGCCGATGGGATAACGGAGCAACGAGCGTGGTATGAGCGTTCACAAAGTTCATTTTGTATAAGGTTGTGAAATTGAAATTTTCTTTTGTTCAAAGAGCAAGTTGAAAGTGAGGCGAGCGCGCATCGAGTTATAGTTATACACACATGAACTTTAAAATAACCTTTTTCACTACATTTCAGTGTAATATCTTGAATGTATCGTCATTTCCTTTTCTCAATTTGTATAACTGAAAAAAGTGTTGTACAACAAACAACGAACTTTTTTGCACGTGGGCGTGAAATATGTTTTGGATTTGCCGTTAACTTTCTGGAACGGGTTAATTTATTTATAATGTGTCCACTAAGGACAATTAAGCAAATTCCAATGAGCTCAACTTAGGTACCATCCTAAATACGAGTACCCTATTGATTTGATGCAGATTCTGCCACCTCGACATAACTATTACAGATATAGTGCATAATGTTTTTTCATCGTATTTTGTCGGGCAAGCTCGTTTTTATATTTCCATCTCAACCTTTTCACTGAAGTCGGTAGAGAAAGCATGCTAAAACTAACTTTTCCGACAAAACATGATTGAAAACATAACGTACCTACTACATCTGTACCTAGTTTATAAATTATAATACCTATTTAATAGTTAATTCTTGTCTAAAGATTCGTGTTTTTGGTGTTCAAAAAATCGCTGCGTACCCACGGCGAAACCGTTGCTTGCTGCGAATCGAATTTAACCTCTGATTATATAGATAAACCCTGTAGGATTATACATAAGAAGCAAAGCGTAAAATTAGGTTGAATATAGGACGTACATTCTAGGTCACGTCGCGGTCGACCAACTCCACAGTGGAATGCAGTGGTCGACAGTTTGTAAGGATAAAATAGTTGAGCACTTAGTTTAGATCTGGTTCAGATGTCTCTGCAACTAAGATGATGTTACGCAAGAGTTGCATGGAAAATAGTTTGAGAAAATTAAAAGTGATGAGTTAGTAAACGTGAGAGGTGTTGGTAGTATACGTATAACATCTGTACTTTTGGATAAAGAAAATACGCTTGTCAGCTGGCGCACTTTTTTCGTCGCAATCCGGAAGCAAACGGCTCGGCAGTGCCACGCAGAGTTTTAGTAATAAATATTGTTATATTGTGGTGGCAAAATCTGCATAATTTGAAGTGGAAGTTGCTTAATTATCCTTTGTGGACACAAAATTAACCCGTTCCGGAAAGTTTAGGATAATCTAAAACATTCACGCCAACGTGTAAAAAAGTTTATTATTTGGTCCATTTACACTATTGTCATCTCTAAAATTATGGAAATTATATAACGATAAATAGTGATATAGGTTCCTGAATCGATTATTTTTATGTCTATACGTCCAAAAGTATATTTTTATATGTGCCTGTGTCTCCTTTATATGCAACCATTCCTTATCAAAATGACTGGATGGACCACTACAGTGATAGCTATTATATATTGCGGTATGATGAAAATCACAAGTCTTCATGTCTGGAAGTCAAGGCGTCCCAAGAACTTGATTACTACTTGCTGGCTTGCCTTTTGTAAAGCATTTGACTAGACTATTATACTGCTCCTGAAAAAAATCCAAATATGGTCTGGCTTTACCAAAATATATTTGATGCCACGCCACTGATGCCTGGTATCAATTTAATTTAAGATTAAAAGATGCTTACAACTTTTTCGCACGGGAAGAAAAAGACAAATCATAATTTTTTGCTTTACCCTAATCTCGACTATGGTACATAGTATTCTCTAAACATCTGTGTCGGTCTAAAGAAAATTCACCTTTACCCGACTATCCGGAAAGCAAAAATAGCAGAAATCTATCCAGCCATTTAAGCCTAACGAGGCCTCTTATTTCCTTAAGCTTTTGTGTGGTGTATTTACTATAAAATTTTATTTATTTATTTAATCTTTATTGCACAAAAGAAAACTTATCGTACAAAAGGCGGACTTAATGCCATGAGGATGAAAATTGTCATGTGTAAAGGTTTTTTTTACAGTTCTGTAATATTATAAAGCTGGTACAATCATTATCACAAGTTGACATAAATGCCATTACTTTTAACAAGGATATATAACCAAGCAGAAATAAACTAATGTTGAGGATAAAATCAGACATGAGCACCTTAGTTATGTTTATTACAACTGTAACTTTCATTTTAGAGGACACTAAAAATAATGGAGTCATACCAAGCTAGGATCTTACTACTTGATGTCTATATAAAACCGACTTTATTCCATGCAGCTAAGTTTAAGTTTCAATGAATAGCGAATATTTTATGGAAATTAAGGCTCTAATAGCCACGACTTTGTTGGAAGTTTCTTTTAGTCTGCAGGAGAATAATAACAAGTATAAAATATTTTGGCTTCATTTAAAGTACCCAGAACTTTGAGCAATGAACGACAAACGACGTTCGTTCAGTTGGCCTTTTTTTAGTCAATATCTGTGTAAAGTAAAGGCCTTTCTCATCCTTTCCGCTGCTCTCTATACTGAGCTACTTCTCGCCAGTCCATTGCAAATTTATCTAGATTACTTTCCCATCTCCTTTTCGGTTTACCCTTGCTACGATCTTGTGGATGTCCGTGAGTATTCCCATCTTTTGACGCATGTAGCGTGGCTTCGTCGTCGCTTTAACCTGACCCCCAAACTCGTTTCTAAATATATATAACCCTGCCTCTCCTTTTCGGTTTTCCTCTGCTACGATCTTACGGGTTGGCCGTAGCCCGTAATGAATCCCTTTTATCCACGCACAGAGCATTGGCTTCGTCGTCGATAAATAAATATTAAGGGACAATTTTACACAATTCGACCTAGTCCCATACTTAACAAAGCTAATACAACCATGACCCCGGAAAAAAAAGTCGAGTTCATCACATACATATTTGCCGGGATTCGAAACCAGGACCGCCGGCTTAGTAGGCAGGTGCACTACGCACTGCGCCTACTGCGTCGTGTTTACCTGACCCTCAGACTCGTACCTAAAATGCTTTTCTATCGGGAGGCTTCATTATTTCAGGTCTTTTTACCGCTTATTGAAGGATTCGTGTGCACGACGCCAGGTTATACAGTGCCAAATTGCCTATTTTCGTACAGGAATAGCTGGACATACAAAATTAGTTACTGGATACTTTTTAATAAATAAGTGACATAGCTCCGAAAGTGGGTGGGAAATAGGCATATTTACAACGCTTTTTTTTCAGAATCATATTTCAATACCTTTTTTATCTAGTTGTCTTTATTACATAGACCCACTGTCAAGTCTAGTATCGTAATTTTATTAACTTTTATAAAGAAGCATATCTGAATTCAGAAGTTTCTGAAATATTTATTGTATTAACCGGACAATCCCGTGCGTTTGGACAATCTCGTGGACACCATTAGTTAAGCGTGCGTAATGTCTATGGATGACAAAAGTGACGTTGGAGTACCGGACGGACAAGTTGTAGGCTTGCAAGCACCCCTCGCCCCCGCACCGACTCGGCTCACGCTACGGAGCGTCGATCAAATAATCAGTGACGAAATTACCGCGCCGCTGTACGAGTAGCAGTCCCTGATGAAGAGCTCCAAACGAGTTCGAAACATGTCGGGCCGATATAATAATTATTTGGAAAAATAATAGATTCTCATCGTTTTCCACCTAAACTCCATTGCCAAAGAAAGACTATATGTTTCATTTTATAACTGCTTCATAGAATGATATATTAGAAGTAATTTAATTCCACAAATACCTTTACCAGGTGCGCATCGTCCAGTTCCCCAGAATCCTCATATCCCTCGACCCTCCCGTAAATAACTTTTTACTGCTGACTCACCACAAAGCAAATATAGGGGGTAATAGAATTAATTAACTGTTGTCATTAACTTTTTACACACGGCCTTATAAAGCCTACTCGACAGTTTTAGATGCGTATTATTTCGGTTTAATTGCGTGAAATAAAATTCTGACACGTGAGTGTCATAATTTGGAACTCGCTCTCACCTTATGTATAGTTCATTTCATATACCAAGGCTCGATCTCACTTGAAAACGTCATCAGGCGGTACCAATGGAACAAAAGATAAGGTAACATAACAACATGTGCCAATTGGAAAAGCTCAGACAAATTCATTGTGTAATCGCAAGTTGAGTCGGGCCGTGGTATATGAAATGAACTATATTTACCTAGTATTATAAATATTCTGGTAATTTTGATATCTCAAAGCATGAGTGAATAAACTGTTATTGGAATAGTAACTACTTTAGCTCCGTTAATTATCATTAAAAAATCCGTTTCCCAAAGGTTATTTGGATGAGACTTGCTTTATAGCGTTAAGACCGCCTGTTGCTTAACTCCATTGTTATTCTGTGTTATTTGTGTTTATATTTCTTTCTTGGTGAGGTTCGAAAGAATATTCTATCTATTATTATCATTTCTGTGCTGTCGTCTCAGTGTTTTAGAGCGTTAAAAAAAGGGTACTTACAATTTTCCGAAAATAGCTTTTTTTGGCTCGTCGTATTCAGAACCGTTTATAAATCCAAAACTCATGTCCCTATATTTCCATTCCAGATCGTCACGTATTTGTATAAATGTCGGAGGAACACAGTGTCAATTTGCCGTCGATTGTCAGTATTGACACGGAGGCATTGATGAATAACATGAATACAAAATTCGACAAACTTTCTCGTGACATGTCAGATCTCAAGAGTAGCTTCGACATAAAGCTGGACTCCCTGGCCAATAAAATTAATAACTGGTCAACCAAATTTGTGGAGCTTGAAAACACAGTTCAGGAGATGCAAAGCGAGATAAGTACCTTATCGGAGGCGTACAACGAGGCACGGGAAGGATTGTCGGGCATGCAAGCTGAGATTGCGGCATTGCGCGAGGAAAACCAGAGCCTACAGGATAATATTGACCAACTAAATTTTAGGATGTCGCAATCAGATCAACGAGCAAGAGAAAATAATGTCGAAATTCAATGTCTTCCGGAGCGTGATAATGAAAACCTCGTGAAGTCCATTCTTGAACTGAGCAAGACTATTTCCTGTCCTATTAACGAAACTGATCTCCTGTCATGCACTCGTGTGGCTAAGGCTAATCGTGACTCTCCCAGACCTCGTTCGGTCATAATCAAGTTGCCATCGCGTCATGCGTGATAAAGTTTTGGCAGCATGTCTGAAATTCAACATAACGAATCCTTCATCCAAACTCAACTCTTCGCACTTTGGGCTAGCAGGCGATATTACCCAGGTCTACGTCGTCGAACATTTGTCACCCCTGAATCGCAAACTACAAGCTGAGGCTCGCATACTGAAGAGAGAAAAGGGTTACAAACATTTATGGACCCGCGACGGCCGTATTTTGTTGAGGAAAGATGATGAATCATCAGCTATTTGGGTTAAATTTTTTAAAGTTATAGCGTCCCTTAAAGAGTGATCACTGTATTATCTGTTAGTTTTTGTGTCTCATATTTTGTCGTTTCTTTGTTTTAAGTTTTTCTCTTTATTTCGTTATAAATGTCACATTTAAGTATTTATTACCAAAATACTAGAAGCATTCGGGGGAAACTCAATGAGTTAAGTTTGGCTTCCTTAAACTGTAATTATGATATAATAGTTATGACAGAAACATGGTTAAATGAGAGTGTTTTCGATGCTGAGATTCTTAATAGCGAATATAAAATTTATCGCAAGGATAGATGCAGTGAAGGAACTTCGAAGCGAGACGGTGGTGGAATTCTTATTGCCGTTTCCAAGAAAATAATATCTTCCTGCTTATCTGTATTTAAAAGTAATGAAGAAATTATGCTGGTGCAGATTTCATTTCCTATAAAAAAGACCGTTAAGCTGTTCAATATTTGTGTCGTATATATTCCTCCCCCAGTATCGCTGGAGAAACTAGGCAATCATATAGATAGTATTAGCGATGCCATCTCTCAATTTAGTAGCGACGAAACCTTAGTTATAGGTGATTTTAACTTGGGATGTCTCACTTGGTGCCCCGACCTGAATCAGGGCGATTCAACGGCTTCCAGCCTTCAAATGTGCTCATCCGGGTTTAGTAGCCTTCTAACAGATTTTATGTATCTCCATGGGTTACGGCAATTTAACCAAATTAAAAACAAAGATGATAAATGTCTCGATCTTGTATTGTGTTCCAACAATTTCACCAAAACGCTCAGTGCAGATCCCCTGTCGAAAGTAGATTCCTATCATCCCCCTCTTGAAGTAGTCTTGAATTTTCCCGTTATAGACTTTTTAAAAAGTCTCAATGTTGATAAGTATAATTTTTATAAAGCAGATTATGTAAATATAAATGCCGAGTTGGACAAAATTAATTGGCATGATATCTTAGTACCCTTAAGTGACGTTAACGAGATGACAATGGCATTTTACTCGCACATTGAGAGCATAATTAAAAAGCATGTTCCCATTTCAAAAGCTAAATCTGGTCGCTACCCAGTTTGGTACTCTAAAAATCTAATTAAATGCATTAAAGAAAAAGATAAGTTGCGCAATAAATTCAAACGATTTAAAAACCCTATTGATGAATTTGAATTTAAAGAGGCTAGGGCACGTTGTCATAGGCTAATAGAAAATGATTATTCTGAGTACATAAAGTCTATAGAATCGTCTATCTCGAAAAATAATATGAAAGCTTTTTGGTCATACATTAAATCTAAACGGAAGAACGATAGCACCGTACCCGGTGAAATGCTATACGATGGTAAAAAACTGACAATACCAGCATCGATCTGTCAGGCTTTTTCTAGTAATTTTGCATCAGCTTTCGCAGTCAAGGATAATACGAACTCACGTGTAGATGTATCAGCTGTGCCTACCCATGCAAACTCGCTCACTTTGGGAAACTTTACTTTATCTCGTTACTCTATTGAAAGGTCTTTGAGAAAGCTTGATACAAATAAAGGTGCAGGTCCAGATTCTATACCAGCAATGTTTATTACTAGCTGTGCAGCACAGCTATCAAAACCTTTACATGTCATATTTAACTTTTCATTAGCTAGCGGTGTATTCCCCTCTATTTGGAAACGAGCCAATGTAATACCAATTCCAAAAGGAGGCAATGCTGCCGACGTGCAGAATTATAGGCCGATTTCATTATTATCTTTTATGGGAAAAGTATTTGAATGTTTGGTTAATTCAGCTCTTTCACTCAATGTTAAACCATTATTAATCCCACACCAACACGGTTTTCGCAGTAAAATGTCAACTGTATCAAATCTAGTTTTGCATGTTTCCAATATCTCTGAAGCCTTAGATAAAGGAATTCAAATGGACGCAATCTACACGGATATTAGTAAGGCATTTGATAGAGTTGACCATCATTTGTTAATTCAAAAGCTTTACGATGTTGGTGTATATTGGTACCTACCAATATACACCAACATCGTAAAGCTTTTGAATAGTAACCTTACTGGACTGGTTCTCCAGTTATCTGTCATCAAGATGTCAAAAAGTAGTGATGAGTGGATACTCATCGGAATGTTTTGATGTAACCTCAGGAGTTCCACAAGGTTCTCACTTAGGACCAACTTTATTTCTTATCTTTATCAATGACATGGCAAATGTTATTCACCATTCAGAATTTTCTTTTTTCGCAGACGATCTTAAAATAACTAAAACTATTTATAGCGTTCAGGACTCCCACCTTCTCCCAGAGGACTTAAATCGAGTTTTAAAGTGGTCGCAAGTCAACAAACTTCCCCTAAATATTAATAAATGTAAACATATTAAATTTACCAAAAAGAAAAAGTTTTTAAATACTACCTATTTTATCGATGACGTGCCCTTGGAAGAAGTTTCTCACATAAAAGATTTGGGAGTACTGCTTGACAGTAAACTATCGTATAACACTCATATTGACTATATTCTAAATAAGTCGAATAAACTTCTAGGCTTTATCTGGCGCAGTTGTAAGAATTTTAAAGACGTATCTGCCCTAAAAGTTGCTTATTTTGCATTGGTCCGTAGCCTGCTAGAATATTGTTGTAATATCTGGAGTCCTCAATACAAATGTAATATACAGCGGGTTGAGCGAGTACAAAAAAGATTTCTCTTTTTCCTAACAGTTCACGAGAAAAAGCTCCAGTCACTGCACACATAAGGATAGACTAACTTTTTTCAATATAGCTAACCTCGAAGATCGGCGTTGGGTCGCCGACCAGGTTTTACTTTATAAAGTGGTAAACGGTGGTATAGATTGTCCTCAGCTATTGCAGAAAATTAACTTCACTGTTCCTAGACCCCGTGCTCGCATCTGTAATTTCAGGCCATTTGCTATTAAGACATTTAGGACCAATGTTGGCTGTCATAACATCCTACCTAGAATGTGCAAAGAGCACAATAAATTCTTCAAGGAAAGTCAAATAGACATTTTAAACATTTCCTTGAATATGTTTAAAAATAATTCATATAAATTTAAGGCTGGTCTAAATAATTAAATATTTTTGTGTAGTTTTGATCCCTCGATGCATCTAGTTATCTACCTATTCCTAGAATTGTGTATACGTAAATATGACACTTTAAGTATAGTGCAATAGCTTTTTAAATATTGTAACATTGTAAATTTTAATTCAATCTAGTTTTTTTTTTCTAGTTCTTTTTGTTTCTATGTTACCTATTGAACATAAAGTCAGTTAACGTAAGCGATTTTTTGTTCATAACGCACGTTGTGTTTGCCTGTAATTGGGTGAATACTCTGATATGTTTCGTACTTGCATTTGTTATTTATGTATGTTATATAGTATTGTACCTGTTGGCAAACCTAATAAATAAATAAATAAATAAAATGTATTTTTTTTTTCTATGAACGTGACTCAGGAAAAACATGTTCATACAAGCTTTTGGGATATATTTTTCCTTGTTTGAGATTCGAACCTCAAACAAGAAAAATATATCTCAAAAGCTGATTCTGAGAAATAGCCTAATAAACTAATATTTTGAAAGAAAAACAACATGTGAGTATCTACACTTTTTTTAAATGCTAGAGCATACTAATTTTCACGCCGCGGCAATATATATAATTATAGAAACGCTGAAACGACGCCCGAAGTGCGCGGTTTGCTGATTTATTTATTTATTTTTCAGTCTGGAACAGTAAATGTTTGAATTTTACCATTTTTATTGGTACACATTTACGACACGGATGGTTATGATATTATATTTGTTATCTAATCGCGGTTAATTAAAAAAGATGATCGTGACTTTCTCCGCGCGAAAGTTTGCATGGCCAATAAGAAAGGAATTATTTCGTATTTATTTAGCCCTTAACCCATTTTCTCGATTTCGCAGTGTAATATTTATTCCAGCACATATGTTATCTGAAGCCTGCACAGCGTTTGGCAGTGTTCCAAACTGTGCTTTATTTTGCTCCCTGTTCTTATCAGGGATATAAGATTTTACCCTGAAATGTAAAATCTTCTAAATTATATGACCAAAACACTGATTTTCGGTACAAATATAGCTATGCTATATAAATAAATATAGCTAAATATAGTATGTAATATAGTTAACGTTTTATTGGTTTAATGAAATGTCATGAATGAGAAAGGTCAGTATTTATTAAAGCCGAAGCACACCGGATACAAGAGTATGCAAGGCGTACGTTTTGTTAAGTATGAATCTTTATGAGAGATGTCACACCGCTTGCGCTTGTGACGTATGTGTGCATCTGCAGTAGTTTGAGCGACGAAACAGTCAAGTGACTTAATATGTTTGTGTTATCAATGCTCTTATTAGTTTGTGTGTCTTTTAATCTATGTTTAATTTCAGATCGGTAATAGAAGATAACGCGGGTTGGCCGCAGAATTACAATGTGGACCAAATCGCGTCAGTCACAAGAGGGGGCTCCTTGCCGAGGCCCCCTTCAATAATACCGTAAGTACTTAAAACTGTTATAAAACTTGTGGGTTACAAATCTAGATCGAAATCTCATCATGACACATAGGAAACTAATGTGCTATTCACACCAAACTAAGAGCTTCAATGGACTGAACTGAGACGCGAGTAGAAATGCATACTAGCTGCAAGATCTCGATTTGCTTTTTATATGCAGTTAAGTGTGAACTAAACTAGATCTGCATCTAAACTGTAATTTTGAATACTGTTAAATGAAGCCCGCCTGTGTCAGCTCTAAAGCTAAATATCCACCAGTGTGCGTTTAAGATTCTTTCTTTTGTGACGTGGTTGCGTGATATATAATTGACGGCAAAGACTGGATTGATTTTAATTTTTAACCGACTTCAAAAAGGAGGAGGTTCGCAATTCGACTGTACGTGTCTTTTTTTTAATAGAATCGATCATCTGGTGGCGTAATTAAATCAAATCAAAACACTTATTTTCAGACCGATAATTACCTCAAAAGTATCATACATATAGCATGTGACAAAATAATAAAAATAACTAGGTCACATTTTATTCTGTCATGTGTTTGTTACGCAAGTTGTGATGGGTAGCCGACCGCGGAAACGCCGGGACAAACCTTTCGGCTAAAATTCTTCTTAATGAAGGTCGCAAGTTTGTCAGTCGGAACTCTGAACACATAATAATTAATATTCACTTTGTAAACGAACGTATCCACTTAAGAGGCCATTATTAATAATTTCAACCAACTTTATAAAGTCAATAATACTTTTCCCTGAGTTGTAAAAAGTAACATAGCTATCCTATTTCATGCTTTCGTTGCGTGCAGTCGAAAATAAGTAGAAAAAACAGATTTATGCGTGAATTTTATCAATTTTAAGTAGTTATTAAAACAAAAATTATCAATGTTAAATTCAAACTATAGTAGTTTTCAAATATATACCAATAAATCTCAATAGCCCTGTTCTAAGTAGTAACATTGATAATAATGTTAAGAAACATGTTTTATCATAGAGAAAAATGTCTAAAACAATCAACATTTTTTAACGGATAAGGAGCCTTAAGGAGCACTGGGAAACACTTATAGAAGCACAATTACGTACGTACCCTCGAGTGTACTCTTGTGCTACCCGCCCCCCACACATACTTATATCACAATTACTACCCTAGCCTGCGGCACCCTGCGGTTGACACTTTACTTTCCAACATTTCCGACCTTTTTGTGTGTTGACCTTTATGTAACATACAATACAATAGTGCCTGCTATTTTGAACAGCACATATTATAGTGTAACTAAGTATAAAAATATAATTGTAAAGATAAAAAAAAACTAGCTGTGATGCTGTGTACATATAAAAATCTTACACACCGAAATATCGATAAATAATCCTGGGTGACAAGATGAAGGATAACCTGCCTTCATGGAAAATGGATTATCAATGCAAATTATGAATTTTATAACACTATAGAAAAAGCTACGATACAGTTGTACAGCTTTTTAATAACTTTTATCTTACACTTGGAGTTATCCTTTGACTACATTTAAAGACGCGTTGACAGGTTATGGGTATAAAGATACAAACGAATTCCGTTTCTATCGAAACCTTAACAATGTGACCTTTTACTAAACACTAGGTATCACATATATTCACTTACTTTATTCCATAGTTATTATAACCATACATGCACTGCACTGTTCTCCGGACCTCGCAGTACTCACTGGATACCTTCAAAGAACACGAAATACTCGACTAAAATGCCCGCACCTAAACAGGCGAACAGTATCAAGATAGACGCAGATCCGCGTCGTATGACAAGAGACATTGGGCCTTCTGTCCGTGTCTGCTCACTTAACATAGAGGGCATAAGCCTAGCGAAATCAGAATGCAAGTCAAGAATCCTGAAGGAACACGACGTGGATGTTGTCCTTCTTCAAGAAACTCACGCAAAGGACCCACAACAGTTGAGTAGAAGAGGCGATATTGTAGGGTACTCAATGATTGCAGCTACCTACCATGCCCAGTACGGTACTGCTGTCTATGCGCGACAACCAATTGCCCACACCTGCATCGTGCATGGCAACACTACAAGCACTGACAACATTGCATCAACCATAGTTCAAGTAGGCGAGATACAGCTCTGTAACATCTATAAACCACCAAACAGCAAATGACCTACACCTGCACTCCCTGAGCTCTCGCACCCCGCCCTGTTCATCGGGGATTTCAACAGCCACCACTCCACCTGGGGCTATAGAGATATTGACGAGAATGGTCAGAAAATAACGGAGTGGGCCGAACATGCTAACACATTCCTGCTGTTCGATAAAAAGAGCAAGGGCACATTCCAGTCAGCCCGATGGGGAAAAGAATACAACCCCGACCTCGCATTTGCTACAAGGGACGTACATGACCAACCTGTAGCAACTACCAGGACGGTCCTCAAAGACTTTCCTCATAGCCAGCACAGACCGGTACTTTTCGAAATCGGACTCAAAATCCCAATAGTACCGTCATATCCAGCCCCCCGCTGGAATTTTCGAAAGGCTGATTGGAAGGGTTTCAGTGAAGATTTGGATCACTGCGTCAGGTGGATTCCTCCTTGCCCCGGTAATTACGAACGCTTCAGAAAGCTTATCATCGCAACCGCAAAGAAATCGATACCCAGAGGGTTCCGTAAAGACTATATACCGTGCTGGAATAAAGCAACTGAAGAGAAGTGGAAGGAATTTCAAAGAACAGGAGAGCCTCAAATTGCCCACGAATTGATCAAGACAATTGACGATGCAAGAAGGCAAAAATGGGAAGAAACAGTTCAGAGAATGAACTTTACACACTCCAGCAAAAAAGCCTGGCACCTTGTCAGACGACTCACCGCGGGCACCACCTCATCACAAAGCCAACCGAAGGTCCACCCTAATGCAATAGCAAACAGACTGGTTAAACTATCAAAAGCTCCAAGCCACAAAGTCCATACTCGTTCTGTAAGAAAAGAGCTAACCACCATAAAAGCCAATGCAGAAGTAAACCATAGATACTGCGGCGCCGTCACCACAGACGAACTGTCCACGGCAATCGGTGACATCGCGACTGACAAGGCAAGCGGCGAAGATGGAATCTACCCCGAATTTCTCAAGCACAGTGGGCCCAAAACCCGTGACTGGCTAGCAAAGTTCTACTCTGCCATATTAGACACTGGCAAGATACCATCTTCTCTTAAACGGTCCAAAATAATAGCGATGCTAAAACCAGGTAAGCCAGAGGATAAAGCAGGAAGCTACCGACCTATCGCCCTGCTAAGCGTCGTGTATAAATTATTGGTTGGAACGGATAGTCTATAACCGCATCCAAGACACCATCAACGCGGTAATACCACCAGAGCAGGCTGGATTCAGACCGAATCGAAACTGTAGTGACCAAGTCCTGGCGTTGACAACGCATATCGAAAACGGGTACAATAAAAACCTAAAATCTTCCGCAGCCTTTATTGACCTCTCAGCAGCCTATGACACCGTCTGGAAGCAAGGACTGCTATACAAACTTCTCAAGGTCATCCCGTGCATGAAACTCTACAGGTTCATAGAGACAGGTTCATTCACACCCTTACAAATAGAACTTTCCAGGTGTCTCTGGGCGAATCGACCAGTACAGTGAGAGTGCTCAACAATGGCCTCCCCCAAGGCTCTGTCCTAGCCCCGATGCTGTTTAACCTCTACATACACGATATCCCCGCTACTATATCGCGCTAATTCGGTTATACCGATGACCTCGCGTTGGTAACTCAGCGGCGAAGCATGGAAGCCAGGGAACCTATTCTTGAGAAGGACCTGGCGAGTCTGGACGACTTTTTCACCCGGTGGCGCTTGTGTCCTTATCCTTCTAAGACCGAAGTCTGCTGCTTTCACCTGTCGAATAGGCTCGCGCATAGGACCCTGAAGGTCAGGTTCCGCGGGACGACCCTGCAACACAATGAGTTCCCCAAGTATCTCGGTGTCACTCTGGACAGAAGCCTAACATATAGAGTACACACCGAGAAGCTAAAAAGTAAAATAAGGACCAGAAACAATTTAGTCCAAAAACTCACCGGAACCACTTGGGGATCCTCTGCGTCCTGCCTGCGTACAACGGCATTGGCCCTAGTTTATTCCACGGCCGAGTACTGTGCTCCAGTCTGGATGAACAGCGCACATGCTTCTTCCGTGGATGTGCAGCTTAACGAGACCATGCAGCTCATTACTGGGTGCCTCAAGCCCACTCCAGTATTCTGGCTCCCAGCTCTCAGCGCTATAGAGCCACCTCACCTGCGGCGGAAAAAGTGCCTACTCCGAGAAGCAACCAAAACCAAGTGCCAGCCCACGTTGCCTATACATGAAGATCTCACCAATTTCGGAGAAAAACGACTGAAGTCCCGTAACCCACCAGCTCTTAGTATGTTAAATTTTAACAGCAAGTGGAACATATTGGACTCATGGTCGACCGAGTGGGATGGCGAACAACCCATAAGTGATCAATTTTTCTCACACAACCCAAGGACGCGCCCGCCTGGCTTTGACCAACCGCGAAAGATCTGGAGCCAACTAAACCGCATTAGAACAGGCGTTGGTAACTGTGCCCACCACTGGTACAAATGGGGCTGGTGTGACTCCCCTCAGTGTGCATGCGGCGCCCCCGAGCAGACGGTGGAACACATGGTGCTGGAATGCCCAATCACCAAATTCAACGGACAGGCTGAAGAGCTCGCAATCCTCAGCGAAGGGGCCATTGGGTATCTGAAGAAGGCTAACCTCAATCTCTAGTTTAAGTTTTTATCCAGTGACTAATATAAGTGCCATACGATAAATAAATAAAATAAATAAATAAATAACCATACATGCGTCAAATCATTTGTGCATCGAAAACCACGGGGTTTGATTTTAACCTATAACCCTTACTTCTAAAGTCATTCGTGTCAAACAAGACTAAATCAAAAGGTAACGACTGAATACCTACTTAAAACAAAACACTGTAATTATGTAATAACTTTATAAAAATCTTCAAAAATACAAAAAATTACGTACAAAAATAAACCAATTAGACTTAAATTTCTATTTTTCCAACACAAGAACAATAGAACCCTTTTATCCTTTTTCCATTTAAGTAAACATTTCAATGGTAATGTCTGTCTTCGAAACATTACTGCTAAGCTTTTTTTAAGGATAAAGGTCGGGTTTTAACCTGGCATTAGACTTAAAAGGTTTTAACCTAATGCTAGGACTTTATCGATAAATAGGGTGGGATTTTTCTGATCGCTTGTGAAAATAGATAGAGAAAATATCTTATAAAATCGTGTACAATATTATCATTTGCTGCCTCGGCGCACAATTTTACGCATCAACAAATAGAAATCTTTTGAAAATATATATAACATAAATATATATAAGTTGACAATGTTGGGTAAACCTAACATGAACAATGCTTAACTTGATTATTAAGTGCCAAAATCGTATAGAAATACATAATTGATCAACATGAAGTCGAAATGTACAACTTTACTTAGAAAACTACCGTGAATTTCAGACATATTAAAAAATTTACAATAGTAGATTGTTAACCAAGGGTAGAAAGTGACCCATTGCACCCGAGATATTTCTGGCGCTCGAACGAAGTGAGAGCGCCAATAGTTCGAGGGTGAAATGGGTAATTTCACCCGAGTTAAACACTCTACTTTTCATTTCGCCTGCGAGGAAAATAAAATACTGCACGCACATATGTCATAAGTGAGTTATTAATGTCCATGTCATTTTTAACAAATTATCAATTAAAGACACGGTATTTATATTTAATCTCGTGTTCTCGCTTTTTCTACTGCAAACTTTCATTCTCTTATTTTTATAGATAAAAAAAAGTTAAGATTTACGTACCACCAACATATAAAAAGTTAAAACAAAAAACAATCCAATGGTTTCAGTTTTATTTTGTAAATAAATGTACGATCTATCAATAAATTTGGGACGGAATTATATGTGTGTATTATTTTATATATAAGGCAAATTTATATTTAATAATTAGATATAAATAAATTACGCTTGCCTATATCTAACCTTCGGAGACCTTTTTTCAATTGCCACTTACCACGGCCGACTAAATTGTACCTAATTTAGTTGGTCACGACGTGCATCTAGAAGGCAATTATCTTTGACTCCGTGGCAATTAAAAAAAAATTACTTTCCACCCTAGGGATGGAAAAGCTATTTTCCACCCGGCTATCTACTCATGAAAATGACACTTTCCGAACAGGAGAGATGAAAAACAGATTTACCTACTCACGTCGCAAAAGTCGAATTTCACTCGGCATGCTTCGAATCGGTTGGCGATTCATCATCGGTAGAGCCATTCACCAACCCGCCAGTGCTCGGTTGGCCGCCGCCACGACTGATCGGCTCTCATGATGATGAATCGCGAACCGATTCGAAACATGTCGAGCGATATTCGAGTTTTACGACGTCAGTAAACCCGTTTCCTAAATATATTAATTATTTACAACAACTAGAAATTAATAAACCTAATTCCATATTGGTCGAAAAACCCTTAAAGTATATCAGCTTATTCATCGTTCATAAAATGTTTCAGTATACATTGGTTCGATCATATTAAGACAAGAAAGACTGCTCCGGTAAAATGTTTGTTTTTAATTTCAGTTGCCCCGCCCACACTCCGATACCCCCACCGCCCCCACCGCCGCCTCTCACAATACCCCCTCACAGGTAAGACCAGCTCGGTACATTATAATGAATTTTCTATTATGTGTAGATAAAGATAACTGTTTAAAAGTACCTATACGTGATTTAGGATGGACATAGACAAAATGTTTCAATACTGAAGTAAGATATAGCCCCACAGAGGGTTTTACAACCCCAAGCCATATTGCGGATTTTTAGTGGTACTAATTGATTACTGGCAACGACAAATTTTTGGTAACTGACGTTGAAAGTCGCTGAATGTCATTGATGTAAACAAAGAGGAAACAGGACTGAATATTCCGCAAATTTCAAGTATTTTTAGCATAATAAAGCCAAACGTATGTAAGCCACAGTGATGAAAGTCAAGTTTTTTTTCAATAGGGTTCAGTATTTATTTCGTAAGAAGAAAGCAGGATTGAGCATCATTCCAGAAAAAAATGTTTTGAATTTGGTTAATGACAAATCCTTGACAAATAGCAGTTGACGTTTAATAAAATATATATACGTATGCACATTATTGCCGTATGAAAGCTGTTTGTAGCGCCACTTTCGGGTCGGACCGACGCTTGCTAGGCTATACATAAATGTGAATATAAAATAATGTGAGACACTGATGTTCATGTAAATTGCATTTTGAAAACAAAACCGAAAGATGATAATAAAGAATTATATAATATGTGGGCAAAGGACTTTGAAAAGTTAGAAAATTGTCATTATCGTCAACTACTGCAAAAGATTAAGTGAAATATTTTTTATTATCATCTTTCGGTTATATAAAGCTTGTTGAAAGTTCCATTTTATTTTCTATATGAAAATTGCTACATTTTGAGCGACCTCAAAATTAAATTATTAAATGTCAACGGATTGATTTGAAAAATGGTGAGTATCGTTTTAGTGGGTTTAGGACAAAAAGATCCTTGTGGAGAACTAATATTAAAAATTTAGTTTTTTTTGGAGCACCCTTAAATAGTAAATATACACATACAGGAACGGAGCTGTGTAAAGGACCAATGACATTCCTCTGATTTAAATGCGCTTCTTTTGGACTACAGTCTGACCAAAAACAGTAGAAATTAAAAAGTGGCAATACTGTAGTGGCGTCACTCTCTAATCAATCTAAGAAAACGGGGACGACACTACAGTTTTGCCACTTTTTAATTTCTACTCTTTTTGGTCAGAGTGTACACAAAGACGTAACCTGATTGGTTTATTTTCTCCACTCCGTTTCTGTGGACACTTGGACCGGCAGTCCAGGAATAATGACGTATGAAGCGAAAACCTGCTAGCAGCTAACTTATTCTTATTTGTTGGTATAAGTAGCGAGATTTCTTTGTTCAATATTTACAGTCTTTATTTGATTTAAAACTCAATCATGGCGTTAGCTAGGTAGGAACATAATTAACAGATTAATCACGATCATGTCTCATTATTTCGCCGTCGGCTTAACTGGCTTCCTATTCGTAGTCGCAGATCCCTCAGGATCCTTTGCTGTCTGTTTTCTATCCTGTTCGAGCCTTCTACACCAGGATATCTCAAAAGTAAATTCATTTTTCAAACTCCCCGTCCAGGCTGTGAACTTCGTTCCTCTCGAACTCTCAAACTTTCCATTCCTTCGCACCATACTGGTTTTATGTCTAATTCTTTCGCCGTTCAGGCATGCCGTCTCTGGAATTCACTCCCTCTCTCTATCAGACAAGCCCCAAGCAAGGTAGCTTTCAAGTGTATGCTGCGTAAGCATCTGCTGGAACAAGAGCTCGAATAGTTCATCCATCATCCCATGTTGTAGACTTTCGTATATATTTATATATATATATATATATATATATGACGAAGGGTGATTCAGGGGAGTCGACGGGTCCGGCGGAGGCACGGTATCCTTGCCGTCAGACATAGCGGAAAATCCAAAATAAAAGTCACGACGTGTAAATCAGTAATGTATTCCGCAATTACACTCATGTAACACTCACAATTAATTAGGATCACAAAGATAATCGCCGATTTATTATGGAAACGCAGCGAGTTCGATACAGCGTGGCGCACGGTTCGGCTCTCCGATCAAGAATGAATCATTCCCCCACTTTCCCTTCCGACCAGTCCGACCACCTGCGCTGATGCCCCAGCGCCCTCTACCCGTACCTCGCCACGTCTGTATCGACCTCACTCAAGCACTCTGCTTGACGCTTCCAAATAGTACAGTCAGATGACAAGAGATGGCGCTCTAACTTAACTAAGCTACAACGTAATTTTAATGTGTCGGTATTTCGAAAAATACAATCAACAACCGACACAGATGGCGTAATAATTTAATTCGCCGATTGACAATCAGGTAAATTGTAGTTAGTATGGTATCACTGAGGTGACACTCCGACACGGCCATTCTGACCTCTCACACGTCCCCGTGGGAGGTACCTGTGGACAACAGAAAAAAATCGCAAAGTAAAACATTTTCCACTCGGCCTCCCTGACTACAATCTATTTCTATGATAAGCAATCAATCGGGGAGTTAAATGAATCAAAATTTACTCAAAATTACACGATCACATCCTTAAATTACGATCTTCAACAAGCTTCATCAATTATCCAAGAAAGCTCAATATCTACGTAGGTAAACACATCGTCAAACAAAACATCAAACATTACTCATCAGTTGCCTCCATCCAGCAACAGCAAATCGACACAAATATCAGTTAGGTGTGCAGTGCTCTAGTCACTAGCTAGTTGCCTCTCTCCAGCAACTGCTATCCGACGACTCGACATCACATGGACTACCTCCATCCAGTATCCATGTCACACGAAACTTTCGCCTCCATCCAGCGAATTTAACGGCCGCATACACGGCCCCGAACCTAACGCACGCCACTCACTGCCGTGGCCGCACAGCTACGGGAAATCAAGCCCGAATTTACACCTACGTCTACGAAAGATTGAGGATGTATGCAGTCTGAACCAATGACACCACCCATCAATCAATAACACATTACACAATACGAGATGAGTATTGTTCGACATTTCCAATCGCAACTAGTAGAAGGTCCATCCCCTTCGATCACTCGGCCACCAAATCACAATAAAATGAGAACTCCTCACCAGATTGCCTCATATGGTGTGGTGTGGTGACGTCACACGTCAATCCTCTTCCCCGTGGTTGAAGGCGCCCTGTCGCTCGCCTTCGCGCAGTTCTTTACGCGATGTCTTGTACCGTGGCAGCCGAAGCAGATGACTCATGGCTTAGCTGTTAGCTGCTGAGGTCGCGTATCTTTTCCTGAAACAAAAACTCCAGCACAGTATCACAGAGCTCGGTCATTCTAACCTTAAATTCAACAAAGAAAGGAAATTCAAATCAATCTAACAAAGTTTGGTACACTAAAATTATGATTCGTTAATGTGAACAAATAATCTACGGCGTAGATGCAAGAAGAGATTTAAATCAAATCATTATTGGCACTTTAATAACAAACTTTACTTTGTACGATAACCTTTGGATTGCCAAGGCTTTACCGATTATGAAACATTAAGGATAAAAATCAAACTTCGAATTCAAATTCTTGTGTTCTAATATTTCCTAATCCTATTAGTGTCTCTAGTTTAAATATTTTAGGCTATAGCGATCACCACAGTTAAAAAGTAAACATTAGGATCGTTTAAACAAATCTCAAGCTCACCAGTTCTACGAAAGTTATAGACGCTAAACTATATACACCAGCTAATGTACACCGAGTAAGAAACTATTCAAGATGTCAACAAATTCAATTCTACAGAACAATTGGAAAATCATGAACAGAGGGTAGATTATTATTACCGCAGCCGCTCCTACTACTAAGTACTGTGTATGATTAATGCACCCTCACAGCGAAATTTTTAAATGATTAACTTTAATAATGGTAGGTAAACTGCGTAGTGGTCATATTAATCAACACTAAATCTCTGTAGAAGCATTTCGCGTTTAGTCATATTATATCGCTACGAAAACAATCGTTACAAAACGTGCAATAAACTTTGTTTCAAATGATTATTAATTTCTATCACGCAATATTCAACTTTTACTTGGTGTTGCTTTTACCAGTACCCGTTAGTACTTTTTTTGACAAATACCCACTAAACTGAATAAGTGCGACTCAAGTCTACCCCAGAATCTAGCTACAATTTTATTTGTGAACAAAATATCGGAATCGTAGTGAAAAGTTAACGACTGACCTGATGTGTTTTTAAAATCTGTATGTGGGGCCATAGTGCCTACGTCCATGCGTCGCTCGTAGTTGACCGTCGCTTCTGGGTCACTTCCACTGGTGCAACGACTGACGATATGTCCCGCTGTTCTTGATGCAAACCATGAACTTCGATGTAGTTTGTATTGTGACTGCTGGCTTTTGTCGCCGAGGTGGTAAGTTGTAGTTTTCTTTTATACGAAGTAAGCAATCGAATTTTTCATGTCCGTTTCTCTCGCAATGAAAACAATTAAAACAGTGCAATCTTCATTTATTTTCATGCGGTTTCGTATCCATGACGGACGGTGTTAGTTCTGCGTTTTAATAAGGTTAACACTTGTAGCTCCTGTTCCTTGATTTAGTGCTGTCACTATCACTGAGGTGACACTCCGACATATATATATATTATATTATGTATATATCTGTGTATATATTATATTATAGTGTGTAGGACTATGTATTTTTGTATAAACAGTAATATAATTAATATTTTGTATTTACTTGTACTCTAGATCCTCTGTGTACCATCAGATTTTTAATTTGCACCCACTTCTAGTATCTCTGTTTGGCCCTATGGTTGACTGGTAGAGAATGCCATTTGGCATTAAGTCCGCCATTTGTACTGACTTGTTTTGTGCAATAAAGTTTAAATAAATAAATTAATTAATTAATGAGCATGAGCGATAATTTTCATACGGTAGCATAATAATTATGAATGTATAGTTAATAATTATATATACTGTGTGCTTTATGCGAAAAATATGCCCACGCAACGCGAATAAGACAAAATAATCAAATAATTTATATTGCACATTAAGGGCGGGGCGTTTTGATTTGTACACTTTTTTTTTAATGAGTCGACTTTAATGACTCGTGAGTCCTCAGTGCGCCTAAAAAACGTCCTGTACGCTAGACTTAACAAGTGTACAGTTTATTTATGTAATTATGACCAGATACGAGTTTTGAACTTTACTTGTATAAGCCAATTGGGATTCGACCTGTGTAAACTTGATATAACGAGTATTATACACGTGCTAATGTCACTTTTCAGGGCTAAACACGTATCGTTCGCCCGATCGCACACCCTGACCACATTCGACGACTCAGTGATGCCAGCTGCTGTCAGCAGCAACCGATTTCGACGGGACTGCGAGCGACTCATTGATGGACGTATCATTAAGGTATGGAAGACTCACATAAATCAAATCTAATTATTGTTCACCTGGTTGCACCCTGATGAGATTAAATGCGAGTAACTGCTTCTTTGTAATCAAATCTGCGTATCGTGCGTCCAATTGCACACTGACCATATTCGCCGACTCGATGATGCCGGCTGCCGTAAGCAACATCCGATCTATGCAAGACTGTGAACTTCTCACTCATACTATATTATGTCATCTCTTCGCTTATCGCAGCACTACTTAAATTCACGATTAGGTGGCCATTTTGTTTGGGGCATTTTTAGCGCTCCATATTCCTACTGCCTCCTCTGAACTTATGATTTCTGACTTTTAGAGCAGTCTAAGTGTAGTTAGTCCCGTAAATGTAAACATTTTGATCTCAAAAAAAAAACGATTGATTTCTTTAAAGAAAATTTTTTGTCATGCCTATTGTCTCACGATACGTTTTCTTTATTTTTCAGCCTGAACCAAAACCATACTCCACCCTGCCAATAATGTTTCAACCGTTCGCACCGTACCCGCAATACATCGGCGCCCAGCCGCCTGCGCCGATGCACTACCCACCGATCACACCGATGCAGCCCCACGCGCCCACCATACCCATACAGACGCAGACCGAACAGCCTAAAGTCGTCGTGCTCGGTAAAGTTTATAGGACAAGTAAGGGTTTTAGAGATTTGTGCATGCTGGCAATTTTTGATTTCTGGCACATTTTGGGTAAACGTATGCCTCAAACTTCAACTTAAATTAGTTGAAAGTGAGGTAAGATCAGTGATGTGCCGGTTCCGAAAATTTCCAGAAACTTTCCTCACTGCCCATTACAAAATTAGGACAGTATCTGGAAATTTTCGGAAACGGCATATCTATAGGTAACATGCAAGCAGAGAGAACAAAAGCACATAGTAGCATAGCATATCTAGTCTAATTTTTAAATTAGTTTTGTTTAGTTTTTGCTTCGTTTCCAATGAACTCGCATCGAATGTTAGATATATAAATATATGTAAGGCTAAAATTTTTAATTCAATTTGAATTGTATGTAGGCCTTAGTAAGAAATTTATTTATTATACAGTTATTTCTTTACAAATTATAAGAGATTTTCCGTTCTCGAGAACTAATAATAAACGTGTTTTTTAAAAGCTTTTAATAATTATTTGTGTAAGTATCAATATAATGTCGTGAAGAATAAGAGCCATGAATTTGATTTACCCCATATATTCTGATGACTATTTAAGACTTTTACTTTTGTTTTAGGCATGTTTAGGTTTAGAGAAGTTTGAATGCTCAATAATATTGAAATGCAATTTAAAAAAATGCACAAAACTAAATACATATACACAATATTTAACTTTAGGACAAACTATTTATATTGAAGCAATCTTATGAGAAAAATCAGGCACTTATGTAACTTAATTATCTTACCATTTTATTTTCCTACAGATTCTATAAAGAAAGGTGTTATGAGGACACAAGCGACACAGACTGAAGTATGCCTGGGAAGAAAACCATTGCCACCAAATTACTTGTCGCTTAGTCCGAGAACTATCAAAAGGGTACTATATTTTTTGCTCGCAGTTCTCACTTCTCATACTTTTTACAGTGTCTTTGTTGCCTAACACTAACTATATCTTAAAGGTAAAGATGGTAGCTGCGGGTGTACAAACGAATGGAATCACTGTTGGACCTCGAAGGTTAACGAAATCGTTCTCTGAAGTAGGCGGAGATCGGTTGGCGGATCGAGATCCTCAAAACGATATCACTGCGTCTGTTGAGAGGTACCCATCATATTAGCAAAGTATTTTTAAGTCCCATGACAGAATTCCTTAACAAACGTTATTTTTCCAGTTTTATTGGTTTGGATCATGAAAAACTTCATAGGACGCAATCAGAAGAACCACCACGATCACCTCGGTCACCAACTTCAATGATGCCAGCGTCACCACACATACAAAGAGGAGATTCTGAAGACACAACTTCTTCGCCCATGAAATCAGCAGCATCATCCCAAATAGACAGATCATCAGAATTAAGTGCATTGCAAAGGCAAGCTCAGGAATATTTTCAACAAAACTTTCAATTCATCCACGAGAGTGATAGGGATGATACCGTAGACGATGATATAGAGACTATTGAAAAAAGTATGGCGCTAAACAGAAGAAATCTGGAATATCTTCAGCAAGAAATAGCTAAACAAGCTAAAGGAGAAAGATCTTTAAGATCGATTCTATCAAAAAGTACTAGCGATACTTCACAAAAAACAAATTCTCATCAATTTTCTAAAACTTCTACATTCCAATCTGAACCTTCAACTGAAACGTCTGTCACAACAACCGACGATAGTGAAAAAAATGAAAAAGAAATTATTATAGATTTTGAACCAAGGCCTGATGATGAAGCTATACCGTTTACAACTCTTCGTAGGAATAGACGTTTACTACAGAAGACTTTATCAGAGGGTGAAATTCTTTTAGATGTGTAAGTATAACAAATGCAATTTCGGTGTTCAATAAGACTACTAGTTTGTATTTGAATGAGCAATATTTATTAATTATTATTCTTTGCTTAGACGTAAAACGGAAATTCATACGAATGGCGATGGTGTCAAAGATGCACCTCTCATTATGTCTACTAGTCAAGAAAATATGACAAGAGAAGATCGCGAACGAGAGGCATTGTATCTACAATATATTGGTCAAAATTATAGTCAAACTCCTATAAAGGATGAAGGTATTTTCGGATTTGAACCTGATGGATCATTCAGGTAAATATTAACATGATGATCTCAAGTCTTGCTTAAAAGTCCTATAGTTAGAGCTAATGCACATAGACAATTTCCATGCACAAAACACTATCCTAAAACCTACACCTACCTAGACTTCAACAAGAATTGCTTAGACTTAAATTTATATAGAAACATTTAAGCAACTTCTGCAACTGCTAGTTCTTATAGCTCTCCGGTTTGAAGTTGGTTTGTTGAGCTTTCATTCATTCACATTCATTTAATTTTCTTCATAGTTCTTCGGACGGAAATGCACCATACGAAGATTTTCATGAAAAATACATTAGTTACAAGCATGATTCTTTTAGAATTCGAAGCGTAAGTTTCGAAGAGCAAATTGCAACTGTTGATGTAAAAAGGGAAGAAATTCCTGCAACCAGGTATGCGTGACATTGTAGCAACGAGGCAGTAGTGTAAATGCATTTTTATATTGCGCCTTGCTATTTTTAATTATCTTAATACTTAAGGAATATGATATATATATACTTGACTATTAAATCATAAAATGCGAGAACTATACAAAGACTCCTGTATTATTTCACGGAATGTGTGTTTATAAATATCACATTCCGTGATTCCGTTTGACTTAATATTAATACCAATTTGACTCATTTAAAACAGTTGCCAATACGAAACTAACCAGTTGTAAGTTAATTATTTGAATTGAAGACTTACTGCAGAAGAAATATAATACATTGGGCCATTTTTTAATTTTCAGCACTGCTAAATCAAGTCCAGGTTCACCAGAACCGATAAGCCTTGATATTGACATTGAACATAAGACGAAAAGGTCAATCGTTTCTAAAACTTTATCAACTCTTACACCTTTAGACAAAGTTTCGCCATGCGCATCGAATGAATCCTTAACTGTCGATCCTAGCAGGTAAGCGAGTGTGAAATTAGATCACTGTTTATTTAATCAATTAACAATGTTGAACGCTTTTTTTTGTTTTTAAGGGATCATTCTGATGGTATGTGGAATGAGTCCCAAACAACTGTTTTACAAGTTGACTCTGGAACCGAAAATGGAACTGTTATAAGGTAATGGTTAAATTATTTTCAATAATCAGTTAAAATAACCTCATTGGCTGACAACAAACTAAGCAATGGCCGCTGTTTATTTCAGTTCCTCGGATTTAAGCTCCTTGGCCGCATCACCGGGAGCTTTAGCTTTACTTACTCCTACATCTAGAAGAAAACAGTTATTATTGTTGCAACATCAGCAAAGGTCATCATTAGATACCGACGCATTAGACGAAGAATTTGATGCATCGCAGGTAAAATTAGATCCAACACTATTGATAATACCGTTTGTAATTTGATAAACGACAACAATGAATTCTAATATTTCAGAGTCAATCTCCTACGTCACCAAGAAATAAATTAGATACGTCCAGTTCAAGTTCTCAAGCACGAATATCACTCTCACCGCCAGCCGTTGTTCCTAATGTCACTTTGCCAATTACGAAACAACCAATGATATCAAAAACTATATCATCAATTGCACCCACAAAAGCTAATCATACGCCAGCTATTGCCATTACTCATCCTAGTTTAGACTTAGCGGATGTTCCGTTTAAAAGAACTCCTAGTTTTATTAATAAGAAGAGAGAAAGAGCACTGAGCCCGTCACGGAGAAGAGATTTACAGACTAAAGCTAAACCAGCAGAACATAAACCACCTGTACCACCTGTATGTTTAATAGCCGAATCTCCATCAGAAACTGCAACGCTTCCAAAAGCTGGCAGTAGTGAGACTAACTTAGCTAGAACTGATTCTGGGAAAACAAATACTACTGACGTTTCAGAAAGTACTACTACTACTGAAGACTATGTTACTGCTAACTCTGATAGTTCTAAGAAAAGTACGAGTAAAAATCAAAATCATTGTAAGTATAATTGTAGATGAATTATGCGCTCAGTTTTATAAATGTCCCTCAATCTGAGTAAAATGCGTTATTTTATTTTTATTGTAGATCCTGAAAATAATAAAGCTCAGGAAGGCTCATCGTTTGAAAGTGCGTCTAGTTTATATTCAACTACTCGAAATGATAACGCCACAGAAGACTTAATTGTGCCAAGTTTTTCGCCACCTTTAGAAATTAATGACGATTTTATAGTACCCAACTTAACTTCTCCGCCATTGCCGTTACCTGATAGATTGCCAAAAAGAACAGTGGAAAAAATAGAAGTCAAGGCGGATATAACTCCAAGCACTGAACTTATTAGGAGAGATAAGACTGATAAACATAAATCTAGTGACCAAGTCCCTAAAACTGTAAGTAAATATAAAACTCATATAATAAACTAACTGAATGTGTTGACGTGAATGTTTTTGACGACGTGGTTGGTGCAGTGGTAGTGCAGCTGTCCACTTAGGAGGCGATTTCGGGTTCAAATCCTGGCAAGGGAAAATGTACGATGAACTCGAATATGTGTTCCAGGATCATGGTTTTTTTTTCTATTTATTAAAGCATGTAAATAACTCATTATGTACTTATTCGTCTATACCCATAGTATAAGTACTGCTTAGTTTGGAGCTAGATCAATTTGGGTAATTTTCTGTGTTATTATTTAAGAATACGACACGAGACGCTGTGAGTGGTAAAAGTAGTTCTAGTGGAAGTTACAGTTTAGGTGGTTCACATCCTAACGTGACTGAAGACGTAGGAGACAAGATGCTGACGAATAAAACTAAAGAACTGCCAGATAAAATAGAACCTCCACGGAAAACAAAAGAAGACAAAGTAACTAGTCCTATGAGCAACAATATCCAACGAGTGCCAGTCCCAAAAATGATGGTAAGGAAATTTTGACATCGATTTGGAATTGTAACTTTATATTTTGTCTGATGTATTAAACTTACGAATTTTGTGTTTTAGGGATCATTGTCTGATGACGAAAGAAGTGTACATTATTCATCATCTGGCTACTATGAAAGTCCTGTTGATGACGATGATGATGGAGGACTAAGTATGTACACTAAATGTATAAATTTAAATTGATATCATTATTCCTTGTACTAAGTAACTTTTTGTTTCCAGCGTATAAACACTCCCAAAAATATCGATCAACCCAAAGACAAAAAACTTGGATGATGGATGAAAAGCGAAGAAAAAAGAAAGCTTTCACTTTGGAATTCTCAAAATCGTACGATGATTCTGTTTCAACGTCTCAAGATGATTGGGGCAAAAAACCAACGGATCCCGATAGCATTAGCCAACGATCTGAGCGCAGTGCATTAAAAGGTGCTAGTTTAAAATCCCCTGATGAAAAACCAACAGAAACAAGAAAAAAGAAAACGCATTTTGCGGAGAAAACAAAAAGTGTTCAATCGTCGCCAAGAGAAACTGTTGATGTTGAGAAGGCGATAAAAGAAAAGATGAAAAAAGATAAAGACGGTGAGCCTAAACGATTAGAAAGAGAACGTTATGTAAAACGAACAAAACTAAAAGCTAAGAGCCCTACGCAAAGTAAATTAGCAGATGGAAATCACAGGCCGCAGATATATGACAGGAGGGATAGTGCGGGACCAAATATGAAATTACATTTAAATATCCCTACTTCTGATGACTCTAGTGAACAATATCGCAAAGATGGTTTGTATCAAATTGTTACTGAATTATTTTATGGTATATCAAATCAAAGTAAATTTCATGAAAATTAAACGTCGTACACCAGAACAAACAATTGGACTGCTTGTTCTAATGATTTGTTTAATTTACCTATTATATTTCAGGGTCAAGTAACGGAAACATTTCACCAAGAAAACATAGACGTTTACGTGACAGTCCAAGAAGAAAAACTACGCAAAATGCAAAATTAGCTAGTTCACCAATATCGGCTAACAATCACGCGAGTTATGGGTACTTAATTCTGATTAAAATTTAGTCTCCATGCTGAAAACACATTATTATTCATACATTCACGTTAAAAATAACAATCGTATTTTTCTAGTTGCCGTCCAAGAAGGAAAAGTGCTTCAAATGAAAGTATATCGCTACCTGGAAGTTTACCTAGAAGAAAACAGTCGATTCCCATTGCTACAGGTCTTAGTTCATTAGAAGCAGAAGACATTGAAACGACAAAAGTGCTTACTAGCGCTGGATCAAGATTGACTCCTTTGCGTTACATCAAAAGTCCAACATCATCACCGCATCTTCGCAAACAGGACAAAGGTAAACAGTCACATTAAATCTAATAATCCAAGCTGCAATTTCTCCTCTCATAACCTTTCATATGATGAATTGGCATATTTCCCCAAGTCGTAAATTTATCCAAAATTAAAAAAAACTCAGAGATTCAATAAGGTTTTCTTTAGAAGGGAAATTCGCTAAAGCAGCATCTGCAGAATCCCTGCGCTCGGTGTCTCCTGGGTCAGACTCTGTGTTTTATTCAGAGCAAACGGAGCACAGTTTCGCTGGTGCCGATGGAGAAGCAAAAGCCCACTGTTTACACTGCGGCAAGGAAGTTCACATTGTGACGGCGGCTCATGAACACGACAGTATGGCTTCAAGAACATCGCATACCGACGTGAGTTATTATATATTTTCGTATATATTCGTAGAACCTTTCCTTTTTATTTCTTCATTCTTAGCATGATAGCTTATAAGGGTGATTTATAGAGTACACTATACACATATCTTTATAATAAGTGAATTAATTTCTAGGAGTCTTATGCAGACGCAACTCCAGATATAGTCCCCGCACCCGCAGGATTTGCAGACTCCCCAAACTGTACTTCGTCAAAAAAAACTGCAAATGGTGCTCGGTTGTACAAAAAACTAGAAAAAAGGTATCGTTCTGAAGACAAATCACGGCAACACCGGCAAAGGCAAGATGTGAGAGCAAAGGTAATAATTATAATAATTATTGATACATTTACCAAATTATAAAATTAAAATAATAAAAAAACGCACTGTTATCAAAAACCTTACCCTAACTGACCTTGTACAGGCTGCGGCATGTTTTTGTGCATTATTTTTTATAAATAAATGTGACTTGCACTTGGTTTTACACTGCTACCTATTTTAGACTTCTATCTATTACTTTCTTATTTTAGTCTGAAGAAAGAGGCAAAGAAGAGTACGCAGCCAGTGAAAAGCCCCAGGATACGCGTATAGCACGATCTGCTGGCAACAGTTTGGATAAACTAGCTGGTTCCAGTGGAAGCGTTGACCCTGACGGTAATTTGAAAGACTTGGAAGTATCGTATTGTCGACTTATTATTATTATTATTTATTTATTTCTTTATTAATTTTACAACAAAGATTACATATAATCTAAAGCCCTGCGAAACTGTTATGACAGTTTGTCTACAGGAAGACTTTTTAATACCTAATTAACTAAAAGTACAATTTATAAAAATCAGTATCAATTTTTTAAAGATTACGGTAGTGTATCTAGTAAATGCTTTTTAAATTTTTAAACTTTGTTTGACTCAACACAGTGTGCACATTTACCAACTTCGGTCTATCAAATAAATGTAAATACTAACGAGTAATTATTTGGTTAAGGCTCAGGAGCGTTTCAGCCGCGGTTCGTATTACAGAATTAGGACAAATATAACCTTTTATGATCTCAGTCATGACTCATAACTTGCGAGAAGCGTTATTTTGCGTACTCATCAAACTTACATAAATCATAAATAAATCAAGACTTCGTAATAGTTGCATAAGTACTTGTGTTAGCAAAGATAACTTAGTTCACGTCAAAATCGTAAAATAATATAAAAAAACGCGCCTGAATTTGTACTACATAAAAATTTAAGCTTTGCTACTTGTTGCTATTCTTTTTTCCCAGGCGCTAGTTTATTAGGGTGCTATTCTGTCAACGATAACTATAACTTCATATCAACTGTTTCAGTTCTGTATAATTTATTTTTCTATATTTTATCAGAACATGAAGAATGCTCGGTAAGTTCGGAGGGTGCAGATGGTAGTCGGAACGAAAGAGGAGTCTACGCGGCGCCTTGGTGGTGCGGTAACTGGATCCTGCTTTCTGAATGTGATGACAGTTGGACTAGAATACCACCAGGTAAGTTTTTTTTAAACCCCATATATATAATCAAGTATTGTAATTGCCCAAATAATTACACAAGCCGCATAATAATCTTCTAGAACGGGTAAGGCAGAGCACCTACAGTATTCTGAATCAATTCTGAATGCAATTGCTGACAAATATGATTGCCCAATATTAATATACTTGATTGAGCAAGTTGTAATTTTTTTTTATCCCCTTTATTTATGTTTATTAATTTTTAAATTAATTACTTTTTGTTCATGTTGTGTTTTTAATCTGACATTTTATTGTAATTTTAATGTTGATGGAATTTTGTTTAAATGTAGTACCTGACGTATTTATTTTAAACTAACATAGGTATAAGTTACTTTTACTAAAAATCATGAATGTATGGATCATCGTTATCTGCAAATATCTATCTATCTATCTATCAGCCACAGACGTCCACTGCTGAACATAGGCCTTCCCCATGACTCGCCACAAAGTGCGATCCTGTGCAGACCGCATCCAATGATTCCCCGCTACCCTCACGAGGTCATCCGTCCATCTAGTCGGGGGCTGACCGACGCTGCGCTTTCCTATACGTGGTCGCCACTCTAGGACTTTGCTGCCCCAACGGCCGTCCATTCTCCGGGCTACATGGCCTGCCCATTGCCACTTGAACCGGGCAATCCTGTGCACTATGTCGGTTACTTTGGTTCTTCTGCGGATATCCTCATTTCTGATTCTATCGCGCAAAGAAATTCCGAGCATTGCCCTTTCCATTGCACGTTACGTGACTCTTAGCCGCCTCATGAGTCCCATTGTGACCGACCATGTCTCAGTTCCATAAGTCATCACTGGCAACACGCACTGTTCCAAGACTTTCGTCTTCAGGTACTGGGGAATTTTTGACGAGAAGATATGACCCCCCTCTTATAATCTGCAAATAAAAGAATTATTATTATTATCTCCTTTATTTATTTTAATTCTTAAGTTAGGTTTCTTTACAATAAATTTATAAAAAAAAGTAAAATACAATATAGAAATTACAAAACATATATATATATATATATAAGCTCTCATACAGCTCTTATACCCCAAATTTCAACTGAATATGCAGCCTGTGTGCTATTTGGGTTATACAAGTATTGTATCAATTTACCTACATTAAGATGCCAAACGCCTAATTCATTTCAGTTGAATTGGATCACCTTTTTACTGCTATTTTATGTGTGCGTGGTATTTAGACATAATATAATATGATATAAAGTTTGAATTAGGAATTATTTGATTTGTATGCAGAATTAATACAAAATACTCTGTAATCATCTTAGTTTATATTCATCTTAAGGATTGTGCTACCCAAAAAAGTCTACACTAATTACAAAAGAACACGACTAAAGAGATTATCTTACTCTTTCATTGTATCAGGACCCCTAAAATAACTCTCCATGGAAAATATCATTACCTCGTTCTGTAAAAAACGTTGCGATATATCGTGGAACAAGTTTGTGGCCAGTTGTGTTCAGCTTTTCGACGACTTTAATGTCAATTAATGGCGACCACGACCACTACACAACGTATGGATTTATATCGCGCAAGTGATTTATAGTAACCCACATGTAGCACACAGGCTGTATCAGAGCTTATATTATAACCTTTATACGACTTATTTGAGCTGTGTAAGGGCTTACTTGGCTTGGTTATCCATGCAAAGCAGTGAATCTCGGTCATCGATCGCCATCATGAGCCGCGGTACGGTCGCTATGAACCGAATGCTACCTTATTTTGTTTTATTTTGATTAAAGATCTAATTGATACCAGCGACATGAGTCCGGAGGATCCTACGGAGTCTGAAACGGAGTTTAACAAACGCTATGTGGCGCTGACACACCGGCTGGTTCACCGACGGGCTTGCATTGAGCTGAATAGACGACAATCTGACAACACGTTTGGTAAGTGCTGTATACAATTATTTGCAAAATCGAATAACCATGTAATGTTAAGACAGCCATCAGTCAACGCGAATAGGAGATCCGACACACATTGGAACACTGGTGCAATCAGAAACAAAATAACTGAATGAACTAAATAACGCACTTAAATTAATTTGATTTGAAATTGAATTTATAATCCTAATCTCTAGGCTTTGCCTAAATTGATCCAAAGTGCCCAAGCCCAATCAAAAATCAGAGCGACGGATTAAAAAAAAAAAATTGGTATACGGGTAGATGGTCTGGGAATACCTTTTACTCGACTATGGAGCATCAAAACGTCATAACCCACTTTTTTCCTAAGCAGACGGACTAATGCAACATTGAGCAAATGACTCAAGTTGAAGCGATCGTATCGTATATTTTCGTTGACATTATTTGTCTTGCATCCGTTAGCTAATGCGTATAATCTGGCAAGATTACTTGTTAATACTCTACGTTACAATTTGAAGTTTGTAAACAGTGATCGAATTAAACTTCTGTAGCTACCTAGGCTACCGAATTAGACGTCCTGGGAAGTAAGAAGGATAGGTAAGTTATATCTAAGGACCAAAACACAAGGGATGACGAGTGATGTTAAAATCTACGGCTATTATTTTTTAAATCAAAAAGAAAATTTTAAATTGTTTTCAGAATCCTCATCTTCTAACAAAACAATAATTATAGTTTTTAGCGCTCCGTAGGAATGATGAACTTTGACAGTCATTTCTGAGTTTTAGAGCAGTCTAAAACTAGACTAGTGTAGTCTGTAGTTAGTCCCATATAAACATTTAATCCCAATAAAAAATAGAATCGATTGACATCCTCAAAAACCTTTTCGTCCCGCCTATTACAAGATACGTCATCGTATCGTCAGGTGGTACGAGGTGATATTGTACCACGATACGATATCAAGCGTTTTTCACAAAACGTACATTTTGAATGTGAAGTTATAGGCTTACAAAAATGTTGATGTGACACCACAAGGTCAATTTTCGATAGGTATGTCAAATGAAGTGTCCCAGCATTACTCGCTGACCAGGGTATAGTTTATCATATTTAGTATCTTTTTATCAATATTTATAGTAGGTATTTAAATATTAAAAATTAATTAAAAAAGATCGAAAAATCAGCCAGATAATGTGTTAATTTACTGAGAATAATGTGTTAATCTTTCGATTTTCTTTTAAATTTCGTACTTCCTATAACGATCGCATAACCAGCCGTTGCGTCACCGAGTTAATCACTCGGCTAAGTGACGTACACGCCTATTTCTAGTGCACTCTCTTAGTTTTAAATAGCGTCACCCATTATTTTGAGATTGTCCCCTGAATTCTTTCGTTTATCACGAGTATTGGCACAGAAATAAACGCTCATTTGAGTAAATCCGTCTTATCGGTTACTTATTTTGGTTTTGTTAGTTTTTGAAGACGTCAGAATTTTTCATAAAAATTAAACAGACCAAGTTCATCCTTAGTTATTCGTAATTTTAAGATTAGGAAATCTCTATGAAAATCAGTTGTGTTCTTAACTTTATGAGCAAAAATGGGATTAAAAATATCTCGCCTCTAACAATAAAGGTGAGTTCACACATTTTTGATAAAATATTTGCTCATGAACTCGACTGTATTGATAGATACAATATACATCACAAAGAAACGGCTTATTTAAAACGAAGTAAAATCGCTATTGTAATGTTCCAAACTCTTCAGAACCACTGCACCATTAATTTTCCTCGAAATATTCATTGTAATTAGACGCAATCTGTTGGCTTGTGAACTGAAGAAAAATAGTCACATTAATCCTACAATTGGCGGCCAATAAAAATAATTTGTTTTACGACTTGGATGTACCTTAGTGACCTATCATGCAGTGACAGAGCGAAAGCCGATTCATCCGTAACACTCGTAACAGACGTAACCGGCCGGCTGGGGCGGACTATATTTAATTCTCAAAACAGTACGAACGTCAGCCCTCAGTTGTTTAAGACACGCGACTCCGGAACGTACGTGAAACGTGAATAATATTGTTACTTATTGATTCGAACTGACGTTTACTGCACGATAATGACGTAATTTTCAACGCACGTGGTAAACATTAAACTAGAGTGATTTTAGAAAACTTTCATTATGGGGCTATACTGTAAGTAGATTCAATTATTCTAATAAACGCTCTAGCTACAATTGAACAGACTGAAGAGTTTCTTTTTTTTAATAGTGTCAGAAGTACTAACGAATCCAAAGGGCAGTCTGAGAAGCAAGCTAGAAGAAATATTTAAACTCATGCTCACGCTATGGTGCCGACAGTGTGAAGCAAATAAACTTGTCGCCGCTGAACCGTGTGGTAAAATCGATTGTTACTATTTGATTTGCACTTACTAATATAACCACTTCTAACCCAAGGAAGCTTTTTGTGAAACTTTCTGCAAACGTAATAGCCAGGACGCCAAACTAACCTGAACAATTAGACATTTAACACACTTTCTGAATATTAAATATTTCTAGAATTAACTTGTCGATTGTCACCTCCTACGGACTAACGATGGTACCCTGTATGACGTGACGCTATAGATAAATGACACAACAATTATGCATCCGTTTCTATCTGACACGTTCATGACGAATGTTGTATCATTTATCTATTGTGTGATAAACTCGACTACAGTAGGCCGTCATGGTCAGAGATGATTAATATAACTCATGCTCAAATATCCTAGCCATTTCTTTGCTGATTAATTGACAAGCCACGCAAAGACAATCGAGATAACTTCGATCATAATTAAAAATCGTTTAGACTTTAGATATTTTAAATAAAATAATAAATGCCCTTCTGGCACATGTGTCTTTACACATTAGGCCCATCTGGCATGTATGAATACCTTTATTTCAAATCAATATTTATAAAATGGGTAGGTAGTAGCAACGGTATCAGTAAAGGTACCGAAACGTCAGGGAGGCTTAAATAATTAATATACGCGATATAATCCGTTTAAATTGTTTTATTTCAATGTGTGACAGTCGCGGAAACCGAAGAAAATATTATGTATCTTCTAAACTTTATTGAACAATACTAAACTATACATACTATGCTAATAACTTACTTTCTGAGTGTGCCAAACTTCATTGTGCCATGAAAAAAGTTCGAACAAGTTATGTCACATAACCCCATAAATTAACTGAACTAGGTTCATTTAAATATGAACTAACATAACAAATTGTATGAATGAAACAAAGACGCATGATTGACAATTTGGTGTTTTGCCAAATCATTTAACGCAAATTGTATTGTAGACAAATATTTGGACTGGTATATCCGTACGAAGTGCAGAGTGAAAACTGTGTCATGGCCACCTTTCTTGAAGTTTATTGCCGTCTATATGTAACTACTGAACTATTTAGATAAGCGAACAAATAATAGGTCAATTCAAAGCATTATGCCCTTGATTTACATTCAAAATATCTACAGACAAATTGAGTCTGCGAATTCTAAATTTGGTTGCGATAGTATACGCTTGAAATGATCGAAACGTTTCAATGTTGGTTTAATCTGGAATAGCTAATAAGTTATTTATGATGTTATGAACGTTAAATTTATGTAGGTGCAATGAAATATGAACGCGTTTATTGCAATCTAATGCAGCTGGGGCTTTTAGCTTCAGGGTATGTTTAAGACCGCTTTGAAAGCTCGGACTCTCAGGAATTCCTCGTAGAACTTTTTTATTTTTTAATTGTCTTATCCTTAGCATATTGTATGATTTTGAGTACATACACGTGTATAGTGTGGCCTTAACATTCTCGCAAATATATCGCAAGGACAAAGTCATGAATACGCGTCCATCGTCCAATGTGTGGAAACTTTTTTCGCGGCTATCGCTGGAATAATAAATTAAATTGTAACTTGGTATTTTCTTTCGTTTTCCTTACAATCAAAAGTGTATATAACCATTGTTAAACGATTATGTTTCAAAATTGCTCCTATTTGTTCAAAAACGATGGATGTGAAATTAACTAAACTTAGATACTTTAATTTCATATTTTATTAATAGGGTTTCCAACAGGCTTACACTGGTATAGAATATAAACCCAAAGCAATTTGACCATTGCGTTTATTGCTACCATAAAATGTTTTCGGGTCAAAATGATCTCTCCAAAGATCAATATTCGAAAATCGTAACGTGTACGAACTTCTAATTGTATATTAGTCTCCTTAATAACCTGTCAGTATAGTTTGGCTATTTCATGGACTAATAACTAAAAAAAATACAAAAATATTACATTAATAATACCTATACAAAGGCGTGTTTATCGACTCGCGTTTGTAGTTAGTAGACCATATAATACCTTAGCGAGATATCTGCGTTTCAAGCTTTCATTACACTCCGTATTGCCTGATGGTTGATTCAAAAGCTCTTGCTGTTTTTACATCCATCGGGTATACATTACGGTCCCGAAACTAAAGCCTTACATTTTGCAGAAAGCGACAAAACAGTAGTCGTCCGCCGCGGCAATGAGGAGTTTGGGTTCCGAATCCACGGGAGCAAGCCAGTCGTCGTGTCAGCGATCGAACCCGACACGCCCGCCGAGACCTCCGGCCTGGAGGTCGGTGATATCGTCATAGCCGTTAACGGTGAGCTGGACTTGATTATGCAAGACTGATGAGAGGTATCCTGTTGCTGCTATGCACAAACGCTCGGGGTCTCTTCCAAGCTCTGGCTTTCAGTGCTGAACTGGCACGACAAGTTTTAAACCATGAATACAAAGATCAAAGCTTAAAGAAAAATTGAAAAAGGAGCTACCTGGTGGAAGGGACCGGGAATCGAACCCGGTACCTCTGGATTACCGGTCCAGCGCGTTAGCCACTTCGCTACCCTCGCTCCACGTAGACCTGACGAATTTTTCCTTATGCTTTGTGTGTCGATCTTTGCATTGTTTATTTGAAAGGTTAGTACACCTTAGCCAATTTTTTTTTTTTTTTTTTTTTTTTTTTTTTTTTTTTTTTTTTTTTTTTCAATTTTTCTTTAAGCTTTGATCTTTGTATTCATGGTTTAAATAAAATTGTGGTATACCCACATTAAAAAATTAGACATTACATGTTTCATAAATTTATACGACAAGTTTTGCCAGTATCCTGCCAGCGGTGCTAGCGAAACTGGTCGCAGCTACTGAGTACCTCTCAGCCTTTAAAGTATGAACTGTTGTCAACATCTTGATGATTGGCCAAACCTCTGCTTGTGATACTTTAATCAGAGTTTTAAGTAAGTGTTATCCCACATAAACTTTGCGCATTGCATCAGTTCCTATTGTTTATAGTTATCATTGTTTTATAAGTACATATTCAGAAGTATAAAATATATGATATTATTCATGGTTTTTTGCAGGTATCAATGTGTTAGACAAAACACATTCAGAAGTAGTCAAAATAGCACACTCCGGTTCAGAAATACTGGAGTTAGAGGTAAGCAAAAGTAAAAAAGAAGTTAGATTCTTTCTCCAACCTAAGTAATTGAAAAACTATCTAATTTGTTCAAGTTACGCAAAATGTAAGTACCGTAATAATCCTTGGTCTTATTGACCAAACTGAATAAAAAATATACTGCGGGCTAATGATGGTTGCTTTTATCACACGATAAATAAGTGACAAAGCATCCTTGATGTTTTGACAAAATACGAGTGTGTGTGACAGATGCTTTATCAATTACCACTTATTTATCACTGGATAAACGCTACCTTTTTATGCCGCCAGGTTTACATTGTTCATTTGGAGTAATTACTGTATCTCGTTTACGAAAAACTGTTGCGCATATCAAGATTTCCACTCAAGGCTTTACGCTTTTTTTATATCGTATAGTTTTATGCAGTACTGTCGTTTGAGTTTGACGTTTTAATGCACTGATGCTTCTGGTCAGTTATGCCTGAGTTTAACTATACAATGAATCTATAACCACTTGTAACCTATCAGTTTATTTATTGCGTTCATCATAGTTACATTTTAAATTGTTTCCGCTAACTATGAAACCTACATTCCAGGTAGCAAGAACATGCGAAGTGGTAGCTTCTCTAGCCCACGAGAGTGGCCCTGCGGCCTTATACTCCGGTTATCTGTGGAGAGCTGCTCCTCTGAGACCACACCACCCACCCAGGTGGACGCGACGGTGGTTCGTCCTCAAAAGGGATAACTGCCTGTACTACTACAAGACAGATTCGGTAAGATATATCAGACCTAGTAGCCTCTCTTGGCCACGAGAATGATCCGCGACCCTATACTCCAGTTACTCATGGAGAGCTGCTCTTCTGAGATCACAAAACAGAGGTGGACGCGATGGTGGTTCGGCCTCATGAGGCATAACCGCCGGTACGGCAGAGGGCGGTTTCGGTAAGATTTGCGAAGTGATAGCCTCTCTTGGCCACGTGAGTGACTCCGCGATCCTATACTCCGGTTATTTATTTAAATAGACTTTATTGCACAATACAAAATATTAAATATAACAGGTGGACTTAATACCTCGGTTATTTGTGGAGAGATACCCTTCTACAGCCAATGGACGCAACAGTGGTTCGCCAGAAAAAAGAAACTGTTTGTACAACTTAATATTAAACTCATTCAGTAAGATATGTCAAACCTAATCCAGCTGATTCATTCTCAAGAGGGATAACTGCCTGTACTACTATAAGACGGATTTTGTACGATGTGTCAGATCAGACCTAATCGAGCTGGATCTTGCGAAGTGGTAGCTTCCCTAGCTCGTGAGAGTGGTCTTGCAGCGTATCTATGGACACTGGGTATCTATGAAGAGCAGCTCCTTTCCGAGAAACGAACTGTAAGGATGGCGCTCCGTGGGTCCTTTTTAAAAAAACTAAATTTCACTAGCTGTAATACTTTATTCTAACACACACGAAATACAATTAAAATTAAATATGTCTACTGCTCGGTTGCTTCTGATGGACTACCAAACACATGGAATTTATTAGTTTTATATAAAACAAAATTGCTGATCTTAGCATTGTACTTCATACTGCATTATTTCATAACATCTCCCCCTTTAAGACGAAGCTTTATACTAAAAGGATAAACGAAGGATCACAAATTTATAATAATTACAATTCAGTATTTAAATGAGCAGTAGTTAAAACTTAATTATAGCGATAATTAACTTATAGTTATTCCTTAATTATTAATCTGAAATAGAAATGATTTAAGTTATCTTTATATTGTTAATAATTAGATAGGTTTCTGTTAGATTGGAACTTTTCAAGGTTCCGAAAAGCTACTTTAGTTTTTGTTCTATTCATTTCTATTTCTGGAAGGCTTTTAATAGACTTCTTGTCGCATTCAACTGAGTCGTCCGAAATATCGGTTAGTTCAACTGATGTATCAATTTTATTGTTCTGTCTTTTTGACTTTTTATTATAACACTGATTAAATATTTGGATGCAACAAGATGTGTTCTTACAACAGGTTCTAAACCATTTATTATAAATTTTATATGTTACGTAGAGTATGAAAACTGTTACAAGAAAATAGGTTAAGGCTGAATAATAATGTCCAAATTTGACAATATGAGATTGATTTTCTGCTTGGTGTATTTGGTTCTCTAAGTTGTCAAGCTTATGAGTTGCTAATTTCAAAGACTCGAGGTCAACATCAGATAATGAAATTGGAGATAGCGGATGAGCAGTATCGTTTATAAAGTTATATTTACAGCAATTATCTTCGGCAATATTGAAATCAATTGACAATTGGCTTGGTAACTTTGATGTGTAGCTTCGAGAGGGTCTAAATTGTAAAGTTTGGAAAAATGCAACGCAGTCGTTGTTTAATGATAATATTCCAGTGCCTTGTATGCTATAGTCTTTGATTTCATTATTGTTTTTACATTTTACAGTTAATTTATTCGCTTTTGATTGTACATACAAAAATCTCCCGTCTTTGAGTTTTTGCCATATATTAACATTTCCATATATCATTTTAGAATTACACATTTCGGGAAGTGACAAAGTAACATCTGTTATAAGTTTAGTTTCACATGTAGGATTATTAGTCGTGGATAAAATAGAAGGTAAAGGGCATATTACATAGTCGTTTTTGATATCCTTACAATCACTTAGAGTGTTTAACATCGCGTAATTCAACCTGTCATCTGTTATAGCTAAATACATTATAGAAGAATGAATAAGAGAATATGTTTGAAAGTTATTTTCATCTCGCCGTGTAGGTAATGGCAGAACCTTATAAATATTAAACTTAACTGGGTTAATTAAAGGTATTTGTATTACGAATATTATCTTATTATTATAGTAGTAAGAAGCTAACTTAGATAAATCTATAATATAATGTATATTTTCTAAAGATAAAGGGACAGGAAACTCTAAATTTCCTTTAGTTATTTTGTTAGAATCTAGTTCGTTATATAGTTTCGTAGGGGTCAAAACATAGGGGTGCAGAATGTTAGCTTTTGCAAATAAAATTGAGTTCAAAATTGTGTCTAATATATTTGAAACTGATTGTAATGACCCTTCGATAATATTAAAAATAGAATTAATTTTAGCAAAGTTTACACATTCTGTAGTCATTTTGGAATTCCTTTGGAAAATGTAGTTTAATTTTTGGAGTTGGCTATTTATTCGTAATTCGTTATCATTTAAGTGTCTAATAGATGTATTGAAATTATTAATAGTGGATCGGACTACATGTATGTTATCCTTCATTAAAGAGTAAATTTCCTGTTCATTTTCCTGACAAGTATTAATAGCTTCATCATATTTTCTAGCGTCGTCGGCGTCTAGTGTGCCAAAGAAAAACTTAAGAATTTCGCCACCGAATTCTAGGGCTCGTTTGAAACGTTTTTGACTATTTGAATCTGAAATAAGATGAGATAAGGATTCGTATTTGAGTTTGTTAGCATTAATAATTATTTGCAGCGGGTTTATCGCGTCCTTACAATTGATGTCAAGGGTTACATTTTGTGCTTTTTCGCAAAAGCTAGAAATGTCTGCGATTGAGTTTTCAATCTTATGTAAGTAAGGCTCAATAGGTAAAACGTCTACGTGAGTGACTACATTCCAGTAGTCATTGTAGAAATAACCCGTAGAGGTTGGGTCGAAGTAAAGTCCTGGGCTGTGCAAGATTGGTTGAATAGGGTCTGAATAGCTTGATCCGAAGAATAATCTGGAACAATTTTATGCTGGTTTAATTTCGTTAATGTGGTATTTTACATGTTTTCTATTAATACATAACGTAACATTATTTTTCCCGTGAACTTTAACAATTTTGTAGGGTCCCTTCCAAATTGGGGACAATGCTTTCCGTAGCCGATGGTGGTGTTTGACGTATACTAAGTCTCCTGATTTATAAGTTTTTGTTGTCGAAGACACGTCATAATATCGTTTTGAAGTTTCCTTACTTTTATTTATGTTATCTAAAGCTCTCTCACGAGAGTACTTCATGCGATACTGTAAGGCACGAATATATTCTTGATACGTAGTGTTGTCGTTAGTTTCGCATAGACTACTAGGAATGGTTGGTTTATGACCGTAAAGTAATTCATATGGGGTAAAAGTAGTTGTACAATGTGGGGTTGTATTATACGCAAGGATCGCAGTTGCAAGATAACAGTGCCAATCGTCTTGGTTGTCATTTACAAAGGATTTAAAATATTCCTTAAGGGTAGCATGGCTGCGTTCCAAAGCTCCGTTTGTTTGGGGATGATAGGGTGTAGAAATTAGTTTTTTAATTTTAAGAATTTGCGTTAACTGAGTGAATAATTCAGATGTAAAACAGGTTCCTTGATCGGTTAGGATCATTTTTGGAAATCCGAATAACGAGAAGAAATGAATGAGATTTCTTGCAATTTCATCAGTAGATGATGTTATCATAGGGTAAGCACATGAGAATTTAGTAAGGTCGTCCTGCATGGTTAAAATGTACTTAAACTTTTGAATACCGGCTTCGGGAAGAACTCCAACAATGTCCAGAGCTAATCTTTCAAATGGTTTAGTACTTGATGATGTTATGACCATGGGCGCCTTATTGGAAGCACGCAAAGGTTTGTTTATTTTACACTGAGGGCAATTTTTTACAAAGTGCTCTATATCTGAGCGCATACTCTTCCAGTAGTATGACTCTTTGATTCTGTTGTACATACGCGTTATACCCGGGTGACCGGCTATAGTCGTCCCGTGGTTTTCTTTTAAAATATTTGGTACTTCAACAGGGGTTGGGTATTTTATTTGGTTCTTGTAAATATGGACCTTAATGTTTGTGCCATGGAAAATATAAGATATAATGTTGTATATTTTTACATAAACTAATTTTGTAAAAGGTTCTGAAAAATCTGAAATGGCTAATTCCTTGTCATGATTATCTGTACATAAAATCAAGTCCCTTAACTTAGTCAATAAGTTATAAATAGCTTTGTAACTAGTCTCATCGTAATGATGAATCTTAGTGTATAGAAAGTAAAGTATTTTATCGCCCGCGGCGACCGACTGCACGGTGTCGGATTCGCGTTCCGCTGATAATAGGTCGTCGGCGTTAGGTACAGTCGACAGCAATTGTTCGCAGTGTGGCATTGAATTATCGAAATCTAATGAAACTGGGCAAGCGATTGATTTTTGTTTTGCTAAACTTAAACTTTGATTATGCTCTTCGATCTGGGTGTCATTAGAAATAGATTTGGTAAATTGTTTCTTGAAATATTGCTCATACGTTGCTTTATTTATTTTAGTATGAGTAATGGCATTGACTGGGTTACGAGATAAGGCGTCAGCGTTTGAATTTATTCTACCTGGTTTGTAAATAATCTCATAGTCGTATTCCTCTAACTTTAATCGCCATCTCAGTAAGCGTCCACCCGGATCTTTTGCATTAAAAAGCCACGTAAGAGGACGATGATCTGTGACAATTTTAAACTTATAACCGTATAAATAGGGTCTGAAGGTGTTCACACCAAATAAAATTCCTAACAACTCTTTTTCGGTTGTTGAGTACCCGCCTTCACATTTATTTAATGTTCGAGACGCGTATGCTATAGGCTTATCTTTTCCGATCTCGCCCTGTGACAAAACTGCACCGACGGCGTAATTACACGCGTCTGTCGTAACTATAAAAGGTTGTTTAAAATCAGGGTACTGCAATAAAGGTGCTGAAATTAACTTTTCCTTTAAATTATTAAAAGCTTGAATTTGCTCATGGTCCCAATGGAAAACGATATCTTTCTTTAATAAAGAGGTTAGAGGTTTTGTTATTTGAGAGAAGTTTTCTATAAAACGACGATAGTAACCTGTCAGTCCAAGGAAAGATTTGACGTCTTTAGCAGTTTTGGGTGTAGGAAACTGAGAAATAGCCTTTACCTTATCAGGGTTAGGCGAAACACCCTTGTCTGTGATGACATGCCCGAGGTAGGCGACTTCACGTCGCAAGAACTCACATTTATCGGGCTGTAATTTGAGATTTGCTTCCCTAAACTTGGAAAAGATGAGTTCGAGCTTTTTAATATGAGATTCGAGGTCATGGGAATAACAGATACAATCATCTAAATAAATGTAGCAATGAAGGCCTTGCAAACCTGAGAGAACTGAGTTCATTAACCTCTGAAATGATGACGGTGCGTTTTTGAGACCAAAGGGCATACGTGTAAACTCAAAATGTCCTGAAATTCCGTTAGTCGTGACGCTAAAACCTGTCTTGGCAATATCCTCAGAGTCCAAACATATTTGGTGGAAACCGGAAGCTAAGTCGAGTGTACTAAAGTACTTAGAATGACCTAACTGGTCAAGGATATCCGTTATTAAGGGCAAAGGATAGACCTCAGAAACGGTGACGTCATTTAGTCGACGGTAATCAATAACAATTCGCCATTTTTGTCTACCGGAAGCATCAAGTTTTTTGGGGACCACCCAAACCGGTGCATTCCAAGGAGAGGTTGAAGGACGAATTATATTTTGATCGAGCATTTTCTTGACCTGCTTTTCGACCTCTTCCTTATGACTTTCGGGGAACCTATACGATTTTACATGAATAGGAGGAGCATCTCCGGTGTTAATGGAATGTTTAATTACATCTGTATGTGTCAAAAATTCACCTTCGAGATGGAATATATCTGTGTGATTTGAAATACAATCCATAAGGGTTTTTCTTTCCTGGGGATTTAAATGAGAGCATCTAATTTGATCCAGGACCTTTTTAGAACGGTCTGTACTAAAAGTGTTTAATTGGTTAATGAGATGGTATTGTTTTACGTCTGATTTGGATGACGAGAGTTCAAAGGGTGATAATTGCACTTGAAAATTGCCAAGTTTGACCTCAGATTCGGTAGTGTTTAAAACAGAGACGTTGACCCTATTATTTGGCTTAATATTTACTATACAATTTGCCAAAAACACTCCGTCACTAATCTTTTGATCCAGTATTAAAGCTTCGTTTAAGCTAGAAATCTCTGAGAGATTTGATACTGGGCATTCAATTACCATTTCTGACCTCGGAGGTATGATAAAAGACGGTTTACTAAAACAAATAGGCAGAGAATAATCTTGAAGACTCAGCGTACTAGTCGAGTATTGTATGTCAATTTTAAAATGTTGTATAAAATCACTACCTATTATACCATCATAATGTAAATTAATGGAGTCACTTATCGCGTGAAACATAAAGTGAAATATAATTTTACTTTTTGGTGAAATTCGATGTTCAAAATTAAGTTCGATGGAGCCAAGAGATTCGCAACAAGAGTCGTTGTCACTTAAACCTTTTATGGTGACTGTCTCTAGTCCAAGCACTGGGTTCTCTAAACTAGATGATTTCACAATTGAAATAGAAGAACCAGTGTCAACGAGGAAACGCAATGGCCTCTTATTTAAATTAGTCTTCAAGTCCACGTGAGGTAAAGATATGTGGTTATTTATGTTATTTATAGTAAAACTTTTCTCACATGAGCGATCCCTAGAAAAATTCGACTTTTCGCGAGATGGGGGATTAGTAAGACATTTAACATCCTCAATGGGAACTGATTTTGAAATATTATTAGATTTATGTCCTAACCTTGACGCATATGATTCCTTATTATCCTGTGTTTGAGAAGATTTAAGAACACGAGGAAACGAACCCTTATCAACAATTTGGGACTGAGTAGAGGGCGCATTACGATCCTGTGCAACCATGAATTGACCACAGGTACTACCCTGAAACTTAGCTTGAAACTCAGTGGATAAAGGCTGTTTGTTAAGAGAATTAATTTCATTTTCATTCATCCGTACTGGGGAAAAATTAAGAGTACGGGGTTTAGAAAGGTTAGGTATTTCCGTGTCTCTTACTTTTCTACTACGTTCCGGCAGACACGGCACCGAAACGGAAGTTAGTTTAAATCATCTGGATTATCTACAGTGTTAATAACATGCACATTGGACCTATTGGTTGTAGTTGCATTACTTGGCCCAGGTGCGCGTGCACTGGATAGCGTATCGTTACGAGTAACTTGATCGGAGCGCGTATTATTACCGTTCTTGAACTTTAATTTGCGACATTCATTTATTAAATGACCGCGTTTTTTGCAATAAGCGCAAAATTTATTAGAATACGATTGCGATTGATCGAAGTTATTATTTGAGAAATTATTATTTGAGTTTACGTGATGAAGATTTGGACTTGAATGCCTTGATTTATTTCTATAACAGTCGGAGGCTGTATGGCCGTCCTTATGACAGATAGTGCACTGTTTAGTTGGCTTTTGTGCCAATTTGGACAGTTTGTATAATTTTTCTTCCTCAATTGCATGCGTTATCGCGTCTGACAAATTCTTAGGGTTCCTACAGCGCACTATGTGTGAATAACTGGAGTTCATTCCCAACAAAAATGTATTTAAGGCCAAATCTTCCATTGCGGCTATTCTACCAATTAGCTCTTTTTCATCCTCGCAGCTATAATGAATGTCTGATTGAATGCGAGTTAAACAAGCCTCTATTCTTAAAGAATATTGTGTCACATCTTCGGAGGGCAGTTGCTTGCAGTTTTGGAGGTCTACTAATAAATGGGTTGAATGTTTTTTCTCGCCAAATGTGGCTTTAAGGAACTGCTTAATTTCCTGCCAATCCTGAAAGTTTTTTAAACAGCAAGCCAACTGTGCTTTCCCTTCGAGTTGTGAGATTATGAATTTACACATAAAATTCTGCTGTTCTGTACTTGCCAAAGAAATTGCGTTTTCGCAATTTGTTAAAAACGCGGGTAACGACTCGCGATCGCCATTATAGGGCTTAATAAATTTGGTTAGAACCGAAAGAGTGATCTTATCAGCCATTTTTTTTTTTGGTTTGGATTTAGCTTGTTCGAAACTGTCTTCGGAGGAAGATGAACTATAAGCTGTGCTCGTCTCTTCAGCCTTAATTATTTCCTGAGCAGACATTAATTTATGACAAAGCAGTACAGAACATCAGATAAAACGAAAATGAGAATTTAGGAAGAAATGTTCCGATAACTTTGATTAAAACACTTTCACTTAAAACACTTTGGAACTTTTTGAAATAATAAAATAACTCACAGAATGCAGAACACGAACATTTTGGGGAAAAGCGGCGCGCAGCCTTGGTGCAGCGCGGCGATGACGTCAACGGAGCGACGAAAGTGCAGCGACCCAAGGAGTCGTATTACTGCTAAATCGAAGTCACGTTGCGTTGTTCGTGGCTGACTTATACCGTGGTTTCCACGCGGTAAAATCAGGGTGAGGTGGCAATGAGCAGTGATGGTGGTGAAGAGTGTGGTGCGGGCTCACACTTAAAAGTGGAGGCTGATCGTCGGCCACAGTATAGCTAGATGGTTCACGATGAGATGCGGGCTCACGCTCGGTAGCGGAGACTTATCGTCGACCTCGAAGTGCAGAAAGATGGTTCACGATGAGATGCGGGCTCACGCTTAGTAGCGGAGACTTATCGTCGACCTCGAAGTGCAGCAACGCGGGTTTAGGCGATTGCCTAAAGCTTATCGTCGATCACTGACACTTTTTTTTTTAAAAGGACCTTACGTCCACGGAGCCACTATATGGTAGTCAGGCGGGAAGTTTTTCGCGACGCGCCTAACACCTAGATCTCAGTACTCAATGATTTTTCCTGAGATCCCACTTCTGACACCAAATTTGTAAGGATGGCGCTCCGTGGGTCCTTTTTAAAAAAACTAAATTTCACTAGCTGTAATACTTTATTCTAACACACACGAAATACAATTAAAATTAAATATGTCTACTGCTCGGTTGCTTCTGATGGACTACCAAACACATGGAATTTATTAGTTTTATATAAAACAAAATTGCTGATCTTAGCATTGTACTTCATACTGCATTATTTCATAACAGAACGAAAACGAGGGCGTCATATACGACGGATTCGGTAAGATACCAAATCCGTCTTAAGACATTATGTCAGCAAAAACCAAGCTCAAAGTTCGTATTTATAACGCACACTAATATTTTACCTTATAAGAGAACGACGCAATTCACGCAATACTAAATTTGAACATTACGCTATCAAGAAAATATAAATATGGCAGGTTACATGCTGTGATTTTACTTTTTCTGTACAAAATACTTGGTGACTAGTTATTAAGTTAAAAAGAAAAAAAAAACTTATCCCAGAGAAAGTTTAAAAGCATACCTACCTAATCTATCTATTTGAAGAAGTAAATATCTGGTTGTTTTTGTCATCAACATGTTATATTCAGTGGGTATATAAAATAACTATTTAGTATTTACACAGATATATTTGAGTCGTTTTAAAAAACATGTACTAAGTTAAGGGCTTTAATTAAAACAAAACTGAATTGATTCCTTTGTGTAACGATAGTTACCCATATCTTTTGTATGAGTAAATTTCGTTACACAAAAGACGCGATCGTAATTTTGTTTTTATTAAGCCTTTAACTACATATGTACATGTTTTTGAAAATTACTCATTTATCACTTCTTTCTATCATCCCGATATCATGGCAAAACTAAAACCTTTAAAACTAACAGTAAACGCCATCTATTATCACCGGTTGTTATTACTTAAAAGCTTCCATGTTCCACCTGACCAATTTTGGTCTCAATGCATTTAGCCAAAAATATAATATTAACCAGGTATAAATCACTTGAAATATTTGTTATTTTTATCAATTTACTATTCCAGAGTATCCACCCAGTAGGAGCCCTCATGTTAGTGAACTACCAACTAACCGAAGATGACGCGGGCCGACCGAACGGGTTCCGACTACAGCGCGGCGGTGGCAACCGGCTGCAACTAGCGGCAGACACTGCGGAAGCGTCCGCTAGATGGCAGGCTGTTTTAGCGCATGCCATTGATACTAGTAATCAGGTGTGTTCGTAAAAATATAAAGAAAATATTGTACTCATTTTATAACGAAATAATTGTAAAATGAGTAGCGAGCGGACTAGGGAATGATTTTGTAAAAGTAACTTCGACTCGATACATCTCCTAAGTAAACCATGGGGAACGTCAGTAGTTTCTTTAGTGAATACCGTAGTTCATCTGTGCGCCGTAAGATGGAGTGAAATTCAAAAGCAATTTTAATAACATTTAGACGTATTCTTTGATTTAGACTATGGAGTGTAAAAGGGAGGAGCAGAATCTTTCATAGGAAAATATTTAAAGTGTCGAGCGGAAAGCAGTAGTTCCAATTCCATCTGAATTAGCGCCAGAGTAGCAAGAAAGTATAAAATAAAAACAAGTTTTGGACGGAGAGAACTGTGTCGAATTGAAAGTTTTAATATTTAAAGTAAACAGAGTAATTCCTGCTTAGTTCCTTTAAGTATGTACAGAAAAAACGAAACCAAGTTATTAACACCTTTTAGCGGACACTTTTGGATATGTATGTGACAATTCGCTGCATATTTAGACATTTATTTTATTTTCTACTACTATTGTAAATTTCTATTGTACTATTATGAATTGTAGGCTATTCGAGGGTCACTGAATAATTAATCAATTTAAACATGATGCCTAAACGGCGGGACCGATTTCAACTGTTTTTGGTACCTAATACCTACATGCGTAGCTGGTCTTCCACAGATATTTTTACGGAGAAGTTCGCTATAGAAGAGGGTACCATCTAGAATATAATCCTGTAAATTATTCCAGCTATATTATTACTTGTAAGGGATTTTGTCGCATATAATAAAAGGGCGGTATCTAGGTCGGCCGACCGGACATTTTCCATCCGGTCGCCCCTAATACCGCTGGAAAGACGAAGTGTCGAAGGATCTGTGCGCCCTAAATATCCCTAACTGGCGGCAAAAGGTGCAAAACAGAGAAAAAAGGCGTTCTCTTGTGTCAGAGGCCAAGATCATCTTTGGGTCACTGAGCCAGACTAATAAGTATAATAAGAGGGCTCGGAAAATTTCCTAAACATAAAAAATCTCTTGTTCACAGCGTGACGGTTGGCTCGAAGTTACAATGAGGAACATGAAATTACCTCCATCCTCAATACCCCGACCAGACTGCTTTGGCTACCTCATGAAATTGGGCTCCAAGTGGAAGTCATGGGCTAAACGCTACTGTGTACTAAAAGACGCCTGCCTATACTTCTACAGTGAGGGCAACAGTAAAAACGCGTTTGGTAAGTTGCTGTGTACTATTTTGTTTAGTTGCTTTTTTGGTTGGTTGCTCACCTTCTTTGGCCACGTATGCCGCCGGGGACAGGTTGCTATTGAGCGACTTGTGGTCCAGGGAAAGTTTGAGGGTAGGCCACGAGGAAGATCGCATATGAGATGGACAGATCAAATAACAGCTGCAATAAATGGCTTATCGCCACTACACTATTGCATGAGGAAGCTATCAGTGAAGAATTATGGCGTGTTGTGAAGCTTGCCATCAACATCTGAAATGATGACCACGACCACTCTGCCAAGAGTGAAACCGACAAAAAAGAAGTTGTTCTTTAATTCTCTTATTGTCTCGTCTACCTCATGAAATTGGGATTCAAATAAGTCATTGGCCCAACACTACTGCGTACTCAGACGCTTATCTTTACTTCTACAGTGAAGGCAACAAAAACGCGGGTAGAAACGCTTTTGGTAAGTTATTGTTTAAGAATTCCGATATTTCTGAAGTTTTTTTGGGCCGAATCCTGTTGCGAACTCAATGACGCCTGTCTGTATAGTGAAGGCTAGTTATACACACTAATATTATAAAGGCGAAAGTTTTTGAGTGTGTTTATGTGTATGTTTGGTTCTTCTTCACGCTCAAACTGGACCAATTTTGATAAATTTTGTAATGAAAGTAGCTGACACCCTGGATAAACATGGACATAGGTTACTTTTTATCCTGAAAAAATTTAGTGTTCCGGTGGGATGAACGTGTAACACCACGCGGGGCATATGCTATATGTCCGGTAATTGGAATGCTTTCGCTACCTCGTCAGGCTAGGTTACAACTCCTCCTATTGTTACTGTTTAACCAAAGGTATTTGTGTACGCAAAAGTATACATGTTGCATTTTTTTCTTGAGATGCTGCGTTTACGTTTTTATATGAAAAAATTTATAGCATCATTAGTTTTACTGAAAATTAGGTTTATACAAATGTACTTATTTTTGAAGTCTCGTTTTTTGAAGTAAACTTTCGCATTTATTGTGAGGATAATACTTTTCTAGTTGTAATTGAATGCTTATGAACTATACCTACTACCATAATTAGGAATTCAAACGTTCCCTGTCGCTTCAAGTGTTTTTTTAATTATCAAAATTCCATAGTTGCTGTGCCCGAGTGGCTTATAAGAATGACATATTTAGTGCCCAGCCATGGTATGTCGGCAACGCGAAACATTCTGCAAGGGTCCTTACACGCGACCGCCTGAACCCAGCCTCTGGCGATGGTAATCGGACCCGGACCTCATTAATACGCAAACTGCAATAAAAACAAGTTTACAATCGATAAAACGTTTAAATATCGAAGAGTTCGCTGGAAAATGCTGGCTAGTATTTTGTTTACAGAAACTGCAAGTAGGTAATTAGTGAATCGACGATTTAGTACAGGCAGCAGCACAAGTATCGAAGCATTACAACACGCTTAATGATCAGTACTACTCCTATCCTCTGGATAGTAGAGTGTAGCAATTTCTGCTGCTGAGTGTACCTAAACAGCAGCACACAGGCGACTCTTTGTCGCGCGAAATATTCTCCCTGTCACTTTCTTTTCAATACCGTGCGAGCGAGATAGGTAATGCTGACTCACGCGACAAGTGAACTCGCGGCAAGATATGTTCTGCTGAGCTATAGGTATTCCAAGATCGTCACTACTTAGAAACAAAAAGTCTTATATAAACAAAAGTTATAGATATGTTATGAATAAATAAATAAATAAATAAATAAATCTCGTTTTGCAACGATAATCAACTATCAAATAACGCACCTTAAGGTTTTAAGTATTTTAAGGTTCCTTATTGTACCTATCCATAATTTTTGTAACACAACGGAATTTGTTCAAATCGCTTTTCTGGGGTTGTGTGGTTACGCCTAAATTTCGTCCAAGTTTTTGGTTTATCTATTATCCTACCCACAAAGTAATAGCCAAATGTGGAAATAACTAACAAAGATTTTCTTCACAGGCATGGCGTGTCTCCACGGATACAGAGTTCAGACATGTGCACCAGGAGGAAAGAAATACGCCTTCGAAGTCATGCCCACGGAACCCAAACAGCGACACTTCTACTTCCACACGGAATCCGAAATGGACAGAAAACGGTTTGTTTAGTTTGATATAAACTATTTATAGTTTAAAGGATTAGATAATAGTGTTTATCGTGGCTCGTAAACAATTGGTGCGAGAATGTATGTTGAAAGATTTATTCATGTGTTAATCGATCAGTTTTCTTGGTAACATAAAGTACATTGCATATTTCAGAAGACAAAAAACACAATGTGACAAAAAAACGCAAACACATACGTAAAAATTATGCTATCGCCAAAAGCCTTTCTTGGTGACCCTAAATTTCAGTCTTAACTTTCGCTATCAAATAATCATTGTTCAAGAAGGAAGAAGTAAAGTATGAGCATAAAAACTATAAAAAGTCAGATTTTGGTTAGCGGGCTGGGCGCGCTCTATACGCGATCTCAAGTGCATTTCCACTAACGCGGAACTATTTAGGTGGAGCAGAGAGTGAGTTCACTAACTACAGTGCTCGAATTGTTCACTTCTTGCCTGTGGAATGTAAACAAAGTGGAGTTCACTTCGCCTCATATTTTACTCCGCACTTCCTATAACGGAACGTTCAAATAATAGGCTCAGCTAAGCTCCGCGATCCTCGAAAAACTTGTCAAGTTTCATAGCTCCATTCCACTCCGCTCAGCCCGGTTTGTCTATCTGAAAACACACCCTTAAGTTTGCATATAACTCATTTGTGTGCGAAACCTAAATGCCCACAATACAAAATACATATCTGGTCTGGATGCGTGTACCCACATGACAGATTTGTTGCGAACCCTCGAGTACGATTTTGCTGAACGAAAAATCATCATCATTATGATTATTTTATCAGCCGTAAGATGTTTACTGACTGACAAAGGCCCTCTCTATACAACGACTGGCAGTGCAGTGCATCACCCCTTTGATTCTGATTAGTTTGTAGGTGTAAATACCCTAACCATGCGTCTTATGACGGCCACGACAGCGTGCGACCTGCGGCGGCCATAGGAGTGAGCGAGATACCGCACTCGGACCTTCCGCTCCCACCTACGGCCGCCGCTCGCCGTTCCGCTGGCCGCGCGATGTCGTGGCCGCGCTTTTACGTAGCTGCCACTCAAGAACATTTCTGGCCCAACGGCCTTCGTCGTTAGGTTTGTCAACTCTCTGGTATATAAGAATAATATGGGTTCACGTGCGGTCTGGTATTATTTTGACGATCCCCATGATCATGACATAAATAAAAAAAATATGTCGACGATATTTTCCTTTCCGTTCGATCATGCAAGGAATGCTATTAGGACAGAGTCAAATAAAAATAAATTTAAAAAAGCTGTACTAAAATACTACCTAGACAGTATTTAACTTAATTAAGTCAAAAGTTTGAGCTAAAATTGTATAGATATTGCCACCTACCTACCTATATTATCATTAATTAAGATTTAGATTTTATTACTTGAGTATTACTATTGTATAGAAAGGATCCCACAGTCAAACTGTGAAAACAGTTTTGTGGGACGATGTACCTTACCTGACATGTTCTTGACATTTGAATAAAGTATATAAATAAATAATAAAATTACCCTTAGAGCTACTTTACGGTCAACTTCGCGAATAGTGTGAAGCCGCAATAAAAATGGTAGCATTTAATTATGAATTTCAAATTATTATCTTTTTGTTACAGGTGGATGGCAGCTCTGGAATATTCTATAGACCGATGGATGAAGGCCGGTTGACGACAATGTCTCGCTTTAGAGGACTCCTACATATTCTTTATATTCTAGACTCAATTACAATTATCTCAATTATGTTTATTTTTTATTTATTTTATTACCGGTAGGTAGGGGTATTTGGTACTAAGCAAAAAAATATATTTTAAGCCCGTTTTTTTAACCATTGGAAATAGTAGGAACATACATTGCTTTCAAATAATTATAGACATTAAAATAGTCCCTTGGGTTCCAAATAGCCTTACCTTACTGTACTCCCTTATTCCATAATAATTAAATATTGTTTTATGAATTTTGTACATCAGAATAAAATAAATCGCGTTTATTAAAGGTACTAAAATTGCTGTATACCACAATAATTTAATTTCAAATTCAATTTGTGTAAGATTGTCCTTAATATTTATTTGTATATAGTTTTAAATCTCCTTACATTATGGAATCCTACTAAAGAGACAAAAATAGTGTAGATACTTAAAACGGTAAAAAATACAGATACACTTCCTAAGCCTTCTATCCTACCTGGATAATCCGTCTTAAGCTACCTTAAAATTGATCAGAGATTAAAACTTCCCTTAGATGAAACGGGAATTGAAGAAAAAAACATTGACATTGTTTGAGACAACAGCATCGATTAAAATAATAAATCCAGCAAAACAAAGCTTTAAAAATAACTTGTGCTATACCTACTTAATGCCAAAGAATATACAAAGTTTATTTATAATAATCAAAATAAAACTACGACTGAATAGCTAGATCGGGTAAAGTTGCGTATCTTCAATCAACAACAGAGAAAACTCAGTCTAATAAAGGAACAACAGAAATTAAAGCACATTAATATAGAGCAAAAGTCTTCAGCTGACAAAACAATTAATATATGTGAACGCAGGTTCACATAAATGAACCAAATTGTATTTGGTGAGGGGAAATTATAGTACCTATTTCCTAGCTTAAGGACTTAAAAGAACTAACACAACGCACAAGTCTTTGTGAATATTTACACCGAGCTTCATAAATATTGTGTGAAATGGTAAAAGATCTAACTTGAAATGAAACGAATCAGATAGGTACTTCATTATTTTGGTCGTTTTCAAACAAACGACTCTGTGACAATGTTTAATAATGATAGGCAATGCTTGAAGTAAGTACGTACGTAGAAAAACACATCAGATTTATTGTAAATAATGCTTTTAGAAGGCTTATTTATTGATGTAAGTACCTAATACGTCAAATGACGCTAACATATTACATAACTAATTAACAGTTAAACATACACAAATTTTGAATGGTAGACAAAATATACGATAAAGAAAGTTCGTAAAATTATTGGACTGTCACTTTAATAATATTAATAGGTATTATAATATAGATTTAGAGAAGTTTTCGGTGCGGATATAAATTTAGGTGGAGATATTCCTAACGAACCTATTCACTGCGTATTGTGTATTTGTAGAAGCATTACGTAAGTAAATAAATATGTATTTGTAAAACATAGGTAACATTTAGGAGACGTATATTCCTAATTATATTGTTGTGCCAAAGTCTGTTAATTAAGAAATCGTGGATCTTTGACTTTACGCAGCACAATCGATTTTAATATTAAGAATAAAATATCTGTAACCCCTCGTACTAAGATCTTTCTTAAATTCGTGATTGTTATCAGTGTTGTGACTTTTGTAACGTATTCGTTTCTTAATTTAACATTCATTTGTACAAATTGTAAGTAAAATAGAATTTAGTGGGTTACAGAATATACATTTGCATACGTCACTTTTATGATTATAAATACATATATTTAAGAATTACGAATATTCGATATCAATGTATTCCCCCATTAGAACGTGGTCCATACTAGGTGACTTAAATTGTGCATTAATCTGATAAATAATAGAGAATTTAAATCCATGACGACGTTATGTATATAAATATAAATAATCATGTTAAAGCTCAAATATGTTAAAATAATAAATAAAAGACTTGAATATTAACAGTATTCGGTTAAATAGAGTAGCCTTATATTAGTGAGTGTCTAGTGCGTAAGCAAAGTGAAAATCCTGTTTAATAATCCCAATATTAAAGCACATTATGAAACATAGTTTTAATGTTTATTTGTAATAGATTTATTGAAAATGTATGATAAAAATAGTATTATAATGTGTTCAGTAAGCGATTAAAGAGGGAGTAAGAGAATGGATAAAAATATCAGTATTTATTTGAAAGGTCATCTTATAAAAATACATATTGTTTACAAAAAGATTATAATTATGAAGAAAGTTGCAAATTTAAATTCTATTTATTTGAGGATATTCGTTTATATCACGAGTCATTGTAGCACCATGGTTCAAATTGTTAAAAATAACGCTCTAAGTTTCATTGGTAGAGTGGGAATCAGAAGTGAAAAACTATGTGTAATAGGTGATTTTTTAAATATTTATGTGACTATATCGATAGATTTCGTTGTAATAAAGGAGAAAAATAAACGAGACTTTTATTTAACTTCCCCACACTTCATAATAAAACTGCGAGCGATAAAAAAATCAATTAGAGAGAGCGAACGAAATTCGTGAACCACTATTCAGGCGGCGTTAATTTACGTGACTTATAAGCTACTAACACGAAAAATAAACAATCCAGAGATATCCCTTTTTTATCGCTCCAAAAGTAAAACAGTGTGACAGAAGGCTTCGATCGGGTGGCGCGGGCGCAACGCGGGGCGGGTAGGGGGGAGGGGGACGCCACGGGAGCGCTACTGCCTCCGACGCAGGCGCGGTAGTACACGCTCTTGACTCCCACCGGTCGCGCGCCATCGTCGCACGCGCACCTTACCCATGCCACGCCACAGATACACTACAAAGTGAAACGCCAAATCTCATAAAACGGATTACAGTGACCTGAACATAAGTGAAGTGATACATGACATTATGTGACAAGTGATATACGTTACTAACTTTTTCACTCACCGTGCCTATTAACTGTTTTATGACCTGTTCAGTGCGGCTATTGTTGTGTTCGCATCTACTAATCTTCTATTCACCTGTTGAAGCCACTGCGGTTGGACTGTGAAATGTGACAAAAAATTGCAATGATCGTCTATTGTAGGTCTGCGGACCCTTCGTTTGGAAACATTGTGGGCAACTACCTGACTACTGGAGGGTTGGACATCTGACGATCGATCGACCAACCCGTCGACGCCTTGTGAGTACTGTTAAGTTTTTTTTATAAGGTAATTTAATACAACGGATGTGGAATAAATTGGGTAGGCAGGGTGCACTTGATTATCGCTACCTGTTTTATAGTCTGGTCATGTGTGTGACGCGAGTGTTATTGTTTACGTAGCAGATGCCGTAGAAAATAAAACAATTCTGAGAATCATGCGGCTTACCCATTGTTCTTGTGCTTTACACTGTTGTTCTAAATGTTTATTTAAATGCTTCCTGCCACCGTGTTTCGCGGTAATTATCTAGGTAAGATTGTCTCGGTTCAGTTGTCTGGCGTGAGAATTTATGATGATAATCCTACTGTGATATAATTTGTTGTTGCCTTAAGGTAGAGAAGATTTCGCTATTCAAATCGCAATTCTAAAGAAGCAGCTTGCGGTTTAAAGTCAACAAAGCCTCCTTATATTATGCCTCGGAACTACGTGCCTCACCGACCCGCGCCAATCGCATTTTGGCCTTACAGCTTTCTCACTTCTTTTGAACTATCTGATTGGTTGGCCCACTATTGCTTTAACAACGTTGAGCAAACTCCATAACTCTACAGCACATTTTAACACTGATTAACACAACTGTTATCAGATAGGGTAATACAAAGCAAACGTTATCCCTAATGCTTCTAAAGTAGACAGTTGAAAAGCTATCAAAGCTGTTGTTAGTGACAATGTCAAAATAATCGACGATAATGGCTCCTTATCGCAATTCAAAAGCAACCGCTAAAACGCTGGCGGAATGAGTACCAGTAACACGGTAGAAGCGTCTGGTTATTAAATTGTTGAACAAATAGTAGTTAATCTTCACCATCAACTGATAAGGATGCTAATCTACTAGAATCACACCACACATATCTCGAGTGATATTTATCATCGAACAAAGCAACCTTGCGGCAACCACTAATTCTGCGTCGTAAAATGGCATCAATAAACTTAATTGTTTTTAATACATGAATTACCTAACGCGGCTTATCATGTCCCATAAAGTTTGCGTTTTTAAATGGTTACGTGATTGTTGTTTGGAAAAGAAAACTACTTTTTACTGTTTGTATTTTCATCAGACAAGTACCAAAGTGAAGTACACAAAATTAGGAAAGTTATTTGATTGAACCACAGTTCGAAAGTTTCAATTTCAACGATAGATAGAGTTAAGACTTCTCTTAGGGTAAAACCATAAAGGAAGTATAACTCATAGGCGGGCTATAGCTTAGCAATAAAAAGCTCCCATTTATTAGTATACAGTTGACCACTTGGTGATGCAACTGCTTCAATAACTGTAACTGGAGCTTTTTCCACCTACATGTTAATTATGCAATGATAATTAAAGTCATCTGCTTGCATAATATTAAGATCACAATGTTATATTCAGTGTGAACGTGAACCAACGATACCAACGGTTCCTGATTTAAAATTTAAATAGCTCAAATTCATAATCTAAAATAATGAAGTATAAATGTACAGGATGATAATTTTTTCTCAGAGACTATTGAAAAATCCAAGCTTTACTTAATGGAAAACTCCACTAAGCATGTTCCAAAGAAACGCATTGCTATCTGTAAACGACGTTAAACTTTCCAGTCAGATTACTTAAAACTTAAAAACTTCATTTTACAAAAGTTTTATTGAAATTACCAGTCACATCCGACTTCATGAGGTACTTACTGCAGTATCTTAATACATATTCATATCTCTAAAATCCTCGGACCAAAAGAGATAAAAGTATTTCACCGCTTTGGAGCGAGTAAGATGGTAGAAACTCGATCAGCCATAACCTTAGCAGAAGCGAGAAAGAATAAAACACCAGATGGTAGAGTGAAAGGGATGGAAAATCAGAAGGCTTTTACGGTGGAACGGGCAACGTGTAGTGAAATGTAGACCTGGCATGCCGTCGTTTTCGATCTCGCTTGAATAAATTGATTTTAAGATTAATCTTTCGTAGAGGTGACTGACAAGCACAAAAAGTTTTGACTTAGAATGGTTGGATAGAGCATAGATTTGAAACTGGAATTATAATCCACACTTAAATGAGAATAGGAAACGTATGAGGACGATTAATACTTTATTTCTTTCGCGATTTCCGTATGAAACTCGTTTCTATTCAAAAAGGTATAATTATCACAGTAGGATTACGAACCATTAAAACCCAGCAAGACAAGACATAAAATCTCATACAAGACGCAGGCACCGGAAATCTTATGAAAACATACGCACTATACAACCACGGTAGTAAAGTGAAGCGTCAGTTTTATTGTCCCTAGCCATGATACTAATTTCAGTTGGTAATAGTCGTACAAATCGTAAATCTTGTGATGGCCCTCTATTCAGAGATGTTGATCGGCTTGTACAAATAGGTAAGGATGAAAAGAGTTTGGCCCCATATTTCAAATTCATAACAAAATTATTGAACATTTAGAAAATTTGAACAAAATAAATAATTAAAAAATACAACGCGTTACTAAGACCACTTACCATATGGTCTGTTAGACTAAAATAGAAGAAACGTTACGTATCAAGGAAGAGTTCTAAGGAACTTAAAGGTTTACGTGTATTTTAATCATCGTACAAACGACATGAATAAAATTCATCTAGTATACTTCCAACAAATTTATTTTCGCTTTTTTATACTACTGTAAGAACGGTAAATGGTCTAGAGTAACAGTAATTTTACTCAACTTATGAATGACTTGACATCAATACTGGTATTAAAATACAAATCCGATCATCATTTACATGTCTAATAGGTTACCAGAAGCTTAGAATCGATATGAATCGAAACTGATGAATGATGCATGAGGTAATAATTGATAGGATAACATTAGAATCATTTAAACGGAACACTGGGAAAACGCTTCATTATATTTTTAAGCAACATTAATAACAACGGTAAATTAACCTGTTACTAGAGAAATCAATTTTGACTGTAGGGGACTCTCAAGCAAAACTTCATCGTTTTATTAATCAAGTTAGAGTAAAGTGAAGTAACCCTTCCTCAGACGTGAGAATCAATTACTTTATAATCTAAAATTACTATTCGGTCGGCACTTTGAAAAAAATTACGAAGACCCCGTGAGAAATAATGAATATTTTATGGTAATACATACGTGGAAACAATGTAGAGCTACTTTATTAAGCATGTTTCTCGATCCATAAATCTTAATGGTCAACACCATCTTTTTAACTGGTGGGAGATTATCAGCATGCAACCGGTCAGATTGGGATCGTTTATCAAACTTACGATCAAGTGAAAGCTAATAGATAAGAATCGCTAAGAAAACATTAGTAAGACGACCTATTTGAACTATTGGAACTGATCTTATTTCAAATCCTCAAGCTACAAATTACAAAGTCTAACATATTTTTTTCTTTGCAGATTAGTTGCAAGTCGTGATGTCGGAAAATGGAAACACAGTTGTATCTCGGGCGTCCACACCACGCCCTATCACAGAATCACCCGTCGCGGCTCCTTTGCGTTCAAGACATGACCAGTTTTTGGCAAGTTCAGCTGAAAGAGCACCCCAGAGACCATCTTCTAGCGGAAGAAACCCTAGCGGGAGCTTCGATTCACCACCGTTGCCCTATCATCGACAGATGACTTCTGGCTCACTGCTTTCAGCAAATCATCGTGAATCATCGGCTTTCGTCCCCGTTGTTCCAACCAGAGCCATGCATCCAATGATGTATCCAAATGAAATACATCCAGCCTTAATACCTTCAGAGATTATTGAAAGAGAAAGAATGTTGAATGATCGGGACAGAACTGAACCGGCCAAAGGCTCTCCTGACAGAGTCACTGGCAATTTCCCTAAAAGAAATTCGTTTGATTTAATGGCGATGATGGTTGAAAAACGGAAAGAAGTGGCTTTAAGAGAGGCTGCAGCAGCAATGCTTATACCTCACCATCGAGCGTCATCTATTGAAGGAATCATGACTGATGGTTCTTCACAACCTCCTATTTACGGTCCACCTGGTGCTTTCCTTGGTGCTCCAGGGCCATCTCCCACAGCAACCAATAGCTTCACATTTCCCGGTGCCGGCTTATTTCCTCCCGGCGCCGGACCTCATCAAATGCATCCGCATCTAGATCGACGGCTTTTAAGAGCTCCAGGACGAGCATCTAGACCGAAGAAGCAATTTATATGTAAATTCTGCAACCGACAGTTTACAAAATCGTATAATCTGCTCATACACGAACGTACACATACCGACGAGCGTCCGTACTCCTGCGACATTTGCGGCAAGGCTTTCCGCCGGCAAGACCACTTACGAGACCACAGGTAAGACATGCCTGCACTTAATAATAACTGGTAATTACGACCAAGTCCGCTGAGTGTATCCGCTTCTTGCACATTTTAATTTTTGCCGCACTGATCATAGTTATACGTATAAACTTCTAATTTATATGCACGTAACAGGCAGCCGGTGTAACTCAAGTTGCAGATGTTAAGCCAAGTGTGGCCGCATCCGCCCCGCTACTTGGAAATGGAATATTTATAAAGTTACTCGATTGTAGTACGGGCTACTCGGAAATCTATCTTGATTAATTATTATGAGTTTGAGCTACCTTTATGTTGAGGTTGTTAGATGCAGTTATGTTAATTTCAAAAGCTTTATTCTCCCTTATGTTTAGATTGGGACTCATTTTGCATGATTTTGAGATTGTACTGAAATGACGGTTGATTTTCATCGCTGCATATCAACCAAACTTACTTTTGAATAAAACAAAGAGGGAACTTTAAATTTTATGACGGTTATTTCAGACTATTTAAACCAGGACAAAGATTATTAAATTGCTTTTTTGATAAGAGCAGAGTAAAGTCCCTTTTAACACTTTTACGTGAATTGGCTTAGATCTTTTTTATCAGATTATAAATCTAGTTATAATAAATATCAGCGATAAAGATCTTTGGTACAGTTTTTGATGGAATTCCTTGTCAATCTTATCTCCTCAATCAAGTTCGTCGATCTTAAGATAATGCTACGATACAGTCAAAAAACCATTAGTATTGACTGAAGAGGTTTGAAGGAATAAAATAAGTGGCTGATAGTTCCTTTGCTATTTCCATGAAAAATTGTTTTGGCCAATCGTGACGTATTTTTTTTTATAGCCAAAAATCTCATATGCTTACTAATATCGACTCCACAAAAAAAATGCAAGTAAATACAAAATTAACATCAATAAGTAGGTATAATCTTCAACACGTGCTTAGCCTAATTAGAGGCATCACCAGGAGATGCCGGCTCTAATCGCGATGAGATGCAGATTCGGTCTTTTGGTAGCACAGTATAGGACCTTAGAGCCGACATTAACATTAAAATGTAATTCATACTCATAACCGTTAGAAAAATGTTTAAAGTCCTGATTTGGGTAGGCATTGTTTGGTGTCATTATAAAGTACTTAAATTATTGCGACTTTTTGCATTTTTTTTTGTCGCAAACCTCTCTCTTAGGTTTTGTAGAATGACACATCTATCAGAAAATACAATAAGTTAGAATTGTAATTTTTTTACTCAAGGCCAATACAAATAGCGCTACATATAACGAAGTTTAGAAAGCGCTATAAAGAATTAAAGTTTAAAAATAGCATCAAACAAATAAATCAAAAATCTGTATAGCCTGCAAAATTTTAGCAACCAGACAACTGGTACAACAGAATATAAACCTTAGCCTACTTAGAAACAGCCGGGTTTTTCTTAACCCCAAATCGAATTCCGAACAACAGACGAAGGTATTACGGATGTAATGATTTTTGATGGACCCAAATGCCTGACTGAGATTTCATCTCACATTAACTCGTGTTTTTTCCTTTTGGTAATTAGTTTAGATACTGATGACTCATCCGATTCTATTGGTCCGGTTGGTAATGTAAAAGGATGTGGTAGAGTCCGCAATAACAATTGCTTCCTTACAGGAGCGTTTTGAAAATTAGAGTTTAGATGCATTTCCTGCTTTTGAACCATGAACTTTTCCGAAATAATGCATATTAATTAATTCGTTTGATTTATTAATAATAATAGTTTCAAAGCTCCAACATTCACACAATCACATTCTCTAGCGGCAATACCCTATATAAATAGAGATTCACTTACATATTTGAGGACAATATTAATAAAATCATATTTTTGAAATTAAGTTTTTTGTCTGACGCAACAAATTATTGCTGTAAAAAATAAGACAATTTACAAAATTTATTGTAAAATTTCGATAGACTATTTCAATTAAGTAAATTAAGGACACCCCTCACGACTTTGGCGTTGCCTTAACATTCAAACTTAGCTAAGTTACTTGTGCTGACGTTACTGGTTTTATACCTTCGAATTCTAAAGCAATTTAATACTTCTCGCTCGCTCCGCCTTATCATTTCGAAGTTGTCGGTCAAGTATTGAATGAAACGTTACAAAATGCTTTTAGGTTTTTTCTGAAGTCTGCTTTCTTATATCGAAAAGTAGTATGTGACTATGAGACTCTTAATATGAACAAATATTATTACGATTTATTATATGAAATAATCTGCATGAGTTGCTAATCTTCTTCAATATAGGTGGATATTGCAATGTTCACCACTACTTTACTCTTGTTAAAATTGATTCATAAATTATTAGAAGATATAATAGAGGGTGAACGATATGAAGTGTTACCAATTTCAAAAGGCTAAGATTTTTTTGGTTGCAACGAAGTTTATTTATTATTACGAAAATAATGAGAGAATATAACATTTTTTTTAATTAATATATGTATTTTAACTCGATATGACCACCTGCCTTGACTATGGCCTTCAGACGGTCGAAAAATAAGTTGCACGCTGCACGAATGTGATTCTGCGGTATGTTGTGCCAATTACGTACGATCGCCTTCTTCAGTGTATCCATACTGGAACGCTTTTTTGTCCTCACCTTGCTCTCAAAAAATTCCCAGATAGAAATGAATTGTCAAACAAAAACAAATGCATTTTTTTAACTAAGAATTTTGTCAGACATGGCCAGTGTGAATTTGGTAACACTTCATATCGTTCGCCCGCCCTGTAAAGCCAGACCAGAAATATATGAGGATGCGCCATGTTGCGGAATTTCACTGGAACTAATTTCTTACACTGGCATGATTTTATGATGTTTGTCAACAATGTTAATGTCATTCGTGGTGATTTCTTTAAAAGACAAATATTTAAAATTATCCAAAGAAAATACCGGAAACGATTCACAGTCGTAAAATAAAGTTTACACGTGTGCACAAAAAATTGTCAGGAAAAGATTGCATTCCACTAAATGATATTACGAGGTTAACATAGTGGAACTGACAGGTATTTAAACTAATGTCATTATAGTGCATTGCGATGGCTTGCAAAATTGTTGCCATATAAATCTTATAAATAGCGCCCTCTTGACAATACTCATATATTTCTGGTTAGGCTTTATATAAATATTATGTCATAGTAAGCAGCCCGATATGCAAAGTTTGTTTCTAGTCCTATGAAAGTTAGTCTGTCTTTTAATTACGTTAACGAATCGACAAAAAATAAAACGGAGGTACTTCGTCTAAAATTATTCGGTCTCAGCAGAAGGTTAGAAGATTTCAATTTGTGGATGAAACAATTAACTATTTGTCCTCAGCATCAAAATGTAAAAGAATGTGAGCTCATCGCCTTCATAATTATACGTGGTTACGTTTTTTGTCGCGAACGTATAAAGGTTGCCGTATAATCGAGCTGCACCGCAAGACCTGCATAATACCAGGCTATTATATCCCCTGCCATAATTAATACCCGAAACCACAACGCCTTTAAAGCATCGAGGACAAGAGACGCCATGGAAATTTTTATACGCGCCAAAATTAATCAAGCCAGCAAAAATTTCTAAAGTTAAAATCAAATGTGAAAACCCCGACGTCATATTCGAAATTCGAATTAAACATCGCCGATAAATTTTCATGAATATTTAATGAACAACAACCGGCCTTACGTAAATAAGAAACGTAACGACTGGCTTATCCAGCAACGATCGAAAAAAGTTTCGGATCTGAATTTTTTGACCACTTAATTTTTCGATAAAAAATTGAGCAAATAATGAGCCGATCGCTTCGGAGATGCGGTTGTCGACATTAATATTCAAAACGACGGGTTAGCGTAATTACATTTAGTTTCTAAAGTGCTGTAGTATTTTATATTCAAGAATCAAGATTGCGCGTATCATAAAACTTTGAAATGTGTTATTACTTTGATGTGTACTTAATGGGTACTCGTGGTTTCTGCGAAATTGTGAGTTTGCTCTACGTGAAACTTGCAATCCACTCGCTTGTACCCGTTTCGTCGTATTTGCATCGAGTTAGTCACGTGTCTTAACGTTGTTAACAAAACTTCTATGACTTTGGTTGATGCTACAAAAACCACAGTTGATAAACTTGATAATTTTTAAAGTTTAAGTATTACTTTGTGACCCGATATTTTTATAATTGAAAAGGACACCATCAATGTTATTGAATAATCATTAATTTAGTCTCGAGAGCGACGCTCGCCAAACAAGTATTTATAAAAATGTTTTTGCATTGAACATAATTTTATCGCAGCGCTCATATGCAATTATGATTCGCTCGAGACCACCACATAATAGGGACTGGGCAGAACTGCGCTCGTTCAGATAGCTCAAGGGGTCTCAGCAAAAAGGGATATCAAATTAATACTGAATCCATAATAAATCAAATCGGGCAGGTGGACTTGGTCGCAGGAACAACACTTTAGCCTACGGATACATTTTGAAATGATCATCCAAAGACCAATTTAATCGTAACACTATGTATCCCCGGGGCCTGTTTTCACTAAAATATGTCCAAATTGGTGGCAAAAATTCGCAATATGCGGATCAGTTTCGACCAATCGAATGGTCGATCCGGATTTTGTCACGCGATCGTCGATTTTTTATCATAATGGTATCCAATCGTTAATATAATAAAAGCGCATCAGGGACACAGTAAACGCTCAATTTTCATATATTAAATCGAGTTTCGAGGCTAAATGCACTTTATATGTTCTCTTTTCGTATTTTTAAGAACGAATATTTAGTGTTGATTCCCAAAAGGACGAAATAAGTTGATAAAATTAAATACTTATATGCAGTTTGGGTGATGATAATTATGATAGCAAAGAAATCCACGCGTTTCGAAGACTCGCTGTTCCCAATAAACGTACGAGTAGTACTGGTTATCTAAACGCATATGTAAAATGTACAAGTACGCATGCGTTAGAAATAATCGTGACTAAAGATGTTGAATAATTAGCCACAAACGCGCGGACCGCTCGTCGATTTCACAGTTTCTTATTGGCTTTTGAAAGTTCTTTCTGACCATGCTCGAACTTGCGCAATTCGCTACATACTATATTTAAGGACGTATTTTCATAATATTTTGCACCTGTTAATTCAAAAATGTAGCTATCATCATTCTCAATTCACGATAAACAAATAACGTACGCACATATCATCTAAACGATTCTTTAAAAATTACTTCAGTAAAAATGCTTCCACGCTTCGAAGAATCGTTATTTTTTAATTCACTGGTAAATTTTAGAACCACTCTTTTAATAGCAGCTGCCTTAGCAACTATAGTAGATGCAGTGGACGCCATATTTTATCGGATCGATACAGATAGGCATTATTACTATCTAAATTATACTCCACAGGCTTGCGTGTTAGGTTGCAAAACAGTTTTTGTCGCTGCATCGAACCAATTAAGTTTAGGATTCGCGTGATTCAGGTTCTTATGTATTTTTTATCCCATTATTTATTGTTGTTTAAGTCACCTTTTTTATTTAATAACAGTTGTTTGTCTATCATTTATTTTTACAATTTTGTAAACCTCAAGGTACAAAGATGAAGGTTAATGATAATCATTTTTGAAAATACTTGCAGTATGCGTATTCTTTCTGAATATGTGTCACTATCAGGATTACATTGTGTATCATAAATTTGCACTATAGTACATATATTAACGGAGGTCATCTACCACATAAATTCCCAGCTTGAAATAGAAGCTATTCAGATCGGTTTTTTGCGCTAATCCTACAAAGAATTTATAATCCGACTCGGCGGCGGTATGTTCTTGCAAGTTATTACTTATAACTCACCATCAAAATATTATTATGCATAGGTACTAAATGATTGATAAAACGTGTTCCATTAAAGCTAGTATAAGTTAGCAACAGAATGAGAAAAGAGTTTTGCATGAACGGCGTTTCAAATTATAGACATTCTTTTAAATGTTATTAATGAGTTCTGCGTTGTATGTGGTCCATGTTCAAACAATAGGAATGGTGTTCAACACTATGTCGAAATCAAGAACAGGAGGTTGAAGTATAAACTAGCAGACCGAATGTAACCTTTCTTACATCAGCTTAACGGTCAAAATCACCAAGCCACGTACTATCTTCGTTCGTACTGTGTGGGTTGACAAGACGTATGCTTATCGTCGATTTGGCATTTCTCTGCTACTTAATCCAGTTTTAAGAGGTCATTAAAGTTGTAGTAGCTCTACCATTACATTAGTGCTTATGTGGAATTCCGATGCAAATTGCACTGCGTTGATTTATCACCTGGCTTTACTTTAGCCTTATCCATAACGTGATATGTTGGTTCGTTTATCTCTCACGTGTCCAATTCTGTTCCACATTCTTAACGTTTTCCTTTTTCTTATATAATATTTTGTCCTTAGTTCACAAGTGTTGCGGGCTTGGCTCCGTTCATTCTTAAATTCAAGACTAGGTACTTACTGCGCTTGCTTAAGAGTTCTTAGCTCAAAATATTTCCGAGTGTTTTCGAGGAGTCTCAGAGCAAACAGTGACCGGTCGGTTGAATAAACAAACGTGACGACTGTGTATACCGGTACTATACCTAAGGCCTCTAAACCAGCCCACACTGCTTGACAAGCTTTGTTGACTCTACGACCCTCCGATATTTGCATGTGAATATTGTAATTAATAGTAAACGTTACCTGTGAAACTATTTCAAAATGGTCCTTTCAGAGGCTTTTATGATAATGTTCCGAAAAGACGACAAGATTTCTAGAATTAAAAGTACGACCATGTCACTTAAAATTTATAAAAGTAAGTAGGTACTGTTATAATATGTAATTATAATTAAAGAAAATGCCGTGAATGGTTATAGGGACCCGTATTAAAGGAATTAAGGTATTTGGTCTCTCATAAATGTTTTTTTCTTCAAGATGCGTCTGTGAAGGTAATAGCCGCATTCCTTACATGCACTTATTTCTGGTATTATCGCCGAAGGGATACGATTAAGTAAAATAATTTAAGTATAATATTTAGCGTTGTCATGATTGTTATCTTAGAGAAAAAACATAATTTCTCATAGAATCTCTACATTAAATTTAAAGAGGAATTCAGCCTTTTGACCCGTGACGTTGTAACATTAGTGGACGTCGAATTTCAAACTAAATTGTTTGGTCGTTTGACTGTCCCCAAAAACAAGTTTTGAAATTATTCCAAAGCCTCAGATACCATTGTTATTTATGAACTTACGGAAGAAAGAGGTTGAGGTGACTTTCTGTACGATCATTTATCATAAGACGACGTCTACCTCAGATAAAATCCATAGCGACTCACACACACACACTGACGCAGCACATATTTGTTTGTATACAAGTCACAGAGACAAGGTTAAATAACCAGGCAAACGCTTTTTAATCTTACTTCATTGGAGAAGGTAGGGATAAAAAAGTAACCTCGCATTTTGTTTAAATGCTTTTTTTTGCAGTAAAGTTAAAATAATTTATTTTACTATTTACTACATGATATTGAAGTCTGTTGTATGTTAAACGGTTTTTATAAAATAAATAAATAAATATCGGACAACCTCATACAAATCGATCTAGTTCCAAATTAAGAGGCCTTATTCCTTTTAAAATTTATTTTTCTCATATCATCATCCTCCATGATGATATGAGAAAAATAAATTTTAAAAGGAATAAGGCCTCTTAATTATTCCTTTTAAAATTTATTTTTCTCATTTCAACCAACTTTTTAAGTGAATAATACTTTTCTCCGAGTTCTAGGTAGTAACATAGCTATTTCATGCTTTCATTGCGTGCAGTCGAAAATAATTAAAAAAAAAACAAAATTTCCTCTTGAATTTTGTACATTTCGAGTAGTTTTTGAAACAAAAATTATGAATGAAAAATTCAAACTGTAGGCTTCAAATATATACTTATAAATCTCAATAGCCCTGTTCTAGGTAGTAACATCAATGATATATGTTAAAAAACATGTTTCATCATGTAGAAAAATGTCTAATCAATCAGCATTTTAAAAGGAATAAGGCCTCTTAAGCTCAAGAAGGCTTGTGTTGTGGGTACTAAACGACGATATACATACTTATATAGATAAATATATACTTAAATACATAGAACAAATATTCAATAATATGACCCAAGTACAAATATTCGAGTTCATCACACAAATATTTGCCGGATTTGCCCTGGCCGGGATTCGAACCCGGGACTGCCAGCTCAGTAGGCAGGTGTCTACAAACCGAGCCAAACGCGTCGTCAACATGTACTTGATGTTCTCTTTTGTGTTACCTAGGTATACGATATCCACGGGGCTTAAAAACCATACTGCTGTTCAACCGGTTGTCCTTGATGGCTTGAACCCTTGACTCGCGTTGCCATGGCTTTCCTTCATGTAGCCATTTAAATCGCCATTACACTGCCTTTATCCAAGAACATTGCCGTGAGAATAAATGCAGACTAAAACGTTCCAAACACGTAAGTCTTTTGAGAGAAATAATTTCATTATGATAATCCAAGAACGGTTTTGTTAAACGAAAGGTAGCATTTTCATAACGTGAAAAAAAACCAACCCACCGGTTATTTCTTCCTAATCCCGTTAACAAAGTGGTTTTTCGGTTGATTTAACTCGAAAAAAGACGTCTCACAGAACATTGAAGCCAGTTTGAAAAGGAAATAATCACGTTATTTATTGCCTCTGCCTGAGTTGAGAGCAACCATCTTTAATCTTTTCTAAGCGCGTAGATCGATTTTATGAGAGATTAAAAGCATTGATCGACTAAGAAGTTTTTCGGAAAGCAATAAACATTTATTAGTCGAGACAGGATTGAAACTAGATTCAAGCTTAATGAGACCAATTACTATGCTTCGAGTTAACGGCCAGCTTTATAAAATCCTTTTTTCTCACAATCTAAATGTATAATATTGAAATGAGACTGTTAAATGTTTTAATTGCGTTAATAACTCATTCGTGGACAATAAAGTTAGGCAATGTTTTGTTGTAAAACACGTGATTTGAGGCTTGAAATGAAATAGATCAGCTATATCAAACTAACTACCAGTTTAGTTATTTAAATCTTCGTTTAATATCGTCATCATAAAGTTAAAATCTATGTAATTTGCCTTATATTTGCTTCCTGCGAACTAAATGTGTGGAAGTCTTTGATCATTTACAGTTGCCAACCAGCGATTACTCTGTCGGCAATCAATATTTTTTCATTACAACCATCGAGAGCAATCTCGTTATGACTTACCCACATCAAATGCTGAATACCAAACGATTACAAACGATTAGAGCCAATTACACCGAGTACTAAAACCAAATTTACGACTAAACCAAAATTAACACTATTCCCAGTTGGCCTAATTGCACCTCTGCTCGTCATAAATCTTAAATTATTGAATATAAGAAAATTGTAGGAAGGATCTGAACTCTAATTGGATTTGTACATAGCTCGGATCTATCAATATACTTTGATTAATGGTATCGAGGGACCTCAGCGTAATTACAAGCTGGGACCATCATGAATCAACCGTCAGAGTTATAAATCTGATAAGTATAACTTGTTTTAAACAAGTTGAAGTATCACTTCCTATGCTACCTACTTCTTCAATGTTCGATTCGTCTCCTTCCTTTTTTGAAGCATTTACTTTTAGGATACAGGTGTGTTTTCTCATTTTAATCTTATCACATTTTACGTGGGTCTCGAATCTTTTGAGTGCTTGAATTTAACTAAAGTAATTTTACCAGCCTTAAAGTATCACTGATTTAAACTTGTCAGATATAATAACATTTAAGGTGGTTTGCGTAACCACTAGGGCATCGCACAAATAGATCTAGTCTCAAACTAAGCTATGGCTGTAACATAATTTGATAGAAACAAGGCTTCCTTTTCAAACACAAGAACAAATCTGGATGAATACGCGAGTCGTAAATACGCGACCACAGATAGAGAACTTTGGATATAATGCTATTAGATTCTTATACGTAAAACAAAATCCTTATACGTATAACTATATTTCAAAATCCGAAGTAAAGCACCTGCAACGGACCGGCGAAGTCAAGTACGCAGCACAATAAATGTTTGCGTCCGTCAGAGGTGAAATTGAGTGTGAAGCGGCAGCGGCCCGCCGTCGCTCCCAATACGTCGCTTGGGCTCTCGCAGAACCGGCTGTAGCAGTGATGTGGTACGATACCGGGACCTGATTCAGATTCTAACATGCCACAGCAAAGGCAATAAGAGCAACAATTTCGTAGTGAAGTGTGCGACATCACATCATAGACTAAGGTAAAAAGTTTAAAAATAATAGTCTGTTAAAACGTTGACACCGATGAACAATCGCCGTCGTTAGTGATGCTAAGACTGGTAGTTAACTTCAGAGACGCAATCTTCTTGTTTTTAAAACTAGATAAGCCGGTCAATAAATAAAATAAAATATTTGTTCTTGGGTCATGGATGTTATCTATATATTATGTATATCGTCGTCTAGTACCCATAGTACAAGCTTTGCTTAGTTTGGGACTAGGTCGATTTGTGTATGATGGTCCCTTAATATTTATTTATTTATTATTTAATAAGATGATTTATAAGGAAATATATATAGTAGTCAAATTGATGACAGTCAAATATCAATGTAATCTATCTTTTGACGTTATTGAAAATTTTAAAAGAGAGTATATGTAACAAAATTTGTATTCACACCGAATCATCTAATTGAACATCATAAATGAAAATATAATTTCAAAACTTTACGCAATCAATAACTCATGGAAGAGCAAAAAGTTTTAGCTAACTATAAACGATAATATTCTAGAATTCTTATATGGCTTGGGTGGGTACTCAATGTTATACTTAATTGGCACTCTAACATCTGAAGTAGCATAACACTTAAAACAAGACAGCTGACTACCTATTTGTTGCTATTGCCTGGAGATCTCATTTATTTATGACATGTCATTTTTTAGTCCTGTAAATGTAGGTTAGTAACTAGAATATTTCGTTATTGTATTAAAATATTTTGTGGTAAAATGGTTTCAAAATGCGCCCGGTCCAATCTCACGGCAGCTTACCATGCTGCGACCGGCCCAACCTCTTTGCCTCGCTCCATTAGTATTTTCCATTTATTTTTTGTCCACGTACCTGTCCGGCTTTTGGGATTTAGTTTTTATATCACCGCGCGACGAATACAAAATTTCTTTGGCATACAACGGAAAATAAATGATGTAACGTGAAACTACGCAACCCTACAATGCGGACTTTATTATTTTTCGATTAACTTTTTTCCCATTCTCTGTATCAATAATGGCCGTACGCAGAAGTATGTCGTTATTGGTTATTATGCTAATGAACCAGGAACATCCAAAGGCTCTTCGTTGAATACATACAATACAATACATGAGCATCGCTTGCGTGTTTTTAAAGTAAATATCCATTCTGATTAACTAACTCTGTTACCAAACATGTTCTGGTTACAAAAATTCCGTTCCCAAGGCTTTAAAAGGCAGCTACTAATTGGCCAGTCAACTAAACAAAACTTTATTAGAAGAAACAGTCATTAAGTCTGGTTGATAATATTTCAAACTTTACTGATTGGGTACTGCACATTCATTACAGCGAAAGGCTCGCTCTAAGTAGCATGGGTACATTGTGAAGACCGTACGTCTAGCTCAGTAATGAGTCATTGTACTAAAGTGAATAGTGATTGAAAGCCACACACCTACGTAGAATCTATTAACATGCGAACGTACTATCATAGTAATGACTCGCTGGTCACACACCAAGATACGCTGATGTATGATAATAATTTAAAATAATTGCATACTGCTTAAGCCATCAGAATAACAGTGATTATAAAAAATAATGAGTCTTAATGCAAAGTAAACATTGTGAAACAATATTATTAAAATTAAAATTTGTATAGTCAACTCTATATAAAACATTAAAGTGGTGTATTTAGTAATATATAAACTCAATGAAATAGTAATACAAAATATACTGTAGTATATTAATTAAACACCAACTTGCATAAAGTATTTATTAAAACACATTAACCACTATTACAATCTTCTTAGTAAGAGACGCCATATTTTTTATCAAGCCCACCGTGATTTGTCACTCGCGTGAGTTGTAGAGGGCGCTGTACGGGTAGTGTCCTAAACGCACTATACCACACTCTCCCCACCATACTGAATTTGAGTAATTAATACATTGAGTAAATGTAGATGTAACAAAAGACTAATCCTATATGTAACTACAATTATCTTATAGCTTAAAATGTTAACTTATATAACTTCTACTCTACTCCCCTAAGCTATTACTACACTGAAGCATTTGGTTAACATGCCGTCGCCAGTTGGCACCGTCCACATCAATGGTATAGGTTACACCTGGAATAGACTCCTCTATTACTATCCCCAAGGTCCACGGTTTATGCCCCTTACGGTAGTCCCTGACCATTACTTTCTGCCCGACTGTGAAATTGACACATCTATTTCCCTTATAATGTAATTTCTGCTGTTCTTGGCTTTCCAATATATTTTCCGTTACTGGTGGCGGACGCCACAAGGAAAATCGATTTCTGAGCTCTCTTTTTAACATAAGCTTTGCTGGAGTCACCCCTGTCGAGCGATGGGGCGTGGTCCTGTAGTCTAATAAGAATAAGTTTATAGCTGCTGAAAGAGTTGCCCCACTTTCTAGAATTTTTGTGATGTGAGTTTTGAAAGTTTCAACAAATCTTTCAGCGGCACCATTAGTAGCCGGAAAATAGGGGGGCGAAAACATGTGTTTAATATGAGCTGCTTTGCAGAACGCCGAGAATTCAGAGCTAGTGAATGTGGGACCATTATCTGTAACCAATTGTATTGGAAAGCCAAAACTTGCACATAGTCGTTTAAATATCTCAATCGTACTATTAGCTGTAATGTTATTCATTGGAAAAGCTTCTACCCATTTGGAATAACTGTCAACAATGACTAAGAACATCTTACCCCGGAATGGCCCTAAAAAATCAGCATGTAACCGGTACCATTCACCAGGAGCCACTGGCCATGTGTGGAGTTTGCTTTTTGGCGGATTTTTATGATTATTTAAACATACTAAACAATTTTGAGTAACATTTTCAATATCACTATCAAGACTAGGCCACCATACATATGATCTAGCTATCTCCTTCATGCGAACAATCCCGAAATGACTTTTATGAATTTCATTCAAAACTAGTTTTGTTAATGCACTTGGAATTATTATCCTATATCCCCAGAATAAGCAACCTCTATCTGTACTTATCTCGTGTTGTCTATGGTAAAAAGGTAATAATTCTTTATCAATGTTTACTTTATCTGGCCAACCATCCATACTATATCTATATATTTTAGTTAAAATCTGGTCCCGTTCCGTTTCTTTTTTTATTGATTTCCAGTCTAATGCTTCTATTTCAGAATTATTCACATAAACAAAATTGCTTAAACATTCACAGATTTCATGATAATTAATATTTTCAGTTTGAGGATGACTGTCAGATCGTGATAAAAAATCAGCTGGATTTATATTACTTCTAATATGACGTATTTGGTATCTGAAACCTGATAAGAAGATTGCGTAGTGTTGCAATCTCTTTGCTGCCATCTTTGGAATTCCCTTGGTGGGACCAAATATTCTGACTAGCGCAGAGTTATCTGTCTCTAGTTCGAAACTACGGCCATATGTATAATGATAGAATTTGGTCACACCAAATATAATTCCTAGGGCTTCTTTATCAATGGTTGTATATTTTTGTTCTACCGCATTTAATTTTTTACTCGCATACGCGATGGGTTTGACAGTCCCCTCAGCATCACGGTTAGATATGACGGCAGCCACGGCCGTGTCAGATGCGTCGCATGTCAAAATTAATGGCAAGTTAGGATCATAATGCCTCAAGTTTTGAACTGACGCTAATTTTTCTTTAATTAATTTGAAAGCGGTATCACATTCCTCTGTCCACTTGAAATTGTTTTCCTTGGTGCATTCATATAAAGGTGCCATTATTTTTGCCATGTCTTTCAAAAAACGTGAATAATAGTTGACCTTCCCCAAGAATGACCGCAACATTGAAATGTTGTTTGGAGCCGTAGCATTTAATACAGGTTCGAGGTTAGACCTTATAACAGATATATCATTTTTTGTTATCCTGAATCCAAACACATCTACATGTTTTTTAAAAAACTTACATTTCTCTAGTTTTAATTTGAAATTAAACTCTTTTAATTTCCCTAACACTTTACCCACAGTGTTTACAGTGTCCTCTAAGTCTTTACCAGCAATATAGATATTATCAATAAACACAGCAGTGTTTGGTATAGTAGCTAACATATTACACATAAGGCGCTGAAACGAACTTGGCCCGGTGTTTATCCCAAATGGTAGATATTTATACATGTAGGTTCCTACTTCTGTAACTATGGTAGTTAAATTTTGTGAATCCTCATGTAATTCTGCCTGTAAATATGCTTCTTTGAGATCAAGTTCGCAGAAATATTCGCCTCCCTTTAAAACTTCAAATATTTCTTCCATGTGCGGTAATGGATAATGATCTACCTCTAAATTAGGATTAAGTGTTAATTTGTAGTCCCCACACAACCTTACTGATCCATCAGGTTTCAGAATTGGTACTACCGGAGTGCCCCACTCACTATGTTCAACTGGTGTAATGCGACCATTTTCTAATAATCTAGATATTTCAACTTTTACCTTATCTTTCAGCGCGTAGGGCACTCTGCGTACGGGCAGGCATTTGGGAGTTGCCCCTGCCTTTAATTTTAACTTAAGTTTCTCTCCTTTAAAGTCTCCCCAGGTTGAGTCGAATACCTCTGCGTACTTCTTTGATTATCCTTACTGCTTCTGAAACATTTTCAGTACACACATTATTTTTTGGTTTTGTTGTCACATTTTTTGTTTCACATAATGTCGGTGGCCACAGCTTAAACGCATCTAACCAGTCCCTTCCAATTATTGGAGGGCAGTAATTTTGAGACACAAATACATTTAATTTTCTGATAGTATTTTTATATTGTACTACAATATCTTTAATTATACCTGCTGGCTGGGACAAAGTTTGATCAAAATTTCTAAAAATTACATTACATGGTTGTATTACTTTGTTTTGTAGAAAACTATTTTTGTTATTTAAAGAAATTACTGTGACATCTGAACCAGTATCAAGTTGAAATGGAAGATCGTTGCCTTCAATATTTAAGGTGACATAATGGGGTGGTATTCTACTCACTTTATACATGTCATGGTTTACAGAATATACTTCAAACTCGCTGTACATATCCTTTATGGGTTCCACTTCTTCCTTTATACAGTCCTTACTGTTAGAGTTGCTCGAGTCTTCAGCCGCAGCAAAATTAATTCTATGTATACGCTTGGTACATACACGAAAGATATGGCCTTGCTGCCCACATTCTGAACAAAATTTTTTTACTAATGAACACTCCGCTTTGATGTGATTATCCTTTCCACAGCAGAAACACTTTAATTTTCCCGAACTCGATTTATTATTAAATGTACTGTTACCAGATGCAGTCCTGGGGCCTTTGAATGGGTTCCGTGATCCACTATTCCTATGTGGAAAATGAGTCTGAGACAAATATGTATCTGTGACTTCGTTTTGCTTAACATTTTGAGTACACTGGAATGCACCTTCTACCAGTTTGGCTTGCGTGATTGTTTCTTCCAATGTTGATGAAGAAGTCATTTTTAACAGTTCAAATTTTACCACCTTCGAGGATATACCATCTATAAATTTTTCTTTGATTTGATCCTCCAAATCTTTGAAGTTACATCTAGTGCCCAATTTTTTTAGAGCCAGCACATAATCATCAATTGTTTCGTTGTGAAATTGGTTCCTTTTTCTGAATGTTGCTCGATCCAAGGCTGATGACTGAGTAGATTCATATTTAGATCTAAGTTTTTGGCATAGTTCTTGAAAAGATATTTTTGATGGCTTTACCGGCGCACATATATTGCACAAAATTTCAAACACTTTTGGTGATAATTTGGTTATCAAAAGTGCCACTTTTTTATCTTCTGGGGTATTATTAAGCATGATGACGCACTCGAGCTGTTGCTCGAACACCGACCAATTTTCGCCATCGAACGGCTTGACGTCGTTTGCCATAATGCTGAAGGTGACGACACTTTCTTTTATATTTTTCTCTTCTACGCTGTCTTTGTCTTTATAATATTCCGAAAGTAACTTCCGCAATTCGTCCACTTTCGCTTGTGGGTTGTAGGTTATGTTTAGCTCCGTTAATTTTTCTTGGAGTTGCTCTTTTGCAAGTTTATATATCCACGACGTGGGCATTCCTGCCTGATAATTGTCCTCGTCGCCAATGTAGTATATTAATTAAACACCAACTTGCATAAAGTATTTATTAAAACACATTAACCACTATTACAATCTTCTTAGTAAGAGACGCCATATTTTTTATCAAGCCCACCGTGATTTGTCACTCGCGTGAGTTGTAGAGGGCGCTGTACGGGTAGTGTCCTAAACGCACTATACCACATATACAAGGACCAATATTTGCAAAACATAAATTATAAAGTAACAGCCCATTTCATTTATTACAAAAAACCTGGCTCCGTTTATTGACGTCTCATTTGTTAAACCGGAGGTGCAAAAAACGCCTTATAATTAGAATACTAATGTAGCTTGACTCTTGAGTCGTTGCTAAAACATTCATGTGAACCTGCCTCATTTGCATAATGTCATATACTACTTGATGTGTTTAGCTACCGATGTCAATACTGGTTCTTATGGAGAGTACGGTGAAATACAACTTAAGAAAAGTAAGTTGCAAAATCATTTTAAGGTTATTGGAAGTAAAGAAGTGTATGTAACAAAAAAATAACAATCATATTTTGTACATTTTGCAAACACTCTTCTCTATAATCTTAGCTATGGTCAAGTTGTAAATAAACAAGTGGGTCTTTAAGTATACAAGAATATTGATATCGAAGTATCTTAAGTTTTAAGATCATTTGCACTTCATTATCATCAATAGCAATGCATTAACTTAACCCATATACTTAGCATCTAATATTTATCAATCAGTTCTCATCGTGTGAAAGGTACAAGTAAAAAGTTACTTTAAAATTAGAACGAGCTCAAAGGACAGGTTTCTCAAGATGTTCGTTAACAAGGTCTAACAAATCTGCTATTCTCATGTTAATCAGTCGAAAGTCAAGCGGTGCGTTGGCGTTCTACTACTGACGCTGAGATATTAGTAGCATAACAATAAATCGACTTAAAGGAAACCAGCTTAGTTGGTTGTAAAGAGATAAAACGTTGCGTGGGGGTAACGCGACAGCCCTAAGACGAACTGTTGTTTAACCACTGCCTTTATGTAGGTACCCAAATCCGGTGGACATATCTTCTGTGAGAAATCTTGAAATAATTAATATCATAAAGACGAAATTCGAGACGTGGTTGAATTTGAACACCGTAATCTCCCAAATCTTCATGAAGATGAAGATACTATTATTAAAGAAGCTAAACAAATAGCTGCTTGTAACTTAATCTGACATTATGCAAAGCTTTCTAACATAACTTTGAAAGTCAGTGTAAAATCACCGCGTTTTCTAAATGATCAATAAAAAATGTGTTTTGAAGCATATACCGGAGAACAGTGGTTCTCAATAAGATCTGCCACTTCATTATACAAATCGCATGATTATGATAATGCAAGCTATTTATAAGCAGTTTTGATTTACTTACAAGTCTGTTTGCTGTTTGTAACCATTTCTGGGAATAAATTTATGCATTAAATTCCGCTACCGTTCTGCATTAGTGTGGGTTTCGCAAAATTCAATTAAGGCTTGTTCAATCATTAGCATAATGTATGCATCTTTGTCTGAGTATTTTGTGGAATTTCTGTAGATTAATCTAGATTATCCACAATTTACGAGTAAATAATTAATGGTTTTCTAGAACAGATATTTTCCTTTAAAAATAATTTCAATCCTAATTTCTGAATTTGTTTTATAATAATTAAAATTACAAATAAGAAGGCCAGTTCGATTAATCTAGTCGATAGGAGGCTTTAAGATGTAGAGAGAGATGAGCTAGAGGGGGTAGCGGGAGGGGAGATCGGGCACTGACCCACGCCGCGGCATTCCAGCGAGCGCGGCGGACTTGCTCTCTTTACTTTTAAACTGAAAACGTATGAAATAGCTTCTATTTAATAGGGAGCGAAATAAAGAAAATTACGAAAATAAATTGCATATTTTTTTAGTGCCGCTATTTTCTCCCTTGCCATAATTTGTGTTGATATTATCACCTAAAAATCCCTAACCCTTTTAAAAATCAATTTAATGACAAATAGGGTTTAAATAAAGGTAAAAGATCAGTTGATACTGATGGTGACAAATAAGTGTTTTATTGGTACTCACTGCTACAAATAGTAAACAAGTAGGTAGATTTCTGAGAGCCAATTTTTTATTTAATTTATTATTTTATCAAGGTACCTCACTTATAAAATAACTTATAAGAACTGAGAACACTATACAAATAATTACCAGACGTAACGTACGATTGGTTGTCTGACGCTATCTACCACTTCGAACAAGTAGGCGATGGAAAAAATCTTTTGAGAGAAATTGATTCGCTTCGTGGCACTCCGGGTATAGAGTTATAGCTCTCACAGAAGGTTTCCATAGACTTTTATAATTAAAGCCATTGACTGAACTCCTTATTATTGTAAATATGCATGCACTATAGCATTAGCAAGTTTCATTTTGTACTTATTTTAATTATATATTTGTTAAAAAAATATTTCACACATCTTTCAGTTAAACAATCCAGGAGTTCTATTCTTTGCTTTATTTACCTTGCCTCGGTCATACGTATTAATAAAAAAATGCTTTGATTTCTATTAGATATTTTTGGATTCCCTAGAATAATTTATAACTCTTGACTTGACGCGTTTCTAAGTCTACTTTTTGTTACCGGACTCTTGATCGTTCGATAGGCAATCTCCGACGCACGAATGAACAGAAAAAAATATCCAAAAACCTCTCAGAGATTTTAGTGTCAGTGCTACGATGGGATCTAACAATTTCAATGCTAGTGCTTTAACTTTCAAAAGTAGAACCGATCGTAGTTAGATTTTTAAATCAGTTTTTGCATTGATTCACTAATGAAAGATACAGGTAACATTGTTTTATTTCCCTCCTCCTCCTTCAGTCGATATCCTCAATGCTGAGGGTCGTGGCCTCTCTGAATTACTTTTTCGTGGACTATTTTGCGCCAGCTTACTCTATCCTGGGCTGCATGGATGGCTTCGTAAATTGAGGTCTTGAGGGTAGAGCGGGGTTTTATTTCCCATTACATTACAAAAACAAAATGAGACGAAAATCATAATTCGATCATTTTGAAAATATGCTCAAAGTTTTTCCAGTATATTCTAAAATATGTTCCCTTAGCTGATTGCATACCTATACCAGCACTACACTAATTTCATTAAATATAGAAGCACAAAATGGAGCCAATAATTACGAAGTAAATCGAGATTTTTCTGACTTCACCATAAAGTGTGTTGTCACAACGCACGCTGTTTGTAAAACGAAACGAGGACGTCTGTTGGAACCTGTTCATGATTCTGTTACCTCAATGAATATTGCTTGCTTTGGCAAAAAAATCCGTATGGATTCATGAATGTGAGCGTTAGTATTACGAGTATCTCGTTTAGGAGTTTCATCGCCGTTTAATATCACTTTGTTTTCCTTTCTTATATCGAATATCGTCTTAAGTAGTCCAATATTGTCTTCAGGCATAACTTAACTTGGAACTTGGAAGTAAAAAAGATTCCTAATTTCACAACTGACTTCACTAAAGTCAGTTTTTTTCGTCCGGCGCCAGATCAGCTCGAGTTACCTCCACGCGGGCATTACTCGTCCGGCAAGTAATGGAAAATATTTTTTAATGTACACCATTAGCACCGGACCTTGGTCCTCTCTGTAATTTCAAGCCTTTTTTTAAATCGTTGGCCTGATGGGATTCTGAGCGACTGTCCAACGCGATTCTTATCTCGACATATAATAAGAAGAGACAGACGTTGCTTATATTTTATTTAACGTCAGAATTGATCGAACTGGTGCGATAACGCAGCTGGAACCAAGATTTGTTTGTGTCATTAATTATGTATATTATTTTTGGTCATTACTAACTTTTAAACTTCGTTTTTTCTTTACCTTTAATGTATTTTCATTGCCACGTGAATTAATCCCACTTTTTATGAAAAATTCACCTCCGTACTTGTTTTTTTTTTGGGTTACTGTTTGAATAGTGGGAGTCGTAATATGCAAGGGCCGGTTTGGTTAGAATTTTTTCATAGTAACGTGGTAATTGCCTTGTTAATTTGATTTTGTAAGCGGCCTCTTTGATCTCTAGTAGAGTCGTTTGACGGCCGTTTCCGAATGCATCTAAGTCAGGATTAACTCAATAAACATGACTATTTTTAATTTATTTCTGTCTGATTTTATGATTCAAAAAACTTTTATGACGCTTGTCGTAAAAAATACGAAATGTTCGTTATAACATGTTAAACAGGACATTTTAATACATAAAGAATACCTACTGTTGTATCTGAAGTATTCAGGCTACTATTAAACAAGTCATACCAGAAATTATAAACCGAATTATAGTAAAATGTCAAAATGTACCTTGTTCCTCTTAAGTCCATGCACGATAACAACTAATTTATGGTTAACTAAGTAAGACACTAAGCAATTATATTTGTCAACTATGAAGAAGGTATTATAATCGTGATAGCAGCTTACTCGAGATTGCATAACATCAAAAACTTATTCAAATTAACTGCTAGACGTTTCACGGAAACTCATACATTGCCGTCCACCGGAGAGGTAGTATAAGTATGAAGTTCAGATGGCTTTACTGCATTTCTCTTTTGGACATTAGAGCGGTACCTTTTACCTTTTTTGTTTAAAGAGTCCGAGTAATGATATATTGTTTACGCAGCGCATTCTTTAGATGGCTGACGGGTTAAGGAATCTGAAAAGTCATTATCATTAAATTTGAGCCAAGGTGACGTCTGTCATTAAATTCGTTTTTTGTCAGTACCTCATAGCTATGTGAAGCTTGTTTACTTTTTTAAGTACATAGTTATTAATAACGTATGCTGTTTATTGTTACATTTTCACCTTCGTTTAATTAAAATGAATTCATCGTTTTCGTCGCTGGACGGTCGGTCGGGGCAATCAATATTTTTATCTTCGCGTTTATTTTCGTACGTACTGTGTAGTTCATTAAAAATAATGATGGCAATATTTTTGTGATTCGTCTACTAGGCTAACCTTAAACGTTGAATGCATCATCTTTTTAGGATTGACGTGAGCATTTCAAATATCACTTCCTCATTGGAATAAAAAGGAAGTAATTTGTGGGTTAACATAAAAAAACATCATGAAAATGGTTTCACGATATTCTAGTACTTTTTAGGGTTCCGTACCCAAAGGGTAAAAACGGGACCCTATTACTGAGACTTCGCTGTCCGTCCGTCCGTCCGTCCGTCCGTCCGTCCGTCCGTCCGTCCGTCTGTCACCAGGCTGTATCTCAACAACGGTGATAGCTAGACAGTTGAAATTTTCACAGATGATGTATTTCTATTGCCGCTATAACAACAAATACTAAAAATAAAATAAAATAAATATGTAAGGGGGGCTCCCATACAACAAACTTGTTATAGATTATATATATGTATAGGTACGGAACCCTTCATGCGCGAGTCGGGCTCGCACTTGCCCAATTTTTGGATATTACAACATATGTATGGTAGTTTTCTTTCACCAACTCATCAAGTCTCTAACCATTACTTTCAACTCGAAGACTAGTAACTTAATACAAGTTTCATTATAATAATAATCGCAGACTGGCCACAAAATGATTTTAACGTAATTCGATTCGGCCGAACACTTGTAGAAAAGACCATTTTAAATTGACCCTCTATATAGTTTTACCGTCCAATTAGCTAGGGTCTTTAAAAGCGGTGTTGGTCTCTCGCATGCGTATAGTCTCGCCTTGAGTCTGGGGTCTCGGGTTACTCGGATCACGTTCAAGGTGCGCTTGCGCGGGATAGGTGGCGTTTTATCTTGTTCCACATTTTTAAAAACTTTAGCCCTTCCGAGAGCTATGGTTTCAAAACATGAAACTTTTTTAAAGAGACACGTTTTACAGAATTAAGAATCAAGATTCAGAACAATACTTATGAAGTTATTATTTGTACTGGTACATTCTATTTTCAAGACTTTTGGCTATCAGTCGATTTTTCATTAAAAATACAAGTAAGTATAACAGACTAACAGAATGAATACGTTTGCTTGACTTCTAAAAAAAACGGCCAAGTGCCAGTCGGACTCGCGCACAAAGGGTACGGATTCATCAAATAAAATAACTGGCCTGGTTAAGTTAAGTTTGCACCTGGTATGTATGGCATCGGATACAAATGAGGTGCAAAATGAATGCAATCGATCACGTTTGTTGTATGGGAGTTCCAATCAAATATTTATTTTATTCTGTTTTAGTAAGTATTTGTTGTTATAGCGGCAACAGATTACAAGGTGACAGAGAGAAAGATAAACGGGCAATGAAATCTTAGTCAGAGAGTCCCGTTTTTAGCCTTTTGGTACGGAACCCTAAAAATATTCCAGTGTATTGGAGTCGTAAGGTGCAATCCAATTAAAATTAATCCTTATGCGCTATGTCAGAACTGAAAGCCTTATAAATAGTTTCAAGTTTCATTATAAAGATCTAAAGAACTTGTTTCGCTGTTAACTCCACCTTCCTCAGACATTTAATTAAGGCGCGATACTTTATGGTACGAATCATAATAATAATAGTCCAAAGGAACGTTCTGAACGTAATAACACATAACTTGTAGTTTTTTTTATTTTTCGTTCACCCAAGAATCTCTTTTGAAATAGCATCGATTCTGTGTCTGAAATCTTTGTAGGATATTACTAACGGTTTTGTTTTATATTGTTACAGGTACATTCATTCAAAGGAAAAGCCGTTCAAATGCACAGAATGTGGGAAAGGATTCTGTCAATCGAGGACCCTGGCGGTTCACAAGATTCTCCACATGGAGGAGTCGCCCCACAAATGCCCAGTATGCAGTCGAAGCTTCAACCAGCGTTCCAACCTCAAAACCCATTTGCTTACACACACAGACCACAAACCATACGAGTGTAATTCATGTGGAAAAGTATTTAGAAGGAACTGTGATTTACGAAGACATGCTCTTACACATGCCGTTGGCGATGTACCGCCAGGCGATGTTTTGGACGTCGGGGAGGAAGATATCGGAAGACCTGGCTCACCTATAGAACCAGGATTTGAAGATGACGACGCAGAATTATCATCCCCAGATCATTCTCCAGTAAGAAGAGCCCGATCTTCTTCAATCGAGAGCATCGGAAGAGAACAAAGCATCGAAAGACCAAGACCGTTATCCCCATCTGCAGTTGAACAAACCCATTGCCATCATAATGAACCAAGGGATCGCGCAAGCCCTTATACTATGCGGCCACATTATCCTGAACGATATCGGGGGCCATCTTCAGACTTGTACGAGAAACGACGCTACACATCAGAGGAAATAATAGAAAAGGAAATGCGTTACACTGATGTCCCAGATCCACCGATTCGTCATCCACAGTTACAAATTCGAAGAGATCTCCACCAAGTCGCTCCACCTGATGCACCGAAGATGGGTCAAGTATCCAATCTGCCAATAGATCCTGGGCCTTCTGCAATATATCTCAGTCCGTTCAGAAAACGAAGCCACCCACCGGATATTGGAGATAATGTAAGAACTTGCGCTCCAGTGTACAGAAGTCGCTCTCCAGAACCTACAAACTTAACAATGCCACGTCAATCAATTGTAACTACAGACGTTGGAGTGGGTATTCCTCCTACAATAATGGGAATGCCATCGTATCATAAATTTGGCTTACCGCTGCCTCCGCCTCATCCTCAAATTGCCTATGGAGGCGTGCCACATACTGTGCTCGGACCACAGCAAACGGTTGCTCAAGATTTAATTGTAAAACATGCCCCTCCAAAAGATTCTATGCCGAGCACGTCGACAAGCGTAACTAATTGCAAAGATTTATTACAACCTAATGCAAAAGATACTGAAGATTCGAGTTCAAGCTCCATTACTAATGGGATAAAAAATATTGTAGGCATACAGCCAAACACTAATCCCAAGCCAGGGACGAGCCAGTCCAGTGGACCTAAGAAAGGATTCAGCATAGAGGACATTATGAGACGTTGAAGAGTGATAAGTAAAGGCTAAGTTGGTGCATTATAAAAGATAGTTTTACGTTTAAGTGTACCTAGTATTAGATTACTTAATGAAAAGTATTATTAGTTAAAGTTTTGATTTCACATCATGTACTATCCTAGAGGTATGTTTGTATGTATTTGCAATGTGGATTTGGTTTTCGTAAAGATCTCATAAGGTTTGTTTGTGCAGTGTTTTGTTTACCTCGAAAATTTTAAAAATTAGTTTATCAAAATTTTAATAATAAAAGATATTGTCGTTTAATTCTATTTGTTATTGTTGTATCTGGATAATGTAAGGAGAACAGAACAGTTTTATTTGTCGCAACTTGGTTTGAACTCATTAATACTGATTGTAACTTTATTTTAAGAATAGTTTCAATTCGCAATCCTATTTATAAGGTAGTGTTACACATCCGTAGCAATTTATAATGTTATTTATTGTTTAGCTATTCCTTTTGATATAGGTATTAAGTTTATTTTTAATAAAACATTGTTAAATTAAGGTCTACATAATGTTTAGTGATGTAACGTGAGTTTTGTAAATATTTTTTTTAAAGTAATTATTGTATTTGAATAATCCATTTGAATGAAGTTAAGCTTATATTGAGGTTATCTTTTAAAAATGTCTGATGTAATAATAACTTTCAGAAATTATTAATGTGATGTCAAAATTAATAAATAATTCACGTTAAGGATATTCTTAGCTCTAAAAGGCAATATTGGAATGAGTGTCATCAGCTCAGTGTAAAAAATACAATTTAGTTTTAGAAAATTTTGCTCAGATATTTTTAGTAAACTTTTGTTTACGGTTTATGTATGTACTTACGTTCATATTTCTATAAATAAATTATGATAGAATAAATTTAGTATTTTTATTTTATTGGATTATTATCTTGGATACTTACCACTTATATTTGAATAATCTGAACAGCCTATATTGGAGAAATCAAAATTTCTATCCCTACAGAGAGACAAGAATTGGTTTCAAGACTTTCGCATAAATTAGACTGACATTACCTATTTGTTACTAATAAGCTAAATAACTCTTTGTTTCATGTTTGTCAAAAGTCTTTTTTCATACCCATATATTATAGAGCTTGTTCATTCCTTTTCACTAAGAACTTTATTTTATTTAAGTGTATCATTATTTTATTCTTATCGGCAATAACATAAGTACATGCAATAGTAAGTTCATAAAGCACCTAATTAGAGCCTGATATTAGTAGATGCCTAATGTAAGTATCACAGAACGTGTCGTCGCAGATCGAAATACAATGGTCTGTCCAGCAGATTGTCAAACTTGACAGAAGAACAAGGCCATGAACGAGGTATATGAGTACGAATTAGTATTGCGAACCTAAGAGTCATTCGTCTTCTAAGAGAATCGAGGTGTGATGAGAGGGTTTTACCGGACAACCACGCGGCAAAGGTTCAGTCGGAGGCCCCGATACCGGTGGGGTGACCAAGTCATCAAAGACTTGACTGAACTTCAACGACAGCGGACTCAGTTATTAAACAAGTTGGCGATCCCTGATCGAGCAAACACCGTAATATCACAACATACCCAGTCAGCGACACAGCTTCGACCAGTTTTACCAATGCGTACTTGACTGATTTTATTCGACAAACAGCCAGCCACTTCTTTAGAGTTGGTCACGTCTAATGCCTTAGATGTTGAAGCATGAGCAACACGAAATGGCTATAGATAGAGGAAAGTGGCGTTCACTGGTGTCGGAACCCAAGATCCACTTCGGATCGTCGAGTCAGTGCAGTCCGTGAGATTTCAGATTGCTTCGGGTTCAGGTGAAAACTGGGAAGTTAATAAAATAAATGAATATCAAGGGACAATCTTACACAAGAAGGTCACAGAGATTCTTATCTGGATCGCTTAAGAGCTAGCGAGACAGTTCGCAAATTGTATTCTGACACCTCACGCACTGAAATTTAAGTGTTATATTTTAGTGGCATTGATCCCGTCAGTGCTGTACGTAACTTGACACATTTTGTGAATACGATAGGAGTACCCTTACCTTACCTCACAGACAACCCCCACTAGACGGAGCATGTAAGGCGACCCGCGCGCACCAACGATATGGTACGGCAGAACAATAAAGTATCAACACCGCGGCCACCTTTTAGTTGCGTCTCTCTACACCACTTAACACTACAATTTACCATGTCATTTATTTAATTTCTTTTTTCGTTGACATACGCATGGATCATAAACAAGGACGCAACTAACTGGTGGCCGCCGTGTTGATACTTTAATGTTCTGCCGTACCATATCCTTGGTGCGCTCGGGTCGCCTTACATGCTCCGACTAGTGGGGGTTGTCTGTGCCTTACCTTACCAGTGACAGTACTCGCTAGCGACTCCGTAAACGATTTGTATGGAGAATTGTAGTTCTACAAAGTAACTGCTAGGGGTGCTGTGTTATTCTCTGTACAAATGTCACATTAAATCATGGTAAGGATAGGATGTAAGTGCAACAGCATTAATACCATTCAAACCATTTAATAATCCGCTTTCAAGTGCTAACTCACAGCAGGTGAATTAAATTGAATCTAGTGCTCATTTAAATAAGCAAAGCCGTGGGTAGATCTAAGCCCATTTCAGTCTCAGAAGCAAATTATGGCCGCATATATGGAGGAGACTTGTAAAACAATGGGTGGTCTAATATAACTGTCTCCAATGACCATAAAGTCTTTGATGTCTCAAAACAACCTTTTATGATTCTTTTTTACCTTTGATGGTTTACATGAGGACATTTGTAACTTTATAATATTCGTGATTAAGTTAAGTTTAAAGCGTCCTTTCAAAGACAGCCCGCGTGTCTGTGGATATAAATGTAATAAAGACATTCAAGGATTTTACGGTAGGTAAGTTCCTGATTAGACCAATATCTGCACACATTGCACTCCCTCCATTATATTCCTAAGTGTAAACTTGGTGTAAACCTATATTTTTATTATTATGAACTGTTATCTGACCACGGGAAAATACTTCTTTCTTCCCAAAGATGTCAAATCACTCACGAATATTTCTTATCACTGTCACAGTAATTCCTATCAATTTATGCTTAGCGTTGTTCAATAGTTTACTATAACATCTTTAATACATACCATACCTAATTTTTTCATCATATTATTATAGACCTACGGAATGAAAAAACAGCAAACGTACATGTACATTAAATTACCCAAATGGCATCTGAACCCAGAAGCAGTCTGTCCAGCAAAGACAATTGAATAGGCATCACATAAGGCAGCTAACGCGGCTTTTAAAGTCACTACTTAAATGTGTCTGGACGTATAAGGCGAATCCCATACCCGTAAAGCAAAAGAGCAACCTCCTTTATAAGCAAAAAGGTGTTTCTTTTATGATCACCATTTTACGACGCGGCGCGCGAACCTCTCACACACGTCTTCGGATGCATGGTATAAGTCATTGGCGAATGTGGTAGCGGTACTATGAGCTGTAGCAAATCTAAATTAGAACCCTCAAACCCTCATGATACGTCTGTTGGGCTGAATGAACGCATCCAAGCGATCGACAGCCCGCCTGTCTCCGGCCGGGCTTCCCTACACCAAATCATCATACGTCTGTGCACAGCGACTATTATCTTCGCAAAAATGCTAATCCGCCTACAGTCGAAGGCTTTATATTTATAAGTATAAAGGCAAATGCCGTTTTTCAGAATCAAAATGATCTTGTTTTTAGTAGCAAATGTAATTAGTAAACAGAAATGTAGAGATATACCATACTTCTTGTCATTTACACCAACTATCTGACCTATTTTGAGAGAAGACTAACCTTGATAATTGTGCTGCATATTCATGCAGATTTTCTACAAAATGAACACTAGTGAAATTGTGAATATTTTTCGAAAATGTTCATATATATATTCTATTTTACGTTTTCAGCATTACAAAATATATTTTTTTCCGTCACTCAATAAAAACTTATTGTTATTCAAAATTATAATTATCAAACCTACTCGTGTCACGCGAGGATCGGTTGATAAATTCGACTTGCAGACGAAAACTGCCGAAAATCTGGAAATTCGGAATTCAGATATCTGCACATTTGGAATGAAAACAAACGAAAGCATTTTTGTCTAAGCTGAAATGGAGACTCTTAGCTTGCTTCGCTCTTTTGATTACATATCCTTTAGTGGCGACGAAAAAAAATTGGATAACTCCATAGTCTGATTACCACTTGAGGGAGTGTGCTGTGCGCTTTTTAAATATTTTACTTACTAAGGTCTTTAAAAAAAGAGTTCAGATATTAAGCCGGTCAGAAAAGTAAGTATCGCCATACCATCTCATCTAAAAAATTGCTATTTATCCATTAAATAGCCTCGATATAACATATATTGCTAAATTTGAAATATCGCAGTACCTGGTCTAATAAGGATAGGAGCAGTTTGAAAATCGTGCAGTATAAATAGAAATTCGAAAACGCTCCCGCTGCCAGCTTGCACCATCCGTCCAGGGGCCATTCCGACTGCTACTTGGGTGTTTATGCAAAGTATTCGCCGCCAAATGAGAAATAATAAAAATAATTTTACGAGTGAATGTCGTTTCGATATTTCAATCCGGTCGAATCGAGGTGAAAGCACTAAAAACGGAGCGGTGGCAATCAATTGATTCGTGCAGTGTGAATAATCTGCGATGCGCGGTCGTAATGGATTTCGGTTCAAATAGTCACGAAAAAGTAGCCGAGAGACAGTGCAGTGAGCACGCTCTCCTCTAAAACACGAAGGTGCGAGTGTTTCGATTTCATTCGTCTGTTAAGTACACGTTAAGTATGTTAAGTAAAACTATATGTAGCGGGATCGTATTTTTGGGTGGTATTTACATATATCCATGAATCATATGTATATATGATGCTACTTTTAATATCCTTATCTGGTTTTAAACATGCCCAACATTCTACGCGTCCGGCCCGTAAAAGTCCCGCGCTCGTTATGAAAAAAATAAGACCGAAATATGAAAAGTGTGATAAAGATATCAAAATAGTTATTTACAATACAAGTGTGGAAGGTAGGTGATGATTTCAGACGAGTGTGATTTTTAGTCACGAGCGAGGTACGAGCGAGTGATTAAACAAACACGAGTCGGAAATCATCTTACACACGAGTTCCGTACAAAACTTTACTATGCATGTACAAGAAAATAGAAAATACTTTAATACTCACAAAGACTGTTTACATTGGAAAAAAAGTGTTTTGATTTGATTTATCCAACAAGAAGCCGTCGTTCACATTTTTTACTTCTTCAATAACATTTTACGGGTTTAAATTCATGATTCGTCCCTTTCTCTCGCCATTATTTCAGCAGATTTGCACAAAACAAGTTCAAAATAAACTAGACATCAATAAAAAATGGCGGTTATAATTTGTAAACCGCGCTCGACATATCTACTACTGCGCATGTGCAATAGTACATTGTTGTAGAGGCTGCAAAGTAAGCAATAGATTAACGAGTAGGTAAATTTCGAAGGCCGACCCGCAGGGGAGGCCTTCGATAGTACGAGTTAATCTATTGCACTTTCAGCCGAGACTTAACATAGTGCTTTTCACGACACGAGGAAATATATTATAATACGAGTTTTTCATATTGGTCATTAAACTCGGCGCCTTGTTGCAGCCTCATTGTTGTAAAAATCAGGGCTGTTATAAACATAAAGCTGATCGTGCCCCCAGATTCAAACGACATAAAGACGATTTTCAACCCAGTTATGAAGAAATAACAAAAATATTCAAACTTACCTCACTTTCAATTTAATTTAGACATTTAAATATTTAGTCTAGGTTACACTCAGGTAAACAACCCTACGATACATTATACACTGAAGGGTCATTGTAACGGTACGCAATATTAACATACGTTCCTAATATTATATATTTCGTGATTCATTGTGAACATTATTAAATTAATCACATTATCACATTACAAAACCAATTTTAATATTTACTAAACAATACACTTTGTTTTTTTTTTTAAATATGGCCGGCTGACCCGTAGCGCATGCGCGCATCACATCTCGTCGCAATGGAGTCATAGCTTTTCAGCCGAATAAAAAAAAATGAACTCTATATTTATTTAGGTAATTAAAAGTGTTTATTTGTTGAAAACTGTTTATTTGTTGAGAAATTACTAATTGTAGAAATTAGGAAATTGTTTTACGCCCCATAACTAATTTTAAAATATAAATGTTCATGATTTTCAGAGTAAAACCTTTTTTAACAAAAACTTATTGAAAACTAAACCTGAGGAGTATTATCTTACTTAAGAAAATAAACTCGTTTATGGGTATTTATAAGTTTAAGAAAAAAATACACCTCATAAATGACGCATACTCATTGGTCAATTTAATTTGACATGCAGCAGACGATTAAGCTTTGATTGGTTAAATTGTCGTTTAAGCCGGCCGAGAAAATTAGTCTGAAATATTTTCTAAAAAGTCGTATCTAACTATGACATTCAAGTGTAGTGTGACGACTGCTGGGGGATAGCTTCAGATGATGAATAAAAGAGCACTAGAGGTACTTCCTTAAAACTGTTTATTGCCCAGAGGCCAGACGATAACTAACTATACATTTTATTTTTAAGACTAATGTCATACGTCTTATTCTAAATCTAAAAACTACTTTATTCTTAAGTTGATGGCCAACCACCATCCGTGAAGCACAACCTTCACATTTCCCGCCGTCTCGGGGTGGACGAGGGAAATTCATCTTAATACAGAGACACTAGACAGACTACTCCTGCCTAACACATAATAAGTCCCTACCTATGCAGGGATACCCATACATTCATACCCAGATGGTCTCTTGCTAAGAGATAACCAGGGTCAGGACATGAGCAGACACTAGCCTATGGCATGTTACGTAATCTGACATGTTGTCTGACATTGGCTTCGCCTTGACAAAAACCCTGCTAAAAAGGCAAGGCACCAATCTGACTACCCCAAGTGTCATTCGACTTATTCTAAAGCATAGACCATTCGATACGATATTAAAAAGATAGGCTTCCACAATTTAATCGCCTGGTGTAAAACCGGCTTAAATAAATTACCCGATTAAATCGCCTCGAATGTTCCCACCTTAACTGCCTGGAGTATGACACACGTCGCATGCTCCAAACAATTGTACCACGATATGTCACTGCCCTTATATTAGATGGCTGACACATTGTCTATGACACTTGTCTCAGTCATCCAAACAAACAGTGACAATCGTCTACCACTAGCTTTATATTAGAATCCTGGCGCATATATAATAAATATGCCCCAGAAATCTGTACCTTAATTACCTCTTATCCTAAATAAATACCTGGACTAAAGTATTATCTTTAGTCCAGCTATCTGTACCACTCCTAAACAAAAAGAAATTACGACCTCATAATTGATTTTACGACCATCGACGATAGCGGTACACGTCATAATGACATGTCAAAATGCTATGTCACTGTCGAAAAGTCAATTATTATTAAAACGCGAAACGAAAGTTATTTTTATTAAAGAAATCCTACCTAACATTTAATTAAAATTAATAAAATTTATTATATTGCAGACATGAAAATAAAATAAAATCTTCAGTCTGCATTGGCCTGATGCAGGGTGCAGAGTCCTTGGCCCGACAGGCCAAGACCCCACGATCCTGCCGCCGCCTGGATGAAGAATGCGAGCCGCATTCAGTCACACCAGTAGCTGAAATCCCAGGGAGCTGGGACAGCTATGTATGGCCTCCGCAGTGTGATACATGAAAATAAAAGATTATTATAACATGTGTAAACATTAAAGTTCTGAAAAGAAAATCAGTGTTATAATTAATTATTGGAATTCTGTGAAAGTTATAAGTTATTATTATTACAAGGAAAGGTATTGTAAGTGCAATAACTTAAAGTACAATAAATTTATAGTGCAAGAAATTAAAAATTGAACTTCCTATAGTAATATCTTAGAAATGCAGCTAATATATAGTGGAAAGAAATTAAATTATAGTTACAACAGTGACACTTGCAAATGCAACAAACATAACTGCATCCTTGTACAGTCAGCCTGAATTAAAAATTGCTGAAAAATAATAGTTTTATTATTTACACCCTAGAAATATAGAACTGTTTAAATTTATTTTTAATTAACGATTGAAGAATTTCTTCAATCTGTTAACATGAATTATTACATTTTTGGCACGACCATTAGGAGTGAGTCTTTGCACCACATAATTCCATGGAGATAATCGGTGGATTATTTTATAGGGTCCTATAAATAATCTACAAAGTTTTAAACTTCTTCCAGTCAACCGTCTTGGTTTTATAATCATGACCAAATCATCAGGCTCATATTGAACTGATTTTGTCTTCTTGTCATATTGTAGTTTTTGAGAGCGCTGTGCCTTCTCTATATTCTTCATTGCTTTCTCTGATAATTCTTGTATGTAATCCACTTTCTTCTTTAACGTAGTGTGTTCTTCCTCATGTAGTCTTAGCTTCAAATCTTGATTAAAATGCGGTTCCCGTCCAAAAACTATATGATATGGTGCAACGCCTGTAGATGCTTGAATTGAGGTATTGTATGAGAAGACAATTCTTGGCAATGCTGACGACCAATCCTTCTGATCTTCTTGTATACATTTTGACATAGCTGTTGTCAATGTCTTGAAGAATCTTTCTATTAAGCCATTCGCCTGTGGATGGTATGCCGTCGTATGAAGAAGTCGACCTCCAAATTCTTCTACTGTATTTTGCACCAGTTTTGAGGTGAAGACTGTACCTCGATCTGTGATGATTGATTCGATGCTCCCGAAGGTGCAGAATATGTTCTCAACAAGAAACTGTGCGATAACCTCTGCTGTAACTCTAGGTACCGCTTTACAAATGGCAAATTTGCTCATGTATTCTATAGCCCCAATGACATATCTATGTCCGTCCTTTGATTTGCAGAATGGGCCAAGCACATCCATTGCTATACGATGACCAAAGTTTTGAATCTTCACATTTTGCAGTGGCGCCCTCTGGTGTACAATATTCTTTTCCTGGCACTTTGTACAAGACTTTATATAATTTTCTACTTTCTTTTCTGCATTCGGAATATAATAGCGATTCTTGAATTTTCTTAGGGTTTTAAATAAACCAAAATGTCCTCCACTCCATGTGTTATCATGTAATTCTGCCATACATTCTGTAAATAAACATTGTGGTAAAACTGTGACACTTTTCAGCTGGTTATCAACCCATACTTTCTTGCATAAAATATTCCGTTTCGTGTGATAACCTTTATATTGGTTCATATTTGATAATTTTTCAAATATATTTTTATATTCCTCGTCAGCCTGTTGTTTCTGTAATAAATCTATTTTTTCAAAGCTATACAAACATAAATCGTCCTGATTCGGTGCGATATTTTCTTCTGGTTTTTCATCATTGTAGAGGGGATTTCTGCTTAGGAAATCTGCATGAATATTGTCCTTTCCCTTACAATGGATTATTTTAAAATTCCACGGTTGTATGGCTAAGGCCCATCTCGCCAAACGTCCATTCATATCTCTACGTGATCGTAACCATACGAGGCTCTTATGATCCGTAAATACTTCAAATTCCATGCCCCATAAATATTGTTTAAAATATGATAGTGCCCATATTAGACCTAAACATTCTTTTTCCGTAATTGTATAACGTTTTTCCGCGTCGCTTAATTTCCTCGAAGCAAATGCTACTGGCCGTAGATCTGATTTGCCTTGCATAATACATGCTCCCAAAGATTGATCTGATGCATCTACATACAGTCTTGTTGTCACATCTTCATCTGTCGTGAAATATCTGAGTATTGGAGCTTCACAAATCTTGTTTTTCATTATATTGAAGGCCTTTTGCGCTTCTGTTGACCATTCAAATTTACGTCCTTTCTTCGTCAATTCTGTCAGAGGCAATGTTATCTGAGCGAAACCGTCAATAAATTTTCTGTAATACGAAAATAGACCTAGTACTGATCTTAGTTCCTTTAAGTTAGATGGCGGCTTTGCATTTCGCATTGCTTTTACCTTCTCCATGTCGGGTCCAATGCCATCCTTTGATACAGTATGTCCTAATACTGTTAAACTTGTAAACCCGATCTTACACTTCGTTGGTTTCAAGGTTAAATTTGCCTTCTGAAATTTTCGTAATACATTTTCCAGTGCCGTTAAAAATTCTTTATAAGTCTTAGCATATACTATGATGTTATCAACATATACCAAAACATTTTTGTATTTCATTTCCGCTAAAACTGTATCCATTGCTCTCTGAAAATGGGCCATACTTGTTATCAATCCCATAGGTAATTTCTTGAATGCATATAAACCTGATTGACAAATAAAAGCTGTTTTTTCTTTGCCTTTTCCGAGGCATAATTGCCAATATCCTGAATTTAGATCCAGTTCGGCAAAGAAACGTGCTCCTTCTAGACACGTTAATAATTCTTCAATGCGCGGTATAGGATATGCGTCTGGTTTAATTTTCTTGTTTAAGCTTCTAAAATCTATACAAAATCTCGGTTTCCCATCTGCTTTCTCTACAATCACGACTGGTGATGCGTATGGGCTTTGAGATCGTTCTATAACGTCATTCTTGAGCATTTCCTGAACTTGTTCTTCAATAATTTGCTTCTGTTTTTCCGACATTCGATATGGCGGTTTATGTACTGGTACCTCATCAGTCGTTTCGATGTCTATTTTATATGCATTGTATGCTCCTAGATTTGACGGACTGTATGCAAATCTATCTTCATACTTATTCAATAGTGTCATTAGCTGCTGCTTCTGAGAATTGTTTAATTCCTCGCCAATTTGTATACTATCCTTATTCTCTTCTGCAAAATATATCGTTTCACATCGGATGCCTTTTTTATTTGATTCTTCCAGTGGCATTGGTTTTCTTGGTTCCTTCCTTATATTATTTACCAATGTCGTGGTAAATCTTCCACGTAAACATATTACATTCTCCTGAAAATCAATGTTGGCACCATTCTGTACCAAAAAGTCATAACCGATGATGATTTGGTCAGAATTGATGTCAATTATATTAAATTTGTGACTATATACTACATTATCTACAATTATATTTAATTGTACTGAACCCTCAGTACAAACAAATTTGCCACCGATTATCTTCAACGACATCCTATCATCATCATTAAATTTAATATTCAAACTTTTGACAATAGATAAACTAATGCAAGATACGCTTGCTCCACTATCTATCAGAGCTAGATAATTGTCATTAGATATTTCTACATTTATATATGACCTATTATGTATTGGTGTATTATTGCCTGTAATAGTATCGGAGCGTAGTGTGTTTAACGCCGCGCCGCTCCGGTCCCGCGTCGTCCATCTGCGTTTGGGTGATTCTCTTCATTCCGGTACGTTGATCTTGAATGTGCATTTCCTTGGTAGCTGCCACGATAGTTTTGCTGTGTTCTTTGTCTGAAATTATAGGCTGGATAATTTCGGTTCACTGGTGTGTTCACTGCCTGGTCGTTGGTCATCGTTGCACATACTGGTACCGGTGTATGTTCTGGTATCGGTGTTGAAAATGCAGATTGGGGTGCCGTAGACACGTTTGGGGAAGAAATGTATATAGGTGATGGTGGATTTCCACCTTGTTGGCTTTGAATCATTGTATACTGATTTTCTTTTATAGGGATCACAATTGAGGGTTTTTGCTCTTGCGAATGATACTCATTGTACCGCTGGATAGCCGCTTTGAGCTCTGCCTTCGTGTTGATCGCTGAAGTTGTAAAGAATAATTTGACGTTGTCATGTAAATTTTTAATGAAATGAGTTATAAAGTCTGTTTCTACAATGTTCCCGGCCTTAGATGCCAATGCTTCCAGAGCATAATAGAATATTATTGGTGATTCATGAGTCTCCTGCCGACGATAATAAAAACTTTGTACATAATTTTGGCTCGACGGGAATTCGTTTTTTAATTTCGTCAAAACATCTTCGAATGATGTGAAAGTTGCGTGATTCGCCTTATAAAATTGTAACGCTGGTCCTGATAAATACGCTGCGATCGCTGCTTGCGACTGTTCAGGTTCATATTTTTTGATTTGCGCCAATATTTTGAATTGGAAAATAAAATCATCCACGTCTGATAAGCCATTAAAAGTACTCGTCTCCATTTTAATGTGGAGTCCGAAACGATGCACAAACAAATTATAATCGCATAGGTTGAAAAATGATAATGGGTGATTCAATAATTCGACAACTTCACCCGTCTGTCGAACTCGCTCCGTTGCGGCAGTGCCGTCACGACATACAATACCACACAGAAATGTGCACTTATTCTTCGTTGCGCTTCGTGCGCATATAGACAGTGCGTTCCGCTCCTGTACGGCTTCTATGTAAACCGTATGCTTCCAGTATGTAATTGTTACTGATGCCCAAGAATCTGTGGACAAAATTAATTGGGAGCGGGGAAACTTGCAATACTCGCGTGACTCTAGTTAAAAATTTCGCAGACTCCACCAAGTGTGACGACTGCTGGGGGATAGCTTCAGATGATGAATAAAAGAGCACTAGAGGTACTTCCTTAAAACTGTTTATTGCCCAGAGGCCAGACGATAACTAACTATACATTTTATTTTTAAGACTAATGTCATACGTCTTATTCTAAATCTAAAAACTACTTTATTCTTAAGTTGATGGCCAACCACCATCCGTGAAGCACAACCTTCACAGTAGATACGAACTGTTACCGTAAGGTCCAACATTGTTGTCGTGTTGGGAGCTAACATAGATATACAGTTTACAAATTAACATATATAAGCAGTTTTGTGTACTGGATTCAGGTAATCTATAACCACATTTTCGAGCAGTGTCGTGAAAAAGTATTTTTTTAATATTCGTCTTATGTCAAAATGGCACAAGCGCGTGTACATTCAGCCAAATTGATTTAATGAATAACGATTTAAAGTTCTTATAATTTTATGAAACATGTAATGTCTCATTTTTTTTTTTTTAATGTTGGTACACCACAATTTTATTTAAACCATGAATACAAAGATCAAAGCTTAAAGAAAAATTGAAAAACTCCCGGTCCCTTCCACCAGGTAGCTCCTTTTTTAATTTTTCTTTAAGCTTTGATCTTTGTATTCATGGTTTAGATTTAAAGTTCGTTTATTAATCAAATTTTATATCTAATGTAATTAATGACGTGTTAAATGAATTAATTAATGAAATATTGGTTTTATTTTACTTTTATACGTGATAATAATCGGTATTTGACTTATTTATCAAACTTTTTGTAAATAATAAAACCTCTTTGTGTCAGGCTGTCCGATACGGCTAGAAATTAAAACAAAATTGACAAGTAAAAAGCACTAGTGTGGAAAAGTAGTACTTCCCGCACAGTTTGAATGCCTAGAATACGCTCTTTTCAAGCACATGCATTGTAAATCTCTTTATAGTGCACCCGGCGGTTATCTAGCAAACCGTATGATTTCAAACATGTGTATTAGAAAAATAAACAATGATTCATGTATCGGTCTAATCTCTATTCCACATGAATTTCTTCACTATGCATGATTTCAGTATAACTCAACCACATGATGTCACAAACTCACCCGTTCAAAGGATTCCGAATAATCGTAAATCTACCACGTGCTCAGACTCCACAACGTACAACGACAAGTCATGCGTTTTACCACCTTATCGCTGTAACTGACTGGATTATTCATCAGGCAGCCACGTACAAGATGTAAAACCGACAGGGTCCTACAGTGAATGAAGGCTTTTCATGTATGAGTCGCTTGAAACTTAGTTTTGGCTGGGAAACCCAGTATAGGTAATCAAAACCAACATTGTACGTGATATGAAAACATAGAGATACGGTAAACAAATGAAATATACCGGTGAGAAGGACCGACAGCAAAAAAGGGATCAGAACTGCTCGGGGCTTTTTGTAATTCGTTTTTGAGTTATGATGGGAATCGTAAGAGATGGGTTGAGTTATTTTGCTCTCGTAATTATTTTTCTTTGAAATAAAAGTATTATGAAATATGATTTCATTTCGTTTGTAAATAATGGGGATTAGCAAATTAGAGAATGCATGTGTTGCGATTTTGAGTTTCTTTAAATATACTACACATAGGGCTCCCCTAAGACAAATGTGTAAAGGAAGAAAATTTTAATAGTATTTTCATAAGGGAAGTAATGAAATGGTCACCTGTTTAAAAATAAATTGGCCATTAAATCATCTGGACAACCATTGGCGTATCTAAGATTATTTTTCAGGTGGGGCCTGGGTGGGGGCCTGGCCATGGCCTATGAGACTATGAGTTAATAAAGTCATGACTTTGTATGGGTTACCCAAAATCCTGGGGTGGGCACTAGACCATATTGGGGTGGGCACGGCCCACCCGGCCACCCCCCTAAATTTTACTTTTAAGTACTTATCGGTGATTAGTAAGGTTTTATTGCAGATTATTTTTGATGGTCAAAAAAGAGTAACTATTACATTATTATATGTACTTGATCACTGATTGCTTATCAAAATGTTATTACTCCTGGGTCGCTTAATGCAGCCCATACTTTAATTAGCAGAACAAAATAATTTCGAGCAATTCAGGATAACATTAATTGCAAACTGATTAAGAAATGTTTACGGGGGGCCTAAAATGATTGCTTTTATCACGGGATAAATAAGTGACATAGCATCCGTTACGTTTTGACAAGATGCGAGTGTGAGTGACAGATGCTTTGTCACATTTCACGTCACGTCACGTCATAACGCAACCATCATATAAGTTGCTGACCAACTAGCCAAGTAGACAGCTTGGCAGACCAAATACATATACATAGTTCTGTTCGTCAAAATCTTGGGGCACGAATATTTTGCTGGTTAGTTAAATAACACCCATTTGATTAAAGTTACTGTCCGACAAGAAAGTGTTGAAATTCAAATGTGTACTGTAGTGTCGTCGCGTTTTTCTTAGACTGATTTGAAAGAGACGGCACTACAGTATTGCTACTTTTTAGTTTCTACTCTTTTATGTCGTACTATGCAACGTACAATATTGGTGGCAGCAGTGTGTCAATAGGACATCGCACCGAGGCAAATACTAAGTACGATGTAGAAAGTTTTATTGCCCAGTGTGACTCAGATGTCTTACATAAATCAATCCGACGCCTTCAACGTGTTTATTGGCCCTGTGGTTGACTAGTAGAGATTTCCTTGAAGAATTATGAGTACGAAAAATCACGTGTACAGTAAGCATTCATATTGTATTTCGAAACATTTATGTTTTTCGAAATGATTTTTTTATGTGAGTAAATTAAAACCACATCTTTTTTTTAATTGCTATATAGATACAGAGACCAACACGCAAATAAAAATTCAATTGCGCTCATACTTGGTCCACACCATGATTCGAACCCGGTATCTTTGGATTACCGGTTCAACGTCGTAACCTTTCAACCGCTGTGCGTACGCTTTTAATTACTCGTTTTGATCTGTGTACCTATTTTATATTTTTGAAAGATATTTAAGTTAAGAGGTCTTAAATACCTTAAAAGGTCTTAGATACCAAACCATCAAACCACTGCTGGGCAAAGGTCTCCCTCAGGTATCAGCACGTTAGGCGCTATTGCGTCTGTTTTTCACAAGACCGTCGGTTCTCGTTACCTATTTCGCATTTTCCGGTTCGTGATCGCCACTTGAGATTTTATTTGTTTTATACCTCAATGTTCTAGCATTTACCATGGCTTCACTCACAATAAAGAGAGAGAGAGAGAGTTAAAAAGAGTCCCCGATCGAATAGGATAAGATATAACCTAAATTTAAAATTTAAAACACCCCGACACAAGTAGTTGGTCATCATGAAATCATCATTCAATGAGTGATAAAGAAGATGCTACTAAAACTGAAAATTTTGAATATTTAACTTCAATATTGGCTGAGATCCTGTTACTTTTTACAATTAAAGCTGACTATCTTGGAAACCATTGGTCCTATTTCTACCAAACCATCTCGACGGACCTTTCGATTTAAAAAACCGCATATAAATTGGTCCATCCTTTTGGGAGCGACGATGCCACAGACAGATACACAAACACAGAGCCACACAGATAGCCCTTTTTTCGACGGGGGTAAAAACATAGTAGGATTGAGGACTTCAAAGTCTAGTTGAATTTGTATCGAACATAGTGCGAGTGTGTTCTCTAATAACTAACAGCGGTTTGTCTAACATCGATAGCCATTCGTAATGTACAAGATTAAACCAGACCCATCTGTACCACATCTTAGACAAAATCACAATTATTAAAGCACCAATCATACTCATGTGGAGGGATATAGTCGTAAAACTTTATCGGCATGTTCCTAGAAGCTTCGGCGGTTTACGGGTGAACGCGAAACGGTATAAGTGTCTTTTAGTAAGTTCTGCGCGAGTTAATAACGTTGTGAAGTGATCCCACACGCTATGTATTATCATGACGTACGTTTTATCGTCTAAGTATTACATTAATTGGTAACCTATAAGATATACAGTGCTCTTATGATGAATGTGCGCAGTGTACTACTGATTCTTGCTATTTCATCTCTATATATATACCTACGTGATTCTTTATACATTTTAATACTACAAGGGGTTTATGTTGGTTGCGTTTATCACGTGATAAATAAGTGACAAAGCATCTATCACTCACTTTCGCATCTTGTCAAATTGTAACGGATGCTTTGTCACTTTTTATCGCGTGACCATCAACCATCGTAGGCTCTCAGGTTTGAGGGATATTTCGTCATTTAACTGGTAAAATGGTTATTTAGAGGCCGTTGTCAAAATCTGTTTTGCATAGTTTTTAAAGTTTGTGAAAAATTTGTAAATGTATAAATCAAAAGATTGAATTAAAAGTAACCCAAAACGGGATTTTTGTATGTTATAAATATATTTATTCAAATAATTATACTAGTACTAAATGGGTCATATGTACTCAAATGTGTCCGCAACCTGTAACTTCGTCCGTGCTAAACTTTTTTCTCAAACGTAGTCGGGTAAAAAGAATACTATATGTACTTACCATTGGTTAAAATCCGGCCAGCTGTCCCGGCATAATGAGAGGACAAAAGCATTTTTACCCAGATAATATTATGTCGTTATTAAGTTTTTTTCTGAAATAATGACCTCTCTCCATTGAAATCAAATTTTCAATACCATTTTAATAGAATTTTATAATAGTAGGTACATAGACGCATGCATTAGCATTTAATTTTTCCACGAATTTCATATTTTTGCTGTAAAAGAAACACAGTCCCGATCCCATAGTATTATGTAGTTACTTATTTAATGTTTTACATCATTGTTTATAATGAATTAAAAAAACCCCAATTTTCAAACTTACTTAGTTTTAATCCGGCCTAACCAGCTCGCGTCGCTTGCAAAACTGGAACTAAGACTGTTTGCAACTTATCAAGATTAAGTTTGACGATAAACAGGACTGCTTTTTTTAGGAGGTGGTTAAATTAGGCGTTAGTATGCTTCTTAGACGGCGTATTTTTTTTATAAAGTATGAAATATGATATGAGTCATAGGCTGGTAGGAAATCATAACGCATGCCGACATTGTCACATGGAATAACATCGTAGTATGTCATCAGTAGTAGTTTACATACCTAGGGCGATGAATTCGCGCATGTCCCAGATTGCAGGTGTTTGTGGAGTGAACCGAAGGTGAGGGCCATAAATATGCGATCCGGGGCTTTAGAAATTACCGCACGTGATTTATCTAAAGTTTTACGTCTTGCCTTGGCCAGGAAGTGAGATTTTCTCCCCACATAGCGAGCAGAAACCAGCACTTATAAAAAAATCATCATTCGCTTGCCCTTATCCCATTTATTTGGGGTCGGCGCAGCATGTTTTCTTCCTCCATTCTTCCCTATTACTCGTCATCTCATCGTTTACTTCCTTCTTATTCATATCATCTTAAACACAATCGATCCATCTTTTCTTTGGCCTTCCTCTTCCTCTATATCCGTCCACATTCATGCTTAACGCTTTTCTGGTTACGTGGCTTTCCTCTCTTCGCATCACGTGCCCATACCATGATAGTCGGTTAGCTTGCAGCTTCTCCCTAATTGGTGCTACTTTCAGACTTCCTCTTACATAGGTATTCATTTCTTATTCTGTCCATTCTTGTCACCCCACACATCCATCGTAACATTCTCATCTCTGCCACATGTAATCTCATTTCATCCGTCCCTTTTACTGCCCAACACTCTGATCCATACATGACGACAGCTCTTACAATGCTTTTGTATATTTTGCCCTTGAGCCGAAGCGGCACTTATAAAAAAATAACAAACAAAAATAGCACTAAAATCTCGGGAGTCCTCAGCACAAGTTTGCACTAGAGATGTGCCGTTCTCGAGAACGTTTCCCGATTTGTATGGGAATCCGCTACCCAAAGGTTATCTGGAAGAGATCGCCTATTGTTTACCTCTGTTGTAATGATAAGTGTTATCTGTATTAGCATTTCTTTCTTCATGAAGTGTGCAATAAAGAGTATTCTATTCTATTCTATTCTCTAGTCTGCTTAGTTGACAAACACCAGCCAATTTCAGTGCCCACTGTCGGGTAAAAGAACCATGTATCCTGTTTTCCACTCAAAGGCTGAGTACCAATTACCCTTCTTAGAAGAGTAGTCATATAAGAGTTTTAACTAATGCTTAATGGTCTCGATTGCTAAGACTACGGTTATGTGCTGCGTAAATACTGCACTTGACTAAGACCGGTTTGTGCTCTGTGCCCTTACCATGAGTTAACGTGACCGTACTCGTTAGCGACAGCGTAAATAATTTGTATGGCGAATAGTACAGCGCCCCTAGTGGTCACTTTGTAGAACTACAATGCTCCATAAATTACTGCGTAAATCCTTAACGCAGTCGCTATCGACTACTGTCACTGTAATCTCATGGTCAGATTGGTAAGGATACAGGTTCGATCGGGTTCTCACGTGACCCTTGTTTTAAAAGGGTTTCTTTTAATTTAATTATCTGTACTATTATACAGTACAATTGTATTGAAAATTAGTATCCGATGGAGACGAGTCATAATTTTAGGAATAGTACATTACCGCAGACGCCAGGAAAGGACTTGCCGAATGAGAAGGTATACTGACCGACCGTAGGCAGGCCGGGTAGTGATACGAAAGCCGGTAAGCCCTTTTCGCGTCTAGGCATGTATAGTGCTTTTCCCAAACATATGCAATGAAATAAAAAAATATACCACTCAAAAACAATATTATTCAAGTGTTTAGCCTGTTCATGACGCTATGTTTAAAAAATTGGGCAAGTGCGAGCCCGACTCGCGCATGAAGGGTTCCGTATAGTGATGGGCCGCGAGAATATTCCCGTTCCCGAGAATATTCTCCTGGGGAATATTTCCGGAAATTTCCATTGTTCCCGAGAATATTCTCCAAAATGGGGAACATTGAACTTTTCTTAGTACTAGAGAGAATTTTAGTACCAGAAAGTTATAATTTGGCATGGTTATACATATAAGTCATTTTGACAAATTGGTAGAACAAATTCTTGGAAAAATACTTTTTTACTTTACCTCCCCCTATAATAAAGTGGGGATGTCTTTTTTTTCTAGTCTACCCCATGGTGTGATATGTCGTTGGATAGACCTTACAAAATGTTGCAGGTTTGTTGCAACAATTTTCCGATTTATATATGTTTGTGAAATATCAAACTTTAAATTGCAAATTTTGGGAGTACTTGGGTATTGGCTATATAAACGCTGCTAGGGTAGGCGTTACAAGTTTACGAGTAATAATAGTCAACCAACTCATAAAGGGTACTTAGAGAAGTAAAACTTGAAACTTGTATAACTTTGTTAGCAGTTAGCAGAAAAAAATCATTAACACTGACGCGCTGCCACAAAACGATTCATCTGGCCCAGCATGACATATTTTATGAATCTGCAATCAGATTGGTTTCGTGTTTGTGTCCATTTTACGGTAGTATGATCTAGTGTTTTTGTTGGTAGGTTAATTCAGAAGCTTCTCGCCTAGCTACCTCCTACTCCAATAACACCATGCTGAAGAAATAATTCTAAGAGCTGAAAATTTCTTGAACACAGGTTATCTTCCCGCAAACTCATTTTGTAATGACACTGTTGTAGACATAGACTGCGCCAAATTTAAATCTGAAGCAGACACATATTGAAGTTGTGGAAGCAGTTTTCCAAATCGAAGACGTGTACAACACAGCGCAACAACTTCGACCAAGATGATATCTGTTCAGCTATTACAAGGAAGAGCGGTAAGTCAATTAACGGATTTGAAATCAATGCATGTGTCTTCTCTTGGCTGGTTTTGAAACTACTGACGGATCAAACGAGGCTACCGACCAGTCGGTAGGATCTCGCTGCATTTAAGAAGATCTTTGAAACCAGAAGTTGGCCTGGAATCTTTAAAGACGTCAAGCCGCGCGAAAGACAGTCGGCATGATTTTCCGCTACAGAGACATGGCAGAAATAATCCACTAAAAGTGCGCCAAATATGCGCCTCATTGATGGGGCGAATAACGTTTCCAGCAATAAGTTACGGTTGAATCCGAAAATGAAAATGAGAAGATGTCTTCTTATTCCGTAAAATCTACTGAGGAGTCGAAGACTATAAGATAGGGGAGGGGCCTAGGGGAGAAACCGAACAGAAGGGAAACAAGATTGTTAGTCTTTTGATTATTTTAAGTCAACTTCGGAAACGATGACTAAGATATAACTTTGAAGTCACAAGTGGAGCTAGGACAAGCGGTGGCGGCACTCAAATCAAAGCAACTACCAAGAACAGAAACATGATAGCTTAAATCCAAAGTGATGAGACGATGACTCAAGAGACACTCTCGGAGGCAGAGCCCCCGTATTGAGATAATAAACACAACTTTGAACTTTCAAGTCACGAGTAGATTTACGAAGCGGAGGGCTCGGGGGGGATGAGCCCCCGCACCAAAACAAGACTTCTCTTCTTGATCTTGTAATATATTTGTGATAGCGGCTATGGAACCCTGCCTGGAGCATCAACATTGGCTTGGATCCAACTGATTAAAGAAAAATAATTTTATCAAATATTGCAAAAGATTAAATGCTGATATTCATTTTTTTTATTTTATGTTTCTGGCAGTGTATTTAAGTAATGAATTATGGCATGCCTGTCTTTGGTACTACTATACACTACCTATTTAAAATACTATTGAAATAATGAAATAAATATATACATAAAAACGATAAAAACTAAATAAAATACAATTATTTTGCTAATTGCGTTGACAACACACGTGTTTTCTCTATTCCTTCTCTATCAGAAATTAACTTGCTTGTCTCACCACTGGTATTTATTTTACCATGTTATTCCTGAGAGCAATTTAAAAACTTGCGGAATATTCCTCGGAAACAATGAGAATATTCCCGGGAACATTGAGAATATTCCCGGAGAACAATGAGAATATTCTCGAGAACATAGGAAATTTACATTTTACAGCTGACGTTTTATATTTTTTTCTATTGAATTGTTAACCTATTAAATAGATAAGCATTTACTTATATAGAGAATGTCATAAAATAAATGTTATTCATATACAAATCCTAAATTCCCCTATATTCCCCTCATGGGGAATGTTTCCGAGAATATTTCCGAGAATATTCTCGCCTGGGGAATATTCTCGGAAACGGCCCATCACTAGTTCCGTACCTATACATATATATAATCTATAACAAGTTTGTTGTATGGGAGCCCCCCTTAAATATTTATTTTATTTTATTTTTAGTATTTGTTGTTATAGCGGCAATAGAAATACATCATCTGTGAAAATTTCAACTGTCTAGCTATCACCGTTGTTGAGATACAGCCTGGTGACAGACGGACGGACGGACGGACGGACGGACGGACGGACGGACGGCGAAGTCTCAGTAATAGGGTCCCGTTTTTACCCTTTGGGTACGGAACCCTCTAAAAAATTACTTACCGGCTTAGGCCTTAATTTTTTTATGCAATTCCGTTACAGTTCTCTCAAGTTGTTCCGCCCGAAACGTGATACTTCGAAGCCTGTTACAACGCACGTTATGACTACATTTCGTTGCATGTTTGAGAAATATCTTAACAGCGCGATACAGCACCACACTGCTGAAATAATAAATAAAATAAATAAATATCGGACAACCTCACACAAATCAATCTAGTCCCACAGTAAGCTCTAGTAGGCTTGTGTTATGGACACTAGACGACGATAAACATGCTGAAGATTATTTATAATATCTATAGAAAGTGTTATATTTTCTTTTCCCAGCGCGATCGTAGCGAGTCGCACATAGTCGGTCGGTCGCATTGGTCCCACAAGAATCGGCTTGTTTTAAAAAAATGCATGCCAGTTAGCAAACAGGCTGTATAAGATAACTCTAATTTAAGCTTAATAAAAGCTGTATAAGTGCAGCCTGTGAGCGACTTGGGATTCTTCTTTTCTCAAGCGGCTATTTCAGACATACAAAGAACTTCCCATAGTTTTATTCTATAACTTAGTTAATTATGGTTATTAAAATGGCTTTTCTAGATCATTTCCCGCACCGGAAACATGGCGGTCTGGACTTGTATGACTTGTATGAGTTGTATGATTGTGTGCATGTACGCCGTGGGCTTCGCATTTCATCGGAGCGGTTTTGCTTTATTTTACCGACGTGAGGAGAAAGAGGCAAATTATTCAACTGCATTAAAAAATATGTTTTAAAACAAAAACGGGATAATTTTAACGTTTCTATGGACAATTCTCCGGAATACAGCATGGTGTTTGCCTGAGCTCTTTTTATTTTTAACTAACATTTGTCAATTTGGACAGGAATTAAAAATCACAAATTAATGAAAAAGGCTTAAAAGAGTGGGAGAAAAAAGGACTTGGCTGAAAACTATGAAGAATAGGAGTAATATGTAAAATTTTTGGCCTCCTTACTCTCTCTCTCTCTCTCTCCCTTTTATAAAGGTAAAGGGAAGCGAGGTAGAGGAATATCAAAAATAAGTTATATACTTAAATAAATAAATATTAAGGGACAATCATACACAAATCGACCTAGTCCCAAACTAAGCAAAGCTTGTAAGTAGTAGGTATTCCCCGATACTGGGGCAGGGCGGACGGGCCTGATGGGCGGTATCCAGGGCGGATTTGACGGACCACCAAACCTAAAAAAAAAAAAAAAAAAAAAAAAAAAAAAAAAAAAAAAAAAAAAAAAAAAAAAAACAAATAGCCCCCTACTTAGAGCGTTTGGAATAGGTCCCAGGACGCTCAGACAGCTCTGTCAGGACTTACAGAACGTCCTACGCTAACAATGCAACACCTTCCCCGACCCATCGACCCTTTTCTATTGTCTACCCGAGCTCGGGTTTTATTGCCCTCTCGGACGCCGAGCTCACTTTTATTACGGTCTACTATTGTTTCCCTCTTTTATATTTCTCTTTGGCTACAACTGTCTACAACTTCCTTTGCAAACGGTATACATCTTTTAAGAACATTCTTTAGGTAAAGCTGGACAAATACCTAAACATCTCATACCTAAACTATCAGACTAGGTCCGCCACCTTGGTTCTTATTGGAATCGCTGTTTCAACCCAGCCTGTCTCACATCGTCTCTTTACTCCAAGGTTTCTTACTACGTGATGTGTGCTACGGTGTACGTATCACTAATCTAAGCTAACCTATGCTAGATCACAATTCTAACCTAACCTAACCTAAGCTACAGGACTACGCCCAGCTAACGCAGGATACGTTACTTGACTACTTAACTTCAGGTAGCCTTACTTCAAAGTATGTCTTTTGTTACTCACTACATATGCTGCATTTGGAACGTTGTTCTATTTATATTTTTTATCTTGTTCAACTTAACATTACTTCTAACTATCACCTAACTTCGAAAACTAATTTTGAAGAACTGCTTTATGTATGTACTTACCTACTTAAAACTAGCTACGAGCACAGCACAGTTGTTTTGGTCTTAAGAACGCTGTTCTAACCTAACCTAACCTTGCATAAATTTGACTACGTACTCAATGTTACTTTCATCTCTTTTTTGTAATAACCGACTTCAAAAATGAGGAAGTTCTATGTAAAAATATTGCATGTAGCATAAGGATAATACGAATCTAATCTTACAATAGTAATGCGGTATTTTATACAGTAATAACTGCTTCAAAACTATACTAACTTATTTTAGCTGTAAGTTAAAAATACGAGTTCTATTTTTGCATATTTATTTATTTCGCCAAATATTATGTTCTTGAATAGATGCTTAAGAAAATACCTGAATAAACTTTGTAACTTGTACTAACGTGTATTTGTAGTAGGCTGAACTAAACTCGTTGATTTTTTAATTTGTTTGTTGGGTCCATATTGTTTGTAAAGATTTATGACAGGTTTCTTCTCCGAATCATCAAAAGATTCGAAAGTCTATTATACATTTTATTACTGTTTGTTGGTGGCTGTTGGGTGCGGTACAAACTAGTCGAAACGTGATTTTAACGGTAATCTATTGTCACATCCTTATAAAAGCCGATGGACAGTGACGATCAATAAGTATTCCGAACCGAGTCGTGCTTGTTACCAGAGCTCTCTCAGTGTACAGTGACATAGTGTTGAATCGTGCTACAGTGCTTATAAGATATGGCAAATGTAAGTATGTACTATTTTTTATAAAATATGTATGTAGTATTTTTATGTACTATTTGTTTAACAGTGTTTTTTCTGTAACTTGTGTTCATCGTGCTACTTGTTAAGTGTGTTAATCGGATGTATAACTTATTGTTGAATATTGTTTCAGTTCACGGAAAACACTTTCAAGAATTTTTATTACCCTGAACCTGAACATGATGATTCAGGGAGTGATGAAGAAGGCACACTCGGTTTTAAAGTGAAACAAGCCATAGCGAAGAAACGTCCTGCAAACAGTATCGAGAGTTTCTTTGAAAAACCGCAGAAAAAAGTGAAACCAGTGAAGAGATCTTCCAGTGTGTCGCAAAGTTCCCATACCGGTGTTGCTTACCTATCTTCGGGTAAAGACGATGCTGCGTATGCATCACACCTTATTAAAATAGAAATATACGATCTTGAAAAAGTGAGGAACATCGCACCAGAAGAGCACTGGAAGCACGCCGATGTGAGATTAAAATCTTACATCTCAACTGAGCAAGATCCACAGCTTGAGACTGTCCGTGATGTGATATACAATATGACGAAAGACATAGCTTCAAAGGACACTTGCGTGAAATATTTTATAAACAATACGAAAAAGTAAACTAAGTGTGTGTAGTTTTAATACTAGGTTAAAACTGTATTTATTATATAAGACATTAGATAATATTTTATAACATACCCTTGTGTACTACTAGTATTATATATTTCTTACTGCTTAAACAACAACTTTTTGTTATTCAAAATTGTTAAGACTCGTTTTATAACCACATGTTGTAATTTGTTTTGTAGCCTAATCATATTGATCTATTTCCCTTTGCAAATGTATAAGTCTCTACCCTTTAATATAAAATCACTAAGGTACGTTTGTTATTTTAAGGAGAAAATTTGTTGTAATGTAATCAATCACTATTTTTAGGTAAATAAGGTATAATTAAGGTATTATTTATAAATAAAAAATCAGTTAAGTATATATATTGTTTTATTTCACAAATATTGACTTAAACATATTTCTTAAAATTAAATCGTTACAAAGAGAATTCTCAGAAAACAAACTCAATAAATCGCTCATAGTTTTTCCTTGATACTTAAAATATAAATAAACTAAACAATATTCGCCACAAACTGAAGTAAAATGATTTTGAAGTGGTCTTTGGTTATAAAACCACCGTTTTGCATTTCTATTCAAAAATAACTTATGGTAACCAGTAGGTTTCCGACCAAATGAGTCAAAGTATTCCCCTACACCTTTAGCATCAATATGCATTGCAACCCAATGGGAACCTGGTTTCGAATCAGAGTCCAAATTGCTTACAATAAAAACTGGACGAGCAACCCAAATAGGGATTCGGTTAGCAGCAAAAACATTTGATTTAAATCTAGGGTTAATTTTTTTCATACAATATTGAATTTCATTAGTATCCATAATAAATAAAACATGTATACATTCATCGATGATGTTACAAACACAGATTAAGAAGAAATGAGATTAATTGTAAATTTCACTGTATTTATATTTATTTTAACTGTTGTAATCTACAGATACATCACGATTTTTGTTTATTTCAATAACATTATCAAATTCAGCATACACAATACAGTTAATAGTAGTGCTCAAGGCATTATCAAAACGAACTTCTATCCGAACACTCCCGTGTCTTACAAGGTTCCAGTGTGAGGTAGAACTGGCTGACAGGTCAGGCGTCAAATCAAAACATAACAAACAGTAACCTTCCCCGTAATCGGTTCTGCTTATTGCATTACCTTCATTGTGGAAGTGAATACCAGTCCCAGAAAATAGAGTATGATATGTTGATGCTATTAAACCAGAACTAAATGATGGTTGTAATGTTCTAGAAGGAATTTCATGACCATCTACAAATAAACTAAAAGAGTTCATATTATAATTTTGAAAATTGAAAGGGTTCAATGCAAAATTACCATTAAACGATGAATTGGATACAAAACCAATTATACATCTTTTAGGTACTTGTCCAAGAAATATGTTATCTAAAGTTTTACCCTGTATTCCTGACGGTATTGTAAGTACCTTTACTTCTGCTCTTGTGATAGGGTATTTTGCAGTTGTTGATGCTAGCACTTTCTGATGAGCTAACAAAACACTTGGACTGATTCTAGCTCTTCTTATTATGAGACTAGCGTCCATTATTTGTACCTTAAATTTCTTATCTTGGTGACAAATAAGATTAAACGATTCTTTTGATCGCACTAACTTAACACGCATTTCTACACCATTCACTAGAAACTTCTCTTGGTTAAACATATCACCATGTAAATGTCCAATCATTTCAACTTGTTTACTATCTGTAACAAATTCCATCCTTTTGTGAAATCCTTTGTTATTTGCGTCAACGGTGTCCATATAATGTGCTGTATCTTCATACCATAACCCACAAGTAAGGTGAGTTTTTTTAGCGGCTGGTCCATAGTTAAGTAGATTTTCCATGTAAGCACGGTAAGCATATGTGTTGTTTGGTGGCGAGATTAGTTTTTGATTTAAATATACGTCAAGTTGATTAAAAAGGGAGTGCAACCAATTATTAACGGGGGCAACTTGAGTATCAGGCTTTAACTTTGTACCATCCTGGTTTAATATTTTGGCGTTTATATGTAATAATGTATGTGATAAGTCAATGTAGTCATCACCTGAACCGGGGACTTGAAACTCAATAGGACCATCATCGCTTAAAGATGAAATTGGTTTATAATGAACCCACTGTCCACTCTCAATACTTGTCTGTGTCGAAGGCAGGGCAAATATATCTAACTCAGATTTTGCACATTCACACGAATGATTGTGTAAGAATGACATGATTTACTTTGAAAATATATCGTCACTATATTTATTTCTCTTAGCTCCTCTTCGGCGCGATGCTTTCAAGGTAATGAGAGGTTCCCGTCTTTTAGTTGACATTTTATACCCAGATCCCGACATCAGAGAATCGATCTTTTCATCAGCTTTTCTTTTTAAGTTAGCACTAGCTTCTTTAAATCGAGACCTAACTGAACTATCTATAGGGCGTGAATTTACCATATCAGATAACAAACCAACCCCCGCATCTAACGCTTCTTTTCCAACAGTTTTAAAACCACTAGATAACAAAGGAATTACTGACCTAAACAGTCCCCCCAAAAAACTTCCAATCCCATGCCCTCGCTGAAACGGAACACCTTTATAGACAATTCCTATGCCAGAACCAGCTTGATGGGTATAATAATGATCGTAGGGACAAGAGTGAGATGATCTTTTATAATTCATCTTAGACGTTGAAAGTGTAGTTTCACGCAGGAAATTCCGAATTGAAATGGCACTCTTGCACCGGTAGTTGTTCTTATATCTATTTCCATAGTATCAAATTCTCTACGTAAAACAGGTACATAATGAGCGGGTGAGAAAATGTGTGTTTTATATGCTCCATAATGGAATTCTGTTGGATCTAATGGTATTATTCTAAGCAACGTAGTTATAACATCACCAACTACCTGTGGTTGTATGATGTCTGTATAAACAAATAATTGTGATGGTAAGCCCAAATACAAATTAACAGGATTTTTACCAAATGAAACTTGCCGTAAATTTGTTTTCGGTTTAAAACCTAACTGTAGACTTAGTATTGGGGTTGTTATAAGAGAAGTTATATCGTTATTAATTGTTGCTACCCCAACCATTTTTGTTAGATTATCATATCTAAACTTTACATTATTTTTCAGTTGTGGGTTGTCATTAAAAGCTTGAATAAAATGGTCAACGTTGTCATATGTAGTTGCTGGTATATGAGTTTTTATATCCACAATTTTGGCTATCTTGTCAGTGGGTGACACTACTTTCTTTTTTAAATAAATCATATTTTCATGATCTTGAACATTGTACATTGAACAAGGGTATTGAAATTCTACTAAGCCAACTACCCATTCTCCTTCCAACTTTATACTCCTGGGTAATTTGGTTAAGAAGTGTGCAGTCGTATTATCGGTGTAGTAGTCCGAGGAACTGTTACTTAACAATGTAATATAAAAGCTGTTTTCACTCATATTTTTTTTAAGCTTGAAGCGAGTATCCAAGAATTAAATTTGTTAGGATAACCTCGCCACTTCACTAGTACTTCTTTTCTGGCACCAACCCCACGTGAGCGTATTATTTTATCAATTTTATAATCAATGGAGGGGAGATAAGTCACTTTTTGTAATTCCTTAGAATAAAATGTACCAACGATAGGCTCACCTTCTAAATCTCTTAACGTATACACAACTCGTGGAAAGCGGTTTATTATTGAATCAATTCTAAATATTTCATCACTCCAATTAGTTTCGTAACCCTTTTGAAATATATGTTTATATTTAGTTATTCTAACATGATCACCAACATTTAGTTTTGTGATTTCCAAAGTAAGTTGTCTATCCTTTTTTCTGTTATACAAATTACACCAAACAGTCATAATATTATCAAAATTTACATCGATAGGGCGCATTTTAATACTAGAATGATAACTGTGATTATAAGAATAAAGAAGTTCTTGCAAAATATCTATATATTTGTATGTATTCTTATGAGTAAAGTAACGCCACATTTTCATTTTAAGAGTTCTTTGAAACCTTTCTACTATACTTGCTTTAATGTCAGGATTGTTAGTAGTATAGTAGTTAATGTTTTTGCTCCTAAAGTAATCCCTTGCTGCCTTTGAAACAAATTCAGTACCTTTATCAGATTGGATGTGACGAGGAGTAGAATTGGCTTCAGTAAATATGCTTTCAAAACAATTTATAACGGTTGTGGCATCTTTCTTTTTCATAGCTCTCGCAAAAGCATATTTACTGAACACATCAATAACACACAGAATATATTTGTATCCATCATTATATTGACTGTAGGTACCCATATCACTCAGATCAGCTTGCCAGAGTTCATTAAAGTTAGATAAGACGTATCTATTTCTTGTGAATCGCCTTTGGACCGGTTTATGCAGTGTGTACGTTTCTTGAGATTGTAACCAGTTCTTTACTTCGTCTTTGTTCATTCGTCCTTTCATTTGTTTACTTAATTTATTTAAACTACTGTAGCCTGCTGGATTAGATACATCGTAGTATATTGCATGAATGTCTAATAAGGGCTCCATCTTTCCCAATCTAATTTCTTTTTGCTTGCCTTGAGCAGTACACTTGAAAGAGGTGTACTGGCGCTTGTGTCTTTAAATGACGATGACGATCGAGCACTTGACGGAGCAGATGATGCGTGAGGTTCACTCGATTGAGGTTTATTTATAAATTCTAGGTTAGTAGGATTACCTATACAAGACGTAGGAACTTTTATATCTCTTAAAAATAAAGCAAACTCTTCCCATCCTGTTGGCTTAGGGCGTTTAAGAGATCTAACCGTATCGCTTACCAGATCGAGAATATTGCTGTTTGGAATAGTTCGATTGTTTATTACAACTTCACCATTTGTTTTCCACCATATTTTTGGTCTGCTTGACACAATACAATTCAATAATGTTCTGGTTTTTTTCTCATATGATTTTGGTAAATTATCTACAATACGAGATGGACTGAATAGTACAGTTTCTGGATTTTTTGTACCAGACGGTGTAGCTGCAGTAACTGTAGAAACATCACCATCTGGTAGTGTTTTATTTGCAACTGATTCATAATTTTCATCCTCCTCCTTTTTGTTTACTTTTAAGTTTAAATCCTTACTTTCATCGTTGAGTTGATCAAACCCCTCCATCACTATTGGTATTTTAAATGGTTTTCGATCTGATTCAATAAAGTGCAAAAATCGTTGTAGTGCTTGAGAATATAATGCCCACTTTTCACGATCATTAATTTTACTCTTCAGGATTTTTTGCATCTCTCCGTCTAGGCGCGATGATACATTTTCGGGTTGGTTATCGTTTCGTTTAAGTCTTTCAATAAAGTCTGGTTCAACTAACAACATTTTTTTTGTGTTTTCCATTTTATTTTATGTTACGGAGCTTACTAAGGCACTTAAAACTGCACCTAATATAATAGGTAGAAATGCGCCTCCTTTTTGAATAATAACAGTTTTCCTCAATTTGTGTTTCCCTTTCGAAACTAGTTTTCGTAATGTGTCTTTATATTTGTTTAGTTTTGATTTATCTTTTGTTTCCAGTGGTATCTTCCCTTTTAAAACGTTATAAATACACTCACAAATAATATTAATTTCTTCATCTTCACAAGATTTTAGCAACGCTGTGCGATACTTTGGTTTAAGTAACTGCAGTGCTTCAAGTAAATGTTTATATGTGTGTACTCTTGGATGCATTATTTGGAACTGATTAAAACGTGTTGATTCTTGTCGTATTTAAACCCTTTCTTGGGAACATATACGGTACAATGCCCATCAAAAGGAAATATTTTAGTTTTAAAACGACATATGTCATCGGTATTTTGCTTCAGATCAATCATAAGGTAACCATGAGCATCTTTAGTGGCATCTTTGTAGGCTTCATCTACAAATTTTGGGTTCTCCGGATAAACTTGTCGTGACAAGTAGCGAATTTGTGTTTTATCCCTCGGGTTTTTGAAGTATACAATATAGCTGGTATTCAATGAAATATCACGTTGTCCTTTGCCTTGATGAAATATGTTTTGAGTAATATAAAAAACACTTAAGTTTCTATGGTGACTTCCTTTTGTAAAAATATCAACGATTCGTCCATCCGATTCTCTCATCAAGTCATCAATTATGAGAAGCTTGGGCTTTTTTCCATCAAATAAAGTAAAATCTGGTATTCCTTGGCTATAATTTACATTTTCCAGATTGTACAAAGGTTGCATTTCATCATAACACCAAATAATTTCATCAAATTCAACATTACATACTTCTTTTGCATTGTTTAAAAAATTGGTAACAAACTGAGTTTTACCACACCCACTTGGACCCGCTACTATTGTAGTGAAAGGGTGGTTAAAATGAATCATTATAAATTTTCAAATATGTGTGTTCATTTGTTAACGGATTGACTTCAAATGAGAAAATTTCTAGACCATAGCTTTTTAAATAAATTTGGTAAAAAAAAAATGGTGACAAATAAAAAAAATAACAAAAATTTTGCTAAATATTTTTTAATATTTATATTATTCTAGATAAATCACATAAAAATTTACAAAAACATATTTTTTGCCAATAATTTTATTGCCAAAACAGTTTGTTAAATCAAAATAATAAAAAAACATCTTAAAATACAATATTATGTACAAAAAATAAATATGAAAATTGAATGTTCCGTGTATTTTTTTTTTTTTTTTTTTTAAGATTTATGAGGTATTTTATAATGACCCCACGCAAGAGTATCCGAAGTGTTTTTCAATAAATATCGTTTTGTGTCGTTGTAAGATAATGATATTTTATTGACATTTTGCGTAAATAAAACATGTTTTATTGATCGGAATCGTAACATTTGAGCATGTTGTATATTTCTATCAAATAAACAACTTTTATAGTCGTTAAGGGTTAATTTTTTGGTAACACACTTGTTTATTCCTTTAGCTTTGGATATAATACCACTATTTTGAACATCTAAGGCATACATTTTTGATCTAAGACCAACAAACTCTTTCAAAATTTTGCCATTATTTTCGTCTTTAAAAAAACCTAACCTCTTTTTATTTAGTAATGGTAAACCATATGCATTATTGGGTGGGTAATCAGATGTATCATAATACAAGTTCAGGTCAGATTTAATGTCCTCATAAAAGTTAGCAGTGTATATTTCATATATTAAGCTATCAGTATCCGTGTAAAGAAGCTTGAGATTTTCCACATATTTGTATTTCATATAGTTGTAGTGGAATTCGTACATTAAAGTTTTCGATAGATCTAAAATGCAGAATCCAAGGTAAATTGGTTTGTTATAAAAGATTTTTGTTTTTTTCAATTGCACAGCAGCTAAATTCTCGGAAAATATGGATAAACTATGAAATTCTGGTTTAGCTATTAAGGACTGTACTCCTTGGGATTTTCCGCGATTTTCCCAGTGACTTAATAATTTAACATTCACACGTTTCGTGACATTTTCCATTGTTTTACCAAAAACAGAATTATTCATAAGTTTAAAGAAATCTTTTTCAAAATCAGACGTCGCCAGCGAACGCATTCGGGTATTCAAATCTATGTAACTTTTTAACCAAGTAGATTGTTTGAACTTCAACACACGATGGATTTTCACTAAACGCAACCCATTTTTTAAACATTGTTTAAGATTTCTGTAATGTAATACATAATTATATTTATTATTTAAATTGGGAATCAACTTTTTTTCTTTAGAATCACCTAGACATACATTTTCTGGACAGAACGGTAAATCTGAATGAGAGTCATGTAATTCCTTGGGGTACTCTAGATCAACTTCTAATATAAACCCATATTCAGCATCGTCTGAAACATTGAAATCGGTATCTTTATTTACCCATTCAAAATTACCAGACGGAAGACATTGTGACATAGCCCACCCATAGAGATTATTTGCGTCTAAGTACATGAGAAAAGATGAAGGAATATTTTGATCATAGTCTTCCATAAATTTATTATTTGCTTTTGCATGTCTGTTGCTACATTGGGAAATCCCTCCTCGAATGTTTTTCGCTATAAAAGCTATTTTGTCGACATCTGTTAAAAGTTCTAAACTTATTTTGGTAGTCCTCAACATCGAATCAAAAGAAATTCCAGGGGCGGTATAATAATGGGCGGGATCTAAACCATATGTCTTAAGACACACATTTCTAAAATTTTCAAATATGTCAGTTAGTAATAAAACATCTGTTTTCAGATAAAGATTGGAATAATCCCCCATATTTTTGCATTGGAAATGAGACCAAATATCTTGAGCATGTAGGAAATCGTTTTCGGAAATGTGACTGTCAGTGAGAGAACTATAGAATTGATCCTGTGTAGGAAGCGAAGTTAATTTCAGTGAATCATACGAAGTCATGTACTCATATGGATAGACTCCCTTCCGTATTAGACGTTTAAAGTCTTCTTCACGTGGAAAGTTCAATTTCAATTCGTAAAATTGGTCAGTAGTCAAGTTTTTAGCTAATTTATCCAAGCTACTCGACATAAATTTAAGAGAATCGACAAATCTCAATTTTACAACACGATTATTCACTTGTAAAGACTTAGAAAACGAAATGTACTTTTCTTTATTTTGTGGGATTAGTTCTATGTCACCATCTTCAAGACCAAGACCATGTACAATAAAATGACTATCGTAATTGCTCAAATTATGGAAAAATACAGGTACAAAATTGGGTGGTTTGTATTTTTCAGAACAAAATTTATGTGCAACGCCCTCGTAAAGTCCAGTATGATAATTATAAGAAACGGTTGAGTCACCATTCAAATTTCTATCACAAATATAACAAGCATGGCTTTGCATAATGTCTTCCTTATTAGCATCTGTTAGAGGGAAAGAAGTTTTAGCAAACGCATTACTTTTACAAATAGTTTCTAAATCTTCTTTTATGACTTTCATAAAGGTTTTTGCACAGTCTTCACCTGTATATGTTCTGTACACAGATAACTTGTCATTATAAGAACACTTAATATAGTAACCGAAGCTATGTACTTCATGTTTTTGAATATTGGTAGTAGAAGATGTACTGGGGTTGTTAGAACAGGATTCAATTGGATTTAAAAATGCCTCAAAATCAGCGTATACAACAAAAGGTACTCTTAATTTTCGTTCATAATTATTAAAAGTAACTTGATTCGATGGTACATATTCGTTAAACCAATTTCTTGTGTCTTCTTTTTCAGATGGTAAGTTTGTGCATACGTGGAAGCAGTCGTTTTTTTGATGTTGGTTTAGTCTCTCGTGTGATGTAAAATTAATTAAGCAACCATCGCAAATATGAAGAGCATGTTGTGCATTTGACAATTGCTTAGACACTAACCTCGATAAATTTTTGATAAAACGATAATGTCCTTGGTTATCTTTAGTTATATACAACAAGTTTAAGTGATTCGACTTTTTTAATTTAGTTAAGTGTAGTGGGCCTATAACATCGTGTTTCTTGTTTTGAGAGTTGTACTCGAGACCAAATACATTAATGCTAATATCATTATTTTTTTCAAATTTATGGATATCTCCCAATTTAAATGGAAAAGTTAAATTTTCAAAGTTTAATTTATCCTTATGTAATATGTATGAACTGACCATATTTGAATGACTTTTGGGTTCGTATAAACCAGACAATACAGCCCATCGAAAACACTCATGGTCATTGTTTTTTACATTAATAACCGCTTTTTTATTCTTTATATCACGAGGTAATTCGATAAAAGAAGAGCCGCGTAATGGATTATATTTGTTAATATTGAGATCGATATGATTAAATGTTACTAAACTCCACCCACTATCTTTTCTTTCAAAGTTTGACAACCTTATCACAATTTCATTTACTAGAGACGCAAAAACAGCAGCTTTATCAGTGCTGATATCAACAATATTATTACTTAATTGGAAATCAAATGTATTATTTAATTGTTTGGTATCTTGTGTAAAATTTGCATTAAGAATAAAATTTACTTTTAAAGCGTGATGTTTGTTAAGTGAACGATCTAATAATGTAAAGATCTTATCCTTGTGTTTTAGTAAAATAGTTTCGGGATCAAGAGGTTGGTGATCCATTTCATTAAATAATATTCTGTAAGTAGCGACTCTGTTTTTGAATGCATTTTCAATTAATTGGACATTAACATATTCACTATCGGATCTCAACACATTATTTTTGTGAATATTACTATTTAAATGGTTGCCAAAATATCTTTTTGACACGAACTTTTTACATACCGAACATTCAATTTCAGAATTATTTTTTGTACTTACATTGACATCGGATAATGGTTCTTCGCTTGAGGATGTAGACATATCACGACTGTTGGAAGGGTAGTTTCTCTTCACTGGTACTTCTGCACCCGTACTTGTAGCTGTCCTTTTTCTCCCCCGTCCTACTTGGTTAGATCTGTAAAAGAAAAATTAAAACGTTAGTATTTAATAGAATATTTAAAACTTCAAAACAATGATTAAATTATTATCATTATACTAACTTAAGTTTTTTCGACATTGCTGGCAATACGCCTGCATTGTTAAAACCCCATCAATGACATCTGATGACAAATTATCCATCGACTTATTGATATGCCCATCACACGGTGTGTAATAGGGTATAATATCTTCATCTTCCAAAAGCGCCTGAGGTAATTGATTGTCAATATACCACAATCTTATGTTTCTATGAAACACTTTTAAAATGAATCCTTTGCTTAAAACCGCAATTTTGTCGTGGGTTAAACTAGTTCCCATATGAAAGTATCCAAGCACCATTTTTAAAACAGTATTTTGTACAATACACAGACACAGTACTAGCACAAACACAGTAACTGGAACAATGAATGATTTCTAAACCAGAGACGTCGTTTATAAAGAACCTTCCAGGATCCCCACCCAACAGAGAACAATAAAACTGAACCATAAAAAGGCAACAACTCAATGACAATGGACAATGGTTTTGTACAAGTTTGAACAAGAATAATCTGTTTAAATTGCATGTCTAAATATACAAGTACAATATCAATAAACAATATAACAGGTTGGAACAAGAGTACTCACCCTTGACTACGCAGCTGGCTTAGTAATTCCCCGATCTCATACATTTCTTGGTCATTTTCAATTTCTTCGCATAGCCTGACGAGCTCGGAATCGTAAACATCACAGCTTAAACAATCCATCGTGAGATGTTTCTAAGAAAATAGTGATTACATTACAACAAATTTTCTCCTTAAAATAACAAACGTACCTTAGTGATTTTATATTAAAGGGTAGAGACTTATACATTTGCAAAGGGAAATAGATCAATATGATTAGGCTACAAAACAAATTACAACATGTGGTTATAAAACGAGTCTTAACAATTTTGAATAACAAAAAGTTGTTGTTTAAGCAGTAAGAAATATATAATACTAGTAGTACACAAGGGTATGTTATAAAATATTATCTAATGTCTTATATAATAAATACAGTTTTAACCTAGTATTAAAACTACACACACTTAGTTTACTTTTTCGTATTGTTTATAAAATATTTCACGCAAGTGTCCTTTGAAGCTATGTCTTTCGTCATATTGTATATCACATCACGGACAGTCTCAAGCTGTGGATCTTGCTCAGTTGAGATGTAAGATTTTAATCTCACATCGGCGTGCTTCCAGTGCTCTTCTGGTGCGATGTTCCTCACTTTTTCAAGATCGTATATTTCTATTTTAATAAGGTGTGATGCATACGCAGCATCGTCTTTACCCGAAGATAGGTAAGCAACACCGGTATGGGAACTTTGCGACACACTGGAAGATCTCTTCACTGGTTTCACTTTTTTCTGCGGTTTTTCAAAGAAACTCTCGATACTGTTTGCAGGACGTTTCTTCGCTATGGCTTGTTTCACTTTAAAACCGAGTGTGCCTTCTTCATCACTCCCTGAATCATCATGTTCAGGTTCAGGGTAATAAAAATTCTTGAAAGTGTTTTCCGTGAACTGAAACAATATTCAACAATAAGTTATACATCCGATTAACACACTTAACAAGTAGCACGATGAACACAAGTTACAGAAAAAACACTGTTAAACAAATAGTACATAAAAATACTACATACATATTTTATAAAAAATAGTACATACTTACATTTGCCATATCTTATAAGCACTGTAGCACGATTCAACACTATGTCACTGTACACTGAGAGAGCTCTGGTAACAAGCACGACTCGGTTCGGAATACTTATTGATCGTCACTGTCCATCGGCTTTTATAAGGATGTGACAATAGATTACCGTTAAAATCACGTTTCGACTAGTTTGTACCGCACCCAACAGCCACCAACAAACAGTAATAAAATGTATAATAGACTTTCGAATCTTTTGATGATTCGGAGAAGAAACCTGTCATAAATCTTTACAAACAATATGGACCCAACAAACAAATTAAAAAATCAACGAGTTTAGTTCAGCCTACTACAAATACACGTTAGTACAAGTTACAAAGTTTATTCAGGTATTTTCTTAAGCATCTATTCAAGAACATAATATTTGGCGAAATAAATAAATATGCAAAAATAGAACTCGTATTTTTAACTTACAGCTAAAATAAGTTAGTATAGTTTTGAAGCAGTTATTACTGTATAAAATACCGCATTACTATTGTAAGATTAGATTCGTATTATCCTTATGCTACATGCAATATTTTTACATAGAACTTCCTCATTTTTGAAGTCGGTTATTACAAAAAAGAGATGAAAGTAACATTGAGTACGTAGTCAAATTTATGCAAGGTTAGGTTAGGTTAGAACAGCGTTCTTAAGACCAAAACAACTGTGCTGTGCTCGTAGCTAGTTTTAAGTAGGTAAGTACATACATAAAGCAGTTCTTCAAAAGTAGTTTTCGAAGTTAGGTGATAGTTAGAAGTAATGTTAAGTTGAACAAGATAAAAAATATAAATAGAACAACGTTCCAAATGCAGCATATGTAGTGAGTAACAAAAGACATACTTTGAAGTAAGGCTACCTGAAGTTAAGTAGTCAAGTAACGTATCCTGCGTTAGCTGGGCGTAGTCCTGTAGCTTAGGTTAGGTTAGGTTAGAATTGTGATCTAGCATAGGTTAGCTTAGATTAGTGATACGTACACCGTAGCACACATCACGTAGTAAGAAACCTTGGAGTAAAGAGACGATGTGAGACAGGCTGGGTTGAAACAGCGATTCCAATAAGAACCAAGGTGGCGGACCTAGTCTGATAGTTTAGGTATGAGATGTTTAGGTATTTGTCCAGCTTTACCTAAAGAATGTTCTTAAAAGATGTATACCGTTTGCAAAGGAAGTTGTAGACAGTTGTAGCCAAAGAGAAATATAAAAGAGGGAAACAATAGTAGACCGTAATAAAAGTGAGCTCGGCGTCCGAGAGGGCAATAAAACCCGAGCTCGGGTAGACAATAGAAAAGGGTCGATGGGTCGGGGAAGGTGTTGCATTGTTAGCGTAGGACGTTCTGTAAGTCCTGACAGAGCTGTCTGAGCGTCCTGGGACCTATTCCAAACGCTCTAAGTAGGGGGCTATTTGTTTTTTTTTTTTTTTTTTTTTTTTTTTTTTTTTTTTTTTTTTTTTTTTTTTTTTTAGGTTTGGTGGTCCGTCAAATCCGCCCTGGATACCGCCCATCAGGCCCGTCCGCCCTGCCCCAGTATCGGGGAATACCTACTACTCTTGTACTATGGGTACTAGACGACGATATACATAATATATAAATACATATATAGATAATATCCATGACCCAAGAACAAATATTTTGCACAAATATTTGCCCCGGCCGGGATTCGAACCCGGGACCGCCGACTCAGTAGGCAGGTGTCTACAAACCGAGCCAAACGCGTTTAGCGTTATAGTATGGTAAGCCGCAGGAGATTTAACTTAGTTTTTCTTCATGAGTAATTCAATTCAAATTTTGTAATTATTACAAAAGTTTTGTAATAGGCAAGCCGGTAGGAATCAGGTTCTATGGACACCGCGGCACTACTTACGTGGCTACATACTTCATCAGCTACACCGACAAAGATTTGTTTTTTAATGATGACAACTTCTCAATATTGTGAGTCAAATAGCAAATAAAAAAAAAACTCGTATATTGGCCATATAACGACCATGGTGTACCCGTGTACCTATGTTTGAATTGTCGAGATTATTGAATCGCTCTAATCGTGGGTTACTCGGATAAAGAATAAATAAATATTAAGACAAATCGACCTATTAAAATAGCTACAAAACGGGGCTACTCTCGTGATAGAAGTCGAATATCGCTCGACATGTATCGAATCGGTACGCGATTCATCATCAGGAGAGCCGATCAGTCGCGGCGGCGGCCAACTGCGGGCTGTGCATTTTAATATTTGTGGTGTATTTTAAGACTTACGTCTGAAATTCGCGGTAGTTTTCTATGTACAAATCGAGCTTGTTCGAAAATAAGCTCTAGTAGGCTAAAACGAATACAATAATATACTCCTACAAACCAGAAAACCGTACCATCTCTGCGTATGTTATTGAATCTTTATTGAAATAAAATATAGAAAATATACAAATATGGGTGACGACGGCATGCCGTGCCTGCCACGGCAGTGGGAAAGGAAAAAAAACAAAAAAAAAATAGGTGAGGCGGACTATTGTTTATTTGATGTTAAAGTTGTGTAGTCGTGCACTCTATCTCTATTATATAACATGTTCTAACGTTAAATTGGCAGGCTTTATACGGTCAATGCAATTGTCGCAAGAAAGAGCGTATTATGAGTATTATTACTTAATACAAAGTAGGTAAATTTTTCTTCTACAAAGCAAACTATTGTTGTATAGTTTTAAAAGGTAACAAGAGTCTGTAATGTCTTTAGTTTGCGTTGCAGTAAAGTCACAGCTGCAGCTAGACTGGAACATACTATCGGTCACTATCAGATCTTAACCGAATTGCATTGTGGCGAACGGGTTGGATAAACTGTGCAAATGTATAGCGATATTACTGTAAGTATAGACTTAGGAAACAATACCACTCAATATGAACTGAACTGAATGATGCTATTTGACATTATGTTATGTTTAAAAGACATTAACGACGGCAAAGAACTAAGTTTTTTCGGTTATTTTGAGATGAGTCACATTATTTTTAGGGTTCCGTACCCAAAGGGTAAAAACGGGACCGTATTATTAGGGTTCCGTACCCAAAGGGTAAAAACGGGACCCTATTACTGAGACTTCGCTGTCCGTCCGTCCGTCCGTCTGTCACCAGGCTGTATCTCAAGAACGGTGATAGCTAGACAGTTGAAATTTTCACAGATGATGTATTTCTATTGCCGCTATAACAACAAATACTAAAAATTTAATAAAATAAATATTTAAGGGGGGCTCCCATACAACAAACTTGTTATAGATTATAATTATATATGTATAGGTACGGAACCCTTCATGCGTGAGTCGGGCTCGCACTTGCCCAATTTTTTTATAATAATAAATATTAGACAAATCAATCTAGTCCCAAATTAAGCTCAAGAAGGCTTGTGTTACTTAAATACACAGGAACAACCATGACCCAAGTACACATATTCGAGTTCATCACACAAATATTTGCCCTGGCCGGGATTCGAATCCGGGACCGCCGCTCAGTAGGCAGGTGCTGAGCCAACCGCGTCGTCAACATTCAACAACATTTGTATTATTCTTTTTTAATACTTCTTCTTCTTACATGAGAAAGGCATTTGAACGAACGAACATAACTTACCTATATCAATACGTAATAATTTGGCGTAATTGGTCAGTTGTTTTTTTTTATTGTTTATATTTTTATTTTATACAGTGTGTATATTTGATATAACCGCATACTTTACGGGGGCTTAGTATAGGCACATATTAATATATTTATCCATAAATTATAAAAAAAATCGAACATTTTTTTTCCATATAAAATAAATCAGCAAGCAATGTACTTGTTTGTTGTTGTTTGTTGACACATAACATCGTGATGTCACAATTGTCACTAGTAATTAACTACGCCATACATTGCTGCTCAGAAAATTATCAAAAATTAATTACGCTATGGTAGTTAACGCTAAGTTAATAATTGTTATAAATATCAGATTATAGCACTAAAATCTCCGTCTGGCTACAATATGTGGTTGTATCAAATATACACGCTGTATATAAAACAAACCTAAAAAGAATACGAGAAAAAATAACACTTTTATATTAATTTGAAATGCCTTAATATCATTTTTGTGTAAATATTTTCATAAGATTTAGGCACAAGTCACTCAAGCAAATCTTGTTTTTTCAATGTGACGTCACTCTCGGTTTTTCTGTTCGCTATCACGTGATAATAGGGATGAAATATTTAATTTTAGATAAAAAATATTATAAAATAACAAGTGCGAATATCGGTAAGTAGTATACTAATGAAAAAAGAAGTATTTATTTTCGTTTAGTGTCTACACACCTATTATAATGTTTTTTATTTTTTTTCTAAATCTCATCACCAACTAACGTGCCCGCAAAATTGCAGTGTATGGTAATTACGGTATTGTATAAACTTAAAGCTAAAGGCCTAGCTCAACCGGTGTGTACATTTTAGGCTAACTAAAAATCAGGCCTTAGGAGAGAAAACATTCTCCTACTATTGGATATGGGTAGAATAAAATGTCATCTGCGTATCTATCGTATGAAGACTGCTTGTAAAATTGTGGCTTGTTCATAGTCACAGTGGTAGTAGTGTTCTGTAGGTATGTATTAACCGCGGCATCGGCCAGCAGACTCTTACGTACCAGACTGCAACTCGTAGGGTTGTCACTCTTACGATAATATTTGTAAATACGATACCTTCCTTCTTCGTCGGTTTCGCTTTTGACAGAGTGGTGTTATTCATGATTTCGGATTTTGGGAGCAAGCTTCACACAATGCACCATTCCTCTCTGATACCCGCCTTCCCCGTGCATTCATGTAGGTATATAGAGATGAGCTATTTAGTGCTACTTTAATCTAATCTGTACATCTCATAGGTGATCTTCCTCACAGCATGGGCTGCGGAAACCGGGTTCGAGTCCTGGTGTGGACCACGTCTGAGCGCAGTTAAATTTGCGTTTTGAGCTTTCTACATATTTATATAGAAATAACTACCTATTTATTATTATTTGAATTTTCAAGATACATACTAGGCTTGCCACATTTTTTTGTAAAGCTATCGGCGTTCTTTTCTGTTTTTCTCAACAGTTTCCTCTTGGAATATCATCGCATGCATAATATGTGACAACCCTACATCATTCGATACATTCTGCCGCCTAATTAAAACGGTCCAGGGGACCCTTTTATCGGACGCGAGATACGGTTACGTCGGAGTGACACGCGAACCCCTTTCGGCCGCGTTCGCCGTTCTTCGGACGATTTCGGATTTCAGATAAAGCACTTAAGTGGAGTTGAGCCGACGACCTTAAAAACCTATATTATAGTATATGCCTATACATCCAATCTACTCCTGGGAGTGTAAATCTGTAAAACCTTCGTATCTTCATAACTAGAAACCACTCCAAAAGCATAATTCGGCAACTCTGTCCGCTGATAGTAAACGTATCTCACATATATCAACTCACCCTTCATCATCATCATCATCTCAGCCATAGGACGTCCACTGCTGAACATAGGCCTCCCCTTTGGACTTCCATATATACCGGTTGGAAGCGACCTGCATCCAGCGCCTTCCGGCGACCTTTATAAGGTCATCTGTCCACCTTGTAGGTGGACGTCCTACGCTGCGCTTGCTGGTCCGAGGTCTCCACTCGAGCACTTTTCGGCCCCATCGGCCATCTGCTCTGCGTGCTATGTGGCCTGCCCATTGCCACTTCAACTTGCTAATCCGGTGAGCTATATCGGTCACTTTAGTTCGTCTACGGATTTCCTCATTTCTGATTCGATCACGTAGAGACACCCCGAGCATAGCCCTCTCCATTGCACGTTGAGCGACTTTGAGCTTTGAGATGAGGCCGATAGTGAAAGACCACGTTTCGGTGCCGTAAGTCATCACTGGTAACACACATTGGTTGAAGACTTTCGTCTTGAGGCACTGAGGTATGTCGGACGAAAAGACATTGCGTAGTTTCCCGAACGCTGCCCAGCCGAGTTGGATTCGGCGGTTGACCTCTTTCTCGAAGTTGGACCTACCTAATTGGACCACTTGTCCTAGGTAGATGTATGAGTCAACAACTTCGAGTACCGAGTTTTCAACAGAGACTGGGATGGGCACAACCTTGGCATTTGACATGAGTTTCGTCTTGTCCATGTTCATTTTTAAGCCCACCCGTTGAGAAACTCGATTGAGGTCATCGAGCATCATGCTGAGTTCCTCCATCGACTTTGCCATGACTACGATGTCGTCGGCAAACCGAAGGTGAGTGATGTATTCGCCATTGATGTTGATGCCAAGTCCTTGCCATTCCAGGAGCTTGAAGGCGTCTTCCATAACGGCCGTAAACAGTTTCGGGGACACAACGTCCCCCTGTCTTACGCCTCTTCTCAATGGAATGGCCTTTGTGCTCTGCTCCTGAACTCGGACCGACATGGTGGCGTTACTATACAAACACTTCAACACTTCAATGTACCGATAGTCAATATGGCATCGCTGAAGTGACTCGAGCACCGCCCATGTTTCCACCGAATCGAAGGCTTTCTCATAGTCCACAAACGCTAAGCATAATGGCAAGTTATACTCTTCAGTCTTCTGTATAACTTGTCGCAGCGTATGTATGTGGTCTATGGTACTATAGCTTCTTCGGAAACCGGCTTGTTCGGGAGGCTGGAAGTCATCAAGTCTATGTTCGAGACGGTTCGTGATGACCCTTGAAAACAACTTATAAACATGGCTTAGAAGCGTGATGGGCCTGTAGTTCTTCAATAGGGTTTTATCACCTTTCTTGAAGAACAGTACCACCTCGCCTCTATTCCATGCTTCAGGCGTTTTGCCCTCGGACAAGACGGAATTAAAGAGCTTCTGGAGGACCTTAAGTACCGGTGTTCCACCCGCTCTCAGAAGCTCTGAGGTGATTCCGTCTTCGCCCGGCGCCTTGTTGTTCTTAAGGTGCTTCAGGGCCATCCTAATCTCGTACAGACTGATGTCCGGGATATCTTCGGTATAATGTCGGGACAGCTTGGCTCTTGGATCGCCTACCAAGCTGTCAACGGGCTTTGCGACTGAAGTGTATAACTGACCATAGAACCTCTCGATCTCGCCTAGAACCTCTGCTTTGGTCGACGCTATGCTGCCATCTTCCCGTTTCAGCTTGGTCAGCTGGCTTTGTCCAATAGACTTGTCCTTTGCGAACACTTTGGAGCCTTTGTTCTGCTCAATGGTCTCTTTAACAAGGTTCGTATTAAAGAGCCGCAGATCATGTCGCAAGGACTTCGATATACGTCTATTAAGCTGCCTATATGACCTCGCGTCATCGGGAGACTGCAACTGTAGCGAGCGTCGTTCAGCCATGAGGTTTAAGGTTCGATCAGACAATTTCTGAGGTCTATCTTTACGGCGGGGTCTGAAAAACTTAGACCCTACCGTGTGGACAGTTTCCACTAGCCCGTCGTTGATCTCGTCCACTGAGACAAAGTTCTCCAGACAAGCGAAGCGGTTGGAGATCTCGAGTTGAAAGCTCTCGGGGTTTTGAATATGGGCCTGAGTAGGTCGGAGCGTAGACTTCATCAGACTGGACCTTTCCAATTTAACATTGATATTCAGTGTGCCTCTTACGATTCGATGATCACTGCCGGTCTTGACCCTATTGATCACAGACACATCACTGAAAATCCGTTTCTTGTCGGTCATGATGAAGTCAATCTCGTTTCTCGTGGAACCATCGGGACTTATCCAGGTCCATTTCCTGTGAGGCGGCTTCTGGAAGAAAGAGTTCATCATGAAGAGTTCCTCTTTCTCTAGAAAGTCGGCCAGCCTCTGTCCCCTAGGGTTCCGTTGCCCGTATCCAAATTGCCCCACTCTCAACTCATCACCGCTGTTCTTGCCCAACTTTGCATTGAAGTCCCCCATAACAACAGTGAAGTAGGTTTTGGAAGTATGTATGGCCCTACTTACGTCCTCATACATAGCCTCTACTTCCTCATCAGAATGTGACGAGGTCGGTGCGTATACCTGAATGACCTTCAACGAATATCTTTTGGATATTCTGAGTATTAGGTATACCACCCTGCTCGACACACTGTCGATGGTAGTGATGTTGTTAACGAGGGACTTGTGAACGAGAAACCCGACACCACCTTGGGACTGTTGGGCGCCCTCCCGGTAGTAGAGCAGGTTACCAGACTTCAGGGTTACGGTGTCCTCCCCCTCTCTACGGACTTCGCATAATCCTAAAATGTCCCAGTGTAACCTGCTCAGTTCCTCTTCCAACTCGCAAATCTTTTCATCAGTCCTCATTGTGCGTATGTTGTGTGTTACCAGGGCCAGTCGTCGTGGGGATGGGTAGCCGGATTTCGTCCGGGGATTCTTAGCACCCCCTGCTCCGCTATTACCTTGGCCGCTACCCACGCCAGGGATAGCAGAGCTGCCGGAGACTGGGGGCCTGGTATTTGTGTGACTCATCATAAAGGGGGGATTTGCCGTACGCGCCACGCTTGGCAGGCGGGTTGGCGCGCGCAGTTTTTTTTCTTTAAGGTCTCTGGAAGACGCTGCTGCCCATCTCCCGGTATATTATTATTATTATTCCCTTAGCAGGCTTCTACTGCAACCACGGGACGATATGGTGGGGGACAATTCTAAGGCCGGTCACCCCACGGCACTTCTATACAACTCACCCTTATTCACCACTTTCTATCGACATTTTACTGTTTTGTAAGTTTAGACTTACATTTTGGTTCATTTACGTTGAGAAACAGTTTCCCAACTAACGCAAAATAAGCCGACAGAGAACATTAATTGCATCGTTCTTCATAGCTTTTGAAATTTTAATAAAGTTTTATGATTCCTTCAAAATGCACCCAGCGCTGCATTTATATAATACGGTGATTGAGGACTGGCTCCTGCGGCTAGTTTTGTCGTATTTGCATTGGAAATAATCACAAACATTTTTTCACATTAATATTGTAGGTACATATTATAATTAAAGTTGTCTGAAAGAGATCAGATAGGTTATAGGTTATAGGTTATCGCGGGCTAGTTTTCCGCAACTCGACGTCTTACAATGCGCCTATTTTGCGTAAAGTGTTGCTGGCACTACTCTTGCCAACCCAACTCTACCAGAAAGCCTAGCAGTCCCTTGATGTTGCCGACGACTTCTGGTAGTGACCTCGGAGACCCGAGGTATTGTGCCCGGTGTTTGGACACACCAGGACATTCAAGAATGACGTGGGCGGCAGTCTCTTCGGCCTTCATGCAAGCTCTGCAAAGAGGACTGTCAGTAACACCTAGAGTAAATAAGTGCTTGTTTAGCAGGGCATGTCCAGTTATCGCTCCAGTTATGAGCCGGAGCTGCGGCCTCTTCAGCTGCCTTAGCTTGCGTGACAACCCGGGGTAGATTGTCGGAAGGGCTTCTTTGCTCTGCTTGCAGGTACCTAGGTTAGACCAGTATAGTTGCTGTTCTACCTTCGTGTTCATACGCACTGTGTTGCGCAGCCAGGCGAATGGTAGAGGTATGATTGGTTCGGGTCCCTCTGCTACCATCTCCGAACCTCCTCTCGCCAGTTCGTCAGCTGCGTCGTTCCCACGCGAGTTGCTGTGTCCTTTGATCCACTGTAGGGTTATGCTATTATTATTACATACCTCTGACAATGCTCGGTGACATTCGTATATGAGTCCTGAGGTTACTGTGTAGCTCTGCAGGGCTTGTAACACTGATCTGCTATCGGAGAGTATGCGGATGGGGTAGTCCTTTACCTTCCTCGAGATGATTGCATGGGCTGTCATTATGATACCCATACATTCCGCCTGGAAGACTGTGTTATGGGTTCCTAGTGGTGTAGAGATGTGTATGTTTAGGTCCTCTGAGAGTATTCTCAGAGGACCTCTGGGCAGAGGCTCTGGGGTATCCCAGAGCCAGTGCCTGACCTAGTTTTGGACCCGTCTGTGAAGATTCTTAACTCCCTTGGGTTAAGACCTTCGCCAGGTTCCTCGTACAGTTGTATCTTATATTTTTGTCGAAGATGAATTGCTTGGGTATCCTGTCGGTGGCCGCTTCTATAAGCGGTTCCTTACCTATTACCTCATAGAGGATTTCGGTGTGCGGTACCCTAGCTGATCTCCAGAGGTTTAGTTTCTTGAGACGTATCGCCGTAGCTGCCGCTTCTTGTTTGACGAAGAGATGCAGCGGCGGCAGCCCCAGTATAGCTTCCAGGGCTGCAGTGGGTGTAGTTCTCATGCATCCCGTAGCTGCCATGCAAACTAACCTCTGAATTCGTTGTAGTTTAGCTTCTACGGTGGTTAGCTTGGTTCGTGGCCACCATACTACTGCACCGTAGCTTAGTATTGGTCTGATAACTGCCTGGTATAGCCATAGTGTGATCTTAGGATTGAGACCCCAAGTTCTACCTACCATTCTACGGCACTGCCAGAACGCGACTGTAGCTTTGTCAATTTTATTATTTAGATGGTTGCTCCAATTCAACTTACTATCAAGTATTACCCCTAGATACTTTACCTCGGTCGACAATTGGAGCTCTGTATCGAACAGTCTGGGTAGTCGGTAGGTGCCCAGATTACGTTTGTTGGTGAACATTACCAGTTCTGTCTTTTTTGGATTGACCGTCAGTTCGTTGTTGTTGCACCAGCGTTCCACGATGGCCAGCGCAGAGCGGGTAACGTCACATACCGTACCTGTGTGATTGCCGCTCGTCAGTATCACTATGTCGTCAGCATAACCTATTGTGTAATAGTGATTGTCACTTAGTGTGGCGATGAGGTCGTTCACCACCATGTTCCAAAGGAGTGGTGAGAGTACGCCTCCTTGGGGGCACCCCTTTGCCACCAGTGCCTGTTGTGTCTCACCAGTTCCGAGTCTGATGACCCTCTTGCTCAACATGTTGTTTATCCATTGTCTCCGTGTCTTACCAATGCTGCTGTTATGCTGGTGAAATTGGTCTTGTCGAAGGCTCCTTCGATATCTATGAAGGTGCCTAGGCACATAGACTTGTTTATAATGGCCTCTTCTATTTTGACAACTACGGCATGAAGAGCTGATTCTGTAGATTTGCCTTGGCTGTAGGCATGTTGGTAAGGGTGTAGGGGTACACTAGTTAATGCCTTCTCCCTCAACTCCCTGTCACATAACCTCTCAAGTGTTTTAAGCAAAAAAGAAGTTAAGCTGATTGGTCTGAATGATTTCGGATCTGAGTAGTCACTTTTACCAGGTTTGGGTATGAAGATGACTTTGACTTCTCTCCATCGTTTCGGTACGTACCTGTGAGCCAGACAGGCGGCCAGAACGATGGTCAGTAGCTGGGCGAGTTCTTCTCCTCCCCACCTCAGCAGGGCTGGGAAGACTTCATCTAACCCTGGTGATTTGTATAAGTCAAAGCTGTTAACAGCCCACTGTACTTTTTGTGGGCTGATTACCTCACATGCTTGTTGCCACTCCTCCTCCGTCGGAGTAGTCTCCTCATTCGTCCAGTTCACTAGCGGCGTTATTTCGCAGCCTGGAAAATGCGTCTGTACTAAGGTACGTTCCGCCTCCTCCGGTGAGCTGGTGAGGGTGTTGTCTGGCTTACGTAGGGATCCTAAGGTTGTAGTTGCCTGGTTGGAGAGAACCTTTCTTACCCTGTTCGCCTGCGTACATGTCTCAATGTTGGTACAAAAGTTCCGCCATGAGCACGACTTTCTGTACCGGAGCCGTTGTTTGTACCTGGACTTGGTCTGTAATTATCCCAGTCTTGGTCTGTACTCGATCTGATAAGAGATCAGATCTGGAAGATCTACATATTATGACTACCTACCCCATTAAAAAAAACAAAAAAATACCGACGTCGTCGATACGAAGTTATGTGATATGAGAGTAACTAGACGAGAAAGTTTGGTCTTTGAAACAAAAAAGAATTTTACAAATCGGTCCGGTGAATGGCAACCCCAGTGACCAAACTGATAATAAAAGCCAAGTGCGGATAGGTCGAAATATTCGCGCGACAAGATGTTGATGCCTCCTTCTTCAGCCCTTCAAAACTGTGAACGTAACATCACGTCCGAAACGTCGAGGTATTTAATTAAACACCTTTTTTTAACGCGATTAAGTCTTGATTTGCTTTTTTTTAATACTACGACGGTGGCAAATGAGCATAACACGCGCGTTGCCGACCCAATTATTTTTATAATAATGTGTAAACATCGTGTAAGTCTAGATTATTAAAGGTAATTGTGAAAATGGTTGGCTGGTTTCATGTCTAATTATTTCACCGTTCAGGCATGCCGTTTCTGGAATTCACTCCCTTTCTCTATCAGACAAGCCCCAAGCAAGGTAGTTTTCAAGTGTATGCTGCGTAAGTACCTATCTGCTGGAACAAGAGCCCGAATAGTCCATCCATCATCCCATGTTGTAGACTTTCGTATATACATATTTATATTCATTATTTGTATCTATAGTGTGTAAATGTAGGTATATGTATAATTTGTATAATCAGTAATATATATTTTGTATTTACTTGTATTCTAGATCCTCTCTGTACCATCAGATTTCTGATTTGTGTGAGGTATTGGGGACGGAGACCAGGAAAAGCATTCATCCAGCAGAAAACCATTTATTAGACAACGTCATCTGTCTGACGGCTAATCTCAACAAATACTGTAGCACTCTAAAGAGGCTGCATACATCACAGTCCTCCACCTTAATTAACTACAGTAATACTAGTAATTAACACAATAATATAATAAAATAAATAAACTTCAAACATACCTTGAACCCAAACTACTCCTTATAGCTAATATCTTTTCCGAGCCTACAAGCGCGTACTGGGCGTGGCTGACGCGGTACTGGGGTGGCTGGTGGCGTAACAAACTCCTCCTGCCCACTTCCCGGCTCATTCCTCGAGCAAGAGGCTATCGGGCGCTGTGTTGGACTCACTGACCTTGGAAGCTCTGCCGCTTGAGGCGTGCATAAGATTCACTTGGGTGGCAAGGCGACGCTGCGCGTGCGCGATGACGCGACGCCGGTTTTCCGTCGCCGAGGCGTAAGCCAGCTCCGATGGTTTCTTTGGGCTAGCTAAGTTCACCAGCACCTCATATGTTTCATCTCCCATAATGGCTATTAAGGAAGGGAGCCACATCTCCTCCGCAATGCTATTCACCTAAAAATACATTTCTAATCGTTCAATGTATGAAGCCCATTGCCCGTTTCTCAAGTCGAATTCTTTCAATTTCCCTACTGACATATTTTGGCCGAAAACTCACGCGTATTTAATATTAATATTTCACATTTTTTTTACATTTATTTCGTCGCTACTGTGAGGTATTGGGGACGGAGACCAGGAAAAGCATTCATCCAGCAGAAAACCATTTATTAGACAACGTCATCTGTCTGACGGCTAATCTCAACAAATACTGTAGCACTCTAAAGAGGCTGCATACATCACAATTTGCACCCACTTCTAGTATCTCTGTTTGGCCCTATGGTTAGTATAGAATGGTATGTAGTGGTGGTATGGTTGGTAGAGAATGCCATTTGGTACTGAATTTTGTTTTGTGCAATAAAGCAGTAATAATTATATATTTTGTATTTACTTGTATTCTAGATCCTCTCTGTACCATCAGATTTCTGATTTGCACCCACTTCTAGTATCTCTGTTTGGCCCTATGGTTGACTGGTAGAGAATGCCATTTGATACTGACTTTTGTTTTGTTTTGTGCAATAAAGTTTAAATAAATACAATTGTAAGAGTGTAGGAGCCAGTCTTCATCGGCACGAGTATAGTAAACTGCGATCTCGACCGGCGGGCGCTCGGCCGGGAACCAGTTTGGCTGCCTTTATAGTGCGGCCCGCCTGCGCCGCAGCTTGCCTAGGGAAGCCAGGCTTCAGAATATCACTAGAATACACTATACTTCTCATACGCAGTTTCTTATTAGAATCTGCTCAAAGATCGCACGGTCGTTCACCAACAAGATGGACCGATCAAGTAAAAGACTCATCGACTTCTAAATTCTACTCGGTTGTAAGAGACGCGCTGGACAGACAGCCAGATGCAACCCTGAAGCTGACCACGATCCTCAAGCAATAAGACTCACTATTTCTTACAAGATCGTGTTTGGTACAGAAAACGCGGTCTAGTCCTGAAACCATGGCCACCCTAACCGGTTTAGATACAAACGTATACGCATGAATTATTATAATGAACAGCAACAGCCTATTTTATTGGACTAGCTTTATGGTGTATCTCAGAGGCCTTAATTGGAAACTTAATTAAATGAAATTGCAAAAATCTATTTATTAATTTTGAATTGTAAGATGGAAAATATTAACTGAAAATTACAAGAAGTCAAGGAAGCATCGGACTTACTGTTTTTAACAGTTTTTATAAGTAGGTATTTATAAAAAAAGAGCTTGTTTCGAACTCGTATTGAGCTCTTTTCATCAGAGACAGCTATCCGTTCTGTTGCGCGATAAATCGACGGAACACTACATCACCAATTTCACTTGTAACAAACTTTCTTTGTATGTAAATAACTAAAAAAAATATCATTTCTAAGGGCCTTATCACACTTGCGATTTGCGAGCGTATTTTGTAATACGAAGGCGATCACGCAGCAAGATAACGTACCTTTTCGTAATTGACGTATTGAAATGAAACTTTACATTTATATGTGATTCACGTGATAGTACAATAATTTGGTGTCTTGGGGTCGTTTCTGAGACGAATCGTGGACATAGGAACTCTCAAACAGCACAAGATAAAATTGTGTTTGGACGCACTTGATTGGTCTTATTGAGCAATTAACGATTGTAAGAAAGCATAGTCGGCATTAAAAACGGTGTTTCAAGTCCGAATATTTGATTAGGTACATTGTTTCACTGAAAAAAAAAAAGATTTGTTAACAGTAGTAGCCCAAATGATAGCTGCTAATTACATAAATCGAGGGACTGACAAACTGAGGGCTACTTAGTAAGTAACCAAAATAAGTAGTGTACAATTTGCACGATTTTGGTTACTATTACTATTAAAGCAATTTGGCTATGTCTCAAGTAGTAAAACTAGTTGAACTTTTTTTTTTCATTCTTCTTACAAACTAGCAAACTTAGTTACAAGTGAACCTAATAAAAGCGAGTAAAAAATGGCTCTATGCCAGTAAATAAATTGCCGTTGGCGACTAAACACTACATGCTGTTACAATATATGTGTACCATTCATCTGGGGAAAATACTACCAAAACACTAAATACTTACTCCTTATTTTAAACTTCTTCGACAGTCTCACTCTTTCCAACTCGTTGTTGGTTTTTGATTCCGTCTCTTTCTACAAACAATGCCACATTACCATAAAAAGAATATGCCAAGGTAGGGAATCACCACGACAAAAATTTAATATCGATAAAACAGATAATCCGGACAGGTAGGGCTTCTGAGATAAGACATTAAATTAACCTTTTATATTAATACTTTAAGGAAATAAAATGCGCGAGTAGTTCAGAAGGTATATACGAATACATACATATACCTATTAAATCAGATGATGTCGCTCTTGCTTTGCTCACATTTTAATGCAGTAAAATTTCTTCAATATCTTTTTTTGGTTCTTCTTTATTTTCTTGACTAATCCGCGAACAAAGTTAATCTATAATATTAATGTTAAGTAAGCTTTATAACTTTTTTAACATGATGAAAATAATGGTTTTGTCAGAGCAAGAGAAGGGAATATATTAGGTAAGTACTATATTTAAAATATGATGGTTAGATCGTGATATTTTAAATTTGGTCACATATTCTTAATAAGACATCATTAAAAAAACCATTATAAGATAATCCGAAGTAGGTAATCACCAAAATTTTCCATTGAATTCACTTTCCCATCTGGGGAAGCTCGTATACTTAAATTTATATTTTTGCCTCAATCTCAACATTGACTACTATATCTTGTTAACAGAACTAGTAAAACGGAATCTTATCAAAACTGCAAAACGGTATTACACTATGTCTGTATACCTCCCTACCAAAACTATCGACTAGATAACTATAAGACCTATCGGTTAAGGAGGGTCACAAAAACAATGAACCTCGAACCTACATTATAAAAATGCCTACCCAGAAATATTCTCCAAAAATCATCCTTGAATTTACTTACAGATTTATGATTTTCATTAAGAAAAAACGAGCTCAAACTATCGACCAACTATCGACGAACTACGCACTATCGATAAGCTAGGCCGCTACCGCCACAAAAAACACTCGTATTTTATCGAGCACGGGTCAGCCTAAAAAACAAACGGTACGGTAAGTCACTCGGTTGAGGTGGGTTATGTTTTTTTTGTCGCAGCGACGGAGCGGCGGTCAACGCATTGTGAATGCTGGGATAGTGGTGCTCAAAGTTTTGTACGTTTATAATAAAAATTGGCTTGCGCAGGAGGAAATAATATAACATAACCGTATTTTTTTGCTTCAGCGTAGTCAAGTAAATACTATTCTATAACCATCCTTGCTACCCTGCCTCATAAACTGACCGACTGAAGTGACCGCATTCGCTAGCGACAGCGTAAGCAATTTGTATGGAGAATAGTACAGCGCCCTTGTGGTTACTTTGTAGAACTACAATTTTCCATATAAATCGTTTACGCAGTCACTAGCGAGTACAGTCACTGTAAACTCATGGTAAGGGTCTATCTATCTATCTATCAGCCACAGACGTCCACTGCTGAACATAGGCCTCCCCCATGACTCTCCACAAAGTGCGATCCTGTGCAGACCGCATCCAATGATTCCCCGCTACCCTCACGAGGTCATCCGTCCATCTAGTCGGGGGCCGACCCACGCTGCGCTTTCCTATACGTGGTCGCCACTCTAGGACTTTGCTGCCCCAACGGCCATCCGTTCTCCGGGCTACATGGCCTGCCCATTGCCACTTCAACCGGGCAATCCTGTGCACTATGTCGGTTACCTTGGTTCTTCTGCGGATATCCTCATTTCTGATTCTATCGCGCAAAGAAACTCCGAGCATTGCCCTTTCCATTGTAAGGGTACTTGTCCAGATATCAGGCTATCATAGGTAACTGTGACAAACGACTCTTTGACACGCGACAAATAGTATTGTCTCTTTCCTTTCAATAACGTAGGTACGTGAAAGTTGGATGATAGTATGTCGCGCGACACGCAAAGTAACTAACAGCTGGATAAGCTAGTCCTGCATTATCTATCAAAAAAATTCAAAATCTGTCAATCCGTTTTGGCGTGATGGATTGGGAACCCAGGGATAAACTAACCGATACTTTGGCGTTACTGATGGCAAACGCTGTATGTGTTTTTTTTGTTGATTCATTTATAATTTACAAAAATAAATATTCTGTGTATCCCTTGGTATAAGTCATTTAGGACAAAACGTGAGTTCTAGCCTCAAAGTAAAAAAAGTATCGATGAAAAATTGAAAAAAAGAAAAACGGGTGCCTATAGCAAGACGTCCACGTTGAGAACCACTGCTATGAGACATGGAGGGCGCATACTTAAACGTTTTGAAACCCTATACAGATAGATAAAAACGAAATTACTAACGTTTTGATCTTGAAATATTATAATGCTTTATGGCATTCTATTCGTAAGTTTTCCTAATTCTTGTACAAATGTTGATTCTATTTTTTTGTTTTTCGTAACGACTCCACTCGCCTTTTAAGCCAGGGATTAGCTTCCAAGGTCTATTCTGTGGCATATTTTTACTGATATAAATTCTCCTATATTGATATTGTATTATATACTCTAAAGTTTGGGCTGAAACAACGGGTTCAGTACATACTTTTGAAATTTTATTTGTCCTAAAGTCTGAAAGCATTTCGTCTGATAATAGATTTTATTTATTTACGGATTTTTCAGCATTAAAAGTAGCTGTCAATTTTGGTATGCAATTTGAAATAAGCCAGTATGAAATTGCCAGCTACTTATGATACATCTAGGTAACTATGTACCTATGTTGTGTTATTTTTACAATGTACAGAAAAAAATAGAATTCAGCGAAGAATCGCTTTGAAAATTCAAAACACAGGTGTTTGTGAACAAATTATAGTTCGGAATAAAGGGCGTTTTGCTTATAAACTCACCTGTAGACATAAAATAAGATAAAAGTGAGATAAGTAACAAAAACAAAGTTCTTATTTGTTTCTTTTTATAATTGCTTTGTATTATTATTTTGGCAACAAAGATGACGTCCATAATATGCGACACGAGCCATGCTATAGGTATTGCCTACCATCATGCACTTGGATATCCGGACGTTGCACGTAGCCACTCATAGAGTCGCGCACGCGTTTTTCGGTCGTTTCACTACATTTTGCGACACAATTGCACAAGTAACCAATATAATACAGGTCTCAGGTGGGTTTCCCAAAGATCAAAAGACCTATAATATTTTACTCTCTTTTCAAATTCAAAAATCGGCTCACCAACACTCACAAATTCCTTCAATCTTCAAATAAATCCACGCACCAAAATCCTTCGAATAATACAGTAATGAACCATTTCCTTTCATCAGTATTGGTTTCCTTAATACGACATTATCGTAACGAAACATCACGTCTTCAGTAATTTCATACAATCAATGGAAGAACAATACAAACGCCGCCACGTCCTTACTTCTTTATAAAACGGCGGATTTGATTAGAGTATTCTAGTAAGTTATGCCTTTTTGATATTGAGTTTGTGGATAAGCTGTAATGATTTGCGCGCGTGCGCGTGCTATCGTTTTGTCTTTTTACAAATTGTGAGGTGTGTCGTACTCGTATGGTATGATTCAATGAGGAAAATCTGCAAGCTAACATTGTATGGACGATAGTTGGGTATGCCCGCGGAGCAATCTAATCGCCTTTTCCCGTACGTTACCTACCAAATATTTTCTTAGATGACAAATGAAAAATATTCCTCAAGTCAAAGCTTTTGACTAGCTAAATAATAGTGGATCTTCTAATTCTCATTGAAGTTTAAGGCGATTACAAAAATACAAAAATACTAAGAAAAGTTCCTAAAATACTAGCGACCCGCTCCGGCTTCGCACGGGTACAATGCTGATAAACTATGCAAATATATTATATAAATACATATAAACCTTCCTCTTGAATCACTATCTATTAAAAGAAACCGCATCAAAATCCGTTGCGTAGTTTTAAAGAGCATAATACATAGGGACACAGACAGACGGAAGCGACTTTGTTTTATATTATATAGTGATACCTAGTGCTTTATATTTGGTAACGTACCTACGAGAACGGTTGAAACGGTAGCCCTTTTATGCCCTTTTATGTTGAACGCCTGCAGAAATTCTTTTTAGATATTTTAATTTTAATGCTTAGAGTTTAATAAAAGGAACAGTTCAAAAACGGACCAATTTAAGGCAAAAATTAAAAAAAAAATCGTCGCTTATTACTTACCACGGCTTACAGACTACGATGGGTATTAAATTAAGCCCATCTTGCCGCCATCTGACATTTTGCTCTGTGAGCAGAGCGATAATTTCGAAATGGCTAAAATATCGTTTTCAACCCTCAACTCCGTCGTTTTGAAAAACTACGAAAAAATTGCGTAGACGATTTTCTATTATTATTGAACCTGCTCGCAAAATTTACCGAGAATCGGTTGAAAAATGTGGCCTGTAGGCGAGAACATCCGACAATCCAAACTTCCGGACAAACAAAAGAATTTTTGTCCAAGCTGAAACGGAGACAGTTAGCTCACTCAGCCAACTAGGATGAAAGGAATTAAAATCTTAATCTTAAATAGATCACAGTTCATTTAACATTAACCATCGAGTGCCCGCTTCTTTGCCTACTTCATATATTTAAAAAAAGCGGAAACCTTGAACCCTTAAACATAACAAAGGATCCCAGTCGCACTCTCACCCTCAATATCAATCAGATCTGCCATCTTGATTGTCGGCAGATCATACGCATGCGCGTTCCGCCCCCCGCGGCGCCACGCCCCGCGTCACCCTAGGGGGTTGGGGTGAACAGGGGCAAGACAGGTTACAGAGGGGCTGAGATTTGGGTGCTGCTTAAATTGAGTATATTGTGCAGCATCCACAGAAGGTTGTTTCCGTCGCCAAGTTCTAACGGCCATGACTTGAAAGACATCGTCCTTAGACGTTTTGTTATAGAAAAGGCCCCAAAAATTGCAAACTCTTTTTAGTTTTCGTGACCTGAAAAGAATTTTAAAATGACAGTTGGGTTGCATAATTTACTTTCTAAACCATTATAAACCAACAAAACTTTTTAGGTACTAGTACTATCCCGATCGATAGGAAACAAATTCAGAACTTGACTGGATTTGAACCAACTAGTGTCTCGTACAAACAATAAAGAAGGTTGCATTTCAGGCGAGGGGCCTGAAATGTTGGTGGACATATCATTACATGCTCGCATCATGTCGACCCCCTGCCACTCCCGAAACGTGAGACTTCCAAGCTTATCATACGAGTATAGAACACAATTTCAACATTAGCATATTTGAGAAAACTGTACTTCCTTCCATAGTGATCGCTAGAAAAAGGTTGTAGCTTTGTAAGCGCCCAATCTCTGAGGGCCTCTTAGTTTCAATCCAGTGACATAAATATTCCCATTCCCAATTCACTAAATATTCTTCTTAAATCATAACCAACGCCGCTCCTAATGAAGACCGACATAAAACGAGTCAGTTCACCGAGATTATACTAAATTATAATATTCTCATTTAGTTTTACGACATTCTGTCAAAGATTATAACATTCGAATTAAACTTCCTATTTTATAGTGTAATGTAATGTCATTCGTAATTTAGTTATTTAGCACAGGTTTAATCTAGACCGCAATCTAATTAGGATTACGCATAAATGTAATTGTGTGTGTGTCACATTTAACAATTTAAAAAGGCCAATTTCAAACTTAAAGTAGAAGTTATTGTGTTATACACAAGTTTTTTTTTTATGAAAAAGCGCCATGGCACTCGTAGCTAATTGAGATAAACGAATCTTTTACGATCTATCTTAATTCAAAAATCATTTCAGGAAATAGAGCTCGTATACCGCAATGAAAAAAAAGATCGTTGCCGGGGAAATGTTATCTAATATTATATTTTTTCGCCTATACTTTTTTTTCCGTTTTGCAGTACACACGTATTTTGTGGTAGCTTCACTACTTGACGTGGAAGTAGTGACGTTACCGCAAAATACTTCGGAGTATATACAGTTATAATGATAACACAACAAATTCGTCTAAATGGGATAAATACTTAATTTGTTTTTTTTTAATATTCCAATTGCGACCACTTGCGTAGGGAGACGGCACAAACAACACTTGGCATGTTTGCTTTAATTTCTAGTTATGTATTACTGACCGAGCTAGTGAATCTCTCCGTTTCAGTTTGGGCAGACATGTCTAGATGTCTGGCTTTCCTCGTCTACAGGTCACATTCCTCGACAGATTCTCATGAAAAATTGTAAGATGTGTAATTATAGGTATATATATGGAATAATTATTTGTTCGATTAAATGTTCAGTTTTTTTTATATTAACGCGGGCGGAGTGGAGGTTGAAAACGAGAAAAAAACGTACTACATATTTCAGCCATGGTAAGAAATAACTGTACCTATAATATTAGTTAATATAGAAATACCACTAGTTTAATGAAAATTGACCAATTCCCTGACCTCATTAACACTACTAATTTCAGGGTACGCATTAATAGCAATTTCGTCGGGCGTCAACCGGATTACACTGGCGGCCGATATCGGATTTGGCAATTACGTTTATGTGTTTACCCGCCCGGGGGAGGCGTTACACACTGAATGGGAACACAAATTAACTACGTGCGGTAACAAGGCATGGCATTTGGATTTGCAGGCCTCCAGCTCGCTGGGTCGCTGATCAGATATTTGGAAGGAGGCAGAAGGTAGAAGCGAAATTAATCAGGATAAAAATGTAGTACAGATTAATAAGACGAGGCAAAGTGGCATATAAATGAGTAAATGCTGCAGATAGACTTACGTTGAAATGGTGATGGATGATAAATAAATATCAGACAACCCCACACACAAATCAACCTAGTCTCAAATTAAGCTCAAGAAAGCTTGTGTTATGGGTGCTAGACGACGATATACATACTTACTATAGATAAATATATACTTTAATACATAGAACATCCATGAACCAGACACAAATATTTGCCGTTGCCGGGATTCAAACCCAGGACCGCCGGCTCAGTAGGCAGCTGTTCTACCACTGCGCCAACCATGTCGTCGATGATGGAGATTTAGACTCTGGGGCAGCCTACGTGGTTGTTATTGGTAATCACTTATTGCAATCCAAATTAGAAAACATTCGAAGGAATATAATACTGCTACTAATACTTAATGGCTCAGAAGACTTAGGTACTTTCGTTTGTTTTAGCCCGTAGCTAGTTATCATTTAAAAATACCAACATTCATTTCACTGATGGAGGTATTCCATAAGGTTAACACTTGAACTCTTCCTCCCAATTCATATAAATCATAAATGTGATTAAATCTGGTTACTTTGTTATATAATGCAAATTCAGTTGAAATAGGTATCATCGCCAAAAACAGCAGATATATACGTAAATGAAAAAAAAAACATACCCGTATCCTATACTCACATTCGGCATTTTGCACGCGCAACCCATCACCAGTGATTTGCCGACGAACGCTACTTAATCAGATTCATTACAGCGCCGCTTGTGTCCACAAACAGCGACGGATCAATGTGTTTGCACAGTCACTGTAGGCTTCATTGCGGCCCAATCGATACGCCGATAAATTGTCCCCGAGTGTACGTGTTGGGGATTAGGGTGAGATGAGAACGTTCCGTCCGGAAATCACAAATGATATAAATCGGATCCGCTTGGTGGCTATAATTATTGATTTTCAAAGTTTGTTTTAAGAACATCTGATACTGTTATATATGTAAAACTTTAAAATTGTATGGTAATTCCGATTTCTATGGGGAGGGATCATTATTTCGTGCGACGACGGCCGTAAAGCGCCACCTGTTGGTAAATAATTCTATGTCTCTCATCACGCCGAAACTTTTAACCTGTTTTGGTATAGGGATATCATAGCTGGACGGCGACACTTTTACCCGACAACCAAAAGTAAAAAGAATTACGCGGAAGAAGTGGCGAGCACCTTCTAAATTACATAAATCGGATTAAATAGTTTAATGTCATAAGTTTGTTAAAAGAACAGGATAATAAGTATAATTCTGATTGAAACCAAGTACTATTTATAACTTTCAACAACAACCAACAGTTGCGGACCATTTCGGGTGCCACATCTCAACACAGTTTCTACTCTACAGGACATTTGAAAATCTCATGATATAACACCATCTGTTGTCTATCGCTTCACTCACAATGATTCCTCTTCTTAATCAATCACCTCGAAACTTGGAAGTTGTTAAGTAACATTGGTGGGTTAGTTGTTCTGAGAGTCACTCATAGATGGCGCTTAAATCAATTTATTATGCCTAAATCTCCTTGCCCATCATTATTTTATGCCCTGCTAACTGCATGAAATAAAATATAACAATACTGTTTTACAAAATAAAAATACTATATTGCACAAAGAATATAACAATCATAATTTTATTACACTTATCAACAGTTTTGAAAACAGTGCCATCTCTACAATCCATCCGCAACTAGCACAAAGTCATATCTCTACCTGGCCTAATCATCCGACGCGTTCAATACAAATCAATATTAGTTCCAACAATCTCCGTTGTGTGGCGCTGTAATAAAAAGCAAATGTGTACTTTTTGATTCATGTCATTGAACGAATAGATAAGGAATAATATGTTACATAGGTAGATACAACAAAAATATAAATAGATACTTTCCAATCTGCCGTGCATTTAACGGGCAAATTGTCAATTTTGTTTAACCCACCAGAACGAAAAATTTGCATGCAGAAGCGCCACTTCAAAGGTAACTGTTGATAACCGCTTTTCTTTCAAAGGTAACTTGTATCAATTCAAATTCTACCTAACACGACGCAGCTAGAGTTGATATTACTTTGTTGTTTTCCCTCAGCGATTCGCTCTGAATTTCCGCAAACGTTAAGCGATATAGAGGGTATATTCGGTGTGGATAGAGTGTAAACTGCAATGGCGTTGAATTATCCGTACTGAAACAGAGTTGCAGATTAGTTTATCTCGAAAGCGGGGCGGTTGTGGGGTCGTTTAATATAATTTTGTACCGGTGAATGAGTTTTGGTAGCTGCCAGCCATCTCTTGTTTTCAGCCCGGGAAATGGGCCTGGAAAATTAACTGTTACTTCTACGTATGTACCTATAAATAAATTAACTACAAAAATATAATCACGATGTCAATTCAATATGATCAAAATGGGACTCTTATAAAATAAAAACTCGGCAAACTAGCAATATTCAACCGACTTCAAAGGAGGTTCTCAATTTGGTTGTTATTTTATATGTACAAATACCTCAGAACTGCGTCATTTGTGAACCGAATTTGAAAATTATTATGGCATCTCCAAATTGGTCCCATAAAATTTTGGTGAAGAACTGATGACGAGATCCATGAGGAAGAAATTGAGGGAACTCTACAAAAATTATAGGCATATCCGTAACGAGTTCGGTGTTTTTTATGGTAACTCGTGCAATTGTTTTCGGAAATACAATTTCTTCTCGTTGAAATCGATTATTTGTAATATGTACATATTTTTTATGGACAACCAATGCCATGATTATCACCATTTATTATTTTATAGGTAGACAGGGAGTCTGAGGAGTCTACCTATAAAATAATAAAAATAGTCAGGGTACCAGATTATTTTTGTATTCATAGTTCGCCGGTTTGTATCCATACAAAAAATCAAGAAACAAGTGAATTTATGCATTTTACTATGGGCAGTAATCAGTATTTTTTATAGACAGCCCATAATCAGAGGAAATTACTACTCATTTCTCAGTTATTGCAAGAAAGAAGAACAAACCAATATTGGATACTTTAGAGTAGAAGCCCGGGGTCGAATATGAACAGTTTTTTTTTTAATTCGGTTATTTTACTTGACGATGAGGAGGCGTGACGTCACCGCGGGAGAGTAGATAGATAGAGATAACACTAATGTGTTCACATCTGTTGGGAATACCGCATTCATGGAATGAACTAAAATGGAAGGTATTGAACTACAATAATATTATTTAAACTATCGTGAGACATCTTTAACAATTATAAAAATGGTTTAAACTCACGTAAAAATTTATATCCATAACCGGTGCAGTGGGCTGCGAGTCGCGTAGCAGCACGAATCTGCCCCTGATGAAGAGCTCCATATTATGAGCAATATGAGTTCGAGATAATGACAATTTTTATGTGAGTTTAAACCGTTTTTATAATTATGTATGGAACTATGTACATAATTATACAGATACAAAGGATAAATATGATGTCAAAATTGTATGCAATCCACTGAGTCCAACTGGGAATGGAACCTGCTTTACTGGAGCAGTGCTCTAAAAGTAAAGGTCGCGGTTCGATTCCCACAATATAGTTAATTAACCTCTAATGCAGATTTCCCTTTTATTTGGAGGTTTTTTTATTGTCTGCCTACGTTCCTTTATTTCTTACTAGCTGTTGCCCGCGACTTCGTCCGCGTGGAACCTTTATCTTGAAAAATCTTTATTATTTTCAGATCTAAGTAATGTTGAAATTGCTAAACGTGCTTTTTTTTCAATTGTTTACGAAATAGTAACGAACCATTCTTACGTGAGTCCGACTCGCTCTGGGCCCTCTTTTTACTTTTTTTTCGGCTAATTTGCTCTAATTACGCGGTATCATTATAAAATCAGGTACATCTACGAACGAATAGCTTTACTAAATTCGATGAGTTAAGAACGACGGTTATAAATTCTTTGATTCGAATAATAATGCCTTTACACAAAGTTTTAAGTACCGCAAAGTACTTTGATTCGAATAATAATGCCTTTACATAAAGTTTCAAGTAAAAAAGAAAAAAAGCATTTACTAGATACACTACCTACCGTAATCTTTAAAAAATTGATACTGATTTTTATAAATTGTACTTTTAGTTAATTAGGTATTGAAAAGTCCTCCTGTAGACAAACTGTCATAACAGTTTCGCAGGGCTTTAGATTATATGTAATCTTTGTTGTAAAAATTAATAATGAAATAAATAATAATAATAAATAATAATGTTAAAAATCCCGCAATAAAAAAAAAATGATCTTCATACAAATTTTCAACCCCTTTTTCACCACCTTCGGGGATGAATTTTCAAAAACGCTGAAATCACTTTTCTTTTATTTTTATAATATGCTTTTATATAAAGTTTCAAGTCACGCACTCAAAAAAAATTTTTGATCGTCATACATACTTTCATCCCCCTTTTAACCCTTTTAGGGGATGAATTTTCAAAAACGCTGAAAGCAGTTTTCTTTTATTTTATTTTAATACCTTTTTACGAAGTTTCAAGTTCCTAACATAAAAAAATACTTGTACCCTATACAACCTTTCATCCCCTTTTTAACCCCCTTAGGGGTTGAATTTTTCAAAATCGCTTCTTATCTCTTGTACACTTTATAAATGCAACCTACTGTGCAAAGTGCAAGTTTCGGCTCTGCGTTGATGAGTCAGTCAGTCAGGACACTTGCATTTATATATATAGATAGATAGATTAGAAGGAGCACGCAACTTCGGCCGCGTAAAACTATTTTATCTTAACCATCTTTGGATGTCCAGGGGCCCTATGATGGTTTGGGCCCTATGGTCATTATCACGTGATAAATAAGTGAAAAAGCATCTGTCACACACTCGCATTTTGTCAAAACGCGACGGATGCTTTGTCACTTATTTATAGCATGATAAAAGAAAACATCATAGGCCCGCTACTCTGCTATCCCTGTACCAACATTGGTTAAAATCCATCCAGCCGTTTTGGCATGATAAGCGGATAAATACATTTTTATCGGTAGCGCTGTTAAGGGTTTATCTGAAATAATGACCTTTTAAAACAATTTTAGAATTTTATAATAGTACTGTGGGGTGGTGGTTCAGGGAAACACTTTACTTGTAAATTTAGAATATATTTTAGGACCGAAATACAATATAATGTGGTTGTTTGGTGGCGACTCCTAGAGGAATTCTGTAATATTTTTTAATATGTCGTTCACTTGACAGTGACGGAATCTTTATTTAAATCAAAAATACTTCTTTATTACCGGCCTACATCCCTACATATGCCGCCTCCTATACGAGATAGGAGCCTATCAAAGGATCCTATCTATAGGTAATCCTAGCTAAAAGTCAAAGAGAGGCAATAGCCGATTGAAAGAACGCCACCAAATGTTACAATATAACCTACCTATCCTACTAAAGACCCTATCTTAAGTGAGATCTGATTCAACTACCTTCGGGGGCAACAAATTGACAAATAGGGACAAGTCTCTTACTACGAGATGACAAGCTTCAGATTAGCAATGAAAAGAAACGATTGTTAATTAAATTCATAAAACATTCCAATTGCTTTTCCAAAGGTTGTCTCGGGCAAGCAAAACCCCAGCAAAATCTTACCCGCTTATCCATGGCTACCTGCCTAACCCTAAATCACTAGGTATGCCATGAAAGCCCTTGTCAACTTTTAAAAGCAAGTGCCATTAACTTCAAACGATCACGAATGACCATTGGAATGCCAAGCCACTGACTTCAAAAAATTGAAATATGATTCTATTACAAATCTACCCATTAATAACCTAACCTGCTAGTTAACTAATCACGAAATATCAGATATTATGATCTTCTCTGTGCACTGCACTGTTCTTTCTTGTTTATCTGCTTGGCATCCAGTCGGTCATCTACGCCTTGCTTTTAGTAGTGACAGCGTCGCGAATTTGACTCCGTTAGTATGTGTGTACATGCAAAAAAAAACAACGATATTAGTATATTATCACCGCTATCTAAATCACAATCTCCAGCGTTCCTATCACTATCACTAACCTAATACCTATATAAATATTAAATTCACAAAATTAAACGAATCTCGATAGATCTACGCGATATAATTAAATATAACTAATTATTAACGATAACTTATTCAATCCAACATAAAATTGACTATGATGATGATGACACTCGTAATGACAAGTCGTTGACATGAACGAAAAATATGAAAAATCGCATTCCTTCGCATTCGCATTCCTTTTCATCAATTCAACGTATAGAAAGCCACCAATAAATTCAACTCGTCGCTTCAGCTTAGCTCGCTGATTTCCTCGTACGCACATAATATCGTCCACCATATGTGGGGTGGTGGTTCAGGGAAACACTTTACTTGTAAATTTAGAATATATTTTAGGACCGAAATACAATATAATGTGGTTGTTTGGTGGCGACTCCTAGAGGAATTCTGTAATATTTTTTAATATGTCGTTCACTTGACAGTGACGGAATCTTTATTTAAATCAAAAATACTTCTTTATTACCGGCCTACATCCCTACAGTACCTACCTAAAGATTAGACTTACGACACGAAATATATCTTATTAGCTACAGGAGCCCATATGAAAAGATATCAAATGGCAGATCTGTACTAGTTCTCGTTGCTAGAGCAAATATTTGTTTGATATCGTTAGGTAATTCGTTTATCTGTTCAAGTAGTTGTCGAAATTTGAATCGAAAGTAAACATTGTGACTATCACTTTCCCACACTAATGCTTCAGGTTTCTTGATTAGGTTTAGGTATACTCTAAAATGCGAATATATAGGAACATTCCGTTTTCTAAGGGAAAGTATTGTATTTGTATATTTTTTCTCGATTGATCTCTATTTATTTATATGGACTCAAAACTTATGGGTGATTGGGGGTTAAGATGTATAGTTATTTGGATCGTTTTTAAATTCTTGATCTGCCATCTTTTCACCGCCCGAAGGTATATAAACCTTAGTCTACATTGAAATATTAAGAGTTTTAAAAGGGGTCTAGACATTGAAAGTATTATCTGAATTTTCCTTACAAACTGCATGTAGACCTAATTAATTTGTATACACAGTTGAGGGGTAAATAAAAGTCACGTCGAGGATGTGAAATAATCTAAAAACAATATGACATAAAATAAAGCAACCGTAAATTCAGTTCCCAAAACGTATAAGTACCTACTATTGAGCAACAATCATTCATACTAATATTATAAAGGCGAAAGTTTGTGAGTGTGTTTATGTGTATGTTTGTTACTTCTTCACGTTCAAACGGCTGGACCAATCTTGGTCAAATTTCGGTATGAAGGTATAAGCTTATAGCTGACACCCTGGATTAACACATAGGCTACTTTTTATCCCGAAAAATGTGATGTTCCCGTGGCGCAGCTAGTATAATATCAACGCCTCCGAAAAACTTAATAATCTCAAGTGCTTGACAACAAGAATAGGTATTTATTTATTTTCAGTAAGGCGCCATTGGACTTTCGCACGACCAAGTGGCAAACAGGGGCCCAATTCGAGAATGCCGTTGGAGATATCGCCAAACGTCAAATCTCCATTAGATAACAGTTATATCGCCGTTGAACTGTCATTAAAATGTGATGAGAAGGCGATGAGCTTCAGGTGACATATCTCATCTCAGTTTTGACAATACGAAGGCGATAATGATTGTCAAAAATGCTATTCCTACAACTGATCGTAATTGACATTTAATTTTATGTTATGACAGTCAGTTTGATGTGTCACTGCTATGGAAATTGTTGAGATATTTTGCTTAATTTATAATTGTTGGGAAAAAAGTCAGTAAAGTGCTTGGGGTGTAGTGAAAAAATACAAGAAAAGTTTCACTGAGTGGTGCGAAGTAGTATATATTGCGTACTATATACCAGCGAACAACGGTTGTCACTGTTTGCGATTTTGGAAGCAGAAGTAATCTATTTATAATTGAAGAATAACTGCTGCTGAATCCAATATTTGAATCAAAAATTTACGTGGGAGAATTCGCTGCCAAGCGCACATATCATAACACGGTATTCCGATGTAAAGTAGGTATTAAGAAAAATAAACCATCAAAATTCTCGACTTGTCTATTTGTTCACATTGGCCTGGCTATAAGTAAAGTTTTGCGAAACATCTTATGCATTAAGCCAAAAACGATAGCATTAAGTAAGGTATTTAAATGAAATGGCGCCTTGCTCACCGTAGAAACTACCTATTGTTGATAGGCATTTCATCTATATCAGAAATAGCTAAATGGGTAAATTTCCAGTACCTGCCAATAAAAAAATGCTATACTGAAAAGTGTACTATATAAGTGTATTCACAGTATACCATATTCATATTATAAATAAATAAAATTAAATAAATAAAATAATCTCACCATATTATCATATTTTTAAGGATATTCGATGTAACTGGAATTTACAAAGTATTATTCTCAATTCATATCACAGTTTTATCAATTATAATAATCTGTTTGGACTGCAACTTGGTATCTAGATACAGTTTGCAGTTTAAAGTATAACTATCAAAGAGCTGAAATTATCAATCACTGAGCTCCGGGTTACACATGAACATGTTAGGAAAAACAGGTGTTATTCTGGGGACATTATAATAGGATTAGGCTTTAAAGCTTTAAAGCCTAATTTTCTTGCTAGACATGTATTTATCAGCTTTCTATTCCTCGAGAACTGAGTAGGTAATAGAACTATATATGTAAATATAACCAAATTGTTACTAATGCATTGTCCACAAGAAAGACGCCCTGTGTCCCACTCCCACCCTTGTGCGCTTTTGAGAAGGGAAAAGTAAAAGTAAGCTATTCGTATGACACAAGTTTTATTAAGAAACACATAATACAATATTGCACACTGCTATTTTTATTATTTTTCAGATTAAAAGGCAAATGGCCCATTGCGTTCACTTCATTTGTGAATCAATCCACCACCGCATTTTGTGGGTGCTATCAGGTCTCCCCTTAATCAGCCTCTTGAGCTGTCGATGATTTGCTGTAAATAGTTGCCTAAGCTTGATCTTGATACAATGAGTTTTTTGGCAATTCTCACTTATCAAAGCTTGAATAGGGCTTAACGTTAGAACGACGGATTTATCGTGCTCGTGCCCTTTCAGATTTATTTCACTCATGATAATTAAACATCATTAAAATGTGTTTCAACTGCGTTTTTGTTATAAAATATGATAGAATTTACATATGTCAATAATGTTTGACGCTTGTTTGACGATTAAATTATCCTAGAGTACCAATAACTATGGAGCGTAAAAGGGAGGAGCAGCATCTTCATATATCCAAAAATTCCCGCTGAAAGGTGATAAATTGGTGGCGCCAGCTTTTTAAAGATTCCGTTTTTGTCTCACGCTCTTTTCAAAAATACGATACATATTTACCATTGCGCATATCAAACTAAAACTCTCACATCGATAGATCCTGTAGTTTTATTTCTAAAAATCATCAAAGTTGCTCATATCTGGGTCATGAAATTGATATTTTTTTTATTGCTCAAGAGCTGGTCTACTTACAGAAATTTTGATTAAACCACATGAACCTGCTTATGATTCCATCTTCCGCACAAAAAGATCTGCGATTTTAATACTGTTGATACACGTACATATGAGCTATCGTGTACTAAAATATCTCTGCCTAATACGGGATGAATATGGAATAAAAAATTAAAACAGAAATGTCTAACAACAATAATATCCCACAAAGTATTCACGGTAAATGTACGAAAATAATTGTAACGGTAGGGATTCATATCAATCGCAGGTTCACGTAGTTTAATCAAAATGTATATAAGTACGCCTGTTCTTAAGCAATAAAATGAAATGTAAATTTCATGACACGGATATGAGCAAACTTAGATGATTTAAAAAATAAAACTACAGGACCAATCGATGTGGGAGTTTTAATCTGATATTCGTAATGGTAATGTGTATCATATTTTTGAAAAAAAAAAGCGGCGTGAGACAAAAACGAGGTTTTTAAAAGACTGTGTGGCGTTACTGTGGCGTAAAGTCGTTTCGTTAGTTAGCAACGAACGGTTCGTTTATAATTTTTTAATACAATTTAATTATGGTTTTTCTGTGTAATACACTTAAAGAAACTAAGTAGGAATTACTCTGGTCATCTAAAATTCACTTTTTTTCACTCTGTCTAAAACTTACAATATTTTCATGCTGACTCTAGCGCTTAGGCCGGCATTGGAACTGTTATTTACTGCTAACCGCTGGGCACTTTTTAGGGTTCCGTACCCAAAGGGTAAAAACGGGACCCTATTACTGAGACTTCGCCGTCCGTCCGTCCGTCCGTCCGTCCGTCCGTCCGTCTGTCACCAGGCTGTATCTCAACAACGGTGATAGCTAGACAGTTGAAATTTTCACAGATGATGTATTTCTATTGCCGCTATAACAACAAATACTAAAAATAAAATAAAATAAATATTTAAGGGGGGCTCCCATACAACAAACTTGTTATAGATTATATATATGTATAGATACGGAACCCTTCATGCGCGAGTCGGGCTCGCACTTGCCCAATTTTTCAAATATTTTCCTATGAGAGATTCCGCTCCATCCTTTTACACTCCATAGCTTATTCATAATTATTTACGACAACATAATTATTTTATACATAATATATGTACACATTCCTCAACCATTTAAGCGCATAATTCACTTATGTACTTATGATGTCAAATATTATTCGTCTGAATGAACCATTTTACTATGAAGGGTATAAGGGAGGAGCGCAATGTTCATATATCCAAGTGAGTTTTAAAAGGCCGCCAACTACTCACCGAGACAGTTTGTTTATTGCTGAATTCCTATGGCCATCTTTCGGCTTATCATCAGATCAGCTCCATGGTGCCATATTATAGCATTGATAATCGAAGTTAAGTTGGTAAAGCTTTCAACTCAATGATAATCAAATTAAGTTTGCAAGATTTGATTGCAAACAGACAGACAAACTGAAAACGGGATAAGTGGTTCCAATCAAGGGGGTTCCGCCCCAAAAGTATCTTAAATAGTCATCGTCTCAAAAAAACAAAATAAATCATAAATCATTTATTTTTCATAAGTTTTTAAATATTATACCTACTTAAGGAGTTGTTTCGACATTTCTAAAAACTTCATCCTATAATAAATTGTATGTAAACCTTAGATGTAAACACTTATAAAGTCGACTAAGTACCTATTAGTCATATTTGTTATTTTGAAGTGTGCGTGATGAGTTATTATTGTGACCATTTAAATAGGCTAGTTTAGAAATATATATGAAATAAATTTGAAATGGTCAATAATGATCTGACTAGCTAAAAAAAAAACTATTTTTGTGAGAGCTAGAAAACTAAATATTATCAAATTATTAATTGAATATTGAAATGTCATGAACACACAAAAACGCCGTTCGCTATTTTTGCCTTTAGCTTAACTGTGGCGTTGAATACCGAGTATATATGCTCCGATGTTCGAAATTCGACCGTCGTATAGTGCCATCCCGCTCACTCAAATCTACTTTCACGGGAGACCGGGAGAAAGAAAAATATGTTTTCTTGTAGAACTACGTATAGTTAAGTTCATATCATTGTAATAGTTAAGTACTTATGCTTTCTGAAAAAATGACTGACTGTTGAGTTTCTTTCGGCGTTTCTTCTCAACAGTGGTCTCCTCTTGTGAAATGCCGGTAGACTCAGACATGTAAAAGTGCCCTTGTGGCCTACTTGCAGAATAAAGTTCATTATTTCATTATTTCATTTCATTATTTCATTAAAGGGACGGCACTATTCGGAGTCGTCGAAATAGCCCTTCAGTTTTCTTTATTACGGGACCGGTTACGTCACTGTGTCACCATCATGAGCGATAATGGCGGACGGCGTTTTAAGGCTTCATAATATTCAATACAGAATAAAATCCATGCATTCAAATGATTATTTTTCAGCCATCTTCTACTTTTATGTACCTACTGAAACATATTATGCTAAATACTATATGAATTAAACATTAGTTTAATGAAATTTGGCATGAGTCTACTAGCCTATTGGTGTTTTAGAGTGCGTAGTAATGAGAATTTTGCATTTGTGCGCAGATTTTTTTATATGTGTGTTATCTCGTCCCCATCAGGTTTTGGCAGAGTTTTTTGTTTGGAACGATACAGCAAAAGGCGAGTCCTTTAGTTTTAATTACTCAAAGCTGTTTACAGGCGAACATTCGCATTGAGACTGCTGACTTAAAATAATTCATTACATACAACCTTTTAAATATACATTATCTTAAATGAAACGCGTATGTCATTTTCATTAATGTCATAACGAATGAATGTCACCAAGAAATAAACAAAATATCACATAAATTTCATAATAACAAAATTTAAAAGGAATTAATACTAGGTCGATGCAGAGTCAGCCACCGGCTAAGCTTGCACCATAGATTGGAGCGGAGATTTTTTTTTTTTTTTTCGAAATTTTCTCTTCGTCACGACCTAGCGAAATTTAATTTGTGCATTTTAAAACAAAAATTTCTAAAATCGGTTGAGAACTCGCTGAGATCCGCGCATTGTCACAAAGTCCATTCGAGTCGATCCATGGGAGCTTCGCTCGCTCCGCTCCAATAAATGCTAGTTGATACAGTTTTTGATACAGAAAATTTAACAAAACTAACAACAATGAAATCGTGTAGTAGGATTCACTTCACAACCCGAACGAAAAGTACTTTATTATGAGTATGAGGATCAAACACACCAGGTTCTTCAGTGTTGTTCAGTATTCACTTACTCATTATTACTGTAATAATGTAATTACTTGAATTTTACGGACGACTAGCTTTTGCCCGCGACTACGTCCGCGTGGAACTTGGAAGTATGGAAGCAACCTCGTACAACACGATAGATATCCACCTAATCACCTTAATTAATAAAAGGGATTATTAAAAGCGCCTGAGCAAATGTAAGAGCAATTGTGCTTTTGGTCTAATCATTACATTTCCTACAGGGTCATCAATGTCATCATGAATTACTTTCTCACTTTTAAATCTTTTTAGGGATCATTTCCAGGATGAAAACTATCCTATGTCCTTCCTCGGATCTTAAACTATCTCCATGCCAAATTTCATCAAAATCGATTTAGCGGTTTAAGCGTGAAGAGGTAACAGACAGACAAACACACTTTCGCATTTATAATATTAGTATGGATGGATCTATAAACATAGGGCGTTTAATATGTCGCCTGTTTCATGCTGCACTGCGCTGACCTGGAAAACAATGTATTTTATAAAATATGATGGTGTTTTTTTACTCAGATTAAAACACTTACGAATATAAGTATTGTGTTTCACTGCGTTTACGTACCTATTAATTCTGATTTAACAAAAGAGACTAATAATAATTGTTGGTCATCTATCTATACTATTATATAATTGTAAAAATAAAATGTCTGTACAGTCAAACAATTTTATTCCTAGGCCACTATAGAACTGTGTCGCATTAACGACGATAATTACATTACAACGTCAGTGCGGTTCAAACAATTATCAACTTACGAGAGTAATATTATTAAAACTAATAGTGAGGGATCTTTAATAATTATAAAAACGGTTTGCCAGGAACGGTCCGACATGTTTCGAACTCATATGGAGCTCTTCATCGGGGTCAGCTATTTGTGCTGCTACGTGACTCTCGTCCCACTACACTGGTTTCCGCTCTCCTCACCACCAAGCTGTCCCTGAATAAGAGCTCCATATGAGTTCGAAACTTCGAAACATGTCGGGCCGTTCTGTACTGTGTTTGTGCGTTTATCACGTTTTAACGGCGGGACTGGTTTCAATAAATTTTGGTACCTACACTACACTGGCTGAGCTTTTTCAGATAGTTATAGGATACTTTCAGTCCGATAATGACAAAAAAGAGGGTGCTTTTTGACACACCGACAATGTTTGTTACCACCTTAAAGTGCAATTAAACAATTTATTAAAATACTAAGACTCCAGACTAAGATTACAGGCTATACAATGCTGCACTTAGGTATAATTGTCAGCTAGAACGTGTCATTGTTACAAAATAGAATGCAGAGATGAAACAGGAAGAATAATTTTAACAGAATATTTTGTCTGAATCTCGAAAACTTGTTCTTTTTGATATATTTCTTCTAAATAAAAAACGTCTTGTTTGTTGATTATTGACGATGCGGTTGGCTCAGTTTGTAGTCCAGTTGCATACCTACTGAGCCGGTGGTCCTGGGTTCGAATCCCAGCAAGGGCACATATTTGTGTGATTAACTGTAATATTTGTTCCTGGGTCATGGACGTTATATTATGTATGTCGGAGTACCCATACAAGCATTGCTTAGTTTGGGACTATGTCGATTTATGTAAGATTTCCTCTTAATATTTATTTACCTATTTTGCAGTAATTCATTAACTTATATTTTCATAATTATATTTAACTTATTTTTCATTACGAGTATATTTTATAATATTATTCATTTTGACAATAATCAACAATCAGACGAGACATTAGTCAAACATTCAACATGAATGACGTTTGATATCTCGGCATAATGTTACCAGTTAATGTAGGGACATAAGATCAAACAGGGTCATTGTACACGGGGGTAATTGGCATCTAGATTAATAAATACTTTATATGCATATGAATTTCTGCTTAGAACGAAACGTAACTGTCTAATTTCACGTACTACCCGGACAAGTTAAGTATGCGCCTGTTATCTACGCCGTCACATACAAAGGAGACCCAAATTTAATTCGACCGGATTGGCGAAGTCGCGATGTTCTGGAGATATCGCCACTTGTCAAGTTGGGAGACGTCAAAAGTGACGGATGGCGTTCTCACGGAGAGATCTCCATTATATCTCTAAAGTTGGTCGAATACCCCCCCTGAGCGATGATTACTTTACATAGACTTGCAAAATTATCTAAAGTAAACACATTTTAAGTTGTGAGAACTTTTCGGTGGATTGTTAATCGAAAGTATATGTTTACTTATAAGTTAGAGAAAAGTAGGCGTGAAAAACAGTTTAGTTTATGAATAGCTCAATCGTTTGTTAAGTTTAGCTTTTAGCAGGCTATTACGGACTGCATCAATTGAATATATAAGGGAATAAGGTTCAAAATAGCACATGACTACCGTAGATATACTGTTGTCTGACACTATAAAAACGTTAAATGAAACCTTATTATAAAAAAATACGCTATTATTCAAACATTGCGGCTTTCACTTACAATTATTTATGGGTTAGGAAACTTAGGAACGACCTGATATGTTTCAAAGTAGGTATATGGAGCTCATCTTTAGGGACGGCTATCCAGAATAGTAGGTACCGCAACAAAATCGCTTCTTTCCCAACATAATACGTGAGCGAAAAAAAAACAGATCTGTCAAGGAATTACTTATGTTTAACTGGAAGAGATCGCTCTTTAGCGATAAGACCGCCTGTTGTCTACCGTTATTAAAATTATTGTTCTGTACTGAATTTGTAAACTTTTTTGGTGTGCAATAAAGCATTTTGTATTGTATTGTATTGTATTGTATTGTTTACTGTTTATTGGCAGAAATGTAGTCTGCGCAAAAATATTAGAATAAGTCAGATTATTGATAAAGTTATGTTCAAAAATGGGATTATGACATCATAAGATAAGTAATCGCATACGACATGTGTGTGACACATTTCCTCATATTTTTGCCTGCATAAAGTAAATACTCGGTAGACTAGGAGGAAAACTGTGCACCGATTAGGTATGACTGCAAATACGCTATCCTGGTTTCTTGGTTCTGTATAATTTCATGAACTTAGTTCATACCTCTACACTATTAGAAATTTAAAAAGACATCTGTCCAAAAATATCCTTACTAAATGTCAACTTTGACATGTGTCATATGACAATTTGTCAATGTCATCAAAATATTGTCTCGCTTTTTGTGGTAGGAACGAGACAACTGTGCGGCCTTCCACTACCTCTTCGCTAAATTTACTATTTGCTCTAACGATATAACTGTACAGCAGACAGAGCCAGAAAGAGCGTGTAAACAATGTCATAATCATCAACCCTAATCTATCCACTACTGGATAAGGGCCTCCACGTGCATTTTTATAGTCGCTGCGCCTCTGCGCCCCGTGCATCCACACTCCCTTCCCGCTACCTTAACTATGCTGTCTCTCCATCTAGCGGGTTTTCTGCCCACGCTTCTTTTTCCCACTCCAGTAACGTTGGAGACCAGCGTCGATCTTCTCGCCTACATACTTGCCCGGCCCATATCTCCATTTTAGAGTAGCGGCTTTCCTAGCGATGTCGGTTACTTAGGTTCTCTGTCAGATTTCTGTGTTTGGAAATGTCATACGACATCAGGAAAGGAACCCAAAATACTTTTGCTTTTGTCATCAGCAGTCGGCATGTCTGCGATAAAACGGCAATCGAACGCCGACAAAAACAATCGACGCAATCTTATCTCTGAATCACAACAAAACGTAGTATATACCGCTTAAGCTTAGGTCATGGTTAATTCTTGATTCGTGGTAAATTTGTCATTTGTAACAGAGTTTCTGACAATTTTGATTGACTGCCTGCTTTTACTTGCCTGGCTTTGATTGAGGATAAAATATACGGATTGATAAATAGTTTTATTGCATAGCACACAAATAAATTCTCTTCAGATATCAAATATGAAAAACAACAAGTTTCCTATACTGTGCTCAAAAATATTGAGGAGTTTAGTCGATTGTTTACGGAACCCGTGATGATAGGTTCCGTAAACAATCAACGAAACTCCAATAGAAATAAGACCGTTCTGAGGTCTGCAACAAAGGTTTGGTTTTGTATTGTATTGTATCTAACTTGATTCAAGAAAACGAGGCATTTCATTTTCCTGTGTGAAAATTGTTATCAATCAAATACATCACACACTTTTAGTGACCATTTTAGTAATAACTATTACGTACCGTATATTTTCTTAGAAACGTCAACGATACTAATATTTATCTGAGTAATTACGCTCCCGCTTAACTTATCAATCGGAAATGATAAAATTGTGACACCAATAACACGTTAATGTTTGAGACGTCATTTAAAATTAGTACCTATAATCGACAATTGGGATAACTCGCTGTACAAATGCGGTATTGGCGAAAGTACCCTGGATCTATATCTCATACTCTCTAATCATTTCTATAATCATATCTACAATGATCATAACCATCATATCAGCCGATGTCCACTGCAAAGGCCTTACCCAAAGTTCTCCTCAAAGATCGATCTTGCGCCGCCGCCGTCCAATTGCTGCCCGTGGTCCTAACCAGGTCATCCGTCCACTTTGTTGGGAGTCTTCCCACGTATCGTCTTCCGGTACGCGGTTGACACCCAAGAACCTTTCTGCCCCAACGTTCATATGTTCTCCAAGCAATGTGCCCCGCCCACTGCCACTTAAGTTTGGCGACTGTCTGAGCTATTATGTATTACAATCGCGGTTCTCTTGCGTATTGCACAGAAACACGTAAACATGATGTCCACAGCACGTTGCCGGCTAGCAAAGTCGGGTAAAACAATGTCTATAGTGGGGCCAAAAATCTACAATAAAGTACCCGTCAATATCAAAGATATTGAAAATAATGTAACGTTTTTCAATGTATTAAAGAAATGGCTAACAACCAATGCTTTTTATAATATCGACGAATTTAATAATGAAATAATGTAATAATTAATAATACTAATAATGTAACTACCTATTCCAATTTATATTTAATAATTACTTAATGTTTTTTTTATAATAATTTGTATTGCGAAATGTAATAGAATTTTTATAATGTATTGACTTGTAAAATGTTGACATTTTATTAATAAATGAGTATGAGTATGAGTATATGATGTAAAATTACCTAGTTTATTTTCTCTTTTAACGTTTATGGACACTCTGAATGACGTTTGTGACGTTTTACACACTTTGTCGCCTACCATAAGGTCATAAATATGCAAACAATTTCGTTCTTATGGTAAGTGACAAAGTGAACCCTTTTGGTTGAAAAGTCACCCGAGTGATGCGAGTGCGAGAGGGACGAATGATTTATCGTTTATTTATCATGTGATAAACACAACCATTATTGGCCCGCAGGCTAAGGAGCACAATATTTTTATCTCATTCTAGTATCTATTTAAAAATGTTTTTCTCTTTCCTATGTCGGCATGCCTTACGGTATTTAAGGTAAATTGTTACGTATCCCTCCATGGTCCATATTTTTTTACAACACTGTATCCTTCTAATTTCAAAAGTAAAAAGCTGGTAAAATATCTCTCGACACCCAGAATTCAGCATTCAATGAGAGCAGGAAGGTATCTTCACCGACCGGCGTAAACCACTTGACTGATAACGTACTGATAGCATGGTTCCCATGGACGAAGGCGGTAGCTCCGAATAATACTTAATACCTATCAAAGATAACGAGTTGACGTTTCTGTAGCACATACTTAAGTTAAAAATACTGTTGATGAAAAAGCATGATTTATATAACACGTGTAAGATATGTTGCTATCCTACGGGAACTAAAACGAATGGCCTGACTTGCTACTGGCGACTCGTTCTGCATGATTGGACTGTATAATACTTGAGACTGGGTTGCACAATAAAAAGATACTGTTTCTTTCTTCATAAGGTGAACTGGAGCGAGATGAGAGCTGGGCGACGCTTGCTGTGACACTGACCCACTTTTTGCGCCCGCCATCTTTATTCCGTCCTTGATAGACCGAATCAGAGTTATAAGATGTACGGGGGCGTGGTTTATTCGCGCTTGCGCTCATCTAGCTTATTTCACGAATTTATTTATAAAATATTCATGTTTATTAATGGTACATACAAAATGTTTACATATGTATTTCAGTTAGTCAGATCTCAAAAATGGGGAATAATAAGTCATGTTATTAAGCGTTTATTTATTATTATACCTTCATCTTATATCTATACCTGAGATCTGACAACTTTTATGATTATCACAAAATATTTTGGCTATGCGTATTGGATTCTAATTGGAACTACGATATTTTCCCTTCGTTACGTAAGCGGCATGAAATGTAGGTCAACAACATTCAAGGTTACTTTCATGGCTTACGTAAATAAGAGATACGAAAGGAGATAAAGAAATAGCCAGTTTTTGCCTATGGTTAGGAAGTGGTTCACCTAAGCTAATTTGATAATCATCTTTAATAATATAATGTGATTTTACTTAATACTATAACTATTCTCTGATTGAGTAATTCACCTAATTAAACACCTTAAAAATAATTATAATATAAAACAGTTGCATACATAATAACGATGCCCGGAAGTAATAATATTACACAATAGCTATTGTCCTTTATCTGGACAAAAAGGGTAAGTAATTACACAATATTACGTCATTACGTTATCTCGTTATATAATCATGTAAAAATGGGTCATCGTTATCTTAACCTATATTAAGCAATTATAACTATTTATTTATATTGTAAGGGTCTGTATTCAACATTCCCCCCAACGTGTGCGAACACCATAAACTAATGTGTGTGAATTACGATGAGACGAGAGGCTGGGCGGCGTATTAATCCTGCTGTCGTTCTTATCTCGGTTACACGAACTCTGCCATCTGGTCCGGGATAGATTTTTACGACCTCGCCTCTCGGCCATGAACCTCTGGGCATAGTGCCATCTGCGATTATAACGATGTCGCCGATTTTCACGTTACTAGCTGGGGCGTTCTTGACTACTCGTGGACGTAGAGATTGTCGATATTCTTTCACCCATCGATTCCAAAAAGAGTATGCTAGTACTTGCGCTGCTTTCCACGACTTTTCGTTTAGTGTAATGTCGCTGAAAGACCCGAATGGTGACATGGCGTTTGACCGGCCCAATAAAAAGTGGTTGGGGGTCAGTGCCTCTTGTTTACTGCACGGCATTACGGGTATCAGGGGGCGCGAGTTGACAACATGCTCGGCCTCTAAAAGCAGTGTGTGCAAGACTTCTTCTGACGGCGATCTCTCCTTCAAAGTAACACGCAAAGCGGTTTTCACCGACCCGACTAATCTCTCCCAGGCACCTCCGGCCGATGGGTTCCCGGGCGGTATTCGTTTGAAAATTATCTGCTTGTTTTCTAAGTAGGCTCGCATCTCGGTGTCGATCGACTCTGCAGCATCTTTTATCTCTCTCTCGCTGCCGATAAAATTTGTACCATTGTCCGAGTAGAACACTGTCGGAGTGCCGCGTCTAGCCATCATGCGGCGTAATGCTAGTATCATCGAAGATGCAGATAGGGATGCTGCGAGTTCTAAGTGTACTGCTCTTGTGGTTAAGCAAGTAAATAAGACTCCCCATCTCTTTTCTCTCCTCCTCCCGATGGTTATGTGCATGGGGCCGAAGTAATCGCAAGCTGTCGCCGTGAACGCCGGTTGATTAACTGCGAGCCTTTCTGGCGGTATGTCACCGAGAGGTATGTTCGGAGTCTTTCCTTTATACACTCGACACCATTGACATGTGTGAGCTATGTACCTCAAAGCGCTTCTCAGTCCTACTATATGAAACGATTTCTGCAACTCGTTCATAACAGTAGCGTGATTGCCATGATTAAAAATAGCGTGGTAGTGTGCTATAATTAATTTCGTGAATGACTCTTTGGCATGTAGGACTGGGATACTCTCGCTTCTGTCGATTCGCCCGTCGAGTAGTAATGTGCCGTGTCTGTCGATCTTTACTGCTAGTCTGTGTAACGTTGATTTCTTAGGGATTGGCCGCCCAGCCTTAAGACGCTCGATGTCCTCGGAGAACGACTCGTACTGGCTTCGCTTTAAGAGCAATAGTTCGGCGATTTTAATGTGTTCGTTATTTACATTTTTGTCAACGTTACATTTTAACAATTTAGCCTTAAACATTTGGGCGGCTAGCAGGATACGAGCAGTGACGCGTAACAGGCGCAAGTACTTCGAGTACTTGTTTACGTCCGGTAAGTGAGCAAATTTATCGCGCCTAGTTACGACTAAAACCTTTTTTGCAATTCGTTCCTCACACGCGTCTGACGTTTCGGCGGACGCGCATCCATCAGTCGGCCATTTATCTGTATCCAATCTGATAAATTCGGGTCCGTGGAACCATCTATGATTTTTATCGAAATTTATAGGTACGTTTCTAGTCGCGTCGTCGCTGACGTTCAGCGCGGTTGGCACCCAGTGCCATTCACTGGGCAGCGTGCTGTCCTCGATTTCTGACAGATGATGCGCGACGAATGACTTGAATGTCCTAGGGTCTGACTTGATCCAGGCTAGCACAGTTTTCGAATCTGTCCAGTAATGACAACTCGTTACGTTGTAACTAGTCTCCTTTTTAACCGATTGAGCTAGTCTACAACCTAAGACTGCCGCCTGCAGTTCTAGCCTAGGTATGCTAATTTTCTTTAATGGCGTTACTCGAGCCTTCGCGGCTACCAACGTTGAGTATTTCTCGCCTTTTTCGTCTGACCCTACCATGTACACAGCGGTTGCGTAGACTGTCTCGCTACTATCGCAGAACGTGTGTAAAACTACCTGCCTAGTTGGGGCTATGACGTAACGCTGTATCTCTAAGTTACGTAACTTATTTACGTTTTCTATGAACGAACGCCATTTCTCGTTTAGCTCCGGTGATATGCATTGATCCCAATCTATACCTAGACGCCACATGTCTTGAATTAATGTCTTGCCCGCAATGCTGACGGGCGAGACGAGACCGTTCGGGTCGAACAGACCCATTACACCGCTAGTTACTTGGCGTTTCGTAGGTATTTTTTGGCCCTCTACTATCTCCGGAGGTAAGTTTCGAAAGTTTACATTGAAACCTATCGTGTCGCGAGAATTATGCCATAACATTCCTAATGTTCGTTCATAGTCACACTTTCCTAACAGCGTAGTCTCGTCTTTTTTGACGTCCACTACGTCGCCTAGTACCTCGGGGTCGTTTGACGCCCACCCACACAACTCAAAGGACGCCTCCTTGAATACCTTACTCATGTCGGTTACTAAACGCTTTGCCTCCTGCCTGTCATCGAAACTAGCTAACAGGTCATCGACGTAGAAGCTATTTATAGTTTTTTCATATACGAGTGGGTATTGCTTCGCGTGACTCTCTGCGTTTCTGTTCTTAACGAATATCGCTGTTGTTGGGCTTGAAGAGCCGCCGAAAAAGAGATTTTTCATGCGATATTCTTGGACTGGGCCTTGTCTATCATCTCCCCTCCACAGAAACATCAGTGAGTTACGGTCAGCTTCAATGATTCGTATCTGCAAAAACATCTCGCGAATGTCCGAAATAACGGCAATACGACCCTCTCTAAACCTTATAAGGACACCGAATAACGACTGAAGTAAGTCCGGCCCTGTTAACAGAGCGTCGTTCAGACTAACACCGTTATACTTGCAAGCTGCGTCAAAAACAACTCGAACACGTTGTTTTTGCGGATGTTTTACCGCAAAATGCGGTAAGTACGACGTTCGCGAGGATGACGAGACGCTTTCTACTTTCTCCGCGTAATCTTTGTCTAATAAATTTTGTATTTGTTTAGAATACTCGACCCGTAACGCCGCGTCTTTATCTAATTTTCTTTCTAAACTATACAACCGGTTGAGCGCCTGTTGCTTATTGTTAGGCAAAATCACATCATCACTCGCCCAGAGAAGTCCTATTTCGTAGCGGCGCTCATCTGGTATTTTAGCGCATGTCGCGTTTAGGATGTCTAATGCGCGCTGATTGGGGTCCGATTTAGGTATTCGCGGCTCTATACCTAACGATTCTATGCTAAAATGTTGCTTTATTAAGTCATACATGTCCTGTTCGTTACTACACCTCGCGTGATTTACATAACCTACCAGAGACCTGGGTATAGACATTGAACCGTGTACGCTAAACCCTAATCGACCCTCACTAGCTATCAGCTGCGATTTATTACCGCTTAGAACATTTTGTGTCACTAATAAGTGCCAATTGTCCTGGCCTATTAATAGTTTAGGCGTGCCTTCATCATAGCACAATTGATCACTTATAGGTAACAGGTGTGGGCAACTATCGATCAACTCTTTATTTACGCGTTGAGTACCTAAGTTCAAACTATCAATCGTACATACATTTATTTTCTCAATGTTTCTACGATATTTGCCCTGTATTGTTAGTTCTAAACGGTATGACTCGCTTTCGTTTATTACGCATCCGCCAACCCCTTCGATAAGGAGTTTCTCAGTCGCGCCGAGCGGAGCGATTCTTTCGGCTACACTGCGCTCCAAAATTGTTAAGCTACTGCCGTCATCTTGTAGACATAAGATTTCCTGCGATCCTAACGGGCCGCTAATAATAGCGGGTACTATCTTTAAATAAGTTGCTGGCCGCCTTACGTGATTAATCCTAGCTACATTATTCGGCGCGGGGGTGTCCCGTGACACTCCGTGTAATAACTTATTGTGACCTGCCTCACAGCCTCCGTGTCCACACGGCACGTACGCACACCTGTACGGCTTTTTATGAGCGAAATTTAAGCATCTAAAACACAGTTTAAACTCCTTAGCCTTTGCCCAGCGATCATCTACGGATAATTTAATAAAATCCGCGCACTTAGCTACCGTATGATCGCCGTTGCAAATGGTGCATTTTTTATTCGAATTTTCGCGAGTCTGTGCCGGTGCGTGCTGTGTGGATTTTTTCGGCTTGTTTTGCGGTCTACTATTTACCTGAGCTACCGTGTGCCTAGGTTTATCGACATTTTTCCTACTATTTACGACTCTATGGGTGTTAACGCTGTGATTGACGTCTGATCCTACACTATCCCTGCTTAGCGATCGAGACGATGACCTAGACCTACGCCGGGCTAACCTAGTTGTGTGAACCGGGTTACGTTGTTGTCGCGTTATCGGCCTACGAGTTAAACCCGAAGCTCTACTGGTGTCGTTTAAAAATGTCGATAATGCTACTAGAGTAGGTATAGAGGAGTTCGCCACGCGATATTTGTTCCAATCGTACCGCAAAATGGGATTTAGCTTCTCGACTAACCTACCTACTAGTTCGGGGGCTAACAAGTACTGATCCTGTTTCAACGCCTTGATACATGAAACTACATTAGCTACCTGTCCCGCGAATGAGATAATATTGGCGCAATCTTCGGTCAATTTAGGCAAACGTTTGACCTCCTCGATTTCGGCTAAAATGATAGCCTCAGGATTGCCGAACTGCAATTCTAACAAATCCATTATCTCATTCGGGTCCGATACTGTATACAAAATTGATTTTACCGCGTTCCTCGCGTCGCCTCGCAAGCTACGTCGTATTCTAGCTACATTCATGACGTCTGTGAATAGCGACTCGGTGTCTAAATATTCGGCTTTAAAGGGGATCCACTCTGTGAGTGCCCCAGAGAAATGCGATAGCTCCGGTACGTTCTGTTGTATAATTGGTGCATTTTTACGAGTAACCGCGGTCTCTATCCTGTGTGACATTAACTCAAGATCCTTGTTCTGAAACTGATCGTACGTGATCTCATTACGCGGCTCCCTAATGCGCACCCCGGGCAAATTAGTGACGTTTTGTTGTTGAATCCAACCCTCTACACGAGAATTCCTATCACAGTCCCGCGACGTGTTGCTACTAGACCTAGCTGCCTCTAGCCTGGCGATTTCTAGTCTAGTCTGAGCTTCCGCCGATACTGCCCTAGCCTGGATCAACTCCGCCTTCCTTAATTCTAATTCTGCCATAAGCACAGAGATGCTTGCATTATCCGTGGCTGGAGGAGCCTCTTTTTGCGCGTGAGTTACGTTTTTTGGCGTTAATGTTTCCTGACTCGCGGTGGCCTTTGCCTTTGCGTCACTGCTCGTATTTTTATTTGCACTTTCAACGTCCTTGTCCCAAGTGTTCGTTTCGTTCGAAGTAGTCAACCCCGACGGCGGGGTGCCGGTAACCGACATGTTGACTGGAGACACCGAAGGTGTTCGCTTTCCCGAGCGCAAAACCCTTACGTTAATCTCCGGTACGGACATTAACACTCAAACAAACAAAATAAACGAAACGAATCAACTTGAACGCACTGACATTGATCACAATTAAAACAATTATAAAACAAAAACACTTCTTTAAACACGGAACTAATCAAACAATTCAAATTAAACACAATTATTACGCGAATTTTTAAACACAATTATTTACGCGAAATCAAAAACACAGTTATTTGCGCGAAAATTTAAACACAATTATTTACGCGAAATTAAAAAACACAATTTACACATTTATACACAAAACACAAAAACACTTATCCGACCGTATATTCCCTAATGAACCACTTCCTAACAACCTAGCATCGGGTCCAGCTCCCTGATAAGCTGGCTCCGTGCGACCTACTGGGCCCTGTGGCCTAACTGGACACACTATGTGGGGAATCCAGCTAGGACTTGGGGAAGTGTGGAACCGTATTCACGGCCGGACTGTACGATCCACCACCGTGGAAAGGTGAGCGCGTCCGAGAACTCACGAAGTACGACACTCTGTGGGTTTAACACCGCAAGGTCCACTGCCGCTTGTTTTGCAACTGACCCAACCAGTTTTCACTTGAGAATTAGCTGGACACCAGGTGCGCTCGCGCATTCTCTTTTGAAATTAGGGGGTTCGGTGCATGAGTGTCTACAGAGCGCCGCCCAGTACTCTACAGATCAATAGCTGAACACATTTAAGTGAACCGCTCACGTTCGTTAAGAGTACCGACAAGGCTCGACCGTCACTCAGTCTGTGTCGCAGTAAAGGGCTGCCTGCGCTCGAAAGCACTAGCCTGCACGATTACAAAACGACGACTGCAATTTCAACTTTCACTAGTGTTACTTGTTGAAATGCAGCATAACCGCAACTAAAGTTGCGGTCCGAATTTCTCTGTTAGACAGAGACCACTTGTGAGTGTCGCGAAAATTCGCAAAACACTTGGCGATTGACGTAATTGTTGCGTTGATTCTTGATCCGGCTACTCGAAGGGACCATTAAAACGAATGGCCTGACTTGCTACTGGCGACTCGTTCTGCATGATTGGACTGTATAATACTTGAGACTGGGTTGCACAATAAAAAGATACTGTTTCTTTCTTCATAAGGTGAACTGGAGCGAGATGAGAGCTGGGCGACGCTTGCTGTGACACTGACCCACTTTTTGCGCCCGCCATCTTTATTCCGTCCTTGATAGACCGAATCAGAGTTATAAGATGTACGGGGGCGTGGTTTATTCGCGCTTGCGCTCATCTAGCTTATTTCACGAATTTATTTATAAAATATTCATGTTTATTAATGGTACATACAAAATGTTTACATATGTATTTCAGTTAGTCAGATCTCAAAAATGGGGAATAATAAGTCATGTTATTAAGCGTTTATTTATTATTATACCTTCATCTTATATCTATACCTGAGATCTGACAACTTTTATGATTATCACAAAATATTTTGGCTATGCGTATTGGATTCTAATTGGAACTACGATATTTTCCCTTCGTTACGTAAGCGGCATGAAATGTAGGTCAACAACATTCAAGGTTACTTTCATGGCTTACGTAAATAAGAGATACGAAAGGAGATAAAGAAATAGCCAGTTTTTGCCTATGGTTAGGAAGTGGTTCACCTAAGCTAATTTGATAATCATCTTTAATAATATAATGTGATTTTACTTAATACTATAACTATTCTCTGATTGAGTAATTCACCTAATTAAACACCTTAAAAATAATTATAATATAAAACAGTTGCATACATAATAACGATGCCCGGAAGTAATAATATTACACAATAGCTATTGTCCTTTATCTGGACAAAAAGGGTAAGTAATTACACAATATTACGTCATTACGTTATCTCGTTATATAATCATGTAAAAATGGGTCATCGTTATCTTAACCTATATTAAGCAATTATAACTATTTATTTATATTGTAAGGGTCTGTATTCAACAGGAACCAAGCTTTTTATCAGGACAACAAGTAGCCGTGTTAAGTTAGTGTATAAAATATATCTGTTCCCAATGTCATGCAAATTCGTCTAACTGTTTCGACGTGGAAAAGTAAACATACAAACACAAACTTAACTTTAATATTAAAGGGACTATAGCTTTTTCATGCGACTTACAGGTATGCGTTAAACATAAACAAACATGCGTTACACTGTCCTATGAAAACCATTATTTTATTGGTAAGAGAGAATATTTAGTGATAATTTAGGGTATAAACTATTTCTGTTCCAAATTTCATACAAATCCGTCCGGCCGTTTCTGTCGATCGACTGACTTTAACTGGCCGAGTTAACTTTGCACCTGGTATGTATAGCGCCGCATACAAATGAGGTGTAGACAGACTGACAGACAGACAGACAGACTGAAGGGCGGACAGCAGAGTCTTAGTATAGGCTCCCGCTTTTTTACCCTTTGGGTATTACGGAACCCTAAAAACGAATGTACCCTATACTGTACTGCTCTCTTAAGGCCAATCGCGGTATCACAAAAAATAAATATATATCGAGTTGTGTACCATCGTATAGCTTAAAACATTCTGCATCAGGTGATGACCTAAACTAATTATAAGGTAATAGTTTTAGAACGAATTGTTGGGAGCAATTGCCTACAAGTAGTAGACACTAGCGCACACATTTTGACAATTTATTCGAAATGTCAAAAAATTTGTTACCGCCATATTTGCCTTACTAGGACACTGTAGGTACTTAATTAATTAATTATTATGCTAATTTTATCATGAAGTAGGTATAGTTTATGGTGCGACAGTCTTATTTGTCAATAGCTTTATCTAAATCATTTCTGGACTTCCCTGTAGAAACTTTATTAACTGTAAATTATTTATTATTATCATTTTTACGTCAGTTTCAAGGGCAATAGTCGCGTGGCTGTATTACATACCCGTTATTGACACTTTATTGTTGAATAAACAATTACTAAAGGGCAGTTGAATTAAGCAATTATAATCTTTAAACCAATAGCATAAATGCCTTATGGAAGGAATAATTTTTAGGCGTAATAAACAATTACTTTAACAGTACCTACAAAGAACGAGTCATTTTGAGACAATACCTTTGAAATTAGTTTTTCTGCCGTTATTTCGGAGTTCGCTTGTATATCGGAGAAGCCATTCCGTGATGGACACAATAATAGATGCCAGTGTCCTTTAAGTTAATGTCGATCTTTGCTATAGTTTACATCTCATATGTTTTCATAAACACGGTGTGGCCTGTATTATAATAATTATAACAAGACAAGAACATTTAATAAATTTCTAGCAACCCGCCCCGGCTTCGCACGGGTGGAATGCTAATAAATTATGGACGTATTATATGCATGTACTTTTCTGAAACTTTTAATTTTCATTTACAACACAGGTCCAATAACAAATACCTAGATGTATCCATATCCACCTCAGATTTGGCGAATAAGCAAAGGCAGTAGCACAGATACCTTTTCAAACTGAACAACATTAATTTCAGCAACTTAAAAAATACACTTCAGATGACCATTATTTCAAACAAATTAAATTAAATTTTCTATGTAAGTAGGTATATAATTGCTACTTACATAGAAAATTTGTACGCCATCCAACATTGACATGACATTGCATTGACTGACACTAGCTATAACGCTACTAATATTTCGCAATACTTACTGTAATTTACTGATACAAGCTATTTTTCAAAAGGTGCTAAACAAGTGTTGTGAAGTTTGATGAGTAGAATTTATGTTTTAATTTGCTATGCCGCACTCGGAATACATAGGTATAACATGTAACTAATTCCGTCTCTATTATTTCGTCACAATATATATATAGTGAAGGGGTAGTGTAGAGGTTTTCATTTAAACCCTAGGGACTAAACCGACCACTTTACCCCCCCCTTTGCCAACTTAAATAACGTACTTACTTTTTGAGCAGAGTTGAAAATATTATTTGGATTTTAACTTTTGTGTTTTGTACACTTATGTCTTTATGGCCTTCACGAATAAACGGCTGAACAGGGTTTGGATATAGCATCATTTTACCCGACCACAGAGAAGCAGCAAACAGGTCTATGACTTTTCATCCACGTGGATGAAGTTGCATAAAGTCTATAATAAAAAATACTGAGCGATTGTATCGGCATAACATTACGTCAATAGCAGTTTTTATTTTTTTAAACTCAGCTTGGCCATGGCACAAGCCTCCACGCGCCAAAGCCGTAAAGCAATTAGAAAAATAATAAATAATAGGAATTCTCTACGGATCATAATACTGGGACAATATTTTCGGAAGGTCGTCGTCGTAATGGCCATTCGTACTAAAGGTTTTTTGAAGAAACGGTGTTTATGATGACGCTTTATTTTTTCCGTTTAGGTAGACAAGTTTTACTTAGCCAATATACCGTATCTGTGGAATGTCACCGAAAGTATTTTTAGGCAAACTGGAGCATATTTGACTTAGTTTTTCTTGAAGTAAGTTCCTGTAAAGTGCTCAAACAGTTGGTAACAATTTCAGCATGCCGATAGGGATCAGGTTCGGATGTCGAGTCCACGCCATTGTAATGCATCAACGTATACGTATGTGGACAGTATGTGTAATAAAGCTTTGTGTATGTAACCATTGGCTAAAATCAACGTTTCTAATGTCATCCATTTGCAATAATATCATTATAAATCGTAAAAAAACGTTTAAATAAAATCTGTTGAAATATATTATCTATGCGCTATAACAGTAAAGCAACTAAAACTAGCGGTGTATAAACTGCGGACCAATGTTGTACGGAAGGGCCAAAGTTACCCCGATTCATTGTACTTACTCGTTATGTGTTCTAATTACTATTCGCTGTATATATCCGTTATAAAATGGATGCGGTCTATGGATACTGCTAAATTCGGGTTATCGCAATTCCACGTAGAATTAGGGCCGTTTATGCCACACGGCACGAGTAGGTACTATGGTACCATAGGTTAGCCCTCCCTGGTATATCATTTTCAATTTAAATGTTTTACCGTAATATTTCAAAATCACAGTCGTAACTTCGTAACTACATCGCGTTGTTTTAGATTAGATACACCCAGTGCCCTGTTATCGTAACAATGCACCTGCTAATGCTTTGTGTGTTTACAAAACAGGGCAAATTAGTATTGGGTAAAAATAGCAAACAATTAATTATTGTCTCGGTTGGATTCTCAGTAAAACGTTTTTCTATTGCGTATTTGTTTGTGTCAACGCGTGGCGAATTTTGTACACTACAAAAATAGCTCAACTAGTTTGACTACTCGAGAAATAGCCAAATTAATTGTGCTTAGTAGTAACCAAAAAGATCCTAATTTGCCAAAACTTATTTTGGTTACTAGTTGCCCTCAGTTTGTCAGTCCTCCGATTTATGTAACTAGCAGCTAACATTTGGGTTACTGGCTATAACCAAAATAAATTTTAGAAAATTAACATAATTTTGGACTAAGCACAATTTGCCTATTTCTCAAGTAGTTAAACTGTTAAACTAGTTGAGCTATTTTTTTAAGTGTGGCTGAGAATATGCTAGATCCTTAGTCAGTTAATGTCTCTCTCTGGAGTCGGTCCCTCATGTCTGAGGATCGTGGTCAGCTTCAGGGTTGCATCTGGCGCGGATGATCTGCCTCCACCGGTTTCTGTCCAGCTTCAGTTCAGTTAATAGATATTTTTATATTACTTTAGTAACATCTCCAATTTAGCAATAGCTTTATAGCGCTCGTAATCGATATTTGTCGATTTTTGGTATTCGGATTCTTACTGCATTAATTGACATGCACATTTCGATACGAGACACGAGACACCAAAATAAGAGGAGAGTCGCTTCGCCAACGTAATCATCGAGCGACCAGCTATCGAAAAGTCAATGTTTTTTGCAACAATCGCCGACGTCACTGTCGCTCCCGCCTCGGACTTTATAGCCATTTCAATCACTGCCACTAAAACGCTGTTTAAAATCATCTGGTAAAGATGTAAAGGCCTATGATGATGATGATGAGGTATGGATGATTACTCGTCTTCACACAAACCAACCACCAACATATTCTCGGTTTGTACACATAAATAATACATATTAGGTATAAGGGATCTATCGCAATATTCCTTATTTATCTTCATAATTTGGGTGTGGTTGCACAAGCCGTGGTCTCAGATGTACTGGTGAATCAGCTGGTACTGTCAGCAAAATGTAGCACTACCCGACGAAATTTTCTAATAAAACGGATGGGTAGGAAGATCAATGTTCGAGTACCATCGATTTTTTACTAATTATTGTCACCGGTACGACACGCAACACTCACAAGTTGTGTTGTGAGTCACAACATCCGCGCACAGATTCGAAGATTAATCCTGCGGTTTAGACTTTTGAATCACTGGTGCAATAAATGAAAACCATCTTTTCTGTTGAAATTCTTTAGGTAGGTGTTTTTTGATTTCAATTGCTTCTCTTACCATCCGTGGATAAAAGTGCTTTTCCGTGGAAAGGATTTTTGGTTTATTTATGCAACTCGATCCAGTAATTCGTTCCAGATGTTAACAAGTGTTCCGCTATTGCAGATTTTTGTATTTAGCTCTATGTGTTCTTTCACCCTTTCCTGAACAATCCGTTTAATTAAAGCGAAGGAATATCGCAGTGGCGTTATTTTACATAATATGAACATGATAAAGGAAAATACAATGGTCATAATTATGTAAGTATATAAATATTTTTTAATCCCCAAAATATATGAAACTATCGTAAAATAAAGCGCACCGCCTAAGTTTTCCTTTGAGGTCTACAAATTACCAGCTCAAACCCGCACCAGCAGGGTGCAGAAAACAAACAAAAAACCCCGACAACGTTAACACGCGTTAAATGCACCAAATCACTATTTGTATAATTCGGACAAACAGGCAGACGGTCCGACAATTCCGACATTAACGTGGACACATTAACGCGAACAATGTCAACAATGAGAGACAATAAGTCGCTCGTGTCTCCTCTTTGTTGACTACGGAAAACCATTAAAAATTATAGGACGGTTCAGTTTTTGGTCGGTACTAGGAATTGAGAGATGTCGCGATTCGGATCGGGCAGGTGATTTTTTGTTTGGTTAAAAAGTGACAAGTTTTTTGACTTGGATATAGAAATGTGTTTCGTCTATGAATATGTCGTAGCTATTTTACATAGAAAACTACCGTGCAATTCAGACATGTTAAAATACATAAGCGGGTTAACTCACGTCGTAGTAGTCGAATATAGCTTGATATGTTTCGAATCGATACGCGATTCATTACAGGAGAGCCCAGAGAAATTACTTAGACTTCTACGACGTGAGTAAACCCATTTATGTATTTCATTATGTCCTAACTACTTTGAATAACGCTGCCGCTGCCGTTGTCGCGTAAGATTTAGCATCTACTTACATAAAAAAGTCAAAGTTGTACGAAAAGAAAAACGCAGCAAACGATTTATTTTTCGATCTTAGGAAACAGAGATATTGTTAAATCGAAGACTGCGGCTAAGCTCCGTGGAATTAAGTATTTAAATTAGGCCCAATTGGTCGTTGATCATAAACAATTAAACATGCGTCTTTTCTTCAGGATGTTTTGCGCACAGTGGAATAGAATCCTTAGCGTGCTAGTTCAAGTCACACTTGTCCGTTTGTATATAAAAGGTGCAGCTTTTATACAAAATCAGGTGCAATTTCAAAAGGAACGTTTAAAGCTAATGATATATAACCAATAAATACCCTACGATTCATTGCCCGAAAATCGACCTACCGTTTTTATAGCCTCCTTATATAATGCGTATCGTAAACCAAGTAAATTCAACCAGCTCCGTCCCAAACTAAAAAAAAACCGGCCAAGTGCGAGTCGGACTCGCACGCCGAGGGTTCCGTAGAAACACTTCCCATCTTAACTGGCCGGCTTAAGTTAAGTTTGCACCTGGTATGTATTGCGCCGCATACAAATGAGGTGCAAAGTTAACACAACCGATCACGTTTGTTGTCCCCACTTAACTAGCGGCATCTGTGAAAATTTCAACAGTCTAGCTATCACGGTTAATGAGATACAGTCTGGTGACAGGCGGACAGAGGGACAGCGGAGTCTTAGTAATAGGGTCCCGTTTTTCACCCTTTGGGTACCTACGGAACCCTAAAAATCATGTCCCTTTTCGCACAGTCGTTAACCCTTTGCGCTTTTTGTTAAATTTGTTTATATTGTTCGACACCAAATTATAGATTTACTGAAAAAAGTAGCTCCAACCGATTGACGTTTTATTGCAACTCGTAAAGTTAATTTATAGGTTTCTGAATTCATAGAACTGTGACTGTGAAACGTTTGGGTGGTTGCGGTTCTTTGGACGACTAAATAGTAAATACACTGCTATCTCACTTGTTGTGTACTGCATGAAAGAGTCAGATGGGATATTATTATAGTAGAGGATCCCGATATAAAACGACCTTCACCGAGATGTTTATTTGATGAAATGTATTTTATTTTAGTTCTTTAGTTTTAATTTGAATTTAATTGTCTATTTATATATTTTTTTTATATTTAATTTAATATGTCAATAAATATATTGCATATGGGTTGCCTAACAAATTTTAGTCCAGGGTATGTTTAGTTAAAAAAATTTTTGATACATTTCACTGGTTTGCTTATTAGATAAATTCATAATAAAATAATCTTTAATTTTATTTAATTTCAATTCAATAATCAGACCGTTGCAAAATGCTAGTAGGTATAGATTTACCTGTTTATACCTGGCTACCCGATAGCTGTTGTGACGGGAAAAGAATAGGCAACCTAACGTTTGCATATTCTATGGGCTTCATACTTTCGATTGGTATAGAATTTATCTAATATGAATCAAACCGGTGAAATGTTTAAAAAAAAATATTTTTACTCATTAATTAAACATACCCTGGACTAAAATTTGTTAGGCAACCCATATGCAATATATTTATTGACATATTAAATTAAATATAAAATACATTTCATCAAATAAACATCTCGGTGAAGGTCGTTTTATATCGGGATCTTAGACTATTAGTTGACCTGCAACTTTGTTGCATAACCATTTTAAACCCCCGACAAAAAAGAGGAGTGTTATAAGTTTAACATGTGTATCTGTGAATTTGTGTATCCGTGTGTCTGTCTGCGGCGTCGTAGCTCCCTAATGGACAGACCAATGTGAGTACGGTTTATTACTTAGCTATGATTGGTGTAAATAGGACCAGGATATGTTTAGTTTTAGTAGCTCATGATGACCTGCAGCTACATGTGTCGGCGGTGTTTTAATTTTTTTATTTAGGATTTAGCAACGGCTAACAGGAAGTTGTGGAGATCTGATCGAGTGGCCTTTGCCCAGTAGTGGACTCTAACGGGCTAACAAAAAAAAGTTCAAATCCATCCAGCAGTTTTGACGTTATGAGCGGACATCGATGTGCCGACGGATAGAAGCATTTTAATCAATATCCATACAAAACAATCATCGCGCTGTTTGGATTTTCCTGTAATCTTCACCACTATTTTATTCAAAATTTACATTCAATACAATTTTAGTTTAATAGTTTAATTATGCCGCCAATATGTTGTTTCCAATCAAATTATAATGATAGTTTCGGCAAACAAACTCAGGGCCCTAATAAGTAGGTACATCTCTCTGATATCTCGGACATATTTCCGTATACCTAGTAGGTTATTATTATTCGTATGGCATGTTATTTCAGATAGCAAAAGAAACAATACATTTAACTATAATGACAAATCCAATTTCAGTGACATCAGCCATTTTCTAGCCTCGTTGCTCAGGACGATCAGGTCCTCCATGGATCCGGCATGTTTTGTTAGAGGGCGCCTAGTAGGTATACCCGCGACTTCGCCAACCCAGTCGCGTTAAGTTTGCGCCTCATTCATAACTTCAAACTTGACTTGACCAGGTAATGCCGTTATACTATTTTATACATTAAAATGAAATGAATATTAAGGGACAATCATACACATGACAACCTGGTCCTAACTAAACTAAGCAAAGCTTGTACTCTGGTTACTAGACGACGATATACATAAATACATATACAGATAACAGCCATGACCCAAGAACTAGGGCTTGCATCCCGGAATTCCGGTATTTCGAAATTCCGGAATCTCGGATGATTTTTCCAATATTACAATTCCGGAATTGAGGACGCTCAACTCAATATCGAAAATTCCGGAATTGAAACGACATTATTTAATGTAGTTCCTGTCTAGGAACTACATGTGATGTTCCGTAAAACATCTCATATTACTGTCTAGTAATATGAGATGTTTTACGGATGGTAAGTTTGTTTAAGCTTAAATATTATATGTATTCACTTGTATCTTTAACGCTCTCAGAACGGTTAAAATTCTACTCTACAAGTGGGTACTTGAAGTATCTCTGTTTTGACTTGTGGCCCTATGGTGGACGGGTAGAGAATTTAATTAGGCATGAAGTTCACTATTTGTAAATATAGCATTAGCATTTGTTACAGTTAGCAGTGAGAACCATTTATAGTCGAAATGTTATACTGGTTATTTTGGTAAAACACTAAATTACAGATTATTCACCAGGAATGAGCCAAATTCAACGGTTTTAATTCACATCTGTCTAAGATCTTGCCACTATTTATCTACCCACTACATAGATATTTCAAAATCTCTCATAATTAAGGCTCCACTAAGCATTTTAGAGATATGTCTTTATTCATGATTGCGGCCTCGTGATGGAAATCCAAGGGCATTGTTGTTAATGATAGGAATGTAAGGAATCGGGAGTCACTACATTTTCAAGATAGTTATGTGCTCGGTAAAAACTTACGATAGTGATCAGCGGGGTATGAAATATCAAGGTATAATAAAAAAGTCATACATGACACAATGTCATAGGGTATCTCAAATAATTATACAATTAGGTCAATAAATCTTTCAACCAAAGACAGAATAAGAAAGCTGAAAAACTGAATCAAAACAACTGAAGGAAAAACTTTGATCTAAGAATCCATTGAATGAGGAGGTCCTTTTTAGATTCCCGTTGACTCCACGGAAGCTCAAAATACGTATTTTTGCCAGTGGGATGACTGATAACAAGCGACTTGTGTGGTACTGTGCAGATCACCAAGAGATGGACTAAGACATTGCTAAGCGAGCTTTAAATTACGACACTTTTGATGTGTACACTAAGTAAGATACTGGGGCGTTTGTGCGAACATCACTGTAGGAATGAGAACAAATGAATTGTACCTTAACCCCGACACCGATGGAGAATGACGCAATACAACCGTCTAAATATATTATTGGTCCTGCCGTCCTGCGAATACTTTGAAAAATGCTTATCATGTAAGACAAGATATCCAGACATTTCATAGACTATTTAGGGTGAAAATCTCTTGACATATAGAAAACCTCTAATCATCAATAGTACATCGATTTCCGCCTTCAATAATAAAAAAAATACTCGTTTTTTGTATTTTTGTATGTTTAGTCAATTCCGGAACCAGTTCCGGAATTCCGGAGTTGAGTGCCAATCTCGAAGTCAATTCCGGAATTGGAAAACCATCCGATATTGCAAGCCCTACCAAGAACAAAATATTCGAGTTCATCACACAAATATTTGCCCTTGCCGGGATTCGAATCCAGGACCGCCGGCTGAGTAGACAGTACTACAAACTGCGCTAACCGCGTCGTCAACTTCATGGAGCTTGAATCGTGAACATCGTGTTTTAATGACTGTTAAAGACGATATACCTGAGATTTTGCTTATTTGGCGATTTCTCAAAGCACACTCGAATTAGCGCCTCTACTATCGATCGTTAAAACTAATTTATACCACCATACAATTTAAGGTGACAACCACGCCGTATGTAATAAATGTTTTTATTGTACCATAGATAACGGAAGCATCCTTCGATAAAGTGCTTCAATAAAAGTGCATTGTAGTATATGCAATGTGTGTGTAGTAAATGCAACAGATGGCGTAAAGTAGCATAAAACGTAGAGTTTTTAAAAATATAAACAATCTAATATGTAGCTACCTATCGTAAGTTCGAATTTTAGTTTCCCATCTATAAGGTTTCATCAAAGTTTAATTTGTCCGAAAGCGATTTTTTTCCAAAACTGTTCATATTTCAGAATAATTATAAAATAAACCTAACTTAACATAACTGGTTCTTTAAACCGATGCCCATAAAACTCTGAAAATATTATGGGTTTCAGGAAAAAGAAACTACTTCCGGACATATAAAAATTTGTGAAACGTTACTGATGAGAAACAATGTTTCGGACTTGTCAAAGCCCTTCTAATACAAGTTTCATGCGTTTTTGGTGCTTCAACAAGTTTTAATAAAAAGGAGGTTCAGAAGCTCAAGCACATCCGCATTTGTTTTCCTCAGTAGGTACCTACTCAAGAATCGATGCGTTTGCTTAGTATCCATCAGTAGTAGTATTCCACCGATGGATGTCAGAAATTAGAGGCAATTATGATGATTGACCTTAGGTACTTTGGTACCTACCGTTGACATCCATTGACGAACTGAGGCGGGAGGCGGAACGAAAATTGATATTACCTCCGGCCCATTTTTACCAAAACTTGCAATTGCTGTCGCAACTATTCGCAACCGCGCACCATCCTTTGCGTTTGGAACTTTCCTCACCAGTGGAATATTTTTATGAAGTAAGTACCTACTTAATCGGCAAAGCAATAGATACCGCTTTATACCGCAATGACATAAATCAAATTATCCAGCAAATTTGCAGGTAATGGTCTAATGGAGTTTCCATGTAATACTCCTACCGATGACTGCTGCTTGATATGATAAGATTCGAAAATCACACCTGAAAGCAAACAATATCTACTTAAATCTACTATGAGTATAAACGGTCTCCTTTGTATTAATTTATCGATTGCTGTATAGGTTTTGTATCAGTGACCGCAGCTGTTACGATTGTATCGATTTGGCTTTCATTTTGCGTCTATATTATGTCAATAGCCAGCTTTTACCCGACTACGGCGAAGCAAAAGGAGGGTTATGATTTTGACCGGTGTTTGTCTATAAAATAAGTACCTACGCGATGCAAGTTCTATTATATTAAAGAAACGAATGAACATACCGTAATTATACTATGGCAGATCGAAGAAAATGGACTAAACGATTATATTGAAGAAAATAATGTATGCTTTGATCAGGATTCGAACCCATATCTTCACGGGTTTGCGGGTCAGACGGGTCAGCTACCAATTTTATTGTTCTAGTTTTACATATTACCCTGGCTCAGAAAATCCCACTTATGGTCTCGGGTGCCGTAAAACCTATTGCAAATGTAGACAATATTGCATACCCCCTTATAAAATCTTCCCCCATTCTGAAACATTATCGTCAAAGAGTGCCTCGCGCGTCACTTATTTTTTAGCCAAGCCCCATAAACATTCAAAATTTATAGCTTTTTCGGTGTCAAAGTGCACCCCAGCTTGAGCAACCCACTTCAAGTAGCATATTATCATTACCTACTACTTAAAATTCTACAACATGTGTCAAACGTCTCGCTATTATCCCGGTATCTACCAGACTCACTTATGACGAAGATAATAATGTCCCAAAACAGAAAAAGGGCATAACTTGAACAGAATTTGCTGACATATACTCCCTTTTGTGTATGGGATATAGAATGCACGCGTTTAGTTTTTAGAGGTGTGTTTGAGGGACACTTTTAAGAGCCACGCAGCAGCGTTATGTGAAGTTTCGCGATGGGGCAACTAGACAGACTGGAATATTTTGTAATTGGAAACGTGAGTTTTTTGAAATGTATTGTTATTATTTTCTATTTCACTTTATTATCTTATATTAGTCCCTTTAATTAAGACTGAAAAGGTAAATGTTTGAAAATTTTAAGGTAACGCAAACGATGTCATTTGAGAGTTAATTCATTTATTTAGAAAAAGTTAAAAAACCAAATGCATTTGTGACAATTAAGTTAGTACATATAATCAATCACGCCTTATTTTAATAAGTGTAAGAAAAACAAAATTTAAAGCGGAAATGGGTCGTTTAGGTACCTAGAGAAGCCAATTGAAATACAAAGTTATTGCAATGCAAAAGATCGCAGATAATAATGAAAATTTATTTTAATACAGATGGGTACCTTCTCCTCAGGCAATAGGGGAAAAGAGTAAAAAAGCACAAGTCTAGATTTTCCAACTTTTGAACATAGCTCTCAATTGGCATTATTAATGCAATTTACAAAAATCTAAATGAAAAATTATTCAAATTTCAAAACTTGAACTTTCTTAAGCTATTTGGGGAGGGAAAGGAATCAGTAATTGTTATCGAAAGTTATGTAGGCGTTCGTATTATCCTATTGACATTGTCAGACTTTTCAGTAACCGTTGTCAAACGTTGCCGAAACGTCAGGGAGGATAAAATAATAAATATAATAATATACGCGATACAATCCGTTTCAATTGTTTTATTTAAAAGTGTCACAGTCGCGGAAACTGAAGAATATAGTAAAATATAGCTATTTGAGCGAAAAATCAGCTACGTTAGCTCTACGTTAGTGACATAATGCCGTGATATGGTCGATAGTTGTCATTTAAACGTAAATACAGTGATATGTCAAAGAAGCGTTATGAAACGGCAAAGTTGCACCTTCTAGTAACTGTCATTATTACTTTTTCACAACAATAAAAAAATCAACACCAAGGGGAACAAATCGTATTTCCATAAAAAACTGATAGAATATATATTTGAGGAGTCCCTTTAATAAGTACCTCATGGATTTCGTCATCAGGTCTTCATCTACATTTTTCTGGAGACGCCTCCTCTCCAACAAAAAATCTTACAAAACGCTCTAATCAAAGGCATTGAAAATGTTATTTAGAAATATAACACATGATAAAGTTTGCTGTCCTCGCGCGTAAGGGGCCCGCTACCGCCTAAATTACATGTCCTTCCTAACATGGCTCAAACTGCAGCTTAATTCAATCCCAAGATTCTGTTGTTCCGTTTCTTGAATAGCGAGTTCAAAAAAGTTACCTACTGGGAGAGGATCCAAGTCAGCGAAAAAATTTGAATTTTTTACAAATTTTAGAAAATCTGAAAAGCTACCGAGCGATTTTGAGAACTCAAATTACTCTCACTTTGAAGCCCTCCAGGGACCCATTTTTTGATATTTGGCTCATCCGCGTAGCTCTCATATCTGCGAAACTACATACAAATGTCACAATTTTATAAATCGGGGCAAATTTTATAATACTAGCTAGGTACTTGATCAGAAATACATAAACGTTTTCGACATTAAAATAATTTACGATATCGGTTCATAGATAATGAATATGTAAAAAAACTCAGAACTCAGAAAAAAACCTTCTTTTGAAGTTGGTTGAAATTCAAAATAACAGCGCGTACTCAATGTTGTACATTGAGTACGCCGTTAGCGCTTTCACTTCAACCACTTCATTCCAGAGTCCTCCAAAAAGAGCCTGATAAGGATGTGAAAATGTTCACAGAATAGGTGTCTCTAGAGCGAGTGTATTTTTACCACTTCACTTGAGCAGAGATTAGTTTTTATTAGATACTAAAGACAGGATTGTGGTAAAAACGTTCTGTAAATTGTGAGAAGGTTATTATTTTTGAAGTGCTTTTCAAATTCTTAATAATCTTTGTTAAAATATTGAAAAATAAGGTAATGAAGAAATCATCATAATCATAATTTCAGCCATAGCACGTCCACTGCTGGACACAGGCCTCAGAAATAAACCTTCTTTTGAAGTTGGTTGAAATTCAAAATAACAGCGCGTACTCAATGTTGTACATTGAGTACGCCGTTAGCGCTTTCACTTCAACCACTTCATTCCAGAGTCCTCCAAAAAGAGCCTGATAAGGATGTGAAAATGTTCACAGAATAGGTGTCTCTAGAGCGAGTGTATTTTTACCACTTCACTTGAGCAGAGATTAGTTTTTATTAGATACTAAAGACAGGATTGTGGTAAAAACGTTCTGTAAATTGTGAGAAGGTTATTATTTTTGAAGTGCTTTTCAAATTCTTAATAATCTTTGTTAAAATATTGAAAAATAAGGTAATGAAGAAATCATCATAATCATAATTTCAGCCATAGCACGTCCACTGCTGGACACAGGCCTCTTCAATAAACTTCCACGGGCCGCATAGCAGCGACCCGCATCTAGCGAGTCCCCGCAATTGACGAAGAAATTGATTTATTAAATTAGGTGTTTGTTCCTTAAATTAACAGTGTCTTTTATTCAAAGCAAAATGTATGAGATCAATTATTATCATTTCTATCGTATAACGTTTGGGTTTCTGAGGTATCATCAGCCCAACGTCCACTACTGGACAAAAGCCTCCCCTTATAGGTCTTGAAATATCCGTATCCAACAACTTTTTGATATCTCCACAAGATCCTTGGTCCTCCTTATGGGAGGCCTACCTAAGTTACCACACAAGATCACTGTTAAAATAAACAAAAAATAATTTATAAGTATAGTAGAGTCCACTACATAGTTTCGTTTTGTAATGGAATCGTGCAGCTCTGACGAAATCGAACACATGCCACCTATCATCAGCCTATCTAATGCTCTAAAAGAAGCAAAATTCTCATCCAAACATAACCCCGCGATAATGGTAATGAGTAACAGAGGAACGGCAATCGGGGCTATTGCCGATAAGGGAGCCAGATGTAATGTCGATCACAGTCGCACAGCGGATTGCTACGCCCACTGATCCTGTGACACTGATATTGGTGTAATCGATACTGCGTGCGTACTGGGTATACATTGTAAACTGTATTAAAACTAGTGACTAATTACCCCGGGATTTTTGGTGCGCTAATGATTTGAGGCCTAGTGTTAAATCTGTCCCGGGGTATGCTAATTACTGATATATAAATATTTAAAAAAAATATTACCCCTAATCATTGGTACAAAAATTGTGGTGTACCCACATTAAATAATGAGACACTACATGTTTCATAAATTTATTATTATCCCTAGTTTACGCTCGTGTAGAAAAGCCGCCTGTTTTTAAAAAAAGGATGTTTTTTTCGGTTTTGGCCGGTGGCATACCTAACTTTATATTTATATTAATACAAAATTCATGTCGACCCGATAATCTGTTGTTGCCTTGCCTGCAACTGCAAGATAAATAATGCAAGAATCCAATAAACCAAAATTTACAAAATCGTATAAGATAAACATTAAATTGTTTTTATTCTGTTGTACTAGAATTCATCAACAGATGCTGATGCGCAGTATTTGATTGATTGATTACTACCAAAATTATATGCGGCAATATTAACATATAATCTTTTTAGATTTAGTTTTACTTTATTGTGTTTTAGCTAAGTTTTTTTTAAAGTATTTTGTTGTTGTCAAATTTAAATACCTATTCTGAAACTTTACAACACATGACTAGTCCCCAAACACCCGTTGCGCCGCTAATAGGAGCCGCATAACTAACAAATTTCATTTTTTGCGCCGTCCGTACAATTTCACGTGCTGTTTACACCGTGGGATCAACCCATCAAATTTGACATTTCGGTGAAATTTGTCGGTGCGATTTCACTACCGTGCGACAGCATCCACACGCGTCAAATTTCTTGCACATGTGGACTGCTTTTTGTCATAATTTGCGTGTGGTTCTCGTGAATTTCAGTTTTTTTTAAAGATGAGCCGATCATGAGCTACCGTGGTCCACTTGAAATAACCACGAAGCTACATGTGCTACAAATCAAAACTCTATTTCTTAAAACATGCTTGATTAGATAAGCAATTTTAAGACACCAGTTTTCAGTTTCACACATAAAAATACTTTTCTGTTTGTAACTAAAAAAAGTTACTTAAGTGAATCTGAAAATTACGATGTACTTTTTTCGATATGGTTCATCACTTTCCGTTTTAAAGCGTAAACTTTGTTTGTCCCATATGAATAGCATGAAGCCTAAAACTGTTAGTTAACGCTTGATTTACCGATCCAGTGTTTGTCCTTAGACGCCCCGCGTGGCTACAGTTACGAGGCTATTCAACCAATAATTACTATGGTAAACGTCTTTCTATAGCTTATTGATTCGGTCAAAACACGAAGGCACGCTTATGCCAGAGCCTTTGTCTAATCTCCACGGTGCATTCGACACCGCAGTATGTCCAAATTTCGGTTTCCATTTCTGGGAACAATATTCCGAGCATTTGTAAGTTGTCACGTCAAGGTCCGTTATACAAGTTTGATCCTCGAGCGTCGACAGTTAGCGTTTTTTCTAGCGACATTTATGAGAACCAATAAATATTTCAAAACTGGAGCAATTTATAAGAGCAGACTTCCATGGTAGTTAATAACTGTTACTTTCAACGAATAGGTTTTTTTCTGTAAACAGTGGGCGATGTTTTGTTTGTTGGGTAATAAAGTTTCGCTTTTAAATATTGAAACAATTGGGTTACAGTAGAAATGAGTCATTAATATAAATATTAAATATTAAGGGACAACCTAACACAAATCGACCTAGTAGGTACCAAACTAAGCAAAGCTTGTACTATGAGTACTAGACGACGATAAACATAGCATATAAACACAAATATAGATAACATCCATGACCCAGGAACGAACATCCGAGTTCATCACACTAATATTTGCCTCGGCCGGGATTCGAACCCTCCTGGGTTCCCGCCTGCTCAGTAGGCAGGTGCACTATAAACTGCGCCAACCGCGTCGTCAAAAAAAGTTATTGTTAGAGTTATTGATACAATTCTAGTCTAGAAGCACGTGCATTGAATCACAAAAATTGGTTCACAATACATTTTCTGCCATCATTCAATTCATTTAAGAATGATATGCATATTCACTTACTGTATTATACGTACCTACATCATTGTATTTATGTAAACAGTTTTAGTTGTATATATTCTCCTAACAATCAATCGTGCTACACTATAATCTTTTCATTATTAACTTCCCAAGCGTTAGAAATTCCTGAGTGAAAGTATTCCAACCCTTATTTTCCCTAAATGCCCACAAAATGGAGCGTTGCGAATGCCAGTATTCATCTAAATTTCACTTTTACATCCTAATTACCCTTTCCCCGACAATACGCCTTTCACGACCAGAAAATTTCAAATTTATGGTTACACTGTTTCGCGCAAGGGGTATACAAGAGTTACGGAACAATACTGCACAAACGGTTGTTCTCAATAAATGCAACTAACTCCTTCCTTTTGTCTCGTATAGCGGTCCTTTAGAACTATTGTTTTGACAATTATTTTGACGAAACGGTCAGTTACGGTAAGTAAAAGGGTAGAACGTTCGCGCTTAACAGTTATCCAACTAAAGGATAGCTGTATTCTGCTGCAAGGGATTTCAAACCATTCCTGTCTAGGAATAGAGTGAAACGTTGAATCGTGAATTTGGTTTATGACCTTGTGAGTTTACAATTACGTATATTTACATTTATTGCTAAACAGTTACGCGATTTTGTTTAATTGCATTTTAAAGCCTTTTCGCGAACCCTTTGGCTATAAACCTTTGCTTAAACCCGTTAGGTTTCTATAGTTTGCTTTTTGTTTGGTAAAAAACATTGAGGTTTTAATGGAGGACAATTTGGCATTGCGAAAGGGGTTTGCAAGCAAAACGACATTAAGTATTATTGTTTATTCGTTTTTAGAGTTTTTATTTTAAAGATAACACCACCTTTTGTTTTCTTTCAAAGATACATAGCATAAAAAACGCAAAATGGCATTTTAAGAATTGCCAATAATGTCAACTTTTGAATCTATGAATTTGAAATAGTATTTTTTTATTATTTTTTTCTTTATTGAAGTATGTAACAACTTAAGTATACACAGTGGCTTAACTGTTTGTACTGTTTGTTTGTTTGTTTGTTTGCAGGTACGAGTCTCTACACAATAAAATAATTAAAACTTTTGCTAAACACTTGAGTGACACTTTGTCATATTTCGTCATATATCGTGTATTCAATGATTATCAACATTCGTGTATGTTATTATACTACTACTTATTATGCTACTGATAACATTCGGACTCCGGTTTTGCCCAGACAAAAACGGGTGGAAAACCCAGATATACTTACAGACGAATAATAATATACTTAGTAGATGGCACTGAGGTTGAGCCTTGCACTTTATTCTGTTTCTTTATTTTCGCATTAGGCTAGACAAATACCCTCTTTTATTATTGTTGTAATAACTTACAGCTAATTTTAATATACATATTATATCCAAATATATAACAAAAAAAAGGTTACATTCACATATGGGAACTTTACATAAACATGTTACTATGACAGATAAAAATGTGTTTTTTTTTATTTACGAAGCTGTAAAATTTCCGAAACGCCAGGAACTTAAATTAATTAACATACACGATGTAGGTATTCGTTTAAATTGTTTTATTTACACTACATGCATAAGTTTAAAATATCAATAAAAATATCAAACTGGTATCTATTGCACCTAGTTCAAATCTTGATTTAGTAATGCTATCAAAACCCCATTAAGTCACTTTGTTAATTTTAAATTAAAAATGCTTAATTTAAGGAATTCCTATAGGTCTTAATCGATTTGGATTCATATTATCTGAAAAAGAAAAAGTTTAATATAGATAAGTTAAATTGAACCAAAATAAAACCTGCGGGCCTATGATGGTTGCTTTTATCACGCGATAAATAAGTGACAAAGCATCCGTCGCGTTTTGACAAGATTCGAGTGTAACAGATGCTTTGTCACTATTTATCACGTGATCAATGTTCATTTCTAGAACCACTTAGTATACTTACTTTTAAACCGACTTCCAAAAAATAGAGGAGGTTCTACGTTTCACTGTACGTATTTTTTTAATCAAATTATTCATATTAAATGAACCATACAGTCATATACTAACGTACAGATGTCACTTAACAGGTATCCATATTTTACTGATTTTAATGACTATAAATAGTGGTAAATAGAGTGTATTGAATCATTGCAGTTTCGTAAGAAAATAATACCTATACATATACCGTTAAATACCTTACACATAATGACAAACGAAAAAAAACCCCTCTAACAACTTATTCATAAAACCTTTCTCGATAAGTGAAGCTATACAGAATGACTACAGCAGGAGCGGGTTCAAACACCCGTTTTATTAGACCTAGTTTTACAGTTCATTTATTCAACTGTTCCCATGGTAAGTGTAACGGTCATCAATATAACAAAACAAACGGGAACATTTGTCGGCATTTTCAAAGGTTTGGGTAACGGAAAGAAAGTAGCCGGTTATAAAAATCTTTCGAAAGTACCATAAAATGCTACCTTGGACCGCTCGGCTAACAGTACCGAAGGATGTTTGGACATGTGCAAGATATTGCCTGAACAAACAAAATGTAATAAAATGCAGAAGTAGCACTCATTTAACAATGGGATGCGCGTGTTGAAATAGATGGTGAAAATTTCGCTTAAATTATTGTTTTACTGTAAGGCAAATTTAAGGAAGATTGAAGGAAGGAGAAAGAGATGAAGGCCATGGACATGGACCAAGTAAAAGAAAAGGCGAACGTTGTGTCGCACCAGGCTCTTAAGGAGAATGCTTAAGAACGAGATGCATGCATGGAAATTGCTCCACCGATAAGAGCCTAATAGCTTTTAAAATCATGCTGATGATGATATAAGTAGCTGTCAATTTTCTTTGCATACTCCGTATGTTTTAAGTCTTACAGCATCGTCATGATAAGAATGTCGTTCATTCATCGTACATTAAGTGCAATCGAATTAATGGTCATATTTCAATAAGCTAGATCTGTGATAAAAATAATTTATCTATTATTCAATGAATTACAAAGCCCGTGTTTTGTTTGATGTTTGGATGTAGAGTAACATTACTCGGCAGGTACTAAATACGCATATTCCGGAGTGATGTTAATAGTTAATACAGCACATATACCATTTCGCACATATACCTATCGCATTTCCGTGGCATATCAGTGTCAGGCACAAATTAAACAAATATTTATTTATTGTCTCACTAACAGAGAATAGCAATGCTAGAACCCTAATTCGCTTTTGCCGTCGACATATGGCCAATATGGCCATCTAAACGATGTATCAGCAAAATCACGGACTCATAGTGATGAGAGAGAGCAATACGGCTGGTAAATTTGTTTTTTCTTCTCCATTTGAACTGCATTATTAAGTCGACAGTTAAGGGTAAATAGAACACATTGCTTAGAGATGTCACCGAAACAATGTGAACATCGTCAGTCTATAATCTTTATCCAGTGAAATTATAAACTAACCTAACCAAACCTATCGGTCAGTTTACAATATTATTAATTAGTTCATAAACCAATATTGTGGTGTCAGAGAAGTCAAATTTTTATTAGTACATTTACTTATCGTTGTTATTGAAAACTCGATTCTATAACTTCGAAAAAGTTGTACACAAACATTTAAAAACTCTCAACAAACTGGCCCAGATTATTATAATTTTTAAAAGATCCCGTTACTTAGTAATTTTCGTATTTATTCTAGCGGGTCCAAAGAGAAAGCTATTTCAAAGTCAGCTAGGCAATTACCGGCATAACTTTTTATCACAATTTCTCCCACCCTAAAACCTTTTGCGCAATAATGCCATTTCTCTTACTTTACCTACATTTGCTGGTGCAATAAATGTGAAAATGTTTTATGCAATGCTTTTTGCGAACGCGTCCATAAAGCTGAATATTTTGGATTTTTTGTTTCTATCGCTACACGTTTCCTTCTTAAGAACGCCGCTAATGTGTTGCAGCTACAGATCCTTACAATTCGGAAGTTTACAATGTTACGTCCACAGTAGGACCAAATTGCTTTATTGTAGGGAAAAATGGATGTTTACGATCCCTCTTTGTTCTTGCAACTTAGCCCATTTTAAGTAACTTCTAAGGATGCCGATCCGATCTGTAGGCACGCTCCATTGTCTTTTTTGTATCCTCGTTTTAGTTACGCAAAAAGGTTGGGAATTATGCAAATTTCGTCTATGGGGATTTAGATTTTCTTAATTAGTTGTTAGTCCTTCATCCCATTATTATTTCTTGCAGAAGGAAAAGGTTACCTGTTTAAAAAATACCTCCCACATTTTCGCAAATGTGTCCATTGCAACCCTGACACAGGTCAGTTGTTATTTTATCACTTTAAATTACGGACTGTTGAGTTTATTTCGGTGTTTCTTCTCAACAATTGCCTCCTCTTGTGAAATGCAGGTATATTCAAACATGTAAAAGTAATGGTTGTGGCCTACTTACAGAATAAAGTTCATTATTTCATTATTATTTCAAATACCTGTTTAGCAGGCAAATATTAATGTCTAAAACTACACGCTATAGAATTATGTTTATCTTTACATAGAATCTTGCTCACCCTAAGATTGTCCCCATTGAGGTTCTATACTTAGGGTATAATGTGACTAATTTGTTGTTCAAACAGGGGATCCTCTGTACACAAACATCATTCAAACAATACTACCAAAAGTGTCCTTTTGTCGTTTTGAAAATTATGATAAAGTCTTATGTTCTGGTGATACTGGTGACAATTGCTTGTCCTTTACTAATCTAGCTGCACAAATGGTAACAGATTTGAAACTCCAGGGTATTTATTTGACACGTACCGAAGGCTGCCTTATTGTCACCGAAACGAACTAGAAATTACTGTTGTATCGTGTCGTGATTTTAGCTTTATGTATCGGATTAGTTTTATGGTCATCTGTAGTGGCCATTCAATATTTAGCAAATTACGAGGGTTGCAATTATGATTATAAATTTAAAACGCTTTATTGTAAAATTGAATAAGGATCAAATGGTAGCAGATCCATGCGATCGACTTTGCTTAGAAAAAAATAAATAACAAATACATCCACCAACATGCATCAGAGAAGAAATATCTATAACTACAACTCTTAAAGAAAATAACGAAAGAATAACGGACAAACCATTATATGTAACTAGCGACCCGCCCCGGCTTCGCACGGGCGCAATACTGATACAAAATACACTATGCATGTATTATACATAAACCTTCCTCTTGAATCACACTCTCTAATAAAAAAATCGCATCAGAATCCGTAGCGTAGTTCTAAAGATCTAAAAATACACAGGGACAGGCATACAACAGGAAGCGACTTTGTTTTAGACTATGTAGTGAAGAAATCAAAACCTGTTCCAATCTTGCTTATGGTCCGACTCGAAGTCGAAAGTTGGCACTTGCGAAGAAAGCTTTGAGCAAGAGTCGCCTAACTCAACTGCTGCCTTTTCTTGCTATCTTTCCTTCTTCATTGAATATGTGAACTGAACTAATGTTTCGCTGCTTCGTCATCATCATACACCGGGATTTTCGATGCACAAATGATTTAATATTAGGCGTCGAATCATTCGTGCACTAAAAACACCGGGATTTGATAATCATTTACCATCCTGTGAAAACTATAGTACCGTACGATAAAAAACCGTACCTAATCAATAGTTTGCCAGAGGAAATAAGACGAGAGCCAAAATACTTTATTTACACTACCGTAATACCTGCCTATATATGTACCTAAAATAACAAATATACTCATGTACCTAAAATAGAGATCTAAAGAGATTCCACAGTCAAACCAGCCACTGGTTTTGTGGGAAATTGTTTTATCCGTAATAAAAGATAATAAAGTATATAAATAAAGAAGAAATAATAAATAACCGGGGTCAGCTCTTGGTCAGTTTTACCAAAATAAAAACCAAATAAAATCTTTTTAGCATTTCGAGTGCAAATTATTGTTCATTCTTGTTTCTGCACCACTAAACATTCGTTACGTTACCATTTCTCTGTCTGAATGTAGGTAAGTATTACACAAAGTACCTTGTGATTGTCGTTAAATTGAAAACGAAATCTGTATCAAGTATGCATTGCATGAGTGGCTTAAGTGCGAAATGATGTATATTTGTACTGATGCAAATATTAGATTTATCTACAAAGTATTTAAGTTCAATTTTGTTTGCTACATGCCGAACATTCGTGTTTACTGAGCGATTATCGATGTTATTGAATCTCTTTGCAAAAAATAAAACGTTGTGTGGTCTACGTATGTGGGTAGCATCGATTACACAGGAATCGAAATTGCATGAAATTGCGTCACTTTAAAATGCAAACCCAGAAAGTCGTAAACGTAAAAATACGGGTCTTATTTAAGGCTTTTTGTAATTGATGGCATGGGATAATAGTTGTTGTGTTAACTGCGGCTTTGAAGTGACGAATGCATTGAAGAATAGTGTCGCTCCCACTTCTTAGGTCAATCGAGTGTGAATCTTAAGCTTGGATTTAAAAGACCCTTTAAATCTTAAGAATTGCATGGAATGACATTGATCGCGTACTGATAGTAAAGTAGCGGCATTGACATCTGCACATTTTTGTGTCTACCTACCTACTTGATTTATATTAATTTCCTTCACATTTTCGAATTCCAACTTGATAATTAACGTCATACTCATACTCACTATCACTACATAATATTATAATCAATAAACAACTTGATATCTTCAATTTAATTATTCTAATTACTTGAAAACCGTTTTTGATTGTGACCTTTTTATTGAAAGTAAGTACTTATGTAAGGGAAGGGAAACTAAATCTGAAGTCAAGTTATGAAGTGAAGTAAGACTAGAGATATAAATAAATATTGTAGAAATTGATCGAAGCAATTTTTTTACAGCAAATATGACCGAATTGGAAAAGCAGCATTTGGTATAACAATATCACTTTGATGCAATATGCGAAACAATATGCAAAATATGAAATAAATAAAATAATATGCAACTAAACCGTCTCAGCAATATGCTATTTTTACCTTATCTTACGGAAACGAATTTTGGCGCACGTGTTTCTGAAAGTATACTTTAAGCATCGGCAAATGTATCGTTAACGACCAGTGATTGCTTATCTCAATGTTCTGTGCCTTTTTTAGCACCAGGCTGTTAGGCGTGTGTTAAACATATTTTTGACACACTGTACTTTCCAAAACTGCGCAAATCGTCTTGGGTGGTCCTTAAGTGGCGTCATCGCAAACCAACCTTGGTTTGTTTGTTTTATCCTCAAATAACAAATATACCGAAACTGAACCTAATTCTACAGAAATAAAGTTAAAAATTATATTCGTGTTCATATTTTTGTTTTACGGGTGTAACCAAATATTTAGTTTTGACTGTCTTTATGAATGAAAATTTCCAACCCTTAAGTTCGGTAGAAAAAACAACACAGAAACCATGATGCATCACAGTATCACTTTCGACAGCTGACCATACGAATTCTTCTTTTTTCTAAACTTGTGCAATATTAACACCTATCTAAACGAACATTATTTTCAAAACCATGTCCTTTGAGAGGAATTGAAACAGGAATACCAATCAGTAACTATTACCTGAAGCTAAGAGTCACAACAAGCATCATGATGATGATACATCCATTGTGAGACTTAATTTTATAATTGATTTGATAGATTATTTAACCAAAATATTTAATCTGTTAAGTGTATCAAAGTTACCACGATTCCGATGGCGTACGACTACAGCAGCTGAATATTTTCTGGTAGCATATCCTTGAGTCTCGGTCTTAACCTTGTTATTTCAGGCAGATTTAATTCTCATAGTGCTCGAATAACTGTGCAAGATATGGTACACTAACAGACGTCAGTGAAATCTTTATTAGTACTTGTCTGATATCGCAAAAGCACTTCTGCTATAACGCGCTGATTATGCGGCGGTACCGTTGCGCTACATTAGAACACCGCCGCATTAGCTGGTCAGGTTGTGGTACAAGTTAATAGTGAATAATTAATTTATATGCTTCTCCGGTTTCCAGGTGTAACCGGTCTGCCAAAAAAAAAACTTATAAAAATATAAGGAACAAGATAAGTGGACACCTGATGCGATATGGTGCTTTATTTCTGGTCATTCTTGAAGGAACAGTTAACAGAAGAAAAGGCTTAGCATGATCAAGATTTTTTAATTATGTATAGCAGAAAGTAACAGGAAACCTTAGGAAGCAAGATTTTTTAATTAAGTACCTAAACCCGAAAGTAAGAAGCAAGAGTGTCGATTACTCCACCGACACGACACGACACAAAATCTAATCATGTTTAATAGTATGTAAGTAGGTACTTGATAGAGGATTACGTATGAGGTGCGGAGTAAAGCAGTTCCTCAACGAAGTATACAAGTGTAGGTACCAACAGCAAGGAAATTATGAGTTATAGTAAAATGCGCGATCAATTTGCGATTGTAATGGATGCCGATAATAATATATCTCTACCAAAAACAAATTCCACTGCTGCATTGCTCAATATTTGATCGTTCTTTGAGTTTTTTCTCAATGTTTAGTCTCCTATTATTTCGTTTGCCGTAAACATTTAAAGCCCACATCGATGTTGGTAAGTTTTATAAATAAGTACAGGAAAGTATCTAAATGCAAAATAAAAAAAATGAGAAAATTTTATTTGACCTCGATTTTTAAAATAATACCGATTATCGACTACACATTTCAATATTGTTTTTACAAATAAGTAATTGTTTATTAGTGCTACTTCTGAAAAATCTCATTTCCGATATTTGTTTACCTAAATTTTATACAGGATATTGATTCAATCAGGTTGACTAACACAATAATCGCTCATATCTTGTGACTTACTTTAATTATGGTTGATAGACGCTGTGATAACACTGTCACAATAGACTTGTCAGGGCTGTTATTTTTATTGAGGTCTTTAATGTGTTAATACCCGTGGAGGCTACAGCAATTGTGATATACATAGCTGATATTAGCTTGTATATCTATTATATGCAACATTGTGTACTTTAGGGTAATCCTATGACATTGTATGAATAATTTGTCTTACCAAATAAAATCGTAAGTTCGTAACACTATCAAATTTAGACTAAGAAATAATATCCTGTATCTACCTACTTACTTTTAAGATAAAATTGTAAAAAAACCATCTGATATGTATCAGTCTGTATCAGTGGTGTGACGTCAATGAACTCCCAAGGCAAGCTGGAGTTGACAGAATTGGTTAACTTAAACTCTCAGAGCGATTAGAAACGGGTGCTCAAACGTTCTAAATTGGGCACGGCAGTGGGAATCGGGTTCAATATGGACGCCACTAGTCTGTTTACTTATCCATTTCTTTTTTTCAACATGGACATTCGTAAAACCGTTTTTTTTTTCTTGTTACCTAATGCTGCTTCCCCAAATGCCAAGTTGCTACAGCTATGACACTACTGTAAATGTAAATCCTACTGGCAGTGAGTTCATATTTATCTTCTCTGCAACCAGAAGTTTCCACAACAATTAATGATTTCCAATTATCATTATACATTAATAACGAATTTATGTAGATCACTATCAACATCGGCGACATCAAAAGCGTTTCGCAAACGACATTATCGCTGTTTCACGCCTGCTACTGTAATGTGTCGGTCTTTTACATCTTCCTTATCAATTGTCGGCACACTTTGATCTGTTATCAAATACTTTGAAATCATATCTTTGACTACCTGATTATTGTGCACCTTTATATACAAAGGATAATGTTTTGATAATATCACATGTGTGTGTGTTATCGTGAATCATTCTGGTAATACGATAAATTGCCGGTAGTAAATAGTAGGTGAAATATTTGGTAATTATAGCACCGGGCATAATGTAAACAGTTCGGGTGGATTGTGAATCATCAAGTTTGTGAAGGTTTCTTCAGCGTGCATATTTCCTTTAGCGACTGTCACGTGTCGGACAGAGGAATCATCGAACAGCTGAACTGTTACCATGAGTTTACAGAAACCGTCCTCGCTAGCGACTGAGTAAACGATTTTTATGGAGAATTGTAATACAAAGTAAACGCTAGGGGCGCTGTACTATTTCTAAATACTAACTGTTTACGCTGTCGCTAGCGAATACGGTCACATTAACTCATGGTAAGGGTACTGGAACGTTTAAAATTTGAGTAATAAGTTTGTACAACGCGTCTTTTCTGAAATAAATATATGTGGTGTTTTTATACCGAATAACAAAACAGCACCATATGCTTAGTTTATTGGATCACGGTATCAATTATACACTTCATAGCACGTATTTGAATACGACTCCTATGATTATGTTCCCACGTGTTGTTTATAAATACTGTTGAAATATTAGACATCATAACATAATAATTAATATTTTTTAAGTGGTAACAAAATTGATATAGGTGATTTAGGTTACGGTTGCACCGAAACTTCTTCTTAGGTTAAGATGATGTGTTTCTTTTATCCTTCATTAGGGACATAGGGCTCGCAGAAAGAATCTTCCAATTGTTATGGTTGTGGGCGGCATCTTCCAGCTGAGACCAGACTAAGCAGCCTTCTTCCCAACTGAGCAGCTTCACGTAGTTTGCGAGCACTCCGCCCATATCTTGCTATTTACCCTTAAGAATAGACCTTTTTTTCCACCACTTGTCTTGTCCAGTTCCCTAAGCGCATATCCAATCCAACCGCATTTTGTCAGAGGATTTCTTCGTAGATGGGCTTTTGTTCCATCATTTTCCACAGTCTTGCATTCGATATAATATTTATAGTTGGTGGCCCGTAACTGAGAATGCGCTGCAAACATTTGTTTGCCAACACTTATCTTATACCCGACTGGTGGTGTTATTTTTGACGAGCCATGTCTCGCATTAGGTACAGAATTAACGTTGGAATTGAAGATGCTGATTTTGATTCGCTGGTTTATTACAGTAGACGTCCAGACAAGCTTGAGTTAAGATATTTTTTACTGCTTAGGTTAAGATATTTTTCACTGTTTACCAAATTCGAAGCTTTCGTTCATTCGGTGGAAAGTTATCGGTATAAAGTAGGAGGAGGCACACAATGTCCGAGTTTCTGGAAGTGAGACTAACTAGACCTGATACAGTTCAAGTCACGTTGAAAAAATCTAGCCCATCGGCGCCATGCGATGCCCTTCCGAGCTTTGCCTAAGAAATATATAACCTAGGGGTGAAGAAGGGTGAAGGAAGATGGCGATTAGAGGTGTGCAAGTTTCGAGATATTTTGAGAAGGTACAAATCACAAGTCCAATACTGTTTTTTAGGGTTTCATACCCAAAGGGTAAAAAACGGGACCCTATTACTAAGACTCCGCTCTCAGGAACCGTAAGAGTTGAAATTTTCACAGATGATGTTTTTCTGTGGCCGCTATAACAAAACATACTAAAAAGAGAATAAAATAAATAATTAAGTGGGCCTCCCATACAACAAACATGATCGGTTGCGTTAACTCTGCACCTCATTTGTAAGCAGCGCCATACGTACCAGGTGCAAACTTAACGCGGCTAGTTAAGATGGGAAGTGTTTGTACGGAACCCTCGGTGCGTGAGTCCGACTCGCACTTGGCCGGTTTTTTATGTCATACATTGCTGTCACTCACAATATTCATGCATACATTAATTTAATTAAATGATACTATCGACTGTACCTACCTACTTATATAATTATTTTTATTTCATGATTCTCGGTGCCTTGGAAGTAGGCAGTAAATGGTTTTTACACGTATCTGCAATCCTGCACTTTGTTGTATGCGACTTCGCGGAAGCAATGCCTTATTTACAACATCAATTTATCCATTTATGATTTTATAGATGATCAATAGGTTTGCGGCATTATTTACATACGTATATTTGGGGATTTCCTCCTTCATTTTAGAGAACTAGAACGATAATATGATTGGGCACTGCAATTTAGATCTACTTTGCCTCAATGCTAATACTAATTGACCGAGCGATCCGAAAACTGAGCTAGACCCAAAATTCATTCGTATGTCCAGCTTATCGGCAGTTCTCGCCTAGAGGTCGCATTTCTCAACCGATTCTCATGAAATTTTGTTAGTAGGTTAGTTTTTTTGGCGATTCAGTTTATTTAAACTTTTTAAAACTACGGAGATATTTGGTGAAAACGTAAAAGGCTATTTAGAAAACAAACTCGCGCATTCTTCAGCTCACGGAACCACTAGTTTTTCGTTGTGTAATCGTACCAACGGAAACAATAATTTTGTCAATTGATTCGTTATAGGACATCACGTAACAAGGGTGGTAACCGAGGAATTATAAACGAGTGTCTATTAGAAGCTTTTATGACACGAGTTTGGAATTCCTTTACGCCAGAGTCACGTACGACGTTTTTCATCACACTTTGGAGGAAATAAAACAAAAGTAATAAATAGTAGCCAATACCATAATTACTTACCGCCCTAGGGCGTAATATACGACTTAAGGCCTGGTTTTCTAGTATGTAAACCCTTAAAGTGAGATAAAAATTACTTACCGCCCTAGAGCGTAATACACGACTTACCGCCCGCTTTTCTAGAATGTAAACCCTTGTTTACGAGGAAGTGTGATGAAAAATAATTAACATTTATCCCTAATTTCGAAGCGTAATTATTTCACCTATTTGTCTGATTGAATTGATATCAGAAATTGGATAATAAATTATTGGTGATAATCTAATGTGAGACAATTTTTTTGTGTCATTGGTGATCATTCTGTATTATTGGTAGCTAGGTACCTTAAACGAGCAGACATTTTTCGTTTAGTTAAAACACTGGACTTTAGAGTTAAACCGCGATTATTAAATTTTCTCTGTCCTTCACGCCTAAACGAAATACACAGTGTATTTCGCATTCAAAATAATACTAATACTAAGTAAGTTACGGTATATTATTCCAAAAATGCATGTCTACTGAAAGATGCAATTGTTACTGGGGATATCCAAGTGGAATAATTACTTATTTATAAGGAAATGCTTCACCGCAAGCATTTGCATGTAATGTCATATCACTTTTATAACAAATTTTGTTACTTTTAGAATGCTTGAGGTGAGAAAGCTCCCTGAGAAACAACAGATGCCGAACTAAAAATCACGTGGCTTGAGTAGTTGTAGGTCGATTCGACATTAGTCGCTGATTGTCAATTGAAGACCTTGCAAGTATATTTCTACTTTAGCGATAGGCGCTCGACCTGTATCCTCTGTACCTGTCGGAGTAATATATTCTACTTAGACATAGGCATAAAATTACAAATGGTAAGCCCATATTGCTAAAGTATGTACCACTAAACAAAAGACAGAAGCGAAGTGGGTAATATGGCTAATTTCACCAATAGTATCTCCTTTAAAATATCAGTCGATGCAGGTCAGAATAAAGGATATGGATTGTGCCTGTTGTGGTTTACATCATTGGTCGCTGATTTGTTGTTGTATAGTAACTCACTAACTTGTAAATTTTCCTTTCGCGTGTCTTTTAAAACAATAATGTAAATACAAGTTATAATGGATACAGTCACCGTTAAATTGTGAACACCGTCAGTTTATAATTTATCTAGTGAGATTATAATCTAACCTAGTTATTCTAACCTATCCATCAGTTTATAATCTCGATTCTCACTAGTCAATTTATAAACTGACGGTGGTCACAATCGCTAATAATTAATATCCGATATGATGCCGTGTTAAAGCCAAAGTACCTACTTAATGAGGCATGTAAATTTTCCATCGTAAAGGTTAGGTATGTTTGTTGCCATTTCGACACCGGGTCTTGGTTCATATTTCTCAGTAGGCAATGTGGTAATTTTACCATAGGTTATTGTTTTTGTTGCCTTATTATCACCCAAAAAAAAATTTCCACTATAAGATAACACAAAGGTCACGCCAAACTCCGACACCTTTCTTCAAAATAACCATAATAATGACTTCGTGTGGTGAAAAGCTGAAGCGGTCAGTTCACGGAAAGGGTGCATAGTTCATCACAAAACCTTTTTGTTATCACCAGTAGACCCACACACATTAGGATTAGGATTAGGATCAATGGGTCATTGTTCTTTCATTTCCTTATCAGCGATTTCAGGTATGGCGAGTCGGCGGAGCCAAAGACTCACAGTGGCAACTAAGGCGTTGTAATACTATTTTGTTCCATTGTAAACAATCAGTATGTTTACAACCTGAGTCGGCATTCCATTGTTTTTGAGTCGGCCTGTTTTAAGTTGGAGGAAATTGGACCGATCTGGCGTCACAATTTGTTTACACAGAGGTTTACCTGTTCTTAAAGGTTGAGAAGCAAACTTTGACTTGTCGAATGGTAATTTTTAAACCGTGGGCTAATTTGACGTTTCTTATGACATCTGTTCGAAATATCATCGCTATATTTTACCGATATAAATACTCTATTGGAAGACACTGCTATGATTGTTTCTTTCTCAAGTTGTGTTAAGCATAGTTTTAGGTGAGAATGACGAATGTGAGAAATATATCATCTAACTTCACCATATTTCCCCTCCTTCAAAATATCCATTTGTCTTTTGGAAAAAATCGATATTTAACACTTTCACGGAGTACGTCGAGAGGCGTAAATGAACACCCTCGTGATACGGCACCACGTCTGCGAACGGCGACGTTTATCTTCCCAAAACTAGCACTCCGTCTAGACGTACCACACCTAAAGTGTTTAATATGAAGTGCCGCAGCGGCATACAATTTTCAATTTACAAAAAGGTCCTGTGTCCGTGAACGTACCTTTGTATTTTTACAATCACTACATAGTATAAAACAAAGTCGCTTCCAGCTGTCTGTCTGTCCCTATGTATACTTAGATCTTTAAAACTACGCAACGGATTTAATAGAGAGAGTAATTCAAGAGGAAGGTTTATATGTTTATAGTAGAGAAACACTGATAATTTTAGAGGTTTCTTATTGCACCCGTGCGAAGCCGGGGCGGGTCGCTAGTGTATACACCTCAGGCCAAAAGTATGGAAACAAAGTTTATTCTTTGAATATTTAAAGTTTCCAATTCCAATAATTATTCCTTGTTGAAAATATAAAAAAATAGAACATCCACTATTAAAACATCGGCATAGGTATTGCAAAAATATAATATATACTTACCTAACTCCGGGACAAAGTGCATATCGTCATTTTTTTATTGCCTTTCTACAAAATGTTGCACTGGCAATTTTCATAAGCAGAATTTGCGTTATTTTTTAATTTATTCCGCAAGGAAATCACAGGTTTGTTTGTTGTTGTATTATAAGCTTGTTTTCATACGTTTGGTCTGGGGTGTGTATATTATTATGGCCATGATGAGGCCGAGACATTGCAATATTCTGAGAGTTGAAGTTTTTGTAGTGTATTTCATTCGTATATTCAATTCGTCAAAATAATGAATTTAAGTCTACATATGTCCCTTATTGTGTTGAAGATTAGTCATATCTAAGGGAAATCAAAGAGTAAAGAGAGAGTAGAGTAGGGATAAGGTTATTAAGAAATTAAAACGTCACAGATAATAAACAGGTGAAGCGGAGAGGATCACAGCAGACTAAACTTAATCCTTTAGGCCAGACGTCGTATTACACAATGTTGTTTAAAGTTTCATGTTTACTTACATTATGTAGATACAAGTCTGGATTTTCTTTATCGAAGAGGCCGAAGTCCGAGTGAAAATCCAAAAAATCATTATGTTCCATATTTTATAAAGCAGTTGCGTTTTACATAAAAGGTGAACGTGAACTTTTTTTTGTATATTTATTTTGTAGGCTTATCTTTTACAAATTTGTTTGTACATTTGAACCTTATTCAAGTGGTGTCACCACAACTACAAATGAAAAAATATTCATACAAAAATTAGACGATCTGAACGAGGCGCAAACTTGACGCGCCCAGGCTGGCTACGCCGCGATATATTAGATATTTGTAGATCTCTCCAAGATATCACAGAGATATATATAGAAGTAGGGCCCTCTAGCTATAGTAATTGCAGCATAGAATGTCATACAAAAAACCCATTAGGTTCTAAGGCAGATTTGTATAATTTTTTTTCATATAATATTTTTTTTTATTATATATTATAATAAGTTATAACAGACATTAAGTTTTTAGCTTTCTTGATAATGAGCTGGAATCGTAAAATGCGAGCGAAATCGGTTGAAATGACGTAACAACCAGAGACTTTGACGACCCTAGCATGTCAATAAATAATGAGTTGTCGAAATGGCAATTATTTGGCCCGTAGTGGTCGCTACCGTTATAAAAGCCATTATGCAACACGGTGACCTAATGACAAATTAGTACTGTTTTAAAACAAGTTACTACTGCAGTTATTTATTGCTCAATTTTTAAGGCATTCCCAATAAACTACCCAAACCGGCCTCATACAGTTACGATAAGGAATTCAACGTATTTAAATCACCCATATAAAGATACTTGGTTCCGTCAGTGCCAATTCGTATTACCCTAATTATGTCTATCACTAAGCAAATTAAGAAGTTTATTATGACGGATTTTCGTTTGTTTTTCATGTTTGCACCAGATTATAACCGTATCGTGCCCGTGGTAATGAAGAAACACTAAAAAGTCATATACGGAATTTCCCTATTCGACTCATTTCGACGAGAAACCCGTTAAAATTCATTACTTCATTAGGCAAAATATATTTATCTTACTAATACTTGTAAATTAAAATTAAAAACGGCTTAAACTCACGTACAAATTGACAACAACGGCCCAAATATGGGCCCGCCGTTCACAACCAAAACTCACTATACCTACTTAAAACAAAGTTCGTATGTCAGTATCAATTTACAAACTAGATACGAGGTTTTGAAGAGTAGTGACAGAATTTTAGAGAGTTTTGTAGTCAGGCGATATGTACAATTATTACGTGAATTATTCGTTGTTCATACTCTTAATTACGAAACTAGAATCACAAGGAAAACGGTAACTCAAACCATTTTCGGAAAGTTAAATCAATTTCGCGAGTAACGAAATTATAACTGGATTGCTAATTTGCATTTAAAGGGACGGTCGTAGTACTTTGCTTAATATAAATGACGTAATAAATATGCCGTTGGAGTCTTTGATCCGTTAAATAGGTTAAGTTTGGATTTATTCAGCTCAGCAGGGAGTTTTTGACGGTGTTTTGGAGATTAAAATCTATATAAGATCTGTCTTCATGGTAAAAAGGGTTGAATTTCAACCTTCATTTGCAATATTGCTGTGTTGTGAATTTATTGTACCTAAGTACATAAAGATAATACACTACTTTTAAATTTGTGAACCTGTATTAGTTAAAGAAACTAACTTATCAAGAAAAATCTCGGCTTTATCATAGCAATATATACATTTTTAGGGTTCCGTACAGTTGTTGTCCGTCTGTCTGTAGACCTTTTTCTGAGAAACGCGCATATCAAGTTGAAATTAATATCAAATAATCAGGTCTGCTACCCTTTGTGGTCGTCAAAAGTGCCATTGAATAGCTTATATCACTAAAATATAAAACTTGGATATAATAAGTACGATTTCACACCAAAAAATATTTAATGTAATTTTAAAAATTATCTGTCGGGCTCTGCTTAAGAGGCCTTATTGGTTAAATTTTTTTTTTTCATATTATTACAAAAATATTGGTAATTTCAACCGACTTTTTGAACTGAATAATACTTTTCCATGAGTTCCAGGTGGTAATACAGGTAGACATAGCTATTTCATGCGTTGAAAAAACTAATTTTCCGCGTGAATTTTGTAAATTTTGAGTAGTTTTTGAAACAAAAATTATCAATGAAAAATTCAAACTGTAGGTTTCAAATATATACCAATAAATCCCAATAGCCCTGTTCTAGGTAGTAACATCAATAATATGTTAAGGAATTTGTTTGATCATAGGGAAAAATGTCTAAAACAATCAGCATTTTGGCAAGGAATAAGGCCTCTTAACATAAAAACTAAAAGTATAAGGTGTGATAATAGTAGAGTTGTTAGTCCGCTGTTTTCTAACATAATTGTGCGCATCGGGTTACAAGCATGAAATTTCTACCATAGATAGAGTGTTCCACGGTGATTATTTTCAGATGTGGAGGGAAGTCTGATTCGTCCCCTGTGAGGCGCGAGAGTGAAGTGAATAGGGCCAAGTATCCCTCTTTTCTTTCTTTATTGCTGGTCAGTTAACTCTACTAGGACGTGTTTGGTATCGTTTCCGTGTAAAACAAATATCAGAAATTAATTTTTTATGTTATTTTTGTATAGTTCTATATAAAAATATGGGTGTATGGCCGAAAAGGTAAAAATCACAACAAGTTTTTTTATTCAGTGAGGTAAATTAGTTCAATTTCGTGAACATTTTCAAAGTATTATTATTATTTTAAAAAGCTCATTTAATCTAGTTTCTAAAAATATATGCATGTTGGGCACTTCTTATACAAACAGTAGCTTAAAATATATCTTTACGTCGGCGTAACCAACGTAAATCTCGGAACGCATCCTATTTCGCTTCATTAAATACATTAAATAATGATTATTAACATGCTTTTACATATAATATTTACTATATACGAATAGAATAACAAATTAATGCAATTAAAAAAAAAAATTTTTTTCTAATGTATCTCGAGCACACGGGCTAATCTCAACATCAACAATTTATTTAAGTTACTGTTTGTATAAAAAGTGCCCAATATGTAAGTATATGTTTTTAAAAACTAGATTAAATTTGCTATTTTGCAATATTTTTGTTTGTTGTAAATATTCAGGAAATATAGCTAATTTATCTCCCTGAATAAAAAAAACTTGTTGTGATTTTTACAATTTCGGAAATACAACCATATTTTTATATGGTACTATGAATAAATAACATGAAAAATGAATCGCTGATATCTGTTTTACACGAAAACGATACCACACAAGTCCTAGTAGCGTTATCTGATCAGTAATATAAAAAGAAAAAGAGGACTCTTTTGTCCAACTCACCCCGTTTTACCGCCGCACAGGGGACGAATCTGACTTCCCTCCACATCTGAAAACAATCACCGCAGAATACTCTATCTGTGGTAGACATTTCGTGGTTGTATCCCGATGTACCTACACAATTTCGCGACTTAGCAAAATGTACTAGAACACGCAGGCTAAGCTCAACATCAACATTTTTTTTAAGGTATTTTTTGTATCAGATGTGCCCAATATGTATACATTTTTAAAAACAAGATTAAATTTGCTGTTTAGTAATATTTTTTTAAATTGTAAATATTCAGGATAGATAACTAATTTATCGTTCTGAATAAAAAAAACTTGTTGTGATTTTTACCTTTTCGGCAATAAACCCAAATTTTAATAAGAAACTATTATTAAATAGCATAAAAAATTAATAGCTGATATCTATTTTACACGAAAACGATGTCGCATAAGCCCTAATAGCCTTTACTGATCAGTAATAAAAAAAAGAAAAAGAGCAGTACTTGGTCCTCTTCACCCCGCTCTCCCACCACACAGGGGACGAATCTGACTTCCCTCCACATCTGAAAAAAATCACCGTGGAACGCTCTATGTGTGGTAAAAATTTCATGCTTGTAACCCGATGCGCACAATTTCGCGGCTTAGCAACTCTACTATAACAAATATAAGGCTAATAAATATCATGCTGTCTTTTACTTTATTTTAATAATCTTGAGACGCCCGCACAATCTCAGTACAAACACCACTGTCTTTGAAACAGAAGCCAATTGTAAACATCTCGTTAATACAGCTTTGTCTTCATTTCGTACGGCACAGTTTTTTCCCTATATGAATTTAATTTATTTATTGACATAGACGTTAGACTGATTAAAATAGTGCGTGATAATAATCATCATCCAACATAGTCTAATTGGCACTATCTCTTTTAGCTTTACTAATATAGATAAATGACTTATAGTGGATCTAACACTTTCATTATATTCCAATCCAACACTATGTGATGATGGATGGATGGTTCGTAAACTGCGAGCAAAATTCACTGAGGTCGTCACTGGCTATCACACGTCATTTCAATGGATTTTTCTTGCATTTTACGAGCCCTGATAATGACAAAGTACCTTTCTGATTTAGAAATGAATTTAAAATAACGTCGCAATAAGAAGTCATAGTGATTTTTCACAAAGTAACGACATTACAAAATTATCTGGTCTCATATCTACTGCTTAAATATGTGCTACACGATTTAGTATATTTTTCTAGAATGTGTGTCACATATGATAATGACTGAAGTGATGACAGTCATACCTACATTGAAATATTAAGCTTTGTCCGTCTCTACTCTACTTATTTCACAGTTCATAATACGATCTCAACTATCTCCATCTGCTCAAAGTAATCTCTATTTGGTCTTCTCCGGTACCCTTATTTCCTTCAATAATGTTCTAGAAGTCATGACCAATGACGTAACCGGTAAAGGACCGATATAATCTAGAGCTTGCTTTAAGGATAATTTTGAGAAAACGTTTTTGTTGGTCACTTCCTGACCAAACATGTGGACATAGTGAACATTGATAAACTAGGTAAGTACATATTTCAACCAATCTGACAAGCCTTGAAAATGTAGAAGCCAAGAGTATGTTTTTGATTAAGTAAACATAGTATAAAGATGACCGTTGGTTTGATTTGCTAACACAATCCTTACTTAGCATCCATCTAGACTCAACAAGGTGTCTAGTGGCGCAGCTGTCCGCCCAAATTAAAGGTTGAAACAACCGTTCAAACGCATTCAGTTCTGACGCTTAATGTGTTTGAATTGGAGTTGAACTCGCGTGAAACTGAGTGTACTTATGTTGTAGTTTGGTTGTATGCTTGAATGTTTGCGTCGGCTCGTTTGATCGCGGTACAAAAGGCGCCGCGATGGGTCGAGTGTCCGTCGCCCACCTGACCTATGTTTGCAGTGGGCCATCAAAAACGCTCATGTCGTGAAACATGGTGACATGCGTCCAATATGTGCGGCTGGCAGGGCTGGCACAATCTATATTCAATACCTGGGTATGTGTGCAAACAAAACAAACGGTTTTAAATACAAGCTTATGTGTAATTTTGACTTTTTAATATTCAATTAGAGAGTTAAAACAAAAGCGCAGCTAATTTAGTGAGATTGCGTCGTTTTGGTCCTGTTAGCATCAAAAGTAGCAAACAATTCTACTACTAGCTTATGTCAAATTGCGTACTAAAATTGTCAGCATATTTTGATGCAGACCATACTAAGTATGACCGGCTCTCTCTCTTTGATATGATTATATATATTGCATTGTTATCTAATTTACATTTGTCCATACACACTCTTTAGTAATAATCTCATTTCCAGTGGGCCTATGATGGTTGCTTTTATCACGCGATAAATAAGTGACAAAGTATCCGTACGTCGTAACAGTGGTAGCCTAGTGGTTCGGGCATGCGACTTTCAATCCGGAGGTCGCGGGTTCGAACCCGGCCCGTACCAATGAGTTTTTCAGAACTTATGTACGGAATGACATTTGATATTTACCACTCGCTTTTCGGTGAAGGAAAACATCGTGAGGAAACCACCTAAGCCCAATAAGGCCTAGTTTCCCCTCTGGGTTGGAAGGTCACATGGCAGTCACTTGCGTAAAAACTAGTGCCTACGCCACATCTTGGGATTTAGGTAGCCGACCCCGATTGAGAATTTATTCTCAAAAAATGGGACAAAGGCTAGGAGGATGATGAGTATCCGTACGTCGTAAATGCGAGTGTGAGTGACAGATGCTCTGTCACTTATTTATCATGTGATAAACGCAACAATCATAGGCCCCCTGAAGAATGTCTTCTCTGAAAAATGTTACTTCACAGCTTTACACGTGACGCGTGTCATCACATGCCACAATCATTTTCAATGGTGCATTTTTACGCTTGGTAACTTATGTCTCAATTTGGCTCCCATTTCCGATGTTTCTAGTGTCTCAGTTACCCAGTATTTCGTATGTGGGATATTTATTATGAATCTCACGAAAAAAAGACGTTCCTAATTTTAGCCCCTCTCGCCTATATAAATCAATATATAAAAGTTACTAATAAAAAAACTACAAATAAATTTCAAGAAAGCTGCGCTTGATTTGATTAGTTTACTAATGAGATGATCATATTGCGCTAATAATCAGGTAACTAACTCTGTCAGTCGTCAAAGGTCAACAGGTGAACCTTAATCTGCAAGTAATCATCATTAACTAATTTAGAGTCATAGTTTTGATTATTTTCTTTAAAATTCCGGGCTCGTGGGAACAGTGCTGGTGCTCCGGGCTTTTGCACAGGTAGTGGTGAAAAGGTGTTTCTTTAATTACCTCACCGTTTTGTTTGTGGTAGTGTATATCATATGTGAACCTAGCGCTACATAGAACTTTTTTAGGGTTCCGTACCCAAAGGGTAAAAACGGGACCCTATTACTGAGACTTCGCTGTCCGTCCGTCCGTCCGTCTGTCACCAGGCTGTATCTCAAGAACGGTGATAGCTAGACAGTTGATATTGTCACAGATGATGTATTTCTGTTGCCGCTATAGCAACAAATATATTCATGATAAAACAATAATAATTAAAGGAGGTAACAAAAATAGGGCTTTTTGTATGATATTTCATTCAACGGGCATTTTCTCATGAACCGTTATAGATAGACAGTTGACATTTTCACAGAATGTATATTTTTGTCACCGATAAAAAATAAGTAAAAATTAAAGGACTCCATACAAAGAACGTGTTTTTTGTTCAATATTGGTACGGAACCCTTCGTGTGTGAGTCCGACTTGGCCGGTTGTTTTTAATATTGAAATCATCGGTAAATTATATTTTTGACAACCCTAACTTAACAACAAGAGACGCTTTATCGTGCGCATGTCGAGGTCGCCCGATGTAAAATGACATTGATTATTAAAATCATAAGCCGACGAAATAATAAAGTCAAAAATGATCGTAGTCGTGGCTTCACAAAATGAATCATTATATTATGAGTTTGAATGATATAATTACATAGGTCAAGTATTTCGATATAACCTTTGAGACTGCAAATTTCTCACGAACTATTTTATCAGTTGACCTTCGTATGCGAGTATACGTAATGTAGGTACATAATTTATAATATTTTGTACTTTGTCTAGGCATAAAGATGGTACCCATGTCATACATGATTTGAGAAAAAAAAAGTAAAGTTCGTGGCGTATTTACATGTTATTATAATAATAATAATAAAAATCTTTATTTGGCTTTTGTTTACAAAAGTGTTAAGAACAGAGATGACAGCAGTAGCTTAGCTACAGTGCAGACGTTGCAGTGACGTTGCAATCGATACTTTTATCACAATTCTTTTTTTTTTCATAATCAACCTTTGTGTCAATATTAAACTTAAGGTTTAATCGACTATGCAAAGGAAAATGTTACGCACATAAATTACTATCACAAAATAGATGCTTTAATAACACTAAAACATCTGTCAAAGGTCATTACAGTTATCAATAGTAGGTAAGGTATTTTTATGTCATTAAGCAACGGGCAACCCCCAACACATCATAAGCACGTTAATTAATTACTTCAATGTAATTCAATATATTAATAATAAAGATATTGTGGAAGCACGATTAATTAGCTCATAAGGTTAATCGATATTTTTTTCGTTTGATATCATTTGACATGAACCTAGGGGTCAGATTACCGTATCGAGGATTAATTACATTAAATTAATTACAGGTTTTATAAAAAAATAGATTATTGAATTTTACCAGATAGAAGAATCCTTTTATTTTATTATAACATTAGGTCGGCAAATTATTTGGGTTTAAATACAGATGTGTTTAAACTGCGTTCCAAAAATATAAAAAATGTGGTTTATCTGACTCAATATGTGTATCAAAAAAAAATCTGTGCAGTTCAATCTTGCAATGTAGGTAACCTGTAAAACTCTATACAGGGTTACCTTACCAAAATTACCTGACCTTTATATTTTTTTGGGCAGTATATATGGGATTTACTGCAAGACTGATTTCTAAAATTACATATGCTGATTATATTGTTATGTGTTTATAAACTCTTTATTTCTCTATGATGGTACAATTTTTTGTACTGAGGTCTATTTTGTCGTTTTCACTCTAGGCAGAGTGGTCGTGGTCATCATTTCGGATGTGGGTAGCAAGCTTCACAACACGCCGCCATTCTTCCCTGATAGCCAAGTTCCTCGTGCATTCGTGGTGACTAGATATTATGAGCCATGCCCTTAAGGTAGTATTTTGTATTTGTAGCCACATCACAAATAGCGACATTGGTTAGCTGAACAGTTCTAAAATAAATAAGTTTTAAGTAGTTACTGCAGGGCCGAGTAGAATGAAAGGTTGAATCAATTTGTGTTCTTTGCCAATAAACTTGGACCAAATTATTCATTTTTTTTAACCACATCGTTTTAAAAATAACTAGATTTAGGTAAATAAGAACCAAGATAGGAGGTGCACTCAATAAATAAATGAGTAATTCACGCGCTCAATCCTGGATTTGAAAGTAATTTAAATACTGAAATCCGACACTATTTATAAAATAGTTAAGTGATTGGGGTACTCCATAAATTGCATCAACAGCTCAATAGTTCAGTAGTTACAATAAGACTACAGACTTTTTAAGTGGCCACTTCCAAACTTAACTAACAAACTTTTGTTACAGAACAGTTTCACTGAACAATCTAAAGACTAAACAAATGACCCAATCACTCCAATTACAAATGATCCAGCTTTCACTGCAGAGCTATCAGTGCTTGATACCAAGTCGCAATAAAACATTTCAAAGAGACTGAACAAAAGCCGACATAGGTACAAAGACTTGCCTACAAAACGTAATTACTGGAGCAATCCGCTCACCTAATAGCTTCACTGGGGACGCTGTGTCACCAAAAATTTGCATTAAGTTACCAACTGACGCATCCAAAAAGCCTAAAGGAGCTGCAGTTTAATACGATAAGGTCCTTGCTTGAGCAACATGATTGGAAGCATAGGACTTGGTCGAATGTAAACGGTTTGGTTGTTAGAGCGATTCGCGATTGTAGTCGATCGATTCCGAAGGCAGTGCTCGGTAGGCCCCGCCTCCTGGGAGGGCAGCTGCTTCGGGAGCCGACACAGGCGCCGATGCCGGTGCGTTTGATCTCCCCCTCCCCTCGCACCACGAGCGCAAGCCTCGATAACGAACGCACACAAACTCATAACGCTCCGCGCGCTCCCCCAAGCCGGTTGTCAGTCACAAACCGGTTTCGAATAAGTGAAGTGCTAACACAGTGCCCTAGTGTTTGGTTTTGTTTGGACATTTTATTTGTGGAAATGGAAGATAAGCCGTACAGTGTGGACAGTTCCGACGATTTTGTTATTGAAGAAGACGAAGAACATATCGAGGAGAATCACAGTAAGTTTTGTGCTATTTAAGAAAATAAAATATTTATATTTTAACTTTGCTAGTCGAGTTTTCTATGTTACTGTTTTGCAAATAATAACTCATTTATTTAGTACATTATTTTAAGGTTTTAGATATTAATATAAAGTGATTTTCATTATGATTCCCTAGTATGAAAAACTGAAAAATGATCAAGAATTGTGTTTATACATTAATTGATCATTAATCTTACGAGGTTATACTTATCTAGTAAAAAACAAGTATTTTGAAGACGGAGAAAGTGACCGTGTACTAAATACATTTTTCTTTTAACAGGCTATCCGCCAGACTTTCCGATCGAAGCTTTGGTGAAGCTCGAGCGGCCGTCGCCTCCTTTACCGACGCCGCCGCATACGCCCACCGACGACACGCCTCCGGCCGTCGTAATCTCCCGACACCAGCCCCCCGTGTGGCCACCCGCGCCTCACTACCCCACCTACCCCCGACCAGCCATGCAGACACCCTACCCTTACGAGAAGGCCCCAGTTCCAAATTACTCGCACCCCGCCATGTCTGCCTACGTCCAAGCTCAAGTCGCAACCTTGCCACCGACGGCTCCGTACCATGCCATGCTGGTCAACCAGTGGATCAGAAACGCGGCTCTATATCATCATACGTTGAGATACCCCGGAGCCATGGCCCAGAGAATGCCCGGAAGAAACCCACCGCCCATGAGAGCACCGGGCGTTCCCGGCACGCGGCCGAAGAAACAGTTCATCTGCAAATATTGCAATCGCCAGTTCACGAAATCTTATAACCTGCTCATCCATGAAAGGACCCACACCGACGAGCGGCCGTACTCCTGTGACATCTGCGGAAAGGCCTTCAGAAGACAGGACCATCTCAGAGATCATAGGTAAGCTATTGATTATTTACTACACTATAATTTTACTGTAGCTATAACGACCCAAAGCTCTTAGTACCTAATCAATTATTAGCAAGATAACTACATAATTTATTTAACGTCCTTTTCTAATATCAACACCGTGATTTAAGACGTGTTTCTCGAAAGCATTGTTGACGATAAGAGGTAAAAAAATGAATTAAAAGTGTACCTTTTTGTGAGGTCGCGACGCGGCGGGCGCACGCGTCTCTACAACCGGTTTGGTTTTACGATCACCATATCTGTTTCGCTCCGCCGTCGAACAAATTACATGTTATATTTCTTCGCTTTTACGAGACAATCTTTTTTCCTCCCAAATTCATTACCCATCTAATGTGTCCGTAATGTACGATTACTTTGGTTTCCTTTTCAAATGGTTATTATTCTGACGCTATATTAAGCTGTTAATGCTGATAGGCGTGTCGGCGTGTGTTTACATTACACATGTTTAGTAAGAGTTGAGAGAAAGTTCGAAAGACTTATCTTTTTTTGTATTTTTCCAGGTACATCCACTCAAAGGAGAAGCCGTTCAAGTGCAACGAGTGTGGCAAAGGATTTTGCCAGTCCCGCACTTTGGCCGTCCACAAAATTCTGCACATGGAGGAGTCTCCCCACAAATGCCCAGTTTGCAGCAAGAGCTTCAACCAAAGATCGAACCTGAAAACCCATCTGTTGACGCACAGCGACGCCAACAAACACCACCTAGAACACCTCGAAGGATGCCAGGAGGTATCTTCGACGAGTCAAGCTGAAAACTCTTTACTAGATCTCTCTCAGAAACCTTCCCCACCTCTGCAATCCTACCAGCATCAGCCTGAAGTAGCCCAGCAATCACCTGTGGATGCACCAAAGAAGACATTAGGATTTTCTATAGAAGATATCATGAAGCGTTAATACTATAAATACTTGTAGCTTTGTTACGTTGCTGTACATTGCTGGTTCCAAGATCTTGTATAGTATCATTTGCTAGTTATTTATTGAAATTTCCTTTAGAACCTGACGTAACTAAGTCAAGTGGTTAGATTTTACTTTGCCAAAGAAATTTAATTTCGACTGATTCCTAACACAAGTAAACTGAACATCCTTACAATAACAATCCATAATAGATACAATTAGAAACTTGATCTTTGTTTCATCTCTGTAAAGACTGAAATGTTTGTTTAGCATATTATTTTTGTTGTTATGTTTTCTTTGAGGTTTATTTTATTGTGATAGTCTTACTACTTAATTAGATATTAAGCTCAAACTAAAGTTACCGAAAAGTATTACCTTTGTTTTAAGTACCTACTACGTTCTTTGTTCCAAATTATGTGGCTATGACAATTCTGAGCATGTTCAAATTGATGTATGGAATGTAGAGTGTGTTTGAATATCTGGTTAGTTCTAATGTGTACATTCTTGTAAATATGTTTGTAAATTATTTTAAGTCATTGTAAGTTAAGTCGAGGAGGCTATATTAAAGAAAATTAATTAAGTATAAGAAGAAGTACATGATGATGAAAACTTATTTTCTTGTTTTATTTCCCTAGTTAATTTCTGGTAAATCTTAACACACAAATTCAACTAGAGTCTAGATTTGAAGAAACTGGATATCAACTATTAAATATACAAGACTTCAATGAATAGCCAAAGTAAATAATACTCATTATTTTGACCATCAGCAAGTCATTCATTTAATACATACTTATATCCCGGTCAGTTATGATTCCTGGGACAATTTCGTGATTAATTTAGAATATAATTGCTTGAATTATGATAAAATAATATTGTTTGAATGCGAAGTTTTACACATTTTTATCAGGTTTATAAAAATGTTGATGCCTTTACAAGGTGATTGTTTTAAATGTTAAATGAAGTGTCCCAGGGATGATCTCATCATTCCCCGACCTGGTATTGTAAAGACATCGATAAATCCAAATCTGTTTTATTTCTTAATCTAGCCTCACTTCAGTAATCATCTCAAAACTGCAAAAGTGTGGACAAAAATTATGTTAGCTCATTTTTACAATGAATTTGACTGTTCAAAACAGTTAGGTAAGTAATTTTATTCAACAACCGCCCATCTGTAAATTGGCGTCATTATTCATCATACTTATTAAAACAGTACAAAAACTTAATGGAGATGCGTGATATATAATCTACCATTAGATAGTGAACTATGACATTACCGTTACAGTTGTATGGACAGCCATCATAAGGCTGCCTGTTCACAGACAGAAGCAGAACGTACCAATCACATTCCCCAGTTTTAAATGCACTTCTATTGGGCTTCACAAAAACGCACCCTGATTAGTTCATTCTCTCGGTTCCGCTTCTGTGAACAGAAAGTCTTAGAACGTGAACATTACCGTTACGGACAGACTTAAATATTGCAATAACAAAACAATTATAATTATACGGCTGTTCATTTATTATGAAATGATAAACAGCTTAGGTGATTCAAAGTGGTTTTGCGAAATGAAAAGTCGTGGTCATTTTTTATGATTATAACGTTTGGTAAGTTGTGTTTAAAAGGTAATTTACTGTTCGGGTAAGTAAATTAGATTCTTACTTTACTTCGACACAACTTAGTGATAATTATCAGAAAGTAGATCATTTCATGACTGCAAAACAATTTAAATTTTAAATCTAGGTAAAATAATTCATGGTATAATGATACATTTTATTGAATCAACACAAAATTATGTCTACAATTTTACAAAAACAGAAATGACTGATAATCTGTATACCTACTTACTACCTAGGTACATATATGATTAAAATGGTTAATTGAGTATGCTTTTAATGTTTATTTTATAAGCATATTAAAAAACTGTAAAAGATAGCTTAATATAACTTATCTCATAACAAAGTTTTAAATGTTGTGTCTCAAAAATGAATAACAGTATGGTAAACAGTACATTTAAAACAGGCGTATAAACAGCTCAACCAATTTAGTTCAAAATAACAAAGTTCTTATACGGATACGACATTTATTTACTATTACGGGTCTCAAAACGACCCATAATAGTCGAAGTATGATTAAACCTAATTTGGGTCGGAATTATTAAATTCCATTCTCTATGGTGCCTCGTGGCGCCACCTAGTTCCGGATGGCTGAACTACGCGATGTCATTTGTCGCGACGCGATGTCGCTACGGGTAGCGGAATGATGAGAAACTTGATATCGTACAATACAGCCCTGCAGGCGTATAATGGTTGCGTTCATAATAGTGATAAATAGATGGAAAAGTATATACTGTCACTCTTACACTCGCATATATACTTGTCAAAACGTGACGGATGCTTTGTCATTTATTTAGGTATCGCGTGACAAACGCAGCTATCGGTTTATAACTTTTTGAAAAAATCAGCCTATATTTATTTAATGGTACTAGCGACGCGCCCCGGCTTCGCACGGGTGCAATCAAATGTTGATAATAACTCTACTATACTATATTATACATGTATTATATAAACCTTCCTCTTGAATCACTATCTATTTTTTTAAAAACCGCATCAAAATTTTGCGTAGTTTTAAAGATCTAAGCATGTTACATAGGGACAGACAGCAGGAAGCGACTTTGTTTTATAAGTACTATGTAAGGCCAGGTTGGGTAAGAGAAACACATGGCGGAAGTGGAACACTTTGGAATATTTTTTATATTATAGCTTTAATAGACATAAAACGACCAACTACAGTGACATTTATTTATTTTTTACCTAGAACTGTTTCTAAAAATCGGATTTACCACGTCATATACTGTCATTCATTTTAAGTGTTTCCCTTAACCCAATGTGTTTTTCTTACCCAACCTGACCTTACTGATATGTCAATAACTTTAGGAAAAAACGATAAGTAGGTATAAAACATATTGGTGCAAATGATTATACAAAATTAAAAACACAAATATCGGGGACAATGCCTTTGGCTTCGCCCGACAGAAAACCGCGCAATTAACAATTAACCTACGTACATAATATTAGGTACTAAGTATTTTCTTGGAATGAAAACTTAATACATAAGTGTCATTACACGGTATTGCACTTATAAAACATCGCCCATATCGTTTCTGAATCCCTAGCATTTCATTCCCTTTGCTTAAAAAAATAAAAAATAAAACTAAAAGAAAAAAACAAACGCATTTCGTGTGAACCGATTAGATTCCTCCAATTTAATTGCGTAAATGACTAATTTAGTCCAGCCTTAGATTGATGACTGAAGTCTTAACGTTCGCAATTTGCCAGTCAATGGAAATTGCAACAATCTCTCTGATTGGGCCCTAATCGCGCTCGAATTCGAGAATCGACCTCAAATTGTTTCCCATGACTATTTCCAATTTTTGAAACGGTTAGGGATAATTGAAGATGGATATAATACGAGCATTTTTTTTCGAATAGGTAAGCATTGGAATTTAAACTCCAAGGTGAAACATAATCTTGCAAAGATTTCGGACAGACATGTGAAAGAAGAATGAAATTCAAAGCCTAAAAATTATTGTCCGTGTAATTTAACAAAACGTGTTCAATTGTTGTATGAAGAAGGACAAAGTATATAAATAGTCTAGATATAGGTCCTTTTTCTAGCATTTTATATAGGTATTATAATCAAATTTTAAAATTGTATTGGAAATCAGTTTTCTACATAGTGGGATCATCACCTCCAGCATAACTGTCATACGCGACTATTTCTCGCGCAAGATAATCACCCGTCTTTTTCTGTGCAGTAATGTGAGAGAGTGACAGGTAGCTTTATGTCGTGCGGCAAGAGTCGCGAAGCATATTTGTGCTAGACCGGCAGGAAAAAGCTTAATAGCGCGATGCAGAATCAGTATGGGCTGTACGTACAGCGCCATCCATTGGCAAACAAATTCTTTGTCCTCTCATAAGTCTCATCACATTGAAACGGCTAGACGGGTTTTAATTTAACCAATGTTAGTAAAGGGGATCCAAAGATGGTTGTAGCATATAGCGAATTTGGTAAAGAAAACGGATGTAGTTCTAAGGATCTTCTTGTACTCTTCAACGACGTTCGATTACTTGTAATACCTAGACATTTTTTTTGTCTAACTAAAAAAATACGTTTTAAAATAAGTAGTTGAACGCTCATCCATCCTGCTGTGTAATCATAACGTTATTTACATAGCAAAAAAAAAACAACATCAATTTCAGGTGGTCTTGCGGCAGTGCCGATACATTGGATTTCAACTTTCGATTCGTTTGAAACATTCTAGTTAGCTAATTTTAAATAACAACTATTAATTACATCTATTTATTACATTACATCATATAACGTAGATTTAATTATCCCCACACTATCTAACACTAATGATATTTTCAAATCACAAACTGAGGCTCTATCTAGTGAAAATAATGCTTTTGTAGAGAGCATCTTGAACTCGTTACTATAACAATGTTTTTTATCAATGTTAAGTATACGGAAAACGTAAAACAAACGGAACGTTTTGTTGAGTTGGAAACTTACACTCGAGGCTCTGTATCCATCGGGCAACGTGAATTCAAAGGGTACGTTTTGAAATCATTATTTTTTGTCTCAATTAAAAGCGATTCAGCTTATCCGAATTGAGAGCCATAGCTCACGTAATTTAATCTGTCAGTGTTACTGACTGACGTTGTACTGATTTACGACCACTTGCTGATTTATCGAACTAAATTCAGGGAGTTCTAGTCAATTATAGAAAATCAATTGGGTTAATTTCAAGTTACGGTAGCTAGCTAGTTGGAAGATAGAATATCATGTAATTGAAAGGTGTGGTTGTAATTGAATTGATATATTATATAAGTATGTGTAAGGTACGTTTCTGTTTTCAATTACATATATTTTTATGTAACTATACAGATGTGATTTCTAGAGTGTGTTATGACGACTACAATAAAATTTACTGATTTACTTACTAGCACTGTTTAAAAAAAAAAAATATATCAGACAACCTCACACAAATCGATCTAGTCCCAAATTAAGCTCAAGAAGGCTTGTGTAATGGGTACTAGACGACGATATACATACCTAAATAGATAAATATATACTTAAATACATAATATAAACACCCGGAGATTTACCCACCAAGTGCAGTATTCGTTGTGCCTATAATAGCATTCTAATATATTTATATAAATATTTAAATCGGCTAGGCACGTTGTTTTTTTTTTTAACATATTTGAGTGTGTAAAGTGAACTGAAAATTGGCTTCATAAATTTCCATCGCAGAATGCGAAGGGAAATGTGGTGAGGCCTTCTAAAACTGATTACTACAGATTACGAGAGGCTCATGATGGCATTTTTTTGTTACGCCAACAGTATCGTACCGTCTCGTGCCATACTCCTGAATTATGCTAAAAAAAAAAAGATAGCAGTACAATAATAGCTACTGCTACTTGGGTCATTTTCATTAGCAGCACGCATGGTATAATCTACGAACAGTTTTGACATAACCCACCCTTAGTACGACAAAGGTGTATGTGACTATGAAGTATAAAGTGAGATGGGACTTTGTTCTATGAAATGTATGATAACAATAAAATTTACCCTAATGAAGATTCGCCCTCTGGCATTCGTAACGACCATCTGAAGTAGCACACAAAAAATTGGTGAATTATATAAAGATTTATTACGACTTAGATAATAATTGTCTTGTACCGATATTTTTGAAGGAGATTTATGTTCTAGCTCTGAGCTATGTTTCTTTTTGGGTAATTTTAACGTTTTTAGAGTGTGGTTTGATGTATTGTTGGATTGGAATTGGGGTCCGAAGAATGATGTTTCGGGTTTCGGCGGAGAGCCGACTGTGAATTGTTTTTCGTAAACTGTACCTTCAAGAACATCTGCGAGAAAAAGGTGTTAACACATTTGAAAATACACATTCAAACTCTACTTAAGGATAAATAAATATCAGACAACCTCACACAAATCGTTCTGGTCCCAAATTAAGCTCAAGAAGGCTTGTGTTATGGGTACCAGACGACGATATACATACTTATATAGATAAATATATACTTAAATACATAGAACAACCATGACCCAAGCACAAATATTCGAGTTCATCACACAAATATTTGCCCTGGCTGGGATTCGAACCCGGGGCCGCCGGCTCAGTAGGCAAGCGCTTACAAACTGAACCAACCGCGTCGTCAAATGGATATGGTCAGCAATGCTCGATAATCAAACATTATTAATACCTATTCCTTAGGGTGAAGCCACGCGAGCGTAATTTGAATCGCGTAATATCGGTCGCGCCATTCATCATGTCACGTGATCACGTCACACTAAATATGGCGCGACCGAAATTATGCGACTCAAATTACGCTCGTCTGGCTTCACCTTTAGTAGTCTGCAATTTTCTTACACTTCCCAAATATGCACATTAATATTATGAGGCATTGTACCTACATTTCAGATAAAAATAAGTCTAGCATTAAATTGTTTGATGTAGTTAGATAGGCATTATCACATATTACGATGTTGTGTTAGAATGTTCGTTATTTAAATTGTGTTACCCATGAAATTCCTAGCATCCCATTTGAATTCCCATCTTTCCACCGCACGCGCCACTCCACACGCAAGGATCATTGGCAGCTGTCAGTCAATACGAAACGGTAAATATTATACCAATATTCAAATACGTTAATGCGACCACAAAAGCCAACATGTTTTTTTTTGGCAATAAAAGGAATTAGTATGCATTGTTTTTGGAGAGCGGCAGTTTTCGCAGGGTCGGATTAACTATACGGAATCCTCTAGGCAATATGAGACACGGGTCCCTTTTACCATCAGGTAAGTCTCGTAGGGGCTTTTCTGAGGCGATGGGCTTAAACTGACATTTGATAAGAGATACGGCGAAAGAACATTAATTTAGGACTCATTTCAAAACTTGTGTCAATGTATTATAAATATTGCTCGCTCGAGTCCTGTCATTTTATGGTACTTTAGCATCATTTTGTTCATCCTACTACAGTCACATTCATCTAAATGAGAAAAAATATCATTATGGTAAATGTCGAATAGAAATGTAGTGGAGATATATCGAATTGATGTCGAATTGACGCCCAGTTCACATGAATTCGTTTAACCGCCAATTATTGATACTCCATAAATTCCCTATTCATTTCTTAATCCAAACCAAACTCGGAGCATCCCTCGTATACTCCCATTGCACACGCAACGGTGATTGGCAGCTGTCAGCACAAATCATCGAATATAATACCAATTAGAGGTCGCACCCACGGCCGATGAAATGCTAAAACCAGACATGATGGCTAATAAAACATATATATGATATTTTGGGTATGGGCATGGTGAGTAGCGTTTTTAACCCCTGCCGTAAAAGAGAAGTGTTATAGGTTTAACATGAGTATCTGTGTATTTGTAGATACATAGTCTGTGTGTATATCTGCGTGGATGGACCAATTTGAGTGCAGTATTTTTTTAATAGAAACACTTTTCGGTCGAGATGGTTCTTAGCTATGTTTGGACCAGTATCGGTCCGTGGAGGTTATTCAATAGGGCTGTAGACTGATGATGTTGAATTATACAACATACTATAATTATGAAAATAAAGCTCAATATGTAATGAATTAAAAAAATAAAATAAAAGGGCTTTGACATGAAATATGTGACTTCAAAGGTACGTACGCATTTTTTTTAGAGGTTTTGGACTCAATTGGTTCAGAACCATGTATGTACTTGAACGCACTTTTTCACGATCAAAAGGGCAACTCAGTTATTCTTCCATACACAATATTATTATGACTTCTGAAAATGTTATGGAACAAAAAGTAATTCCCTTCCATTCTCATTCACTGCATGTAGCAACTTCCCCGTGTCACGGTTGATATTTGCTTTGTTTTAAAATTGACCTTTGTTCTGTTATTACAAGTTAATCGATTTTATAACTGAGCAATGTGAAGAAGTTTCCTTATACACTGTGTCGATAGTCGTTCCGGCATATTATTAGTACCTATTTAATTAAATTGTAGTATATTATTCTGTGTTCAACTTGTAAACTTTTTTTGGTGTGCAATAAAGCATTTTGTATAGTATTATACGTATCTAGGTATTGAATGTATCAGTATAAAGGAACTGTGGCTTTTTTAGCATTTTGAGATTTGAATTGATCAAATGCCGTGGCTCGTTTTTAATCACACGTATACATTTTTGTTTGCTTACTTAAAATTTAATTCTTACTTGGGTTTCTTTAAGTTGAGAAAATATACATTTTCCAGGCAAAAATGGGGTCTTCATCTACTCCTAATACCGGTTGAAATAGAAGATAAGGATAGTAGTCATACTTGCTTAATCTATACCATAACAAAGTTCTAAAATCTTAACAGGGCGATGCAGCAACGTGGCTGCAGCCGTACCCCAAAACGGCTGCACAGATTTTAACCAATTTTCGTACAGCGATTGCTGAACGATACGTTTTACCTATGTTAAAAAAAATACGCAGACGAAGCAAACGCTAGAGATATACAATAAAATACAAGTACTTCATGTATGTATTTAGGTTAATGATAGTTTTAAGATGATTTGTATGTTTTTTTATTTTTAAATTGACTTATTTTGTAATTTGATGTTGACATTTTGTATGGTTTTTGAAATTAATTAAATGAGTGAGTCTTTATTGCACACCTCATAAATCATACAGGAGAAAAACAACGCGAGAAATTACAATTAGAGGTTAATAACAGGCGGTCTTATCGCTAAAGAGCAATCTCTTCCAGACAAGCTTTGGGTGGTGGGTAACTTTAAAAAATATTTTGTTATTTGGCGGTGCAAAAATCAGAAAAAAGGAATAGTATATACACTTTCCGAATATAAAATATGTATACACGAAAAACAAATAAATATATACACACACACTTTCAGCCAAAAAGATAATAGGAAAAGTTGAATAAAATACGAATTATGAGAGGGATAGATAATGCTCTTTCAGGTGAGCTTCGAAATAAACAAGAGATTTAGCGCGCATTTAAGCTCACAGGCAAGGAGTTCCACAAACAGACAGCTACAAGAGATATGTACTTAGAACGTTATTAATAACTAAACTATCCCATTAAAACCTTAAACAAGATTTAATTTCTTTCGAAAGCCGGCAAAGGGCAATCTAAAGTTAAATACAGCTTTGACCAGAACAGGCAACACAACTATAACCGCTGTCAAACACATGTCAAAGTTTGACAAGCGGGCGGTCAAAATGTGTACTTCCTCGGACGTATTACAAAATCAATTCGGCCATTCGAGCTATTTGGTCATAGCTCTTGTTACTATGGCCAAAGAGGAGTCAATTTATTTAGTGAGCGATGCAAGGAATATGGTAGGGTAACGGGTGCTATGCTGACATCGGGTCGTGTAGGAAACGAAAAGATTGAAGGTACAATGATTTGATTAAATTAAAAATTAAAGACAAAGAACTACAATGGATATAAACAAAATTAGGGATTAAATGCGAGTTATGAGAACTAATCGAATTTTACAAAATGATAGCTTATTCACGAAACGCAGTATCAATTCGCGAAGATTCGTTCGCTAAATACCTATTTTTACTACTAATAGTATGCTATTTAGGTTTCTAGGTGCATCAGTCTCATAATAGAGGCTGCCGACAGTAAAATAATCTGATACCAAAAATTAAGATAATTATAGAAAATATTCCGGTAATTAGTACGTGTCGGACAAACGTTTGATAAAATTATAGGTGTATCAAAATATTTATCTATTATTACCGTGAAATAGTAACTAATAATTAAATAGATACGAATTGAAAGGAAACAAGTGCATCTCACTCAAGAGTCTTCTTAGTAAAACCAGGTAAGTCTAAAAAACGGTTTTCGACGTTAAAAGTCCGACCTATAATTATAAAAGATCAAAATGTTCGCAGCGGTGTATTACCGGTTATTAAATGTAGGTTTTAGGAGCAAATGCGGTTATAATGGTCCCTCGAATGATACGGGGCTAGAGAAACGTAATTTTGTGACTTTTTGCCTCAGGGTTGCCACATGTTTCAAATGGTCACTGCGAATTAAAAGCGTGCCCAAGCTGAAGGGTTTTGAGCATTGAGAAATCCAATTTTAAATAAGCAATCGCTGTTAAATAAAACCTAATGAATCGTGAACCACATAAGAAGATAAAGTGTAAGTTATAGGGTCACTGAATAATTCTTTTTTTGGAAGTTTTGTATGTAAGAATGTATGTCTTCGTGACCTTACCAAAAAACAAGAAATCGGCTGAAACAATTTTAACTAAATTATTTTTTGCAACGATATCAGCGAATGCCACCCGACGACAAGACCCCACTACAATAATTATTGAAACTCACAGTTTTTATTATTTATTGTGTGACTGTGTCGTGCGTGATCTTAGAATATTTCTGAACAGTTATTCGCAACCACCAACACACCCCCAAAATATGAATGCACACACTCACAGACACACACTACCAGACACAAAGTCTGCTGTTATAAATAAAACAATATGATAAACGCGCACTACATAAAAAAGAAACAGTACGCGTCATATAACGCCTTATGATTCAGTTGACGTACGTTGAAGGTACTGAAGGAAAAGGGGTTCACTCGTTTATGGCAGTTCCATAAACAAGGTCGGAATACGTAGTTCCGTTCCACCGGTTTTATTTTAATATGTATGTGGAATTGGTACTGGTAGGGTATATTCGAAGCTGGCTGGTAGGCATTTAATGCTGGTTATAATAGATTGAAATAGTTATTTGTGCAACAAGAGAGCAAAGTTGTTTTTTGTTGCGAGTGCTGATTTTGAGTCCCGAGCAAGCGAAGGATTCTACGTTTGAATCACGAGCGTAGCGAGTGATTCTATGTTAGAATCCTGAGTGTAGCGAGGGACTCAACAGCACGAAATGCAAAAAACTTTGCTCTCGTGTAGCACACACAACTTTTCACCTCATCAGCGAGAACATATTCGACATTTTGTGCTTTTCCTTCCAACGTATGTTTATAGTCTTTGTTGCTGATTTCAATAATATTATTAATCAGAAAATAGATAAGTGCTGCTTAAAAAGGAATAACAATATAATTTAATTGAAATTATAATCAACCAACCAACACGGTTATTGTCATTATTTGATCAAATTGGAAGATTTAGCAGATACATGACGTGTTTATTTATAAATACATGTATACTAATACATGCATATTACGAGATTTAGTTTATAAATTGATTAATATTTTTACTCCTAAAACACCAAACAAAATAAATGCAAAAGAAAATAACAATTATAATATTATTATGAACTCGATATTTTGTAAGGTATGTTTCGAATATGCATAAATGGTGAAATTATAAATTATTATTATATTTACAATAAGTAATAAGTTGAAAAATCTTATTTTATTTGAGCAATGATCTATTGTTTTATATAATAGGCACAATAATTTTAATATTCGGTCGTTAAATAAAAATATAATAAAGAAAAAGAAAAAACGTTGCAATTAAAACTTTTTCGGGTATTTTTAATGAATTTTTTGGTATAACGCGTATCCGAACTGTTCTCAATCGAGGTCGGATTCGGAAATCGAATTTCAAATTGATAAATTTCTATCCCTCTCTTTTATATGCATATGAAAGAAACAGAGTGCATCGAGATTAAAATGATTAGAATTTTATAATTAACCTTTGGCTGAAGAATGGCAATTCGTGGTCAGATATTGAAAAAATTAAAAAGCTACTTTCTACTCACGCTCGAAACAAAATCGCATTTTGTTCACTGTTATCTGACAGCAAAATCGCCATGTTTGAGCTGGTGAGGTGAAAAAATATATATGTATGTGTTAAATCTGACGTATGATAGATTTGATGTTTTATAAATATTCCATAAAGACTGTATATAATGTAAATAAACAACATAACAAACATCATGCGCGCTTCCCCTGCCCCATTGCCACATTATATACCCCCAAAATTGTCATGGTAACCCTGGCAACATTATTTAATTCCATACCATTTTGCGGTTAGTAGCCCAAACGTGCCTTCCGTCCCCTACTGTGTCATTTTGCAAACTAATAGGGACAATAATCCAAGAGGGTCGAATTCATTTTAGTAATAAATAGACACTGCCAATTTTATGTCATTAAAGTCGGCGTGAATGATAGATTTATGATTTTGTTGTTTGGAATTTTTATGACAAATTCGAATCTTTAAAAAGCAATCCCGCTAATTTTATGGCAGTGACATAAAATTATATAGTAATCGAATAAAGCTATTATTATGTCTCATGCGGATGTTTCTAGGACAACGTACGTTGAACTTATTATTAAATTCAAAAAAACTTCTCAATTTTATTTTTGATTGGATTTCCTGGAGTCATTAAGATAACTGTATATCTACTATTTTTTAAGATTATCTATTATTTAAGAGAAAAATCAATGATTTTTTGATGTTTCATTGTTATTACTCAGTTCAAGAGTACTTGACTGACTTGCAGGATTAATTTTTCTTTATTTATTTTTCTATATTTAATGAATCTATTGAGTATTATTCTATTCTGACATTTTAACGATTTTAATTTGGTTTTATGCTGTAAGTTAATTTGTGTTTTGTATTACATTGTAATATAATTGTAATTTAATGAAATGAAATTGTAATTTATTTTTATTTAATTTAATCAAGTTGACATTCTTGTTTTTTTTTTCTTTTTACCGTACCTACATTTTATTCTAATTGATTATTTGTTGTACCTAGTCATATTTCTAGTATATAAGGACTTATAAATTTTACACGTCGCGTCAGCGGCCAAATATGTGCAACTTTTTTCTATATTTAAGACCGTTTATGTACGTATACCATATTTGAGTAAATAAAGCTTATTCATTATTCATTCATTCATCATTCATTCATTTCATTCTACTCTATTCTTTCCCGAAGTTTCCCTTTAATGCATGCGTTATCAAAAATGATACTACATTTTATTTCATAAACATCAATACCATGTCAATTAGGCGGTTTACTAATGTTTCTATGAAAATTATTTAGCAAATTCTTAACTCCCCGAAACTACGTATCCCATATTTTTATTTGGTCAAATTTTCATTTCCCAACTCAACGGTTCGCACTGATATCATTTCCCAACTAATGATTTGATAAACTATTGTTAGACCAATTATTATCTGGGATTTCTTTAAGATGTTAATTATGTTTTCGTCAAATGTATTGATTGGCATACCTTGATTTAGCAACATATTGAATGGCATTATGAAATCTACCCTAGTTTGTAAGAATGCAAGGTTCAAATTGCAGTATAATTTTATTGCATTAAGCGGGTAGGGTGAAGCACTATGCAGCTAAATTAAGAGGGTTCTTTTGTTTACATACTTTGTGGCTCAAAATAGCATTTCATTCTTGAGTTATCGTTGATAGTTAATGTGCGTTGCTGTTTAAAATTAAACTATGAACCATACCTAACCTATGTAACCCTAACCTACCTATCTCTGGGAGCGGTTTCGTTTTTAGGGTCATAAAAAAAATAACCCTAACCTACCTATCTCTGGGAGCAGTTTCGTTTTTAGGGTCATAAAAAATAACCCTAACCTACCTATCTCTGGGAGCGGTTTCGTTTTTAGGGTCATAAAAAGAAATAACCCTAACCTACCTATCTCAGCGAGCAGTTTCGTTTTTAGGATCATAAAAAAAAACCCTAACCTACCTATGTCTGGGAGCAGTTTTGTTTTACGGGTCATAAAAAAATAACCCTAACCTACCTATCTATTTGACTAAGCAAATAATTTGCTTCATAATTATTTCACAATATGTTATTTGCCTTAGCAAATCATTTGCTACACAATTATTTACCACATAAAATTTGACGATATGTTATTTGCCTTAGCAAATCATATCCTACACAATTATTTACCACATAAAATTTGACATAATAAAATTTTGGAATATAAAATGTAGCGAAATAAAAAAATTACGAAGTAAAATTATGCCAAGGATTGGTTTGCGTAATAAAACTTCGGCGAAAAGTTGGTTGCCAAATGAAATTTGACGAACCATAATTCGGCAAAAAGGCAGTACACCCAAGGCCTCTGTGACTCAGTTCAGTTGATCTCGACACTGTGTTATTTCAGTAGTATCGTTAATACCTACCTAAGAGTTATTTATTACTTATAGATGAAAATGTTGGATACAAATCAAATTCAGCAAAATCGCAGTCTTATAAAAAAAATACGCGCATATATATAGTGCATTATGTTTTTCCATCGTATTTTGTCACGCAAGCATTTTATATTTTCATTTCAAAATGTTCACTAAAGTCAATGGAGAAAGTATTAGCATGTTTTTCACGAACATTTCAGACAAAATGGCGAGTCACCTTTTTGGCCGACTAGTGTAAGTATATCCACAACTTTCATAATACGTTACCCCGACATTTTGACAGACAATTCTCGGTCAAAAAGTTAATTCGCTCAAAAAGGATTTCAAAACATTAAAGCCAGGATCTGTAAAAACATCGACAAATTCCTTTTTCCTAAAATCGGTTCCTAAACTGGGCTTCAATTTCTATCTTATCCAGTGGGAGGCTTATAATGACAAGGTTATCTCTATTGATATTCAAAAGTTCCTGAAAACTGTATTTTACTGGTTGTTTGTTTAAACGATGCAAACGCGCGCCGTTTTGGCCGAACAAAAGCGGAAGGCGGGGTCGAGCACTTTGGTGCCGCGGCTCACGGCTCGTATTAACCTTGCCGGCCTTGACTAAAAAAAAGAATGAATGGCCCCAACAAAGTCAAGAGCTACTCAATAAAACAATTTCCGCACCTATACCATTTCTCAGCCCAGTTCCCAGTAAGCAGTGACTAATTTATAGGCGCCACCGCTCAGACAAACCTCACCGCAAACTAATCAAACACAACCGATCATTATGCCGTCATTTTCGGAAACTGCCAACATAGGCTAAGGAAATGAGTAAAAGTATAAATGTTGAGATAATTGAGCTTTTGTAGATAATGTTTGGCAGCCTCTGAGAGGGTCTTTGTTATTTTCGCCTGTAATCTTTACTATTACTACTCCTTAATATTGATTTAACCTGTAATTAAAATTGAATCGTTAATTCCAACTAATTATTGTCCATATAAGTTCCTGTATATCCTATTTAGTCTGGTTAGAAACGTAAAAACATATGAATAATGAGTCTGCATTTAGATTTGATCAGTAATTTTCTATTCCTTGGGAATGACCTAGAAGAATGACAGAGTATGGCTTCTCACTTGTGTGCTTACCTACGTTTAAATCACGTTTTAATTTTTTCATACAGCAAATGCTTCAATGTTAAGCATTATATTTCAATGCATAGCCGGTCTGTCATATTTATTGTTACCTATAATTATAAATAAAAATTCCGAATATTGAGACATTCTCGAGCAGAACGTGCGAGGATATAGTGTCCTTATTTTGGCCTGAAACTCAAGTCGCAAAATCGAATCAAGTCTGCAACTATTACATTATCTTTGACCAAATAGAAGGTGTTTACGTTCGACATGTCAAAAATTATGGCGTTCCATATATCCAGGGTCCGGCAAACCTCTATTACTATAATTATAATGAGAACGAATTTGAGGAGCCATTTTATGAAAAAGAACTTTGAAAGTTACGGTTGCGAATATTATTGCAATTGTAGAAGGTAAAAAAAATAATGAATGGACGTTTAGAAAGGGCAAGTTTGGCGAATTAGAAAAACGTTATAGGTGGTTAATATGCTTTGTAACAGAGTGGAAATTTGCTGTTTGCTTGTGATTAACAGTGGTGTAAGTGTAAGGAATGTGTACAGCACGTCTAGATGACCGAAGGTGGGCGAAAACTACCACTTTATGGCAGGGCCCGAGAGGCCTAAAGAAAGGTGGACAGATGAAATTGTAGCCACAGCTGGCAGAAACTGGCGAGAGAAAGCTAAAGATAGAAAACACTGGCTTAATCTGGAGGAGGCCTTCAACCGAAGAAGCCTTACATAATATTAAGTTAATAAAAAGAAAATGTATTTTACCTTATTAGATGTAATGTAGTAATGTAAGGAATTAATAAAGGCTTTTTATTTTATTTTTATTTATTTTATTTTAAGTGTAAGATATATTCTTAAAACAGGGTAAACGAAGGGCTTAGTTTCGTTAGTCTGAAAATATTATTTAAGACTATGAATCTTAAAAAATTATAAATACTGACAGTCTTTTTCAAAACCATAATATTTATAATATATGAATATCTAGATGACATACTTTGACATATATTACATTAAAATTATAATTTAATTCTAGATACATATAATAATCTAATTTTGTCATTTAAATTAATTCATTTGTGTTTTTGTTTTATATTATAGTTGCAATTTTTTATATTCATTGCGATAAATATGGGTTTATAATAATAACAAATCTACATAATATATATACGAGTATTAACATAGGTTACTTATCTAAAAATTTATGTACGCCTGAAAAGGTAGGGTTTCGTGATTCAATATATCAAGCAATTGTGACTGCAAATGTTGCCCGATTTCCCACATGCATTTAAATAAATCATTTCAAATCATTTCAATAAATCATTTCATTTCGATAGACGAACTAAAGTGACCGATATAGCTCACCGGATTAGCAAGTTGAAGTGGCAATGGGCAGGCCACATAGCACGCAGAGCAGATGGCCGATGGGGCCGAAAAGTGCTCGAGTGGAGACCTCGGACCAGCAAGCGCAGCGTAGGACGTCCACCTACAAGATGGACAGATGACCTTATAAATGTCGCCGGAAGGCGCTGGATGCAGGTCGCTTCCAACCGGTATATATGGAAGTCCAAAGGGGAGGCCTATGTTCAGCAGTGGACGTCCTATGGCTGAGATGATGATGATGATGATGATGATGATGATGATGATTTCATTTCATTTCAATAAATAAATCATTTCAAATCATTTCATTTCATATAATATAACCCATATCTATCATGGACATTAGTAACTAACTCACATTATGACAATTAATGATTTGATTTCAATTCATGCGTACAAAATACGCTTTTACTAACGGTGGGTACTGAACTGACATTGACTGGGCGTTACGTTACGGGGTATTACTATACAACCGAAGGCTATACTTAGGTGTATGTAATTTTTCTTTCTAACATGAAAATAATACTGTTACATTACGCCCATAATGTCCATTCAGTACCCAGTTTTATATGTACACTACATGATCACAGAAATCTCATTTTAAGTTTTGCGTAGTTCCACAAACGTGAAACACAAGTTACCATTTCGTTCATTGAAGTATTTATCGTGCGAATCAATGTGATAATTTATCTTTAAATATTTAGATAAGTGTAACGTTTTATCCCAGGTATAATGACATTCTTATGCTTCAATCAAATGGTAAACTGACGTTACTTTCTGTCGAGGAATTACCCTCTGTGTCTTGACCATGCGTGTAAGTCTTACTAAATAAAACTGCTTAATGCATCACGTTTCTCGAATTTACAGTCCACTTTCCTAGCATTCAATAGCAATAAAATCTCAAAAATCACGCGTGTACATTTCGGACACATCTTTAGAACATTATTAAATTAATGTGACAGATAAATAGTCCTGATTGCGCTCATAGGTGGTCCAAACTACCGTAAACGGTTATTTCGTCTATGATAAGATATTAATGTGAGAGGCGCGTGCTAGATTATGTAGATAACGGTCAGAGGTTAAGATGATTCCTTAGTTTTGACTTTAGTACCCTCCATATTGCTCCGATGAAAATGCTTACATTATCTAATGGAACAAATATTGACGTGAACGAGTTTACGTATACTGTTCTGATTGGTTTGGTACATAAATATTGTATATAGGCAAAAATCCTCATGTAATTTAAGAACTATTCAATTATATTGTGTCGATGCTGTTACTGATACCATACCTGACCGAGACTGTGCTGAGATGGAAATTGGTATTAAACGTTTTAATCAGTTTAGATAATCAAAACCGACAACTATGTACCAACAAAATAACATGAATTAGGATTTTTTCCGTCGTATTATATGGCAAGGTATCTTATGTCCTTTTTCTGACTTAGTATAGAATTTATATCATTATTTACACAAGTGCAGGTGAACAAAAACTCAGATCCTAGATTATCCGACCCAAAAACGAAGAATCCCAAAATCACCTGCAACAGTAACACCCAAAACATTAAGCCGAAGGTCCCGCACGACTCTTGCCCCGAGCCAAGATGCTTATTAGGGATGTACCACGCACCTGTGTGAATATTTTCATAATCCCCCTAATTAGAGGTTCGCGGATCTTCCCAAAGGCCGCAAACGGTTGGGCCTCACTGAGGAGGCAATAAATTGTTCGACATTTGACCCCGCCGACTGGGATTTTTTTGGGGAATTTGCCCTCTGGCTGTAAGAAAGTGTACAGAGTAGAGAATGGTTGTGACCACGGAGAGTAGCTATGACATGTCGATACGTGTTGTTTCAAATATCTTTACCACGTTGCAATTAGATGCGTATACTTTTTATTAGCACGTCCTCAAATTGGAACTAAATCGTTATGCGTTTGTTTTGCATGTTTCTATATTTTTTCATTTTTTAAGTTTGATCTAATGAATTAGCATTTAATCGCATCGGAAAATGATAGCATGTGCAATTCGGTGCTTTATTTGTGCAAGTAATTTTTTATCAAAATTTGCAATGGGAATCATCATTTTGCGTATTTTTACGTACAAAAATTTAGAACTCATCTACCTAAAATTAATAAACCAGAATATATCAATATAACTGCTCTGTACATCCACTAATGTTATATATATTTATCAAGACCATCGTCAACCGTGGCGTCTTGCCGCAGGGCGCCCCGCCTTAGTTGCCTCTTTCCCACGTGCACCGAATGCTTGGATTGCGTGCGACCTCTTGCACCAACCATACCCGCTCACATCACAAACACCCATTCATCACACTCGATATAGATAAAACAACTTCACTCGTCCTCCAGTTCTAAACTGCCAGTGTCTACAACGACTTCGTGTGTTTTAACTTTATCTGTGGCTTAATTTGATGCGTCGGTGGTCATGTCTGTGGGATCACATACGGACGCTATTGCTGCTGCAGTGGATCTACTGTTTGCTCCAGGCTAGAGATCTGGGTTCTCACCTTTAACTTCTTTTATGACCGTGGGATTTCGGCCATAAGCACGAGGAGCGGAGATTTTATTAATGATAAGTGAAACTTTTGGACTTCTATTGGTTTATTTAGACAATTTATCATGCTTGGTATATATATTTTTAATTTCCTTATAGGTTCCCACCATTCTTAAAAAGCATTTTGCAAGATTTTTTGAGCATTTATTTAACCTCATAAGCTTTTTATAAATAACAATAGTGATAACTTTTTACCTTATTGTTACTTGCCAATCTTTTATACAGAAACCCATAATTTGGGGTTGATAGAGATTCTCTAATCCTATACCCCTAAATTGCGGTTAAGAAAGTAAGGGGTAAGCAATATTAAAGGATTAAGGATAAATCTAACTTTGCCTTTCTCAGATTCCTGACTACAACATGGTAAATGTTCATAATTTGAGGCTGTACGTTTATCGTAATAACGATACTAAACCACGGAGGTGATTACAACCGTTTACCGAATTATTCAGTAATCGATCGGGCACGGGATATTGAGGGAATAAAATGTCAGGAATTCCTGTAGGAACGTACGATTTCTTAAGTATTATGTTTAGCTGAGTTATGTTAATGCATTTGAGAGACTATAAAAATTCCGAAAGATTATTAGGTGTCGGAAAACAAAGTACGCACGAGTAGACTTAGAGAATTTGGAGATTTAGACTTCCGAATACAGGTAGGTATCTCCTATAATAACGTGCTAAAATTAATCCTTTAAAATGTTATTTTAATTTTGAACTGATTTTTAATCTTAAATTAGATTTCTTCGTAGAAATAAATGGCAAGTTTCCTGCTTAAACAAAATGCCCACTTGATTAAAAATCCTTCATAGAACCAAGTCAGTCGCCACCCTCCAACAACCTTTCGATTAACTCGATTGGTTACGGCCTACCGCCAATTAGGGCAAAATTTCGGCTAGCTCAAAGGGCCCGTGTTGTCCTAAAGATCATTGGTCGGTAATTAAAACAAATAGGGTCAAAAAGGGACCGCTCGAGGCGCCACAGGGCGGGCCCTGGCGCTCGACGCGCCGTCGCCGAGGGCGACCAACCCCCTCATTATAAACTTAATCTAATTATTGAATTCGTACAATGTAGTGTTTACATTTTTTTTCTAATTTGCCCCACTATACTTAAGAATGGATGCGTAAGCGCTAAATAGCACGTTTAGAGCCATATATCAAATGAGAGTCACTGTATCGCCTTCGGACGTTCTCACGCTGTGCCTTGCGGGTTTTTTTAGGACATAAGCGTTTTTGAGTTTAGGTTTCTGAGACATTAAGGCGGTCTCATCAGTGTTATTATAAGGCACCGTTTAAGGTTTGCCTCTTGATGATTGTCACGATCTTGTTTCATTATACGGCGGCTTTGTAGTTTTGTTTTGATTAGCTTTTAAACAAACTACAACTTAGAGTATGTTTGCGAGTAAAATTAATTCTTATACATTTACAGAGATGTTGTGTTTGTTATAGGTGGATTTTTTTACTGAAAAAGTGAAAATTGCCATGACGGGGTACATAGACGGGTTATAGGGCATTGACGCCATGTTGTAGGGTAATTAAACAAACAAGTATTGGATAGACATGTCCATAAACTCATTCACGTAGTCCAATACGTAGTCCAATTCTTATTTTTTTTTGTAATGCTCTTATTGATGGAGATCGAAATTGCATAACGTCCGTAGGAGATTACCCACCTCTACCGAACTATCCTTTCGAGGATCTCTTGAGTCTAACCATGATATAAGAAAATAAGGCATGACATTCCGGCTAGTGAGACTTTCTACGTCACTGACTAAGTTGTCGCTTTATGGTAACAACATAATTATAAAGAAAAAAATAGTTGCCGCCAGTCGTACAAAAATCAATAATTATGCATTTATGCATTATGATTGTCATGTTCTTTGAATAAGTTTTATTTTGCCGTAATAATTGATTTTAAACACTCACGATTTTAAGAGATTCAGTTAAGAAAGGAATTTGTGAGTATTATACACAGAAACAGATTGACAGAACCAACCAACCAATCATAGCGTGATGACGTCAATAGTCTCGCCATATTTTCCTATACCATGGTTCTAACTAAGTACTTCGTCAATATCATTATGTCAACACTCATCTGAATCGCTCTTCTCGTATTTCGCCAGACGATAAAAAGATACAAAGTATATGCACAATCTGGCGCTTAGTTATTTCATAATATTACGCTGCCCTCGCTCTTGCTCAAGCAATATAATTTTAAATTACCAACAACTTATTATTGACAACTCATTTAAATAGCTCAAAATGCGCGAGATAGCTTCAGTCGCCCGAGGCATCTATCCCCGGACCTTCGGCATTCTTCGGAGCTCCTCGGTAGAGATCGTGCGATGTTCATCCATCATACCGGTAACGACCTTTATGCAAAACTCTTGAGTTGTGATGGGTACTTACTGCTTTTATATTTTTTTAAGGCGAATGTGCAAGACAAGTTTAGTTTTGTTGTTCAAATTTGTAATATGAATGGGCGGATGATGATCACGTTTATTTATTTGTTTATTCTTGAATGGATTTGATTATTACTACATTATGTCAAATGGTATTGAAACCCCATTTCCACAAATTTGGGGTTAGTTTAGTTTACTTACCTATTCTTTATACCATTACACGTTTCTTATTTTACGTGTTTTTCATTTCGTTACGATAAACGTTGTAAATGTAATAATACGATCTCTCTATTTGCTATGAATTCAGTTGGCAGCTGATTCAGCTTGCAATGACAACAAATCGATCAGTGTCGTGCATTGACACATTCACCTTACCAGTTTATTTTTTAATTGTAAGCCCAAAAAAACAATAAACTGAGATTTCTGAACGAATCTCGCGCAATTGAATGAATGAACGAGTGACTCACCGTCCAAAAACGTTTCGCAATTCGAATCGCATTCCTGAAAAACTTTTTAAAATGAGAACATAAACTTTTCAAATGAAGAATGAAGACGCGGCGCGCTTCGATCATTAATGCTCATTTGGTGAGATATTTACCGAGCAATTACCTCATACAAGTACTACTTACCCAAGTTCGTATCTCGCTGAACCTAAGGTTAATGTAAAAGCGAGCTAAATGTATGCAGTAAAGTTTATACTTCAATGTGATATAGGAGGTTTCTTAAGCGAAATGGTCTTATGGTATCGCTTATTTATTGGTGGCCACAGCCTTGATTCATTGCGGTTCAATGTGTTGTTAGTGTCAAACTGACAGTATATTTCAGGGGCATATAATGTGAATGTTATTAGTAATTTTAATAAGTAGGGTGTCGAAGTGTCGCTTCGCTTGCTGGTAATTTATGTTTATTAGACGCTAGTTGGTTTGAAATGTCGTTTTCTTAATATCGTATAGATATTTTTTTATTGTATCGTGAGATTTGTGAATGCTGATCATCAGTTTACTCATTCAATACCTATGTCGTGAAATTTGTGTGATCTTTGAAGAATAATGTCTTCGTTATTTACTTAATTACCGTAGACTAAAGAAAATGTCGCATCGAAAGCGTAATCTTTGTCTCCAGAATTCTAAGACCTTCCAGATTTCTACACTATATAAACACCACCAATAATCAATATATATCACTACATTAACCATGTGCTTTTTACCTTTCCACCACCAACTTATCTATAAAAAAAACGCTCAAATGCGATGATGGGAGATATAATGACAATGAACATTATTTGATATGAATGGATGGATTAATGAATTAATGGATAATATAATCGTCAAAGATTCTCTTGTTTCCTAATAAGAGAATACTGCCTAAGAAGCGCCCCATACCTGGTGAAATTTCTTATTATAAGATGGTATAAAAAAACACTAGTAAGTATGGAAGCACCTTCAACCGCGATAAACTTTACGCCACTTACACTCCCACCAAATCTACTTCCTACAAAAGGCACATCCAACCACATAGATCTAGATGTCTAGATACGGCAGCTGTGTTAAAATAGAAGAACACAAGTTAACTGAAATACGAAGGTTGTTACGTCTTTTTATAATATAGCTCCCGTCACAGCGGCGAACGCAGTAACAAGGGGAAGTGGGCTACATTTCACGTCAGAACACGCCTACCAGTTATCTGATAAATAGTTACGTATCTGGTCTAGTATTTAAATACAATAGGTGAGGAAATTCTGTTGTGAAAGAGGAAAAACACACGGGTATTCTACTTGTTAGAATGTTGAAACTGATTCAATAAATCAAGGAATCCTTATCTATTTCAGTCATATTTACCTAATTTACAATTGAAATTCGTAACCTGGCGGAAGACAAATTAATGTCCCAATTGTATAAACCTTAATTCCAATAGTTCACACCTTGTTTGTCAACTCTACATATTAAGTGTAATGAATTAGGTTTGAAGGGGCACTGTATTAGGGCATGTTAATGTTTACATTACATACACATTAAGAGATCATGGATATCTGCGATCTTGCGACGCCAAGGACAGGTTTAAAAATGAAGAAAGAGATTCATCAATTTCATCAAGAGCACAGGCAAACTCTAGAAGAGTCAATATTATATACATTATTCATTCTATAACAAAGCTTTTCTTGGAAAATTTAACAGAAAAGCCCTTATGGAATCCCAGGGAATTTATTAATTTCGCATAGAGACATTCTTTCTTAACCTCATTTGATTATCAATAAGTTACGAAAACATTCTAATCGCCTGAGAACCTTTGCCCAAGAATCGAACCCTGGTCACGTAGCACGCACAAATTACAAGCCGGCGACGACGTACGTGCGTGGATTGACAGCAATTTGACTCGTGTGACTGTGGGACATGACTGTTGAACTTAAGCGTTTCATTTGGTAATGAGTTCAATAGAAATGTGAGGCTGTAATGGAACTGTGCTTCTTGTAAGAGCGTGAGAAGTGAGAGTCGTATATTTTACAGAGATACTCGGATATCTTAATCACCAAGATTTCTTTACATTGGACATATTATGAGTGGTGATCTCGTGGAAGAAAGCGCAGCGTGCGACGGCCTCTAGACTATAGGATGGCCGAATCGTATCAGACGGGAGGAGTTCGCGCAGGATTGCAATTTGTGACGAGCTATTCAAGGGTTATATGGCTGATAGATATTATCTGTAAATGAAATCTTTCTTTACTCTAAAATTGCCTCAAAGGTCTGCCGAAGCATACTCTACATCCTGGCGGAAAAAGCCTCAGCCTCGGGAAGTAGTATCGTTTGAGTTTTACCTTGCATCCATCTGATAAGCGGTGGGCGGCGCGAGGAAAAGGCGGGCTCTTTGCTCCAATTAATTCGAAATGCAAATCTGCCAGGTGCACCGCTGAACACCTAAGTACAGAAGTACATATAGGTACCTACATAATAGTTTAATTATCATTTCTATCTCATCTATCAGGTAAGTATGATTTGACCATAATCACATACAATTTTCATTGACAGAGTATTCACTAACGTGCCCGCTTAATTTCCGCTCAATGCAACGCATGAGAAGGTAGGTACTGGAAGAACCAGCGTGGGTAGGCCATCCAACAAAACATCATTTCACCTGATGTCCTGGTGAAGACTAGGAGACCACTGCATGCGAGTGGAGCAGGACTGATTATGGTGACGTTCTTTGGAAAGGGGTCTAGTGAACATCTTTTACCCGATGATGATAGTGAATACTCCAATCTATCAAATCTAGGTACACTACCAAATCGAAGATCGAAAAAAAGGAACGGGAAATGACAGGATAACAATACATACTCGTACAAAGCGACAAACAAAATATTTTCTTAATTGGATTAATTTTAATGAAATGAGAAAAATGATAAATTGCTCAATAAACTTGCAAGCAAAACAAGCAGCTGAACACAGCGTCTGTCATTAGTAAACAAATTTCGCACATAAATTGCAATTTGTTATCCAAGAAAATTAAATTAAAGCCCATGTTACTTGAAAAAGGCTTGGATTGCGTGTTTGTGCTCACTTAATAATGATTTTATTTGGCCGTAAGGATGCTTGCGTTTCATTCAAATCCACTTGCTCTACAATTGAAGTAAGAATTTAATTTCTAAAATTGGTACATATTTAAAAGTGAAGTGTAGGACAGCCACAAGCAGAGTTACAAATTTTCATAATTTTGAAACATCAACTTCAACAATTCTTATAGACTTTAGGAGTTCATATGTAAACATATGAGGTCAGACGATAGTCCTTACTAACAAAAATGAAAGCGACACAAGGAATAAAGGACTGACTGCACCAAATCTTAAAACACTGATGGTGCGTTTCCGTACTTTCCATGTCTGAATTTACAAATGAAACAGGTGACGGATAGGAAGTTTCAACACCCTTTGCAAAGTTTGTGCTCATTTTACAACTGTCAGCTGATATGATCATGATGATGATGTGCTCATTTTTAATACCCTTTGTGTCCAAAAGTCTTCGTTACAACTTCGTTAAACATATTTGTATGGCAGCCGCGTCACACAAGCCCTTAAGGATATCTCAATAGGGGGACCCAATAAATTGATTGCTACCTATAATAAAGGTCATTAGTCACTCGCCGGCGTGTTTAAATCACGCACTTAGCTAGTTGCGTGTTTGAACGCTACTCGTGTTGGCACGCGAGGCGTTTTTTGAACGTTTTTGGTTGGTTTTGGCCGCCGGCTGTCAGTATCGCACGAAAGGTTGTGCGGTTTTTATGATGTTGACAAAAACAGTGGAATTTGCCGCTGAAAAATAATTAAGACTGTTTTTGTCACGCGAGACGTTTTTTGAACTTATTCTTAGTATTAGTTAGGTAGGTTTTAGCCACTGGCTGACAGACCTCCAGGGTATGTTGGCCCGAGCGTCAATAAAAATGCGCAAGGTGTCACAATGTCCATATTAGTTAGTAGTAGTTACATAAATACATACGAATAATTTATCACATATACAAAAATATTGTACGTCACCACATTTTTATCTGTGTACGGTTGGTACGTATGGCACGCACTTGCTTAAGCTAAAGTCTACCTTATTCTATTTAAAGTTAAATATCTACTTCATAAATAGAAATCGACGATTACATTTTGAATACTTTTTTGCGATTCGTCCATTATTCGTTGCTGGAACTCAAATCAAATCATTACAATAACTACGTTTCATATAAATGTAGGTTAATCTCAAATCATTCGGTGGGTAAACGTACACGTAACAACGTCGCTGACTCCCCAAGAAAAAACATTGTAACTACGTTTAGAATTCATACATACTTAGGACGTTTTTCTCTGGAACATCAGGCTACCTATTACCCCGTTTCTCACAGCCTCCGCCTGAGAACTCCAATCAAATGAGCTATTTTAATGCTCCGATTACTGGTCAATCAATACTATATCATTCCAGTGGATTTATGTCATTAACTACACGATAATTCATGTTATTGTGGTGGAACTGTGTGAACTTTTGGAATCTTGTGCAAAATAAGAAAATATCGAACTGACATGATAGGATTTGAAGTGGGTATCAAAATACCACATTTTTTTTAATAATTAGCCTTTGTGTCCACATTTAAGAAAAAAAAACCACCGGGAGAGTTCGTTACTCATAAACTGACCTGACTGTTATCCGTTCTCTCTATACTTCATCATCATCATCATAACAGCCGATAGACGTCTACTGATGGACAAAGGCCTCCCTCAAAATTCTCCATAACAATCGATCTTGCGTCGCCCTCATCCAATTTCTGCCCACGATCCAAACCAGGTCATCGGTCCACCTTGTTGGGGGTCTTCCCACGCTGCGTCTCGAGACCGCGGTCGCCACTCAAGAACCTTTCTGCCCCAACGGCCATTGGTACTACGAGCAATGTGCCCCGCCCACTGCCACTACTATATCTACAACCTTAGTTCTCTTGTTTGTTTCATCATTTCGGGTTCGATCCCGCAAGGTAACCTCCGAGCATAGCTCGCTCCATACTTATTTTGTGTTTCGTCTCTATGGGTACTTATTTTGTCAAAATACCGAACCCAATTTTTTTCTCCAGCTTATAAAAGTGCAATCTGTCTAATTGTCGTGGGAAAAATATTCACTGCAAATAACTCTAATAAGAAAGGATGAGTGAATTTGGTCCGACATATTTTGGCCGCACAACATCGATTATTGTTGGGCGCACGTTACGTTACTTGTAACTTGTAACGACATAGAGTTGATACTGTTCCCGCCTCTTTGGCGACCTTATTTTTTATAATTTATTCAAAGAAATGTCATCTTATGTTATGTCTGTCAAGTGAACGGAAAAGTCACAATGTATTTTCTCAATTTTATTTATTATATTTTTACGTAAAGAACAACAGTTTTTCATCATTATGCAACCATAAGTTTGGTCCTTCGAACCGGATTAACAACAGCAGCCTATGGATCGGTATGAATATTCTACAAAAGTAAGAAGTCAATTGCAATTCGTATAGAATACCCATCAAAGGCCACGCAAAGCCAGGCTAACCAGCTGGTCAAGGAAGTTCTGCAGTGTGGTTGGTCGACGACGGAATAAGGAACGTGAGTCAAAAGATACCATTATTTTCATCATCATTGCATACGGTCTGCAAATACATTTTCGTAATTTTTAAACAATATTTATTTTTCATACTTACTACAGTCGGCTAGAATTTGAAATAGCTTTTAAATTAAATATTTGCAATTTTAAAATATATTTTTTGACATTTTAAATATAAAATTCATAATTCAGTTTTGTTTCAAATTTTCGAATCAAAATGGCTACAGCGAATTTAAAGCCGGCAAATGATATTGAACTTCAAAATTTGATACGCAAACGTGGTTCTATTAAAGCGCGACTTACAATATTTCAAAAGAATGTTTCTAAATATCCCTCGGAAACATTATTGCCAGATGCGGAGCGTGAGGAACTAGAGTTACGGGTCGCGAGAATGGAATCATTGTCATTGGAGTTTGATGAGGTTCAATTACAAATTGAGTGTTTGTGCGAGGATCCCGAAGAGCAATATGTCGATCGGGAAATTTTTGAAACGAATTATTTAAATGCAATGGTACAAGGTAGGGCTTTATTAGCGCGTTCTAGGCGCGCGCGGTCAGGCTCCCTCGGCAACGGTAGTAGGGAGGGTAGCCAGTTCCAGTCTGTGATGAAATGCAATCAGGGGGCCGATGCTTGCTCTGACGTTCATCATGGTGGTTCTTCTAATGTTAGACCGTATCAAATAAAGCTGCCAACGATATCTCTTCCGAAGTTTGACGGAACCTTTCAAAATTGGCTTCATTTTAGAGACACCTTCAGCTCGCTGGTGCACAATAATAATTCTCTAGATGACATAAGCAAATTCCACTATTTACGAGCCAGTTTGGAAGGTAACGCATCAAACTTGATAAGCTCATTTGAGCTCACAACGAGTAACTACTCTATTGCATGGGATACTCTTGTCGAACGCTTTGATAACAATAGGCTATTGATCAATAATTATGTCAAGGCGCTGTTCGACGCCAAGCAACCACGCGAGACATCGAAGGATTTACGCGACTTGGTGGATACATTCAATAAGAACCTCCGGTCACTCAAGGCTTTAGGGGAGGCTACGGAAGGTTGGGATACACTCCTCGTTCATATAGTCAGTACTAAGCTTGACCATAGCAGTTTGAAAGAATGGGAAACATTTCGGGGTTCCCTTGATAGGGTTGATTATACTACTCTCAGCACATTCTTGAAGAAACGAGCAGATCTTCTCGAGAGTTTGGAAGGTCACAACAAGGTCAAGCCTATTACTCCATCAAAGCCTCATGTGAACCGGGGACTAGTTTCTGTCAACGAACCGCGCTCGCAATGGAAGTGTGTGGTATGCAATGGAGACCACACAATATATCACTGCGTAGAGTTTCTCAAGGAATCTATTCCTAAGCGCAGGGAAATCGTCAGCAATGTGAAAGCCTGTCACAATTGTCTACGTGTTGGCCATACTGTCAACAACTGCAGGCATTCAAGCTGTCGAGTCTGCGGCAAGAGACACAACTCACTACTACATATCAAAGACGAAGTGCTCCCGCAGAAGCAAGTGACCACTACTGACTCCAAGATCATCACAACTACCGCAAGAACTTCTCAGCAGGTGTTGTTATCTACTGCATGTGTCAAGTTGTTTGACAACGAAGGCAACGCACATGTGGCACGTGCATTACTGGATTGTGGCAGTACATCCTGTTTCATCACCGAAAAGCTGGCGAAGGTGCTACAGCCAGAAATGCTAGCCGTGAATACTACTGTCACCGGCTTCAACAATTGTCCATCATCAATCAAAAGTAAGTGTGAATTGCAGCTACAGGCAATACATGGAAAGTTCCAGGCCACAATTGAATGTTTTGTCATTCCTAACATAACAGAGCCCCTTCCTGCATACAAAATTGATCTTTTGGGAATTGATCTTCCGTATTGTGTCAATCTGGCTGATCCTGAATTTGCAACGCCTGGAGACATCGATCTTCTACTTGGAGCTGACATATTTTGGAACTTAATTCAAAACAAGCGAATCCACCTCGGCAAGAATCAGCCCACGTTACAAGAAACCAAATTGGGTTATGTGCTGTCCGGTAGCGTTCCTGCAACTTCAAAGATTAGATGTAATTTTGTCTCTACAGTGGAAGTCCAAGATCAACTTACAAAATTTTGGGAGCTCGAAGAAGTAGCTGAGGTCAAACCCTGGTCCGAAGAGGAACACATTTGCGAAAGGATTTTCAAGGAGACTACAGAACGTCTTTCAGACGGAAGATTTCTTGTCCAAGTGCCATTAAAACAAGAGGCGTCTGCACTTGGTGATTCTTTCTCAATGGCTGAAAGAAGGTTTCTATCGCTAGAAAGAAAACTCCATGGAAATCCCAAGCTTTTCGACTCTTATAAGGAATTCATACATGAATATGAGAGCATGGGTCACATGTCAAAGGTGACAAAGACAACAGACAACAAAGTCAAGGAGTATTACTTGCCACACCATGCGGTAATCAGAGAAGACAGCCTTACTACGAAACTGAGAGTCGTTTTCGATGCATCTGCCAAAACGTCCAGTGGGTTATCTTACAACGACATTCAGCTGATTGGACCTGTCATTCAAGATGACATTCTTGCAATTCTGCTGAGATTTAGACAACATGCAATAGTGATCTCGGCCGACATTGCCAAGATGTATAGACAGGTTCTCGTGCGTCCTGAGCAGAGATCGCTGCAGCAAATTATCTGGCGTGAGAACAAGAAAGAACCCTATACAATGTTTCAATTAAATACCGTCTCCTATGGTACTTCTTCAGCTCCATATTTAGCGATCAGATGTCTGAAACAACTTGCTGATGAATGCAACGACCGCTTGATCGGTACAATAATTGAGCACGATTTCTATGTTGACGACTTGTTGTCTGGGGCAGAATCAGTAGAGGAAGCTACTAGAATTTCCAAGGCAGTTAACTCTCAATTGTTATCTGGTTGCTTAGAACTTAGAAAATGGAGATCAAACAATGAAACTGTTCTCGGAAATCTGTCAGATGTCGCAGCTGATTGCCAGTATACATTTAGCGAATCTCCTATCTCGAAAACATTGGGTTTATTGTGGAACAGTCAAACGGACACACTTGGCTATAAGGTGTCACTGTCCACAATCAACACGGCTGTTACGAAACGAGCGATTTTGACAACGATCTCACAAATATTTGATCCTTTGGGTTTAGTGTCACCTACGGTCATTCAAACCAAGGTGCTATTGCAACAATTATGGCTCCAGAAGCTGGACTGGGATGATATCCAAGCGATATTGCAAATGACTGGAAACAAATTGTTGAGACACTAAATCATCTCAATTCAATTGCAATTCCCAGACATGTATTGCTTAATATGCCACGGGTAGTAGAAATACACATATTTTGCGATGCATCTGAAGTGGCGTATGGAGCTTGTGCGTACGCCAGATCAATTGATTCTAATGATACAGTCCACTCTCATTTACTATGTGCAAAAGCTAAGGTGGCACCATTGAAATCAACAACGTTGCCACGACTCGAACTATGCGGTGCTTTGGTAGCATCTCGACTTTGTCAAAAGATTCAGAAATCTTTAAGGGTTACCATTGATAAATTCGTGTTCTGGTGCGACTCTTCTATTGTCCTTGGTTGGTTAGGAACGCAGCTGAACAACTTAAAGACGTTTGTAAGAAATAGAGTGTCTAAGATACAAGAAGCTACTGCTCCTTTCACATGGAGATATGTTGCTAGTGAAGCAAACCCGGCCGACGTCCTCTCTCAAGGCATTAGAGCGGACACAATTGAAAAACACAAGTTATGGTGGCACGGGCCTGCTTTTTTGATGTCTGAAGAACAAATGTGGCCTACACATGAGTGCATCAATCCTGTCGAACTGCCCGAACAGCGAATTGTCTCTAATGTTGTCGTCAATCCTCAAAACGACATTGTCGATACGATGCTCTACGTTGGCCAAGATGAAGCGAGTATTAGCATATATATTACGATTTATTTTTAATATGAAGACTCGGTCATCAGTGCATCGTCTCAATGAACCATTATCGTGTGATGAACTAAATCAGGCTTTGACATCTTTAATCAAAGGTGTTCAAGCAAAACATTTCTCGAAGGAAATAGAGATAATGCAGTCAAATAAAGAGTTTCCACAAAAGAGTTCTTTTGCTAAGCTACAGCCGTTTTTATGTCCAATGGGACTTATTCGGATACAAGGCAGGTTATCACAATCAAATGCAAGCTTTGATGTCAAGCATCCAATTGTTTTACCCAAACGCGATGTACTAACAATAAGGATCTTTGAAGATCAGCATATAACTCACGATCAGTCGATGCACGCTGGTCCTCAATTATTACTCGCTAGCGTACGTCAAAGATATTGGCCGATTGGGGGTAGAAATTTAGCTCGTTCTATTGTTCATAAATGTGTTACATGCAAGAGGCTAGCTGCTCGTATAGATTATCCGATTATGGGAAACTTACCTTCTTCAAGAGTTGAAGCGTCGGTCCCATTCAACGTGACTGGAATTGACTACGCTGGTCCAATTATGATTAGTACTAAGAAAGGTCGAGGCGCGAAACACGTTAAAGCATACATTTGCCTATTTGTTTGCTTTGCAACCAAAGCAATCCACTTAGAATTAGCTACCGATATGACAAGTGCTACGTTTATATTAACGCTCAAAAGATTTATTGCTCGTCGTGGAAAACCGTCTCATATTCACTGTGATAATGGTTCCAATTTCGTTGGTGGGTGGAATGAAATCAAAGGCAAGTTATCGGATACCTTTTCAAACGATGGCATCCAATTTCATTTCACACCTCCCCATGCTCCTCATTTCGGTGGTATTTGGGAAGCTGGTGTTAAATCTACTAAGCATCACCTCAAACGCGTTCTTGGTTTGGCTCATCTCACATATGAGGAGCTAACTACCACTCTATACCAAATCGAAGCAATTCTAAATTCGCGCCCACTCACTCCATTATCATCATCACCAAATGATTTGCAACCGCTCACTCCGGGTCACTTCCTTATTGGTCGTCCGCTGACTTCATTGCCAGAGCCTACGAGTCCGGTTGGTAGCGCAGTGCAAAGATACCAGAGAATTGAGCAATTGCGTCAACACTTTTGGCAAAGATGGAGTGTCGAATACTTGTCTCAATTGCAAGAAAGAACAAAATGGAACCGAAGGAGCCCATCTATTGATGTTGGTGCTCTGGTCATCATAAAGGAAGACTTCATGCCGCCTTTGAAGTGGAAGATGGGCAGAGTCACCGCCGTACATCCAGGCCAAGATGGCATCACCAGAGTGGTGGACATCTTCACCGGGTCTGGATCCTGTAGACGTCCTGTCACGAAAATCGTCCCACTGGGAGTTTGAAGCCAAGACCTTCAAGGGGGCCGGCATGTTCCCGCCTCTTTGGCGACCTTATTTTTTATAATTTATTCAAAGAAATGTCATCTTATGTTATGTCTGTCAAGTGAACGGAAAAGTCACAATGTATTTTCTCAATTTTATTTATTATATTTTTACGTAAAGAACAACAGTTTTTCATCATTATGCAACCAGATACAACCAAAGATTTCTTTTTTATTCCAGTATTGATAGCTTTTATTATGTATTTTTTTAATTTTTCAATATATTTATACCATGTATAAATATATTAGTATATATATTTTACACCATGTTTGTACTGTTAGAATATTTATGAAGATATTATTTAAGGAATAAAAATGACGAGCAATAGGGAAGAATGGAGGAAAAAACATGCTGCACCGACCCCTAATAAATGGGATAAGGCCAAGGGCAAAGAGTTTTAGTTAAAAAGTGGATTTTTTATAATGATAGATGATGATTATTTCAGGGGTAAAAGAAAGAGTTTTAGTCGAAAAGTGGATTTAAAAAAAACTACGATAAAGTATAGGTACAAAGAAATTAATGAATTAACTTTAGCGGAGATGTAATATAAACAATCAAAAATTATTAATGTTGAATATTATAATCTAGCACTTCTTGTTAGTCCGTTTTGCACCCTGTTTGGTTGTCTTTTATTTGAACACGTTTCTAAAAATACTTGTAGGTATCTCATAATCATAAGCAAAATGAAAAATAATAAAAACTAAGGGTAAACTCTCTGTACATTGTTAGAATCAATTGTTTTAATGTGTTTAAGTATATAGACAAAGTTTATAATATCGTTGCAGCTAACGGTTTCAGCTGTTTTTACGTAATACTTGAATGATGGAACCCTTAATTATGAAAAATATTGGACTTTAAATGAAACTAGAAATAATCACATTAAGATTATGATTTAAATACTTGCATATACGTTGTTATGCAGGACATTTTTTCGTACACACGGAAGAAATTGCGAGCTACGACGACTGGTGATGAGGCATAAGATTTAAAAACTATTTTTTTTACAATCTAATCATTATTATAATAAGTGTTAACTAAACGAAACAGGCTTTTTTACTAATATTTACAAGATTTAAAATATTTAATTAGATTACCAGTTTTCCATTCTTTATTATTTGCATTGAAATTTACCATTTATCTGCATACATAATTATGCAAGCATTAAATTCGTTTTGCCTTTCATTTATATATTATAGTGCATATTAGGTATATGTGCGTCTAGGACGAATAAAAATATCTTCCTAATCTATCTGTGCCTGTAATTTCGACGTCCGTAATGTTAAACATAACATTTTTTCATAGAATGTAATAGTTGACATAATGTAACGTTTGATATAACACGCTTTCGTTTCTTACTTGTACATGAAAAAACGTTATATCAAACGTAGGGCACACCCGAGGCACACACGAAGAAGATACAAAAAGATGAGTAAAGAATTTCCATAAGGAGAATTAGGATTGTATATTAATGCTCCTATGAAAGCATATGAGATAGTTGAAAATATTTCTTGCTATTACCTAATGTGAAACGTTATTCAGCATAACATTCTAATTTGCGCGTTAACATTCAACTTTAACTTTCATATTAATTACCGATCATTAATCCATAGCTGGTACCTACGAGTATATACCCGTGTTTGAGTGATTGGTATTACCAACTCTATGTTACATCCTCAAATAAAATAAGTCTACACTTTTTGTGACCAGCGAGCGCACGCGTCGTGGGTGGATTTTTTCACGTTTCTCGGCGATTAGAATGGTAAACTCCCATTGCATAGCTTCGCTTTTTGTTCATCAGCCGTCACAGTTAATACTTTGATTTTTGCAATACTGTTGACATCGTTACCATTGCCGTGAATATACTTATTCTTTATATTATACCGCTATTTTAAGAACTTTTAAGTACATTGGTAAAATTTGTCACGAGATACATAAGCGTTAGCGATAGAGATCGCTTTTTAGCGATAAGACCGCATATTGTCTACCGTTATTTATAAATTGTATTTGTCTTGTTTCCTTCTGTAAGCTTTGATTGGTGTGCAATTAAGTATTGTTGTAATTGTATTGTTACCTTCCAAGGAATTACCGGTCATGAAGACAAACCCAAGAATAGTTTTGGATTGGCAAATAAATAAGATAATTATTTAGGTATGTGATGTGTACATTATTTAATAACTAAATTAAAAATTTAAGACAGCTCCCACACAAATAGCTGATCGTCATGAGACCCTTCTTTAATGAGTGATGTAGCAAATACTACTAAAACTGAACATAACAACAAAATTAGCAATTCCTATCTTGAATATTGACTGCATGACTGACCGGTCATTTGTTCCACGAATAAAAAAAGCTGAATCTTGGAGAGTCTGATTTTCATCAAACAAAGCTAAGAACCATCTTGAAAAAACCAAGCTATCGATAAAAAAAATCGCACTCAAATTGATCCACCCGTATGAGCGCTGTAATGCTACAAACAGATACACAGATACATTTTTTGTGTATCTGCACATTTTCAGACGGATATGAATTTATAATGGATCCTATAATTTTGATGATTCGAAATATTGCGAACTAGGATATAGAATTTTTAACCCGCGACGAGAAAAGAGGGGGGGTTATAAATTTTACATGTGTATCTGTCTAGATACAGAGATACTCAGATACATATGCGTAATATTCCGAATTATCAAAATTATAGTATCCATTATAAATTCACATCAGTCTGAAAATGTGCAAACATGACTGCGTCGCAGACCGCCCATCGTACACGTGCTACAATTCCTACATGCATTCTCAAGCTTGAGCATTACCACGGAATTATTAAGGGGGATACATCTTACAGAAAGTACGGAAGAAGTATAAAAGTATAGGGTAAAAAGGTTCCACAACTTGCCGTCATGACGTGTAAATCTACTGCGAAAAGTTTTGGGTCACGATGATGTCGCGAATTATGTTTTGACGTCTACATAATTCAAAATTTGACGACGCGTTTCGCTCGGTTTGTAGACACCTGCCTACTGAGCGGCGGTCCCGGGTTCGAATCCTGGCCGGGGCAAATATTTGTGTGATGAACTCGAATATTTGTGCTTGGGTCATGGTTGTTCTAGGTATTTAAGTATATATTTATCTATATAAGAACGTATATCGTCGTCTAGTACCCATAACACAAGGCTTCTTGAGCTTAATTTGGGACTAGATCGATTTGTGTGAGGTTGTCCGATATTTATTTATTTATTTATATCATCATCATCATCATCATCATTTCAGCCTATTGCAGTCCACTGCTGGACGTAAGCCTCCCCCAGGGTTCGCCACATGGCCCGATCTCCCGTTTTCGCCATCCAGTCACCACCAGCCACTTATTTCAGGTCGTCGGTCCATCTGGCCGGAGGGCCATTTATTTATATATATTAATTAAATACACACCTTTACCTATATGAGGTATACTTCATTCCTGTGACCTTTGATGCTAAATGCTATTATTGGCATCTAAAATAGTCGGATATTTATTTAAACTATACTAGAAAACTACAAACGAAATGGGTTTAGTCGCATCGTAGAAGTCAAATACCGCTCGACGTGTTTCGGATCGGTTCGCGATTCATCATCAGGAGAGCCGATCAGTCGCGACTGCGGCTAAGTTTATTCAATTTGTCCATTTATTTTACCTTAAGTATTTGTTTTTATAGAAACGGTATGTACTTTTGTATAAAGGTTCTTTTTATCAATAAATGAAAAAAAAAAGTTTTTGATTTGTATTGGATACTTTTTAACGGACTATGGTGCATTACAGTTTCAAATATAGTAGAAATATTGCACCCTTGGCCGTAAACATGCTTTCAGGGGGTGAAAGGGTAAATTATTGTCCATATACCTACCTGTATCCGTGCCTGAACCAGTGACTTGCTTAAACATACTTTGCCTTAACCGGCCCGCGACCCAGTGCCCTGCGCGAGCCCTGATTGGAATTTATCGCCCTTCTGCCCTGTAACTTTGTGCAGCGTGCGCCCGCGCGCCTTTTTGTACTTTTTTACTGACTACGGACGGAATTTTTATTGTTGTTATTCGCGGTTAACTAGGAAAGGGAATGTGAATGGATTAATTGCTTGATTCGGTGGATTTTACCCTTAAATAATGAACATGAGTATTATGTACTTTGAAATTTGACAACAATGAAACATGTTGCATATTGAAAAAGTTTGCAAAAATATGTGAATTTATTATATTAGATAATTTTAATGGAACCGGATTAATAGAGTATATATAATAGTCATTGAATTAATAATATGTCAAGAGAGGGTTGAAGATTTATCATACAATAACGTATTTTTGCCTATACCTTTATCTTCCACGCCTAGTGTCGTATCGTAAAGCACCTGAATAATAATGAGCGATAATTCACAAAAGTTCTTACATAAAAGCTAATCGAAATGCGCTCAATTCCAAGTTTCTTTTTTTCTGTCCCATTCACTTGCAGAGTTTCATGACATGCCTCAGGGCACGCTTCGTTTCCCACGGCACTCTTTACTCGTGAAATATATCTCCACCTTTCATAGCAGAGCGCTCGAAAACACACCTTAACTTACCTCTTAAAGCCCCATTTACATCGAATAAGAGAACGTTATAGGCCGTTCTAGAACGTTCCATTGAAGCTTGGGTAACACTCTCTTATGAAAACAAATCGTCTTAAGAATTTTTTCAAGTCATGCAGGAATATAATACTTATCGGGTCGGAATAGAGGCGCTTTAGATAAACTAATGAAGAGATTAGAACAATTCGTTCGTACATGGATCTTAAAGGCGATTCTCTTAGCTCTTTTTGATATAGCACGCGTCAATAACAAACCTAAGTTCACATGCTGGATAAATTTAATATTGGGCATTTTTACTACTTTGAAATAGTCTTGACATTTTTTTGAAAGTGTTCTCAATATATAGAAAGTGTTATTTTCGAGGGGACCTATGGTGGTTGCGTTTATCATAATATTCATAATAAATAAGAGGGATGCTTTGTCACTTATCTATTGCGTGATAAAAGTAACCATGATAGACCCGCACATTTCACTTGGAATAATTTGAAAGCTAACATAATATCAACGTGGGTCTATATTGACTCCTAGTATTAGTTTTCGCTGAAAAATCATTTCGTAGTAAAGCATTTTTCTTTGCAACCGAAATACTGTCTGAGATTGTTTTAAAACAAACCTAACCTCACCTCAATAGGATATATTTGCAAGAATTATGAAAAAAGTATGTCTACAGAGGAAAAAAAATAGCTTAAAAATAATTTTTCGGCAAAATTAAACATTCGATGAAATAAGTTTCTCGGAGTCAACGGGCTTCCCATCTACGTACACAACAGCTTTCCGCGATCTCCACCAAATCACCGGTCCACCTTTTTACTAAGGCACCATTCATGTTATGTAAGTACCATAAATGTAATGTTATGATATGAACTAAAAAAACACCTATTGAATAAAAAGATCCAATATGAATGTTGCCTTATGAGCTCGTGCTTTCCGTGTATCCTATAATCATGACTTGAATAAAATCCATAACTATTTTAGGATGGCATTCGCTGTGACTGTGAAAATCTTTTGTAATTATATCTTTATCGTAATCAGATAAAGCTAATATAGTTGTGCATTATTACTAAACACTGCGGTTTTCATATGTCATTAATTAATTATGAAACAATGAGATCGTTGTAATGAAAAGGGCATATTTTAAACCATTGGTAAAAAGATCAAAGCTCAAAGAAAAATTGAAATGCATAACGTGGTGGAAGAGACCGGGAATCGAACCCAGTACCTCTGGATTACCGGCCCAGCGTGTTAACCTTTCCACCACCCTAACGCCCAGATAACCGTTTGAATGTTTTTTTATGCTTTAATTGTGTTTGCATTGTTTATTTTAAAGGCTTTACACCTTAGCGACATCTATGTGTCAATGGTTTTATAAAAAAATTGTGGTGTGTACCCACATTAAAAAAATTAGACATTGCATGCACTGAGAAAAAAAATTGATTACGTTAATCAAAATTTTGATTGTTTTAACAAAGTAACTTAATGTATAGGGAGCAGATAAAGTTAACTGATTGCAGCAATCAAGTTGAAATGATTGAAAAAGGTAATAAAGTAACTTTGTAAATCGAGTCATGACTTAAATATAAAAATCATGTTTGTTGACTACTATAATCAAGAAATCCTTAATAAAACCCATCAACGTCTTTACAGATACAATAAAAAAAAATTTTTGATGAAATCAAGTAAAATGATTAAATCAATCAAGTCTACTTTATGAAATATATATAGTGCACGATTCAATTAATCAAGTCTACTTTATGAAATGTATATAGTGCACGATTAAATAAATCAAGTCTCCTATATGAAATTTATATAGTGCACGATTAAATCAATCAAGTGTACTTTATGAAATATATATAGTGCACGATTCAATTAATCAAGTCTACTTTATGAAATGTGTATAGTGCACGATTAAATCAATCAAGTGTACTTTATAAAATATATACAGTGCACGATTCAATTAATCAAGTCTACTTTATGAAATGTATGTAATTTACCAAAAAAGCCACAGTAGGGCTAATCCCGTTTGTAAGACCATGTACAAAATGCACTCTGGTCTCGAAGGGATAGAATCAAACACCGAGATTGATAACAATTCAACGTATGTTTAATTCTTTGGACTATATAATTATGCACTCCACACAAATCGACAAAATAACAATAATAATTTACAGTACTTATGCATTCTATGGTAAACAAACGTTGGCGAGATGTACAATTCACGCTCTACGGTACAGCGCCATCTACCAGACAATTAAGACAACTAACTATTTAATAACAACTTAAACACGCATGATTAGTTGAAATAAGTTGATTATTTAATTCAATCTCGTTTATGTTTGATGCAATTAATTGTTTTTAATTGAATTAATGTTTTAACTTAATTCGCGTGTTTAAGTTCAATGATACCATTAATAAACTGACTTAATAGATTCAAACAATTTCATAATTGACTTAATGATTTTAGTCAAATACATTGCTTAATTGATATAAGTTGATTATTTAATTTAATCTCCTGCCTGTTTGATGTAATTAATTGCATTTAATTGAATTTATGATTTTACTTGATTCGTGTGATTAAGTTCAATAATTGACTTGATAACTTTAGTCAAGTACATTGTTTAATTTTATTAAGCGCATGATTAATTGAAATAAGTTGATTATTTAATTCAATCTCGTTTATGTTTGATGCAATTAATTGCTTTTAATTGAATTAGTGATTCAAGTTAATTCGTGTGATTAAGTTCAATGATACCGTTAATAAACTGACTTACTAGATTCAAATAACTCCATGTTTCGATGAATAAAGTAAATGATTAAATTAAAAGTAATTAAGAAGTTGATCAAATGAAACATTGTTACTTAATTAAACCTTTCGATCAATTTAACTTTGTTGTAGTTATAAAGTATACCTTGTGTATATGATCAATTAAATAATTAATTCAATCATATTTTTTCTAATCAAGCAAAAAGTCGACTTGATTAAATCACTTTTTTCTCAGTGTGCTTTCATATATTCTCTTCCTAAAACAACAACTCCATTACACTTGGTGAGTATCTATGTAACGATGGCGACCATCTGCAGCTCTAACACAACTGTGACACGCGACTCTCTCTCGCGCGAGATATTTATTTATCTCTTTCTGTGCAGTACTGTCAGAGAGTGACAGGTAACGCTCGAAGCATAGTTGTGCTAGACGGGCTGGCAAGGAGAGGATCCGATCACTCGGTAATTTGCCCAAAACAGGCCCTCCCGATGGTTGGTTAGTATCATCATTGGCTTAACAAACATTTATTATGTTCTAGGAATTACCGACAGCCCCATGTCTGCCTGAGCTGCCCACATAATGGAAAGTATCAGCGTAGCTAAACAACAGGGTGGAATCCTCAAAGCGCGGAGATTACTTCGAGAGGCCTGTGAAGACACCAGGAGGATCCTGAGGCTTCTGTTTGGCGTTAGCCTGTCTAGACTAAGGGTGTTCCCTCACCGCAAGCATTCACCTGTAATGTAACAAAAAAAATGATTTTTTTTTGATACATTATAGCCCCATATTCACGGTGAACGCTCACCTTAACACAACCTCGCTCATAACCTTTTTGAAAGCAGATGCCACACGTTCGAATATTCAAATTAGAACTGATAATTCTCGACCGACAATATTGACAGGGTTTCAATAAATTTGATATTGTCGTCGGTGTGTGAAGGCGAGGCATAAGTCAGGGGTCGGCGTCAAGCGTTCGACAAACTGCGCTATTGTAGCGCCATTACTGAGCGAGCGGTCCGAGTGGAGACTACCGTAAGTGGTATTTGAGGTAAAAATATTTCCATCGTCATGCAAGTCATGTTCATCACCATCCACTAGCGTTGATGGACATAGGCTTCCCCCTAGCCCGAAAGCCGCCATGACTAACTCTACACTACCCGCAACCTTCAACTGGCCATCAGTCAAAGGAAATTATGCCTAACAGATGGTTTCAGATTGCCATGACGCCGCGCGCCCATACTAAACAAAAGACGATCCTGCATCACGCTATTATTATTTTTCATGAAATCATGACCCCTCTCCATATAAAACTGATTTTCTATACAAATCAAGAATTTCATAATGGTATAGATTACAGGCAAATATTCGCGGTGACCGAGCACGAGCACCTTAACACAACCTTGCTTATAACCTTTTTAAAGGCAGATGCCACACGTTCAAATATTCAAATTAGAACTGATAATTCTCGACCGACAATATTGACAGGGTTTCAATAAATTTGATATTGTCGTCGGTGTGTGAAGGCGAGGCATAAGTCAGGGGTCGGCGTCAAGCGTTCGACAAACTGCGCTATTGTAGCGCCATTACTGAGCGAGCGGTCCGAGTGGAGAATACCGTAGGTGGTATTTGGTGTAAAACTATTTCCATCGTCATGCAAGTCATGTTCATCAGCTTCTGCCAAAAGGCGTCCATTGATGGACATAGTGACGCCGCAATGGACAGTGTATGTAGCTGAACAAAGAGTCAGAAGAAGAGTTAGATGCTGATTTTAACTGTTCGTGTAACTCTGCTTGCTTTACTACACAACAATATGTTAACATTTAATATATAATGAAATATCTATAATTATAATAAATAAGTACCTTATCTTTGTTTATTAATAATATTTATAATCCGACTTAAAAAAAGAGCAGGTTAGTTTTTCGGTCACATGTCGTTTTTTGTTTGCTATTTCTGAACTCCACCATCTGACTTTGTGTACCCCATAAAACTTGTTAACGTTAAAAGCGGCTTTGGGAACTGCTTACAGAACAACAAAATTGTGTAGTGATTTTATACATTAAAAGTGTTTTTTTCAGTTCATAGACTTCGGCAATTATTAAAATAGGAATTCATCGGAAGATACAAAAAAAATAGAAGATACGCTAGTCGCTTTAAGTATTTTCTTTGCAGACTAAACTTTATGCACGTTCAAGAATAGTATAAACGTCATACAATGCATTAATATTTCATTTATGCAGCGGTCGGCACGGACAATACAACATCGCGTAATTCCGCGATTAAAAAATTATGGATATGATTATACCTAATATTATATTTACCACTGTATTACACTAAATAGATTTTTTTTTAGAATAAGATTGCGGGATTATATATGTATATTAAATTGACTACCGAGATCCCGCGGTTCTGCACTATCCAACCCGACTATTGGTAATGTATTAGCATAGCGTTCTCCTGCTCGTGCGTGGTTAATTTATAAGACATTTTTAATGACTACGGCAAAAAAGAGTATAAAATATATTTTTTTGCAGGCCAGTCTTCCCGCAAATTTTAATATAAGTAATAAAATATTATACTTTGTGTATAGTGATAATTATTTCAGTCACGACCTTTTCCGACGTGTGCGTGGCTACATTCATGGGGCGCGTCGACAGCTCGTTGTCCGCGGCCGCGGGCACTCAGGACTACTAGCGCCATCTAGCGCTACACTAACACAACGAGATGATATTTTAAAATCATTTGTGCAATGAGATGCAAATACTGCATTTGCATAAATGGGGCATGCATTTGTGCAGCCCATAGTACATGATTCCTATTGTCTCATGCTTCATGCAGGTAATTTCTTGTAATATTGATAAATATCGATTTTCGCACACGCAAGTTTAGTTTATAGGACACTTTTTACAAGATTACAGTGAATAGAATATTTAGTATATTTTTACACAATAAGTAAACAAATATTGTATCATCTATACATTGATAGTTATTTCAGTTACGGCCTGTTCCAACCTGTGCGTGGCTACATTCATCGGGCGCGTCGACAGCTCGTTGTCCGCGGCCGCGGGCGCTCAGCACTACCAGCGCCATCTAGCGCCACACTAACACAACGAGATGATATTTTAAAATCAACGACACATACATCTCTTACAACTCGTGCCGTGTAAGTTTGCGTCATTGAAAGCCCTCTACAGAGTGATCAATCCAAATGGGTTAGTAGGGAGAATACGAAAACTACAAATGATAGGAAAATCTGCTCTTAAGAACCATGGCGTCAATTTAAGATTTAATTCACCATGATTCTTAAGAACAGATTTCCTTATCTCTTATAGTTTGTGACTTCTCCCTATTGACCCATTTCGATCGATCACCCGGTATAATCCTCCTGATGCGCCAAGATTAACAAAAAAATTACACAATTGGAAAGTTAATGACCATCTTTAGTAAAAAGACCCATTGGATTTCATAAGGACGCGTTGACAGGTTATTGGTGTAAAGATGCAAACAAAAATAGAAACGGTCCGACACGGAACATTACCTTTTCATTCAGTTCCTTAAATTTTGTAAAGATTGGTTAAGTTTTGAAGGAGCAAAACAAAAATCTCGGTTTATATGGAAAAATAAGCATACCGCTGCTTCCTCTTAAAAAGACAGAAGAAATCTAGATTTTTTTACGGATTTAGATGTAATATTTTGGTCAGCTATGGTCAACTTTGACACAGATAAGTGTCCGTTCTTCTCAAAGTGAAAAATTTGAATTAATCAATGTAATATTTTAACAACCTTTTCTTTACCAAAAGTGTATGTAAATTGGCACAGCAAATAATATAAATCTACCCTTAACGCGAGTGTGATCGCTGTGAATGCCAGTCGTTAGTGTAAACGATATCTACGAGAACGTATGTGTGACAACGGTCAGGTATTTGTCGCGGCTTATTTATTAGAGCGACGGATTTATCGCGAGCTGATATGACTTGAGATTTATCTGGATGCTCTTTTCATGTAATTTAATAAAGGTTGACCACGCTTTACAAAAAAATATGGCTTTGGGAGACTAAAGGTTTAAGTATATGGTACGGTAGTTATTGTATTAATCCTTTGAACGCCAAGAGCCACTAAAGTGGTCGTGTGCTGTCGTGCCTACCACGCCAACGACCACTAAAGCGGTAATGGCGGACGCTGTCAAAGCAATTTTGCCGCTGACAGATAAGGTATATTTTCGCTCTTTCTTTTTTCAACTATTGGCGTATAAGCCACATTTTGACATGGGAGGAAAAGCGTTCAAAAGGTTAAGCGGTTTACACTCACATGAAAAAATTGTAGGGAACGGCCCGACATGTTTCGAACTTGTATGGAGTACTTCATTAGCGACGTGTGTAAACCGCTTGATACAATTATTAAAAATATGTCTGACCAAAGTTTTAATAACGTAAGGGTGTGTTTAAATTCAACTTAGTAAGTATCTGTTATAACTGGTGGCTCTGCAAGCTGTTCAATTCGTAAGTCGTTTCGTTTCGTTGCTTTAAAAAAATAAAAAAGCCTATATACTTTATTATCAAACTTGCTCACAAAATTTCACGACGATCGGATATGAAATATGACTTATAGACGGGAAAAGCCGAAAATATGAACAACTGGACATATGAACAAACGAAAGAATTAATCACGGCCCTCAGTAACGAGAAAATCGACTTAAAGAGAAGGTTCCTCATTTTGTGTAGAGATATAATATACTGCAACTCGCTTTGTACTTACCTATATATGAAATATAAATCCCCCATTAACGCAGCATCGATATGTTATGTACTAATTATTCGAATAATGTATTACTAAAAGATTATCAGCAGGAACCTTCATTGTTTTCCCGACCCGATCTTATTTACATACACTCCATCTGCATCGAGTTACTAAACCGATTCCGTATCGAACTACATCCACAACTAAACAATGGCATTTCTCTTTCACTCACACGCATCGATATAAAGCAGTGTTAGTGAGGGACGTCGTTACAAAAGTATCGATTGAATTGCGCTGTCGATATTATCGAATGGCAACGATCGATTCTGTCGAGATTGCATCGGAACAACTCTTTTAATTTTGTTTTCTTTTCACTTGCATTCATTGTTGCTTTGAGCTTTTGTGTTGTGAATAAATAAATGCGTCATCGATGTAGGTCTGACAAATAAAAGTATCTACAGCAATCTAAGAAGTACTGTTACATGCATGTATTATTACGGTCGCGGTACAAACATATTTGCCAGAGTACTGTTTCTCTGATCGTAAGATGTTCAAAATGTAAAGAGATGCAACATGAGAATTATAATTTTCTTTATTCTGACTGAATATTACTGGAATGGAATTTGTGAGTTATTCTTCGGCTACTTTAACGCCATCGAGTAGGAAACTCATTCTTTGTAGGTATTTTAAATAGACTAATTTCAAACGTTCTGATATCTGTCAGACGGAAATCATTGGAAACAGTGGAAATCTGCATGACCATTTTTAAGAGTAATAACGTTTTATCAAGTAAGCTTATTAGTATGACGAGCGGAAACGTTTATTAATTATATTTATGTTGGATGGTAAGAATACTTTAATTATTCTTCTTAAAATTGTTAAGACATTATCTCTAAAACATCCGCAAACTCAATCACGATGGCCCATAATTCAAAACGCACCCAATAACTCAGCAATGTCGTTTTAAAGTCAGCTATGATTAATGAAAAGTCGATTGAAGGTGTTGAAAAACAATTTATTCATTTGTTTGACGTAAACATGTCAGGTACAAAAAACATATAGCACACATAGATAAAACGGAATGTTTATCCTCGTATGACTAGGAGAATTAAAATAACATTTTCGCCATGACGATGTAGGTAGAGCAAGGTGTGGTCCATAGTGACGTGCTGTCACGAAGAGTTCAATTGATATTGATATCGATAAAATTGCATTCATGTTATCTTAGAGCTTTATTTTTAGTGGTGATATTTATATGAGCTTATTTTATTAGTTATATGTAATGATTACATTATCTTATCCCTAAATAAAAGCACTGTTATTGTCGGTAGAAAATCTTAGAAAATACGAAGACTAACATATGTAGTTATAAATTTCTTTTTTCAAAACTTATTCTCGGGAGATTCTTAAAATATTGAATTTATATTATTCGAAATTAATTACACTAGCCAATCAGGTTACCAAATAGATATTATAGTAGCGACTAGTTTATTCTTAACATAAATAATCATTCTCAGCAAGGATAATTTGACTATTAGTGGATAATATAATCGTCTGTTATAAAATTGTTATAAATGTAAATGAAAGTAGTGTTAACAAAACAAATAAAGAAGAAAGAAACAACAAATAAAGAAAAAAACGCATTACTAGTAAATAGATTACAGTAGTAGAAGATTTACGAATATTGTATTTGCGTAACAAATAAAACTCATTACAAGTATAAGCCAAAAAATGACATTATCTATTTGGCCCTTCGGTTTATTTTATACATTAAGCTCACTTGCTTTGCATACCGTCCAATAATACTGTAATAACTTAGTAAATAAATAACTATTGAAAGGCATCCTTAAGGCGAACGCATAAATATCGATAAGTATATCGATACTATCGATAAACCCCGGCACATCACTAGGCGCACCTTAGGCCCGCGTGACCTCTGCCCTTCGCCTGTTCATCCGACCCCCCTCCCCCCACATGCGGTGCCTGTAGCGATCCCGCCCCACACCTTTTTGGTATCAAACCAAAAAATCAATACAAGTCCGGTACCAAATTCATACCTGCAATTAAACAGATGGCAAAAGGTGTTCGATGAACGAATAAAGATTTGTATCTAATTTCGGTTTTATGGCAAATATATTAATGTATGTGCTTATTAAATCGTGTGGCACTTTCATTTTTTGAGCAAGGAATTGAAGGTGAGAGTAATAAAGAAACAAGTCCTTCCAGTTCAAATGATACTATTACCAAGTCTTGTGAAATTGGTTGAATACGATATTTGCATTATTAGGTAAGTAGTTTTATTGGGATGCTAAAGATTTTCAGCCCAATCAATGAAAACTTTACGAATGCATTGTGTTTTTTTAATAATTAATGATGTTCAATAGCTGTAACATAACGGGACTTAACCGTGTTCTAAAAACTGTTTATTTAATTACCTCGACGTTTCGAAGAAACTGAACGTCAAAGTAGTTTAATAAACACTTTTTTGAATAATAAATAAATAAATAAATAAACATTAAGGAACAATCTTACACAAATCGACGTAGTCCCAAACAAAGCAATGTTTCTTCTATGCCTGGGTACTAGACGACGATATACATTTTTGTAAAAAGACAAATGTATATTGTTTAAGACAGTCAAAGACGTGTTTCCAAATTGCACAAGAAACACGGGGCGTCTTGTGCATGACCACGTTCCTAGAACTGCACTGTATATGAAGCAATGCTATGCAATGTGTTTAAAACTGTTTAATAAGTTACCGAAAACCATTAAGGAACTTCCTATAAATAAATTCAAAAATAGCCTGACAAATTATTTACTGGAGAAAAGCTATTATGATGTCAAAGAATTTTTGTCTCAGAGTACGCTGTAATTAATTTGGAGGAAATATATATCTGCATGCTAGTATTAATAGTACATATAGCAGAATAAGCCGCCCAATGTCTATGTTCACCTGTTGACAATTCACTGTACCTACTTATTCTATGCAAATAAATTATTCTTATTCTTACATCGTGTAAGTTTAAACTAATATCGTTGTAACAAGTAACCAATTAGAATTACGGTTAAATCGCAACCATTGGTCAAATGCAGTTCTAACAAAAATCGCGATATCAGACCATTACCTCCCGAACTTCCACGACTTAGCAGATCATCGACAAAATCGGGCATGCACAGAATACTCAGTTTCTAGGCCAGTTAGCCGACCGACCTTTAAAACCTCACTTTACTGCACGTTTCTGTATCACCCGATACCGTAAGTAAACCATGACGTTTCCGAACGAGTTAAAAAATAAAAGACCCGAAGCACGCGATCATCGAACATATGTTCATCATTAAGACGCCTTTTGAATACCTCACATTCCACGCATTATTCTCCAAGGCATTCAGAACAACAATACCCACAAAGAGCATGGACTCACTTAAATCTTAATTCCTACAAAAGAGTAGATTAATGAAATTAAGTCGGCATTTACCCGAGTTAACCATCAAACGACTACAATAGCCTTAAATAGTAACAATCAAATCAAAGGATACTCGAAAACTCCAGCCAACAAAAGCCTTAAGTAACCCGGTGACTATTAAAATTTAATGACATGATTTATTCAGAAAAAAATACACGAGAAAAGGGTACGATGTTACGAATCATTTTTCATATAACGCAGTTGGTAGCGAATGGGGGAATAAAAAATGTATAACAGGACCGACACTTTATGAAAAACGCACTCCTACAGCGCGCGGCCTTTGTCATCGAGGGGAATTTATTCATGCTTACCTGTTGAGCCCCAGCCGAGAACACGATATAAAGAATATTCCATTTTTCTGGATTCATATTGCATAAGATGTATGGATGCACGAAAGTCCAGCGTTGAGGTCTAGCGTAAATAAAGTTCACAAACGATGATTCATTAATTCATTAAAATCACCAAAACCAAACCAATATGATTTATTTTCTCTAAAATCACTTATCAATCAATTAATAAAAACATTTATTTTCAGACAACTGTAGCCCATAGATCTATCAAATATAAATACAATTGAAATGAAATAAATAAATTTAAATAAATATTAAGGGACAATATAACACAGAATCGTCCTAAACTAAGTAAAGGTTGTACTATGGGTACTAGGAGACAATATATCGATGGCAAAAAGCGAGAACGTAGTAACCGCCACTTGGTCAAAAAAATTTTTTTTGCATATTCGGCATCAGCGAATTTTTCTGCGTCGACTGGTCTGGGTCCCATGGCTCTACGACGCTTAGAAAAAACTGGACTACGTTGCAAAACGAATGTATTTTTTTGACGATGCCCACATCTAATTGCTGTAAACACCCAAATAGTAGCAATTTTCTAAACGAGTACATTTACGCTAATTTTGTTCTTTCATAAATCAAAGGGTGTGCCGGTTACAGCGTTGCCGAAATTTTGTTCCGTGGCGGTTGCAGCATTTATGCATGTAGTGAAAAAATTACGAACCAAGCTTACTGCAATTATCCTAAAATAAATTATCTATGATTGACGCTTACTACATTTCATTCGAAAATGAATTAACAGCAAGCTACAGTAACGACATTTGAAACACAACGTGACGTGGGTATCGCTTGAAGATACAGCAATAAAAATGTGCGCTCGCGGCGATGTGGCTCGTGAATACGACCTGTGATTTAGTCTATCGGCGATCGCCGGAGCGAGTGGGTGTGCGTAGTCTGTGTACATGCCTTTTTTTGTATGTAAAATATGTTGCGGGTTTAATGGAAAATATGAATATTGGGATAAAACATAACTAGCATATTTATTTGCTTTATTAATATTGAAAGGACAGCAAAAATGTTTTTATTACATTTTGTTGGAAGAAAATAACGATGTTGGGGCGCGGGACGCGACAGCTTTGAGAGTTCCGTGCCTCAATCGCCAAAAACTAAACTTAAATAGGATCACTTTTGTGCCTGTCTATCTATTTGTCGAGACCTTTTTCTCAGGAACGCGTGGAGTTATAAAGCTGGAATTAACATCAAATATCATGAAAGGTCTGCTTATCTTCAGCTTAAAGGCAATCAAAAGATACCAGAAAACGCTCGCATGATGATTAAAAAAAAATTAAAAAAATATTTACTTTTTTCGGCTTTCTTCTCGACAACGGCCTCCTCTTGTGAAATGCCGATAAATTCAGATTCAGACATGTAAAGTGGCCTACTTACAGAATAGGTATACATTTCAATTTTGATTTCGATTTAAAATAATGATTTTTTTTAATTAGTATAATATGTATATCTAGTTTACGGTTGTAATCGCTAGAAGAAAGTTTTGCTGTAATCTAATACGTTTCACTACAACCATTAAGAGTTAATTGGTCTAACCCCTAAAAAGCTGACTCAAGCCAGATCAAACTAGTTTGGGGTGTCACTAAATTTGTTGAGCTGCGGTAGATAAACAACTGCACAGTATTAAAAATTTACCGGTTAACTGGTGCCTGATTCGATTAATATTTTCACAATAACCATACGCATGGCATAAATGAATTAAAAAAAAATATATCGGGCAACCTCACACAAATTAATCAAGTACCACAGTAAGCTCTAGGAGGCTTGTGTTCTGGACACAAGTGAACATACTGGTAAAGATAAATACATACTTAAATACAAATAACATCCATGACCCAGGCACAAATATATTATTCGACAAATATTCGAGTTCATCACACAAATATTTGCTCTTGCCGGGATTCGAACCCAGGACCGTCGGCTCAGTAGGCAGCTGCTTAAACCACTGCGACAACTGTCGTCATTCGTTTTATCACGGACATAATATACAGCTTTGCGGCTGCTTGAGCTACATCAGCTACCAGCGTTTTGGAACGCAGTACTGTGTTCTTAATTCTGTCAGTTAGTTTTACTCCCAGAATACTGCGTTCCATGGCTCTTTGACAAACCTTGAGGGTGGACTTCTGAACTTTTGTCAAAGACCAAGTCTGCGCTCCGTAAGTCAGGATTGAAAGAATGCACATGTCCATCAGTCACTATTGCACTAATTTTCATTACTTTAGAGGGGCGATTTTTGAGTTAATTATGACAAACATTTTGAGGAGTGTTATTATAAAACAATGCATTTTAGAGTGGAATTTTTAGTATTTTTTTAAGAAAAGTTATTTTAATTATGTTATTATGAAAACGAATTCCATTGGAATGCAATTTTTAGGTTCCTATTTTAATGTCAATTGATATTCTGCCTAAGAAAAATGACTCCGAGTTTTTATTTAAATAAATAATGACAATTTTAATTTGTACGGTACCATAGTAATACGAGTATAACGTCTAGTTATTTAAGTTAAATATTAATGGGTCAGTGAGATTAGTTCAAAGAAATATTTTTATAATTGAGGTGATAGTTGTGTTCAAACAATTGTTTAAGAATTATGTTGAAAACTTATATAATAAGTAATACCTACATTCAAAACATCTTTTATAGTTAGTGGGTTTAATAGGTAGTGAGTTTTATATCGATAAAAGTTACTTAAAAGACAATTTAATGCCAAAACTGAAGATAAAATGTAGAGAGTTTTAAAGTTTTCACGGGAATATTAAACCTCATTACCTATAATTATTAGTTTTAGCGGATAACAATATTATAGTCTGATTAACCTTAAAAATATTTATGTTTGTTTTTAGCACGATAAGTACAAGGTTGTGATTTTATAATATGAGAGATTTTATTAGCCTTTTGTAATGTTATAAGCAACGGAGGTTTTAAGTAACTTTCGTAATGTTTTTATACAGAGAAATTGAGACTAGATGGTATTTGATATGTTAAGACGGTAATTGTTGCTTCTGAGCTTTTAATTTGTAAGAAACCTGCATTTAAAATTTGGAAACATTTTAAAAAAGTATGTTGATAAAAGTTGATTGATACTTAAGTCGTTTTATTTTCACAGTTTCTTTTTGCCGGTGGACACTTACCACATTTCAGTTAGTCCTATAAAGAACGTAATGACAGTTACGTCAAAATTATTGAATCTTAATATAAATATGCATCTGGTTACAGCATTTATGCTTTATGGAAATAATACTCGTTTCACCATTTTAGTACATTTACTTCTGGCGTTTACAGCGTTTTCGCGTAACGAAAAAAAGATTTCAATTGTCGTAACCGCCACTAAGTCGTAAACCAGTCTTTTTTGTTAAATATTAAATATGCCAGTTGAAAGAAAACCATAATTTATGAATTAGATCCAAATATCAAGCATTTTCGTTCATAAATGAAAGAGTTATGATTTTTTTTCTCGAAATCGAAAAGTTTTTTGGCTCTGGTGTAAAGTTTGCATTTTGGCGGTTACTACGTTCTCGCTTTTTGCCATCGATATACATCCATGACCCAGGAACAAATATTAGATTTCATAACACAAATATTTGCCCTGGCCGGGATTCGAACCCAGGACCGCTGACTCAGTAAGCAACTGTACTACAAACTGCGCCAACCGCGTCTTCAATTCAAATCAAATTAACACGTTCGATCGGTGACGTGTGACAATCACTTTTTTTTTTGTGGATTTTATGGCTGTGTTGTCATACTGCCTCTATTAAGTATATTACAAAATACTGGAAGTATCACAAAACATTTTCATCACTATCATTTTCAGTATCATGATAATATATGCAACAATATTTAAAATGGTTAAACATTTCCAACCAAAAGAAATATAATCGTAAACCTTTAATGGTCACCGTCGTCAATTTCGTCGAGCCGTACACACAGCGATAATATTTGGTCATTCCCTTAGTGGTAGCCGTCCCATTTATAATATTTTATAGAAATCAACAAAACAGAATTGAGAACATTAACATTTTGACTATACAAAGCGAGGAGTTGTCGTGCACCGATTCCGTAAGGCATTTTTATTGTACGATACTTATTAGGTTGACCATGAATACAAAAAAAGTTTGTTTATTTACTCATATGATACAGTGTGATGTTTATATGAAAAGGTTTTGACGCTGTTAAACAATATACTCGTATTATAATATTTAGTTTGTGATAAGTAAAAACCAGATGGCATTTCGACTTGGTTGTAATTTTGTAATAAACGGTTTATAAATTTATGAAACATGTAATGTCTCATTTTGTTTAATGTGGGTACACCACAATTTTTATTTAAACTATGAATACAAAGATCAAAGCTTAAAGAAAAATTCCACCAGGTAGCTCCTTTTTAAATTTTTCTTTAAGCTTTGATCTTTGTATTCATAGTTTAAATAAACGGTTTAACCAATGTTATAGAAATGTGTTTATCATATGTGAAAAAATAATGTAAAATTTGCCCATACATTTCAATATTGGTGTTCATGATAAAGATTATAAATATAAGTAGGAAAACATCATCACATGATCAAGTACCTACATGAAAATGTTGAATTGATTTTGTCATTAATCAGGAAACTCGCAAAAAGTTTCAAATACATATATAACAATCTTTTTATACGAGTCATTGATTCAATATTGGTAAAAAATTAGAAAAACGACCGATTTATATCAATAAATATGACAAACGTTGTTCTCACTTAATCAATTCTCAAACTAAATTGGTGTACCCGAATACTTGTAACATTCAATTGTAGTCCCATTTACACATTGACACATATAACTTCTACGATTTACTCTATTCATCCTCAAACATCATGTCTCTGCTTATCACAATTCATGGCTTCCATGATGACTCCCAATCAAATTACGACCTTTCATCCAAGTCGATATTCTAAAGGCGTGGAAATGTCGACTCGTTCAATCTACATGCAGTACTTACGTGGGCAGACAATGATGGTGGTAGTAAAATATTGTTATATGTTTGTTATTAAAATTCGATTAAGAATAGCTGTTGTTTAAGTACGCTTGGATATTAGGAAAGATTATTGTTTAGTTCGGTGGCTTCAATTTATAAGGAATTTTAGAAATGTGTAGTTGGAATGTTTTTGTTTTTTAAGTGGTTACACGTCTTAGGTCAAAGCTATTCGTAATATTTCGTCGATTAAAAATATTTTTGATTCCTATACTCCTATACGATGTTTTTTTTTTGAAAGCAGTAACGTCTGCTAGCGTAAACTAAACATAACGTAAAAAAATATATAACGGCGCATCAGGTTCAGTGGTCCAATAGGTAGGACGTCCTATACGAGGATATTTATAACGATACGATTATAAAAAGTATTGTCCCAAATGTTACTCATGTACCTTTGTTAAATATAAGATAAAAATAAAACCATTTTAATACACATATGTATGTAAGTATGTTCTCCATAGAAACTCTAAACTGCCACTGAAGATGTCTTCCAAATATAAAAATGCATCAAAACATTTATTCCAATCCCATAAAATCGAGTGAAAAAGTCACAATAGGACAGTTTATTAAATTACATTCACAAAGGAATTTAATCCTGTGAGCGGGCAGACCATCAGTCGCCGGTCATACAAACAAAAACGGGGCGGAGAAAAAGTAGCAAAAACAGAATTTCGAAAAAGCATCCAAAATCGCGATGCGTCCCGAAAATCAAAGTTAGGATGACTCCGCGCTTTAAAGATCCACCCCCACATGTCACCATACATTGTGCTCTATTCAAAAATGGTAGCGAATATGACATTGACAAAGGGTGTTGGGGTAAACTCAGAGAACACGTTTTTTTACAAGTTCAAAGTGGGGAGAAAAAAATAAATGTAGAATTTATACGATTTATAAAAATGGGTTCACCTGTCGCTAATTGCCACCTTTTGGCGGCGACGTCTTTTGTGACGACAAAAAATAAAAATATCATTTTTGTGAAGAGGCTTGAGAATAGGAGGAATAATATGGGAATCAAAATATTAAAAGGAAGAGTGGAACCCCTGGGCTCAGGTGATTTTGGAATATATTATTGCTTATATGTATGAATACTAGCAATTAATTCAACTATATATCACTATGAATTATTTGATCGCATTTTCACTTTAAGAAATTTTTTTATTAATCTTTGAATAAAATTTAATATAACATGGCTTATTGGTCTTTATAGACGATATATATGTTGTTTACGTGATCATTGTTAAAATAGTTGGTAGTAATTGTTTTTTGTAAACTATTCTAAAATTCAAATGTTTTAAATAAAAAACATGAATGGCACAATGAATGTATTTTTTTGTTTAATAAAAATGAGTATTAATTACAACGCCATCTCTTATCGAAATTAGTTGCAGCTTCATCACGCCGAAACAGCTAGTCAATATTTTTGTTAGAGCACTTTTTACCAGACTACTAATTATAAACCAAAATAATAATATCGGGCATCATCATAATCATCATATCAGCCGATAGTCTAATGCTGGACAAAGGCATCTCCCAAAGTTCTCCACACCGATCGATCGTGCGCCGCCCTCTTCCAATAATATAATATCAAATAATATCAATAATTCAACTCGAGTATCTAAATATATACAAGGTTATGCCTGTAATTGGCGCAATAAATTAAAACATAGATTCTACTCTTCAAATTGAACAACATTTTTAGTACAGCAACTTAAAAAAAAGTCAGTTTTCAGAATTTCATTATTTCAAACAAATTTAATAGGTAGTATTTTCAATGTACGCCGTCCAACATTGACATTCCCTAAGCATTCACATAAATGTCACTCTACTAATTATCGCACATTTCGCAATACATTGCTTTTTTGTCTAAACATTATTTTACAAAAGTAACATTGAATACTCGTTATTTTCAAAAGTTGCTTAACAAATGTTGTTCAGTTTGAAGGGTAGAGTCTATGTTTTAATTTATTGCTCCCATTACAGGCAACACCTTGTATATATAAGCGGGATACGTGCCTTTTTTTATATTTTTCCTTGCGGGCCCGATGGACCCTTTGCACTGGTGTACAACTGACGTGGCTAGTCCTTCGGGACGAGCCACCGAGAAAACCTTAACTACTTAAAAACTAGACTAACCAAGGTTACGTGGCTAACATCGCGCCTTCTACTTAAACATATAGTGCATTTAGTTTCCATCTCTTTCTTCAATTCCCAAATCAATTCCATGTAGCACACACCTACCATCTGTCGACACCGATAGTTCGTGAGGTTACCATCTGCCGAACTGAACGACACTAATGTTATGTATCTCTATTCCTATCAGTATTCCACCATGTTTGAATCAATCATCAATTTGAATACATTCACTGATATATTAGGGTCAGTGATGTCGGAAAGTTGGAGGTGTAAATGTGTACGGATTTTAATTTCTTTAGAATGTCTATTCTAGAGTTATAATACCGTTTTGACGACGCGGTTGGCGCAGTGGTTGAGCAACTGCCTACCGAGCCGACGGTCCTGGGTTCGAATCCCGGCAAGGGCAAATATTTGTCTGATGAACTCGAATATTTGTGCCTGGGTCATGGATGTTTTTTGTATTTCAGTATGTATTTATCTATATAAGTATGTTTATCGTCTTCTAGTGTCCATAACACAAGCCTACTAGAGCTTGCTGTGGGACTTGATTGATTTGTGTGAGGATGTCCGATATTTATTTATTTATTTATTTATTTAGTACCGGATTATTTCATGGTCTATATTTGTACAATAAACTTGCCTTGTGTTAGAAACTTGTCCAGCTGTATCCATCATCCTCCTAGCCTTTGTCCCATATCTTTGTAGATAATGAATTCTCAATCGGGGTCGGCTACCTAAATCCCAAGATGTGGCGTAGGCACTAGTTTTTACGCAAGCGACTGCCATCTGACCTTCGAACCCAGAGGGGAAACTAGGCCTTATTGGGCTTAGATGGTTTCCTTCACCGAAAAGCGAGTGGTAAATATCAAATGACATTCCGTACATAAGTTCCGAAAAACTCATTGGTACGGGCCGGGTTCGAACCCGCGACCTCCGGATTGAAAGTCGCTCCGGATTGAAAGACTTGTCCAGCTGTATACATGTAACAAAATTAGTTCATATGCATCTGGCCACTTTGGCATTGTAATCAATCGCACCACATAAAAAGAGCACAATGGTCATCTTCTTGCGCAGTACCTACAACTACTGCGCAATAAGCTTGACAGCGTTTTATGGGCCATTTTTATGTGGCGACCTTATTATACGAAACAAAATACATACAGTGAAAAATAGATACTCCTCCTTTTTGAAAGTCGGTTAAAAAGGAACAGAAGGAAAACCGAAGTAGGTAATTTCTATCTGTAGGTATACATTTTTTTTAATTTTGTATACACTTAAATGCAGTTCGCTTATAATACTCTTACTATTTATATATAATATTGTTGGTTTTTATAATCATTTCAAAACGTTATTAATAAAATCTATGACTCTGAAATGATAAACAACATAAATTAAAATTATCATTCTATGGAAATATTAATAAAGACCTTAAACTGTTAAGTAGAATATTAATTTCCTTTAGAGTCACATCGGGCAAATCGCAATAATAATATATTTTGTGTCTGACTATTAATTATCCTTGTTTTAACTAGACAGGACATGCAAATTAGGAAGCTGTTTTTCTTTTTCATAGCCGTTAATATTTATTAGGGTAGGTATACCTAACTAGAAATAAAGGCTTATAAAGTATAATTTAAATGACACCTTATGGCAACTATATATTTTAGGAAAACTTACATTTATAAACAAACATACACATTAAAGCCTAAAATTCTGAAGTATATTATATAACTATCACTGACCCACATATAAAATGTTTAGGACGCACCCTACAGGGGAGTTCTCTTTCAACATAGGTTACTTAATTGTATAATTTGCAGTTTTTCAACTGTCCTTACTTTACTTAAAAAAATACAATAATAAGTACATTAATAATCTACTGTCCAGTAAACAGAAGCGATAGTAATATAACATTCCAACCAGTTTTTCGTCTTTCAGTTAAAATCTCCTTTACTAGGAGGTTACCTTATTTTTCGATAACACATACAAGGTATTCTTGAAGTATAACTATTAGCACAATTAAAAAACAAAAAATTTAAATATAATATCCAAATGGGGTATCCCCAGTAAAAAGATATTCATATAAATATTTTTAATTTAAAGAACTAAATTCAATTTAAGGATATTTGTATTTTTTTAAGGATTAAATAAACAAATAACGCAGAACCGATTTAGATGAATTTTGGTGTGCAGATAATTTTTCGTTTCATGATCGCTTTAATCCTTTATGGCGATTAACTACTTCGACGCATATAAAATGGCGGACTGAAGCTAGTACTCTATAATGCCTCCTCCAACAGCTTACTGCATCTCAGGCGCCTACTAACTTAATAAAAAGTATCGCTGCACGCGTCTGTGATTGAAAGAGCATGAGATGTGAATGAAGTGGGCACATTATTTTTAATTAGGGATGTATGGGGTTAAAGTTGAATCTGATGGCGTTGGGTTGTCAGTCACAGATCTTAGGTTGTTTGATTCCGTCAAGTCAAATACTTCGTTGGTTCAAATACCCCTCATGAAATATTTGAATAAAAATATTCAATAGATTTTCGTTTTTTTTATCGTTTGTAGGAAAACGGATTACAACTGAATTACACATTGATACGGAAGTAGATGATCAAATACAAGAGAGGTTAAATGATATTTTCCGACTACAATAAAGCAAAAATTTGGTTACTGTATGGTTCTTTTTGGGGAAGGAATCTGCACACTGGTGTAATAAATGATAAATGTATAATATATAATGTGTATAAATATAAAGATAATATAGCAAACTATGGCTATGTTTACAATAGTCTAATACTCAATCCGTCCATGTTGTAATTAAGAATAAATAAATGGTTATTATTGTGTAGTTATTTATTTTCATTTTTATACATATAACTATTATAACTTATTAAATATAACTTTGTAAAAATTAAACGATGAACTGCTCTTAGCTTAGGCCAAGGCTGTTATATGTATTTATTCATATAATTATGTATATCGTCTGCAAGCATTCCTTAGTTTGAAACTAGGTCGATTTATTTAAGATTGTTTTTGTCTAAGGAGCGTCATTGTGTCATAATTTGCAAGTCATTATTCATAGTCATTATACATTACGTATGTACCATATCCATACATATACAGATATTAATATGCTGGCTAGCTTGCGTAAACTGGGCTATCAGATATTTCTGGAATGCATAAAGGAATAGAAGCAATTGACTTAAATAATGCGAATTCCGATACACACCCATGTAAATCGCATTTTGCGCTCGTTGCTAGATAAAATGTTAACCAACTAATGGGGAGTGTTGCTATTTAGTTACATAAAAGCGTATTTCATAGGAAACCAAGTTGCTTTTAAGTCGTTTTAAGAAAGGAGAACAGAGTCTGATAAGGATGCTACTGACTATTAGCGATTAAAGTCGTGTCAGTGTTCTTGTAAAATGACATAATAGGTGTATTCAATATTAAAGGACAATCTTATACAAATCGATCTAGTCTCAAACTAAGCAAAGCTTGAGCTATAAATACCTACTAGATGTAGAATTACAAACATTTCGATTACATTTATTTTTTCAGGAGTAGGTATTTATTACAAACATTACACTACCGTTAAAACTACCCAACTATAGTCCAATAATCCAACTATGGTCCAAAACAAAACTCGTTTATTTTTTATCTAAATCCATATTATCTGTGATTTTATACGTTTTTATTTAAGTTTGTTTAATTATGTTGTTCACTTTAGAGTTTGTTCGTTATAATTATCATATATTAACGAGTCATTTGGACTATAGTTGGGTAGTTTTACGGTACTAAGTGGCTTTGTAAGCTGTAGACCTCACGAGGTTATTTCAAAATTGCTGAATTGTTGATTTTTTTACGTTTTCTACCCCCATATCACGCTATATTGGAAAATCGCCGCAATATCCTGCTATAGTGGAAACATTGGAAAAAACTGAATCGTCATTAAAAAAACTTATCGAACCTACTCACAAAATTTCATGTCAATTGGTTGAGGAATGCGACTTCTAAGCGAGAACAGCCAACAAGTATTTGGACATCCAAACATCCGGATATACGAAAGAATTTTCGGGCAAGCTGAAACGAAGACGGTTATCGCTCGCTTCACTGGCAACAGAAAGGTAGATGAGTATGTCAACCTATCGGGAGAAGTAGCATAAGGAGGTCCCACCCAACTCCCAACAAAGTCAACCGTGGATTTGGTCAGGATAGCAGGAAACTGATGGATGGATATGAACGTCCTTGGAGGCCTTGATCCAGTAGAAATTGGACGTCTTTCGGATTGCACTATTCTCGCGTTATTTGCCTATTCTTAAAACCGATAAACAATTTTTAGAAACGCTAAGTGATAAACGAAGCGGGACCTTACAATCAAGCATAATTATCTAGTAAATCGAGCTTGAACTATAAATAATAAAGACTGGTAGATGCCAATTGAAAATATTGATGGGCTCAATATCGCAGTAATGGGCTGTGCATTTATTATGCAGGCATTTACACATGTCGAAACCCTTAATGAAACATAGTTCCTTCTGGGAAGACTCTCATAGTGTGGTAAGGTACTGGTTGAATCATTCAATGGTTTCGGTGGTCTAATAGGTAAGACTATGTTGGCCTGGAAAGCCGTTGGAAACGCGTGGTTCAAACCCCACCCAAAGGATTATAAAAAAACGCTTCTATTAAACATTTGTTAAGTAATAGTAATTTTAACTATTTTAACTATATCAGTTGCATTACTCCTTAATTAACGAGTAGGATGTTTATATAAATCGAATGTTCGGGAACATTTAAGAGATATTAGGGACAAATGTGGTGCTGGTGAAGAATGCTAGGAATCTCTTGGACGGTACGTCGCAGTTTATCGACCATTTTCCTCTGGCGAATCCAGCAGTAGTACTTCGGTCAGGTGGCTAGACGCGAGTCAGATAGTTTGGAAAAGCTCATTGTAGTTGGGCACGTGGAAGGAAAAAGGACACGTGAGATGAGAGATCACTGATTCGATGGACCGATGCCGTGAAATAAGCCTGTCAGGCGTCAATCCGGAAGCGCAAAACCGTATGCAGGGAAGAGCTTTGGTGCAAAAAATAATGACCTCACGACCCTCAGTCATGAGGAAGCGAGAAATAAGAAGAAGAAGATACAAAAACTATAGTATAATAGGCTTAGAAAAAACAGAAAATTATTAATAAAATAAAAACCATCCACATATGCCCTTCAACAAGTCGAAACATAGGTACAAACCTTGAACAGGGAACTTAATTAATAACGTCAGGTGCTCTCATAGTAATATGCCATCACGCCAGCTGACCAATATGAAATAAGATCACACTGCCAAAGATATATAGCGTACCCAATTAAGGGTGTACTCCCCGCTGGGAAGTTCTACTGGAAGGCTCAAATCTTTAATCGTAGTAAAAAAGAGATCAAGTGTCTTCACATCATTAAGGTATATAAGACGTTTTACGGTGAGACTTAAGAAATAATAGCCTCAGCACGAACAGACGCACATACAAGGTTGTAGGTTAAGAATGAAACTATTAAAGCCTTGCCCTCAGGCCATTATGGACTATTTCAAAGTTTCAGTTATCTGGAGCGCGTTGACAATGAAAAATTGCATAAATTGTGCCGTGAGAAGTCATTTCTGGGGGAGTATATTGTTACTTGACTTGTCTGAGTTAAGTATTGAGCTTATAGAGAGTATTTAAAATGTATGAAGTGCTGTCCGTCTAGCACGACTATGCTTCGCGACTCTTGTCGCTTAACATAACGTTACCCGTCACTCTCTCACATTACTGTTCAGAAAGAGACGGGTCTCGCGCGAGAAATAGTCGCGTATGACAGTTATGTTAGAGGTGCTATCATAACTGGCCGCGACTTTGCTTGTTACGCGACACAACTCGTTTCTGTGATACTGTTTGTTTATCAACCTACACATACCTACCTAACATTTGTCACGTGTCAAAGTTAGTTTAAAAGTATATAGAATTAAAGTTGCGTTGGTTACGTTGAATTGGGATATACCTAAAATCGCACACACTCCATTTTTTTGTTAAAATCTTCAAATGTAGGCCAATTTAAGATAATGATGTCATCCGTTTGCCAATCACACACGTTTAAGTATTTTTCTACTCAGTAAGCATTTTGTGACAATGTCAAGATTGACTTGACTTGTAAGTACCTACTGCAAATCGCCAAGGTTAAGTGAACGTCAAAAAATTAAATATTAATATTTTTGTACAGGTGTCATATTGCCACAACATATTTTTTTATTGCAAAACCGAAGCTAATTCCCGGAAATACTTTCGGAATTAACATAGGTCGTAAAAAAATGATATCCCAAATCCATTTTTTTTTATCCTTAGACACATTTTTTTATATGTATCAGGCAACCCTTGACAAATCGAACTAGCTCCACATTACGCTTGGGCTAGTGTTATGGGTACGAGACGACATATATTTACATATTAATATAGAGATGAAATGAAATAATTTATTCAGTAAGTAGGCCACAGGGGCACTTTTACAAGTCAGATTGTGAATCTACCGGCATTTCGCAAGAGGAGACCGCTGTTGAGAAGAAAGCCGAAAGAAACTCAACAGTAAGTAATTTTTTCGTAAATATTTAATACTTAAAACAATTACAATGATTACCTACATTTGTGTTATAACTAATTATACTGGTACACGTAAAGGAGATGTATAGATACTCCAAATCAATGATAAGTAGGAACATTAAAATAAAATTTTAACGATAAATTCATAATATTAAATATACCCAGAGATGTATAAAGTCTCTGGGTGTCACAACATGCAATAAAATATAATTACTTAATTAATTTAATTCCACAGAGATGTAATGAGCATTACCATACCATAAGAAAGAGAAATACCATACTCAAATACATAGAACTCATCCATGAACGAGGAACAAATATTCGAGTTCATCACACAAATATTTGCCCTTGCCGGGATTCGAACCTAGAACCTAGAACCTATGTGCCGGCACATATAATGGCATTATCAATAAAGTGTTAAGTGTCTAAGTATGTGTATTATTTGGTAATTTAAAATCTCACCCAACGTTTCATGTTTCAGGTGTTAACAACATATTGATACATCGTTACTAAATACCTACCTCGCATATATAATAAATAAGTGCGCCTCGCACTGGAAACCAATTTCTCTTGAAAATAGCTAATTAAATACCACTTGAACAATACCCTGACACCTCCAATTTGTCTCAAACCTCACTGACCCACTAGCAATTACTCCACAATCAAAACCCACTATGCGAAACCAATCGATGCTATACCCGATATATCATTCCCACGCCATCCGGTGACCACTGCGCTATTCATTTGTCTATACTCTCTATGGCAACATTAACTGATGTTCTATGTCAGCTAATTAAAAGTAAACAAGTATATAAAGTAAATAAGTAAGTACAAGGTAGGTACGGGCAATCGCAGAAGTCACGAAGAAGACGAACATGGCCTGAAGCAAACGTTGATGGATGAAATTGACTGGGTTTTGGATAGAGTTGATGTTGATACAGAGACTGCTATTTTGAAGATCAGAATAAGTAATGTTATTAAAACTATCGTGAGACATCAGAATAAGTATTGAGCGTCACTTAATTCCACGTGGTGTTTTATAAGATCAGACTTATGAATGTGATTTATCTGTATTAAAATTTATAAGCAGATTATATTAATGGCAATGAAGTTGGGCCGTTCCTGACATATTACCGTATAGCACTAGTAGCATACAGGCTGCATAAGCACTTATACTGGCCTAACAAAAAAGAACCGACTAAAAAAAAACTGAAAAGCCAAAAAGACCCTATCATGTACTACAGATTACATTTGAATCACCTTTTTAAGTCGGTGCCAAACCACTCAATTATAACTATGAAAACAGATGCCGCAACTTGACGTGGACGTGAGGTTTGCCACCGACTTCAAAAGGTGATTCAAACGTAATCTATACATGATCGGGTTATTTTTGGCTTTTCAGTTTTTTTTTGTTTAAATGTTTATTTTTTAGCTTTTTAGCGAAATGGAACATATATACAATAACACTTAAGTACATCATTTTCTCATGGATGTCTTTCGAATAAAAAAAGAATCATCAAAATCAGTTCACCCAGTCGAAAGTTCTGAGGTAACTAAACAATAAAAAAATACAGTCGAATTGAGAACCCTCCTTTTTTTTAAGTGTCGGTTAAAATATATGAGGGCTGTATAAGCTCTCATTTTCAAAATTATTAAAGATGTCTTTTAATAGTTTTAATAAGAATACAATAACACTAATTTTTGTATCAACGGTTCAATACCTACTATAAAACTGTTATTTTTTAATTTATTTTTTAAATATTACATTATTAATTATACCAGAAAGATAAATTAAAGATAACATTTAAAATAAAACCACTAAATATAAAATGTAGTGGTTTAATGATGACCTCCCATCACTCTCTCTCTGTCTCTGTTTTTCTGATAGGTACTCTACGCATTTCCATTCATTACTTTTCTTCAATTCTAATACCAATTAATTTCTTTGTTCCAGTCCGTCAGTTGTAAATTGAGAAGCAAACACTAGTTTACAAGTTTTTTGCCTCTCATCGACTCTGACAAACAATGCACATGAAAAACGACCTGTCCGATATGACGCTTAATGAACGCCGAAACCGTTCTGTTATTTATGCTTAATATAGTTATTAATGACTAGCCCCATAACATTATACTAGGCAATAAAAGAAACAAAGATTTGTTTAAGAGTACGCATAGCTAACGTGGTCAGCTAAAACCTGATGATTTTAATGATGTAGTGACATTTACAAGGTCGGTTCGGAACACTAATTTATTTTAAGACGATTTCAAAACCTAACGATAAAGTTTAATGTTCTCGAGACGAGAGATCAAATATTTTTCAATCCGAGCATCTCATTAAAACTCGCATAAAGCCGACATGGAATGACAAAGGAAATTTTAACGCGAATGCACTGACATTACCTGATTTAAAAGGATATACACGCGTGTCAAAGCAGTAAGTAAATCACCAGCATCGTAACGAGGAATAATGATTTATAAGCAACAATTAAAAAGCGACGCTATTAAGAGTCACCCACTCAGACAATAATATTCGCCGACGTGAAATCAATCGTAAAACGATCGAGTACAAAGGACAGAACGGAATTGAATCGATTCGATGCGCCGCATCGTTTCGGTTTCCATAAATATTTTTGACAATCCTGAGTTAGAAATAAAAGTGCCTAAATCATTAAGTTTGAGGTTTCGCGACCTCCATCAGAGGGTTAAACTGACACACTTAAAGTGGTTGCGGCGCGGTGCGGTTTTCGAGAGAACACGTGACTTTGCAATTTAGATCAAACGGCATACATCTAAACCGCAGTGCAATCTCGCTCTTGATTCGCGTCTATCGTAACCAGAGCGTCACAACTACGTTTAGTGTGCTAAAGGCATAAGATGATACAATATAAAACATGGATATATCGAACACAAGATTGAATGGAGTCATAAACTAACAGCGGGTTGACTCGTCAAGAATTTTGAAACGATTTACGAAGTATTGTCGTGTCGGTCCTTGCATAAAACTGTGTAAACAAGTTACTTGAATGACATTTACTTAGGAGACAATTAATAAACAATCTCAGTTAATAAATATAAGTAAAGTTTGTACCCATAGCAAAACACAAAAACACAATTACAATAACATAAAAATATAAGATTACATTTCAAAAGTAAAAAGTAGGTAATCGTCACTTATATGCCAATAATATTATTAAATTACAATAAAAACCTAAGATAAAAATGACAAATGAAATAATAGTAATGTGTCAGCGATTTTCTATAATTTCCTTTATGTACAAATATAAATATAGTAATAAATAAACATAGTACAATTAAGGCATTGACTTTCTACAAGAAATGGGTTGAAAGTCATAAACATTGCGTTGAGCTGAAAATCTTGTTACCAGCTGTCTGTCCACACTGCTGATGTTTGTTTTGTAATGTATTATCAGTTCAAGAAACTAATTTTCGAGATACTCGTAAATAATGCTAAAAATCAAAACTCTATTAACTTTAATTATGACAAAATGTCTCGACGAAAGACATTTCGTTAAGTGCCAATTCTACGCTGTCATGTTCTTTCCAACTATTTTTCTTCATTAAGTTCTGTTAAGCAGGTATGAATTTCTTCGAATCGGAATGAAACCATAAAAAAGGTTAAGACAAACTCAGAAGTCAGGTCTCATTTAGACAAAGCGAACTAATTGTTTACATTTCCTGTTCAGAAGCCAAAAACTCCTTGTGAAAAAACCGAATCATTAACCCCAAAAAATAATTATATTTTATAACAACTCCGCCTATTTTTGGCTACCAAAACCACTCCCGGTTCGAATTCTATTAAAACTTAATTAACTTTTCTGGGGAGTTATAAATTTTAAATAAGTTTTTGGACCGAAAAAGGACTCACAATTTGTTTTGCTACTTCTAAACGTCACTTGCTGCGGTGATAAATGTGTTCTTGGCGTAAATTGCATTCTGTTGAGATGCCGACAAGACAGAAAGGCATCGTCACGGATATTCCGAACAATTTACTGCGTTTAGTGAGTTATGAAATTTAATTATGAGGACCCCGACTTGAGTTTTGGGAGGGTTTTCACGCAGCCCAATAATGGATTAATATTTGGAAGATAATTAAATTATGTTTCTTTATTAATTATACAAAATTAGAAAACCTCGACAAATATTGTGACGATGTTAAGATCTTATCACTAAACGACAATGTAGAAGACAATAAAAATGAAATCACCAATGTACCTGACGACACCCAAATAACAAACAAAACACCCAATCATTCCTTCGAATATGTTCCACATTTAGAATTACAAGTGGAAAGAATTCAAGACACGCAGGACATAGCCTAAGGTGAGGCGATCACAGGATTGCCCGATTCATATTTCACGGTCTCGGCCCAATGGTTTGGGGAACTCCCGCTGTGCTTCTGAATTAAGTAAAAGCCTTCGAGCTCTTGTTTCTTGATACCTCTAGTTGGATGTTAGGCTGTGGCCACGGTAGAGGTCTGGTGGAGTTTACTCTGTTCTTTATTGGACTCTTAAATAATGTATGATTATTACAAAGTTCTAAAATTTATGAGTAATTTATTTGTCGTATGGCATTGTTATAGGTCACTGGATAATCAAGATAATAACTAAAATTAAAATTTTGCCCGTTTCAAGTAGGCAGCCGCTTCATCGGAGAAGTTTACGATGTCATCTAAGTTACCCTTGAACCTTGTGAGAGGGCACTCTATGACTATATGTTCGATGGTCTGAACTGGATGTCCGCAGCCGCAAGCAGGTGACAAGCTCCAACCCCATTTGTGCCAGTTATAAGCGCAGTGTCCTATGCCTGTTCTCAGTCGGTTCAAAGCTGTCCAGAGGCGACGGGGTCCCTTGAATTCAGCAGGCTTCGAGGAGAGAAAGGAAAGAGGGGGTTGGCAGAATCTTTATAGGATTCCCATTCTGATTTATGAGTAATAAATCATCATCATCATCATCATTTCAGCCATAAGACGTCCACTGCTGAACACAGGCCTTCTGAATAAACTTCCACATGGGCTGGATAGCAGTGAGCCAGTGACCCGCATCCAGCGAGTCCCCACAACTCTAACCAGATCGTCCGACCGACTTGCACCGTTCCTTGGCCGTCCTATACTGCGCTTGCCGGTACGTGGTCTCCACTCTAGAACTTTTCGGCCCTAACGGTCATTTGGTTCTTGGAGCTACCTAACAAACTTATGAAGTAATAAATAAAGTAAATCAAATGAATGTTGCAAAATATCATGAGTATCTCTTACGGGGTTCTCCACAACGGTCGGCCGTACGACGTCCTCACCCAGTAGCTTCTCGCGATCATCATCAAATTACCGGTTCACTTTGTTGAGATATCCTTAACCTGCGTTTTCCAGTACGCAATTGCTACTCAAGAACCTTTCTTGCGCAACGGTTATCGGTTCTACGAGCAATGTACCCCGTTCACTACCGCGTAAGTTAAGTACCAACCCTTTGAGCTATGTCGACGACGTTCATTCTTCTGTGTATCTCCTCATTTCAGATTATTTAGATCATTTCAGACGTTAGAAAACACGAATCTTGACAGTATGGTTTGATATAAACATTTTAACTTCCTAAAGTAACCAACATTACTCCATCGTAACCCCACCTTTACCCCCTTAATAGATGTCTCGGTCCAATTTAACATTTGACGTGTTTTTAATTTAGCGCTGCGCCTGCGGCTGCCGTCGGCTGCACCTAAATAATGCACATATTTTACCCGAAATCATACCTTAGCCGCCACTCATTACCTGCCTCATTTGAATATATCGTGTTTGTGTTGGTCCTTCGTATAGGACATATTTTTTGTTTGAAACAATTTGAAGCTGATTTTGTAGCGCGATGATTATAGTTTATGAGGTGTAATGAAGTTTCAGATTTACCGTATTAATTGCGATCGACTTTCTTAATTCGTGCTGTAAAGTTTACGTTTTTAGCAATAAATACCTAATAGTATTGGAAATAGATTACGTTCCATTTCTTAGTTTAGTCAATTTGTGTAGTTCTCTGCTTATGGTTTTGAAATCTGTCGTAAAACTAAGTTTAATAAAAATGAAACTAAGTAAATTTAAAATAACCTTTATAGTTTTTATTATTAACTAAATGCTTGCTGTAGTTACCTACAAAGGTTAAACTTTTATTTTATTTGTATCATCTGAGTGTGACACCTTTATGTTTCTATATAACTATATCGATATTATCGATACAACATTCGACTAGCATATTATAATATGGATATTAGTGACTACTATCTTGAGATATACAGGGGGCCAGAAGAGTAAGTTTCCATCTGTCCATACATCTTGATCGCGTTCATACGACCGCTACACTAGAATATAATTTTTTATCGCGAATAATGAAACGTATTAAAGGTATGCTAAGTTTGACTTCTTCCATTGTGAACTCGGATTCCGTTAAAAGAACCATTTTTCAAAGCGCACTTGCTCACCATACATTAATTACAATCTCTTAAGTAATATGACCAAATAACTAAATCGCTGTCCAAGTCTGAGTCACATGTCCGACCGGTACAAATAGCCATTGGCCGGGTCACCGGGGGTCAAACGCTCAACTCTGACCGTCGCCGCGACCAATAAAGATTCTTTGAAGTGTTTGTGCCTTTCCAATCATGCCATACGGATTTGCAAAGGAGAAAGGAAGGCCTGCAATAAAACCCTATTTAACAAGAAAACAAATAATAATGCTACAAGTTTCGAAGAATACCGATTCAATTGGATTTTTTAGCAACAAATTCATATACAAAAACAGAAGGTATTGCAAATGAAACAAAAAGTAAAGATATCGCTAATGTTTTCAATACAGAAGAAAAAAACAATCAACAATATTAATGATGTAGTTTTTCCTCCAAAATCAATTCAATGCACGGATTACAAGGCTGCCATAAAAGTATTTTTACTTTTTATCATTATAGCCACAAACGCTGCCATAAATTATAAAACAACGCTAAAACAGGTTAAAAAGGAAACATAAAAGCCGATGACAACTAAAGAATAGTGAATTTGCACATAAATGATAATCATTTGCTACGAGCTGTCAATTGATGTAAATATAGATGTATTATATTTCTTCCTCAATCAGAATGGACGCGATAACCTTAAAACGGTTATCGATGAAATTTATAAGGCGATAAAATTATTTATGTTCATTATTAGCACGTAATAGGATATCATAATTTGATGAATTATGATTTAAGATGCCAACAACCGAATAACATGTTCTCGTGACTAATAAAAAGACAATAACCGCTAAAGACGACATACTTTAAGACAAAGACGAAGGCGTTGGTTAAGAAAAACAAATATTTACAGTAATTAGTAATTACACGTTTGCAAAGGACACTAATTACGCATAAGCTAATAAAAATTAACCTGTTGATGACTGTATCTACAAACAAATTGGTATTCACCGTCCTTTGACAGACAAATAAGAAAAACGTTACGCCGGTAAAAAATGCGATCTTACATTCGCAATGCCACAGCAGATTTTCATATATTTATCGCCACTTTTTTAAGTTGGGATCGCGCCAATACATTTGGTGTCTCCGCCTAAAACAAACAATTTGTAATCCTGAATTATGTGCTGCTGAATGCATACATTTAAGAGATATGAATCTATAAGATGAGGGATGCGAAACTACTGTACCGTTCTTGGAAATTTTGTCGACAATCGACAAGTAAGGCTACCTACCAATTTTATCACTTTGTTTTTTAGGTTAGGTAAGCTACTTTTTAGGGTTCCATACCCAAAGGGTAAAAACGGGACCCTATTACTGAGACTTCGCTGTCCATCCGTCCGTCTGTCACCAGGCTGTATCTCAAGAACGGTGATAGCTAGACAGTTAAAATTTTCACAGATGATGTATTTCTATTGCCGCTATAACAACAAATACTAAAAATAAAATAAAATAAATATTTAAGGGGTCCCATACAACAAATTTGTTTTATGGTACGGAACCCTTCATGCGCGAGTCAGACTCGCACTTGCCCAATTTTTTCTTCTTCTGCAAGTTTTTTTGCAACGGAGGTAGACATATGAGGAAAGACATGCCATGATATAAAAGTTTGCTCATCTTTATTGTAAACTTAGTATTATAAACATGAAATTTTTGTTTTGTTAAGTATTTTTGCTTCAAGGTAAGTGCGTATAAGAAGCGTATCTACCTAATAAAAACGTGTACAATGTATGTATAATGTTACCATACTAGTTACAAAAAAATGTGATAAGAGTGTTTTTTTATAAGTACTCGAAAGTAAGTGATAATCAGGCATGCAGCTCAGCTAATCAAAGGCAGTGGTCGCAGCCATATAACACAGTTAGCAAAAGTCTAGAGGCGTTTTCACCTCAAGAATTCGAAGAAGACCATTATGTCACCTTCGGAACGATTTCCAAGTTTATAATTTGTATCGATATCCCCCACCACTAAACAATAGTAAGTCATCGACTTGAACAAATAAAAACATCGACACGATGCACGGCCCGACCTTTCCAGAACCGCGTGACTATTTGTCACCTCTCTCGACTCCCGTACAGACTCGCTGTGAACATGGTGATTCGCATTTTGCTCATCATACTGTATAACCAAAGCCCCTTTGACATCGCATTCAAAGGTTACCTCAACAACATTGGAAATACAGTCAAAATTACCATGACTACCTGCAGTGTCTTACGCTATATCGGATGATGGTAACAAATTTATTCGAACACATTCTTACTCAAGGACCATGTTAATCTAACTGCGTTGCGATCAATTTGACGTACATTGCTTGCATTCTTAAAATTTAATGGCGACTGTAGGATTTTATTTTAATTTACTTAGTGATATTTGTATAGAATCTTTTTATCGATTCATATTTTTTATGTGGTAATACCACATTTTTACTTTTATAACTAATTACTTAGTGATGTTCATTTTAATTGTGATATAAAAGTTAATCATTAGAATTTTAACATTTAGGCTAACTTGAAAAAATCTTAAACATTTTTTTTTAAATGCCTATTTGTTTGAGAATTATTGCTTTGTATATTTCGTGTATGACGTCGAATATTAAATTAAATAGGAACATTATATACTTTTTATGTACAAATAAATCTTGCACGAATCAACCTCATTTCATCACATAATAAGCAGAGCTAGTACCTACATATTGCGGTACTAGGTGACATTAAACTTGTACAAATAAATAGCTAATACACTTTGGTGCCATAGCGGCCATTAATGCCATTATTTCTTACGTATTAGATAATGTTCTTGAAAAAAAAAACGCGAATTATGATGACGAATGGAAGTCATAGAATGGTGATTCATCGTCAACCCAGGCCCACCATTCTATGGCGTTTCATATCTTGGTTCACTAATCGTCATTGCAGATATAGTGAACCATGATAAATTATATTGACACAAAGGTTAATTATGAAAAAATGTAACGTAATGTAATGTAATTTTCTGTTTGAGAAATGAACATGCCTAGCCGAGAAAACGACTTGCCAGCTTCTATACCTACCTACTCCCGTAATATAATGTATTACGGTACATAATGTAATGTAGTCCGAGCGGACTTAATCCTGTGACCCTACGTTTCCAACCGATGGAATCAAAGTTTTATAGTGGTCGCCGTAACAACGTGATAGCTCATTTGGTAGAACACTATGGCAGAGACGTATTAGTCGCGGGTTCGAGTCCTGCTTACCTTTTAGTGCATCACATTTCATTTTTACATTCATGTTAAACATTTGTATTAATAAATAAAAATCAAAATGTGGTACCACATAACTTGACTCACTGAAAGATACAAAAACCATGTCAATCTGTCACGTTTTTGACAGAATCTTTTTAACGATTCTATGTTTCAGTGAGTCAAGTTATTTAGCTAAAGCTACAGGTGTATCGCCCTCAGCCTGTATCATCAAATAATGGTACATAATTTTATTATGACCATTTCAAATACTTGTTTTTTGATCATGAAGAAGATAGACAACATCCAAGTACCGAGTCTGGGACCAATAAAACAAGCATTGCATGCAAACGATTGCCCCTTATACATAGCGAGTACCTACTGGACTGAAAATCTTGGCATTGAACCCTATTACGAGTATAACTGTTCCTGTGTATTTCAGTATGGAAAGAAATTAAACAGAGCCACTGTTGCATATTCACATGACCAGCAAGAATAGCAAAACGTTGAAAGTCAGGAGGTTTAATAGACACTTCACAACAGCCAATAATCTACAATACAATCAACGCGGTCGGTACTCAGACGTGGCAGTAAAACTTGGCCCTAAAATGAAGCCATAACAGACCAATCGTGTAGCTCGATGAATAAACATTTTATTTGCTATTAAATGTTTGAGTTTCTATTCCGGCTGACGATACTGCGGTGTTAGTATATTGTACATCGACAGTTAATGTAAGGGCGCGTCTTGAATAATTGAACCAGATAAAAATACTTGTCACAGTGTGCCTATGTTACAATTAATGAGAGGAACTGTTGGCCGCCTTCGATAATTTGTTACCAGGATGCTGTGGGTCTAGTCACCTTATTATACAGTTGTTTCAAACCTGGTATTAAATTTAACGATGATGACGCTGGTATTTAAACTTTGGCAAATTGCTTTGTTCGTAGTGACCGTTTTGATACAAATTTTCAATTTTATTAGTCAACTTACTCTATTTTGTTAGATTATAATTATAAGAGACGCCGACTCATCAATCATATTGCCCAAATAGAAATAACTAAGCAAAATTATGTCCTATATCTAGTTTTGCCAGGTCACCTAATAGTTCTCTATTAGCAAAACTATGTACAAGTATATATCCGATATAATATAGTGATAAAGTCGAGATATTGCTTAATTTCTTGCAACAAACCGTTGTCAAATTGCTTACTCAGTCTGACATCATTGACAATATAGTATTTTGAAATAAACTGACCAAATACGTAGATCAATTATCTACACCTAAATAATGACTTAAAATAAATGGAGCTATTACTTGAATTATGAAAATAAATATAATTCAAAAATGAATCAAAAATGTTATGTTTCATGATACTATTGGAGATGAGGGTTCATTGTGGACACGTATTTATTCACGTAGGTGTGAAGGTAGGCCATCCAAGAAATCAGCTATTTAGAATAAATGGCCTAAGAAATGATTGTTCAAAATTTCGGTGTCGTTTAAGATCCAGTTAGAAATCTCTCATTTGATCACCCGATAAGGCTATGGTAGTTTTAGGATCGTTATAAATAAAAGACCTCGTAAACATCGATTATGTCGCGAATAGAACGAATGATATATTAGAAATTTATTCAATTAACACTAAATTAATAGACATCCGCCTGCGATGCCATACAGCGCACAGCCACGGATCATAAATAACAGACAGTCAAATTCGAATTAAGTTGAGTACCTCAAGCCGTGCTATAATCATTCTTCATAAGACACTGCACTGCTCTAATGATTCCCAAAACTCCGACTACCGAACTAATAAACATCAATCAGACGTCTCGGAACTATTAAAGTTCCAACGAATCAATCACGGTATTGTCTATAACGAATCTGGATTTATGCAAACAAGAGGAAAAAGAAAAATTAAAGGGAATAAAGTTTGACGTGTACCTACTGTGCAATATAAGAGAGAATCGATTAGTCATTATTTGATTTAGTTCGGCGGACGGCGGCGCCCGGAGAGAGGCGGCGGGGGGTGACCACGAGCGCGGTTGCTCTTAACTCTTGCGCTCGTCATCAGCTGGGCTTCGACACTTTATATATGGCAGCGGGGGAAATAGATGGCTTTGAAGTGCTGTGCCGTACCGATGGGAAACAACCGACAGGCGCCATGAACATTGGTCTAAACTAAAAATATGTCAACGAAATATAAACTACCTACTACATTATTTCCACCATCCTACTGATTGTTCTGAATTTAAAATTAGTCATAGTTCTATGGTATGAATGAAGGTACTTTATGTAAGGATGCAACATTTTATTTTCATTTCAGCACAGGTCACTCCTATTCGTGTGATGAGCATGAGACATGAATATTGCATCTGGGCCAAATTTATCTATTGTGTTTGCACCTGTATCGCTCTCTTATTAGTCCATTGTTTAATTTCAGATTAAGTCAAATGGTGTAAAAACTTCGCGTAATTTAGAAAATTCAATATTACGTTTTTATATACCTGCTGTACGAGATTGACATAATTATCATTGAATTTTATTGTATACCTACTCATAATGATCAAGAATGATTTATAGATAGTTGCAGTAGGAGGTACTAAAACACTAGCAGTTTTTATCCATATTATTAGTAAGTGCAAATATTACAAAGACATGCAAGAACGACATACTGAAAGTTCAAGATACTAAAGGTTCATTCAAATCAAAGAACTGCGCACATTCATTTACTCATACAGAAGTAATAAACCTCAAGGGGGGTTAATTATGAATAAGCATTTAATAAGTAAAAAAACACCACGCGTATGAACTGAATGCAACATAATTTACCGACTTTACATGCTCATTTGTGATTAGTCGGCGCGAAAGGGCAAATCCCGTATTAAGATAGGTAATGAGGTTAATACAAAATATAAATTCGAAAAGGGATTATAAACTCACTAAATCCAAAGTAACTTTAATCCTAGCAATAAGTCATACGGCTCTGATTCAAGACGGGGCACCTGAAGATGCTGACGAAAATGCGGTAGAAGATTAAGTACAAAAAGGTACAATATTTAAAGATAAATAAAGAATTATGGACTTTACAAAAGCAGTACATAAAGCTGATATCGTAAGTAATGGTGTTAATGAAAGAAAGAAGTTAACGATGGATTGTGTGGTAAGTCGGCACCCTGCTGCCGCGGCCCCCGACAGCGCCTATCACGGACAAGACATCGATTAGTGATCGACTGAATTCAATTGCTTGGCGAGACAAGAACTCGATACCGTCGACGAATCGAGACGGACCGATCGAGATTTGTATTGTTCGATTTTACAGAAATTTGCATTTTGTGAACGTCACGTCAGCGACAATGCTGAGTCACTTGACAAATGAAACGAATTGATCGTGTCTCTGATATCGAAAAGCGTTGAACGTAAGCTCCATTTTATATTATTGTTGGGCCATGATTACTGTCAACTGCAATATGCGTATTTTTCGATTTAAATCACTGCGCCGTCATTGTGTCTATCAGGTCTATCACATCACAATCGGTTGCGGTCTTCGAATTTTTTGGGTCAACAGTTTGAGGTCTCTCAAAATCAGAGAATCATTTTTTAGGGATTTATTTTCAATTAAAATTAATTTGTATTTTTCCTATGATTTGTTTGTTGTTCATTGGTTGCGTGGAGTTATTTTTATGTAGCACGAAAGTCGACATCACGCAGGCTTCTCACGATCACGTGATAATTCACGTTTATTGGTTTATGTCATGACATCACCCTATGTGGTGGAAGCATTGACGGGTACATTAAGGAGCGTATTTTGATCGTGCTCAGGCATATATCAACTGAAAGTATAAGCGGCGGTAGCTATATCCCTTACTGTAACTTGTACGTGTTTATTATTGCCAATGTTTATGATCGGTGTAAAGGGGTATACGAATGAATATCGTATTTTTATTAAAATTACAGTGAAGTGTATCCAAGGTTAAGACCGTACAAAAATGCATGTTAATTGCGGGACAGAGACGTACTAAGAATTACAGACTCTTAAAATTTTATTACTTTAATGCTGCTCGTTCTAATAAAATAATGATTTTTTTTCCTAATAAAAATTATACAGTAATCTCGGCACAAATTATGCCAATCTGATGAATGATCTGTCGGTATCTAGCACAATTGTGACACGTTGCTCTTTCTCGCGCGAGATATAGTACCTACCTATCTCTTTCTGTACAGTACTGTGAGAGGGTGACGGCTGAGGCTATGTAGTTGTGCTGTCTAGCGCAATAAATAAATAAATAAATAAAAGTTGTGTATCTCACGTCACAAACAAATGACAAGGTATCGCAAAACTATCAAATTGTCGCCTAGTTTATTACAGAAAATCACGAGGAATCAGAGAAAACCGGCCAAGTGCGAGTCTGACTCGCGCACCGAGGGTTCCGTACAAATAATTACCTATCCCATCTTTACTGGCCGGGTTAAACCAAGTTTGCACCTCTTTTGTTGTATAGGAGCCCCCTTAAATATTAATTTTATTGTTTGTTTAGTATTTGTTGTTATATTGGCAACAGAAATACAGCTGTGAAAATTTCAACTCTATAACTATCAAGGCCTTTGCCCAGCAGTGGGACACCTAAACGGCTATAAAAAAATAAAAAAAAACTATCAAGGTTTCTAAGATACAGCCTGGTGACAGACGGACTGATAGACAGACGGACCGCGGATTCTTAGTAATAGGGTCCCGTTTTTTACTTTTTGGGTACGGAACCCTAAAAAGGTAAGTAATAAAACTGAAAATAAAACTGTAGTATGTACCAACACGAACATCGTTGAAGTAATCGTCTCATCCGCATCATTATTAAAACTTATGATTCCACAATACATTTGCATTCCCCGACCAGTAGGGCTCCCACTGTTAATCTAATAATGGAATGTGAATAATGCCATTAATAACTTTCAGGTTTTGTTCGTGTTGTGTTCCAGCCACCGGGCCTCTAAATAAGAGTTACTTATCTTACTATTAAACCACTATAATTTAACTGCAGTTTCACGATTTATTATTTTGATGGGATCACGATCTTGCAAGTTCTTTTTTAATTTGCCAATGGATGAAAATGCTTTAAGAAACTCGAACGAACGATATATTTAGCTGTGATCCTAATTAGTGGGGGACTCCCACCGCCAAGCAGATGCTTTTCATTGCAGTAAGCTAGCCTGTTGCTATTATATCTAACCGGTCTTTCATTTCAGCCGTCTCTTTGGTTGGCATTCGACATATTGCCATTTGAGCAATATATTGGCCGTATTACAGATGTTGGCCGTGTAAAATGACTTTTGTAAAACGTCTGAATCGTTCCCAAGTAGCACAGAGGTTACATAAGCATTTATACAACCTTTATTCAGCTTAAATTAGTTGTATAAGGGATGTATATGCGTTTATGCAGTTTGTTTGCTGCTTTGGGTTGGCGCAATCCGTTAAATACTTAGAAGTTTATGCGACCGTTGTTACTTAATGACAGGCCTAATTATGTACAGTTTTATACTCTACTTCTTCTTTCTATGTAGATTTTCTTCTATGTAGATATGATATCCCCAACCAGATGGACCGACCAAGTAAAGGACTTGTCGTCCTCCAAGTTTTGCTTGGTTGTAAGGGAAGGGAAGCAATGGACAGGACTCGATGGAGGCAAATAATTCACTCCAAGTGTAAGCCATCCAGTGATGACTACGATCATCTGTCATGAGGGAGTGACAAGAGAGAGAGATATATGAATTACTCAGTACTACCAGTAAATCCCGTGGAGCAGAGTAACCATAACTTCATCATATATCGTAATTCGTAATGTTCTAAAATGAAATCGCTTATTTCCTGCCCCTTGCCCTACCGCCTTCGCTTCATACCAAAGTATGTCCTTACATGATATCTGAACCTGTTATGATTATTTACCAATATTTTTATGGATAAAATAGCATTGATCAGAAGGATACACAAATGCTCATTTATATTATCCTTCTGAATATTCTCAGCGGCGACCAGCTTTAAAATGACCACCAAGACGAAATAAACAAGTTTACTAGAAAACAACCTACTAGAATATCGATTTTTGGTCATTATCTCGTCATGTTTTGACCGGTGAAGCGTGGTAATCGAACTAATTGGTCGCGACGCTTGCCTGAGCGCACGCGCGTCTACCATTGATACGTCCTATCTGTTGCAAAATGACCGTTTAAATTAAGTGAATGAATACTTAACTTAGATTCGTAAAATGGAGTCTAGATAAGGGAACCGTACGATCTTACTACGCATTTCAATTTTTCTTTGAGCTTTGACTTTTCGGTTCACTTAAAAATTGTCAGGAACAGCCCGACATGTTTTGAACTCATATGAACTTTATCCAGGGACAGCTATCCGTGCTGCTACGCGACTCACGGCCCACTGCACTGGTTTTTCGCTCTCCTCGCCGCCCTCCGCACCCGCACAGATAGCTATAGTCAGTTACAGTGCCTGTAATGCCCCGGTTTCCCCTATATATCGTATAGTTTTAATAATATTATCGATGCAAATGCGTTCGGCAGTGGATCACACTGGCGCTGCATTCCGCTGCGAAGTGCGGACGGCAATAGAAAAATCCGCACGGAGATGCGGAGTCAGTGTGTTATAACTTTACAAAATTAGCATGTTAATTATATAAATCAATTATATTATTTATACTTTCAAGTATGAAAAGAAGGTAAAGTAAAATGCAAAAAGTAAGTAATAAACTGATACATTTTTTGAGTAAAATTAAAACTGTAACAAACAATCTTCCTCTCACTTTATGCTCTAAATAGATACAGGATAACACAAATAAAAGCATTGCAAGATCAAGTAATAGCCGCGTGTAATAAAACAATACTTATAATACGATTACCCGTAGCGAACAACAAATCGGCGCGGGCGCATCGGCCTGTTTACACCGCAGTTTAATTGCACGACCAAACTTACAAATAAGACATTGTGCTAAGTAATTAGATTAGCTCAGCACGTTATTTATCCGAGCCGAAGCAGGTAAGTGTATAGAGTTGGTAATACCAGTACGGCCACAGAATAAAATATACAGATGGTCCACTCTTTGGTCAATCGAAAAAACCGCGGGAGAGCTGTATTTTACTGGTTGTTTGTGTAAAATGTGAATCAATTGGTCATGCACCGAAGAGAAGCGCTGAAATGCGTGCGGACTTATACAACAGGCTACGAACGCGCGCCGTCATTCCCAAACAAAAACGGAAGGTGCTAGCGGCTCGCGGCTTGCGAAACATGATGCGAAAGTTATTTTTGAAGTGAACTTCTGTATACTATAAGATATGGATAACACAGGATATATAGATATAACATTTTGATATGCAATTACAGAGATTATATGCATAACTCATCTAATTTGATGTATGACTCTTGTAATAATACTATTCAAAATTAATTGGATAATATTTCAATCAAGACGTTTATTTTGTAAAGGTGGTAGTTCATTCATTATATATTGCAATCTCTAGTTATAAATTAGCATGTTGACAGTAGGTATACAGCATCCAATAATCTAAACCAATGACCCGGTGAAGGGCGCTAGAGTTGTGCCATATACTATGGTAAAAGGTCGTATCTTTGTATGCATTTCATGGTAGGATACGTCTTTTTGACGTAGCACGGCAGAGTTCACTGAATGCGGGTGGCTTATGGTCAGACATAGTGGCGTTCTTTAGGGGAGGCCTATGTCCAGCAGTGGATGTAATTTGGCTGATGATGATGATAACTAGTTTAATTATGTATGTATTATAGTTAGATTAATATTCTCTTGCAGTAAAAAATCTTTCTGCACCATTAAACCGTTTCTGATGAGCCCAATCGTTGACTGGTACAGAATACCTTATGGAATTAAGTTCGCCATTTATATACTTTTTTGTGCAATACATTTTTATACAATAATTTACTATTATAAATTTTTAAACATGTTACTTTATTATTTCTACTGATTAAATTTAGAATCTTTCATATATTTTTTCTCAATCATATTCCGTGTAATAATTTGGACAATACTTATATATCGCGAAGCCATAGTGATGGCCATAAATCTAAAACGGATATCGACTCGGCCATTAACGAACGTAGTTATCGATATATCGACGTCGGTCAACGCACGTGCCGCTACAAATTTACGGAGCATGCGTTTTATGAACATTTAAGAAGAATTATTATCATGTGTAGCCATTATTTGATTGTAGTCGTAACGGCAGACATTGGAGTAAGTATTAGTAACAACCTATGAACGATGATCGCTTTATCTTAATCACTGCATTTAATGTTGGGCAATCTACTAGAGTCTGGAATGTAATTGTGATTGTTTTTAAGCACCACTAAGAGTTGACAAATAAATAGGCTGCATGTCAAATTGTAATAAACTTATGTGTATTCCGTATAGTATTTAGCAAAGGAAACCTAAATATATATTTTTCAATTCATAAAAGTGAAAGATGGCTGAAAAAAATTAATTTGAAAATATGGTTTTTATTTTTAATCCGTATTTTGAAATTCTTAAAACGCTGTCCGCCATTTTCGCTTATGATAGTGACGTCATCGGTCCTGTAAAGAAAACTGAAAGTCTACTTTGACGGCTTCGAATAATGCCGTCTCTCTCGATCTCCTGCCAAAGTATATTGGAGTGAGCGGAATGGCACTATACGATGGTCGAATTTCGAATATTTACACGTAATTCTACGTCACGCCACAGATTAGCAAAAGGCAAAAATGGTGGACGGCGTTTTTAATTGTTCATGAGATTTTTAATTTTCAATTGATAAAATTTAGCTTTCTAGCTTTCACAAAAATACAAGACATCTTTTTTAGAGCTAGTAAGATAATTATTAACCATTTCAAATATATTTCAAAATTGGGTCTACTAGCCTATTCTGAGATAATGTAGCATGCGTATATCATGCTATCAAATAATCACGCCGTGAAGATACAACGCTCCATATCATATCTGCTAGAGACAAAAAGAGGAACACAGTTCGGCGGAGTGGAAAAATACCTATTGAATATGATGGTATTGATGACAAAAGTCCCATTGAAATGAAAACCAAAAAAAGAATAATGAAGATATTGAAAGTATCAACGAGCGTATATATATCTATGTATACATACAAATATTAAATAAATATTTAATTTGCGAAAATTTATCGATATCAAGCAATTTTCACTTCATCATTACTCCATCGTGTGTGGTAAAAAAGGAGCAAACTGATTGAAGATTTTATTTACTCAAATGCGGCAGTAAAAGGTAAAAAATCGTTTTCCACCAAACATTAATTGCAGCCAATGAAGTAATTAAATGTGACAATCGTAAAACATTGCAGGCCTATAAAACATTATGGCCATGTCGTCTCGGATCAGTCGAAGGGTTTAAATCTCTGTAACCAGAGACTACAGGGATCCGCGGGGAAACATTGAAACACGATCCATACAAACATTATGTTGCGGATGAATAAAGGTATGAGCATAACTTTGTTGTGACCTTATGTCGTCAAAAATGTGATGAAACTGGCACAGAAAGTAGAATTAATAGTGTTACTATTTGAGAAGGATACGTCTTTTAAGGATAACTTTGTAGTAGACCTTAGGTCGTCAAAATACTATTGTGAAGCTCGGTCAGATAATAAAATTGATAGGGACACTGTCTGAGTATTAAATGATTTTAAAATAGCTGCATCACAATAAGGACAAAGACCAACAATAGTAACATCATTTTCGGAATAATGTCATTTTATTCCTTCTGCACTCATGATAATATTAAAGCTATCGTGAGACATCTTAAATAATTATAAAAACAGTTTAAACTCACGTAAAGCTATCAGGAACGGCCCGACATGTTTCGAATTCATATAGAGCTCTTCATCAGGGACTACCCGTGCTGCTACTTGTGTACTCTCCGACTAGGACCATTTTCTATCGATAATTTTATTATCTACTATTTGCCTCTCTATTGCACTCTACTTACCAGTTTTATTCAATTGATTTTCCATCTTCCTATTCATAACTCTAAATATTTAAATAATAAATTTTCATAAACGCAACCTAGGAAGATCTTATACCATTTAATAAAATACCGCTCTGATGCTCAAAGAGCAAAGAAAGTATTCGTAACTCAACTTTCAATTCGATATCTGGCATCTCTCACTCACCGAGTAAGTGTGAGTAAGATGACGCTTAAGATATCGACAAAGTTTCGACCCATAAATCGGGAATCGAAGGGCTGAGATACTGGAACCGGTTTGGGCTATAAATAGTGTAATAAGTCTAAAACAGGTCGGAGGTCAAGATTTTGCCAAACCTGCCTTGGGTGAAGTGAAGTGAGAGTTTAGGTGATAATTTTAATATAAACGAGCGTATATTAAAGTAAGTTAAATATGCTTGAAAATTAGCAGTTGTCTTTTGTTAAGACACATTGCTCTAATTTTGCATTTACACTTTTGATTTCACCGATTAGTTGATTTGGATAAAATTGTGGTGCCCCCACCTTGACGAACAAAATAGAAACGGGGCACTACCTACCTTTTCTCGAACCGATATATTTATCTCTGTCGAGTGAAATGCTCAAATATTGCAAACATGTTATAACTGCTATAAGTCCTACAATAAATAGATTTAAACATACACGGTTTTCACACAATATTACAACAAAACTACATTTGAGACGATTGACACAACATCACGTTCGAAACGTCAAGGTACCTAATTATATAAACACCTTTTAAACGCGATTAATTTTATTTTGCAAACTGCAATTAATTAAAAACGTATATGACTGTATGAATAAGGTATACACGGTATGAAGACCTAACTCAGACTTATCTAGAGATAGATAGATATAACTTGAAATATTCAAGACTTCCATCTCGAGTGAAATGCTCGATTGCAAACAAAAGTTCTACAAATAATTCAAAACGTATACGTATAAACTATTTATACACTTGATGAAGACATTTGACCCAACTCTAACTTGTAAGTCAGTATAACTTGAAATATACAAGACGTTCTTCAAGACGATCGCTCACATTTACCTAAATTCACGGCAAACAGATAACTCTTCGGCGGCTACAAATAACTTGATTACAAAGTTTTGCACTTACGGTATCGGAGTTTAAGGCGTCATATCGTGGACGTTGATGCAAATTGTCTATCAAATGCACGTGCGAGTCGGTCATGCACGCTCAGGCTGTTGCATAACCTGGGAACAAGACACAAGATGTAGCGGAAATAGATGGGATATTATTTCATGATTTTGCTGCGATCACGTCTGAGTGCCGTAAGTGAGACTTATATTACAACACATAGAGGTCAGTAAAGAGGTTGCGCAGCCACCTAAATGCTACCCGTTCGAGTCAGCATCGGTGACTAAACCGACGGCCGCTGGGGTCAACGCACTCTTGAGTGGTAACTGGTAACCACGCGCTGGAAAACGCAGCGAGGTAGGTCCCTAATAAGATGCATTGTGATGACCTGATCAATGTCATGGCAAGGTTTTTGGGCCTATGTCCATTAGTGGACGTCTTTTGGGTAATAAATGATGATGATAATTCTCGGCGCGGACTTGGATTCCACCCTTATGTTGTCGATATACCACTGATTCGTACGAATCACTTTGCGTCTACTTTCCTTATGAGGACAGCTAAGGAATGGAACTCTCTTCCTGCGCACCTATTTCCTGAAAAATATAACTTGGATCTCTTCAAGTCGAGAGTGAATAGGCATCTTCTAGCCAAGCATGCTCCATCTTAGGCCTTATTGTCACTTAACATCAGGTGCAATCGAGGTTAAATGCATGGCTATTTTGAATAAAAAAAATAAAAAAAAAATTTCGTTGCCATTATTACTTTCAACCTGAAAATAGGAGAAGCTAGTGGGTTGTTGGAAAAGTGAATGACGGAGTAGGTTGCTGTGTTAACGGGTCTCTCCATTTCGACCGCTATGGAAAAATTCGAGGACAAAAGTTGATGGATGTACGAATGGAGGCAAACTGTTGAAGAAGTCATCAAAAATCTTTCAAAACGGACACAACCAATAGCCATGAAAATAATGGTTTGAGAAGAAAATTACGTTCATCATTGACATCGACACACATTTCGAAAATCTTATTACTGGAAAGAAATTTCTAGTCTTGTCATTGGCCGCCTACACAATGTTACGTTTAATTATGTTTTGCCTTAAGACAAGTTGTAAAACAAGTATGAATTAATATAATGTGTTCCATTTTAAGTTCTTAGTTTTCAGGGTGGGTAAAGTTTTAAACTTCATGGAGATAGACTTTGCCCCCTGAGTTCACTTTCCAAGTAGCCATATATACGCTTATTTATCAATTCTATTCTCATTCAATCTAATCGCGGATCCAATCTTGAATAGACGTCTTGCCCCTTCCTTCATTCAAGTCGGTTCCATGCTCGACTATTCCGTGCCGTCCTCCGACTGTCATTTTGTCGACGGGTATTGCCCGCCAAAAAATCGCTAGCCGTCTTTAACTTAGACTGGCATCTAACTCATCTCTATCACATGCATTATAGTTTACGTACAGTTTTATGCGGAGGAAGATCGGCGCGTGGGCAGTAATGTTCTACCTCGTTATGATTAAGCGGATAATTTCGGTTGCTATCTGTGAAGTATGACACCGATTAAAGGTGAAGGGCCGTTTGAAGTTCTAACTAGATAATGAGCATAAGTCTCTACGTGAAATCAAAAGAAGAGTAAAATTTTGCATCATCTCGTTATCATATACATAAATTTAAAGCTCCCACTTTTCGCACCGTTACGCTAAAAGTAAATTAGTGTCGAAGAAATGTGTTCCTTTATTCTAATCAATTTAGTGGGGATTTAATGGTAGTTATTTTTTGGTAGGCATTTTGACATTGAAGCAACGCGCTCTTGAACATAATGATCCAACAATTAAAATCCTAGCAGCAAGCCTTATTTAATAGTTTCAGGTAAAACAAAACAACGTTGACATAAAAACATTTATATCAAAAATAAATAATAGTTAATTCCTTAACTCTGGCACAAACGAGTAATTTACCACCATCCAATCGGTTGTAAAGCCCATGTTTTTTAACATGTGACACCATAATCCAGTTAACTGTACTAAACTCTGTCCAAAAATACGGGCGAGTTTGGCGAGTCCGTAAATCACACGATAGCGTGGAGAAAGCTAAAACGGTCCGAACTATTCAAATAGGTTGCCCACTTCTTATGTTTTTCTTGGGACAGGTTTGTTAAATTACTTTGACTAAATTCACTAAAGGATACAAATCTGTGGACACCCATCGAACCGCTAAGCAAGTTTGGACCTGTTAAAGACAAAAGTGTCAGAGCTGTCTGGAAAGACTGGTCCAATCACGATTACATAATCAACAGCTGACTTCCATTATCCATCACGTAAATAGATTGTTTCTGAACCAGTGAACTGATACGTAGGTACTACTCACATGGTGCAGGCAGGGTTGGTCAAACAAATAGTATGGAGTTCTTCGTCAGGGCCAGCTATCACTAAAGCTCCGCCACGGACAATCAATAGGGTGTAAGTACCTAGTGTATTAGTGTTGTACTCAAAATTATAAGCGATGTAAAAAAATATCACGATTAATATTCATTGCTCCCCATTTACATTAATCCACGTAAAACTAATCCATGGCCAGTCTCATTCCCCCTCAAAACGTAGCAACACCACGGTATAGATAAATTAATTTTATATCTGTTGTGAGTCGTGCGCGCACAGTGCCTCCGGGCAGTGCTGGCGTGAGAACCGCTCGTGCCTCTAATGCAGGCCAGATACATCTAGCTTGTCAACGGGTGTCATGGTGGTTTGAAGGCCCATCGTGTGTCGTAACATCGAGAAGATCGTGAACACACCGATTCACAAGAAAAAAATGTGCCTTGGTTATCGTATCAAGAATCGTGCAGAAAATTTCTCAACCAGTGCGAGGGACTTGGAAAGGTTACAAGGAAAGGACAGCGAAATGTTCTGCAGAATTTCTGGATCCAGGGCGAGGGTAAAGTAAATGCTACTAATAGCACAAGTCTAATGCAAACCAGATACGTGTACTTAGATGATTGTCATGGTGCTTTGAACGTACGTACATCGTGTGTCGTAACAAAAATAAAATCGTGAAGATCTTGCAAGAAAACATTACGCTTGAAGAAACGTGCAGAAAAATTGTATTACAGATTTCGAACAATTACAAGGAGAATTGTATAGAATTTCTGGATCCAGGGCGAAAGTAAAGTAAATGCTTCTAAAACATAAGTCTAATAATGGAGGGCTGAGCGTGACAACGGGAGTATGTCATAAACACATGATACTTGAAGTTTGGGTAATATTGAGAACGCAGTTTGAAGTCTGAACACTTAGCTTCTAATAAATTGGCAATAATCGCTTGAAATCGTATAGAATATGTACTGTAAAAGTGTTTTCGATCATATAGAATATGTGCTGTGCTGGTTTTGCAAGGAATTTGAAAAATGTTACTCTCATTAATTATGGTGGCATGTTATTCTACTTATCCTTCTACTACATTATGTACTAGGGTCTAGGGCACTTATGATTTCTCTTAGTCTAAATAGAACAAAAATATATAAAACTCTTAAGAAAGTTAAAATCTTCTCTTAGTTTTTACTAACGTGAAGAACCCCGTTAAATGCTCTTGCAAAATCAGTGTTTCCCCGTTTCCCATGTCAATTGTTGCCATTATCACGCTCTATTGGAGCATAGGTTCTTTTGTTTCTGCTTACAGGCCGTGACATCATTGGCACAACCAACGACTTCCAATTGCGGAATGTTTTAGATATACTGTTTATACTACTATGTAATTTAATTTGATTTTATGGAAATTAAACCATCCATGGCACAAGGCGATTTAGTAGGCAGTTTAGCTGAACCAGCAAGGTATATCGTCGACCCCGTGGTTAGTTTACCATCAGGTGATAGTGAGGTTAATCGCCGGTCAGTTTCTGAATTAAAAAAAGATTTCAGGTCCCAGAGTCATTCGATGTTTAACCAGACATCTATTCGAAACCTCTAAAATGTGTTGTACTTTATTAGCGATCCGCTATCGAGCGACATTTTCTTTGTCGCTGAGAAACATATAATTACTTACCCTTCGAGGGTATTTGGTCCACCCATAATGATTAATCTACTTTCGTGTTTGCGTTTGGCAATTATTATGTACGCACTTATTAATTCAATCAAATGGGTTTTGACTTTTAACGTGGGGACTAAGTATTACCTCGACCTCACGGTAAGCGTCATATAGTTAAAGTTCAAATGTCAGGAATGAGGAATATTTCTAAAATTAATCTCCTTTTCAATATCAGTGCAGTTCGACGAGCAAAAATGAATATTTTTTTGATATAACGCCGTGATACTCCTAAACCCATCTTGGATAATTATCACTGTCAAAGTATCAAACATTGAAATTGGCATTAAATCGTTAAAAAATTGTGCAAGTAACTCTTCTAACTCAAAATTCCTGCAAGAATACCGAGCGAACTGGGCGTGAACAATGTCTACCCTTTATTTCCAAACAATTTCTTGTACTACCTCACAAACAATGAAAATACTTTTGTTCACGTAACCACTCAAGAGATTTACACGAAATATAAGTAACCATTAAGCCATTTCCAATAAAATCAAACATTAACGTGCGTTATTAAAACGTCATAATAATTGTAAAAATAAATATACTTAGGTAAGTACCTACCTAACTCCGGGAAAAAGTTGCATATCGTTTTTTTTCATTGCCTGTCTACAAAATGTTGATTTTGATAAGCTGAATTTGTGTTATTGAATTTTAAAACGTTTATTATCATTTTTATATTGCAATTTTGTAATTTATTCCGCATGGAAATCACTGCTTTGTATTGTAATATAAGCTTATTTCCATAGTTTTGGACTGGGGTGAATAATTATTATATTTACACCCAAGGTGCGATCCTAAGCAGACCGCACCGATCGACTCCTAGTGACCCTAGCGAGATCATCAGCATCTCTAGCATAACTGTGACACACAACTCTTTCTGGCGCGAGATAAACTACCTGTCTCTTTCAGTACAGTCCTGTGAGATAGTGACGGATGATGCTATGTCGCGCGACATGAGTCGCGAACCACAGTTGTCCTAGATGGGCTGGACTATAATCAATCTTGTCCTTTCAGCGATATGAAATAATAAAACTTTGTTTTTAATTATACTAATATATCTATTGTTTTTCTTATATATTACATAGGCGTATTCCACGGAGTGAAAGGACAAGGACTTAAAAGGACAAGATCGATTAAATACGTACTTTCGTATTTTCCCCATGCATGTGTGAACTCAAATGGTACATTTCTAATTAAAGTCCCCTTCAATTCAATAAAACTAAATGAAAGAAACTTGGAATGTGAACGTAGACTCAATGGCAATAGACCCACAAAGTAGAAACACCTAAACTTGTTTAAAAATCCTTACTAAAACTTACTTACTGGACTGCATAATACTGCCGTGCAATACTTAAACAACAGTAAGTGCTACTTTTGCGATTTTTTGTTTTTTCTTGATCGTAGATCACCGTGTCAAGACGCACACATGTATATAGTCCACGTGCGATTATGACAATGGGAACATATAAAAATCGAAGCCTCCATGTACAGTAAATCAGAAGAATTTAGTAAATTATTGAGGTAAAACTAACTAAAATGCCGTAATAGAGTTGTCGGCTGTGAATTTTTAGACTTTACTGATTAAAATACAGTAAAGGTCTCCTGTCAATCGTAAATTAACATGTAAACAGAAGTTAATACTTACGCCAAAAACTGTTTAAAATACAGTACAATATAAATGTTCTAAAATATTTGTACTGTGTTTGGTATTTTAATGATTTTTCAGCATAATTACTAATTAAAATGCAGTAACAGTATTTCCTTACTATAATTTAAGTGGTCGAACAGTCGTAAATAAGAGAGCATGATACAACCTAAAGTACAGTACTAAGCTCACTTACTGTGACTTAAACTGTCGTTTGGCTATTTTTAAATGTGTTTACTGCAAACATGACAGCAATTTACTGTAGATTAGGTTGAATTTTGCTCTTCAAACATAAAATGGTTCTAAAATACTTTGAGCCAAGCCACACTTTCATGTCTGATGACTCCTTCCACATCAATGTCGAGCAAAATTTACATCAAAAAATGCGAAAAGTGTTCGTTTTTGGAGTTTTTACTCGAGCTTGTAACCCCAGGAAAAGTACAGGTAAAATCTATGAATATATCCGATTTCTATGATTTCAAATCGCACATTTCTCTACAGAAGTTGAATGATTGATAACCGTGGAAATCGAGTCTATTAAAAAGACATTATCGAAGCCATGGTACAGAGGGGGCAGATATTGTTTATTTGGAGTCGCAAGAATACGACAAATTAACATGTCTGAAATCAAATAAATCCCTGATGCACCAATGAAAACTGTGCCTAAAGGTGTCAATTTAATCAAGAATCTCTTTAAAAAGCTATGGCAACTGATGTCCAAATTTTGTAAAAAAAATAATTCCAAGTCTATTTAAATAGACTTCTGTTTTGGAAAAAATACCTGTTACTGCAGGCTCAGGTGAAGAAGAAGATTTGACAAATACAATACAAATAGGTACAAATACTCTTTATTGCACACCATTAATTTTGCGTTTGAAGACAGAGTGAAGATGTGTAAGTTACATATACTTAGATGTCTGTGAATGTTTTTATTACAAGTATTTTTATTCAGTAGATTTACCCGAACATTTCAGTGTCACGTCGGTGTCAACCTCGTGGTAAGGCTACAGCATGTAGACGAGAAGATAAAAATTTCATTTTTCTTGAATTTGCATGTAACATAGTCACAAATTGGTATCATGCCTTTCAGCCGAAATATTTTTCCAAACTGATTTATTTGCCAAACTGTTTCATTTCCCAACTCACGATTTTCTCTTAAAGCAAAAAAAAAACTCAGTGTATTTTTGTATGCTCTTATAGAATACAGTAGGTTAGGTTAGATTTGTTTTATTAAAGACCCGAAAAAAATATAGTTTCAAGAGAAAATCGTGAGTTGGGAAATGAAACAGTTTGGGAAGTGATACTTTGGAAATCAATTTTTGGCCAAATATGTGTATTATTTATAAACATACCATATTTGTACCACGACGTGTTGGTCTCTCGAAGAACTCAATCAATATAAATACTAAGTAAATTGCAGTAAATTGTTATGAATACTGTACTTTAGTCTGCAATTAATTCAAGAAGCTATTAGTGTACGAGGGTTATTTGCAGTAATCCGTTTTTTTACTGCACTTTATTCTGCATTTATTGTGTTTTTAGTTCTTTTCGAGAGTACAGTAAAACTATAAAAAAAATTAAAATGGCAATGATTTATTCAATTATTGTTAAAATAAAAAAATGTTCACGTATTCGTATTTCATGTATTCCGTGCTATATTTTGATATTCAAGTATTTGTAAATAATCATCGAGAACACCAAAAAAAACAGGTATGAAAGGGTTTTTTGCGTTTTTCTCGAAACTCACTTTTTGCACTTACTGTTGTTTAAGTATTGCACGGCAGAATAATGTGTCAAATTTAAAAACTTTCCTACAGTAAAAACGGATTCACCTGTATAGAACAACCTAATTGGGAACATTTATGTTTTCCATAGGTCTTGTATTTTTTTCCGATAGCATACGAAAATAAAAAAAGTACTGTCAATGTCACGACTAAGTGGGCCATTTTTCTAAAGTTGTACGCTCACTTTTTCTACTCAGAATCATGAGCTCTTTCGATCTAATTAGGAGAAAAAAACTGTCCAAGTAGGTACTTTTTAATTTTCCTCACTAACTCCTTGTAGACTAAAGTGATGCTGTATATACATTAGGTATGAGACCAAAAGTTTAAAAAAATGATATAAAAAATTATACGACGTAAAAGTAAAATATTCGTAGATTCTGAATCCAAATAAGGTATACTATCGCGAAAAAATATAATATTAATACCTTACGAAAACTTAATATTCCCAATTGCATTACAAACTGCAAATTTCACGGAGCGCCATCAAATTAGCTGCAGTCCTTTGAACACAAAACAAACATGTTCCGTTAATTGGTCAAACATAATAAACATGTCTTATGCAAAGAATGTTGTTTGTTTTGGTCTGTATCCTCACATTTCATCGTGTCCTTTTAAACTTTAGAAGTGCCTTCAAATAAAGAATCAAGGAGATGTATTAACAAGTTTTTATTTGACAGTCAATATTTTGTAAATTAAGGTTATGTCTTATTTAAAAAGCTATGTATAGTATATTTAACTATTTTGAGCATCTACGGCTAGCTGATTAATTTAATGCTTGTGCATGTAAATATTTTGCAACACTCGCATTAGCAAACTCTGCGTATATTCCCCAATCGTGAATCCCTTGACCAAAAATATACTGGCATTTAACGCCATTGAGTACCTCTGATTTAATTATATGACCGAACTTTTTTACTCTATTTATACTAGTTAACACTAATCGACAAATGTTTATAATTATAAGTAGTTTTGATGACAACTGCTTCACTAAATGAACTTTTAGTGAAATATTATCCCGTAGGCTTATTAAAATACACATAAACCTTTATTTTAAAGCCATCGCTGTGTTCCCTGCACCAGTGAGTAAACATAAAGCTGGCTGGTATTTGGTTGTCCACTTTTGTCTCAGAGCTCGTTTCTCGGCCCTTTATGGTCACGATGGCACTAATAATTTTAATGTCCATATCCATCGCTCAAGCATATTATAAACTTAATTCTTAATGAGTGAGTTATATTTATACCTACTCTTGAATTATTATTATGGGCCTTCTTTTAATTTTACTGGCGTATCTTTACGTGTATGTACTTAAGTGGAATTATTTTACAACTTTTCAATAGATACGCATAGTAAATAATATATTTAAAGAATTTTAGGCGTGATGCTGATCAACTGTTGTCTGATTGAAATTGGTGTTAATTTCCTTTTAAACGCTTCAAAACATAAAATTGAGCCGGGTGGACCGACTAAGATCATTGTTTTCCCATAGCCCGGGCCGATCCCACTTGGAATCTCATTACACTTGAAAGGGTTACAACAAATCTGGCGCAACGCGCTCTCATGGACGTGTCTGTCGTTAGAGCAGCGTGAGGTGACCATTACTGCGTACAAAGAGTTACCTAAAATAGAGAGCTTTTGTGAGGCGGGAGACGAGGGGAGGGGGCGGGGCGGTCGCCGGCTGCCCGCCGGCTCAGTTGCGCCGCGTCATACGACCGCCTCGCACGTTCGCGCGCCTTGAACGACGCACGCGCACGCGATACCCTCCGCGCCCCTCCCTTGAACACGTGCATTCACAACCCACCGATGATTCTCGATTAACCACCATGCAAGAGCAAAGTTCGTCGCGTTCCAGCAAATCCACGTTGAACTCGCTCGAAAGCGCCATTCTTAAGCTCAAGAACAATCTTCAGATACAAGACACCAAGAGCTCTTCAGAGATGAGCAGCGTGCTAACCGTTGACCCGCCGTCCCCGCGACCGGATACGAAAACCAACACAAGTAAGAGTCCAAGTACAACTACGACTACAAATCTGAACTTATCAATCGCATCAGCGGCATTATTACAAGAAAACATGTTACAAAGATCACTGCAAGGTGTTGTGATATCCTTGCAAAACGCAATGATGAATTCTTTGCAACAAGCCGCTTTGCTGCCTTCAAACTCTGCAGCTGCTGCCGCCCTTAATTTACAAGCATTGGAATCTTATTTGACCCTACAACGTTTGACATCAGTTTCCTCCGTAAGTAGCACAATTCAGCCGAATGCTTCAGAAAGTAATTCAACGTCCAAGCAAGATATATTGAGGATAGCGACGGCAAGCGCAAAAATAAGCGAAATAGATGCTACTGAAAACACTTCCCGGGAATTTTCTCCAAAAACACCTGAAGACTATCAATTATCTGACGCTATAGCTGCTGAAGATGTAGACTTATCAGAAGAAGTTGAGGAAGACTTGGCATTATTAGACAACGAAGATGAATTCACGTTAGAACAACATTTGGAATCAACATCAAAAAGTTACGGCTACGGATCATCACACAGCTTAGATAATGGTTATCCAAGCCTTTTAATGAATTCAATGTATCAACAACAAATGAATGGTAGTCCGTCTCAAGCGCCATTGTCACCACAAGCATCAAACATATCAAGTTCCAAATCTACTAATAGTTCAACGTCTTCGACGAGTAGCAACGTATCGACAAAACAGAAGACGACGGGAAGCGGGCCTAGGACAAAGAAACAATTTATTTGTAAATTCTGCAACAGACAATTCACGAAATCTTATAATTTGTTGATACACGAAAGGACTCATACCGACGAGCGGCCATACTCCTGTGATATTTGCGGCAAGGCTTTCCGGCGGCAAGATCATCTTAGAGATCACAGGTAAACTTTCATTTCTGTATTGTAATGTGATATAAACTGAGAAATAAAACATAGATCATATTTTTATTTACTGCTATAAAATATCTCTGAAAGAATTAATTCCATCTTTAAAACGAACGAAGACATTAATGGGAGAAAACTATTTCAAACATCCATTTTACGTGTCTTCTTATTTGGTAAGGTCACGCATAACTCTTATTCTTATACCGATAACATATTTTAAGAGATCCACGACTCACCATTTTAGATATCAGTAAAACATTATGGTCGTCGAGTTCCAACGCGAAATCTTATTAGGAACTTTTGAATAATGGCGTCGAAGAAACATACATAAAACAAAAAGGGTTAAGTACGGCCCGGGCAGATGGTATCGACAAGTCGTTCGTCACGCTCGTAAATTATTTCACAAAACCGCCGCTAATCTCCGACGATCCAATGTTTTAATTTTGCCTCCTCATTTTGTTTTCTTCTTCTATGCATTCCTTTCAAATCTTTGCGCGTAATCTTTCCAACTCAACGTATTTGGTAAGAATGTAATAACATACATTTTTGTCGACCCGATAGGCACTTAAGCATTCCCTACTTGAAACATCCCATAGATCTTAAATGCTATAAAACATGAGATAATCCAAACAACAACTCGTAATCTCACTTAATCTATTTCTTCACTTATCTGCTCGATCCACACCCAAAAAGAGCTAAAGGTGTTGAAGTTTTAACACCTGTCTCGGCGATTTCCTCCCAAATCACCGTATCTCTGTGGCAATAAAATAAATTTCGTGTAGACGCCGGAGGGTTAACCCGAGCCCGGCCGCCTGTCGATGTTCAATCGGTGTCTCTTGACACGATACATTATAATGGACCGGAGCGGGCCTTCGACGGGCCCGAACAAAGCACGTGGCGATCCTGACGTGAGGATTAATATGGACGACAAAAAATAAAAACCGTAGTAAATATACCTTGCACACAAAGTCGAGTTTTTGTGTCGGGTCGCTGGTATTTTTTGTGTCGATTGAAAATTTAAATAACCTTAAATTAATTTTTATCTCGTTTGATAATTTGGGAATCATTTTTCATACTGCCAATTTTGGCATTCAATGATGTGCGTTATTATTTTTGAGTGCGAAGTGAATGAAGCGAGTACATTATGAATGTTAAATGGGTGAGGCATGTAGCTCATGCGGCGTTCACGAGCTATCAATATGCATTGCGAGCTTAATTAATCAGGGAGTTGTCGTGTTGGGTCGAGTTAGGCCTAACGCCGCGCGCCGGCGCTGTCGCTCCACGCTTCGCTGCGCGAACGCCGCCCCACCTAATCACGGTCATCATCTCCTGTTTTAATATTGAAATTATTCTTTCATTCACCATCTCGAAACGTCTCTTTATCGTCGCCGATCTAACTAATCCCAACCATTATTACACGTATTACGTTACTTTGAACACGTCGTAATTTACTCGCGTCGAGTCTGTTTGTTTATTCGATACGGAGATGATTTCTCGAATCGGATAGCCGATTGCTGGTTTTATCGTTTTATGTTATTATTGATTACACGTTGTTCCGTGTGTTAATTATATCTTGTATGTTTAAATTTAATTTAAAATCATAGGTAGGTACGTGCGCGTTGAACGGTTTTAATTGATGCCTTCTGCCGTGTAATTTTGTAAATCAAATTATTGAAGAGTATTTGTAGATTGTGGCGCTTTGATGCATAGCCATGTATAGTGATCTTCGCGTTCGTTGGATTTACTTTTACAAATAAGTATTAATATCGCATGCTCGAGCTGACGTAAATGAACAGCAATCGGGAATAAAAATGAGAGGGTTTGCCGATTTATTACCAATATCCCGAGGGCAGATGTAGGCTTCCCGCATCTCCCACGAGGTGTCCAGAATACGCGAGCCGGCGTTTCGGCGCCTCCAGACACGATATATTTATTGTCCCTTTCTCATAACCTCCTCGACTAAATAGGTACTTATCCTTGTAGCTTGTAAATTAAAGAGTCTTTCAAAAGCTTTTATTCCCTTTGTGCGGTAGTATAATTTATTATTTCCTTTTTACAGGTACATACATTCGAAAGAAAAGCCGTTTAAGTGTCTGGAATGCGGAAAAGGATTCTGCCAGTCGAGAACACTAGCCGTCCATAAAATTTTACACATGGAGGAATCCCCTCACAAGTGTCCCGTTTGCAGCAGAAGTTTCAACCAACGGTCGAATTTGAAGACGCATCTTCTTACTCACACGGATATAAAGCCTTACAATTGTTCTTCATGTGGGAAGGTGTTTAGAAGGAACTGTGACTTGAGGCGCCACAGCTTGACCCACAACCTCGTCGGTATTTCTTCGGTGGCGACTTCTCCAAACGGCAGTAACGGGAAGAGTCCTATTCTAAATCCAAACTTCCCAATCGATGCTCTTGACACTGAAGACGAGAACTGAGGGCTTGAGGAGTTATCAGTGGCTTAAGACTTTGAAGTATAGTGAAAATTAAAAGACTGAATAAGTGCATCTTACTTTTGTGCCTTATAAGCTTAAAACTTTTGGTTGTATTGCCTCACAGCCTCTTTGATTTCCCACGGCATCTGGATAATCGAAAATATTGTTATTGCATAGAGGTGTGCCGTCCTAGAGAACGTTACCTGATTTGTTTGGGAAGAGAACGTTCGAGAACATTTCTCATACAAAATAAGAAAATATCCGGAAAATATAATTCTTGGAAACGGCACATCACTATTATTGTATATTTGGGACATCGCGCTAGTGCCTACTAAATCATTTGGATCTTTTAGTATTATATTGACTGTAAAATCATTTTGTAAATTGTCTGATCTCATTTGTGTTTGTAAATAGTATTAAGATTGAATTATTGAATTTTTAAAATCCGTCCATTAGTATTTCGGAAATGAATAGTTGTGAATTTTAAGTTGTTTAGATAAACTTATTATTGTTATGTATCAATTGATCAAAAATTACATCGAGTTGGATAAATGAGATGTACATATAGTACGATCTTATTAATAGATTGTCACTATTCGTCATATTTGTTTATATGTAAATGCATTTTTATACCAACGTTTATGAAAAATACCTATTAGTAGTATATTTTTAAATTGAAGTCTTCCTAGACTAGCTTCATGAGAATTATTGGATGTAATCTGTATAAAGTTCTGCATGGAATTATTGATTATAGAGTTTATTTTTAATGTAAATAAAATTAAAAAAAACTGATTATTTCGATTGTTTTATTAGTGACACACTTCATTAGTAGATACACATAAACATTAATTGATACACAAAATGGCAACAAGCAATTGATCAACTCAAAGAGCAAAAGCAAAGAGTTGCACGGCGGTACTGTTTTTATATGCATCAACTACTTATGACTTAAAAAAAGAATCTATGAGCGACTCCATGGATTTTAGAACCAACCACATACGTTCTAACCCTTACTAGGGCCAAAGGCTATCCTATACAAAAAAAAATATGACATATCCGAAGAAAACTTGAAAACTAATTATGTAACCCATTTGAACACCACTGTCGTCATATCACGACATTCGTTAATTGCGACGCTGGTGATAACGACGGCAAATGACGTTCAAATGTCAATGATCACAAAATTACATTATTCAAACCGCAACAAGAATTTCTCCTGTTGTTATAGGACCACTTCTTCATTTTTTTGCAGACGCATCTTCTCATTCACGCGGATATAAAGCCTTACAATTGTTCTTCGTGTGGGAAGGTGTTTAGAAGGAACTGTGACTTGAGGCGCCACAGCTTGACCCACAACCTCGTCGGTATTTCTACCTGTACCTATAGGCTAGTAGACTCATGTAACGAATTGTAGTAAACGAATGTCTATTTCATATAGTATTTGACATAGGAAATCTAAATTATTTTTCAATTCATAAAAGCAGAAGATGGCTATTGGCTGAACAAAATGAAATTGAAAATGTGATTTTTATTCTGTATTTTGAAATGCTTAAAACGCTGTCCGCCATATTCACCCTCGATAGTGTCGTCACCAATCCAGTAAAAAAAAACTAAACTAAAAACGTCATTCGCATCATAGATAAGAAGAACAGCTGATAAGCTAAACACAAAAATGGCGGACGATGTATTTGTATGTCCATGAAATTTCTACTTTCAATTAATATTTAGCTTTCTAACAAAATAAAAATACATAACATTTATTTTGGTGCTAGTAAGATAATTATTCGGACCAGCAAGCGCAGCGTAGGACGTCCACCTACAAGATGGACAGATGACCTTATAAAGGTCGCCGGAAGGCGCTGGATGCAGGTCGCTTCCAACCGGTATATATGGAAGTCCAAAGGGGAGGCCTATGTTCAGCAGTGGACGTCCTATGGCTGAGATGATGATGATGATGATGAAGATAATTATTAACCATTTCAAATATATTTCAAAAATGGGTCAAGTAGCTTATTGTTTCATTTAACGCTAATAAACTAAGAAAAATAATGAGAGAGATGCATGAATATAAATCATTGCATATTTAAATTTTATTTAAGTACTTAAACATTATTGCACATTACAAACGTAGAAATTACAAATGGTGGACTTAATGCCATGAGACATTCTCTTCCAGTCAACCATAAGGCCAAACAGAAACATAATGAAACATAAAAAAAATCAAAGTAGGTGGGTCATTGTCAGATTTAGGTGCACGTCTTTCCGGTGGACATTAGCGAAATTAAGGATTCCAGGGCCTAATTTTCTGATTAAATGCCTGTGAGAATAAATAACGTTCCTTCTATAATCCGATGTAATAGCAACATAACCTAGATTCAAACAAGCTCTTAACTTTTGACCACCGAAGGGACAAATTTTGTTTTTTTAACTGACAATGACCCAAGTAAGCAAAATAGAAGATGGCGTTCTTTGGTGTCGGAGGCCAAGATCTTATTTGGGTCGTTGAGTCAGCGCAGTAAGTAGGTAGGTAAGTAATTTTATGATGAAAAAGAGTGAAATCATTTGGTAACCATTATTAATTTAGATTTAACACAATTTTGAAAAGGTCGTCCAGTAAAAGTGACTAATTTGTAACAATCCTGAAAGTTAACAGTTTCCCAATGATTACTAACGAATATTATGCAAAAAATTACCTACCTACCACTAATGACTCTAAGCGATCAATTTGCGAAATGGCTGAAATATGACTTTTATTTACGTTTATAACCGGTACAAAGTAATCAAGGAAATGGCTACGGATCGATGGACAGCACAAATTAGTTGAACACTACGATAGCAAGAGTATAATGAGTATAATAATTATAACTGAAAATGTAGGAAGAAAGAAAACTCAAAGTAAGGCCAACAAAGAGCATAAAGAAAATATATTTATAGGGCACTTGCTAACCTTCTTATTTAAGTATAAATATATTTCTTATATGGGAGACGGTAGTCAGTAGGTCTGTATTTATTTTGTTAACTTTTATTACGGGGGCGGCTTAGCGTGGTCTCTAAAACCTCTAGACTAAATAAAGGAAAAAAAAGTAGGTAGTAGGTTATAGGTTATCGTGGACTAGTTTTCCGAAACTCGACGTCTTACAATGCGCCTATTTTGCGTGAGGAAATAAGTATAAATATTAATGGGGATTTATATTTATTTATTAAGCAGACTAGGCAACACGATCAGTCACTTAATTTTCAGTAGAAAATATTTCTTTATTCTCATATTTAGAATAATATTATGTAATTGGTATAGTAATATTACTAGTGGTTGTAATTTATTTATTTTTCACTGCGTCGCATTTATTGTCGGAAAAGTTTGCTTTAGCATGATTTCTCTATCAACCTCGGTAAAAAAATTGAGATGGAAATATAAACACGAATTTTCCGATGTTTTTACAGTTTTTTAGGTAGGTGCTGAATTATGCTTAAAAAGAAATGACGGCTTTCTAAGTGATGTTTACATTCTAAACCTGCATTCTAGCCGTAGGTTTTGGTATTTCGTATCTATTTCATATTAAGACATTCACAACCTTTTGTTGAATCAAACCATCTATCACAACATCCGAACAATACACCGTATTAACACTATTAACAGACCTTATAAAAGATAATTACAAAGGTCAAAACCGTATAAAACTCACATCACGTAACCTTACAGAGTTATTAAGCATAAGATTCCCTTTACTCTGGCACCTTTGCCGCTTCCTCTACGACTATTAACAACAAAGAACGACTACCGAGCTTGAAAAATCGATTCAATACATCCAAATCTCTGGAGAACCGATGCCGATTCACACGAAGAAAAAGCCCATTGTAGTTCCACACAAAAGATCTTGAGTGTATCAAAATGACATAAAGAACCTTATGCCACACAAAATAACCTTGTAATGGGCCACATGTCTTCGGTTTTTTACATTTCTGGAAATAGATGATGTGTTAAAAAGGCGGATAACAGATTGTGGATGCAGAGGATTTGTTTGCTGAAAAGCATGAAATTGGGAACCCCTGTTTTTTTTTATAAGTGATGCAACAGATGGTAATAATTCGACTATCAATGTTGCTAAAGAATTTTATGAGAAATTTGCGTTTTTGTAACTAGCTAAAGCCAATTTATGTATCTTAGTTGCCATGGTATCATATTAGGTACGTATAGATTTCACGATTTTTTCCGTGCATTTCAGCTATTTGAACCCTCATCTTAATTGCAAATAGATTAAGTACATGCATACGATTAATTGACCTTTATAACATTTAGGTCTTCCGTACTAGAACTTTGAATTAGCTCACCTATACCTTCCCTTTCTATTAGTTTAAGAGTATACTTGTCTCGTTTTGTAAGTAATATTTTTTGGACCTTTTTTTTCATCATTGCTTGGTTAATACCTTAACCACATGACGGGTGATTCGTTATGGCTAAGCCAGCGTTGTGGTTATTTGATTGTACGCTTTTTTCCGATACTTGCTTTTACACTGTGGTTTTTAATGATACCATGCACTTCAATCGATTTGTACCGATGGTGAACACTCGAGTTTTTTATTTTTAGATTTTAATAACTGTAACTAGTGAGTCATAAAATCAAAAAGAAAAGGTTTTAAAGTCGATAATTGCTTATAGTTGATCAAAGTAATATTACATAAAATTATAGGGCTGGTATTGACAATATAAGGTTAATAGAGAAACGGAAAGGGCTAAGGACAGATCATAAAACATGAAATTAAAAATCCCTTCAAAAACGACACAATAACAAAGATCAAGACATTACATTACAAATAAAAGCGCATCACTTCACATTAAGCACTGCGGAGACATAATAATGGGACACCGTATCTTAGACCTTTCAAGCCGAGAATTATTCACAAATTACATAGCAATCACCCCAATCGGAAATCCCGCTGGGTTAAACATAGTACACTTTTAAAAGGCAAACTTAAATTTGCACCCAACAAACTTTAAACAGAATCACAAAGAACGTGAAACCATAGACATAAAAGCGAATTCTCAACTCATTTGAGATCCTCTAGGGTAAAGTGATGGCAAAGTAAATTTGGTGTCACTGTATTTATTTTTTTCCCTTTTCGCAAACATCACATTGTCATCGACACCGAAATTACCAACGATTGTCACAAAGGATTATGTTTACCCTCGAAGGTGTTTGAAAAATATTTGCTTTTGCCGTTTCGAGTGCGTTTTATTAGTGGAGCGTTTTTATTCGCGACCACACACGGTTCGTTTTTTTGCCTCGTGGAATTGTATGAGGTGTTTTGACAATGCGCCTGGAACGTGCGTTTGCGCAGTTCCGAATGTTAAGCACGGTTTCGCTTGACTTGTTTGTCTTTGAGCTGCGTTTTCTTGTTCGGTGCTTTACACACATTAATGCGTTGGCGAGCATAAATACTATCACGGTAACTTTTTGGGATATTTTGTTCTTTTAACTGATCTGAGAAATTGAAGTAGATGTGGTTAATACTTACTTCAATATTGTAATCCGAACTTTGTAACTTGGGTGAGTTACAAATTAAAACCTATTGGTACGTAAGTAATATGTGTGATTGCCAAAATAATAGGTAGGTATTTGAAAAGCTTTTAATTTGAAATTAAAATATTTACTTAATAAGTACCTACACATGATAATCGATGTTGCTTAACCTTCATATAACAATGAAAATAAAAATTACTGTTTAAGAATGTATTTATTTTATTTTTTTACATTAGAAGGTGCCCTAGGGTGCAACTTCGCCCGCACAAAACTTTTGATTGACGTAGTTGGGTAAAAATAATCCTATATCCATCTTTGGATGTCCAGCTATTCCTGTACCAAAATTGGTTAAATTCGTCCAGAACTTTCGACGTGATAAGTGGACAAAGATTTTTTTACCAACAGATAACGCTGTACGGCTAGCGCCGCGCACACACACACAAATCCGGCATCGCACCATTAAGATTTTTTCAAAAATAATGACCTATCTCCATAGAAATCTGTGACGCTACTCTTTGTTACGCGAAAAAATACTACCTGTCACTTTCCTTTCTCTACAGTGCCAGCATGACAGCTGATCCTGAGTCGCGCGACAAGCGAAGTCGCGTCAAGATATGCTGCAGCCCACTAAACCATACTACATTAATATGTACAAGTTCCTATTTCAAACATCAACTTACAAAATTAGCACTCGTAACGTTACCGGACATACGACAATTTGAATTAACGGTATCACTGCATTGCGAATGCCATTCGTGTAATGTGAACATCGAATGCTTAAGTGTGAGGTGAGTTCGAGATACGCGCGGAGAATCTATATCCGCAGAGGGTACATCAGTAATATGAAAATCCTCAAGTCTACGTCAATTAACCATGCACACATTAAACGTATGAATACATGAAAAATATGCAAGTAAGTATAACATGTTAGCACTTATGGACTAGCATGTTATTATATCGCGGATTAGCAAAGCAGCATTATTATTTTAACTAATGTGGATTTTGGCAAAGTAACGCCTGATTCAACCTACTATAAGCCTCCTCGACAATCTTTATCTATTTTCCTATTCCTTTGACCTTCTTTCCTCACGCAATTTTTTTGTCTTTTCCTACACCTTAAAATCTCCTCTATATAGTCCATCCACCACTTCGTGTTATGTCTCGGAACATTTTGTTTTACTTACCTACTATAGGTATTTTTCATGTGACGAATAACTTGGCTAGCTATCATAGGATAACTGCGAGCGACTTTTATCTCCAATGAAATTAGCATTAAGGTGACCAAGGGCTTAGGGTTACCCTATAGGAATAAAAGCGATAAATTGCTAGACGCACAAGACGAGAGTTTGAGTATCTGTTTCCTCTGCCGCCTGCCGAAATTAACGGCGTCGTCGGGTGCGCGCATACGAAGGTAGAATGTACGACGGTTTCAGCATGTGTCCCCTCTACTCTGCGTGTCTATTCTTTGCCGTGTGCCCACGCGCCGGTATCGGCGCGGACAGTAACGGCGTCGTCGCGATAGTTCGCTAGATAGTGCCCGCACACGACGGTACAATGTACGACGATTTCGTTCTGCTACAAAATTGGCTAGTGAGCACGAGATTTTTAGGGTTGGGTTTGGTAACCTTGGGCTATAAGAGAATCTAATGAACACTATCCTAATTGTCACTATCTGTACGTAAGCGATATGTTTAATTTATACTTAACAAAACTATTTCTTGCAGGTCGAATAGCAAAAATCTATATATAGTGGCCATATCACCATAATAATAGTAATGTTATATACCAATAGCTTTAAACTGAAAACTGACATTAGTCAAATGCCAATCGATTAACGTCAAGTAAAAAAATTAACGAAAATGAGAAATGACGACCCTGAAAATGCAGGTAGGTACATGACCTCCACATCATTGCATTTAATATTAGGTATGTGACCTCAATATCACTCTTACTTTTGTAGAGCATTATATAAAAAAAAACAGAAGTGAACCAAATTATAGTTCTTAGAATGATCCTCTGTCATCATTATATTCTTCTTTTTTCTTGATATATGCGTCTTTGTACGGAATTTAAATTGAAAGAAATTACTGGCTTTATATTTTTTTGTATTTTTTTTTTCATTCCTATACAAACGTCGAGAGCGTAGCGTTGAACGTTAACAATAATGTCCCAGTCGAACATAAACTCCAACAAAAATTTGTACAACACATAATATTCTCACCATTTCTAACTTATACATTTTTAATTTATTATTTATTTAACACAATTTAGTTCCGTCTATCTGACTAAAAAGGTTTGAAGATAATGATTGAAATATGTACCCATATCTACTTAAAACAAAATATATTTTAAGGAAACTTCCTCACCGGTATTACCAATAAACAAATTAGGTAAGCGACTGACAAACTAGAGTTACCCACAGCCCCAATAAACTCACAGGACATAACATCCAAAGAAAACTCAATCGTAACCTAACACCGTTCCAACAAAATGTTACAAGCAAATAGAAATAAAAACAATTGAACATCTTAAACGGATTAAAAAAGTCCACTCAAAGATCTCTGTAATCCAATACTCACTAAAAATCGTTGAACGGGGCGGTGGGCGGGGCAGTCGATAACCCCGCCCGCCGGTGCACGAGCGCGCTGTGATTGCTGGATCGAAGCGGCGCACACGCAATCAATCCTACCATAAGCAAAGAATGCAATTCAATTGAAGGCAGTCTTGAGCGTTCTTTTACGTGGTAGAGAGCCTAATAGTTCAATTAAATGGCTTTGTGGATCGGGAAGGGCCGCTATAAATGGCCATTGTAATTTACGGTAAAGGACCTATAAAATTGTCTGGGACGCGGGAATTAGAATTATTTAGACGGGAAGATACCGTCCTGGAGGAGATGTACCTAAAGCTGTGTCTACATAGTTTTGCACTACCTACTAACGTATCAGATTTTACAATGTTAAAAGTGTGTAACGATCTAGGTAGGTAGGGACCTACCTAGGTAGGTAGGTACATGGATTTAATTTTGATATGCTAAAAATCTATAGCAACTCTACCTATACATTTTCGATCGCTGACTCTAGCCAGCTAAATCATGTAGATGTCTATTACTGAGCCTCATATATAAAATAACTAGCAATACATTTCTGTCCCTGATGTTTCTTTTCTTAATAGAGCTAATTAAATGCCTTTATGCACGGAAAGTCCGCGAATAATTGACCATTGTAATTGACTGTAAAGAAACCTAACAGAAGTGACAGAGATGCCGAGAATTAGAATGATGTACATGAGGGAATATCTGTATCACGCAGCGTTCATCGGCCGTGGTGCAATCGCGCATACTGCCGTAGGTACCAAGGTCATGTATGTATCTTGTCTCTACGCGGGATGATAACTCCATAGCACATACTGTCACTTTCCTTTCGATAGCGTGTGAGCATGACAGATGATGCTGAGTCACGCGACAAGCGAAGTCGCGGTAAGATATGCTAGCCCTGCAGGTCACGTAAGGAAAAGTGGAAGGAACCATATCGCACAGCAGGTCACCTATGCGTTGAACTGATCAAATAAAATCAGCAGTCGGAAACTGCGTATTTGACTGCGCCAGACAGTCTTTCACGGGAGAGATGCAGAGAGCTGTGCGTTCTCCTCTACCACCAACGTGTACCTACGTTTCAACGTAACCACGACCGCTCTGGCAAGATCGAAAAAACAGAGAAGACTTACTTGGCGGCAGATACTAGTAGATAAATAACTTTATGTATTGTATTTCACAATTTGTTATAGCGTCAAGATTATGGAAATGTGCAGATTAATTTGTCTTCTTCTTCTCTTCTTCTTCTCAGCATATATACGTCCACTGCCTCTTGCATGGATTTCCAATCTGTTCTTGATGCGGCGATCCTACTCCAGCTCAGCCCTGTCGTCTTTTTAATGTCATCGACCATCTGGCTTGCGGTCTTCCAACGCTTCTGCCACCCGTTCAAGGTCTCCAGTGTAGCGCCCGCTGACTCCATCTATCACCGTCTCTGCGACATATTATGTCCAGTGAGATAAATCTGTAGGTATAACCACACAAATGGCGACCGCCAACGGAAAGATGCAGCGGGAGAATGTCCCCTTTAAGGTATACTGGCGACGTGGAATGGATGAGAGATCCACATTCGTAAGACGGACCTATCCTAAGTCCGAATCTTTGCTTCCCATCTATACCGTTTCGGCAATTTTTTTATTTATCCGAGAGCCAGTTTTTTACAAAACTGTTCATATTTCAGAATAAAACAAACCTAACCTAACCCCGATAATATCATGGGCTTCAGGAAAACTACACTTTCGAACAAATGAAAGTATGGCGAAACGTTACAGATGTTTTGGATTTGTGTATACCCCGTTGACCGTATCGCTTCATGACATGTAATTGCCAATTCTGTTTTTTAGATGTTGCACGTATGGCCTCGGAGTATGGTACCTACCTACCTAATCCGGTTAGCATTTCAATCAAAATAGTACAGATGGCGCTTTGGCGTGAATATAATAACTTAATTTCATGCGATGTGCATAACGTCACGGTATCTCAGAGAATAGATTACTATTACGTGTAAGTAGAGGTCGTGGGTTTGAGCCCCACCTGGCATGTAGTCTGGCATCGCGTAAAATGTTGTACTCGTATTTATAAAAAGAACATAAACAATAGGAATCTGTCCTCTAAACTTGATGTAAGTAACTATATCCAACTATTCATAGCTACACAGATTTGGATTAAAATAGTAAGTAGGTATCCAGAGTGGCAAATTATTGACGCATAAAACACAGCACTCAGTTAAGACTGTAGGTAATGGCAGCTACCAACAACAATTTGCTACATTTACACTGTACTAAATCTCTCAAAATACCAACATGCCGACACCTTTAGCACAGTACACAGTCATAATTGTACACAGTATCTTAATATCACAGATTTATATAGGTTAGTACTAAATTAAAATTATTATACTTATTATTATTTATCTTTCTTACTTAAAATGTAATTAGTGAATGTAAAATATTAATAGTCACTTTGATAATTTATATATTTTATTTTCAGATATTGAATGATTTTATTCTTAAGAGTATAACTAAAATAAAGGAAGATTTATAGGCAAAGTCTCGCTAAAGTTTCTGGATCGATTGCAAAAAGATGGTCAAAGAATATGAACCTCCTCTTCTATGAACCGCAGTCATTTTAAGGGTTGAGTACAATGCTTGCTTGTTTATGTATGTAAATGGCTCAATACTCTCTCCGTTAAGCTATGCGGATGGTTACCCGACCCAGAAGTTGAGTCACACATTTTTATTTAATTTAATTTATTAGGTTTGCCAACAGGTACATTTAAAGAGGGTACTTAGGTACTAAACATATAGGTAAGATTATTTATTTAACCAATAATTCGCTTACGACTATATTTCACATTGGGTTCAGGTAGGTAACAAAAAAATAATTAATGTTACAACACTTTACTTAAATCCTAAAATGTTATACTCAATGACTAGGTACCTACAGGTAGACACCAACTAGATGCATCGAGGGATTAAATCTACTCAAAAATATCACATCACCGAACTAACATGTTAATATACCTAAGTACATTATTTTATGGCTGATATCTATAGCGACGCCTATAAATAAGGCGAAAACTTACCGTGACCGGGTATACTAAGTATATCGCAACTTCGGAGATCTCTCCGAGATATCAGAGAGATACCTATATATGGAATTAGGGCCCTGTCTCATAACTTATGAATAGATCATGGTACTGATTGTTATACTTGTACTGTGACACCTTTACCTATTTTAGTAAGTAGAATCAACTCCTAAACGACATGAAACTGTCCTTTAGTTTGTCGAACTAGTTTATGGTATGGCTTGGAAAATTATTGGTTGTTTTATGGCGTGTTCTAAGGATTAAACAGATCAATAGTGTAACTCGCAAATGATTAGGTATATAAAGATTTTGCTATTAAATATCAAATAGGCTTTATTGAAATAGCGAAAACACAAGCTGGACTAGCACTACTGTACCTACTTATAACGAAAGGTCTATTTGATAAGATTTGATAAATTGTTTACTAACCAATGTAACTTGTGCACCTACTAATAAAAATATGGATTGCAATTATTTATCTGAAATAAATATTATTCATCCATTAATTCATAACAAGTGTCAGAATTAGAAGTAGCTAAATTCTATAAAAGTGTTCGTAGAAAAAAGTGGGTACTTTGAAGCTCAGAATTCTAAGTCTCTGTTGTCATTATCATCCCTCAATCTTTTTAAATCGTAATCTTATTGAAACTTTCTTGAAACACATTAAGCGGTTTACACAGTTTCACGTGAGTGTAAACCGCTTCATATAATTTTTAACTGTGTTCGAACTATTCGGGTGAGGTGACACTAAGTAGAATTTCTAACTTCAAAGTATATCTCAGTAACTTAAATACCTAATAATGTAGACAATGTGATAATCATAAGTTAAAACCTACTGTTATTTGTAAAATAAACCTATGTACGTAGCACGTGTACCATCAAATTGTTGACATTTAACTTGGTGTTATCAATAGTATAGGTATGTATTTTTAGTATGGAATCTTGTCTCTTATTAGTGTCGTAGGGCGGTCAATAAAGCGATAAAAACAACACTGAAAACGCTCTAATGGCGCTTTTCAGAAACAAAGCACGGCTCAATACTTATATAAATAGTCAGATAATCTACCTGGAAAGCCTGTTCAAATAATAGGCAATTTCCACACAAAACAACCAAACGCACTTAGTCCACGCGGCGATACAGGCGGCGTTATCTTAAAACAACTCTTAAATAGAATAACAATGGCTGGCTTCAAGAATTTGCCATTTTATATTTAAACTGGCTTGCCGCCCCACAGTAACCAATGACTTTTTTTTCATGATAATGGGGATGAAACGTTTCATCTCAGTATTATATATAGTAGTATGTACACTGTTATCATGGTATAAGATAACCAAAATTTAATATTTGAACCACTGATTCAATGAGTTATATCTAGAAAATTGAAAATTTAGATTATAAGTAAGCACGCGGAGTAAATGTTTCGCCATACGACAAATAAATAGAAAATACTACTAAAACTGAACATAACTACAACATTTGAAATTCTTAGCTGAGATCTTGTCACCTGTTCCAATTGAATATCTTAGAAACTACTCGTATTTCCATTAAACATAGCTAAGAACCATCTCGACGGAACAGTCTTTCGATTTAAAAAAACCACACTCAAATTGGCCTATCCATTTGGGAGCTACGATGCCACAGACAGGCACACAGATACACAAATACACAGATACACATGTTAAACTTATAACACCCCTTTCTTCGTCGGGATTGAAATAGTACATTACGTAACAAGGGTGGTAAATGAGGAATTAGAAACGAGTGTCTATTAGCTTTAATGACACGAGTTAGGAGTTCCTTTACCACCAGAGTCACGTAAGACGTTTTTCGTCACACTTTGGAGGAAATAAAACAAAAGTAGGTAGTAGTCAATACCAAAGTTACTTACCGCCCTAGGGCGTAATATACGATTTACCGCCCGGTTTTCTAGCATTTAATCGCTTAAAGTGTGATCAAAATTACTTACAAAAGAAATACTTAGGTATAATGAAAATATTTTATTCCGCCGCTCAGACAAAAAAGATACATACTTAATATATATTATGCATTGATGCATTACAAATTGTCATTTTCTTTGATCAATTTTTATTTTATCGTTATATTTGATTTCAAATACTCACGATTTCTGAGATACCGGTTACAAGGGAATCGGGGGAGTATTAAGGTTGGCAGAACCAACCACCAAATATCAGCGTCATGACGTCAAGCGTCGCCTCCCAAGAGTCCCAAGTAGGACACAGGCTGCATAACCACTTATACAGCCTTTATACAGCTCAAATTAGTGTTATAGTGGCTTTATAAGCTCTACGGCCTGTTTGCTACCTGGGGCTATCATTTTGGAGTGACATACTCCCCAAGTAACAAAAAGTTCTATAACCAGGGCGTTATGTCACCAAACAGTGATATAGTCGGCCTATACTGGTATCCATTGTGACTGCTTGCACTATAAAGGTGTTTAACGGAGCGTTTTAATTCTATAAATTAAAGAGCAATTACATTCTATATTTTAGCTCTTAGAACGCTTACAGGACCATACAAAAGAATCTTTAAAGTGTTGCACTTTACTCGATATTTAAAAAGCTGCTATAGTACTATTTAGTACTGTAGATGAACTTACTGACACTTTTATGTATCCATTCAGCACTAAAACTGCGTCAAAATGACTTTAACAGTAGGTACTGGCACTGTAGCAGTGTTGAAAACATTGTCATAGGATCAATTTGCACTATAAACGTACTCTGTACAAGCATTACGTAACGTTATGGCTTCTTAAAAGCTTCCTCAACATCGCTATGGGGCTAGTTCTGTAAAAGTAATGAACACTTTTCTATAGCACTAATTAGTACTATAGCGACTCCTAATGCAGTTGCTAAATAACTTAAATTCTAAATAGCCCTTTAAGTGAATTTGTGTTACTGCTACGGGACTAAAACGTGACATAAAAGAGTTAAAATTATGAATTAATGGACTAATTAGATCTGTAGCAGTTTTTTTTTTTTTATTTTTTTTTTATTTAATAATTATATAAAATTTATTAAAAAACCGTACAAAATGTGAACATCAAATTACAAAATAAGTCAATTATAAAATAAAACAAAACATACAAATCATCTTAAAACTATCATTAACCTAAATACATACATGTTAACTAACCTAAATCTAAAAAAGGCCCTCGTGGCATGGTACCTAAGATGCTGGCTGCGTTACCCCGCTGAACTGCGAGACTAATACGTTGAGCGAGGTAACTGCCAGCTTTCCGGTCCCCTGTAACTTCTCTGAGTCTTTTAGATAAATCCCCAAAAAGACTCAGAGCGCCAGGGCCCCATGGACCTAAGGTCTCGACACCAAACGGAACAAAAGTGTATTCGGCGCCGAGACCACTGTACTTCACCACCTTAGCCTTTTCAGCCGCCTCCGCTGCCGCTGCCGCCCTTACAGCAGTACCCTGGAGATGCGATGGGGCTAGCGTGTCTACACAGGTTGCATCCCACACCAGCACCCGCCCCATACTCCAAGGTACCAAAGACATCCCATCAGGTCTCTTACCGTCACTTCTTGAAATGCCGGTCGGCTCTAATAGAGCAGGGACATTGACCGAAGCAAGAGACCGACGGATGACGTCGTTAAGAGCAGCGTGCCTAGAGAAACGACCCGCACTTCTCTGGCAAGATAGACCGTGATGCCCTAACAGACAGTTTTTTATTATCAATTATATCACTAGTAAAAATATGGCCGCTGTTTACGCCATGATAGCACATATTAAGAGACGGCTGGAGCCAATGTGTACTATAGCAGCCATAGTCTTAAATTTATTGATTTTAATTTAATTAAAACAAGATTACTATCAGGGCGCATTGTCAAATTTGAAATCAGCATAATTGATTTATCAATACATTTTTTTTCGCAAGTGCTGATATCCTTCTGATTACACGTTACGTTAAGTAACAATGGAGCATAAATAACTTATCGATATTTATTTCTTTCTATACCACGTTGGCATAACACATCTAAAGAATAAAATGGGAAACAGTTTTGACGACAAAAAACACTGGAATCGATTACAGTGCAGAGCAGCACTATAAACATGTTTTGGTTACTTTTATAGTGCAAATTCGTTACATAATAGTTCCTGACAGCACTATGTTAGTACTAAGCGTTTCACGACACTTTTATACTTCAACAACAGAGCTGATTGATCACCGCGCGAGTCTTTATGTAATGTTTATAGGATTAAACAGTGATAAAACTAGGGCCTCTTTGGGGTTCTGTAAACATTTATAACACCATTATAGTGCTGATCATGAACACAATGTGCACATCCTAAAACGTTCCCAGGACTTTTATAGTACCAAATTTTTTACTCGGGATCGTAATTTGTTGTCTTATGCCATGCATTGTACACTAGAGAAGGTACACTACCAACTAGGTCTGCTTAATCTCTCTGATATATCGCCGATACTTTAGCGATGTGCTATGCCTTAAATAGCAAATTGTCAATCTAATGCAGTTCGTATAGAAAAATTGTTACCACACGAGACATAAATCAACACGATAAATGACCGTGACTATTTGACAATTAATATGTTAACAAAATGTCGTTATTATAAAAATGCCCATTATCGAAATCCCAAACTCGAAGAGAAGAGAGAGAGAGAGAAAGAAAAGGTTTTTCTGAATATCTTTGTGCCTCTACGAATTTGTGTATAAATCCTGATAGATTTTGAAATTCTCGTTGTTGTAAAATGTAGTTCAAGGTTTAGGTATAAAAAATGCTATTATCAGAAATATAACTATCTCAAGTGTGAAGTCTTGTATGAGTGTTAGAGCCTGTCACACCGTTGTGATACAAAACGTATAATATTCTCAATTAGTAATTTTATTTATAAGGAGCTTTGCTTGACTAGATTTGTTTCATTAGAAAAGTTTTTTTTTGTTTTGTTATTTAAATGGAAAATAAAAAGGGTGAACCTAGAAAGGAATACATAGCTTTTAAAATTGTATTATCGTTACACGACCACCTGATGATACCATCGCCCCAAAAAGTACTTGCCTGCATATGCATAACAAACTTTACGACTAAAAATATTGAATTATAAGTCTAGATGATGACCATGATCTAAATAATTATCTTTTGATGTAGACTGTACCTAGGTAGGTACTTAGACAGAGATTATTTATTGGTAACATAGTAATTTATGAGTCACATAATATTCACAATACAATTATTTATTACGTGATTCATATTATTTCATTTGGTGTAGGTATTCTACATTCCAATAGATTTTCCGTTAATTTCAAATCAGTCAATTGTCTAAATTTATAAAAACAATGCTCAACGAGCCGAATATTTATTTTTGGTAGCCAATCACTTGCTCAACAACGTTTCATAAATATTCATTTTACAAACAACGTTAGACAAATGAACGATTCCGAAATTAGACGTTGCATAAAATATAGTTTTATAAATAGATCATGATACAAATTATTTATTGGTGTAAAAAAAAATTAAGTCCCAGAAATGGCCCCTCTTTGGTACAATCTGACCGAAATAAGTACCTACTTGCCGTTTAATATTTGGCCCAAGTGTTTCGAGTATTAAACTTCATACTGTCCTGCGTTTCGTTACATAGAGAGTTATTTTTAATATTTTTATGAAACAATAGTTTATCAATGTTTTGCAAAATAACTGATTTTTAAAACGATTTATTCGTGAAGTGAACATTTTTTAAATGAAACTTTGTCATTCAATTTTTTTATAAAGCGTCTAAGTTACTAAATGTATATTTGTCGAGTAATTATTTGTAAAATGAGCATTTTAAGGTATGATAGGTTTGTGAAATGAATAGTTTGTAAATCGTTGTTTGTTAAGTGATTATTTGTAAAAAGTTGTTTAGCAAATGATGATAAACCTTATTTTTTATTTAAAGCTGGATAAGCTGCCAGCTTCGATTATTGGTTAGGTAACGTATTGCCTGCGGAACCCGTGACATAAATTGTTTTTCAGTTTTGACCAATCTGTATGGAATCATTGCGAGTATAGGTCATCCGGAACCACAAGATCAAATTGACTGTCAATCCGCGTCAAACTGACACAAGTGAAAAACTACTTAATTTTACAGATATACGATCGTATGTACCCTACGCAAAGCCAACATAATTTAACATTAATTTTATCTTGGATTTTTTCCTTATTTTATGCAGGATAAAATATTATAATTATCACATGTTTACAATGAAACGAAAAAAATAATGATTCAGGCAGGGTTCAAACTTCCGTCTCTAACGGCTTTCCGGGCCAACACGTCCTACCTATTGGACCACTGAACCTCATGCGATGCGAGAGCCATTGAATTTTCATCATTATCGTTACGATGCGGTGCAACAGGCGCCCACACCCCAGCACGCGCTCGCAACGTTGAAAGGCATTCATATGACAAATATTGACACCGCACCGCCCATTGTGTCGGCCTCACCTAAAGCTATCTTATCACATATTTGTGCTCCAAACACCGCTGTTTGTTGACAGGCGCTCGTGTGTCTGTCGGTTTGTCTCTCGGATGTTAAATAACTCTTATCTCCCGCGGTAATTGACGTATTGGTACGGATTAGGGATTTCCAGGAAATTAGGTTTTTAGTTTTGAGATGCTTGTTGCAGGAAGATAGTTGTAGCCGTGGTATAGTCATAATACAAGGGCAAGGGCTTTATACCCAAGTAAGATAGATATATTAAAGAGGTTCATAACTATCTTACAAGACTATGCTACGAGCACGATCTAGTGTTATAAATATAACCATTACTGAAGGATTTTGGTTACTAAGTAACTTTCGTGAGACTAAAATATTAGTTTCCAGAACATGAGAAGAACGAACAAAAGACGATAGAGACGTCCATGGACAAAATAGAACACCATAAAGAATCTCGGCAATACCAACATAGATTAATATAGTAATAATAAACTTCGTAAAGAAAATATATTGCGTTAATTATCCAACCACCTCACTAAACGAATCTCGCGAATTAATACAGTAAGTCTGCTTCTAAATCCCCTCAGCTGTGGAAATCCCCATCGGGGCCGCGTAGTTCCATTGCACGTTAAAGTTGAATTTGCGCCGTGATAAAAAAGAGTATCTAATAAATGCAAAAAGACGAGCCTTTAAATAATATAATTGGTGCTCATACATAACTGAGTTTCAGCATAATTTATTGTCACAATAGACCAAGACGCTTTTCCGCATACTTCCGTATACGCAAAATAACTACCGTCCATTAATTTGAGACCTCTTTTAGCAACCGTTAAAATAAGAAATCCTTTAAAAAAGCTATTTTAAAGAACCCTCAACATCTACAATGGCAAAAAATAAAACCTTATTCTGAAAGGACTCTTAAAGTTAATTAATCAGCTTTTACAACCCGCACCTGTGACCTTTTTATTCTTAAAGGATCAAGTAGTTTATTACTTTACGAGGCCAATATTACCCCAAGTGCCTTCTTAATTAACAGCTTTATTTATAAAGAATTAGACCACCGTCCATATCCGATCATTACCGTATATATAAACCTACAAAATAGAGGCACATAATTAAAATGTCTTAATTTTATTGGGCTCCCTACGCTTAAAGTTTTATAATACTGCTTTAGGAGCATTATAAAGAAGTTACTGGAAGGATATTTTTTTGCTTCTCATTGGTTTATTGCCTACTGTTAAGTGCTGCGAAATGAATGATCGTAAACTATCGAAAAAATTGCAGTCTTGAAACAAAACGAATGTGTGCTGCATAAAAAAAAGTTTTATTTTAATTATACACTCAAACATTTTTTTAATAGCCTGTAGGAGTGTGCCACAGTTGGGCAGAGACTCTTAAATTTCCAGAACTCCCTGTTTGCTGTCTCTTCCAACCAGTTGCAGAAGAATGCGTCGATCATCCCGCCATCTTTGTTTGGGCCTGCCTTGTCTGCGTCGCTGATTTTATGGCATCAATCAGTTACAAGCAAGATTGATTCAAAATGTGCATCCTATATACTTATATTTGTTTTATTATGCTGTAGTAAAGGAAGGGGTAAAATATTATTATTCAATTGTAAATGGGATCAAAACCATCTTTCAGATAAGTTGGTCTGTACAATGTATCGGGTTTACCAATATGTTAAAAAAACATCAACATACATTTGTCAATAAACTATGCCTGCTTGAACTCGACTTACTCCATGTTTTAATAAATTTTAATTTAATTTTGTTCCGGATAGTAACAAAATAATCACACAAACAAATATAATTGCTACTTGTTCTGGTCTGAACGTATTTTTAACTCCAATAAAAAACTGTACCAAATCAACAACAATGTTATACAGCAACAACAACATTCCGATACGCTATTGACCTTTACTTGACAGAAATATACAACACTCATTAACTGAGGAAACAAAACTGCACTTAATTTAAAATTCTCACAACGGGACGCAGATAAAATGCTCAATTCGGCAGTTTTAAATGAACCAGGAACCGTACCTTATTTTGAATAAATATAATAAGCGTCATAAAGAAAATAATAAGGTCCAAACCCCTCATATTGAGTTTATGACATGATGGTCACAAAAAAATATAATCTCTAATTTGGATAGGTTTATTCAAAAAGTTGCCAGGAATTTTATAATAGTAGTAACATAACTGAGCCTTTATGACACGATGGATAATTTGTATCAATGGTTCAATAGATCAATGGCTGCAAAGACAATGGTTCAACCGAGTGCAGCAATCACAACCATGAATAAAATATGTAGGTCTGCCTATTTTTAAAACTGTGCTTTTAAGTGAATTACCTACATGTTGAATCTTATATGAACACTTTCGTAAAACATTATTAATTAATAGTGTTTCTTATAATTTAAAATATTAATCACAATATTTAACTTATCAAAATGATAAAATCCAAGTAGGCTGAAACAAATCGTTTATTTACATATCCTTGTTCGTATAAAACCTGTTCTACTGTTCAGATATCATATCAAGAAAGTAAGCCGTTTATAAAATCATCATAATCAGCCTACTAGACGTCCACTGCTAGAAAAAGACCTCCACAAAGTTCTCCACAATGATCATGTGTCGTCCTCATCCGCCTTTTTACGCTGCGTCTTCCGTTTATATAATACCACCAACTTATCGATTCGTATAATACCTACTACGCTAAATTCAACTGTCCGCATAATACCCTCCTACTAATTTGAGGCTACCTCAACAGCACTGTAATAAAATCACAAATTTGTTGACGTTACACATTTTTATATCCACACAAATATGAACGGAGCTCCCTGCTTTATATTTTATATTATAATAACGTCAAAGATATTCATATTGAGTACACTAATTAAAAATTCTATCATTAAAAACATAATTATACTTATTTATGATGTTTCAAGTATTTTTAGTGGCTCGGAATCAAGACACGGGACACATGTTAACGGATTTCATTATGAACCATTTGGTAATAATGTGATGAAATTTATAGATTTAGGGAAACAAGGCAATCAGAATGTGGGCTATATTTGGTTTTGTAGTTAACGATAATGCCATACAATTACATGAGTTCTAAATAATATAGTAATAAGGTAAGGTGGGGTAAGACCGTGGAAAGACTGCAACTAAGTAACCATTTTGGCTCACTGACCCAAACAAGATCTTAGCGTCCGAAACGAGAGCACGCACTTGTCCCGATCCAGCGCAGTTTCTCGCCAGTTTTCGACTAAAGTAGACTGCCACAGTCCAATAAATAACTAACTGTTAGTCTTATCACATTAGACAATAAACTAAGTTGGTTTTACCCCACCTTACATTACTAATTACTTTTTATTGAACACGTAACGTCTGCTAGCGTAATCAAAATGTCTGTTTTGAAGCGAAAAATTTAATGCTTCGGACGGAGTGCGAACCCGTATCGCTATCGCTACGATATGCCACTCTAAGCCGTATACGACCAAATTGGACACGTTATAAGAGGAAATAATCTAGACTGATTTTCTTTGAATCTATTATTAGAGATGTCTCACGAGTTTTAGTAAGATTACCATTATAGATAATTGTATTACGTAGATAGTTAGTTTGTCATGGTATTTATTGACATAATTTCGACTGATTTAATTTAATTCTGGAAATTTTATATGGAAGTTCAAGAATGTAAATAAAAATCACCATAATACGATCCAATTTCAATATAAAATTAGTCCACATTTCCGAACCTCGCGTAAAACCGATACCAAACGGCTGTTGCACTAAAACCATAATGAAATAATTCGCAACAGTTTATTACACATACCCGTTATCGTCTTGGCGGGTGGTAATCGAATAACGAATATGATCATGCGCGATCGAGTTTAAAACCACTCCTATATCGACCTTACCCCTCTGTTATAAGGAAGTTATATTTTAATGAACTAACAAATTAAGACGTATCTTTGTGTTAATGGCGTTAAAGAAATCGCATGTTTATATGTTAACTAATTTGCAAGTATGTTTTAATTGATGGCATTCGGTGCATTTATCGTTGCGTCGATGCACTTAGTTAATGATGCAATATGGTTCGGGGAATTGAGATTACGTGCCTGTAATATGCAATGAAACAGTTGGTTTATGGTAATTAAGTACGTTTACTTGGAATAAAATGAGCGGTTCACAGTCATATTGTTTTGTATACGTACATAAACGATTATTTGCACATTAACATTCACAACTGTTGCAAATACGAATGGCATTTTAAGACACTTTGCAAGCCATAAATTTTTTTATGTGCATATCTAAGAAATTATATATATAGTGACCTAGTAGGTATTACGTAATACATCACTTACTTAAATTACATAGTTAAGGCACATTATAGCAATATTGACTTTGTTTTCTATCGTCTCTGTTCATGAAAATAAATGCAACAATCGCCTACAGTGGACTATATGGTATACTTTTACTTACTGATTTTCACCAATTTCTAAACAAAAAAAAATGTAATCGAGTAAGGTGTGATTTAACGAATATAGTTTTTGTTTAACATGGGTTTATAATACCTATGGCATTTTGTATCTTAATCTACTAGTACCTAGTAGTGAGTTTTATTCCACCTTGGAACTATTGAAGCCAGTATCAATAGACGCCAGTATGAATAGAGCTGCTTACTAACCAAATTGGTACTTTTTAATTTAAAAAAATGTGAACCCATGTGTTGGTACTGTTGGTAGTATATAACGCACCCCTGTGTTTTTGTTCTGTGATTTGCGATGTTGAGAAAGATCAGGAATTTTCACTGTCATTTGACTTGAGAATGTTCGGAAATTTGGTGAAACAAAAAATACTACATATGATTAAACCTTTTTGCAGCTTGACACTACTCGTGATGATAGTGTGGAGAGGCCCTTCGCCGGGGAAACTCATACTTTGGCGAACTTCGGTCAACTTATCGCAAATAGTGTAGATTTAGAATTTAAATCTGTGCAAAGTAGGGAGTTAATATACACGTAAGGTACTATAATATTAGGTGCTGACTTATTCAAGATTATTTAAATTGATTACGTGATCCTTTAACATTATAATCATACAATTCTCTCATTTAATCTTTTGTCCTTTGTGCAAAAGCTCTACCCAGAAGAAGAAATCTGACAAAAATATCCACCTACATAATATTGCTCTTCCAACATTTTTTTCTCGTACGAATAAAAACTGTCGTAACCACATCTCATCGCTCGATTAAATTCCGACACAGAAAGGGTATCGATGGTCGGCCATTATGGCTCCTATTGTTACCAATCGGCGCACAATGCTTTACTTATGGGCCGTTTAGGACACGAAAAAGAAATGCACGGCACACACGGTTACGGAGAGTGAATAACAATTTATAGAACATATTTAAATGACTAGGTGATACAGTTATTATAACCAGCAGTTCTAGCACAACTGTGACACGCGAGTCGTATTACTTATCCCTTTCTATGCAGTACCGTGAGAGAGTGACGGGCGCCGCGACAAGAGTCGCGTAGCAGTTGTGCTAGATGGGCAGAGACACTGTAGGAAATCTCGACCCAAACGCTCACGAAAGGTCCAGTCAACTTCATGTGCTATTTGTACATTGGTTTTTAAAAGTAAGTTCGGCTTTGCATGCCTCATTAGGGCTTACACTCGTAATTAGCTTGGGTGTGCTTGGGTCGACGTCGGCGGCCACGGCGACTATAACTATAGTCTAATTTCAACGTTTCACAGTCAGAGTAATTTAGGAGGAAAAAATAAAATGTTCAGTCATATGGCTAAACTGCAAATAACAGAAGCGCGTATCGTAATAAACTAACCAAGACCTATGTCGATGTTATTGGGACAATAGTTTTGCAACGGCAACGTTAACTTTGTCTCTTAAGTCGTTGTACAGTATATCTTTTGTGTGTGTTAGAGCAAAATTCAATGTTTTCATCGTTTGTACGAAATCTTCGGTGCATGAGTCCCACTCGCATCCGACTTTTTAATGTGGAAGATAGAATGAGAAAGAAGAAGATCAAAGTTTAAAAAAACAGCACCTTCTTTAACTTCGTCGTTCACTGGCTGTGAAGGAGAGCGGTAAGGTGTGAATATTAACGTGTTAACATAGCGGAAGTCAAGGTATATGGTACAATGCAACAATCCAATCAACACACAAATCATAAAGAGGTGTCCTGACGTTTGGGTGGTGGAAAGGTCGATACATTGGACGGGTAATCCAAGGTTACCAGGTCCGATGCGCGGTCTCTTCTGCCAAGTTACCCATTTCCTTTTTTGCTTTGATCTTTGTATGGTTATTAATGTTCGGCAACCGTACAAGCCGTGTGTCCCATGTTATTTCTGACCATAACAAATTCGTCAGACCAGCGGCGCGCTTGACGTTCGGTCATGGCGTATGAATGTTATGATGGTAACTTATTGTTCATAATGCGGTGCGGACAGGGTAGTTTGCCTTTTGTGGTAATAATTATTATCATTGATAATCCGATTGATAGTGTTGAATAGAGTCATTAGCGCGGCGTTTAATAAATAGCTTCGATTTTTGATTCAGAAATTGCTACACGGTTTTGCTTTTATCATACAAATATGGTATTTAGAGTGCACTTGCACACGTTAAGCATTATCTATGACGATATAAGTAGCTATTATTTCCGTTGTTTAAACATGCTCTAGATCTAATACAACGCAATCAAATAAAGAAAGATGGCTCACAATCTTTACCATAATCCATGCGCAAACATTTCGTGATATAACCCAGTTAAATCTCAACCTTATCGGAATGAACAGAGGGCCATGGCGATCGAGTTATGTGTTATAGCTGGGTAATGGTATCGTACTGGCAACATGACAGTTGATTAAAGGGGGCCGAAAGCGGGCCGAGGTTGGGGGCCCGCGACAGCGCCCCAGGAGCGACCCGGCGGGAGGGCCCCCTGATGATTGTATTTAAAATAAATAAGTACCTCAATGAACGATTGTCCGGGCATTCCGAATGCTTTATGGGTCGCTGCGATAATATACTATGCGCTAATATTGACGATATGAGTTATGCTTGGTTGATAACTGACGTGCAAAAGGTGAACTGAAGTTCAATTACATCATGGTCTGTTAACGAGTGACTAACGGGGTAAGCAGCCGGCAATGGTAAACTGAGCATCTTAATCTGTGTGTCTTTCTGTGGCATCGCAGCACCCGAATGGATGGACCAATAAGAGTGTGGCCTCGTTTAATCGAAAAACTTATCCACCTAGGTGGTTCTAAGCTATGATTGGTGGAAATAGGACCATTAGTTTAGGACAAGATCTCGGCCAATATTGGAGCTAAGAATTCCAAATTTTCTAGTTATGTTTAGTTTTAGTAGCATTTTCTATATCACTCATTGAATGAGGGTCTTATGACGAGCTACTTTTGTCGGGGGTGTTTTATTTTTTTAAAGCTTTTATTTAACTTGCATGGTATGTGTGATGAGTAGTAGACTGTAGCTTGATTTGATTTGACTCTATACTGGTAAAAGGGATGCTTCAGTAGTATAGGGAAGTCCCATGAAATAATAACACTTGAAGATAATTCACATAATGTTGCGTGAAGTGTGTCTTGATCGGAGGTCGCTGAGAGAATGATATCAAGTTAATCGAGCGGTCTTATAAATGATCGCTAGATTATTCCTTGATTGGACCAATGGGTAAGAAGGGCGTGGCCCAATTCTTACATGTGTGCGTGTAGATGTGTAGGTGCAAACTGAACAACATTATCTCTTTATTTCAGTAGATACACATTCGTAATACATAATATACATTGGTGGAACATATTTTGATTGACAAGTTATCATATAAGATTCTTATTGGAAATTCTATTTATTACAATATTAAACCTATTTTATGAAGCTTTCTATATGTTTGTTATATATTTATTCATGGTGGTTTTACATCTTTATCAACCAAAGCTTCATATCTTATCCTATACAATAATGAGAGAAATTAATCTTATACTTAATTAAAACTAAGAGAAAAGAAATACGATTTTGAACATAATGATTTTTTATTCTAAGCTGATTACTTACTGCTATATATGATCGAGCTAACTTATAATTTATACATAGAGTCCTAACCTACATGCGACAGTCCCCCCTTCGTACGAAAGTACAATATTTAAGTGGAGCGAATGTAGACAAGTCGATCTGTAGGTCGTAGAGCTATGCTGGAGCCTGTTTGGACGTGGGCCACCCTTACATGGCCATCAGGGCCGGGAAAGGTTTTTGCTACAATGCCTCTAGGCCACGTCTCTCTCGGCATAGTGTTGTTAGCTATCACGGCGTCTCTCATAGCAGGATTTTTGAATTTGCAGCGAGTACGGGTTCGTGGACATAGGAGTGGGTGATACTTGGCAATCCCTTTCTTTCTCCTCTTTGCGTACTGACTCCACTTGAACAGGAGTGCTTCTGCTATGTTTGCGTGTCCGCTATTCATCTCTATTTCGAGTTTTCTTAATGGCAATCGGGTTTTGAAAACTTCAGCCGCAACTATAACGCAAGCAGTTGCCCTAGTCGATTGAATAAAACTCGCGCTTCGTTTTGTTGGAGATAAATAGTTGGATTTATCGCACGTGTGGACCGATGACGTAATCGCGTTATTACGTTCTTCACCCGTTTGCCGCGGCGGCGGAGACTGCGGTTTCATTTGCGGTCGTATCGATTCGTCCTTCGTAATTATTTTTGGACCGAAAAAACATTGTTTAATTTTATCGTCTGACGCGGAAATCGGACTCGCGTACTCGATCGGGACGTTGACTATTTTTTCGCGCGGCGCTTCCGGCGGAGGACGAGAGTTTACCATTTCCGCATATTCCTTATTTATCGAGTTTTTTTTTATTGGAACGGTATATTCTGCCTTGAAACTTTCGTCCTCGTCTCGCTTGCGCTCTAAGCTGGGTAGCCTGTGTAGCGCATGCGCGCGACGGTCGGGCAATATCTCGTCATTGGATTGCTCCGACAATCCCGTTTCGTGCCTATTTTCTTCCGGGATTTTACTACAAGTAGCCTCTAGTACGTCTAACTCACGTTGGTCCGGGTCCGCCCGGGGTAATTTTATCTCTACCTCTATTGACTCCATACCGAAGTGCTGTTTCGTACAGCTTAAAATTTCATTTTCGGTGTTGGTCGGACGAACGTGATTTATACGCGCTTCCTCGTTTCCCGGTCTATCCTGTGACCCTAAAAGGATCCAACCCAGGTTAGTATATCCTGCGGTTAATGATGAGGTGGGGCCCGTAAGAAGCTGACGTGAAACAATTAAGCCCCAATTATCCTGTCCAATTAAAATTGTGGGCGTCCCGCGCTCGTATACTAATTGATCCGTTATCTCTTTTAAGTGGTCGCACTGTTCTATTAATTCGCGGGAAACCTCTTGCGAAGGCAGATTTAATTTATCGATTGTATACGCCGAAATTTTTTCTAGATTTCTTGTACATGAACCGCGAATCGATAAATTTATTCTACAGGACTCGTGATCCGTTATCTGACCTCCAATGCCTTGGATCGCGAGAGGTTTGCCCGAACCCCTGGGAGCTACCTTATCGGCCGTGTCTCTTTCTATTAGAGTCATGGTCGAACCAGAGTCTAGAAAAGCTAGTGCTTCGGCACTACCTAACGGGCCTGAAATTTCTACGGGGACCACCATAAGGTACGTATTCGCGCGTTGAACCTGATTTATGCTACTAACACTTGCGCGGACAGATTGCGCTTCATTTGTAAGCCCGTGAAGCAACTTGTGGTGGCCCGCTTCGCATTCGTTTTTACCGCATGCGACGTATTTGCACTTAATAGGGCGCCTATGATTAGGTTCTAAACACCTATAGCACAGCTTAAGGCTTCGGGCCGATTCCCACCGGCCTGCGACAGACTTTTTCAGAAAATCCGGGCAAACGGCTAACTTGTGATTCCCTTTGCAAAGTACGCAATCTTTTCTATTATTATTGAAATTATTCTGCGACTGCGGGGGCGGTCGAGATTGCGTGGGTTTCACCGTTTGCGCGGGCTTTTTTTTATGCGTTTGCGGGCGCGAATTTACGGTAGCTACGGTAGCGGCGCGGTTCGATTCCCGGTATGAGTCATCGTCCGAATCAGAGTCGCTTGCGTAGTCTCGATAGCTATTCGAGTACGGTCGTCCGCGGCTCGCACCACCGTGCATTCGTTGTTGTGGCTGCCTCGACTCGGCATGGTTCATATTAACCACATGAACGTTTGCACGGGACTTTGAATGTCTGTGATGCGATCGCTTCGTGGCCGTACTGACGTCGTTTAAAAAGTTAGCCATCGCGACCAATTCAGGCGTCCCCTGATTGGCTTGTTTGTACTTTGCCCACTCATACCGAATTATCATGTTTAATTTGTCAGTTATTTTACTCACTAACTCTGGCGCGTGTAAATACTGATCTTGGCGCAATGCCTTAATGGTCGCTACCGTATTAGCTACATGGCCGGCAAAAGTTACGATATTACTCGAGTCTTCGGCTAACCTGGGCATGCGCTTCACGTTATGGATCTCGGTCAAAACTATTTCTTCCGGATCCCCGAAATGTTTTTCTAAAGACTCCATGATTTCGTATGGATCGGACACCGTATACATTATAGATTTGACCGCTATCCGCGCCTCACCGCGTAAGGCGCGCCTAATTCTACCTACATTGTTTACGTTACTGAAATGAGGCGCGCTGTCTTCAAACTCGGCCCTAAACGCTATCCATTCCGAGATATTTCCGTCGAAATGCGGCAATTCCGGAATATGCCTGTGTATAGGAGGGCCTTGCAATGCCCGATCGACGTTTCGTACTTGCCCGAATTCTACCCTATTACTGTTATAAGCCGGGTTCAAATCTCTGTTTTCTACAACGGGTGGACGATTACCGTAATTTGATGCTAACCAACCCGAGACTCTCTCATCGGCCCGAACTGCGGAGGCGCTATCAGAGTGTGCGGCTTCAATACGCGCCACCTGTAGCCGGCAATTTGCCTCCGCAGCTGCTTTCTGAGCTAGTTCAAGTTCGGCTTTACGCACCTGTAATTCGGCCATTAAAACAGAAATTTGACTACTACTTTCCCTATTGGCATTAACTAACGTATTGTCCGAATTTCTATCACCGGGCCTGTCTACATTGTCCCTACCTACTTCTAACGCGGAATCGCGGGCGGTATGGGGCACAGGGGCCGGGTTCGGCGCGGGAGAATTGGTTACGTTCGATCGCGGGGCGGGGGCGGAGGGGGGATCGCTCGCGGGCGTCATTGTGTTCGCGTTTGGATTGCTACTGCTTGCGTTATGAGAAAGGCCAGTCCCGTGGCTCCAAGTATTTGTAGGATTAGTGGACGTTTCGCCGGACTCCGGAGTCTGGTCTCGTGATTTTTGAGAACGCGTAACTCTCTTTTCCGGAAGAGACATCGCACGGGGGGACTGTCGCTTAACCTAACACACACACTGAATTTAACACAATAACAAAAAAAAACACTGAATTTACCTAATACCTAACACCTATTCATTAGCGAGGCTAAGTGCGACGCTAATGAGCCCTAATATCCCTACGGCGTAAATCCCTCGTTGCACAGATCCAGTACGGCTTGTTCACACCGCTGGGTTACCACCGTACCGGAAGCTGTGTTGAGCGTCACACGTGAACGCTATGACGCAGTACAAGGAGAACTTAATCAATCCAAGACCGATTGATGCGGAAACAAGGGGAAATTAATCAACCCGAGATCCGATTGATGGCAGAACAAGGGGAACTTAATCTACCCGAGTTCTGTGATGCACGCCGTGGTGCGGACTATCGTCCGATTGATGGCAGAACAAGGGGAACTTAATCGACCCGAGTTCTGTGATGCACGACGTGGTGCGGATACGAGGGGAAAATTAATTCGACCCACGATCCGATTGATGCCAGAGCGAGGGGAAACTTAATTCGACCCTGTCTGTGATGCCCGGCGCAGGGACGCAGGGTTTAATCCGCTACACGTCCCTGTGATGATTCTCTTGCGCGCCTCCTGTCACTGGAACGAAGGTCCAATTCCTTCCTTCTTGATCCGGTGCTCGAAGGTCCAATTCCTTCCTTCGAGGTCGCTGATTCTTGATATCCGGCTTTCGAAGTACCAATTGTGATGAGTAGTAGACTGTAGCTTGATTTGATTTGACTCTATACTGGTAAAAGGGATGCTTCAGTAGTATAGGGAAGTCCCATGAAATAATAACACTTGAAGATAATTCACATAATGTTGCGTGAAGTGTGTCTTGATCGGAGGTCGCTGAGAGAATGATATCAAGTTAATCGAGCGGTCTTATAAATGATCGCTAGATTATTCCTTGATTGGACCAATGGGTAAGAAGGGCGTGGCCCAATTCTTACATGTGTGCGTGTAGATGTGTAGGTGCAAACTGAACAACATTATCTCTTTATTTCAGTAGATACACATTCGTAATACATAATATACATTGGTGGAACATATTTTGATTGACAAGTTATCATATAAGATTCTTATTGGAAATTCTATTTATTACAATATTAAACCTATTTTATGAAGCTTTCTATATGTTTGTTATATATTTATTCATGGTGGTTTTACATCTTTATCAACCAAAGCTTCATATCTTATCCTATACAATAATGAGAGAAATTAATCTTATACTTAATTAAAACTAAGAGAAAAGAAATACGATTTTGAACATAATGATTTTTTATTCTAAGCTGATTACTTACTGCTATATATGATCGAGCTAACTTATAATTTATACATAGAGTCCTAACCTACATGCGACAGTATGTTTAAAGTACTTATGTTTGTTCGGGTGAAATCTTGTAACTCAATTTTGAAGCAGATATCGTCAATCGATTGAGCTGAAATTTTGCATACTTACTTAACTTTGATGACAATACAATAATATGGTACCATGGGGCTGATCTGATGATGGAGCCGGAAGGTGGCCATAGGAATTCTATAATAGAAAAAGCAATCCTACCGAGCTTGGGCTCTTTAGAATCGTCTCAGTGAGCATTTGATGGATATTCAAAGAAAAGTACAGTCGGCTATAAAAGCTTGCTACTAAAATGTCATTTTTGACAGAAACTTATTAATGTTGGTTATTTAAATAAAGTACCTAAGTTAGATTCTGTTTCTTACAGTATTTTCATATGTTATCTATCTGTATCTTCCAAAACATGCTGGCTAATTCGTAGACGTTATCAGTGCTTACTTAGGCTTCAAGAGCAAGCCCTAGATAATTACAGAAATATTGCAATAATAAAATATCTAAACCTACATAGCAAAAATAATCCATGTCCAAAACTAAATCAGAAAATCACTTACAAAATGTAGGAAATTATTAGTTTTGCTTATGATGCAGTAAAACATGCTAAAATATCATAAATACTTATCTATATTTTTTAAAGTAAGTTTTACCTAACCTATTCACAGTACTAAACTAACGTTGGCTAGGTACCTATATATAGTGATAGAACTATAGTAAAATATGGTTAGCATTTACAAGCTTGAAAACTCAATTTCATTTTTATTGGATTCATTCAGTTGAAATCATAGCGGTGGATTGAACAACAACAACTCATTGGTCATTATTATTATTTTAAATAATTGAGGAACAATATCCTACCCTGTCTAAAAAATCTCAAAACTATCCACACACTAAATGGTCCCTACTAAATCGACATGCACTTAAATCTCAAAATGATAAGTTCCTTCACAATATGTGATTAATAGAACAGTAACAAAAAGCTAAAACCAGATACTAATATTAAAAGCATATCAGTAAGTAACCCCATGTAGGGCCTTTTCGTCTCTCAGTTTCAATTAGTTATAATATCTTACAAAATTCCTGGGATATATGACGTATTGCTTCTCAACTACAGCATTAAACATCCCTACTTAGTCTGTTAAAGGGTAGAATGTATTTATAATGGTTTTATAATGCTTCTAGAACACTCTATAATCATGAGATTATGAGCTATCCTTTTTTCAGTGCGGTTTTCATTAGCGTTGTAAAAAAAATGTGTTGTAGTTAACATGTAATCAGGGTAAATGCGTCAGTCGCTGGTAAACACGTAATTGTAGGGTAGGGTTAACTAAAAGTGACCTTTTTGTTGCAATATGTAGGTAACAGATGCGTGTTTGACAAAAGAATAAAGATTGTTTTATTTTTACCCTCCAGTTTTTGAGATAATTGAGAAGCAGTTTTATTTGACACTGTGTGCAGTAGCATTCATTCGAAATTGAATTTTGGAAACTGATTTTCATTACAATATAAATATATGTTTTTTTTTTTTACTAGCCTGTATGTGTGCCCCACTGCTGGCATAGTCTTCCCCTCCTTCTCGCCACTCGTCTCGCTGAAGAGGCAAGTTCCTGCCAAACGTTCTCGAATGCGTACAGGTAATCCCGCCATCTCCTTTTCGGTCTGCCTCTGCTTCGGTAGCCACCCTGCGGCATCTCTGTGGATAATTTGGCCCAACTTTCCGGATGCATTCGGCAGACGTGTCCTGGCCAGTACCACTATATTAGAATATTACCTATACGTAGTAGCTGCAAATTATGCCCAAAAATATTTGTGCCCATGTTTTAGCAACCAAATAAGAAGGAAAACATTACGAAATGTTGAATGAACTCAAACTCAAAAAATAATGCCTACAATCCGCATATCGAATGTCGAGAAGCATTTTACCTACTGTGAGGACACATGAATGGAAAACACAAGACCTTTATTTCAAGTACAGGCTTAAAAGTGACATAACAGTAAATTGAAGTCGTCAGCGTCACAACTGACCGTTACCTCACGGCATGCAATGTTTATACACTTTATCCGCTCACTTGGTTTATCCCGCAGTTTTGCTCGCAGCAAAGGTTCGAAATTGTAAAGCCGTGTATGGACGAACAAAAACAGCCATCCGATATTTTGTTCTCATTCGCACGTGTTATCTTGTACTGTTTAGGAGTTCCTATGCTCACCTTCCGTCTTCATCGCCAAATCAGCTCCTAGATACCAAATTATTGTATTGTCCCGTGAACTAAGTATAACAATGAAACAAACAAACTTAGTCACAAGCGAAGCTAATAAAACATGAAGTTTCTGTCAAAATTTTCATTTTTGTGACAAGCTTCTATAGTCGACTGTACTTTTCTTTGAACATCCATCAATTGCTCACTGAGACGGTTCTAAACTCGGTAGAATTGCTTTATCTATTACAGAGTTTCTAGGGTCACCGTCCGGCTCCATAATCAGACCAGCCCGATGGTACCATATGATTGTATTGTCATCAAAGTTAAGTAGGCATGCAACATTTCAGCTCAGTCGGTTGAAGATATCTGCTTCAAAATTGAGTTGCAAGATTCCATCCGAACAAACATAGTTACATACATACATCATCATCATCATCATGATCATCATCATCATAATCATCATATATTTAACAGCTAGGCTCTTGTCGGTGGAGAAATTTCCAGCTCATTTACACTCCGCTTTTTCTTTAACTTCTTACATACCTACATTGCAAGTTAAATAAAAGCATAGATATCTTCTATATATGTTTGAATCACAAAATTTTCATTCTGGTGACAACTTTTCCTCCCGAGGCCGTTATTAACTGTAACGTAAAACTTTTAAGTAGGAAATGAATTTTTTTATCACGTATTATTTAGTAAGTAGGCAACGAGCTACTTTTACAAGTTTGAATCTACCGGCTTTTTCCAAGAGGAGTCCGCTATTGAGAAAATAGCCGGAAGAAACTGAACAGAAAGTATTTTTCCGTAAATCATACTTCAAAAATTAAATTAGGACACGTATAGGAAATGTATCGATTCTCCAAATGAATGTTGGCGTAGTACGTGCGAACCAACGACCGTGCGTATTTTTTATTATATAAAAGTAAGAACGCAAGGATTTCGATAAACAACTCCGGATTACGTTGTATCGTACTAAGGACAATATTTCAAAGAATCATAAATTTTAGGGCCCCGTTCCACAGAACTGAGAACAACGCCTAAGTAAAAAGTTATTTATTTTCTGATAGGACTGTGTAACTGCCGCTCTTTTATTTTCCCCGTGTATTTTCGTATCCAATAAAAGAGGTGGCCTTTTTATTATTTCACGGAAATTGAGACTTGAGTCCTCCAAACTACGGAATTCAAGTCTCGAGTTTTTTATTCCGGCCAACGGTTGCGTTATTTTGCGGATTTTATTCGTGCTTAGGCAAGTGTAGGGTAATTTGAGGCTGCATTCATATTGCTTTCGATTCGAATTGATTTTGAAATAATTTGAGAACATTCTTTTAAGGCTCCTTATCCGTTCAAAAACGCTGATTGTTTTAGACATTTGTCTCTATATTAATCTATTAATCAAACATGTATCAATGTTATTACTTAGAACAGGGCCATTACAATTTATTCGTATATATTTGAAACCTACAGTTTGAATTTTTCATTGATAATTTCTGTTTAAACACAACTTTGAAATTGAAAAAACTGGCTTTTTAAATTTATTTTCGACAGCACGCAATAAAATCATGAATACCTTATGTTACTTTATAGAAATTGTGGAAAAGTATGATTCACTTCAAAAAGATGGTTGAAACTATCAATATATTTGTCATTATTTCAAAAAAAATTGTTTTAAAGGAATAAGGCCTCGTCCGTTTTCTATGGATCATTAATTCAAGAAAAATCATAAAAGCGCGATGCACAATTTGTAAAAGCACGCGGCGTCAGTTGTTTTTTGTCCTGTCATCACGCCTCTATAGACGTATTTTAACCACTTTTGGTACAGGAAAATCAAAAGTCGGTTATAGGATACCTTTTATCCGACTACGATAAAGAAAAAAAAACGCGGACGTTCATATAAATGTGCCCGCAACTTCATACCTCATATCAATACCTCAGCAATCACAACATTACATAAGGGGCCGAATGTTCGCGCTCGGCGCGTGCGGCGAACTAATGTCAAGGCAAGCGCAATCAGCGCTCGTGGGCGGCGCGGGCTGGTGTGGACATGTCTTTATTTATTTAAAACTAATGATTGATTAAAATAATAATATTGCTTTGCTAATTAATAATATTATTATTTAAATAAATATGGATTACCGCAAAGTAACGCTTGATTCAATTAATTATTAATGATTGATTAAGGTTTTATAACTTATCAACTATCGTGCCCTCAGCACAACGATCGAAAATTATTACTTTAGTAAACCGATCGAATGATCTTTGAAATATAACTATTATGCTAAAGAGTGCATAGAGTTCTTATTTCAAAATCATTTTTTTTTCTTATCGTGCTGACTAAGCAACCCTCGAGTTAATTTTTTTTTTGTGATTACAAACTTATTTGCAGTTCATAATCTAACCCCGATATACGTCGATGTATGGGGACAATATTTTATTCAGGGCAAAGTTAAGTTTGTGCCTCAATCCAGTTTATCTTTTCATTAGAGCTATATGCTTTCATAGTGTCTGTGCTAAACTCTCGATGTGCGACTCGCACTTGACCGGCTATATTTATAGAACGTCATTATTATAATAATAGAATTGTACCTATCTGAAGCAGAAGAAATAAAAGCACAGAAATTTCAACTGAGAAAAAAGCTTCAAGCTTTCAACTTCCTGAAATTATGTCATCATTAAATGTAAACAACATCAAACACGAATATGTCGGTCCAGATATAATCCTTAGTGTAAGAGGAATAACAAAAACATGGACGCTAATTCGAGTATATTTTGAGATATCGCTAACTAAGCGATGTATTGGGTGTATCGCCTTTCATAACATAACATGCCATTAAAACGCGATGTTTACGAATCGAGTTGCATAAAGTGACATTTCACGTTACCCGGTCAAGCTCAGTTTGCGCTATCAAACAGTAAGTTTAGTTTGATATCAATTGTCGTGCGTCGTTCATAAATGAGGCGTAAACTCAACGCAACCGGGTTCGCGAACTCTCCTTAAGAGAGTCTTAAGTCCACTTGAAAGATCTCTGAGATATCAGAGAGATATAAATGGAATAATGGCACCGTATCCACACAATCCCTTCGTCGACCACACTCCCTGTAATTGAACGGCGATGTAAAAGGTATCTACGGTGCAAATAAAAAAACCAATAATCGCGGGTCGCGCCCCGCTCGCTCTACGGTTATTATGTGACGAAATAAAAATGCTCCATTCAAACCGTGAGGCGTAGGCAGGCGTGGCTCAATGCACTGCTTTTTGAAAATAAATAAAGGAACATCACGACTATAAAGCTTGGGGAGTCGGGGTTTGAACGATGGTGACCCCGAAACCAGCCCGTCTAGCACCAGGCTTCGCGACTCTTGTCGCGCGACATAGCACCGCCCGTCACTTTCTCATAGTACTGCAAAGAAAGAGATAGGTAATATTTCTCGCGCGAGAAAGACGTCTCACAGTTGTGCTAGGTGCTAGGAAAACTCTAATAAGACTTTCCCATTAGACAATTTTGTATGGGCGCGAACATTTGTCGATGCGGTTGGCGCAGTCATATTGCAGCTACCCACTGATCCGACGGTTCTGGGTTCGAACCCTTGGCAAATGTTTGTGTGATGAACTCGAATATTTGGTCCTCGGTCATGGATATTTTCTATGTCAGATAAGTTTTAACAAAAAAGTTGGTAGTTAGTTTTTTTATTTGCATGGCAAATTACTTATTTTCCCTATACAAAAATTGGTACCCAAGATAAAAATAACGTCACTTCTCTGTACCCATATAGACATAATTCCTAATAAAAATTACGATCCATTGGTATCAAAGAAATGTGATCCTGCGTAATGCGTCAATTATGATTTGATTTCATAAACGGAACAATTATAAAATGTTAGGTTCCATTTTTTGAGATTGTTTGTCATGTCAGATAACAAATACTATTGTTATTACATGAAATATGCTAAATCTAAATAAACGAAATCCGCATAAAAGCAAAAAGTATCAAAACGAATACTCATAGGACACGTATAAAAAACAGTGACAGGCCAGGCTACAAGCAGTGGCGCCCTCCGTTTTACGCAATAATTAGATTTGAAAAATTATACTTAGTTTTTTTAGCTCATCTAGCATTGAATTCTATGACATAACCTTCCAGATAAAAATACAGTCCTGACTGAAGGGTGAAGGGATTAGTATTCACAAACGTCTCCATCTTTGTTTAACTGCAATAGAAGTTCCGTAATGAAAAATGAACAGTATCTACAAAATTTATCCTAAATTTTATGCTAAGTAATTCCGTAAAAAAGCAAAAAGTATCAAAACGCATGGCTTGAATGGCTTGGTGAGAAGATGCATAAAAGTGACATAGTTAAATGGTACAAGTGATGGCTCAGATAGAGTTGACTCTATACAGCCTATTTAAGCAATTTAATACTTGATTTCTATGAAAGAAAGAAAATACAAAATTCCGTCACATAACGTATGTTAGCCCCAGATAAAAATCGTATTCATTAAGATTCTTAAGAGTCAATGAATAAACGGAAGTCTCCATCTTTGCATTCATATACACTTGGCACAAGTATAAAAGAGGTACCAATACTTATACTGAATTACAGTGTTACTGAATAAATTCATTTTAATATATGTACCTACTAGAAGTCGCACAAGAGCAGAAAGTATCAAGACCCATTGCGCAAACGCAAGGTGAGGACGCATAAAAATCGCCCTGACAGGGTACAAGTGGTGGCGCCCTTTGCGACCGCTTTATGCGATTCGATTTGTCAAATGATACTTGTGCCTTGTTTTGTCACGCGTCAGTGGAGGTGGGCGAGCTGTGTTCTAGAGAGTAAAAGAGGCGACGGGGACGTTTAAACGTGAAGACAGAGAAAAAACATTGTTCTTAAAACAATACCAGACACAATATGTATAACAACGTGATTGTAATGAGCACAATGTCCTATGAAAATCAGAAATGGGATTTTTTTATATGAAAATGCACAGTTTATTCGCTAAAGTTCGAGTTTATTCCACTTTTGAAATAGATGAAAAAAATATTTATTATTCAAACTTTATTGTACAATGGCGAACTTAATGCCAAATATATGCCAGTGAACCACAGGGTCAAACAGAGATACTTCAATAAAAATGTTGGTATATTCATCCAAAGCACTCGAATACATGCATCCTTGGTTGAGGGTAATAAATAAATATCATCAAAAACGATTTCCAATTTTAATCAAGCAAACAGAGTTAAAGCAATATTGTCTAAATACGAAGTTGCATGAATATTTTGATTAGGTATGCTAAATGAATATTGTAGACTGTGTAGTTTGCCTACCAACCTGCAAATAGGTAACATTACCTACTAATGAACGTAGTACAAAATGAGATAAAAACGCTATCTTTGTACATACCGCTTTTGCTAAGCCGACATCTTCATGGGCACTGGCAAGATTATCAAACATTCTTCCTTATCCAAATTCAAACCAAATGGTCATATCAGCTTTAAGATGAGCATTGTGTTACAACATTTCTCATATGGTGCTAGCATTGTCTTCATTTTATCTAAGATTCGCTAAGCTTTTTATAAAACGTTGTTAGGATCTTATTGTACGGGTTACGTCAAAATGCCTGTCAGCACATTTTGGTGGCTCATTATGATTAAGGCTGTAGTTTATGGGAAACATTTAACCTTGAACAATACCTTTTTAGGGTTCCGTACCCAAAGGGTAAAAACGGGACCCTATTACTGAGACTTCGCTGTCCGTCCGTCCTTCCGTCCGTCCGTCCGTCCGTCCGTCCGTCCGTCCGTCTGTCACCAGGCTGTATCTCAAGAACGGTGATAGCTAGACACTTGAAATTTTCACAGATGATGTATTTCTATTGCCGCTATAACAACAAATACTAAAAATTAAATAAAATAAATATTTAAGGGGGGCTCCCATACAACCAACTTGTTATACCTATATATACATATATATAGGTACGGAACCCTTCATGCGCGAGTCGGACTCGCACTATCCCAATTTTTTTAGTTACTTGCGTGACTTTCTCATTACTAAGATGTAAGAAATTACATTCTGCGGATCCAAACATCAACAGGAATGCCAATACATAATAAGTACATATCGTATCAACTTATCTTTCCAAATCATAAAAATATTTTCGTAACACAACTCTCCAAAACCCATACTTTTTATAACTTACTCAAAAGAGTTACGATAACAGAACATACAAGAAACCGCACACCAAGATTTTCGAATCTCGAAATCAATGCTAGGCGATAAGATAAGGGGACATCACCCGACGTCGATTGACCAATTATCTTGACCCACCATACCAGGTAACAAATCCCTGTTAAGTTCTTGGGTTTGTTTGGCTCGGGAGTGTCGGCGGTTCTGGATACAGTGGTGGTTGGTTCCACATATCGGTGCGTTAATTAGGCGCCGTTGTGTCCGTCAACGCGTATTAAGACTTCGTTACATCAGGGCAGTCGTCTTCTGCATGAGAAAGCCGGCGGCGCCTGCGCGTACCTGCCCGCCTTTTAAGGTGCAGCATTAACGGATGCGATCGTGTTACGAAATATTGGATCGGTTTTAACATGTCTATAATTAATAGAAAAATATTTTGAATGTTTACTTTATTGTGTCGAAATGTGGTCAAACTACGCCTACTTACTTCATAGCTGTTTTGTTTTACGCAAACCATACTCTCATGGTGTACTATATCTACAGGTAAAATGTTTAGTCAAACTTGAAATGTTTAGAGTCTGAGTACCTACTATTCTAAAACGTTAGTTAAAATGGATTATGAAGGATCTAATATAAGTAACACTTTGTTTTTCGTGTTTTGAGAATAATTTTGCACTATTTTAGTCTTCCTTGTTTGATATGCACTATGTAAAATCGTACCTGTACGTTTCATAAATTTGATACGGGACTCTTTTTCGCTACAAAATGCTTCCTGTCACTTTCCTTTCAATACTGTGCAAGGAAGACAGGTGATGCTGACTCGCGCGACAAGCGAAGTCGCGGTAAGATATGCTAACCCTGCTGGTATGATAACATGTATTAAGAGATTTTGAGAGGATTTGTTCGTTCCTGTAGCTTTTAATTAGAACTATTTCATTTATCAATGGATAATCTTCTACTAAACATATTAGTATAGGCAGTGGCATTGCATGTAAGCAGTCAAGAAAGTTGGCGCATTCTCATCATAGTAACTGGACTCATACGGTGAATACTTATCGCATCGTACTTATCAATGTCACTTAAAGAAACCATGTTCGCCTGGCTCTAATCTTATTACCGTCGTTCCTGCGTCATTGAAGAAAGTTACATCTGCGTGAACGACGTCTTCTATTTAACGTACTACCCGCAAACCTTCGCATTATCCGTTTGTTTAGTTCCTTTAAAAACGGATGAAATCCTCAAACGGACCAGACGCTTTGTCTCTCGATCATCCAAGATTAACTCCTGTCAACCGAGTCAATCCGATTTGGTGTGTTAGTAAAAGTTATTATGTAAAAATAATCCCACCCAGACTGGTGGTTTAAAATAAAGGCTAACAATAAGCCAATGTTTTCTGTTGATGGATTTACGACAGCTAAAGACAATTTTTGTGTGACAACCTCTACTAAGTACCGATTTTGATCAATAAGATTTAAGTAACAGAAAGTAGTTTTTTGCATATTTGAATCTTAATCGTTCGACAATAGTTGTAGTCGTGATTTATGACTTTAGAATTGAAAGAAAATAAAGGTTGGCTACTGTCTTTAATACTGTTTTCTGTTTATCAACCGCAGGATAATCGCTTGGGTAATACCCTTTCGGATGCTGGGTTAACTTTAATCTTGTCTAGCTAAGCTGAAACATCTTCTTAAAACATCCTGCTTAGTGGTATGGCGGGCCGTTAGTTTTATGAATTAAATTCTTAATTAAATTTGCGGGAATAGCTTTTATCTCCTAACGGTGATTTACTGTTGCTAATCAGATTAAAAAATATTTTTAGTTTTTTTCATGAAAACCTGTACCGCCATCGCCAGATAGAATGTTAAAAAAGGTTGTAGAGTTGACATATTCACTGACAATACGAAATTCAAACCTACATACCACATGAAAAAGATTCCAACTTTTATAATTATATTAAAATACGTAAACGGGTTTACTCACGTCGTAGAAGTCGAATAACGCTCGACATGTTTCGAATCGGTACGCGATTCATCATCAGGAGAGACGATCAGTCGCGGCGGCGGCCAAACGAACACTTTTAATATAATTATTTTTGTATTCAATTAAGTACTCATATTTCAATGGTTGATATACGAGTTGTATTGAGGGTAAATAAATTATAAAAGTAGACAGATAGTGGTGATATTTCGGACGGAGGTAATTTAAATAAGTATTAAATATAGATTTGATTTTAAATATAGTACGAAAGATGAAACTAATAATTTCAAATAACAGGTTTATCCATCAACTGCCTCTTTAGTGAAATATAATTTACATTACACACCTATTGACTGAAAAGATTATTCCAAAATATAATTTCATTTTCAATGTGGCGGCCACCTGTACATACTTGTCTAAACGTCTTTGCAAATATTTGCCCAAAGCTTTGAACAGCCCAGCAGGATCGGGATTAAACACGGACTTTCATTTGTTTCCTGCCTCGAATTATTTCCCGTGGGATAGGGAAAGTCAGATTTGTTTTCAATATCCTTTACATATTGTGAAAGTTGTTTGTCATTGTGATTTCGAAGAACCAACATTAAGGAATTTTAAATATTTCTTGAAATGTATACTTTCGTATTTTTGTGAAAGAGGAACTCTTGCGGCGATAAACTCTTTTAAAATTAGTTTTGAGTATGTTTATGTACCTATAGGTAGGTACTTACATTTATAATCTAAGATACGTCTACACTCTTTCCAATTCCTTTAATTGACTTATATTATTACAAAGCGTGCATTAACCAATTTTTGCTATTTTCGCATTTTAATTTAAAAAAAAATAGCCCGACTTTAAATTAGCACAAAAAAAAACTGAATATAAATAAACTTTAATTTTGTCATAGACAGTATACTTAATTGTGGTCTTGCACTCATATTTAATTACAATAACACTATAAAATCCAATCCAATGAAACAGCCAAATCAACAGTAATTTAACAGCTTAATTATACACACCTAATTACAATCCGTCCGATAAACGCATTAATTCGATATACACGTAGTTACACTGAGACTCAAAGGTCGTATAAGCCTAGATTATAACACATTTATAACACTTCCCAGCCGTAACGATTTGGTATCAGAGTGTAATCGTATATGTTTTTGGAAACGTCATTATCGTAACACCTCTCGCGGCGGGTCGCGTCGACGCACAAAGTTATGGCTCAATTCTAAAACCTTAGCTTAGAAACGACTTAAACACCTTAGTACGACCAAGACCATTAATCCCTTTTAATAGGGGCATAGAATTCTGGAACACCAGAATCGAAACGACTTAAAGACCTTAATGAAACTAAGACGGTTGATACCTTTTTATAGCGTCTTAGGAATTGGTGTTGAGATACATTTGAATTGAAAACGGTGATGCACTCAATGGTAACATGATATGACGGTGGGTGAAATTAGATTTATAATGAAATAGTGAATGAAGTGTTTTGTTGATTGATGACGCGCTATCATAAAGTGTGGGGATCGGTCCCAGGAAGTTCTATGAATTTCGACGCGAAGTTCTATGAATTCTGTGTATTATTGTTTTAGAATTTATTATATTTATGCTGTGGGTGCATGGGTCCAATAAGAAATTATATTTATTGATAACATTTTGCTATATCTTTTCAACTGCCAAGTTCACGGTAAAGAAATGGAAAGCTGCAAGAATTATTTGTATGTACTACATATAAGTTATACTGGCTCAGGATCGTAAAGCGCGAAGGTAACGGAGGCCAAGATCCACTCTGGGTCGGTGCGTTCAGTTAGTAATATGCCAAATATGAGTACTTAAAGGACACAAGAGTGGCAAGTAAGTATTCTTACTGCCTTTATCCTAATACGTTAAATAATGTTGTATGTTGTATTTTATAATTACAATTCAGAAATCAATTGCGATGTTTGTATCAAAGCAAACTTCAGCTCAAATAGAGACATACATTTAGATGACAGCTGCGTCATCAAAGTAAAAAAAAATCAGATGTCATTTTGCAATAAAATAATCTTAGACATTTATATCACATAAGCACAGTGTCCATCTTTTAGGTGTACCATTAATATGCTAAAACCGGAAAACAGCTCTAAAAGTGGGTCCAGTGCCACGATGGTGGTCCTCTTATCGGTAATATAGCCCTGGCTGCCCCGGGTCATTCCTTATTCAACCCAAGAAATTACTTTTTAATGTTTTTTTTTATAAGTCATCAATTCATCATCATCGACATGGAATATTATTTAAATCTTACTGTTATTAATGTTATTATTACCTACCATAAGGAAAAAGTATAACGAAAATAGGTGAACAGTATAACAAAAATATTACTTTATAAGTTACTACCTACTTACTTACCTAATATATACGATTTTTTAAATGTACTAAAATTAAATTTATTTTGTGTTTGTGTGTTCTCATTTATTATAATTGGTATTTAACACAGATATATAGTTAGACTAGATCACGCAAATGCATCTACTTCGCGTGTCCGAACCACGTCCGAACTGTGGAGAATATCCACACTCGGCCGTCGCTACAGACATTCCGCGCGCGTCTGTTGTTGTGGCCGGTCGTCCGTAAATATAACTAAAATGCGTTGTTGCGTCGTACTAAACTGCGATAGCCCAAAAATTGTGTGCACACAAACGCAAGGACATGTTTCCTATCACAGGTAAGTTATTTTCAAATTATATTAAGCGTAAATTCATTTTAAATCAATTTTTTAAGTATTCCGAGATGTGATTCCAAGTCTGTACCTAAGTAACTAGAGATTATCGGTAAGTAAACAATGTTCACATTACATTGATGCGTCTGCTTTGAGCGTTTAATCTGACGCTATGTGTTAAGAGACGATGAATGTGAGAACAAGCGATACTGTCGCTCATCGCTTCGAGTTCGTGGTACAAGGCAACTTATCATTCGTCTGTCAAATCTATCAACTAGTGTTGTTCGTTCTACAACATGTTTCGATAATCGATTTTAATCGATATCGGACAGACGAATGATACTAACCATTTTAAAAACGCTAATTGGCTACTTGACAATTGTAATTGTATTGTCGAGCTATTTAGGAAGTGGAAGGCATGTCCGAAAAGTGCGAGTTTAAGACTTGAATACACGAAGCATAGAAATAGAACTAATAAATTAATAAATAAGGCTAGAAATAAATTTAGGAAACAGGAAATACTAGACTGTCAGGGTGATTATAGGAAGATATGGGCATTAATAAATGAGTGGTTGGGCTGTAAAAAAGAAAATTTAGATGATGTTATTTTGAAGTATCTTGGCAAAACGGATACTGTACCTAATATATGCACAAACTTCGCCAAAACGTTTACAGGAGAAATAGATAAGATAAAACACCACTGTAGCCAAAAATTTTTAGATCGCTCGACGTATGTGACACAAAGTGACGTTTCTCTTCGTTTTTAAAGAGTCTCAGCAACGGAAATTGAAAAAACTATAGATAAATTAAATTGTCATAAATCGCCGGGATATGATAGAATCAGAGTACAGGACCTTAAATATATAAAAAATGAAATTAGTCCGGTATTGGCAAAGTTTGTGAATATGTGCGCCGAGAGTGGGATTTACCCGGATAAGTTAAAGAAATCAATTATTCGTCCTATATACAAGCAAGGCAGCCATCTGGATTATACTAACTATAGACCTATAGCTATATTGTCTGTAATAAATAAAATAACGGAAAAGGTCATAATTAAAAGAGTACATTCGTTCTTGGACAAACATCATATTATATCCGAAACTCAGCATGGCTTTAGGAAATCTCGAAGTACTTCGACTGCACTAGTGCAGTTCGCGGATGACATTAATAATAAGTTAGATAACCGGTTATATGTAGTAGTTTTATTTCTGGATTTTAAAAAAGCATTCGATACACTGGACCATGACATGCTGCTTCTTGCTATGCAGGAGTGCGGCATCCGTGGTCCAGTGAATCAATGGTTTCGGAGCTATTTAAAAAATAGAACATTGCATACAATGGTATGCGGGGAGACGGGTGAGGAAGCGGATGTAGTGTATGGTGTGTCAACCGGGTCGGTGTATGGTCCTGTCGGGTACATCATGCACGTGAACAGTATCAGTAACGTGGTGGAGCACAGCTCCACGTACATGTACGCGGACGACACGTGTCTGGTGTGCGCCGACAGGGACCTCTCCGTCATACAACACAAGTTACAAGCTGATTTTAATAATGTATTAAAGTGGGCACACGATAATGGCATTCTTCTCAATGTAGCAAAAACAAAATGCATGCTTGTAAATTCCCCGCATATGAAAACACAAAATGTAAATGTTACAATAGTAGGACACACATTTGAATGCCTGCATAACGGTTTAGCATTGTGTCAATGTAAATCATTAGAATTTGTTAATAGTTATAGATATTTAGGACTCACCATAGACCGGAACTTTAGTTGGAAACTTCATATAGATGTTTTGTGTAATAAACTCAGAGCTATATTATGTAAACTTAATAATTTAAAACGTGTAATTAACAATGCGATATTACGTACTTTATATCATGCTTTGGCAGACTCAATCATTAGTTATGGACTTATTGCATATGGGCGAACTTTCAAAACATATTTAAATCGAATTTATAAGTTACAACTTAGATTAATTAAAAATATTGTAGATAAAAAAACAAAGCAAAACTGTAAAGGAAAATACCATATACTGTTTAAAAAATGTAACGTACTACCTGTCCATGTTAAATTTAACTATTTATTAGCTGTAGACCAATTTAAATGCCCAAAATATAAGATAAGAAAAATGTACAATCGTAATCTTAGATCAACATCGTTGCGTAAAAAGTTTGTTGAACCCAGATCACTTAATAACTACTACGGACAAAGGACAAGAGGGTACCTGATACCGCGCATTTACAATACATTAATATCAGAGGATGAGTGTGAAACGATAAATGTATTCAAATCTAAAGTAAAGGCGTGTTTGATGGATACCTTTCTTAAAGAAAATGAAAGTAGGTAGTTAGTTGAGTAATTAGGGTAGGCATCCTATAATGCGTAAATTCGTTGTTATAATAACTGTCACTATTAGTTAACGTAGATTATGTAGTTGTAGTGAAACTGTTTGTATTAAATACTTAAAATAGTAAGAGTAGGTATAACAATAAATAAATATCATAGCAGTATAAATTATAGTAATGTATAAAGAGTGCGGTCTTCGCCAACAAACTGCATTGCAGTTTGGCGAAACATATAAAGTGTACCAGTTTTGTAATTTTTTTAGCATAATAAATTAAAAAAAAAAAACGATAAAATTGTTGTAAGATGTATTTTCTTTCTTTCTTTCTAATTTTAAACGACAGCTTTAAAAAAGGAGGGTCATATCTTCGGGTAGAGAGTTCGTGTATGTGATGTGTTCATGTTTATCCTTTGAACGTATAATACGTTTATAAATTTCTATTTTTCTTAAGAAACTCTTACTTCTTTTTAGGTGCCCACATGATCCTATCACAAAAGAAAAATGGATTGAGGCCACTGGACGAAAAGACTGGTTCCCGACTAAGCATAGCCAAATTTGCTCGAAACACTTTGAAAATAGCAGTTTCATTGAAGGGAAGAAGTTGCGAATGTTGAAAAAAACGGCGTACCCCACTATTAATATACTGAAAGATAGATAGATAGATGGTAGATGGCGCTACGATGCCACCCTAAGGCTTCAATGGCTCTGACATCTGATTCGGTGGTCCAATTGGGAGGACGCCAGTGTTGGCCCGGAAAGCCGTTGGAAACGCAGGTTCGAATCCTGTCCGAATCATTAAATTTTTCAATATTCGCTTCATTTGTAAACATTTAGTTTACGTTAGCAGACGTTACTGCTTTAATAAAAAATAAGTAAAAAATAAATATACTGAAACTCATTGACGATGATGATGAGGTTAGTGAATCGATTTAATGTTTAATAGTGTTTTTATTATTAGATACCGTATAAAATATCTGATCATACTCATTTTATTTGTGCTTTACAGAATCAAGATACGCCACAACAACCTTCATCATTGTCAAGGAAGAGAAAACTAGAAGAGGTTTAGTATATATTTTTCGGAAGCGTGTATTATATAAATATAATCTGTGGTCTAAGGGCGAGTATATAGATGCGAAACTAGCGCCACTTCTGGAATATGTCTATAATACTTAACAGAAAAGCGGCGGTTTTAGCTTTGTACAAGTTTTTGGGGACAACTACAGAACGACAAAGTGTATACACTGATTTAATAAATATATTGTAGGTGTTTTCCTAGTACCTGATCTTTTGCAATTACTGAAATTTAATCTGATTTAGAAGATATAAAACGTTTCGGAAGTAGCGCTAGTTTCGAAATGAAATGAAATGAAATGAAATGAAATGAAATGAAATGAAATGAAATGAAATGATTAAGAGCTAGAGTGGAAGTGGAAGTGGAAGCGGGAACAGAGATTGGGAGAGACCAGGAAGCGACAACTAGAAACATTGATGGAACTTAAAAAATTACAAATTTTTACCATTTCAAAACAAAGCGAGGTCTACAGCTCACAGAGCTAAAAATCTTATAAGTTTTATTTTGAAAATGTAATTCAAATATGCTTCCTTTATTTAATAAATCCTTTTAATATCATTCGTCTGTTTAAATCATTCGTCTGTCTAAATCATTCGTCTGTCAGAAAATCGATGTCATTCATGTGAATCGATTAGTGATATTTAGGTTATACTCGCCTTTGAATCGATTTTGCGCTGACAACGAGGAATTCGCACCACTAATTCGCTCTTGTGACGTCACAGTAGGCAGAATAAAAGTGACACGGTTGGTTTTCATACAGATTGAGGTGTTTACGTTATCTAGTCTAACTATATATCTGTGGTATTTAATCTATTCAGAATATAGGCGCTTTTAAAATATGAAACTAGAATGCATAAATATATTACCTAATTTACAATAAATGTTCGAAAATCCTTGAAGCTGTCAGTCTAGAATTCCGAATTAAAATCACACCAATATTATAGAGTTTCTGTTTGTGAGTTTGTTTGTTACTTCTTCTCGTTCAAATTGCTGGAGTAATATTGAGAGAATATGGTATGGAGGTAGCTGATACCCCAGATCAAGGAAAAAAAATATGTTTCCGGATGAATCGGTCCGTCACATGTATGACCCAACTAAACAGATTTCAGCTCTGTATTTAGACTAAGATTATTTCCTTGTAAGTTTAATATTAAATACGTGTTATAACTATTATATATTGGTATTACAAACGTAAATTGCATTCCCCTGTTTCAAAAATAAAGTAGAGTCGGTAAAATCCTTCGCCGCGTTGGGACAGACCCGGCGCCTTCACTGACACATTTCAGCTTTTTTATTGCCACGCTCTTTGCGACTTTACAACACCACGATATCTCTACCCCTCCCCAAACTTGGACAGTACATTATCATAAGGCCACAAATACCAAATTCCTTTAAATCTTCGTTATTCAAAGGTAATGTTATATTGGCGTCTATTGTGGTTTTATCCATCTACTTTCTCACCTTTTTACGACATTACGTGTGAGTTCGAGCGTCGTAGATACAATTATCGATTAGGTAATGTTATCAGCTCCATCTATTGTCTTCCGGTTGACATTTGTTGATTTAGGGCCGTCCAGTTATTTAGTGGCGCTAGGGGGGTTTTGTTTCCTGTTACATTTCACGACTTCATTTTGTATTTTTTAAGAGAACACAAGATTTCATGATCCTATTTTTGACACGGTTAGTATTTTGTCTGATTATTGTGTGTATTTTTTTTAGCTATACTAATTATACTATTGATTTATTATATTTTTTATCAAAAATATGGTCATTGCCATCGTTCAAGTAATATGACTTGATTATTTGATAAAAGAGTAATTTATTTACATAAATTATCATTATCACATACAAAATTTAAGAATTAGTTACAAAATGTCTGAAAGACGGTACTTCGTCGTTATTTGGACTAAAATGTGTAAAATATTACGATATTATTTATATTTATTACGAGACAAACTCTTACATTATCAGCCCATCCAACTAACACAGGTCGTTTAGGATCATCCTCAAACAACCGACGACGCTTCACTAAGTCCATAAGAAAATTGCCCTTGAAACCATGGACGTAGAAAAGTAATTAAATAAATCATATTTATGAATGGTTTCTTCTGATAACGTGTGAAAATATATTACCTGACTGAAAACTTATTACTATTCTCAAGACAATGTATGCCTGAGTCATGGATGTTCTATGTATTTAAGTATTTACTTATCTTTGTAAGTATGTATCGGCGTCTAGTACTAATAAGTCTTTTAACACAAGCCTTAAGGCTGCGTTTCCACCAGAGATGTACGAGGATGCGTAGCGAGGGATGTGTTTTTGTTAACCAATGGAATAACTTCATTTACTTATACTTGCTCAGCGCAACTGATTTTATTGGTTAACAAAACACATCCCTCGCTCTCGCTACGCATCCTCGCACAGCACTGTGGTTTTTCTTCTATGGAGACAGTGACAAAAGTCGATATCTCCGAAAGTATTAAAGATATTGAAGAGATTTATTAAATAAAAGATAAGAAATAATAAAAAAATATTTTTAATGCAATAAAAAAATAAAACAAATTAATTAAATTTATGTCGAAATTACTTCATTTCGATGGTTTCTTTATTATGCTTATAATTAATAAGTAACACTATTTAATCAAACATGCATAAATTTACACAAATAAATTATTTTATCAATAAACAATAAAGTCATATTTCTATACAAATATCTGCTTGTTACGAGCAGGTACTTACTATACTTAATTCATTATAAAAAATAAAATCTTTTACATATGTACAGGTATCTAAAACTTATTAAAACTAACATTGATTATAAAATTATATCCTAATCTATTTTATACATCTAATAGACTAATGACAGATTTAGACAAAACAGTTTTTTTTTTTCAGAGGTAACTTTCTTAGGCTTGAGATCAATGGATCTGAATTTAATAAAATGCGATTCAAAAGATCCTGGTTGGTCAACTCGCGTGACAATTTTCTAGTATTTCTAAGCCTGAATGTCTTTATATTTTTATTTGTCGACTCGGCAGCTTCTTCTGAGAGCTCTCCTATGGAAACCAACATGTTGTCTATCACTTCAGCACCGTGAATAAGCACTTTATGTACGGAAGCTGGCAAATTGTACCATGGAAATTCCTGAACAAGCTGCCGAGCCGTGTCTAAACAAAATTCCTTGAATCTATCAACCTTAGTTTTATACCCAGAATCTTCTACTTCTACCCGCCAATCTTCTTTGTTGTTGTCGCTTACTGCAAGATCCATAATCCTTTTGTGGGCGGCCGATGTTCGAAGTACAATTTTCTCGTTCGGGCAACGCCTCCGAAATCTGCACTAGTTAAATTGTTTCAAGAAAAGCCAGCCATTTTGCGTTGATTCTAATTAAATTCTCTCGAGTCCTGTTTGATTTTTTCCAGAAAGCGATCAGCGTTGTGGTTAAGTATGTAATACGATTAATTAATGTCTCAGTATTAAAATTTTAATTTTCCGGCACATTTTTAAAAAATTCCTTTAATACTTGCTGAGTTTTTTCCTTGTTCAAACAAGGAAAAAACTTTCCTTTCCTTTAAAATTACTCCATAATTGAAATATATGCATTCTTGTAAACTGCACCTGCAATAAAGAGCCTGAAAGAAAACAAACAAATGTTATGAGAATTCGATATTTTTCGTAGCTCCCTCTACGAAAAGCGTAGAGGCCATATTATCAAAGAACGGGCAAAATCGGGCAGTTGGTCTGAAATGAGTCAGATACTACATTATTCAAGGTTTATTTCAGATATAATATTATTTCTATGAAAGGATCTGAACTACGTTGAATCTCAATTTGAAAACACAGGTTAGTAATGTTTTTGTGTAAAATTAAGTGATTCGTAGCAGGTATATAAATACAAAATTATGAAGAGAATGACTGTAAATAATAATAAAAATTAGAAAACATACCTTTATCATTAATTTCCATAATGAGTCACAAAGATAAAACCAAAAATTTTGTAGAAATTCGTCAACAAACAACTTTCACTTTAATGACTGACTGATAAGGTTAATCACGTGGTGTAAGTGTGTTCACTTCAGAGGGTCAAAAAATAATGATGGTCTCCAATTACTTCAAAACTATTTATAGTTTTTGGTAGGCTGGCTATTACTAAGTACTTGGGTAATAACAAATTACAGTTTGAATGTTGTGGATTTTCAGAGATATGTCGTATGAACGCGACCACAGTGCACAGGTGGAAACGCAGCCTAATTTGGGACTAGGTGATTTGTGTGAGGTTTTCTAATATTTGTTTATTCTCATTGTCTATACTTATTTTAGCTTTCAATAAAGCAATTTACTGTGCACTCACCAATCGACGGATATGTTACAGTTATTTTCTTCAATAGTCAAACATAATTTTAACCAATATTTTTCAATAATATCCTTTATCAGTCTGTGGAGGTTTTATATTGGTTTTTTTATTTTCTATCTTTATCTTTCTCTATTTTTTGAAATACAGAATTTTCGTCTGCTTGGTTTTTATCTTCGCTCCAGGTATCGATGATTCCCGTACATTGTCTATGTTTTAAAGCTTAAACCACTTATGAGCAAACTATATTCAAAAGTAGTTTAAACTGTCCTTGTCAGTTAAATATGGTTTTGGCCGAGAAAGAGTCAGTCAGTCGACTGTAACACAAGTATCATGTTGTCTTTTTTGCACTGAACTTAAACATACTTCCAAGTTACAAGCAACACTTTCACTATTTACTTAGTTGCAAAACGAATTTACTTAAAGAACGGAACATAAACAAACTGACTTCTTTCTTCCAGATAAAAAAATAATCTTAGCTCGAGGTAAACAATTTAGTCGTCAAAATAAGGCGTCCACATAAAATAAGTGAGTAAAGTGCAATAATTTCAGTACATTATTGCCCCTTGCATCTACTAAAATGTGAATAATTTGCCTTGGAGTATAAGTTTCCTCGCTACTTCAGTAAGAAAATAGAAGGCGGCCTTAAATCAGGATCAAATTGCGCGAGGGCTTAAATAATGTGCATATTATTGCATTCATACATTCGTATAAAGATGTCAAAACGATACGGCGCGCAAGGACAATGAATAGACAATTAAACTTAATTGTTTGTATAAATATTGACATCCGTAATTGTTTGTTATGTTAATTGTTTGTATTTTTCTTAAGTAATATTAGTAATTAGTGTCTATTTAATGCAGTTGCCGTTTGTATTGTAGTCGCTATAAAAAGTTACATAATATGATATTTTATAAGAGTTAAAATTTAGTCTTTATCGGAGTGAATTTGAATTAAATGTTTATAAGAACTTTTGGCATGTAAGACCAATATTAACTGGGAAATAATTCTATATAGAGTCAGTAAGGTAACCACATAAATTTTTTTGCCTTTCAATTAATTAAAAATCATGTACCTACTCACTAATGGTATAACTTCTGTTATTGACAGCAGGTGCCAAATATACACTTCAAAATGCTGACAACTGTTTTCAAAAACTTATTTTTTTTTTTAAATACATACCGCAATCCATATAATTAAAAATATTATGTACTAGACTTGAGTTTTTTAATTTAAATAAAATGTTTATTTATGAAATTTAATTGTATTTGATTGTAAGTTGTTTGTGTAATAAATAAGTAAGTATATATATCCATTAATCAATATCATTTTATTTTCAGGCAACCCATGTGGCCCATAGATAAATACTTACTCCGATGACTCAGTGACCCAAAGTGAGTCTTGGCCTCCGATTTCGCCACTCTTGACTATTTAGTACTGTCTCTAGCCAGTCATCGGCGTTTAACTTCACCTGGGGCCCTATGATGGTTGCTTTTATCACGCGATAAATAAGTGATAAAGAATCCGTCACGTTTTGACATATTGCGAGTGTGAGTGACAGATGCTTTGTCACTTATTTATCACGTGATAAACGCAACCATCATAGGCCCCCAGATCTCTTTAGCGATATTTGGGGCGACCGACGGGCCATCAATAGACAAATAAATACCTTAAAAATTACATACATATGAAATAAAACAGTATACACATCAAATAAAGTAGTACGGTCTTCTACAGGTTACACTTCTGAGGGATTTCACGTAGTGATTCCACCATCTCCATTTTGACATTACGGTACCCGGCGTGGACTTGGGTTGTTGATATTCCATTGATTCGTACAAACCAAAGGAGTGGAATTTAACTTAGATCTTTTCAAGTCGAGAGTGAATAGGCATCTTCTAGACAAGCATGCTTCATCTAAGGCCTCATCGTTACTTAACAGTCTTAACATCAGGTACGTTCGCTGTCAAATGTTTGTCTATCGCTCATAAAAAAAAGTAATATAAGTTCAGTGTCACTTATTTTGCAGTCAGTACCACTTGTTAATCGTTCACGCTTGCGCACGAGAACGATTTAATTTCACCAGCGATTAGTGATCCTATTTCACGAGAATGTATAGCTACGATTCGAAAAATGACATAGCAAGGATAGCGTTTTGTTGCAGATTTTATATTTTATTTGCTTTGTCCTGCTTCTATATGGAATCATGGCAACAATCCAATTAAAAAGTAGGTATCAAGCCAAATATAAATCGCTCATTACATACAATTTGTATTTTTTCTTCGAGAGACTGATAAAGTTGTAATTATATGTTTTTCTTTTTAAGGCTCATATTATCTATAGTCAATCCAATCCAGTGTGTCATAAAAGTGATGACTTTTTAACATAAAAAAACTGTCAAACTCCTGGAACTATTCCTATCGCAAGTTTGAACAACGATTTAACACATTCCACAAATATTAACACGAATAATAATGGAATAGTTGACGTATCAACATGTTTATCTTAATACCTAAAATGTTTCGACAAATCTCTAATAAGTATAATAAACAAAATATTCACCCGGTTAAGAAGCTTGCTTGCCTTATTAATTTGTAACATTTGACCAGTATTTCGAGGCCTTTGCATGTGATGAAATTTCGTCAAACAAGGTGTCAAGTTTGTTTGGTTTTTGTGCAAGCAATTCACATATCCTTGGCCTATCTATGTGGAGATCTTTGGGCCGGCAGGTAGAGTGTTAAAAAAATTAAGTAATAATCCGACCGCAAGGCTATGATAATCTGATGGTAACGCCATTTTGTCTTGTGTGGTTTTGGGTAAAAAACCCGTGACATGATTATCGGTAACCCTGTGGACAAAAAGTTTTAGGGTTGGTCCACGTAGGGGATAGCAGCAGATGGTCTCATTCTTGCAGTGAACATTATTTTATTTATGTAATGTTTGTCTTTTCCTAGTGACTTTGTGTACTTTGCGTGGAATATCAGATTTTAGATTCGGAAATCATGTAAAAAATACGGCTTCTTAAGATTATTTACACCTATTTAAAAACATCAGTAGGATCAATGAAGAAGTAGGCCCTGAAACAATATTCAAACATATATTTTGTCGAGAATATTATGTACCTACTTAATAAAATTAAATTAATTAAGAAAGCTTAATTTTTACATGTGTATCAACCCTAACCAAATTATAAGGGCGCGGTCACCGAAACAGATAAGGGATGAAAGTAATAGGCACACTTGATAACATCAGGCCTCGTTAGACGCAATAAAACCGTTTTTGCCTCAAATTGGAGCGAATTTTTTGCGGCTTCCGTCTCGACTGGCGGCCATTTGTCGTGAGACTTTGTTTTGACGTCATAGTTAAGTGTGAAGGGTTGTTTTTTGTCCTTTATGTCATAAAATTTTATGTTCGATGTTTTTTGTACTGAATTGGTTTTTAAACTTTTGACATCACAACTTCACAACACTGTGCTCTTGATTATTGCTAGTGATCACGAGATAAATAAGTGACTAAACATCCGTCACGTTTTGGCAAGATGCGAGTGTGAGTGACAGATGCTTTGTCACTTTTTTATCACGTGATAAACGCAACCATCATAGACCCCTAGGATTCATTTGTTCGATAAATTCAAATTTAAAAATCTAAATACAGTTTATAATAATCAAACTATTTCAGTATATCATGTTACTTAATTTTATTTTACTTATATAATTTTCAAATGAAAATATATTTGTTTTCCTCAAATTTAATGCATAGTTAGTATTAGTACTAATAATTTGAGTGCAACGAACAAAAACAGATTTTGTTCTATGACGCCACTCCACACCACACTACGTAATCCTGAGCCAGGTCTCGAGCTCGCCAGATACGGGTGCCAAGGTCCCTGAGATCCTATAGAGCAATAAAACCTATTCGAAAATCAAGACCAAATAAATATTAACCTTGAACATGATGATAGACTTGTTTATAGTCTTCTGACAAACAATCATATACTCGTATTCATTCAAGGGCAGTTAATGTTCTCTTCTTTAGGAATCTACCAACCTGCTAGCGGTTTAAGAAAGAAAGAGGCTCGATTTTAGTTTACAACAAAATAACGGTCTTTGACTAATATTAACATTTTGAGACAGTTTTAAGTATACCTATTATATATTTATGAAACATGTAATGTCTCATTATTTTTAACGTAGGTAACCACAATTTCTTTTTTTATATTATACCATTGATACAAAGATCAAAGCACAAAAGAAAAATTGAAATGCGTAACCTGGTGGAAGAGACCTGGAATCGAACCCGGTACCTCTGGATTACCGGTCCAACGAGTTAACCTTTCCACCATCTTAACGCCAGATTACCTTTAGAATCTTTGCATTGTCTATTTGAAACGCTTTACACCATTATAAGTTACTTATTGTTGAACAGATTTAAAAATACAAAGCTTGTATCGACTTGTAAAAATATCAATGATGATCCAATGACATCACGCACTCCGGCGCAGGTCGCCCCGCCTCGCGGTGCATCTAATTACACGTTGCGACTTACATTCATTTAGAGGTCGGGCCCGTAAAGGCCGTTGTCCACTGTTTGTATCGCAAAGCAAGGCTTTCTTAAACACACTTTTTTATGTCATAAGGGGCAAACGAGCAAACGGATCGCCTGATGGAAAGCGATTACCGTCGCCCATAGACACCTGCAACACCAGAGGAGTCACAAGTGCGTTGCCGGCCTTCAGGTGTAGGACTGTGTGTAAGAGTATAAACCCTTTAACGGGAATATCTCCTTTACTCCGCACCTCATGTTTGATTAAAAGAAAGGCAAAGAAGCATAATATTATCCAGGGCATACCTAAATGTGACATTTGACATCTTAATAGTGTTTGGTCTATTCAAAGTTCGAAGTGACTGTTTTTACAGTTCCCAACGTAAATATCTTGCGAAACGTCCTCCACTTAGGGCTAAGTTTTATTATCTGAGACTCACACTTGGCTGAATATTTGTCCACAAGTCGAACCAAGTGGAAAAAAACGTGAACGGGGCAAATTCAACTTTGCACATTTTTTTTATTTCATATGACCATTGAACACAATGTTCTGACGGATTCTAACTAATTTTAGTACAGGGATTGTCCAAAAATGGTTACAGGATCATTTTTACCCGATTGCCGATTATGGTAAAGAAAAAAGTAGCTTTTAATTTTTCATAATAACAAAATAAGTACCTATCCCAAGAGGAATAGGCATTAGACTATGAGTAGATACTTGATATAAATAGGTACGCGATGGATTTTGTACTTCTTATTAAATTTTCGCATATCGCTTTAAAAATTGTACGAACATAATCAGCCTGTAACTACGTAATTAATTCGTACTCATGTTGGTATAAAACCCAATACGAGCAAATTATGCAAATGAGTTAATTCTTCGGCAATGACATTGATTAAATTTATTATAAGATTACAGGTCTTTAGGTGTCTCTTCATTATAATCATTAAGTACAAAGTCATGTTTAATTTAAGAATATTTTTCAAAAGCGTTTCGATTTGAATGTGGTTCATAATTTGATCCTGGAACCTACCAAAGAGGAATGATGGTCCGTAGTGAATCTAACTAACGCTGAGATTGAGGAGCTGGTGGCCAAGCCGAACATTATATCGCGCGACAAAAGGAACATTCTTGGGGCGACCAACCGGTTGACAACCAGTTGGTCGTCCCAGGTACCGCTGGGAAGACTTGATGAAGGTGGATCTGCGTAAGCTTCAAGCCGAACTGGCGAGAAACTGCGCAGGAACTATGAGGATTCGGAAAAGTGGCGAGCTCTCGATTCGGAGGCCAAGTTCCCTTTTAGGTCACTGTGCCAAAACAGTTCGTTGATAATTTGATAACCTATATCGCGCAGTTAAGATTTCTCCTGAAATAATGACCTCTATCCAAAAGTTACTTTCAATACAATGTTAGAATACTTCCTAAAAGTTCTAAAGGGTCCGGTTTCAGAGATAACCTTGATTTGACAAATGAAACAGGTGGGAAATCTAGTTCTTGGAAACAAAATTATGATGCTCCTTATTCCTACATTTGCGATATTCCTCAAAGACAACCTCTTAGTTTGGTCCATGCGCCAGCCGTATTTTACGTGAGTAACATGAATAAACTACTAAATTATACATCAGATGCAGACGCATCTTTCAACTAGGTATTAAAAACACAGTTACTTAATAAAATAGTAGGTGGTCCGAAACCACAATATATTATGAATACAAATAAAGTCCGTCGACGTACGGAGCGTTTGAAAGTGAGATTGTCGTAAACCAATCTTGGTCATATTTCTGAATGTGAACGGTACGGTTGAGCTCCTACTTTGTCGGTAGGCGCTTTTGTAGTTTACGCGTTATAAGAAGCCTCTTCGATGCAATGTGATATAGCTGGATTGCAGAGATACCTATCTGTTGGGAGGAAAGGGAGTCATTGTTAAACAGGGGATAAATTCAATATTTCTAGATATCTTTTAGTGATGTGCCTTATGCTATATTTTATGTATCCATAAACTATATTTTCATTCGCTTACGCCCCGACCAAGACTTTCACCGTGAGCGGCGGCCATATTTAGGCGAAAAGCCCGAGCGCAGTGTCTCGCTCACTCGTATGGCCGCCGCTCACCGTTGCCGCTTGCCGTCGACGTCGTGGCATGTCCAATAAATGATGTCACCGCTCTACATCCACCTTCTGTGTTCAAGTTGTTACATTTAAATGTCAACTTATAAATCGAAACATATCGGCTACATCCCGACCGTACACCATACGTATTTAATAGAATCTATAACATCGCTCAAATATTCATTCCTATATCAATGTCAATCGAAATAAACCATAGAGTTTCAATCATGTACGTACTACCTGTCCTTATATACCTACGTGAGCCAGATAGTTTGGAAAAGCTCATTGTAGTTGGCGACGAGGAAGGAAAAAGTGTCCGTGGAAGATCACCGACCCAGTGGACCGATGCCGTGAAAGAAGCCTGTCAGGAAACTCTACGGCATCAATCTGGAAGGCGGAAAACCGTGTGGAGTGGAGAGCTTTATTGCAACGGATAACGGCCTCAAATGGTCAAGACCCTCAGTCATTAGGAAGCCAGGAAGAAGAAGAAGAGTCATTATATACCAACATCAAACGGACGACTTAAAAAACTCGTTTACTTCGTTTCATTACATCTCCGTTCAAAATGTATTAAACTCGGCTGTCGTCAAAGTGTTACCTTAGTACCTTACCCCGCCGTAACCCCGATCCGGCCGATTGCCGATTTGGTCGTAAAACCGCGACGCGTATAGAGGGCCTATAAAATTCAATTGTCACCCGTGAAACGGGCTAATGTACGTACTTTTCTTCTTTTAACATAAATTGTGACGATACCCGGCCAGCGCGTAGCTTAATACTGACAGTTCACTTTGATTTTACTTTCCGTTTATCGTTTTCTTTTAATTTAGTTCGTATGAAGCGCCATCTCTGAGTCTCAAGTGTAAGTTACCAACGTAACAAAACGTTTTCGTTTCCCGTATATATCAATTATATTGCTACAAACGCGTTCGAGAAGTTATTCAAGTTGAAAACAAACTAGATCCTCCGATGACATCACAGAAACTTCTAAAGCGAAACCAAGCGAATCGAAGTTCGCCGGGTCAGCTAGTGTTTAATAGAATACCACATTTTTATTTTTAAGTATTTTATTTAGAAAAAGGAGATGGTGGGACGCGTTCCGCAAAGAATGGCAGAACCGCACTGGTAATAGAGTCGACTGGAGAAAACAAGGGGAGGCCTTTTCCCAGCAGTAGGACAACTAAACAGGCTTTAAAAAAATGATTTATAAAAGAATAATAAATCGGAGTGAGAACTCGCGTCTTGAGTTCAATTTGATGCGATTAACGAACAATGTAACTTATAGATTTTTTCAGTCGAAAACTTATAATGTATAATGTTTAAAAATTATTGAAAATGTCTGTACTTAACTACTGCCCGGACTAAGTTATCTGTGCCCGTGCTTCTAACTGCAGCGCGATGTCAGCTCAATTTATTGCGTTATACGAACGCTCATAAGTTAATTCGTTGTTAAGATAAGTTGCTGTTAAAAGCTGTCGCTTTAATCGGAGTGTGTTAACCTATCCTGTTAAAGTATTTCAAAATTCTTATTTCGCTTTCATTATTATCATAATCATCAGCATCATTATCATCATCATCATCAACATCGTCATCATCATCATTTCAGCCATAGAAAAGGGATGTCCATTGCCTGAATACAGGCTCTCCTCAATAGACTTCCACATGGACCGGATAGAAGCGATCTGCACTAGCAAGCCTCTGCAACCTTAAATGATCGTCCGACTACCTTGCTGGGTGGCTGTCCTAAGCTGCGCTTGCCGGTAGGTACGTGGTCTACACTGGAGAACCTTTCTGCCTCAAAGACCACCGTTTCTTGAAAGTATGTGCCCTGCCCATCGTCACTTCAGTGTGCTTACCCGGTTTGCTATGTTGGTGACCTTGTTTCTGACTCTATTTACCATTTAAGATTTTATTAATATTTTAGCTATTAGAGTATTTAGAACAGGATTCTAAAAAAATAATCTAGACTAAAGGTACAACGAGGTTTTATTGTTAACCCTTGGTATTAGTAGCCTTAAACTTGACATAGTCACTGGTGTTAGAACTTAGTTATCATTCTCAAAATTGTAACCAGAAACACGAAAGTTTCACAAGCCAGCAAACAGATAGGAATTCTTTAGAATCATCAATAACCTAATTTCATCTAAAGACTCGAAAGTTTTCGGTTGTCCAGAATCACAATTAATGCTCATTCATTACACTTTATGATTCTAATTTTCGTAGTCAAGTTTCAACTTTAAAGTAACTGTTATTAACACCATCATTGAAGTACATAATTCAAAACAATAGGGAAATTTCTGTAAGTCCAATCTGAATGACTCTTAAGTACACTAGCATCTAGTAAACTAACTTGCCTACTAAATAACGGAGCTTTTTCACGACGCGAGTGAAAAGAGATTAGCGTTACAAATATAATCATGACAGCAAAAATCATTAAATCAGAAATATGAGACATGATTTAAATTATTCAAATCATCTCGAAGCAAAAGGCAAGTCTCATAGTTACACATTTTGATAGATTAAAATATGTACTTACATTGTAAAGCTAAATAGTATTTTATGCAACAGTTGTCTTAAAAGGGGTCAAAAACGGGTTAAGGTGTGAGTCTCTAAAAATATACGATTTAAAACTCGCCACCCCGCGCTTTGCGTTGTAAAACTGCTTACGGACCCCGCTTTCTTCTGTGTCTTGGACCGACCAATAATACCTACTTTAGCAACCGAACGGTTTCTGCAATCACTATCGTCACTCGTCGCGTGTATCGTTTCTTGACTCGAGGGTCTTACCTTTCATGACAAGGACTCGCAGTCTCTTGCGCCTTGGATTGACCAATACCTACTTTATCGATCAAATGGCAATGGTCACAAGTCGCATACTATCGTTCTTTGATCTGTATGGCCTTCATGACCTGCCATGACTAGTAAAGTAACACTTGCTGTTTTTTTGCGTTTTGGACCTACCAATATCTACTTTAGTAATCGAATGGCTTCTGTAATCGATATAATCTCACATCGCGTGTATCGTCGGAGTCATCCAGGGCCTTATCTTTGTGTCTTGGACCGACCAATACCTACTTTAGCAACCGAATGATTTCTGCAATTACAAATACCAACTTTAAAGTAGTCGAATGATCGGTATAATCACACATCGCGTGTATCGTTGTTTGACTCGAAGGCCTCACTTTTCATGACTTATAATATAATGTAAGGGCCCACTAGAGTGTTTTGGACCAACCAATACCTACTTTAGCAACCGGATGGATCCGCAATCACTATCGTCACGCCAAAGCGTGTATCGTTTCTTGACTCAAGGACCTTATCTTTCATGACTTGTAATGTAGGTAAGGGCCCGCTCTCTCTTGCGTCTTGGACTAACCATATACCTACTTTTAGCAACCGGGTGGCTTCCGAAATCACTATCGTCACACGTATGTATCGTCTCATGACTCGAGGGTCTTATCTTTCATAACTTGTAATGTAAGGGCCCGCTGTCTCTTGTGTCTTGGACCGACCAATACCTACTTTAGCAACCGAATGGCTTCCGCAATCGCTATCGTCACACGTCACGTCACAAGTTTTACGATCCGATAGAAAGCATAATAAAAGTAGTAGTACGTGGGTGTCCTGACATCGTCTTTGTTTTATGTTAATATCTTTTTTATTAAGGCCCCCGCTATTCTGTGGGTATCTTTAAGTTTGGTTTATCTAGTATCTACTAGTAGTTTCTTATCGAGTATATTGAGTGTTAGGTAATTTTGGATAATTTAGTTTCTTCCTTTTATAAAGTAACAACTTATAATTCTATTCGTTTGGATATTGCTATATTTAACATTATTATACGATAGTTGCAAATCATCCCTGAATGAATGAAAAAATGTACTACGAAATTTTACCTTTTTATAATTTTTCCCCGCACTCATTGATTGTTATCGGAATTTGTTAGATCACTGTTCAATGAGCAGTTCATTTTATTCATTTATCGTATGGCTTATATTAATAGTTCTCTACTTACATTTTTAAAGTGTTAGATTAAAGGTATGCAACTGCATCCGCCGAGAGTTTCTTGAGTTCGGCCGTTGTCTCGCTAAATTTGGTGATTGGGTATTCGAAGATAATCTGGTGTACTGTCTGACCAGATCAGAACAGTCTGATCTGACCGGAACTTTTCAATGCATTTTAGCCAAATCGCAATAAAATACAATGGTAATCGATAAAGCAGGCGCCTCCGCCGTTCGATAAACAGGGATAAAAAATAAAAATGTCCGTACAAAACATTCTGAAACCTATCTCAAAGAAGGCTCAATCGTTATAAGGAGTGTGTTATTTATTAGTTTAGATTATCGCAACAAATCACGGGTGTCCCGGATTCATTTGGTGTAACCCGAGAACACCCCTTATATTTGATGAGTGAACAAATAAATATATTTCCAGTATCCTGTTTATCAGGCTTGGGGTGTTAATAAAAATGTAGGGGAGAACGGGGACGAAAGGTGGCGAGTCAATTAATGAATTTATTCATGACGTAACATTTCGGTGATGTTTCAAATTAATCACTTATACTTGTGTGCTGGAGTTTTTTTGACACGTTAAGTTGAGATGTCTCTATAAATTAATGGTTGAGTTTTTCATAATAAAATTTGAATTTTATGAGTATTGTTATTTTTGAACTCTACATTTAAAACTATCAACCTCAACAAACTTTGAGCCTTATAGGCAATGCTACAGAAGATACCTTACATCACCTAACCTGAGATCTAACCTGAAAAAAAGAGAAAAAGTACTCTTATCTCTTATTGCGGAAGTATTATTGCCACTCTTTTAGATATTGTCACCAAAAAAGATAGGTAAATATTATAAATATAGAAAATGTCTCATATGTGAATTTTACAAAAAAAACAAATTTTTTGTTACAAATCAGCATCAACAAAGTGAGCCACTAATTTTCAATTAACATCTTATTTCTCATACCGTCTCTCCCCCACCTCCCCAACTGATGTGAATGGGCCCGTGGCCAGGGTGGCCGATGTCCGTCGTCCTATCGTTCCCAATAAATTAGGAGCCACTAATACAAGCCTTGCCCTTACAGAAGACTGGCCGTGTCAACTCGCCACTAATGTACTGCCTCGATAACACATTCAAAACCACTCATGTGCTAAAGACCAATTTAACAAGACTCCCAGATATATCAAGGGCCTTCATGGTTTGGAACTTTGCAGGGATCAAATGATTTTGGATGGTCGGCAAGGACATAAGTAATATTGCGTCGCAAGGAAATGTTACCTCTTTTATATCATTAGTTTAGTATACCCTGTCGCTTGCCTCGTTTGTGTAATGTAAATTCCTCCGTGCTTTATTGTTGACGATGACTCGGTATTTAATTGATTTAGTATACAGATTTATGGTCATTATAAATGTAATTCTGTTTATGGTATGGGTGCGATTTCGCTTGGATTTTTGCACGGTGATTGTTGAGAGGTAGTTTATTTGCGTGCGGTTTGATTGCTCGTGTAAAAAAGTTTATCGGTTACAATTGTTAATTTTCACTGAAGTGCTGATTACTGAACTTTCTCCTAAACATCTGTTTTTAGGGTTCCGTAGTCAAAAAGGAACTCGTATAGTTAGTTTCTCCATGCTCGACGGTCTGTCTGTCAGTCTGTCCGCAGGTCTGTCCAGATACTGTTTGAAATAAATTGAACCAAAAAAGGTTCTAAAGTTGCTCTAACACTGTACAAATGCATGATGTAGATTGAAATATTTGCAGCACACCAAAGCAATCGACAAATTATAATATTAGGTCTTCTCTAAATATTTTAACGTTCAGGATCGAAGTGTAATTTCACATTACACATATCACCGTGCCTAGTAGGTCTCTGATAATAATACAACACGTGAAGTAGTGGTAGGTGTATGTACAGTCGAGTTCATTTACATCTACACACTTACGAGAACAAAAATATCTGAACACAACTTTATGCTCCTGCCGATAGGGTCGTGTTCTGATATTTTTGTTCTCGTAAGTGTGTAGATGTAAATGAACTCGACTGTACGTGTCACAAATCAAAATATATGGTCCGTCCGTCAAGCAAATACGAGTACCTAGTCAATTAGCCATTTCAAGAAATCAAAATCAAGAAAACAAAGGACTGTTGAAGTGTCGACGAGCTCGTCAGGGCACCGCGCCACGCAGACATGTATTTCATGAATAGCTATGCAAATATGCTGTTACTTACGTTAACTCCGTTTATTTATCTACAAGTACAAAAAGATCACAGCTTTCAGCACCATTTTTAACTATAATTGATCTTAATACATTCGTTTATCGCTCTATTAAATTTTTTGCATCTCCCCAAGATTCCAGTGAAAATGTGGAGTAGTGTTACTATCATCTGATATTAATTGATCACTCGTCACGTGACCTTTAATGCTAGTACGAGTAATGCCGTGAATGGGATACAGCAGGCGGGCAGCGGAGCGCATGCGTCTCGCGATTTGTCGCCGCGTTCAGTCGGATCGGTTTAAACGAGAGAGGACCAGCAAAAATACCCAATCCATCAAATCTATATCATCACACTAACAGTATGACTCGTTTTATTTATTAACCGTGCAAGCGAAGTGTCTCCGTTTCAGGTTGGCCAAAAATTCTTTCGTATGTTCGGATGTTCGGCCGTTCTCGACTGCAGATCGCATTTCTCAACCGATACTCATGAAATTTTGTAAGTAGTTCGTTAATTATAGTTTTTTTTTAAATAACATACTCGCGAGGTTTACACCTCACAGCGCCATATATTAGTAAGTATTGTTTTTATCTCACACTGTTAATATAAAAACGTACATAAAAAAACTGTTCCAAATTATTTGAGGTTGTCTAGCCTTTTCGACCAGAAGCGTGAGTTGGACTTGCAAAAGCCAAACCCACATACGGGAATGTCTCCGCTCTACGGGAGTACATGTTTTACTTCGATACGACAATTAGAAGTACATCGATTTCCTGTATTTGATTACATTGTTAGTTACATACAAATAAACAAACTTAGTTACGTAAAGCGCGTTGATGAAAGACAATCGGGTAAAAATGAAAGTTAACTGCTTAGTTAAATATGGCATCAACCCTTCCTTAATCCAAACAAAAAGTGATGTCGTATAATCTCTTGCTAAGCCTCGCCATCGCGGACAAGCCAACATGGCTTGAACTTATGAACTACTCGACTATAATCGACTCGACATATCGATGCTCGCTCAATAATCGAAACATGGACGTCACTGGTCGATGTATTGGGATAAAATATGTGGGATTGACGGTTTGTGCGTAGTTCTGTTATTTTAATAAGCGTTATAAAGGTCTGGGCAATGGAAATAACGCTACACAATGTTCACGTGAGACTCAAAACTGTGGACATTATAACAACACCGTGGCACCGTTGGTTTCTTGTCAGTTGCCAAATATTGCGACTTGGGCTCCCCTTTTTGCTTACCGTCAGGCGAAGTGGAGCCACTGTGTTGTGCCGTTATAAAAATTGGAAAACTATAAATCGTTTCATTCGTATAAAACAATATAGTCGCTAAAAGTTGTGCCCAACCCAGCTGGGCGGCATAATTTCGCTTTTATATTAATAGGTATTAATCGTCTTAATAAATAGAAAGTATGTCTACTGTATATTTGACCTCATCTTTTTAAGTATACTGCTGCCATTTTTAACATAAAATTCATCATAAAACGAAAAATCTACCTATTAAAATTATCGGAGATCTAATGATTGGTTGCACACAAATCCTTAATTGCAGCCTGCAAACTAATGTTTTTATGAGTCTTCAAAATTAAATGATTATGGAAACTGGCGGTTAGCCAGACGTAATCATAGGGTGCAGTACGAAACTGCGAAATACAATGTTTAGCTAATTGGGTTCTTGTTAATTATTGGTAGCAAAAAAGTTGCAGTAAGTTTGTGTTTAATAGGCGGTTTATTTAATATTGTAAACGACAGACCTTGGCTTTCGTTAACACTGCAATACAACATAATCGTGACGTACAGACTACAATAGATGATATATACTTGTTTATGCAACTGCTACATAATGATATGCATTAAAAAACGAATATCACATAATGGGATCATACTAGTGATTGTAATGCTAATATGCTAATTTAAACTGGCTGGAAAACAACGAACACAAAAAGAAGGAAGGGAAGATAACTACATATAAATGATTTGATTTCGAAGTAAGCAGACGAATTTTCTAAAATCCATTATAATTATATTTAAACGGGGCTTATTTGAGACAATTTTTGGATAGATACATTATTTATGAGGATTTTTTCTGCACTTCGCATAACTTAGCTGATGGTCGGAGTTTTCTTGATTATGCCAGTTATGCTATTCAGAGTTTTCTCAGAAGACTGAAACACATATTAACTAAATCACTCACTAACGCCATTTGCCTAACTCTACCATCGCACACCACCACCACACTTCGACTTATTTGACAAATATCCACCCACTTTTTATTCTTATTACACCATTCTTCGATAATATTATACGCAAGATCCATCACATTATAAGTCGCGTAAGTACAAAAGCCACCTGCAAAGCCTTACATTCAGCATAAGTAATTAGATGAATAAAACCTGTGACATCTACAATGTTGCCAACAAAACAAAACGCATGCACCATTATTTTACGATCTTAAACTATAACGAGGTACAGTTTATGACAGTGTGAACATCGCAGATCGTATTACATGCCCTTGTTAGTAATGTTTCTTTGTAATTGAAACTTTGTGCAAGTAAAACTTTGTTGGGTGTAATGTTTCCGGCGATCGATCAACGTTTATGGCACTGAATGTTTTAACAAGTAATATCGAGTTTATGTGTATCTCCCTGCCTGATGATAAGGTACATTATCATTAGAAATCTTACAACAACGCCAGAAGCATCACGCGCATGTTGCCAACCTTTTAAGAGGCCTTATTACTTTTAATTTTTTTTTTCATATTATTACAAATTACCTATTGATAATTTCAACCAACTTTATGAAGTACTTATACTTTTCCCTGAGTTCTAAAAAGTAACATAGGTATTTCATGCTTTCATTGCATTCAGTCGAAAATAAGTTGAAAAAACCAGTTTATTCGTGATTTTTTTAATTTTCGAGGAGGTTTTGAAACAAAACTTAGAATGAAAAATCCAAAGTGTAGGTTTCAAATATACCTATACGAATTAATCGCAATAGCCCTGAGGTCTTCAAAGTGCAATTCGAATTCCTAAAACTCAGTAATAATTATCAGTTTTTTTTTTAATTTGACAAAATTTCAAAATTCTTTTACTTACACAATAACTTTTTTGTGCTAGCACAAATTATTCAAGAAACAGAAAAAAAAATTGGGATTGAATTAAGCAGTTTGAGTCATCTTAGAAGGCGGGCGGACAAAAATTTTAGGTGGTAGCGGGTTACTTACTCACGAAATCAGAAAATAAATTTGTCAAATTTTATCATTTTGTGCTTTATTTCGAAATTATATTTCCAATCCCTTTGAATGTTGCGCGTAGTGTGAGATCTGAAGATTTTTTTATATTGATTTAATTATATTATGTATTCAGACTTTCACTCGCATGGCATGCCCGTATTATTGTATCTTCGATATTTTTTTTTTATTTTTGAAAAAATCTCCTCAAATTGTGTCACACGAAACAAAGGAGTCCGATCAGCTAAGTATAATGTTCAACGCAGTCGCAAAATACAATAAATATGTACTGCAGAAGTTTCTCTCATGGCATGGCGTGGCAACTCGACGACAGGACTCCTGACACGTGTGTGTTGCTACAACTAGCTACAAATCCGCACCGATTTTGAACGAACCAGAGGAAGGTGAAGCCAACCATTTAAGTGCTTAGGCAACTTTACTTTACTAATGCAGTTTGTGACGCGTAGTAAAGCCTGTCTCGCTCGCAGCCTTTTAGCCAAGGCTCTCTGAAGGCTCTTACATTATCTATCTAAAAATCTATCAGCAATTTTAAAGCTTTAATTACCTAAAACACTATCTCCACTGCGCTACGCAAAATAGCCCCATTGTGTAATTGTCAAAACGTTATGGACCGCGGGCCGGCCTGTAATTATAACTACTTAGTCCGCCGATGGGCCATCAATCAAAAACAATTGTTGTATTGATTTATAGACGTGATCGGATTATGTGGGCCGTGGGAAATTGGTGGATAGTGTTTTAATCGTAAAGTATTGGTATTTTAGTATTGTTTGTAGCGAGGCAGAAATTCTAATATTTAAATTATTCTACAAAAACAGGCAAGCGTGTGTCTGAAGTCTGAACTCTACGATATCTTCAATGTAGCAATTTGTTTGCATTACGGCTACCATAGCTTCATAATTATAGATGTAGGCATCATGGTTTTTTTTTTAGGAATAGCTTCAGAGGAAAAATTAAATTGATTTTGATTATTTTTTCGAAATTGTGATCTTTTCTGCAAATATACGAAGTAGAAAATCTGCATTATATCATGTATAATAAAAATCATGTAGCGTTTCAAGCCGGAATAACGTTTTCTGCGGGCCTGATTCTGATTTGCGTTTATAATACGACTGGTAGGTACATGAAAAAACATCCGTCACTTTTTGACAAATGTGAACGCGAAAGTGACCTATACTTTATCATTTATTTGTCTCGTGATAAACGTGATCATCATAGGTCCGTATTATGTATTTACGCACAGCAATGTTTGCAAGCGCACTCCAAATACCAAGGGTCAGGAGAACAATGGCGGGAGACCTTTGTTAATGCACTGTCTATCCCGGTGATAGCCCAAACTAGTAATTAACTGTGATTAAGCGCCCATACTGATTTAAGACCGGAGTCCGGCTGGAATTTGGAGAAAGACGTTTGGAACTCTGGAACACATAAATCCAGCATCTAATATATACTTACGGATAATAATACGCGTATCGAAATGTGTTTTCTTTGCTTTATTAGTACATACCACTACTACGGTTTTTTTTTTACTTGTCTTGAACTGTATCAGGACTAATTAGTCCTCACTACCAGTTGTCGGACTTGTGGGAGTATAACCCCCTATGGGATTATCTCCGCGCCACAGGAGTAACTACGGTTTGTGTTCTCAGTCAACAAAAGGCAAGGACCCAATGTGATTTGTGAGAGCGTTTTAGGCTAGTTCGTCTACTAGAATAATAGGTACAAGGCTCCTGAATCAAGTACAAAATATGTAATACGAAGTGGGCGAGGCAACAGGAATCGATTACCGTTATTGTAAATACGAAGTTACTAGCACTAGGTTGATTGCCAAATTATTAGGTATTTTAAAATAAACGACTGACAAAAAACTAAACTATTCAACGTATACAAATGAATATTTTCTTGTGTCTCTCTAAGTCCAATAGGATTGATTGATTACTGGATTTCACAGACAGTAAAATAAAAACAGTAATTCGAAATTGATATCAGTTGTCAGATACATTGCAATATAGGTATTAAACAGTATATTTATTTTTAATGGTAGTTTTTGCTATTCTTAACTGCTTGTGTTAACCGCAAATGAACAATGGCTCACGTGAATCCTTTTTTGCCCCAATGACGCAAGGTTTTCTGCTACCGGCACCCCGGCTAGTATCAGAGTCCCACGATCGCCGATACGCTTCTCAGAAGTAGGTAACTCCTCGGTTTTACGGCTAAAAGGTTTTAGATTAGATAATTATATATGTAATGCGATGCACGATATCTTACCTCTTAATGAAAATTTTGTTAAGCCAATGGGTAAACAGAAGGGTTCCGGCTTCTAAAAAATATTTTCAATTAGAAAGTATTTCATGGTTGAGGAAATTATTTTGAGAAAAAAACAGCTTACACGAAAATAAAAACTAGTGTCTCTGTGAGCTGTATTTTTTAGAAACCGACCAATTTTTTTAAGGGCTGTTTTTTTTTACATTTTCAACCCCCAGTTATAAAATTTTGAAAAACTTAATCGACAAAAAATCTACAATATAATTATCAAAAATGCTCACAAAACGTTTGCCCAAACAAAAACGGAGACGCTTGGATCGCTTTGCTCGCTCGATCAACGAGAAGAATGAAATTGGAGAACAAAAATAATGTACTTTTTAGGATTGGCCGTACAAACTTAATTTAACCTAATAGGTCCTACTGGATTGGCTTTTCACTCAATCTATATTTAATGAGTATGGCAGACACATTAGGAATAACTTAAGCTGAAAACTTAAACGGAACCCTAGAGCATTCCCAAAGCATTCTGTGGTTGATGTAGTCAATGATTAAGCAGTAGCCTTTATCAATCGCCTTACACTAACCGCCTGGCGTATAACATTATTTGTTTTTGACACTAACAGCTGGCTTCTATCACTATAATATCGTAAGAGACCTGGCTACTTACGTGAGCATAAAAATCTTATAGTATCTTCTCCATCATTCTCTTGCCCTTATTTCAATTATTTGAGGTGAGCACAGCATGCTTCTTTCTTCCATTCTTCCTTATCATCTTCATTTATTTCCTTCCTCTCCATATCATCTCTCACACAATCCAACCATCTATTCTTTAGCTTGCCTGATCTTTTATTTTCGTCCACATTCATCTTCAACGCTTTTTTCGCATCGGCTCCACCATCTCCGAAATTTTAACTAGACCCAATCTGGTCGTCACAAGTATACTACCCGCTACCATGCAAGAAGTTGAATGACTGGTAAGTTAATTTTATTAGATACACCAGGATGTTACCAGATTTTGAGAAAGAAGCAAAGTCAGAAACAGAGTGTGTTAGAACTCAAAATCTTATATCAAAATCGGGTCGAAAAAGTACTAACTGCTAATTACACCAACTTAATTAAATTTTAACGCATCCTTTTAGTTATTCCTTTTAAGTGCAATTACTCTGATTGGGGCAGTGAGGTCGATCGGTTCGGATTAAGTTAAGCGGCGGTCATTAGGCGCCGCCATTTCTGCTCCTGTCTGTACGTAATGCGAGATGCGAGATCGCACCGATAATGTGGACGGACCGATGTATACAGGGTGCGGCCTTTCATGCAAAGTAATGCCTACTAGAACTTACTTTGGGACTATGTCGATTTGTGTCCGATATTTATATATTCATTAATTTAAATAGGCATTGTAAGACGTTTAGTTACTGAAAAATCGCATAAACCTTTAACAAGTTGTTATATATTATATATAGGTTATTGTCGTCCTCCTAGGTGACTAAGACGACAAAACCTGTCTCATTGCCTTCGTTGTCTACATATGAAAATAGCGCAGCGCGCCGATATGAGTTTAAGTATCTGTACATTATGCTTATTACACTTTGTTGATGGTTTATGCAAGTTTTCAGTAACTAACTAAACGTCTTACAATGTGCCTCTTTAAAGTGGCAATGAGGCAATAACAAATAGTCGCTAATTCTATTCTTACGCACATAACAGGTGATTGCAGCGCGTACATACATACATGATTTTTAAGTCTTACCTTAAATCACAACTCCTATTGGACTTCCATTCCGTGGTATTTCATCTCTGCACATCTTGCAATTTTGTAGTACCTACACATAAAATAACGGAAAACCAGACGTTGTAGTTTGCTTGGGCGAAACGTCAGTTCACATTTATTTTACATCGACTTAACTAAGATCATTTTCGACGCCTTAACATTTGTGCACAAAATATTCATTATAAATAAAGTAAACCAAATATTTTATTGCACTACACCCTGTATATCCTTCGCAGGCGCTTCAAATGAAAAACGTCAGGCTTGTCAAAGTGACGAACCTACTTAGTGGGCGCATAAGTCAGCTAGGAACAAAAAAAGGGGCAATTATTGCGAGCCCTTAATGGGTTTCACTTGTAGCTATCCCGATTACAAAAGGTTTGCTTCTGTAGCTATTTTTAAGCAAATTACTTTGCGTATTTTTACGAAATTTAACTTTTACTTTGGCTTACATAGTCGTTGTACAAATATCGTTCAGCAAGAAAATGACGATTACAGTTTTATTGTTTTATTAATTGAGATTGAAGAACATGAAATTAAAAACGAAATTAATAATAATTTACCTTACTAACATATTTTACGTTTTCATTTATGTAAAGCCACCAATCCACCCTATCGGTTTAAAAATTTTCGTTGTAAGTAGGTAATATTTATCACAAAGAATTTCATGCTTTCTTGATTTTACTCATAATACGGTGAATAGAGACTAAAGTACTATGTGTGACCTTACAAACGGTCCGGTAGTTTTGAATTTTTGATATGTTGTCTAGGATGGTTAGTCAGTGTTTAAAATGCAAAATGCACAATTCCCCCCCCTCCGCGCCCGCCGCCATATTGAAAAAACCGGCACTTTCTTCATATTTTGGCTCATATCTTCCTTTAGGAGCATTTTAGCTAGAAGAAAGCTTCGACAATGTTATAGAGAGTTAAATTTACTACATTTTCCATTTTATATTGTTTTTCTAGGACAGATAGTTACGGAGATATCTACATTAAAAAAAACGTAAAAAATCCCAATTTCCTACTGAAAAACAAACTTCTGGATTATATCTTCTTTTAGAAGCATTTTAGCTACAACAAAGCTTGGGCAATGTTGTAGAGAATTAAATTTACTATAATTTACACTTCAAATTTTGTTTCAAGGACGGTTAGTTACGGAGATATGCACATTTAAAAAACAGGAAAAGTCGAATTTTCCGAAAATTTCTGAAAATTCTTGGTTTAGAACGCTGTCATTCAGTTAGGGACTTGTCTAGGACAAATTAAAACATGTAGGAAATATAATTGCTTATAAAACTCATGTCCATTTTTACATACATTTTCGGAAAATGTAACTTTATTTTTTACATATCTCCGTAATTATCTGTCCTAGAAACAAAATTTGAAATATAAATTATAGTAAATTTAATTCTCTACAAAATTGCCCAAGCACTGTTCTAGCTAAAATGCTCCTAAACGAAGATATAATCCAGAAGTTTGTTTTTGAGTTGAAAATTGCAATTTCTTAAGTTTTTTTAAATGTGCATATCTCCGTAACTATCTGTCCTAGAAACAAAATATAAAATGGAAAATGTAGTAAATTTAACTCTCTATAACATTGTCGAAGCTTTCTTCTAGCTAAAATGCTCCTAAAGGAAGATATGAGCCAAAATATGAAGAAAGTGCCGGTTTTTTCAATATGGCGGCGGGCGCGGAGGGGGGGGAATTGTGCATTTTGCATTTTAAACACTGACTAACCATCCTAGACAACATATCAAAAATTCAAAACTACCGGACCGTTTGTAAGGTCAAAATCCTTTATTCACTGAATTATCATGTTTTAGATATGATTTAATTTTATAAATAATGACACAAAGGTAAATTAAGAAAGAAAAATTGAATGCGATCTACTACAATCGAAGCGGGGTTTGAACCCGCGACCTCTGCGTTACCGGCGCATTGCTCTCCCAACTGAGCTATCCGACCGCTACGTCAGTCACACCAAATCTTTCATCCCTTAATCCTTTACGCTACTGGAGCGCCCTCTGTGTCATGTGTTTTTGAAATGCTTATTGCGCATTAGCCATACCCTAGGATGTGCGTTTTACACGCACGATCCCCAATCCCCATTGCTTTACAGCAAGTGTGAAGACTGCGAGAGAGATGGCGCTGTTCTAAATATTTGTATAGAATCTTTTTATCGATTCTACCCCGCTTCGATTGTAGTAGATCGCATTCAATTTTTCTTTCTTAATTTACCTTTGTGTCATTATTTATAAAAATAAAAATGTGGTATTACCACATAAAAAATATAGAATCGATAAAAAGATTCTATACAAATATTTATGATTTAATTATTATATATGTAGTAATTTACATAAAGCCGTTTTTATTCGCGTTTGGGTGATTTAATTGTTTACTTAGGTATTTGTTTGTCATAAAAAATCCGAGATTATTTAGGTAAGGTGGGGTAAGACTGACATAGTTTATTGTCTACCTAAAATAGTACTAGAGAGTATGTAGTACAAATACCTAACATAAAATCTGGATGATTGATTTTAAAACGTAGTTACCTTCACCTAAAAGATCGCACATCCGGTACATATTGACAGGTACTCACGACATACCAACAAATTGACAAACGGAACAAATCGATTTCGATATTGACAGACGTCCTTGGTGTAGTTGGTGTATTGGGCGATTCTTAAATCTAATACCGCGATTAGTCAATAAAATAAGACTGTCCTGATAAAAGTAGAAATCTCCGCATGAAAATTTCTCAATGTTTCATTTAAGAAATTATCAAATTGAGATATCCTCTTTTCTCTTGCTTTCCAGAAATTTTCGGAAATATTCTCAGCCTTTAGGAAACTTTCCGCAACATGCCTCCGTCGCTATATACCTATATATAATCAATCTCATCCTAGGTCATTCAAAATCATTTCGAGGATTTAAGGGAGGGGTGCGGTTAAGGTATCATCTTACTGAATTCTCATACTGAATTCTGGATATACTCCTTCTCAGCCTGTCTCTCAGTTTTCCTTCCTTCTGATCTATATTAGGGCAGTTGATCTATATTGGTTAGAATAAATACGCTAAAAAAGCTAGTTCGCGATAGAAAGCCAGTTTTGGTTAGCCACGGGCTAAGTTTCGTCCGTGTACGTACATCTGTCACAATGTCAATGTCACAAGCAAATTGTCTCTATGACTGATTCGTAGACACGCACACATAAAACCAAAAGCGGCTAAATCCTTCGCAAATCTGTTGTATACAGACTCTCGTGATCGTGACATTCTAAGGCTGATTGTACTGTACGTAACAGAGCACCACGAAGACCCAGTGAGGCGATGCATTAAGTACCTATTCTATCAGGTATTCGGGGATTTATTTACGTACCTACCTTCATAATAGGTATAATCAGTCTTATGATGCAATATACAATACATTGTGAAAAAAATGTGCTTGATTAGCTTTTTTAACCTCAAAACTATCATAACACTTAATTGCTTAAAACCATGCGGTAGAATTTCTTTATAGTTTCAAGCGCTCGTAATAGTAGGTTGTTTGAGGGGTTGTCAGTCCATTTTATGCCACTGAAGGACGTTTTGACAGACGAACAAAATTATAATTACATATTAATGGATGGCTAAGTTTAGCTTACGTAATAGGGAGTGTGTCAAGCGTGAGTTGCAACTGCTGCAATTATCTACTGTCCAGATGCAGAAGGATATAAGTGATGTCTGTTTCATATTAACGTTACTACCCTTTCCTATCAAAGCGTAACCTACAATCATGCCCTGTTTTTTGATAATGAATCTTGTCATTATTTTTACTTACTGCGTTAGCGGGAAGAGGTTGGAAATCCTTATTTATGCCCATATTGTGGTCCTGTGTTGTAGCTGTTCTCGTATTTTTCTGGCAAGAATGGTACCTATTTAAAGTTCAATATCAGTTAATTGAATATAAAAATCATTCATACCTAATATAAATATTGACACAAAGATAAATTATGAAAGTAAAATTATTCGCCGTCCTTGCTCTTGCTGTATGCTGTAAAGCAATGGGGACTGGGGAGGGGAACGTGCGTGTAAACGCACATCCTAGGGTATGGCCAATTCGCATAAACATTTTATATACACAAATGTTATGACGCAGAAAGCGCTGCAGTAGAAAGCGCTGCGCTGCATAGAATTATGGAGTCAAAGATTTTGAGTGATTGACGTAACGATGTTTATATCTCAGTTGGGAGACTACGCCGGAAACGTAGGGTCGCAGGTTCGAGTCCTGCTAACGTTGCAGTGGATCACATTACATTTTTCTTTCATATTTTACTTTTGTGTCAATATTTATAAAAATAAGAATATTGTAATTCCACATTACAACAGAATCGATAGAAGGATTCTGTTAAAACACGTTATTCATGCCCATTTACTAAATTACGAAATTGCATATTGCGTTCAAGAATCGATTCATAGAAATTCATTGACCAAAAAACTAACCCGTCAAATCCCTCGGGGTCGTTTACAACCTATTTATGGCACCCTTAACAGCCTCCGTAACAAATCAATAGGAATCAATCCCTCTAATTTCCGAGTTTGCTTCTTCACAAACTATTTGATTAATTAAAGACAAACGCGTGAAGGGGCCTTCAATAAAATTTGCTTTTTAATTATACTTTATTAGAGTAAATTGGCTTTGTTCAAAGTCCCTTAGAGACGGGACCCTTTGTACAGAGTTCGGTTCTATTGATGATTTTACAAGGTCAATAATCATTATTGACTGTTGTAGAATAATTAACTGGTTTTAGGGTTGGCATCGGTAGGTATCAAACAAATTAATGAAACCCTTCAAATGGGGTTGGATTGTTTTTTGTACTACTGACTTTGGATTGTCTACAGTGATAAAAGTAATTATTTTTAAATAGATTTTCTCTTTAATCGACTGTAACTTTTTTGGTCATTCTATAAATAAAAAAAGTTGTATACGAATTCCGATGCTTTTTGAACTTCGAATATACCTATAGTCTTTATTGATATCAACTGACTATAAAATAAAAAAGACGCTTTAGTGTCCATTACACACATGAAAATAAACATGATAAGAACAATCGTGAAAGGTAAGCAACCATACAAGCATTAACAGGTTATTCCATTAACAAAAGCTAATATATATGCTCACACTTTCCATTCTGATTTGAAAGGCATACTTGAATTTTTGGTGCCTGATACTTCAAGTACTAATCTTAACGAATGTATGTGTAACTTGAATACTTATAGTTTTCGAAAACAGGGACCTACTCGTAATTCGAGAATGCCGTTTGAGAGATCGCAAAACGTCAAAACTCTATTAGATACGAGTGATATCGCCTTTCATTACAACTGTCATTTAAAATGCGATGAGCTTCAAGTGACATATCTCATCCCATCCGGGTTCGAATCCCGGCCAGGGCAAATATTTGTGTGATGAACTCGAATATTTGTGCTTGGGTCATGGTTGTTCTATGTATTTAAGTATATATTTATCTGTATAAGTACGTATTTCGTCGTCTAGTACCCATAACACAAGCCTTCTTGAGCTTAATTTGGGACTAGATAGATTTGTGTGAGGTTGTCCGATATTTATTATTATGACGTAAATGATTTAATAGGAGCAAAATATATAAATGGACAATTAAATTCAAATTAAAACTAAAGAACTAAAATCTAAAATAAAGTAAATTAAATTAAGCTAAAATAAATCTACAAAACTGTGCCCCCGCGGCATAGTCCCGAAGACGCTGGCAGCATTTCCTCGCTGAATCGCAATGCTGATGCGTTGTGCGAGGAAGCTGCCAGCTCTTCGGTCACCAGTGGACTCAATGAGCCTTTTACTAATTTCATTTAGTAGTTTGTGGGCACTGGGACCCCACGGACCTAAGGTCTCGACCCCTTAAGGAACAAAATTGTATTCGGGATTATTATTATTAATTATTGTTATCTCAATTTTGGAAATACGAAGGCAATAACGATTGTCAAAAATACTATTCATACATATGAATTTCTGTTTTGAACGAAACCTAACTGACTAATTTCACGAACTAACACGGTCAAGTTAAAGTACGCGCCTGTTATTTATGCCGTCATATACAAATGAAACGCAAATTAAGCGCGACCGGATTGACGAAGTTGCGATGTTCTAGGGATATCGCCACTTGTCAAGTAGGGACACGTCAAAAGTAACGGATGGCGATGAAATGGAGAGATCTGCATCATCTCTTTAAAATTGGTCGAATTGCCCCCCCTGTTCCATGACATTTTTCCAAACACGCTTCCGCCCGAAATTGTAAGCGTTTTAACACTTTGCACGCCGATCACGAAAACCACTCGGTACGCATATTTTCTCTAATTCGCCGGCCATTTTAATAACTGCCATGTCTAGCTCGCCGATGACGAGTACCACTCGTGACACTTTTTTTCTTAGAGTCGCGGATAACGAATAGTACTCGTGATCAGATTTCATACTGTTTGTATCAAAATATCGAACACAGTTCGTGATCCGCTTAATAGCAACGTGTAGAAGAACGTTTAAGCTACCCGCACACATAGAATTTATTAACGTGAGGGATGGGGGACCGGCATGACGATGCGTCGCCCGCGCTGCCTCGTCAGTGCGCTGCGCGGGCTACCTAACAAAACCATGTTAGAGTTTTTATTTTTTCATAAAACGAGTTCTTTTCAGCGACAGTTTTAAAATAAAATAAATATGATAAACACATTGTTTTATTTTTATCATTATAAAATACTAAAACACCTCTTAAATAAAAAATAAATTATTCCTGTATCTACGCTAATTATTATTTTATAAATCTTACAATATCACCGAAAATCGCCGGCGAACCATAGGTGGCGCCTTAAAAAATGCGCGGCGTTCTTGGGAAAAAGAGCATCACGAGTGGTGCTCGTGATCAGCTGTTGGAGCGCGGTACCGATTATAACTTACGGCGTGCAAAGTGTTAAATTGTTTTATATGCCTATATGTAGGTTAGGTAAACTACTTTTTTTCCTATCAAAATAAGAAACCAAATAGTTTCGGAAATATAATTAAATAAGTAGGCTTTTTTGTAAAAAAGAAGTATTGACTTCAGAAAAACTTTTAACATAGATCCGGCACAACTCAGTGCTAAATAATTTAAGAATCGTAAATAACGCCAACATACAAAAAATACAAAATGTTTAGTATCAGTACCATTAATACTGACACCTAGGTGGTCACCGCAGATAAGGTTGTTTGGGTACCTCGTATTCTCTCGTGTTGAGACACCGTTTTATCTAAATCACCAACATTATTGGAAGCCCAAGATTAGGTTCCAGTTTTTGAATAAAATAATAAAATAATTAGTGAACACCTTTATTGCTAATCTTCAATCTTTGTAACATATTGTTTTTTGGACAAGTCGTAAAGTGGGAGACGGCAAAAAAAAAACATGAAAACAACTATTTTCGTATCAATATAGAAAATTGTGGTGTATACCCACAATAATTAATTTAAAAAAAAAACTATTTTAGGTTGTAAAATTATATTTTTGAAAACTAAAATGTTTTTCATTAGATTTAACTTTGCTTAGAAAACAACACCTTCCTGTCTTTAAACGTAAAAAAAAAGCAGTAGCATTCGCTACATTCAAAAGTGCTTCAACACTAATCGTACTGATTTTACCAGTAATTTAGACAACAGTATACGTAAAGTGTATTTAAAGATCATTTCTACAGATTAAAAGTGACAGTCAGCGGCTATACGAGGGTAAATCAAAAAGTTCTTAGAATAAGGGTGAAAAACAAAAGAAAATTGTTTTTCTATCTTTTATTTTTCTACATTGTCTCCTTGTTATTCTATACACTTTAAGTACTGTTTTAATTTTTTTTTTATTCCATCATAAAATAAGATTTTCATTGGGACTCGAAAAACTCCTCTACAGCACCCACTATGGCATTATCATCTCGGAATTTTATTCCGCGGATGTGCTTTTAATTTCGGGAATATGTGAAAATGATTTCCTAGTCATAGTCCGGAGAATATGGCGGGTGGTCGAACAGCTTGAAGCCAGCTTGGCGGATCGCAGTGATTGCCAATTGTGAGCGATGAGCTGGGCCGTTGTCGTGGTGAAACAGTGCGCCTGTAGACCATTTTCCCCGGCGATTTTCTATGATCACTTGCCGCACTTTCGGGATTAATTCTTTATAATAGGGACCTGTAATAGTTTTTTCTTTCGGCAGGTAGTCAATAAACAGGATTCCTTCCGCATCCTAGAATATAGATTCCCTAATTTTGCCCGCCGTCGGAAAATCTCGAAATTTTTTATCAGCTGAAGAAGATGGTCGTTTCCAGGACATGCTTTGTTTTTTTGCTTCGGGATCAAAATGGTGGAGCCATGTTTCGTCCTGGGTTACAAATCGGCGATAAAACGCATCCGGGTCACGTTCGATGATTTCGAGATTCCGCTTCGAAACCTCCGCACGCTGTTCTTTGTTTACCTCAGTTAACATTCGCGGAACCCATCTTAGCGAAACTTTTTTAAACCCCAAAACGTCGGTCAATATTGATTGCACGCTGTCAAAAGAAATGTGTAGGATCTCTGCTAACTGTTTGATGCTAATTCTTCTATCTTCTGATACCAATTTTTTGATTCTCGCCACGTTGTCATCAGTAACAGAGGTGGAAGGCCGGCCGGAGCGAAGGTCATCTTCACACTTGGGCCTACCTCTATTAAATTCGGCAACCCAGCAAGCAACCGTGGAATATGGTACAGCATTAGTACCTATAGTCTGCTGAATATCCAAATGAATTTCCTTAGTGGACATTTTTTTCAAACACACATACTTAATCACGGCACGTAACTCATTTTTGTCCATTATGACAGATTTTGAGCGATTTGCTTCACAAAATAATTAATTATGTGTTAGTGGTATACGTAATCAAAAAAAAATTGTCGTCATATTATGTCGTAAGGATAGTTAAAATAAAATAAAAATAAACTACATTTAAAAAGGTTTTACCACCATGCTGTTCTAAGAACTTTTTGATTCGCCCTCGTATAAATAAAAATAAAAAAGCCGTATTCACTAACCTATGACTATAGAATGTTCTAACTCGCCAAACACAAATCACCAAACCATCACCTTTTTGGAATACCACACCTTCCCACCGAAATCCCAAAAATTTGTCAACGTACCGAAAATGCGAACAAGTTCGTTCCGCTTCGTTTTAACACCTCGGATGGTCACTCGTATATCACGCCATATCTTGTGACCGCTGTCGACTTGATGCATGGCGACTTTGCGGCGGTTGATTAACAAAATTAATTTGTCACTGGAGGGTTGAATTAATTTTAATGTTTTAATCGAATGGGTGGCATAGTTTTTTAGTGAGTTTTTTGACGGTGTTTTGTTTCTTTTCCATTCGGTCATTTAGGTAAATAATGTTGCAATGTTGAGAACTCTGAATAGATACGATTAACAGTAATATGTTTAAACTTTTTTTATTTTTTTTTTATTTATTTATGTAACACAATAGTACAATAAACTTTTTAAATATCTGCCAAACTGCACAGCAGTTTGTTGGCAGAAAAACATAGTGCCCTCCACCATTGTACATATTACTATTGAGTAGTATCGCATTTTATTTAACTTACAAACTACAAAAAGTACACTGTAAATAAACAACAATATTGCTACTCGATAAAAAAGGAAAAGCCAGATTGTAATCAGCAATCAAGAACATTTCAAACAGTGTTAAGTTTAAACTAATTTTATTACTTAATTTTTCACCAACAACTAATATAATATCGATTCAGAATTTAATCTATACCTATAAGATTCCCACCGGTTTGCCCACTTAGGACGGATGATGAATCGAAATCTACCTCGGCATGTCCTGCGTTTTTGTTTGCCATTGCTGGATACATCCGTTCAGACATTCTGATCGAATCTATCCAGCAATGCCTTCTTTAGCCTCTTCTTATAAACATTTTTTGACACATCGTGGCAAGATCTAATTGATTTATTTATATTTGCAACTAAAATCGTAACTTTTATTTATTTTTATAACAGAAATTAAGCATGTCAAATGCCATAAAATTACACTTTTTTCGGCATGACTGCATTCCATTTTCAATTTGGTATTTGATGACAGCTTAAATCAGCTACTCTTCATAAAATGTCAGAAACGATTTGTTAGTAAATGATGTTTAAATGAAGATACTGGCTTATGACGTCATAAAAATCAGTAGATACTCAAAACACGTCTTCTTTTTAGTGTTTGTCCAATTAAAAATAGTAAAATGTCCATAACTTAGTGGTAGTTTATTTGGTTCCGCGTATTTGTGAAAAAGCTAAAAAAATACTTAACTGATTATTACAGTAGGTATAACATGAAAAACAAAACCTAACTACCGGACCAATTTCTTATGAAATGATGTTAGGAACTATGTCTTACATTTCTTTCCAGCGAATCTCCATTCATCAAAGCAAACGTTATTTCCCAGATAAAATGAAATCGTTACTTTTAAAGTCTTAATCCAGTGAATCAAAACTTTCTATGTGTGGGTGTGATGTATTGAAACGGAATAGTAAACGTAGACGAGTCTATTAAATGTGATTAATTTCAAACATTGACTCAACATACGATAAAACTGTTCGATTGTACTAGATAAGCAAAGAGCCAACGCCTATTTTCTTAGTACTTTTTCTATATAACCCTTAGCATGCTAACTTGGTATGTGCGTGTGTGAATGTAGGACATACAGACATGTAGTTAAATATCTATATTTTTAGGTATATTTGTATGATTTCAAATAAAAGTAAGAATATAAACCAAGCTTAGTACGACTCTGGGAAATCACACAAATATGATTACTTCTTTACGCTCAAACGACTGGACCAATTTCGATAAAATTTGGTATGGTGGTAGCTGACACCTTGGACTAACCGAAAAGTAATAGTGTTCCCGTGGATGAGCGGGTAACACTGCGGGCATAGCTAGTAGGCTCATAAATATGAAACGGTCGGTGCCATGAATATACCTCACAATCACAAAAATAAATTACCTACTATAATAAATACTACCTGAAAAAAGTTAAAAAGAAAAAACAAATATCTACTTACCTTCATTCCTCTGCGTAATCAATAATCATATTTCCTTGCGTGTGAACTTCAATTTCATTGACGTTTAACACAACATCTTTTTACGACTAAAAATACATATTTTGCGTCTCTTGAATTTTTGAGATCACTTATTTTTAATTATAAATATAAACAAAAATGTCTATTGATATACATATAGACGAAAAGAAATTTAACGCTATATCAAAAATAAAATGTTCTCAAAAGTATGTCATAAAAAATGTACAGCTCTTGTAACATCAGAATCTGATACAAGAACAAACAGGTAGTATACCCGTGCGTCACCGGAGTTTTGGGCCAAAATGTTCATTATTCTTTTTTTAGTGAATCAACAAAAAACGGGACGTGACGTGTACATATTGATGACACGCTTTTGCAATTTGGCCTTGTCGGCCTAACTTTACACGCCTTTGACGGATTTCGTGTATTATATTTCTCATTATAACAATTAAAAATGTGTGTTTTGTGAACAAAATATTACAGCTATTTTATGGAACTGACATGAGGAAATTTTACAATACCTATGACAACGATTGCTACATCTTTTACAAGGATAGCTAATATTGTTTAGCCTAAGAACGTTACAAAACGTATTTCGTTCGTTCGTACAAAACTATGTTTTGTTAGTTTTTAGGGTTCCGTACCCAAAGGGTAAAAACGGGACCCTATTACTGAGACTTCGCTGTCCGTCCGTCCGTCCGTCCGTCCGTCCGTCTGTCACCAGGCTGTATCTCCACAACGGTGATAGCTAGACAGTTGAAATTTTCACAGATGATGTATTTCTATTGCCGCTATAACAACAAATACTAAAAATAAAATAAAATAAATATTTAAGGGGGGCTCCCATACAACAAACTTGTTATAGATTATATATTATGTATAGGTACGGAACCCTTCATGCGCGAGTCGGGCTCGCACTTGCCCAATTTTTATTATTTTAAAAGAATAGATTTTTCAGTCCGGCACCGGAATTTGACAAACATGATACATGAACCAATATAATTAGAATTGTAAGATAACAATGTAATTACATCCAACACATCACTTTCCTATATATAATAAATGGAAATCTTGATAAATAGAAAATCGATTATCATTATGATTTTCTGCAGTGATAAACAAATCAAAAGGATTTACGTATCACGAAGTGCAAAACTATACTGTATAACCTACACTGAAAAAAAATGTTACCAATAGCCCAAATGCTAGCTGCTATTTACATAAATCGGAGGACTGACAAACTGAGGGCTAGAAACCAATATAAATTATATAAAATTAGCATAATTTTGGTTACTATAGTAAGCACAATTTTGCTATTTCTCAAGTAGTCGAGCTACAGCTATTTATTTTGTTCAGTGCAGACGACACAAATTGCTCAAAAAGAGAAAACCTCACAATTTGCTCCGCATAATGTATTATTCAGATGTATCCTAAGGCACTCTCAACGTGTAATCATCCCGCCTATCTAACCAGATGAGCGATCGCTTATTGTGCGACGGCTACCGGTCTTACCTGCTCCATTACACTCACAAAAAGCCTTAAACACCGACAAAAAACAACCAGAAACCTACTTTATCTCTTTGGCTAAAAGCTTCTTTAGCCGTGTCACAAAATAAGTCGTTCAGATGGAATTTCTGAGATAGATTCTTGAGAAGCGCTACCAGAGTTACGCGTTCTCAAACGTGACAACACAATTCAACTCAATTCAAAGCAGTTAAGGTAGCTATTTGATGGCATATACCCTCTATTGTGTTAAGGTAATGTGATTGTGGCCATTTAGAATGACAAAGAAAGCTTTTAAGATCAATGTTCATGGTTCGTAGAATCTTTTTTGCAGGTGACAGTGATATGGATTATTAAAAGGAATAAAGGGACAAGTAAAGCTATACTTTATCTCGTGATGGTTTTATATCTTTATCATTGTTCTTGAAATATGCACGTAGCGGGCAATGCATCAGATACTTACTCGAATCTACATAGTACGTGCATTATAGAACTTTCTTGTGTAGGTGCATGTTTTGATACTTGATTACTTAATGCTAAGTTTCAATATTATTCTATGTAATTCGATAGATATATGTTAATGAACTGACTTACTTTTTATGTATGTAGGTATTTATTATATACATTTTTATACAGGAAACGGAAATTCGGATCGATATTTACCTAAAGTTGCCAAAATCCTATTGCTATCTCACTCAGACCTCAATCAAAGCCGCCTATACCTACAACTGAAAGACAAAGCCACCGCCAAAGTTTAGGTAAATATCTATCCGAATTTCCGAACCCTGTTTATATACTACAGAGTGAGTACGTTACCAACAAGCGTACGTCACGCGATGATACGACTGACGGTTAGCGGATACGGTAGCCTATAGACGCTTGCAACTCCAGAGGAATCGCACGCTTTCGCCGACTCTGTAAAAATGTACCTATACACTCCTAATACATTTAAAAATCTTCATACTGTAGTCCACCGGGAAAACTTCGGCAGGTATAATAATCCTAACTTCCTAACACAATTTACGCAAAACTTATACTTACTTTAACAAAAACCTTAATTGTGATTGTGACTGCTATGAACCATCTACTAAGTACTTACCAACAATGTCGCCGGCCTGATAAGTAATAGTAAAGGCAATAATACAAAAGTCATAATTACTATAATCAGTGTTCTTACATGACGTAGGTAGGTCCTATAATAAATAACATGCGCATCGCAAAGTCGCCGTTTAATAAACATTTATAATATTCAAAGGTTAGCCGAATGACTGTGACAGAAGTATAAAATCAAAATGACATACAGTTTAACTGCACGCAACAACATTCGATTTTTAAAACTATAAATGTAATAACTTGGAAATGTATTATATTCGAATTTGAACTCAAAAATCGTTTAAATTACGCCTACAATAGTATTTGATAGTTTTATGTTTCGATGCTCTATCGTTTCCATGGAGCGAATTTTTTTATATCACCAAACTGACGCTCATCAAAGTAGGTATATTTGCATACGACGTTTAATTTTATTACTCTGCAAATTAAACGCTTCTCGCAAAAAACTAAACAACTACCAAAACATGTCAGGCGAGCTACACGGATTGATTTAATAACCTGAACGAAGCCGATCGTTCGATCCCCAAATGCTTGATTTGCTGCGGAATTATTATAATCTGTCGCCCAAAACAATGGGGGGCGGCGCGGCGTGCGCGAGCGCCGAAGGGTACGTCCATTCATTACGGGCGGGGTGCTCTATGCAGGCCGCCACACAAATTTACATATGAGCCGGCTCGGTGAACATAACATCAGTTCTGATTCTGACCTATAAGTTTCTCTGGCTGGTTCAAGAGGAATTGTATCGATAATTATTATTTAAAACGACTGTGTCACTGCTGTAGAATCTCCAATAATCATAATTTCGGTTGCACCCGGGAATTTGCCCAAGTAAATACTTATTTAGATTCATGAACTTTAAAAAATTCAAATAGTCAAGGAAAAAAATATATGTACAATGTTCAAGTATTAAAGTTTTGTTCTCCTAGTTGAGATTTGAGCGTTGCTACGCCATACACGACCATAGTGCATATTATACTAGTATTCTAAGTTACTCATTTGGAGGAAGCTTATATATATATAGATGATCTGAGTCAAAAACAACCAACTCAATGAAAAACCACACAAATAAAATTTTTAGAGACAAACAAATCTTGGATCTACTAGTAAAGTTGTTGATTTGATAACTAATTGAATAACCTTAAGTATACGGTGCCATAATTAATCTTTATTTTTATAAACATATTTGCATAATTGTTATGATAATCCCTTGTATGAAACAGCGGAAATCGCTGGCTATGCTTCGCGAGCGTTCCTCACTATATGCCGGTACACAATGACAGTACCGTCTCCGGACGGAATAATGATGAGTACCATGTAATGTTTTCCGTGAGTCAATCAAACAAAACTTATGGACAGTCATTAATTTAAGTGAAATTACTTTTGTCTCAAACTGAGCCTTACATTATACTAAGCGAACGTTATATAATAGTTTTTTTGGGGTCCCTTGTTTCGTAGAAACTTATTTCGTCGAAGTTTTCATTAAGCCGAAAAATCATTTCGCAGTATTTTTACTCCTCTGTAGTCATACATTTTTCATAATTCTTGCAAATATCATCCTATTGATTAGGTAGGTTAGGTTTGTTTTATAACAATCTCAAATAGTTTACGGTTGCAATGAAAAATGCTTTCTACGAAAAAAAATTCGGCGAATTAAAACATTCGACGAAAAATAATTCTAGGAGTCAATATAGACCCAGTTTTTTTTCGAGATCGCTCCTAAAAGTCTACAAAGAGAAAGAAATCACGATTTTGCTCCGTGTGTCAATGCACACTTTTAATGTAACACAGAGGTGAAAAATTATTCAGGGATGTGTCGACTCTGTTTTGCATCTAACTTTATGAGTTACATCTTTATCATTATTATAAATTATCATAAAAGTCTTCTAATAAAGAAAATAAAATAAAAATAACAAAATGGGACTCAATCGTGTTCTAAAAGTGTTTATTTAATAACCTCGACGTCTCGAACATGATGTTACGTTCAAGGTCTCGGAAGGACGCCTCAGTCCCTTCGATAGACAGCTAAGTTCTAGGATAAACTTATATAACATCAACAAACCTTTACCCACCTTTTCCCGCTGCAGTCGGCTAAGCCAACGGAACAAATATGGCGTCACTTACTTCCTGTTCGGCGCTTCAAAGAGCTTACTGCCCACCAATATTATTTAGGCGCCGGAACAAATACTTGTAAAACGACGGTCTTGCGCCGCTTCCAAACAGTCATAATGATCTGCAAATAAACTGGGACATTTCATCTATGAGGGCACGTCATTTTCGAAAATAAAAGACTTATTTACTTACCTGTAACATACTGTACCTATTACTGTCTTACTTTACCTATCTAACATAGTGAGCTTAAAATGACATTACACGTTACAGTTTGGCGAGTAAGAATAATATTGCAAATTGTAATTTCATAAGATAAATAATAAAAAAAAGTAATTTACTTAAAAAATACCTACTTAGGTACTACCAATTTTTTCAGAAATTAACTTTCGAGAGAATCTAAATGGTCTCTTTTTGCCGACACAATATTCCATCGAATAGAGTCTCGATTGATCTGTAACTTTACTTATTTCTTTATTTAAATTTTATTTCACATTAAAAAAAGTACTACTAGTATCTACACTAGTAGTACAGAATTATATCTGACTTACTGCCCTGAGGCCAATGAGGCATTATCAACCAGTCGTTTTTTCTCTGAACCTGAAATTTTTGTAGTTGTGGTTTAATAATCTCGAAATAACCTAAAGTAAGAAAACCGGCCAAGAGCATGTCGGGCCATGATCAGTGTAGGGTTCCGTAGTTGCTCGTCCTTCACAATAAACTGCTGTTTTAAGCCCGAGGTTTACGTTAAGAAAGATTTTAAGCTCTATAAAAAGGTCGTAAATGCCCTAGACACTGTAATCACTTATTACCTTCGCGAAGTAAACTTACGACCTTTTAAAGAAAAAATATGAAATTTGGCGATCTCAAAAACGGCTTGACCGATTTTGTTCAATATAGTTTTCATTGAAAGTACTTATAAGGCCTCATTAACATGATATTTTCCGATTTTTTTTGACCCGTGGTTGAAATGTTAGAGGGGGGGGGAAACACAATATTTTTTGTTTTTGGAGCGAGTATTTACAAAACTGCTAACTTTATCAAAAAATAATGTTAGAAGACCCCTATTATTTTTACAAGACCTATTCAACGACACCCCACACAATAAACAAAAATTTTTTTTATTTTATTTTACCGTTTTGTCGGCGTTATACATACACATACTCATACCAAATTTCAGCTTTCTAGTACTAATGATCACGGAGCTAAGCCGCGGACGGACGGACGGACGGACGGACGGACGGACAGACGGACACGGCGAAACTATAAGGGTTGATGATTTCAAAGATATCAGCTCCTCGCGATCTATACAAGTTCCTTGGTCCATAAAGTAAGGGGCTTAGTAAAAAAACTTAATTGCGCAACATCGTGAAATATGTTTCAGCCTAGTCATATAAAATGTCGGATGACTTCACAAGGATTTCCTGCAACGATATCCCAATTGATCAGACAGAAAAAAAAGGTATAAAACAATGGTTAAGATTATGTTAGACTAAGAAGCTGACATCATCATCTAAATATTTCTACTACAGAAAATATTTCTACAAGTACCTAATACAAAAGGGTGCCGGCAACTTTGTGCGCGCGGGGAAAGAAATTTCATGGTCCTCTGTTTTGCTTTGTTTTGTAGCCAAGTAAACAGTATTCTATAACCGTGTTTATGTCCAGTTATCACTATCCATAAAACGACCGAAATCAGTCCTACCATTATAACGTAATGTAGCTGACACATAGACATATACTATATATATATATATATATATATAGAAGCATAAAAAAAATATGTAGCGTATCCATATTACTTCACACATACAATAACTTTTTGAACTATGGCCCAGATCAAAAAGTACTAAGTAAGTACTTTGCTGGCTTGATATTTTTACGAATGCGATTCCTGAACGATAAACAATAATACGCTTGTTACATAGATGAACCAACAGGAAAAGCCCCTTTTTTTATATAAATTAAGCTATACAAAAACAACAACTTTAACAAGAAATCGTACACTTCGTCAACACGTTATAGGTAAACAGACGAAGCTACATATAAAAGCAATGCGAACGCATCTCTTTAATGGGATCCTGCAAATGAAATAGCATTAGACATTTAACGTACAAGGCTATATATTTAAAGGCCCGGGCTCATGGGCCGATTGTGACCTTATGTTGTCTGTCGCCACAGCCGCTACGGGTTAGCGAGATTGCGCCCGCGACGCGTCGTCTTCGCGGGGATAGTGTCGATAAATTTATCGATAGAATAGACAATATGTATGTATATTATTTTATGTTAGCCTCTATCGTTATACATACATCAAAATAATATTCAGCGCCAAAAACTAAAATAAAACTAATAACATATTTTAATTCAAACAGATTCAGGCGCTTTAAACGCCCGCCATTATGGCGCGTCAAATCATCTGACCAATTACGTTGCGTTTCAGCTGCTTTGATTTTTGAAGTGAAAACTTCTTTAGCGGCGCTTGGCAATTTTTAGATGGGTGAAAAATGGTAAACTCGCGACAGATCCGCGTGACAGATAACAGTCAGTCGGTAACCTAGCAACCGTGTCTGTTTCAAAGAAAGGGGGCCTTCGAACAACAAAATGTTGTAAGTGACAGATGGTGAAGCGTAATCATAAACATACATTAGTAAGAAATAGAGATTAATATAGGAAACAAGTGTCAGTGAGATATAATAAAATCGGAGTTTTCACTTCTGCCGGCACTCCCGGAGTGCATAACGTCCTATTTTTTTTTTCATTATTTTTTCTTTCTCTTTCATTTTTTTGCACTTTTCAATGATTATTTTTTTATTGAAAGGGAAATAAACATTAAGATATATTGATAGATAGATAACAATTGAGATATACAACGTGGGCCCTGCAACATAAGCAAAAAATTAAAACATTGATTTTACTCGTTAAACTGAACAACATTTGTTCAGCAACTTTAAAAAAAAAACATTTTTCAAAATTTTATTATTTCAAACAAAGTAAATAGTATTTTCAATGTATGTCGTCCAACGTTGACATTCCCTGAGCATTGACATAGCTGTCACTCTACTAATATCGGACATTTCGCAATACATTGCTTCTTTGTCTAAACTTTATTTTACAAAATGTCATTTAATACACGTTATTTTCAGAAGTTGCTTAACAAATGTTGTTTAGTTTCAAGGGACGAATCTATGTTTTAATTTATTGCTCCTGTTACAGGGCCCACCCTTTATATGTTGCTAAACTAAAATAGTAAAAAAAAAACATTACATAACCTTATCGGTTTCAATCGCATATTCCTTATTACTTGAATATTGATTATTGATACAAAGTTTAATTACGAAGCACCATTTCTAAGCCCGCTCTACACTCGCGGCGCGAAGTCGCTCCGTGAATTCACGGCGTGAATTTTACGCAGCAGTTCACGCACAACTGTGTCCCTCCACACTCGCGAAGCTTCGTAGGCGTACCCTTTGTCGCGGGCCAAAAACCGACACTGATCGGGGAATGGCGCGAAGCGCGAACACGAAGGCGTGAACAACATCTACACACGCGGTTCGCGGCTTTCGCGGGCGTTCGCGCCGCGAGTGTAGAGCGGGCTTTAGCAATTCACTTCAATGTACATTATTGGCACTCGATCCCACGCGCTAAGTAGGTATAATCAGCTGTTCTTGCTTATTTGTCACCTGCGACTCTTTGTCGGACGACAAATGTTCTCTGCCACCTTTCAATCCACACTGAGCAAGAGATGGAAATACTATATCGCCAAACAACTAAATACAACTTCAATATACCTGTAAGTTTCACCTACTTCCTACAAGTTCAATTTCACTGTCACACTCCAGTACCAGAATACATATACACCATAGTTATTTTACATGGAGCGGTTAATGTCCCTGTGTGTGTTCCATGACATGGGTAGGAACAGCATCCGTCGGTGAACCTTTTATATTTCATTAAATCGAAAGGCCTTCACATCGCCCCGAGCAGAACTCCTGTAAGCAAATGTGACATACTTACAAGTTAATAGTAATATGGAAGAGCAAAAAAGTTCGAAGATAAACGCTACCGTGAGCCTTTGGAGGGCTTTCATACAGATCTTCAAATAATATCTGATGGAACCACAAAAAACCTTAAGTTTAGGGCAATACAGTTAAAGTATGAAGACTGTCTGATTATTTTATATGAATTATGTTTTATTTTCCATGCAATTCATAAGTGCAACATATCAATGTGTACAAAGTTGAAGCTTTTAAATTTGAACTTAAATTAATTATCATTACCACATATAAATACTGGTTAAAGTACAATACTGGCACAGGGACAGTGACAAACTATCTTAATTATGCTTGCAATAGCGAAGTGGTTTTTCAATTAGGTAGGTATGCCAGTTCAACGTAATTTATCCTCTTACAGTTTCTAGTTCTACGTCTTCAACATTATAAACTAATGCAAATACGAACAGAAGATGATACATTTTAAATATTAAGAATATCGACAGCATTCAGCTTTTCCCATCCCTATCAGGCCGCCGCCCACGCAGGTCGGTCGGCGCTCGCACCGCCCCGCGCTCGTGACATAACATCACGGGATCGTTCAATATCTTTCGCAAGCCTCCCATCCTCAACCTTCGGACTCAAACCAATTTAAAAACAAAAAAACCACCAATCATAAAAATCTACACCGAAATCCGCCCACGTATTTTATTGTCGTTTCATTCAAGCCAATTAAACGTCTATGAATTGACAACGGGACTAGTCACAACACTGTAACATAATATCGGAATCATTAAGGCAACGCGGAAATGTGTGGGTGCGAAATCACCGTAACTAAACTATAATTTGAGATTTGTCCGATCCGTTAGCTGACTCTCCATAGCCGCGACCACTTACAGCATAATTGTTGAGATCGGCGATTAGTAAATACAGGCTTTAATTGTTAACACGTGCGTCTAATTTTGTAGATACACTGTCATTTATGATGACCGATGACGTGGGTGCTCCGACTTTCTATTTGTCTAAATACGTAAGTTTTGTTTGGCCGTACCTAAACAAACACGAGCGATTTACTTTTGGGACTTGAATGGTGTTAATCCGCTTAGTGGAGAGATATTGTAATTGTGAGTTGTGTTTTTCGTACCAGTGTTTGCAAAAGTGATTGAAGCACAGGAAAAGAAAAGAATTACAAATATTGAACATGAAATAGCGTTACAGATAGATCTGAGCAGTAGTTTGCAGGTAGACACTAAGGCGACTGCCAACTGTGGGATTATGTATAACATTCCTGTGGTCAAAGAAGTCTGCTAAAGAACCATACATACCTTAGTCTGCTAAAGAACCTCAAAAAGTTGACGCATAAACGACTTCATGTACCTACTTAGTCACAATCACTAGTCATAGGTATGAAAATTATAAAAAGAAAAACCTTAAATGTTTAGGGCACGACTATCTTAAGAGATAGATATTGTATTTAATTTAATTTATACACCGTTACTAAGTAGGTACTTCAATGAAGGTTTCAAGAATAATCTCAACAGTAAGTACGATAGATATACTTTTTAAGCGGAAAATAGTTTCTTTATGCCTTTTTCTACTTCCGCAAAGGAAGGAAGTCATACGCCTTTTTCTAACACATAAATACCAATAAAAATATAATTTAGATGTTTCCCAGTGAGAGATTACAGTTGTGTACAATCCCTTTTTCATCTAAAATTATAAATGCTAATCTTTAGTTGCGGATCGATGTACATTTAAACATAGAAATAGAGCTTCTACCAGATTCAAATGTTATACTAAAAATGCACAATTTCCAAAAGGTAAGTAAATTACGAACAAATAATGCCATGAAAGTTTCAGTTCAGGACGCCTGGCCAAAGAGGCACGCGTCCGCCGCTCCCCGCCCTCCTCTCGAACCCGCCATTTATTGAATGGAAATAACCTCTCCGGTTACACTATGATCCCTGCCCAACTATAGGGTTGATTACCACTATGGATCAACAATTCAATATTTCCAATGTCAACCATGCCGCGAGAAGTCATTGTATGAGGGCGGCAGAAGCCGGTCCATGTGGGTAACTCTTCAGTAACGTTTTTCGGCTGATGAAATGAAATGCACAATCATTTCACAAAGTTGCGTTCCATCCACGGTGGATACTTCTATTTATGCATAAGTGGTCTACAGGAGCAAAGAATATGATGCATAGCAGTCTCCTCTATCTCTTGGCAAAACCTGCACGTTGCGTCCTGTTTCATTCCCAATAGGAACAGGTGTTTGTTTAGTTTACAGTGACTTGTCAGAATTCTAGTCACCGGACAAGTTTTTGATCTTTTGTGTTGTAATAACTCTTTAGATACCTTGTCCCACTCACTTATGGAACTTGGAGTTTTCTTAACACATTAGCACCATCAAGAAAGCCACTAAATACAGTCATCAGCTCACAAGCTCTGGTGGATATACTTATCAAGAAAGGTCTAAGCCGTACGAAATCTATAAGCGGCGCTGAGGAGGCGTATAGGAAGACACTTCTGCAGTTCTGAAGAAAACTAGGTTGGGTACTTAAAATAGGCTGGCAGTTATTGTTAACTTTCCCATTATCTTATGAGTAGCTTATATTTTTTGCTGCTATTGACACCCCTTGTATATTTGTTAGTACTTTTTTTGTGGAATCTATACTCAGCAGACAACCCTGGTTAAATATCTTCATTGAATGAGACCTGAAGGCTCTTTAATTATCAACACAATGTACCTACCCTAACACCCTATGTTAGGTCATACGTAGGTATCAAATATGTCTTAGGTATGAGAAGGCAACCACCTACTTTCAACACATTTAAGATTTCGTTGGATATTTTCAGTGGACAACCCTGGCCGGTTGAATGAAGCCTGAACGCCCTGCCATGTTCTACACCATGTACGCTAACGCTACGTGTCAAACATTCAGACGCACCGACGATATTTATGGCCAAGGTTTATTTATTGATAGCTTGAATTTCCTTCTGAGTGCACGAGATTTTTTCGGCGATCTACGTAGTGTAAACAGGTATAGGTAACATTTTCACAATCCTGTATAAGTATTTTCATATTTTTTCGCAGTATTACTAAAATCTGGAATCTTCATGTGTAAGGACAGAAATTAGTTTCTATCAGCTTTCTATTCAACAGCAGTCTCCTCTTGGGAAATGGCGGTGAATTCAAAATCTGCCTTGCAAAAGTGCCCTTCCGCCCTACTTACTATTTAAATTATTCCACTTAATTTCAATCAGTTGCTTTTCACACTGATACGAGTACACTTGTTGTCTTTATCGGACATCTAAGTTATTGATTTTAGGTCCGGGACTATATAGCACCATATGACGCATCGCGGGACCGACGCATCAGGGATACTGACAATCTGGTCAACACAGCAAGAACTAAATGGACGTAATAGCCATTCTAGACGTGCGAGTAGAGTAATGTGTTTTGATTTTGAACCTTTATACTTTTGAAGATGTTCTACATATATTGATGGAGTGTGTTCGGAACGATTCGGTGAGAACCAAATATTTTAATTATTATTTCTGTGAAGTTGGCCTTGTGAACAGCATTTTGGCTTCGCCTATGTCGGATGAAGCTGAAATGCTGTATAATCTAGCCGATTTAGCGTTTGTTGTTCCTAAGTAGTGATTTATTTGTTTTCCTTTTTGTATATTGTTTGGAAAGTGATTTTACAGGGTGATGTGGTCGCTTAGAGACAAAGCCCTTTGAATAAATTAAAAAAAAAAAAACATTTATACTGGCTGTGCTGTGCCTAAAGAAGGTTCTGGAAGTACCTACATTTGCGCAGCGACCGCAGCTACACACGTTTGCGCTCGTTCCGTCACAGGGTTTGACCAGATCACTCATGTTCCGTGAAGTTAGTACTCGTCAGAGTCCACATGATAAATGACTAGGTTACATGATTATTTTATTTTATTATATTTATTTGGGGCATCAATACAATTCGTAGCAATTAACAACAAAAGCCAAGACTATACCTACCCACTACGCGAGAAATATCCAATTAGCCAAAAATAACTCATTCTTGACGTACGAGTAAACTGTTATACACACTGGGCTGGAGCCAGTGTATATAAAGGTTCAAAACACAATATGTACACAATAGGTACAGCTAAAGAAGGATCTGGAAGTACATTTGCGCAGCGACCGCAACTATACACACGCATGCGCTCGTTCCGTCACAGGGTTTACCGCATCACTCATGTTCCGTGAAGTTAGTACTCGTTGGAGTACACATGATAAATGACTAGGTTAGGTACATGACTATACCCACTACGCGAAAAATATCCGGCGAATTAAAGTTGAATGCAAAACTTAAGTGTAATGGGCAGGACACATTGCTCGTAGATGTGCTAGAACAACGAGGTTGTTTTGATTGAGTGACTTGAGTGTGTGGAAATGTCCATGTCCTTTAGAGTAAGACTAAAAAACCGGCCAAGTGCGAGTCGGACTTGCGCACCAATGATTCCGTACAAACACCCCATCTTTACTGGTTTGGTTAAGTTTGCACCTGGTATGTATGGTGCCGCATATAAAGGAGGTGCAAAGTTTACGCAATCAATCACGTTTGTTGGAAGCCCCTCTTAGTTATTTATTTTATTCTTCTTTTAGTATTTTTTGTTATAGCGCCAACAGATACATCATCTGTGAAAATTTCAACTACAGTCCAGCTATCACTTACTTGCAGTCAAAACCTATAGAATCTTTTAGACAAGACACGTTAAGAGAATGGGTGAGGATCCTGCCGCAAAAACTGCGTATGCACCAGCTTACGTGGGACGACCGAGTGGTCGCATACCCTTTGGGCGGCATAGGTATCGCTGGAGTGACGAAGTCCAGAAGGATCTCAAGGACCTTGACGTCCGTGACTGGCGAGAGCTGATCAGGATCGCGAAGTGTAGTGTGGAGGAATAGTTAGTTAGTGAATATGTGACATTTTCTCTGTAATTTCTCGTAAGACAAAAAGATTTAACACACTTTAGTAGCTCGATGCAAATACGTCCTAGTTGGTTTCGCAAGACTGATTTACAATCTATACAATTTCTCCACACATCAAACGGTTATAGCCATACCCCGGGGATTTCGGTGCGCGAATGATTTACCGCCTACTGCCGGCCTAGTGTCTAGTGCATCTAAAACCCCGGGGTAAGGTTAAAGCATTCTACTACGTGCCAATGCCAATTTAAGTGCTGCAGTGATGTACAGTACCTACCAACTCAGAGTTAAAAATTCACGAACATACTTACAGTAAATCGGGGTTACTTTAGGAAAATTCGGGACTACTTTGATAGATTTAAAATGGTTGTAAGAACGCAAATATTCATAGCTGGATTGAGCAAATTAAGTAAAAGATTAGGTCTGTGATGCCAAAGATGATCAAAAAAATGAGAACATGTCGTAAAAACTCTATTCCAAAGTGTAGCCTCTGCATTTTAAAGTCACTCCGTTTTACGGTACCAAAATTAGAACATAACTATAACGTAACTATAACGTAACCTATATTATAAATATTTTCACAAAATCTGGCTTCAAAAGCCTACACTTTACTTTACCTTACAAACCAATAAAACGCTCCGTATTCAATCGTAGCTATCATTTCCCATTCATAAAGCGGCCATTGATTTAAAGAAACCACAAGCCGATGAATGAAAGATTTTAGCGTTAATTATCATATTAGGTTGAATGAATTTTGTGTATCATATTAACTTATGAATGAACCATTTCCTGAACGGCGGCGAGCTGTCCAAACGTATTTAATGATCACATCACACGCGAATCGTTCTCCAAATAAAATCGGTTCATTAAAGCTCCCATTCACGATCCGTCCAACTGGTAAATTGAAGGCAACTATTCTTAAAGTGAGATTATTCGTTGTTCTGAAATTTGGGTTTTAAAGTTATTTGGAATAAATTTAGTATTGAAGAGTCCCGAAAGTAATTATTTTTAAACTATCCGTACTAAAATTTCCCGGTACTACAACGGCAAACGCAACCTGAAATAATGCAGAGCAACGGATACTCATAATTTTGGGTCAATCTGTAGATAAACAGTTAACGTTTACCGTAAACGTGTAAATAAAAATATAGAAAGTAATTGTCACATGACAAGAACTTGCATGAGCAGTGGTCAGTTCAGACTAGGCGCTGCATTGTTCTATACGATTTCGAATTCTGGAACGTATTACTCCAAAATTCAAAAAATCCGACTAATAGAGATAGATAGGTAATATTTTACAGCCTAATACTCTATAACAAGTTCTTACTTCTAAGTTCCGTAAAGTCAGCTTAGTTTGGGCTCTCGAGGCTAACTTTGACTCAAATTAAAAAAACTTCGCATCGGAACCCTCGTAGTAGCCTGCCAAAAAGTAACCCGAATAGCCAAAAAAAAATAAAACGGCCTAAAAAATCACGTTTCTTGTATGGGACACATACATATTTATTTAATTCTGTTTTTAGTATTTGTTGATGCAGCATTAACAGAAATATAGCATCTGTGAAAATTTCAAACTGTCTAGCTATCACAGTTTATGAGATACAATTCTGGTGACGGACAGCAGAGTCTTAGTAATAGGGTCCCGTTTTTTACCCTTTGGGTACAGAACCCTAAAAAGTTACCCGATGTGTAGTCAAAGTAACCCGGCGAGTAGCCTACACTCCGGATTTTAATTAGGCGAACTAACTTGACAGCTCAAAGTGTTGTCAGGAATAAAAAAAAAAAAATAGTGATTGGTTTATGTCGATACAAATATGTCGATATAACCTTAACAATACACCCAGACACTTAATTATGTTGTAATAAGGTTTATATTCGTTTAAAAATGTACAGTTATCTGTGTATTCGATAGTACTATGGAACTGTCAAGAAAACAAAGAGGCGGACAGCGTTCTTAGCGATGTCCTAAAATAAAGTTCGTTCGATGTAAGTATTTTAATAGCAACCGTTTTTTTTATTATTGATTCGTGTAATAAAATTATTAGTTAGATTTCAAACACAATAATTCAAAATTTATGAAATACTTAATGTCTACTTTTTTTTAATGCTGTTTAACTAACATGTCGGGCCACGCTCAGTGTAGGGTCCCGTAGTTGCCCGTCCTTCACAATAGACCAAAATTACGAGAAAGATTTCAAGCCCTATAAAAAGGTCGTACACGCCAAGAAACAGTAATGACTTATTATCTTTTGGAAGTTATCTATTATACGGGACAGATTGAGCGAAATGTTTTAATATAGTTTGGCACTTAACCAATTGGGTAACCGTTCGAAGTGTAGGGACACCGCGCGGCACTTACGACATTTTAAAGAAAATTATGAAATTTTGCAATAACTCAAAAACGGCTCGACCGATTTTATTCAATATAGTTTTCATTGAAAGTACTAGTATTCGAGGCTAAGACCCATTCGATTCAATAAGTTATGCTCAGAAATGGCTCGGCCCTCCGTCGAGCTAAGATTACTAAATTTTGTTTGTCAGATATTATCCGAAGTTGACCGAATATTCAAAATCCGATTTCATATTCTGAGTCGGAGGACCCAAAAGCCCCCCAATACCGAGTTTCAGCCCCCTCGGACCAATTTGAAATTTTCGAAAAAAAAAAGTCGCCATTTTGATTTTTTTTTTCCACGACTGTACTCGGGTGGGGGTCCCCTATGATATTTGTTTGAGCATCCCCCTAACCATCTCTAGCCGTTTACGAGATACGGGACTCTTAAAAAAAAATCTCCATACAAATCTTGTTTTTTTCGATATTTTCCGACTTTGACCGAATTTTCGGACACCGATTTCAAATTCATATTTGTGAGCCCCCCCGATACCGAGTTCCAGCTTCCTAGCACCAATTTGAAATCTTGGAAAAAAAAGCCATTCGTCATTTTGAATTTAATTTGGTTCGATTTGTATCAACCTGTATGTAATCATTTTGTGACGCACACATAAATATTATCATTCACTCATTCATTCCATTCGTGCCAGCTTTAGTGAATCAACCTATAGGAACTGGTTTTTTTTATTATCGATATTAACAACACTAGCGAAACTGTGGCAACATTTGTGTGCAATGAACTGTCAAGTTAGTTCGCCTAATTAAAATCCGGAGTGTAAGTGTCTATTTGGCCCGATATCGTACCGTGAATGGGATGCCTAAACAGGACCATTGATTTCTAAGTAAAAACAATCGATCCGTGGCAGAGACCACAGCGATTAATATAATTATTTGAATCGAGAATCAATAAAGGAAATTGCTGGAACATTATGGTTTCTAACAACTTTGATGTTTTTTTGTTAATTAAACTTTTGTTATTTTTTCAACGCCTTTGATTGGTGCGTTTGAGGTGACCGAACTATTGCGGTCAATAAGCGTCGCTAGTTAATTTGATACACACTTTTTAAAAGGCGTTAAAAAAGGCAGGTTTTATATTTCCACCCTGTATATGGTATGCTTATTTAGCCTAAACCTTTTACCTGAAAACGCTTACGGAAACGTAGGGTTGCAGCTTCGAGTCCTGCTTACATTGCAGTGGATCACATCACATTTTTCTTTCATAATTTTATTTAACTTTGTCAATATGTATCCGCTTTTTAAATTTACGCATGACTTTCTAGTCACGCGTAAATAGTCCTATAGTCCTTTTATCAAATATTATAAATGAAATAACAAAAATCAATAATATCACGCATGTAACTCATAAAATTACTTACGACGGAGGCGTACGCGCCTCTAGAGTGGCTTCAAACTCGCGCCAAATAAAGGTGAACGGCGGAACCAGGCACAGGTGCGTACCTATATTTGGAGTGACCCGTGGCGTAATATCAATATCCATATCATTCATTTTCAGGCAAATGTGGCCCATAGTCCTTAAAACTATCATACCTATCAATAATACAATAATATTAAAAAATAAACATAAACACCCTAGTTCGGCGACGTGCGACATAACTTCTGGGTGTCGGGTAACCGTTCGCAAAATCGCCGGAACAAGACGACACCTTTCCGCCAGAATTCCTCCTGCAGGAAGGTCGACAGCTTGATAGTAGGCACCCTCATCACAAATGAAGCGAAATTCACACTGTGACAAGACTCCCAACTGTTCGACTCTCACGGGTGATGTTGGTCTTTAGGGTGAAGCCAGACGCGCGTAATTTCGGTCGCGCCGTACTTAGTGTGACGTGAACATGGACATGATGTATGGCGCGACCGAAATTACGCGACTCAAATTACACTTCGTCTGGCTTCACCCTTACTCGCAAATACTCGACGATGTTAATGAGCCCGTCTTCTCTATTCAGTCATATCCATATCCACCCATATACCTACGTGCACATACGCTGTTTAAAAATCCTTTCCCTTTCTCCAAATGACTAATACTCGATTTCCAAAACTAATTATCTGTACTCATTAATAAGCCACGATTGCCGAGCGCACAATTACAAACAGTGAGAGAACTGAGAGAGACATTTGTTGCACAGACAATGTGTGTGAACTGCACTCATTAGCGGTAGAACACCTACGCTTAACCATTTGACCAGTTAGGCTTCTTATGAGACTTGAAACTTGAATCGCCAGTAAAGTTTGAACCTTATTAATGAAAAAAAAACTGTAAAAAATATACATATAAGATGGATTTACTAAATAGTCGTTTGCAGTGTAAATGGATGTTGTGGACCAAGTGATTAATTAAGCGTTTTTGGTAACGCCCGGGTATTGTGAATTACATCTTTCATAAATTAAAAAATATAATACTTCTTACTGAATCAATTATTTCAAATTATTATACCGCTCATCCCACGGGAAAACTAATTTTATTCGGGATAAAAAGTATCCTATGTGTTAGTCAGGGTGTCAGCTTCACCTATATACTAAAATTTATCAAAATTGGTTCAGCGGTTTCAGCGTCAAGCAGTAACAAACATACACATAAACAAACAAACATAATATTAGTGTGATTATTGTATAAAGCTGATGATGTGCTAATGAACTTACCACATTTATCATAACAAAACGAAACTTCAAGGGGCTGGATGAGGAGGAAGGGACTCAGTCTTGGTCTCAGAGGTAATTACTTACATTAAATGAATTTCTAGAGTGTAAGTCAATGTAAAATAATGGAAAATAAGTAACACAATAATAAATTAATAATAATAATATTTGAAATTTTAGCATGCTGTGATAAACTAAGTGTAGGTATGATCTAAAAACAAGCCATTTACTATGTCAGCCAAATGTAACTACACTTAAAGCAAATAAAGATTTTCATTTCATTTCATTAAATAAACACCTTTTCAACTCAATTAAGTCCCGTTTATTAATAATGTGTGACACAACGCGTGATTTACAGTCTTGTTCCATGAAAAATTTCGTGCGCTGTAATAATTTTGAAATCATATCATTATTACATTGCACATTGTAATAAATAAGTTTCTTGAGAAGTTTCTCAATGTTATTGATTTTGAAAACCCAAAAGCTACCTATTGCTTGAACAGCTCACCTAATAATTGAAAGGTGCCCAATTCGTGCATGGACTACCCAGGTCGAATAAAACAACCAATCCACGGTCTGCGCTAATTCCCTCGCGGCGTAGACAAAACGCGGAAGGTGGCTGAGAACGTGAGTGTTATTGCGGCATTGTGGTTGAGGTTTCGGTGGGCAAATTATAGGAAGAAGCTAGTGTTTGCTACTACAAAATGTTGGTTATTGAATATCCAGTCGAGTGTTGGTGGCCTCGCGGCCTGTGGATTTGTATTCAGAAGATTCCGACTTCAAATACCTGGCCACCATGACAGTTGCATACAATAAGTTTCATCGAATGATGTCAATATTTAAATTTTATATATGCAACTGATACAGTGAGGAGAAACATTTATGTATAAGTAATTGATGCGTGTTGGTGATCCGTTTGGCACAATTCATTCTGAACTCTTCTTCGGAACAGATCAATGATCCTGAGATCATTTTTAATTTTGAACGGAGCATTCGGAACTTCCACAGAACTATTCTGAATTCTGTTGAACGTTGTTTGCGTAACGTAGCTCCAAAATCTACAAGGTGATAGCTAATGGGTGAGGTATTTTTTTTTCAATATACTTCGAGTAAAAGAGTTAATTCATAAAACAATATATTTTATTAGACTTACATATAGATACAAAGGATAAATAAGAAGCCAAATTTTTACGTATTCCACGGAACTACAAGTAGGAATCGAACCCACGACCTCTGCTTGACTGGAGCAGTGCTCTCACCACCATATTATACATATATATTAGACATGACTGTGGTATCACTACAAAAACAGGATCAACATTGATTCATTTCAATATTTTATCAGACTTACTTAATACATATTACATCGTGAATCAGAAAAAACCGAGTATGGCCAGCAAACATCCGACTGGCGCAACATCCGTGTCAAACCACGAGTCTAGACTTGCAAAACCCTTTAGTCACTGTGACAAAACTGTGCCGTGGGAACCTCAGCTGATGTGAGTTACTAAAAATTTGCTTTCTCGCCGCTCGGGCTTCCGTTGGGCGACCTGACCGTAGATAGGATCTAAGATGACTGATATGTCGCGAAACGACTCGGTGAATCACGGCTCTTACTGAGCGCTGGGGCCCTGGTACTTTCAAACGCTGGGGATTAGTTTAGGGCCTCGTAAACACGGATGTGGCCACAACTTTATGATTTTATTATTACGGTTTTATGATTTTTGGTGGTGACTGTTTTTGTGGAATATAATACTTTTTAAGAATTATTTTATTATTGCTGGTACTTACTAATGTTACTAAGAAATGACAATATAATAACGCCAAGTCGAGGCCGTGGTACGCAAAATATTGTGACATTCACTTTGAATTCAAAGCGCATACATATTTTCTTCTGTTCACTTTTCATCGCATAATCCTTAAATACAAACTACTACTAAAGCGGACTATCAGTTTTTAACTGTTTTAGTCCTAACAGTTTTAAAATTATACCACATCCTATTACTTATCTTTATCTCTCTTTCAGCCACTCACGATTTCGTCTCGAGGTTTGATAAGTGTATAGTAGCAGTTCTTTTTAAGAAAATCTACCGCAACATGCGACAGAAGTCCACTGCTTGTCAACATTTTGTTGAGTCAAGTATCGAGGTGGACTATTTTGAGTGTTTACTTTTCTCTATATTGCCCTTAGAGATGAAGTGAACTCAGCTCCGGCTTATCCAAGGATTTCTTTGAGGTATCTGCTGTGCACAAAGTGATTACATACTTAATATAAATATTTTATAACCCCAATACAATACCATGCTGTGAATACCGAAACAGGTGTAGGCAATTTGTGGACAAAACTGGTTAGAGCGTAACACAGTAGACGGCGCGGCGCTTAGTCATTCGAGTTGGGCTTTATTAGTGCTTGGGTCCTCGCGCGTCATAATATTGGCTAATGTGGTTATCTGCACCTTACCCGTCTCTTTCTATGCAGTAATAAAAGAGAGGGACGGGTAGCGCTATCTCGCGTGACAAGAGTCGCGAAGCATAGTTGTGCTAGATGGGCAGGAGGTGGTGGTCTATTGGAGGGCTAATTGATTGATCAGTCAGTATAATTATTGACGTCATTTGGGAAATTCTTGATGTGCCGTTCTCGTGAATTTCCGGAAACTTTCCTAATTTTGTCTGGGATATTTTCCCGAATACGTTCTCTCTCCATAAAAATCGGGAATCGTTCTCGAGAATGGCACATTTATAACCCAGATAATTCTAATGAGGCGGCGCAGGGCTTAGTGAGAGGGAAGTGGAGTTGAGCCTTTCTGATAATGCTATAATTACACTATGTATGTTATTGCAACTTAGAATTGTACGCGTTCAGCAACGCGAATCTCACTATAATGTCTAATAATGTCTTCTAAATTTTATAATGGTTCTTTCACTTTCCGGGCTACTTTACTGTGGAATTCGCTTCCTCTGGATACAAGGCGTGCCCAATCTGTTGCAACATTTAAAACCCTCGTCAAAAAACACTACTTGTCTCTCCCTTAGTACACTGCAATAATAATCGCTCCTTTAACTTTGTGGCTCATACTGTTTTTGTTTTATTTATTACTTTACAATATATTTATTTATTATGTCTAAGTATTTTATGTAAGTATATCTGTATATTTTTATTTATGTATGTTTATTACCTTTGTCTTTTATGGTAGTCGTTCATTTAGTCCTTTAATTATTATGCACCACCTACTAATTTCAAACATTAATTTTTCAACTACTCCGCTACCTAAAGGTTGTCTGGAAGAGATCGCTATTTAGCGATAAGACCGCCTGTTGTTTACCTCTGCCTGTTATATGAATGTATCTCATGTTGTGTTGTATATTCCTTGATGTTGGAGGTGTGCAATAAAGAGTATTTGTATTTGTATTTGTATTTGTATTTGTAATGCCGCAAAAAAAACAACGGTCGAGTTTGTTGCTCGAAAGTCTCAAGTGTCACCCGTGAAGACACACTCTGTACCATGCTAGGAATTCCATGTTGCTTTGTAGTAAATACTGAATTTATTGTGTAGACAAAACTAGTTAGAACGTAACATGGTAGACGTCGTGGTGCTTAGTCATCCGGCTTATTAGCTATTTGAGTCCTGGCGCTTCATAATATTGGCTAATGTGGTTCATAATTGGAGTATTGGAAGGCTAGTTGATCAATCAGTCAGTATAGTTACTGACTGATCGATCTTGGGAGATTTGTTTGCCCAGATAGTTCCAGTTAGGCGGTGGAGGAGTTTAATTTAGTTAATGAGACGGAAGAAGATTGGAACCTCTCTGCAATGTTACCACGAAGGGCGCTAAATAACAGCGGTCGAATACCTATGGTGTTTGTTTGTTGTGATTGTTATTGACAAGTCTTGAGTGTCGTCGGCGAAGCCACAAACCTGGAACTCCAAGCTGCATTGCTAGCTGATACCTACTGTTTAATTTGTGAACGAAACTGCACGGTTGAAGGGACACACAGCAGCAGACAGCGGGGTGCTTAGCCATCCGGCTTAGGGTTTATTTTCTAGTCATGTTTCTTAATATACTTGATAAACCATAAATAACGACTAATATAACATCGCCTAAAGTTGTTCATAATCGGAGTGTAGGAGCCCTTACTCATTTGCTATGCAGATGGTTTATGAAAAGAATTAGTAAAAATATTGACAGTAATTGAAGAAATATTAATTCGTCAATTTGGTAATGATAAAGTCAGTAGAAGGAACTTTAAGCTGGAGACGGTACTATGTTTAACGACGCGCTTTTTTTTTTTATAATTATACTTATTGATATCGTCACCTGTAATAATATGAATTAATGTAACCGCCAAAATGACGAAATTGAGTTAAGTATACAGTTCGTCTGTAAATTTGACGATCTATCCATTGCTGTTATTAAAATTACGATATCTTGAAAAAAATTTTGGTTACATTAAACAAAAATTTACCATTTTTTTTAGTTTTCTGTATTTATTTTGGTGTATGGCACATTGTTTGTTAATTACTTAATATCAGATTAACGTAACCACAAGTATTGGCCACAGTTGAACAAAATTCATTAATGTAAGACTCATTGGTAAATAAATGACTCTTACATTACTCAATTTATAGCAATTTATTATCGATTGACTGTTACGTTAGCTTCAAAGCTAGTTAAAAATTATAAAATGGTTCTTACATTAAATGGGTTATACTTTTAGTTTTTAAATCAAATCATGTCAAATAATAAGGTGCATAAATGATTTACATGCTCAGATTAGATAGGTAAAAAAAATTAAACGAGATTATAAGAAAGCAACCATTTAAAGTCAATTATAGTCTTATCTTGTCACAAATTGTGCTTACTGCAAGCTGGGTGAATATATAATTTAGTCAGTAACATTCAAGTTTTCGTAGTTTTCAAAGCAATTAATGCCTCTTACATTATTATTTGTCTACCCAAGCCTCGAGTGATGACGGTTACATTATAATTATGTACTTAATTTAGACGGACCCGGTGGTTACGTTATTTTGGTTACCAGGAACTTTGCGACCATCTCTTTCCTTTGCAGTGTTAATGAGTAGATACTGGTGAGACGACCATACATTTGCCTGTAGGAAGCAATTACAAACACTACCGCGTGCGTCTGTTTACGATTTGGTGTTGTGATGGATATGATAGCCACTTTAGTTTGTACCGACCAGCGATCGGATGCCAGTATTCAACTCCTTACAAATACCGGTATTCAATTTCGGTATTTTGCTTATTATTACACATTTCTTTATTTTTACTGAGCTAATTTCAAAGTTCTGTACCAATACTTTAATTATAATCATAATCATAATCATAATCAATTTATTTGTAAAGCCAATTTACATGTCAGTTTACATGGTATACACATTAACATTCAATGGTATAAATAATCCGTATATCGTAAGCATATTCAACCAGTTATAAAAATAATAAATAATAAACAATTGAAATTCAATATTGAAAAAATTGATCAATTTGTAGTCACACACAATATGTAGTACAAGGCTTAAATAATTAGTAAAGTACAATTTAATATCAATAAAATATCGAATACATTTTTCTAAAATGATTCCTTGTTCATTATGAACTCGTCATAATTATAGAACGGGCGCTTAATAAGCCAACTTTTTAGGCGATGCTTAAAGATGCTTATGCTTGGAGCCTCTGTTATGTCATCTGGTAGCTGGTTATAGACCGAGGGGCCCATCACATGAGTCAGTTTCGAAGACTTGGCGAGCCTGCGGTTGATAGGAACAAGCTTGTTTGCATTTCGCGTATTGCGCTCATGTACCATACCGTTCGTTTTAAACTTCGATATGTTTTCTCGCACATGAATAGCTGTTTGCATGATTACAATAGCAGGTAACGTAAGGATACCTAACTTTACAAACAGCTGTTTAGCCGGCGTGTCTAGTGGTACACGTGCGAGCGTTCTAATAGCACGTTTTTGAAGGCGAAAAACCCTTTCCCACTCGGCACAGCGACCCCAGAGTTCAGCCCCGTATTCTATCAGAGAGTGGACAGTGGCAAAGTAACAAGTACGCGCGACCTCGGGAGTCACTGTTCTGGTGACACGGCTTAGAGCGAAGCAGGCACTAGCCATTCTGCCGCACAACTTGTCAACGTGCCGATCCCATTTCAGACTCGAGTCGATTTCAAACCCTAGAAAAGTTGTGGCGGTGGTTTGGTTGAGCAATATTCCGTCAATCTGGACAGGTAGTGGTGTCATAGTGCGGCCCGCTAGATTAAAGTGAATGTAGTGCGTCTGCTATATGTAATGGCATTTGAAATAAAATCTGTAATTTTTATGAATACCGGTAACTATCCCTGGTTTCAACAATTCGTGATAAGGACAGCATTGTGCCATTGCGTTGTTATACATCAATAAGTACAGTTAAAAATTACAAGTTAAGTACATTAATCACTTTACATCAGGCGATCCGTTTGCTCGCTTGCCCTCTACGACATACAAATAAAAAAATAATAATATAACACAAAAAAAACTTTTAAAAATAAAGGGAAATTTGAAATAGCTAAGTACTAAGTAAGTTCTATAGAAATTGTCATCACCTCAAAAGGGAGTCGTATTTCTAAGGCAGAATGAAGTTCGTCGGGATTTCCAGTATCAAATAGAATAAATTTAATACCAAGTCGAGCCTCCCTGTGAGCGTGGCTGGCGTTCATGATCCGAGCAGTATTGCGAATGCTTTTAGGCAACATTTCAAGGTTACGTCACCGCTACCCCAGTCAACGGAGACGCTCGATACTGGGGACCAACCCGAGGCACCGAGTGTCAGGTTTACAGCGAAGCAAGTGGGTTGTACTATTAAAAATATGGCGAGGGGCAAGTCGCCGGGGTATGATAGCCTCAGTATTGAGCATCTCAAGTTTGCTGGCGATCATCTCCCTAGAGTCCTCTCTCTGTTTTTCAACCTATGTGTTACCCATAGTTACTTGCCTGATGAGCTAATGCATACCGTCGTAGTACCTATTATAAAAAATAAAACAGGCGATGCTTCTGATTTGTCCAACTACAGGCCCATATCACTTGCCACAGTTGTGGCTAAGGTGCTGGATAGTCTGCTTGACGACATACTAGGAAAACACCTGGACTTGCATGACGCTCAGTTCGGCTTCAAGCCGGGCTTATCTACTGAAAGCGCAATATTGTGTCTCAAGCAGACTGTTCAGTACTACACCAGTCGTAAAACACCGATATTCGCCTGTTTTTTGGACTTATCAAAGGCATTCGATTTGGTTATATATGATAAGCTATGGCATAAACTACGTGAACATACAAGTGTTCCCCGCGAAGTCACGTCCGTATTTAAGTACTGGTACGCCCACCAGATGAATACTGTTAAATGGGCTGGCACGTATTCTGACGTGTATAGGATGGATTGCGGGGTAAGGCAGGGTGGACTTAGTTCACCGAAGTTGTTTAACCTCTATATGAACCAACTTATAGAGGAGCTCAGCAGCACGCGTGTCGGATGTCACGTGGACGGGGTCTGTGTTAACAACATTAGTTACGCGGATGACATGGTGCTGTTGAGTCCCTCGGTAGGTGCATTGCAGCGACTATTGAGCATGTGTGAAGTTTTTGCAAAGTCCCATGGGCTCAGGTACAACACATCTAAAAGCGAGTTATTGCAGTTTAAAGCTGGTAAAAAATCGTATCGCATGCCGCCTGTTACGCTGTATGGTACCGCCTTGAAGATAGTGTCAAAATTTAAGTACCTGGGCCACTGGGTAACAGAGAATATGTCAGACGTTGATGACATTGAGAGGGAGCGCAGAGCGTTGTGTGTGCGCTGTAATATGCTGGCTCGCAGGTTTGCACGTTGTAGTAATGAAGTTAAATTAACCCTTTTTAAAGCATATTGCCAAACATTCTACACGTGTAACCTGTGGGTCAGTTTTACGCAGCGGGCATACAATGCTCTGCGCGTGCAATATAATAACGCGTTTAGGGTACTGTTCGGGCTGCCGCGACATTGCAGCGCGTCAGCCATGTTCGCTGAGGCGCACACAGATAGCTTTGACGCTATAGTAAGAAAACGGTGCGCCTCCTTACTAGACCGCTGTCGCCGCAGCTCCAACAGCATTGTGAGCGTGTTGTCGCAGCGCTGGGAGTCGCCGCTGCTCGCGCGCTGGGTGCGGCTGCACGCGCCAGTCGTAGCCGCACCACGCCGCTTTTAGTATTAGTGTTACTTTTAATTTTGTACTAACATTACGTTTAAGATTTATATTTTTATTTGGTACTAACATTGATATGGATTTTATCTGAAATAAAATATTTGAATTTGAATTTGAATTTGAATAGAAAGTGTGGTCTTAAAATTTTTAAAATGAAGTCATTTATTAATTAGCTATTATGCCTATTTATGCCATGTCTAATTCTCGAATTAGGCACTTCTAATTGAAACAATCTGGCTTAAGAGTCCGCAGCAAGGTCCGCTCAACTCCGCGTTGAGATCGCGCGCTTACGCTTTAAAATGTTGTTGTTTCACCTAGAGGAAGACAGGGCGCTAGCAGTAAAGCGAGAGCGCGCTAGGAGCAAAGAGTATGTAATCACTACGTTTTAAGAGACGGGAGTGCCATACGAAACATACTGCCAATATGAAGCCGCAAACAATATCAGTGTCAGTGTCAACTCATGACATAATGCCAACATCAAGAACAAAATAGGGATGTCACATGTTACACAAATTATCGAATTATCGATATCGATATCGGTATTTAAAAAAAATGGTTCAGGCGGGGTTCGCATTCGCACCCGCGTCTCCAACGGCTTTCCGGTAATTTAAATCATTAAATATTTCGCTTCAATGTAAACATTTGGTTTACTTTAGGTTACTGAGTTCATAAAAAAAACAAAAGTGTGTAAATAATTTTATTTCGTTCAAACTTTGCTTGGCTTGCTGATAAACATAGACGAAAAAAGCCGTTTCATCACTCCAGTCTGTGCTCCAGGTTGGAAGTTCTGCAACACAAATAATACAGGGTAAACAGAAAATTACAGAGTAAAATGAATCTGTCCAGATGAAACCGTACCATTCATAGTCCATTGAAGATTTTTCGTAAAATATTTCTGTGACCATAATCTAACTCAAACTGGCATAAAAAGTAGTGGCTTTTGCTTGAAGAAAGATATTCCGTATTTACCCAGGTATTTTTCACTTCAAATGAAAATTATCGATAAAACTTACATACAGCACTATTGTTTACATACGTATAAGGGTATGTATTATTTTACCCGAAATACCAAGTTTTCAATGAAACTTACGATTAACATGGTTATAACACGCAGTAATTAAGTATATTTTTTACTTACCGATCTTCGAACGGTGGAAATCTTGCCATGAATAGTCTTTTTTGACCGTCCATTCGACACGTTTTCATTCTGCATATTTCGCACTTTTTCCTTTTCAATCCACTCATTTTTGCAATTGTGATTGTCTTGTGTACCTTCTAGACGACCACTACACCCAAAGAATGCAAATTATTAGATTATTTGTGAAATTTGAATTATTTGAAAAGATCGCAGAACCTTGACAGAAGTGACAGACTACACAACAAAATAGAAACGTCATCTAACATGGCATGGCGGACAAAAATGGCGGCTGAAGTACAACCCGCCTAAATTCGATTGTCGCCAATTATCTAATGCTTTGTAGGTTTCAACGTTCTTTCAAACTTAGGTAAAAAATTCACCTCCGTTTCATACAGCCGTTGTCGATCGTTTTTTACCTTGAGAGTTGCGCGAGGCTGGCTAGGAGTAGCTATGATAAGGGCGGTGCTTACCGCCGCCCCCCCGGACCGTTCCCCGCGCTAGAGTAATTCGCTGCAGTTTCACAACAATTTTTTGTAATTTATTTTAAGGTTTTCGTAGTTACGCTCTCATTTTAAAACTACGAGATCAATTTTGATAAATCTTTTTTCTTATCAAACTGCATAGTTTAATCGACACCGGAAATAGGTTTTGACTTCAATCTAAACTATATTTTGGTCGTAGTATGCCGCCAAACTGAACAACTTTCTGGGGTCTAAAAATGCAAAACTTGTACTCGCTCTATTTTCTTTCTATTAACATTTCAAGAGTCATAAACTAGTTTTAGCCCTAGATATATCTTATCTCATTATATTTAGAGAATTTCATGATAATGTGACATGTTATATTAAAATAAGGACGTAACTACGTTTGTATGAAGAATCGAGCTTGCTGCGGACTCTTAATTTTTTTTTTTTTTTTTCAATTTATTTAAAACAAGAAACTTATGACCTATTATTACATAATATACGGTGGGCGAAAACCGCGCACGGTTTATCTGCCACCGCGTTATCTCTCGCTTACAGCCTATCTTAATATTTTATACTTAAACTATTTATCATTATCATAGCAAACCGTACACCCGACTTTATCACCTTACAAATAAGGTTGATTTGACCAATATGGACCAAGATATACTCTTAGGGTTAATGTAAAATTTCTATGTAATTTTGTCCCTTTATATCTGGGTATTAGGTCTTGTTCCAGTTTGGTCAAGTCAATCCTAGGTTGAATTATATTTATTTAAAAAATGAGGAGAAGAAACGGAATATTTAATGGAGTACGTCCGGGCTGGCCGCCACCAGCAACGGCGCGGCATGACGGTGGTGGGGCCGGCGACGTCATGTTACCTCTCCCTCCCCCGCCCCACAACGTCCCGGTGACAAGCAACCCGGACGCTCCTTACAAGATGGCATGAGCATATTTTTTAATGTTTGTTTACATTTATCCATATTGTTAAATAAATCTTGACACACTTCTTTTGGCCAATCATTTAGTATATAAGGCAAAAGATATTCCCACTTTCGTTTACCATAAGAATTGTTATACGGTGGTAGTACATATTTCGTTGAGCGCAGTTCACTCCTTAGTCTTAATGAATTACATCTGTTTTTTAGATTAGGTAAATTTAAGATTTCGTCACAAAGTAGCATCATTTTAAATTTATCGTAAACATTAATAATTTGACAGTAATTAAATAACTCGTTTTCGTCATATTTATGTTTACGTCTTATGGAGTTAGGTACAATCGTTTTTATAATAGACAGTTGTAGCTTATATATGTTATCTAAGTATGTTTTATAAGTACGGCCGTAGCTGCTTAGGCTATAGGATATAATTGATTCGGCTAATGACATGTATATCATTCTACGAGTACTGAAAGGTAATTTATGTTTTAGTAGGGATAATTTAGACAACACAGATCGTAGTTTATTGCATACGTAGTTTATATGGGGTGCCCAGTTAAATTTATTGTCTATGATTAGGCCGAGGTACGTGTGATTGTTTACCTGTTGCAGATGCCCACACTCACACATACTTAGTGTGTTGTGGTGTAGGCACTGGTGGCTGTGAGCCACAATGTTGGGTTTAGTATTACACTTTTTATGAGATGAGTGAATGTGCATACATTTCGTTTTATCGTAATTAATTACCAAGCCCACATCGTGGGCCCACGCACACAGCAAGTTGAAGTTAGTTTGTATTGTTGTTTCGGCAACAGTAATGTCAGCATCGGCGGCCACAAGACAGGTATCGTCTGCGAACTGGTATACGGAACCACTGGAGAATATATTGCACATGTCATTTACGTATAAAAGATATTCGGTCGGTCCGAAGATTGACCCCTGTGCCGTTCCTCGGTCAGTAGGTATCATGTCGCTATATGTATTATTGATTTTTACTGTTGTGCATCGGTTCGTGTGGTAGTTTTTTATGAATTCTAACAGTGGACCCTGTATACCACCTCGCAGAAGCTTAGAATACAGAACATTATATTGGAGGGTATCGAATGCCTTGCTGAAGTCAATAAATATAACAAGGACATGTTTTTTGTCATTTAGGTATGCATTAACTTCATTTGTGAACTTACAAAGTAATTGAGAAGTATTTTTACCCTTCTGGAAACCATACTGTTTGTCATTAATTACGTTATTTTTAGCCAGAAAATTATGTATATGATGTCCAAAAAATTTTTCTATTATTTTATCTATGCACGACAATATCGTGATAGGCCGGTAGTTATTTGTATCGGAGTGGTTACCTTTTTTATATATGGGTCTGATGGTGCCAACTTTTAATTTATCGGGGAATAATGAGGTTTTGATACATGAATTTATTAAATGCGTCATCACGGGAGTTATTTCTTTGTTTACGGATTGGATATCGGCGACACGGATTCCATCAATGCCGGGACTTTTTTTTATGTTTAAGTGCTTAATTATTGAGAAAACTTTGTCTTCCGTTGCTTTATTAATATGTAATGATACTGTAGGGTTCCGTACGTACGAATCTTGTGATAAGATTAACTCATCACAGGAGGTACGTAGGGAGTTTGCGTTATCTTTAAAATCAAGTGCAAATTTATTTACGAGTAGGTCGATATTAATATTTTTAAAACTTTTAATTATTATGTCATCTATTGATTTTGATATTTTTCCGCATAACCTGTTTACGATTTCCCAAACCTTTTTCTGATTTTTAAAGTTGTCGTTAATTACTTTTTTAATAGCGTTATTTTTTAAATTATTTATATATTTATTTGTTTTGTTTCTATATTTATTGTAAATGAGTCTATTTTGCGCGTTATTTTGATCCTGATGCCATATTTTGAACAGTTCGTCTCGTTTATGACACATTTTTATTACATTACTATTTACCCAATTTACACACTTTCTTTTGCTGGGATTTGTTTTGGTTTTAAATTTGCATGCACCATATATTGATGAAAATTTATTAGTGATAAACTCAAGTATGTCATTTGGGTTTTCGTAGTTTAGACCCTGGCTCCAGTCAGCGGCACGCAATTCTGAAAACACCCGTTTGTTGTCTATCTTAAGATCGTAATTTGGCTGCGCCGTGGCGGGCGAACTATCTACGATTGCGAATCCAGTTATGTAGTGGTCGGCAAGAGCATTGTTTACCACCACGGTTTTTACCTGTCGATCGCGCCCGTAGCCGTTCGTCGTCGGAGCACAGCGAATAAACACATGATCAATGCACGACTTAGTTATACTGTTTCGTCTGGACTCAATGCGCGTGTATTGACTGATGCCAGGTTCTAACCCTTTTTCACTTAGTTTGTTTAGGTAATGATTTAATGTTGGATTTGGTCTTTTAAGATCAATATTGATATCTCCAATGATGACGTAATTAGATCTAGTATTTGAGGGCGTTATGATTTTTGATAGTTCAGATACAAACAATGTTTTATTTAGGTTTGGCGGTCTATATATTGCACAGATATTAATTTTTAGGTTAAAGTTAGTCGTTATTTCACCCAAAATACATTCAAAGTTGTAAGTTGATAACGGACACCTGTCAAAACTAACACTTTTATGCACATACATCATGATACCACCACCTTTCCTATCAGTTCGTAATTCTGTAAAAAGTTCATAATCGTCGAGCTCGAACAGTCCTACACAGTCGTGCGCAATGTTAGCCTCGGTGACTACTATAACGTGTACAGTTCGTTTGCTGCTTGTGACGATGAGCTCCAATTGCGAGAAGTTTTTAATCATGGATCTGATGTTAACGTGAAGCGTGATAATTGAGTTTTGTACACATGAGATGCTCTCAACGAATTCATTCCAGGTCTTGCAATTTAGTTCGATAATTGAGGAAGATATATCATCCATTTTTATTTACGTATGTAGGTAGGTTGGCTTATGTATACCGCTTTGTTCACGCATCGGCATCGTTGGCAAGGCGGTTTATGTCGTTCGTTGATCGAATGATATGGGCTTTTCCTTTGTCCATTCTGCGGGCGCGAACCACACCGTTTTTGCACCACACGTACTTGTAGAGACCAGTGTCCTTGAGGGTTGTTTTGGCAGTCCACCTCAGGAAAGCCGTAAAAGACGTTAGGGCCTCACGCAGGATGATTTTTGTCTCGTGATCCATTCCTAGGTCGTCTTTGCTGCACACGCTAATTGCTTTCGCGGCGTCCAGCCAAGAGTTACGACGGCCTTCTCGGAGCGTGACAACAATGGGCTCCGGCGCACGCTGGCTTGCGGGGGCGGAACTTGGTGCTCCGATATCTCCGGATTCACTTGTTTCGGTGTTAGTGGCGGTAGAAGTAGGGGTGGCGGCAGCGGCACTACGTTTAGATTGTTTTCGGTACACGTTAATAATATCTTGGGGGTTTTGTTTTATTTTATGACAGATTTTTTTAGCTATATTCATAAGGTCTTCATGTTCGGTACTTGGAATGCCAGCAATTTCCAGGTTGTTGTTGACAAGGCTTTGTTCTAACGCATTTACTTTTTGTTCAAGCACTTCGTTTTGTAATAGGAGATTTTTACAGGTATTTTTTAGTCCTACGCATTGTTTTTCGAATTCTATTACTTTTAGCTCGTAGTCGTCAATCTTGTCGGAGTAAAATTGTAACACACTTTGTAGTTCTGAGCGAACTACCTCACGGACTTCACGACGGATCTCACTGAGCATTTTTTCTGTATTCTTTGGGGCTTGTGGGATCTCCGTGTCGGTGTTCTCGTCTTCCTCAGCATCAGGCATGATGAACGACAATCGTTTGGGCTTAGTGCTTACAGTACAAGTGCGACATTTCCAGTCAGCTGATTCCATTGTAAATAAAGTATTTAGCTGTTCCGTGGATAGATTGGCACAGGATCCATGGACCCACTTGCTGCACTTGTTACACTGCAGACCTGGTGATTTTTTGTTTACTATTTTGTTACACTTTGCACACTTAGCCATTTCGAATTTCTTTATTGTGTACTATGAATGATATCGTTAGCGCGGGCGCACACACGTTGCTACCGTTACGCTGCAAGCGAGCGACTAAATGCGTTTCGTTTTTAGTGAATCTCTTAAATGTCCGGTTAAACGGACTGTGAAAACTTTTTCTGTGAAAATCAGTCACTGCCACTACCATGTAGCAACATGTAGGCATAATAAAATGTATATACTTGTATATTATTTTTAGAAAACAAGAGGCAGGAATGAATGATGGTAGTAATAGTGATATGGTGGAGGTTAGTGACATTGAGATAATAATTTTTTTCAGTAGCCTACGTATCCGACGTAATGTCATTGTATTGATGCGATGATTCAATAAAATACGTTAACTATTTGCTTGCCCCTTGACCATTATTTTTTTCAGCCAGAGAAAGGCGTTGAGCTGGGCCATACTTTCTACTAATAACTGGACACCAATGATGCTTCAAATATGTAGTTTGCGAGAAAACAGCAGCTTACAAGATATAAGAAAATCTCTAAATCCCTTTCAGCTCTATAAGAAAGATGTCCAAGCCCAATAGCGAAGGTATTCCAAGCATTTCAGTCGTAAATTTACCCCTTGACGTTCAAGTTCATAATAGTGATGTGAGAGTGAGTTACTAATTATGTGACGAAACATTTAGTCACCAGTTTGCCAGGAAATGGTCAAATTACTAATGAAGAATCAAATAAAGTTCATTCGGCTAGTTTCAGACAGGGACAAGCCTTACACTGAAAATAGGACTTAGGCTTTGTAAAGACAAAATTGATTATTTGAACAAAATTATACAACGTAAAGCTGAAATTGAAACTTAAGTCACTAAAATCAAAAGGAGAGAGTTGATGAATGGAACAGAAAGAAGGTAATAAATACGAAGAAAACTATACAGAAAGAAATAAAAAAGAAAGAGAAAAAGGGAAAGCAGAATGTGCAGTAAACGTCGTAGGTAAAAAAGGTACATACGTAAATATTGTAGGAAAGGGAGAAAGAAAAGCAACTAAAGTGAGGAAAAACAGTAAGGAAAAGTATCAGATTGGAAAGAAAATTAAGTGTTTTTTTACTACTCTTTAAATCTAAAGGTGCCTTTACCAATTTTGTTTTTTACTTACCAATTTTGACTTACTATCCTGCCACTAATTAACTGAAAAACAAGACATAACTCTATGTTAAACCTTATTACAATTGTATAAGTTTAATAATTCCATAGCTGAATTCCGCTAATGTAAGTCCACGTTTTGAAAATGTGTGTCCCTTACGTTAGATTTTTTTACCTTTTTGCGACTTACTTTAAATAGTTTTTCATTTTTTGAAATCAATGTTGTATTGTGTTAACGTAACTCCTCATTTTCGTAAAAAAATTAACGTAAGAGCCACGCTATTTTCTAAACTATAATAGCAGCCTTTTTGAGACCATTATCAACTGAAAGATCTTACAAAATTAAGCTATAACTACTATACATCACATTAATCGGATTAGGAAATAAAATGTTACTGGACTTTTTCTAATTTACAATTTAGTTTTTGGCTTCTCCTGAAAAATCGTCATTTGGCGGTTACCTTAATTCATATTACAAGTGACGATATGGATTTACCAGGAATCGCACATGATTCTGTGACAACCAGTAATCTCACTGTTTCATCATCATCATCATCATCATCATCATCATCATCATGTGAAAGATGTCAAATGTTAAACAAAGGCTTCTACCAAATGTTTTCACTACCGATGCCACCGGCCTTTCATGCGGTATCTTCCGGTTCGTGGTCACCACCGGATTTTCGGCCATCGGCTCTACGGAAAATATCACGTCAATCCATTACATCGTTAAACATAATATATTTATATCGTTAAAGAAGGATAAACCGACCAACCAACAAAGACTTTCGTATTTACTCGTACAATCTGGGTAAGGATTATGCATAAGTGTTCACGTCAGTTAAATAGAAAGCGATTTATTAAGTTGGCTTATAATATCTTTAATCTCATTATCTCATCGGTTTTTCAGTGCTATATTTTACGGTTCGGATAAACGTGATTAAATTAGTACTTGAAGATTTACTAGAGGATTATAATAACCAAAACTCTTATGAATCTTCACCGCCAACATGCTTCAAGGTACTTACTCAATTCACCACGTTAACTATGACTAGTGATTTGGTGAAAGTTAATCTATAAATCTTTGGACACCACACTAAAGGTACCGACTTCCTTTTTCATAGATGTTAGCAGTTTTTAATATTTTCAGGGAAAGACTGCAATAAACTTAATGTATTTCACTGCTTACATGTCGACATTAGTCTAAGGGTGCTGCCTCACCGCGCTCATTTGTTTTTTGTTACATTACAGTATAGTCGAGTTCATTTACATCTACACACTTTACGAGCACAAAAATATCTGAACACGACCCTATTGTCAGGAGCATAAAGTCGTGTTCAGATATTTTTGTTCTCGTAAAGTGTGTAGATGTAAATGAACTCGACTGTACAGGCGAATATTCACGCCCTTAGCAGGTGAGTAACCTCCTTAGGCATAACTTTTCGTCGACGTATAATTTTCTTCCAAGCTCAAAAGGTATATCCAGAATATAACTATTTGTACCTACCTATTTTCAATATATTATATCTTCAAAAGGAAACAACACTTTTTTATTTCAAATTTTATTATCATTGATTTATACAATGAAATGGAATACATAATAACATATTCGAAAAATATTATTTTATACAACTAAACTATAAAAAATATGGCTACGCGACAGACTACCTGTCCATTATTGGCACATGGATTATTTTCATTATTAACCATCCCTACTGTTACTTCAATAATTAATATAATAATTGTTAATTTCCAAAGCTTTAATATAGCAGTGTCAGATAGTGTCCCGTGTGACACTTCATATATAAAAATATTTATATACTGTGTATAAAGACAATAAATGATAATATTTTAAAACCTTACCGAGTCTATTTCGCTAAGCGTCGAAATGAAGGTAAAGTTATTGAGGAAGCCAATTATAACTCGTTAAAAACTCTTCTTAAACGTTCACATTCGAAAGAAAATTTTGAATTTTCAAAAAATATGAAATTTAAGAAAAGGAATTGTAGAATCAATTACAAGACTAGACTTATAACATTTCATCGAGGGTGACCATGTGTCGTGTGAATTTGTGAAAAAATATTATGTGACGTTCAGAATAGTTTTTAAACAGGACGTTTTTTCCTTGTCTGTTTGCAGATATGTCAAAACTGTCAAACGTTTACAATATAATACTATCGTTTCCATAGATCTTTCTTAAGTGCTATATTTAGGTCAAACAACACTAGTCTTTACTAACATTCTAAGTATTAGGAACAACCCTCAAAATATACATTAAGCAGTTTATGGAACGCTACTTACTAAATACTAATAAATAAGAAATCATGGAAATACATTTCGTATTTAAAAAATAATTCTGCTGACACGAAATACATTATTACTTGAATTTAAGATTTTTATGTACGTTCCACGTATTAGTAGCTTAAAACCATAACAATATTTTAAATATCATATAAATATTATTTTACATTAAAATATAAGCTAGCTAAGCAATTAAGCCGTTTAAATGCTACCATCTCTTACTCTAATAAATACTATTTACAGATCACCAGAATGTTCTAAATTAAGTTACATTTTTGCTGCGAAAAACTTGTAGCTTTACGATTTTTTAGAACAGTGTAATTCTGGTAGATTCGAACAATATGAATCCCATCCTGGTGGAGTTAATGGTGAAGCGTGAATACTGTTACGTTGAGATTTAATGTGGTATGAGTCTTGAATGATCACCATCTTAGACACGCGGCCTCCTTGTTTGGGTTGTAATGGATTTCTCTGCAACAAATAAGTTAAATAATCAGTAGTGAACGATATAACATTAAAAGTTTAAGTGCCCTCGATGATAAATTCCCTTTTTATGACTGGTCTAAACCATGAACAAACGTAGTTGTTAAATAAATTATAATTATGAAATGAATGAATAAATAAAACTAAGTAATTTTCACGTACTAGATAAATTTTGCGTAATATTTATTATATTGAACTTTATCCACATCCATCTTAAAAACATCATATTAAATAAATTTAATATTCAAATGTATGTAAAGAACTACATAGTATATTTTATAATAGATTTTTTAGTGACGTTAATAAAAAAAATACGTTTTAATATTATAATGTGAGTGAGGAAGAAAATCCAAAAGTAAACAAAATACCAATGTTAGTTAAAGTAAAAAATCGTTTTCATGGAAACGTGTAAACTTATTATTGGTGATAAGTCGCAAGTTCATATGAAAAGGACAGTTCACAAATATTGTTAATAAACTCAAATGCTTGGGCATTTGTATAATAGCACGATCTATAATCAAACATTTTGTATGTGCGGTCCTCTTCACTTTTTTAATGAATGAAAATGATTGGCAACCATCTCCATATTAAATCCTTCATTGAGTAAGTATGATAACGATAGTTATTTGTTATCAGTGTAGGAATAAAAATATCCTTACTCTATCGTGTAAGAGAGACCGCTGGATCGTGCTTTCTCGTTCCTTCACCGCCACAAGCATTGACTACATCTACAACAATTGAGAAAAACATGTTAAAACAATTACAATTAAATTTTCAGGTTATAATTGCAATTATTAAGACACCGAAGAATAGAGATGTTAGACCGGTGCATAAGGTATGTGCAATTGGTGCTACCAGGTGACATAAAGTTAGAATTAAAACATATTAGAGTATGTTCCCATTAGACCAGCCTCAGGAATACGCATCATAAGTCTTAAATATTTTGACGCACGCCACGAATGCCTCCTATAAAAACTTGTCCCAATTGTTTTAAACGCATGGTCACCCTGAAGCTGATCTATTAGGTTTTGTTTACCTCTAGGTAATAATGCAGTTTTGTGAGATAAACCGTGTTTTCTATTAAAACAAATGATACGACTGCATAAATTTAAAAAGGCATGCTTTTTTTCAAAAGAACGATGTAGGTATATCATTAAACGGCTTATCAGTCTAAACGGCATTCTAAAAAACAAAATTTGGTATTATCTTAAACAGCTGTAAATCTCAAAAACACAAACACTAAAAAACATCTAAAAGTTCTTGCGGTACAGTTAATCTGCCGATTTTCCGAGTACAATTTAAAAAAGACTAACACTGTCGCTTAAACAAGATTATGTCTTTACGACTTAAAAAGTAAGACCCTCAAACGCATTTTCGTTCTGTTTCCGCCCGCAACAATGACCAGTTTCAACGTTTTAAAAAAGGATTTTAACGTTTTAAAAAGGATTAATGTCGAGCGTGCCGACATTATTCATATTAAACCCTTAAACCGTGGCTAAAGACTCAATTCTGAGCGGTGAAAATTGTCCGCTAAAATAAGTCGTAAAATATTTGGCAACAAACTTAAAACGTTACGGTACTTTAGGACCGCGAAATTCCTAATTTGAAAATGTGGAAACACGTTCGCATAGCAACAAAAAGGTGCGCGAAATAAAAAAATAAACAATTAAAAAACAGGATACTAGACATGCCTGCTTTTATGGACGGCGACGTCTAAGACAAAACATAATATCGCGAATGTAATTCAAAAATGTCGTTCAACTTCATACTATACTAAAAAAACAAATTCAATTAAACAACCAAATTATTTCTATTTCAGTTCCAAAAGAGCTTAAATCGTTGTTAATTTGGCACAATTCCATATGCACTTATTGCATTTTAATTTCGGCGAAGTGACATGTCGTAGGTAATTATACGAGATCGTGATTATGTTATTATGTCTTCACTCTTCATAATGTCGGTTGCTCGACACCTTAATCTTTGTGAGATGATCGATTTTTTGTTAGATTTAATCCAACTTAGCTCTAAGTCATATTTAAACAATAGAATGATTAAAATCAGTCTCTTAGCCATCAGATTTTTTTAAAATGTAGTCTATTAATTGAGTGAATTGTTTTCTTTAAAAACCAGCAGTACTTGATAAAGCTTTTACAAATAATATATTTTCTAGTTTTTTTTTTTTTAGTTTACCTAAATTCTATTCTCAGATCACTATGCTCATCTCGCATCATATTTTATCCCAAATGCTCACCGAAATGCATTCGAGCAAAGATCTAATTTTCAATTGTTTTCTCAACACGATGCCTCGAAGTGTTGAGATCGGCCGATACGGCCACAATAGTGTAAAGGGCGTTAGGTGACAGCATTTATCCACTTCCGCGCGAGCGGGTTACTTCGTGAGCACCCTGTATGTGGCTGTGGGAACTGTGCTTTGTTTTTATATACAGGCTGATACAGTTTCCAATTACCGATTTTAATCTCATTTATTAAAAGCATTATTTATTTTAGTATTATCTGTGATAATGGCTCTAATTTTGTTGGTGCTTTTGTAATTGCATTATTTTGAATATTTGTGTTAATTTGCAATATAAAGCAGTAACTGTTTCAAGCTTGTTTATTAGAATTACTATTACAGTCAAGTAAGTTAGCTAATTTCATATTAGTGGAAATCGACCAAAGATCGTAAATCAAAGTACTTTAGGTAGAAGAATGTAAATTAATTGTAACCGAACATCCTGTAATGGAATTCTCGAGGAATACTAATTAGCCACTCTTGGCACCTTTTCTGCGCAAGCGTGAACAATCGCATCTTAACAAGATCGCTTTAGATTTATATGGGTGTACTTGACTAGTCTAATAGTCTAGTTTTGTTTCATTATGCGTTACGTTATTTAATTGACAATATTGACATATTTGAATACCAACGTCAACGTTTTGGTGATGAAATAATGTATTGAGTAATCATAGTACATATACTTTTCTTATAAACAGATTAATCTTGCTTTTTAAACAATCGTAAAAAAAACCAAAAGCCAATTTAATAATTATAATCTTAGGGGTGGGCCTACGTTCAGCAATGGACGTCTGTGGCTGATAGATAGATAGTCAAGTTATATATTTTTCAAATGGTACATTTTTCTTTGTTTTCATATACGTAATATTGTTATTAATATTCGACAAAATTGAGAAATTATAATCTATTTGAATTTAATTGTACCTACCGTGATTAGGGTACTTTCATGTTTTTGAAATAGGAACTTCAATTTCATATAAATAAAATAAATAAATAAAAATAAAAAAGCCATTTATTCTACTACTTTACACATAAACACAATATAAACAAAAATAAAATAAAATATAGTTTCGCCGCTAAGTAATAGTCGCCTCCTGGGCGTAGGCATTTCATATAGTCATTTTTTATTAAAATTGTATGTCGATAGAGTAATCAATATAATGAAAAAAAACCGGCCAAGTGCGAGTCGGACTCTCGCACCGAGGGTTCCGTACAAACACTTTCCATCCCTAAGTGGTTAAGTTAAGTTTGCACCTGGTATGTATAGCGCCCCATATAAATTAGGTGCAAAGTTAGGTATTAAAAAAACTACTTACTAGATCTCGTTCAAAACAATTTTCGTTGGTAGTTTTTATAGCAATGTACATCATATGTCTTTTTTAGATTTTTCATTTTCTTATTTTAGAAGTTAGAGGGGGGGGACCAACTTTTTTCCACTTTGGAAGCGTCTGTCACGCAAACTATTCGGTTTAGAAAAAAAATATTTTAGAAACCTCGATATCATTTTTGAAGACCTATCCATAGATATACCACACGTATGTGTTTGATGAAAAAAAATTTTTTGAGTTTCAGTTCTAAGTATGGGGAGCCCCCAATATTTTATTATTATTTTTTTATTTTGGCATCAAAATCTTAATGCGGTTTACATAATACATCTACCTACCAAGTTGCAACAGTATAGCTCTTATAGTTTCGGAAAAAAATGGCTGTGACATACGGACGGACAGACGGACAGACATAACGAATCTATAAGGGTTCCGTTTCTTGCTATTTTGGCTACGGAACCCTAAAAACTAGGATAATAAGAAAAATTGAGAAAAGTACCTATATCGTCGTCTTATACCTATAGTATAAGCTTTGCTTAGTTTGGGAATAGTTCGATTTGTGTAAGATTGTCCTTTTATATTTATTTAATAATAACAGATAGTATTGTGAACGAATAATAAGCCCTGTACCTTAATTTAGCCAATTAAACGAATCTATTCCCGATTGGAGCGGATCTATCGATGGTCGATAAGCGCGTGCGCCGATGGCACACTGCGCTAACTTACTGGGGCATCTCGTGCAATTAAAGCCTTATTTTGAAATCCACGTTGGGTTATAAATGTAGTGGTATTTACGATTTCGCTCAGTTACTTAATCAATTCGGTTGTTTTTTTTTATGTTTGTTACCTCAGAAGCACAGAACATTTTATGAACAGATTTCTTTATTTTCTTTATTAGATTATTTACAGTAACTTGGTTGCTCTCGGGAATACAATTTTATCCGTTGAAATCGTTTTTTAATATAAATCAGATTATGTCTCGTCCAAGTGCGAGTCTAACTTGACTTGACGGACAATGGGGGCTTAGTAATTGGGTCCCGTTTTTACCCTTTGGGTACGGAACCCTAAATATTTGTTTTGTAACAAGATACTGGTATGCACGATGCAATAAGCAATTATAAACGGTGATTTTGAAATGCAGATTCCTTTAAGACTGGGTAAAATATGGTTACATTTTGAGAAGGTGACTTTTTTAATAACTGTGTATGTGGAAACTCCCTGCCAAAAGTTAGTAAAAGACTTTTATGGTTTGTCATCGCTTGATCGACAGATCACTTGGTTTTCGTCATAAATAGGTCATATTTGACATTTTCAAGCAAAAGGCAAAACTTTGCCGCTTGCCATATGGACGCATTAACAAGTTATTGGTATAAAGGTGCAAGCAAAAGTCACTTGTTTGTTTGATCCGCAAATACGCGCATGGACAATTCGCGCAATAAACTATTATTTCATAAACACGATCGAAACTTACCACTGTTACCGAAAACTATCCCATAGCAGGAAGTGCCGATATGTAATTATTTCAACAAACAATCGACAGTCGGTAGCGGTACCCTGCCTAGGGCACTCACGGCACCACGTTCACACGGAGCGTACGTACATGTATGTATGATGTACATCATTACGTGGAGGTTTTAGGGTTACGCTTCGTGTAATATTCATTTTTGGCATAAATAAATAGGCTGTTTTGACTACACGGGACGGAAAACTGGCGCTCTTGAGTGAGGAATGCAACAGTGAATGTCTTTCGGCTAATGAAGAAATAGGCTACAAAGATGATGCCGATAGATTAAATTAAAGGTCAAGTTATTTTCAAAGTGTGTAAATATGTAATGCTATCTACAATTTGGTTGAGATACGATTTTTTAGGTAGGTAATAATATCTGATACGATACAACTAAATTGTAGTCACAGTTAAATCAGTTTATTTTGACCGGAATTAAATATCGGGGAATTACTTATTTTTCCGTTCTTACTATTTTAAAGTAAACAAAAAGGATTTTATAGTATGATCATTGTACATCCATTTTTGTTGAGTGATTTAACGGTCATAAATTCAACAGTGGACGCGAAACAACAACACAATAGATAGTATTGTGTACTACAAAATGGCCATTCTCACTTCAACAGATAAGTTTCATAAAGTCCTGCAACACCCAATTGCAGGCAGTAAAGATTGACAAGATTATCTTCCTTCCACCAAACGTAGATAAAACCCTAACAGACTATAAAACACGTAGCCCTACGAAATTGCGGCAAATTGCGGAACTGTTAGGCGCGGTACACATTGTTCCTTGTACGGTCGGCGCATAAACTGCAAATTATACCGCAGCAGTCACGTGTGCTTGAGTCTTGCGGGCTACCGTCCGCGTTCGCACAGTTTCGGAAGCATTAGTGCCCATTAAGAACCGTTAACACACGAGCACGTCACGACTCACGACCCGAGCGTGAGCGATCTATCGACGATCTCGGTAGCGGATGCGATGCAGTGCGATAGGTCGCACGGAACGTTTTGTTTTCTCTGTTGACCGTACTTTCTAGTCTAGGTGAAACAAAACCGAGACGCGAAAGGAAGCGCGAAGATTTGCGAATCGTTCTTTATTTTGTTTTAGCGTAGGGACTGTTTAAGTTTATACTGCAATCTGAACTTGCGCAACTACAAGCCTACCGCAAATGTGTAACGCTGACATTTACCATTATCTAAACCAGAAATGGTCAGAGGATCTGAAATGGCACGCAGAGTACTTTATATTCACGACGCGTCTGCTGCCGCTCGCCTATATGGATGGTATTTAGCGGAGAAAGTTTCGTAACGTCACATTGTCTCAGAGATGATATTTGCATAGGTGAGGGTCGCGACCCCGTCACTATAACTCGTCGCTACCAGCACATTGTATGTTAATTGCGGGTGACAACCGGCGGTTCGCAATCTGAGTGACATGAGAGCGCCGGTGTGAACTCGGCTTTACGATTTGAAGAGTTTAATGACCCGCGTTGACAGATAGATTTTTTAAATATCTTTCGTACTCAGACAATAAACCATCTGCCGTTCAATTGATGATGTTTTTTTTTATGAGTAATATAATCGTAATATTGTTTACATTATATCTCATTGTCACATAATATTTATAATTCTCATTTTACATCGTTTGTACGTACGGCTAGGTTAGGTTAAATATCATAAATCCCAAATTGAGTCCACGGGCGTTTGGTATCTCTTATGTAAGCATATAATTTAGTTATCTCGCTTGATAAATTTTACCATTTCGGAGGTTGACAACGTTCTTTATGCATGTTTTACGTTAATGTGTTTGCCGTGCCTTTTGTGGCCCTTTGCAACACATGACAGAGATGTTGTAAATAATTGAACGGTACCTATAAAACGGTCTAAATAAAACGAAAGTAATCATTTATACTACATTAATACCTGCTTCGATAGAATAAAAACAAAATTTTGCCTTGCAAGTCAACTTTGCTAGCTAACTAACTATTTTGGCTCAGTGACCCAAACAGGATCTTAGCTTTGGAATCGAGAGTACGCGACTTGTCCCGATCCTGCGCAGTTTCTCGCCAGTTTTCGGCTTGAAGCTCACGCAGATCCACCACCACGTCTCCCAGCTGTACCTGGGACAACCAACCGGTTGGTCTCTCTGATGTAAGTATGCTATTTTTGTCGCACGATCCTCTTCCATTCTTTGTAGGTGACCGAGCCAACGAAGTCTATGGGACTATGTCTCTCCAATAATCGGTCACCAGCTACTACCATTATTCCTCTTGGTAGGTCCCAGGATCTTCCGAAGTACAAATAAAAATATGTAACCACCCTAAATACATGACTCATGATATTATGACTCTCGTTTTAGTATCGATATCAAGATAGATATACCAGACAGCGATGCTGGTATGCAATGTATAAATAAACCCTACCCTCTGGCTCAAGCCAGGGCAGGGGAATCCCGTTGCACGATCACGGTACGTATAATATATATCCGCGTTATAATCCGTATCGATTGTTTTATTCACTTGAGTGAAAATCGTGAAAACCGAAGGTACCTACAGGGTTCTACACAAATAATTAAAAATAACCAGAGCGCAAGTTTTTTGCACTCCGTATCCCTCGACTTTTTCTCCTACCCAAAGATTGTCCGGAAAAGTTAGCGATAAGACCGTCTGTTCTCATTGTCGCCCTATATTTTGTTTTACTATTTTTGTTCTATTTGTTTTCATGTGGTACACAATATTACTACTACTACATAACTTTTGGAGATATACGAGTACAGTCAAAAGAAGCTGAGAATTTAGTATGCAATTTGACATAAGTAGGTAAGTATTGTCTTTTGATGCTGACCGTTCGTGACAGATGCTTCACTTTACCTGTTTATAAACGTGACCACGTGATAGGCCTGTACCCTTACCACGAGTTTACAGTGACAGTGCTGCTAGCGACTGTGTAAAGGATTTGTATGAAGAATTGTAGTTCTACAAAGTAACAATGTTCGAGGACGGCCACGTTAACTCATAGTAAGGGTACTGCAGTAGGTAAGTGATCAGGGTTGTGAAACGATGTAACAGTAGTTGGGCTCGGAGCTGATCAGCCAGACCCTAATCCGCCGCGACAGCCAACCGCGACCTTGCAGCACCTGAGTTAACCGCGATCTAGGACGTAGTGCTTATGGCTTTATTCATGTCTTAGACTAGGTATACAAGAACTATTTAGGTATATGCTAGTTTTCTGACCAGTCCAATGATCAACGTTTTTTAAGGGAGTGTTAAAACGCTGGGATAGTATGAAATGTGTAAGAGTAATAACGAAAGTCGAGATTTTTTTTTTCAATAGGATTCAGTATTTCTTTTGCAAGAAGAACTAAGGATTGAGCAGCATTCCGGTAAACAATGTTTTGAATTTGGTTAATGCTGCCATTCTGTCTTTTTATGTTGAATATACTTCACAAATTAAAAAAAAACTATTTAAACGGATTATATCGCATATTTTGTTAATAATTGTAACAGAAGAATATTAAATATAGGATTGATGAATGATTTCGTGTATATTTTTAAAATTAACACCCCGTGATGTAAAATTTCTGGTTCGAGTACTGTATACTCAAAAAATACAAAACATCTTTTTAGTTTTTAGAGTGCTAAATATAAAAATAATGTGTGTATCCATTTTGTAAAATTCATTATATTATGTGGAAATCACAAGTTTATTCAATTTGAATGTAGGTATTTGACTTGATTGTTATTTTATTACCTACTGTATCGACACCCGACGGCATTATTATTTTAATTATTTTGTTGTTTTTAAATTATTCTAATACTTCACGTTGCGCATAATTTACCGATAATACAATAATGAAACTAACAATTGTTGCGAATTAAAATACAGACCATTAAAATGCGCTTACCTATATATAATCATTAGATCATCAATTCATCACTAACAATAGAATCATCTCTAATAGTTCCTCTATCCTTCACCAAAACACCAATATTAAATCTAAAATTAAAAACACCACTGCCCAAATCCACTTACCTATGCTGGCGTAGGTTATCCTGGCGCTTAAAGGACTTCCCACACACTTCACAACTGAACGTGAGCTCAGGGCTCTTATGGGTGCGCTCGTGTATCATCAGATTGTATGACTTGGTGAACCTGCGTTGGCAGTATTTGCACACAAACTCGCATTTCGGACGCAGCTTGCGTCTGAAGTCTCTTGTGTGGTCCTCGTCGATTTGCATCACTGCGAACATTTTGTCTGGGCTATCTTGCTGTGCGACGGGCGGGGCTAGACCTGTAGAGAGATAAGGTATCAGACATGTCTCACGTTTACACCTTAATGTGAAGAAAGCATGGTTCATTTTGAAGCGCGAGTTATACTCGTACCTTTATTTGTTTTACAATACATATACATAGGTAATGTGGGTAAGGTTTACTTTTGTTATTGAATAAGTACTATTACATTTGCATAGATGAATATGGAATAGGTAGGCACTTAAATTATAAACCGATTATATAATGGCTTTTCACTCAATCAAACCTAATGAATCTAAATTACTATCAACAAATCATTTCATCTAACGTTAATTAACCTAAGTATCATACCTTGATCGAGTTAATCGTTTTACAAGCAGTATGTGTTAACACTTTCACTGATTTACGATCACATTCACCTTTAAATTAATGCTTTCTATGTTAAACTAATTATCGCGGGTAACTACACGGATTGGGGCGAGAAGAGACGGAGGCCAGAAGAGACGTGCGTTCGGGAGCAGGGGCTATTAGTAACTGAGGCTGAGAGGGTGCAGAAACTACTGATAACGTTACACGGAAGGCGAGCCCCCACCACGTGCGAACGATGAATGAAGTAGCCACGGTAGGCTGTCGCCGGCCAAACGGAAAAGGACGTAACAACCTATGAGCCTCAAATGCACTTAAAGCGTACTTGGTCCGAGTGACGGGAAATACGTCGACAGAGCCTGTTTTAGCTTGCTAATGGTTTTACAGGTGGATTTTTATGGCATTTGCGAACTGGTCGGTTTTGCAATTGTGCAGTCTTGACTTTTATAGATAATTGTGTAGATAATTTGGGGTTTTATTCAGTCTTCAATCAACATTTTTTCACGTCATGCATCGTGCATTAATTTGATTAACAAATCAATTTATGTCATCATTTTACACTTTTTTGTGCTCGTAAATTATTTAGCAATTTTACTTAGTATGTGTGAAATTTTATGTTATTTACAAAATTAAGACAATTTCAGATTAGGTATTGCTTTAATGTTCTGCGTTATTAAAACTTTACTAGATGAAGAGTAAAGATCAAATTTTATAATTCCAAATTTAAATTTCTCAAGTCGACCCCAAGACCAGCGCCATAAATAAAAGACCGGTACACCGAGCCACAGGCATCGATCCAATAATTTAAAAAAAAACTGTCTGCAATTTATGTATTCCTTCTCACCCCGCTTGTTTTGTTACTCAACTATTTAGTCGAGGACAACGCCCTAGAGTTTCCTACTTTCCTGGCAATTTCCCTAAATATTCCCCATTACATACTTATCGTATCCACGTGGGAACCGCCGGCTCGCGGCTACCGTGCGTTCCACTCACGCGCATGACACCCGGACCGACACTTTAAAGCAGGATCCAGACAGTTGTCATACGGGTACACTACAATACTCCGAAGTTTCATGCTTAATTCCAAAAACCATGTTCTGGTAAAATATTTACATTTCTTTTGGGATATCATATAACCCTAACCTAACCTAGTTATAGTACCTATGTAACATAATATATTATGATCTATGGCGAAAATAATCGTTTCGAGTTATTTCACTTTCGGATAAATGAAATTTTTGAGTGATCCCTTGCTTTTTTCACAGATTAGAAAAATCGTACGACATCCGTCGTGCGATTTCAAGAAAAACAATTTTCAAATAAAACATGTGTCGTGCTCTCTGAAACTCTTTAATACGTAGAAAGTTGCTGAAATATGTGAAATTACAAGTCTCAGCTTTTTGTGAAGATCATAAAGGGAAACTTCTATAATTTGTTATTCTGTGGCAGTGTGAACGGCACTGCAGGCCTCTGTATTCGAGAAATGTAACCGCCAATGAATCAGTTGCAGTTTTCAATGTCGCAAAGCTACACACATAATTTTCATTACATTAACGCGTTTCCACACTTTTTTTTAAATATTTGCTCTTTGAATTTAAAATTATTATCCGTCGTATTATGGCTTCGTAAGAAGTAAAGGGATTACAAGTTACACACGTCTGGACCCATCTTTAGAAACGGAATTTTTTAAAAATCCTTCCAAAATGAACTTTGTCCAATAAATTTAAGATCTCATTTTCTTTAGAGCTTACGATGAAATAAGACTTTTTTAACAGGGAGGTTTGAATTGTTGATGATTTTTGACTTCTGTCATTACCGCACCCCGAGGCTTTTGCTTTCGAGAACATTTAGGCCGGTGTTGTCCAAGCAATTTAAGCGATACGGCGATTGTTTCTTTCAACTTGGTTTTAAGCGATTGTGTTTGGTGAATTTTTTTTCTGGCCTAATCACAAGGGAACGCCAGTGAGGTCTACGATAAATTTGTTTTATCATCAAGAATATCAGCATAAAGGGATGCAATTTAATAGCTTCTTCTACTCTTATAACACTGTATAGCTTCGCGGTTTGTATAGGTATATTTGTTATTTAACATTGCATAATGAAGATAAACAAGAAACATTGCGATAGACAGAGATTCGTTTTAATGACTTCAAGTACACTTGGTGCATTTTGTACTCGTAATTAATTATTATAAATATCCGACCATGTAAATTACAAATTTCGTCAGCCAAAGAGTACAACGGGACGGGATTTCCTTTGTTTCTCATATTCCTTGTAAAACTAACAGCTATTAAATTTACTAGAAACACGTGAATTGTCATTTTCGTCATTTAACCACTAAAACCATAAAGTGCGCAAGAGTTGAAAACGCACCTACAGTTAATAATGAACACATTCATACGTAGATTTCTTTGTATGACCGATCATAAGTATTTATATGCTAATTATCTGAGATTTTTTTATAGAATAGAATAGATTATTCTTTATTGCACACCTCACTAGAAAATAAATACAAACAGATAGCACGTAGCATTACAATAGAGGTAAATAACAGGCGATCTTATCAGTAAAGATCTCTGCTAGACAACCTTTAGGTATCTGATTTATAAATGAAAGTCAAAGATGTGTATTAGAGCGATGCAAAAAGTAATCAAGAAATTTACCTATAAAAAAATATCAAAATATACTGAAACATCCACCATTTCAAAATCTCAAAATCTCATCACTTTCTGGCTACTTGTTTGCTTTTCTTTCTCTTTGAGATGAACATACTGTATTTTGATCTTTGCAAAATTCTAAATGCTGAATCATATCACTAAAATACAAATGATAGGCGCGAGCAAATCACATCTTCTTTAAAAATTAGTTTTAATTTAGTTTTGTATAACCTTAAGTTATGGCACTCCAGGTCTTTTAGCATACTACTGTTAACCGTTATATGTTTTGTATTGTGACTGTTTGTTGCCTTATTAATAAAAAAAAAAATATATATATATATATATTTTTGCAATTATCACTTGATTCGAATAGATATCTCGGTATATAATTACACGGATTTTATAGAGGTAAGATAAATATATCTAAATTAGGGATATCGCAATGCACCGTCGAATAAAGGATAAGTAATGGATAAGTAAGATAAAAGCTAGGTCTTTTGAATTCCGCCGGATTAACCACGAATAAACCAGTAAGTATTAAATTTGGTTTCCAAACTTGTTTGTAGCAATCACAAAAACTCTGGTAGCACGAATTCTTAGCACCAAATACAGTGGTCGGTGGCCGTCTTACATAAAAGTGAAAAATTCGGCAATCTCTCATCTGGTGCTCGGTATATGCCTTTTATGGCGGTCGGGAATTTAAAAAAAGCTCTTCATTTCGATAAACATCGTATTCACTCACGAATTTGTCTTTAAGTTAAGTACCGGCAACTGTAAATGTGGTTCCGCAAATAATGTGTACCTAGTTTTTTTAGCTTTTAAGACTCTAACTATCAACCTGTCTATGCTGATGTCCAATGGCAACTTTAGTGTAATTGTGGCAAAGTTCAGGTATGTCGTTGGAAGTAAATACACTCAATAAACATAAATAAATATCGGACAACCTAATACAAATCGATCTAGACCCGCATTAATCTCTAGCAGGCTTGTGTTATGGGCACCTTTATATAGATACATTCATACTAAATACAAATATACTGAAAATATCCATGACCTAGATTCAAGGGCCAGGTTTTAGGTATAGCCTTCCTTCTGTTACTTAATTAAAACGGTTTCATTAAGAGTACATACGAGTATAGGTTACCGAAATGTATTTTTAGTATGTTTGTGCGTATGCAGTAAAGTATAAGTATAGGTATAGGCATAGGCATATACAGTAAAACCCGTTTAATACGATCGCGTTGAATAGAATTTCCCACGTAATACTCCATTTTTCGCCGGTCACTGTGTAAGTAAGTATGTAGTATCTTCCCACTTAATACTCCTTCAGGCTTAATTTTACCCAGTTCCTCCAAAAACGTCTTACGCACGACTTTACGCGACAGCGGCAGCGGAAATGGTACACCATATGTGTGTTTCGCTCACTCGTATGGCCGCCATGCTCGGATCTCTCGCTCAACCGCTCGCCGGGCCGCTAGTCGCTCAAAATAGCTGCATCTCCGTTGAGCGGGTTTTACTGTATAAGTAAGTCTTGACTTGACTGAGAAATAAATGCAAACCCTTCTATGATTTTTTCTTCCACGTGGAATTGCTCCATCTGATGTCATATTAAATAATATGGACCCTATGTACTGATGAAATCAATAGCGACTTCACGAAACGGATCTCGCTATGAGTCATCGTCATCGCGTCTTTGACCGGTTCATCTTAATATTCAACATGATTCACGAGCGAGACAATGTCTGATCTGAACTATTGACATTTCACAGAAGATTGCTCATTAGCTTCTTAGACTTCATTGGTGGTAAAAAATTACGTATACTCGACCGCAAAAACGTGCATTTATAATAGCAATCGAAGTTTAATAAGGAGAAGCAAACAATCCTTCTGTGCAAAGTCAAACAAACATTGAAAAAGTGGTCAAACAGCAATCCGTTTGTGCTGCCCTAATTGTAAGTGTATAATTATACCATTGTTAATGTTATAGTACCTAAATACCTACTTATATGTTAAAAAAAGTACCACCCGTTTTTTTTAAATTCTGTGTCGAATATTCAAAATTAAGACGAATTGCTTTCTCCGAAGTTACCTAGTTATAAACGTAATAGTTATGGGTTAAAAATATGCAATGATATTTTCCTAAATATGAGTATTTTTGTAAAAACAAAATAAAAGAACACGTCAACAGCGAAACTTATGGTTGAAACGTTTGTTTCGAAAGTTATGAGTCACTTTAATGATGATTAATAAAACCACTATTAATTTTATCTTGATTTAGAAGAATGTCGGCGTTAATCATCTTCTAAAAGATCCGCTACCGGCTTTCGAATACTTTTAAAAGTAAAATTTTATTACACGTCATTTTATTAATATTATTTATGCGATCGTAACATATTATAAGAAGTATCGTAATATGTAATAATTAAATTCACAGAGCTTAATAATACAAAAACATCGTGTTTTATTAATTCGCATAGAGCCAGTATTTTACTAGCCTTCGCTACACAATGAACTTAATTGCCCGACAACTTATTAATAACATTGTATCGAATATCACACATCTGTTTACTCGCCTCATAATTACGCACAAAAAGTGCCACTTCAAAGTTAATAATGCAAAATTCCACATGAACACAATGCACTGGCCAGTACTACAAAAGCTGTTTTGTTGCAACTTAGTCATCGATCAATGCAATAAACACAACATCTATTGCTCCTTCAGCAATCAACATTGTCTGTAGACTGCTAATTAACAGTGCAATGGTACATGCACGGACAAAAGGACTCGCATATAGAATTTGTAATCTATTATAAGTATTGAGTATTTACTTTTAATGACCTATTGAACTATTGAACCGAGGATCAAAATTAAACGGAGAGCCATAAACGGTTGCTTGTTCAAGAACCGCAATTAAAATTTATCACACCGAATAAAAAGCAGAAACGATCGCTATTTCAAAGGTAATTTTCCTTCCTATTCAAAACGTATGAACTAAGCTATCTTCGTCATATATTAGCGAACAAGTTGAACCGTAAATGCTGGAATGGGTAAAGTCTCCCGACCAATACGGGCCCGTGGTGCGGTATTTTGATTTAGTACAGGATATAAAAGCTAAGCAAGTTTAGCGACGAAGAGTTAACTCTTCCTAATTCCATGCTAACTCTGTAAGGGCTATTCATATTTGTCGGATGCGCCACAGAATAAAAAAACAGCAAGGTTCTTTCTTTCAGTAAGCTGTAGTTAGAAATCTTTCGTTACGTTTTCTCATTCCTGGATAGCGGTCCTTAATTTTATGTAACAATCGTAAATTTTGATTTACAGCTCCGATGCGCAATGGTGGTTCTGATACTCCCCTTGGTAATTAAATTACATTGTGGACCACCTTGTTGAAGCCTTGTGTAACCTTTAAAAACTTGGCTCATTTAAGAGGAGTTTGACGATCCAATTAAATCATCAATCAGACATCTTTATATCGGCCACTTTTTCAGTTATTGAATTTCTTAACGAAACAGATGATGGTTATAATGAATACCAACCGAATACTCAATGGGATATGTAACTGTAACTAAGAACGTCAATCCTGTTGCATGCTAGTTTGGTTTCTTTTTTCTCTTATTATTATTGTTCCTTATAAGATGTTGTATTTTATCCTATTCAGAAGTTTAGTCTATTATATAGTAGGACCTACTATTAGGTATTAAATGTTCATGTTGTGTGCGCTCAGTGAGAGAGTTTTAGGAAGTATACTATAATTGTTTTTTTATAAATTTACTTTTGTTGTTTCTCCAATACCGAAACAAATAAATAAATATGACAACATTGAAGAATTATTTATTACCCTATTTATAATCAGTATTGGGTAATTTTTAGAGTCAAAACAAATAACTTAGCTCTAACTAGGAGTACCTATAGCATAATCTACTCCACCTACAGAATAAAATCGAGAAACATAGGTACCAAGCTGGAAGTACCAGGTTAACAATCAAGTAAGGTTTAAACATCTTAAATTGCGCTTTTTAAATGGCTTATCAAAGAGCGGGAAGGCCCCAACAAGTTGGACCCACGACCTGGTCAGGATTGCGAGCAGAAATTGGATGAGGCCGTCCTCAAGCGCGATCGTCGTTGTGGAGAACTTTGGGGAGGCCTTTGTCCAACAGTGGACGTCTATCTATCGTCTAATATGATGATGATTTTTTTGTCTATGCTCTAAGTCTAAGGCATCATTAAGAAAGTATTAAATAAAAAAAACTAAAACTCGATAAATCGTCACAGAACATCGAATCCCTTTCCAAGTGTTCTTGTATTGCTCCTCTCCTCAATTAACACATGTAAAACTGAATATGAAATCTCGAGGTCCTTTTCAAACTACAATAGTATTTGACGTGAATAGTCAAACTGCGGTATTTATCAAGTTATTGTACCATTGCCTTTATAGTTGCATCAAATACGGTCTATTAAAGCGCATTCAGTCTTTTGTGAGCAGAAATAGCCGAGTCAGCGTGAGTCCAATCGGCTTTCGGCTTTCGGCTTTCTAGGAATTTGTCGGCGTTTAAGAATGTATCGATCCTTTGTTAATATTAGCTCGGATAACGGATCATTTAATTTTGTTTGTATTTATAATCTGCTTTAATTAATCATTGGTATAATTTATTGTTTTCAATACAGATTTTTTAGGTAAAAATGCTGATTTTTTTACTTTTATTTGATTAAATCTAGTTATATACCGGTAAGACTGTCTTATTTGTAAACAAGTTATAACTGTAACGACCACTGCTTATAAAAGAAACATTTTGGCATAGATTTCACAAGATCACATTTTTTTTCCTATTTTTTTTTTCCTTTAATATATTTAAAGTCACAATCAACAATTCGATTAAAGATACCAGTAAACAAATTCTTCGTAATTAGCCAAATATTTCTCCTGGCTGTTTTATAGCTCAAAAGATATAGCGACATCGTGAAATACTAACTGAACTTAATGGTAAAAAAAAAGTATGTTTGATTAACCATTATTATATTAACGTATTCCAATTAAAGATACGATGGATCAGTTTAACACCTTTCTATATCTAAACTTAAAATATTCAAAGCTTATCATTTCAACGAGATATTTATGTGTCATTCTATCAAACAATGGGATGTCTATCTTCGTCTTGCGACGGGAAAGCGACGTAGGAGTGGAAGAGAAGCCAAATCCACGTAACTTATGAGGTCGGAATGTGTTGATAGAATGCGAGGTATGAGCTGAATCACGATGGTACAAATATAATTTTATACTGTGGTTTAATTCGACATTTCTATTGATATCTGCTCCATAGCACCACTTTTTTCTACTATAGCGATGTGCTTTAAATTTCATTTATATAGGTAGGCAAAGTAGGTAAAGATTTCATAACGTTTAAGAACTATAATGTTTCGGATTATATCTTTTACATCACGCGTATGTAAGTACCTATGTAGGTAATTACAATAGTGCATGATATGCATGTGAAATAATCTAATCAGACATAATAAATACTAAAACTATGTATATGTAATAACCTAAATTGGTATTGTGTTATAATCGTTTAAGATTTCCTTGTTTTATTACTGATAAGTCGTAATACACCGATATACAGCTCTCTAGCTGTATTTTATATTGTTTTAACACGTTCACAGCTCACACAAAACTCATTTCTATTCAAAATGGATTCAGCAGTTAGGAAGATATATGGCGCCGTCCACAGACGTAGTGCCGTATCACGAGGCTCTTAATTTACGTCTCTCGACGTGCTGTCGGTGACGGTGTTAAACTTGCTACTTATGGTGTACCGTCTACCGGGAAATGGGGTAAATTTGAGATATTTTCAACTCCCATTACAGATGACCGTATTCTTGTAAATTTTGTGTCGAATACGTTTCCTGTCTAGAGCACACTCTTTTAATTAAGTGGTAAAACCCACGATATCTCAAAATTTAATTCGTACCCGTAGTATATCTGGTACGTAAATATCAATTTCACTAGACATCGGATTATATTTCAAAACAAAACTTCGAGCAACCACTAGTTGGACTATTTTAGGAGTAAATCATCGATAAGTGAGTTTATCGATATTGAAATCCCTACTATCTACAAACACAATACAACTGTCTCTCTGAATATTCCGATATTTGATCATCACCAATACCTACGCTTGCACTACAATCTCTGCAATAAAAAGCAATCAATCAGGCCTAATTGCTGATGTTATAAATGCTCTGAAGTTGACCTAAAGGATATTGTTCTCTTTTTCTACTTCCCGGTTTTGAGCAGCCTTATCCACTTCTATAAAAATCAATCTTAGATTGGGGGGGAATTATTTATACGATAATAACCCCCCCTCAACGACAAAATCTGCCGCGTTTTCTTTTAAGTTGAGTTTCATACCTATGAAGGGTCATCAATACCCTTGAAAATTTCCTGAATACCGGGACGACTACGAAGGGTCACCAATACCCTTGAAAATTACCTGAATACCAGAATAAGCTATAAAGGTGATTTCACCGTCAACTATAACTTAGTGGCTACGTGATTTAATCGGAATCGCTTTCGATTACATAGGCGCAGTATATAATGACGGTAATAATAACAATTTAAATTCAAGCTCGCTAAACCGAAGCCAAATTATAATATACAAATGAGTGAGCAGAAATAACGAAACAGTTTATGTCTCGCGCGTTCCCACAGGAACGGTATGCGATGCGCCCGCGCAGGGAAATAAGTGGAGAGGTCATGTATAATAATATATAAAAATATGGTATATAGGTATTGTAACAATGAACTGCCTGAACATTGAAGATATTCAACAAAAACCTAAATTACAAAAAAAATAGGGCTATATATGGAGATCACTCATCGGTTTTTAAATTATTTCATTTTTTTACTAAAAACTTCTAATTCTAACTTCTAATTTTAAACAATTTTGTTTTCAATCAGACATCAATAGCATAGTTCATGCCACCTAGTGATACTTCAAAAGAATAAGACGAAAAGAAATGTACGTAAGAATGTTTTATTAATAAATTACGTTTTTGGAATATATATAGCATTAAAACACATAGCAGAATCTTAGATGTGCTGCCTATCATTCCGAAAAAGACAGAAAGTCCATAATATTTGTGACTTGTATATAGAAGTTATTCTATATATCTCATATACCTACTCTATAAATCAATATCACTATAATAAAATTAAAAATGTTTAATAATTTCACCCTAAAATCATTTTCCCTTGTATGATATGTTCCTTATATGATAATAAATATTAATGCCAAGATAATTTTAGGTGTAACACGTCTCCATACCGCTCCCTGTTCTCCCAGCCTGATATATTAGGCCCTCGCTCGAATCGCCTCCGGCTCTGCGCGCGAGTCGATCTTGGAGCCTTGGGGCTTGATAAAGTTCCGGATTTAAAGTTAGGGTGAGAATTATATCGTTATTTTTGCATTGCGTTTGAGGTGAATAAATAAAGGTAGTTGGAGCTAATAACGATTTGAGTAAAGGTCAATTAAGTTGTTTAGGATCCGAGCTTACCTAACTTTTGTAAGGGGAGGCCATATACCTACGTTTAACTAAGTATTTCTTCTAGAGCAATTAGGACCCAAATACATAAAGTAATTTGCTAATTTTACTATTCTTTTTTTTATTATTTTATCAAATGCGAAGAGAAACGTTGTCGACGCCGCTATAAAATTGAAATGGCTACCTATTATTCTGACTCTAACAATAATGCTTACCTAAAGTCGATGTATAGGTAATCGGAGTAGAATCATATAACCCTGTGATAGCCTAAATTATAAAGCTACTAACTAGTGCTGTACTTATTACATACCTTGCCGAAAGTAGGATAAATGATTATCAAGTGACTAAGAAAATATTTTTATTACTTGACGGAATATGATACTTAATTTCGTCGCAGTAGCTCAGGGGTCAGAGCACTACTTCGGATAAGTAAAGGTTGTAGTACGATCGCGTAAAATGTTGTATTTAACCTTCATTCATAAAAAAGATATATTATAATTACACATTTTAACAAAGACACGACATAACATTTTGTGTGTGACATTTCTTCATGAAGGCATCGCCAAAATAAACGTAGCATATAAAGGACTTAATCGTAATTGTACAAACATATTGATACTAACTGTACGAATATGTGTCAATCATATCATAACAAAAAAGTGATAACAATGTCTTACGAGGTCGTAACTAAACCGATTGACTAACAGAAAATCTATTGAAGTACTATAAATTAGTTAAGGTATTTGTGACTTCTGTGTTTCTATTATTGACATTTATTTAAAATGCTCATTTTAACCCTGACAGTTAGTTTGTAGGTACTTACTCAGTGAACTGAACACCAATAGCATTAGGTACTTCTGTTACTTTCTTTTTTTTTTTATTCTCCAATAAAGTTTAAATAAATGAAATCTATTACCGAACTTTCTTTTCCCCAAATCCCTCTCACCGGATCCCTCAGAGGGCGGTCCTCCGGTAGCCCGGAGCTATATACCGCTACCGAATACCGCCTACCTATATACCGGTATGTAAGGCGCCGCTACTGGTTTACGCGGCGGCCAATCAAAGGGCGCACATATGTGGCTTTAGGCGGTTCGGTTAAGTCTTGCATTTTTGAAGAGAACCTTCTGTTGTTTTTTGTATTTTCTCTGCAGGGTGATGCATATATTTTCGACCAAGTCTGTTAAAATTAGGGTATATATTGTCAATGTGTAAAAATACATCATTATGTAGTAACTTTTACAAATATGTACTGTACGGTATACCCAGTCTGAATCGGATACAAATCTTATGTTTCAGCTTTACCTATTAATAATTTTACATACGAGTAGGAGATATGGTATTCTGGCTCACTCTACTGTTACCGTTTTGAATTTTACGTGTGTCAAATTAGTGTAATAAATTAAATAAACATTAAATGACGATCTTACACAAATTGACCTAGTCCCAAGCTAAGCAATGCTTGAAGGTAGGTACCTATAGCATCCATGGCCAAGAAATAAATAATCGAGTTCATAATATAAATAAATACCCTTGCTGGGATTCGATCCCAAGGACCGACAGTTCAGTAGGCAGCTGGACTACCATTGCACCTACCGCGTCGTCAATATAAATATTCATCTCAACGTGAAAGATAATGTCATATCTCATATCTGAAACAGTCGCAGGAGTAAACATATAGTGACAAGATCTCGGATAAAAGACATTCAACGTCAAATTGTGGCACATCCTAAGGGTTGAATTACACGAGATGTCGTTTACGTGAATGAATACAAAAATTTGTATATGAGGCCTAACTCCCTTAGTAGCAAACGGGCTGTAAAAGAGCTTATTATTATTATTATTTAAGAGTTTCACTTGTCGGTGCAGTTCTCTCCAGTCCGTTCTACTTAACGCCAGTTCTTTGACTTCCCGATACGACCCGACGTCTGCCTTTTTCTTGATCTGGTCCAAATAGCTAATCCTCGGCCTTCCTCTTCCTCTCCTTCCTTCAATTTTCCCCTCCATTATCTTTTGTATTAGATCATCGTGTCGTATCAAATGACCTATCATTTTCCCTCTTCGAGTTTCTATTGTATGAAGTATATGTCTCTTCTCCTTTACCCTTTCCAATACTTCCTCATTGGTGACTCTTTCTGTCCAGCTTATTCCCTCCATCCTTTGCAAAAGCATCCTTTGAAAGAGAGCTTATACAGCCATTATAACTCTAATTTAAGTTATATAGAATGTGTGCTACTTGGGACAACATTATGGTCATTTTTGTGAGGCGTGGGAGTGACTTTCTACCACCTGGAGCGATCGTTGGTCGAAACAACAGCCCACCAGGCCTATATAAGCCGTTAAAACCTAATATCGCGTAACGCGGTGGATGGGAAACCGCGTTAAATGTTAATGGCAGTTTCAAACACTATAATTTAAGACACTTTATCTTTTGGTTAATAAGACTGGTTAGTTGTTGACTGACAGGCAATCGGTCTAAATCATTGGACATTTATTACAATATTGTGCAAAGACTCTAGCGTAAGTTTGCTTTTAACGCAAATATTATACGTCTAGAATATGTTTGTCAAATCGTATTTATACTGGAAACGTAAACGTGAACAACACGTATATTATTGCATTAGAAACTTATACTAGAGAATCTGAAGTCTTAAGAGCAAAGTTCCCATAATTTAACGCTCATATTTCTTTATCATTAGTTTCGAAAAAAAAAAAAAAAAAACTTTTAAATTTCTTAGATCATTAATCGGTTCCTTTCACGACCCCTAACCTGCCTCTGATTACGCGCCCCGCCCCTTTCCTGATTGGTGCACGGTAGCTCGCTTAATTCAAGCGCTCGTGCCTGAAGAAGCTTAGATACAAACTTCAATTTTGTCCCCTAGGGGCTCAAAGTCAATAGCAAATTAGTAATGGAGCTCTTATGCGAAGTTTCCTAATTTCATTCACCGCACTTAGAAAATGTAAAGAAGATCATATTTAAATTTTCTTAAAGTTCCTACTTGTTCATATACATTGACGATTAGTTCGGGATAATGTGAACATTTAACGCAAATGAAATGTCATTTATCAATGGTAGGGTATACAGATGAATGATCTTTATTTGGTTATGTAAGTCATTTAATAAGGTCTTGAAATTATTAAAAACTAGTACTTACGAGTACACTTAAGTTATTGTGTTAAATAAAGCTTATTTCAAAAAGAAAAAGCTAATTCCGAAAATGAGTGCATAGATGTTTATTTCTTCTTCCATCAAATAAATTGAATAAGGTGTTGGGCTGCTGGGTAGGTAAATTCCAATTTTACACCTAAGATGCCAAATAGCAGTCGGCGATTGATCTAAAGAAAATAGTGAACGAACTTCCTGAATCGCCAAAAAAACAGCAGGTACACCTCACCTGTGGCGCTCGGGCACAAAGTGTTGGTTTTGAACCTTGGACAAACAGCAAACTGACCTCAACAAACAGATCAATGAGTGGCCGATTGTGAATGAATGTGTTAACTACGATAACCACAAAAAAGCGTCAACATTTTAGGATTATGAAAAAGCTTGGAACAAAGAAAATAGACTGTGAAGTCGACAGGAAGTGAGGAATTGTGGATAAACTTAAACCACGATTTGCCCACTTTTTAGCAAGCTCTAATTTCTCTTGACAAGACTTGAGAATGATATAAGAATAGAGAATATTCATCAATAGAATGTGTGAGTAAATCCATTGCAACATGAAACAAATATTTCTCAAAAACACCAGTGAAATACCACGAAACTATGAATAAGACACTTAACAAAGTTATCACAAATGAAATCCTAGAACCATAAAGCACTACATATGTTGCAGTTATAATGTTATCACTTATCGGCTCCTTTGTCGGCAAATCTGTCTGAAATTGCTGACAAAAGGGCCCATGAGCTACGCAAACAGATAACGTATCGATAAAGTTCATCTGACGGTTGCGTTATTTCGGACTACTAGGAAGGCTATAAGGTAATGGCAGTTTTGTTTTTAAGTTACCTTTCTACATTACAAATGGTATTTAGGAATAAAAGAAACTAAGATTGGTCATGAACGTTCCTTTACTCTAAATTGATAGCAATTAAGTACCAAAAATACCAATAAAAAACTGATTCTGCAATTTTATAGTAAGTACTATAAAATTGCAGAATCAGTTTTTTATCACTGAAATGTTATGATTAGCAATGTATTGTAGGCTTAAACTAATAAAAGACACGACATCAGTTTTTTTTAACGAAATAGAATCATTACTCTTTGTTTTATCATACATTTATTTTGGAAACCAAGTATAGCACAGAATAATCAACTTGTAGCAAAGTTGGAAATAAAAACTATGGCTCGTTGTATAGCGAAGAAGCTCAAAAGATACACTAACATTCTTAAGCGTGATTACTTATACAACTGTAGGGCTAAGGGCTCCTGGCTACGTCACATTTGAAACATTTTACAATATAGACAATTTAAGTTATGAAATCACCTTATGGCGTACGTAAACTTACCAAAGAACAATCGGAATCAAGCGAGTTTAACTCCAGTAAATTGAAATAGTCATTCGATAAAATTGGCAAGTAGCCGTAGACTGAAATCAAAAATTTAAAAAAAAATGGACTTAATCACTTTTCCCCCTTAGCCCTGAAGGGAAACAAAAAGTTGAAACTGGGAAGTAAGAATGCCGCTACCACGAAGCTGCGTGGAAAACCAAACGTTGAAAGGTATGTCCAATGTTTGTCAACCCTAAAAAGGCAATGGCGCTCAAACTTTAGCGCTCTATTTGTTGATATTTAACACATCCCAAGAAAGGAATTCGTTTATCTATCACGTCAAGATTACCAAGAGATAAGCTTAGTCGAAACTCGACCAAGCTTTGTCTTTTATCTAGCACAAACAAATGTTTCCTGTTGCATGCGCTCTCTAGATGACAAATTAGTTGCGTTTAAAAGGACGTTTGTTATGTACAAATAAGGTATCGCTTATTGACTTTTGAAGTTTGAATGGTTACCTGTCTGGTCGGTAAATAAGTGTGTCAAAGATTTAGGAATATGTTGACTGTTGGTCGGCTTTTTAAGTCGATGGCGCCTTATGTCTCGTTCCGCAGAGTTTTAGAAGAATATAGAATCTCTTTAACGCAGTATCAAAGTATACATCAAATCCTATTTTATTACGATAGAGTAAATTAAACCGAGAATTAAATGATACAGATTCCTTCTATTCATGGTGAGTTTTGGTAAAGTACCGAAACTTACAATGCGTATGCAGATAGTTTATGTTATGTGAGAGAATATAGCTACCTAATATATGACACGAATTTACTCATTTCTGTAGTTTAATGTAGTTCATAACGTGCATAGGTACATAAATATAAAACAATACAACGCCATAGTCAGGTTGAAGAAGAAACCATTACTTTCCTTTTAAAACGTATTCATCTTGCACCAAAGACAATACGATCAATGAATTTACATGCAATTTGCATGGCAATTATTTGATATCAAACCTAGTTTGCATCTAAGGTCAAGCATCAAAATGCAAATCAACTTTCGCGGTACAACAAAAGCGGCAATAAATAATCATTGCCGGGATATTATTCCTCCCCTCCACATAAACATGGGATGTGTTAATACGTGCTATGCGCGACTGTCGCTGCACGGCGATGTCAAAAGACCGCGCAGGCGCCCCGCCGCGGCGATTGGAACGATTCGAAATTCGAACGATATTTTTAAATTGAGAAGGGAAGGTGCCCTTAATCCTGTATTTTAAGTTGGCATTGGTCCTGAATTTTAACGGAATGAAGTTTCTTCGAAGAATAAATGACGTTCATTTGTTTCTTCGCAATATTAGCCGTGATCATCTATCTATTCCATTCATTGAGATTTGGATTTTTTTACTAATAGAAAGAGACTTTCACAAGGTGTGATTTCCTGAATTTAATTTTAAAAGGAAATTATTACAATCACTTACGCATTATTAGTTCAAGAGTTAGTAGCAGTTACCTACTAAGGCTAAGAAAGAACAGAATTGACCTACTTACTATTAGATAGTTTCTATCTAATAGATACCAATGTTGATTTAAGTACACATAAGTACCTAATGATTTATGTATCAACAACAGCATCAGAAGAAAATTAAATCTTTCCTACTTTATCCCAAATATTTTCTAAGAATTGGTTATTTTATTACATTTTCTTGCGATCACGTTCAATCAAACGCGAGTTAGAAAATAATGCTGCCATTTGTCAATTTTAAAATTCCGCTTGCGACATTTTTATAAATCAAATACCTTATCTCTTAAGCGTTACATTCGTCCTACGCTGCTCAGTAGGTATCATATAAATAAACTTAAACTACACATAAATACGCCAAAAGTATTCTAGTTATACGTCCGCGACTCTACCTTATATAAAACACCTACTGAAGACATTTCGTCTCGATTACGCAATGTCAGTATTATAAAAGGCATTATACGATATTATACGAGCATAATTTGTTGGAACCGCAATCAAACCTCGATTGGAAGACGCGCGGGCGGCGCGTGCCACCGTGTTACGCGGTATAGGCTAAGAGTTGCCGATATAATAGGTTAATCATAAAGTAACTCAAGGAACCATGCGCCCTAATGGACCAAACCAAAAATCTAATAAGCTAATTTATTTATTAGGTTACTATATGTACGTTAAATATTTTAACTGTGTTGTGTTAAATTATTTTTGGTTTTCACAACTCAGTAAGCAGATAGGTAACCATGATAATTAATCTATATTTTCTTTTTGGTTGTTACACCACGAGGTATCGTTTGTTGGAACATAAACATAAACAATAAAACAACCGATATGTTACAGTTATAAAATGTTAGACCATAAAATAATACAGGCTGCTTGCTATTCCGAAGACAATTGCGATAGTAAAAGAATAAGATACGTGCAAACGAAGCCTCGGACATCGAAAACGATTACAGTGCATCTGATTAATTAATAGAATAGGACAGAATATTATTTATTGCACACCTCAAACAAGCACAGATAATAATTAATTGAATAGTTAATTTATTTATTTCACGTATATCTAGTCTTAAAGACCTTGATAATTGCATGTATTGAGAAGTTTCATAATATTTTGACGACGCGTTTGGCTCGGTTGGTAGACACCTGCCTACTGAGTCGGCGGTCCCGGGTTCGAATCCCGGCCGGGGCAAATATTTGTGCAAATATTTGTTCTTGGGTCATGGATGTTATCTATGTATGTATTTATATATTATGTATATCATCGTCTAGTACCCATAGTACAAGCTTTGCTTAGTTTGGGACTAGGTCGATTTGTGTAAGATTGTCCCTTAATATTTATTTATTTATTTATTTATTTATTATTTATTTTGCCAGAATAACACTGTACCGAGAAAAACAACGGTAAGTAACTTCATTAAAGATCTTGTCTTATGCGATCACGCTCGTAACTCCATAATGTGAGTTCAAGAAGATCGTGACTACTGCAGCTACGATAACTTCGTTGCAATGTAAATTATCATAGTCCCGTCTACTGCTCAGCGGTTGATTTACAATTAAGACACTGGTATTTATTAAGTTAAGCTAGGACCTACCCGAATAATGCTAACAATTTGCATATTGGCGTGAATATTATTAAAGGTAAATATAAGATAAAATGATTGAGACAAATAACTCAGCTGATACTCTCAATAAATAATGCACAACCTCCCATACCTAGTTTAGAGTCTAGGTACAAAAGGAATGTGCAAAGTGTAGTGTTTTTTAAACAAAAATGATATTAAAGTATTTTAATGGTATTATGGTCTTCTGTTATAGTTTAGATTAGAGCCAAATATTACGGTTTCCTCTCTACGGCTTTCTCTTACGGTAATCTTCATTTTTAATTTACTTAGAACGCAATGTTTTCCAACTTGACACTCGATTTCAAATGATAAGTACTGAAAATTATATGTGTTAAACCACTTGAAATGTTACGACGGCTCTGGGCCTACAAAGCCCACTTTGTTAGTAATTAGGGATGTAAATTCGGTCAAGCCTCGGGCTTTACGATGTTTGCGCAAGAGTGAATTAGCCCGACGCTCGACAGCTAAATGGAATCATTTTGTATTTTGTACAGCCCTATTTTTGGTACGTGCTATGAATGGAAATATGTTTTTGGCTGTCGTGATTGAGAAATTACTAGTTTGTGAATAAATTAAAACACCTTCTTTTGATTCTGTTTAATAAGGCATTTTACACAATTATTACCTAATACAATATATGGACAAAGATTTTTCAAAGAGGTGATCTTTGGGTATAATTGCGTAATTTTCAGAAATATAATTTTATAGTTAGTAATGCAGTGATTAAAGGCGTGAAATGCTGTCAGTAAATAAATTCCATCATGTTGAAGTCATAGACATGAGTCTATGACAGTATGAACTGTATTTTTTTAATATTATTTACTAGCTGCGCCGCGCGGTGTTATCCCACGGGAACACTAATTTTATGGGGATAAAAAGTAGCCTATGTGTTAACCCACAGTGTCAGCTACCTTCATACCAAAATTTTATCAAAATTGGTCCAGCCGTTTGAGCGTGAAGAGGTAACAAACATACACACGAACACACTCACAAACTTTCGCCTTCATAATATTAGTGTAATATTCAAATATATTAATGAGAAATAATAGAAAACAAGAAGTACCTACCTATACTAGTAGAAGAAATAATGAAAATATATATTCAGCTTTCCGGTGTTGTGTTGTCATTATGATATTAAAAATAATTACTATTGCACCCACAATCGCAGTGAATATGAAATACCGGTACAAATAGTAGCAAAAAAGAATTGCTGCCTGTGCGATTATAAAGTCCATTATACACTTGCACTTCTGTCAGATAAAGGTTAAATTTAAACATCGGTTTTATATCCGCGTTATTTATGAACTTTAATTAAACTCAGGCGCATAAAGAGTTAATTTATTTTTGTTCTTAGCGATTTTCCGTGTCCTTTTTGTTTTAATATGATTCGTGATTTAAAACACATTATGCAAATAGATGTTATGATTGTTATTAATTTAGTATAAAAAGAGGATTTGTAATCAGTGTGTGATTATGTGGGTGTGCGTGGTTAGATGCAGATAATAATATTTATGCATTGTATACCGTCCTACTTGATTATATAGCTAATTAATTTATGTATTATTGATGTTTGAAATACTTTGTATTTATCTAGAAACACATTGTAATTCATTATTATTTTCTTAGTTTTAATTGTTTCAATATGTTATTTCCATATGAATAAAGCTATTTATTGTTATATTATTTATTATAGTTTTATTGACTACTAGAATAAAATAAATTGCCGTAGTACTACAACACCGTCATTTAATGGTAACATTATTAGTTTGGAAGCAGTTTTAAAAATAAATTATAATTTATTTCGATGACACGTGATTTTTTTTTTCTCCACCGATCGAAAGTGTCAAAAGCTGCGTCTAATGACGCGTGCAGTCCACATTCAGCGTAACAAAGAGTCATCAACAGTCCAAAATATTCCCAAACGTCTCAAAACGCCACTTTTCCCAACAAACTATTCTTCTTTTATTGTTAAATAAACCATAAATCGTTATAAAATGGTCATTTTGGGCACTGAATGGCAAGGAAAAAAGTATCAGGGACATTTTTTTTTTTTTTTGGACTAGCGCAGGCGCTAAGGGGAGGCCGTTTGCATGATAATGCGGCCCGTTCAAATACCGTGGTTTCACATCAAAGGACCAAATGGTCATCCGTTATTTATGTTCTATAATCCAATGCATAAATATTGTTGATTAACGCGCGACGACGACGTAAAAATGCCGTAAATTAAGTTTGATTGAGTTTGATAGAAAATAATTAAGTAGTTTGTAGAATTTAAAATTTTGAACAAATAATAATAATGTGAACAATATTTGATTTAAAATATAATAAATATGATTGAAAAAGTAATAAATAACATAAATAAATATCAAATTAAAAGTTCTGATAGTAATTTGACTATAAAAGACAATAAATAATTACGATAATAAATATTTTAACACCACACACAAAACACATAAAACGGTCGGAGCACAAATCTGAAAACAAAATCAAAATCGAATCGCATTTCTCATTCGTATTCCGGCTTATAAACTCTTATAAGATTCACTTCGCATAAAGTATTGCTTAAACGATGAAGAAATGCGATTAGACGATAAAATGAAAATATCAGTACTCACTGTTGCAGACGTTGACAACTGGTGTTATTGCTGATTAATGTTTATTTTACGTACAAATAACGCGAGTTCGCGACACAGACTGATAGGGGGCAGTAAAAAACTGTAATTTATTAGTGGCGACTTCTCGTGTTGGCTCGGTCTTAACGAGTGGCGGAAAAAACTTGGTACGTAGCTCTAGCAGCAGTGGCCTGGGGAAGAATAACCCAGGAGTCATTGGGAGCTGCCACCGCTTCCGAACGCGCCCCGCTCCCCTCCTCCCGATACAGATCACGCATTCTACGAATACCTTCGACGACGCAGCCGACGACCGCCACCCATCCCTTTCGCTCCAAGGCTGTTTAGGTGGGCCGGCGGGGGGGGCGAGGGGGGTTGCGTTTCAGATGCTTCCTAAGTTCACCAAGTAAAGGTCACGCGGGCTAAGCGACGGCCGTAGCGAGCCTGCGCGAGCGCGTTGTGCCGGCAGCGCGCAACACCGGCAGCGCCCACATCTCCGACCGTTTAGTTCGACTCACACTCACCAAACTGACGTCGTCTCGCTCTAACTTAGCGTCAACGCCGTAAGCGCTCTTCTCGCACGGCGACGTGGAAAAATGTATCTAGTTTTGTGCCGATGCGGAGTGCAGTAGCCGCGTTTTTTTTCTCGTTTCAATAAATTTGTGGCTGTTCGTCTCGCTTAGTCGCGCGCCCGGGGCGGGGGTGAGCGGGACGGGAGATCGCTACCGGGTTACGCCTTCACTCGTTGTTATATAGGTTGGCGTGTTAGCATTGCATGTATAAATAATAATGTCGTAAATGGCGTTCGTGCGGCTATGTGCTTCTGTGCTACGCACCGCCTTCTCTTTTTATTGACACACACTGTACAGTGTTTACCGGACGATTTTTGCTGGAGAAACTGAATCGACTTTTTTGTTAATAAAACATTTTGGGATCGGAGTAGAAAGTTGTAATTGGTTTATTGCTACGAATGCATATTCCAATTAAAAATTTAATTGATTCGTTGCAAAATAGTTTTACATTTTACTAATTAAAGAAATACTCACAGCCAACTTTCCTATAAGAGTCAATAATATTGATATAAAAATTCAGCCCGTCGACATGGCGTTTTAAATATATTTCTTGTTGTAATAAAGGAGTAATCTCAATGTAATAAATTAATATTATCTCAAAATAAACAGCAAAAAGGTTAACAAAATGGTATTCTAAGAAAAGACTTCAACGCGTCGACAGAAGGGACTACAGATTCTTATTAGATTGCTTAATTTGATTTAAAAAATATTAAAAATAATTGTATACAATTACAGGAATACTATGTTAGAGGTAATTTGATTTTAGCATTTTAGTGTAAGTAATGTATCACTATGTTTAAATGCGTAAATTAGGTTAAATTCTACATTTGAAAATCAACAGTCCGCTTTACTAAATGCAGCTTAAATAGTAGGTACCTACACTTACACATTGCCAGTATTAATTGTTTAACTGCTACAGCGCATATATATTGTGTAAAAAAAAACATATTGTTTAGCTGTTGAAATACATTATCGACGCGCTGAAAAATAATCAAAACCGGCTGTGTGTATAAAGTGTGGGCCAATGTTATTACGGAAGGGACAAAGTTACTCGATTGACTGTACATATAGGTACAATTAATGAGATATTGAATAAGGCACAGGAAATGGCATGTAATCAAGTTCCCGATTTAATTTTAAAGCCAACAGAGGGTAGCCCGCTTTTATCAGCCGATAGAATTCAAAACTGATAATTAAAGAGCATTCAACTAGGCTCAAGATAACGGGCCGCACGCGACCGTTAAATGCGTGTACAAAACTACAAAAACTGAATACAGAATTACAATACAAAATGTCACAAAGCCTCCAAAGCTCTCCCGTCACGGCCATACAAGCAATCAGCCACAGACAATACAAACAAACACGACAATACCCGAAAACATCAAAACATATTAACGGTCGATTGTTTTCAAAATTGGAATGCATTATTCGAAACTACGGGGAGCTACGAAACCCTCCCAATTAAAAAAAAAGAACATCGTATCGAGCTCTAAAATGTTTAAGACATACGACTTTCTTAAAGTAAGGAAACCGTTTATAGACTGCGAAGTGTCTATAGACAAATGAAAACCGATGTTTGCTCACAATGCAGAAACAAGAGGGATAGAAAAAAAGAAACTATGGCGTTTCCTTTTGTTGTTGGTATGAATGGAGACCACACTGGCCAGTGACATGCGTTGCTAATTTTCCAATTTTGAATCCTGTCGAACGTAAATGGAATACTAAGGGATATTTCTCGCAAACTCGTATCTTAATTAGCAACGGTATTTAAAAGGGACTTTGATTCTCGAATTTAACGTACAATTTTCAAGTGTGTTCAAGGAACGAGTTGGATATAAGATATAACGCCTTGATACGTTTTTTTTTTTATGTCGTTATTGTGTGATCTTTTTGGCAAGTCGGTGTTTTTTGGATTTCAAATACGAAATGCTAATCTTTCTGTTGGTACCGACATCTGTGTAAAATAAATAGCATAAATGTTGGACGCTACACTTCCTGAAAATTTACAGTATATTTAACAGTTTTTAATCTAATTAAAACATTCGTGAGATATATTTAGGTAATTATTGTATTAAGTGCTTTACACACACGAAAAATTTCGGGCTGTTCTTGACAATTTTGCGTGAGTGTAAACCGCTTATTACAATAATTAAGTTTCAAAACATGGGATTCGAACCCAGGACTGCTGGCTCAGTAGGCACTAACACTACGCAAAACGCACAATGTCAACACATAGCTTCATACATACATACCTACTTTAACCTTCGTGAAATTCCAATTCCTCGGTAATTTATCAGCATTATCGCATTTTAATATCTATTAGAGTTAATAAAGCTCAGATGTTTCGCCAAGGCCGTAAAAAAGATAAAGTTATGATTTAAAGACGACATTGGACTACCTGAGCGGCGGGGAATGCTAAGAATCTGGTGGCAGATTACTGATTAACAACGTCTATTAATTTATTGTCATTATGTTTATAAAGTCCTTTGATTAATAAAGTATGGTCAATTCCTAGGTGGGCAGATGGAGACAAGTGGAGCAAATGTTGCCAGATCTTAAGGCTAAATTTTGAACACCCAAAATAAATTTTTTTCGCTTTTTCTGGACAGCAATATCTGGCTGCATTTTCTGAGAATAAGAAACGGTCTTTTAAAATGAGACACTGGATAATAGGGATGATGACTGATGTTGAACGTGTTGAAATAAACGATATACTGTAATCACAGTCACACTAATATTATAAAGTCAAAAGTTTGAGTTTGTATGTTTGTTACTTCTTCACGCTCAAGCTTGTGGACCAATTTTGATGAAATTTGGAGGTATGTAGTTGACTCTCTGGATTAACACATAGGCTTATTTTCATTTGATAAACCACGGGTACCACCGCTAAACTGCATCGGACTTTAAAAAAAAAACAAAAATATTTTTTAACATACTGTGCGATTTTAAAGGTTTTCTTGGTTTTAAGCGCCCTCCTTCAAAATAGCAAGTTAGTTATTTTTCCGGCAGACATATTTGGCAAGTAAAGGCTTGAAAATGATCGTAGCCATTCGTACGGAGCGTTTTCAGAGCTCCGTAGGAATGTCAAACTGTATCGTTCATTTCTGACTCTTAGAGCATCCTAAACTTAGTTAGACAATGAATCCCAATAAAAAATAGCAATGATTCACATCTTCAAAAGAAAACATCATGCTATTAAACATATTGCTCGCACTTACCTACCACTTGTGGTTCAGCGATACGACTACCTGAGCGCCAGGGAATGCTGGGAATCCGGTGGCAGATTGTTGATTAACCACGTCTATTAATCGAAGATCATTAACGTTTGCTTATGACTATATTCCTAGGTGGGTATAACATATACGAAGTTTCCATGAAAAATACCTTCTAATGCACAGATATACCTTAATATAATCTGTAATAAGATGTCTACGGCCAGACACAGGTCTCTATCAAAGACCTCCACAACAACTGATCATTTGCCGTCCTCGCTCAAAGGTCTTTTTGATATCGTTCTGATAAAAAAAAAAACAACATGTTGACGGAAACCTTTATTGCCATCAGTAGTAAGTAGTAAAATTAAGTACCTATACTCGAAAATATTGACTGCCAGCATGCACCTATTGAGTAAAACGAATCCACCATCTCAAGAAAGATTCTTTGGAATTCCATTAAATTTTGCACTCAATCGTCCCGATTAATCGTAAACAACTGACAATCGCAACATCGACTCGTTGTTAACGCTACCGGTACCATAAAAGCGTATCGTATCTCAAATCCGATCTGTACCTTATAAAGTGGCCCAAACTAGTCGAATGCCTTCTACATGTTTTGGTTCGTCATTAGACCCAGAGTACGGCCTTAATTCATCTAACTCGTATTATTTCTACTGCTTTATTCAATAATGTGTATTCGTTATTGGAGAATAAAGTCCACGTTTCGATAGACCGTGTATAAAGATATGAGATTAAGAAAGTAAGCAAGTAATGCGACGATCGCTTCGTGCTTTGTCTTTCAATCTTTTTGGACGGTGACGCAACATACCAAAACGGAACAATAAAATAGTTCGCACGCGCACACGAAACTTAACCATAAAGTATACTTACATAAAGTCCGTGGTCCAATGTGGTCGGCTCAGTTGATCTCAGAAAGAATTGTCCGTTGACAACAGAGACATCGATTCTGTTCTTTTTTGAATATCGATTGTAAAGAGCGTTCTCATGACGCTGTGAGAAATTTCAAGAAGGTAGTACCTACAGTCGTGGCTTAAATTCTTTATCCTATTATCCGGTGTTAGCGTTTAGCGGTGGATTCTCCTCAGTACAGCCGTGTACACGAGTGTTATAATGCGCTTAGATGACGTTTGAACAGAGGGCGACAATAGTAGTCTTTTTGTGACCGTCAAAATGGTTGTCAGTGGTCTACTTAAAGTTTTACCACGGTGGCGAGTCGTCAAATGTGAATAGAATGCGGATTTTAGTTTTAATTTTAAGTTCGCTCAGGAAAGAAGGAAACGTCCTTAGTTATTGAAAAAATGTTTAAACTATACAATAATATATATTGTATACATCAAAACTAAAAACAAGCAAAAAACTCACAAGCGATGGTCTTTTAACTTCCTAAACTTACCTAAATTTATTAACTAATCTAAGTTAATTAACACCTCACGCTCACTGTTCTTCATAAACAAATTAATTTCAGTGTACGGTCTTATTAGTGAAGAGTCGGAAGCTACAAGCGCAAGGCTTTCGGAGATAACTAGATTTCCATACACAAGACTCTTTCTGCGGTCGTTACCAGTTACCACCAGGAGTTAGAGTCCTTCTCTGCTGCCGGCGGCATCTTAGGTTAGTGTTAATAACGGCATTTTTATATTGCACAAGAAGGTGCCCAGAAGGTGTCCGCGTACTTTCCAAAGTTTTTTTTTTTTTTCAATAATGACCCCCTCCTATTATATAACAAACCTAACCTAATTTGTTCTTTAAAACGATGTTTATAAAACCCTGAAAATATTATGGGTTTCAGGAAAAAAATCTTAAGGAATCTTAATGAAATTAATGAAAATTTGGCAAAACGTTATTCCATGTGGCCCTGTAACAGGAGCAAAAAATTCAAACATTGATTTTACTCGTCAAACTGAACGACATTAGCTCAGAAACTTTTTTTTTAAATACTGTTTTCATATGTTCATTATTTCAAACGCCGTCCAACATTGACATCGCCTTAGCATTGACATGGCTGTCACAACTAAATATCAAATGTTTCGCAATACATTGCTTCTTTGTATAAACTTTATTTTACAGGGGTAGAATCTATGTTTAAATTTATTGCTCCTGTTACAGGGCCCACCCGGTAGATGGAAAACAAAGGTTTCAGAGTTGTGATACGATAACAAATAAACCATCCTCAAACTGTATAAATTTTATTATATGTTTATTTCTATTACTAATATGAGTATATCTTTAAAAAATCAATTGATTTACTTTAAAAAAATCATATCACGTAATTTCGTTCAATTAATTCTACCGGAGAGTATCTCTTTTGCGGCTTCGAAGTCGCAAGACAAATGACAGACTATAAAAATAAAGACTGTTTATTTCTCAATAATCTAGAAACAATCATGCCAACATTGCTCTACCAACCGTATGCTTCGTGCATTTTATTGTGAATATAATTTACCATGACTTAGTAGCAATTAAGATGTCTGGACTATTCCGTTTCATCACGATTTGGATCGCAATCATGCAGTCTAGCGTTGGAACTGAGGTCTTCTTTCTTCAATACTTAACAACCTGTCCCTAGAGTTGTTAGGAACAGGCTAAAAGTGTTACTCAACATTTTATAGAAAGAACTATGCTCAGAGTTTCTTAGCATTAATCAGAAAATAAAAAATCAGTAATAGAACCAAGGTTACCGACATAGCTCTCAGAGTGAACAACTTGAAATGGCTATGGCTGGGCGTGGTATCCTATCTCCACTCCAAAATATTGTTTCCCATCCGTAAAGTTTCGCCAAATTTTAATTTGTCCGAAAGTAATTACATCCCTTAATATTTTTAAAATTTTAAAAACATCGTTTTAAAGAACCCATTAGATTAGATTAGGTTTGTTTCATAATTATTCTGAAAAATTTACAGTTTTGGAAAAAAATGGCTTTCGAACAAATGAAAATTTGGCGAAACGTTACAGATGGGAAACAAAAAATTGTGTCTCAGGTAGGTAACCGCTGGGCATACATTAAAAAAACCACTTTTGCAGTCTCGTCATAACGTCGTTCTTTTGATAGTTTAGGTTAAGCATAATAATAGTTTATGCAACTGTTACATAATGAGGTCTTGAAACACGAGTGTTTTAAGCTCTAATTATGTACAGTTTCATATTAGGTACACTACTTTATCTACTCCCATATTCTTCATCATATCATAGATAATGTAGATAAGTACTCATTATTACCAGTAACTCCCGTGGAGTGCGCGCAAGATCGCCATGAACCCAAGTAGAAAACACGCTGCTTAAGAACTTATACGGCCCGTATACGACTAATTTAAACTGAATAAAGGTTGTATCATCGCATGAAGCCTGTGTGCTACTTGGGAAATCTTCATAAGTATGTAATGTTATGAAATAACATCACTGATTTTGCTCCTCCGTGCCTTGCAGCTGCCAGATATGATATGCAGGGATCGTGATGAACCCTGATGATTATGTATTGTATAGTAATGTACCTAGGTCTTTTCATGTACCTAGTTATCTGAACTTGGTATATAGTAATCACACTAATAGTATAAAGGCGAAAGTTTGTGAGTGTGTTTATATGTATATTTGTTACTTCTTCACGTTGAAAGGGCTGGACCAATTTTGATAAATTTTGAATGAAGGTAGCTGACACCTAGGATTAACATATATCTGGTAGTTTTATCCCGAAAAAATGTAACGTTCCCGTGGAATGAGCAGGTAACACCGCGCAGCGCAACTAGTGTAACAATATTGGTGTAGATAAACATTATTTATTATGTTAACATAGTCCCAGACTAAATGTATAGTATCTACCTAAGTATAAAAAAAGAATAGGACCCCTGTATAATGACCGTGCCCAAACAAATTGAAATCGGAAAATTGGTCGCCTTATAATTATTGTCCTAAAAATAATAATTCAATTTTGCGGTCTGCCGATAAAATTACAACCTTTGTCCATTCCTTTAGCAGGGGACAATAAAAATGCAAATGGCGACCAATGATGCTTAATTTACGGCTGTGAGACGTTTAAAGGAGCCAACACATAGGATTCTACTGTACTAGTTCGTTTTCTATTGGGAAACAGTATGACACTTTGGAGTACAGCAATGCCATTTGGCACGGGTATTATACACGTCTACCTGAGCCCAAAACACCCGGTAGCCAGACTGTACACCGCGTCAGAAGGGGGGAGGGGGGGTTCAAAATACAGTGCTCCCGTCGTTCAGAAAAAAAAATCTGGCGGATTAGTTTGGACCTTTAAGTCAAGTTTAGTGGCGTTATCCGGTAATTAGATGATGCCCGATTCATTACCTGTGCCAGTTTTTTAGGGTCCCGTAGCAAAATATGACGCAATCCTTAAAATAACAAACTTTCAGTACTAACCAAATGTAAACAAACCCTTATATTTTCATATTTTTTGTATTAAACTTGGTATATAGAAAATACTATCCAAAAGCCAATTTTATACAGATTCTAAAAACATTGACAATAAATATAAATTTGTCTATTTTCAATGAAAAATAAAATATTGAAAATACTGCAACGTTCGTCAGCGCAGCGTAGGGAACGGCAAAAAGACCCGAATACTAAAGTAAAATAAGTATTACTAACAAAAGAAACCAGTCAAGTGCGAGTCGAACTCGCGCATCGAGCGTTCCCTACAAATTTTAACCTTTCTCATCCCATCTTAACTGGTAGGACCCGGTTAAGTTAAGTTTGCACCTGGTACGTATCGCCCTGCATACAAATGAGGTGTAAACTTAATCCAAACGGGTAGTCCTCATATAACTTTTGAAAGCACATTTTTTTATGTTTTAATTAGAAATGTATAGTTTTCAGATAATTACCTGTACTGGTGATATAAGACGACATTAGTTGCTAAATTTCATAGTTCTAGGTCAACGGAAAGTACCCTATAATATACTTTGATTCTCTTGAGAGTGGCGAAATATAAATATACGGCCGTATCTTTTTTTTTTATTAATTTAGAAAATTGATTTTTTCATGACTTCAAGGGATTGTAGACTTAAGTATATGGTTTAAATTTCAACTTGATATCTAAACGCGTTCCCGAGATACAAAAACGGAAACCTTATATAATTACTTTGTTTTCCTTCGGTCCGTACGTGTGTCAAAACCCTTATCTCAGGAACGCGTCGAGATATCAAGTTGAAATTTAAACCATATACTCAAGTCTACAATCCCTTGAAGTCATGAAAAAATCAATTTTCTAAATTAATAAAAAAAAAAGATACGGTCGTATATTTATATTTCGCCACTCTCAAGAGAATCAAAGTATATAGGGTACTTTCCGTTGACCTAGAACTATGAAATTTAGCAACTAATGTCGTCTTATACCACCAATACAGGTAATTATCTGAAAACTATACATTTCTAATTAAAACATAAAAAAATGTGCTTTCAAAAGTTATATGAGGACTACCCGTTTGGATTAAGTTTACACCTCATTTGTATGCAGGGCCATACGTACCAGGTGCAAACTTAACTTAACCGGGTCCTACCAGTTAAGATGGGATGAGAAAGGTTAAAATTTGTAGGGAACGCTCGATGCGCGAGTTCGACTCGCACTTGACTGGTTTCTTTTGTTAGTAATACTTATTTTACTTTAGTATTCGGGTCTTTTTGCCGTTCCCTACGCTGCGCTGACGAACGTTGCAGTATTTTCAATATTTTATTTTTCATTGAAAATAGACAAATTTATATTAATTGTTAATGTTTTTAGAATTTGTATAAAATTGGCTTTTGAATAGTATTTTTTATATACCAAGTTTAATACAAAAAATATGAAAATATAAGGGTTTGTTTACATTTTGTTAGTACTGAAAGTTTGTTATTTTAAGGATTGCGTCATATCTTGCTACGGGACCCTAAAAAACTGGCACAGGTAATGAATCGGGCATCATCTAATTACCGGATAACGCCACCAAACTTGACTTAAAGGTTTAAACTAATCCGCCAGATTTTTTTTTCTGAACGACGGGAGCACTGTATTTTGAACCCCCCCACCCCCCTTCTGACGCGGTGTACAGTCTGGTTACCGGGTGTTTTGGGCTCAGGTAGACGTGTATAATACCCGTGCCAAATGGCATTGCTGTACTCAAAATTGTATACCTCTCCATACAAGCATTCCCAATAGAAAACGGACTATACAACGCTCGCTCTACAACGCTATGTAATTTCTATAAATCTTCACACACAGGTACGTTATGAATGAAAAATGGACATGGATCCACTGCAATGTAAGCAGAACTGCGCTATCACATCGTTATGTCAATCACACATTTCATGTCAAGATTTGCTTTGACTCCTCATCTTATTTCTGTTACGTCCTGCTGTTAAGACAGACTCAATACGCGACTCGAACCACGCTCATAGCCGCTGTATTGAAAATCAATTTTCTATGAAGAAGGGTCATTTTCTCATGAAAAATCTTCAAATCTGCAAAACAGCGCGATGCATCTGCGTGACACCTGCCAAATAGCGCCATCTGGTGGTAGAATTTTCTTTGTCCTCTGATCACTCCGAAACGGCTGGGCGAATTTAACCAATTTTAATACAGGGATAGCTGAGCATCCAAAGATGATTCTGGGATATTTTTTTCCGACTATGGTAAAGAAAAAAATACGAGGAAAAAGTTGCAGGCAGTAAAATATAATAACAATAGAAAATACAGGTGTAAAGGCCCCTTAATAACTGGGTGACCGACGTTTGTTAGGTGACGACCGTTTTATAGCCACTGCTCATTTTGCTACTTAGCATTACTATATATTATCTAGCTCAATATCCAGTCAATGGACTAAATCGAAGTCATTATAATGACATCTATCTGTAGGAAATATCAATATGTCTACTTAAACCATGTGTTCTATATACCGTATGTGGCTTGTAAAAGGAGCAAAAAATTAAAATATAGATTCTATCCTACTTGTTCAGCAACTTTTATTTAGCAACTTCTTCATTATTTCAAAAGTATTTCCAATTGTCCAATCTACAATTTATTGTGCGATGAACAGGCATCGGTGGAGGCAGATCAAAAAAACCAGGCGTAGAGCATCAACATCCGCCGATGACCACGATGCTCAGTCAATTGACAGTCAAGAAGGAGCGACCGCTGAGAGAGATAGTATTTTCAATGTAAGCGGGCCAACATTGACATCCCCATAGCATTGACATGGTATAACTGTCACACCACGAAATACATTGCTTCTTTGAATAAACGTTCTTTTACAAGTTATATTAAAAGTGGCTAATTTTGTTTTTTAGTTTGAAGGGAAGATCTAAGAATTTATTGATCCTGTTAATGGGAACTTGTCAACTTCATCTAAAATAACATTAATCAAAATGTATTGGCCGTATCACAACTATTATATCCGTAAAAGTGCTAAAATTCTAATTCAAGCTAATATTATGTTACTTACATAACGTAAGTAATTCTAAATTAGTCTTACCCTAATTATTTGCCACTCTCATAAAATGTCGTCCATGTTTCTTTTTTAATTAGCTATAACAGTATAGTAGTAGTAATCGTTCGTTGTACATTTAGGAACATTCACCAGATGTCACTTTATATCTCTTAAACAAGACTGAATATAAAAATAAAATAACTGAATATAAAATGGCAAGGCTTGCCAGACTATCAAAGGATACTTAAAGACGATATTTATTTTTAAACAACCGACGTCAACACTAGACGAAAATTTACAACTTATTTCGAGTTATCACAAGCTCGGCCAGGTGTCCATTTACAAAAAAATCAATTTACATGTCCCGCTGCACAATTCATAAAAGTCTTATATACAAAGGAGTTTGTATAAAACATGTCACTTTTAGACCGGCAAAGTTGTCTATAATGAATGTATTAGGTATGCAGATCGAATCGATATTATTCCTTCATCGATAAATCTGCGCAAGCGAGACAAATAAGTCATAACATTGGAAACCGGGTAAGGACGATGCTTTTTGCAGATGGTTTGGCATTTGGAATGGAATAAGATTTATTGGCTTAGATATATAAATCAGTAAACCCAGACGATCGTGGGTGATGTTTCGTGTTAATTCTGAGTTAGCGAGTATTTAGTATACCGGGTGTTGTCTGAATTAAGAGCAAAAATTAGAACATGTATTCAACTCTTTAAATTGAAGAACCCTGTTCAGCAACTTTAAAAAAAACAGTTTAAAGAAATTCATCATTAAAAAAAAAAAAACTATTTTCAAGTACGCCGTCCAACATTAATATTCCCTTAGCTATGTCAATAGCTGTAACTCTACTAATATCACGCATTTCACAACACATTACTTCTTTGAATAAACATTATTTTACAAATGATCATTTAATACAAGTTATTTTCAGAACTTGCTTAACAAATGTTGTTCAGTTTGAAGGGTACAAAGTATGTTTTAATTTATTGCCCCTATTACAGGATACACCCGGAATAATTCAGCCAGACCCACTAGTAGACCTAAGCTAATTCATCGGAATCAGAATCTTTTTCAGGGTGGTTGTTAGTTACCTAGTACGTGCGTAGTACAGATAAATACTACCATCCCCGACATCTCTCTAGGAGGTGAGCGATAGGAGACAGAACACAAAGACTATTCCACTTTTTCATAGTAGTACATATACACCCCGTTACCTATGGATGTCAACCTCATAATTTAACTGCTTAATTCATTAACTAAAACAAGCCTCCTCGTCCCTTTCTACAGATAGATGAGGATTCCCATAAAGAAGCGCCCTAAGGTAGCTACATATATAGGTATATGTTTTACATCCTCTACAGATCACTAAAGGTAACAATTTCATGTGCGACTTGCGCATAATTGAAACCCAGCCTCGTTTGTAAGCAAGCGAATGTAAATAACTTTCCAAATGAATTAATTTGTTTGTTCTTCGCACTTGCTAATCCGCTGGAGTGAGTCAGACGCCATTAAGACGTAAAGCGATACTTTAGAGGCCACTTAAATAACACATCTTGACTCAAATCTGTAATCTGAGCTGTGAAACGAAACGACTAAAGTATTCCATATTGGTAAAAATCCGATTGATACTAAACTGCATACAATATTACAGCACCTTATCCCATTCTTTTAAGGATCACTTTGAATGTAATGTTTTGTGAGTTGTCATAATTGAAAATGAGAAATAAAGTTCTTTAAAAATTGCCAGTTGATGAAGACTGTTGAAACTGCTCGGGTAATTGTTTAAATCTTGCTTAAGTGGAAACGCGGAATTGAATGAGAATATTATTAATTTAATAATATTTTAGTAACTGGACGATTTCCATTATTGAGAATCCTCCTTCGAGTCACATTTCCTTTTCTATATTGGCAATAACTAAGGGTGACTCTATTACTACCGGATTTTCTGTAACATTACCGATAGTAAATAATAGTCATGAAATGAGAGAAATCATTCAATATACTCTATGATCATCGTTTCAGATTTTTAGCTACCTAGTTTCTTTTTTAAGCATTTGAATATCCATCTATCACAGCCTTTAGGTTGTCCATCTTCGGACGTGGACCTCTTCCAAATATTTCCGTCTTTTCCTATCTTTAGCCACTTCCATCCAGTTTGTTCCGGCAACTCGCGTTATATTATCTTCCACCCATCTCATCGGGGGACGACCTCTTCCTCGAATGTTGAATGGTCACCATTCTAGCATCCTTCTGGTCCACTTCCTATGATCCTGGCTATGTGCCCTGCCCACTTCCATTACCTATGGGCTGGAAACAGTAACTCTAACCGAAAAATCTACCAAGAAACTACCAGGTTCCACAGCGTGCCATGGAGCGCTTAATGCTTTATATATATATATAATATTCATTACTGGACCGAAATAAGGACTGGATTCGAGAGAAGACTTGTGCAAGAAATGTTGTGATGACTGTGGATCAAGGGAAGCATTTAAGTATGTCAGCCTAAATCTTTCATGGACCTAATATGTCGATTTAATTATACGAGTACCTACACTTTTCAGGGATCGAACAATAGTAAGAGAACACCTCACCTGCCTGTCTAGCACAACTATATTTCGCAACTCTAGTCGCGCGACATAGCATCTGTCACTCTCTCACAGTGCTGCATAGAAAGAGACATAGGTGACATTTCTCACGCGAGTAAGAGTCGCTAGTTATACTAGAGGTTTGACAAAGTCCATCACTATTTGACAAAGTCCTTAGAACATTTTCCACATGCAACGGATGCAAGATAACACCTCACAGGAAGTCTTTATTTGACAACATTGTTTGAAGCCAGCACGCCAAACAAGACGTCTCCAAAACGCTCAAATCAATCCATTCTCGGAACAGTGCGGAAAACCGATAGCATTGCCTTTATTACTTTAAGCAGAGGAAACTACAACCCTCAAAAACAACCAGCAAACAACAATTCACACCAAGTTCAACTTTAGGTTGATACAAGTAAGGAACAAGCTTTAGTTTTTTAGCTGTAAATGGGGTTTTTACAAAGGTTATTGTGTCTCATCGTTGGTGGTGACACTTCGCAAATAATGTTGCGGCGAAGACCACCGTCAGTTGGCGGAGGCTTTGACGGCGGGCGGTCAGGCTCAAATTGACAGAGTTTGACAATCAATGATGTATGTTTTTATGCTGTAAATGACGAATAAACGCGGTATGTGTTTCTTTCTTAATAAGTCTTAAAGCACAAAAAATCGACGTTAATAACGAGTAACCAAAATCACTGACCGGTTAACTAGTATGGATAAAGATTAACGGTTACAAACCCTTGGTAGTAAGTAAGTATGTACAAGTACAGAAGGCACACTACTTTGATCTTTACAAAAGCCGCTTTTTTTAGCCAAAAAAATATGATTTATGGCCCTTCTAAAGTCGTCGTCCCCAGCGCAAGCCAAACGGAACGTTAAAGCTGCGTGCCAACGGTGAAAATGAATTGGCTCGCTTGCCGCGTCGCCGAGAGCGAGGGCTGTCAACGACTAAAAATAAAAATGTATTTCCTATTTATTTCTTGCATTCAATATAGAGAGCAATATATTTATATTCTTCATACATTATATTAATTATTTCATTATTCAACTATAAAGTAATCAATCTCAGAATTTGGACGAATTGAATCCACCACCAGGCTGCAAAACATTTTAGCTTTATTTTTAAACATTTTAATACGTATAATATAATAAAATAATGCAACGAATGCGTTACCTTAACATGCAATTAAATTCTTGAGCTTCATTTTGTTTTTGCTTAGTTGTCCGATATTTATTTATTTATTCATATATATATTCATCACTACACACCTAGTATAAAACAAAGTCGTTTCCTCGTCTGTCTGTCTGCCCCTATGTATGCTTCGATCTTTAAAAATACGCACGGACGCACCGTGCCGTGCCGTGCGAAGCCGGGCGGGTCGCTAGTAACAAATAAAACATGTACAAAGGCGAACTTATCCCTATTAGGGATCACTTCCAATACATTTCTTTTAACCCATTATTTATATATTTTATATACTTACTTATCAAACTATCACTCAATCGTTTATTCATTACTAGTAATTTTACAAACTTCATATCAAATATTATTATAAAAACCTCTATGATTGTTGATTTAGTAGTAGACATACTTATTTTACTAGAATTTAAATTGACAAATATCAGTAAATAATCAATTCAAAATTACATAAGTACTTAACAATTAAAATTGATCTGAGTAACCAGTGTTAAATATGGAAGTAGATACACCTGCAATATGTTTTTTTATTATTATTCAGTAACTACTTATTATATATTTGTATAGAATCTTTTTATCGATTCATATTTTTTTATGTGGTAATACCACATTTTTTATTTTTATAAATAATGACACAAAGGTAAATTAAGAAAGAAAAATTGAATGCGATCTACTACAATCGAAGCGGGATCATTGTTCCTACAACCCGCTGCGATACAATATCTTTTCGCTGTCTTTTTACTCATTCAAACACTTTATATTATAATATAACACTGGTATCAACAGATGAATGAGGAACGTTCACTTGCGACGTACATAAATCGGAAGAGCGTGCGCGCGAATTTCGTGTACGTGCGTTCCGAGACACAGCGTGGCAGCCACTGAATAGTCCCCATGCATGAGGCCACCGGCATGTACTTGTAGCGGGAAAAGTTTATCGCGGAGTGCGCCCCGCCTGGTATAAGTCCGCTTTGATCATACTCACTATTAGTAGTTATTCAAATCCCAATAATTCCAAACCACGCCTAACACAAAAAAGAACAATAAATCACACACCGACCAAACGGAATCAATTCTCGACAAATCGTAGCAGTGAAACTACGCATTACAGGTTAAATCAACGGGAGAGTGACGCGCCGAGGTTCCCACGGCGCGGCGCCTCGGGCTGAAAAGCGACGGTTTATTTAAAGCCGAGTAAATCCCGCTTAGGCTATACTTCGATGTTCGAAATTCAAACTTTGATGTTCGAAATTTGAACCGTTGCCGTCGTGTCGATCTCATGACACGGGATCGAGAGGGATAGCATGGTACAAATTTCGAATTTCGATCTTCGGAGTAACCGTTCTGATATTTTTCTTTGGGGTTTCGAAAGCAAACACCAAGCGGACTAATTCCAAGCTTAAAGATCGGCTGTCTATCCCAATTTGTAAGGATCTTGTGAACAATTTTGTAGGTTCTCTAACCGAATTGCTAATTCTGTTTTTTTTTCTTCTGTGGTTAAACTCCCAATATTATTCCGTACTAGAAGCACGTCCTAGAAGTATGCTGTATGGTAAATGCGTAGATTTCAAACAAAAGTACAAAGGGCGATTTGGCGTGAATATGATGCTTAATTTCATGCGATGTGCATAACGTCAACTCGATTCCCACGGTCTTGCCCACTTCAGGATCATTGAGCACCATTTTCTATTGCTACTGAATAAAAACTAAGCGACATCTACTGCGGCTTGTCCTGACCTTTTGTTTGATACCACGCGACTGCTAAGCAGCTTCTTGCGGTAGCTTAGACCAAACAAACAAAGAGCTAGAACGTGAATAAAGCATCCATTACACAAATTAAATTTGGTAGAAGTATTCGATTGTTTGGTCTATTAAGGCCACCGTTAGGCGTATACTCTTGGCAGATCACTGCGGTTTGGCGGCAGCAGTTGTTGTAGCACAATCTTCCTCGGATTCCTCTGTCCTAAGCTTTGTGAGCACATTGGATAAGGGGGGCACTCCTCAGCGCCTAAAACAAATGCTAGGAATTTGCAAAACATTCCGAAATATCCACACCACTAGCATCTACCTACGCGTCTCTTTATCGAGCTACAGATATTGCCTGTTTCTTTCCTTTCAATACTGTGGAATCAGGACGAGTGATGCCGATTGGTGTGAAAAGTGAAGTCGCGACAGCTGGAACACACTAGGTATCTAATGTATTGTCTGTGTCGGTATATACAAAGGTTGCATAAAAATACGCCTATAATTAGGTACCTACTTATGCTAAGTGACAGCCTTCGTCATTTACGCGACATTTATGCCCATTTCATAAACGTAAACTCTAGTTAAAGACAGCGTTTATATTGTTAGCCCTTTACCGCGCAGTCGGCACGCGCAAAGTAGAGGCTTACCTGTTTTTAGTACCGACCGATTGAATTTGTTCCGCTGTAAAAATCTGAAATGTGGTAAAACGGCAAATATCTCGTTCCTAATTCGACGGAGCATAGCGGTATCCCTAATTTAGCAATATCTCCGCTCTATTATGGCTTTATAGCGCTTTTAGCTGTTCGAGCTGATTGTCTGTATACGTCTGTAGATGAATGGTTTATTCTAGGAAATAGATGATTATATGATACAAATAGAGTACCTATTCATCTCAATAAGGCTGATATCACACTGGTGCCGCATGCCGTTGCGAAGTGCGGAAGCCATCCCCGCACGGAGATGCGGAGTCAGTGTGTTGTATACGTTGTACCATGTGGTATTTAGGTATACAAATCAAGATTCTACAGCACACATTAAAAAACCGCAACGTGATGCGGTGGCAGTGTGATAGCTGCCTAAGAAAGGAAATAATGGTTACATCTAATAAAGCGTATCGCTAAAGTACATATAGCAGTCAGATCTCGGACACATGTCTTAGGAAGCGTTGAATTTAGGTCATGGACCATGCGTTCCTATTACTAATAAGGCAGTATTGTTAAGTAGGGTGCTACGCGGTATCGTTTGCTAGAAAATTGTAAAGGCGCGTTTGACAATACGCAATAAAGCTAATAGTCCGACAGGAAAGTGTAGAAAACTAAATCTGTTAATATTACTGTTAGTGTCGTCTCCGTTTTCTTAGATCGATTAGAAAGGGTCGACATTACAGTCCGACCAAAAAGAGTAGAAATTAAAAAGTGGCAATACTGTAGTGTCGTCCCCGTTTTCTTATATTGTTTAGAAAGGGAGGACACTACAGTATTGCCACTTTTTAATTTCTACTCTTTTTGGTCGGACTGTAATGTCGACCCTTTCTAAACAATATAATCCTTCTGTTCTCGTCTAGAGGTCGCATTTTTCAACCGTAGGTACCATTATTCCCGTCAAATTTCGAAAAACTGAATAAACAAAAAAGACAATCGACGAACCTATTTTCACGGGAATCATGTTGAAAAATGAGATCTGTAGGGAAGAACAGCCAAAAAGCATTTTCCAAGCTGAAACGAAGACACTTCGCTCGCTCGGTTAGGTGGATAGAAGTCTCAGTAATAATGCGGGTCAATTCAAAATGAAGAATCGAACCATATAAAATTTTGAGTCATTGCTTTTTAGTTGAACATGGAACGTGATTTTTTTTTGTTGTGCCCGTTTATTAATTAGTATGCGCTATGTGCACGAGCCTTGGCGACGACAAAAAAGGTAACCAAAGGCGTCAAACGGCGCAATTACACTCGTCCACTTAAAGATTCACTTACACAGCGATCGTCGGCAGATTCTAATAAGTACGTAGGCAAAGTTACGAGTGAGGGCATTACTCTGACCGTTCCGTAAGTCATCTGTAGATGAATGGTCGGGCCTTTACATGTAGGGCCTGTACAATGGTTGCTTGTCCTCCTATTATTACGGGCGGACCCTTTGTAGACACTTTAGGGTTGAGATACATTGATGTCGGGATTTTAAAATGGAAGTTTCAGATATTGAAAGGAATTCCAGGCGAGACAGTATATTGTCTTCAGATATTTATTGTGTAAATTCAGTTAGTCAACATTTTGATATACCGGGTGGGCCCTGTAACAGGAGCAAAAAATTAAAACATAGATGCTACCCCTCAAACTGAACAACATTTGTTAAACTTTTAAAAATAACTCATTTATAATGTAAACCTGTAAAATAAAGTTTATTCAAAGAAGCAATGTAATGCGAAACATTTGACAAGTAAAGTGACAGCCATGTCAATGCTAAGGCGATGTCAATGTTGGACGGCGTACATTGAAAATGCTATTTACTTTGTTTGAAATAATGAAAAAATGAAGCCAGTATTTAAAAAAAAGTTTCTGAACAAATGTTGTTCAGTTTGAGGAGTAAAATCTATGTTTTAATTTTTTGCTCCTGTTACAGGGCCCACATGGTATATATTTTATTTGTTAATTGTCGTATAAACATTAAAGATGGCTGATTGCCAAAATCAGCCATCATCAAAAATTCGCATATTTTCTGCAAAAATTTGATGCTGAGTTCGATATTGCGTCCGAAATATGTCTGAAATCTCATCACTAACGATGTGCTAGTAAGTTTAGATTATTTTCCTCTCATTTATCTAAGCGAATATTATCTACTTTGCAGGCGAAACATATTTAAAATTCATATCGCTCCTTAAAATGGAAAGGACACGCGCCTGAAATATGTCTAACTTTATTTATTGAGCCATTTCTGTTTTATAATGTCTCTAGTCAGCGTCGCTTAGTACAGCAAATATCTTAAAAGTATCCATTGTATTGGCCTTATATAATGTCGTGAAAACTAATTATACCTATCGCAAGTATTATCTCATTCAGACCTTATGTTTAAAATTGTGACGTTTTCCATAAAATAAGCACTTACTGGAAAGATCCTTAAATATAGATTACCAAACCTTATTAATTATTGTACTTGTTTAAAAAAACCATTTACCATTTAAGAGTGAATAAAATTGCTAAATTTTCCATACAAATCGAAGTTCGTTCTCGACTGTTTCCTCCTCCAGAACTAAACCAATCTTTACGAAATTTTGGGAAGTAAATAGGTATGTCGGATGTCGGTATGATTACAAAATTACTACTACGCTTCAATAAGCGTTAAGTCCTAGGCGTCTGTTTTGGGCCCTATTTTTAACTATAATATCAAAACGTTTTTACTGTGCGTCTCGAAAATACGCCTTACCCAGAGGAACTACAAAGCAAATTACGGTGGCATGGCGTTGGTAGAACCCAATTACCACCGGCTTGCCCACTTCAGGACGATAGAGCACCATTCTCTGTTATTACTAAGGAAAAAGTAATGAAATCTAGATACTCCAGCTTGCCCTGAGTTTTTTTGACGTCCCGCCACTATAAGCAGTCTATAGATACGGTAATGTCAATAATCAAAGAAGTCCACACATGCACTCTTATCTCAACCCCAACGTTAATCTAGATTATGCCGTTGAAGAAAACCACAAGCAAATTTTATTCATTAAAGTTATCACCAGCCGGAACGAGGAAATATCCCCAGAACATGGACCCAACAGGGCCACTTGTAGTGTGGATAAAAGATCTAAAATAGAAACAGACACGGACTCAAACCCAAGGATAATTACATACAAATAGCGACGGCTCCATATCAGCATACAAACAGCGACATCACAACCTACAACACAAGAACTTTTCCTACGTGGTAACCGGAAACTTTGGCCGACGAGACGCAGTCCACCTTCATCCCCTGTATAAAATTGGATTACTATCTCTAAAAATAAATTTAATGATTCATTGATTAGGTACTTATAAAGTTTGCAGCCCCAACAATTAGAGTCTTGATAGTCCCGGGATTTTCGGTGGTCCTCACTAGAAATCTTCCAAGACTACAACCCTAATTACCAGTGATCGGGGATTTCTCTGCCACAACGCGGTATTTCAAACAAATATATTTTTAAATTTCATTATAGTTATCATTATCTCATCAAATCTGAATACAATTATTTTTTCGGCCAAGATAGCCGGATTACATTATAATAACCATGTCTATATAAAATAATATACACGAAATACCGCGTTGTGACAGAGAAATCCCCGATCACTGCTAATTACCTACTCTATTACTATCTGTCGAAAATATGTCATATAACATGGATAGTGTCAACAATTTTCAAACACCCAGCTTTTTGTACAAATGCACCGCTACCGAAATAAAACACCCGTTTCTCCGAAATCAGAGATCTGAACTATTGCAATAAGTGAAAAACTAACCTCGCCGGGTGCATTCAGCCGATGCCAACTCTGCAGGGCACCTCACGCTCGCTTATTTACTACCTACCACCAAGCTTTAGCCTCAACTAAATCATTAGCACAACCAGCCACGCCGATTTGGACTCTCGTTTATTGGAGAGAAGTCAGTTGTGAGTCGGCAGGGTTTAATAGGATAAGTAGATGACGTTTGTGGTTGATGCAGAATTAATAGAAGTGGGGCTACTGGTCGGAGATTTATAGTGAGTTAATTGGAGTGTGGAGTTGTCTTGTTAGTAGTAACAAACGTTTGAGTTAACACTGTAACAGGTTTTTTTGAACTAAAATCAATTGCTCATTAGTATGAGAGCCCAGCTCGATGGGTTGCGTCGTTTTATCCAAGATTTACCATGACTTTGGGTTCCATTATCAGATCAGCTCCATGTCATAATAATATTGCTTTATCATCCAATTTATCATGTAGATTTTAAATAATTCAGTTCCAATCAAAAACCGGTAAGAAGGTTAAATAATATGACATTATAAAAATAATGACACATATAGTTTATTTAGAAAAGGCCTCACTTCCTACCGATATCGCTCAACTTTAATTTAACATTTTATATTTGAAAAAAAAAACATAAACAATCGACTATGGGTCTGTGTAATTTTTGTCACTATCGTCATATTTCTTAATAACTAAGTATTTATTTTATAATAGGTACCCGACTGTCATCTCTAAATGTCAAATCTAATAAGTCTAGGCAATTAAACTGTGTCAAACGATTATCTAAATAGCAAAGCAATTAATCCTCCAATGTCATCACTAAGGATCTTAATTATAAAATAAACCTATCTCAGTCCATTGGAGGTCAACAGATAAAAGCCTTTTAAAACGTCATGTCACCTAACGAGTTCATTCATACTCTTCCATTACAACAGTCAATAGCAACCAATTCATTAAATACTCTCCGGTGAAAAAAAAAAACAAACGAGCTTGTCAATGGATCTTCTAAATTACAGTCGAAACTTTTTCTTAGCGGCCAGCAAGCGTTTCGTTTCTTACGAAATTGACGCCTTTAATCGTTGGTGTTAAGAGTGTTTTTGTATTTGGAGGATGTAAAAAAGGGTTTTGAAAAACCCTATACGTACATAGGTATTCGTCACGGGTCGCCCAAGACGGACGGTTAAAAAAAGAAACCGATCGACGCCTTGTGAGGCCTAATTAAGATATGTATCCGATCCGATGTGACCAGCCCTCCGTTGTTTCAACCTATTGTCCGTGTATGTGTAAGGTTGGATGAGACTGAAATTATTGCTTGCGTGTATTGCTTAGCATCTTAAAATTATACAACTATATCTTTCTTATATACTTAAATAAGCATATGATAAAGTTTTTTATAAATGGAATACCTACAGAAATGATGATACATAAAATGAAGACCGTTGTTTTTCGTAAGTGAAAACAGTACCTATTTCTGATGAAACTGAAATCATATTATTATAATAGTTCAAGACAATCATTCCTAATAGCTTGATTGACTCCAAATGTAACTGGACCATTATTAATGCACGGAAAACCTATTTTCCTGGATCGAAAGAAGCCATCAGTACTTATTCGTATTAATGAACTACAGTCGCTCTTGAAGAAATTCTGAGCTCTGTCGATGATAAGGCCACCCTCTAGTTGTGAAACGAATGCATTTGATATTGCTTATTCTCTTATTATCCTAGATATTTATAAAATACGAATCAATTCAACCGAACGTCTGCATCAAAACCAAACAGACAACCTAAAAAAATGCATAATTTACATAATACTGAGTACCGATAGGTACTCACTCTTTATTTAATAAAGACCAGCCGAAAAATTCGCGTGGGTTGACGATACGAATTATTGTCCATTGTTAAGAAACGCAGGACTTTAGAGCGATGAAGGCTAAAAATTTAATTGGGGGAGTATTTATTATTCTTATTTTTAACGCACTTTGACTACTTACTCAATACACATAATTCTCATAAAACAACAGTAGGTATACTTACCACTTTTTATGACGATTTATCGCCGATAAAGAAAGCAGGATGAAGTAATATGGCGGGAGGAGACTTTGGCAATGAAGTGATCGATTCGTCAGTCACTGGAAAAAGATCTAGAATGAAGCCTGAGTCCACCTAGACAATATTGCTGAAGACGTGAAGGAATGTAATGTTTCCGAAGGGATAGGGCGAAGTGGAGGAAGACTGACTGAGAAGGTTGACCTCACCACCATGTGGGACAAATAGCCAGAAAGAAAGAGAGCGAGAGAGAGAGAGAGAACATTTGGCATGCTTCCGGTAGGTACACATCGACTACCGACCTCAACATTAGGTACTTTGGATTCAGACTAGGTATAAGTAGGTAACCAACGAAACAAGATCACTGGAACGATAACACATGCAAGATGTCCGACAAGTCATGATGCACGCATTGCGAAGAATTCTAATGATGTAAAGTCCAACTGAAACAGATGGTGTAGTCATGTAAGTTTGCAATCGCAAAATATAAATATGAATTTTCGGGCAGTTTCAGAGCAGCAGCAAAGCAGAAAAAATATACTTTCCTGATTGTACCTACCTACGTAACGCATCTTGTTGCATACGAAGTCATTGTTTCCATTTCCCTTCTCATAAATTTTTTCCTTCCTTCCCTTTTTTCCTCGAATAGCATTCATGTTGACCTTAAAGCAGCTAGTCCATGCTCAACAACGGTTCAATGTCGACCAAGACGACAGAACGATCGAGTCAGGGTTGGATGCTTAGATGTAATCCTTAGGTATTCTCTCCTGAAAATTGAATAAGGTACATGTCACTAACACCAACTAACACTAACAAAGTAAACTCGATGTTAATGAGGATTTGCATGACTACCTTCCTTTAGCATTGGATTATTTTTCTCCTCCTCTTCGTCTTTATTTTCTTCTTAGATTACATTATCTCCACATAAAACCGGTTATTTTCACAATACCACCGTTCTGCCATACGTTTGCCTCCACCTTTAAATATAATTATTAAACCAAAAGTCAAGTTATTTATACGTGTAGAGGAATCATCCCATAATGAGTTTATTAATACATAAACCATAACGATACTAGGCGTGTGCCGGCAAACTTCGTAAACGCACTTGCATCCCGTCTCGCCGCAAACCTCAATCGATCGCTAAAAAAATCACCGCATTATACTCGACGCGTAACTACCTACATAACTTTTAAACCGATATTAGCATACAAAACAGTTCTACCCTTAAAAACGAAGTAGAATCTTACAGCTCAGCTTCTAAGCTGGGAATTGACTGGGTTTTTAATGGAGTTGTGTCGTTTGTGAATGTGGAGCTATGAATACAATAATACGTGCATTGGGCCGGCGCGCGCGCAGGCTGATCTGACCACTACTGTGCATTTCCCACGGGCTGCGCACTCTTGCGCACTGCTCACTCGGTATACGCGCGTCTCTTTCCCCCCTGATGGACTGCCGCTTCGTTCGAAACGTAGCGCACCCACACACGTCGGCATTTCAGATTGTTCCAAGCCACGGGCCAGCATAGATTATGTCGGCCCACGAAGCTAGGAGTTTGTTATCGATGTAGCACAAGAGCAGAGCTTGTTACTTACTGTAAGCATGCTTTTGAGCATAACAAGCCGTAAGTTAATGCTCGATAGGTATTTCGATTCGTTACGGTTAATGCCGCCATTATCTCGGATTTGAATACTTGTTTGTTTCGTACTTAGTCACGCGTAAACAAGGTAATGGGCAGCTAGATCTATTTGCTAGCCGTGGTGGGAATTACCTCGAGCACTTACTAGGTATCTATTTACCTGCCAGCTACTCAGATTCACTGCAGTTCATGGAATATTTGAACTGCTTAACATTTACCTGTCCATCACGATTGTTTTTGACTCTAGTCAGACGTGTCTTTGAATTTATGATTTTCGACTAATTACTGGTAAGTACATAGAGGTGACGTTTTGGAAAATAGGGCAAATCACATCCACCATACCAATACCTCAGACTGCGACATCTGTGACAGGTACATTTTGTTTTTATATGGCACCTTTGGTACAATTTTCCGTCAATGAGCAAGGCGACTTAAAGAGTAACTTGGCTACCAGGGCAAGCTCCGACTTCAATAACCTAACTCTGCTGCTAAAGCCACAGCTACAGAGAAAAGCAAAAATCCTCGCCCATGACGGTATGCCGTCTGGGGGCCTATGATGGTTGCGTTTATCACGTGATTAATAAGTGCCAAAGCATCTGTCACTCACACTCGCATTTTGTCAAAACGTGACTGATGCTTTGTCACTTACCTATTTATCGCGAGATAAAAGCGGCCATCATAGGCCCGCTGGCTGGTCTTGATTTTAGAGAGTGCATTTAGGAAGATTGTAAATTGTGGCAGATGTCCACACGCTTTGGCGGTACAGATCTGAGAGCTTCATCGGTCATCGTAGAAAGCTATCGCAATACATATACGTATTAGTGCCATACCATTATATTTAATTTACCCGTTATTGCATTAAAAAAAATCGTACAAAGGGCGGACTTATGGCCAGTCAACCTTAGGGAAAAGCAGAAAAATTCACATCATTAATCATCATAAATATCTATAATCCACCGTGAATGCTAATTTTCCAGGCGCACGCAAGAATGTTTACCGTAGTCGTAGGTAAAAAGTATCTTATACCTTGGGTTTTTTGGAGTAGTAGGGCCTCGTGCAGGGTCCATCCGGATTGTTACTACCGTCTTGCCTGCTAACCCACCGCCAAACAGCAATGTTCGCATTGTTGTGTTCCGGTGTGGGGGTAAGATAGCCGGTGAAATTACTAGCATAGAGGCATTCTATCTTCGTCCTCCGGGTAGGCAAGCACTTGTGACTCCTCTGGTGTTGCGGGTGTTTATGGGCGACGGTAATCGCTTTCCATCAGGCGGTACGTTTGCTCGTTTGCCCCCTTTGACATAAAAAAAAAAAAAAAAAAAAACATCTTTGGATGTCCAGCTATCCCTGTACAAAATTAAAAACCAGCCAGCCGGTATGATGTGATATCTCAAATTCGGTTCAGGTCACAAACCTGCGATCTGGGACATTCACGAATTTACCGCCCTAGGTACGTAATGTACATACTATTACTTACGTAGTAACTTGAATATAATCTGTGCTATTTACCAACAGATGCCGCTGTACGGCTTCGCTCCCGGACAAGTCCTGCGTCGCGCTGTTAATATTTTTCCTGAAATAAACAAATTTATAATGTACCTAAAGGAAAAAAATATGCCGACGAAAGTTGCGGACATCTCCTAGTTTGATGATTTGAACACTGAGTGAAGGTTTCATGCATTGTGTCTGGTCTGGTGGTCTCGATTTGTTTCTCTCTCCCAGCTTCTCGTCAGTATAGTTGCTTACGCACTTACGAAACTGTCACACATTAAAATGTCTACTGCACTGCTACGAACAATGAGTATCCCCTGAAACGTTTCCGGAGCACGTCAACTCATTCATTCATTACAGTTCATTAAAATAAATAATAATCGACACATTAAAGTTAACCTTTTGAACGCCAGGCGGTAAAGCTCACCCCCTTATGCCATAGAAAAAATTAAATGCCCCAAAATCAACTGGGATAGAAAAATATCTGTAGCGGTTTGAATTACAAAGTTTTTGTTGCTTGAAATTTGGACGGCTGTGGCCGACATTGGCGTCAGTGGAGCAATTTTCCGATAAGAGAGATAGGTAGTGATGGTAAGAAACTTGAATTTCGAAGTAGATACAATTCGCCTGGTAGGCAGCATTATTATTCATCTGTGGTAGGCAGTATCAAATAGTCCGTGGCAACCAAAGTATCAAAATATAAGTACCTATTGAACAGTTTTTTATTTGCATAGCATATATTTTCCATAACTATAATGATGCTAACTGTATACGAATATAGTCACTGTCCATGAGCGACGATTAACACATCCCTTTAGTCGGCCGCTGACTCCACCTATTCGTCGATTTGATTTTTTTAAAGTAACTGTTCAATTAACCTAGGAGACAAGTAACATTGTTTAGTTAAGAACACACCTAATTTTATTTTGAAACGCTATATAATAATCGATAACCGTCACGAACTCACGACTAAAGTATACCGGGCCGATTTCGATGAAATTTAGGATGTAGGTACCAACTATTAGGGACATAAAGCGGTTTTATTTTTATTTTTAATGTTGGAATGTTGAAAACTGTCGTAAGATCAGAAAAAATAGTACTTTGTTATAGGTGTTCCTGAAATTCTTATTCTAAGAGGTTAAAATAGCGGATAAAGTGAACTTATCCCACACTACGAATTCATAGGATTCGAGCACATAAACCATAATTTCAGTTTTTCGATGCGTGATCGAGTCATTCAGTAAGTACCTAATAATTATTTTTATAGGAATATGAACGTCAAAATTAAAATACATAAGCGGGTTTACACACGTCGTAGAAGTTGAATATCGCTCGACATGTTTCGAATCGGTACGTAATTCATAATCAGGAGAGCCGATCAGTTGCGGCGGCGGCCAACTGAACGATAATCGACTTCTATGACGTGAGTAAACCCGCTTTTGTATTTTAATATGTCTGACACTCGGTGGCTTTCTATGTAAAAATATGAATGGCATTCGCATAATTCGCAACTAAGACGGCATGCACCCTTTAATCATTGCGTCAAGCTTGCTCCAATTCCGAATAGCTATTTAAATAGGCAATTTTATTTTTAAATTAACAAAATACATTCCCACCGTACTCAAATTACGACACTGATCAAGCATGGGTCACTTTGCACTTTGCGAATCAGCCATGCACCAAAGGTTTTACTGAACCAACGTTTTCTTCGACAACCATTGCTGCGTGCCAATGTTAAGATTATTAAGGTTGTATGAGAACGCAGCAATGTATAGAGTTTCTTGATGATTTCAGTTTTGGAGTCAGTAGATTGGTGATATAGTAGGTGGTTGTCTAATTCCCATGTTGGCGCAAGGTTGGCGCGCGCGTCTGCTGTCAAGCAACGCCGCGAGCGAAAACACGATTGCGTCTAATTGGGGCGAATGTTCGAGGCGATTAGACGAATTCGATCGGCTTTCAGAGAAGTCCCAATTTACTGATTTGAGTTCGGGTAAGATTTGAATTTGAATAATTGTATGAAAGTTGGCCTCAAGGTCGAGTAATCGCTGAAACGGTAAAAAAACTGATCCAAAACATCTAGAAAAAAGCTGAACGTTTAAACGGCTGAACTGATTTTATAGGTTCATAACAGAAACTAAAGACACTGTCAATTAAGTTCGTTCTAAAACAGTATATCTGAATTGGATCATCCTGTTAGAAGCTGCAGTGATCGGTCGATTGCAAAAAAGTTGTACATAGTTAAAAGCTTAGTTAACATAAAATACGATCGCTTCCTTTGTGTGACAAAAAGTTACAAAATGTATGGGTAACTTTCGTCACACAAAGGAATCTATTAACATTGTTTTAATTAAAGCCCTTAACTATGTAGGTACATTTTTTTTGCAATCGACCCTGATACCGACAGACTTAACGTATGTCAAAAAAAATCTATACGATAAAACAGGCTATCGACTATATGGAGCAGAGTTTTTTAATGAAAACAAAGATATTTACAAAACATTTATTCATCTCACCAAAATATATAGAAAATATTACATAGTTAGGTTGAAAAGGTCGTGACAACGCAACGGCGTCACAATCTACGTAAAAAGTTCTTTATCCTTCAACAATATAAACAAAAATAATACCTTTTCCCAATTAATTCACATTTTACCAGGTCGGAAATAAGCCTTAGAACTTTGAACAATATCATTCATTTTTAAATTAAAATAATAATATTTGTTTTTTTTATATCTTCATTATTGCAATGTCGCATTTTGTTGCTGTAGTGAGATGAAAAGTTTTGCAGTAGTATAATTATTTGGTTTCCCGTGCGTCGCTACGCTCAGGAACCTATGATTTGATCCCTGAGTGTAAATTCAACCACGCGTACCAATTTACAAAAAAATAAGTAACTATTCTTAACAATGACATAACAGATGAACTTTATTCTGGCTCTAAAAGCACTTTTACAAGTCTGAGTGTACCAGCATATCCGAAGAAAATATGTACGTACTTTATCCCCGATTAAACTCTAATAGTCTCATCGTGATTTGAGGGAATAGAAAATAAAAGTAGTGTATTTAAGTACACTTTCCTGTATTTTAACTTTCAAGAATGTGTATTTAATTAGAACAATGGCAAGTCGCACAGCGTTTAAAACAAATAAGGAATATTATGTACAATACAAAAATAATTAAACAATAACTTCTGCCCGAATAGAGAGCAACTGATGGTAGTGACATTACAATCAGTTAAGCCTTCCTAGCACCACAGTATAAGAAATAGTAAATCTTACAACAAAGAACACTCTGTACTTGTATGTCGACTCGCGTCACAGCGACAGTTTCAGGCCTATTCATGCCCGTTTGCAAGTGGCGCGGGCGAAGCGCGTACATACACGGCGAGCACACATACAAACCGGGCGGGTGTACTTTGTTCGAATATTTACTACTGATATGTCTTTATACTGGCTTTTACTCGCGCATATAACTTATAATTTAATTAATATCGATAATTTGTTCGCAATGTTTTGCATAGCGAAATCTTAACCTTTTGAACGCCAAGGGACGGAGCAACTCATCGTGCCACTGACGCCAAATCAAAAAATAAAGAGTACAAAACGAACAGAAGGAACGAGGTTGAAGAACACCTGTAGCGGTTTGATTTACAAAGTTTTGATCAGTGCATTATGGACGCCGCTAGGCGATGTTGGCGTCGGTGGCGCAATTTTCCGATTCTAAGATATGACTGGCGGTCAAAAAGTTAAAGTAATTTTACTTTGTCAAATAAAGTATACATGTCCATTGTACAATAACGACAGTTTCTTATTATTTATTAAGTACGCACCATCTTATACTACGTAAGAAAATTCTAGTTGTTAACGAACTATTGACTAGGTATAGGTACTATAAAAAATATAGTTTTTATCTTTCTAGGCCTTCATGAGGTTCTCGTCATGCGGAATGGTGATAATCGAATCGCGGAGATTAAAATGTTATAAATTAATCTGTCGTTTTGTACGTGACTGCTTCAATATTGTCTTTTATACTTTTTTTGCAATCGACTTGGAAATAATATGCCTTAGTGACTCTCCGGAACGACAGCATGCCCTAGAAATATCCAGGAGTCTTAACTGGAAACTCGGGCCTGTCCTATTCAATCTTGTTAAAAGGATCCTTTAAATCCGCCCGAACTCTTCAAGAAAGGCCGAAAAATAAACAGCGTAATGAGATGTCGGTCCTTTGATTCGAGATTCCTACAATAAGTGTGGTGGTACTAGTTTGATTGACGTTGTTACTAGTAATGGATACTCCTACTTTAATTTTAAAAATACACTTTATCCTAATAATAACAATTTCTTCTGGAAAGGCACCTCTGAACTAATTACTGGAATCTAAAATATAAGCAAATAGAACATATATCTAGACACTTACTATTTATTTAGTCAAATATACCGGCGGTACACCAAACAGCCTCATTTACTTAAATCTAATACGGAGTCAATTTTGTTCAATTAAACTATGATTAAACTTAAAATTCAATTGATCAACAACTATATTTAAAACTAAAAGTTAATTAACAAGAACCATATTGGTTCGAAATAAAAATATCTTCTGGTAATATGATTATATAAAAAGTCAAAATCAATTTCCAGTTCGATGTTTTAATCAACTTAGTTCTTAAACAACAATCATAGACGAACAATTGTGGGAAAGATATATTTATTAGGTGGGAGAAGAGAACTTACATACGGGCAAATATGCTTCCGTTTATTTTATTACGCGGTTTACACTCACATGAAATTGTCAGCAACGACCCGACATGTTTCGAACTCTAAGGAGCTCTTCATCAGGGACCCGTACAGCGGCGCGGAAACTTCGTCACTGATTTTCATTAGTCAAGTGTGCGTATAGATGACAAAAGCGATGTTGGAGTGCCGGACGGACAAGCACCCCCCTAACCGCGCGCCACAGCGGAGCGTAGATAAAAAAAAAATTGTGACTAGTTACCGCACCGCTGTACGGGTAGCACCCTGATGAAGAGCTCTATACGAGTTCGAAACATGTCGGGCCGTTCCTAACAATTTCACGTGAGTGTAAACCGCTTAATACTATAATGGAAGATGTCTCACGAAAGTTTTAATGAGGTAACGCTTCCGATTAATTTCTAATTTATTTTTAAAATTAGTAACATTTTCAGAACTATCATACAACCATTTTGGGTTATGAAATCTTGAAGAGACTTCAACTTCGTATATGAAACAGACTTATGAAATGAGGTAGTTTAGGGAAAATAAACGCTAAATTATCTTCGTAATAGTATCTTTTCTTTTATAAGATTCTCAATACAAATCGGAATTACCCACATAAAATTACGAACGTTTAAAGAAAGTAGCATCGATATTCGAGACAAAGTTTGATCGCAGAAATGTTCCATAAATTTAATAATAAGAAAATAGAAGGCAGTAATTAATCTCATCAATTGCGTAAATCGGTCTCTGTAACGATTAGTCAACATTTTTGATCTTCTGTTTATGATATTATTGTCATAGATTGAAGATAATTTATACTCACAGTATTACATATACTCATTGCTTGTAATACTTCTGTTACAACTGGCCAGCCACCCTAACACGAACGATTTTAATTACAACAGGCGGTGTCGTCCTAGTTTTATTAATTAATAGCTTTAGGCTGCGTTTCCACTAGAGATGTGGAGCGAGGGATGTGTTTTTGACCAATGGAATAACTTCATTTACTTAACCTCGCTCAGCGCAGCTGATTCTATTGGTTAACAAAAACACATCTCTCCCTACACGTCTCTGGTGGAAACGCAGCCTTATGTAATAAAGCTACACTAAGACTGATTTCTAACCGGTCAATCTCTAATACCTACTTGGAAAATACTAAGACTTGGACTCATTTGGAGAGTGACTCCGCCAGATAGGTAAAGCCTGACCAGAAATATATGAGGATTGTCAAGAGGTCGCTATTTATAAGATTTATATGGCAACAATTTTGCTACCAATCGCAACCCACTATTATGAATGAAATTAGTTTCAAATACCTGTCAGTTCCACTATGTTAACCTCGTAATATCATTTAATGGAATGCACTCTTTTCCTGACTGTTTTTCGTGTAGTAAACACATGTAAACTTTTATTTGTAATCTTAAGTTTACGACTGTGAATGGTTTTCGGCATTTTCTTTGGATAATATTGAATATTTGTCTTTTAAAGAAACCACCACGAATGACATTGACATTGTTGACAAACCATCATAAAATCATTGCCAGTGTAAGAAATTAGTTCCAGTGAAATTCCGCAAAATGGCGCATCCTCATATATTTCTGGTCAGGCTTTACCTACCAAAATAAACTTTTTGAGATTTTTTCGCTGACTTGGATCGAGAATTCTTTTTTTTGAGCTCGCTATTCAAAAAACGGAAACATTGAATCCCGGAATTGAATAAAGCTACAGTTTGAGCCATCTTAGGAGGCGGGTGGACAAAAAATGTAAGCGGTAGCGGGTCGTTTAACTTCTTCTATTCTATTCTTTTAATAAATGGCAACCGGTCACAGTTAAGCGACCATTACTGCCAAATAGAGGATTGATACCACGTTGTACGGTGAGTTGAGAAAATCGTGCTTTTTGTAAAATGATAGCGATTTACAAAAACCACACAGACTATCGGGCCTTGACCCAGGAAGGGCTATGTACACTTAAAGATGAATTCTTCGTTAGCTATTCACTCATTCGTTAGATCACTGCACAATACGCTATCAATACCTACTCCACATTGAACAACAAAAATGAAAATTACTTTTATACACGCGTACTGTAATCGGTCAATTATAATTTCAGAGACAAAACACACAACAAACCCACATTTTAAACCTGTGCCAAAATTCTATACTCTATGGTACCCGCTACTGAACTCTAGTATTCGTAAGACAACTTTCTACTCTATTCAAATTAATTTCAAAAAAATAACATAAAGCCTGACCAGAAATATATGAGGATTGTCAAGAGGGCGTTATTTATAAGATTTATATGGCAACAATTTTGCAACCAATCACAACGCACTATAATGACTTTAGTTTAAATACCTGTCAGTTCCACTATGTTAACCTCGTAATATCATTTAATGGAATGCACTCTTTTCCTGGCCTGATTTTCGTGTAGTAAACACGTGTACAATTTATTTATAATCCTTACGTTCAGGACTGTGAATGGTTTTCGGCATTTTCTTTGGATAATTTTAAATATTTTTCTTTTAAAGAAACCACAACGAATGACATTGACATTGTTGACAATCCATCATCATATCATTGCCAGTGTAAGAAATTAGTTCCAGTGAAATTCCGCAATATGGCGCATCCTCATATATTTCTGGTCAGGCTTTAAATCACACTACTGTTCCCTGATTGTTGAAATTACTTATGAAAAAAAATTACCATCCACAAGGCACCCGCCATGGCCATCGCGATCATGATTTTTTAATATGTCGGTTTGAGTTGAACGAAATAGGTTACATCAAAAATAAAAATTTACTGTGGGAACTTACGATTAAACTAAAAAAAATCTGCGATTTGCTCGTATAAAAAGTATTGCACGCAATAGTTAAACGCGGTACTCGACTTTAGGAACCCTGTGCAACAATTGCATTGCATAAAATACTATTGCAAAATTTTATCATGTGATTTATTTATAAATTACATTTTGTATGTCTTTGATGGTTCCGCGTAATGTGAGATCTGTAGATTTTTGCGGTTGGTTTCAAAAGCGCGGTAACCACGCGGGTTGCCGAGACGGATCGATGTCGTTACTGAGTTGATAAGTGTGCTTTGGAGTTTAGAGTTTCATACAAATATTACTGGACGACTCGAGTTGAGGTGGTGCCAATCCGGTGCCGAGCGTTACAGAAAAAAACAGGTACATACAATTATAATAACGGTAGACAACAGGCGGTATTATCGCTAAAGAACGATTTCTTCCAGACAGCCTTTGACACTTGTATAAAGCTTGTATGAAGTAAGCAAGCTCATGACGGGTCTGTAGTTTGTTTGCTTCCGTGGTACTACCTGACTTGTGGAAGGTAACGAAGCAGCAAAGCAGGTGCAGCGAAATTCCCTGTGGATTTGGTTTATTTTCTTGAGCCTATTTCCGCACTAGGAAAACTAGAACTACACCACCTGTTGTAATAAAAACGTCTGAGCGCGTAATATAGACTAGGAAACAAAAGCTTCGTAATTTTTTCGACTTTATATTATGGAATTAAGGTCCCAAAATGACGAACCCTTTCATTCCTCTACTGTACACCGAATCGTTGCTCGATAACTGGCCTATAATATACACGATAAGGCAGCATATATGTCACTTAATCAAGCCGTTTGACAAACCGAAATGTGTCTTTCATCAAACTAAATTTTTAACAACACTGAAGAATCTTACGGTTATATGATGAAAAGGCAATTTGATACATACATTTGTTTTTATATAAAGCGAAAATAGAAGATTATGTTATGTATGAGACTTTCAGCCAATAGTCATATATTTGTTCTAGTTCGCTTTATATGTGAACATTACTGCTAGTTACAGCCAGAGCGGCGAGCGGCGGCCATAGGTGGGAGCGAAAGTTCTATACGCGATGTCTCGCTCACTCCTATGGCCGCGGCTCGCTGCACCGCTGGTCGCGCGTCATTACCTTCATAACAATATATTCATAATAACAGGTTGTCAAACGACTTAGTAACACCTCGAATATTTTACAAGAAGAACAGCCTATCCGACAGAACGTCGGCCGGCTGCTGCGTTATGTTCTGTCCGACCAGGTACGCCAGTTTGTGCGCGTACTGGCAGGGCGCTGGCACGCGCACTGTGCCGGGCCAGTTGTAGTACAGGTGGCCACTTGTAGGTGATACAATATTTTACAAGAAGAACAGCCTATCGGACAGAACGTCGGCCGGCTGCTGCGTTATGTTCTGTCCGACCAAGTACGCCAGTTTGTGCGCGTACTGGCAGGGCGCTGGCACGCGCACTGTGCCGGGCCAGTTGTAGTACAGGTGGCCACTTGTAGGTGATACAATATTTTACAAGAAGAACAGCCTATCGGACAGAACGTCGGCCGGCTGCTGCGTTATGTTCTGTCCGACCAAGTACGCCAGTTTGTGCGCGTACTGGCAGGGCGCTGGCACGCGCACTGTGCCGGGCCAGTTGTAGTACAGGTGGCCACTTGTAGGTGATACAATATTTTACAAGAAGAACAGCCTATCCGACAGAACGTCGGCCGGCTGCTGCGTTATGTTCTGTCCGACCAAGTACGCCAGTTTGTGCGCGTACTGGCAGGGCGCTGGCACGCGCACTGTGCCGGGCCAGTTGTAGTACAGGTGGCCACTTGTAGGTGATACAATATTTTACAAGAAGAACAGCCTATCGGACAGAACGTCGGCCGGCTGCTGCGTTATGTTCTGTCCGACCAAGTACGCCAGTTTGTGCGCGTACTGGCAGGGCGCTGGCACGCGCACTGTGCCGGGCCAGTTGTAGTACAGGTGGCCACTTGTAGGTGATACAATATTTTACAAGAAGAACAGCCTATCCGACAGAACGTCGGCCGGCTGCTGCGTTATGTTCTGTCCGACCAGGTACGCCAGTTTGTGTGCGTACTGGCAGGGCGCTGGCACGCGCACTGTGCCGGGCCAGTTGTAGTACAGGTGGCCACTTGTAGGTGATACAATATTTTACAAGAAGAACAGCCTATCCGACAGAACGTCGGCCGGCTGCTGCGTTATGTTCTGTCCGACCAGGTACGCCAGTTTGTGTGCGTACTGGCAGGGCGCTGGCACGCGCACTGTGCCGGGCCAGTTGTAGTACAGGTGGCCACTTGTAGGTGATACAATATTTTACAAGAAGAACAGCCTATCCGACAGAACGTCGGCCGGCTGCTGCGTTATGTTCTGTCCGACCAGGTACGCCAGTTTGTGTGCGTACTGGCAGGGCGCTGGCACGCGCACTGTGCCGGGCCAGTTGTAGTACAGGTGGCACATCTTGTAGGTGATCTTCTGACTCTGGTCGGGCGTGAGGCCGCTGTCGTCGTGCACCACCACATAGTGCGTCGGCGTGACGGTGCCTTGGTTCACTTTCTGGGAGACTATCAGAAAGTCGTACCTGGGGATTTATGCTTTTGATCAATGAATGGTAGACGCCCTAGGTTCCCGACACAGGAAAAAATATCTGCCTCTTTTAAATTAGCGTAGGTGGCGTGAGGCCGTAACGACAATCAAACTGACGTTATGGTAGTAAAGCCTGACCAGAAATATATGAGGATGCGCTATATTGCGGAATTTCACTGGAACAAATTTCTTACACTGGCAATAATTTTATGATGGTTGTCAACAATGTCAATGTCATTCGTAGTGATTTATTTAAAAGGCAAATATTTAAAATTGTCCAAAGAAAATGCCGAAAACCATTCACAATTGTGAACGTAAGATTATAAATAAAGTGCACATGTGTTTACGAAAAACAGTCAGGAAAAGAGTGCATTCCATTAAATGATATTACGAGGTTAACATAGTGGAACTGACAGGTATTTAAAACTAATGTCATTATAGTGGGTTGCGATTGGTTGCAAAATTGTTGCCATATAAATCTTATAAATTGCGCCCTCTTGACAATCCTCATATATTTCTGGTCCGGCTTTAACCACATACATTCCGCTGGTTAAACAATATAAAGTAAAAAAACAAAATATCTCCTCGTCTTTGTAACGGGGATACCACGAATTTGCGCGACAGCGGCGGCGGTGGGCGGTACGAGTGTCTCGTTCACTCGTATGACCACCGAGCTGCAGGTCGCGCCAAGTCCTGGCATCTCCATAAGAACTAGTACAATCATAGGACCAACAAACCACCAATCAAGTTTTGATGTTGTTCCTCAAAACAAATCGCGAAGAAGGAACTCATTTCACTGTGTTATCCAATAATGTTGTTAACATGCGGATAAGGAAACCACACACATGAAGAGTTTAACCCTCGAATAAATAAAGGACAATCTTACACAAATCTTTCCTAAATAAGCAAAGCTTGTACTATGGATACTAAACGACGATATAGGTACAGTCGAGTTCATTTACATCTATACACTTAGGAGAACAAAAATATCTGAACACGACCCTATTGTCAGGAGCATAAAATCGAGTTCAGATATTTTTTTTCTCGTAAGTGTGTAGATGTAAATGAACTCGACTGTACAGTCGCCATCAGATATATCGTAGCATATAAGGCTTTCATAAATATGTGAACACGACTCTTATTGACTGGGCATTACAGTACATGTTCACATATTTATGAACGCCTTTTATGCTGCGATATATCTGATGGCGACTGTACATAATATATAGATAACTTCCATGTCACAAATATTAGCCCTGACCGGGATCCCGACCCAGGACTGCCGGCTCAGTAGGCAGGTGCACTACAAACTGCGCCAACCACGTCGTCAAAATCGAATAGAAATTTCGTTCGCACTCACCAATCTCTCCTCGTCACTGTGTGATCCAGCACGGTTCCAGGGTTCGGGTTCTCGAGCCCGCGGCCGCGCATGAAGATCCTTGTGTTGATGCGCTTCTGCACGACGATGTATGTCAGCGTCGGCTTGTATGTCTCGCCGAGGATCGTGAAGCAGATCTTCATCTGAGGGATCTCGTAGTCTTTGACGACGTTCAGTTGGCCGTCGCCGACGCCGTCCCTGTTGATTTATTTATTGAAAAACAGGTTACATAACATTACAGTTTACACCAATGCGTCATGAACCGAACAATGTTTATTTTGACGGCGAAACGGCGTGGCCCCGTTGTTCCGACATCTCGGGTGTTGGATTTGGTAGGTTGCCCCGGAACCGACGAAACACGACACCTTTCGGCCAGAAATCAGCACACGCGATGGTCTCCTGACCGTTGATACGAAAATAAAGTAACCTTATTGTACACAAAACATTGAGTACATTTTTAAAGAATATATATAGGCCCTTGCGTCTATTGAAGACGGTTTATGGTGTAATGTTCGTGAGACACAGTTTCTGGTGGCTAACTAAACCGATACGAGATTGACACATTCTACCGCAGGCCTGCCAAGAGAGGCGTGTGACAGGTACTATATCGCCTTGGCGACGTATATCGCCTTGGCGACGTCTTTGTTTCTTGTCAGCGAAAAAAATAAGCATGCACAAAGGCGACTTATTCCTTAACGGGATGTCTTCGGTTAATATCGGAGTAAATTAGCGATCAATAGATAATTAAATGGCTTCTTTAACTTTCACTTGTGATACGCTGCGGGCTGCGTAAGCCTTGAGGGAGACAATTTATTACACAACTAGCTGTGCCCCGCGGTGTTACCCGCTCATGCCACGGGAACACTAAATTTATTCGGGATGAAAAGTATCCTATGTCCTTCCCCGGGACTGAAACTATCTATATACCAAATTTCATCTAAATCGGTTCAGCGGTTTAAGCGTGAAGAGGTAACAGACAGACAGACAGACAGACACACTTTCGCATTTATAATATTAGTATGGATTTCACATAGCGCACAGCACATTATCTATCATAAATGTGAAATTTACGAGGTGGGATAGAGAGACAGATTCTAGCCATAGTGAAACATATCTTAGTAAGTCGAGCAGAAAGGGCTACTGCGATGTTCGTCATACGACCGTCAAACAGTGCCGTCCCTCTCCATTTCCTGTCAATGTTTATTTGAGTGACCGGAAGCGGTGGTAGCCTAGTGGTTAGGGCATGCGACTTTCAATCCGGAGGTCGCGGGTTCGAACCCGGCCCGTACCAATGAGTTTTTCGGAACTTATGTACGGAATGTCATTTGATATATACCACTCGCTTTTCGGTGAAGGAAAACATCGTGAGGAAACCACCTAAGCCCAATAAGGCCTAGTTTCCCCTCTGGGTTGAAAGGTCAGATGGCAGTCGCTTGCGTAAAAACTAGTGCCTACGCCACATCTTGGGATTTTAGGTAGCCGACCCCGATTGAGAATTCATTCTCAAAAAATGGGACAAAGGCTAGGAGGATGAAGATGACGGCACTATACGACGGTCATATTTGGAACATCGTTTTGCTTCAGAGCCACGTGGCACGACTACAGCCAATCCACGTTCTACCGATTTTCTTGGCACTCTCTATCATAATGCTAACTTGGCACCAAGACAACCCCCACTAGACGGAGCATGTAAGGCGACCCGCGCGCACCAACGATATGGTACGGCAGAACATTAAAGTATGAACACGGCGGCCACCGTTTAGTTGCGTCCTTGTTTATGATCCATGCGTGCGTCAACGAAAAAAGAAATTAAATAAATAACATGGTAAATTGTAGTGTTAAGTGGTGTAGAGAGACCTCGTAAACATGGACGCGACTAAACGGTGGCCGCCGTGTTGATACTTTAATGTTCTGCCGTACCATATCGTTGGTGCGCGCGGGTCGCCTACAGGTCGCCTTACATGCTCCGTCTAGTGGGGGTGGTCTGTGCTTGGCACTGACCTGTACATGATGATCCTGTCGGGCAAGCGTCCGTTGACGCGCAGATAGTGCTTGAGAGCGTCCACGAGACACGACTTGAGTCCATCTACGATCTCCTGCCCTCGTTCCTGGAACACCGCCTTCGAGTACCAGTGCGTCATCGTCTGGTTATACGACGCCACGAAAGCTGGAAAACACGCAGAATTAGATTAGAACAGATACATATATAAATTTATGAAACATGTAATGTCTCATTTTTTTTTATGTGGGTACACCACAATTTTTTGACGTACACCACAATTTGACGACGCGTTTGGCTCGGTTGGTAGACACCTGCCTACTGAGTCGGCGGTCCCGGGTTCGAATCCCGGCCGGGGCAAATATTTGTGCAAATATTTGTTCTTGGGTCATGGATGTTATCTATGTATGTATTTATATATTATGTATATCGTCGTCTAGTACCCATAGTACAAGCTTTGCTTAGTTTGGGACTAGGTCGATTTGTGTAAGATTGTCCCTTAATATTTATTTATTTATTTAATTTTTATTTAGGAGCGAGGGTAGCAAAGTGGCTAACGCGCTGGACCGGTAATCCAGAGGTACCGGGTTCGATTCCCGGTCCCTTCCACTAGGTAGCTCCTTTTTAAATTTTTCTTTAAGCTTTGATCTTTGTATTAATGGTTTAGATACATATATTTTTTTATGTCATAGCGGGCAAACGAGCAAACGGAACGCCTGATGGAAAGCGATTACCGTACCCATAGACACCGGCACCAGATAAGTCACAAGTGCGTTGCCGGTCTTTCAGGTGGGAAATATGATACTTATCATGGGCAGGATGTGTACCAACTACTAATTTCCTATCCGCACACTACGCCTATTTCCAATCAGACTATTCTAGCACTTTCCACATACGCTACGCTTCTTTCGGCCAGCGTCGTGATACGAGTCAATGCCGACGACCATAGCCGTCTTGAAGGGTATAGAGATGTTCCACAACGTCCTACCAACCTTGCAGTTGATTTGCAAGACTGTCTTCTAGTACTCACCACACACGCTACGCCTTTTCCGGCTGGCGTCGTGATACGAGTCGATGCCGACGACCATAGCCGTCTTGAAGGGTATAGAGATGTTGCACAACGTCCTACCAAGCATGCAGTTGATTTGCAAGACTGTCTTTTAGTACTCACCACACACGCTACGCCTTTTCCTGCCAGCGTCGTGATACGAGTCGATGCCGACGACCATAGCCGTCTTGAAGGGTATGGAGATGTTCCAGAGTGTACCCCCAAGCTTGCAGTTAATTTGCAGCAAGATTTTTTGGGTCACGGCTCGGACCTTTTGCGCGTTCATTATCGTACGGGCGTTTATGACCTGCAATCATAAAATAAAAAAAGTATATATCGGTATTTCATAGTATCAAAAATTGTACGAAGACCACATATTTTACGTATGTTCAAGAAGCATCTTTTAACTATAGATTTCAGCGCAGCACTAAGGCCAAGGATCTCTACTCTACAGTGACCGAATGAGTGCTACCCTCATATGTAGCTAGTTTTCTTCCTTCGTATTGTACATGTTGCTTGGTTTGTCTACCATTTACATTTGTATTTAGCACTTATTTACTCAAATGATAACTGAAAGAGGTCCCTTAAAGGGATGAGTTCGCCTTTGAACTATGGGCTGCACAAATGCATGGCCCATTTATGAATGTATTCATACATAAATGGGCCATGCAATTCTGCAGTTCTTGCTTCTTCTTTTGAAAGATATATCTCGTTTTTGTGTACAATAAAATGTTTACATACATACATGAGATATTATCTTTTTACGAGCTGGGTGCTCAGTGGCAGCTCGCTTAAAATGCTCATTAGAAAAACCGAGTCAATATGCGAGGTTAATAATGTCTAGCAGTGGACTGTTATGAGCTGATGATGACGATGATGATTATGATGGTGATGATGATTATGACATAATTTACTCCTAGCGGCGTACCAGTCGTTTCTGCACGTAGGACATATGCAACATGCCACAAGCTGGACGGGTTAGGTGATGGTTTTCATGGGAACTTTCCCCTATGCAATCTTTGACAGTAATAACTATTGTTTACTTACTTGAGACGGTACAGGGTTCTCCGCACAGCAGATCCTCTTAATAGCGGCATACCGATCGTCCCTGGACGTGGGACATATGCAGACCACGAGCTGTATCGCGGACGTGATGGTTTTCTTAAGAGACTGCACGTAAGTTTCCGTGCGGTCGTTGGGCATCATCACCATCTCCGGGTCCTGAACCACGACGCCCATGGGGCCGCAGCAACGGCGCAATGTCGCGTGGAAATCCTGCAAAATTGAGATTAACACGGTGATCATTTAAACCATTGATATAAAGATCAAAGGTCAAAGGAAAATTGAAATGCGTAACCTGGTGGAAGAGACCGGGAATCGAACCCGGTACCTCTGGATTACCGGTCCAGCGTGTTAACCACACAACCCAACCTTTCGTGTTTATAATAATATAATAATAATATACTTTATTTCGACCAACATGGATCATTTTGTTAGTAACAATAAAAACTTACAAACACTAGTGTTAGTAATTATTACCTATTTATCTATTTCTAATTACATGAATCATGCAACATTTATTTATATACAGGAAATCTAGCCTGTCCGCAATCATTTTCAGAATGCTGTTGGGGCTGTTCCTCACTCTGCGCACTAGGGACGTTGATCGCTTGCGCATAGTGGTATAAAAGCAATCCACGCGCGCCTCCGCGAACATCCCCGACGCACTACCAAATCTTCAAAATTTATAATTTAGCGGGATTGTTAATGCTATCGAAGATGTTCTAATGAGATTTTTTTTGAACCGTCACGTTCATCTATTGCAGTGTTTTTCAAACCTTTTGGTGTCACGGCCCAAAATTACCAATAAAATTATTTCGCGACCCCCTAAAACCTAGTTTGTACGATTAAACTTGCAAATGTACATGCTTGAAAAAATCTGCATTCCCTGCAGTCACGAGACTTTCTCGATGCTGATCCTCGCGACCTCCCTAGATATATGAAGCGATCCCCTGGGGGTCGCGACCCACAGTTTGAAAAACACTGATCTATTGGATTGAATCCGGCTACTTCCCCTTCACAGAGACCTGCTTGCCGAAGTACAGTCTCTGGGGCGAGGGTCCAGGCAGTCAGGTTGACCGTGCCGGGGTATATACTCAAGGACTGGGCCCATCGACTGGACCTGGCCGAGTGCGGCCATGTAAACTAAAATGGGCTTACAATAAGTTTCTGTCAAAAATGACATTTTAGTGGCAAGCTTTTATAGCCGACTGTACTTTGCTTTGGATATCCATCAAATGCTCACTGAGACGATTCTAAAGAGCCCAAGCTCGGTAGGATTGCTTTTTCTATTATAGAGTTCCTAATGTTCCTATGGCCACCTTGCGGCTCCATCATCAGATCAGCTCCATGGTACCATATTATTGTATTGTCATCAAAGTTAAGTAAGTATGCAAAATTTCAGCTCAATCGGTTGACGATATCTGCTTCAAAATTGAGTTGCAAGATTTCACCCGAACAAACATACTTTAAATATACCATGCAAGTTAAATAAAAGCTTTAAAAATAGAGCACCTACCTTCGTAACTTGCTCATCCCTCTTCGTATACAGAATCGCCCACCGAATAATGTCCACTGGCTGCATCACACAATTCCTTGTGGCGTCGTTATTCCAGTCCGCGTTCGGTTTCCCCTTCACAGAAACCTGCTTGCCGAAGTACAGGGTCTCTGGGGCGAGGGTCCGCGCTGTCAGGTTGATCGTTTCAGGGTGTATACTTAGACCCCAGGCCTTCAGACGGTTGCGAGCGCTCTCATTGTCGAGGACGTTTTGGATGTACTGAAATTAAATAAGAGATTATGGTTAGTTTATCGTTTGACTTGCTGCGCCGCGCGGTGTTACCCGCTCGTCCCACGGGAACACTAAATTTTTCCCCTATTAGCATATGAACGTAGCTGACACCCTGGATTAACATTCAGGGTGTCAGAGAGCCCCGTCAGCTGGCACAGTTCGGGGACCGGGCAGATCAAGGAGTCTCTGTTAAGGCCCCCATACATGACCAGGTTTACCTTCAGTTCCATCTGATCGGACTTAAATCCGTACCGTGTATGAATGCCACGCTTTACGGCGGCCGGATGGACTGAAGCGATTCAATCACATCGGCCTGATCAGTTTTGGCTTCCCATGTATGGGGGCCTTTAGAATAATGGAGTGTAAGGCCACGGTCAGAAGTTGCTGCGCTGGTCGTCGGAGAGCCCCGTCAGCTGGCACAGTTCGGGGACCAGGCAGATCAAGATGACTGTGTAAGAATAGGCCACGGTCAGACGTACCTTCTTGAAGGCAGCGTGTCTCTGGTTGGGGTCGATGCGGGTGTAGGTGGCCACGTCCTTCATCAGCCGGAAGTTGCTGCGCTGGTCGTCGGAGAGCCCCGTCAGCTGGCACAGTTCGGTGACCAGGCAGATCTAGATGACTGTGTTAGAATAGGCCACGGTCAGACGTACCTTCTTGAAGGCAGCGTGTCTCTGATTGGGGTCGATGCGGGTGTAGGTGGCCACGTCCTTCATCAGTCGGAAGTTGCTGCGCTGGTCGTCGGAGAGCCCCGTCAGCTGGCACAGTTCGGGGACCAGGCAGATCTAGATGACTGTGTTAGAATAGGCCACGGTCGGACGTACCTTCTTGAAGGCAGCGTGTCTCTGATTGGGGTCGATGCGGGTGTAGGTGGCCACGTCCTTCATCAGCCGGAAGTTGCTGCGCTGGTCGTCGGAGAGCCCCGTCAGCTGGCACAGTTCGGGGACCAGGCAGATCAAGATGACTGTGTTAGAATAGGCCACGGTCAGACGTACCTTCTTGAAGGCAGCGTGTCTCTGGTTGGGGTCGATGCGGGTGTAGGTGGCCACGTCCTTCATCAGTCGGAAGTTGCTGCGCTGGTCGTCGGAGAGCCCCGTCAGCTGGCACAGTTCGGGGACCAGGCAGATCAAGATGACCGTGTTAGAATAGGCCACGGTCAGACGTACCTTCTTGAAGGCAGCGTGTCTCTGATTGGGGTCGATGCGGGTGTAGGTGGCCACGTCCTTCATCAGCCGGAAGTTGCTGCGCTGGTCGTCGGAGAGCCCCGTCAGCTGGCACAGTTCGGGGACCAGGCAGATCAAGAAGTCTGTCGGGACCTCAGAGCCGGGCATGCGTTTTGTGTCTCTGTTAGAATAATACATGGTCTGTTGAATTATGGAAACGATTTAAAAAAAATTGTGATGTTGCAAAAATAACGCCTATTGATTTATCAAGTGTTTGATTAAGGCTGGACTTTTATTCCAAGAATAATACTTAGTCTCAGATAGGAATGTCAAAACCCCGTTATAGACTTGCATAGAGAATTGATTCTACTATCTGAAAGTAAGCGTTTTTCTTAGTATAAAAGTTTGGTCGAACCTAGCCCTAATCGGTCCAATAATTTATTTATGTATTTATAATCTATCCGTCTATCGCATAAAAAAGTGTGTACAAATGGCGAACTTAATGCCATAAGGCCTTCATATTTCGCTACAAGATAAAACAAAGTACGTGCAGTGATTTTAATTACCCTTATTTTCTAAACAAATGAAAGTATAAGTGAACTTACCTTGATATGAGCATAGGCTGGTCCCAGTCCTGAATGTCAATGCCGTAGTTTTTCTTATAGTAATCGATATAAGAAATTTGGATCTTCTCTCCTCCCTCGGTCTTTTCGAAAGTAGACCTTGGTGTCATCGTGTCATCTATGGAATCCACTCTGAAAACAGATTGATATTTAATAATGGGATGATCATAATAATGGGATAAACACCATCACCATCATTCCTCTTAGGTTGCATCTTCACTTTCCATCAGGGAGATCGATGTAGCTTCGATTACTTCTTTGTGGTACGTCGTGTTTTTGTGTAATAATAATAAATAATCATACATTATAAATAAAATTAAAAATGTTTATTATGGATTTTGTAAATGTTTCACAAATAGACAAGGTTGGAGCGTCATAGAGCATTTAATTATGCTTATGTCAGGAGACATCGCTCTTCCATAACAAGAATTGATGACAAACTATTTAAATCTAATTATACCTAAGAGAAGCTTTCAGAACCAATAAAATATAAAAAAAAAATGCTTGGTTATGGCTCTATCGGGGCGAGCCATATCAAACTAAACTATAACTTAACATCACACATGGTACTTACCTAAACAGTTTCTTGTTATATGTAGTCATAACCGAGCATCCGATGAGCAGTTCCGTCATAGCCTGCTTCCAGTTGGAGCCTTTTGTTTGCACTGTCTCCTTTATGAAGCTGAGCACCGATTGCGTGCGGAGAACCCGACTGGTCGAGTCCAGGGACAACATCAGGCCGCCTTCGAACTCATTTACCGTAGTCACATAGCTGGAATTGAATAGTGTTTACAAATAAACCCCATAATTTTATAAAAAACCTAAAATCAGAGAAAATTAGGTAACATCTTGGGTCGTGACACCGACAATTATTTTCCGATTTCATTTAAGAGGGTCATACACCTGCCCGATATTCAGCAACCTGCTGCGATATTCCACCAAGTACTATAAATAAAAAACATGATTCCTATCCCAAGATTGCCCATACCCTAAATCTATATATAAAATCGCTTAAAAACAGAGATATATACTTGTTGAGTTCTCGGGAACATTCGAAATTTTAGGGAAGAATTCTGACGACTGTGTTGGCACAGTTATAAGAGTATGGTGATTTACTACAAACCATTTTCAATCACGGCGACTGGTTGAATACAAACTTGTCGAACAATATTCGAATTAAACGACGTAAGTAAACCCGTCTTATATGCATTTAAATTTATGGTTTAATGCGGTAAACCTACGAGTACTACAAGTCTTATTTTACACAAAACTGGTGGCAAGAGACTTACCCAGGCCAGACTTCCAGCTTGTGCTGCGGTATCTGCACAGCGAGGTGCTCGTTGAAGTGCTGGCGGCCGAAGCGCACCATGTTGAGGTCCTTCATGATGCCTTTGAATAACGCATCTCCGTGTAACACGGAGCCACGTATCTTAATGACACGTGCCGAACGGTCCAGAATTACGTTGCCGTGTAACACGAAACACGGACACAACCGCTAGCCCTATTGACAAGAGACTTACCCAGGCCAGACTTCCAGCTTATGCTGTGGTATCTGCACAGCGAGGTGTTCGTTGAAGTGCTGGCGGCCGAAGCGCACCATGTTAAGGTCCTTCATGATGCCTTTGAAGAACGCATCTCCGTGTAACACGGAGCCACGTATCTTAATTACACGGAGCCTAATTACACGTGCCGAACGGTCCGGATCTTCGTTGCAGTGTGACACGATCCGGCTACGGGTACACGAAACACGGACACGACCTCGAGCCCTATTGACAAGAGACTTACCCAGGCCAGACTTCCAGCTTATGCTGTGGTATCTGCACAGCGAGGTGCTCGTTGAAGTGCTGGCGGCCAAAGCGCATCATGTTGAGGTCCTTCATGATGCCTTTGAATAACGCATCTCCGTGTAACACGGAGCCACGTATCTTAATGACACGTGCCGAACGGTCCACAATTACGTTGCCGTGTAACACGAAACACGGACACGACCGCGAGCCCTATTGGCAAGAGACTTACCCAGGCCAGACTTCCAGCTTATGCTGTGGTATCTGCACAGCGAGGTGTTCGTTGAAGTGCTGGCGGCCGAAGCGCACCATGTTAAGGTCCTTCATGATGCCTTTGAAGAGCACGTTGTACAGATGGATCATCTCGCTCAGGCGGCGGGGACGACGGAATATTATCTATGGAATATCACACTAGTATTATAAAGGTTAAAGTTTGTGTGTGTTTATGTGTATGATTGTTACTTGTTCACGCACGAATGGCTGGACCAATTTTGATAAATTTTGACGGTAGCTGACAGCCTGTATTAAGACGTACGCTACTTTTTATCCCGAATTGTGTGTTCCAGCAGGAAACACCGAGCGGCGCAGTTAGTATGAGATATTTACATTTTTCAATTACTACTAACTTTATGGTCAGTCTAAAGTTAAACCACAAAGTCTAAAATGTACACTCTATAACAAAGCAGTTACATTTCCAGTGAAAAACATATTTACAAAGTTAACTTTGGCTTAGGCTTAATCCAAAGAACTTTTTTTTTCAATCTAGAGATTGTAATTTTTGATGTATAAAATCACAAGTCCGAATAATTATTAATACATTTTATGGATAAATGAGTTTGCCCTTACTACGCGTCGGATTATTTGATTCCGTATTATTCAAACTGCTTTCTGAAGAGTAATCGCCCAAGGGCTATCCAAAGAGCGTTGAAACGAGGGTTCCCAATCCCGGATTTTTTTAGTATGATTAATACCAATATCCCAAGATTCCCTATACAAACAATGCCAGCAGCTCTAACACAATTGTGACTCTTTCTCGCGTGAGATATGTTACCTATCTTTTTCTGTACAGCACCGCGAAAGAGTGCCGGACGATTCTACGTCGCGCGACAAAAGCAACCAAAGTATAGTTTATTTATTTATTCAAATTAGTTACACAGCATTACAGTAATTAAACTAAGTCACTGTGAACTACAAAATCAGAAAAAACAAAATCATAGGTACATAAAATACAATAAAAACTTGAATCTAGTTAGATTTAGGCGACGTAACAGCGTGGCTCCGTTGCGTCGTCTGATCTGGCGCAGGATTCGGCAGATTGCTCCGGAACTGCCGAAACACAACACCCTTCGGCCAGAAGTCTGAACTTGCGATGGTGTCCTGCAGCGGCCGCGGTACGCGCACCACAAACGAGCTGAAGTGCACGTAGTGGCGGGACCGCAGCTGATAGTTGTGCTAACTAGCAGGATTGGAAGGATTACTTCAAACTTACCGTTATATTGACTTTGGACTCGTCGTACGGGTTCGTGGATACCAGGTTGAGCGCTTCTTCCGGCAACATGTGGGGCACGTACAGTGTGGTCCCGTCGAACGTCTTGGTCTTGAAGAACTCCCTGTGTTCTACAATATGGAAACAAACTAATCAAAACACTGCCAATCCATACTTCACTACATAGTATAAAACAAAGTCGCTTTCTCTGTCCCTATGTCCCTTTGTATGCTTAAATCTTTAAAACTACGCAACGGATTTCGAAGCGGTTTTTTTTAATAGATAGAGTGATTCAAGAGGAAGGTTTATATGTATAATACATGCATAATTTATCAGCATTGCACCCGTGCGAAGCCGGGGCGGGTCGCTAGTATAATATTATAAATGCGAAAGTGTGTCTGTCTGTCTGTTACCTCTTCACGCTTCAACCGCTGAACCGACTTAGATGAAATTTGGTATGGAGATGGTTTGAGACCCGGGAAAGGACATAGGATACTTTTCATCCCGAATAAATTTAGTGTTCCCGTGGGATGAGCGGGTAACACCGCGGGGCACAGCTAGTAATCCATACTAATATTATAAATGCGAAAGTGTGTCTGTCTGTCTGTCTGTTACCTCTTCACGCTTAAACCGCTGAACCGATTTAGATGAAATTTGGTATATAGATAGTTTCAGTCCCGGGGAAGGACATAGGATACTTTTCATCCCGAATAAATTTAGTGTTCCCGTGGGATGAGCGGGTAACACCGCGGGGCACAGCTAGTATTATAAATGCGAAAGTGTGTCTGTCTGTCTGTTACCTCTTCACGCTTAAACCGCTGAATCGATTTTGATGAAATTTGGCATGGAGATAGTTTAAGATCCGAGGAAGGACAAAGGATAGTTTTCATCCTGGAAATTATCCCTAAAAAGATTGAAAAGTGAGTAACTAATTCATGATGACATTGATGACCCTGTAGGAAATGTAATTATTAGACCAAAACGCACAAATACTCTTACATTTTCTTAGACGCTTTTAATAATCCCTTTTATTAATTAAGGTGATTAGGTTGATATCTATCGTGTTGTACGAGGTTGCTTCCATACTTCCAAGTTCCACGCGGACGTAGTCGCGGGCAAAAGCTAGTCAATAATAAAAACTGCCTCTTGAATCGTCGGTCATTGACGTATTAAGGATGTACCTCGTCTCAATGTCTAAAGGGCATTCGAGCAGTTTTCACTCCCATTACCTTACTCCACTCGTAAAATTTTACGATTTTTACGGCGTCAAGTATGCATCGCCATTTAGGCGGTGGCACCGGTACTACGTCGAAATGAACCGCGACATCTTAATCTTAAGCAACTCGAACCGGCGTTTACTTCTTTTACTAACATCTTTTGCTCAAAAACTATAGAACCTATTGAAAAACCAGCTGACATGATTAAAGTAAACATAGTTACTCACTTATTGGTATATGTTTCATGTCTAAGCCATACTTTGTACTTTGCAACAATTATAAGCCCAGTCTTAAGACAATAGCAGTAATAGAAATGATTAACATTTATCTAAGAAGTTAAATTACTGTTATCCCTTGGGTCTCAGGAGAGAATAACAACAAGAAAAAGGTTATCTACCCCAAATCCAAGTTGATGATTATATTGATGATATGAGTTGATATGTATAAAAAACTAGCAATGCGTGTAGAATCGATTTCCGCTACACATCACAAATTCCTTTCACATTATATTGAAAAGAAGGGGTATCAAAACACCATTTTGTCGTTGACAAATAGTCGCGTGTAAAAGTTGGGCCAGAAAAATTGATTACTGATCAGTATCATATTTATACAAGGTGTGTATCCTTTTCGTTAATTTAAACAGTCAGTACACAATACACATCAATACAAATAACTTTACTATGGAGAGAACATTTTGGAAATGAAAACAAAAACCGTATGGATTCTTTAACTAGGATTCATGTATAGGTTCAGGAATAACTTACCATTTAATAACTTAAACCGAAGAGCCCTGTGGTCTTGCTCAGGCTGGAAGGTCACCTCATACTCATACACGGAGTTTTCCTCGAAACTTAGACGAACATAATTCGCAGTGACATCACACGGAGTCCCAGATTCACCCTTCATTACCACTGGCGGTGTTTCTTTTACTTCTCTCTGAAATATTTTATGGGTATTTAATAAATAAAAAATGCTGATTTTATTGCCAGTTACTTACCTATACTTTACCAAAAACTATGTCGTCGGGGATAGTGCAATCACAGTGCAATACCGTGTATGTAGGCAACAAGTGTAGATACGAATCAATTTTCAAACAAATGCTAAGTATTTTATTGAAATGAGAACTTTATCGACAGCTATTATTTACGCACTATCCCCGACGATATTGAACTGTTGAAATTAGAACTTGACTTTTGTTTTAAGAATGTGAAGTATAACTTTTGCAAATATCTTAACCCTTTACTGCATACGAAGCCATTTATGGCCGTTTAAATTTATGACTTTATATGACAGTGTGTCAAAGTTGAAAGTTGAAAAAATATTAAGGTAAGTCATGCGGTAGAGGGTTAATTTAAAGCATTTGGGCCTTAACGGAACTTACAAAGCCAGGGTATAAGGGATGAAAAAAACAGTGTTTCAGAGGTTTATCCTATCTTTTCCGTCATCCCGCGACGTTAGAATTACTGTGGCCATAACCTTCTGAAGTTTTCTAAATCTGGTAGCTGACACATAGGCACTATAACACATAGGCTACTTTCTATCCCGAAAAAATCTAGTGTTTCCGTCGGATGAACGGGCATCACCGCAGGGCGCAGCTAGTCGTTTATAAAAAGTAGTATCGTTGCCGGCAAACTTTTAGAACAAAAATGGCGGATCTGCGCATGTACATTTGTACGTAAATCGGCTACTGCGCAGTCAAGGTTATGCTCTAAAAGTTTGCCGGCAGCTGTATGAAATATTAACTATTCCAAGCTGGCATAGCGCTCATAAATACTTACAAAGTGCTTGTTCTTGGCGACCGATGAGGCTTGCGCGGACGTGGCGACTGATATCGTGCTCGCTGCCATCTTCTCCGTCAGCCCTGGCACGTCCGGCTTGCTGTGGCCGATCACTTCTCCCGGTTTGGCCGCCGCGGCTTGAGCCGCTCGGTGAGCTTGCCTAATAAACAACGGATATCAATATGATTTTATTTTCCGTCAGCCTTTTCAAGGCAGAAGGACTATATCCCATATCCCGTGTATTTGTGCACTTATGCATTAAAAAAGAACGAACGTCGCAGGAAGCCAGTGGATGTTAAGTAAGGCTTCTAATCCCAGGATTTATTGTATGAAGAGTAGTAACTATTACGGACGAAGAACATCAAAACCCATAATACCAGATTTAATAATAAACTCCCAACTGAATGCAAGGACACAATAACACCAACAAACATAGGCAACATTCTCAAAAAAGAAATCTTAACACTCAGTGCAATCCTGCTTCCTTAAAAATGCGGAATGTAGCATCGAGACACTAAATTGGTTTAACAATGCCATTATAATAAAACACACAACATACCACGAAGCCAACCACGTCATCACTTTTTTTTTATTACGTAGGAGGCAAACGAACAGACTGATCGACTGATAGTACCTAAGCGATTACCGTCGTTCATGTCCATAGGATGGGTGTCCACCTGCAACACCAGAGGAGTTACAAGTACTCTTTTCTTGAAGATCGCTCAGAAAATACCGCGAGCGACGGTAGCTGTTCGAGGCAGAAAGTTCTAGAAAAACACGCAATTGACGGCTACCAACCATCTCAGTGGTGCAGGTGTCAATGTTGTCTCATACAGCTATGGCAGAAAGTAACGGTGACAATATAATACTCACAAATGTTGAAGCAGCTTCCCGCGCCCGGTTCCACCGGCTTTAGGCGCAGCCGCGGGAGGCGGGAGCGACGGACTCACGTCGGAGGCCGGACTGAACGGGGGTGCTGCGATTTGAAATTTGTATTATGAGACAGCCCATAACAGCCTTTCAAATAAAGTATTTGTAAAATGATAATATGTACATGCAACATGTATACATTATCCCTCATATCGCCTAGTAACTGGCACCAATACTCACGAAAAATTCTGTGTGAATTTATTTTTATTTTTAAAATAATGCTTAATTTTGTACACCTGAAAAGGTAGAGAGCTGGTGAAACTGTATGAAATTGTTATTTGTACCTACAATGTAAACCCTATTCTCACAAACAACAAATAACTATGACTATGACTATTGCGTTTTGGTTACGAACCGGAGATATATAGGTACCGTAACATCGGGGTACTTTGACCCTACAAGGTTACATTGTCCACCAAAAAAAAACCATTTAATAATAATTAATTAATTCGTCAGCGGCAAAAGGTTAACAAACCTACGTTTCGCTGACGACATTGTTTTATTTTCCCACACGGCATCTCAACTACAGCAAATGCTTCAAGACCTTAGCACGGCGAGCTTGGAGTTTGGTCTCACAATGAATAGAGCAAAAACACAGTTGATGACCAATAGAGCAAAACGTAGGGTCGAGGTAGACGGGCAAGAAATACAATATGTCGACGAGTACGTCTACTTGGGCCAGATAGCTTCCTTCGAAAACAGGCAGTGCAAGGAAATCGATAGACGTATCGACCACGCCTGGAAGAGCTTTTGGTCCCATGAAAGCACTAATGAAGGGCAACCTTCCTCTCTCGCTAAAACGAGAACTCCTCGATATGTGTATTCTTTTTTTTTTTTTTTTATTATGCTAAAAAAATTACAAAACTGGTAAAATTTATATGTTTCGCCAAACTGCAATGCAGTTTGTTGGCGAAGACCGCACTCTTTATACATTATTATAATTTATACTGCTATGATATTTATTTATTGTTATACTTACTCTACTCTTACTATTTTAAGAATTTAATACAAACAGTTGCACTACAACTACATAATCTACGTTAATTAATAGTGACAGTTATTATAACAACGAATTTACGCATTATAGGATGCCTACCCTAATTACTCAACTAACTACCTACTTTCATTTTCTTTAACCCATTCATTGCCGACGCCTCATATTTTTACTCATCACGCAGTGCCGCCTTCCAAGCGACGACGCAAATTCGCGTCCGCGGCATTAGGTTAACCCATTTCAAGGACGCGAATTCGCGTCCGCGGCATAACGTTGTCAGGGACGCGAATTCGCGTCCGCGGCATTACGTTGTCACGGACGCAATTTCGCGTTTTCGGCATTACGATTACACATACATGGGACGCGAATGCGCGTCTTCGGCATCCGAGATAAGAATTATGAAAATTACAAATGCACGAAATCCAAAAACCAGCAACAGTATAATATTACCCTTCATAAATAAAGTAACATTTTGGTATCAGCATTTAAGTACACTTGTTTTCTAGCAAAAAAAAACAAATAACTCGAGGACGCGAAATCGCGTCCTCGGCATTACGATTACACATATTCATTGCCGACGCCTCATATTTTTACTCATCACCATCATCACGCAGCGCCGCCTTCCAAGCAACGACGCGAATTCGCGTCCGCGGCATTAGGTTAACCCATTTCAAGGACGCGAATTCGCGTCCGCGGCATTACGTTGTCAAGGACGCAATTTCGCGTTTTCGGCATTACGATTACACATACATGGGACGCGAATTCGCGTCTTCGGCATCCGAGATAAGAATTATGAAAATTACAAATGCACGGAATCCAAAAACCAGCAACAGTATAATTATTATCCTTCATAAATAAAGTAACATTTTGGTATCAGCATTTAAGTACACTTGTTTTCTAGAAAAAAAAAAAACAAATAACTCGAGGACGCGAAATCGCGTCCTCGGCATTACGATTGCACATAAATGGGACGCGAATTCGCGTCCTCGGCAATGAATGGGTTAAGAAAGGTATCCATCAAACACTAACCCTCTAACCTACGGAGCACAAGTTTGGTCATTGACTGAAGCTCAAAAGACCAGGCTCAAGGTTTGCCAAAGAGCAATGGAACGCAGCATATAATAGGTGTTCGTAGACAAGACCGTATAAGAAACACCGAACTGCGTTCCAAAACACGCGTTGTAGACGTAGGTGCCAAGACCGCAAAGCTGAAGTGGGACTGGGCTGGACACGTCTGCCGCACGCATCCGGAACGATGGGCCAGAATAATCACCGATTGGACACCACAAGGTTACCGGAGCAGAGGCAGACCGAAAAGAAGATGGCGGGAGGACCTGGATGCATTTAGTTACGAGTGGAGGGAGCATGCAGCCAATAGAGACGAGTGGCGCAAGAGAGGGGAGGCCTTTGCCCAGCAGTGGGACACAAATATAGGCTAGTAAAAAAAAAAAAAATCTTTAAAACAACATCACGTGATTCAACTGTATAAGCGTTAGGTGTCGTTTTTCAAATTTTATTAATTAAATAAAATGGGTTTTCATGGGTGGACAAAGTAACCTTGTAGTGTCAAAGTACCCCGATGTTACTGTATATTCATGAAATGACAAGTAGATATCGAATTTATGTAACTGGAAACTTTAATTGGAATTAAAGTTGAATGTCTTCTCGATGTTATTTGCTGATTGACATATAATCATTATATTCAAAAACGATATATTTGTATAAGTAAAAATAATAAGTAAAGCACCTTTTATATGTAGTTGTGATCAGTTCGAATAGACAATACATATTAAAATTTGTAACAAACAACAAATACCTATCTCAACAGTCTACTATACCTATTACATGCAGAGGTGCTTTACTAAAAGTCATTTTAAATATAAATCATTATACCTAGTCCTACTGGTATTTCGCATTGCATTAGTTTTTTCTTTATTTGCTTGAATTGCATCTCAAAGTTTAATTTGTCATCAAGAAATAACATCAAGAAGATATATTTATTTATTTTAAACAGTAATATATATTATTTCATAACACAAAACAACACAAATACTTATTAAAAAACTTACTTATTACTGAAACTAAATACCTAATAAACAACTAAAATATAAATATAATTAAAATAGACACTAAAGGTTGTAAATACCCGCCAGGTCGCCTTCAGTAGATATTGTACCTAGAAGGCTGGCAGCGTTGCCTCTTTGGATGGCGAGGCTCAGTCGCTGTCCAAAGTAGCTGCCAGCCCTCTGGTCCCCTGAAGCTTCGACCAGGCGGTCCGATATCTCTTTAATTAGCTAACTTTTAGTTTCATAACCAAATGTTACTCACACGTCTTGTGAAATCCATTTGTGTATCCTTGGAATAGCAATAAAAAAATTGTTAGGATTAAGTAATGCATCTTGCCGAGTAAGCCGCATAGCTGAGGCTCTAGATTTATTACAATCCAAATAAAAATTAAATATCGTGCTACTTGCGGCAAAAAGGAACTTGGAAAGAGGGAGGTAGTTGCCCTAATGGCATTTCAACGGGGCGCCAAATTTAATTACTTTGAGGATAATTATTCGCAAAGCACTCAGCAAAGGGACCGCTTTTGTATCCGGGCTTGGTGGTTATTGTACGGATTTTCAACTATGTACATACTCCAACTTTGCCAAATGATAACTTTTAATTTTAGACATCACATAACAGCCCAATATACCAGAAAACAAGAAGCTGCTATGAATATAAGTCATTTACTTCCAGGGAACACTAACTACAAAGTCAAACATAGTCAGTCTTACTCAAGGGACATTTGAAACGCAAGTTCATTCCAAATGGAGTAAAAAGTAAGGTAAGAATGTGCTACTTAGATTTGTTAATATTTTTGGAGAATACGCACCTCCAGCTTGCTGTTGTTGTTGTCTCTTAGCGAGCATCATGGCCGCAATATGGCCACGCCCACTCCCACCGATTGTAGAAGCCGAGATTGTTGTTGCACTAACCTAATAATTTATAACAATGTATTAGGGACTATTCTGCAGAGAATGCATGCATACTAAACATTTAAAATTTTGATATAAAAAGTAAGATACAAAACAATCTACTAATGCAGCGGTTCTTAACCTTTTACCGTCCACAGACCCCCATTAAATCAATAAATTTCAGATTTGAAGAGAATGCCTTTTCCGAGGTATGTAGCTTAGAAAAGCAGTAAATGTTTCAGTGCTTTATCTGATATTTCCTTATTATCTTTTTTTATATTTAACCCAATATCATTAATTTATTTATAATTATTAAATGGTCTTTAGGTAAGACTGCGGAGGAACCCTGTACAAAAAGGAAGATACATTTTGTACAAGACCTACCCTAAGACTTTAAATTAACAAGAACAAACATTATTTCAAGTAGAACTATAATGAAATAAGGATTCAGGATTCAAGTGCAAAAGAGAAATATAAACCTGGATTCTAATCTGTGGTACAACCTAAAACTCTGGTGGCTTAGAAAAATTACTTAAACCTTGAAGACCATGAATTTTATATTGAGCCGTGTTGAACTATAGGAATTATAGGCTAAAGGATTAGCTGAGGATAAGAAGTCGTATCGCGAGCTTATGAAGGCTCCCTGCACATCCAGGGTGTCTTAGAGCAAAACAGTTTTTATACTTACAACACTTGCCGCAGGAGTATCACCGGGAGATTCCTCTGACGCAGATCCCGATCCAGAGTCCCCTGATTGGAACTTCTTCAAGGCCATCATCATGGCAATGCCACGGCCCCTGCCCTTGTTGGGTTCCATTTTACCTGATTTTATATACAAATGTTAGAACTATACTCTGCAGGTAGATCTTATATACAGCAGGGCCTAAATCACTTTTGTGAGTCTCATGATTGAACACAATTCTAAACAAAAGGCAACAGTAAACGTAGCATTGAGTAATTGACGTTAGTCTTTTTAGGTATGACACACCAGACCTTTTACAGTCTCTTCTCTCTCAATTAGACTCAATGACTAACTCATGGTATTGGTGACTTTTCAAATAAACTTATCCCCGCTATCTCCATGTAATATTTACTTACAAATGAAATGTATTTGTAACTATTAGAAGTGAAGAATATTTAGTCAGTTTTCCAACTTTGCTAGACTTTCCATGTAGGTAAAATGTTCTAACATTAGGTATAATTGAATAAACCAGGGATTAATCATGTATTGTGACAAAACGTGATTTGAACAATTGAATTGTAATTATTACAAACAAGTAATTCTGAAAATAAGAACGTGCTAACAGCAGACCACATAATGTTAGGAATATTATGGTAATAAAGACCAAACAATTACACAAAGTTGTAACTACCTACTTATTACAAACAAGCTGGAAAAGTTTATGTAGTTTTCTAATCTGTAATAAAAGTGTTAATCAAATTATTGAATTATCAAATACATAAAAGATTAGCTTAAATGGAAACAAAGTGTAAATTTATGCTTCAAAAATGTACATACCTTAATACAAAATGCTGGACATGCAAAAACAGAAACACAGCACACTCAGCTATACACAATAAACATGTAGATGATCATCGACAATAAACGATTTTTTTTTTCAATGTACAGTATTGCCAGACCAGATATAAAATATAAAGCCTTCTATTAACTGTCAGATTTATTTATTTTGCCCAGCGAAACAGGTATAAAAGCCGAAATAATAGGCTAGTAGACCCAGTTTTGAAATATAATTATTTGAAATGAATAAGAATGATCTTACTAACTCTAAAAACAATGTCTTGTATTTTTGTGAAAGCTAGAAAGCTAAATTTTATCAATTGAAAATTAGAAATTTCATGAACAGTCAAAAACGCCGTCCGCCATTTTTGCCTTTTGCTAATCTGTGGCGTGACGTAGAATTACCGGTAAATATTCGAAATTCGACCGTCTTATAGTGCCATTCCGCTCACTCCAATATACTTTGACAGCAGATCGAAAAGGACGGCACTATTCGAAGTGGTCAAAGTAGACTTTCAGTTATCTTTACAGGACCGATGACGTCACTATCATAAGCTAAAATGGCGGACAGCGTTTTAAGCATTTCAAAATACAGATTAAAAACCATATTTTCAAATTCCTTTGCTAAATACTATACGGAATAAACATTAGTTGATTACAATTTGACATGAGTCATCTAGCCTATTTTAATAGTGCAGTATGAATAACTCCCCAAGTTCTTCGGGCACATCACCCGCAACGAGGGCTCCATGGAACGATTGGTGGTGCAAGGGAAAGTGGAGGGCAAAAGATCTCGTGGGCGCTCTCCAACGCGATGGATAGACCTCATCAAATCTGTGACACAATGCGGCATAAGCGAGAATTCTCACTCCGCTCCGCCAAACATAGGACTACATAGCGGCGCATCACGAGAGAAGCGGTGGCGAAAGAATCAACCTAACCATGACCACGACCACTCTGCCAAGAGTGCACGACTACGAAGAAGAATTAATATTGTTGCCTTGCCCGTGAAGTAGCTTTATAGCCCTCGCCATGTTGAGGAATTCTAGCGATACTAATTTATTTTAATAGCAACCACACCTTTTTGCTAATCTCTACGCTATACGTCGGACTGCCTACGCGCCCGCATAGATAGCGTAAGCTTTTATGCAGCATGGGCAACACCGCTTAATAGTCTTACTTGTTATGGACGGTTTTGGCCTGGAAGCTGCACTTTGTGATGGAAGCAAGCCGTTTTGCACAGTGATAATATAGACCAAAATAAACGATTTCACTCGAGGCGAAATTAGTTTCACCCCTTAGGAACAGAGATGGCGCCACTTATTCAAAAAAAGTTTAAAAAATTCTCAATCCTGAACGAATACTCCGATTTTGACGTAAGAGGTGCCAATCGGCAGATAATAACCCAATTTAACATGAAAAAAATTTAAATCACGTAGAAAATAATTTTGGATACCTAAGAAATTATATTTTCTGAAAAAAATATTTAAAATTTGTGATTTTTGGAATTTTACTCGTAAAAATGTATGTACATGGTACTTTTTTTATTTATTTATATTAATACACAACTAATTTTACATTTACGAAAAAAAACCGCATATCATTAGCTCGTATAATTCCAAAGTTATTGAAGAATACAGACATGGCGCCGCTGGGTCAAAAAATCTTACAAAAAATCTAAAACCTCAACGGATATTCCGATTTTGATAATTAAGGTGCTAATCGACAGATAATTACTTAAATTAGTTTAAAAAAATAAAATAAAAATTCAAATAGGCAAAAAGTAATAATATTGCCAAAAAAAACATACATTTTGAAAAAATATATTTTTTTTTGGGGCTTTTATGTAATTTCATATAAAAAAAAATATGAATATGGCTTTATTTTACTTATGTATATTATAACACTATTAGGTAATTGATCGTTTAATAAAAAACCGCATATCGAGAACTTAATGTACAGTTCCAACGGTATTGAAGATTTTACTATAAGGTGCCGGTGCGATGTTGCCGCCGCACGTGCAACTTATGTACATGTATCTAGAAAAGTATTCTCCCGTTTCGAAGGTACTGATTACCCTGAAAATATAACCACAATTGAAAGTACAAATAATAATCATCCCAAGTAGCACACAACACACTTATATCCCTTGTACAGCTTAAATTAGAGTTTTAACGGGTGAATAGGCTCTTATACAACCAGTTTGCTAATATCACAAGTATATTCTGCATATTTTCACTAAACTGTGCATTGTAACGTGCATGTTAGGCCGTTGCATCGGCTGCAACAACGCATTTTTCCATAGCTCGATTTGCACCTATACTAACTGTTCTATTGTGGATCGCACCTGCAACCTGCTTCCAACGCCATTCCATTCCCAAAAAGAAAGGACTGGGGACAGGATATATCCAAATTAAGACGTTTATTTCACATTTGGCTCGCTTGAAACGCTACACGCAGAACATGTTGTTCAATGGCAGCTGAAGTAGTCGGCGAAAGGCTTGTCGCCAGCTCTGTGAAAGCATCGAAGCATTCAAATTGCAGTCGTCAGTGCAACGGTCTACTAGTAGCAGTTTACAAAACAGTTATTACTTTAAGTAATGAAATTATGACTGCACTTCAAGGCTTTCACAGAGTATGACAAGACGTCTAATTTTAATACAATAAGAAAAGAGACCTGTTTTAAAACTTGCATGTTATACCCTGAAATAACTACTGTTTTTGCAAGTACATCGCTATCTATAGAAATTCTCTCTCGATACGTAACGGCTCATGTGAAACCATTACTTAGGGCCATTTTTGTTTCTTTTTTTTAGGGTGTGTTTACATAATTAATGTCATTCATTATTATAACAAAACGGGATTTAACCGAGTTCAAAAATGTTTAAAGTCCCGTTTTATTATTTTAATATATTGTGTGAAAATCGTGTAAGATTCAATCACTATATTAATGTCATTAATTGGTTCTCAATTAATCGTAACGTTGTTGGTCCCAGATTCACATGTAGGCTATACGATGCTCCAACAGAGCATATATTATTACTGTTAATGCGATTCGAAAAGATCTGTTTAAACTAAAAAACACTAAACTAAACAAGCTTGTGAGATACCTTCCATCTATTTCAGCTGCCATTGAATACCGTTTCATGCAAACCAAATGTGGGTTCACGTTTTAATTTGGAAATATCGAGTCCCAAGTCCTTCTTTTTGGGAATGAAACGGCATCAAAGGTAGGTGGGGTCCACAATAGTTGAAGGTTAGTTCAATTTGGAAACTCCTTGTTGTTGTTGTTGTTTTTTTTTTTATGATGCGACGGCCTAACTTGCACGTTACAATGCAAAGCCTGCAAAGACTAAAGTGAAAATAAAACGTAAAGTAAGTAAAATATTGATTCAGAAATGCTATTTAGCATCTAATATACTTGTGATATTAGCAAACAGGTTGTATAGGAGCCTATTCACCCGTTAAAACTCTAATTTAAGCTGTACAAGGGATATAAGTGTGTTGTGTGCTACTTGGGATGATTATTATTTGTACTTTCAATTGTGGTTATATTTTCGGGGTAATCAGTACCTTCGAAACGGGAGAATACTTTTCTAGATACATGTACATAAGTTGCACGTGCGGCGGCAACATATATCGCACCGGCACCCTATAGTAAAATCTTCAATACCTTTGGAACTGTACAAGTTCTCGATATGCGGTTTTTTATTAAACGATCAATTACTTAATAGTGTTATAATATACATAAGTAAAATAAAGCCATTTTCATAGTTTTTTTTTAAGTGAAATTACATAAAAGCCCCAAAAAAAAAAAAATATTTTATCAAAATGTATGTTTTTTTGGAAATATTATTACTTTTTGCCTATTTGAATTTTTATTTTATTTTTTGAAACTAATTTAAGTAATTACCTGTTGATTAGCACCTTAATTATCAAAATCGGAAAATCCGTTGAGGTTTTAGATTTTTTGTAAGATTTTTTGACCCAGCGGCGCCATGTCTGTATTCTTCAATAACTTTGGAATTATACGAGCTAATGATATGCGGTTTTTTTTCGTAAATGTAAAATTAGTTGTGTATTAATATAAATAAATAAAAAAAGTACCATGTACATACATTTTTACGAGTAAAATTCCAAAAATCACAAATTTTAAATATTTTTTTCAGAAAATATTATTTCTTAAGTATCCAAAATTATTTTCTACGTGATTTAAATTTTTTTCATGTTAAATTGGGTTATTATCTGCCGATTGGCACCTCTTACATCAAAATTGGAGTATCCGTTCAGGATTTAGAATTTTTTAAACTTTTTTTGAATAAGTGGCGCCATCTCTGTTCCTAAGGGGTGAAACTAATTTCGCCTCGAGTGAAATCGTTTATTTTGGTCTATATTATCACTGTGCAAAACGGCTTGCTTCCATCACAGAGTGCAGCTTTTTTTCATAACAAATAGTACTATAATACAGAATTTCAATCTGTGGATAAAATTCGCCACGTCTGGAAGCTATTTAAGTTACTCGTTCATCATGCTAGACTGTGAATGGGCTGCCTGTCGCTGCTGGTTAAGGCTGCGTCCACACTTGTATCATTTCGCCGATCCGATCCGATCCCCGTCGCGTATCATGAACGGTAGTGTGGACGTCGCGCCGTCGCGATATAACCGCTCCAGAGCTTCCGATCCGATCCGATTTATCGGAAGCAATCGGATAATGTGTAGTGCAGTTGTCCGATTTATCGAAAGAAATCGGATAATGACTGTGTAGGTGTAGTGCAATTGTTAGGACATTCTGGACATTTCTTCTGATAAATCGAATCGGATCGGAAGGTCTGGAGCGGTTTTATGCTTACGTTTTTTGACATTTTTGCCATAAAATAATAAACTGAAATAAAATGGGTCACGATAGCTGTTGTGTGGTAAATTGCAAAAATACAGGACGAAATAGCAATTACAAATTTTATCGTTTTCCTACACCGAGTTGGAAACAGGACCAGAAAATGAAGAGTCTCAAACTATCTCCATACCAAATTTCATCTAAGTCGGTTCAGCGGTTTAAGCGTGAAGAGGTAACAGACAGACAGACAGACACACTTTCGCATTTATAATATTAGTATGGAAGTATGGATTTAGTGCAATAATTTTATATAATGATTATAATGTTTCAAAAATATAAAATGTAGAATTACCTACTTATAATTTGTAAATGTTTATTGTTCCAGTACTGATGGATCTTCATGGACCCCTCGAGCTCAAGATCGCATATGCAGTGCACATTTCATCGGTGGAAAAAAGGCAGATGAGACAGCCAGCCCTAGTTATGTTCCTCGAATATTCCCTTCACTGCGTAATTCGAAGAAGATTAATGAAGCTGCTGTTTTAAAAAGATATGAAAGGTTTAAGGCACGATTTAAGATAAATATTACAGATGACATTTTAATTTCAAATTCACAGTCACAGGAAATCATTGAAGTCAATTCTGCTCAACATTCAAAAGTAGATCGAGGTTGCCAAATTGATATGTACTTATTTGGAATTTGAAAATAAGGAAATTACGTTCACATGTAATAGATATATTTATAGTGATTTTTTCCATGCTGAAATTCAAACTGAAATACCAAGAAACAAGAGTTGTCGCAAATTCCATATACAAAAAAGATAAAGGTTGCGCTACTTACCTTAAAACACTTACACATCAGTCAATTGCAGCGAAGAGTAAATGATTTTGTTGTTGGTAAGGTAGGTTTAATAAGTACAATAAAGTGGACTTACATTTAAAAGTGCCTTGAATGGAGTTAATGTGACAGAAGTTTGTCTAATTATGTCCGAACGTACCCAATAACTACGACTGTTGCACCGAAACTCTTCCACATTTGTAACGTGATGTGCCAGAACTAACAACTTCCCATAACTCACGTTTTGAGTTAAAACCGTTTAATAATAGTCGTTATTTTTCAATTATCTGGAAATAAACATAATAAAACATGATCTTTTTCCTTTAATTTGTAAGGAAACTACAAAGAAGTAAATGGACATAATAATACTAAACACTACTTTACTTACACTACAAATTACTTTCTTCAATAAAGCTAAGAATCAAATGTGTTCCATTCCACATTAAAAACAAATAGATTTTGCATGTGTTATGTGCTCTACAATCAATATTATCAATTGTTTACCTACCTTTATTTTGTTGCGTCCATTATACACTTTTGACAGAGCCGCCAACAATATTGAATAAAATCGGTCTAGTCGTTTTTGAGTTATCGCAAAAATTCATAATTTCTTTAAAATGACGTAAGTGCCGCGCGGTGTCCTTTATACCTATGTTACACATATTAGTTAAGTGCCATACTGTATTAAAACATTCCACTCGCCCAGAAGGTAATAAGTAATTACAGTTATTTTGGCGTTTACGACCTTTTTATAGAGCCCATCTATTGTGAAAGATGGGCAACTACGGAACCCTACACTGAGCGTGGCCCGACATGCCCTTGCACTGCTTGTGAGCTGACATGGCGTGTCCTAAAGGTCAGCTTCCCGCTAAGGTGATCCAATTGATATGTTTTAATCATTATCTTATTTTATCATCAGACTTGGACATGGAAGTGTAGGGTTGTTTGTTTCTCTACCTTGCCGTCATCACATATAAATTTCCTGCTAATATTATGCTGCCCTATTTATAATATTAAAAAAGTGCAAGCATCTCTGCTGATGTCTGTCTGTTACCTCTTCACGCGCAAACCACAACCGATTTAGATGAAATCAGGTAAGGAAATAGTTAGTGTTCCAGAGAAGGACATAGGATTTACTGTGAGAGTTATCACTCTTTACTACCCAAATAAAATCAACAAATAGTGGTAACTCATTTTATTTAACACTTTCGCAACCAGACAAAAAAGTAAGACATATCCCAGAAACCGGCCGAGCCGACTTTTATAGCATCAACCCGGCTACCGGGTTGGCCGGCATCTGAACAAAGTTTACGAGCGCCCGGCCTCCGGGTTGTTGGTGTCGAAAAGCATTTTATAGGCATTGATGAGTGTGGCGATTAATTAATTCTACACAGACGAAGTCACAGGTAGTAGCTAGTGCTAGTGAACTTTTCCTAAATGCCTCTTTGGTAAGAAACTGTTTGATTTGAAAAGGTATCATTAAAATTTACAGGGGTGTTACATTAGATTTTATTTAAATTATCTACAATATGTTCAATATCTATACATGATATAATATATGAATGACTAATGGCCCAATCTAATTCTTATTCCTTTTTTTCTTTAACTTTTGCCTGCTCGAATTCCCTAAAAATCTTCTCACTTAATTTTTCGCCTTCATCATCAATTTGTTCTACTGAGAGCACTTCCGGAATATAGAACTGCATCATATTCTGAACCTGAAAATAAAATACAATAGGAATGTTAACAGTTTCCATTGAACGGCAGACGTTTTAAAACATACTACTTATAGATCTTGATGGACGCAAATTATTCACTATGTGTATTTAAGCAATCCAGTGATGACTCCTCAGTCATGAGGGAGAGGGAATGACAGGAGAGAATTGAAATACTTTTGGATTGCTAACTGTTCTATTCTATAGAAAAAATATGCTTCATTTACTTTGAGTATAAATATAGCTGGCCATAGCAAGCCTGCACCTGTGGCACAACTGTCACAAGCGACTATTTCTCGTGCGAGATAATTGCCTGTCTCTTTTTGTGCAGTAATGTGAGAGAGTGACGGGTAGCGCTATGTCGTGAGACAAGAGTCGCGAGGCATTTTCAATACAATACAATACAAAACAATTTTTTTTTTCGGCCAATTATTTAATTATTTTCGGCAGAGAAAAGTAACCCTCATGCCAACAAATATTTGTACCTCTATTTTCTTGACTACACTTGATCACAAATGTGAAAGTTTATAAGTAGGTACACAGATAGCTGGTTTACGTGTTCACTCCAGTCCAGCAATATCTATATCATCATCGATAGGGTGAAGTCTTAAAAGATGCCAGGGACCTAGGCATCCGTAACTTGCGAGAACTGATTCAGGATTGTGAAGTGTGGCTTGGCCAAGATCCACTTTGGGTCTGTGCGCTTAGTTAACATAGTTTATGCTTTGTGTCTTACTCACCCCATTCTTCAATGTGACAATAGAGCTGGGGCATGACGAACATGAGCCCTGCATTTTGAGTCTTAATACTCCATCTTTAAAGTCCACAAACAAGACATCGCCACCGTCTTCCTGTACAGTTGGTCTGATTCGAGTATCAAGAAGTTCCTTTATCATTTGGACAATTTCATCATCATCTTCATTGATTTCTGTAAATTTAGTTGAGGTCCTAAATAAAAGTGCTATATGTTATTTATAAGATGTTATGCCTATTAAAAACGTTTGTGTCTTGCATAGAATCTTGAAATGCAGGCTGTACAAACCCAAACAATTATATGTAGGCATATACATATGATATTATACATATACAAAATTGAAATATTTCTTATTTGACAATTACAATGTTAAAACTTTGCAAGAGTTCATTGAACTGAATATATCACTGCCAAGCCTTAGTTTTCTGTCCTATTATAGTTAACCCTGACCCATAGTCAATATTTTGACCATCTAAGATAGTGTTGAAGATACTGCATTACATAATGGAAATGTTGTCAGTCTATTTGAGTATTATAATTATAACTTAATAGGTCTAACACTTGTAACCTCATTCATATTTCGATTCATGTGTGCACCTTGTAAATATACCATCTACTATAAAAATATTCTATTCTACTCTTGGGACATTATATAATTGCAAAAAACATATTGTTCTGTATCAATAATATTTACTAGTAAGTTCTAATAAGTACTTACGAGTATCTCCAGAAGTTTTAGCATCAGTAACAACAGGCAAGCCACTTGCAAAGAAGTCCATAATGGTAGCAAATATTTCGGGTCTCAACAGTTTCCATTCCACATCATCATCCTGTTTCGTAACTGTCACAAAGTCGGCCCCAAAGAAGACTGCTTTCACACCATCAATGCGAAAGAGCATTTTAGCTGGAAAAAAGAAATTGTTCGGATATTCGTTACTAAACTAGTGGCTGTGTAAGCTGTAAACTTTGTAAAGAATTTTAAAGGCTGAATTATATATTTTCTAAGAAAAATTTCGAATAACTGACATAAAATAGATACCAAGCAAATAGGCTGTGACAGACAGACTTACAACCGAACAGTCCTATAAGGGTTTCAGTTTTTCATTTGGAGGCATGGAATCCTAAAAAGAACAATATAACTAACTTGCCCAAAAAAGATGAAGAGAATCGGTTGAGAATTCAGACACACAAAAGTATTCTTAGCCAAGTTAAAACAGCGATGCTTCATTCACTTGGTTAATAACTTGATAAGTAACTAACTATTTTGGCTCAGTGACCCAAACAGGATCTTAGCCTCCGAAACGAGAGTAAGCCACTTGTCCCGATCCTGCGCAGTTTCTTGCCAGTTTTCAGCTTGAAGCTTACGCAGATCCACCTCCACCACGTCTCCCCAGCGGTACTTGGGACGACCAACCAGTCGTCGACCGGTTGGTTGCCCCAAGTATGCTTTTTTTGCCGCATGATCCTCTTCCAATCTTTGTAGGTGACCAAGCCAACGAAGTCTATGGGACTTTGTCTCTCTGATAATATTCGGCTCGGCCACCAGCTCCTCAATCTCGGCGTTAGTTCGGATGCGCCACGTACCATCATTACTCTTAGTAGGCCCCAGGATCTTCCGAAGTACTTAGTGATAAGTATTAAATGAATTTTGGTGATACATGGGATCACATGATCAATTACAAAATAAGCTACTTAGTTCTTACGTATTATAAGAATTCATCGTATTCATACCATCATACAATAGTAGCACGGGTAGAATCTGACTTTCCATTAATTGCCAAAAGTGTAACAGATAGCAAGTATAAAAATATGTTATTATTGTAATTCAAATTACCACTGAATGTCAAATTATGTAAAATGTAAATTTGAATCAGTACCTAATGGACTGCAGTAAGCGGATTGAATGTTGGGAAAATCCAAGGTATGCCCCGGCTCCAAGACTTTAACGCCGGGTAAAAACTTCACGCTGTTAGGATTCGGCGTGTCCTGCGTTTGGATAAACATGCTGCGACATTGGCAGTTTCCAAAAACTTTCACACCATTTCGACTGCTTGACGATGGGACTGTAATGCCACTGAACTGTCTAGTATCACCGCATCTGAGAAATATATGAAGAACTTAACAAATATAACAAAATTCGAGAACAATACCTAGCGGCGTAGAGTGGAATATTTTGATCCAAATATTCGATAAAAATGTGTACTACTAGGAACAATACCTGTTTAAAGTGACGGTACAAACTCGTCCGCATTGATTTCCTAGTCTTAAAACTTTTAGTGAATTCCGCAACATATTTACAGTTTAATTATGACGAATTTGGCCGATTTCCACTCGATGTAAGCAAAGATTTTTCTCAAATTTCTCATTGACGTTTGAAATGCCAATTCACATGTTTGACATCTTTGACCGTGTATGACAGTTAAATCAGTGTTGCTAGCATGTTACCAGCTAGCCACTACTCGCGAAGTTGACCGAGGTTGGGCGAAAATGATAAATTGCATGATGGTGAGGCAATTCCTTGGCAATTCCGTCGGAGAAAGCCATACTTCAGTCAGCAGGATTCGGTCAACTTCGCGAGGAGTGCACTAAGAATTAAGCATGATTTAAGCAAATAGTGATCAACAGAAAAATGGTGTAACAAAATTAAAAAGGCGGTAAATTTAATACATACATACATACAATGCTTAGTGACGTGTGAGCAGTGAACGCATCGTGTGAGGCTCAAAGTCACCCATAGTAATAAAGAGATATTCAATGTTTCTCTACGAGATCCTTGTCTTGACAGAAGTATCTAAAATCATCTCACTAACAGAGCCTAATAGGTAGTGCCTATTTACCTAAACAATGCGTTAAGAGACCACTCTTAATTATCCCTAAAATAATAATTACTTAGGTACTTTTAATTGAAAGTTGAAACCGGTTATTCTCTGATTAGTTTACATACTTCTAATACGTTACGTGGACTTCATACAAGCAGTCCCTTTGAGCATAGGAATCTAAACTATAGGTTATACAATTTCAAACGGCTTTTGAGTAATATGGGAAAATAAGCACTAGGTACCTATTGGGGGCTCTGGTCCAGTATTATATTCTTTGCTCTGGTCACTAACAATAATAACCATACGAAATAAAAATACATTTAGGATTCATTGCACTTTATTAACTAAATAACTAGGATTTCTCTTAATTAAAATCTACGTGTCGTATTGGACATGCCTAATAGGTAAATATTACAAAAATATTAATCCGCACGGTCCGTAACTAAACCACGAAATGTATAATTTACTTTATGAATTTCTTCTTGGCTGTGTACTAGATCATATCGTGCTTTTTCATCGAGACTCATGTGTGACTAAATTCAAGTTTTTATCACATTATTCTCTTGCTTGTGAAACATAGTAACTCAGCACCCCTAGCACAACTGTGACGGATGACGCTATGTCGCGCGACAAGAGACGCGAAGCATAGTTGTGCTAGAGGGATCACTGAGAGATTAGGTACTTTGAAGTTCGAAATTCGAAATGTATCGCGGTGATTAATGGCCGAATCAACTTTTTCGCCGACACTTTCGATAGTATCCGGCGTTACTCAAAATGTATCTGGAGTTACCATAAAAACGGGCTTCTAATGTAGGTACATAATTTTCTTCTCTTTTTATTGGGTTTAACAGTTTGGGACATTGAAGGTTTTAACATAAACCATAAATTCAAACATAGAGATGCCATTTTAAAGGTAAAATTTTACAACGAAGTTTATAAGTTGTGGACATATTTACTTAATTGTGTTGGTCATAAAATTTATGCACGGCATACGGTGAGAGACAATATCTGATAAGAATTCTACTTTCAAACTTCAGAGTTCAGAGTATCTTCTGTGACATTTTGTAACTCAAACTCTATTGAAGCAAAAAATTAAAAGCAGTATTTTTTGTTTTAATTTTACGCTACTGCTTCTATATAAAATAATTCTTGAACTCGTAATAGTACATTACATGCCTAAGGCGGTGATTTAGTAAATGACCCAAATTGCAGGTGGCTAATTACTAATTACCGCCCGTGGTTTGTATATAGTTTTACGTCTCGCTTTCGCCAGGAAGTGAGACTTTCTCCCCGCGTAGCGGGCAGTAAATCCCACTTACGGTCTAGGATGACGTTATTATTACCAGAGAAAACAGATATCAGAATATCAAAATAACTAAACATCGGTATAGAAAAATCGGAGTAAGTTATTAGTAACTTATATCAATATTAGAAAAATTACAAACTATTCGCTTAAAATAAGTACATTATTAAGGTACGATCTACGTGTAATATGAAGTAATGAATTTTATATTTATTCTAATAAATAAATCAAAATGTACTGTACAATGGCAGTGTTTCTCTTTATAACTAATCAATGTTAACATCTACGCTTATGGGAAATTCCTGAATAGTAAAAAAGGAAGCCAAAATTTACCTATAAATGACAAATATATACATTAGAAATAAATTTGTATTCAATTAATAAATAAAATTAATTTCGCATTTATGGACTCTTAAGCTGGCAATCAATTACTTTAAATACACGAAATACAAAACTTTACATTAAGTACTTAAATCGAGATATCTATCGATCTCGATCGTGACAACTGTAAATCCAGCATCTGTCAATGTAGCCTGGCTGACTGATTTGACTAAGCACGTAATCAGTAATCACGCATTTTTCACTGACGCGTACGCATGATTTTGACTATTTCGAGCAAACAAGCAAACATGATCTACTCCACCTAGCTATGTGTGAGCGCAAACGCTTAACGCACCCAATTTATCTTGCTTAGCTTTTACAAAATTTAGCGTTGCATGTATGTTACGGTCCGGCTGCGACATCGGCGGCAAGTGGCAGCGAGCGGGAGCCATGAGAGGGAGCGGGACACCGCGCTCGGACCTTCCGCTTCCACTTAATGGCCACCGGTCGCCGCTGCGGCCGGGGCGTAAGTAAGCACCAAGCAATTTCAGATCAGTTACTTGATGAGTATAAACTTTTTAAATAGAGACCAAATACGCTTCCAGTACCTCTAGCATAACTGTGAGAGGCGACTCTTTCTCGCGTGAGATATAATACTACCTGTCTCTTTCTGTACAGTACTGTGAGAGCGTGACGGATGACGCTATGTCGCGCGACATGAGTCGCGAACCATAGTTGCGCTACACTGGCAGCATGAGGCTATTTACAAGAGGAAATAAAGAATAAAGGGCCCTGAGTGAATACTATGAACTAGAAGACGTGGCATAGCATGAGTCGACCATCCACGAGACAGCGAATACAATGATAGTGGAAAACGTTCATAATGAAAATTATCTACGAACTGAGGGATGCTACTCGTGTGTAAGTCTCACAAGATAACTAACGATTCAATAACGTTGACAAATGTGAAAATCATGAAGAGTTTGATACAGATAGTAATCATACTTAATATCGTCAATACAAACTCGCGTAACAACAGTCAACTACCAATTGAAGACAGACAGTTTTGCGCGTAGTTAAAAGAAGAAATCAGCGGTGTGTGCAAAAGCGACATAGCGGCTGAATATCAAATATTGAAAGCTGATAATGTCGCCATAATTCGGGAGACCGCAACTTCTTGAGAAGCTTAGCCTGGAGCAGGAGTGTTCTTCGTTAAGGGTTACACCGGCACACGCAGCAAGAGGGGAAGAGGAACCAATCCATGAAGATACCGGCGCAGTCGTCGTTGGGGTCGTATGCCAGAAGCCTGTGCCACTTGTACTTCTGTTCGCAGCCGCAGTCTCCTTTACACCGTGCCGTTGACTTGCCGCTGGAAGGATAAGCAATTCTTAATAAAACAATGTTGTAATCATTTAACTAACTGCTTTATATTATAATATACCTCTCGATCGACGCTAAAAATGCAAGGGTGTTTTTGTTGTGGCACCGTAGCCATAGCACATGAACAGACAAACTGACTTTGTTACGTAAAAGAGGACTTCATTCAGTGTTCATCCGTTTTAAAATCGTCACCTAGACGTATCAAGGATTTTATCATTTTAGCGATTTTAGTTAATTACCTGCAAACTTCCTGATGTATAGCTTGCTCGAAGTGCATGGTATTCACGATGGCCCGCAGCTTCCTTGCAGAGTTAAGAGCCCAGTACGGTGTCATTATCTCGGTTTTGCTCTGACAAGAGTCCACTCTGAAACACAAAGAATTGAATAGGCAAAAGGAACTCCCCAGAGGCACTGCAGTGTTGTTACAAGATGGATAGGATAATATATTTATGTTCACCCTCCACAATTTATCAGATCAGAACGTTAAACCACACGTCACCTCTAAGACGGACCAGACGGTAAAGCGGACGTAACTACCTGATGATGTAGACAGGCCCGGACTTAGAGGGTCGGGGCACCTAGGCACTTAGCATTTGGGGCCCCCTCCCCTAAGAGAACATAGGTATCGTGCAAGTCCTGCTTTTGGGACATGCTGGGGCCCCTAGGCTATTGGGCCGCTAGGCCCGGGCCTTGTGGGCCTAGGGGAGATACGACACTGGATGTAGATGGTAAAAAATCGTCAGACGAAGGATTACATATGAGGCTTGGTCTTGCTGATTTAAGGTTGTGTTCTGTCAACTGACCTGCCAGTATTATTAACTGCCCCTGGGTCTGGTAGCTGAGTGTTAGACGCCTGCCTCACATGACGGAAGTAGGAGTCTCCTGCGTGCAGGTCTGGAACCCCCGGCGCGCGCCGCACGCGGTTCCCGCCGGGGGTCCCGAATGACCCGTACATTCGCTTTATCAGGGCCTTGTTCTCGTCTATGAACTCCTCGATTTTGTCTCTGGAATGAGAAGTATTTGATTAGAAGTTAAAACACTTTTACTTGTACGTACGAGTATGTAAGTACCTATATTAGATTTAAACACACAGAATGAAAAAAGTTGTGTCTATTTGGTTTTTACAAAAGTCGCCTGAGTATTAACCTTTTGACCGCCACAGTCGGCTGTGGCCGTCAACAAAAAATCGTGCCCCTGACGCCACGTCGGCCACAGCCGTCCAAATTTCAATGATCAAAAACTTTGTAATTCTAACCGCTACAAGTATTTTTCAATCCCTGTTGATTTTGGGGCACATCTTTTTTTTTTTACTCTGGCGTCAGTGGCACGGTAAATTGCTAGACCGCTTGGCGGTCAATAGGTTAAACTGATTTATTGCGTCGAATGCCACGCAAATGAGATATATTATGTAGAAAAGGGTTTTATACCGCCCGCAATACATTTAGATTTTTTTTTATGAAACTTGTGTGATTCATACAATACAATACAATACAAAATGCTTTATTGCACACCAAAAAAGTTTACAAATTCAGTACAGAACAATAATTTTAATAACGGTAGACAACAGGCGGTCTTATATTATTCATCATTTTATATTTTTGAACTTTCACTTGCACCTGCAGTATAAGTTGATAGGGAAGTCTAAATACTAAGGAGATAAACAATAAAACGTAATCTAATTGGCAAACGTATCAAATTACCTATTATTAAACTGGCCCATATTTTACGATTTTAGTAAAAAAACCGGGTTTTTATTCTTTTGGGTATATTCTCAATTCATCGTGACGGCTGGCGAAATGACCGACTGACGACCGACACCTGTGTGCCGCTACGAGTGGCTAATTTACTCCGAAGAAAAGCGAAAGTCTGTCCCAGGTCTTTGTTGGTGCAAAGGCTACAAGCGCGGTTCATAGTAACACGTCTCACGACACTTCTGTTCGTGTAGGCACTCACTGTTTTCTCACAAATGAAACAACGCGATGTCATCGTCACAGGTGCATGGTGAGCTGCTAATAATTAGATACCTAAATTATCGTTCCGCTTGACCTACGCTCCTCCGTTTCATAGGAAGCTGGAAGCCCCGTGGAGCTCTGTAAGGGTACGTTTCTAATGACGCGGAGCGGAGACGAACGATCCGAGAAACTAAGGCAGGGACTTCTGGACTGCACCAATGAGCAAAGACGTGCAGAATCGATTAATCACCCGAGTTGAAATAATTATGTAGCTCCCCTCTGCTCCGCTTTGAAGCCTCCCTAATGCTTTGATCACACGTACCGAGACAGTGGGCGAGACAGTGCTCTCGTCCCTGTCACACACAAGACAAACGGGCGAGACAGATCACTGTCTCGCCCGTTTACTCGGTACGTGTGATCAAGGCATAAATTCTAGAAATCTCCACTTCCCGTCAATGAATTTTTGGCGGCCGAAGTTTGAATTAAAATATAATACAGAATACTTCATTGCACACCAAAAAAGTTTAAGAATTAAGCACAGATATTATATTTTTTAGAAATTGACCGTGGTTAAGCGAATAGGAAAGTGTGGAGGCACCTTTGTGTTACTTCGTCTAACTTAACCTCGTCTCAAGCGATGTCGGTTTGAGAAGCTTTCAAACCTGGATTTTGCTTTACTCACAGAGGATAGGTGTTGCCAGCCGTCGGACAGTACAGCTGGAAGTTCCGTTTGACGCACGGCACACCTCTGATGATCTGCCCTTGGAGCTCATACCCAAGAGCGACCGAGAGAGCAGTCCATAGGATCTGGAAAAGACACAGTGAATTGTCATTACTACGAAATTTTAAAACATTTGGATTGAGATTTTTGATAGCTCATAACTATGTTCCTTATAATTATGTTTAACAAGATGTTAAGAGTCCTTATTCCTTTCAAAAATTATTTTTTTCATATTATGACAAATATTTTGATAATTTCAACCAACTTTTTGAAGTGAATAATACTTTTCCCCGAGTTCTAGGTAGTCACATAGCTATTTCATGCTTTCGTTGCGTGCAGTCGAAAATAAGCTGAAAAAACTAATTTTCCGCGTGAATTTCGTCAATTTCGAGTAGTTTTTGAAACAAAAATTATCAATGAAAAATTCAAACAGTACGTTTCAAATATATACCAATAAATCCCAATAGCCCTGTTCTAGGTAGGTAGGTATCAATAATATGTTTGATCATAGAGAAAAAATTCTAAACAATCAGCATTTTAAAAGGAATAAGGCCTCTTAAGTGAGTTCTTTCTTTATTTTATTAGTAGGGGCTTAGGCTGCTTAGGCAGTTCAAATACGAAAAAACTCAGGCAGGAACATTATTTAACAGCAGATTATAGATGTGTAGACTGATGTTGAGTTATACAATACTAGAATTGTATAAATAAGTATATGCTCACCCCCCCCTCCCTCCCCAAAGTTAAGAAATCAAATCATATAAAACCACTCCTATAAAATGTGCTCCGTGGGAATGTTGAAGAAGTCACCCTTAGGCTGCATTTAACCAAACTTTTATGTAGTAATGTCAAACTACTCGTAATAATGGGGTTTTGACATTACTATCTAAGTAAAGGTAAGGGATATTCTTGAAATAACAGTTTGGTGAAATCCAGCCTTAGTGGCTTAATGTATTTATTTTGTAAATGATGGCAAATCATATTAGCTAATTAAAAAAATTGCAAATTGAAACTGCAGTACAGTTAATTATAATCACTTTTGTACAAATCTATTTGTAATCCCGTTATTGCATTTACGAGAAAGTAGTTGGGTTCTTAATACTTTTATAATTACCTTAATACAATTTCGTTGCATTGCGCAGCCGCAAAAGTTTTTAAACACAATAATATTATTGATGCGAAAGTTTTTGAGTGTGTTTGTATGTTAGCTACTTCTTCACGCTCAATATCTGGACTAATTTTGATAAAATTTGGTATGGAGGTAGCTATCATGTAGTCATGTAGGCTGCTTTTTATCCCGAAAAATGAAGTGTTCCCGTTGGATGAGTGGGTAACAACGCAAGGCTCAGCTAGTGTTGGGTACGAATAAGTAGTTTTACCTATGTAGGTAAAATAAAGTTTAGCTTAATTAAAGGAAGATAATTTTATATTAACAAGCACTACTTACCTACGTGTATAAAACAGAACAGTTATAACATAGTTATGAAAGGTAAAACAATAGCTTGCACATGGTTATTATATTTATACACAAACGCATTATTAACTCTCAACTTATCAATCTACCTTACATCACCCGGTAAAACAAAAGAAGACACAATAAAAAACCAAGTGACAAACAAAACTCAAACAATAAAACTCACGAAGCGGCTCGGGCAGAACAAATCCATATCCGCTGACGAATTACTCAATTACAGTGTTCATTACAATGTTCATTAACACGTCCTGCTTGCTAAGAGCTCACTAATTATCTGAGCGAATCCAAAGTGAGCTACCGAAAAAACGAAGCACCTAGGCGTTTTCTTACCACGCCACACAATGTAACACAGCCTGAGATATATCCTGCGATAACGTTTGTGTAAGACACGTTGAATAATTACGTTGCCACTGACATGAACTTGTATGTCGGAATGATGTAATAGAAAACATTACTAATTGATTGCATGAGAAACCGTCTAATTTTAAACTTGATGTGAGTCAACTTAATGAACTAGTCCAAAATAAAATGTGAGCCAAATCTCCGCTCATTTAAATGTGTGATTTATTGTTTTATAGTATTGAGACTAATTTAAACGTGTAAATAAACATGATTTGTGACTATCTGTTACGAAATGTTATGAGAAAATAATACAAAATTGGATCGTTTCACAGGAGGCGCCTAACGTTTTGTAATTCAAAGCTAGTCATGTCTTTTAGACGCAAGTATGTCAATAACCTTGCACGGTACGAAATATATTAACATATATTTTGTAAGCAAAAAAAATGCGAGTGCTCATCTTCCGGCGCCTGAACTTATTTGCAAATGATTTATTACGATTTATGTCTCTAGGTGCCGGTTCTGTTTTTGCGCACTGTAAAGTGTAAAGTTCATCCGGGGACCACTTTGGATAATCATTATTTGAAGGTTTATGACGCTGTTTCGTCTTTACTATCTGCCAACGACCGGTGTAAGGTCATAATAAAAACCAGTCAAGAATATGTCGGGCCATTCTCAGTGAAGGGAATCGCTACTGCATAGAAGCATCTTACAGTTTTCATTAATTAACTATGTATGATTAATTTCATTTTTAGGTACTTCGTTATAGAAATGTATAATATGAACAATTTTTTTCACAGAGGCAAAAAGCAAGTTAAATTAATTTTTTCTTACAACAATATTGGTATCTTAACTACACATTTTTGTCGGTCAGAGGTCAGTTTTCCACAAACCCAAATGTATTCTGGTTTTCATAAAATGTATGTAACCTAAGTAGTTATTCTTTTAGTCTTCGACGATGTTTTTCTAGGCCAACAATTCTTGCCAAGGGTATTCTTTTCCGACGTTAAGGCAAGGAACTAAGCCACATAAAAGTTCATACAGAGCAAGCTTTGATAACTGGATTCAATTTCGTATATTTTTAATTCATTGCGTTAGTCATCACCAGTTATTATTTATAGAATAAAACATAAATGAAGTCATGACATGTTTATGTTATATTTTTAGACAATATCTCAAGATCTATCGCAACGTCAAGACGCGATGTGTGTTTTTCGCTCATCAATGGCGTAAAATAGAGCCAAATTAACTTAAGTCTTGTATTCACGGTTCCCGAGTTCAAAGAGATGAATACGAAGAAATCGTTCTCGCATTAAAATATTTAAGGCGCGACCGGGCCAACCCGGCGACCAGGTATATCGCCACTTCGGAGATCTCTGATATATCAGAGGATGTACAAAATGGAATTATGGCCAATAGGGTTGCCACATCTCTCTTTAGTTTTTTGCAAAGCAAGCCACCTAAGGTGACATGACATGACCGAACGATGCGTGTGTGTCGAATAGGTACAAACGACCGTTTTTGAACGAACATAGCTGAAAGACAGAGATAGAGATAAATCAACAATCCTTTAGACACTGGATTCGGCATATGCGTATACCTGAAAGGGACAGCAGCAAAGTACATGACTATATTACAGGGTTACCAGGTTCCAAATAATTCTCCCGTTTTTCCAGTGCTATTTGTTAGCGGTGTGAATTAGTTTTAAATGTATTATTATTTATTTATTTTATTTAAACTTTATTGCACAAAATACATAAGTAAAAGTACAAATGGCGGACTTAATGCCATGAGGCATTCTATACCAGTCAACCACAAGGTCAAACGGAGACATTATTGGTGCGTATTATATTGTATGGGACAAATTATAAAATAATTACAATAAAACTTTACAAAAGAAACTGTCAAAATATAATGGTAAAATATATTTTATTTACATAAATTTAATTACAATTTCGAGAGAGCAGCAAGATAGCCCATTGGAGGCATGTGGCAAGATGTTTACAGTCCTTTAAACAAAATTGTCGTGAACATTTATACAAGCACTAGCATTAACCCGCGGCTTCGCTCGCGTGCCTATATAATATACATCATCCTACGGGAACAATGCTCTTTTTTCAGGTTTAAAAGTAGGCTATTTGTTAAGTTAGGGTATAATCTGCAATCTGCATTTCCCTCATGCATATCCGTCCAGCCGTTTTAGCGTGAAGAAGTAACAAACATACACAAGACTTTCGTTTTTCTAATATTACTGGGAAATACTTTTTATGTTATCACAACTCCACTTTAACAATTGAAACCGAAAACTCAAGCACTCAAATCAAGCGATCTCAGCTTTTACTGTATCCAAATAAAGTTCACTTCAAAATTCCTAACTCAAAGTGAAGCTAAGACACCGGGTTATGTGTGCATTTTATTTGTATAAAGCTTTTATAATGTCCCGAGCCTCCGCTTATCGACTTGGGATATTCGAGACTGGTTTAATGATTCTAAGTCATGTTCTAAGTTATAAGATATTGAGGTTCTCTTCGTTGATGAATGAAAAATGAATTATTCTGAGCCAGATAAACGTAATTCAGAATTCTGAAATGACTAAACATAATTATTGAAAAGCTTTAATGTATTTATTACGGATGCAGGAAGTTTCCCGATCATTACTCCTCCCGTCTCAACGCGCCGCCCGCCTAGGTACCGATTGACGACGATCGAGATGCCAACAAATACTATTTTTTTAATCTTTTAGGATAACGCGAGTCTCTATCCATACCTCAAAAGCAAAAATAGAACCCCCTTATAGGATCACGTGTAGCTGTCTGTCAGTCCGTCTGTTACAACCGATTTGCTGCAAAACTACTGGACCGATTAAATTGCAATTTGGCGCAAATGCTTTCAAGAATTTTCATGTCCACAATATAATATTTCAAAAATCGGTGGCATTTTCATTATTAACGTCCCAAGAAACCATAAAAATTACACCCATACTCATATTTAGTAATTTCAACCCCATCGCACCCCAACAGGCGAGACGGTATTTCACGTCCACTACGTTTGTTTTTTAAATCGCTGTTGTTTTGGTAATCAGCGACCCGATAAACCATAGAAACTTTTCCCTTGTTGATTTTCAGACTTTTTCACCATATTCTCCTCCTTTAGGGGTTGAATTCTCAAAAAGCATGAAACACGTGCTTACTCATTTATCGTTAGAAATACTCCTTGGAAGTTTTCAATAAAATAGTCTAATCTTTTTTCCCCATACAAATTTACGACCCCCATTTCACCCCTTTGGGGGGTGACTTTTGACAAATACTTCTTTTATTGCAACCCTAGACTTTATAAGGACACGTAAGTTCCAAATATGGACTCTCTAGAACCAGCGGTTTAGTATTTAGACATTTCAACCCCATTTCACCCCAACAGTGGAGATGTTAATTGACGTCCGCCACGTTGGATTTTAAAATCGTTGCGGTTTACGTAATCAGCGACCTGATAAACCATAAAAGCATTACCAATGGATTTTCACTTTGTCACCACATTTCTCCCTTTAAGGGGTTGAATTAAAAAAAAAACCTGAAACACGTGTTTACTCATTTATCGTTAGAAATACTCCTGTGAAGTTTCGAATAAAATAGTCTAACTAATCTTGTTTCCCCATACAAACTTTGGAACCCCATTTAAACCCCTTTAGGGGGTGAGTTTGAAAAATCCTTTCTTAGTGCACCCCTACACCTTATAAGGAACCTACGTGCCAAATTTGGATTCTCTAGAACCAGCGGTTTAGTATTTAGACATTTCAACCCATTTCACCCCAACAGGGGAGATATTAATTCACGTCCGCCACGTTGGATTTTAAAATCGTTGCGGTTTTCGAAATCAGCGATCCGATAAACCATAAAAACAATACCCATGCTGATTTTCAGACTTTGTCGCCACATTTCTCCCTTTTAGGGGTTGAATTTTCAAAAAACCTGAGACACGTGTTTACTCATTTATTGTTAGAAATACTCCTGTGAAGTTTCGAATAAAATAGTCTACCTAATCTTGTTTCCCCATACAAACTTTGGAACCCCATTTCACCCCTTTAGGGGGTGAGTTTTGAAAAATCCTTTCTTAGCGGATGCCTACGTTATAACATCTACCTGCATGCCAAATTTCAGCCCGATCCGTCCAGTGGTTTGGGCTGTGCGTTGATAGATCACTATGTCAGTCAGTCAGTCAGTCACCTTTGAGTTTTATATATATATAAGAAGATTTTTGGTTGGTTCCCAATTCGATCGTCCTGTTGCACGTATCCAACATTGGAGTAAAGCAGGATCATGTTTTGGAAATCTAAAACAAAAAATATATTTGTAAAACTCCCTGAGTTAAGGGTAATTCACCAATTCTTATACTGGTATCCCTTAAAATCGAATAAAGCAGACAAATTAAAAAGCAGTAAAAAACCACGGCGGAACGTCAAGTAAAGGTGAAGACAAAGAGTAAAGACTACTGACACTGACAAGACGTAAAGACTATTGAATTTGTAGGGGTAATACCTAAAAATAAGATATTACAAAATGAGATTTTAAGCAGATTTCTGATGTTTTGATATGATTTTGCTGTGCTATTTAGCGTATAAATAATTATTAAATATATATTTGCAGAAATCAAGCAAAAGCAAAGTCGAAACATCGCACTTACCTATGAAAGCTTATATTTTCACTTTTTAGGCCAGTGTCGCTTTTACAGCCAATTATGGAGCAACGCACCGTTGTTTTACAAACCTATAACTAATAGCACTCACTATTATTCATATATAAACTTTCGAAATGTAAAATTATCCACAATATTCGTTGTTTTATAGTAGGCTACAACGCACATTTGAATTGCCCGGCAGTATTTAGCGGAGCTCTGTCAAGTTGACAATCATCCGCTAAACAAAAAAAAGCGGAACTCTGATAAGGACAAAACATTTTGTCTATGTCTCTGTCGCTCTTAACAGTTTCTGTAAATAGGTGTCCCGTTCCCTCCTGGTATTATTATTCGCTTGTCATGTCCAGAGGTTACTTGGTCCATGTTTAGACAGCAAAGAAATCGAGGTAGCTATAGTAGGAATCCTTTTTTGAGGCAGAATTCACTTCGCTTTGTTCTAACAAACAGATAGGACAAAGCGAAGTGAATTCAACCTCAAAAAAGGATTCCTACTATACCTACCTGGATGGGCAACCAGGTGTGCGCCAGTGTGTAAGGTACTATCGGTGTTCGTAGTACGAAGTGAGCTTATCTTGGATTGCATAATATATCCCTTGCGACGATGACTACCCCCATTCAGGAACACCCAAAAATTTCCGAAGTTTTATTTGTACGAAATATGTCATTACTTCGGAAACGTAAATTCGCTCATAAAACGTTACTGCTGTAGATGATAATATAATGTTACACAATATAATTAGGTAAAGTTAGGGTTGTATGATTATCTTGATATACCTACTAAAAAATATATCAAAAAAATTATAATTACAAAGTGGTTTTCGGAATTATGAAAATTCGGAATAATAATGCTTTCGGACAAATTAAACTTCGCAGAGTAAAAACTCTAGTGTACATACACTACAGAGTATGGAGAGGTATAGAGTAGGGGTACATCCCTTCCCATCAGGCGGCGTTATCATCGAATAGAGTGCCTCTTGGTAAATAAAAAATATGTATACAGTCAAAAACGTGAGTTTGGGAAGGGAGGAAGGGACCGCCATCATATAAGAAATTTTTTATTTATCGATATTTAAAATAGATCTATTCTAAGTTACCAAAATCATTGTTCTAGTGACTCATCCTAAATGTCACGTTCAATTCAAGTAACGTGGACTGAATAGCGACAGACGCGCAGAACCCGCGGTCCCGCAAATGTCATGGTTTGCATTTAGATTTAATACCTAAATGTTTTAGCATATTCTGTCTTTAACCGTGTAATGGTCACGTTGACTTTGATCCAACATCAAGGGACAAACTGAAATAATAACTGTTTGGGGACAATCTTATTCAAATCGATCTGGTCCCAAACTAAGCAATGCTATACCATGGGTACTGCAACGATAAATATGATATACTTATTACGTAGAAAACCTCCAAGATCCAATAACAATTGATATTCAACCACATAACACAAATCTAACACAAACCTAAATTTGAACCCAAGACCGCCAGCTTCTTACTTGCTTTATGAAGAGCAACGCAAACGAAACGGGAACACAACAGTTGCATAATAGTTACAATCTTATTAAAATGTTTGAATGTTTTAAATTGGTTAGGGTATGCAATACCGTACTGTTGTTATTTACGTAACAACCGATTTCAAGTGCTTACTTGTCTTAGTGCTTTTGTTTTCATGCTAAAGTAACTCTTAGAACTCTAACTCATTAAGTCAAACTTATTTAGAGTAAGAAAGTCTAACTCATTTAGAGTCGCGTAGGTGTTTGTTAGAACAAAGCGAAGTGAAAAAAGGATTAAAAAAAAGGACTCCTACTATAGGTAGGTACCTCGATTTCTTTGCTGTCTAAAAGATTGTTGATTAAACGCTGGATTAATATTTAACTATATAACACATGTTTATTCTATCACTTGTACTAAACTTGTTTACTTATTCAAAGACAAAATATGTGAAAGTTATCACTATCAAAAGTGGGTTCATTTAACATCTTCCACACAGCGGCCACCCTGTACAAAAGTTTACTGCTAAAAATAATTATAAGATTTTAAAAATGATTATTTAGGCCTCCTCATGCCACGCAACATGGGATACGTTGTTCACCTTTTCTGGGATCGGGTGAGGCACTTGTCATCCAATAGTTTCCATTGGCGAGAGGATTATTGAAGGATACAAAGAAAGGAATAGGACAATTGCTTCTTATTTTCTGATATTATAATGCTTCCGTTTTAATCGCGTTTTATCCTCAATCGGATTAAATTTTCACTTATCGTGATAGCAAAATTCTACAGACATTTGTGTTTTTGTATTTTTTCTTCCTTGAATTACCTAGACTTTATAGTTATTTGTATTCAACTTCCGGTAGTCCTTTAATTTTACAAATGCGAGGGCGAACTCTCTTGTAATATAATAGGTCTGAAATCCTTCATCAATCTCATACACTTTTTCTTTATCGTGTTACAAGTTAACCTTTCAATGATATTAATGGTATCTTCAATCGTTAGCAGATTCTAAAATAAAGCCTCGAACTATGTAGAAACAGTCTACATTCCGAACCGCCCACGCAGATAACTTTTTCTCTAGATATCTACAAAATCGGAATCATCATGTAGGTCGTAATAAATTACAATTTTGATGTCTTCTGTTTAAACACGGAAATAGAATCGACCACAAGTCAGGATATATGACAGAATCTATATTCTATAGTGCAAGCGATTTGGACCAAATTTCAAAAATTTTTGGTACGCGGAGACTACCACTAGTAGTAGCTGAACAGACTGACAGAACAGAACAGATCGCCCCCTGCCTGCTATACGGCCACATCTCAAAAAAACATTTTTTCGAGAAATCGCTTGTTAAAGTTTTGGCAGCGTAGTGCGTGGTAGTAAAATGGGGCTTACTCCTTGAGTTTGGGGTTAATTCATTGTTAATTTAGCTTTTTTTACTCGAGATGATATACTGCTTCTTATGAATATGTCTTTTTTTATAAAACATGTAATTAATTAGATTTGTGGCCGTATTGCAGTAACATTTTGTTGAAATTTTGAGATGCGTCCAAAACTGAACAAGAATTATTGGACAATGGCAACATGAAAATGTAAATACAAACACCAAAATAGTTAAATACCTTTGTTAATCAACTTTTGTTACAGTAACAACATCACTGAAAGCGATAAACTCTCTAGATTCAGATAATTTTGCATATAAAAAATGGTTACCTGGTACCTTTATCGTCTGTTTAAGGCACTTGTATGCTTAATTATCTTGTTAACATGTATGTACCTTACTATATGGTATAATACCATGTACGAGGAGGCCCCATAGTTTTAGCGTGGACTAGGTTTCCGTCGATATTAGTGTAAGTACTGTTTTTCAGAATTCTTCAACGTCTTTACAATATTACCTTTTCATAGTGCAGGAGAAGCTTTTCGTTTTCTACTTTTAGCTTTAGCAATACTGGATGAAGACTGGTTCGTATCAAGTCCCAATTTATGTGAGTCGGTATTTACAACGAATTTTTAGAACACCTTGGCCCAAGATGTAGGACGTGGCTCTCACAGTTCTATTCAACTGCTCAAAAATAATAGCCACACTCAATCTGGGTAAGCCAGGCGACGACCCAAAGGGTTACCGACCCCCCTACTACATAGTTGCGTCTCCAAATTTTTGGAGAAGCTAATCTACAATCAAATCGAACCTATCGTCGACAAAATAATTCCTGTGGAGCAGGCTGGATTCCGTAGTGGTCCGAACTACGTGTATCAGGTAAATGGCGCTCACAACACACATAGAGGCTGGGTTTCAAAGGAGTAAGAAAACCGTGGCAGTATTTTCGACCTCTCAGCTGCATTCGATAACGTATGTAGACGGGAGCTTATCTATAAGCTCATGACCGTGGTGCAGATGGTGGGACTAATCAACTCTATGCTCAGCAATAGGGAATTTATCGTCTACCTCGGAAGCACTCCGAGCAAAGTCAGAAAGCTGAACAATGGAGGATCGGTCCTGGCCCTGCTCCTGTCCCATATCGTGTGTGTATAGGTTGAACAGGAGTGGGTCAGGACCGATTACGAAAACAGAGAGTCGGAAATTTATGTATGGTGATGACATCGCCATCACAAACCAGCATGGCAAATTTAAATCCTTGAAGGAAGCTCTTACTCGCAATCTGGTATGACATTTCTGATTGGGCTGCCCCAATGCAAGTAAAACAGAAGTTGCGACATTCCATCCTTGCAACAAAGAAGCAAATTATGAGCCAAATATATGCTTCAGAGAGATTACGATTAAATTAAATCCTACACCAAAGTACTTGTGTCACTCTAGACCGCAGTCTTACCTATATGCGAAGAAGCTACAGACGCCGAATAACATACTAAACAGACTAAGGGGAACTACTTGGGGAGCAACAACTGATGTGCTACGCACTACCAGTCAGCCTAGTTTACTCCACGGCAGAGTATTGCGCGCCAGTTTGGCTTAACAGCGCACAATGACGTTTATTTCGCTTGTATTTAAAGGGATTTATCGTAATAATACTAGAATATACGTTATTTCTATGGGACGCAACTCAAAAAAAATATTATAAATTTATGCTATACAGCCACAACTGAAAAGTGGCTGTCTTGCAGGGAGTCAACTGACAATTTTTGGTCAGATCCATAAGGCCACTTGTGGAAAAAAGGCTCTTAAGGACACTTTTTCTTATGGCTCTCGAAATAAGGTCGTAAATTAACCTATTCTGACTACGAATCTGCAATAATCCGAAAAAAAATTTTTTTTGAGATGTGGCCGTATAGCAGGCAGGGGGCGAGATGATGATTTTTTTACTCGATAACGGAACAGACAAATTAGGGTTATAGCTTTTTCTTCCGCGTTGTTGAAGAACGGCGACACCTTCCGCCACAGGTCCAGTTATATAAATAATACCGAATAATTTTCCTCTACCGAAGTCGGATAAAGAAAATTCAAAATGTACTTACATTTTTTAATACTCCGCCGTTTTGTAATGATGATGCTTCAAAGAATTTCTATAACAAATTGTCTTGTAGATAATAAAAAATTACAATTCCCTTGACGGCATAGGAAAACTGCGTACTTTTTTTTTTTTTTTTTATATTCGTCCTTCCGGACAGGGAAAACTGCATACGTGTGAAAGATCACAGATAATGCAAGTTAATGCTCTCCGGCTAGTCCGAGGCTCGGTTATATAAATAATACCCCCTCTTTCGCTACCGTAGTCAAGCAAAGAGTTCATACAAACGATTTGCATGTCAGGCCGTTTTGTAATGGTGATACCTGAGAGAATTTTGATAAGAAAATTGATAAGAAGAGGTTTTGAACCTAATCAAAAATTACTATAGCTCTGGATATCTGAATACCGCCTAAAATGTTTCGGCTTTGTCCTAAGGTTGACTGGTTGCCCCAAGTTATTAAGCCCGCTTTTTGTACGATAAGTTTTCTGTTGTGCAATAACGATTAAATGATTTACTGTCATTAAGTACAAAAAGTTGTCCACAGGGAATTAGACGTCAAATCGGAAAAAATGCCAATTTTAAAAATAGGTAGGTACCTATAAGGAAAGTCGTCCATCCATTATATTAAAATAACAATTCCGTCCAACCGCATAGGAAAATTGCATAGGTAAGTGTGAAAGATCCAAGATATGCAAGGTGAACGCTCTCCCAGCAGCCGCGCTCGGTAATATAAATCGTTCACGTACATTATCTGTGGGTGCCCACGCGCATGAGTCAGTTGGACGTTTCCTGCGGTCCTACGCTGCCGCAATTTCAATATGATGGGTTAGGTTTTGAGCATTAGCGATTTAGGAAAAGATCTGATTATAAGCACTTAATACAGTATTAGCGGTTTACAGTCACGTGAAATTGTCAGGAAATTGTGACAAAGGTGCCGCGCCGCTGTGCGGGTCCCTGATGAAGAGCTCCGTACGAGTTCGAAACATGTCGGGCCGTTCCTGACAATTTCACGTGAGTGTAAACCGCATACAATAATTAAATATGTCTCACAAAAGTTTTAATAAGATGCAGTGAGAACATACCTGTTTCGCTCTCTCTTACGCGATCCAGATAGAAACCTCTCCGTTTTCACCCATACCCAAAACCCAACCTGACAGCTCACAGAGTGTACTTAATGTACTAAAACTGTATTTTTAATACGCTTCGTGCCCTTAGCTCAAGATTAGGTACAACCTACATTCTATGGGCATACTCGGCTAGACGTTCGGGAGTGCCGAAGTGCGTATTTCGTAGTTAATTTTGATGTGTTAATTTCACGTTTACCACTATTTTTGTGACATTTTATTACCATAAACGACCATAATGGGAGAGGGAGAGGAGGCTAGTGCACACCGGAACAATATCATAATTTCATTTTTGATCACTGCTGGAAATATTTAGTATAATATGATGCCTTAGTAGAAAGGTATAAAATTGGTTTAAATTACTGCCCCCGAAAGCTCCTTATTTTTTCGCCAACCTGTATAAAAAAATGTACCTATTCTTCGATTTCATTTTGTATAATTATCTTCGTAATTACGCCATGTTCTTCTTAATTAAACCATTCCAAGCAATGCTTAGGCAAGTTAGGCGGTTAAGTATTCGACTTATTTTAATAAGTCTGCTTTTTGCGGCCATTATGTAAATAAATACAGATTGAAGCGCATCGCAAAGCATTCCAGTCATCTTCGATTCATCTCAATAAAGTCTTAATACAAGCTTTTAATTGCACCATTAAGATTCCCACTAAATAATTATCAGAATGTAATTAAGTGTAGGTAAGTAATTGTATGTAAGACTCTTAACCCAAATTCTATACTAGGTGAGATGCAATAAATTACGTCAATTAAAGACAAATCACTATTCTGTTTGACGCTCTGCGAAACTGAAGCAACATATCCATTCATGTCATCTGTCCGAGGGATCTATCTACATTAGATTTCTATTTTAGTGTTATGCGCTATTTTAAGTCGGCTGTTCTATAGATGGAAAATTTGTTAATGTCAGTTACCGTACTCTATTTTGATAGAGGTAAAATTCAAAACATAATACCACCAGTAACTTACTGTAACGGCTATAAAAAAGTATTTGGTTTAAATAAAGATTCTGTCACTGTCAGGTGAACGATATAAAAAAAAATATCTTATTATTCCTTTACGAGTTACCAAGTAATGAGTTCCCCTGAGCCTCCACCCCACAGTACAAAGGACAGGACTGAGTTCTAATCTAATTTTACTATAATTATTTCCTTCAAAATGTCAACATGTTAATGTTACTAAATACTACTCGAACAGTTAAAATTTATTTATTTCTAATATAATGCCATAACGTTGCCAATATATTGCACTTTTTTCTCTGTGGCTCCACTTCGCCTGATGGTAAGTAAAAAGGGGAGACCAAGTCGCAATGGCAACTGACAAAAAACCAACAGTGCCTTGTGTTGACACTGCCGTGCTGCCCCGGGAGATGCTTCTTCGCACGCTTCGTTTGAAGAGTCCCATGTTGTAAGAAGGAGGAATTCATGATTATAATTTGAATGGAGATATTGAAAACCTTCGTCGAATTACAGCCCTTCGAAACAGAAGCAGCATATTATGGTATTTTTCACACGATTAATAAACTTATATAAGATCTCTAAATTACGATATCCTTTAATATGCGGCTGACAGTTGCATTGCAAAATAAGTGGATGACATTTTAGCGATTGCGAAGAGAACTTAAAGAGTTTAACATAAATTGTGTAAGTATATTACGGTCAATTAATTTTGATTGAAGACATCGCTAATGCTGTAAACCTATATTGCACGTGGGGTTTTAAGTCAATGGCCTTAGTTAGACTTTACGATTTAAGTAGGCACTCAGGACCTAGTTTGGCTATCCGTCGGTGACTAGAAGTGGGAAGTTGCTAAATAATGGAATAGATTGTTATGCCTACTAAGTTCAAAGCGGCTACCAAATTGTGTCCCGAGCATTATTTCCGAACAATACAACAAGCACTGTTGCTAAATATTATGTCTCAACATTTTTAACGTGGATATATAGGTACCACATTTATTTTATTTACCCAATGATACAAAGGTCGAACACAAAGAAAATAAAAAAAAACCGTGTAAAGAAAGTCTATATCAAAATTGTGTAAAAACACTTCTGAACATAACTGTACTATTTTCTCACGATCTATATATTTCTCACTGATGGCTGTGACCTATCCTAATAGTGGGTGCATCTAATGTTCATAAACATAACACAAGATAAATAAATAAAAAATAAAATAAATATTACAGGGAAAATCTTAAAAAATCGACCTAGTCCCAAACTAAGCAAAGCTTGTACTATGGGTACTAGACGACGATATACATAATATATAAATAACATCCATGACCCAGGAACAAATATTCGAGTTCATCACACAAATATTTGCCCTGGCCGGGATTCGAACCCAAGACCGCCGGCTCAGTAGCCAGCTGCACTACAAACCGAGCCAACCGCGTCGTCAAAACATATTATTTCAGTATAAATAAGTGAAAGTCAACTAGCAGGTCCATAAATTGATCTAACTAAGTCACCAATAAGCAGCAGGGCTTGCTGCGAAGTCGCTTGTCGCGATTGAAATGAAAGTGACAGGTAATATTTGTCGCGCGACGAAAAGTCGCGTGTCACAGATATGCTGGTGTATAAATAGATAGCGGAATAATTAATGGACAAACGTTACTTATTCAAAGTCTATTCGTTTATAAACTCAGGCGCAGGCTTCGTGAGTCGCAATTAATTTAGTAAGACACACATTTAAACATTGACAATTCGTTGATTTGCCCTTTAGATACCTAAGGGATTCGTGGAAAGTATCCCGTATAAAAGTAAATCTGAGACTAAAGTCAAACTGTTACATAAAGTTTTACCTATTTACTTCATTAAAGCAACCATATTGTACACACACGTCTATTGTAAACGTTACATGGAAATAACACTCGAAAACGTGCACAACTCGTAAAAATAATAGGCCTAAGAGTAAACCGAATTTCGCCAACTCGCTAATTCCGAACTACAGACTGTTGCCACGCGAGGCTATGAGCGTTTCTTCACGCAATTAGCACCTCTGTTGTTGACTAAGCTGTGACGCGTGCTGAGAAATTCGTCTAGGGAATTCAAATTTGGTGGTCAAATTGTGTTTCTTGTGTTATAATAGGTATTTAAGTTTCCTTTATGTACCTAGGTATAGGTAGGTACCCAGTTTATACTTATTTGCGGGTATTTTGAAAACTCAGACCCGTTTACATTTTGTAACCTTTATACGGCTTTTCCTTATGTTTTCGTTAATAAAGAGACCATGGTTGTGACACCGGTTCAAACGTTCATGAGGATCGTACCTAGGTTTGATCGATATACCTGTCTTGCTCGTTCAAACCCAAATCCCGATCTAAGAGGTCACGGACTTTACCTACTCAATAATTGTCAACATTGCTACGAAGTTTGTATTATATTAGTATCATGTAAACCACACATAGGTATTAAGGGAAACCTATGATATTTGATTTCCAACGCCTACTCATATAAGGTACAGTTGCGTGAGAACGACGCATGTTTAAGAAATGAGATCACTCGTACATAATGAATAAGACATAAAAATACTTAACACTTGTTATAAATCTAATAACGAATTCCATGAATACTGTGAATGCAAAGGGCACATTTATTAGAGACCCTATTCCGTGCCTTTTGAGCCGCGCTGCGACAACGCAACGTCGGCGGGACTTCGCTAAATGGCCGACCATGGCAACAACTTTGCGAGACCAGCGGATTTTTTTTTGTCTTTGTTTAATCTGTGGGTCCTAGGGGGTCCTTTGCGTGATTTGAAGCTGACACGCCTCGTTCTTTGGGACAAAGCGCCGAGAACAAAGCGCCGAGAGAGCGAGACCAGCGAAGTAGCGAGCGGCGACCATAGGAGTGTGTGCGACACCGCGCTCAGACGTTCCGCTCCCACCTATGGCCGCCAGCCCGCCACTCCTCGTGCAAAGTCGTGACCGGGCCGTAGAGTCAGACCATGCTAACTGAACTGTCAAACCATACAACTGACTCACTTTGTATGGTTTGACAGTTCATTCACTTGGAAGAGTTTGCGTGGTCCGACTCTAACACCTTTCGAACCGTAACGTCTTGCCAGCGGTATCGCTGCTAATGCACAACGCAATCTCATCACCCCGCTACAGCAGCGGGCAAACTTCTTGAGCATGACCTTGACTGCGCAGTAGCCGATTTACGTAAGTACAAATGTACATGCACAGATCCGCCATTTTTGTTCTAAAAGTTTGCCGGCAGCTATACCGCGACGCACTACCCTCAGATTAGGGAAAGACGAAGATGTTCGAAAATCAGAAAAAACAGACGTTGAGTCGCCGCTGCACGAATGCGTCGCCGCTGACGCTTAAACGACGCTAGTGTGGGGTGTCTCTAAGCAGAATTGAGTAATGGTTCAACTTGAGCAACACGACGCACAATTATTTACTTTGCATTTGTTTACTATGGTTTGTGTGGCTGACCGTAATGTGACATGACACTATTCATTTCGCGTAGAGTAGATAGTTGTTAAAATCCAATATCCAATTCTCTTCTTAGCTATTCTCGTGAATGTAGTTAGTCGTAATTACCGAGTTATAATTAGATTAATGACTTTTTTTATTTAAATCCAGCGGAATGAGAGACAGCTCCTTCAAATATTCACTCAATCGCCTCATATATAAGCCTTTATATAAAGAGCTGCAGAATTGAATGAATTCATACATAAATGGGCCATGCATTCGTGCAGCATAGTGCATGTAATATTTGTTATGAATGTATTTTTAACCTGTTTTTGTGTACAATAAAGTGTTTGTAAATGGATATGTAAAAATTTACTGGCAACTTTCAGAGCCTCAAACAAGCAAGAGCTCAAACTTGGTCATTACGAAAAAATATGTATTTTAGAGGTAATTATTTACCTTTAAAATATATTTTTTTTCGAGTGGTATCTATTTAGACTCGGCCCATAGCCCTTTCATTTGATATCCCGCATGCAATGTTTTTCTGCTCCTGTAATCTAATAAAGATATACTTTATAAAAGCCTTGTAAATGTCTATTGCCTATAGCCCAAAAACGCACTGCGAAACGATGTTATAGGTACCTACGTCACCAAAAAAGGGGCTTTCCGGGCATATCCAATTTAAGGTCATTCACCCCAAATTGCACATCCAATCCAAACACTGGCAATTTGACATATGCTAGTAGTAAAATAGTCACCTACTTTTGATGCTATCTGTGTACAACTTAGTCAAACATATCGCCGTGCTTGCGATCTTATACATACAAATGCCGTTATAGTATGAAAGACTTACTGGTATTTGGTAGAATGATCCATTATTAACAGTCTGGTAGGAAGTGAGAGGAACAACAGGAACTGATCCGTTTCTGAGCAGAATTGGCCCTTGCACCGGCGTCACTGCAGGCTGGCCCGAATCTGGAAACATTATAAACTCTCATTAATTATATTTTCTGAATACAGAGATTAAATATAAATCAAAGAAATACGCGATCCACTACATTGCGGGTAGAGATGCAACCTACTACATCTACATTAACCGGAGTAGTGCTCTGAATCTTGAGCTACCGCGACGGTAGGTACCCACAAAGAGCGAAATTAAGCATTATATTTCATTATATTTTTGACGACGCGTTTGGCTCGGTTTGTAGACACCTGCCTACTGAGCCGGCGGTCCCGGGTTCGAATCCCGGCCAGGGCAAATATTTGTGTGATGAACTCGAATATTTGTGCTTGGGTCATGGTTGTGCTATGTAATTAAGTATGTATATCGTCGTCTAGTACCCATAGCCTTTCTTGAGCTTAATTTGGGACTAGATCGATTTGTGTGAGGTTGTCCGATATTTATTTATTTATATTTCGCCAAAGTGGCCTCGGTAGCATTTAAATTAATTAACCAAAAGTCAACTAATGTTTCACCGGAGATTGGTTGATACGATCTAAGAAATTCATTGCAAAAAATTATCAATAGTCGAGTAGATGGCCCATCGTTGGTCACGTTTCATTTGTAGGCGAAAATGCCAAGAACGTCATCTACGATAAAGCATTTCCCGTGGACACATTAAACTTTATATTTATTCACTAGTTTCACTAGTAAAATAGCTCTATTTCTTAAGTCAATATGAAAAGTAACTGACCATGTTTAGTACCTTTTCACTACATTTGCTTCGACATTTTAACTGTCGCCCTACCAATAATTACTGTGACAAAGTACTTAAACTTGTTGGCTATACTCGTCTAAGTCTGTGTTTCGAATCTGTGCTAACTTTACGAAACTTCGGCGTGCACAGAGGCCCAAGAAGTGGCCCGTGAAGGTTGGAATAAATTATGTCTTCATGTACCTACCAGCGGAAGTACTAAACTAAGAAATGTTTGGATGGTCTGAACTCGACAAATAAATATAGGTTTAATATCTGCTCTAAATTGTCACTTTTGTATGTTATCGGTAGACGACTAGACGGGGATAATGTGGTGTCGTCCACCGCGGGGGATATACTAAAAAAACACCCAGTATTTAATACTGGGTGTTTTTTTAGTCGTGAATGGGAGTGCCAGGGTTTGCTGGGGAACCCTCCCCACTGCACACTGAGAAACTTAGTATCGAACCAACAATGAAATCGAGAAGAAGAAAATAACTAATTAAGGGTCAATTAAATATCAGACAAATAAATATCAGACATTGTTAGGTAATTGAGAACTAATCATTGAAAATATATGGAACAGCTGAGTTTTTCTTCTCAATTTCGTTGTTGACCCCATAGTAAAAGTTGCTCAGTGTGACCTTTTCCAACAACCCCTGCATCTCTAGCGCAACTGTCACAATGTGACTGTTTCTCGTGCGAGAAAATTTTCTGTCACTTTTTGCCCAGTAATGTAAGAGGGTGACAGGTAGCGCTATGTCGCGCGACAAGAGTCGCGAGAAAAGTTGTGCTAGACGGGCTGGCACTGCCATTTACGACTAAAAAGTCACCCAGTAAATACATAATATATTACAATCGCCTGCTATATTTGCAACGACACAGTCGTGTTCGTGTCGTCCACTGACAAAAAAAACCGATAGTATAATAGCGTCCACTGAGCGGTTTGTTCCAGTCTCCTCTCATATTTTAGTAAACTTTAGACGACAAATCCATTTTATACAAACTAAAGCCCGGCGCTACGCAAACACTAATTAATACTAATTACTCACAAACAGAACAGCTGCAGTTCATTGACTCGATATATACAAACAATGTACGGTTAAAACTTCTTCGCTATTTCACTGCCGAAACGTGCATCTTCGTTAGATGCTTTTGCAGACTGAAGAGTTACGGACATTCTGCCCCTCTTAAAATTCGAGGGTCAATTGAAATACAGTTCACACGTACCTAACTATACAAATATTTGGTGGTCATTCTATTATAATTTTTTAACGCGTTTGTTGAATAGGTAGGTGAGTTTGCTTGACTGTCAAAGAGAATATTGAAAATGTAACTCTTGGGTTTGTCTTTCTTTAGAGATGATTTTGATGCATATTATATATATAATAAAATAAATCGTATAAAATGGACTGACTGGACATTTATTACTAGAAAATCGTTATATAAACAAAGAAGTTAGTTTCGGCACTGAATAAAACTCTATACTTAGATGTCTCTTTCTTTTCTTCTTCGTAAAAGTCGCCTGAAAACAGCATGATAACTGTATTTCAGCGGTTCTCAAACTTTTCTGACGACGGAACCTTTTGAAATACTTGAATGTTTTACGGACCCCCAAAACAGATGCACTTAATGATATACTACCTACATATACCAGGTGTTGACTGTAATAGGAGCAATAAATTAAATATAGTTTCTACTCTTCAAATTGAACAACATTTGTTCAGCAACTTTAAAAAAAAGTCAGTTTTCAGAATTTTATTATTTCAAACAAATTAAATAGTATTTTCAATGTACGTCGTCCAACATTGACATTCGCTGAGCATTGACATAGCTGTCACTCTACTAATATCGGACTTTTATACGCAATACATTACTTCTTTGTCTAAACATTATTCTACTAGGTCGATGCAGAGTCAGCCACCGGCTAAGCTTGCACCATAGATTGGAGCGGTTTTTTTTTTTTTCGAAATTTTCTCTTCGTCACGACCTAGCGAAATTTAATTTGTGCATTTTAAAACAAAAAATTCTAAAATCGGTTGAGAACTCGCTGAGATCTGCGCATTGTTACAAAGTCCATTCGAGTCGATCCATGGGAGCTTCGCTCGCTTCGCTCGCTCCGCTCCAATAAAATATCATTTAATACACGTTATTTTCAGAAGTTGCTTAACAAATGTTGTCCAGTTTCAAGCGAAGAATCTATGTTTTAATTTATCGCTCCTATTACAGGAAACACCCGGTATAATGAAAATCAGGAAAAATGGAGAAGGATTTTCAGATATAATTTTTCTTTATTTGTAACCAAAATAGAATAAAAAAAACAGTTTCTCAGTTCTCAGTTCATTTGTATTTACTATCAGGTTAAAATACTTGTCAGGTTGATATTAGTTTGGTCGAGCCTTCCAAAGGGCTCCGCGGAGCGACTGACAGACCCATCCGACTGAATACGATCACCCGAAAAAAAGTGAAAAGCGAAGCAGTATACCTGATACTCAGTATAGTGCACCGTTTAACGATTAGCTGTTATCGTGACACGCGATGAGTGAGGTCATGGTGTTTCGTCCATTTGTAGCGATTCATTTTTGTAACAAACGGCCAGAATGCTTACGATGCCACACCACTTTTTCACTACCTATCAGTATGTGACACATAGTAATGTCTCATTATCCTTAATGTGGATACGACACAATTTTTTATATTGAACCATTGATACAAAAATCTAAGCACAAAATCCAGAGGTACCGGTTACGAATCATGGTCGCTTCCGCCAGGTTACGAATTTTAATTTTTCTTCGTGTTTTGATCTTTGTAGCAATGGTTCCATACATATAAGTTGTTAAGTGACTAATAACTATAGTGGTGTAGTTTTTGGTACAATCGAGGGAGAATTTGATGATTTTTGACCTTGTATTTAGTGCGATGATGCTAAAAAGTCAGGTCAAATGTTAAGAGGGTCATGTCTGTGTATTTTTTTTTCATAACATGTCCTTTCGTTACAATTCCGAAGGCTTGAAGATGGCGTTGAGTATTTTATTGGCTATTTTGTTGTTTGCGTAAAATGTGACGCGGTTGATCGTGTTCTAGCACTGTCTAGCACTGGCTACGAGTGTGGAACCAAGTACACAGGTGCGCACATTAAGGCTCTCTCTGACATGTTACTACGAGTCAGGCAAGAAAATATTGTTTTCACCTCACTCGCTCGGAAAACCTCCGTTTATAGGGCGAAATCTGCGTGCAAAAGTCTATTTTATCCGCTAGCGTGCAAAAGTCATTTGAATTTCGAACACGACGATTTTGATTCTCTGTGGTGCATGTAACTTTTTTATATTTAAGACTCCCTCAACGCGTGACTGATTTCATCATTCGATAAATCTTCGAATAACCAATCAACGCACGCTAATAAAGGGCGATCTGGTCGGGCCGGCTGAAATCATATGCACGTTTGAATACTTCTTTAAAAAAAATACACCTACAATATCACGTCCAGAAACCTGGTTAGTGGTGACAGATTTTTAAGTTTATATTTTTTCTACACTTTATTTTATGTTGAATATGTTTATATATATTAATATAGTTAGTATTTCAGTTTCATTTACATATTTTGACTAGTAAATATATTAAATACAACACAATTTTTTATATTTATTTGTTATAAAAGTTGGAACATGAGAGTGCAATTTCCGAACGCACCCGAGAAATAAATAATAATTAAAAAGTTGGAAGTTTTCACAATTCACGTAAACAACGTAAATTTGTTCTGTGCAAAATACATACTGTTGTCTTACTTTATAGAAGTATCGAAAACAAGAAAGTTAAGACCAATTTGGAGTATTTATTCAATGCTAAAAGCCTGCATTAAAACGAAAAAAGGATTTGTTATAAATATTTGGAGACGATAAGTAATTTACCGAAACTATTGGCATTTTTAAAGAAGATAAAGCCGAAATAATCTTGTTCGGATCCCATCGTCTAATAACTTCCAAAGCAAGTCTTATGGAAAATACTTCCGTGTGGCCAACTAATCCTTCCTAGAATGCCATTCTCCCACATTCACAACGAATGTTTCAAGTAGTTTCAAATACAAATATAAACAGTGCTTAAAAAAAATCAACGATAAAATATACACGACGATAGTACAAAATAGTACAAATTACGGCCATATTACTTTTAATTTTTAATATGTGTGCTTCTCTCGTATTTATTTGGTTTGGATTTGAGTGTGTTATGTTTTAAATTTGATGTGTTAAATAGAAGGGAAAATTAAAATTGATTATTTTTATGTTTGAATTGTTTTTCTTGAATCTTGCATTTTCCTCGCTGTAGTGAGGTGAAAAGTTGTGTGTTCCGCATGGCTGCAAAATTATTTAGCTTCTCGTGTCTTGAAAGCCTCGCTACGCTCAGGAATCTATCTTTGAACCATTCGCTTCGCTCATGGTTCAATCTTAGATTCCTTCGCTCGCTCAGCTTTCAATTTCAACACTCGCGCCAAATAACAACTTTGCAGCCTTGCATAACAAATAACTATTTCACCTCACTCGCTCGGAAAACCTCCGTTTATAGGGCGAAATCTGCGTGCAAAAGTCTATTTTATCCGCTAGCGTGCAAAAGTCATTTGAATTTCGAACACGACGATTTTGATTCTCTGTGGTGCATGTAACTTTTTTATATTTAAGACTCCCTCAACGCGTGACTGATTTCATCAGTCGATAAATCTTCGAATAACCAATCAACGCACGCTAATAAAGAGCGATCTGGTCAGGCCGGATAAAATCATATGTACGTTTGAATACTTTAAAAAAAAAATACACCTACAATATCACGTCCAGAAACCTGGTTTGTAGTTACCTACAGATTTTTAAGTTTTTATTTTTTCTACACTTTATTTTATGTTGAATATGTTTATATATATTAATAGTAAGTATTTCAGTCTCATTTTACATATTTTGACTAGTAAATAATATATTAAATACAACACAAATTTTAATATTTATTTGTTATAAAAGTTGGAACATAAGAGTGTAATTTCTGAACGCACCCGAGAAAAAATAAAATAATTAAAAAGTTGGAAGTTTTCACAATGCACGTAACGTAAACAATGTAAATTTGTTCTGTGGAGAATACATACTGTTCTCTTACTTTACAGAAATATCTAAAACAAGAAAGTTAAGCCCAATTTGGAGTATTTATTCAATGCTAAAAGCCTGCATTAAAACGAAAAACGATTTGTTATAAATATTTGGAGACGATAAGTAATTTACCGAAACTATTGGCGTTTTTAAAGAAGATAAAGCCGAAATAATCTTGTTCGGATCCCATCGTCCAATAACTTCCAAAGCAAGTGTTATGGAAAATACTTCCGAGTGGCCAAATTATCCTTCCCAGAATGCCATCTTCACTCTCCCACATTCACAACGAATGTGTCAAGTAGTTTCAAATACAAATATAATATAACAGTGCTTAAGAAAAACTCAACGATAAAATATACACGACGATAATACAAATTACGGCCATATTACTTTTAATTTTTAATATGTGTGCTTCTCTCGATTTGGTTTGGATTTGAGTGTGTTATGTTTTAAATTTGATGTGTTAAATAGTAGGCAAAATTAAATATGATTATTTTTATGTTTTAATTGTTTTTCTTGAATCTTGCATTTTCCTCGCTGTAGTGAGGTGAAAAATTGTGTGTTCCGCATGGCTGCAAAATGATTTAGCTTCTCGTGTCTTGAAAGCCTCGCTACGCTCAGGAATCTATCTTTGAACCATTCGCTTCGCTCATGGTTCAATCTTAGATTCTTTCGCTCGCTCAGCTTTCAATTTCAACACTCGCGCCAAATAACAACTTTGCAGCCTTGCATAACAAATAACTATTTATTGAAAAGTATAAGACTATGCCCACTAAAGCGTTTCTTCACCGATCAGACGTTTTTAAATTACTCTGACGTTCGAAATTCGAACTACGTATCGGGCCGTCCCGCTCAATAAAATATTGTTTGACACGAGATCGAGAGAGGTGGCACGGACAAAACTTCCAATTTTAATCGTCGGAGTAGCCATTCTGTACCGTCGCGTGTCACGCATGACGCTTCGAAACGACAAGCACGGCTGGAACGGAAATGAGTACTCCTTGACAGCGGGAGGATGATGAGGTTAACGATTCAAAATCACGTGGCGCTTTTATAGTCAAACCACGCTAATTCTTCCAAGCAAATGAACTGTCAAACCATACAAACTGACTCACTTTGTGGCGTGGTTTGACTTTAGTCCAGAGTCCACCATTCCGCGTCATCGTCTTAAACAGTCTACTCTATGGATCGTGTTCGTGTCATAGGCATTACAAGAAAAACAAGGTAATTTCATCATAGCGCTAGGCGCGTCACCTTATCCAGGTCAAATGTTACAAAACTAGTAATCTCTTCACATGTAGCCACTTAAGGGGTATATGGGGCAGCGATTGCATTGTTTTTAGTTTACTAGACTACGGTATTAAATATATTAAGTTGTTTTAAATAATAAATAAATAAATAAATAAATATTTGTTTATTCAGGTATTAACCCATCAGATTTACATTAATACATTAATTAATTAATTATTATTAAATTAAATTAAATTAAATTAAGTACATTAAATTTAGATTTAGTTTTGTCGTTTATTAATCAATTTGGTCTACAAGTTATCATCATTTGAGAATCGGACGCCTAATGTGTGGGGCGCTGGTACGACTGAGAACTAGGGAACAAACACGGAATAAAAGTAGAATGCCAAGCTGGTGCATTATCGCCCTGCGGGCGTATGATGGTTAAATTTACACGCGAATATTCGTGGAATTAGCGAAATTCCTAGTAAGGCGGACACATATATAGTTATTGTCTCTGATATGATTTAGTTAAAACATACTCAAACGTTTTCACGGGCAATTAAATATTGTACAAAGCAATGTCTTAACTACAGAGTTACTCAGTACTCACCCTTAAGCGCGTGCCGGTAACGTAAAAGAAGACATTATAAGATTGACGTGTTCATACATAAACATTAATGTAATTGGTCTTACCTCGCTCTCAGACCATTTGATTAATATGTGAAACGAGCTCCGACAAATTGTAAGCATTTTACACTAATCGTGGCCATTAAAGAGCCTTACTGCACTTGGAGAAAATGTGATTTGTATGTAGTGTAGTATTTATTTTAGTTTATTAAGATAACTTAAGATAGGTTTAAGGATGTGAGGACTGCATCGCCCGCTGGTATTACCAGGACCTCTATCACGGTAACCTATCTGAAACACTAATTTTTGTTTCCCATCTGTAACGTTTCGCCAAATTTTCATTTGTCCGACAGTATTTTTTTCCTGAAACCCGTAATATTTTCAGGATTTTATATCTTACATATCTTTAAAGAACCCATTAGGTTAGGTTAGGTTTGTTTTATAATTATTCTGAAAAATTAACAGATTTCACATCAGACTCATGCAGCAAAACCTCACGTAAACTATAATATTATATAAATATAATAATAATAATTCAGTGGTTTGGGACCAACTTCAAATGTAATCGGTCCTTGAACGGGTTATTTTTGGCTTTTTAGTTTTAATGAAGTCGGTTCTTTTTTGTTAAACATTTTTTTCATATAAAATATGTGTTTGAGGTGAAATGACAAAACACGTGTCCATTATTTTTTCATGTTCTCCAACATATAATGGAACCAGTAATTCATTATCAATTTGCTTGAACAAATCTCTCTACAGAAGTTAGAGGGTTTGGTCAATTTTCAGTACTTTGAAGGACAATTTCTCCTAACAGGTTGAATTTGGGCAGCTAAAAATACGTGTCTGCTATTTTAGACTACTCTATAACATAATATAGGTATCAAAATTAATCAAATCGGAGTCGGACAGTTGGGTACCCTTCCTTGTAAGTTACATTTCCCGCAGTATATTGATAGCTGATAAGATGATTAGACCTGGATTAGACTCATCGCGTTTGTGATTTAAATCTCGACAGGGCTTACATTTAGTATCTCTGTTCAACGTTTTGCAATTTTAGCAGAATTTGAGACTAGGTCAAAACATCCGATCCTAAATTATAAGCTTAACATACCGACGTCGAAAATCTTGACCTTAAATGCTCTGGGAACTTTAGAAACCTAAATGATTCATCCATTCGTGAAATAGAACAATAAAAATTTAACAATGTATTTAAATGATTGCGCATGAATCGATATTAAAAATGTAACAAGTCTGTTGATGTCCCTTAAAACCATAGATTTTATAAGCACATGTTATTTAGTTTAATAGTGGCTAATAAGCCACTCATTGTACTCATTAGAGTACAATTTTTTTTTTAATATTTTGCCTCTCTTTCAAGCCACACCCGTTATTTTATTGATATTGTGTGTACATTTATAAATGTATTGTCAGTAATAAAAATAAATTCGACGATTCGCTTGTATCTGTAAAATAAGTGGTTAAATCAGCGGCCCCGATTCAACCACGCAATCTAAAGTTATGCGACTTTGTTTATAGTGGTCCTAGATATTTTCATCCTTATGGATACAGAATCGAAATCAGAGCATCAGTTTAGGATTTGCTATGCCACAGACAAACTACATACAGTAATCTTATAATTATATTCCTTATTTTTCTACATGCGAATATTTCCAATTAATACAATAAAAAAGTATGAAATGTCATGTTCAGTCGGGCGCGCGCATTTTGCGAATAGAAATAAATCAGCTACGAACCTGACCGAATTTTCTTCGCATAATTTGCGAGAATTTTATTATACTGTTAATAAGTATGTACATAATATAATGATTACAGTTTCCAAGTATCTCAGCTGTGAGACCAAGTGACCTTGCTTCCGATAACGAGTCGAATTGGCCAATGCCGCATCCTCAAAACTCGCGTTTGCCAATAAATTAACATATCTAACTATAAATAATGCTGAGGTCGCAATCAACGGAACACGTAAGATATACTCAATTAATACAACATAATAAATGGCTGAGAATTTGACCTCTTGGCTCTGCAGCTAATTATAATTGCTTATGATCTGAATCAAACTCGAACATTAGACCACGTTGTATCGTGGCTTATTGATTTCGACTTACATTTTTTTATCCACAAACGGTGACTTGCTCGAATCAATATAATTTATGTCTTATTTTGATACTTTCTTGAGTCGGGAAGTAGAATTCTGAACACTTTTGTAGGGCTTTGGAATATTTTGCATAAATGTCCCTAAAGCGGACAGAACCACCAAAGAGCGGATAATCATTGTGGCAGCGTAAGAATAGTTTTCGAGGGATTCATTGTAGTTGGGTTAATAATTTACTTTATAGCGAACAAAGATTTGCATGGGTGAATTTCAACAAGCTCGAAATTTACCTAATTTTGGTGGTTTTTTTTATTTTTGATGTTAGAGTCAAAATTATATATCAATAATACGAATAAAGTCATAACTAATATTGTGTAGTAATGGCCCTTTGATATACATAATAGTTTTAAAGATATTATGATTTTAGTAATTTGACTGCCACCAAAATTGCCTGTGTCCACAAAAATTAGATATTTTGGCCACCAAAATTGTACATCTACACCAAAATTAGTTACTTGTGCTAAAAAATAATATTTGTCAATGAAATTGCCTGCTGGAAATGAAAAGAAAGTGTTTTATTAATAATTTTAATTATACCAAAATATCTATGAAAATACAATCACTAACTCGTTTGTAATAACAATATATTTTTTTCTTTTCGAGGACTTCTTCTACAAAACAGTCAATGTAATACATATTACGTAATATCTATATAAATACATATAAATTAAATATAATCATAATTTTAATATAACAAAAACAGCAACCTAATAAAATAATCATTCTTTCGACAGCCACAATTTCTTTAACTTCCCCTTGAGCGATGCTACGGACTGCGTCTGCCTAAGGGCGGGAGACAATTTATTCCATAATTTCACGGCGCGCACAGCAAAAGACACATCGTAAACATGAGATCTATGCAGTGGGATAGATAGAGCCAGATTCGCACTTGACCGGAGGCGATCGCCACTACCATCAGCCATGTAAAAGAACTTCTCTGCAAGGTAAGGAGGAGAAGAAGGAATGAGAAGGACATTATACAAAATACAAAGAACATGTAAGTCTATGCGGTGACGGATCGGAAGCCATTTAACTTGAGCGCGGTATTGAGACTCATGATCAAACTTGCGGAGACCAAAGCGAAAGAGAGCGGGTAAGCATGATCTTCGTATGAAGAGGAAGGAAATTCTGCAGACACCTCAATGAATGAAGGGACGCGAAAAGTTTCCTACTGATTTCAGAAATATGAGGTGCCCATGACAAAGATTGATCCATGGTAATGCCAAATTTTTTTACAGTAGAAGAGAAAGGTTCAGGCGTACTATCAAAGAAAATAACTGGCTTATCTTTCCTTCTTTCTTTATCTGAAAGCTTGGTCCTTATCCATCTTGATCTGAAAGCTTGGAAATAAAATATTGGCTTCCAACAACAATAGCCTGCGACTTCTTGGTATTCTTCATCAAACCAAAGAATCAAGCCCAAGCGCTGATTGATTCCAGGTCTGAATTGATTTGCGAAACCAAGGATCCAAAATCATCAATGCTGGCCGCCGCATAAAGCTGCAAATCGTCTGCATAGAGATGGAACGAGGAGGAGAGTGACTTGGTGATTCCGTTAATGAAGACAAAAAAGAGTAATGGAGAGAGTATGCCCCCTTGAGGGACACCAGCAGACAGTTCACACCAGCTAGAAAATCGGTCATTAACTCGAACCCGCTGTTGCCCCCCAAAGAGGTAATCATAAGACGAATGTCGTCGGTGATCTTAAGATCACCGAAGCGGTGGTTGTGCTAAAGAATTGAAGAAATCTATTTAGATGTGATGAAAGACGTGGATTTACAAAGGATTCAATGATTTTGGGTAAGACAGGAAGAATGGACATAGGACAATACTGCGACAAGTACGACGGATTAGGGGTTTTAGGGAGAGGAATCACATGGGCGCATTTCCAAATTGTAGGAAACGTGCCAGAGGAGAAAGAAAATATAGTAATATAGGAAAGGATAGGAGCTATAGAATCCGCCACCAGCATAAGCATATCTAATCTAAGATTACCCTCACCGACAGCTTGTAATATTAGATGTATTGTGTTTATACTTGACTTTAAATAACTACACCGAGTCAAAAGTGTTAGAAATGCGATTACAAATGTGTTATTATATACAGAATTCAATTATATACAATTCTGGTGGCATCAAGCAATTTTGGTGACTTTCAAATTGCCACCAAAACCACCAAAATTGATCCACCAAAATTTGAAACAGTGATTAAACAAATATTTAAAAAATATCCGTATTATTTACTTCCAATTTAACTTTATATTAAAAAAAGGAAACCTTTAACACGTCTTACACACAATTCACACACTGTCAATTATTGCTAAGTCACTAGAAACATATACCACAAAAATTGTGTCAAAAAGTATTTTGAACACACCAAAATTAGATACTTACGTGCTGAGTGGACAGATACAGCAAGGTACGACATGTGTGTCATCGCTCAATGCCGGAGCGGAACTAAACGAACAGGTTAACACACGGATGTTGGTCTTGTTGCGTTTCGTTATACCATAAACACATTTTCAATATTTACCACCAAAATTGTCAATTTCACCCGGACAACTATTAGTGCTCAATTTTGAGTATCTATTTATGTATTAATCTTTATTTATATATCCTTTTAAGATACTTAAACTAATAAAGAGTATAAATAAATGCCATTTTAGTTTAAAACATTGATGTTATGGGTCTATCAGAGACATTTATGAGGAACAACGAATACTGGACGCCGCACCAAAATTATAATTTAACCGCAAAAAAAATTATTATTAATCATAAATGACTTTTACAATACTTTGCGATTTGGCTTAAGATAATAATTAGTGTCTTCTTTTCAAAAAAAATAAAAAATTTGAAAACATTTTGTTTCACACTATAGTTATCAATTCCGCCGCAATTTTTTTTCGCTGAGATATCACCCGCATATCTTTTTGTGACGGGAGTTAGGTACTTTTCGCCTCTTTCTAACGACGAACATGAGTTTAAACTTAACTCTCTTTAGTAGATTTACCAAAAATATGATGCTCACACGATATAGATAGATAGATAGATTTTTTATTTGTAATAATCATACATTGTCAATCTAAGCTATAACATAATCATAGCCATTATTATTATTACAAATAAATAAATAAATGATATATTTAATTATATAATTGTGTTCTTTTCTTAGAATAATGAGAAAAATACAATTTTTTATCGTCTAAGTATTACATTAATTGGTAACCTATAAGATATACAGTGCTCTAGACTCTATCTAAATTAAATTGTTTGCATTTAGTTACTTTGTGCTTGCTTACTTTTCCCCTACGTACATAATAAAGTTCATTATTTGAAGTTAAGATTTTAAACAAATGGAAATTTTACTCGTTTCTGGTTCTAAACTTGTTTTAGGTTCTGAATGTATTAGTTCAGACTGACAGACTAATGCCTATGCTACCCCACCTGGGATAATCGTCATGATTTTACAAGTATACTTTGCGTTTACACCAAGAGACTGGTCCGTTTCGATTGTATCGCGTAAGGTCGGCGTTCGAAAGAGCTGTCCGGATTATTTATGGGCACCACTTGGACTTATTGCTGTGAAATATTGCCGCTTTTGTAAGCAGTCTGGATTTCTGTACTCACGTACTTTACTGCTATGAAATTACCTTTTGTGTCTGTTATATCAAAATGATAAATTGCGCAATATTCTAGAACATTTTGATGACGCTCAGACGTGAACACCTGATTAGTGACACAGAACTGGCAAGATTTCTCATTCCTGTGGCGTGAAAATATTCCCGTTAGTGGGTTTGTACACTTACACAAATTCCGACTTACTGGTAGTGAGGGCTAACTAGCCCTACTACACTTCAAGCCAAATCTTTACAAAAATACTAGTAAGAAATAAACAAGCATTAGAAGCGTTGAGCGCAAAGACGAAGAAACAAGCATGGAAATGTATGTCAGAAAATGATGGTTTGATTTCGGAAAAAATTGGCTGTAACTACTTTTGTGAGCGGTGTGATTGATACGGGTATACTAAACTCGTTTCAAGATTTGCGCCACGAAATGCACCTTTTGTTTTTAAGGACGACACGTCTTCCTTCCCTTTCAATGCGTTGAATGTAAATCTTCTCCTTTTGTAATTAGAAAACTAATGTGACTGACGTGCGTTAACATTGGTAATTTCACTCCTGTTCTATGACAATTTACTTACGTTCTGCAGCGATATTATGAATCAGCCTTTTCTCCGATATCTGCTGAAAGTAGTATTCTGTTTAGTTCTCTGTCCCCTTTTCTATTTTTCTTAGAAAAAGTAGATTTTCTATCTCATAACGAGAGAAGGTGACACTTTCCTGGTGTGTTTCGATTTCAAACTCTAGGGCAGCCTGTTTTGCTTCATGCATTGATCCTTCCCTCAATATAACACTATAACGATAGTGTTCTTTTCCACATTTAAATTTAAAACAAAATCTGCACGTTTTACACGTTGTTGTCCGTATATATTATGACATAAACAACTTACTCTGTCAGGCACGTTTTGATGCTACACGACAAAAAGCTCCTTTCACACGCGTCTTGTTTCGACACTTTATGAACCTGCACAGTTACATAAACAACTCGGACGATGCAACTCGAATATTGTAGATGTTAAACTTGTTCCACATAAATTGAGATTATTTTAACAGGTTTCATTTGATCCTAGGTTACTGTGACTGACTCTTGGTGGAGTCTTGCGATTTAATTGTCGATGTTAAAATTGCTTGAATTGATTTAAGTCATCAAAGTCATTAAGTAATTTTTAATATAGACTAAGATGGCGCAACGGTTCAAACAATCGGTGTCCTGGAATTTTGGGAGGCGTACGTGGAGTTCAAGCAAACAAGTCGAGGCATTTATTAACGATATTTTAATGAAATGCAATGCCGCACAGATACTATACCAGCCCAGGTCATGATATAGTGTGTGTTGTTGCCCATGGCTAATGGCATAGATAGGAAGTCGATAACGATGAAGACCTCCCGCTAGATCTGATGAGTCTCGCATATAGTGGTTTAAGGGTAAGGGTATCATTGCGAAAGACCGAGGGTGGAAAGTTTTCACTGAACTTTAAATTGAAGTGATCTCGCCACTTCGTTTCGACAACCACCCTTGAGCCTCAGCTCTTGTGATTTCCCATGACCGGCCTGTTAAGGCATTGATGATGGACCTTAAAACTCCCTATCGTAGGTAAAAATCCCAAATCGACTATAATTTGTAATCAAGATGAAAGAACCTGCGCGCGCGAACCGTGCTAATACCACGTTGCTCGATATTCCACATCTGTTCTTGCGCTTCGGGCGCGCTTTCGTAGCCACTTCCAGTGGCACGCATGCGCCAGTTGATTGCGTCGCGATGCCCACGATGAAATTCATTTAAATTTTCGAGCGGCTTAGGGCCTTATCACACTTGCGATTTGCGAGCGTATTTTCTATACAAATAAGCGACGCGGCGAACACGCTGCGCGATCGCCTTCATACAAAATACGCTCGCAAATCGCAAGTGTGATAAGGCTCTTATAGGAAGATCAAAGGTGAGAACCTACTATCGTGCTTTAAATGTTTTGTGCTGATGATTATCGCTGTTATCACTTGGAATTTGCTCGTTAATTGTATATAGTCAGTGCTTAAAGCAGCATCATATGATACTTTCTCTCAAAAGGTTGCATCACGCGTTCCAAATCCGAATGCCCGACCTGCGCGCTCGCGAGCTTGAAAGCGAAACCAAGGTCAGATGCGTATGATCATACGCGATTGAATCAATGAGATGTGCTCTGGGTCAGCGTCTTTGGCTCATTCTAAATAAACTGCTCCCTCACTATTTAATAGAGTAAAAAAACGGTTTTGATTAACGGAATCTTTTTTAAGTATGTTCCCTACTTACTCGAAAATACTCTATATTATGCTTTAAAAATACTCTACGATGACTGGACCATTTAGTTTTTTTATTTTTTTTTTATGCAAATTCCACATAGAGTCTCTTTACTTAGTGATCAGATCGCCCGTTGTCAACCGTTTTTAAGGTTTGGTACCTACCTGAATAGGTAAAAACGGAGCCCTTATAGGATCATTGTTATTTCTTATAATAATATGTGGCATGAATTTTGTTTAAATTACAGCAGAGTTGATTTGCTTAAAATTTTATGCAAGCAGTTTGTTGCAATATCGTGACTGGGTTTCAGATACAACGAAATAAAACTAGTATTTATATAGGTATGCAGGTTTAGGTTGGGTTAGGCTAGGAATTCAGTAGTATTATAGTACTTAGAAGACGTCCCGTAAACTTCGTCCGCGTAGAAAGAAAAAAAAAACATACGTATAATATAACCCATTCTTGTGTTTCTTCATTTTCAGGTAAAATTGTCCTCTTATAATTATGTTCCTATATGTGTTTTATAATTGTGTTGAAGTGCTCCTAGTGTTTAGTGATAATTTTTACTTGTAAAGCCTTGTACTTTGTTGGTGTGTCGAATAAATAAATAAATAAATGTCTAATTATGCCTAGTTAAGATTTTTCTTCAGATCATGACCCCAATAAGGTAACTAGAGATGTCAATGGAAATACCACATTTAAATCTTCTTAAATATTGACACAATGGTTAATTATCAAAGAAAAATTAAATGTGACTTAGTTACTGCAATGTAAGCAGAACTCTGCGACCCTACGTTTCTAGCTTTGTGTTCTCCCAACTGAGCTATCACATCATTACGTTAATTAGGTACACCTAGCAATGTGCAAGTTGCAGAACATTCTCAAAACGTGGAAATGTTCTCCAGAATGTTCTGAGAACATTCTCGCAACATGAAATTTATTTCCTAAAAAATACATTTTTGTGAACATGATTAACATTTGTACCTTTTTGAACGTAGTAATAATTTGCGGATCTTTTACACTATATTAAACGTAAAAATATTAACAATAAGTGTTGAGTTTCCAGTAAGTTCTTTAAATTCCCATTAAATTGCCGAGAACATTTCGTCAGAAGTTGCAATGGGAATATTTCCAGTATCGGCTTTCAGTTACAAGAAGTTGATTGATATTTTCGAGCATGTTACGATGGCATAGCGGAATCTGCGACGCATAAGTTTTGCTAGTATTTGCTTGGTTCAGAGTTCGAACCTCACGAGGTATTCTGTTTATATTTTTATTTTGAGTTTAAATTGTGTTTTTAATTATATCATTCAATAATACATTTTATCATTTTTGTTTTACTTTTTTAAGTCGTCGTCAGAATAAATACATGTATGCCGATAATGTTACTTTAATTGTCTGCGTCACGCGTCATCTCATCGGCACTATACTGGGATTCTAACCTATGATTGGTTTAGTTTAGGTAGACTGATGCTGGGCTATTTAAAACATTGTTCTTATATTTATTCATATATTATAGAGAACTGTTCAATGCACATGCACAATTTTTTTTTTTATTGCACAAAAGAAAAACTTAACGTACAAAAGGCGGACTTAATGCCATGGGGCATTCTCTACCAGTCAACCTTAGGGCAAAGCAGAAAAAATGTAGGCGGTGCATCCAAGCAACATAATAAGTTAATAACATACATTTCATACCTAATTACATACAATTAAAATACTCACAATATATATTACATACATATACATAAAATACACATATAAATAGATACATACATACATACATATATACGACGATGAAACTAACCAAGCAGATAAACTATGAGACGTCAGTTCTACCAGCAAAGAAACTCTGCACGGCCCTTTTAAATGCCAACTTACTCGGGGCCTGTTTAATTGTGAGAGGAAGACCGTTCCAGAGGCGAGCCACTTGCAAGGAGAAAGAATTTGACATGAAACCAGTACGGTGAAGAGGAATAGTAAGGGCAAGATTGCCAGAAGAGCGAAAATTACGGTTACGAGTGGTTTCAATATAGCAGAAAAAGGTTTTGAGGTATTCAGGAGCTAGCGGATCATTAAGAATCGAAAAGAGAGTGCACAGCATACGGATATTGCGTCGTTGACGGATGGGAAACCAGCCAAGCTCAGAGCGGTAAGAAGAAACGTGATCATATTTACGGAGACAAAAGATAAAACGAATACAATTATTGAGAAGTCGGTCCAACTTATCAAGAAGATCTTCATTTAAGTCCGGATATCAAACATCACCATAATCAATTATAGGTAGGATTAGTGTATTTACAAGCAATACCTTAGTTTTGATGGGCAAGAAATTTTTGAGTTTGTTAAGAGCATGAAGCGAGCCAATGACTTTCCTGCTAATTTCACCTACCTGCACCCTCCAGCTCAACGTACTATCCAGGTGAACACCTAAGTCCTTAACACTAGAACTAAAAGGAATAGGAATTATCTCATAGTCATAGTCCTACGGGAACATAAATTATAACGACATCTATCAAGGTGGCAATAAATTATTGTTTCGCACAATTAGCCTTTTAATGTGACCCGTCATATAATTTGATGAACATCATTAGGGTCATACAGGTATCTCAATATTCCGCGAGATGGCGTTAAAGTTAATTTCAAGAAAAAAACGTTTTTTATGTGTTAAATTACTGTACGGGTGATAATATATTGGTTTATAAACGTTATTGATTAAACCGAATTCATTAATTATCATTATTTGCGAATTAAGTGCTATGAGTTTAATTTGTGATTTTGATATGAATGTATCAAATGTCATGCATCCCGTAATTTTACAAAATAAAGCAAAATGCAGTGGAAATATTAGGAGAAAAGATACAATGAGACTACTGTAACTAAATCAAAGCTAGCCATAAGTATAGATATCAGAAATCTATTTGAAGTATTTGGATAAATTCTCGTTCCCGAGAACATTCTCAGAAGTTACCGGTAACTTCTCATGTTGAAAGTTTCGCAACATTGGAAAGTTCTCATCGGCACATTGCCAGGTACACCAAATCTTTGATTCCATAATTCTACGCTACTAGAGCGCCCACTGCGTCATTATTTTTTAAATACTTAAGCGCAATAGCAGTACCTATGATCTGCGTTTTATAATCTTTATAAAAAAATTAGGCCAAAAATAAGACGTTCCCAAATGAGCCAAAAGCCATAACCATGAAATTTCAATTAAATTTAACGTTTGCATGTGATTGCAATCTTTATGGGTGATTCTTGTCACGACGTTTCCGCTTTATCTGGCAAAATCGTCCTTTTAATTGCTCTAAAATCCAGATTCATCTGATCTAATAGTTTTGGCATTCATATAAGAGGTTGTGGAAGTCGCAGACGGCTTTACCGAGGCCAATATCGGATTATCTGGGGTTAGTAGCTCTGGATTATATAGGCTTGAATTTCTAAGGCTGAACAATATGAACCGCATCAATTTGCATTTTAAACGATTTCTATTTAAGTCTTCAGATTTAGACAGCGCCAATCGTTACCACCATCATGGAAAGTAACCGCTGCATCCACTGTGAAACTCAGGGTGGCAGTGAGTTATCCATTTTATGATTTTACCTATTTCCTTTTGCTCAGGCTAAGACAAACCTTTGTAAATACAGTCACAGCTATAAAATCTTAAGCCTAAATATATTTTAATCTCACAATAATTTATCTAAGTGAAACTAAATAAATACGCGGTAGTTTTGCTTAAAGTAGGATTTGTTCCGAGCATTACATCAATGTAAGTATTTGATTTTACTGATACATAGAGGTTACTTTATTTACCTATGCCAAGTCAAGTTAATCACGATTAAAATAAGACAAGTGTAAGATAACTGACACGCATTAGCTGGTTCAGTTTAACGCTCTCCTTTTGTTCGGCCCGCCGCCGAAGGCCACGTCTACCATCGACTGATAGTGGAAGTAATTGGTCCAATCGTGGCACTACTTCACTGTCTACCAGACGTTTAAATAGACTATTCGCAGATCACGATCATTCGCATGCTAAATGTTATCTAGATCAATATAAAGTACCCAAGTTGTCCACTGAATTGTAAACACTGGCGTATAATTTAATCGGCGAACTAACATGCTTATGTACATTCAACATTAAGATAAAGATTTACCTGAGCGAGTATCGTCGTCGTAATATTCGTCATCGTAATCGAGGATTGCGTGCAGTTGCGTTTTTCCTCCAGATCCTCCGGTCTCCACTTTTGTGAAACCGGGAGGGCGATCGGAGGGCTTCTGACCACTGCTGCTGCCACTACCACCTTTTGTCCCAGCATTACTATGCTGTCGAGGCGGCAACGGCGCCGGAGTCGTCACAGGTCCATTCACAAAGTTGAAATTATTCACATTCTGGTTCGGGGGCCCCTCGAACCGTCGACTAGAAGTTGGGCTCGGAGTTGTCGCGGGCGGATAAGGCGCATCCGAGTATCCTGGACTATATAGCGGTCTTTGACCACCTTTCTGGTTTATTCTTCTTTGTTCGTAATCGTAATCCCCAGTCGGGTCGTGGACATATTGCCCCGTGTTATCGTACTGAGGATTCACTTCTTGCACTCGTTGGTTTTCTATCTGTATGTCTAGCCTAGTATTTTGCTGGTATATTTGGGTATGAAGTTGACCCGTGTAGGGGTTTTGTGGGACGTCGTCGTGACGTGGGTAATGTGTATACTGGTTGGGGGGTGGGAGGTAAGCGGTGCCAGCACGTTTTCGAATCTTATTAGGCCTTCTTTGCTGTTGGTTTGCCGGTGGATTGAAGGGTTCATTGCCAGACGGTGCAGGACCGTTATCTGGCTGGAACTCCTCAGGAGAGTAGAGGAGGTCATCAAAACCAAGCCGCAAGGGTCCAGGCGCCGGAGACGTGTCTGCGAGCGCCGGAGGGGCCGCCGCAACCGACGCCAGCGTAAAATTCGCCAACGCCATTCTCAGTAATTTGGCATTGGCGTGAAATGTCAACTCGCTAATTCAATATAATGTACGTTCGAGGCGCTATTACGGCCGCGGTTGCATAATGCCGTGAGAGGTTTGGAGGCGTCTAGGCGCGCGGCCGTCTTCGCATCGTCGGAGCACAGACTGACGGCACCGGTGAACTGCGCCACCGTGTATCACATGCCCCGCGGAATATCGATGTTTCCAACCTATCTGAAACAATTGAGATCATATTTATTACACCAATCTATTTAGCAATTCCAAACAATATGATAGACAAAAGAAAATTTACGACCCAATCGTTTTAGAGCGACGTTTGAATCAGTTTCTGCACTCTGTCAGGCGTTTTATGGCCGGATTTCCCCTCATTTTGCTGTATCCTTGCCACTTTATAAATGGCAATGTTTGGTTCGAAATGCGAGAATCGTGATGCCATTCGAACGTCGCGAACGATTTTGGTACCGAAACTAGGGAAAACCCCACTCCAAATATGCTGAACGATCTAAATCGTAGACAAAATAGATATATATCAGACCACAAAAGATTGCTCGATTATACAATAATGTATAAAAAAATGGGAATTTTCTGTATGTAGATGAATAACAATGCAAACGATTCGATCGATAGATACTACGTGTATTTTAGATTTGTCCTTTGTTTACGCCCCAATAGGTGTTACAAAAGCCAGGCTTTGTAACACCTATTGAATTATTATAATGTTTTCATGACTATATTTATCGTAATTTCGATTTATTTATGGTACATTGTAAGCGCCACAGGAACTATTAAATTACAGACAATTGCAACACCAAGATTTAACGTTACATAGATTGTAATCGTTAGGTAAAGTGGGTGTTGACTACGAAGAAAATGTAAATTGTAAAACGTGTCGGCTATGTAAAATATTATGGCAGGGAGTACCTATAGTCTTTTTAGTCATCACAGTACACTTCTATACTATTGTAAAATTCTAGATCGCCATTGAAAATCAGTTTTCTCTAGAGAAGGGTCATGATTTCAGAAAAATATTGTTTTGTATGGGCGCGCCTTCTGATCAGGCCGAAATGGCTGTAGACTGGTAGAAAAATCCAAATATCGGCTTCCTTTACCGTCCTAACGGCATTTTGTGAGCCATTTTGGCAACATGACTTTTCCGATGTAAAAAAGCCTGCTGAATTCGATTCTGGATGTTGCCAAGCCGAATTTTGCCCCCCTCCCCCCATTTCCCCCCTTTTTACCTCAAAATATGTCCCTAATCACGGTTTTTACGGTTTTATACAAAAAGTATTACAGCTAGAAAAAAAGTGTCAAAGACAAGAATGATCTCTATAAAATTTCCTTTAACATTGTGTATAAACTTTTTTAGTAGGCCTTATGGCTTGTGAGTAATATCTTCCCGAACTTCATAGACTGGTAGAAAATTCTAAATATCGGCTTCCTTTACCGTGCTAACGGCATTTTGGGATCCATTTTGGCAACATGACTTTTCCGATGTAAAAAAGCCTGCTGAATTCGGTTCTGAATGTTTCCAAGCCGAATTTTGCCCCCCTCCCCCAATTTCCCCCCTTTTTGACCTCAAAATATGTCCCTAATCACGATTTTTACGGTTTTATACAAAAAGTATTACACCTAGAAAAAAAGTGTCAAAGACAAGAATAGTCTCTATAAAATTTCCTATAACATGATGTATAAACTTTTTTAGTAGGCCTTATGGTTTGTGAGCAATATCTTCCCGAACATCATTATTTTTAATAAAATTGATAAACTTGGTCGTGGCAGTGAAATACACTTATTTTGGGATAATTGGTTTCGCACAGGATCCAGCCGCTCTGCAGCGCTTGACGCTGACATCTAGTTGGCGTGCTGCTTATTATCTGTCAAGACTCACGAGGCTTTCAGTCATAAGCAGTCGTCAGATTTACACGCAGAACCGTACCCAAGTCGGGCTAAAAGGGACGTAGAAAATAAAAATGCTTTGCTTCTGACCATGAAGTCCTTCGAAATGCTCAGTTCTACGCCAGATTCTCCAGAAATGTGCCTTAGAAATGCAGTTACCCAGGATCTTGCAACAGAAAAAAATAAAGTGTCAATTCTCACTGCTAAGCAGCTTGGCTCACTCTAAGTAACGAAGTTTGTTTCTGAAAGGCTCACCAACAGCAGGTCTACAATACAACGAAAAGTTCAAAATGAACAAAGGCCCGACCTTCAAGACCTGTACAAGGCAGGTCGTTCAAAATCTACCATATTTGCGTCTGATGTGGGGGGCAAACGCTCAGGCGCTGGAGTGGTGCCAAACAAAGCATAGCCTGCATCGTCACATACTCGACTTGTACAGCAGGGACAGGAACTTCTCAGCCTTTCGCTCATGGGGTGTATGTCGATCTCATTGATTCACAGTGCTTTCAATAACGGAAAACGGAATACTTTTAATCAAAGGAGTGTCTAGGTAAATGTTTTAGAAACGCAAATGATCAATTGAATTATTTTATTACCTGCAATAAAGCCGTTCGAATCGCCAGTGCCTGAGTAAAACGCCAGAAAATAATTCTAACGTTCTAAAGCAGTCCCTTAATTTTGTCACGATGATGAATCATAAGCAACAACAACACTAATAAACAGTCTTCTGGGTGGGCTATGCACAGTGTGGAGCACATATCGAGTGTCGGTTTCCTCATGAATAGCACGTAATTTTGAGGTATCGACCTCAGTTGGTAACGCTTGAACCTTAGTCTCGTCTGCAAATCCTCTCGCACTACGACCAAATTAGTCCCGCTCGCGCGTCCGCGGGATGAAAACTGCGAGCCCAACCTTTTTTGAAGGTATTGAGTAATTTTTAAGGAGCTGCTTGGCAGTGAGAAGTGACACTTTATTTTTTTCTGCTGCAAGATCCTGGGTAACTGCATTTCTAAGGCCCATTTCTGGAGAATCTGGCGTATAACTGAGCATTTTGAATGACTTCATGGTCAGAAGTAAAGCATTTTTATTTTCTACGTCGCTTTTAGCCCGACTTGGATACAGTTCTGCGTGTAAATTTCTTTTTCTGCGTGTAAAGCTGCTTATGACTGAAAGCCTCGTAAGTCTTGACATATAATAAGCAGCACGCTGAATGTCAGCGTCAAGAGCTTCAGAGCGGCTGGATCCTGTGCGAAACCAATTATCCCAAAATAAGTGTATTTCACTGCCTCAACCAAGTTTAATAATTTTCTTAAAAATAATTAAGTTCGGGAAGATATTGCTCTCAAACCATAAGGCCTACTAAAAAAGTTTATACATCATGTTATAGGAAATTTTATAGAGATCATTCTTGTCTTTGCAACTTTTTTTCTAGCTGTAATACTTTTTGTATAAAACCGTAAAAATCGTGATTAGGGACATATTTTGAGGTCAAAAGGGGGGGAAATGGGGGGAGGGGGCAAAATTCGGCTTGGCAACATTCAGAACCGAATTCAGCAGGCTTTTTTACATCGGAAAAGTCATGTTGCCAAAATGGATCCCAAAATGCCGTTAGCACGGTAAAGGAAGCCGATATTTAGAATTTTCTACCAGTCTATGAAGTTCGGGAAGATATTGCTCACAAACCATAAGGCCTACTAAAAAAGTTTACACACCATGTTAAAGGAAATTTTATAGAGATTATTCTTGTCTTTGACACTTTTTTTCTAGCTGTAATGCTTTTTGTATAAAACCGTAAAAACCGTGATTAGGGACATATTTTGAGGTAAAAAGGGGGGAAATGGGGGGAGGGGGGCAAAATTCGGCTTGGCAACATCCAGAATCGAATTCAGCAGGCTTTTTTACATCGGAAAAGTCATGTTGCCAAAATGGCTCACAAAATGCCGTTAGACTTGAAAATTTTGATTTGAACTACCAGTCTAGGTACTGGACAAATTTTAACAAATTTGGCACAGGAATTGCTGGACATCCAAAGATGGTCATAGGACTTTTTACCCGACTACGGTATAAAATAAATACGCATCATCATCTCAGCCATAAGACGTCCACTGCTGAACATAGGCCTCCCCTTTGGACTTCCATATATACCGGTTGGAAGCGACCTGCATCCAGCGCCTTCCGGCGACCTTTATAAGGTCATCTGTCCATCTTGTAGGTGGACGTCCTACGCTGCGCTTGCTGGTCCGAGGTCTCCACTCGAGCACTTTTCGGCCCCATCGGCCATCTGCTCTGCGTGCTATGTGGCCTGCCCATTGCCACTTCAACTTGCTAATCGGGTGAGCTATATCGGTCACTTTAGTTCGTCTACGGATTTCCTCATTTCTGATTCGATCACGTAGAGACACCCCGAGCATAGCCCTCTCCATTGCTCGTTGAGCGACTTTGAGCTTTGAGATGAGGCCGATAGTGAAAGACCACGTTTCGGTGCCGTAAGTCATCACTGGTAACACACATTGGTTGAAGACTTTCGTCTTGAGGCACTGAGGTATGTCGGATGAAAAGACATTGCGTAGTTTCCCGAACGCTGCCCAGCCGAGTTGGATTCGGCGGTTGACCTCTTTCTCGAAGTTGGACCTACCTAATTGGACCACTTGTCCTAGGTAGATGTATGAGTCAACAACTTCGAGTACCGAGTTTTCAACAGAGACTGGGATGGGCACAACCTTGGCATTTGACATGAGTTTCGTCTTGTCCATGTTCATTTTTAAGCCCACCTGTTGAGAAACTCGATTGAGGTCATCGAGCATCATGCTGAGTTCCTCCATCGACTTTGCCATGACTACGATGTCGTCGGCAAACCGAAGGTGAGTGATGTATTCGCCATTGATGTTGATGCCAAGTCCTTGCCATTCCAGGAGCTTGAAGGCGTCTTCCATAACGGCCGTAAACAGTTTCGGGGACACAACGTCCCCCTGTCTTACGCCTCTTCTCAATGGAATAGCCTTTGTGCTCTGCTCCTGAACTCGGACCGACATGGTGGCGTTACTATACAAACACTTCAACACTTCAATGTACCGATAGTCAATATGGCATCGCTGAAGTGACTCGAGCACCGCCCATGTTTCCACCGAATCGAAGGCTTTCTCATAGTCCACAAACGCTAAGCATAATGGCAAGTTATACTCTTCAGTCTTCTGTATAACTTGCCGCAGCGTATGTATGTGGTCTATGGTACTATAGCTTCTTCGGAAACCGGCTTGTTCGGGAGGCTGGAAGTCATCAAGTCTATGTTCGAGACGGTTCGTGATGACCCTTGAAAACAACTTATAAACATGGCTTAGAAGCGTGATGGGCCTGTAGTTCTTCAATAGGGTTTTATCACCTTTCTTGAAAAACAGTACCACCTCGCCTCTATTCCATGCTTCAGGCGTTTTGCCCTCGGACAAGACGGAATTAAAGAGCTTCTGGAGGACCTTAAGTACCGGTGTTCCACCCGCTCTCAGAAGCTCTGAGGTGATTCCGTCTTCGCCCGGCGCCTTGTTGTTCTTAAGGTGCTTCAGGGCCATCCTAATCTCGTACAGACTGATGTCCGGGATATCTTCGGTATAATGTCGGGACAGCTTGGCTCTTACGCATACGGAGTTAAATTCGATAAAATGTACTCAGATTACCGATATCACACGCACAAAGCTATGTGAAATAGACTATAATTATGTATAAATATATTATCTAGACATCTTGCCGTATAAATTTGTATTTAAATCTGACCAAGAATGCCCAATAATTATAATATAATAATAACATGTGTATATTATAAGAAACTATAGTAATCGTTAAATTATAAACTCACTGACATAATTATCTTAATCATTGATGCAAAAGAGGGTAGTATAGTAACAAATCATTTATTCCGTAACACATATTTTACGTAAACAGGTTTTAAATGCCCCGAATATGGCAGGAATGTTGATTTAAGTGTTTTTTATGACTCATTCGTAATAAGGAATTAGTTTAAGTCATTAAGTAATATGACGTTTCGTTTCCTTTTAAATAAGGCTCTGTAGAATAATCCCTCCATTCGCATTCGTTGACGTGCGAACGAAATCATTACTTTTAACATCAATAATTTTGATTACACTAGTTCTATATTACATTTTATTATGTTTTATGTTATTATAGATCCGGCACGATTTGGAACCTGAAGAATGGTCTAAAATAATTAACAGAATAATAGGATGACCGATGATGCCATTTTTAAAGTGACTTCAGCTTCCGTATGATCTTGAATGGCTAGCCGGATAGGGGCACGATTGCAGAAAACTATAAATTTTGGCCAATTAATAATTATGAGTAACAAATTGTTATTTATTGTCTCATTCAAGCACCAATTATAATATGACTTAATCTAATAAGTTGATGAATGAGACAATATACCATGAACACCAAATAATACATCACTACATAAGGGTTTGTCCTTAGATCCTCGCAAAACTGAAGAGACAATTGAATTTGATTGGGTCTCTGTGTAAAATTTGTGGGGTGTGGCTACTAGACCGATGCCCCGTGGGACTGCCTGCGAACGATCGCCGTATATAGCTATATATTTAGAATAAAAATAAATAACCCATTTTTTTATTCGTAAAATATAGACGGATTTTAGATAATTATTTCATCTATTTGCAAATTAGACGCGTTTAATTATGATTTCCTTGGTAATTATTTCGTGATGATGTCACTTGTGCTGTAAAACGGCCAGGACAGGTAAAAGTAGTTTTTTTTAATGAATTACTTTTCCTCCTCAATCGATTCCTCAATATCAATACTGAGGAACGTGACTCTGTGGACGTAGTCTACCAAGTATTTCTCTCCATGAAGCTCGATTGGTTGTATATTAAAGGTCTGCATTGCAAGGGCTGAATTACTTTTCACTGGTGTGTCATATTGTCACAATCTAATTGTTTATTGCAGTAAAGAGCCATATACCCAGAAATGGATATTGAATCAAGCCTAGAATCATGAAAATTTAAGCCGCACTGGAGTTCCTTGGGTCGTTAGAGTTAATTTAAGTACCACCCGTACCACGTAGGTACGGACACTAACATTTTAATGTTCGGATATTGCAGCTGGTGGCCTCGTTTAATCACAACAGCCTTAATTGAAAACCTCATTTACTCGATTCAATTTCAAATCATTTATAGGTCCTTAACTACAAGGCGCCCGGGTAAAAAGTTATAATAAGTAAAAGGAAACAGAGGGGCGAGTGAAGAGGCCGCAAAGAAATATGATGCTTTTTTTTTTGAATATGTTTGAACATTTTGCCATCGAATAATGTTTTCTATATGTTCCTACCTTTACATAAAATAAACATATAGCATAACAAGCGTCGGTTTTTAAACGTCAGTTTCGATTTATCATTTGTTTACTGGAAAAACGTATCTATCCGAAACATGTCAGTTTTGACGTTTCATGTAGCAGGAATATTAAGATTTAATTTCAAGCCATAGTGTATTTTTTGCTTTAGTGACACTTTTGATTAAACGTTTTGTTAACATTTTGTAAGGTGAAAAGTGACACTTTATTGTTAATGAGGGTATTGCTTAATATTTGGTGCAATATCGTTCCTGTAATAGCGTCATTAAGCGAAAATAACTGGAAAAGTGACATTACTGTTTTTTTTTTAACTTTAATATCTAAGTAATTCATTTAAAAAAATATTTATTTTTGGAACACTTGACAAGCCAGGTCACATAGCTAACAAGAACAATAAAAAAAACATTAATTATATTACAAAATATCGCAGTTATAAACATTTGTAATTTTTAAAAATTTCAAACCTCTGTACCTACCCAAAAAACATGTTTTTTGTTTAGTGACGTTTTGGTTATCAGTGAGCGAAATACTGAATCCGATTAAAAAAAAAACTTGACTTTCAGCACTGTGATTATTTTTGGCTATGTTTTGCAAAAATTACTTGAAATTTGCGAAATATTTACTCCTGTTTCCTCTTTATTTACATCAGTGTCATTCACCGACTTTCAGCGCCAGTTACAAAAAAGAACCACTAAAAATCCTCGATATGGCGTGTGTTGAAAAACATCCTGTGGGCCTATAAAAAACTCCCGTTGGACTATAAAGTCTGTGTACGACTCTTCTAGCACGTCTTACACGATTGGGGTGCAAAATTCGGCATTACCAGCGCGAGCGCGACTATCGCCGAAGATTATCAGGATCACGACACGACGCAAGCGCACGCCGTGGGAAACCCGGTGACTGCAACACTTACAGTATGACGCCGTCTGTGCCATCTGTTAGATCATTTACGCATCGTGTTTCATTTGAATTTAAATTGTTTTTCTGTCTCTTCGGTTTTGCAAGTCTTGACGACTTGAATATGTTACTGATTACCTATATAGTAACTAATCAAATATGTTTACTAACATATTAACTATCAATGTTACTATAAATTTACCTTCCACCAGGTAGCTCCTTTTTAAATTTTTCTTTAAGCTTTGATCTTTGTATTCATAGTTTAAATAAAAATTGTGGTGTACCCACATTAAACAAAATGAGACATTACATGTTTCATAAATTTATAAAACTAACAGCGCCCTCTCTCGCTTGCTCGTTCACCACTGTAAAGTGGTGCGGTAAGATGTGAATATTAACGTATTCACATAGAGGTCGCTAAGGTGTAAAAACCTTTCAAATAAACAATGCAAAGATCGACACACAAAGCATAAGGAAAAATTCGTCAGGTCTACGTGGAGCGAGGGTAGCGAAGTGGCTAACGCGCTGGACCGGTAATCCAGAGGTACCGGGTTCGATTCCCGGTCCCTTCCACCAGGTAGCTCCTTTTTCAATTTTTCTTTAAGCTTTGATCTTTGTATTCATAGTTTATCAATGTTACTACTTAGAACTACTACTTAGGACTATTAAAATTAATGTGCTGTGGTCATATTAAAAAAAATCCGCTGATTTTCATTTTAACATGGGATCGAAATAATCTTGTTGTAGGTAGGTTGATAATGATGTTGCTCTGCAGTCGCATGGGAAATCGATCAGTAGGTAATTAATGAATGGAAAAAGGAGTTACGAAACTACGAGTATATTTGTGCTAGGGAATTGTGCGTTATCCGCGTATGAAGTAATTACTAGGTTCTTTGATATAGTGTTACCATTCTCTAGGTATACTTACGTGAAAAAAGTTTTCTTACACGTTGATATTACGGTTATTACGATTCATCAATCGATCAATCTGCTTGGATCTCAGGATAACTAAGTTTCAAAACAGTTTTATTAACTTTATGTTATACTGTTTTTCTCAAAAATTGCATGTATTTGTTGCCTTACCATCGCTAGATAGACTACAGTAAGTGGAACATACCGAAGACTTTTTAGAAGTGTCCAGTAAACAGCGAGATTTTAAATTTGGAATCAGTATTTGTCCAGTAAGAAAGTATGTAATTCCTATTACGTATCGAGATATTTGAATATCGAAACACGATTTACAACGTCACCGACCTATAAAAAAACTAAGGATGTGAAGGCGATGAGGTCGTATATAAATGGAAAAAGGATGCATTCCACAAATTGTTTTAATTATAAGTACAGTGCGACAGCAAATTGTAGAAATTAAAAAGTGGCGTCCCTTTTTCATAGATTAAATAGAAAGAGACGACATTGCAGTATACACTTGCAATTTACACTAAGAGCAAATGTAAAATAAAAAGAGGTTAGCACTATTGGCAGTATAAAATAAACGTAACTCAAGATGCATATTTAAAAAAAAAAAAAAGTGACAAGGTTTAGTGCGGAAGTTTGTATGCAGCGTTTAGTTCATAATTGTGCTGTGTAAAATGACAATGATATTTCGGAATTCCTTCCTTTTTTGTGTCGTTTAGAAAAAACCTCGGAGTTAAAATTGAAGGTAAGCTTTAAGATATGAAAATTAGTTAGAAAATACAACAATGTATAACAATAATTAAATTTTATCTTTAAGACTTAGATTTGTAAGACAGTGCAAATAATTAAACGCAGTATTTATAAAAAAAAGAAATTAAGGCGGGATTTAAATTAAAAGACAAAAATTTCATGTGTGATCTATTACAATAATTCAGCAAAAATGAGTTCAGACGAGTCAGATTCCGAATAGACGGCACTCCTCCATACTTAAAAGCGGAGGCAGAGTTAGCTAAAATAATTTACTTCCGACTAAATCCAAGGAGATATAAAAAAATACAAGAGATTCATTAAATGGAAGGAAGAAAATTAAGTTAATAATTGGTCAGATAAGATAGGTGGTGTGATAAGGTCAGAATATTTCAACAATATTTCTGAGACAATCGGATGGCTACAAAGGAAAGAAATCACAAATATTCAGCAGCAAAATATAGAAAAGTTCTTAAATCAACCTCTAGATGATAACCATTTTGGCGATGAAGGTAAATAAATGCTGCCACTATTTGATAACGATATAACTATATCTTTTATCCAAGTATAAACTCATAATTATTTTTGTTATAGGTTGTTATCATGGGAGTTAATGGTGCCTGCGACGACGAATATCACAATGTGTAATAATAAAAATGGGATATAACAAAAATATTCATTGGAAAATGGCCGAATATGAATGTCACCTACAAAATATAATTTTAATCTAATTTTCTTGTTTAATTTTTGAGAAAAGCACTATACTTGCTTCGACCGTAAGAGCCATCCTGGCCTCGTATTATATCCGGACCTCGCCTACGGCTCGGTCCGTCTAATTCCTAATCGGCCAGTATGGCTTACTTACTGGTCTCTGCCGTAATGTACTATTCCCTTATTTTTAAGGGAAATTTAGGTTCAAACCAAGTCTGTGTTCCCCAAAAATGCCAAGAGCACAATTTTAATAGTGCCATTACTTGATATTATGTGTCTCATGTATTTAATTCGGAAAAAATAGTTGTTAGTTTTTGACATATATTATGGGTTGACACTTATTTAGTGCACCACAGACATCAACAACAATTTAACGAAATTATTCTAAGTGACGAGCGTCACAGTGAGTAAGATTTTCACATGATGTCTATAAAATGTAATACAAATACCCTGTTATAAAGTTTTCTTTTATGGTGTACCTACCTATGTTTTAAAGCTAACAAATTTTTGTCATTCCTAATATAAATGTGATCAGTAAATTGGGTGCCTACGTAGGTACCCTATTTCGCAATCGAATACAAAAATCATAGAACTTTCGTAGAGTTTTTATGGTGTCTCTTTTGAAGTTTTTATTTTTTTATGTCATAGGGGGCAAACGAGCAAACGAATCGCCTGATGGAAAGCGATTACCGTCGCCCATAGACACCTGCAACACCAGAGGAGTCACAAGTGAAGTACAACTCAGCTCAGGACACAAAAGTAATGAACATCCAAATAAATTTGCAGAGTACCTACCTATTTTCCGGAACCCCATTTGCAATGGTTTTTGAAGACATTTTCTTGAAAGTTGAAACGGTTTTGCGACCATAGGTCAAAAATAATAATCCATCGAAAATCCAATGACGGGCGGCAAATTTTGGGCGTGAAATCGCAAATTTTACGCGAATCGCTCAACTGTTACCTGTCCACAAAAGCTAAACCAACCAAGCCAGTTCCAAACCCCCAATCCATCATTCTACATTGGATTTAAATGTCAGTGTTAACATATATATGCGTATATGTGTCAATAGATCGTATATGATTTAAATACATTATGCCTAGCAGCAAGAACCTTTGGCGTGTTGACATAAACAGGTCCTCAAGATTTGCTTAAACAAACTTCAGCTAGACTCGCCAACTTACGCTAACTCTAGGAAGTGACGTTTAAATGCGTTTCAAGTTAATAAGGAAATTGTAAAAAAAGTCTGCGTTCGAATACATTAATTAATTAATGAAAAAATATACTTGGGTCTTATGTTACATGACACAATCGTGCGAAAAGAGCATCAAGTGTGTCTTTCTAAAGGTTTTTGGAAGCATTTGCTTACTACAATACAATTTTTACCTAAAGTACTATGTTATTAAGCATTTTAACCATCAATTAACTAAACCCATATTTTATTTTATACTGGTTGCAACTGGATTGGAAGGGATTAAACATCACAGTTAAAGGTTAACTTCGATGTCCTTACCGAGAAGATAATGCCCCTCCGTTCCTAACTTATAACTCGCTTAAGAAAATCCGAATATGCATTATACTTTAATATCTGTATTGTTTGTTTACTGTACTTGGCGAAACAAGCATTTTGCGTCTGTGCGTTGTTTTCCCTATTATTAATGATAATAATGATTAATTTATCGTAAGAGAGCGTACTGCAAAATGATAACATACACGTCTCCGAGCACACGGGCCGAAACCAGTGCGTCCACGCTTCGGTCCGCGACCTTGTCACTACAATTCGAGCAGTTCGATGGAATGTAACCGTGACCGTGTAGTGGTTGTGTAATAATTGGAAGATTTTTCTTGGGTTCTGTAGCTATGGCCAAGTTAGACTCGAAAGCAATGACACCTGCGAGTTGATAGGAGTGGCCTTGAACTATTCATTTTATAACCCTTTTACGATTAAGTATATCAAGATGCTATAATATTTGATGGATTCAGATCGCATAAACAAAAGCTATCAAAACCATCAATATTAATGCGTAATCGGAGCTGATTGACAGAAGTAGGTCGTCTATAGTATTACAAAATTCTATAGTTGTATTGAAAATCAGTTTTCTATGGAGAGGTATGTGATGCAGGATTTGTATGGGCGCGAGGCTCCGGCCCGGCAGAACGCACTATCTCTTGGTAAAAATTTCTTTACCGCTGAATAGTCACCCCGAAACAGCCCGACGGATTTTAACAAATTCTAGTATAGGGTGATATATGGATAGATGAACATCCAAAGATGGCTGTAGGATACGTTTTAACAGACAACGGATTAAGAAAAACGTTCCTTCTTGTAATAAATAACTCCTAGTTTCAAATATGTGATGACACTTCCATTATGATATTCTTAAGCGGATAAAATTAACGATGTATAGATAATCAGTTAGATTATCAATGGAATTTACTAGACAGATGGTACTCATTATTGATTACATTAAGATCCTTATCGGTTGTAATAGCCGTAGTTTAATGTGTAACTATTAGAAATCCCCAATTTTATAACTTGAATGGCCTTTAAGTGATGTTTGTTATACTTAAAATCTATTTCTGGGCGTCTAGCTTGATTTATACTCGTAAGCCAGCAAGTGACATTTCTATGAGCTCAATTTTATTATCATTTAGTGCGTGGGTGCTTGAAAAAGTTTGTGTCAGTGTGACTCAATAGTTCAATACACGTTATCATTGCAAAAAAATCCATTGAATCCATTGAAAACTCACTTAAAACAAATAAAAAAACCTCTCTCTGAGGTTGTCTAGAAGAGACCGTTATTTAGCGATAAAACCGCCCGTTGTTTACCTCTGATTATTATTAATTCTATTAAGCTCTTATGTGTTTGAGGTGTGCAATAAAGGATTTGTAAACCGTAATACTTACTTAGTATATTTTTACTTACGTTACTTACAATTCAATTCAATTACGTTACAACATCATCATCTCTATAGTTATTAGCAATCCACTTTTGAATATAGCCATCTAATGACACGTGACAACTGACCCTTTAGGGTTTTTTCATCTAAATTTCCTCGCAAACACTTCTCGTGCCGTCCTTGCGTCCTTAAGGGTGTATCTCCAATGAAGCGAGGCGGAGCAGAGTCATGCGGAATAGATCAATCGAATAAAATTTAAATCAGAAGGGCTACTCCGATGTTAAAAATTCGACTGTCGAATAGTGCCATCCCTCTCGATCTCCTGTCAAGGTATATTTGAGTGAATGGAAGAGCACTATACGAAAGTAAAATTTCGAACATCGGAGCCCTTCTGTATCTCAGCTACGCTTCACTTTTTCGATCGGTCGATTCCGCACGGCTCCACTCCGCTCTGCTCCGCTCTGCTCTGCTCCGCTCTGCTCCGCTCTGCTCCGCTCTGCTCCGCTCTGCTCCGCTCTGCTCAGCTCTGCTCCGCTCTGCTCCGCTCCGCTCCGCTTCAGTGGATACGCACCCTTAACCTGGCAGGCGGAATACTTTATACCTTTCACTTGAATTTGACTATTCTAGAATTTGGTTCTATTCTATAACCGATTTGGTCCATTGACATCGGTTTTAGATCCGATCTGCCCGATTAACAATCTTCGTGCTACAATTAAGTTACCTCGTTATGAATTTTATAAAAGATACTCCAAGAATTTATCTGTATAGTAGTAGTAAGTACAGCACACTTAAAATTGCGCTTGCAAGATAATCAAGAACGAAATTAAGAACCTTCGTACGAGCTGGTCAATAAATTGACACCCGGACTTAAATGCCTTAAAGCATTGGCATTTAAACTAACTTGCTTTCCAATTAGTGTCTCATACGTGACTTTCCTTATAACTTATATCAGATATTAAGATCAACATTTCACAAAATGGCAATACGCAACAGGTGTCAACGACTTGACAAGGTTACCCGGAAAAGCGTAGTCGTACCCCAGCGGCGAATTAATCGAACACTTTTTCGCCTTATTATAAGGTCGAAAATGTTCGATTGTTGTACACTGTACGTCGTGCAAGTTTATATGCCGATGGTCATAATTGCCAGATTTAAGGTCGGGGTAGGAAAAAAATGTGGCGGTATGTGACACTGGATATAAAAAATGTTAAATTAATTGAGTCCTTGTGTAGGTCAAGCGTTAACAATGTAGAACGTGTACAGTACTGTGGGTTTAATTAACTATAGGCTAGATGACCGTAATTGGTAATATCGGGTTTAAGAATCTTTATTTCTCAAAAGAAGATATTAACAACTTCACTTAAATGAGAAATTATTACTAAATATATATAAACTAGTGAACCACTAAATGCTCGCCACTCTGCCGCGGTAAGGCAACGCTAATTTCTGAACTATGTATATACGATAGCAAAATGCTATCGTTAAGTTAACTATAAGTAATCAGTATTAGTGGTATTAGAGATCACAGCACAATTTGTTATATTCTATAGTGTTATAATGGAACTCCCACACTAGTTCAAATGAAGCTTTCAACAGGTGCTAATACTTGCAAATGTAGGTACATCACGCGCAATCTCTGAGGATTCGGTCGGATTTCAGAGATAGAGAATTGTAAGCTGACGTTACCGGAAACGTCCTTTGGAGGGGGTAAATACGGCACTGATTTTGATCCTCGATTCTACGAATCGTGTCCGTGATAACAATAATAGATACGTCCATAAAACTTTGATATGATTGTTGACCAAAAATTAATATCCCGGTACAAAACGTCATGTTACTAAGTTTTACTCATGTTTTACTACACCTGTTTAGGCTGTGTTACATTAAAAAAAACCAGACAAGTGGGAGTCGGACTGGCCCAACAAGGGCACATCTTTATACCGTTGCTTAACCTCGATGACTGATGATTTATCATATCAGCCGAAATACGTCCATTGCTGGACAAAGGCCCCATTGGTCTTGCGGCGCCCTCATCAAATTTCTGCCCGCGTTCCTAACCAGGTCGTCGGTCCATCTGGTTGGTGGCCTTCCCACGCTGCATCTTCCGGTAGGCGGTTGTCACTCAAGAACCTTTCTGCCCCAACGACTGATGATTACGTACTTTAAATAGAGACTAAGTAATCTAAGTATATTTTTTATGATTTAATTACAAATGTATAGTTTCTGGTTTTAATTTCTACTCGATACCTCCACACGTTCCCCAAATAAATAGCCTTGCCAGACAGACGGACGGAAGCACAACATAGTGATCCTATAAGGGTTCCGTTTTTCTTTTTGAGGTACGGAACCCTAAAAATAGAACTGTTGCAATACTTGTACGTATTCGCTCGACCCGGTCGCATCAAAGAGCACAATAGAATTACAGAATCTTGTTGAATTGAATTAATTAATCATTTATCTATTGTGACGCGTTGATACTGTGATTACGTCGTCTCTAACTGGACTTGTAACTGGTATTTAATTAAGTATAACACATTAATGTTTAATCATAGTTATAGGTGGCGATAACCTTGTTTTATTTGTAACATAGATTTCTACACAATAAGTGTCAACGGGACTCTTTTACTACTTTTGTCTGTCTGTCTATCACTGGGCTTCATCTCCCACTTACGATAATAAGCAGACACTAGAGATTTTCATAGAATATGTATTTCTGTTCCCGCGATAATAGAAAATAGTGTATATTCTTATATAGAAAATAGTATATATTCTTATATATACTATTTTCCTAGATCCTCTTGGATGCCAAAACGATCACTTTTATTTTTAGATAGTGAAATATACATAAAGTGAGAAGGTAGGAAGAAAAGGAAATGTATTCAGACTATGAGTAAAATTTAATACATAGTACATTGCGTAACAAATGGTAAACGAGGAATTTACAAACGAGTGTCTATTAGAACCGAAACCGAAGGCGAGGGCTTTAATGACACGAGTTTGGAATTCCTTTCCACCAGTCACGTACGACGTTTTTCATCACACTTTGGAGGAAATAAAATAAAAGTAGTAGTAGTCAATACCAAAATTGCTTACCGCCCTAGGGTGTGATATAGGACTTACCACCCTAGGGCGTAATATACGATTTACCGCCCGATTTTCTAGCATGTAAACCCTTAAAGTGTGAAAAAAATTACTTACCGCCCTAGGGCGTAATTTACGACTTACCGCCCGCTTTTCTAGCATGTCAACCCTTGTTTACGAGCAAGTGTTATGAAAAAGTTTATTGCCTAAAAGAACTTAGAATTTGAAAGTGTAGGACACTATGTAATTAGTAGGTAGGTACTATATTTATATGCAGGGTGACTTGTTAGTCGTGGGTCACAGTAAAAGTTGCTCAGTGTGACCCTACCCATCACCCCCTGCTACTCCCATTCACGCTTAAAAAGTTATTATGTACATATAAATATAATAACTAGTCCTACACCAAATTTTAGCTTATTGTAGGTAATCAAGACAGACTTTTTACATTTTAATACTCATGATCCGAATACAAGCTAACACTTCCGTTTTCAATACAGGCGTAACTAATCAATTCTCCTTAACAGTGAGTATTTAAAAAAAAAAAAAATATTCATTACAGTCGAGTTCATAAATGAAGAAAAATGTAATCAAAAATATCTGAACCTGACAGCCAAGGAAATTGAAATACGTAACTTTTTTGATTTTGTCACAGTGACAATTAAGTGTCAAAAAGGTACGCGTATCGGTTTCCTTTACTGTACCGAAACGTACCGAACGTTTCGATCTCCTGACATTGTTAGTACACTTTTCTTCAGGGTACGCGTTTCTTCTAAACTTCTTAAGCAGTGAGGAGTTTTTAACAAACGTAAAAATATGACAGGTTATGACTGTGGTAGTTGCGTTATGTCATTGACTAAGTCTGACCATAACTAAAAGCCTTTGCGTAAATATTGGCGACACTGCCTCAAGGTTGTTCCAATTCGTTCGTTGTCTGAATAAATCTCAATAAATATATGCAGACCGCTTTTTTGATACAAAATTCAAGTACTTAGGTACAAAATAGTTTACGCAATATTTAATACGATAAACATACTTCAACGAGTAATTTGGAACTTTGTGCCTCGATACAGGAAACAAAAACTTTCGATGGAAACAAGTAATTCAACACTATTTAAAAGTAATGTAATTTTATTTGAACAGGTTATTGAAACAGAAATATAACATTAGTGGTACACTTAATATTAAAATGTATTACCTTATTTTGTCCTTGTTTAACGCCTTAATGCACCAATTGTATACTTTTTAAACCAAACAAGTCACTGTTCAGCGTCAATTCCAACGTGTCACTTTTGAAAAATCTCGTTCCATTTTCGAAATGTTCGTTTAATTTTGGCGGGTTTTTTTCCGCGGTACGCGTGCGTCAGCGAGTACCGACTCGCGAGAACTGAGTCCGATCAAATTGTACCTTTTACTCGGCGGACCTGACTTGAACAATTGGACATGACTCCGTCGTGTCACTGTATGTCACTGGCTGGTTATCGTATTGAGCACTTTTTAATAAGCTTCCGATGATGTATGCGTTCCGGTTTGTATTTATAATTTTCAATGGTTCACTGAATAGTACGCGGAAACTGTGGCGGATGAAATTGTAACATCGATGTGTCATTCGGATAATCCGCGACAAATGATGTGTTTGCTTTGAAAAACTGTTTGTAGAGCCGTGATGGTCATATTAATGAACTTACATCAGGTAACAATATAGGTATTAAAGCATCAGAATATCCGATCCCTACTCGGTTTTCAAATACCTAGTCAATTAAAAATTATAAATTACTAGGCCGACTTTTCACAGATAGCTTATAAATAGAAGTTGTTTTTATATAAATATAATCGGCGCTTCCTTCGAGTATTTAGAGATTTTAGAGCTTTGTCACACTTGCGAGTTGCGAATATCGGTCGCGGCGAACTCGCTGCGTGATCGCTTTACAAAATTCGCTCGCAACTCGCAAAATGTGATAAGGCCTTTAGTAGTCGCCAATACACCCAGTGGGGGCAGTAGGTATCTATTTTGCGACGGCGCACCACGGAATAAACCTTTTGTCACGTTCTTTGTATTGTTAATTACCCAAATAGACTGTCGATGGAAACATAATAGACGAAATAATAATAATACAATGACAATACGTTTTGCACCTGACAAGAATAACTTGAACTAATTTACAAAAAGCATTGCGATTGATTTCTTAGCTGTCTTGAAACTGCAAGTTAAGTGCAGTAATTAAATTCAAAGATTATAATTGAAATAAGGATTGCTTGGTCGGTTTTTCGTGTAGGTATTATTTCTATTGTTATTTATATCATCGTTAATATCATGGGCTGCTTCGTATTTTTCAGACAATTATGTAATGCGTTAAAAAAACCGGCCAAGTGTAAGTTAGACAATGCTTAGAATAGGGTTGTACAACTAGAGAAAGGATTTTCTTTTAATGTAAGATAGCATTATAATATTCTGTACTTTCGATATTTTGTGCGCTTGTCCCATTGGCGCGCTTGGCCCGACCGACCAGATGCGTAATTACGGTTATCACTATTTTGATAGAATACTTTACTTATAGCCCTCACTTGTAGCCTTGAGCATCGATCAGGTTCCGATACGTATTATGAGAAGTAGTAAGTAATATTCTTTTCACAAACATGCAATGAAATCTCGTCATAACGTGCGTTATAATAGGCTTCGAAGTATCACGCTTCGGGCGGAACAACTCGAGAGAACTGTAAAGGAATTTCATATAAAATTGAAGGCCTAGGCCGGGAAGTATTTTTTTTTTAAACATGGCGCCTTAACAGGCTAAACAGCAGTTATTTTTTGAGTGGTTTATTTTTTTATTTCAATGCATATGTTTGAGAAAAGCACTATACATGCCTAGCCGTGAAAAGGGCTTGCCGGCTTCGTATTACTATCCGGCCTCCCCCCGGCACGCCCATCTTTCCCGTCTTCTGCAGTAATGTACTATTATTGTGCACCCCATGAAAAATAATACTCATCCTCCTAGCCTTTGTCCCATTTTTTGAGAATGAATTCTCAATCGGGGTCGGCTACCTAAATCCCAAGATGTGGCGTAGGCACTAGTTTTTACGCAAGCGACTGCCATCTGACCTTCCAACCCAGAGGGGAAACTAGGCCTTATTGGGCTTAGGTGGTTTCCTCACGATGTTTTCCTTCACCGAAAAGCGAGTGGTAAATATCAAATGACATTCCGTACATAAGTTCCGAAAAACTCATTGGTACGGGCCGGGTTCGAACCCGCGACCTCCGGATTGAAAGTCGCATGCCCTAACCACTAGGCTACCACCGCATGAAAAATGCAAATGCCAATGGCCATGAAAAATAATACAATAAAGAAAAATGTTACAACAAGTAGTGCAACAACAGGACGAACAGGAAAGTAGGTATGAGAGTAACGGAAGATAGGCATGGCCTATTCAATGTATACTATGGGTTCGAATCCCGGCCAGGGCAAAATTTGTGTGATGAACTTGAATATTTGTGCTTGGGTCATCATGGTTGTTATATGTATTTAAGTATATATTTATCTATATAAGTACGTATATCGTCGTCTAGTACCCATAACACAAGCCTTCTTGAGCTTACTTTGGGACTAGATCGATTTGTGTGAGGTTTAGATATTTATTTATTTATTTACTCCAACAAACTATCAAAGCAATCTTCCGACTCAGAACACGTTTGTTCGTGGGCACGCAGCAATAGCTGTATCATTGTCAATTAAACGGCAGTAATTATAGACGGAACGCTGAATGACCGCGACACACCTGTCTGCGAACAATGAATTTTTATTTAAACTCGGGTTTTCCAGAGATGCTAACGCACTTGCTCGTGTCGCGTGGATGTCAATACTTGGACAGTGAGATAGGGTTGCCACATTGCCAGTGATGAAAAATTGCAGGTCAGATGGCGACGTGACTGATGTGAAAATGTATGTATACATATACAGCGTGTATATTTGATATAATCGCAAATTGAAGCCAGACGTAGATGTTAGTGCTATAATCTGATATTGATAACAATTATTAATTTAGTGTTACCATAGCCTAATTGACTTTTGAAAATTTTCTGAGCAGCAATGTTTGGCGTAGGTACACTTATTAAAAGTGATTACTAGTGATAGTTGTGCCACCGCGATGTTAAGTGTCAACAAACAACGACAAACAAATACATTGCGTGCTGTATTATTTCACATCGAAAAAAAAAACGAGTTTTTTAATAATTTATGGATTAACATATTAATAAGTGCTATATTAAGACCCCGTAAAGTTTGCGGTTATATCAAATATACACGCTGTATAATCGTGTTTCCGTGTATGATGTCGTGATGCGGAATATTGTGTGAAATTACAAAATTCAGTTGCCAGGATCTTCTAAACCCTAGGACGTCTTGTGTGTCTAAAGGTCCAGTCAGATTTTATATTTTTTAATACAGGGATAAAATAACACCTCAAAAATGTTTGAGAATGCATTTTATCCGATTCAATTCAAGCAGAAATGAGGGTTATGTTTTTTCCTCCTGCGCGAACGTAGTTAGTTACAGATACATAATAAAGTACCTAATATATTTCGAGCTCTTGTACCTACTATCGCTTGATGATACACGTTCGTTAAAAAAATCAATGTCACTTTATTTTTGTAACATATGTGGTACATTGACATTGATTAACATTACGTTATAATGTGACGCAATTAGTAAATTTTGGTGGCAGCCCTGTATAATATTACGACTATTTAAATGAGTTGTATTAGCGTGTCTAAAGTCATTACACGGTCTGTTACATTTTTTTCCAAGCAAGTTTGACTTAAGCAGTTAATATCATAGAAAAGCCTAGTTTCATTAGTGCTTGTAATTTGTAATGTAAAGATTTAATGATGCTGGACAATAGTTTCCTGCTGAGGTTTGATTTCATGTGTATACTTAAACATGTATTTATTTATCGCCTCAAGTTGTGTTGAGAATCGATAGTACCTAACGATATGTTTCACCCAAACTAATTAAGTTAGTGTAGCACGTGGTAATAGAACAAGTCAAACAATTTAAATACCTGGGAAGCATAATCACTGATGACTCCCGATGTACACCAGATATCATCGCTAGAATAGCCATAGCCAAGAAAGCTTTTAATGCTAAAAAAGTTTATTCAAAGCCAGAATATCGGGCCAAATTCGTAAAAGCCTTATAAAAGTGTACATCTGGAGTATAGCCCTTTATGGAAGCAAAACATGGACAATGAGACAGCGTGATAGAGAACGGTTGGAAGCATTCGAGATGTGGTGCTGGAGACGAATGGAAAGGATAAGCTGGACGGAAAAAGTTACGAATGAGGAAGTGCCACTATATGTTGTGCCGTTAAAAAAAAAGTGCTTATAAGAGCAAAAGAGAAAAGGTCGTTGTCAGAAACCATTGAAAACAGAAGGGGAAAGATGTTTGGACACCTGCTACGACATGACGATTACATAAAAACCATTATGGAAGGGAAGATTGAGGGAAGGAGGAAGAGAGGAAGACCTAGGAGATCTTATATAGACCAAATCAAGGAGAAAGTGGACGGCGTGTCGTATCAGGACATCAAAAAGAAAGTTGAAGATAATAGAAACATGGAAGTTGCTCCACCGACAAGAGCTAAGCTCTTAAATTTCTGATGATGAGCACGTGGTATCCTATCACAACTCCGAAATATTGAAATTATAATTTGTCCAGTTTTTTTTTTTTTCTAAAAACCATGACATCATTTTGCAGGATTTTAGAAACATCGTTTTAAAGAATAATCTAATGGGCTCTTCGTTGGTTATCTTTTAACCGACAAAAACAGGCAAAACTGCTTTTGACTGAGCGTGTTGGTCAAAAGTAGTTTTGCCTGAAAATCATTGGTTAATAGTACTTTTGACTGTTACTATCAGTCAAAAATACTTTTGACCGCAGGCACATTCGTCCCTTTATCTCCATATTATTTTAATCCGACTCGGCCGGGTTAGGTTAGGTTAGTTTTTTTTATATCCCTAACCAAAAGTGTGAACTGGTCAAAAGGACTTTTAACTGACAAAAACAGGCAAAACTACTTTTGACCAACACGCTCAGTCAAAAGCACCATTTTGACCAGTTCACACTTTTGACTGCAACATAAACATTTGGTTTACACTAGCAAACGTTACTGCTTTAATTAAAAATTAATGCATTAGACAAGTCTACAATATACATATGTATGTAAGTACGCAACAATAAAGCAACAGACTATTGGTGCGTTTGTACCTATTGTATTAGATAACTAGGTACTTACGTATAATTGGATCTCACCACGGCTATTATGCCAAGATTAATTTCCCTTTACGTTTCAGTTATGGCGGTGGGATTTCCTCACTTCCGCGTCGGGGTTTTCGCCACATTACTATGGTTTTTGCTCTCGGATCTGTTTAGAGCCGGACACATTTTTTCTGGACCGTTTAGCGGTCATCGGTAAGAGCTGTGTCATTGATGTCCTCGGCATTTGTAAAGTCCCGTTTTGGACGGTCTATGGGTAAGGATGTAAGAAAAAGTTGGACGAAATTTAGGCTTAGTTTTAGCCATACGGGACCTTTTATAGAAAAAACACTCCGAATGCTTCATTTCACAGAATTTTCATTTCATAGACAAGTTTTTCCTCGGAAGTCATGCATTTTTCAGAAAACTTGAAAATATAAACCTACTAGCTTTTGCCCGCGACTACGTCCGCGTGGAACTTGGAAGTATGGAAGCAACCTCGTACAACACGATAGATCCACCTAATCACCTTAATTAATAAAAGGGATTATTAAAAGCGCCTAAGCAAATGTAAGAGCAATTGTGCTTTTGGTCTAATCATTACATTTCCTACAGGGTCATCAATGTCATAATGAATTACTTACTCACTTTTAAATCTTTTTAGGGATAATTTCCAGGGTGAAAACTATCCTATGTCCTTCCTCGGATCTTAAACTATCTCCATGCCAAATTTCATCAAAATCGATTCAGCGGTTTAAGCGTGAAGAGGTAACAGACAGACAGACACACTTTCGCATTTATAATATTAGTATGGATAGATTAGGTTAGGTTAAGTTAGTTTTGTGTTATAACATTCCAAAATATTACATGGTTTTCGAAAAAAAATGCGCTCGATGAAACGAAATTTCTATGAAAATTCGATTAAACGTTTGTCTATAAAACAAGGGCACGGATCATATCAAGGGTAACCCTAGTTATACAAAACGAGAGAAAAAAACTATTGGGTAAAGTTCCGTTGTGTTGGCTGGAGGCAAAGGTCCCTTCAGTCAACACTATTGCGTACTGTCAAATAATCAATTTAAAAACATGTCGGTAAAACCATGGTAAAGAAAAATTAATGACCCACAGTCTGCAGACTATGCTTACAGCAAGGATTATCGAAAAAAAAAAATTTTATGTACGAATTTCAATTTTTTTTCGTGATGGGGGAAAGGAAATCGAGGGCACCCCTCAAATATTATACGCACTAACAATGTTGTTCATGTATTTTATAAAGTTATTCCAGTATTTGCGTCTGGTGGTCATCATCTCATTATGCTGAGCTAATGGCGGAAGGTACAACTCCTAATTAGTTAGGAGTTAGGGGATAATTCAAACGAGATGCATGCAAACAAGACCTCCCCATTCTCCCCATAATGGACTCTTCTATTTTCTAGGTGGTGCTTTTTTTTATTAATCAGTTAAAAATCGGCATCAAAAATTACTTTATCTTTGTATTTTCTTGAGTCGTGTATTTATTTTAAAACGGTGTTCTCAATTCTAACCGTTTTGTACTTGTACTTAGATACAATCAACTTGTAGGTCGCAGTAATTATTCTTAAGTAAGTACATTTTACACGACATCGTAAGAGCGACTTAACTATTAATAATATTTTAGCAATTTGTCACTTTGAAATACTGTGTATGTAATTGCCGAGTTTTACAATGATTAATAGCTCAGTGGTTGCTGCCTACATATAAGGCATGCAGAACAGACAGAAAATATAAAGTTAAAGTAATAAAAATGTTACAAATGTCAGACATGAGTAATACAACTGTTGTCTTTGTGGTGAAAATGTCGAACTTATAAATAAATAAACCTACCTATCTGTCATCCCTTTCCCGCTCTTTTTATTAATAATAGTACAAATTTCCTGTGTCGTCTGTGCCGGTAAAATTTTGGTTTTTGTGGAAGGATATATTACCTAAAACGAAAAACATGTGTGTTATAATAGTAGAGTTGTTAGTCCGCTGTTTTCCAACATAATTGTGCGCATCGGGTTACAAGCATGAAATTTCTACCATAGATAGAGTGTTCCACGGTGATTATTTTCAGATGTGGAGGGAAGTCAGATTCGTCCCCTGTAAGGCGGGAGAGTGGAGTGAATAGGGCCAAGTATCCCTCTTTTCTTTCTTTATTTCTGGTCAGTTAAGTCTACCAGGACGTGTTTGGTATCGTTTCCGTGTAAAACAAATATCAGAAATTAATTCTTTATGTTATTTTTGTGTAGTTCTATATAAAAATATGGGTGTATGGCCGAAAAGGTAAAAATCACAACAAGTTTTTTTATTCAGTGAGGTAAATTAGTTCCATTTCGTGAACATTTTCAAATTATTATTATTATTTTAAAAAGCTCATTTAATCTAGTTTTCAAAAAATATATGCATGTTGGACACTTCTCATACAAAAAGTAGCTTAAAATATATCTTTACGTCGGCGTAACCAACGTAAATCTCCGAACGCATCCTATTTCGCTTCATTAAATACATTAAATAATGATTATTAACATGCTTTTACATATAATATTTACTATATACGTCCTAGAAAAACAAATTAATGCAAATAAAAAAAAAATTTTTTTGCTAATGTATCACGAGCACACGGGCTAATCTCAACATCAACAATTTATTTAAGTTACTGTTTGTATGAAAAGTGTCCAATATGTATATGTTTTTAGAAATTAGATTAAATTTGCTATTTTGCAATATTTTTGTTTGTTGTAAATATTCGGGAAATATAACTAATTTATCTCCCTGAATAAAAAAAACTTGTTGTGATTATTATAATTTCGGAAATACAACCATATTTTTATATGGTACTATGAATATATAACATGAAAAATAAATTGCTGATATCTGTTTTACACGAAAACGATACCACAGAAGTCCTAAGTAGCGTTATCTGATCAGTAATATAAAAAGAAAAAGAGGACTCCTTCGTCCTATTCACTCCGCTTTCCCGCTGCACAGGGGACGAATCTGACTTCCCTCCACATCTGAAAAAATTCATCGCAGAATACTCTATCTGTGGTAGAAATTTCGTGGTTGTATCCCGATGTAACAATTTCGCGACTTAGCAAAATGTACTAGAACACGCAGGCTAAGCTTAACATCAACATTTTTTTCAAGGTATTTTTTGTATCAGATGTGCCCAATATGTATACATTTTTAAAAACAAGATTAAATTTGCGGTTTAGTAATATTTTTTTAAATTTTAAATATTCAGGATAGATAACTAATTTATCGTTCTGAATAAAAAAAAACTTGTTGTTATTTTTACCTATTCGGCAATATATCCAATTTTTTATATAAAACTATACTTAAATAACATAAAATATGAATTGCTGATATCTGTTTTACACGGAAACGATGCCTCACAAGCCCTAATAGCCTTTACTGATCAGTAATAAAAAAAAGAAAAAGAGCAGTACTTGGTCCTCTTCACCCCGCTCTCCTACCACAAAGGGGATGAATCTGACTTCCCTCCACATCTGAAAATAATCACCGTGGAACGCTCTATGTGTGGTAAGAATTTCATGCTTGTAACCCGATGCGCACAATTTCGCGGCTTAGCAACTCTACTATAACATGTTTTTCGTTTTAGGTACGAGTAATATATCCTTTCACAAAAACCAAAATTTTACCGACCATTTTCCTCATGTGGGATATGTCTTAAAGTTGACACTGGCGAAATACTTGTGGCCAAAGCATCTAGAAGTGAAAGCCATAAAAAAAAACCTACCTATAATTGCTTCGAACATGGACTGTGATTTATGAAGACTGCCAATATTTTCTATAATTCTGAATTGACTAGCCGGTAGGCTGTTATCGTGTAACGCTAATGTTATGGTGGTAAGGATGCCGCAGCGGGATCCTCTTCTTTCATAGGAAAACACTTCACCGAATACTTAATTTCATAGAATTTTCTTTTCATACAAATTTTTCCTTGGAAGTCATAGATTATTCAGAATTCCTGAAAATATAAACCTATAGATTAGTTTAGGTTAGATTAGGTTTGTGTTATAACATTCCAGAATATTTTATGGTTTCAGAAAAAAAAAACATGAAATGAAAGTTCGATGAAACGTTTGTAGAGCATGAACCTCGGCACCAAGTGTGCTGGAGTGCTGTGTCCCCCTAGAGCTCGGATCAGTAGCAGCTAGACTAGCTAAGTACAAAGCTGGTCTCTTGTCATGTCAGTTTGTACTAGTCATCTAGCTGGGCTTTACATTGATGTGGGAGAGACTGCCAATAACTACATAAAGTTGTGCCCCACCTATTCTTCTCTAGATAACGCTTCTATTCTATCTATTCTCTCCTAGGCCGTTTTCGGCCACGGCGACTGCTTCAACTCCGTTGTTGGCGGCGCTTGTGTGCTCTTGTGTGACTGACAATACCTAATCTTGTTAATAAAGGTCCGTGCACACAATGACCACGTGAGCACACCTTCAATATTTAATTGTAGCTGATTGCCACAGGTGGTCGGGCCTTCAGCTCATCCCGTCTGAGATCTAGTTCGATACACCGACGGGATTCGAAATTGGAGGTCTCTTTTTTCACAAAGGATCTCCTCTTTGTGCGGTTGGCTGCCTGCTTTTCCCACTGTCGGGTCCATTTTGCAGTTTTTCATGTGGCGCTTAAGCACATCTTTGTACCTGAGGAGTTGTCCTCCACGCTTTCATCGCTTGGTGTGTTAAGCATAGGTCTAGCTAAACACCATATAAAATTTATTTTTTTATTAAAGCAGTAACGTCTGCTAACGTAAACTAAATGTTTACAAATGAAGCGAAAATTGAAAATTGAGTAATTTGGGTGTAGCACATCGTTACTATCGATTCTCAACAAATTTGAGACGATGGTGCCGACGATAAAGTCTAAATCTTTACGGTAGATGGCGCTACGATGCCACCCTAAGGCATGTCGAAGCAACTGGTTGAAAAATTCAATGACTCTGACATCTGATTCGGTGGTCCAATTGGGTGGACGCCAGTGTTGGCCCGGAAAGCCGTTGGAAACGCAGGTTCGAATCCTGTCCGAATCATTAAATTTTTCAATTTTCGCTTCATTTGTAAACATTTAGTTTACGTTAGCAGACGTTACTGCTTTAATAAAAAAAATAAGTAATTTGGGTGTAGCACATCGTTACTATCGATTCTCAACAAATTTGAGACGATGGTGCCGACGATAAAGTCTAAATCTTTACGGTAGATGGCGCTACGATGCCACCCTAAGGCATGTCGAAGCAACTGGTTGAAAAATTCAATGACTCTGACATCTGATTCGGTGGTCCAATTGGGAGGACGCCAGTGTTGGCCCGGAAAGCCGTTGGAACGCAGGTTCGAATCCTGTCCGAATCATTAAATTTTTCAATTTTCGCTTCATTTGTAACCATATAAAATGTAATGGAGATAGACGCCGCACGTCGCTAAAGAGGCACCATTTACAACAGATAATTGAAATGTGACTTTATATAGGTATAACTGACAGTCTTCTCGAATAATTAACCAACGCTTCAAAGTACTAAGTAACTTGTAAGTAAAATCTCAACTAGGCGTATCGAAGCGATTTTATTACCTCTATTTGTAAAATAGGCCAATGTAGTAAATAACAGATCGCATTCCTTCTGTGTTAGTTACTACAAGCTATGACGTGCCGGGGATATTCTTATCGGTTGGAATTCTTAGCTTTAATATTGGTTAAGAGTTGAGAGTAACTAGTATAGTTAGTAGTTTATTTCCAGTAAAAACTGAAAATCTTGGAGACGACTGCTGTTATTTCCACCAAACATAGCTTAGACTCACCTCGACATACAAAAATTTCGATTAAAAAACCGCACTCAAATCGGTTGATCCGTTTGACAGACATATGGACACAAATAGGTACTATTGGCTGCATAAACAAAATATATATCCCTTGTTTTCCGTAGGGGGTTATTCAAGACGTCATAATTATTTGGTTAAGCGACTACTATGCAATCATTTTTCGGTTTGCCCTCGTTTTATCGACATACTTGTACGTCGATAAAACGAGATATCGATAATCGATAGTGATATTGGTAAATTAAAAAGTTGGACGAAATTTAGACGTAGTTAGTCATTCAAAACGAGAAAAAAGCAGTTGGATAAAGTTCCGTTGTGTGACAAAAATTAACGATACAATAAGGAACCGGTAATAAGATCTTAAAGTACAGTGAGCTCCATTGCATGGCCCATTTATGAATAAATTCATTCATAAATGGGCCATGCATTTGTGCAGCCCATATTACGTTGTACGATGGTTAATTGTCGTCGCACAATGGAAACTTTCATACCAATTTTGAATGAGCGAGTTAACTTTGGCCATAACCCTTATGCGTAAGCACATGAGTTTCCCTTTAGTTATACTATCCGTTTATTTTCAAACTTACTATTTTTTCAATGTTCAGGCGTCATTATTATATATCCGGTTGTTAATATTTGCGTTATGGTAATAAAATTATTATTGTTTTATAACGAGCAGATAAAACTTCGCGACAGCAATATGTCACGGTTGTCTTAATCATATTGACAGTCGGAGTTAAGGCATCGTCTAAACTCTAAGCTATTATTGATAATAATTAAATATTATAATGAAATTATACCCAATTATTGGTGGTTAATATTTTGGAATTCATCTAGGTAAGTACCTAATATTGCTAATAGTTTCCCCTTCAATTCCCTAAAAAATCCCGCGAATTATATGGGTAGGTAATTTGTTTTTAATAGACGACGCGGTAGGCGTAGTTTGCAGTGCCTGCCTAATGAGTGCTACTGCCTACTTTTTTCCTGAAATAATTGCTCCCCTCCAATTTTATAATGGCATGGATTTACGTGGAGTTACTTTATTCATTACAAATTACAAACAAGTAAAAAAACAGCAATAACCAACTTAACCTAAACAACCTAGCTAAATCCGATGTCCCCATAGATCACGGCCCTGCGGCAGGGTAGGTACCCATGATGCTACATGCATAGCCAAGCTAATCCTCTGGTCGAGGAATGAGCCGGCACTGTAGTCCGAAGAACATTCCGACCGTTTTTTAGGGTTCCGTAGTCCACTAGGAACCCTTATAGTTTCGCCATGTCCGTCTGTCCGTCTGTCCGTCTGTCCGTCCGTCCGTCCGTCCGCGGCTTAGCTCCGTGATCATTAGTACTAGAAAGCTGAAATTTGGTATGAGTATGTGTATGTATAACGCCGACAGAACGGTAAAATAAAATTTAACTATTTTTTTTTTCGGGTACCTCTCGAACACCTAAAGTTTGGATGATTTTTTTTTTTCTTTTCAACACTGGTGTGTGGGGTGTCGTTGATTAGGTCTTGTAAAAATAATAGGAGTCTTTTAACATTATTTTTTGATAAAGTCAGCAGTTTTGTAAGTATTCGCTCCAAAAACAAAAAAAATAGTGTCCCCCCCTCTAACTTTTCAACCACAGGTCAAAAAAATTCGGAAAAATTCATGTTAATGAGGCCTTATAAGTACTTTCAATGAAAACTATATTGAACAAAATCGGTCGAGCCGTTTTTGAGTTATCGCCAAATTACATTATTTTCTTTAAAAGGTCGTAAGTTGACTTCCAGAAGGTAATAAGTGATTACAGTTTCTAGGGCGTTTACGACCTTTTTATAGAGCTTAAAATCTTTCTTAACGTAAACCTCGGGCTTAAAACAGCAGTTTATTGTGAAGGATGAGCAACTACGGAACCCTACACTGAGCGTGGCCCGACATGCTTATGGCCGGTTTTTGTTTTTTAAATTAACTGTATGTAGTCTGTGGGCGCCCGGGCTTCACGGTCCGTGTGCCGCAAATATGTAGTTATTAGTGACACCTACATATTTGGCGCTTTGCCGTCTCAGCTTTATTAAGGAAAATAGGCAATTTATTATACAAACATTGTAACCACTCAGCCTTAACAATAGCCAAGGCGTGGTACGTTCACTACCACCGGTCAAGCGCGCCTATCTATTCAGGAATTTATAGCTACCTAAATTAAACCACAGCCACATAACCATTCGTGAAACAGCTTGAGACGTATATATATAAGGACTATTATACCTCGATTGAGTAGTTTTTGAGTGGTTGTTGTAAGCAGCCGTATGCGGTAGTGTCGCATTGATGTAATGCTAGGGTTTAAGGCTATCATTGTTAGCCTAGTTCCTTATATTTAATATGTTTTCATTACCCATAACGATTGATGGCGTTCGTGGTCATTACGTCAGAAGCTATATATATTGATTAACGTAAGTATTGCATATAATAACTTACAAAACTGACAAGCATCGGGGACACTGATATATCTAAGATGTGCGGTGCCAATTATTATTTATTTTTTTATTTCCAGAAAAAAATGTTCGGGTTGGTCTGACAGCCTGGTCTCAACAGTGGTCTCCTCTTGTGAAATGCCGGTAGACTCAGACATGTAAAAGTGCCCTTGTGGCCTACTTACAGAATAAAGTTCATTATTTCATTTGCAAATGCATGTATCTACGAAAATCGTCTTAATTTCTATATACGTGCATACAAAACTTGAGGAGTTCTGTCGATAATTTGTGGACCCTGGAATTATAGATTTACGGATCATCACACCGGTATCGAATATAAAAATATCAAAATTGGTTCATAAGTAATAACAGAGTTCTGAGACAACACCATAAACACGCATGTTGAAGCACATTCTCTTTTTGAAGAAGGGTAAAAAAAAAAACAGTAAATGAGAATCGATAAGTTATTTCGTATCGTGTCGTGTACCCCATCATATACCTACTTAATAAGCAGTTATTTGTTTTGCAAGTGATTGAATTCAAATCCCAATGGAAAAAAGGCTTTCAAGGTGTCAAAAGAGATTTTGTACAATATTTTATAATCAGTGGCCATGCTAAGGTCGAGTCTTAATCCTTTCTGCACTAGGGCAGAATTCAACTTCATTGTTACACTACACGCGGTAGTCGCCTGTTAATTGCGTGTAAGTTATTACTTTAATGTCCTTTTACGCTCGAGCTGACAATATATCACACAATACAACAACGTCATAAGTGAAGATTGTATCATGTTTACATACCACTTTATTATTTTAAAAGTCTATCGGTATTTGTTTAATTAGATTCATAAATTTAACCGGACCCTTCAACGGTTGGCGTATGTATCGTGATTGTGTTTTGAGGCTTTGGAAAGTTGATACAGTATGTAACGTATTAAAACGTTAATAACTTGAGTATATCTTTAATTTAAAGCTAATTGATGCCTTACCTTAACTATACAACCTATAACTAACTTATTATAAACTTAACCTAATTAAATAAAGAAACATATTTTAATTACATCTTACTCGTATCGTAAATCAACTCAAATTTTAATAACAAATACTTGTTAACAAAATAAATCGCAATATGAATAAGTTAACCCGCGCGCGCGCTGACTCACAGCTCAGCGAGATACGAAGCGCAGCCGAAGTTATACGAACGCGCCCCGCTAGATCGCGGCGCCCGAGTATCTGGTGGTACACTACACTCGCCGCGTCATACACTCTGCCGCCGGCTCTTGCCTGTGAGCCCGCGTCACCTTGCCTCAAAATCAGTTCTCGTACGCTCGCTACGGAGCGAATATAAACTTAATTATTTTCCTGATTTTAAATTCTGTGAGTTTGTTATCCCAAATTGGGTAAGTGTTGCAATTATCTATTAAAATAAGCAGTTGTAGTGTTCATTTAGAATAGTTAATCAGTAGAACCAAGAATGTACAGTTAACTTGGTACCGTTAGCGGTCACCTTGCCGTAACCTTGCTTTGTCTCGTCGAACATTCTCGGTTAAACTGCGCTTCTTATTACTGATCATACATTACCTAATTGTAATCTTTAATATCTTCTTTCAATCTGTATCTTGCGTAGATATTCACGCTTTTCATATTCTGTAGATACCATTAAAAAGGTGATTCTTCTCTTCTCTCATTATTGCAAACCATGGTTCTTCGAAGATGATTTTGCCCGTTTTAATCTTGCAATTAAATCTTTCTTATAGATAAATATTACAATATAATTGTATTTAATAGGTTATTTAAAATAAGTGTTAATGCTTAATAACTATATTAAATAGGAAAATTTAATAGTACCTACTGTAACGATAAATTAAATTAAATAGAAATATAAATTAAATAGAAATATAAATCTTAATAGAAATATAAATTAAATAGAAATATAAATGCTGAATATAATAAGTAGCTTTGGTAATATTTATCTATAGGATATGACTAAATATTCGTAACGCCGTAAATAATTATAAGCTTACTGCTGATTTTACGCTACGCTGTTTTCATTGTAATGAAGTGAGAATCTCATGTTATAACACGGTGAATAGAGACTAAAGTACTATGTGTGACCTTACAAACGGTCGGGTAGTTTTGAATTTTTGATATGTTGTCTAGGATGGTTAGTCAGTGGTTAAAATGCAAAATGCACAATTCCCCCCCCTCCGCGCCCGCCACCATATTGAAAAAACCGGCACTTTCTTCATATTTTTGCTCATATCTTCCTTTAGGAGCATTTTAGCTAGAAGAAAGCTACAACAATGTCATAAAGAGTTAAATTTACTACATTCTCCATTTTATATTTTTTTTCTAACACAGATAATTACGGAGATATCCACATTAAAAAAAACGTAAAAAATCGCAATTTCCTACTGAAAAACAAACTTCTGGATTATATCTTCGTTTAGGAGCATTTAAGCTACAACAAAGCTTGGGCAATGTTGTAGAGAATTAAATTTACTATAATTTACATTTCAAATTTTGTTTCAAGGACGGTTAGTTACGGAGGTATGCACATTTAAAAAACAGGAAAAGTCGAATTTTCCGAAAATTTCTCAAAATTCTTGGTTTAGAACGCTGTCATTCAGTTACGGACTAGTCTAGGACAAATTAAAACATGTAGGAAATATAATTGCTTATAAAACTCATGTCCATTTTTACATACATTTTCGGAAAATGTGACTTTATTTTTTACATATCTCCGTAATTATCTGTCCTAGAAACAAAATTTGAAATGTAAATTATAGTAAATTTAATTCTCTACAAAATTGCCTAAGCACTGTTCTAGCAAAAATGCTCCTAAACGAAGATATAATCCAGAAGTTTGTTTTTGAGTTGGAAATTGCAATTTCTTAAGTTTTTTTAAATGTGCATATCTCCGTAACTATCTGTCCTAGAAACAAAATTTATAATGGAAAATGTAGTAAATTTAACTCTCTATAACATTGTCGAAGCTTTCTTCTAGCTAAAATGCTCCTAAAGGAAGATATGAGCAAAAATATGAAGAGAGTGCCGGTTTTTTCAATATGGCGGCGGGCGCGGAGTGGGGGGAATTGTGCATTTTGCATTTTAAACACTGACTAACCATCCTAGACAACATATCAAAAATCCAAAACTACCGGACCGTTTGTAAGGTCAAAATCCTTTATTCACTGAATTATTATTGCAAAATAAATAATACATTCCGCCTTTGGCATTGCTTATGCTTTTCGCTCGTACCCTTTTTATATAAATTTGTGCTTAACAATTGATTCTCGCCTCACCGCTTTGCCTTTCATGTACCTGGACTGCCCATCATACACTTTAGACTGCTTCATTGTAAATACCCACTCCTTAGTGCGCACGTGTATGATGTTCGACAGTCGAGGGCAGAATAATTGCACCGCCCTAATTGTTACGATTGGATGCGTTCCAGGAACACCCTACGGGATCGATTACCTATCCAGCTGCGTGGCCGCAGCAGGCCGCCCTTCACCTGGCCCATCACCTATGATGGAGAGCCACACATCCCGCCTAACGACCGGGCGATAGAACCGGTCGCGTCGAAGATCTGACGCTCGAACTGCTTTTCGCCCTCTGGACGCGCCGTCGCCGTTTCGTCCACATTCGCGCTCCAGGGACGTGGGGTATTCCGGAAGCTGCTCGGCGACATTCTTGTACACTGACCTTTTAGCTAGGCCGAACTCATTTGCCTGAGATCGTTTGGACTATTTATCTACGTTAAATACTAAACTAAAACTTAAACTAAATTCTATAGAATCTTAAAATTAAACTTAAATTAACTTAACTAATACTATTTAATAAGAATCTTAAAAACTAAACTTAAATAAACTTAACTAAATACTAAATAATATAATTAATTGGACTCAACTTATCTTAATCATTAGATCTAAATCCTGCCTTGCTTTTAGTTTTAATAAAGTTGAAAATAGTGAGTAGAATAATATTTAGGTAAGAAAATATTTAGTTGAATAAAGTTGTAATTGTTATTTTTTTAAATCTTGTTTTTTTTATTGTTCCGTATTAGGTCCTTAAGCTAAAGAGCCTTTTATTTACGTGACAGTTTGGCGCCCATACGTGTTTTTTTTAATAGCTCTAGGGTCTCTAATGTGTACAGGAGTGTCGGTGAGTTGTCTTCATTTTTTTTAAGCTTTCTTGGTGTTGGTGTGTGCACGTCCCAGACTAAGCTAATCATTAAATCTGTAGTGCTAAACCTAGTTTAAGTTGTGTATCACTTTGGAAAATTACATTATTGTGTCTTTGATTTTGTTACCATCCTTGCAACACTTACCTGGTTTAATTAGAACTTATTAAATTACGTACTATTCAATATGTCTCGCCCGATTAAGTTTTTGCAACTTACAAAATCTGAGTTGACTTACGAAGTTAAAATACGCGCGGAGGAGCCTAAGGATAGAGTTGAGGATTTAAGACAACAGATATCCAAGCTCGCAATCTCGTTCCCATCTGAAGATATTTTAGATTCATGTTACGAGTTCAATGAGGATATTGCAGGTATTAAGCACACCTTGGCTAAAGTTGCTATTAATATAGCTTGTCTTCAACAAGATCCTCATCAAAGAAACCTGCAGGAACGTACAAATACTTATTTGAACCATATCTTTCATAGATTGTCTAGGATCGCAACACCCAAAGAATCCTCGGATTTGGGTTTGTTACATGAAACTCGGGAGTTTTATGAGGAACAATGGTCTAAGTTCCAGCAAATCCTTGTCACCCTCGGCGTATCTGATATACAGCTTGCGCGTGCTACAGCTCCGCAGGCAGAGTTGCTTTCAAACCCTACTGCTGCTGGTGAAAGGGATGTTGCTGCAACTATTGCTGATTTAAAGTCTCAAAATGCTGCACTTCAGAATATTAAAGTAACTTGTGAACGCGGCCGCCTCACGTCTGAAGTAGCAAAAATTAAATTTGACGGAAAATCTTGCGTTCGGTCGTTCATATCGCGGATAGAAGAATTTCGCTTGGCCAGGGATGTCTCCGATTCGAGTATGCTCTCATACGCTACTGAAATTCTAACCGGAGATGCCTTACATTGGTATCGTAGCGTTAGGGACGGTATAACTTCTTGGGGAGACTTCCTTGCTTTGTTAAAAGAAGATTTTGATATCGTAGACTATGACTATCGGATGTTAAACGAAATTAGGAACCGTAGTCAAGGGCCGTCTGAAACTATCACTATCTACTTAGCCATCATGCATGGTATGTTCACTAGGCTTTCAAGGAAGTTGAGCGAGCAGGAGCAATTAGAAATAATATTACACAACATTAGGCCATGCTACTCTAATGTTCTTACAACTTGCCCTGATCTTAATACTATTGCTGACCTCAGAAAACTCTGTAAGAACTACGAGCAAATTAAGGCACGTTCTGGGGACTTCAAAGAGCCTCCTTCGGCTACGGGTAATACTCTGGCTCCTGACTACGCGTATACTAGGAAGGATACTTTTAAGAATAGCTTCAAGCCTACTTACACCCAAGCACACGCTGGCCCTAGCCAAAGCAACCCATCTTACCCCAAGTCTAGCCCCAATCGACCATCGTATGTTGCGGCAGTGCGAAAAGAAGACTTTTGCTACCGCTGCCGAGTAAATACCCACTCTATGAGACAGTGTCCTGCAGATCGCACGATATTTTGTTTCCGATGCGGTCTTAAAGACTATCGGCTACCTGACTGCCCCAAATGTAACCCTCGCAATGCAACAACCGATGATCCGGTTGAAACAGCACAGCCAAAAAACTGAATTGTGAAAGTTGTCGCGAGCCTAAGTTCGATGTAACTGACTGGAACAGTTGGCTGACAACAATAAAGCATTTCTTTAACACTTACAAAGTCGCGACAATTTTCAATACAAAGCCTTCAAGTGATCCTCGTCCATATATCAACGTCGCTATAGATAACATTCCAGATTTTAACATTTACGGTCTCCTTGATTCTGGCTCTGTTGTTACAATCCTTGGCAACAATTCTCATTTACATTTTCTTAAACTTGGCTACAATTTATTTACAAATGAGAATCTTTCTGTTGTAGCAGCAGGTGGTCAGAAAATACAATCTCTTGGTTACATATTACTACCCTTGATATTCGAAAATGTTAAAAAAGTAATAAAAGCGTACGTTATACCTGGAATTGAATCTAATCTCATCCTCGGAATCGACTTTTGGAAAGATTTTAAAATTTGTCCTAAATTCCTAGACAACATTAACTATATATCCTTGTCAGAGCCTTGTTTATCTCATATCAATATTGATACATCTAATGTACACATACGCTCTTATAGCAACCTTGATGACTCAGAGAGACTCATCGCAGATAATTTAATTGACCAATTTAAAGAGATCTCGTTCGAAAGTAAAGGCTTAGGCCGGACCTCGCTAATTACACACCGTATTGACACCGGAAACGCCGAGCCCATTAAACAACGGTATTATCGCCTGTCGCCTGAGAAAAAACGCATCATCACGGAGCAAGTTGACGAGATGCTATCTTTAGGCGTGATCTCTCCATGCGAAAGCCCATGGTCTTCACCGGTGTTGGTAGTAAAAAAAAAAGACGGAAAACCGCGTTTCTGTCTTGACAGCAGAAAACTTAATTCCGTTACCAAAAAGGATGCCTACAGCCTTCCATATGTATCTGAAATACTGGATAATCTTAAAAATGCTAAGTACCTTACTAGTCTGGACCTCTCAAAAGCATTTTGGCAGATTCCTATTCACGAGGAAGATAAGGAGAAAACTGCATTTTATGTACCAGGTCGCGGAACCATGATGTTCAATGTAACAGCCTTTGGCCTGACAAATGCTCCTGCGACACAACAACGCCTCGTAGACTCGTTGTTTATGCCTGACCTGCTCAAAGCCTTTTGTTATCTCGATGACGTCATCATTGTTAGTGATACCTTTGAAGAACACGTTGCTATTCTTCTGAGAGTGCTCGACAAGCTTAAAAAAGCAAACCTAACTATTAATTTTGATAAGTGTCGTTTCTTCAGGGAGTCGCTAACATATTTAGGCTACGTTGTGGACTGTCACGGACTTCGAACGGACCCCGATAAGGTGCAGGCCATCTTTAACTATCCTGTTCCAACCAGCCGTAAGGAAGTGAAGCGTTTCCTGGGCACAGCTTCCTGGTACAGGCGTTTTATTCCGAACTTCAGCACCATCGCGGGCCCGCTGAATAAGCTTACCTCGACTAAAATTAAATCTGCACCATTCGAGTGGACGGCTGAGGCTGACAGGGCTTTCGTAGATCTTAAATCTCGTCTCGTACAGGCACCGATCTTGGCCTGCCCAAACTATGAATTGCCATTTGATGTCCACACAGACGCTAGTAATTACGGAGTGGGTGCTATGCTTTCACAGACAGTAGACGGTGTGGAACATCCGGTGGCATTCATGAGTAAGTCTTTGACCGGTCCTGAACGGAATTACAGTGTGACGGAGAGGGAGGCCCTCGCAGTTTTAACAGCCCTAGAGCATTGGAGGTGCTACCTAGAAAACGGCCGTCCTTTTACAGTCTATACTGACCACTCAGCCTTGAAATGGTTTTTATCCTTGACTAACCCAACCGGCCGCTTGGCAAGGTGGGGTGTGAGATTGTCCGCATTCGATTTCTCTATTAAACATCGTAAAGGGAAGGACAATGTCATACCCGACAGTCTTTCTAGGTGTGTGCCGGTAACTGAGTTATCTCACAGTAGCCCTCCTACTACATCTGACCCGTGGTATCTCAATATATTTAACGGTTGCCTGAATTCGCCAACCAGCTTTCCTAACTATTTAGTTAAAAACAATAAATTATATAGACGCATGGCTAACAAGAATGTTTTAACCACGGAATTTGCTTGGAAAGAAGTAGTGTGTGCTGAAAACCGTTCTCAAATACTGTCCAAATGTCATAGTGAACCTACTGCGGGACATTTTGGTGTGTTCAAAACCTACAAGCGACTGTCTCTTAGTTTCTATTGGCCCAAAATGTACAGCGATGTTGTAAAATACGTTTCTACCTGTGAAATATGTTTATCTTATAAACATGTTACACACGGCACTTTAGGTAAGATGGGAAGGCCAAAAGATTGCTGTAGACCTTGGCAGGTCATCTCCATGGATCTCGTGGGTCCCTTGCCCAACACACGGAAACAGCATAGCTACATATTTGTAGTCACCTGTTGCTTTTCTAAATACTGTCTGATATTTCCTTTGAGACGTGCTACTGCTGACGCCGTGTGTAAAATTATCGAGGACAACGTATTTTTAGTGCATGGTATTCCGCAAACAGTCATCCTAGATAACGGGAGCCAGTTCAATTGCCACGAGACTACAGACTTATTTAAAAAATATAGAGTTCCTAATGTCCACTTTACGCCTAAGTATACACCGCAGATAAATAACGTTGAACGCTATAATAAAACGATCGTAACAGCTATAGCAACTTTCGTAGACGACGATCACAGGACTTGGGACCTAAATTTATCTAAAATCCAATTTGCTATCAATAACTCTGTGAACGAAGTGACCGGGTATACACCATCGTTCCTAGTCCATGGTCGCGAGCTAGTTACGTGCGGGTCTCATTATACTGAGAATGATACCCCAAACGAACTAGTTTTCATACCTCGAGACAGTTACGCGGAAAACCTAGGTTGTTTGTCAGGCGTCTTTGACAACGTCCAAGCGGCTCTCTGGCAAAGTCATAAGAAAAACTCTGAGCGATATAACACCAGAAGGAAGGAGGTTGACTTTAACGTCGGAGACATTGTCTGGAAACGCTGTTATTTCCAAAGTGACAAGGGTGCCTATTTTAGTAAGAAACTAGCACCCAAATTCCAGAAATGTCGAATTAAAGGTAAGCGCTCACCTCTGGTTTATGTCGTTGAAGACATGGCCGGCCGTGACTTGGGAGCTTGGCATGTCAAAGATTTCAAAATTTGTAATGCAGCTAATACCTCATAACGTAAAGTCATGATGTTATAGAGTTACCATCCCCGTGTAGGGACGGGTGTAAGAATACGCTTCCCTACCGCCGCCAGATAGCGTGACGTAAAAGTCGTCTAACTGAGCAGCTGTTTCCTAAAGTTATATTGTATGGATCAGCTGTAGTTTAAGGATTTGTATTGTCTCTTGCAACTTGCAAGTTCTTATTTCTGGCCTTAAAGCCTTCACCTGAGCTTTCCCATATTCCTTGTAAGAAAGCTCAATCTGAAGCGGGTGGTGACTTCACATATTATATCTTAAATTCTTATACAGTCTAAGAAAGTCTCAAAGCTGCTACTCGAGCATCGCATTAGGGTATATTGCGATTCTCTCTTTAATAGGAGTTTCCTTACATCAATAACAAAGTAAGAAAACAATTTGATTGATATGATTGCGTGAAAGGTGAAATATGAAAGTGTTGAGTAGTCGTGTATTGCGAGTTTTTTTTTTATATGGCTTCTTCCTAGCCTAATAACTGTGCCTTGAACTTGTGTTTCATAGTGGTACCCTGAGTTTTATAAATAAAAACTGAGTAGGTTTCACAAATGATACTCTGATCTATGTGGAACGCCTAGACCGGAGGCACTCCTTCCCTTGAAGGAGTGTCTCAAACTGAAGCGGGTCATGAGTTGACATTTTCTAATTAGTGTTTATGCTAATTTTGTAGCACAACTTTCTGAGTTAAAGGGCGGATTTTTATTCACCTAGGAAAAATCCTTCTTCTAGGAGACGGGGTACTGTAACGTATTAAAACGTTAATAACTTGAGTATATCTTTAATTTAAAGCTAATTGATGCCTTACCTTAACTATACAACCTATAACTAACTTATTATAAACTTAACCTAATTAAATAAAGAAACATATTTTAATTACATCTTACTCGTATCGTAAATCAACTCAAATTTTAATAACAAATACTTGTTAACAAAATAAATCGCAATATGAATAAGTTAACCCGCGCGCGCGCTGACTCACAGCTCAGCGAGATACGAAGCGCAGCCGAAGTTATACGAACGCGCCCCGCTAGATCGCGGCGCCCGAGTATCTGGTGGTACACTACACTCGCCGCGTCATACACTCTGCCGCCGGCTCTTGCCTGTGAGCCCGCGTCACCTTGCCTCAAAATCAGTTCTCGTACGCTCGCTACGGAGCGAATATAAACTTAATTATTTTCCTGATTTTAAATTCTGTGAGTTTGTTATCCCAAATTGGGTAAGTGTTGCAATTATCTATTAAAATAAGCAGTTGTAGTGTTCATTTAGAATAGTTAATCAGTAGAACCAAGAATGTACAGTTAACTTGGTACCGTTAGCGGTCACCTTGCCGTAACCTTGCTTTGTCTCGTCGAACATTCTCGGTTAAACTGCGCTTCTTATTACTGATCATACATTACCTAATTGTAATCTTTAATATCTTCTTTCAATCTGTATCTTGCGTAGATATTCACGCTTTTCATATTCTGTAGATACCATTAAAAAGGTGATTCTTCTCTTCTCTCATTATTGCAAACCATGGTTCTTCGAAGATGATTTTGCCCGTTTTAATCTTGCAATTAAATCTTTCTTATAGATAAATATTACAATATAATTGTATTTAATAGGTTATTTAAAATAAGTGTTAATGCTTAATAACTATATTAAATAGGAAAATTTAATAGTACCTACTGTAACGATAAATTAAATTAAATAGAAATATAAATTAAATAGAAATATAAATCTTAATAGAAATATAAATTAAATAGAAATATAAATGCTGAATATAATAAGTAGCTTTGGTAATATTTATCTATAGGATATGACTAAATATTCGTAACGCCGTAAATAATTATAAGCTTACTGCTGATTTTACGCTACGCTGTTTTCATTGTAATGAAGTGAGAATCTCATGTTATTGCAAAATAAATAATACATTCCGCCTTTGGCATTGCTTATGCTTTTCGCTCGTACCCTTTTTATATAAATTTGTGCTTAACAATTGATTCTCGCCTCACCGCTTTGCCTTTCATGTACCTGGACTGCCCATCATACACTTTAGACTGCTTCATTGTAAATACCCACTCCTTAGTGCGCACGTGTATGATGTTCGACAGTCGAGGGCAGAATAATTGCACCGCCCTAATTGTTACGATTGGATGCGTTCCAGGAACACCCTACGGGATCGATTACCTATCCAGCTGCGTGGCCGCAGCAGGCCGCCCTTCACCTGGCCCATCACCTATGATGGAGAGCCACACATCCCGCCTAACGACCGGGCGATAGAACCGGTCGCGTCGAAGATCTGACGCTCGAACTGCTTTTCGCCCTCTGGACGCGCCGTCGCCGTTTCGTCCACATTCGCGCTCCAGGGACGTGGGGTATTCCGGAAGCTGCTCGGCGACATTCTTGTACACTGACCTTTTAGCTAGGCCGAACTCATTTGCCTGAGATCGTTTGGACTATTTATCTACGTTAAATACTAAACTAAAACTTAAACTAAATTCTATAGAATCTTAAAATTAAACTTAAATTAACTTAACTAATACTATTTAATAAGAATCTTAAAAACTAAACTTAAATAAACTTAACTAAATACTAAATAATATAATTAATTGGACTCAACTTATCTTAATCATTAGATCTAAATCCTGCCTTGCTTTTAGTTTTAATAAAGTTGAAAATAGTGAGTAGAATAATATTTAGGTAAGAAAATATTTAGTTGAATAAAGTTGTAATTGTTATTTTTTTAAATCTTGTTTTTTTTATTGTTCCGTATTAGGTCCTTAAGCTAAAGAGCCTTTTATTTACGTGACTACACCACACCATACAATTTGTCACGTAAATAAGTCACCCTAGCCTGGTACCTATCACGAGAACAAATAAAACAAGGTATAAATTTAAATTACTATATTTTAAAACTAATCAGAGGGGGTTCGGATCCCTAGGTCGGGCTAAACGAAGAGGTCGGTCTGTGTGAGAGTTGGCGAGTCCCTCCTAATACCCGTACGCCCCTTGGCGGTGTGCAGCTCGACGTCGGTGGCCGGAGGTGGAAAGGGGGCCGCTGGTGGCTTCTGGCTGCGCTGGCCGACAAAAGGCGATGGCGGCAAAAAGGTGAAGGCGGCAAAAAGGGACGCTTCTGGGTCCTCCCGCAAGCGTCAATATTGATGCGGGTATTTCTCTCACCCGGTAGGGTGTTCCTGGAAAATGCCAACATGGCCAGCTTTAGCATAAGCACTATAGTCCGGCCCTGGACTGCAGATGGTCACTAGCACGCGCAAGGGGGTGGGCAGAGAAGCAATCATGAGATGAAGTGATGCAGTCCAGGTGTGAAAGATGAGAAGCGATGCGTTGAGAATCTAATGATAGTATCATTATAGTAAGTAGCGTATTTTATAAGTGAAAATAAAATGCACAGGCAAAGCCGAAGGCAAGCAGTTGTATAGACTCGCGGAAGCATCAGATTCTCAAAGCAAGCACAGTTTTAATGAAATCGTGATTTAATATTAAAATTATTGATTGACAAGGATAATTTTGTACAGTAAAGGCCTTTTCTCATAATTTACAACGTTATAAATTTTATATATTTAATTTTACATAAATATAAATCTCACCAAAGTATAATTTACACAATTTTGTATGTATTTTCTAGTGTAGGTTACAATTTAGAATTTAAATATAAGCAAAGGCTCTTACATAAAAGCACAGGTACAGGCAAAATCAACTGACGTAGAACCAATAGTTTTAATAATCATCTTTTTAGAAATGAAATCTGTTTTAGTTTGTTTCTATAATAAAAAAACGATACAGTGAGGTTAAATATAGTTATTAAGCGGATAATAGGAAACCAAAATTATTGCATCATCATTCGAAACCACATGGGTGTTCTAGAATGTTCCAACAGACAAAGGAATGTCATAATAAGATGGCCGGCTAACGGTATTTACACAGCTTCTACTAAATGTGATCGAACCTAGGCTTAAATACACTAATCTACGTACTAATTAAAGGATTGGTGCAACACTTACCCAATTCGGGAACAAACAAGACACTGAGATTAAATTAAGTCAAGGGTTTTTTTTATTAAAGTGAAGCACGTCCGCTCGGCAAGGAACGCGTAACAGTATAATTTAACCCATAGTGACGCGGGTTGTCCGCTTGAAGGCGGCCGGCGGACTGACGCGGCGTGTCTCGGAGACAGCTGGCACGGTGTCCATAGTTACAGATCTTTAATGAGATAAAAAAAATGTCTGATTGATTAGTTTGTGGTAGTGTTTCTGCCAGTTAATTGTCTCTTGTCTGTTATTAATAAATTAATTGAGTGATTCAATCAAGCGACTGTGAAATATATTAGTATCTTACCTATAGACAACAATTGAAATTATTGTTAAAAACTAACTTTACCAGCGGATTTTTTTTATAGAAATTAGACCATATCTTAAACAAAGAAGGGTACATGAATCTTTGGTGAAATTGAATATTTTGTTTTCTACTGTTCCTGTTTCTTTTGAGATGGTTCCCGTGTGTTAATTTCATTTTAATTTCATGTTTTTTTAACTTAATTATTAAGCGCACTTATTAAACTTAAAAAGAGAACATATCGAAAAGAAAAATAAGGAAGACATGAAAACACATTACAAAATGATAGATCTGCAATATTTAGTAGACTGTACAAGGAAAAATTACCGATAAAAATTTCGCAAAATGGAAATAAATACCCAATTTTAAACCCTCCCCAATTATAACAAGAATGTAGAATATTTTACCATTGATCTTTCTCTTTATAGTATGCATCCGGGAAAATGAGAAGTTAACACGTCAACTAAAATGGAAACGTATAATTACGATGCAGTGTATTTTGATGAAGTCCATAATCACCTTACTTTACTTAATTAAACAGCCTTTTATTTTAATGAACCATAAGTAAATTACAGATTAATTATGTCATTTATATCAAATGTATAATAAGAACTGGTTTGTATTATATGGGCATCTAAACATTTTGCTAGTGTAACGTTATTCTTTTCCACTATGTTTTTGTACTTATGCGTGAGGATTGAGGCCCACATAAAATAGAATATCCTCGTATCTTGTCAATCTGTTATATTATCTCTAAATATTTTTCTGTACATGATTAATTGACTGTGAAGCCGACCTAAACTAAGGATTTTGGATTAAATTACAATTCGCAGATATTAATTTATCTTCCTTTAGCTTCACCAAAGTATTTGTATAGGTAATCCTTGTTGATCGGAGTACATCGTCCATTCTCTATTTCCAGCGATCGCTTTACAAAACATGAACGCTTTCGATTACGATCACGCATTCGGAATATTAATTGAGGGTATTTGTCATAATTACTGTCAGAGCCGGCGGACGGCGCGTTTTGGACGTGCGCCACATTAATTGGACTAAGATTGAGATAAGTTGGTGCTTTGTAGAGTTTTATATTATAAGATAACATATTAGTTCGCGACTAAATAAAGTCGCGCGACAAGACGACCCGTCACCGTCACTCTCTGACAGTGCTGTATAGAAAGAGATAGGTAGTATATAAAGAGTCGCGTGTCACAGTTGTGCTAGAGGTGCAGGGTACGCTTTATGTATGTAGAGTCGGCTCAGATCACGTTTAAGCCTGCAAAATGCGCATCCACTAGGGATGTGCCATCCAATCCATCAGACTGGTGTTTTGGGCATGACTTGAATTGGAACAGATATGGCTAGGTCTTGTTAACAGTAACCAAAATCAAACTCAACCAAAATGAGACTCGTGAGAACGCTGGTATTCTCAATATTCCTGTACGGCTCCGAATCCTGGTCCATTCGCGCTGTAGACCGAAAGAAAATAGACGCTTTTGAGATGTGGTCAAATCATCAAAGAATCATTCTCCGCCAACACCACATCTCAAAAGCATTATGTTACGCATACCGTGGACAGCCAGACGCACCAACAAGTCCATTCTCGGCCAACTGAAGGTTAAAACCAGACTCTCCACCATATGTTACCAGCGAGTCCTAAGCTACTTTGGTCATATCGCCCGCAGACAGCCAGATAATTTCGACAAACTGGTGGTAGTAGGAAAAGTAGACGGCAAAAGACCACGTGGGCGATCACCTACCTGCTGGTCCGACCAGATAAAAGCTATAACTGGACTTTACTATTACCACTGCCCTGAGAAAAGCCGAGGATAGAGTAGGATGGAAGCAACTCGTCAACGATGCCGTCAAAGCGTTTCAGAACGGACACGACCTTCAGCAATTAAGCCCACGAACAAGAAGAAGTTAACAGTAAATCAGGCTTAGTTTGGGGGTACAAACCCACCAACGTGAATGCTAGGAGTAATTAGTGGGGACGAGTGGAAAAGGATTACGTATAGGTTCAACCACCTCAACTTGACTTGGGGCGTGGGAGAAAAGAGGAAGAGTAGGTAGGTAAGATAAGATAAGATAAGATATTTATTGAATAATAACTTATTTTACAGTAATAATAACTATAGCTTAAGACATTCTACTTGGCAAAAAAATGACATGCGCCTGAACTAGGATTCCCTGTGTTTCAGGCATAAAGAGGACTAACTTATTAACAATTTCTTAAATAAATAATCATAAAAACATGAAACAACAATTTAGTTCTTATTAAATAGTTTGATAAATTATAGATCGGATACAAAAAATAGAATGAAATATTAAATTATTATATTAATGAAATAATGAACTTTATTCTGCAAGTAGGCCACAAGGGCACTTTTAATACCTTTATACTACACTTACAATATCCTTTCGCCGTTTAAGGACCGTGCTTAGTATAAATAGTTGCCGAACGGTTAGTACCTACTTCACAAGACTTATAAAGAAGATTAGTAGGGTGGAGGAAAGGACGGGAAGTGGATACCTTTAGAATTGCTCTTTGAGCTCTTTCTAAGTTTATTAATGTAGTTTTGGCCAGCCCGCCCTATGAGGAAATGCAGTACGTTAATATTGATTGACATAGGGCAAAAGACTTTTTTGATTAAATGTGAGTCCGCAAATGAACGCAGGTTTTTGAACACAAATATCAACTTAAGGTTGTAGGTAGCTACTCGTAGGTAGGTACCGCCACTACGTGCACTTCAGCTCGTTTGTGGAGCGCGTACCGCGGCCGCTGCAGGGCACCATCGCAAGTGCAGACTTCTGGTCGAAGGGTGTTTTATTTCGGCGGTTCCGGGGCAGATCAGACGACGCAACAGAGCCACGCTGTTACGTCGCCTAAATCAACTAGATTTAAGCTTTTTTTAAATTTTGTTTGTAGTTCACAGTGCCTTGGTTTATACTATAATGCTGTTTAGCTAATTTGAATAACTAATGCGTGTAGAAAACTAGAAACTAAGGTCCACTGAACTGTGCGTGGATGGGCGTAGCGAGGGTACAATAAATGTATACCTATGACGATGTAGTAGCGAGTTGGTGATTTTAATATATTATAGAAGTTTACGTGAGTTGTTTTAGTCCTGGGCACCTCAGGAACCAGGAGCAACATTGTCCAGGACATAAAAATGGTACACTCTTTTTAGGTACGCGGCATGCGGGACGAGGTGGTAGAACAAGTCATAGAGTAGTTGCCATAAGAGGTAATTGGACAAAATATCCTACTGGGTCGAAGCAAATACTTAAGGACTAAAGGTACGTGGGGTGCTTTTTCGTACACTTTCCTAAGATCATTGCTCTCATAGCACGAGTTCTATATATTATCCAGATCCTCACACTTACTCTGTGCCCTTCTAATATCCTTTCGTAGACCTGACCAAAGCAATATCAATTCTCGTAAACAGATAATTATATTCGCAACGCACTCGGCTCGTGGCTACTGCTACCGGATCAAAATAGTTTCAATTGCGTGTTGATATAAATATTAGATTACATTTGTAATTCATAAGGCGAGGCGGAACAGCCTAACCTACTCGCATGCATATTTCGCCGCCATTGTCCAGCGGGTAATAACACTAAACAATGTGTTTTATGATCTGAACCATTTCCTGCGTAATTTTTGATACGTTTCTTGACTTATTTTTTTCTTTGTCCGAACTTAGAATTCGCATCGTTTATGTCGATGTCTCAACAGTTAGCCTCTCATTTCGTCTACCGAATATTTAGTGCGACTACTCTATTCCTCATCTCACGTAAAAAGAGCGGTACCAAAGTCATTGCGGAATAGTCAATTAAGTATACTACGTTATTGCGCCATTGCGCAGTACACTGTTTTGGTGAGTTGAGGTTAGGCTAAATTAGGCATAAGTTTGTGCCTATCACAAACTTATACTGCATAGGAATAAACATATAGACTGGGCTAAGATACCAGCTAACTTTATATCATGAACAATACACGGTTTCAATATGATAAACAAGATTTGTGTGTTGTTGTTATAGGTTATAGGTACATATAATCAAGTAATATTTACAATTCTTCAAATAGACAATGCACGTTCTTAAAATAAGAAAATCCCTCATTAAGTTTTAGTTACTAAGCCGTTCTAATTACCATAACACTATTGTTTACTCATAGAAAACCCTTAATTATAAGGATAATGATAATACCGGTACAATTCACATCCGACACAATGAATTTTGCAGAACTGACCGGTTGAACCGCTTTCCAGTACCAGGAAATGGTTTCCTCGGCAATTAGTGCTGCTCGTTTAGTTGTCTTGCGGACACGCACTGAAATTATTGGAGACAGAGGACTTAATGCTGATTTATTTAATGTGAAACTTGGAATTCGCTGGATTCCAAGCATCTGCGATTCATTGCGATATTTTGAAAGCGAGGCGAGAGCCGCGAGCGTGCCAATCGCCAGTGTTCCGAATTGTATACCGTAAAACTACCCAACTAAATATAGTCCAATCATCCAGGTATGGTATATTTTTATAAAAATCTATATTATATCAGTGATTTTATAAGTTTTTATTTATTTAAGTTTGTTTAATTATGTTGTTCACTTTAGAGTTAACGAGTAATTTGCGGATAGGTACAATTGGACCATAGTTGTGTGGACTGGACTATATTTGGATAGTTTAACGGTACTGCCTTTTGGGATAATCATTTTAGGTCGAATGTTTTATTTCGCCGAGTTTTCACTTGGCAAATTTTTTATTCTGTAGTCATACATTTTTCATATTTCTTGCAAAAAATCTCCTATTGATTTGTTTCATAACAATCCCTAATGGTTGACGGTTTCAGGAAAAATACTTTCTACGAAAATTACGCTTCTGCAAAATAAAATAAATATTCCGCGAAAAATAAATCTGGAATGATGAGTGAATCGTTCCGAGTTCCGAATACTGTACCATTAATAATCTTCGCATATTGACCGTTTGACCCTAATTAGTATTTACTAAAAAATCTTTACACCTTATGAAAGCGAAAGTTTGTTTTAATTGGTTCGTCCCTCTTTCACAGACCAGGGTAACAACTATTGATATTGACAGAGAAATATACATAACATAGACCTGGGAATGGATTAAATTAAGTACAGTGCGAGAGCTGACAGAATGTGAATCGAGATTAACACCTGTCTCGCTCGCCCTTATGTGATCCAGATAAGAACCTCTCAGTTTTCAAACAAATACAAATCCCAATCTGAGAACTCACAGACTGTACGAATGCGCTGGAAAACCTATTAAGTATATGTAGAGTTATAGATTGTGTTGACGCGCAGTTTAACTTGGATGAAAACTGCAGGATATTTATTTCCTTGTAGTTCTTTTTTTATCAATATTTCCTAAGAAACAGTGCATTAGGTAACCTATATCCTTCTGTCGACATGATTCGGTCGGCTCAAAGAATGCGGTGTGCCCTTGTGCCGACTACACTCACGACTTCAACTTTACGACTCAAATATTTGTCTGTCGGTATTGTTTGCTGGTATGGCTGTTATTTCCTCTGGGCGACGGCGATTGTCCAATAGCCACTGTCTACAACAGGTTGGATTTATGTGACTGTTGATGGCCGTTTTGAGACAAGTGTTTTGTGTGGTTCTCTGCTTTTTCGTCGAATTATTTCTAGACAAATGTTTCATTTCGCCGAATCGTTATTTCGTAGAATTTTTTGTCTGAAACTGTAAACTATGAGATCGTTGTAAAACGAAGGTAACCTAACCTAACATGATAAACAATACGATGATTTTCAAGAATTATGAAAAATTTATGACTTCAAAGGGGGAAAAATCGGCAAAGTGAAATTAGTGAAAATTCGATGAAAGTAAGCATTCAATTAAAAATTGTTCGGCGAAAAAGCTTTTGTTTTTATATTGTTGTACAACTGTTCAATAGTAATCTATTTCCAAACAAATTTCACTCGTCAAATATAAATTCAATTTGGATTCCTACTTGGTAGTGACGGTGTCTCATCAATATGTGACTTTCTTCTTCTTCAATTGGTCTCTCATTGCTGAAGATCGTGCTCACTGAAGCGTCTAAGATGGCGTCGGCTTGATAAAATTTTGGTGGCTTATTTCACTTTATTATAACAACACGGGACTTATTCGAGTTCCAAAGTGTGTTTACTATTTAATAACCACGATGTTTTGGACCTGATGTTAGGTTACGTCTATTGGAAGGGACTCGAAGAGCGGAAAGGGAAGGACTAGAAGGAACTATGTATTGTGCATACACAATACATCCCTTCTAGTTCTTATCACTTTTTCAGGATATCATGTTGTCATTGATATTTGCAGGGATCGTTACCGGTATTCATTCAAATTCAAATATTTTTCTAATTTCAGGTTTTATTTCAATCGTTACTAAATTGAATTTAGGTATTGATATAGAGCTTTGAAATTAGCTCACTAAAATATAGAAATATCTAATAATAAGCGAAATACCGAAATCGAATACCGGTATTTCGTATGTAGCCGAATACCGGTATTCGATCCCTGGATATTTGTCACTTTGTCAGGCTATTATGTTGGCGGTCTACCACGTGTTCTCTTGCGTTCCGTGTTGGTGTTGCCAACTATGACCAGCTTTTCAAAGTTGCTATCGCCTCTACACATGACAGAGTGAATTTAGCACGTTTTGCAAAAATGTGCTGTGCAGATGGTAGACTAAACTTTCTATATATTTTCTCCCAATTCTTACTGAACCTTTGTTTTCTATATTTTCGATTTATTTTTGTTTATGAACTCAAGCTTAGAAGCGCAAGACCGTAGATGTCCCTTCTTTATTGAACGAGCGTGTGAAGCATCTGCTTTTCAGCTTGGGCAGAAAATCTTTTCATTTCCAGGTGCCTATTCTCCCTCTAGCCAATCGTTTAGGATCAAACCTGCAGAATCTACTATCCTCGAAGTTTATAGTTAAAACTCTTATTAGTCATAAAACAATCTAGTTTTAACTTCAACAATCGGTGTGTTTTACCTAACGCTGCGCCGACATTCCGACTGACGTACAAATCCTTTCACTCCACGACATTTTGTATCTGCCGAACTAATTCTCGGAACGTACCCAAGGTATGTACTTAGTTATTGTCTGTGTAGGATTACAGGAAATGTCAGAGTTTATTCTATGTTCAATTAATAAGGTAATGGGAAATGGATGCAATTTAAAAAATCTTGGGTTTTTGTTTATAGGTAAGAATAACCCTCTATTCCTAGAAAAATAATACAGCGCTTTGACACTTTACTGAAAATACAGTTCACTTTCACGGCGCAATATTTTTAACTATCAATCGATAATCAAAAACCGGCCAAGAGCATGTCGGGCCACGCCAAATGTAGGGTTCCGTAGTTGCTCATCCTTGACGGGCTTTAAACAGCGGTTTTAAGCCCAAGGTTTAAATTACGAGAAAGATTTCAAGCTCTATAAAAAGGTCTTAACGCCAAAGTAACTGTAATTACTTATTACCTTCTGGAAGTTATCGATTATACGCGCCAGATTGAGCGAAATGATTTAATACAGTATGGCACTTAACTAATATGTATAACGTTCGAAGTATAAGGATACCACGCGGCACTTACGTCATTTTAAAGAAAATTATGAATTTTTGCGATAACTCAAGAACGGCTCGACCAATTTTATTCAATATAGTTTTCATTGCTCAAGTGCTTATAAGGCGTCATTTTTATGAATTTTTCCATAATTTTTTGACCCGTGGTTGAAAGGACTCTATTTTTTGGATTTCTAGAGCGAATATTTACAAAACTGCTGACTTTATCCAAAAATTCTGTTTGAAGACCCTTACCTGGGTTTGCATTCCCTACTGGCAACCCATAGATTATGAGTGTATTACTGGTAGATAGCCAACTTCACGTACACTTTGGTCCAGATTAAAGCGCCACGGAGCGGCTACTTTAGTAACTAAGTTGGTTTAGTTGGTGTATACATATTTATACCTAGAAAACGCAGCGACTGCATATATAGGTAGGTATACTCGATTGCGTTAATATAATTTTCATGTTTCGTGATTACCTATATATTTATTACCCGCCAACCCGCATTGGACACATACATACTTATTTCTACCCCCAGCCCACTTACTTAAAAAGAGACACCAAATAGTGCCAATAGATTATTGTATCCAAGCAAAATTAATAACTTTCTTTAAAGCTTTAAACAGTGCATATACTTACCTGGTAAACTGGAACCAATTTTAAAAGCGATTACAAATGAAGGTGTCAACAAAGTAATATTTATTGTGTACTTTGGTCCCAAAGGGCAAATAACTCTTGTAAATGAATCACTTCACACTCACAGCTGTGTATACCTATTCCATTAAATGAATAAGTTTTAAGATTACATTTTATTTAATTTGTTATTCTGGAAATATTGATTTCGAAGAATTGGCAGTGATGTAGTTTTTTTTTAAAGTAACAAGCTGCATCATTTATTCAGAAAGAATGCGACTAGTCATACTAAATAGGATAGGGATGACGACTGGACTGATGTTAAATTCCACAGCATATTGTAGTTATATGAGTACTATATACTTTTTTTGAAAGATGTGACTTCTGTATGTTTTTTTTAATCCAAAAGAAATTTTGAAATCGTTTTCAGAATTCTCATAATTTAACAATTGTATGATAATCATGAACTTAAATGAACTTTTAACGGTTAAAATGGGAGATTACTTACTGTCTCCATACAAATATTGGTTTTTAGCGCTCCGTAGGAATGATGAAATTTTACGGGCATTTCTGACATTTAGAGCAGTCTAGTCTAAATCTAGTTAGTCCCATATAGACATTAGATCCCTATAAAAAATAGAATCGCTTAACATCGTCAAAAAATATTTTCGTCATGCCTGACGTCAGTTCAAAAAACAAAAGCTGTCTCTTCGGTGGCCAGTAACAGCGTATGTGCATAGAAGTTATGTTTTTAGGTAACACTAGCCCATAGAAAGAGAAACGTCGTTATAATTTTGATCGGAAAACTAGGCCTAAAGTGGGCCTAGGCCTAAACTTTGTACGTGTCCACCGAAAAGACGCGAACCTAAATCTGACAATGACCCGCCTATTCTTTGATTGATCCGTTGATGTTTACGGGGGCTTTAGGCGGTTATCACATTGACGTCGCATTTCGCTGCGAAGTGCGCACGCGCACGGCTATAGAAAATCAACCGCTCGGAGATGCTTCAGTGTGTTGTACCATGCGGTTTCTACATAAATCAAAATTTTACAGTCCAAATAAAATAAAAAAACGCAGTTCGCACTTTGCAGCGGGACATAGTGGCAGTGAGATATTTAACCACCTTAATCACATTTGTTAAAGATCTCGCCAATATTGTCTTCTTAACAATGTGGAGACACACATAAACACATATACCTAAGGATAAAACTGGTAAACGAGAGACGGCGCTGCGCAATGGTTTACCCATCAACACGCATAGAGTCTGGCGACAAACAATTGGTCACAAGGAAATATCTGTCAAAATTATTTGGCTAGCCAGACTCTACCTGGGTCGTCATCGCCAAGTCAATCAAACGCACACGCCGTACCATCTATGCTCGAATCCATTCAGAACATTTTCGAACCCCCTGCACTTCTAGCATAACTGTCATACGCGACTATTACTCGCGTGAAATAATTACCCGTCTCTTTCTATGCAGTAATGTGAGAGAGTGACGTGTAGCGCTATGACGCGCGACAAGGATCGCGAAGCACAGTTGTGCTAGAGGGCTGTATTAGTTATTTCTCAAGGAACCAGCTTTAAATCACAAACGTGTCAATAAATTTATTTATTTATTCGCAATGGAAACAGAATTGCCTACATTGCGGTCAAAGGTTACCGAAACCGTTCCACCTGTTGATACGATGGACCTCAAATATCTCATAACGCAAGTGTTTGTGCACAGCCGATAGTGGAACGGCTTGCTCAATATGCGACAACGTGCTATTGAATATTTTTTATCACTGGCACATAATATAATTATAGTTTCTCGAAGACATAGAAAATATTCATTCTTTTAATTTGCCTTACGACATTAAAAATTTACTAATGCTACTAATATTATAAATGCGAAAGTAAATTTACTCAATAACAACTATATTAAAATATTTTGATAAAAAAAAAATTGATTTGCTGAGAATCGTTAGATGAGGTACCTAGTGGGAGTTCCAAGATCGTTACTCTTGGTTGTTGCCAGTTTGTTTGTATCTATCCTTTGCAATAGATATTATAGGTCCTAGTAGCGGACTACTAAAGGATAACGACGATGATTACTAAAGGAAAACAATATCTTTACTATAAAAACCTAACTTAAGTACTTATATATACTCACATACAGCCGGTAGCGGTGCAGAGCTCCAAGCTAGTGGTGACGAGACTGCAGAAAGAAGAAACACCAGGTAACATGCGCCGTGTTCAGGTTTAGTTAGAATCTCTTAAGAAGTTGATAGAGGCACTTTAACATATACATAAGACCGTTTTCCAAAACGACAATCGACTGTGACGTTGGAATGAAGTATTATTCTAGTGAGACAGCAGCACAGTGGCAGTGCAGTTGCCTACTGACGTTCTACGTTCCAATCCCGGCAAGGGCAAATATTAAATTATGAATATTTCTTCCTGGGTCATGGATGTTGTATGTATTTAAGTATATATTTCTTTAAATGCCCCCTTAATCAGTTTAATAAAGTCATAACAAGTTGGCTTCTTGAAAAATTTTATTATTCCATCCAAGACTTTCTGAATGAACAATATAATAATAATGATAATAACATTTAAAACAATATATTCTCCAATTTTGACATATTGTAATCATATTAATAATGTTATGTTCTTCATAATATTGTAAACAGCGAACAAAAATTAATTATATTGCATGCCTATTTTAGGTCGAACATGAACTTCCTGTGTGTTATCAACATCCATTGTAGCTACACTGTTCTTGCAATAAATATCTTTATCTTTATATATTTAACTGCATACGTCGTTTAGTACCCATAAAACAAGCCTAATAGAGCTTAATTTTGAACTAGGCCGACCTCTGTACGGTTACTACGGTTTTGGTATATTTTACTAGTTGCGCCGGTGTTACGCATTCATCCTACTGGAACACTATTTTTTTCGGGATATAAAGTAGCCTATGTGTTAATTCAGGGTGTCAGCTACCTTCATACTAAAATTTATCAATATTGGCCCAGCCGTTTGATCGTGAGGTATTCAAATACATACACATAAACCCTCTCACAAACTTTCGCCTTTATAATATTGGTGTGATGATTTATTTCAATGATGTAGCTGCGCGTCCATCTGCGCACGCTCAGCACTAAGTCCGATTTCGTAATGTCTCGCGGAAAGGTCGCTGGCTGATGGCAGCCGTGAACTTTTATTCCACCGCATTATGTATGCACTTATAAGTCTTATAACGCTAGTGGCGCTTTAATTAGCTCTGTGGACATTATAACTTGAGCTGTGAGTATTCCGGTAGGTTTAGGCTAAGTTTCGACTAATTCGAAATAATGTATAAATTAACCGGACTATCAAATTATAGCTTAAGTTATTTTTTATATTAGCAATTATAATGATAATAGGTATTATACATTGTTGTGCACTACATGAAAAATAAATGGAGTACCTAACACATCACATAAATATCATATTGCTGACCGTACCACAGCCATGTAAAAGATATAATATATATAAACTTTTGCTATTCGAATTTAGATTTATTTGCATTAAATGACATTGACAAGTTGACATTTTAAAGGAAATCTGTATCAAAATTAGGGATACCTATTTGCTGTGCTCGCATCTGTCGATGTCGATTCACTATAACGATACAATTCGACTTAGCTCTGAAACCTATCAATGTATGTACTATTAACCTATCTAAGATAGATTTAATAAACGTACGAATACTAACTAATAAAACTGTTTTATATTTTTAAACCGTTCCACAAATGAACAATTACGATTACAAGCATGTCAATTCAAATCAAATTGTAATAATTATACCACACAACGGTTGACAATTACCTTCTATAAAAAATAGAACGATATAATAACTCACTATGAACTCATAGTCATTCTTGCCAGCTTATAACAGCTTTACCACAATGATACGTTATAATAAAAGTATAACTTTAGCTTCTTATAGGAGCCACTGTGTGCAGTTACAGTTGATGTAATGAATAATTGGGGCTTTATTCTTATGTCTGTCAGGAACGAATGATTTGATAAATGAGCCTTATTAATAGAAAGTGATACATTAATTCTACTCACTACTAAAATACAATACGAGTTCTCATGAATGCGTTAGACATCAGTTACACGCTCATTCTGGCGTCATCAGTTCAGATCATCATTCTACCAGTCTAGCACAACTATGATTCGCGACACTTGTCGCGCGATTTAGTGTCACCCGTCACTCTCTCACAGTACTGTACAGAAAGTGACAGGTATAGTATCTCACTCGAGAAAGAATCACGTGTCACAGTTGTACTAGAGATGCAGGACTGCCAGTTTACTGTCATTAATTCATTTTCACCAGTCCCCATCAATCCGTCACTTCGAGAGAGTTACACGATCATATTTTACTGACTAGACTGGTGGACTGAACTGACGCCGGACTAAACATGTAACCGCTGTCATGTGCTGATTATGATTACTCGTTTGAAGGATTTTCTGCTCTGGAGAGCTCTGCAGATTCGTATGAGTTCTCGTTACTCGCACATTCTTGTGAATATCCGAGCCTCATAATCATAACTCTCAAACTCTCAGCGTATACGCAAGGTCAAGCTTCGGTGTGGACAGTATGTTTCAAAAAAGTTACGCGTACGACGCATCACCTAACTTCACCGGTAGTATTTTAAGCAGCGGTTGTTGTCATATGTAGTTATTGTTTGTTTATAATTAAAATATGGAAATAACCACATAGTGCACGGTGCACCATCTTTTACGTCATTTCGCTGTGCCGTTTGTTGATCTAATTTAAAACGTCGTATGACATTAAAAGTGAGGAATGGTTATTAGACATTTTAGGTCTCAGGACAGCTAGACGCCACGGACACAATGGTAGGTAAAGCTACTTCGGAACGGGAACTGATCGGCCACGCCCAGCAGCTGTTACTTATCATATTGCTGTGTAGGATTGTGCCAGCAGGCAACAATTTGACAAAACTGTCCTACTCACGCACTCGCAGGCTCTGTTCACTTACGAATCTGTTAGATTAAATATAGAAATATAGAAGTACTCAAGTAAGCACACGTCTCCTAAGGTTATTTTAAAGATTGATTTAGACAAGAAGTTTGTCTGGAGCAGATCCCCCTTTAGCGATAAGACCAACTGTTGTTTAACCCTACACACTTGTAACAATCAAATATACCCTAACTATTTAAACACAACCTTTTCGAAAATAGTAAATAAATAAATAAATATCGGACAACGGATCTAGTCCTACATTAAGTTCTATTTAGCTCGTGTTTCCAAAATATTCAAGTTCATCACACAAATATTTGTCTTTGCCGTGATTCGATACCGTCAGCTAGGCAGTAGTAGGCAGGTACTGCCTCTATAGACGTCAAACGTCAAATAAGTAAGTACGCAAAGAAATGCCTAAGTCCTCTTACACGTACAACTCGGCTGAACAATTCTGCCGCCACACGTGCAAAAGTAGTACAAAAAAAATCGACCAATTTGTGGTCACATAAGTATGAAGGAAAGTCCCGATACTCTATAATTACATCTCAACGTGTCACCGCAAGCCTATAATTAGTTCAAGAGCTTTCGGCTTTCCACAATGGCGGTCGGCCTCGAGGACCAGGAAGCTGGGAAATGATCAATCAGCCGGCCTTGCCCGGGTTCGGTACGTCCGTACTTCCGGTTACAGATGGTTGGCGTTTTAGATGCGACATTTGTGGTTTAATGTCACATTGTCACTTCATTTATGTTAGAGTTCGGACAAAAGACGTCCACTGCTGAGCTGCTAATGTTAATCAGAGAATCGGTAATCAGAATTCAAAAACCATTAATTTAAAAAGGTGTTTGTGTACACCTCGTTCGGTAGAACATTCGACGTTTGTTAATCCTGAAAAGTTAATTGTGTCTAAGAAAATGGTCATTTGTGCAACAAGAGAGCAAAGTTGTTTTTTGTTACGAGTGCTGATTTTGAGCTCCGAGCAAGCGAAGGATTCTACGTTTGAATCACGAGCGTAGCGAGTGATTCTATGTTAGAATCCTGAGTGTAGCGAGGAACTCAACAGCACGAGATGCAAAAAACTTTGCTCTCGTGTAGCACACACAACTTTTCACCTCATCAGCGAGAACATATTCGACATTATGTACTTTTTCTTCCAACGTATTTTGTTGTCTTAGTCTTTGTTGCTGATTTCAATAATATTATTAATCAGAAAATAGATAATTGCTGCTTAAAAAGGAATAACGATATAATTTAATTGAAATTATAATCAACCAACCAACACGGTTATTGTCATTATTTTATCAAATTGGAAGATTTAGCAGATACATGACGTGTTTATTTATAAATACATATTATATTACGAGATTTTGTTTATAAATTGATTAATATTTTTACTCCTAAAACACCAAACAAAGTAAATGCAAAAGAAAATAACAAATTACAATATGAACTCGATATTTTTTTAAGGTACGTTTCGAATATGCATCTATGATAAATGGTGAAATTATAAATTATTATTATATATACAATAAGTTGAAAATCTTATTTTATTTGAGCAATGATCTATTATTTTATATAAAAGGCACAATAATTTTAATATTCGGTCGTTAAATAAAAATATAATAAAGAAAAAAAAATACGTTGCAATTAAAACTTTTTCGGGTGTTTTTAATGAATTTTTTGGTATAACGCGTATCCGAACTGTTTTCAATCGAGAATCGAATTTCAAATTGATAAGTTTCTATCCCTCTCTTTTATATACATATGAAAGAAACAGAGTGCATCGAGATTCAAATGATTAGAATTTTATAATTAACCTTTGGCTGAATAATGACAATTCGTGGTCAGATATTGAAAAAATTAAAAAGCTACTTTCTACTCACGCTCGAAACAAAATCGCATTTTGTTCACTGTTATCTGACAGCAAAATCGCCATGTTTGAGCTGGTGAGGTGAAAATAAAAATATGACTAACGAAAATTCTGACAAACATTTTAAATACTATATTTTTTTTGCATTTTATAAAGACATCTCGTTAGGTTATGATATTGAGACTGTATGTGTCCTACTTATTATTTGCAGAAAAGATACTAGGCAAGGCGAAGGCGAAACTAAATTATTTGTAAATCATGCAGCATCCCCTGAAATTTTGTATAAAATATGGCGTTTCTTTTAAATTAAGTTTAAATTTCATTATTTTGTTTCTTGGTCGATAGAAATAAAAATGTTAACGCGTTTTGATATGCCTCATAAGTTACTCTAACGAATCTAACCGTTTCATTGCATCTACGATTCGGACATTTGTGATGAAATGTCGCAGGTGTTGTCGTCCATTACTCAAAGGTGTCGAGGTTCGGCTCTACCCAAACTACTTCGCACATAGGTACAATTACTTTATTTACTGGTATTGCGTAAAGCGTTAAAGCACTGCGTTGATTTTATTAGAACCATAGAATTAAATACTACAGGTGAAGAGCTAAGGGGAGAAACTGACTAAGTCACTTTTCTAAAATTTTACAGTACAATACTGTTACCATGAATTAACGTGGGGAAGTGGGGACAATGGAGAATAGTACAGCGCCTCTACCGGTTTCTTTGTAGAACTACAATTCTCCATACAAATCGTTTGCGCACTCGCTAGCGAGTACGGTCACTGAAGTGTAAAACTCATGGTAAGGGTACAGATAATTGAACTTTTGACATTACCATGGGCCATGACTGAAAGAATAGCGTACGTAAATTTATACATATACATTATGTACCTATGTATTAAAAAAATCGGGGTCCAGCGAGTTTTACAGTTTACTGCAGTTTTAAACAGATAAATGATGAACTATTTTAACAAAACATAATTGCAAAGGCCTTCAGATGGTTCTGTAGGTACCTTGATCTGCGCAAAAGCACCTGAGAATTTGTATTGTATCGGTTGTTCGTATTGCTTGTGGTGCATAGTGACAATGACAATGCAATAATAAATTCGACGAAATCCAAATTACAATAAAACAATTTTGGAAACAAGTTGCAATACCAATGTACAACGCCATCTACATTTGTTTTGACAAACTAACAAGCGTACAAGGAAGCGAGATCCGTCTGAGATGTAAGTTTACTGTATAGTCAATGGTTGTAAACGTAGGCGGATAGAGGGCGATAGTTGTACAATTTAATCGGCGAAAAGAGGCACCACCGTTCTAATACTTCTACTAAATACAATTGAGTAAGTATTACAAATTCAAGTATGGCGAGAAGGTTCCCTTTTTGTGTAATTTTATTTCCTTACTGTATAAAGAAAGTTGTTTAAAATACAACAAAGCTCGTTTTATAATTGAAAGACGATCTTACGATCGAGCCAGTTAAAGATGTCCTGCACTTTTGATTCTCGCGATTAAAAATGAAACACTTATAATAATTTTGTAAACTATCCAAATCAGCGCAATTTATTTAATAACCTTCATAATTATCGTTAGATTGATATCGTCAACAGGACAATCTCTTCGGTACTAATTATAGATATGTGCCGTTCTCGGGAACACACTCGCAATATGTCAAAACGTGACGGATTCTTTATCACTTATTTATCGCGTGATAAAAGCAACCATGATAGGGCCCCTGATTTATACAGAATGATCATGATCAATCCAAATGGGTCAGTACACTAAAACTATAAGGGATAGGGAAATCTGTTCTTAGGAACTATGGCGTCGATTTTAGATTTAATAGAAACTGTTTTCTTTTTTTTATATACTTACTTACATATAAATGTCATACATAACCCGGATTTGAACCTGGTTACAATTTTGTAAGTAATCGCATAACGTATTGTAACATTCTTTACAGCGGTTTTGACCGGGTTATGTATGAAATTATTTATGATTATAAAAATAATAATAATTAAAGCAGTTTTCATTAAATCTAAAATCGATGCTATGGTTCCTAAGAACAGATTTTCCTATCCATACTAATATTATATTATAAATGCGAAATTGTGTCTGTCTGTCTGTTACCTCTTCACGCTTAAACCTTAACTTAAATGAAATTTGGTATGGAGATAGTTTGAGACCCAATAAATTTAGTGTTCCCGTGGGATGAGCGGGTAACACCGCGGGGCACAGCTAGTCTCTTATAGTTTCTGATTTCTCCCTACTGACCCATTTGGATTGATCACCCGGTAGGTATAGGAAAAATTCTCGAGAACGTTCTTTCCCCATACAGATCGGGAAACGTGGTCGAGAATGGCATATATCTCTAGGGCGAATAACGTTTCATTACTTTATTGTCGTGTTGTTCGGTTCACGTTTATCTGCTACCTATGGATCCCCTACTTCGGTAATAGTAGTTTTTGATACAAGTGTGGAAAGTATGTCATTTTGAACGAGTCCCGAGGAGTCTTGGCCTGAGCCGCAAGGCGAGACGAATGCTGTATGACGTAATAAATAAAGTCGGAAACTGATTGACCTTTGTTTGGATGTATGAGACATGACGTGTTAGTACAACAGAAAATTAAAAAAATTTGAAAAGTAAAAAGCACTAGTTCGAAATAACCAACTTTTCGCACGATTTGCAGCTACGAAAAGTACCACTTTTTGAGCAACTGTATTAAAAAGTATGTTACTGGAGTGTGATGTTTATGTTATGAGAATTGATTACCTACAAAGGGATTTCCTTATAAGGTAGTGACATATTAGTGGTTGTACCATACAATATACCGTGGAAAGTTGGAAAGACGCTGATTTTTATTAATTATGGGTTGGTACAACAACGATCATGCCTAGAAAAAGTTACAGATTAATCAATTTTGTAACTTTTTCTAGCAATGCGCGGGGTTTTCTAGCAAAAAAACATCCATTATCCATTCCCAAGCTTTTAAGCTTTCTTCAATGGGAAATGGATGCAGTTGACGTCTTTCGATACAATGCTGTTAATGAATGGACATAATTTCTGGCTTTCTAAGTATAGGTTTTGTTTCTGATACCTAAAAATAATTTTTATTATAATTGTGCATGTTTAGTTTTTAGTTTGGCATTAAATATACTTACTTAGTTGTTCAATAAAGACATACATATACAGTCGAACATAAAACCTCTTTTTTAAGTCGGTTTAAAAAGTAACAGAAGGTTCACAACTTTCAATTCAGCGAAATAATTTCCATCGCTATCGAAGTGAACTTCAAAACAATCGGCAAATAGGTAATAATTCAAAAAAAGTTCCAGCATCGCTGGAAATGACCGAAACTACTTCATCTCATAAATCAACGAATTCGGACCGAAATATGTGGAGGTATTAGACAACCTACTTACGGGGCAATAGATATGAGAAAAGCTATCTTATTGTGAGATTTTCATAAGCACGTATACACGAGGATATGTTTAGTGTATATTACGATATGTGTTGTATTGTCATAGACTGTGCAATCGCTGAGATAATAATGAACCAACAACATCTAAGGATGGGTAAGTACTTTTTCACCTCACTCGCTCGGAAAACCTCCGTTTATAGGGCGAAATCTGCGTGCAAAAGTCTATTTTATCCGCTAGCGTGCAAAAGTCATTTGAATTTCGAACACGACGATTTTGATTCTCTGTGGTGCATGTAACTTTTTTGGAGCGGAGCGAGCGAAGCGAGCGAAGCTCCCATGGATCGACTCGAATGGACTTTGTAACAATGCGCAGATCTCAGCGAGTTCTCAACCGATTTTAGAATTTTTTGTTTTAAAATGCACAAATTAAATTTCGCTAGGTCGTGACGAAGAGAAAATTTCGAAAAAAAGAAAAAAAAACTCCGCTCCAATCTATGGTGCAAGCTTAGCCGGTGGCTGACTCTGCATCGACCTAGTTATATTTAAGACTCCTCCAACGCGTGACTGATTTCATCAGTCGATAAATCTTCGAATAACCAATCAACGCACGCTAATAAAGGGCGATCTGGTCAGGCCAGCTAAAATCATATGTACGTTTGAATACTTCTTTAAAAAAAAAATACACGTACAATAAAACGTCCAGAAACCTGGTTTTTGGTTACAGATTTTTAAGTTTTTATTTTTTCTACACTTTATTTTATGTTGAATATGTTTATATATATTAATAGTAAGTATTTCAGTTTCTTTGTTATAAAATTTTAATATTTATTTGTTATAAAAGTTGGAACATAAGAGTGTAATTTCTGAACGCAACCGAGAAAAAATAATAATTAAAAAGTTGGAAGCTTTCACAATTCACGTAAACAACGTAAATTTGTTCTGTGGAGAATACATACTGTTGTCTTACTTTATAGACATATCGAAAACAAGAAAGTTAAGCCAAATTTGGAGTATTTATTCAATGCTGAAACCCTGCATTAAAACGAAAAAGGATTTGTTATAAACATTTGGAGGCGATAAGTAATTTACCGAAACTATTGGCGTTTTTAAAGAAGATAAAGCCGAAATAATCTTGTTCGGATCCCATCGTCCAATAACTTCCAAAGCAAGTATTATGGAAAATACTTCCGAGTGGCCAACTAATGCTTCCCAGAATGCCATTCTCCCACATTCACAACGAATGTGTCAAGTCAAGTAGTTTCAAATACAAATATAATATAACAGTGCTTAAGAAAAACTCAACGATAAAATATACACGACGATAATACAAATTACGGCCATATTACTTTTCATTTTTTATATGACGTGCTTCTCTCGTATTTAGGTACTTGGTTTGGATTTGAGTGTGTTATGTTTTAAATTTGATGTGTTAAATAGAAGGCAAAATTAAATATGATTATTTTTATGTTTTAATTGTTTTTCTTGAATCTTGCATTTTCCTCGCTGTAGTGAGGTGAAAAATTGTGTGTTCCGCATGGCTGCAAAATTATTTAGCTTCTCGTGTCTTGAAAGCCTCGCTACGCTCAGGAATCTATCTTTGAACCATTCGCTTCGCTCATGGTTCAATCTTAGATTCCTTCGCTCGCTCAGCTTTCAATTTCAACACTCGCGCCAAATAACAACTTTGCAGCCTTGCATAACAAATAACTATTTTAAAAGACTATTATTTTTTTTTCATAGTCGTTTGCTGTAAGGATCTACAAACTGCAGGCTCTTTACATTTTCCTCACCATGCTTTTTACCGTTTTTTTTTACCAAATATTTAATTTTTCATTTTCGTCACAAAGATATGCAATTTTTTTTGGCTGAAAAGCCTCTGCCGCCAAAACTAGCTTAACTAAATAACGCAGTTAATTTACTGTTTTTTACAGACCTACGAGAACCTACTGTATTTTATTCTGCGGTGTAACAGGGGTGGAAAGATGAGAAAAACTATCGTCTAATACAACGGCGTGGAAAGCTATCCATTGTGCGTCCCATTAATCTGTCGAAACAATGCTACTAAGTCGTCTGGATTGATTTAAACGTTTGTAAAAAACATCTGGCTGTATTATCTGAGGCTTTAGCGTGTTATAGGTTTTTGACGCATTTATGCGAGTGTAGCATTTTTTTATCGAAGACTTAAACGCGATCGACAACTTGTAATATAGGTACCAGGACTTCAAATGTGGCTAACAAATTAGACGTTTCTCTAGAGATATAATGCGAGATCTTTTCGCGTGGTATATGCCTATTTATATTAGCGATGTGCGGTCGAGGAATGAAAAGGTTCGTCACTTTTGTCACAAAGCCGAAAAGTTCCTTTTATTTCCCGACTATACTCAATTCGAAGTAATTATTGAGTTGCAGGTTATCACCGCAAAAAAAAATTACCTATTTTGTATTTCCCATTAATTAAATAGTTGGTAGGTACCAAGATTTTTAAATAAAAAAAGAAGTGACTTCAAAATAAACCGAAAAGTCAAAAATAACCTGTTGAGAATCGATAGGTTTTTGCCCACTGGCCACACAATCAGTTAGTTCATTTTTCTGTCACGGCGCTGCGAGCGCGCGCGCGGTCGCCAGCGGACGCGAGCCGGCCATTTTGGTAATATTGGTTTTTAACGTAACGGCTCTTGAACATTATAACCTCCGTGGTTTGGGAGATATTTTGGAAGTTTTACGCTTTAACGGAAAGTGTTGAGATACGGCACAATTCCTTGTACGGTGGGCTGCTTCGGGCGCCCCAAGGATTGTTATTTAGAGTGATATAAGGACTACTACAGTGTAACTGTGTTTGGCGTGTTTGCTGACGAGATCGGGGCGGCGGCGGCGCAGACCGGGACGTCGTTTATTGGTGCAAGTAAACATACATACACTTTACACAAAACAGAAACACAACCTTGCAGCCGGGAAGATATTCGGTTGAACTCCAGGTTAGCAACATAGATTAAGTTAGGTTTAAGTACATAGGACGCGTATCGCGTTCCATTGTTTCGCGCTAGGCAAGATTGCTTTGGTAATTTGTTCTTACATGGGCCCGGGATAAATTCAATTTGTGTCTGGCGCAAACAAATTTTGGTAGCAAAAGCGTGGTTCATATCCACAGAAAAGATATTTGTTTCATTTACGTTCGGATAAGTAATTTAGTTAGCATCAAAGTCATAATTGAAATTTGAGGGTGGATTGCGCTTGGTTCGCATTCCAATCTATTAACGTTAAGTTGCATTTGCGTAATTAAGACTAACTAAATTATAAGAATATTAGTTATTACTTTCAATTGAAATGTTAGTTGAGTGAATAAAGTAAATATAGTTGCGTTTCGATACGGAGAAACGTATTAATAAGTAATTAATAATTGGGGTTCCGCTGAACTATTATTCACTCAAATTACATTTAATTTAAAATAAATTTAGTGTTGTTTTCCGTTGCGTAATATTGGTGTTGGGTGAATAACTTTGAAGTTGTCGCGTTCGGTACGAAAAATAAAAACGGATTGTTATTGTCTAAAATCGGGGTTCCACGGACAAAATTATTCACCCAAATTTATTAATTTATTTTTAAAAATTTATTTTATTGATCCGCGTTATCGAGGTTGGTACCATGGCTCCCTCAGTAGTTAAAACGGTCGCGTCAAGGGTCGAATCGGAATTAAGATGGTTTTCATTAGTCGTTACGTTAATTGGTCGTACGGATCGCGAGGACGCATTATTGTCACGCGCGCGACAGGTAGATGAAAGATATGACGCGGTATTGAAATTGCATGCCGAATATTTGGCCCGTATTGACGAAGAGGAGACCGGGGAAAGTCGGACCCAGGCTGTTGAAGTGGTGCAACGCAATGTAGACCAGTGCGGTGATATGGTGATGAGTATCATCCAAGCGGCAGCGGATATCGAGCGCGCCCGAAAAGGGGATGTTGGGGTAAGGCGTGCACCCAGTGGTGTGGCACTAATGGCGCCGTTGCCACCAGTGAATGTCCCGGAATTTGGTGCCGACTGGCCGAGGTTTCGCGACATTTTTAACAGCGTGGTGCACTCGCGCACGGATTTGACCCCCGCGTATAAAATGGCGCAGTTGATGGGGAGATTACGCGGTGAGCCTCACGATATTTTGACTCATTTGGAGATTACGGATTCCAGTTACGAGACGGCATGGGGCCTATTAATTGACCGATATGATAATCGGCGATTAATTAATGATGGGCTCATCGAAAAAATATTTAGTATATCGAAGGTCACTAATGTACACGAAATACGGTCGAAAATCCTTAATCCCGTCACGGTGGCGGTGAATACGCTGGAGCGACTCAAGTTGTCACTAGGGGACAACAAGTACATTGTTGTGAACCGGGTTTTGCGCAAGTTACCTAGCGAGGTGGTGGCGCGGTTTGAGCAGTCACATGGGGGTGATTCATCGAGTCACCTCCCAACATTTGACGAATTGAGGGCGTTCCTGGAGGGTGAGTGCAGGCGGGCGGATTGCCAAGGGGCAACCACGCCGCAACCCCCCACGTCACCCCGGCGTACGGTTGGGCCCAAACCGGTGGAGCCCCGTCGGGGAGGACAGCGGTACAACGCCCTTCAATCGGAAGTGTGCCCCTTCTGCCGGAAGGGGGGACACGCGATCATCGCGTGCGCGGATTTTGGAGCACAGCGGGTGCAGAGGCGCAGGGGGGTGGTCAAGCAGCGAAACTTGTGCTTCCGCTGCCTAGGCGCACACTATGTGCGTGAATGCAGTAAGACCACCAACTGCCGAGTATGTGGAGGAGCCCATCATGAACTTCTCTGCCTGGCTGAGAGTGGGGAGCGGTACGGGGCCTCATCGGGAGGCCATCCTCCCTCTCCTAAGCCAGCCTTGGGTGGACGGTCGCCCCCCCACCGGGGAGGGGGGTCACCCAGAGACCAGCGGTCGCCCCCTCCTCGGGGAGGGGGGTCATCGAGGACTCCGGAGTACCGCCGGATGCCGCAGTCTCCTCCGCGGGGGGGGGGATCGGCGCCGAGATTCGGGCGGGTGCTCGGAGATGACCCATGGGGAGTCGGGTTACGCGACTTACTCGGCCGCGCTGGGGGGCAGGTTGCCGCCCCCGAGTAGTCGCTTCTCCCCACCCCTCGCAGAGCGCCCACGCTTGATGGCGCGTCCGCCGCAGATGGGACGGATGCCGAAGGGCTATTACCAGCCGGCGCGCATGGCACCGATGGGTCGAGGGGTGTACTACCCGGGGTGGGACCCATACCTGGGCCAGGGGCCCTCTCCCCCTCCAGCAGAAGGGGAGGGAGGTGCCCCCTGCTAGCAATTAGCAGTCTGTTCATCCGTCGTGCCCACCCCACCAGTGACGGTGTTATTACCGACGGCTAAGATTACCGTCAGGGGTACGGATGGACGGCCAGTGCCAGTGAGGTCACTCCTGGATTCGGGGGCACAAGGTTGTATCGTGTCCAGCCGCCTAGTGGCCAGGCTGGGCCTCAGGTTGGAGCCATCACGGGATGGCGCAATAGGTATAGGTGGCAATCAGGTGCCTCACATCAGGGGTCAGACGGACCTCCTGTTTGAGATGGGTGACTCGGCATCGATCACGCGGGTGAAGGCCACGGCTATTGTTTTAGATGAAGTGGTCGGGGTTCTTCCTTCGGTACGGTTACCGCCTGCGGTAACGAAGCTGACCAAGGGATTGGAGTTGGCCGACCCTCACTTCGCAATTCCCGGACGGGTGGACGTCTTACTTGGAACTGACGTCCTCGGGAAGCTGCTGCGGAGCGGTAAGCGGGAGCTGCAACCAAACGGGTTGGTGGCCGTGAGTACCGCAGGTGGGTACGCATTATTGGGCCCAGTACGGGGACCACAGGACGCAACGGATTATAGCAACATATACTACGGCAGCGTGTTATCGGAGGTCCTGCAAAGGTTCTGGGCAACAGAAGAGCCACCCACAGCTCCCAGGACAAGCCCACTGGACGAGGAGTGCGAGACATTTTATCAGTGCAACACGGTGCGCCTCCCTTCGGGCAGATTTATGACACGGCTGCCGTTCCTATCGACGCGACCTCCACTGGGGAGCTCCAGGGGCCTGGCTGAGAAACGGATGATGGCCATGGAAAGGCGCATGAAACGGGACTCCAACTTTCGGCGAAAGTATGTGGAGTTCATGCGTGAATATTTGGCTTTGGGTCACATGTCGGTATCCAGGGTAGACTGGCGTCGTGAGGAGCACTACGTATTGCCTCATCATGCAGTCCTGAAGACACCTGACTCCAAGATCAGGGTCGTGTTCGACGGGAGCGCGGCGACATCTAACGGGGTGTCTCTGAATCAATGCCTGCACGCTGGTCCTAAGTTGACCAGAGACATTGCAGACATTCTAACGGACTTCAGGAGACACCAAGTTGTCTTCGTTACGGATGTGAGGATGATGTTTCGCCAAACGAAGATCCATGCGGATGACCGTCGGTTCCAGCTGATATTGTGGCGAGAGAGCCCAGAAGAACCGATGATCACGTATGAGCTGAACACGAACACGTACGGATTAAAGCCCAGCCCGTATGTAGCGATGCGGACGCTACGAGAGCTGGCTGACCAGGAACGGCTGCGCTTCCCTCGCGCAGCTGCAGTCATCGACCGGGATGTCTACGTGGATGACATTTGTACGGGCACGGACAGCATTGAGCAAGCGCTCATCCTAAGGGACGAATTGGTGGCGCTCATGGCCTCCGGTGGCTATGAACTCAGGAAGTGGCTGTCAAACTGCCCAGAGGTGCTGGCAGGACTACCAGCTGAGCACCAACAAGACCCGCATTTGTTTGAGGACTCGGATAATCCTCATGCGTTGGCAATTTTGGGGGTCCAGTACCGACCGACTCAGGATGTCTTCACATACAATTGTGAGGCCGAATTGCTGTCGAAGACCTGGACCAAGCGATCAGTCCTTTCGACTATCGCACGAACGTTCGACCCAAATGGTTGGATCTCTCCGGTCACGTTCATGGCAAAGTTCTTCATGCAGAAGCTTTGGTTGGCCCAACTAGGCTGGGATGAGCAGCTCACGGACGAGCTGCTGCACGAGTGGACGGCATTCGTGACCACATTGCCGCATATTAAAGAAATTGAGATCCCGCGCAAACTGCTCCCTCGGGCGGGAGCCAGGGTGACCCTGCATGGGTTCTGCGATGCTTCTGAGAAAGGGTACGCGGCCGCGGTCTACCTGAGAACAGGTGAGACTGCTGGCGAGGGCGTTGTACGCTTGGTCATGGCCAAGAGCAAGGTTGCGCCTGTTCGGACCCGGTGGACGATTCCGAAGATGGAATTGGCGGGTGCCGCGCTTCTGACCCGCCTCCTAAACCATGTGGCGCAGAACCTGCGTGGCACGGTGGATCTGAATGACACGGTTTACGCATGGACGGACAGCCAGATCGTGTTGTGCTGGCTGCAGACTTCGGTCCATACGCTTGAGGTATTTGTGGCCAACCGAGTGTCACAGATAAATAACTCGGAGACTCCTCTGGTCTGGAGACATGTTCCAGGTGAAGTTAACCCGGCAGACTGCTCGAGTCGCGGCTGCCCGGCGCCTGCTCTGGTTGAGCATTCTCTCTGGTGGGGGCCTCAATGGCTGGAGCGGCCACATACGGAGTGGCCTTTCAATGACTGCGGACGCCAGCCACTACCCCCTGACCAGGGTCTGAGAGTCAATGTGACTACAGTGGAGTCTGTGGCAGTGGACCACACTCTTTTGGAACGGTATAGCTCACTAGGGAAGCTACTTCGAGTCACGGGATGGATAATGCGGTTTTTCCATAATTGTCGAAGCCCTGCGGCACAGCGCAACCTGTCACCTGTAATGGGACCTGAGGAGCAGCAAAGGGCTCTCTCACGTTGGGTGGGGGTCATTCAGGGGAATGAGTTCCAGGATGAACTTAGGATCTTGCGGACTGGCGTGGGCAGAATGAAGAAGAGCCTTGTCCGCCTCAACCCGTTTATTGATGAGCACGGAATGCTCCGGGTGGGAGGCCGACTACGGAATGCCGAATTGCCGTATTCAGTGCGGCATCCTTTAATTCTTCCCAAGAAGGGAGCTCTGGTGGAGCTGTTGGTTTGGGACCGTCACATCAGGAATTCACATGCAGGCTGCAACACACTGCTGGGCATTTTGCAGCGGGAGTTCTGGATTTTGTCGGCACGGAGAGTGATACGGAGCGTTGTGTTTCGTTGCTTGCCTTGTTACCGGCTCAAGGCAGCCACAATGCAGCCACAAATGGGAGATCTCCCGCCCGACCGAGTTACGGAAGCTCGGCCGTTTGCTGGTGTGGGGACAGACTTCGCGGGGCCTTTCATGGTCAAGACATCACGCCTTCGCAACGCGAAGTCGGTTAAGGCATATTTGTGCGTCTTCGTGTGTCTGGCGACCAAGGCCGTTCATTTGGAAATGGTAGCTGATCTCTCTACGGAGGCTTTTTTGGCAGCGCTGGACCGATTCGTTTCTCGGCGGGGGATACCGGCCTTGATACGGTCGGATTGTGGTACCAACTTCAAGGGCGCCGATCGTTTTCTAAAGGAAATTGTATTATTTTTAAGTCAAAATGAGCGAGAGATCGGCACGGCCATCGCCAGTCGGGGCATTTCGTGGTATTTCAGTCCACCTGGATGCCCCCACTGGGGTGGAATATTTGAGGCAGTGGTTAAGTCTGCCAAGACTCATTTGTATCGGGTCATCGGCTCAACGATCCTCTCCTTTGAGGAATTGTCAACGGTGTTCTGCAAAATTGAGGCAGTTTTAAATTCGCGCCCCTTGTGTCCGTTGAGCGCTGACCCGAATGACCTGGAGGCCATTACCCCAGGTCATTTTTTGATTGGCCAACCACTTAACGCCTTGCCGGAGTATCCGTATACGGATGTTAAGTTGTATAGGTTGTCACGGTATCAGATGCTGCAGCAAATGACTCAAAATTTTTGGAAGCGATGGTCGCTTGAGTATTTGCACATTCTTCAGCAACGCGTTAAGTGGACGGACAGGACGACCCCACCGTGCGTTGGAGACCTCGTACTGGTTAAGGATGCTAACCTATCACCGTTGTGTTGGCGACGGGGGCGCATCGTTAACTTGATAGCGGGCAAGGATGGGTCTCCACGGATCGCAGATGTACAAGTGAAGGACTCGATCCTTAGACGGGCGGTTTCAACGCTATCCCGACTACCGGGAGTTTGAGCGGACCGACGACGGGTCGGTCCGGGGCGGGTGGTTGTTGAGAATCGATAGGTTTTTGCCCACTGGCCACACAATCAGTTAGTTCATTTTTCTGTCACGGCGCTGCGAGCGCGCGCGCGGTCGCCAGCGGACGCGAGCCGGCCATTTTGGTAATATTGGTTTTTAACGTAACGGCTCTTGAACATTATAACCTCCGTGGTTTGGGAGATATTTTGGAAGTTTTACGCTTTAACGGAAAGTGTTGAGATACGGCACAATTCCTTGTACGGTGGGCTGCTTCGGGCGCCCCAAGGATTGTTATTTAGAGTGATATAAGGACTACTACAGTGTAACTGTGTTTGGCGTGTTTGCTGACGAGATCGGGGCGGCGGCGGCGCAGACCGGGACGTCGTTTATTGGTGCAAGTAAACATACATACACTTTACACAAAACAGAAACACAACCTTGCAGCCGGGAAGATATTCGGTTGAACTCCAGGTTAGCAACATAGATTAAGTTAGGTTTAAGTACATAGGACGCGTATCGCGTTCCATTGTTTCGCGCTAGGCAAGATTGCTTTGGTAATTTGTTCTTACATGGGCCCGGGATAAATTCAATTTGTGTCTGGCGCAAACATAACCCGTTCATGTACAGATTACATTTGAATCACCTTTTGAAGTTGATTAGACTATTCTCGTATTGAATCATAACTTCCAAAGTTCACTTATACCTACTATAGATAACCAAAAGTCGCTTCCGAAAGAACATTTCAGAGGAACCACTTCTTACTTAACAAATGCACCTCTGCTAGGTTACCCTCCTACACTGCAACTCAATTTTACAAGCAGTTCATGGCTCAGTATCTCGATGCCACACGTTCAAATAATTTGTTTCTATTCCGTTGCTCATGCATTGGGCCTGGAACTCGAGGAAGCTTCCAGCTCTCCTGTCAGTCCTGTCCTGTCCCCTGCTACGCCGACCAATCAGTTAATGAAATAATTAAATAGTCTAAACGAATAATACTGCATATATAATCAAATTTCGCTATCCGCCGTTTTCAGGCTCAGACCATTGTACGTAGTAGGTAGTTGGCATTATACGTAGCACGTACAAAAACACATTATTTTTAAACCAACTAAAAATGGTAATCTCATCGAAGGTATGTTTATTGGCATATTTTTTGGGCTATGGGCTATCATTTCATGTACACATCGTTAGGTAAAGTACAATGAAGGATATGCATTTTTGTCACCTATACATCAGGCGAAGTTCTATGCGTAGTTAGGAGTGGAGGTAAACTAATTTCAGTTGAAACTATGTCTAAATCGATTAAGATTGACATTGGGTATATTTCTTTGATGTGTATTGTATCTCTTTGAGAGAAAAATCAGACAATATCACGGTGCGAACTATTCGTCCTGCAGAAATGTCTAGACATTGGTTATAAAACTGAAAAAAATGTAAATTACCGTCCCAAGTAGCACACAAGCTGCGTAGCACTTATACAGTCTTTATACAGCTTTAAATTAGAGTTATAGTGGCTGTATAAGGTCTTATGCATATACAGCTATTTGCTACCTAGGCGTCACGTTGTATTGCATACTTATTTTGCGCGTGTGAAAAAGGGGCTTAGATGTTTGGGAATCTACTTTCAAACCCACGAAAATACAGGACATTGTATGTTTATGTCCGTGTTTACGCGAACTCAGGGCTGTTAAGCTTGTTTATCCACAATGTCGAAATAACATCGAATCGGTCGCGAACGGGACATTTTAAGAAAGTTGTGATAACTTATAGCTATAAAGATTGCGTAAGTTTTAGATTCTGTCTTTGGCTGAGTTGGACTTGGAAATTAAGTACCTACCGGTAAGTTGATTTTCAAATGAAATTATTTTAATGGATTGTATCGTATATGTTTATTAATTTGAGCTCCCGACGTTTTGGATGCTTCATTGTCGAACCCATTTAAAGAGAAGATGTCTAGAATCTGGAATTTCTGAACTACACATGTAAAAAAAATACCGCTCTAATAACTTACTCATAATCAGCTTCACATTCCGCTTTTAATCGGCGCTCGTTCCTAGACATTTCTAGCGATACGTCGCATCACAACGTATAACATATTGCATCGCATTTTATAAAAACAACCAATAAAACACAGTCCCCGGCTGGCTTTTGTGAAGATCAAAACTGTCATCAGCATCATATTTAAGAGCTAGGCTCTTGTCAGTGGAGTATAATCCAGCTTTTTCAACGTTCCGATTTTTCTTTCACTTCTTGATTAAGATGAAGCATTTTCTTTTATTGTTCCATTTATGTCTTTCTTGATCTTTCCCTTTTCCTTTTTCGGTAGGTATGGTCTTAACGTAAATCAATGAAATGAATAATTAATTACGAATGAAATGACCTAACATTTTTCCTCTTCTGTTTTTCAATTATTTGCAACAATGTTCTTGAACCCGAAAATCTTGAACTAAAATATTTTATACTGTGCCATATATAAACAGAATTCCTTACCCTATTCTTTATTTAAAAGCTAAAAGTAAAACAAACCAAATTGAATTAGTCCAATTTCATAAGGAAAACTATGTTAAACATCGTCACGGTCACAAATAAACATTCTAGCAAGCAAATGATCCTTGAGAACAACGATGGCTCTAGTTTTCTTAAGTATATTAGATGTTTAGAATGCGTGAGTCCGCATGTAAATAGTTATATTAGGTTCAAGCAAAAAGTTCAGTATGCACGGATTTGGGTCAATTTGAAATTCACATTAGGAATTCTGGATTTTCAAGCAACTTCAAAAAAAAGGACATTCTGAAATCGACACGTATACTCGACGAACCGATTTGTTATTTTTTTTAGTCTTGGTACCATTCTCATCAGTTAAGATTGGATCTGTCGCCGAAGCCGCAATTTTGACGTTTTTCATATTAGTTATATGTATACATATAGGTACATATCACTACATAGTATAAAATAAAGTCGCTTTCTCTGTCCCTATGTCCCTTTGTATGTTTAAATCTTTAAAACTACGCAACGGATTTTGATGCGGTTTTTTTTAATAGATAGAGTGATTCAAGAGGAAGGTTTATATGTATAATACATGCATAATTTATCAGCATTGCACCCGTGCGAAGCCGGGGCGGGTCGCTAGTATAATATATAATACACACCGGCACCGCTTTATTACTTTATCTACCCAAATATCATAAACCGTCCATGATGGGTTCAAGAACCGCACATTATGACCACCATAAAAATAAGACTGTTTTGTTAGAATAAATTTCTTATTGGAGCGGAGCGAGCGAAGCGAGCGAAGCTCCCATGGATCGACTCGAATGGACTTTGTAACAATGCGCAGATCTCAGCGAGTTCTCAACCGATTTTAGAAATTTTTGTTTTAAAATGCACAAATTAAATTTCGCTAGGTCGTGACGAAGAGAAAATTTCGAAAAAAAAAAAAAACTCCGCTCCAATCTATGGTGCAAGCTTAGCCGGTGGCTGACTCTGCATCGACCTAGTCTGTAAAAATTTTATTATTGCTAAAAAATAACATCGCTTTCGATAATATTATTCATTATCTCTGAAAAACACAGAAATTTGATTTGACCTGTATTCTAATATCAGTCGAGATGACGTTTAGTTCGAAATGAATTGTCAATTTGCAATCAAATTTGACAAATGTCGCACGTACCTAAGTAAGATATCGAACGATATATGTTAGTTGGGGCTGACTCTAGTTTGTCTCTGAATAAAAAAAACTATGACAGCTGCCAGAAAACTTCATTGCCGCCATTACCGGGTAAAATTTTTCATAATGTGCGGCTCCTGAATGAATCATGGAGGCTTATGATATGTGGCTAGATAAAGTAGTGTATGTAACTGTGTATAATTAGGCATTAAAACACTCGTGTGATGTTATTATGAAACTTGCCTTCTGCTCGTTTCATAAACCCACACTCGTGTTTAATACCCTTCATTATGTACAGTCACATAAACTACTAATATTATGATAGTCGTGCATATTGTTATCAACAACACTATTTAAATAGTTGTTTTACGCGGTGGTTTATGTTTGAAGTGTTATTGTGAATTTGTGACGAAGTACTTAATTATTGTGAAGTACAGTTTTATTTATTCTAATGGCATGAATCACTATAATTGTTTACCCTGTCGACAGGTTTGAAAATAATGTTCGTAAGTTACGCTTACACGATCGTAATAATATTATACTATTTCACATGGTGTTTAATGTTTTGACAACTATTAGAAACATGATTGATTAATATTACTTTATTTATGCCTTAGTATATTAATATTTACGTTTAAATTACATGCCTTTTGAGTCATGACTAAAAGATTCGTCTGATCCTATCAAATTACACTCATGTTTTAAGAATTTTCATTATGTGACAGTTGCATAAACTATTATTTGAATTCCAATTTCAAAACTATTTCAGATCGTTTTCTTCAAGTGTCCTTCCAAATCGTGAACTGTCTACTCAAATCCAAGGGAACACCCAAGGCTTGGGTTATCAATGCGATCACAGAAACAGGGTAGCTGGCGCCACGTATCTAACTAGGTCGATAGTGATGTTTATTAAAAGCACCCCTGTTTGACCTTGTTTTTTTAACACGCCTTCGGACACCCTTTGAGCCGGTTACTGTGTCGTAAAGATTTAATGTCACCTTTATTTCTTAGTTTATGGGTTATGGTGATTTTTTAGTAGTTTTATGGACTACTAAAACTAACTATTGACTGTAAAAGTTAAGTGAAAAACATGTAGTTGGGTTTGATGGTGGCTTCCACGGGTTTAATACTGTGCTTTTCTACCGGCTATACGGCCTCGACTCGATTCGCTTTCCTTAGCGAAGGAAAAGCACTTTACGACTTATTGTTGTTGTCCTAACGAACGGGGAAGCAGAGCCTTCATACGTTCTCACAACGCCTTCCATTTTTAACTCCCAACTAAATAAGAGGGGTGTCATAAGTTATAAGTTTAATCTGTGAATTCGTGTCTGTCTGTGGCATCATAGCTCCCAAATGAATGGACGAATTCTAGTGCAGTTTTTTTTATCGATCGACTTGTCCGTCGAGATGGTTAGTTATGTTTGGTGGAAATAGGGCCGGTAGTTTCCAAGATATTCAGATTTAATTTTAACAAGTGACATGATCTCAGACAATATTGAAGCTAAGAATTTCAAATTTTGTAGTTAGGTATGTTCAGTTTTAGTAGCATTTTCACTCATCGAGTTAGGGTCTCATGATGAACAGTTATTTGTGTCAGGGGTGTTTGAATTTTTAAATTATTATTATTAGCTATTAAGAATCGGTTCCCATTTGATCGGAACCACTCACTACTTATGTGCAAAGCCAGGAGCTGTGGATAATCGAGAGAGATAATCTGACGCCTTAGAAAAACAAACTCTCTCTTGGAAAAACAAAGATATAGAGACCGGTCAGGTGGTCATGCCTATGGTGGTGGTTGGAGTTTATGAGGTTAGGGAGCAGAAATCTACTGCGGAATCTGCATTTCGGATCCGTTTTGGTTGGCACCTGTCTGATTTTAAATTATTATAAATGTACTCGCAGTAATTATTGTTAAGGTCAACATAGATTGACTATTGAGTCATTGTTAGTCATACCTCATTCATAATTATGTATATTAAATTACGTGGTTACCAACATCAAATTGGTTTACCAAATTATAGGTTCTCCTGTTTGTTTCTAGGGAAATCAAATAAAAATAAAAATAAACCCTATCTATATTATTATTAAACTGTAATAAAAACCATTCAATATATTTAAAATACCATCCTAGTCAAAAGGCTATTTTGTGAAAAAGTGATTGATTGTTGGAAATATCCTTCAGGCCTCTACCTGCCAAAATGATCTGATAAATATTTAACCAACTAACTAGGTACCCAACAAAATTGGAGCAGGATCTTTTCTGGTATAGGTAGGTGCAGGCACAGCTGTTAGAATATATTTCATCCGACTACGGTAAAGCATAAGGAAATAGAATCATGGCAACTCAAGGTTGTCACATGACTTTAGCCACTTTACTAATTGGTGTAACCATATTTTCCTTCATCATTAACACCTGACGGATGATGCATGACGGATCAAACCACAGCTAACTTCTCGTAACGTGATTCAAGCTCGGTGACACAATCATTGTTCTCTGTAATGAGTTTCCATTGTGAAACGATGTGTGTCATTTAAGATTGATATTACTGTTTCTATCGTATCAGGCAATTTATGTTATAGCCCAACAGCCTTTTTAAGCCCACACCATATTGCGGATTTTTAGTGGTGCTAATTTATCTAACTGGCAACGACAAATTTTTGGTAACTGATGTTGAAAATCAGCGAATGTCACTGGTTTAAACAAAGACGAAGCAGCGGGACTAAGCCGGTAAATACTTCACAGAAATAAGGTCCTATTCTGTTTCATTTTCGTAAGAAACGATTTTTTTAAGTATGTTTATTAGTCTCTGAACCATGTGACCCATATTTCAGAAAATCAGTGTCAACTGGCAGACAGTTGATGATAGTGGCTAAAAGAAACCTACCAACTTTAACACTTTTGTGGACAGTACGTCGAGAAACGTAAATTAGGACACTTCTGTGGACGGCCACTTTTATCTTCGCAATAATGCTACTCGGTTACAGCTGAACATTTCTCATAGCTTTTTATGTGCCTAAAAGCAAATGCCTTTTGACGTTTTTGACTAATTAAAACTTTTTGTGGCTATACGTTTTGTCTGGGCCACAACAGCATGTAATTTTACAAAATGGTCTTGTATCCGAGAAAGTGTGCCTCTCTGAAGCACTGCAAATACACAAGGTACTATTTCGTCTTCCTTTCTCTTATGTCAGAATAATGCAGCGTAAATGCATGTCGTGCAAATACTCGAGCTTCTTATCGTCATAGCTGGGGGAATTCTCGTGTGGCGGGATGTCACAAACTCGCACCTTGTGTAATATTTTTGTGTGCCTCATCGGCTGCATTTAACCGTTGTTTAAAAATGTAGCATAAAAACTACTATATTTGGATGGATTTATAATAATGTATCTGGACAGCTGCAAATGTACCAAAATTGGTTAAAATCCATCCAGCCGTTTTGGCGTGAATGATAAGAGGATAACTCTACGACTGTAGATGAAGCTGTAATCAATTCCCAAACGATACAATAATACAAAAATACGAATACAAAGGCCAACGTGCAACTCGTCATAAAGATATTTCCTGAAACCATGATCCCTCTCCACAAAAAAATAGTTTTCAGACCTTACCGACCCTAAGTAGCTTGTTATTTTTCACAATGTTCGGGCATTGTGAAAAATGCAATTCATTAATTTATCCATAACAAATTCGATATAAAGAAATTTTATTGTGCAAAGAAATAACAAAAATTGCACTTACTTATAAATAGTTAACATATCTAAAATCAATTTAATTTTACGCAGTAAGCAAGCATTTATGACAATGTTTACACAAAACACATGAATCTTATATGAACTAATAAGTAAGAGAGAATATTAAATTAAGGAATCAACCTTAAAATGCGGATTAGTTTGAAGTGGTTATTAATCAGTAACAGGAAAACAACATACATGTGAGTATCTTTGTGTGCGGAATTTGATATATTTACATATTAAATTAGACAATTATGAATACCATAGCTTAATTTCTTGCTATAAATGCGACTACCAATTTATAATTGCTGAAAAAAGTACAACATATAATGTAGACTGACTAGAATGTGCTAGAATGAAGGTATAGTAAAACTCTATTAAGATGAATCAATTCAATTCGCTCTCCAAATAGACGTTATTGGAAAAGTGCAGGTATCTACAAAACGATTGCTTGTGGGCATTCGTTTGGACGTTTTAACCGTTTGAATCACCTGGCTGCACTATTAATTGAAACACAGGGAGATTATTTATTAAATTGTATGCACAAGACAGTAAAAAGTGCTTTGCAACTAAATATACGTACACAGTACGTCCCGGGGGAGTAAATAATGAGGTCAATAAATATACATACATACGTAGGTATGTAGAATGAAACATTAGCATTACAGATGGTTTACACTTTTGATCTTCGTGATAGCTGCTTTAGAAGTTTATTTTATATCATCATCATCATATCAGCCGATAGACGTCCACTGCTGGAAAAAGGCCTCCCCCAAAGTTCTCCATAACGATCGATCTTGCGCCACCCTCATCCAATTTCTACCCGCCATCTTAACCAGGTCGTTGGTCCACCTTGTTGGAGGCCTTCCAACGCTGCGTCTTCCGGTCCGCAGTCGCCACTCAAGAACCTTTCTGCCCCAACGGCCATCGATTCTACGAGCAATATGCCCTGCCCACTGCTACTTAAGTTTGGCGACTGTCTGAGCTATATCTACAACCTTTCGGATTCGATTTCGCAAGGAAAGTTCGAGCATAGCTCGCTCCATTGCCCTTTGAGTAACTTTGAGCTTTCTTATGAGGCCCAGTGTAAGTGACCACGTTTTAGTACCGTATGTCATCACTGGCAACACACATTGGTTAAAAACCTTCGTCTTAAGACACAGCGGGATTTGGAACGAGAAGATATTCCTCAGCTTCCCGAACGCTGCCCATCCGATTTGGATTCGACGAGTGACCTCTTTTTCGAAATTCGACCTACCCAACTGGATCTGGATATTTTATATAGCCAGTCATAATTTTTCCGTACCTAAATATACTTTGCTGTACCTACGCCAAAGTACTACGGCAATGTATACTTAGGTACGGAAAAGTTCAGGTTATAAATGCAGATAAAACTTGTCGTGACAAAACGGAATCGAGAAAAAATATAAACACGGAAGTTTGGAGTCATTCAATTAACCAGATTTAAGGAAAAGAAACGTGACAAGAATGCGTTTCGTGTCCAAAATATCATTATTAACTGTCCCGAAGCACGCGATGACGGTAAATAACCCTTAAATAACTATCCGTAATGATAATGTGATGTTTGGTCACACTGAAATGTTACTAAATGCTAAGTGCTAAATACAAGGAAAGTATTTTTAAGTGTAGTTGTGGGTTATTTATTATGAGTTCGATCGTTCAAATGTTACCTATTCTGGTATACATTACGATTTTCTAATATTTTCTTCTAGAGTATATAAATATCGGAGTTTAATTCCCAAGGAAAAAAGTGAGATCCTTTGAAATTATAACAGGTCCAACAGTATTCTGAAGATGTATATTTTCTATGAACGTGACATATACTTACTGCAAAAACTTGTTTTCATAGGGAAATGGGCACTATTTTCTTGGATCAGAGTAAAAATAAACGATCCGGATTAAGATAAACTCTGAAACATTGATAAGAAAAGAGTTTATGTGCATGTTTTTTGGAAAAGCCCAAGCACTAAATGACCAGGCAAGTGCACAAATCATAATAACGAATTACTATTTATTAACACACTTCTCACTTTTAGGGGTATTTAATTTCCATTTCGAATCAAGCGGAAAATTAAATATAGGTACTCGTTTTATTGAAACCCACTACAAATTTGCATAAACCTCACTTAAATAGATTTGTGGTTTATGCTAATTGGCGGTGGTTCGTTTTATGTGCATGCAGATTTATTTTGTGTGGAGAGTGTAAGGGTCCCTGTTCACTGGACCGGAGCGGAGCTTTGGAAAACAGACCTATAACATAATTCGGATTTAAATGCACTTATTTTGGGCTTCACAAAAACGCAGCCTGATTGCTTCATTTTCTCTGCTTCGCTTCTGTGGACACGCAACCTATGACTGGTTTCCACCAGCGATGCGCGAGGTACAGCTGCCGGCAAACTTTTAGAGCATAACCTGGACTGCGCAGTAGCCGATTTACGTACAAATGTACATACGCAGATCGGCCATTTTTGTTCTAAAAGTTTGCCGGCAACTATAGCTAAGGTGTGGACTAGGTCAAACCTTTGGCAACCTAAACTTATTTAAAGTAACCCTAGGATAATGCGGTTGGCTATGCATATTGTAGTATTTATTGAATGTAACTCTGATTGTAATGTATATTGTATGGTTGTTTGTTTTCACGATGTTTACAACTGTGGAGGAACAGGGCCCTGATTCCATGTAAGTACATTTATTTATTTATTTATTTATTTATTTATTGAAAAACAGGTTACATAACATTACAGTTTACACCAATGCGTCATGAACCGAACAATGTTTATTTTGACGGCGAAACGGCGTGGCCCCGTTGTTCCGACATCTCGGGTGTTGGATTTGGTAGGTTGCCCCGGAACCGACGAAACACGACACCTTTCGGCCAGAAATCAGCACACGCGATGGTGTCCTGGAGCGGCCGCGGCACGCGCACTACAAACGAGCTGAAGTGCACGTAGTGGCGCGAATGCAACTGGAACACCCTCAGGTCCCTCAGCGAGTAGCCGGTTTTCTGGCGAACATACTGCGTCACTTCTTCAGCGGTGGCAGTGTGATGCAGGCGCGACACGTATAGCGCCTTGCTCGGTGTGGAGACCTGCAGACCACAACCAACCGGTTCTGCAGTACCACACTGACTCTTGCGTGTCTTACGCTTTCTTGACACCGTTGTGAAACCCTCCTTGTCCACACTGGTGCGAGGGGTTTCCTCTTTTGGAGGATCCCGAACTTCACGCGCTTTTGAGGGCGCGGCTTTCCGGCGGGCTGGAACAGGCTCACCAGCAGAAACGACGTCAGCAAAACGACGATGTGGTTTCGATGAAGCGTTGACGGGAGGCCCCGCGAGGAGGGGGCAGGGGGGCCGCGGTTCGGCGTGCACAGTGACATCGCTTTGCGCAGTGTCAGCTACACGCGAATTGACCGACATATAAGTAGTATATCGCCAAATCGGTCACATTGCGTTTTTGCACCCATATTAACACCCAGGGTACCCTGCGCGATGTAGCTGAGTGAGGAAAAACGCGACCCAAGTAAACGAATTTTTTGCTTGCGGATATTACACAACACAAATGTGATTAGTGTAAGTAATATGTATATAAATTTAGGAAACATGTAATGTCTCTTTTTTTTTTTTTTATGTGGGTACACCACAATTTTTATTTAAACTATGAATACAAAGATCAAAGCCTAAAGAAAAAACCACCAGGTAGCTCCTTTTTAAATTTTTCTTTAGGCTTTGATCTTTGTATTCATAGTTTAAATATGTATATATATTTAGTTAATTGTGAAAATTAGTATTTCAATCGATTTACGGTCATTGTAATCTGCAACAAAAATTGAAAAGACTCAGAACCTTATATTTCCTTTTCCATGCTACATACTTACATAGGTGGCAATTAAACGAGCATACGGGTCGCCTGATGGTAAGCGGTTACAGTAACATGGACGCTTGCTTGCATTTAAATAACGGCCGATGTACCAGCCAAATTCTGCCGTGTTGCGGTGAAAGGTCGTATCTTTATACGGGTGTCATAGTAAGATACGTCCTTTTGCCGTAACATGGCAGAATTTGACCAGTTGGTTCGACTTTTCAATAAGGTTCATAACATTCGAAGCCCAACTAATTGTTAGATTGTTACTAATGTCAATGTACCGTTGCTTCACATGCGTACAATGCAACGCACGGCTACACATCGCTAACAATCCCATACACATCACAGGCGCGCATGCGTCGCATTTAATGTGCGCAAGCGCAATGGATATCGGCGGTATGCATTGAGAATATTGAAGTATTCGGCTGTGTTATATTCGGACTTCTTTTGTTGCAGAATTTTGTTGAAAAGGAAGTCAGGGGCGATTAGCAACTTTGAAAGTAGTGAAAATAAGATAGGTACCTGGCTCGTAAGAAGATCCATTAGAAAAATAAACTAGCTAATCATTATAATTAACACTGGATGGATATACCTTGATTATAGGCATCGACTACAAGGACTTCTAAAATAAACACTGGATAGCCAAATCTAGGCAGTCTCTCTCATAAGGTGGAGGAAGGCTAGCGGGAAAACTAGCGTCCCTTCTGATTTCCTGTCAGTTATTGCATGACTAAAGAAACTAAACACTTTAATATTTATTGACTACCTAACAATTTTCGTACTGTAATTTACCCCACAAAGCGGGTTAACATTAACATCTAAAGCGGCTACTTTAGTTTTGGGAACAACTACAGAACAAAAAAAAAATACCGTGACTAAATAAATATTAAAGGCATTTCCTAATTCCCTGAGTAAGTATTTGAAGAACAGTCGTTACCCTCTAGAACCTGGACAGGATAGTTCAAATCAAACAGGCAGCCTGCATGACCGCAATTCGACGAGTTTACGGGTCGCCGAATGCCGTAATTGTATATAGCGTCGGTGTACAGGTAGATCTACTGACATACCTATTCGACTTTGGTTTCGTGATTTTCGGTAACGTTACATTAGCATTCCGTCACCTGTCCCTCACCTTTTCATGGATTACTATGTAACACTGACAAATGCAAGCGACTGACCGAGCCAGTAAGAGACCCAAGTTCTTAAAACTTTTTAGTTTTTTCGTCATGGCCAATAATTTTGGGATCTTTAATTTATTTCGTTTTGGCCTTCTTCTGGAAAAGGGCCTTATTCTTGAATTAGCAGGCAAGTTATGTTTTAGCAGTTAGCATTTAGCAGGTGCCAAGGCCGAGCAAAATTCCTTTGGACAAATAAATGAAAAGGTTAGTCCTTACTTATCAAGAAGTAAAGGAGAAAGCTCTATTTCAATACTCTATGTACATTTTCTTTAGCGATATGCCTCGAATTGTATTTTTAAAAGCTCTTAGTGTGTAGTTACCGATCGTTTCTTTTATGGGTCATACACATATTTCGGATCACGACTTCCATGTATGTGAATGGAAAGTTAAGGATTTCAGGGAGGGACTTATTGTCTAATTAAAGTAAATCTCAAGAGGACTTTTGTCGTTATGAAATGATAAAATATAGTTTGAAATATAGTTTTATGATAGAAATGCGCTTTCGTCAAAAATATTCTTTACTCAAGCTGTAACGAGAAGGCCTAAGATTTCAAAGTTAGTTCTGAATCGAGACCCGAGAACGGACATGTTCACAACCTCCTATCTTGCTGCTTTTCTTAGTTCAAAATTCAACTTTAACAATTTAAAATAGGGTGTACATTTCTGTTCCGGTAGTTTTCTGCTTTAGATAACCGAAAGTTAAGTCTCGGCTCGTACCTATAGGGATTGATGAAATCGAATACCTATCTCAGGGATTTAACCAGGTTAAGCTCACAGTATGCCTAATCTAATAACCCTCAATCTATATCTAGTCCCACCCTTATATTTCCTATTTGATGAACGTAGATTCTTCCTAAGAATTTGTGGCGAAGATGCGCTGTTCTATTTACATTTGCATTCGAACAGGAATACATTTCTCACTTTTCAGGATCCGGATCTCTACATTATTCATTTATTTTATTCATTTATAGTTGTATTAAATGGCATGTTTAACAAAATATCTAGGACTAGGAGTAGACGAAAGTGCATTGGAACTATAGAATAGTTATCCAGTAGGGTGTCACTTTGTAACGTAGTTGCCAAGTAGTAAAACCATTTCAATTGCACAAAAAAAGCCAAATTAACTATGGGAAGTAAGTACATACTATTTTCTTGATGCACTGTCATTCAGTGCATTCTATCATCCGACCTTACAAAGGTTTAGTAAGTCGTCAATTACACTATCGTAACTATTAAATCAGATACATTTATTTTTTAGAGGCCCTTCAGAGTGCCGCGGAACACTGCCCTTAAAAATATGAATTAAAAAGTTGTTTTATAAATGTTACCGGCAAAACTTCTCACGAGAAGTTACTTAATTGGCACATCTGTAAAAACTATACAGGGTGGCGTGTCATAGATTTTAATACACACATCTGGCCTTTTCCGAAGCGCTATAATTGACGAGTAGGTAGCTGGCTCGCAATTAACTGGCGGAACGATGACCCAGTTCACCCGACGCGTTTCCACACTATTTTGATATGTACCGACTGTCACACTGTATGGTCTACGTCATAAATGGACGAACATTTTATTTTAGTTGACATTTTGTAGTAATGCAACTTATGCAACAATACGCGGCTGTGAGTGTATTGTGGTTGTTTAATGACATCCCTAGTGTAGTGTGTAGTGCGAATTTGTGTAAACTATAAGTAAACAAACGCGTGAAGTTCCAGTGCCCCTACCATTATAAGTATGCAATAACGTACTAGCGACTGCGTGACCTATTTGTATGCTTTTCATACAAATTGGTAACTCAGCGGCTAGCGAGTGCAGTCATTTTATACTCATGGTAGCGGTACAGAAGTCGCATGGCTAGCCTGTATAGACATACATACAATACAGTAGCATGTAAACCTGAGTTTTGGCTTTTTTTTTAAAGAAAATAATATTTTATTTAAGTAAAATGAGCTAACTTAAGGGTTTAAGGCAGTTTCGCTCAAGGGTCCAACAATTTCTTCCACTCTGTATAGGTACTTATTTGTCACTCGCTTATCACTGAGCTTGCTCTTATCCAATTTTAATTACTACTTTAATTGTATATCGATGATATCCATCCGACCGTAATGTATGCTAGATTCTGTTATTATTTTGGCGATAATACCTATACGTCTCTTCTAACAAATAAAAATAAATAGGATCTAAGATTTTGTTGTCTCATATTAATTGATCGGCAAGACCAATTTCAACTATCGTTAGTACAATATATCAACATATTTTTCATAGTAATAGTATTTTTTAGCCGAATACGGACACCCAAAGAGAGGACTATTTACTTACATTATTTTCTTTCGGACGGACGAAGTTGCGGCCTCCAGCTACCGGCTTATTGGCTTATCGAGTGTAGTTTTGGTTTGTTATTCAATAATATTCAGAAGTTGTTTAGGCGATAAGACAAGTAAGGATGAATCACCTATAAAAGTACGATAACCTAATATGTAAACTATAGCATAATTTTATACATAGTTAACCAGTTTTCTCTGAGGTGTTATTATTTCAAGAGAAATCTTAGCGCGATGCAGGACTTGAATGGGCGCGCGTACAGCTCCATCTGCAGATAAAAATTCGCTTGCAACGAAACAGCTGGACAGATTTTAACTAATTTTGGTAAGGGGATAGCCGGATATCCGAATATGGTCATAGGATACTTTTTACCCGACTACGGGTTCTAGTGTAACATGTTAAGGCACTTCATCGGAATGTCTCTTATTCTAATGAAATGCCTTAATATCTGAAAGTGGTTGAATAAAGGTAGTTTGGATACGCGCACTGTTGTCAGTTATAGAGTGAGTTCGCGTCAGATTGACGGTAGGTAAATGCATTATAGCCCTTAATTAATGAACTGCTAAAACTAACTTGGAGTACTCAGCGTAGAAGCGTTCTACAGAATGTTCATCGCCTGGACGAGGAATAAATAACTTGTTTACAGAAAACGTACATAGCACATTACTACAGTGGCCCGGAAAAACGGGGATTCCCTGCCGAGTAGATATAGATAGCTGCTAGGGACATGAGGCCGGCAATCCTTTTTCACGCCGAGGTGTATTGTGCTTATCTCAAATATGCAATGACAGTATAATGAATAACATTGAATAATGAAATCAAATCACAACATGGAAATACAATTTGAGCACCAAACGTCAATATTCTGTTTGCACTCAATATACATATAGTTAGTAATAAAAAAGTTTTCAAACATGCAATGAAATCTCGTCATAACGTGCGTCATAATAGGCTTCGAAGTATCACGTTTCGAGCGGAACAACTCAAGAGAACTGTAATTAAAGGAATTTCATACAAAATTGAAGGCCGGGAAGTAATTTTTTCAAAACATAGCGTCTGTGTGCATTCAGGCTAGCTTTTTTTTGGGTAATGTATTTTTCTATTTCAATGAATTGAATATGTTTGAGAAAAGCACTACATGCCTTAGCCGTGAAAAGGGCTTGCGCGCTTCGTATCACTATCCGGTGTCTATACCTACTCTTGAACAAATTGGTCACCCGTTTTGGAAGACTGGTTTAATTAGCTCTACCTACGTACATTTATTATTAGATTTTTTTTATTAGATTGACATTTATTGTAAGATTGTAAAGCCACAGTGGCAATTACGTACTATTTACTATTGTACTCAACTCATTGTTTTCCCAGTAACGATTCTGTTCACATGCTCTCTGCTTTCTTGCTATGAGAAATGAGAGATCGATTTCTTGATACAGATAAATGTTTCTAGGTCAGTAGTAATGTTACTTACTTACTAAGCTGGCTCGATGGCCCTAAGAGGATCTTGGCCTCCGACACGAGAGAATGCCACTTTCCCCATTCTGCGCCACTTCACGCCAGTCGGGTACTCCGAGGGCTGATAGTCTTTGGCTTCATCACTCCAGCGGTACCTGGGGCGGCCTAACGGACGTTTCCCTCTGGGCTTGCTCATGTACGTTCTCTTCACGGCACGATCGTCTCCCATCCTCTCCTCTTGTAATGTTATTATTCGAGAAGATTAAGATTAAAGTCTCATAGCCTTCGCTGGCTTGGTGACTGGCACAGGTACTTGGGGCGACCAGCTGCTCAACGACCAGTTGCTCGCCTTAGGTAGCGCTGGGGAGATGTTGTCGAGGTGGAGTTCCGTAGGCTTTAAAGCTGAAAATTGGTGGAAACTTCAGGATCGGGACAAATGTAGCGTGCTAGAAGTTTCTGAGGATAAGATCTTTTATGAGTTACTAAGCTAGAATAGTTAGTAACCAATGTATGTCATAAAGGTTTCCGTCCCATACATTGCCCTATTATGCGCTTACCCTCGCTTAACATACTAGCACCATATCGATGTCTTAAAAGCTTGCTGTAGATGTCGTAAGTGTCTTACACTGCTTCCTACCCAGATAGATAACGGTTACGTACAGACACGACCAGAAACAAGTTTTATTACTTTAGCTAGACACTCATCCGCTGTTTCGATGCTCGCCACACGTACCTACTGTCAAGGTGCTGTCGACACAAATGTGCCGTTCTCGGTTCTCGAGAAAGTTTCCCGATTTGTTTGGGGAAAGAGCGTTCTCGAGAATGGTACATCTCTAGCTGCAGGAGACCTACCTCCACAACATATTACAAACGATTACAGCCGAAAGGCTGGACATATAATATATCATCACCAAAAAAAAGGTTAGTCTCTCAAAAAAGTGGAAAACGCCACGTAAAATGTATGGTAACGCGATCTCACTTTGGTGGCGCCGTTTATAAAAGATCAGTGTAACACGTCTTTGTTTAGTCATTGACAGTCTTGAATTATTGGTCCATGATAAAGATACATGTTTCTAGGTCAGCAAAGCTATTTAAGTTAAATGAATTTATTCCTTGCGTTATTTACTGCGGCACTCATCCTATATCTTATTCTTGGTCCTCTTCCAAAGTTGGACATGGGAAGGAGTGGATTTACGATTTTATTGAGTGCGTACTGTAATGAAAACAACACGCAAATATCGTTCAAATACCCGTGTAGCCCATTATTTAATTTGTATTCTTTGAAAAATACCGAAAAGATGGCAGTTTTCATGAAATATTAACCACACCATAATTCATTCAGTGTGTTTGCTTTATGAATCACCTGTTAGAGCATGTTTATAACCATTACAAAGAAAATAATGATTCCCTTTTGTTTTTATTAATCGTCGCCGCAACAAGTACGAGAAATAATGCATTGTAATTTTCAACGTACCTTTTGACATGGTTTTTTTTTTTTAATAATGTTAAAAGTACGATACAAAATATCAAACATAAATGCAATAAAGGGCGTGAACCGTTCATTTGCCATATTAGACCGACTTTACTTTTTCATTATTTTCTTGCCCAGATCTCATTAAATTTAATAGGGAACGGCGCAGCATGCTTTTTTCTTCCATTCTTCCATATCATTCGCCCTTTCATCAATTAATTCCTTCATCTCCATATCATCTCTCACACAATCCATTCACCTTTTCTTTGGTCTGCCTCTTCTTCTATTTCCCTCCACATTCATCCTTAACGCTTTTTTTTCTACTTTTTTTTTTCTTTTCGCCGACTTTACTTTTTATTTTGTAAAACAGGCGATACTGCAGGAAACACTACTACTACCTACTAAACTATTGAACATTTGTAAGAATATCTCGCCACCTCGAATCAATTTTGCGAATTTTTATATAATTATTAGACATATAAGGATTTCTTATTTGGCCCAGATAACTTGAAAATATCGCAAGCCTCATCAAGTTTCGGACCAGCTCGTCAGATAAGGTTGTTGTACTCATAGTACGAGTAGTCGACTATAGCCGACCAAGACCGGTTTGCGTTACGCAATGTTTCAAAACATGGAAGCTGGGCCTGAGGCATTTTTAACCGCTAGCGAACGGTTGGAGTATACCAACCAGTATTTTGAGCTCAAAATACGGAGTCAAAATTATTTTCGCTAGATGTGTAAGTATTTTTGCAGACATTGTCGCTCGAATACACCGTCACTACTTAAGTATTTATTTACCTTTACTGGTAGTATTTTCTGAATTTGAGTTCATACACGCAATGTACGAGTACGTTATAATCACAGACCATAAGAATGGTTATAATCTTCGAAGATCTGCCGATGTTTTAGGATATTTCAGAGAACTGTCATGTCATATCATCCTATCTTTTACCTATATATTTATACTCTATACATGAAAGTTTCTAAGTGTATGTTGCACTTAAACGCAAAAACTTCGTGACTTTCCATAATGTTTTTAAATAACATAGCTTCTAAAGTATAATATTATCTAAAGATATTATTTATTACTTTTCCTTGTAATGAAATGAAATGAAATGAAATGAAATGAAATGAAATGTATTTATTCGCAATAGATATAGTTTACATAATGGTCTTAAGGTATAAAAATTTCGTATCATATATCTAGACATAAGTACGTCATGCAAATCTTGAATTGCCAATATTGACATCGTATTTCACTATCTAACAATTATGTTCTACTTATGTGCTACATTAAAATATTCCTTAATATCGTAAAAACATTTTTCGAGAAGCCAAGTACACAGTTTATTTTTAAATTTATTAGAAGGTTGTTGCTTTAGTTGATTTGGCAGGTGATTAAAAAAATTTATACACATGGCATAGCAATTTCTACCCTTCATTGTCGTGTGCATTTTGGGAACTACCAATCTGTTCGGGTATCTCGTATTAAAATTAACAATATCACATTTCTTCTTGAATAATTCAGTGTGTAGTTTTACGAACGTACAAACCTCCAAAATATATATTGAGCACACAGTAAGCAAGCCGAGTTCAATAAACGAGCTTTTACACGATGTGCGTGAACTAATATTTGTAATAGCCCTAACGCATTGTTTTTGAGCTACAAAGGTACGATTAATATGGACAGAGTTTCCCCAAATTAATATTCCATAACGAAGATTAGACGCCACAAAACCATGATAAGCCTTTAAAGCAGTTTTCTGTCAGTTATTCGTGACAGTCGACGCAAAACATACGCAAATCTATTAATTTTGGAGCACACTTTGTTGACATGCAGTTTCCAATTACAATGGTCATCAAGTACAAACCCAAGAAATGTGGTGTTATCACATTCTGTCAGTGTTTGCTCGTTATATTTGACTGACAGTGTTTCCTTTCTTCCTCTTTGATTGATGAATTGAATATATTTTGTTTTTCCTAAATTGACATTTAAATTATTGTTCTTTAACCATTTTATAATTTTATACACAGTGTTGTTAATTTCATCATTGTAGTTTTGTCCTTCTGTTTCGGAAATAACTATTGATATGTCATCCGCAAATAATGTACAGTCGTGCTCAGTAATTGATGGCAAATCATTAATGTAAAGTAAAAACAGTAATAGTAATATGTAAAGATTAGCCTATGATTTTCTGATACTATCAGAATGGCATACTACTATTATTAACAACGGATTTTCATCAGAGGGCTAAACGGTGTTTTATCCTTCTGCGGGAGCGAAACCACGGTAAAAGCAAGTAAGTATAAACAAAATAATTATATAGTTGGTACTTTGCTACTCGTAGTTTAAACAAGTGTTCTCAACGGCGTACGCGCACACAGTTCGGAAAAAGAGACGATGCTTCAGGAATATTAAATTGCTTGGTAATGCTTGCTGGAATATTAACATGATTCATTCGCGCATTTTAGATATATAAGTACGCAAAGCAACATTGGTTCGTGTGATTGAAAAAATAATATTGATCTTTATAAATAGCAGATGGGATGAGCGAATGTTTGTCTTAAGGATTCTTAGGTTTTTTGTCAAACTGAATGTACGCAACATTAGCTGCGAGACAACAAAGACTGGGTAATGTTTTTAACACGTATATGAGATAGGTACCTAATTTCTACTTCTTAACCCACTATTGCGAAGCAAAAGGGAGGGTTGTGATTTTGATTCTCTCATTATTTGATGCAATCTTTACAATTCAGGCTAGGCTAGAGGTTTATCCTTAGGAAATTCAAAATGTGAAATACCTATGAAAAATCCGAAATGTGTGATAGTTACGAAAAAATTTTTTTGCAGTCAGTTAAAAGTTGTTTGTTAAATTAAATGACAAGGATTACTTTATTATGCGTAATGTTTTTTGGGGCCAACCAACTTCGTATGTTCGTCTAAATTGCATAAATTCCCAATTTCAATTAGTTGATTAACTAAACTCGCAAGTTTAAAACTAAAAGTCTCGAAAATTGCTTATACGACTAAGCTCAAAGATTAATTTTTATAGATGACAAACCGAAAATATTTTTCGTGAGGATACTGTGCAATTATATACCTTTAATTAAGTTGTTGTGTAAGTTTAAACTTTTTTAACTTTCACAAAACACAGTTATTAATTGCATTGTATATGGTATAATTTTTATCTCGAATTTGCAAAAACTAGCTATGGTGTAAAGAAAATCGATTTATTTTATTATAATGCAATCATAAAATGTTCATTAAATCACATGATGGGATATAGGTACCCCCTAAAATTTAAAAAGTATGTACTTATGTACGTAACTAGTCGTGGTATAATAGTAATTCCTGCATACTCGTAGGTCAGTTAAAAAAATGTTCACGAAATGTAACTAGTTTTCAAAGTTGTATTTTTACCTAGTTATGATATTACGAATAATATATACGAGTAAAATCTAAATTTCGATGTGCAGCATTGCTATACCTCATCATAAAGCGTTCCTATTTGCCAACAAATCGGCAGCTATTTTAACTCCAGTTTCCTTCCAATAGGGACAAATAGTACAAGTCCATGAAAGTCCTAAGAATTCCGAAGCTACGACATCCTACACGTAAATGTGTCGGCCGGCGACACGCCGGCGGACGACGGCGGTCCCTCAGTCTAACTTAACATTCGCGAGAGTTCAAACGTACACTGTGTCCCACGATCAGTCTCGAAAATGGCAAGAAGTGGTGTCACCGCGTTGAGTCTGGCCTGCATGTTGGCCCTTCTGGAATTCGGTACGTTCTATTTCTGTTCATTCTCTTGTTTTGACTTTTAAATTTCGAACATATATAGGATCGAAAATACGATTCGTATTTAACGAAATTTTATAACACGTTTTGTTTGTTAGCTTTCATTTTGATTTTTAAATTTCGAACATGAAAATGAAATTAACGAAATTATATGGTACGTTCCATCTTTGTTTTAAGTTTTATATTTTACACGCCGAATTCAAAATGTGATTTGAAGCCAAGTAAAAATGGAACGTTCTGTTTTTTATTTAGTGATTTTAAATTTGAGTCATTGATTAAAAAATGCGTTCAAGAGTTAACTAAATCGTTTGACCCAACGATGGATTCAAGTAATACATTAGGTTCTACGACTCACAGTGGAAAAAATGTACCTGAACAACTTGTCAACAAGAGCGAATTTTGCAGATAATATAACTTGATGCGAGGAGTATAAACATACGCAAAACACTTATCGAAAGTAATATTTATTGCTGTTATTGCATTACTTTTAATATGTTTAAGGTAAATCAAAAATAAAAAACATTTCCATCGTTTATCAGAAGTAATAAACCGACAGAACCAAAGTAACCTACCGTCTATTTTTTCAACCAAGTAAACTGTTTTTCGATATATAGTTTTACGAAAAATACGACCAGTGCCACATGCAAGCGATGTACATTTTTCTGTTGGTGTATTCGGCACACGTTTTTGCTTACATTTTACGAGTGTTGGCAAAGTTGGCGACATTGTACAGATAATTCAGTTTATAAGCCGAAGACTGCTTTAAATAATAGTTTCTTCGTGATTTATATGGTTTCAATAATATATTTTAATATTTTAATTTAGTGATTTTTTTATTTTTATTAAAGTTAGTTTTGAGATAACGCTATATGTAAGTTCCAAGATTTTGTATTGTTAATCTATCTTGTACTTTTAGGTCATTATTTAACGATTAAAACCGCCGAGTGATAACCAAAAGTACCTAATTTATCGCGTTAAATAGTCGTAGGGTTTAATTAATAGTAAACTCCACGAATTACACTAACAAGGTTGATTTTTCTGTTAGATATGAAATGAAATATGTACCTACTGTTTTATACCAAATTCACTAGTAGATAAGTTTTGTTATCACCTCACAAATAAAATATTATTTTTTCAATATAACTAATTAAAATGCCTACGGTACCTATGGACCATTTTTTTTACTGGTGTTTCTTTTTGTTTTTAGTTTATACGATTGGAATTGAGCTATATGATTTTCGCACATTTTCATAAAAACGAGATTTTTTGCGTAGTAGGTACGGGCGAATATACAAAAATTGGGTAACTTTTCGAGATATTTTGTTTATGATAGTTTTTAAATCAAAATTATACAAATTCGGGTGTATCAGATAGGTAATCTAATAAATATATTTTCCGTGATTGGGCCAGTCACTTTTTTAGGTAAATGCTGAGAAAATGAGTATTTTCTGAATTTGACTGCCAGAGAACTGACGAGGGTGACAAAGTACTGATAGAATACACAACTTCATAAGATATATGTATGATATTTATTAAATTCTTGAAGAAATCTCTTAGAAACTAATAATGGCACATATTTGAAGTCTTACTCTCTCTTAATTCACTTAAGTAACAATAAAAAACTGTTCATATATGGTATTATCCTGACAAATAACTATCTCGATCTTTAATTTGCTCTTTAATTGACTTTACTACTTTGAGGTAGTTTAAAAGTATAATTTTTAAAGGTAATCAACAAACAATTGAAACATAAATTGACTCAGCCTTAATCAACACAAAAATCAACATGGAATTAATAACAAGTCCTAAGTAATACTATGAAAGTAAACTATCTCTCTCAGTCTTCAAAACAGTCTTTGACATGTCTAATATCGTTATGTGTACATAAAAAAAAAAACAAATAATAGGAACTAAAATTATGACAATCTGTGCCTTATAGGCCAGTAATAATAAAAATGAGATCTTTTTCTCAACAAAAAATAAAAATTATGCTTCTAAATAGTTTAAAACTACAATAATCACTTTTCAAAAACATCAATCTGTTCTTTAAATTGGTAAAACACTCTATTACCTTTCATAATGAGATTTGGTTCAGGTAATTTTTTTATTACTTGATCCATCGGAACGTCTGACACATCTCTTTCGTTTAATTTGAACAGAGTGCCATCCTGTTTACAAATTTTAAGGAAAGTCACTCTCACTTCCCCTTCTTCATCATCGACAGAAGAGCAGATTGCTGCATAACGGTATTCTGTATTCCTTGTTGTATATTTGACCAATACATAATCACCACTGCTATAAGGACTTTGTTGTTGTGAATAACCGCTAACTCCTGGTGTTGATATATTGCTATCCAATATTAAACGATCATTCGTGTCTTTCACGTACGTGGATAGTGGTATATCATCATCTTCAGAGTCTGTGAATACGGTAGAAGTATTTATACGTGTACCATGTTCACCCGACGTCTCTGTCTGATAACGAATAGATCCTAGCTTGAAATGATCACATGAGTCAGCGTTGCAAAAACAACTTAGTGACTTCATTGTAAGGTGGTTGGGAATGTAAGCTGAGCCTGTCACCTGGTGCACCAAGAGCGTTCCCTTAAACGCGATCATTTGAGACGACTTGTCGTTAATCAAGGTGTTCATCTGCTCTATTTCACAGCCTTCAACCACATTCACTTTTATACCTGGACATCTCTCGCGTATAACAGAAGCAAACTCCGTCAAGTTAGTTATATCACCTCCTGTAGCAATGACTTGGTCAGCTGTTCGCTTACACGTAGCCCCTACACCATCGGGTGCCCCCTTTCCGTGTCCAGCTTCATGAAAGTTCCAGGAATATTGCACAATATTAGGGTACATGTCTTGCAGTTTACAGCCCAACACATAAAACATAGATTTGTTTCTGTATTGTGTTACAGGACCGTCGCTGAGAAAGTGAATGTTTTGAATTTCTGATGGCAGTGATGCCAGCACAGGTTTTAGATGGGCCCAAATTGCTCCGGCGTTATGTGACAAATTGGAAGACATAGTGCAGTGCGAAGTCGTAGAGTCTTTTAGGTAAACGACCACGGTGTGCAATGAAATTTGGGTGCGCGATCCTCCAAAATGAAAGCTTTGTATTTCCTGGTTGTATTTAGTACAAAAGTTTTCCGAGAAATCCATATGCACCACGGCTTCGTTTTCAGATAAAGACTCTTTCAGTTGCTTAATGACATTATACTGGTGTACTATGTTAAAAGAATGCCGGAAAAATTTTGCCATGTCACTTTCAAGTTTTTGTATGAGATTTGCAGGTAGGATTTCCTGTGTTTCTTTTTTACACTTCATTACAAATCGTTCTTTCTTTGTTTTCAGATCATATATGGACTCTTTTTTACTCACCCACTGTTGCATTAAGATCGGTTTTGAGTTATCGAATTCTGCATAAGTCAAAGCTTTTAAGGAACACTCATCACATGTTCTCTCAAGACATCTTTCAGAATATCGATCGCAGCAAAGCGTTTTCAACATACTTTGATGATTACTAACTGCTGTGAGAATATTAGCCTTTTTAAGAGCAGCAAGTTGAAGGTCCATGTTTTCGTGGACCGTGCAAGCACAAGTATCACGGTTTGATAGTGTAGGTGGAACCACCCAAAATGGTCGGAGTCGGGTAAATAGGGAATAACCCATTTTAAATGGAATGGTTTTCAAAAACTTCTCATGAAGATTTTTCATACTGTCCAGTAGATATCTTTTCTGTTTTTTAATTTGTTTACGAGTAATAAATTCCTTCTTACCTGCTGCTTGACGGCTGTTAGAATCATCTTCTAAAAATTGATGAACCAAACTTTTCACTTTAATTTTGACGTTAATCTCTTTATTTTTTGGAAGGTTATGACCTGTTTTTTTATAAGTCACTGCTTTGTTTGGAATTCTCCATAATTTGTATTTGTCTACCACATTTCCGGATATAGCGCGTTTGAACTTTATTTTATCTTCATGACTCTTTATTTTAGTATAGTTTTCTTCTAATTGAATTTTAATCACTTCTCCGAAAAGAGCCTTCTTCACTAATTCCTTCTTTTTAGTAATATCAGCACTCATTTCTTCTATCCTGGTTTTTGGAGTTTTTTCCACAGATTTTACAACTTTTTTTAACTGTTTTTTGACTCTTTTATATTTTTGACGCTGAGTATTAAGTTTAATTTTCAGTTTTGAAACCATTTCTTCCATTTTGTTTAATTGCCTGTTTCTTGACTTTCTCTGTCTTTCGCTTCTCTTTTTTGCTTCATCTGCTCTATGGTCTTCGTTCATAATAGGTCTTATTTGTTCACCAACTATTGGTTGTGCTTCATCGTCAGTAAGTGTCGGAGTATTCTGGCGAACAAAATTGTCAGTAATATGTTTCAATACTTGTTTTTTTTGCCTGTACTCTGATGAATATTTTTTCCATTTTTTTCTACTTAATCTCTGCTCTCGAGGTGTCATTTCTTTAACATTTTTTCTTTGCCCCTTTTCCTTCTTTTTTATGTATTGCAACCTTTGTTTTTCTTTGTATTCAGCTAATTTCACGGGGTCACTTTTAATTCGAGCTAAGCGTGCCTTTTCGGCTTCTCTTTTCTTTTTTAATATATCTTCTCTATCCTTAGACATATTTTGTTTTTTTTTAGGAGGCGGCATGATGTTTTAAACTGAAATAAGTAGAAAAATGCTTAAACACGCTAGAAAAGTCAGTACCCTGGAAACCCGTCAGTCCTTTGGCGCAATATCAGACAACGGACTGACGCCAACGGACTGACGAAAAAGACATGAATTTGAGGTTATCCTTAGAATCAACCTTTATTTTGTTATTTTCGAAGATCAAGAAGTAACATTTTAACAAATCAAAGTTAACTATGTATAAATTAAAATATAACACAGATTTACAAGAAAATAACGACTTACCATAGGACTGAAATGTTGACTGGATCAGCACGTGTTCACATGACAACCACAACTCTCGTACTGGCACAGTAATGGCGGCCGTAAAATGCCACGACCTGCAGCTAACTTTACTATCGACCTTGAAATGTAACACGGATTTGAATTTGAGTCGCCGATATTTAGCGCGAAATTCAAATTCGAACAACAGCCAACGGACTGACGAATAAAACTGATGACAAAGTTTCTTCTTATTTCTGTAACTACCGTGAGAGTATTATATTATGAAAGTTATGATATATATAATTAAATATGTCACAGATTATAGTAGAATAGCAAGTTGTCATATATTGAAGGTAATATTTAAGACACAGCCATTTGATTGCGCGCTTTTGCGATTGTGACATGCCAAAGTACTGACGTTTGAAGACTATATTGTCAAGTTTTACATATTTGTATTTAAAATGAATAGCTGAAATTGGGTGACCAAATAAAATGCTTTAAATTGTTTTAAAATAAAATTTAAAATATAAACAAAATGTAATAAAACATCGTTTTTTTAGCTGATGACATCGAGTTACCCATTTTTTGTAGAATCACCCGTACCTATTTTCATGGTAATTTTCAATTTTCGCAGCCAACTTGCAATTTGTAATTTTACACCTACCAAAATTGAATTCACCTACCTATATGAGGAGGAAAATATCGTAGCGGTTAGCGCAGTTTGTAGTCCACTTGCCTACTGAACCGACGGTCCTGTGTCTATTATTATTAATATTTGTTTCTAAGTCATATATGTTATCTATATATATTATGGTTACCGTCGTCTAGTACCCATATCCATAGTACATACCTACTAAGCCTTGCTTAGTTTGAGACTAGGTCGATTTGTGTACGATTGTCCCTTAATATTTATTTTTATATCTAAATATAAAAACAGATCATAGATCTAAATCTATGATTGTATTTCTCCTGTATGTTTTATGAGGTGTGCATTAAAGAGTACTTATGTATTGTATTGTATGATACAAGTATTGTACGAATTGACGAGTTTGTTTACTTCGTATTTGTATAGAACCTATATTATGACCGATTGTGTAACAATGGAATATAAATAAAATGATCACCTTTCTGTTATTATCGTAGGAACTACTTGTTATCTGGGGCGGCAATCCCATCTCATCTGCATCAGAATGGACGGAATAATAGAGATAACTTTCCCCGTCGAGATGGGAACGAGTTTGTACAAGTGGTTTGAGAAAATATTAAGATTATGACGTGAAATAAAGTGTTGGGAAAATTACTGGGTAAACTAAAGCCTTAGGTACTATTCTGAGCAGTTTAAGGTCATTCGTCGTTGTGATTACAATATCTAAAACTCTAAAACTTTATTCAATTATCTATCGCGAGAGAACTCCGTGGAACCAACCAGTGGCAGCAATTGCCTGTCTATCAGCCACAGACGTCCACTGCTGAACATAGGCCTCCCCCATGACTCGCCACTGTATTAACAACTATGGCCTATCACTTCAAATATTTGCCTCGTCACCTAAAAGTTCAAACTATGCCCAATGAGCTGTAGACCTCGAGAGTTTGTTCCAAAATGGCTGAAACTTGTAATTTTTACGTTTTCAACCCACATATATCCGCAATTTGAAAATTTTCGAAAAACTAAATCGAAAAGATAAAAGATTATATCATCGAACCTTGTCGCGAAATTTCATGAGGAATGGTAGATAAATGTGACCTGTAGGCGAGAACAGCTGTAAATCAAAACATCCGGACACACGAAGTAATTTTTAGCCCAGCTTCAACCGAGACGCTTTGCTCGTTTCGCTCGCTCGGCCAATAAAAGAGTAAATCTACATATATAACGTAAAAACTATGTATGAATGAGGTCGAGGAAATAAGTTGCAAGCATTAGTTTTATTCCAAGGCGTCCACTAGGCCGTTATAGCGCGACGCAATCATGTTTACTGCCTACAACGCCCAACTCCGAAATGATGTAACTCCATAGGATAACCTAAAGTGTTTGTATTACTAATATAATTGACATGTAACTATGGTGTTATCAATAAATGATTTGATTTGATTTGGATAATTATAGGACATCTATATCTTTTGTAACTATTATTATTAGTTGAACTCCGAAATGACGTAACTCCATAGGATATTACACGACGTGTACACGACGTACATATACTATAGATGTTTTCTTTCTACCGTAATGTATATATGTCAAAAAATGTATACAGAGTACGATAAGTGGGCCAGTATCGAAAATCTGGAACTGGGAGATTCATGTATTTTCACTGGACATTTTACTGATAAGAAATAAATCAGACACTGATATTCAGCAAGTATACGATGTCATTGTTGAGTAAATAACCTATTTATCACTAAATAATTTGATATCACTTTTTTTTTATTAAAATTTTTATGACATGTTCACTCAAGGCAACGAAATGTTTATATATTAATATAAAATTTATTCTCTTTAGCTTAGTTAGTTAATTAAGTAGGTAGGACATAGGGACTAGCTGTCCTAGAACATGTTCCCTATCAATTGGCAATATCTAATTACCAGTTCCATTTAATCACACTGAATTTACCTATTTTAATTAATCACTATTTATGCCTGGTAGCTACTTACTTTTTGTTATAATTTATTATGTGTATATATTGTGGTAAAAAGAAAAACTGACACGATGAATCAATAAATCTTAAAACCGCTGTTTTAAGCCCGTCTGTTGTGAAGGATGGGCAACTACGGAACCCTACACTGAGCGTGGCCCGACATGCTCTTGGCCGGTTTTTTTTTTAATGTTAGGTGCACTTGGCACCGAATATAAAATTTTAATTGTGAAAATATGTTCAGAATTAATAATTAACATAAGGTATATGTCGCGGCCACAGCAAATATTATAGTCTTATTAACAAAATGTTTAAACTTTAAAATTAGGAATGACCATATCCAAGCCAATGACAAATCTGTACGAAGACAATTCTGAGATCATCGCAAAAAAAATAGTATGGACTGTGATGTGACTGACATATCGATTAATGGATAATGTAGGTAGAGTTTTTATACCACGATTCCATTGACGAGCATTAAGTTGGATAAAAACTCTTTATTGCACATATCGAATGAAATACAAACACAAATACCACGTAAAACTAATACAGTAGAGCAGTGTTATCGAGTATAGAGCAATATCTTCCAAGGCATAAAAAATAGACAATACATTGTAAAAATTGTCACGTCATCTTGTGGTATAAACGAGCATGGGATCGGAATCGAATACAGGAGGATTTACTAACCGGTTTAAAAAATCGCCACCTGATGCGATGTGGATGTGAGTTAGGTATAATTAAACTACTCTGCGAAATATCTTATCTCTATACTGAATTGAAACTGAGCTTTGTACTAAATAGGTATTGGGTAAGATAAGGTGGGATAAGACTATAACCGGGACAAGACTGCCATTAACAGACTAAGTATTTTGGATTGACCCAGTGAAACAAACAGGATCTTAGCTTCCGAAACGAAAGCACACCACTTGTCGCGATCCAGCGCAGTTTACGCTAGTTTTCAACTGAAGAAGACTGCTACAGTCCAATACATAACTAAGTATTCGTTTCATCCCGTTTGACCATAAACTATGTTAGTCTTATCTTACCCCACTCTACCTACTTAGTGAGTTTTGCTTCCCCATTAGGCAATAAAGTTTGGAGCGCGGATGGAACTCTCGTTTACGGGTTTACCCCACTATAAGTGAAAAGTACTTGTCGTTTTATTAATCTTCGAAGTGTATTTAAAGTGTGTAGCAGTGTATCAATTTCTCGTGGCAGCCTGAGTTTTAATGCCGTGCCGCCAGACCAGACTTAACTAAATTATCAAGCTATTAAGATATTTAGTGTCTCATTTTATAGCATCATTTTTATGCTTTTGTTTCGGATCGTTTTAATTACTGTTATAGCTCCACTTTTATACAGTCATCGGTCGTCAATAACGGTGCCAAAGCTCCGTCGGACATTTTCTTATCCAGGAATGATGATCTTGCAGCCCATTTTATACAAATAGTAATAGGTCAGTACTTGAATGCAAGTAAGCCAAATTAAACCTAAAGTAGTAATGCATGATGATTCTCTAGATTTTAAATTAATAATACTTACAAAATTACAAGTCAAGTACAATATTATTGTATGATGATAATAATTTCTTCAACACATTTTAAAAACTATCAAATAACTCCTTATGATCATAGAACGTCTGCTCGAGAAGCCAGTTTTTCAGTTTCAATTTAAATATGGAAGCTCTTTGTGGAGTACCAGTTTCCCTAAAGACGTGATTGAGGTACACCTTGATAATGTTAACTTTGCCACGCGGGCGAAGCCGCAAAAAAACGCTAGTATCATATGTCATTCTATACATCATGTTTCATGATTAACTTAATGTAGGGGTCTATCAAAAGACCTGTTACCGGCGTTACCCGGATACATGTTCATATATAAATGACCAGATTCTGGACGGCATCCAGACTTTTTACTACTGCGCAATAGAGCGCTATGGATGTCCTAACGTCCGTTCCGAAGACCAGGGTTAAAAAGGTACTTTGTACATATGAGCGTCATACGTTTTTCATAATTTTTGCGTTTAGATTGGTACTTGTGTGCAATACTCATGCTTAGCCAGTTTTATTTGGTGTGATGAAAACAAACTGTCTCTTTTCTAGGAAATTGTATCGTATTATTGTTGGTGTAAGTTGGGTTAGACTTACATAGTTTATTTTCTAATGGGATGAAGCTAGCAGTTATTGGACTGTGGCAGCCTTCTTCCGGTGATAGCCTAATCACATCTTACCTTAAATTACAAAACTAGAATACAATTATATCTAAGATTTCTAAGAAATTGTCTTTGTACCCGGGTATTGTATTTGTGTACCGGAACATGAGATTTGCAAAGGATATTTAAGTTTTTTTTTTAGTAGAAGTATTTTTCTTCCATTACAAAGCTATACAAATAAAGATAATAATTTAGTCGCAATAACTAAGCAATACTGAAGATTCTAGAGAGACTATGTGACAGAGAACTAAAGGATACTGCACTCAAAAACATAAAAATTCACCCAAACCAACATGCTTACAGTCAAGGCAAATCAACAGACTCAGCACTCCACGCAGTGGTAAGCAATATCGAAGTTGCACTAACACGGAAAGGCTCATGCCTGGGAACCTTCATTGACATAGAAGGTGCTTTCGATAAAACAAATTTTAGCAGCATCAAACAAGCTCTAGAAAGACATGACACAGAACCATTACTAATAGAATGGATAATGAACATGCTAGAACAAAGAATCATAAGACTAAAAGAAAACAAAGATCAGCAAGCACTAGTCGTGAGAGGATGTCCGCAAGGAGGAGTCCTCTCACCCCTCTTATGGAACCTAGTGGTAAATGATCTGATAACAAAACTAAACGAGAGTCATTTCACGACCATAGGATACGCGGACGACCTTGTCATACTTATCAGTGGGCTGGTAACAAGCACACTGTGTGAACTCACACAAACAGCACTAAAAATAGTAGAGAAATGGTGCAAGGAGAATGACCTATCGGTAAACCCCAAGAAAACTGACACAATTCTCTTCACACACAAACGTAAACTGGGGTCATACGAAATGCCAAGCCTCTTCGGTACAAAGCTTACACTCTCCAAACAAGTAAAATATCTAGGGATAATCTTAGATGACAAACTGATCTGGAACAAGCATCTTGAGAACAGATTAAACAAAGCCACAGTCGCCTTCTGGCAATGTCGAAGGATGATAGGCAAAAGGTGGGGTCTCGCCCCGCACATCATTCTGTGGCTATACAAAACGGTAATCGTACCTATGATCAGCTACGGAGCAGTGGTATGGTGGCCCAGAACGCAACTAGCGTGTGCGATTGCCGGCCTGCAGAAAACACAAAGACTAGCATGCACGGCCGCAACGGGTTGCATGAGGACCACTCCTACCGCGGCACTAGAGATGATCCTAGGTCTCACGCCACTGCACATACATATACAAAGAGAAGCAGCCGCTACGGCGATACGACTAAAAAGCCTAAACCTATGGACGAAAAGCAATACCCAACACACAAAGATCTACAGTGAAATGATCACAAAATTCCCTACAGTAGAAGCACCAATTGACAAGATACCAAAGACATTAACCTGCAAGAAGGAATACGTCATACTCCTAACAGAAGACCCGAATGAGGGGCTCAACCTTGAGGACCTGAGAATCTTTACGGACGGGTCAAAAACTGAGAAAGGAACGGGATGTGGTGTATTCTCGGAGGATTTGAGTATTAACATCTCTAAACCCCTAGGTGTACACAACACGGTATTCCAAGCTGAATGCGTAGGAATAATAGAAGCCTGCAATGCCATAAAAAGACGCCAGGTTCAGAACACAAACATACGAATACTTTCAGACAGCAAATCCGTACTACAAGCACTAAACAGTGAAATGTGTACCTCTGCTCTAATATACGAATGTCATCACAGCATCACAGACGTGTGCGATGACAAAAATACGGTAACATTACAATGGATAAAGGGACACAGCGGCTCGAGAGGCAATGACGCAGCGGATGAATTGGCCCGTAAGGGATCGGAAACACCACCATGCGGGCCAGAGCCAATAATACCCCTACCACAATCTTATATATACAACATAATGAACCAACACATATTATACCAACACCAAAAATACTGGGAAGACATAGGAACGTGTAGACAAACAAAAGAAATACTTCCGAATAGGAACCACAAACTCACCACCATCTTACTGAGAATCAACAGGATCCAACTACGCAAGATAGTAGGATTAATAACGGGACATAATACTCTGAACAAACACCTTTTCAATTTAGGTATAACAGACAGCCCAATATGCAGAGCATGCATGGAGGCAGAAGAAACCACCAAACATATTCTACTAGATTGCAAACAGGTAGAAGGATACAGGATGAAATACCTAGGATCTCCAAGTACCGTACACGAAGCCATAAGCAACATCAAGGCTTTGCTTAGGTTCGTGGAGGAGTTGGGGTGGTTGGAGTAGCGCTACCCCCTTTTCACGCAAAATAGGCACGTTGGATGTCGACTTGCGGAAAATGCCCAGCGCAACTAACTAACTAACTAACTAAGCAATACTTATAGAGATAATGAAATACAGAGAAAACATAAATAAACAAAAAACAGGAGAATATATTCGCACTCATCGACACCAACACTTGCCCTTGCTAGGATTCGAATTTAGGACCTGGCTTACTTGGTAACGAGATTTTTATCTTGCTTGTTTGCTTCCCATACACTTATGGAGTCTTTGCCTATTTCTGTCTCAAAAGAAGTACTTAAAGATAACGATCAGATCCATAGTTGTCAATACTCAATACCAACTGGCATTTGTTTAGTTTCTGTGTATTCGCAGCATGATGTAAATAAGTTCACAAACAGACGATGACATCAGTACCGTTTAGAATGGCTTAGTTGAAATTGAAGGTTGAATACGTCATTTTGTTATAAAGGTACGAACCGTTCCAACCATCTCGTATCATGCTAACGCAAATAGTTGCAATGAGTAATATCAGGTCGTAACCGATGGCTTGGCAGGCTTTTAATTGACGCCCTTGCATGATTTGTGAATAAAGGCCATTATGATTGAGTAACTATTAAATGAATTATGTACTATTGCATTTAATACTTTATCTACACAGGATATGAAGTAGTCTCCCGCAAAGCGAAGGAATGAATGAAGCGATAATATAATATCATAATTATCGCGTGTGTGGGTGTATTTTTCAGTACATGAATGAAAAAATAAAAGTCATATTACCTATAGGCACTTCATTTTCCTTATAATAAAGAAATAGGCCCATCAAAAAGTTAATTTTAATGTCAGGTTAATTTATTATCGTTTTACTGTCACGGAAATAACTTTATAGAAGTGAGTTAACGACTTTAGAACTTTCCGTGTCTTTGTTTATAAGCAACATTGCGTAAGATCGGTTTATTTTTGGAGTTAACTAGTACATAGTTGGTAATATACATAGTATTACTGCTGTTATATTAATAATCATATACAAATAAAATACAAAATGCTATTGGCTTTTCAGAATCACGATTTAATTAAAATGACTATTTCTGCTTTACCTTTACCCGACTACGCTGCGAGAAACGACGGTTATGTTTACCTTTTCCTTCACTAACGATGTTGATCTTTTTGTCTTTTGAATTGCATTATAGTTTTATGTATTGGATGATGCACACTGGGCTTTATGAGGAAAAAAACCTTAAGTGAAGTTAAAACATGAATCATTCCTTTTAAATACAGAGAAATATAATATCTGGCGTAGTACGAGCTAGCTCTGTATCTACTTGATGAAAAGATGCATTAATTGATGGTTTTCCGTTAACTATCGGAAAATTCCTTACAAGTATTATGTTAAACCTTTAGTATCGTAAATCGATGAATCACTCAAGGTGCTCATAACGAGAATGAGATCATACTGGCACGTAAGTAAAAAATCATAACCTTTTTTCTGCTTTACCGTAACGCAGTCGAATAAAAATTAGAATGCATGACAAAAAAGACAACGCAATGATTGTTTTCTATTTTTGTATCCAGGTAGGTAATATGATAATGAATTTCGTCAATATCAAATCTTATTTTATTGTCAATTGGTTTGTGAACCGGTGTGAAAGGGAAACACCTAAATAAATACCTAATTGCTGGCAGTCTAGTTAATTACGCAACAGTGAAATAATATTTACAATTCAGCCGCAACTTTTGATAATGCTCAAAATTCCATCACATTTTCATGCTATTTATGAGTTTGATGACCAAATATTTTACTTTTGTTATGCATATACGCCCGGACGATAACAAAGGCATCTTTTTTCGCTTAGTACTCGTTTCGGCTGAGTGCATGCCTCCACCACTCATTTTCAAATGCGTCCAAGTCTTCCTACCATCTCTATTTTCGCAATCGTCAAAATCCTGCACCCAAATTAGAAGTTATGATTATTCATTTGCCATAGAAAACAAACCCACTTTTGTTTTTTTATACGTTTTTTGTTCCTGGCACGAAGAGTAGAGCTTAAAAACTTTTGAACATAGAGTATATATCTCCCTCACACGTCTACTTAACGCTTTTAACGGACTGTACGTCGAGATACGGGAATCCTTGTCGTACGGCATCACGTCTGTGGACGGCGACTTGTTCTTTCGCTAAGCTGCCACTCTCTTTCTGCAGCTGAACGTTTCTCATAGGTAGTATTTATATTAAGGGTAATCTTTTGTGCCGTTTTTGGCTCCAACTTTTTTGTATTAGTTTTTGTCTGTGAACCAATACTGAATAAATTATTTCATTTCATTTCAATGATTTCATCCGTTTGCCAATAAGATACGTTTTATAATTTTTCTGGCGTCACGATTGACTTGACTACCGCAAAACGGCAATGTCAAGTGAAAGTCAAAAAATTAAATTTTAATAATTTTTCACAGGTGTCATACTGTCACAATCTAATTGTTTATTGCGGTATAAGAGCCCTATTCCCGGAGATGGTTTCGAAATTAACAAAAGTCGTAAATAATAGGTAACTATAATCCCAATTTTCAACAAGGTCCCGTCTCCGTGAACATGTTAATAAAAGTAACATTAGATCTAATGAGAGTTAATTCAATTAAGTACGTAGATGACCTAACACAAACGGTCACCATGTTTAGACGCTCAGTATTCAAGTCAAGATCAGGTCAAGTACACAGATGTAAATTATCAGCAAAATGAGAATATTGTATGTTCGTATCAAGGAAAAGTGGCAACGCTCGTTACGACAGTTGTACAGTCAGGAACAGATACAATATAATACAGTACTTTTAAATGGACGTGCACGAAAACATTTTTTTATTATGAATCTTAGATTTTGTGTCACTGAAAGTACCCACATTAAGATGGACTAAAATAAGACCTGATGATGAGAATATATCCTCACTAGTTCTAAAGTTCAGCTCGACTTGTTATATATAATTATAATATAATATATAATATATAAAAAGCAAAATATTTGAATACATTATTGTATTAAGCGGTTTACACTCACGTGAAATAGTCAGGAGCGGCGCGGCGTACAGCAGCGCGATTACTTTAACGTTTTTTTGAATAAAGATTTCGGTGATGCCTTTGTTTGCTTTTCTCTATAACAAGAGAAATTCAACAATATTCCTAAACACTATGATTAAAATACTAGTGCTATTTAAAATAAACTACGTATCTTAGTACATATTTGTACCTACACTTTGTTGCGTTTTCATTATTTTAGACCATCCTATCTTTAACTGATTGTACGTATATCCCCTCGTAAATGTATATAGCCCAACCAATTTTACAGATAACTATATAAAAAGCACTTACAACAAGCATATAATAGCTGTTACAAGATGAAGGTTGGCTGTTCGGTACTTTTCCAACTAAAGTTATGATGAAGTCATTTTGATGGTCCATTCGACGTTCCATTTTATGTGCTGAGAGGCAAAGTTCGGATGTCTCGCGAGCAGGGAAAATATTAATAGTCGCTGCTGACATCAAGTCTATATTGAACGTATGATCGATAAACGTGTAACCAACCGAGCGAGAAAAGCATCTTCAATTCAGCTTGGCCTAACATTGTTGTATGTCCAGATAATTTCTGGCTGTTCTTATAACTCTCATTTCGCAAACGATTCACATGAAATTCGCATTTGTAAGTATTTCAAAATGTTTCAAAGTTTCTTTTTCAATTTTAAATAAATTCGCGAGGTCTACAGATGACAGAGCCATTCGTATAGTGTTTCGCCCTGTGATTTCGTTAGCGTTGAATTTCCATTTTTTTTAATTTAAATATTCAACAATCGATTCACAAGAATTTTTAGTGCACTTCTACATTTTGCACATCTGATTCAATTACTTACCATGCTTGTCTAGACTTCTCGAAAACAGTAACACAATTTACTTCAGCCCATCTAGCACAACTATACTCCGCGATTCTTGTCGCGCGACATAGTATCACCCTTCACTCTCTTACAGTAGTACTGTACAGAAAGACACAATTGTGCTAGAGCACAAAAAAATCATCAGCAGCTACATGTTTCTATCAAATAAACTGACGAAGTACTAAAATCAACCAAATAATCACAGAAAATACTAATCCTAATAATAGTTTCCTCAATGACAAACTGCGTCAAAGATTATTGATTTGTTTACAATTTCTAGAATTTTAGAGTGGTTTTGAATAGGATCGTATTGATGGGATATCGATTTGGATAAATGTGGTACCCAATAAACACTTAATTTTGGAAGAAGCCATTCACTTTTTTATATTTTGGTGAATATAGGTATTTTTAACATAGGTAGGTAATAGGTAAACAGAAACTTGATGACTTTGTTTATATGTTTGGACAATTAGGCATGGTTACCCTATATTTAGGTACATAACCGACAGATTGTGTACTCTTGTTATCTTGTACACATTGTCATTTTCTTGTAATATGAGTAGTACCTAATGTTTACAAAGAAGCGAAAAGTTGTTGTTCGGTGGTCCAATTGGTAGGACGCCCGTGTTGGCCCGGAAAGCCGTTGGAAACGCAGGGTCGAATCCTGTCTGAACCATTAAATTTTTCAACTTTTCGCTTCTTTGTAAACATTTGGTTTACGTAAGCAAACGTTACTGCTTTGATAAAAATAATGAGTAGTACCTAGTAGTTAATAGACGAGTTAACTCAATGGAAACGTTTGAACGGTACTTTATCATTGTATACAATAAAGGTACACATCTTTTTATGGATAAAAGAAAACTGGTACAAGTCGAGACCGGTACCAAGTAACTGGCACAGATACTTTAACCTATCATGTGCATAGAAGGTAACCGGATTGATTCAATGATAGATAGATACTTTAATTTAGAAACCAATTTAAGTAAGATAATCTCACAATGTAGATTATCTCAGATAAAATTATTACTGGCATGTCTGCCCTATTTAAATGTGTATGTATTATTTTTATGATTATTAAATATCTAAAGGAAGTGAGTTATTTTAAGAATATTTAAAGACCGGCAAAACTGTTGTAGTATATTGTTGAGTAATATACTACATGTAGAAATAAATAATGAACCTATGTTGACTTGAATACGAAGATACAATCGTTATAATAAAACAAGTATCGTAAGCAAAATACCTACCAAGTAATAGACGCAAGTCACGTTTCGCTTATGGGTGTAACTACCATGGTGACTTCTTTTGTGGGCCAAAGGTCCCATCATAGTGTAATAATATATACCTACTCTGAGACGGTAGGCGACACTAGCTGACGTCATCACTGCTATGATTGGTCGGTTGGTTCTGACAATCCGTTTCTGTGTTGCTAACGGTGATAACACAAAATCCCCGATAGTTCCCTCGTTACCTGTAGGGCTAGCATAATTACCTTGCCGCGACATCGTTTGTCACCCGCCTCAGCATCACCTGTCTTGCCCGCACTGTATTGAAAGGAAAGCGACAGGTAGTATAATATTTGTCATGCGACAAAGTGTCACAGTTATGCTAGAGGTGCGATGACTTACAATCGTGAGTGACTTTAAAAAAATATTATAACAAGCCAAAGAAAATGACAATTATAATGCATAAACCATATTTTTTGTATGAGGGGGATGTTACTACTAATAAAGCGGCAAATAGTGAGTGGCGTAAGTATGAGTCTAGCCTAAGTGTCAGTTAGACCTTGTTTTCTGAATCATGGCCTCAACATGGTTATTGCGAAGCCTACCATTGACATCGAGATGGCGTTTTCACTACCTCAGTTGAAGCAATAATATAATTGTACCAAAACAATAGAGTTATTGTTTGGAGATACATTATTTGCGCAACGCTTTTGGACCATTGCCAAAAAGTCGTGTAAAAAAGACAAAACATTGTAAATCGGCGTCATTATGACTTAAGCCATTGCAGCGCGTATTAAGCAGGGCATTACCACGGAGTTTCGGATAAACAAGACATTCAAATTAGCAAAACAAAGTCGGCATTATTTCAAAGCCGTCTTTAGTTCATTAATAGATGTCAAAAACAGAGCAGGTTCGCAATTCGTCGGTATGTTTCTTTGTATGCTCCGCGATTACTTGATTAAATACTTACCTGAGAAATCATATCAGTGAAAGTTCGAAAAGTGAACTGAATTTTATCTTACAAAACAGTTACATAGATAAGAAATGACCCAGTGTTTATTTTACAATTATACAATTGATCGAATACGATGCAAATGTAGAGAGTGTAAAGTCAAAATCTATTAAAAAACTTTTTATAGGCAGACTTGGGCAATTCCTTATCCAGCCGCCGACCTCGAAAGTTCATCTAACTTGGTCCCATTTTATTTAAAGTTGTTTTTTATGTGTAACATTACGTAAATCAGCATCGAGTTTGATAATATTACTAAAGAAAGAATTATAATTATAACTATAATTAACTATTAAATTATACTAGTGCTAACTGTTTGTTGAACGCAATTAAAAACGCCTTTAAATTAACATATTATAGTTGTATTATTTGACATGCGTATGCAATTGAAACATCGAATTTATAGTAGCGGCCGCAACAATATTAAGGTTCATTTTAAAAATAACAATTTAAATGTAAACTTAATCTCCAATCGCTCACGTTTTTTTCTTTTCTTGTATATTAAAATATGAAATAGTATTCATGGTATGAAATAATATTTTTGATAAATCTTTTTAAATCTTAGTTTAATAGTGTTAGTTACTATTTGTCCATAAAGATCTTTTTACTTTTAAATTTTGGCCTATAATAAACATAATATTATTAAATTATGAGTTGACTAACTCCAAAGCAGATTCATTTTAGTACTCTGTCGCTGTAACCTACAATGGTGCGGTAGTAGAAATGTGTGAAAGTAGCAACGGTGACAAGATAATAAAATACTTTTGAATTAAAAAGATCCAGATAACGATTAACGATAACCATTTGGGGGTATTTCACTTGCATATATTTAAAGAAACTTGTATTTCCTTCTCATGACGGCTTATCTAGAAATCATAAGCAATATAGGACAAGGTCCGCCTTGTTTTTATACGTATATATTGGGATCATTGGCAATGAGTCATTGCGAAGGTTCCAGTAAGGTAAACAGATACGCAATTATGTCATCAGCAGTCAACATGGCCGCGCGACCTAAGCGAGGCCCGTGGAGGGAACAGCGACGTCATGGAATAAAAATAAAAAACTATGTTAATACGACAATACTTACTAGACGACGATATACATAATATACAAATACATATAGATAATATCCATGACCAAGGCACAAATATTCGAGTTCATCACACAAATATTTGCACTGGCCGGGATTCAAACCCAGGACCGCCGGCTCAGTAGGCAGGTGCAGCTACAAACTGCGCCAACCGCGTCGTCGTAATTAGTGTGATGATGATCCATAACACAAGCCTTCTTGAGCTTAATTTGGGACTAGATCTAATTCCTGTACAATATACATTTTGTATAGTGCCTACGGAATTTATGAAACACTATTTTTAATGCCATGCAAACTGCAATGGAAAGTTTAACCGGAGATACCGTTAGCTTTAGTACTTCATTGTATAACTATAGCGTACATAACTTGTGTTGAAAAGTTGCAGTGTTTACTGTTCAAGTTTGTTTCATGATAACGGTTAAAGCTATGTTTGAGTTGACTAACTCGAAAGCAGATTCATTTTAGTACACTGTCGCTGTAACCTACAATGCTACGACAGTATAAATATGTGTGAAAGTAGCAACGATGACAAGGCAATAAACTACTTTTAAAAAACTAAAAAGATCCAGATAAAGATTTCGGGGTATTTACTTCCATATATTTTAAGAAACTTGTATATTCTTCTGTGTACAACTGAACATTATCTATAGCCCATGAAGTTAAAATATATTTTTCTGTTTCTATATAACACTGTGTGTTACCAGTGATGACTTACGGCACCGAAACGTGGTCTTTCACTATCGGCCTCATCTCAAAGCTCAAAGTCGCTCAACGAGCAATGGAGAGGGCTATGCTCGGGGTGTCTCTACGTGATCGAATCAGAAATGAGGAAATCCGTAGACGAACTAAAGTGACCGATATAGCTCACCGGATTAGCAAGTTGAAGTGGCAATGGGCAGGCCACATAGCACGCAGGGCAGATGGCCGATGGGGCCGAAAAGTGCTCGAGTGGAGACCTCGGACCAGCAAGCGCAGCGTAGGACGTCCACCTACAAGATGGACAGATGACCTTATAAAGGTCGCCGGAAGGCGCTGGATGCAGGTCGCTTCCAACCGGTATATATGGAAGTCCAAAGGGGAGGCCTATGTTCAGCAGTGGACGTCCTATGGCTGAGATGATGATGATGATGATATAACACAACATTTTGTAGGTCACTATTTTATGTAGGTCGTCACCTTGATGACTCCTGTTTTTACAGATCTTTCCATTGAATCAGGCACAGCAACTGTATAAATTGTTAAATATTCACCGTGCATAGTCTTAATGGATCTCCAAGCTAGGCAACCATGGCGCAATCCATTGTACTAAGGTACCATAACCGGTTCAGTACCTTCTTACTAAACCATAACACGACCATCATAAGAATGACTCTCCTGCCATATGATCAGTACCGCGGAGAAGTCACGTTTAATGTGGCCACCGGTTTAGTACCTTACCAAAGTATAACCCGACCGCCGTAAGAGTCACACTGTCGCCATACAATCAGTATAGCAAAAAGTCACGTTTAATGTGGTCATGCTAAATAGTACACCATACGGTAGATGATATCATACTGTAAGGCCGAGTACCTATGTGCCACCTGTGAACACTTGAACAGCATCGTAAACAACTGTTAAATATTTAGAGAAAATCACTTTACCCAGGGTTTTTCCGTGACATTGCTTGCATAGTAAACGAATTGTTGAATTCTACCTTTTAAGCTGGTAAAAGATCCACTTCATACATAAGTATACATATCAATAGATATAGATATTATATATATTTTTTTTTAATACTTTTATAATTTATAGAGGGTTTTACATATGCCACCCTCATCGTGGCTCTCATATTCTAATAAACATTCCTTATTTTGATTAGATACCTACTACATATAATGTATTATATTATAACAGAGATAACATCGATATTGCTAGGGATATCGCAATGCCTGGTCGAATAATATATATATATATCGTCCTCCTTGACGTATCCGTCAATGGCGAAACCTGGCGACATGACCTTCACGAACATCGGTCATGTGCACGAATGTGCAATCGCACACAAAACCCACGCGTATACGCCTGAAATAGCACGCTAATGCGGTTATTATACTTTCTTAAATTAGTCAATGACGAGAGAGGGATGCAGCCATATGTGAAACACGTATGGAGATAACTCCATCTCACCCTTCGTATTGCTGCATCCCTCTCGTCAGTGACTTATTTAGGAAAGGGTAATAGCTGCATTAACCGGAATGTAAATACCAAAGTGCGTTACGCTTATTTTACAGCTTACGCATACCAAGAGAACGAGAATGGTGGTCAAAATACTAATTATAAAAACCGGCCAAGTGCGAGTCTGACTCGCGCACCTAGGGTTCCGTACAAACTTTCACTTATCCTATCTTAATTGCCCTGGTTGAGTTAAGTTTGCATACAAACGAGGTGCAAACTTAACGCAACCGAGTTCTCCAAATATGATGTTTGAAAAGGACTATATTTTTTATGATTTATTACAAATGTATAGTTTTCAGATTTTTATAAGTATTTGTAGTATGTGACAATATTACTTGCCAAATTTCATAGTTCTAGGTCATCGGGAAGTATACCCTATCATTTTGATTCCCTTGAGAGTGTCGAAATGTACATTTTTTGCGACATCAACGGCCGTATCTTTTTTTCACGTTAACGTAGAGGTTTGATTTTTTCACAACTACAAGGGATCGTAGACGTAAGTATATGGTTTAAATTTCAACTCGATACCTAATACGCGTTCTCGAGACATGCTTCTTGACAGACAGACAGACGGACGGACAACAAAGTGACCCCATAAGGGTTCCGATTTTTTCCGATTGAGGTACGGAACCCTAAAAATAAACAAAAATAGGGTCTAGTCTTGACATCTTTTGGCTACGGTTAAACTATTTTCTGCTTTCACACCTGATTACCAATCCCCGGGGTTTTCGGCGCAGGGATGACGTCTACTGTAGGCCTTAAGGTTAAGAGGCCTTATTCCTTTTAAAAATTATTTTTTTCATATAATTATGACGTATATATTGATAATTTCAACCAACTTTTTGAAGTGAATAATACTTTTTCCCGTGTTCTAGGTAGTAACGTAGCTTTTTCATGCTTTCATTGCGTGCAGTCGAAAATACGTTGAAAAAACGAATTTTCCACGTGAATTTTGTCAATTTCGAGTAGTTTTTCAAACAAAAATTATCAATGAAAAATTCAAACTGTAGGTTTCAAATATATACCAATAAATCCCAATCCTGTTCTAGGTAGTAACATCAATAATATGTTAAGAAACATGTTTAATCATAGAGAAAAATGTCTAAACAATCAGCATTTTAAAAGGAATAAGGCCTCTTAATTCATTCGTGCACCGAAACCCGGTATGCTGATGGCAAACTAAATTGAGAGGAAAAGATCGCTGTTTATCTTTACCTTGTAATTGTAACTTCTTGCATTGTATCTCTCCTGTTTGTTTCGTTAGGTGTGCAATAGAGAATACTTGTAAGTACCTATTTCTATTTGAAACCCCTAAATATGGATCCTATATTCTTGGTAAGTTTGTGCGATCAAAATAGTTCCCTTTATCAGTTACCTTAAAGAAAGCTATTTTCAGAAGACCAAACCTTGGGTCAAAGAAAAAAAAATATTAAATTAAACGTCGTCGGTACAATACATACAGAACCAGGAAAATTCCTCTTCCGAATAAAAAATTCAAAAGCGGATTATCCAAATTCCATTCTTAAATATAGGTAAACATGTTCTTATGCTTTTATTGTACTTTACAAAGTACAAGACAGATAAATTGATCACGTTTCACGTTGAAGCGGATATGAATGTTAATACCAGTTAACCATTTGTGCCAATGAGTGGAGGTTCTCCGCTGTCTCGGCTTATATTAAGTGACTAAGAAGGTGCCCGCAACTTCGTCTGCATAAAACGTTTTTTTTTCACCGTATTCGCGTAATTTTTGGATGTCCAACTATCCCAGTAACAAAATCGTTTAAAATCTGCCATAGGGCAAAAATGTTTACAAAAAGATGGCGGCACGGTTCCCGGCACTCGCCCATACACATTTTGCATTGCGCTGTTGAGATCTGGCTGGATATATCTTCCTCTCCATGGAAATTAATAGTCAAAACAATTTTAGAATTTTATAATAGTATAGATTACCAATTGCTTTACTTAGATGATCATATTTGGCCGCCCTTGTCCGAAGAGCGTTTTTGGTTCGATCGCGAAGTTGGCGGAATATCAGGGGGGGTATTCGACCAATTTTAGAGATATAATGGAGATCTCTCCTTTTCATCGCCATCCGTCACTTTTGACGTGTGCCTACTTGACAAGTGGCGATATCCCTAGAACATCGCAACTTCGACAATTCAGACGCGCAAAATTTTCGCTTCCTGTGTATGTGACGGCATAAATAACAGGCGCATACTTTAAATTGACCGCGTAGTACGTGAAATTAGTCCGTTACGTTTCGTTCAAAACAGAAATTTATATACATGAATAACCTTTTTTACAATCATTATCGCCTTCGTATTTCCAAAATTGAGATGAGATATGTCGCTTTTAATAATAATAATAATAAGCTTTTAAGCTCATCGCATTTAAATGACAGTTCAATGGCGATATAACTGTTATCTAATAGAGATTTGACGTTTGGCGATCACTCAAATGTCAATCTCGAATTAGGTCCCAGTTTTTTTGCAGCGAAGTGCCAAACTATCTTATTCGCCGAGTCAACTTCGAGAGCAGTGTAGTGTTGACTTGGTGACAACTAGCGATGTACAATTTCTGAAACATCCATACTAATATTATAAATGCGAAAGTGTGTCTGTCTGTCTGTCTGTCTGTTACCTCTTCACGCTTAAACCGCTGAACCGACTAAGATGAAATTTGGTATGGAGATAGTTTGAGACCCGGGAAAGGACATAGGAAACTTTTCATCCCGAATAAATTTAGTGTTCCCGTGGGATGAGCGGGTAACACCGCGGGACACAGCTAGTATCATATATTTATTTAACGGTGAAATATTTCAACTATTGAACATTACATATCTGACAAAAACATTTCCACGCCTCTGACATCCGTACAGTAGATTGTGGTCGGAATCGTTTTTATTTAATTTTTTACATTTATCTGCTATTTGTTCTGCTTGGCATATGTATAATTATATCATACACACACATTTGGAAACATACTGAAACTTACATGAAATCTACTTGAATATATATCACTTTGGAAACTTACCAGCTGCCCATCACTAGTGAAAACTCACAAACATTCGGAATGTAAAACACACTATAAAGATATTATTTTACGGCGGTCTCTCTCTGCACTCCGAAAAGAAAACGGAGCAATAGCTATTCGTAGATACGTAATAATTTTATATTGTCTCATGAAATGTGCTAGTTTGTTTTTATTTCCTTGTTTGTTAGAAAATCGCGATTTCGTCGCTTCATTATTTTCGTAAATTCAGATAGATAAGCGACAATACTTTAGACTTATCTTACCTAACACTAGCTTCAACTTCAATGATAAATTCGCGTCGATATTTATCCACGAGTTCAGAACCACAAAAACATTGCTATAAATTTGACTTGTGACTGGCAATAACATTGTTTGTTCACTTGACTCGGCTATTCTGAACCAGGGGCGTGAGAAACAAGTGGAGATTTTATTCTACCAGCGACAGGGTTGCCATACATAAGCGGGTCGGGATTTCTGTTTGACAGTATTTGTTGACCAACAAAGCAATTACTACACACTTTTTCTAAACTTTCATCTACATATATCCGTTTTTACCACCCGACTGTTTCAATCAATGCCGGCCCACTTATATGTGTAACATCCCTAAGCCATTATATCAAGACTGGAGGATAACAAAGCTAATTTATTCCCCTTCTAAATAGGCTTTTAGCAATTTAAAATTCTAATTCGAAGTGTTTAGTAGTTCTTCTGCCGGCTTTTAAAAGTTAAGGCTAATAAACACGTCTCATTAAATGTCAGTGAATCAGCTCGGCTTTTGTACTAAGATTTTCATTAATCATTCGTGCTGAATGAGGGTACAATTCAATAAAAAATCATTGCCGATTGTAAGAGGCAATAGCTTTAAAATGATAATTCCATCTCCTCGTACAATTATACTCCATGAAAAAGCATGTTTGATTTCAAAGAAATGTGAAACTTTTCCCGTCCAAACTTGGTCTTTGTTTTTGGCTTTCAAGTAATTTACAACTAATCTGCTGATATATGTGGCTAAAGATTGGAATATAGTCTTTTAAGTTTAGACCATTATATGAATATAGTATGTAATATATAATACATATATGAACATGAATATGAGAGAGAAGATGTACTGATGGCCCGATAAGGGTCGCCAGAGTGCGATGGTTACGGACGGCGTAATACCAGCGACTTTATTCTATATTAATACAAACTTTATTACACGGTAAACAAGTAAAAAACATCAACCAACTTAATCTGTTCTAAGAGTACCTAACTAAATCCGATGTCGCCAAGATCACGGCCCTACGGCCTACGGCAGGGTTCCCATGATACCGGCTACATTCCCCCGCTGAATAGCCAAGCTAATCCTTTGGCCGAGAATGAGCTGGCTCTGATATTTTTTTTTAATTGGCTGTAAATATAATATTTTGAGCACGTCGTTCGAGTAGCTGTTTCGCCTGCTGACTGTACGGGCACATATCATGCAATTTACCCAAGCAGGAAGATTACGTAACTAATGCGACCTGTCTGATCCGAGCAATGACCACTAATCTCCGACTCATTTTGACCCCTCTGACTCCTGTGACCATTGACTCATAAATGACTTATATGAGTCAGTAAGTAATGGTACTATTTTCATTAGTTAAGCGCCTACAGTAACAAATTGAATTAATAAATCGGAAGTCTTTCTGACGGAAACAATAGAAAAATTGGGCAAGTGCGAGTCCGACTCGCGCATGAAGGGTTCCGTACCATAATACAAGTTTGTTAAATGGGAGCCCCCCGTAAAAAAATTTTTTTTTTAATTTTCAGTATTTGTTGTTGTAGCGGCAATAAAAATACATCATCTGTGAAAATTTCAACTGCTAGCTATCACCGTTCTTGAGATACGGCCTGGTGATAGACGGACGGATGGACAGCGCAGTCTCAGTAATAATAGGGTCCCGTTTTTCCCCTTTGGGTACGGAACCCTAAAAACGATTTTAAGGACACAAGAATTTAAAAAAATTAAACAACTGGCGAACTTCGTCTTTATCGCTCTCTTCAGTTATCTAAAGAGATAAAGATATATCGCAATATAAAATGAAGATACTTACCTACATAAAAAATCTGGTCAAGTGCGAGTTGGACTCGCGCATGCCACAAAATATGAAAGCATCAATATTGGTCTGACGAAACGTTATTAAACTGGTTTGAGTTACGTTGGTTTACCAACTGCAAATAAGTTTGTAAACCCAAAAATATAATATTTATTGTGATAGTAACTACAAAACAGATATAAATCTAGAACATGTCATTATTAGAACGTTATATAAGCCTCAGGTCATTAAAATAACAAAATATCTATTAACAACTAGTTTATAATTAGAAAACGTTCAATTTCTCAACCATAATATTAATTAGGAAATACATTTACATTAGAAAAAATAACCTATGCTTGCGATATAGTTATTTTTTTAAACATGACTGGAACTCTTATAGGGCTAGCCTTCAATAACATTGAGCCAGACTTTGTGCGGGATTACAAACCCACTAACGGGAATGTCTCCGCACCATAGGAGTGATGAAATCGAAAATGCAGTCGCTAGCTAAAACAGCGCGGAGTCGACCGGTTAAATAGAACAGTTATTTTAAACCTGTTACGTACGGCGAGGAACAAGCGGGCACTGTCTCTGTCTTCCGAATCGATCATTGGATTTGTTGTTTTTGTAAACACAGGGCTCGGGTTTTTCGGAATTCTATTTTGAAATGGATCAACTATAACAAACATTTTACGTGGGAAAATTATATCAACAAATCATTATGTTACCACGCGAAATGGGAAAATATACAATAACGCTGCAGTAATTACAAGGGATCTTTGTATTAAGAATTTGTAGATGAACATATAGCAAGACAACCTCGCTATGCGCCCGAGCCGCGCTAATAGTCTACAAATCAGCGCGCATCAGCTAGCTCCGCGTTCCATTTTTGTTTGGTGCGCTTTCTTAAGCTGGTAGTGGCGGCGCGCACGCATCAACTGATCACTTCGCCACGCTCAACGACCAATTGAGTTATATTTAACTAGTTAGTTAAATATAGCCCCGCGGTGTTACCCGCTCATCCCACGGGAACACTAAATTTATTCGGGATGAAAAGTATCCTATGTCGTTTCCCGGGTCTCAAACTATCTCCATACCAAATTTCATCTAAGTCGGTTCAGCGGTTTAGGCGTGAAGAGGTAACACTGTCTGTTACCTCTTCACGCCTAAACCCACTTTCGCATTTATAATATTAGTATGGATTTAACACGAACAACCAAACAAATTAGAATTCTCACGTGGCTTTTGGAAACATGAGAAAGGTAGGTAGGTAGAATAGGTATTCTGGAGTAATATTAGTAAAACTATCGTTAGACATCTTTAATCATTATTCTTGACTTGACCTTATTTTTTTTTAAATACATAACATTTCATAATTATAAAAACGGTATTATGACAATTTTCACGTAAGTTTAAACCGTTTTTATTGGTATTCTGTAATGTTTTTTTCCGTGATTACCAGCAGCACACATTATGAAAACGAGTATCGAAGCAGGATGAAACTTCTTGTCCATGCTATTGACATCTCTACACTCGAGAATAAGGATGGCTTGAAAAATATCCGAGAAGTTTGTTAGGTTCATCCTCTTGTAAGCTTTGTCAGAAATTAGTTTTTTAATAATGTATCATTTTGTTTATTTCCAGGGTCATGCCTGAAATGTTTCCAGTGCGTCTCTGAGAACAACAGGGACTGTGCAGCGCCCACGCCCCCGCCCAATCTATTAGTGGTAAGTGGTTCTTCTATTCAGTCAAAGCGTAAAAACATTTTAAAAAATGGGAGAAAGGGAAAAGGGTGACCAAGTAAGATCATGATTATCATCATATCCTGACCGATTTCGGCCACAGCTAGTAGACACTATTGGCTTATAGAGAAGTTGACATATAGACAAATTTTTGCAACAAATATGCGACTACACTTGCGACAATCCACCCACCGACAAAATTTTAATTAATGACCGCTGATGGACGGGTCTTTACAGGCAGCTTATTAAAAAAAACTAAATGCTACTAGATAAAACAAAGTTAAAAATAAATTGGAGTGTACTGTGAGCTAGCTCTAGCTTTTAAAAACCTTTACCATAATGTTGAACCAATAATTAGAGAAGATTGTCAAGTCAAGTCGCATTAAAAGGTTCAAAGCACTTCATAAATTATGAGCTACCAGGTAAATAAATAAAAAATATGGGCGGTTGAGTCTTTTTCAACAGTGGCTCGTCTTGAGAAGTATCAGTGACTTGTGAAAATACCCTTGCGGCCTACTAAGGCCGACTTGCATAAAATTAATTCTTTTACTGTGATCGTCTTCCAGGACTGCGGCACGCAAGACTCCGTGAACTTCAACAGGCTGTACCTGAGCAACATCCTGCCCCGCGACATCGATGACGGTGTGCTGGGCGCCTCCAGATTTTGCCACAAAATCGTTTTGAGTAAGTCTGCAATGTTTTCAATACCTGTCATCTGAGTAGATTCTGTGCTGTGACATCTATGACATCAAGTGTTCAGGTTCTGCTACAAAATGGTTATAACTTTACTTATAAGTAAGTCGTCAACTAGGGGATCCAAAACCAATTTATTTGTCATATTAAAACCGGTTTTAAGCTGGTTTTACTATAACAAAAAACCGGTATCGGACTCCTCAACGTCATCATCTTCCTAGACTTCATATTTTGGTGCATTGGCGTTACGCGGTTGATCCTTTGCAATGCGCGCTTTATTAACTGCTTCACCGGGAAGCGGTATTGCGTATTGTAAACCTGTTAGACATCGAATCGAATTTACGTTATTTATAAACGCAGGTCTTTTAACACACATTAAGATAATAGTTTAACTTCCCGGCTTAATCGAAAAATAAATCTGGTTCAATGATCCACGGTCCGATTAAAAATAAAAAGCTAGAACTCATTGACAATGAGTAATGATGTTACAGTGAAGCAATTCGATATTTGAAATAGTATATACAAACTTTTGTCTCCCCTATTTCAGAAAACGGCGCCGTCGCTAGGACCTGCCTCGTCGGAGACGCCCACAACCTGAACCTCAGCTGCCAGCTCATCCAAACCGCCGCCAGGGTCTTCACGGACCCCAGTAAACAGATCCAGCACTGCAGTGCCTGTGACAAGGACCAGTGCAACGGAGCCGGCGCTATCTCCGTCTCGCTCCCACTCGCCTTCCTCGGTCTCATCGTGTCTTATCTGTACTCTCAACAATAAACAAAATAGCAAACAATGGCTTCACGTCCTAGCTAGCACCCTACGCTTTGCGCTCTTGCTATTGCATTTGAGGGTGCCTGATCTTGCTGTGTATCAGACTGGAGAATCCGTGTATTTTTTTTAAGGAATCTAATTCAGTACCAGTAGCTTTATAACCGATTCTATAAATACACTAATAAGAAATCGCTCAATTAAAAACGTGTGCCTAATGTAAAAGTCCCCCTGCTGTGGGATTTGTATTGAAAGCTACACTTTTCTTATCTTATCTTTAACTTAGAGCTTGTGATAAGTCTGATACCACAGCGAAAAATTAAAAAGACAAGACTTAAAGTGAAAACGTAAGGCCTTTAGTGAAGGACTGTCCGAAATCATTGTTGTTTATTTTGCAATGTTAAATGTAGTTTTAACCTCATGTGTAGTAACTATTAGGATAAGATAAGTTCACAAAAGATAGAATAACCTTTATAAAGTATTATATATCAAGTAATATCTTTACCAAATGATATTAAAAGTTTGCTTAGTGTCTATACGTATGTAGGTACCTGGTATATCAGTCTGCTGAATCACATGATTACCATCACCCCGATAAGTAATAAATAATATAGGTATATAGTTTAAGGTATTTTAAACGTAACCTGTATTATTTCTGCAGTTAAAACATTGATAAAAAAAAATTGTTATGTAATAGTTGTTTCAGTAATTTATTTGATCATACCGTTTTTATTATGTTTTGTATTTTTAATGCATTTTATGTATGTTTTTGTATGACCGTCCTTGTAAGTTTATTTTCAATAAAAAGTAAAATTTACGTAGCCTTTTATTTATGTCATAGAATTAATTTCATGTTCTAAAATCTAAATTTAATTAATTTAATGTATTTAATTAATTAATCAACTAGTGCGGATGCACATTAAGGACGCCTAAAATAAGATAAGCTAAGACATAATAACTCACTTATTTCACAAATTAAACGAAATTTATTTTAAGTAGGTACTTGGACTAACTTCAAAAACAGTGTTCAAGAAGTTACTATTGTAACCAATCGTCCTCAAAGCAAACATTTAACAAGAATGATATAAGTGAAAGTATTCATTTTATTGATGATACGAATGTAGTCATCGAGCAAGGTACTTGAAATTGTTGATTGCACCTGTAATCGAACTAGTTTAACTCTTCACAGAATGAATAACAAAGTAGGTAAGTGTACATTACCTACTTAAAAACTGAAAAGCCACCTAAGGTTGGCAGTCTTTTGGCCCAACAACCACTTCGGTCTTAGTAGCCAGCGGCACGACTCGGACAGACACATGGCCCTGCCCGTCTAGCACAACTATGCTTCGGGACTCTTGTGTCGCGTCATAGTATCAACTGTCACACTCTCACAGTACTGTACAGACCAAGATAGTATATCTCTCGTGAGAAAGAGTCACGTGTTTGAGTTGTTCTAGAGCTGCAGGTAGCGGTGAGCGGTCAAAATCATACATGTCGGGGATAGATAGGATGGCAGGGCGGTGTGTGGCACATTAGATGAGCTATCGGACATAGTTGTGGACGAGGAGGTAGTTGTGAGCAAGATGAAACACGTAAGACACAATCAACCAGATTTATTTATTCCTTAAACAAAGAATAACTGTAACTGGCACCGAGGTCACCACGCTGGCTACTCGAATTCTGAAAAAGAATAGTCTTCATCAAATTAACACTGTACTGTTGAGTTATAATAATTCACTGACTCTAATCAACTTGGTATAGCATAACGAAACGGGGCAGTTCCAAGGCAGTAGTGCACTCGATGGTGACCCAAAGTGAAGTGTCGTGGTCGTTCTCTCTGAGTGAACTGCCAACACTCTGTCTAGCGCGCAAAACTGGTTCAAGGGGGTGCTACTGTCGACTTCCAATGGCGCGCCGGTTTCGAGCTTCCATACTCATGACCGTCTCCGACATACAGATATTTGAAGCATGCTACAAAACGCCGCGCGGGGGAAACCAATGTGTCGATGACTAGGAAAGATGCCATAACAACATCGGTATGATTTTGTTTTCGCCGCTCGACGCTTACCGCTGCCGCTGGTCGCGCAAAGTCGAGGCTGGGCCGATAGAGCGACAAACGCGCAATGGCTACTCGTAGCGTGCTTTGATATTCTTCTTCTTTGTCGTCACACTCTTGGCAGAGTGGTCGTGGTCGTCACATCAGGGTTGTTAGCAAACTTTACAATCCGTCGCCATTCCTCCCGTAACTGTAGCTCTTCTTGTGCTTGATATATCGCTTTGATAAATAAGTGACAAAGCATTTGTCACTCACATTCGCATTTTGTCAAACGGTGTCGGATGCTTTGACCACATTCAAATTCAAAAACCCAGTATGATTTCATTTCATCACAGCTGAACAGGGAAAAGTAAACCCACTTGACGGTGGCTATTACTAATCTTTCAAGAGGTTTTGATACAATAAAGAGACAATTCCAATTTATTTTATAGGTGAGTCATGTGAGTACATATACATGGTGCCTCTAACCATTTTATTTTAATCTTTATTGAAAAAAAAAAGCTTTGATCGCTTCGCGACCATGTCAGCCCCATAGTGACACATACTTACAGAAAACATACGTCTATTCTAACACTTAATCTGCAATTAAGTAATTTTATAATTAACTACTATTAACTTTATACTATCTGAGCCGACTTCTAAATCTAACCATATTATAACACGCTTTTATTACCTAGCTCAATTTTAACTAACAATGTAATCAAATCTCGAGAGTCAATTTTAACCTATTTTAAATTGTTGAATCGAATTGAAACTTTGCATGTATATATTTACGTGGTATTTCGATATTTCGGAGCTGATCTGATGGCGACAGAAGATAGTCGTAGGTACTCTAAACAGAACGGCAAGTAGCCAAGCAATGAACCAAATCTACTCCAGTTATTGATGTTGTATCTGCATGAGACAAAGTTTTTATTCAACTTTTACGACTTTTTTGGACTCGTCCTTGAAGCCATGCTTAGAGTGTCACTTTAAGTAAAATGGTATAATATGGGTAGGTATCCTCGTTTACTGCTTTAAAAAGTTGTGATTTTGTAATAAAATTTTGCGCCTACAAAGTGCAACAGTATTGTTGTTACGTATGGCCACTTTTGCTTGGCGATATTTCCGTATTAGTGTTCTAATTGTATTATTTGTATTTATTAAATAATTGATGTTCCATTTCAGGAAAGATTAACGAATAGAATTGTTTCTCTGCTTTAAGTGAAGTATAGTATCATTTCTGTGCAGGACATTCCATAAAACATACATTTCTCAATTTATTAAGAATGCAATAACGATTTTATTTTCTTATATATGCCCAGTAGTTTAATTTTCTGAAAAATTCAATCACCATTTATATATCTGCCTCCATATATATTTATAAAGCTGTGCACTTTAACAAACATTATGATATCAATACTGACAAAGGTAACAAGCATATCCAGCAACCATGTTTAAATCGGTGATATTCCTTACTGTCATATTCACAGTCGTAATTAGAGGTACGTATTTTTTCTTTTATTTTTGCGGCAATTCAATCAAAATCGTTCATTGTTTTATTGTCTTTATTAGATATTACAGACATAGGGGTTATTTTTTTTTTCAATTACTTTAAGTACATCTAACAGTAATACGTTACCAATTGGTCATTAAACTGTTACTTAACTTCATATTATATTATTGTATCTTTCTCTTTATTATACCGTTTAGACCTAAATGGTCTAAAGGTTATTTTTCTCAATTACTCTACATCAAACAGTAATACTGTACAGATTGGTCATTAAACTATTACTTTATTTTAATTTTACCTTACCCTATTACCTATTCAGAATTAAATTAAAATTTTAAAATGTGTAGAAAAGCAGTCCTGTATGATCAATACATTTCAGGTTGACTGTCACTCATCATTTTTATATTTTCAGTAAACAGTCTACAATGTTACGTTTGCTACGATTGTCTGCAAGCGACAGATTTAACATCATGTGATTCACTGGTTCCCACTACAACAACCAGTACAAATACTGCACTGCCTTCAACTTCAACAAGTATGACTCCTACAAGTACTAGTCCAAGTACTACACCGCCCTCAAGTACGAGCACTGAATCAAATTCAACTACTACAACGCCTGTTACTTCTCCAAGTACTGAAACGAGTTCCTCGAGTACTACTACGCCTACAACAAATTCAACGACAACTGAATCAAATACTACAACACCTACTACGACCACTCAATCAACTTCGAATACTACAACTTCTACAACTACTACAACTGAGGCACCGGCTAACCTGACAGCGAAAAATGGAAAGGCGGATATAACATTCGAATGTTTTCACGGAAAAGTTCACGGTGAGTAAAATGTTTAAATAATTGCTACAATCAGTAACCTTATAAGAATACAAAGTGTTGTAGTTGGAAGTTTTAAATGGTATAAATTTTTATGCTTAATGTAGGTATATGAAAAGTCTTCATTAGTATTCTAGACCCAAATTCCAAGTCCCAATTTTAGTCACAAAAATTGCATTGTTGTTCGCTGTTGTACTAGGTTTTTTTTTCAAAATGCCGATAACTTGGAAGGATATAATGTGGTGTTCTTTATTCTTTTTCGCATACTTACAGCAGGTGATCAATCCAAATCGGGTCACCATAGATAAGTCAGAAACTATAACAAATAGAAAAAACTGTCTTTAGGAACCATGCCGTCGATTTTAGACTGAATAAAAACTGCATTTTTTATTACATAACCGGGTACTCACAGGATCAAATACTTATAATAACAAATACGACGGTTACTTTTTATCATTTACATAATTTTACCGGATTCAAATTCTGGTTATGTATGAGAGTTGAGGCCTTATTTCTTTTAAAATGGTGATCGTTTTAGACATTTTTCTATATGATCAGACATGTTTCTTTACATTTTATTGGTGTTACTACCTAGAACAGGGCTATTGGGATTTATTGGCATATATTTGAAACCTACGGTTTGAATTTTTCATTGATAATTTTTGTTTCGAAAACTACTCGAAATTGACAAAATTCACGCTGAAAATTAGTTTTTTCAACTTATTTTCGACTGCACGCGATAAAAGAATTTAACAGCTATGTTACTACCTAGAACTCAAGGAAAAGTATTATTCACTTCAAAAATCTGATTGAAATTATCAATATATTTGTCATAATATGAAAAAAATAAATTTCAAAAGGAATAAGGCCCCTTAAATCTTAAATCGACGTTATGGTTCCTGAGAACAGATTTCGCTATATCTCATAATTTCAGACTGTATATTTATCGATAGTAGGTACTAATAAATGCCCTGCATTGAACCATTTAAATACCAAACATACTTATATTAAACGCGTTTTATCTATACTATACAAACTCTAGGCAAAAATCATTCTCACTGGCCTTCCAAAACAAAGTTTTGGAAAATATCGCTTCTGCCTCCAAAGTGTCATTGCTATTTGTATGAAAAATATGTCCTGATAACAACATCTCATTCGACATCTTATTTATAATAAAAGACGAGCCTAATTCCCCTTTTTTTTCAGTGAACAACACCGATGTGATCGTCCGCGGCTGCGCGTCGGGCCGCACGAACGAGACCTGCGAGTCATTCGGCCTCACTTCTTGCTCATTCTGCTCTTCGGACAAGTGCAACTCCGCGGCAACTATTCAGTCATCAGTACTTCTTGTTGTTGTGACGTTCTTTACTTTCATGTTTAAAGAATAGCCGGACTCTTTTGACAATTTACAATTAAGTGAATAAACTTTTTTTAAGAGTTTATTTATTAAGTCCCAAAGAAATCCCCGTTAGACACTGACTTCTATTCCAGAACTCGCCACTATATTTCTACCTTAGTGATATGCGCTATTACCATCACAGTGAACAACAAAGACGTGATGACGGGCCGCACGAACGAGACCTGCGAGTCATTCGGCCTCACTTATTGCTCATTCTGCTCTTCTGACAAGTACAACTCCGCGGCGGCCATTCAGTCAACAGTACTTCTTGTTGTTGTGACAGTCTTTACTTACATGTTTAAAGAATAACCGGACTCATTCGACAATTTACAATTAAGTGAATAAACTTATTATTAATATATTAGTTTTTTTTGTGGAAGAGTTTATTTATTAAATCCCGATAAAAATCCCCGTTAGAAACTGACTTCTATTCGAGAACTCACCACTATATTTCTATTTCTACTTTAGTGATATGGGTTATTCGACTATCACAGTGAACAATACCAACGTGATCGTCCGGGGCTGCGCGGCGGGCCGCACGGACGAGCCCTGGGGGCCTATGAAGGTTACGTTTCATAGCTATAGCAGGCTAAATGACCCCGCCGAGTTGCACTTATCCGAAGAGTAGAATGAGCAGGAATTCCGGCCGAATGACTAGCAGGGGGCCAATGATGGTTGCTTTTATCACGCGATAAATAAGTGACAAAGCCTCCGTCGCGTATTGAGAAGAAGCAAGTGTTAGTGACAGATGCTTTGTCACTTGTTTATCACGTGATAAACGCAACCTTCATAGGTCCCCTGGACTATTTACAAAGCAATGGAAATACGAATGTACTTACGGCACTGATTGCTCTTAAGGCGACGGGTAATGCGAAACTAGCGCCACTTAAGAATTTCTATTATATCTTCTAAACTAGATAAATTTTCAGTAATTGCAAGATTTTAGGAGCTGCAAAAAGACCTTTAGTATTTATTAAATCATTATAGGTACACAATTTCTTGTTCTTTAGTAATCTCTAAAAACTTGCCCACGACTATTGTGGCCGCTTTTGACGGGAACAAGTTTTGTAGGGTAAACTACAGTGAACAAATTGTATATAGTGATTTAATTAATATAATAAATAATCAGCTATTAAAAAAAAAACAAATTATGAAGGTATAAGAAAAAAATCGAAAGTGGCGCTAGTTTTGCATTACCCGTCGCCTTAACAAAATGGCTTGTTTCCAAAATTTTGTTATATATAAACAAGAACGTCTTCATTTAAAATCTGAAGCAAATATCGTGTTTTAACAAATGACATAGAATTTTATCAAATTGCATCCGACAAATTATGGGTAAATACCCAAAATGTTCGAGTATTTACCCGAGCATTTACCTGTATATACTCAAAATTGCTATGCTCGTATGGGGGGCGTTTTCCGCGTTTTTAAAGTAATATTTATAACGAAATCGTAATGACCGGCCCTAGTTCCATCAATATCTCTGTGATATCACGGAGATAACTTCGATATGGTGATATGTATATCGCCTCTTCGCTATCCCGGTCGCGTTAAGTTTGGGCCTTATTTATATGCGACGCGATAAATATTACGCGCAAACTTAACTTTTAACGTGAACTTAACAATTTCACGTGAGTGTAAAAACGCAACCATCATAGGTAGTAAAGTAACGTAAGGTGATCATTGCGTTTTCAGATACGCTTATTTGACGATATCTTAAAGTACACTCGAATTAGCGTCCCTGCACTAATAAATCAAGTCTGTCGGTACCTGGTTCTTATCTCAATTGGTTTCTCCCATTCAGAGATCTTTGACGCTGGTCATAATTGTCATTGTTATTGTATTAATCTGTTTATATATGAACCAAATGGTGATTGACTTCCATTAGTCGAACACAACTGACGTGTGCATAAAGTTGACATGGAAATATCTGTGTTTTTGTTTGTTTTATTATGTAGTGCGGCTTTGGAAGGTCAGTAAACTAAAGTGATAAATTATTGTATATATTCAAGTGCAACATTTAAACCCTTAGCGGTTATAAATAACGAGTACTTATTTATAAATGATCTATAAATTAAAAAACTAAAATGGATACGTTTTGAGTGTTCCTTATTGTTCGTTCTTAGAAAATGCATTTTTTTTTATTTAGTGCAAAGTTTACAATGCTACGTTTGCGATAACTGTTCGAAAGTAAAACCAGAAGATTTACAAACGTGTGGATCATCAACAACCGGAACTTCGACAATGATGACCACAATGGAACCTACAACAAATGCTGTAACAGAATCAAAAACTCCTTCCACAACAATCGCAACAATATCAACCTCGTCCAATCTTTCAACTATATCAACGTCAACTACTACAGAGCCTACATATTTTACTGGCAACACGAATGAGCCTACGATGACTTCCATAAAAAGTACCACAGAATATGCAACCACAATGGAACCAACTAATTTCGTCACGACTACGGCAGAATCTACAACAGTTCCCACTATAAACACGGCAGAACCTGAAGTCACTTTCCCAACAGAACTTCCTACTTTAACCGAAGCAACGAAAACAGAATCTACAGAAACTGTAACAGACTCTATAATCATGAACACTACAACTGAAAAAATAGTGACTACAAGTTTTTCATCTTTAACCACAACAGAGCCTACAACCCTATTCTTATCAAATACGACAGAAACCACCACTACATCATGGACAATGATAACAGACCCTTTAACCACTTCCGAAGCAACCATGTCTGACCCTACCATTCCCCCCACACCACAAACAGAACCGACAACTGCACGGTCATCTTCACAAAATACGGCAGTACGCACAGACAAACCTACTTTAAACACGATGGAATCTATGACCACTCCCGTGGTTGCTATAATAGAGCCTTCGACCACTCCCATAGTAATCAAGACAGACTCAATAATTCCAATTACGCCAACACAATCTACAACTATACTCTCATTAATCGAGATGGAACCTAAAATAACTTTAACTACTTCTACGGCAATTACTAAGGAATCTTCATACATGACAGAACCTTCAACCGCTCCTATAGCAACGGTGTCACCTTCTGATACCACTTCCACATTCACTACAACTGAGCCTGCAACGACTTTTTCGATATCCAAAACAGAACCATTAACCCCTGCCATAACAATTACGACACCCACAAGCAAACTCACAATAATAACGCCAAAATCTACAGAAACAGCCTCAATAACCATAACAGAATCTTTAACCGATTCCATAGTAAACACTACCAACAGTGACACTTCCATACCAAATACAACAGAACCTAGAGCAATATCCACTTTTATAGATACGGAACGTAAAACTCCATCACTAACGAACTTTTCACAAGATTCTATGGATATCAAGGAACTTTCGACTTATTCCATAGCAAACACAACAGAATCTAAAACCCCATCACCGATAAACATAAAGGAAACTTTGACTACCTCCGCAGAATCTACAACTATTTTCAAAATAATAATTACAGAACCAACCACCCCATCCACAATAGACATAACAGACCCTTCGATTGATTCCACATCAATTCCATTGACTCAAACACAGACACTACCTCCCAATACCGAGCCCGACACCCTTTCTTCAATAACAGAACAAGCAGTAGCCTCTATTGCAACTCAATTTGCTACAACTGATACGATATCTACAATAAGTGACTCAAAATCTGGCGACTTACTTACGAGAAGTCGTAGATATGCAACGGAAGGCTGTGCATGCGAAAACGTAAGTAAATTTAAATTTATAAGGATTTTGAATGTTTAGTTAAGAAGATCATTAAAATTGTAATTAATTGGCAAAACTTTCTGCATATATAGCCTAACAAGTTGCCGTTTAGCCCTGACTTGGTAGCGCTACAAACGGATTTTATATGGCAATAACGTAGGTACATACGTCATAAATATGCATTACAAAATGTCAGTGGTGGTATATCATCAACCAAATTAAAACATTGTTTACCGGAATGCTGCTCAATCATTCCTTCTTTTTCTAAAATAAATATTGAATCGTATAGAAAAAAACTTGACTTTCATCACTGTGGATAGTTTTGGTTTTATTACGCGAAAACTAGTTGAAATTTCGGAATATATCCTGTTTCCTCTTTGTTTGCATCATTGACATTCACCGACATTCAACGTCAATTAACAAACATTTGTTGGTGCCAGTAAAATAAATTAGTAGGTACCACTCAAGATCCGCAATATGGCGTGGGCTTTAAAACTCCCTGTGGGGCTATAGACGGAGTGGCAGTTTTGGGTAGGTGAAAGTGGCCGTCCACAGACGTGGTGCCGTCGAGATACGTATATCTAATAAACTTATCTCGACTTACTGTCCGTGAAAGTGTTAAACTATACGGTTACGTTGTCGTTTTCCTTGAATATAAAATTATTGATTTTTGTACTCGTAAATCAGATAATTTATATTGGAATTCGTAATGATAGTTCGAGTTCGCTGCACTGATATCGTCTGCCGCGTCAGACTTATCGATAATGACAAAACTCATTTATTTTATATTAAAGCTAACTCTCCTAATTAACAAAACTTTACCTAACCTAACCACTTTTTTTTTATTCTACTGATTAATAAGAAAAAAGTGTTTCACCTGTCCCAGTGTTTATAATCAAATCAGGTTAAATATAACCACTTTTCAGGTTCCAATCGAATTAAAATTGTGCAAACATATGTAAGTCGGATGACAATGATATTGCAATATTGAGCTGGAGGGTAATGGGAGCTCTGTCATAATTATATTAGAGTTAATGGCCGCTCCATAGCTCTCTGACGTCCTATCGTGCTATGAAAAGTCTAGGGACCTATGATGGTTGCGTTTATCACGCGATAAACAAGTGACAAAGCATATGTCACTCACACCTGTATTTTGTCAAAACGTGACGGATGTTTGTCACTTATTTATCGCGTGATAAAGCAACCATCTTAGCCCGCTGAATTCTAATAACGATAACAAGAAATGTAACAAGTACAATCGGCAATAAATGCTGGTCTCAATTATTTATTTTCATAAGCTTGATAAGATTTATTGCTACTCTTCTATCAATTATTTCTGAATAATAAAACCCTGCCATCATAATTATATTATATATATATAGCGTTCTATGTGAAGGGTCCTATGTCTTAAACGTTTTTAATAGAAAAAAAAGATGATGAATCAAACTCTCAAAAAAAAAAACCGGATTAATTGCGCGTCAGACCTGCCCACCGAGGGTTCCGTACAGATACATAGCGTTACTTAACCTAGATGTTTGATTACGTACCTACCTACTTAAATAAAGACTATATTAAACCATTGATAGAAAGATTAAAGCTTAAAAAAATTTAAATGCTTAACCTGGTGAAAGAGACCGGGAATCGAACCCGGTACCTCTGGATTGCCGGTCCAGCGCGTTAACCACTTCGCTACCCTTACGCCAAGCAACCTTTCGAATTTTTCCTTATGCTTTGTGTGTCGATGTTTGCATTGTTTATTTAAAAGGCTTTGCATCTTAACGACCTCTATGTTTCCACCAGTGCGAGGATGCGTAGCGAGAGAGAGGGATGTGTTTTTGTCAACCAATAGAATCAGTTCCGCTGAGCGAGGACAAATAAATGAAGTTATTCCATTGGTTAACAAAAACACATCCCTCACGCATCCTCGCACATCTCTGGTGGAAACGCAGCCTAAATGGCCGTATCTTTTACGTAAACTTAGAAGTAATTTTTTCTTAGCTGCAAGGGACTGACTTGAGTATATGGTTTTAATTTCAACTTGACACCTCCACACGTTCCCGAGACAAAGGGTCTTGACAGACGAACATACAGACGGACCGACGCACAACAAAGTGATCCTATAAGAGTTCCGTTTTTTCCTTTTGTGGTACGTATCCCTAAAAACATTGGCAATCTATATATATATTACGCGAGGCCGATTTTTGTACATCCCATCAGATCTACAGTTTTGGTCCGATTTTGATAAATGATATGTCATTAGATTCGTCTCATGCTGGAGAGGTGCATAAAACTCTTGGAATTTTAATTTTTTCCTGAAATGGTACTGAAAAATGGATTTGAAAAAACTACTGTGCGCTAACCACGTGACTTTGACCACGTGACCTGTGATCCCTATTTTGACATAAGATGACCGAATAATAATAAGCATGATTTGCTCACAAACCTGTAGTAAGTTGTTCAGCATGATGAAATATTATTTTTGAGTCGGCAACATAATATCCGCAACACTTAAAACATGTACGAATATGCAAAAATAATTTTACAGTTTGTTGACAATGAATGACAGTAACCATATTCTGACAACTATTAATGTCTTTTTTATTGGGGGCTATTATGTCAATGCTCTAAATTGCCAGGTTGTTTTTCTTTTTAAAATGTTGATATGGAAACTTTTTTCGCATACCTGTTAAAAATGTGGAGAAAAAAGCCGGTTAAGTGCGAGTTGGACTGGTACTCGAAAGACTAGAAAAACTGACCGTCATTCATTCAAGAATAGATTATTTTTATAGGCGAGTTTTACAATAAATCAAAGCAGAAAAAAATTAGTAAAACTAATTTAAACGTAATTCAAATAAGTAAATTTATGATAGATTATTATAAATGTGATTACATTAGTCCATCAAAAAAATAATTTCAAGGAAAATGGCATGAGTCATGGTAAATTAAATGGTATTTTACAAGAAAAAACTTAGTCCTTCCGCTTGCATGTCGACGGGATGGGAAATGTGGTCGAGTTGAGAATATGGACGACTTGACAATGTAGCTAAGTTGGGAATGTATCTACATTGGTAATATGGATGAGTTGGTAAAATGGACGAGTTGGAAATGTGGACGAGTTGGGAATGTGGATGAGTTGGTAAAATTGACAAGTTGGTAATATAGACGAGTTGGGAATATGGACGAGTTGTTAATATGGGCGAGTTGTCAATGTAGACGTGTTGGGAATATGGACGAGTTGGGAATGTGGATGAGTTGGCAAAATGAACAAGTTGGGAACACGGACGAGTGGGCAATGTGGACGAGTTGGGAATGTAGATGAGTTGGCAAAATTAACAAGTTGGGAACACGGACGAGTGGGCAAGGTGGACGAGTTGAGAATATGGACGAGTTGGCAATGAAGACGACTTGGTAATACGGACGAGTTGGTGATATGGAAGATTTGGCAATAAAGACGAGCTGATAATAAGGACAAGTTGGTATTGTAGACGAGTTGGGAATATGGACGAGTAGGAAATGTGGATGAGTTGGCAATGTGGATGAGTTGGTAAAATTTACAAGTTGGGAATATGGACAAGGGGGCAATGTGGACGAGTTCGTATTATGGACGAGTTGGCAATGAAGACGAGTTGGTAATACGGACAACTTGGTAATATGGACGAGTTGTCAATGTGGACGAGTTGGGAATATGGACGAGTTGGGAATGTGGATGAGTTGGCAAAATGAACAAGTTGGGAACACGGACGAGTGGGCAATGTGGACGAGTTGAGAATATGGACGAGTTGGGAATGTGGATGAGTTGACAAAATGAACAAGTTGGGAACACGGACGAGTGGGCAAGGTGGACGAGTTGAGAATATGGACGAGTTGGCAATGAAGACGACTTGGTAATACGGACGAGTTGGTGATATGGAAGATTTGGCAATAAAGACGAGCTGATAATAAGGACAAGTTGGTATTGTAGACGAGTTGGGAATATGGAAAAGTAGGAAATGTGGATAAGTTGGCAATGTGGATGAGTTGGTAAAATTTACAAGTTGGGAACATGGACAAGGGGGCAATGTGGACGAGTTCGTATTATGGACGAGTTGGCAATGAAGACGACTTGGTAATACGGAGAAGTTGGTAATATGGACGAGTTGTCAATGTGGATGAGTTGGGAATATGGACGAGTTGGGAATGTGGATGAGTTGGCAAAATGAACAAGTTGGGAACACAGACGACTGGGCAATGAAAACGACTTGGTAATACGGACGAGTTGAGAATATGGACGAGTTGGAAATGTAGATGAATTAGCAAAATGAACAAGTTGGGAATATGGACGAGTTGGAAATGTAGATGAATTAGCAAAATGAACAAGTTGGGAATATGGACGAGTTGGCAATAAAGACGAGCTGATAATAAGGACGAGTTTGTATTGTAGACGAGTTAGAAATGTGGATGAGTTGGCAATGTGGACGACTTGGAATTGTGGACGAGTTGGGCATAATATGGACAAGTTGGAAATGTGGACGAGTTGTATTTCTGGACGAGTTAGCAATATGGACGAGTTGGCATTGTTGATGGGTTGGAAATGAAGACGAGTTTGGTGTATGGACGAGTTGGTAATGTGGACGACTTGGCATTGTGGACGAGGTGGGAATATGGACGAGTTGGAAATGTGGACGAGTTGTATTTGTGGACGAGTTGGTATTGTGGACGAGCAAGTAATATGGACGCGTTCGCATTGTGGATGAGTTGGGAATATAAACGAGTTGGCAATGAAGACGAGTTGGTAATACGGACGAGTTGATAATATGGATGAGATTGGCAATAAAGACGAGTTAATAATAAGGACGAGTTGGTATTGTAGACGAGTTGGGTGTATGGACGAGTTGGAAATGTGGACGAGTTAGCAATATGGATGTGTTGGCATTGTGGACGAGTTGGGAATATGGATGAGTTGGAAATAAAGACGAGTTGGTAATATGAACGAGTTGGCAATGTAGATGAGTTAGGTGTATGGACGAGTGGGCAATGTGGACGATTTGGCATTGTGTACGAGTTGGGAATGTGGACGAGTTGGGAATATGGACGAGTTGGAAATGTGGACGAGTTGTATTTGTGGACGAGTTGGCATTGTGGACGAGTAAGCAATATGGACGCGTTGGAATTGTGGACGAGTAGGGAATATGGATGAGTTAGCAATATGGTCGAGTTGACATTGTGGACGAATTGGGAATATGGACGAGTTGCCAATGGAGACGAATTGGTAATATAGACGAGTTGGCAATGCAGATGAGTTGGGTGTATGAACGAGTTGGCAATGTGGACGTGTTGGGTGTGTGGACAAGTTGGCATTGTGACCCAGATGGGAATATAGACGAGCTGACATTGTGGACGAGTTGGCAATGTGGAATAATTATTAATTAACATGTTACCCTAACATGCGGAACTTGATAGGCTTCCGTTTTTACCGACAATGGTAAGGAACCCTAAAATTAGGTTTTTATTATAGACTTGAGAGTATAGATAGCATCTCCCTCAGTCTTCTGTCAGACACTATTTCAATGAGAGGAAAGACACGAAAGTTAGAATTTGGAATTCGGGTATTAGGCCTTCAGCTCAACTTTTTGAAAAAAAAAAAAATCTTATATTCTTTTTTCAAACATGTTTAGCTGTTTTATATATTGGATTTTTTTTATTACACATATTTGACACATTCTTTTTTTTATGGTGGATTATTGTTGGTCAGTAGTTTATTTAGATTAGTAAGTAGGGTTTGATTAAGTATAACTATCGTCAGAATTTCAAATACAATGTGTAATTGTTATTGAATAAATGATTGATGATGATGACACGGCAGCACCCATATTAAGAAATTTTGCACGATCTATTGAATTTCATAAAAAAAAAAACAAGCATTGATAATAGTGGTTTTTCGTGTAGGTATCTATAAACGTTTTTTGCTCTCTATTTCATACAATCGAGTTTATGTAACATTTTTTAGTATCAATATTTTGAAGTATTTACGATTATGAATGAATTACGCACTCCATGATCTCCTTTTTAAAACCTGCGTAGTGAGTGACCAAATCTGTCATTTCGATTCATGTGCTATTTCTGGAAATTGATATAAATCGATCAAATCGATAAATTTATGTCCTGAAGAAAGAACAACAAATTAAAATTCTACCAATCTGATGTTAGGTCCTATGAAAATATGTCAATTATTTTTTTAAGATATGGGACTATTGTCATGAATTATATTTTTCCATAAAACGAATACCTAATATGCATTTTATTTGTGAAACAGATCAGCAGATCACATGTCATTAATGCATAAGTTATTTTTACAAAAGAGTTGGCTAAGGCCTGGCTCTAGCCTGGCATGTTTTAACGTTTTTAAAACATCATTTTAACGTGTTTTTTTTCAGTATTTATTCTTCGTCCCCAAAAACTTCTTATCGATAAAGTAGTTATTTTCTGTACCACTACCGGATTTCCATATTCTAGCGGCGGTTCGCCGCCGCAACGGGTCTCTAGTTTTTATTAAATTCATCATCATCACCATTTTATCATGAAATTGATTATTGTTTAATCTTTATTGGGCACTAAATAATCATAATCTTATCTTGTTATTACTGCAATACTAAACAATATGGATAATTTTAAGCGAATCAAAACGTAAACATAAAATGAATGTGTGACAACTACTAGTTTTTATGAACTACATTGGAAAATGTATCTTTTTAATAAACTAAGTAGCTCTTGCGCGCATTTGTGACGTCACCTGCGCGACTTTTTTCTATGAAGCGTTTTTAACCTTTAATTTGGCAAAGAACACTGAAGTTCCATAATTCCAGCCATGAGGCTCTATGTGGAGTTCGATAGTTCGAAAAAAAAAAACAAAAAGAGGGTCATAAGTTTTGTCCAATATATTGAACATTGCCAAATTAAGGGTTAGCGGCCAGTCGACACGTCTCACGTCCGCCTCACTTTCTCTTTCACTCCCATTTCTGAAGTTCTTCGTGTCCAAATCAGTAATCACAATTGGTCGGTATGGGATATATGTTTTGTATGAAAAATCTCGTTTCATTGGTACAATGTACCTATTTATTGTTGCATCTTCTCAATTGAACATATGTATTAATAATTCTGTGTTACGTTCTTCTTTACAGGAAAAACCATGTGATTGTTTGACAGACTATCAAAGGTCGAAAAGGTACGCCTTAAGAGGACTGGCTTTGACGAAAGAAGAGGTTCAATATACTTGCGTGGTGGATAGATTCCTAAGTAAGTGAGGGCAATTCAGAATTCAGTTTTGATATAATATAGTGGCTAATAAAACTTATCTGTACATATTTTGTTTTACCTCGCCATTTTTGAGAAAAGCACTATATTTGTTTCAGCCAGAAGAGCAATTGCTGGCTTCGTATTAAATAAAACGGACTCCAAAGGTCCGTTTAAAATTAATACTCAGCCAGCAATTGCCTACTTCCCTAGCTTCGACAATAATGTATTATTCTATTTATATGTATCTATCTGTACTTACCCATTATTCGCTCGACCTTATCCAGATAACTTGACATATATAAATAGATACTCCATCTTTTTTTTTTTCAGTAAATGGAACCGAGATCGTGAAAAGAGGTTGTGCCATCGTCGAGGAGGACCGTCAGACGTCATGTTTGAAGTCAGAGTTCCTTGCCAATTGCAAGATCTGCGAAAAGGACCAATGCAACAGAGCTGATGTCATACAACGTTCTGCAGTGTTACTGTTCATGTACTTACTACAATACTTTTGCTTGTAAATTGCTCTGGGAATAAAAATCTATTTATTATAATTTTAATTTACGTCACCCTGGCCGTAACTATAACAACTATAACACGGTTATAAATTTTTAAAATACTAAATTTATGAGGTTACAACAGAACAAACAGTCTACATCATACATAATCTCGACAGTATTCATTAAAAAATTGTTGATAAAATATTTTACTTTTGTATTATCATAGAATCGTCATTCAAAATATAACATAAAATACCTACTACAAGTACATAAACGTTTAAAAATCCTAAATAAAATTATAGTTCATACCTAGGGAGGTAAATTAGAAGGTGAGGGCCATAAATAGGTGATCTAGGGCTTTACTAATTACCGCCCGTGGTATGTCTAAAGTTTTACGTCTTGTCCTTCACAGTTTAAACCTACACACAAATATTTGCAATCACGTAGATCGATCAATCAAACAAATACTTCACTTGATTATAGTAGGCGGTTATCAAATATCAAACCTAAGTTAATTGTTTGTACAACACTATAGAATATACTGACATTACTTTGATCTTGATGATTAACGGAGAAAGTAGGTTAAGTACCTGTGTTATCGCTGTAGTAGATCTAGAAAAACATTTCACCACAATGATGTCAGTTTTCTTAATCCCTTTTGATTTAGCAGACACCTCATTGTTGGGAGTTGGGAGTGCCTTTATTACTGTGAATCACACAATAACTCACATACACACGTGCAAACGGGCCGTACACAGTCGATACAACAAGATCCGGACTTCGACCGGAGGAAATATTCTTAAAACTTAGACATCTAGTCTCCTCAACTCAAAGTCTTCTCAACACTGACCTCTTGATTGTAGGTTAGGTTGGGTTAGAACTGTGACCCTATAAATACGAACATCGGCCAGAAAAGTAGGTTAGTTTAGGTTTGAAAGAACTGCGACCCGAAAAGAAACGAACTGCTGCCAGAAAAGCAGGATGACGTTGAAATAAGAAAATATGGAGCTTGATATTTATGCTGTTCAGTATGATGCGCCAAAACACACATAAAAACATTATGGCGATTAATGATTATGATTCAGGTTGATATGCCCTCAAAATTATATGACATTCCTTACTTGTGAGTAAAAACATTATGGTCATAAAATTTATCCGGTTTAATTAATAAGACACCTTATGCGTAATGGACTTATTATGAAAAAAGTAGTTATGCACACCGACATTACGGCTTTAAAATGTATGCAACCCAATGTGGAACCCTATTTAGTCCTATTTGTTATGAAAAAAAGCTGCACTCTGTGATGGAAGCAAGCCGTTTTGCACGGTGATAATATAGACCAAAATAAACGATTTCACTCGAGGCGAAATTAGTTTCACCCCTTAGGAACAGAGATGGCGCCACTTATTAAAAAAAAGTTTAAAAAATTCTAAATCCTGAACGAATACTCCGATTTTGACGTAAGAGGTGCCAATCGGCAGATAATTACCCAATTTAACACGAAAAAAATTAAAATCACGTAGAAAATAATTTTGGATACCTAAGAAATAATATTTTCTGAAAAAAATGTTTAAAATTTGTGATTTTTGGAATTTTACTCGTAAAAATGTATGTACATGGTACTTTTTTTATTTATTTATATTAATACACAACTAATTTTACATTTACGAAAAAAAACCGCATATCATTAGCTCGTATAATTCCAAAGTTATTGAAGAATACAGACATGGCGCCGCTGGGTCAAAAAATCTTACAAAAAATCTAAAACCTCAACGGCTATTCCGATTTTGATAATTAAGGTGGTGATCGACAGATAATTACTTAAATTAGTTTAAAAAAATAAAATAAAAATTCAAATAGGCAAAAAGTAATAATATTTCCAAAAAAAAACATAAATTTTGAAAAAATATTTTCTTTTTGGGGCTTTTATGTAATTTCATATAAAAAAAATATGAATATGGCTTTATTCTACTTATGTATATTATAACACAATTAGGAAATTGATCGTTTAATAAAAAACCGCATATCGAGAACTTGTACAGTTCCAACGGTATTGAAGATTTTACTATAGGGTGCCGATGCGATGTTGCCGCCGCACGTGCAACTTATGTACATGTATATGTATAGAAAAGTATTCTCCCGTTTCGAAGGTACTGATTACCCTGAAAATATAACCACAATTGAAAGTACAAATAATAATCATCCCAAGTAGCCCACAACACACTTATATCCCTTGTACAGCTTAAATTAGAGTTTTAACGGGTGAATAGGCTCCTATACAACCTGTTTGCTAATATCACAAGTATATTAGATGCTAAATAGCATTTCTGAATCAATATTTTACTTACTTTACGTTTTATTTTCACTTTAGTCTTTGCAGGCTTTGCATTGTAACGTGCAAGTTAGGCCGTCGCATCATAAAAAAAACAACAACGCATTATGCCACAGCCCAATTTGTATCCATAATGTTCAAGGAGTTTCCAAATTGAACTAACCTTCAACTATTGTGGACCCCACCTACCTTTGATGCCGTTTCATTCCCAAAAAGAAGGACTTGGGGCTAGATATTTCCAAATTAAAACGTGAACCCACATTTGGTTTGCATGAAACGGTATTCAATGGCAGCTGAAATAGATGGAAGGTATCTCACAAGCTTGTTTAGTTTAGTGTTTTTTAGTTTAAATAGATCTTTTCGAATCGCATTAACAGTAATAATATATGCTCTGTTGGAGCATCGTATAGCCTGCATGTGAATCTGGGACCAACAACGATACGATTAATTGAGAACCAATTAATGACATTAATATAGTGATTGAATCTTACACGATTTTCACACATTATATTAAAATAATAAAACGGGACTTAATTGCGGTAAATAAACATTTTTGAACTCGGTTAAATCCCGTTTTGTTATAATAATGAATGACATTAATTATTTAAACACACCCTAAAAAAATAAACAAAAATGGCCCTTAGTAATCGTTTCACATGAGCCGTTACGTATCGAGAGAGAATTTCTATAGATAACAATGTAACTACTTGCAAAAGCAGTAGTTATTTCAGGGTATAACATGCAAGTTTTAAAACAGGTCTCTTTTCTATTAAAATTATTGTATTAAAATTAGACGTCTTGTCATACTCTGTGAAAGCCTTGAAGTGCAGTCATCATTTCATTACTTAAAGTAATAACTGTTTTGTAAACTGCTACTAGTAGACCGTTGCACTGACGACTGCAATTTGAATGCTTCGATGCTTTCACAGAGCTGGCGACAAGCCTTTCGCCGACTACTTCAGCTGCCATTGAACAACATGTTCTGCGTGTAGCGTTTCAAGCGAGCCAAATGTGAAATAAACGTCTTAATTTGGATATATTATCCTGTCCCAAGTCCTTTCTTTTTGGGAATGGAATGGCGTTGGAAGCAGGTTGCAGGTGCGATCCACAATAGAACAGTTAGTATGGGTGCAAATCGAGCTATGGAAAAATGCGTTGTTGCAGCCGATGCAACGGCCTAACAAGCACGTTACAATGCACAGTTTAGTGAAAATAGGCAGAATATACTTGTGATATTAGCAAACTGGTTGTATAAGAGCCTATTCACCCGTTAAAACTCTAATTTAAGCTGTACAAGGGATATAAGTGTGTTGTGTGCTACTTGGGATGATTATTATTTGTACTTTCAATTGTGGTTATATTTTCAGGGTAATCAGTACCTTCGAAACGGGAGAATACTTTTTTATATACATGTACATAAGTTGCACGTGCGGCGGCAACATCGCACCGGCACCCTATAGTAAAATCTTCAATACCGTTGGAACTGTACAAGTTCTCGATATGCGGTTTTTTATTAAACGATCAATTACCTAATAGTGTTATAATATACATAAGTAAAATAAAGCCATATTCATAATTTTTTTATATGAAATTACATAAAAGCCCCAAAAAAATATATATTTTTTCAAAATGTATGTTTTTTTTTGGAAATATTATTACTTTTTGCCTATTTGAATTTTTATTTTATTTTTTTAAACTAATTTAAGTAATTATCTGTCGATTACCACCTTAATTATCAAAATCGGAATATCCGTTGAGGTTTTAGATTTTTTGTAAGATTTTTTGACCCAGCGGCGCCATGTCTGTATTCTTCAATAACTTTGGAATTATACGAGCTAATGATATGCGGTTTTTTTTCGTAAATGTAAAATTAGTTGTGTATTAATATAAATAAATAAAAAAAGTACCATGTACATACATTTTTACGAGTAAAATTCCAAAAATCACAAATTTTAAATATTTTTTTCAGAAAATATTATTTCTTAGGTATCCAAAAATATTTTCTACGTGATTTTAATTTTTTTCATGTTAAATTGGGTAATTATCTGCCGATTGGCACCTCTTACGTCAAAATCGGAGTATCCGTTCAGGATTTAGAATTTTTTAAACTTTTTTTGAATAAGTGGCGCCATCTCTGTTCCTAAGGGGTGAAACTAATTTCGCCTCGAGTGAAATCGTTTATTTTGGTCTATATTATCACCGTGCAAAACGGCTTGCTTCCATCACAAAGTGCAGCTTCCAGGCCAAAACCGTCCATAACAAGTAATACTAATTAGAACACTAGACGACAACAATTCTACATACTTTTATGAAAAAATAAAAATTATTTAAACGATAAGCAATTTTGATGGCTAACAAATATGAACGTAACCTTAAATAAAGGTACATATATATACTTAAATATCTATGTATTTCAACCATGACCCAGGAATAAATAATTATTCCAGTTCATCACACAAATATTTGCCCTTGCCAGTATTCGAAGCCAGGACCACCGGCTCAGTGGGCAGCTGCACAACCAACAGTCACAGTCAAGATCGTAAACATTTAAACCATATTGTTGTCACACATGAACAATCATAATTGCGCTCTGATGAACACTTTGCTCATGTCAAACATAAACCCTGAAAACATTACACTTCTTTTTTGGATACCTATGCCTGGTTAAATAAAAACAGGATTTTTAGACGACGAGAGTTATTTGCGTAACCTACGTTAACAGTATCCTTACCATGCATATATTGCTCAATTTGGGTCTTGATAATGAATTCACTTGCTATAGATACAAAGATCAACATCACGCAAGACATTGCACCGGTAAGCCAGAGATACCCTCTTCGAGGCCCGGTATGGACCACGTATGAGCGCAATTTAAAATTTTCTTTGCGTTTCGATCCTTGTATCTACATAGCAATAAAAAATGGTGTTAATTTACCCACATTAATAAATCAGTTCGAAAAACATAATTGTTTCGAAATAAATTGTTAATGTTTTGACTTGTTGTTGTAAAGAGCACGATAACGATATAACGATAACGAACACGACTTTTGTGACCAACTACTGCAAAAATGAGGACAACAACATCCTATGTTTCCATCGTAATGTTGTTAAATTTTCTGTCTTCGTCATACCTGAAGATAACTTTGAATTGTTATGCTTTATTGACAGTCGTAGTACCTAACGGAGACTTAATCGAAACTAATCTAGGTGCCTTGTTAACGCAAGATACCTAACACTCCTATTGAGTCGTCGTCGTACCTAAGGGAGTGTCTAAAAACTTAAACCTTATATATTATTATTACGTGAGTTTTCTTATTTTTAAAAACGTTCAAATTTGCGCCATTATTCGTGTCTTACTCAAATAAAAAATCATTAAAAAAATGTTTTAAGTTAAACGGTTTTATAGAAAATAAAGATTTAAATGATGTAGATAATGAACTAAAAGGTAAACAATAATTCGGTAATTACTAGATTTGACCCAAATAAATAGGTAAATAAACGAACGGGGCAAGTTAAATAAAACCGTTTAAAAAATTTAAAGTGCGTACCAAATTTCAGATCAATACGTCAACAGGAAGGGGGTCCAATTTCAATTACTAGATTTGACCCAAATAAAAAAATAAACAAACGGGGCAAGTTAAATAAAACCGTTTAAAAAATTTAAATTGCGTACCAAACAGATCAATACATCAACAGGAAGGGGGTCCAATTTCAATTACTAGATTTGACCCAAATAAATAGGTAAATAAACGAACGGGGCAAGTTAAATAAAACCGTTTAAAAAATTTAAAGTGCGTACCAAATTTCAGATCAATACGTCAACAGGAAGGGGGTCCAATTTCAATTACTAGATTTGACCCAAATAAAAAAATAAACAAATGGGGCAAGTTAAATTAAACCGTTTAAAAATATCTGTAGACCGCTCTTATATACTACACAATAATTGCTAAGTTTTCTACATTAATCATATCAACTAGAAACAATCTGTTTACCATATTAAATATTGATCAATAGGTTATTAACAAATATGTAGGTGTTGATTTTATATTCAGTTATGGATACTGTTCCATAGTTAAATAATTATAATAAAACTTGCCCTTATCTAAACTTTATAAACTATAAGATGAATTTGACACAATGAAAGTTTTATAGTAGGTAGTTAAATACCGATGTATTGACACACAATAAACGTAACAGATCAATAGGTATAAGTACGTAATTATAAGTGGGCCAAAGAGTAAGTAAGTATGGAAAACAGACAGTTATTTTTCCACATCGGTAACATATATGCCGATGCCGACGCTATGTTTTTTTTTTCAAAAAAGCAGTTAAGGAGGAGGTGAGGATTAGCTAAATATTAAATAATTAAAGATAATTAGATGAGGAGACTAGCTAAAATAAATAAAGTCTTGAAACGTGAAATATTTACAATTACCACCAACTAATGTTACTAACCATTTGACTAACGTGTGTGGACGAATGGGATGTTTCCTACGTATTTAAATACTAGGACTAGGAGATGCCCGCAGCTTCGTCCGCGTAAAACCTTTTTATTTACCGTAGTCGTGTAAAAAGTATCCTATTACCATATTTGGATGTCAAACTATGTCTGTACCAAAATTCGTTAAAATCCGTCCAGCCGTTTTGGCGTGATGAGCGAACAAAGAAATGTTTGCCATCAGATAGCGCGGCACCTGCGTACCCATACAAAACCTTTATGACGATTTATAAAGATTTTTCCGTAAATAATTATCCCTCTCCATAAAAAAATCATCTCATTCCCTTACCAATAGATATGAAATTGATTGTTTAAAAAAAAACAGAAATTCAGATTGTCTCGGAAGCCAAACTTCAAAATTTTGTGGAAATATAACCCCACTTCTGTTCACAATTCAAATAGTTCCAGTATATCACTTGGGAGTGACCACGGAGTCCAAGATCTAGCTCGCTGATTTGGTAATAGCTTTGTCACTGTTTGTCTTAAAGAGACCATATTATAATTTACTCACACAAGCATCGTGAGGTATGAATAAGCGGTGGTAGCCTAGTGGTTAGGGCATGCGACTTTCAATCCGGAGGTCGCGGGTTCACGATCCCGGCCCGTACCAATGAGTTTTTCGGAACTTATGTACGGAATGTCATTTGATATTTACCACTCGCTTTTTGGTGAAGGAAAACATCGTGAGGAAACCACCTAAGCCCTAGTTTCCCCTCTGGGTTGGAAGGTCAGATGGCAGTCGCTTGCGTAAAAACTAGTGCCTACGCCACATCTTGGGATTTAGGTAGCCGACCCCGATTGAGAATTCATTCTCTACAAAGATATGGGACAAAGGCTAGGAGGATGAAGCATCGTGAGGTATGAATCCCAAGTACATCGAGTTCTGTGATGATGGAATGGAGATAACGGAAAGAAATAGGAGGCAAATAAAAAAAAAAAAACAGAAATCTGTGAACATGCAATAAAAAAATATACATACATTTGAACATAGCAACTCCTACAACGAGCGCGACGCGGTTTAAAGATTTCCGAAACTAAAAAACTCGATCAGGGTTAACAATCACGTTATAATTATCATTGATAAGACTACCGCTTTTTTGCCACCCTCATAGTTGACGGAATAACAAAGTCAAGGGCGAGAAACTCCAGATCGTCGTGCTAATCGCGCGAAACAGTGCATAATTCGCTATCAAACAAATTACATGTTTTCTAATAAATGACACCTCTGGATTAAGTGATCATTGGAATATTGCAGTTCTTGATATCAAAAATTATCATAGATAACACAAGCATAAGTTTATATTTGAACGACATATTCAGTTTTCAGTTCACTCGGTGCGCAAAACTGTGCGTTGCGCTTTTCGAAATGGGTGGTGCGAAATTTATTATATGTGGCTTTATTTTAGTGTTTATGGCTAATGAAAACTGTAAGTACCATCATATTGTTTAAGTGTTACATATATAATTGTTTATGTTAAATAATCATTATTTTCGAATACAAAATAAAACATCTTATTATAAATAGATAAGCTGAAACAAAAACGAAAAGTTTTTAAAAGTGGCAATAGAACTGTCCCTAAATAAAAATAATGTTTTTATGTTACGTGGGATTTTGCATTTTTAATCAATTTAATAATATAATATGACCTAACTACCTACTATATTCGTCGTTAACACTTACTTATAAAATGAGCTATCAACATACTAGGACTAAAACTAAATAACGATATATCTACAACCATTTTCTGGGTCAGTCTGCGGGTACATCATAGAGCCATAGCCTTACAAAGGGTGCAGAAAAAGCGATTTTGACGTTATGTTGTTTAGGTACATGGGAGGTATAATAAAAACTCAAGTTCTTGACCTTGAGGAATGCAGGTGTTAGCCGCCGTCTCCAATTGAAGGTGCCAAAATATGTTTTAACATAAGGATTGATAGGTAAAAGTACTGGCTCATTACATAAGCTCATATTTATTTCACTAACACAAACGGATATATATTAAAAAAAAAAAAACATTTAATTTCAGCGGAGGCTTTGCAATGCTTCGTTTGTCGAAATTGTAATGAAGTGACATCGGAACAAATCCAAACGTGTGAACCACCACCACCCAGCCCCTCCACAACGACAGAAGAACCTATTACGACAACCACTGAAGAAACTACTACAACTACTACTGAGGAGCCTACCACAACAACAACCACAGAACCAACTTTTACTGAATCAACAACAACAGAATTTAGTACAACAATAACCGAACCAACGATTACAACTGAAGGTACGACGACGACTACCGAAGCTGTTACTACAGAGCCAACTACTACTACCACTGAAGTAACTACTACTACTACTGAAGCAACAACTACTACTACTGCAGCAACAACTACTACTACGGAAGCTACTACGACTACTACCACCGAGGCTACTACTACAACTACAGAGCCAACCACTACCACTGAAGGTACAACGACAACAACAGAACCTACAACCACTACCACTGAAGCCACAACTACAACTACCGAACCTACCACTACTACTACTGAAGCAACAACGACAACAACGGAACCTCCAACCACTACCACTGAGGCGTCAACTACAACTACAGAGTCAACCACTACTACCACTGAAGCTACAACGACAACAACGGAACCTACAACTACCACCACTGAGGCCACAACTACAACTACTGAACCTACCACTACTACTACTGAAGCAACAACGACAACAACGGAACCTACGACCACTACCACTGAAGCTACAACGACGACTACAGAACCAACCACCACTCAAGCAACCACGACAACAACGGAACCTACAACAACGACTACAGAGCTAACCACTACTACCACTGAAGCCACAACAACAAGTACAGAACCAACCACTACTACCACTGAAGCAACAACGATAATAACCGAACCTACAACCACAACCACTGAAGCCACAACCACAACTACAGAACCAACCACTACTACTACAACAACGGAACCTACAACAACTACTACTGAAGCAACAACAACAATAACCCAACCTACAACCACAACCACCGAAGCCACAACCACAACTACAGAACCAACCACTACCACTGAAGGTTCAACGACAACAACAGAACCTTCAACCACTACCACTGAAGCCACAACTATAACTACCGAACCTACCCCTACTACTACTGAAGGAACAACGACAACAACGGAACCTACGACCACTACCACTGAAACCTCAACTGTAACTACAGAGCCAACCACGACAACAACGGAACCTACGACAACTACCACTGAGGCCACAACTACAGAGCCAACCACTACTACCACTGATGCAACAACGACAACCTCTGACCCAATTACTACTACTACAACTATGGAATCAACTACTAGCGCAGAAACAACCACGATAGAAGCTACAACTACAACAACCACAGAGCAGGTAATTTTATAACAAATACTTTTTACATTCCAATAACGCGATCAGAATCGTTTTGAGTAGTAGGTAAATAATAGAAATAGAGAAAGAGAAAGAGGAAGATAGAAATAATTAGACCAAACTAGTGGCCATTGACAGCCCTAGGGCTATAAAACATATATTCATTTACAAAAAATTCCGATGTCCACAATTTTAAAACTAGAAAAAAAAATGCTATTAGAAAGTTTCGTATTCGTAAAGTATATAAATAATTTTTTCTCAAACATCCAAGGAAATGTCGTTCTTATGATCGTGGTAATAGAACGCGAAATACGTCTTTGTATAGCAATTGTTGAAGATTCGTTCTAATTTCAAATTAGAACGATATAAAGGAATTTCATACAACATTATTGGCCGTAGCCAACAAAGAGATTGTCTTTTGTTTCAGTGGGGTTTATTTCTTTTATTGATAATCTATGGCATACTGCCAATAAAAAAAAACTTAGTTTGTGCATGTATATTTACGTTTTATTTCTTATATTTAACTAGATTATTCAATTCGATTAAATCAGATATTCAATAAAATAAACAAGGAATCACGTTTATTGTTAAAAAATATAACAATATCTAATTAATAAGGTGTTGTCCTTTTTTAATAAATATAATCATCTTAACATTTGGTGGCAAAAACATTGACCCGAACAGCTTAAAAAAATAAATTTGTTTTTTTTTTATATAAAGTATATTTATTAAAAAAAACATGCGGATGTTTTTTTTTTATTAAATTTGAAATAAATTTGTTTTTATATGAATATATAAGTTGAACATTTGTATTATTTCCTTGGATTTATTTGAGAAAAGCACTATACAAGCCTCGGCGCGAACAGGGATTATCGGCCTCGTATCTCTAGATGGCCTCGTTATCACTCGGCCATCTATTACTACTCGGCCAATAATTCCCTATTTCGCGGCCTCTGCAGTAATGTACTATTAGGCCAATGTATTCATGTTTATAACAAGTTACCTGATCATATTTAAAATTTGACTTTCCATCTCTCAAAAATTACTTTAAAAAATCTCTAATGTCAAAAGCATATTATACAGTAGAGGACTATCTGACAGACAAAAATGCATGGCCTGAACCAGAAACCGAGTGACTGACTCTTTATTGTACCTGACTTAGTTTAAGGGACACAGTTCTAATTTTCTTGTAGTTTCTATATTTTATTCTTACACTTTTCCTCATTTATATGTTTTCTTCGAGAACTACGTATAGTTAAGTTCATATTACTTTTGACGACGCGTTTGGCTCGGTTTGAAGACACCTGCCTACTGAGTCGGCGGTCCCGGGATCGAATCCCGGCCAGGGCAAATATTTGTGCAAAATATTTGTTCTTGGGTCATGGATGTTATCTATATATGTATTTATATATATATATATATTATGTATGTATTTATATATATATAAGACAATAACTCTTTCGGGAATTGTCATTGAAACAATTGTGTTGCTCTGTAAACAAAGAAACGACAATTAAAGTCTCTTATTGAAATTATCACAATTCCCTCTTTAAATTCTAACCACAAAATTATGCTCAATCACTGAGGTTTTTGACAGCTCTTCATATAGGCTGTTTTACCAACCGTGTAGGCCGCCATTACTCACAGCGCACAGCGCCATCTATGAAGTACATATGCACATAGTGACTGCTTACCGACCGAGCGTGCTATACAGTACAACTTAAAGAAATAATATATTATTTTCTTTATATCTCCCTCCTCAAACAAGAAAATTTTCACAAAATTTTCACTTATCTACACTTATTATTTAAAACTAAATCTAAATTATATAATCTTATACACAACTATAGTTAACATCTGTATATTCATGTAGGTATCGGTATAAGCTTTGTAATATGAAAGAGATTTGACTCAGACTTTCTATGACCTGTATTAATTCTATATATCGAATTTGATATTTTTTCCATAATTTCAAATGGGCCGATCCTTAGCTCATCTAATTTATTTCTATTGAGTCTATTCCCATTTTCTACATATACCATATCCCCTGTATTGAAATGAAATTGAGTTCTATTTTTATCAAAGATTTGTTTATTATAATTGTGTGATTTTATTGAATTATCCAATGCAATTTTTCTATCTTTCATCCATTCAACTTCTGTTTTATCTCTTTTTAGTTCATTTGGCAAAAATGACACATTTGTACCATCCAACAAGTATTTTGGGGCAAAGCCAGTAACTGTATGTTCTGTATCATTATATTTATCTACACAGTTATGGGCAATGGTTGTCCATGCTATTTTATTACATTTTTCATTTATTTTACATCTGATTTTGTTTACAAGTGTTTGATTAAGTCTTTAATTTAACCCGTTAGAAAAAGGGGCATTTACTGCAGTGAAGACTATTGTTATTGATTTTCATTTAGAAATGTTTTAAATTCTTTAGAATTGATTCCCGGATATTGATCGCAGAGAAGTAGGCCAATTGTGTTCGAATCTGTAACTTTATTGATTAATTTAATAAAATCATTAGCACTTTGCGTTTTTGAGGTAACAATATAAGCATATCGAGTAAAATGGTCTACTAGCAGATGTAAATATCTTTTAGTTGATCGTGAGCCACCAAAGCCTCCAATCGTGTCTATTGAGACTATTTCGAAAGGTTTTGTGGCTGGACCCAAATGTGACATTAGACCATACTTATTTTGTCCTCGCGTTTTATTTTTTATGCATATCTCACAGCTTTCACAATGTTTTTTAATATTTATAGTTAAATTTTTTGCTGTATATAATGTACTTAGTTTGTTTTGCATTTGTTTAACACCTAAATGACACATGTTTTCATGTACATCTTTAACCCGTCAAGTGTCAGACCTCCCTAGAACAAAACACCGCGAAATGTTTATTTACGAGAACGTGCGCGCACGCTACAAACTTGCGCCGCCCGATCGCAACTGTCATGGCGGATTTGCCGCGAAATTGAGCACTGTTTGAACAAAATCATAAATCTATCAAAATTCCCAAGACCTTACACCAATCTAATATATGAAATGAAATCCTGAGAAAGTGTATTATAAAACTATTATTTGTTCGTAAGGTTTTGAACAATTGAAAATTAGGAAACAAATGAATTACGACGGCCATCATTGCAAAATTATTGCGTCATTCAAACTTGAGGACTTTTTTCACTAGGAAACAATGTCGTGCGGCTAAATTTAACATTAAAAACGAAAACCTTATTTAATTGCCAGTAATTTGATATATAATACATAATATAAACACTTTCCGTTTAAAAGATTTGGGCATATTTATTACACGACACGACACCTCAAATGCAAGTGATTTTCGAAATGGCGGACGAATTCCGCCAATGTAGAGAAAAAAAAATATTTACACGTCACTATTGAGGATTCTGATTGGTTAAAAAACAAATTTGTGTGCTCTGATAGCTGTTGTTGGATAGTAAAATATCTATCAAGCTGCCACCATAACGAATCGATGCAGAGAAATTGATCCAATGAGCGGTTTGGGCTGTAGACTAGCGTGTGTCTACTGGACGCTACCGGCACAAAATTGCTGTAGACTAACGTTAGTCTACTGGACGCTTGACGGGTTAATAAGTTTTTTACTGAAATCTTCTGATAAAATAATTTTCTCACATTTTCTTACCGTTTTATAATAAACATTGTGTCTTGATATTAATTTTGATTTATTGTTTTGAATATCTTTATGGTTTTCTTGATCTGTAACAATATCAGTAAGTTTTACCATATTTACAATTTTTAATTGTTCATCTGTATCCTCACTTGCTGCCAACACCGGATTCCTACTTAAACAATCTGCTTCTATATTTTCTTTTCCCGGGGCGTATTTTATTTTAAAATCATACTGTGATAGGTAATATGTTAATTCTCCTAACTCATCATCTGGTCTAGATTTAATATTTAAACTGTAAAAGACTTACCTATTAGCCAGTATTGCCAGTATCTTATTGCTTCTTTAATAGCTAAGCATTCTAAATAAACAGCTTTTTTTTTCTTTTGTACTTGATTTAGTTTTTTTGAGAAATATGCCACTGGTTTGTCTTTTCCATTTGGTTGTGTTTGTTTTAATACGGCCCCAATTCCTTCCAAAGACGCGTCTGTATGAATATTTATCGGCAAATTCTGATCAAATATTTCTAAAATTGGCTGTGAACACAACAATTTTTTTATATTTTCAAAAGATTTTTGACAATCTGCTGTCCAAATAAACTTTTGATTTTTCCTAAGTAAATTATGCTGGGGTTCCAAAATTATCGCACTTTTTGGTATATACTAGAGATGCCACGAATATTCGGCAACTATTCGGTATTCGGCCTATTCGGCCACTTTTTTGCTATTCGGTATTCGGCCGAATAGTGCGTACTATTCGGCCGAATACCGAATAGCAAATCATGTAAAAAAAGACACGTTATTTTACTCAAAATTATGTATTTATTTCCAAATTACAACATTTTAGTACTCAAAATTAATCAGTGGTAAGTTGTGATGGATAAAAACGAGCTTTTCAGCATTTTTTGGTAGCAAACGATTGCGCTTTTCATCGTAAACGTTACCAGCCTTAGAAAATAACCTCTCACTATAAACGCTACTTCCAGGCGAAGAAAGATAAACTTTTGCAAATTTCGAAAGGTTCGGGTATTGTTTTTCGTTTGCTGACCACCACTTGTAAGGATCGGCCTTCCGATCTAGGCGAACTGTTTTCAAATAAAAATCCAACTCGTTTGGCCGAATATTCGGCGCTTCGGCCGACAGCGTTGCCGAATATTCGGTATTCGGTATTCGGCCAATTCACTATTCGTGGCATCTCTAGTATATACATAGATATAAGTCATCATGATAGAAGTTAATTTTCCCCAGAAATTGTCTAACATTTTTTTGAGTTTTCGGTATTGGAAAATCTTTAATTGAAACTAAATTACCTCTTACGGGTCGCACTGTATTATTATTTATTTTATCTATCCAAATATCATAAACCCTCCATGATGCGTTCAAGAACCGCACATTATGACCACCATAAAAATAAACTGTTTTATTAGAACAAATTTCTTATCTGTGAAAATGTTATTATTGCTAAATAATATCATCGATTTCGATAATATTATTTATTCAAATTTCGAACATATTTGAAAAACAAAGAAATTTTATTTGACCTCTATTCTAATATCAGTCGAGATGACGTTTAGTTCGAAATGAATTGTCAAATTTGCATCAAATTTGACAAATGTCGCACGTAAGTAAGATATCGAACGATATGATAGTTGGGGCCAACTCTAGTTTGTCTCTGAACTATGACAGCTGCCAGAAAACTTCATTACCGCCATTACCGGGTAATATTTGTCGTAATGTGCGACTCCTGAATGCATCATGGAGGCCTATGATATGTGGCTAGATAAAGTAGTGTATGTAACTGTACATAATTAGGTATTAAAACACTCGTGCGATGCTATTATGAAACTTGCCTTCGGCGCGTTTCATAAACCCACACTCATGTTTAATACCCTTCATTATGTACAGTCACATAAACTACTAATGTGGCCGAGATATTTCACAGAATTCGAAGCAAATATACATTTTGTAAATTTTAATCTAAAACCTTCCTTTTTTATAGCTTGTAACAATTGTGTTAAATGGTTAATGTGTTCACTAAAAAATTTAGAAAATATTAAGATATCATCAATGTAGTTAACTGCAAAATCATTAAGCTTATATTTTCTTAAAATATTACCCAGTATCCTTTGAAAAATTGCCGGTGAAGTCTTCAAGCCAAATGGTAAACACGTCCACTGGAAATGTCCCTCCTGTGTTACAAATGCAGTTTTCTTTCTGGCTTCTATTTTAAGCGGAATTGACCAAAAGGCTGAATTGATGTCCAAAGTCGTAAAATATGTCGAGTCTCTTGTTTTTATCACTAGGTCGTCGATCAATGGAAAAGGTTGAGCTTGAGGAACCACAATTTTATTTAGATCTCTAAAATCTATACACAACCTTGATTTCCTATTGTCTTCTTTTTTGAAAGCCAGTGTTACCGGCGCCGCAAATGGACTATATGATTCCTCAATAAGATTTTTGTCAAGTAGCTTAGCCACTTGTTCTTCGATTTCCTTTTTGTCTTCAACTGAGCATCGGTAGGGCCTCTTACTGCAGTATTTGTCAACGAGTAGATCGATGCGTGCTTCATAATCTCTGACTGTACCAATATCATATTTGTCTTTGGCAAATATTGATTTGTAATTGTCTATCAATTCGTATATCTCCGACTTTTGTTGAGTATTTAAATTACTCATGCTTATGTTGAAATCTTCTTTTATATGTTCATTAAAATTAATTGAACATGGGTTTTCTTCATTTTTTTCTTCCTTAGAAATGTTCTTCTTATCATTTTCCTTATCTATAGGATTATTTTCATCTTCAATTTTTATTTCTTCTCTCTTTTGAGTGATTTTCAAATTTTCATCTTGAACCAATCTAAATTGTTTTATGATATCCAATCCAATTAGAAAATCATATTTAAACTCTTCTCCATCTATTATATATACTTCAGCTTTTTCTTCGATATCAAAAATCTTCATTTTAATAGTTGTCAAACCAATCGTCTTTTTAACACCATTAATTGTGATTAAATTATCACTTTTATAATCACGTATTTCTTCTCCTTTCAGTCTTATCAATTTGGAATTTATTATAGAAACATTTGAGCCTGAATCGTATATTCCAAATATATCTAATTTTGTGTCTAATAATAGTTCGACTTTAATTAATGGTGTTATTATTCGTTTTTTTTATCCTCATAATTAAGTTCAACATCAATCACAGTATTATTGACCGTTTTCCCATTATTTCTCTTATGGTTAAATTTATCTGTCTCTTTGAACCAGCATTTTTCTTCAGGATGGAACCGGACACCTTTATTTAAATTTTCGCAAGTTTTGCATGGTTTAATTTTATCAGTCTTTACTTTATAATCATAGGTATATCTTTTATTCCTGCTAAAATTGTTTTTATTCGCTACAAATTAATGCTTTCCAATTTCATTGTAGAGTTTCGCAGTTGATTTTACAGTTTCTTTGTCTATCTTATCCATAATGTAATCTGGTAATCCCATAACAATAAGATTTATCATGGTTTGGGTATCGATGTGCTTGTTAACCTCTAAGAGTAGTCTTTCTTTTTTCGTGGCATACTCCAGTAAGGATCCAGCTTGAAATCTAAATGTAAATGCATATTTGACTTGGGACCAACCTTTATTTCCAAATGTTTCACAAAAGTTACTTTTCCAGACTGCCCATTTGGAATTCACCGTCAATTTTATTAACATACTACTATACCAATCTAGGCACTGTTTTTCTAAAAGATGTTTTAAAATCTCAATTTTTTCTTCATCCTGTAGGATCTCGAATCTTCCACATTCACTTTCAAATTCATTAATCCATTGGTCAGCGTTCGATGTTTTATTAGAAAATTTTTCAATCAAAAATCTCTCCGCAGTTTTACCTACATTTTTCACTTCCGGCACATAACTATTCGTACTATTGTGTGATGGCATTGTCCGTCCAGTGATCTCATCTAAATACTGGTCACCAAACTGTACGTTTTCCCCCTCATCTAAATATATGGCTCTCAAATCCGTATTTAAAGGAATCCACACCGCGCGTGTTTGATGTCTTTTTTTTAATGATTTTTTTATTTTCCGATATACTTCTGAAGACAATATAGCAGCGTGCTTACTTGCGGGTTTTAAGTCATCTGGGAGCTCAAAAACACGTCCTTCAGGTGTTTCAATACTAGTTATGCATATCACATTTGATTTTCCATCCGCTGATCCCACTACTACAAATTTAAATTGTAGTTTTTCCATATTTATTCGTTTTTAACTAGAATTGTCGTTTTATAAGACAATAACTCTTTCGGGAATTGTCATTGAAACAATTGTGTTGCTCTGTAAACAAAGAAACGACAATTAAAGTCTCTTATTGAAATTATCACAATTCCCTCTTTAAATTCTAACCACAAAATTATGCTCAATCACTGAGGTTTTTGACAGCTCTTCATATAGGCTGTTTTACCAACCGTGTAGGCCGCCATTACTCACAGCGCACAGCGCCATCTATGGAGTACATACGCACATAGTGACTGCTTACCGACCGAGCGTGCTATACAGTACAACTTAAAGAAATAATATATTATTTTCTTTAAATATATATATCTATATATTATGTATATCGTCGTCTAGTACCCATAGTACAAGCTTTGCGCTTAGTTTGGGACTAGGTCGATTTGTGTATGATTGTCCCTTAATATTTATTTTTTATTATTTTATTACTGAAATAGTTAAGTACTTATCCCTTATGAAAAAATGACTGACTGTCGAGTTTCTTTCGGCGTTTCTTCTCAACAGTGATCTCCTCTTGTGAAATACCGGTGGACGCAGACTTGTAAAAGTGCCCTTGTGGCCTACTTGCAGAATAATAGTACATTACATCAGAGGCCGGGAAAATGAGGATTTCCGGCCAAGTAGGTATATACGAGGATAATGATACGAGGCCGGGAATCCGTTTTCACGACGAGGCATGTATAGTGCTTTTCTCAAACATACAATGAAATAAAAAATATACTTCAAAGAATAACACTTAATATTGTTTGTCCGATATTTTCCGAATTTGACCGAATTTTAAAAATCCGATTTCAGATTCTGACTCAAGAGCCCCAAAAATCCCCGGATACCGAATTTCAGCCTCCTAGGACCAATTTGAAATTTTCTCCATACAAATCGTTTTTTTTTCGATATTTTCCGAATTTGACCGAATTTTTCGGACAAGATTTTAGTTTTATATTTTTGAGCCCCGAGTGCCCCCCGATACCGAGTTTTAGCCGCCTAGCACCAATTTGAAATTTTGACAAAAAAAAAAGTCGCCATCTTGAATTTTTATTTCCACAAGTGTCTAACAACCACCCTTTAAAAACAAAACCTGCTTTTTGTCAAACCAGCCAGCTGTGTGAATGACCTTGTTGTTGTCCACTTTCTACTTCCCCTTCCGGTATCTTGTTGCTATTAGATTTTTTTTTAATAATTAAGGGATCACTTTACTTAAGTCGTTCTAGAAGGAGGGAAATACCAAATACTCGATATTTAGCTACACTGAAAAAAAAAATAGCTCAACTAGTTAAACTACTTGAGAAATAGCCAAATTGTGCTTAGTAGTAACTAAAATTATACCAATTTTACACAACTTACTTGTAATTTAGCTTCTAGCAAGAATTATGTCTAAGTAGCTAACATTTGGGCAACTGTAAACCCTTTTTTTTCAGGTGCATACTGCTTAATCATAATCACACGAATTGTATTGACGTCACGTCGGTACTTTTTACTTTGATGTTATTTGCACGAATGCAATGATAGTGGGATGTGATTATATCTACATATGAAGAAATTACAACGCTGACTATCTTTGTATACTTTATATAGCTATGGCCTTGTGTAAAAGAAGGTGGACTTACCTTCCGCATGTTTTTTTCCGATTGTTTAATTTTGCTTTTTCCGAAACGACAAAGTTTTCCCGATATCTTCTTTTTATCAGTCTATCAAATCGAGTGGGGTAAAAATTAGGTTTGTTATATAAAATTCAGTTTACGGAATCAGAGAAAAACATAGTCGGTGAAATTAAACATTTAGGAAACGTATACAAAACAATACAATACAAAGTACTCTTTATTGCACACGCACACCTCATAAAACTTACAGGAGAAATACAACGCCAGAAATTACAATTAGAGGTAAACAACAGCCGGTTTTATCGCTCAAGAGAGTATATAATATTATAAACGGTTTAAAAGTTTTAAACCGTTTATAATAATATATATACTCTCTCTTTCGTTTTAAATTAAAACTCTTAAAAATTGTCAATTGCCAGGCGCAAGCTAGCCCGATGCGGGAAGGGTATAATTACACCTTAAACTAAAATAATTCGCATTGTACGTTTTTTTTCTTTTATCAGCAAATTTATATTGAGTACTAATGGGTATGAACATTTTCTAACGGATTTTGAGTATGCGTTAGGTATAAAAAAAGTTTTTGTAAGCGACCTCTGTAAATCTTAGAAAAAAAAATTCAAGTGCATTTCTTCTGCACTAGGGCATCGCATTTTACAGTTTTAACATTTCGTATTGTTGTCTAACAGATTTGTCGAGAGATTATGTCAGCGCGATACGAAACGAATGAAAAAATTATAAATCCCTGAAAAGATTATACAAGTGACTTTTGGCAACGAAAATGTGTTTAGAACTATGAAATGTAATGACAGTTTTAATTTATAACAGATTTATCAATAGCTTTATTTTATATAAACGATTGAATTTTTAAATCGTTCTCTAGGCCACAAAATTTTACGCAAAATTGTCAAGTCGGCGTAGTGAACTCATTTTCATAAAGGTTATCTATAACATAGAATTCTAACCAATTCACCCACGGGAACAAGTTATATTACTTTATTAGTTATACGCGACATTTAAATTTGAGCGCGAACGCTTTGCATCAAGTTAAGACTGCGCCGAACGTTAGCGTCTGACCCATAGAGCGCGAGGAATGCGTAGGTATTTATTTAGATCAGCGCGCGGCCGCCATTGTAAAAATGTATGGACAGTTAAAATTTTTTTTTGATAAATCTGGACCAAATACCAAGCAATAATTGAAATATCTGATGCGGACAAATTGTAATGTAAACATTCATCTTTCAGAAAGATAACCTTCATTAACAAAATGAATCGGTTGTTGGAAATATAAATTTGACTTTAAGGTTGTTTACAAATACTATCCCATCATCTAAATAAATAGGTTTGAAAAGTTAGTTCTATTCACATTGCACCAATACAATCTCGAATTATATTTGGGTAAGTAATTCCACATCATGTCATTCATGATTTCAAACAAGAGCTTTATTGCCTTAGGTTAAGGCGAGTAGATACGTGAAATGGTGAATAATACATTTTAAGTCCTAAGGCTTGTAATCTAGCCAATGTAAAATTTTGATAAAAATATGTTACTAGCATTTGCTCGCGGCTTCGCCTGCGTTAAAACCTATGTATACACTATCCTAAGGGAACGATGTTTTATTTTTTCAGGATAGTAAGTAGCCTATTTGTTAAGTTAGGGTATAGACTATCTCTGTTTCAAATTGCATACATATCCGTTCAGCTGTTTTATCGTGAAGAAGAAACAAACATACACACATACGGTCGCTTTCATAATTAATGGGAAATTTTACTCGCAGAATGCTATCACAAAACAGAAATAAAAAATAAAATAAAAGAATTAAGAAAGAAAAAGATTAAAGATAAAAGTTGTTATAATAAGTCACCAATAAACATCGAAAGTGCTATGAAATTTATGTCTTGATTTGGTAACAGTATTACCTGATTTAAAAAATAATTGGAGGAGATAAATAGTACATAACTGCAGAGGCCGGGAAAAGTCAGTTCCTATTTGAGTATGATTTTGAAGGAAGTCCGAGTCCTTAAATTAATACGAATCCACGAACTGTCATTTCCACCGAGACCTGTATAGTGCTTTTCTCCAAATATGCTTGAAAATAATCACCAATCTACATTTTGAATGGTTAAATCAGCAACTTCTTTTTTTTAGAAACCATACCCTATTTATCATTCGGAGAAGATCACAAGTCTAAAAGAACTTTTATATTGATTTGGACGGAATCATTTCTGTTTTTTTTATTTGCCTACGTTTGGTATACTTATTAACTTACTCTAATTACTCAATCGTGTGGTATTATTTCCCGGCCACGGCCAACAATGTTATTTTATTTCATTAACGTATTAATACTCGTGAACGGGTGCCGTTTGTGGGGTCCGGTCTGTTCATGCTAGCAAGGGCCAAATTAAATATGTAGCAACCGCATACTAGTGTTAAATTAAGTAAACGTGAGAAACTTCATCCTGTACTCGCTTGAAGTTATTCTATGTTGATTTTTACCTTTTGAACTCTTAGACTATACATCTCTAAGAAACAGCTTAGTGTAGTATGACACTCAGAGACTTTATACATCTCTGAGGAAATTATATAATTTTAAAATATTTTATTGCATGTTATGACGCCTAGAGTAGAGACCATATACATCTCTAAGAAATTTAGGTTTAATAATTATTTTCTATTGTAAATTATTCATGTTGACGCCTAGAGACCTTATACATCTCTGTGGAATTAAATTAATTAAGTAATTATTATTTTATTGCATGTTGTGACACCCAGAGACTTTATACATCTCTGGGTATATTTAATATTATAAATTTAACGTTAAAATTTTATTTTAATGTTCCTACTTAACATTGATTTGGAGTATCTATACATCTCCTTTACGTGTACCAGTGTAACTAGTTATAACACAAATGTACTCATTGTAATTGTTTTAAGTATTATTTACGAAAAAATGACTTACTGTTGAGTTTCTTTCGGCTTTCTTCTCAACAGCGGTCTCCTCTTGCGAAATGCCGGTAGATTCACAATCTGACTTGTAAAAGTGCCCCTGTGGCCTACTTACTGAATAAATTATTTCATATTTCATTTCATTTCATTTACGATATCGAAGGATTGCGCGGTCTATTTTTACTACATTAATGGGAAAATTTCCAAGCAAGTCGGAGAAAAGTATGTTTCGATACTGTGACTTTCAAAAAGCTGTACGTTCAACATACAGATATTAAATTTTTATGTTTTTTTTTTATAGTATAAATAGGTAAGGATATTTATTAATCAGCAATATACATGTTTTGTTGAAACTGTTTTACTTACCGATTTTTATTAAAGCTTTTTAATTAAGTTATACGGTCGGTTGATCTCCATTCGTCACTCGTAGGGCTTGCAATATCGAAAAGGTTTTCCAATTTTGAAATTAACTGATATTGGCACTCAATTCCGGAATTCCAGAACTGGTTCCGGAATTGACTTACCATACCAAAGTAAACAAAAAACGAGTTTTAACATTTTTTTTACTATTAAAGGCGGAAATCGATATACTGATTAGACGTTTCTGAGGTCGAGAAATTTAACAAGGCTTTTTGTCTTTATTTAACTTTATCGTATAAAACAAAAGTCAAGTACAAATGTTGAATTTAATGCCAAATGGCATTTTTTTTTCAACTATTGGTCCAATGCAAAGGTACTTCAAGTGGGTGTAGCTGTAGAGTAGAACTTGAATCGTTCTGGGAGTTTTGAAGATACAAGTGAATACAAATTAAGCTATTTATGCTTAAACAAACTTACCATCCCTAAAATATCTCTTATTACTGTCTAGAAACTACATCAAATAGAGATTGAGCTTGCTCAATTTCGGAATTGTAATATCGGATTTTTGGAGTAGTAGGGCCTCGTGCAGGGCCCGTCCGGATTGTTACTACCGTCTTGCCTGCTAACCGACCGCCAAACAGCAATGTTCGCATTGTTGTGTTCCGGTGTGGGGGTAAGATAGCCGGTGAAATTACTAGCATAGAGGCATTCCATCTTCGTCCTCCGGGTAGGCAAGCACTTGTGACTCCTCTGGTGTTGCAGGTGTTTATGGGCGATGGTAATCGCTTTCCATCAGGCGATACGTTTGCTCGTTTGCCCCCTATGACATTAAAAAAAAAAAAAAATCGGAGAAATCATCCGGAGTTTCGGTTTTTCGAAATACCGGAATTCCGGAATGCAAATAGGCACTTCAGTCACGCACAACAAGAACGCTGAAGCAGTATGAGTTTTACCATCGAAGTATCGTTCCAGGGGCGCGCGGTCAGTGGGGAGAATAACGTTAGTCTCCACCCAAATCGCCTTAAGAAAGCCATACTCGCCTTAAGAAACACATTGATTTTGCATTCAGATTTTCACTCCCCAAAAATGGTATTGGTGAAAATTATTAAAATAGTAGATTGTTTGATAAGGGGCTAAAATTAGCCATGGTCACACGAAGTGATTATTTGGACGTGCGAACAAAGTAAGCGAGGACAAATATAACCTAAGTGTCATAATGGCTTTTAGCCATGTGTTAACATCGCTTTTCACTGCGACTGCGACTGCGAGGAAATGAAAAATAATTTAAAAAATTAAATTGTTGTGTCAGATCACAACCCGGCATACAATTTTTGCCAGAGCCCATAAACAATTGAAAGATTACGAAAATGCCTTGGACCTAATTGTAATTTTTCCAATTTTAACTGGAGTGTATATGAATATGAGTGTATATCATTCTTTTCAAATATATAAACTTATTTTGTCATTTAATACTACAAATATAATATAATACAAAATATTTAAGATTTTCTTACTGTACAAGTCAATAAAAACCTATCTTATGGCCTTTTTTTATGTGGAATGGTAAAATTACCATTTTGATGTATTAATTTAAGCAAAAAACCATAACTATGATGTTTTAATTAATTTACAATAAAACTCATTGGGTTGCGCTATACGTACTTGTTGTGCGAGTTACGAATGAAGATCAACCGACCGTATAACTTGTTTAAAGGCATTTTAAAAATCGACAAGTAAAATAATCAGTTTCAACAAAAAAAAATTATATTGCTGATTACTTAATATCATCACCCATTTATATTATAATAAAAATATTGAACGTACAGGCCTCGACGGAAATGTCAGTTCGTGGATTCGTATTAATTGAAGGACTCGGACTTCCTCCAAAATCATACTCAAACACGAACTGACTTTTCCCGGCCTCTGCAGTTATGTACTATTTATCTCCTCCAGTTTTTTTATCGTTATCAAATCAAGACATACATTTCGTGAGACTTGTAAAAGTAAATAGCACTCGATGCTTTATTAGTGACTATACAATCGTTTTTCTTTTTGTTTGTTTCTTACTTCTTTTTTAATATTTAAATTTCCTTTTTTAATTTTTTTTTCGACTTAAATGACTTGTGGGAGCCCGTTTCATATGGAGCCTCACGGGAGTTTGCAATCTAAAATACTATTTATAGATTTAAAAGATACAACTATATTGTGATAACAGTATCCGTACTGCGAGTAAAATTTCCCTTTAATATTATAAAAGTGACAGTATGTGTGTATGTTTGTTTATTTTTCACGATAAAACAGCTAAACGGATATGTATGCAATTTGAAAGAGAGATAGTCTATACCCTAACTTAACAAATAGGCTACTTATTATCCTGACAAAATAAAACATCGTTCCCGTAGGATAGTGTATATATAGGTTTTAACGCAGGCGAAGCCGCGAGCAAATGCTAGTAACATATTTTTATCAAAATTTTACATTGGCTAGATTACAAGCCTTAGGACTTAAAATGTATTATTCACCATTTCACGTATCTACTCGCCTTAACCTAAGGCAATAAAGCTCTTGTTTGAAATCATGAATGACATGATGTGGAATTACTTACCCAAATATAATTCGAGATTGTATTGGTGCAATGTGAATAGAACTAACTTTTCAAACCTATTTATTTAGATGATGGGATAGTATTTGTAAACAACCTTAAAGTCAAATTTATATTTCTAAGAACCGATTCATTTTGTTAATGAAGGTTATCTTTCTGAAAGATGAATGTTTACATTACAATTTGTCCGCATCAGATATTTCAATTATTGCTTGGTATTAAAGGTCCAGATTTATCAAAAAAAATTTTAACTGTCCATAAATTTTTACAAAGGCGGCCGCGCGCTGATCTAAACAAATACGCATTCCTCGCGCTCTATGGGTCAGACGCTAACGTTCGGCGCAGTCTTAACTTGATGCAAAGCGTTCGCGCTCAAATTTAAATGTGGCGTATAACTAATAAAGTAATATAACTGGTTCCCGTGGGTGAATTGGTTAGAATTCTATGTTATAGATTACTTTTATGAAAATGAGTTCACTACGCCGACTTGACAATTTTGCGTAAAATTTTGTGGCCTAGAGAACGATTTAAAAATTCAATCGTTTATATAAAATAAAGCTATTGATAAATCTGTTATAAATTAAAACTGTCATTACATTTCATAGTTCTAAACACATTTTCGTTGCCAAAAGTCACTTGTATAATCTTTTAAGGGATTTATAATTTTTTCATTCGTTTCGTATCGCGCTGACATAATCTCTCGACAAATCTGTTAAACAACAATACGAAATGTTAAAACTGTAAAATGCGATGCCCTAGTGCAGAAGAAATGCACTTGAATTTTTTTTTCTAAGATTTACAGAGGTCGCTTACAAAAACTTTTTTTATACCTAACGCACACTCAAAATCCGTTAGAAAATGTTCATACCCATTAGTACTCAATCTACTCTAACTGACTACAAAAAATCACGCACTTGTATTTTATTGAAGTTCAGAACTGTTCCCGTATCGGGCTAAGCCCTGCGGTCTGCAAATCACACATCTCAGGCCGTTCCTGACAATTTTTACGTGTGTTTTATACCGTCTATAATAATAATTATTAGAGTTGTCGAAAGTTTAATACGATTAGTTGGGAAACGTGATTAGTACAATCACTAGTATACCAAGAAACATAAAGAAGACACTTTATTTAATAATAGTTGTTTTTACAGGATCCAAATAGTGACGCAGGCACTTTTTCGGTGAAAAGCAGATTCTACAGGAGCATTAAGCAAAATAGGAACGACGAAGTCCCAGAAGTTCGATGCTTGGTCACAGCTTACACTGAAGGTAAGAAGAGAATAATCAGGACTTTTAGGCATTACCCATTCTCGATATATTGTTTAACCTACTAAATTTGGTATTAAATGCTTTTCATCCATTAAATAGATGAGTGAAGGGTGTTTCTAATTCTATAAATAGTTACTATACTATAGTTTTGCATTTGTCACCTATTCCGTCACGTACAAATCAGGTGCGAAGTTACCTATTCTTCATCTACAATCCACATCACTACTGAAGCTGGCAATAAGTTATAAATTTGTTATTTATAAATAGATATACATTATTAAATTCGGGACAAAACACAAAAAAGAGAATATCACGATTTCATCAAAGATTGGTTTGGTCTTGTTTTTAAGACTACTGATCTATCTATCAGCTACAGACGTCCAGTCGTCCACTGCTGAACATAGGCCTCCCTCATGACTTGCCACAAAGTGCGATCCATCTATCAACATACCACCAACCTACTGCGCTCGCCAACCCGCCTGCCCAGCGTGGCTATTAGGGCAAACCCCCCCTTATATGGCAAGCACAAGTCTACTGCTTCCCAGTCCCTAAATATACGAGTTTTATTTCACAGCAAATGGTGACACAAACGTTGTCCGCGGCTGTTCCTACGCATCAGACGACACCTTGGCTCGCTGCAGAGAAGCCATCGGACAAGGAGACGAAGTAGATCTTGCGCGCTGTAAAATTTGTGACGGAGACCTGTGCAACTCTGCTGCCACGGCCGCCATAGCTTTATTACCATTAATCTTAGGTTTATTCGTTCACTTCTAAAGCTCGTTGTTCCTTAATATAATTAAAACTATGTGAGATATCTCTAATAATCATAAAAACGGTTTAAACTCACGTAAAAATTGTCAGGACGCGCGGTTCACGCACGCGTAGCAGCACGGATAGCTGCTCCTGATGAAGGGCTCCATATGAGTTGGAAACATGTCGGGCCGTTCCTGACAATTTGTACGTGACTTTAAATAGTTTTTATAATTACTCGTTGTTCCCCTTCTTTAATAGACAAACGTTTTATAGAATGTTTCATTTCATCACATTTTTTCCCCCTAGAGTCATACATTTTTTATAAATCATGAGAATGTCACCCTAAATATTAGGTTGAGTACCTAAGGTTGGTTTTATAACAATCCAAAATATATTGTGGTTGCAGAGAAAAATGCTTTCGATGAAATGATATGTTTACGAAATGAAACATTCTATGAATCGTTTGTCTATAAATGAAGGGTAAACCGTTGTTTTGTGCTCGAACACAGGATGCCTAGTGACTATATCATGTGTATGGTTCAAGAGTTGTACATTTCTTGGCTAACTGTACACATTTTCTGTGCGTGTGTTCGGAAAATTGTTATCTGATAAGTAAACATACGTGTAACACACAGACAATGTCAATATAGTTTCTCCTGCAAGTTTGGTGAATCCGCATTTGTGAGATAAAACAACTGTAAAAAGATACGAGGGGCGCATCCTTTCCTTCAGGGGAGCGCACTGGCACCCACTGATTTTCTAGATCTCTATTGAAAAGCATACCCTGGGTGAAAGACATTTTTGTTTTTGTTTTGAAGGAGAAATAAAAGGGAGTTCAACTCAAAGAGAGTTTCAGAAAAAAAATGTCCCACTGAAAAAATTATAAAATTGATTACAGTTGATTTATTCAACAAGACAAGGTTAAACACAATTTCAACGCCTCATTGTAAACTTTTTTACAGTAACATTGTAATAATTACTGGTAGCTAGGAACCTAACAGAATTGTTTTCTGTATGGGTGATTATCTGCAACAATTTAAAAAGATCCCGATCGTAAAAAGACGCTCGAAAATGGACTATTCAATAAGTCGCAAGCAATACGAGCGCCACACGGGATAAGCGCACCCTATCATAAAAATGTTAATAGTATAATAACATTATTAACATCCATCTTAATCAACCAACCAACTAACATCTGCACCTTTCGATATTCTTTAGGTAGGTACACTCGCTTACAATTACACAGTCAAAATCACAACAACACACTTTTTAAACCTGTACCCAAAATTCTATACTCTATGGTACCCGCTATTAAACTTTAATATTCCTTAGGTCTCTACTCAACTCAAATGAATTTCAAAAATAGAACATCAGCATTTAAAAAAAAAACACGCTACTGTTCCCTGATTGTTGAAATTGCTTGTCAAAAAGTTAACCAATCAGGAGGCACCCGCCATGACCATCGCGATCATGTTTTTTTAAATATGTAGGTCAGTTTGAGTCGAACGAAAAAGGTTACATCAAAAATAAAAATTCATAGTGGGGAACGACGATTAAAGTAAAAAATGTTGCTGCGTTTTGCTCGTATAAAAAGTATTAAATGCAATAGTTACACACAATTAGGTCTTAAAATCGTACCTTACTTAATGCGGTACGGTAAGAAACAGCTACCCACGTGATCTTGGAATGCGTTGCCGTAGCTAAACAACGGGCTAAAATCCTCAAAGCACCGAGGTCACCACGAGAAGCCTGCGGAGACACCAGGGGCCCTATGATGGTTGCTTTTATCACGCGATAAATAAGTGATAAAGAATCCGTCACGTTTTGACATATTGCGAGAGTGAGTGACAGATGCTTTGTCACTTATTTATCACGTGATAAACGCAACCATCATAGGCCCCCAGGAGTATCCTTCGCTTCTAGACGGAGTTAGGCTGGCTAAACCCTCAGCTGACAAATCTGTACGCACAAGGGACGAATATATACAAGGGCTAAGTGCGGAAAACGGAGCCCATAACCATAATGCGGTACTTACTCGACTTTAAGAACCTTCATTGTGCAACGATTGCATAAAATACTATTTATGGTAGGTGAGCTTACCCTGTATGGCGCGCATGACCGCGCGCGCTCCAATGACCTTATTGGCCTACTATGTATGTTCTCCTATCGAATAATAATATTGTTTATTGTAATATAATAGAAGTTTACAGTGATTGTATATAATCGTTTCACTTTGTGAATGTGATTTTTTGATAAGAAAACAATAAATATCAATATGATATAATTGTACATTTTGTGGAATTAGTTGAAGTGTGAGCGAAAAGAGATTATCTAGTATAATAAATTATTTATACCAATCGATAAGACAAGATCTGTTTTATTTTTATCACATTATGATATTTTATTGAGGAATTTATGATATTTATATTGGCGATAACACATATTTTATGGTGCATTTTGTTTTACACAAGATAACCGCTGCGCTGATTCCATTACCTTTCAGTGCTGGCACTTAAAAAAGTTATCACTCTTAATACATACTAATCGCTTGAAGGAAATATGTTATCCTATCACACTATCCTTTCCTATTAACCGTGTTTACATAATATTATCAGATTAATTGAGCAATGATAATAATACTTCAGCGCATTAAGGATCTACATGTTACATGTCATGTACATCAAACTTTCATATTGATAGTTTGTTTTTATAATGCTTGGAATATTTTTAATTCAGTCAGCTCATAATCTCTCCGCATTAGACCCCCAAATACCTATTGTTATGATAATGTTCAAAAAGGTTTAGGTATTTAATTACTTACCTCAACGTTTCGGAGGTGATTTAACGAGTGCGATAATCGTGTGTTTAAAAATCAATAGACATCGTCATACGTTAGTACTTATTCAATATTATAAATACATATAACCCGTAACCATTATTTTTAGAGTTAAGTAAAACCATAGAGTAAATTATATATACTGAGATAGAGTCATCAGCTTCCTTTGTGTACTAGCGCCATCTATTGAGCGAGTTTCGAGTTATCTGTGTCATGTACATATGTATATACATAGCAATCGCTATATGCACTGTACTGTAGGTACTTTCAATACATATTATATATGATTCATCTCACACTTAACATAATAAGTGGGCTTTAAAACTAGTTATGCTTGTAGGAAGGTATAAAAAAGACACATTTATAATTAATTAGTTTTATTTCCTTAATTTTGGGGAACATAATTAGAACAAACGCTTACCACAGGTAGACACACAACATTTTTTACTTTAAAATAGTTTAAAACGAGGCAATCGTGATCCATTACACAAAGCCGGGATCGAAATTCTTCCTGGAACTTTTGTCGTCGGAATCCAAGTTAGCGTAAAGGTCAACAACGTAGAGCAGATTCGCTAATATCCGTAAAGCACAGCCGAAGTAAATTTCTTATACCCGTTTGAATATCCACCAGAAAACAAACTTGTCCATAATCCATATAAAGTAAACTGTCAAACAGCACTACGCTACACGTTCCTCTACACCGAATTGTATTAACTAAGTAGTCTGAGTTTTCTTTCTTCTATTGTTTTTTTACATTTAAAAAAATACGCATTTATCATTTTTTGTGACAATCATCATATAACTGCTTAAAATATAATAGGTGAAATCTAAAAAATAAATGAGTGGAATGGAACGGGGGGGGGGAATGATCTTAAGCCGTAATGTTGCCTGTAATGATAAATTAAAATAATGCTTCATAATCTTTCACAATAACTTATAATTATGTTTTTATTATATGTTTATTTATGGATAAAATAATAACATAAAAACAGATTTCATTTTAATAACACTAATTCAAATATTGAATTTTGCTCCATCTATCGAGCGAATCTCGTATAAAACGCACGCAAGTTTTAATGTATGAAATCTGTAAAGTACCAGGCGGGGCGCACTCCGCGATAAACTTTTCCCGCTACAAGTACATGCCGGTGGCCTCATGCATGGGGACTATTCAGTGGCTGCCACGCTGTGTCTCGGAACGCACGTACACGAAATTCGCGCGCACGCTCTTCCGATTTATGTACGTCGCAAGTGTTCCTCATTCATCTGTTGATACCAGTGTTATATTATAATATAAAGTGTTTGAATGAGTAAAAAGACAGCGAAAAGATATTGTATCGCAGCGGGTTGTAGGAACAATGATCCCGCTTCGATTGTAGTAGATCGCATTCAATTTTTCTTTCTTAATTTACCTTTGTGTCATTATTTATAAAAATAAAAAATGTGGTATTACCACATAAAAAAATATGAATCGATAAAAAGATTCTATACAAATATATAATAAGTAGTTACTGAATAATAATAAAAAAACATATTGCAGGTGTATCTACTGCCATATTTAACACTGGTTACTCAGATCAATTTTAATTGTTAAGTACTTATGTAATTTTGAATTGATTATTTACTGATATTTGTCAATTTAAATTCTAGTAAAATAAGTATGTCTACTACTAAATCAACAATCATAGAGGTTTTTATAATAATATTTGATATGAAGTTTGTAAAATTACTAGTAATGAATAAACGATTGAGTGATAGTTTGATAAGTAAGTATATAAAATATATAAATAATGAGTTAAAAGAAATGTATTGGAAGTGATCCCTAATAGGGATAAGTTCGCCTTTGTACATGTTTTATTTGTTACTAGCGACCCGCCCGGCTTCGCACGGCACGGCACGGTGCGTCCGTGCGTATTTTTAAAGATCGAAGCATACATAGGGGCAGACAGACAGACGAGGAAACGACTTTGTTTTATACTAGGTGTGTAGTGATGAATATATATATGAATAAATAAATAAATATCGGACAACTAAGCAAAAACAAAATGAAGCTCAAGAATTTAATTGCATGTTAAGGTAACGCATTCGTTGCATTATTTTATTATATTATACGTATTAAAATGTTTAAAAATAAAGCTAAAATGTTTTGCAGCCTGGTGGTGGATTCAATTCGTCCAAATTCTGAGATTGATTACTTTATAGTTGAATAATGAAATAATTAATATAATGTATGAAGAATATAAATATATTGCTCTCTATATTGAATGCAAGAAATAAATAGGAAATACATTTTTATTTTTAGTCGTTGACAGCCCTCGCTCTCGGCGACGCGGCAAGCGAGCCAATTCATTTTCACCGTTGGCACGCAGCTTTAACGTTCCGTTTGGCTTGCGCTGGGGACGACGACTTTAGAAGGGCCATAAATCATATTTTTTTGGCTAAAAAAAGCGGCTTTTGTAAAGATCAAAGTAGTGTGCCTTCTGTACTTGTACTATTATCTATTCTGTGAAAGTACTGAGTGAAATGCCCCTGAGTAAAACGATGAGGAGTCAGGGGCTTCAAACTACAGTTTTTTTTTTTTTTTTTAAATCAAAAAGAAAAATAATAAAAATTATACAAGTCATTTTTTAACTTCATCCTGCTAAAAATATTCAATTGAATAATTTCCTCAAGGCGAGCCGAGCGTCCACGACCCAGATCGTGAAGTAGATAAAAAACTTAAATGCATCAATTACTGAATGGGATGGCTTCAAGGAAAATCGTAATTCTTCCCAAGGAAAGAAATGTAGGGCATTCTTGCTTACAATTTTACATTTTTCTTCCTGTATTCTTGGCCTTTTGCATATTTAAATTAATTTACTACCTACTAGATTAAAGGAATCTTCTTCTTTTTTCTGGTTACAGTCTTGGCAGAGTGATAAAGGAATATTGTCCCTTGGACATATTTCTATATGTAATACTTGATCTGTAGTAAACATATGTCTACATAAAAATGCCTATCTCTAATAATTATCTATGTATACAATTACGTTACGATAATAGCAAGTGCAGTAACCTATACAATTAATGCCCGCTACATTTTGTTTATGTTTTTCGCGTTATTGATAAGAGGTGATGAATGGAATTACTGTCAGTATGTATGAGGTACGTACTACATAAGTACGTACTTACTATGGTATACGAAGTACGGTATTTACGGTGTTATTGGTGCTTTAAAATAATACACCTACATTGTACAGTGTACATAATATTATATAATTTTTTTGGTAGTATCACAGAATAGATAATAGTACAAGTAGTATACACTTGAAAAAATTGTTAATGTTAGGAGTCGATTTCTGTTGACATTTATTCATCATTAATATATTTTTTAATTTATTGCTCCTGTTATTGGCCACACCCGGTATTTATGTACAATATGTACATATAAAGATAAATATCTAATATGGATAATCCTATTTGAATGCGTAGTGGAAGTACTTAGCTGTAGTAATAGTAAGTACATGTGACACACGTGAATTCGTGAATGTCCCAGGTCGCAGGTGTTTGTAGCCTGAGCCGAAGGCTTTAATATGTGATATGGAGCTTTATGTATTACCGCCTGTGGTTTGTCTTAAGTTGTACGTCTTCCCAGGAAGTGAGATATTCTCCCCGCGCCGTAGCGGGCAGAGAAAATCACTCTTACGACCTAGAGTGACGTAAATATTTTATCAAACCATTTTAAGCCGATTTGATTGATTTATCTGTTTGCGACTTCCGGCGAATTATTTTCTACTAGCTGTGCCCCGCGGTGTTACCCGCTCATACCACGGGAACACTAAATTTATTCGGGATGAAAAGTATCCTATGTCCTTTCCCGGGTCTCAAACTATCTCCATACCAAATTTCATCTAAGTCGGTTCAGCGGTTTAAGCGTAAAGAGGTAACAGACGTCTGTCTGTCTAGACAGACACACTTTCGCATTTATAATATTAGTATGGATTAATAAATTTAATCGCTATTTTATCTGTACACGCGTTTTATTGGCCAAGCGAACGAAGCATCTCCGTTTCCGGCTGTTCTAATAAAATCTCGTGAGTAGGTAGGTAATTAATTATGTAATTTTTTGTCGATTCGGTTTTTAATTTTTTTTTCAAAATGACGCGGAGTAATTGGTGGTAGGAAGAGTAAATAATTTTTCAGCAATTCCGAAACAAACCAGCGAGGTAGCTTAAAACTAGATTAATTGTATAGTCTAGTAATTTAGCTTGTAGTTGGCATTTATAGTTTTTTAGTTGTCCAAGTCATTCGACGGAAAGGTCAACTTGCAGACGTAAATTTACCTAGTCCTAAATTTGTGAAACATCGAAATATTTCATTATTTAAACACCACATTTTTATGTTGAACCATTGATATAAAGATCATTAAAGCACAAACAAAAATTGGAATGGGTTCCTGGCGGTAGAGACCGGGACTCGAACGCTCTATCGGTCCCGGGTTCGAATCCCGGCAAGGGCAAATATTTGTGTGATGAACACGAATATTTGTGCCTGGGTCATGGATGTTCTATACGTATTTAAGTATTTATTTATCTACATAAGTATGTATATCGTCGCCTAGTACCCATAGCACAAGCCTTCTTGAGCTTAATTTGGGACTAGGTTGATTTGTGTGAAGGTGTCTGATATTTATTTATTTATTTATTTTATTTATCGGTAGCGGTATGTACCACTCTACCACCTCTAACCTCTTTGGCGACCTCTATGTGAACACGTTTATATTCAGATCTTACCGCACTACTTTACAGCGGTGAATGAGTAAGCGAAGAAAGTTACTTACTGCTAATTTAACCACATCAAATTACCCCAAATCATTGTTTTAAAGCAAACCATGCCGATGCACCCCGCCGCATGACTTCAAGCATCCTCGAGCGTGAAGAATCTTGTCGATAACCAGTTCTATATAGCCGCATCGATGTCCATCACATCTGCAGAACAAAGTAGCCCAGCACAATGGCCAGACTACTGATATTTATTGTTCTCGTAATAACGCAGATTTGTGTTAAAGGTAAGATTTCAGCCGTATACTTTCTCATCACTGAAGAACAACCGCATGTGATGGTTGCCTTTATCACGCGATAAATAAATGACAAAGCATCCGTCACGTTTTGACAAAAGTGTGAGTGACAGATGCTTTGTCACTTATTTATCACGTGATAAACGCAACCATTATAGGCCTCCTGATCCAATTAGTTTGATCGGATAGTAGTTGTTATCGTTCTTGGGAGATGAGTGCTTTGCCTATCTAACTATTCAGTACCTACGAAGTTGAGAAAGTAACAGCCTGATTTGTTGCATTCCTTTCAACTGTGATGTCTCGATCTATTTATACAAATATGAGCTCAACACAACTCGTCTATTACAAATATTAATGTGCCCGTGAATTTAAAACAAATTATTTAACATTCGCTCGTGTAACTTGTGCGCTGTGTACAAGTCAGCATACTACACTGAGGCATTTTTTAGATATGAAAAGTTATAAATCCCAGAAACTATTATTTAATGGACAATTTCTTTTCTTTCTCAGGGGAATCTGTGCCCGAAGATTCTGACGCACACTTAGCTGAAGAAGACAACGAAGACCGTAATTCCTATGCCTCGGCCTACGCTTTCTCCGGTGGGGCCAACAGGCCCGGCCCCCAGCCAGGCCCCGGCCCCCACCCAGGACCAGGACCCAGACCCCAAAGGCTAGTAGAATGCCTTGCCTGCTCAGGCTGCCCAAACGCCGCCAACGCGACGACAAAGTACTGCCCATATTCGCCTGATCCGTTGAAGAATCGGAAATGTGTGGTGTATTCTGAGAAATATTACCGTAAGTGCACGTTTCGATTATGAATTCGATTTGGTAAACCACCAGTTCAGATACAGTCTTCTAAGAAACAAACACACTTGAATTGTGATTTTGAGCGAGCGGCATTTGAACCTTTTATCACTGTTGTAACATTATTATCATAACCAGCCGAAAGACTCTAGGAAAAAGGCCTCGGGATTTCCACAATAACTGGTGGTGCGCTGTTTTTATTCAACGGTTAATGGACATATTTCTGGAAGCTCACCGATGGTACCGTTATGGTACGGTTGTCAGCTATTACAGGGTTCTTCGAGCAATATGCCTGGATTAGTGCCACTATAGAAACTAAACTGACGAAACACTTTAAACAAAGGAGTAGCAAGTATGTATTTAGTGCTATTAGTCAGACGTTACAAGTGTTACTACGTGCTAGTGAGTACAACTTGCGAGGCTATTGTACCGCATCGATACAAATAGGTACAAGTTTATTTGTGATGACTTAACGCAACACGTATAAAATACAATAGGCGTTTAAAATATAATAATTTATAATAGGTAAGTTCTCGTAGCACAACTGCGTCTGGCGTCTCTTTGTCGAGAGACACCCATCTTTTTCTATCAGTGTTAGAGAAATGTTTGATAAGTATATCGATAACCGTAGCCGCGACAAGGCGGCTTGTTTCTGGGACTAGGCGAAACTTATGACGTCATCACGCTATGATCGGTTTGTCAGAAAGTTTCACTAGCCGGAATGCCACACCTTATTTTCTTATACCATGATTCTGGCAAAATCTGAGCACAATGAATCATAGAACAACTACTCAAATACAAGTGCATAATGTATTATATACTTACAATTGACTTTGAACTAGCCATATGATCAGGTTTGTAGGACGTAATGTAGAAATGTAGGTAAGGTGAATAATTAAGATACGAAGATTACGTTATATCGTTATTCCCATGATAAATAAATTATTCATTCTCTGAATCAAAGATAGGTACAATATTGCTTATCGTAATTTCTTTATTGCAGTTTATTAGTAAGATTAGGCGGCGTAGCACCGATTTCAAATAGGTAGCTTAAATATTTATTCACTTTGTACTTTGTATTGTAGCATGAGGAAATGTATGAAAGGGAACGTTTATCCTATTCCTAATATTAACATCGTCATATCAGCCGATAGAAGCCCACTGATGAACCATTGCCTCCCCCAAAGTTCCCCACAACGATCGGTCATGCGTCGCCCTCTTACAAAGGCTGACCAGATCGTCGGTCTACTATTGTGAGTCTCCTACCAAGATAAGAAATGAGAAGATCCGCAGAACCAAATTTGTAGATAATTATAGCTCAGACAATTGCCAAACTTAAGTTCCAGTAGGTATACATTGCTCGTAGAATCGATGGCCGTTAGGGCAGAAAGGTTATTGAGTAGGTTATCGGGTACCAGGAGACGCCTTTACGTATGTTTACTTTAGCGACGTGATCTATTAAACTTCAAATTACAAAATTGTTTTGACCTCAAAATTTATATGACTGACACATCGCTTAGATATCAAATTGACTCATAGAAAAAATTACAAATGCTAAATATAGCACGCATATAAAACTACGATAAGGCGTGTATTATTGTGAGTCAATTCAGATTCAGATAAATATAAGTACGTTAGGTAGTTCATCCTAAGAAATATTTTAAAGAAAGGTTTGCTATTTTTAACTAGAATTATTGCTTCTCTTCCTCACTCTAACATATCTTTGCAGACATGAAGGACTCCTGGGTGATCCGAGGATGTGCATCGGAACGTGGAAACTGCGCAGACATAAGGGCCACACTCTCTCATCAGAGCGACTTGGTCAGGCTCCAATCCTGTAGGGACTGCGAAGGAGATCGCTGCAACGGAGCCGGATACTCCGCACCGGACCTTATGACAGCGCTTATCGCTTTGTTCATCACACCCTTGGTCATAAAATATACGCTTTCTTAAGTCCTTGTATTACAAAAGACCAGTCACCGTCACCAAATCAGCCGATGCTCCTCCAGAAAAACCTGCCTCACGGATTTCCAAATCAAACAGTCGTTCGTCGCCCTCATCTAACGATTTCCTGAGAATTTAACCAGAACTGAAGCCCACCCTGTTGGCTCAGAAGTATAGAAGTAGAGAAGTATAGGAGGGAGGTACGCTGTATCTCCAGTTCGTGTTCACTATTCATGAACATAAACATCACAGATCAAAGCTATCTGATCGAGCTCCGATCCTGAAGAGATGCGAAGGTTATCGTGACAATTGTGCCGGGCACTACCTACCAGATCTGATGTCACTCACTACCATGCTCATCACGGCCTTGCTTATGAAATATATGACGCTGCTGGAAAGAAGCCTGCCTCACGGATCTTCATAACCCGCCACCCTCATCCAACTGTTTTCCAATATTAACAAGATCCATATTGTTGGCGTGTAAGTGTCCCGGAATGCTGTATGTCTAGGGAGTGGCGGAATTGCAGTTTTGGCCGCCTTAGGCAGGATTTGTAGAAAGTACCAGCCGCTCGTTTCTAAGCACGTCATCCACTCTAATAAGTCTGGACTACTGGGCCTTAGGGCAAATCCGTCACTCTCACAGAATAGATAATAGTTGTCACTGTCTCTAGTCTGTGTTCACCACTCTTGGATATCACAAATTTTCCGTCATGTATTCGTTGTCAGCGAGCATTGTTAGATCGACCTGACATTTGTGTCCTTACCTGTCTATGTAAAGCTTATTAAATACACGGTCTAATAGGATATTAAAGGATTTAAAGGTATCCTAGACGATAACGCTGCCAATATTTTTTTGAAATTTTCGTTTCATCATTCGACTTTGCTAGAGAACCACAGACTGCATATGACAGGCGAACCAAAAGCGCTGAATACCCGGACTGTAATCTCATTATACGCGGTCAATTCAATAATCATTATCATTAATCATCACCATCATCATATCAGCCGATAGACGTCCACTGGAGAAAGGCCTCCCCCAAAGTTCTTCGCCATGATCGGTCGTGCACCGCCCTTATCACCCTAACTAATGGACCAACTACCTAACCAGATAGTCGGTTCACATTGTCTTCCCACGCTGCGTCTTCCGGTACGCGGTTGCCACTCAAGAACCACACCGTAGTATTGGTGCACGTCGCGGTCATACTGGTTCTACAGAATTTTTACAATATCCCAAGATCGGCACTTGAAACGTCGTCGTCCTCATTGGCACTAGAAAAGACAGCGCTGGCATGACAAAATTAACTTAGCAACATTAAAAAAAAAACATTCAAATCAGATAGGTACAGAGTACCAACCTGCCTAAGTTATTCTGGTTAGTTTATTTTATTATACGCCCATTTTCACGGCCTCAGTGAAACAAGAGTCGATTCTATAACTATATGATCATAAGGAAGTTTATAGGTTTTAAAATAAAGCGATTTCTTACATGTTGATTTTGTTTCAATTATTTTTGAGCTTACAGCGACATCTACATTTTATCGACCGTACTGCAATGTAGCGATGTGATATGTGATACGAGCAGCGTCAGTAAATCGTAATCGTAATCGTAATTTATGGCTTGCTCGGTAGCCTTACGGCTGTAACCGACATCGTGTTGCTAGGCTGTAGGCAGCGCACTGCCCCAGCGCCTAGCCTGTGTGAGCTGGCGTGCACGGGCACTCGAACCAGCGGACGTGTACCTAGCTTGACAACGTCGTTTTTAGGTCAGTCTGTTTGTTATAGGTCATGTAGCTTGATTCTAGGTCGTGTGGTAGACAATGTATTTATCGCGGCGGTCGTCCCCGCCGGCGGAGGCGACGGTGTGCACGTAGAGTGTTCCTATTTTTCCTTTGCCTACGTCGTTCTTGTCGTTTGATGTCCCTATTAAAATAGTAGTCGGCGTCATGGTTGACGCCAGGCTCGGGTTCTGACTCACTACCCGATGACGAATCGTCGGGGTACCATTCTTTGATGGTAGCCGTGATGACGTCGTCGGGGTCGGTCAGAAGGTTCCTGGGTCTTCTGATGTGTCGTAGTTTGGCCCGCCGGAAGGCTGTGGTGTCTGGTTGAGTGGTCGTCAGTTGCGTCAGTATTTGTAGTCTGTCAGTCAAATCTCTGTCTATGTCCTGGTCGAGGTGGGGGTGTGTTGTTGGCACCTGCACGGTGAATTCTGCTGGGGCAGGGTCTGGGGTCGGTACGTATCCCACCATCTGCTGGATGAGCGGGTTTTTGTGATTAGCGGCTTTTTGGTAATAAGTTTTAGCATTTTGCCTTACGAAATCAATGAGGGTGGGGTACGTGACGTCATGGTGGAGTTGCAAGTTGGTGACCCCACGAAGGGGCGCGTCGGTGGCTTTCCTGAGAAATCTGTTTTGGATGGCTTGGAGGGGGCGGAGTTTCCTCTCTCCTACGTGGAAAAATACTGGTCCTGCATAGGTTAGAATGGGCCTAATGCAGGTGGAATACAATGCGAGCTTGCTGCTAAGCCGCATTTTACTCCGTCTGCATATCATCGCCCCTAGTCTTCCTAGTATATAGGTGGCCTTGCCCTTGACCGCCTTTATGTGCCTTTTGAAACTAAGTTTTCTATCCAGGTGCACCCCAAGGTACTTGACCTCTCCTACCCATGGAATATTTTCGTCGTGTAATTTGAGGTCTGTCAGTTTGTCTCTGTAGGAGGTCGGGTGGAAGAGGATGGCGGCGCTTTTCTCCGGGTTTACCTGGATGCGCCAACGGTTAGTCCATTGGCCTAGTGTATCCAGGGAGGACTGTAGATCTTCACAGATCCTCAGGAGGCTCATACCGCTGGTGAAAAGCGCCGTATCGTCGGCAAATAGAGCAAGCTTTACATTTGGTACTTTAGGTATATCGTTTGTGTAGAGGGAGTATAGCGTGGGTGAGAGGACAGAGCCCTGGGGGACACCCGCCGTTATGGGATGAGGTGTGGAAAGCGTGCCTTCGACCTTATATCTAAATGTCCTCTGACTGAGGAAGTCCTGGACGAGGCGGACAAGGCGGGCCGGCATACCCATCTGATACAGCTTGTGTATTAGACCGGCATGCCATACCTTGTCAAAGGCCTTTGCCACGTCCAGGAACACTGCCCCGGTCTTTAGGCAGCTGCACCGGAGATATCCTTGCCTTTTTGTAAATCCGTCGAGCACGTGCTCCGTGATGCGGTGCACTTGCTCGACGCACGAATGGTTTGGTCGAAAGCCGAACTGTTCATTAATTAATAAGTTATTATCATTAATAAAGTTGTTTAGGCGGGTTAAAATGATCTTTTCGTAGAGTTTCCCCAAAGTGGAGAGCAAACTGATAGGCCTATAAGAGGCGGGCTGATTTGACGGTTTACCCGGTTTCGGGATACCAATAACCGTCGCCAACTTCCAGTCCTTGGGGAAGTGGGAGTTGGCGAGGGCAGCGTTGAAGATCTTGGCGAGAAAAGTTATATGATCGTCGGGTAGTATTTTAATTAGCCTGTTTGGTATCCCGTCCGGGCCGGGGGCTTTGCGTGGTTTTAGACCTTTGATGAGGTTGGCGATGCAGCGTCAGTAGCGTACCTGCGGTGTGTTGCCGGAATAAAATAGATGGATGGCGCTAAACTCAATAGATACTCATTCGCTGAGTTTACTGGTGTATTTGGCAAAAAATGGTACTCAGTTTATGAAACAAAAATAATATGAGGTTACATATACAAAGCATCGCATCAGAGTGGTCGTCCCATATAAGTAAGTGGTAAGTGAATCGACGTCGACTAGCGACTGACAGGCTCGTGTCCGTAAAAAGCTAATATATCTATGGTAAAAAGTGTAAAACTAGTTACTAAATATGTCAAATGAGGAATGGATGAAAAGTTTCCAAGACCTTGATTTTTTGTTTATATAGGGATAAAAGTTTTTTTTTTTTTGCTTAAACAAACCTAGGAATGAGGAGGATTAAAATATTCCTAACCGAGATTGAATTTTTTTTGTAATTTTTTTATCATTCCCCATTGCATGCTAAAATTGTCAGCAAATTTTGATGCTGACCGTACCTACCTATGGATTATTTTTAATTCAGAATCATTACTGTCACAAGGATAGTAGGTACCTATGTAGATTATAGAATCGACTTCATATAAAAGTGCCTACGTATTCAGAGTAAAAAAATTAAGTCCCTGACGGTACCTATAATTTCCAGAAAAAATAAAGAAAATACAGGAACGGGTCTCCATTACTTAGTTATAAAAGGACTCTAAGCAAAATATTTAGAAAAACATTAAAGGTTTTCGTCCTTGTATATCTAATATTGTTTTAACCAACCAAGTATGAAATATAATTTTTTCTCATACATCGTCGTTCCAATGCTAAACTTGCCAATCTGAATTTTCGCGAACTTGGAAATTTAAACTAAAACCATACAGAATTAGGTCTAAAGTCAAAAGAATAAAAAAAACAGATTCGCAAGTTTAGCATTGGAACGACGACATATACAATGCAATCATCAAGTATAGTAAGTTCCTATTTTTAGCCCATAATGAGTTAATTTTACGGGTTTAGAATCCACAAAATCACGCCACGAATGTCCGCACGTGACGCATTTAGGTAGGTATCTCCATAAATTGACAGTTTATTGTGTTTAAATATAGAAATCCAACACAAACCAAGACAACTGAGTTGCTTATCGTAAACGAGTGTGAATTAGTGAAGTAAATAATTAATTATGTGGGTGCCTGTAATTTAATTTAACTACATTTTTCATTTAAAAGAGTCTATTCCAATTCAACGATACAAATAAAATAATCATGTTATTCAGAATTATAAAAATACTGAAACAATAAAATAACATAGTAAAAATAAAAAAAAAACAATAAAATAAAAACCCAATAAGATTCGAATTAGAAGTTATCGTTAAAACATTCGTCTGGGACCATTCGCGGTATTTCGTAACCGAGAAGTCGCGATAATTGTCATAGAGTAAAGAAATAGGTACGCGTTGCGTACCATGCAGATGGGCAAAAATGTAAAAAAAATAACGAATTACGACTAAATTTATCGAACAAATATTTATTTATATTCGTATAATAATTATATTTAGACAAAAAATATTGAGTAATGCTCAAGTCAGGTACCATCATGATTTTTAAACTCTACTCGTGCTGTCCTACTGTCACATAGAAAAAATAATCAGTAGGGTGGCACAGACAGATAAAGGAATGATAAGTATTTTGTATTTTGTACCAGCGGGCCTATGACGGTGGTTTTTATTGCGCGATAGATTAATATTTTAAACACCTGTCATTTTCTGACTGGCATGAGTCAGTGCCGGATTTATATTTTTTATGAGTGTAGGCCACTTTATTTCCGCCGCCCCATGTACATACCTTCAAGTGACTGTCCTCTGAAATCTGCCGCCCCTAGGATGCTGCCGCCCCTAGGCCGCGGCCTATAGAGCCTTATCACACTTGCGATTTGCGAGCGTATTTTGTATGAAGGCGATCGCGCAGCGTGTTCGCCGCGTCGCTTATTTGTATAGAAAATACGCTCGCAAATCGCAAGTGTGATAAGGCCCTTACGGCCTATTTATAAATCCAGGACTGGCATGAGTGTTGTTGTGTGCAAGTAATGGATGCCTTATTATGTAGGTATGTATCGCACGATGAACGCGATTATCCATAGATCCGCGAAGTTTAGGTGCAATTGAAAGCTAATACAATAGACTAAGACAAATTACATGACAGCACTTATGAAGTCTGAGTGGCACTGCCGAGCCAGTTGGTTCTGGTCTTCGGATTGCCACACCGAGTAAGGCGCTCTATGTGTCGCGCTTGCATCACTCCGCCGTGGCTGATGATGTGGTGGAGTACGTCCGCCGGAAGACTGGCTTCTCGCTGAGGGTGCACCAGCTGCAGTCCCGGCACTACGTGCACTTCAGCTCGTTTGTGGTGCGCGTGCCGCGGCCGCTGCAGAGCACCATCGCAAGTGCAGACTTCTGGCCGAAGGGTGTTGTGTTTCGGTGGTTTCGGGGCAATCTGCCGAATCCTGCGCCAGATCAGACGACGCAACGGAGCTACGCAGTTACGTCGCCTACATCAAACTAGATTTAAGCTTTTCTAAAATGTAATTTTGTAGTTCAAAGTGCCTTAGTTTATACTGTAATACTGTGTAACTAATTTGAATAAATAAATAAATAAATAATAAATGAAATGAAAAATGTTGCTACCTACCTATACTACATGCTCTTTCAAATGTATCAGTTGAGTGGGAATTTTTTACTTGAGGAATATTTATAATGATTTTAAATTCACTCATAATAAAGGTACGCCTAGCGCCAATAGTTCCAGCTAATAAATAAAACATCTACCCCTCGATGTACAATCGTGTGTCCCTTCTGGCAATAAAACTTAATCTCGCTGCACTGCGGTGCCGCTGTAGTCTCAATTCAATACGCATGTACTATATTCGCGCCAAACTCGCGTTCCGTTCACTCGCGTCGTCATTCACTCGCTCGCGACAGAATCGAATCGTCGTCCGTTCGTTCAGTGTCTCGAATTTCGAACTCGCGATTGTGTTTTGTTTAATTAAAAAAAAACTCGTGGCAATGGCGAAACTCACGCTTTTGGTCCCTGTGTTGCTGGTTGGTTTATTCATTAGAGAAGGTATGTTTACTACGTGTTTAAGTTTACTATGAGTAATTTTAAAGTTGCACGGTTGCGTAAACATTGTTTATGTTGAGGTCACTATTTACTTTCGGTTTAGCGTTTTTGGTTACGTTATGCGTATAAGTATTTATGTACTTAGGTAGGTTCATTCAACACAATTTAAAAATATTTTGAGTATAAGTAGTACCCTACCGCAGTTTTTTTATACCTAATTAATCTTAGGCGAGTTTAATTTGTTACTAAGTTTTATTCACGACTTCATTGGTTTCTATCATACAAGTGCTCAAAAATCGAAGTGAGGTACAAAATGAGTTCGTTATCTCTCGAATGCGCTAAGTATCGGTATAATACTTAGGTATGAGTATGATGCCTAAGGGCTGGCCGCGAACCTGCTAAACCAGTTTGTTGCAACACTTTGCTTACTTCGCTACGTTGTAATGAAAGTGAATCCACTGGTATTTGCTCACATGTGCGCGTAGGTTGTGTTTACTACACAATCGTTCTTGAGAATTAGGACGTAGGTAGATATGTCTAGGTATTGAATGGGTAAGGTGGGAACAAAATATATTGATAATAAAATTAATTAATATTAGAATTATTGTAGCTACCGATACCGACCTACCAACCTAAGTACACTAATATACTATAAAGTCTAAATTTTCCAAACGATCCGGTTTAAACAATAAGCCTGTATAATTGGGAACATTAAGTTTTCGAGATGTATAGACAGGTAGGTACATGTTATATTTTTAATTTTCTTTTTTTATTTTCCTTGCTACGTCATATTGACCAAAGTAATTCGTGTATTAAAAACGAAATATAAGTATGTCATAAAAATAAATTATTCGTACATTATGAGTCCAATCACTACATTACTTTACAACTTATTGCCTATTTTCTTATCTATAATACAGTAATTTTGTTTCATTAAAAACAATAAAAGTATGCAATTTATTTAAAATGCTTCGATAAGCTGGTCATTATTTCACTAATTTAATTAGACCGTAACAAAAAAATAAACGCTCCAATACAATATATTTACGTGACTAAAACTTCCATATTATTGTATGGCAACTATGAAGATCCACAGTCATCCACAAAATACCAATCAGTGCCCCTAGGACTATCAAACTTAAAACTGAACGTTCCTGACCAAAGGTTCGAGGTAGCTGTCGAATTGAAAAATAGGATCAATTGTCATTTTCCAAAAACCATTCATCCATTTAGGAAGACGTGCAACGTAGGTACTTTACTTAAAATGACATATCGTCGGGGATTCAAACAAATGCTAATAGACTGGTAGTTCAAATCAAAATTTTCAAGTCTAACGGCATTTTGTGAGCCATTTTGGCAACATGACTTTTCTGATGTAAAAAAGCCTGCTTAATTCGATTCTGGATGTTGCCAAGCCGAATTTTGCCCCCCTCCCCACATTTCCCCCCTTTTTACCTCAAAATATGCCCCTAATCACGGTTTTTACGGTTTTATACAAAAAGTATTACAGCTAGAAAAAAAATGTCAAAGACAAGAATGATCTCTATAAAATTTCCTATAACATGGTGTATAAATTTTTTTAGTAGGCCTTATGGTTTGTGAGCAATATCTTCCCGAACTTCATAGACTGGTAGAAAATTCTAAATATCGGCTTCCTTTACCGTGCTAACGGCATTTTGGGATCCATTTTGGCAACATGACTTTTCCGATGTAAAAAAGCCTGCTGAATTCGGTTCTGAATGTTGCCAAGCCGAATTTTGCCCCCCCCCCCCCCCCCCCCCCCTTTCCCCCCTTTTTGACCTCAAAATATGTCCCTAATCACGATTTTTACGGTTTTATACAAAAAGTTTTACAGCTAGAAAAAAAGTGTCAAAGACAAGAATGATCTCTATAAAATTTCCTATAACATGGTGTATAATTTTTTTTAGTAGGCCTTATGGTTTGTGAGCAATATCTTCCCGAACTTCATTATTTTTAAAAAAATTGATAAACTTGGTCGAGGCAGTGAAATGCACTTATTTTAGGATAATTGGTATCGCACAGGATCCAGCCGCTCTGCAGCGCTTGACGCTGACATCCAGTTTGCATGCTGCTTATTATCTGTCAAGACTCACGAGACTTTCAGTCATAAGCAATCGTCAGATTTACACGCAGAACCGTACCCAAGTCGGGCTAAAAGGGCCGTAGAAAATAAAAATGCTTTGCTTCTGAACAAATCCTTCGAAATGCTCAGTTATACGCCAGATTCTCCAGAAACGGGCCTTAGAAATGCAGTTACCCAGGATCTTGCAGCAGAAAACAATAAAGTGTCACTTGTCACTGCCAAGCAGCTCCTTAAAAATGACTCAATACCTTCAAACTAGGTTGGGCTTGCAGTTTTTATCCCGCGAACGCGCGAGCGGGACTAATGTCGTCGTAGTGCGAGGATTTGCAGACGAGACTAAGGTTCAAGCATCACCAACTGAGGTCGATACCTCAACATACGTGCTATTCATGAGGAAACCGACACTCGACATGTGCTCCACACTGTGCATAGCCCACCCAGAAGACAGGTTATTAGTGTTGTTGTTGCTTATCATTCATCATCATGACAAAATTAAGGGACTGCTTTAGAACGTTAAAATATTCTGGCGTTTTACTCAGGCACTGGCGATTCGAACGGCTTTATTGCAGGTAACAAAATAATTAAATTGATCATTTGCGTTTCTAAAACATTTACCTAGACACTCCTTTGATTAAAAGTATTCCGTTTTCCGATATTGAAAGCACTGTGACCTACTCAATGAGATAGACATACACCCCATGAGCGAAAGGCTGAGAAGTTCCTGTCCCTGCTGTACAAGTCGAGTATGTGACGATGCAGGCTATGCTTTGTTTGGCACCACTCCAGCGCCTGAGCGTTTGCCCCCCCACATCAGACGCAAATATGGCAGATTTTGAACGACCTGCCTTGTACAGATCTTGAAGGTCGGACCTTAGTTCATTTTGAACTTTGCGTTGTAGCTTGTAGACCTGCACTCCTAGCACAACTGTCGCAAACGGCCAATTTCTGGCGCGAGATAATTGCCTGTCTCTTTCTGTGCAGTAATGTAAGAGGGTCACGGGTAGCGCTATGTCGCGCGACAAGAGTCGCAAAGCATAGTTGTGCTAGACGGGCTGCTGTTGGTGAGCCTTTTGGAAACAAACTTCGTTACTTAGAGTGAGCCAAGCTGGTTAGCAGTGTAAATTGGCACTTTATTTTTTTCTGTTGCAAGATCCTGGGTAACTGCATTTCTAAGGCACATTTCTGGAGAATCTGGCGTAGAACTGAGCATTTCGAAGGATTTCATGTTCAGAAGCAAAGCATTTTTATTTTCTACGGCCCTTTTAGCCCGACTTGGGTACGGTTCTGCGTGTAAATCTGACGACTGCTTATGACTGAAAGTCTCGTGAGTCTTGACAGATAATAAGCAGCATGCAAACTGGATGTCAGCGTCAAGCGCTGCAGAGCGGCTGGATCCTGTGCGATACCAATTATCCTAAAATAAGTGCATTTCACTGCCTCGACCAAGTTTATCAATTTTTTTTTAAATAATGAAGTTCGGGAAGACATTGCTCACAAACCATGAGGCCTACTAAAAAAAAATTATACACCATGTTATAGGAAATTTTATAGAGATCATTCTTGTCTTTGACACTTTGTTTCTAGCTGTAAAACTTTTTGTATAAAACCGTAAAAATCGTGATTAGGAACATATTTTGAGGTCAAAAAGGGGGGAAAAGGGGGGAGGGGGGCAAAATTCGTCTTGGCAACATTCAGAACCGAATTCAGCAGGCTTTTTTACATCGGAAAAGTCATGTTGCCAAAATGGATCCCAAAATGCCGTTAGCACGGTAAAGGAAGCCGATATTTAGAATTTTCTACCAGTCTATGAAGTTCGGGAAGATATTGCTCACAAACCATAAGGCCTACTAAAAAAGTTTATACACCATGTTATAGGAAATTTTATAGAGATCATTCTTGTCTTTGACATTTTTTTTCTAGCTGTAATACTTTTTGTATAAAACCGTAAAAACCGTGATTAGGGGCATATTTTGAGGTAAAAAGGGGGGAAATGGGGGGAGGGGGGCAAAATTCGTCTTGGCAACATCCAGAATCGAATTCAGCAGGCTTTTTTACATCAGAAAAGTCATGTTGCCAAAATGGCTCACAAAATGCCGTTAGGACGGTAAAGGAAGCCGATATTTGGATTTTTCTACCAGTCTATAAGTATTTTATTGAAATGAGAACTTTATCGACAGCTGTTATTTACGCGGTATTGCATTATCCCCGACTTTATGACATTTTCAAATGTTTTAATTTAAACGACATTTAATTAGACTAGCGATTGTACAAAAGCAATTAATTGGTCAATTTACTTTGAAATTGTTTACTTGTCTATTATTCGATGCGAACAAGGTAAACCTTGACTAGGTAACGTCCATTGTGTTATTACCTAGTACATCTACCTAGATTGTGAATTTGTGAGTAACAATGATCACTCGATCCACGTGATCACTCAATATAGGTAAATCCGATTATATCTCATCGCATCTTTTACGGATGCGCATCATAACAATGCAAGAAACAGAATAGAATTACACATACAGTTACACTTGTTTATACCACGGCTCCAACGATTGATCATTTACCTTCATTCATTCGTCATTTTGTCAAACGTTTAGGTGCCAATGTTTACAATGAAGCGAGACATTTTAGTTGCTGGTTCAGACTGGGTTCGAACCCGCGTTTTCAACGGTTTGTCGGGCCAACACGGGCGTCCTACCTATTGGACCACTGAACCGATGCAAGAGCCAGGGAATTTATCAACAAGTTGGCTTGCATGCGTTTAAGTGGCATCGTTTTGGTGCAGTTTCATGCTATGATTGCAAACAATATGTTGCGCTGCGTTCCCCAGAAGTCAGAAGGACTTAAGATCAAACGTAAATAATTGGAAATCATATCCGCTAAGGTACTAAACGTATAGCCAGATACAGGAAAGTCATATCTAATCTATGGAAAATAAACATGTGCAAAAGGTTCCTTTAAACAGCTTGAAAGAGACGCAATATATTTTCCTGCTATCGTTTTCACAAAACGTGCGAGCCTCAAGTGTCAATTTTAAACGTCGCACAACGTTTGGATCGCATTTACGTTTCCCGTATAATTACCTACATAGTCACAAACGAGTTGGAGATGTTTTTTGCCATACAAAGTTATAGCACGCAACTCTCACGGGCTTTGTATGCGCTACAACCTGACTCCTAGACTGACTGACGTTATTATTTTTATTAGAACATTAATGTGACTGACCTAATCTAATATTCGTAAATAAACATTCTCCCCGCTGTCTTCTCGCTTTTTTTTTTCAAATTGACCTCTTATATGTAAATAGTTCCATAATGACCATTACAATAGAGGTCAAATTGTAGGAGTTTTAGGTAGGAAGATCTAGAATAACATGGTGCGGTAATATCAGGGACTAGACCGGTATTCAAAGTCGTCACCACTCTAAGGAGAGTAGAAATCACTCCTGTGTGGCGCGGAGACAATCTCATTAGCGGGTTATACTCCCATCCCATTCCTTATAAGAGATCGCTCTTCAGCGATAAGACCGCCTCTAATTGTTATTTCTTGCATTGTATTTCTCCTGTATATTTTATGAGGTGTACAATAAAGAGTAACTTGTACTGTATTGTATACTCCCACACAAAGTCCGTCTCACTGGCAGTGAGGGCTAAACAGCCCTGATACAGTTCAAGTCATGTTAAAAGGAAAAAACAGAAGAGTAGCAAATAGAGAAGACTAAATCGTGGACGTGAGGATAAGGCACAATAAGAAGAATATAATGATAAATATGTTCACCTTTGTCTGATTACAAAATTATTGTATTCGCGGTTTACACTCATATGATTATCAGGAACGGCCCGACATGTTTCGAACTCGTATGCAGCTGTTCATCTGGGATGGGACTGCTACCCGCGCTGTCGCGCGGCATCTTTATCACTGGTTTAGATTTTACTCGGTACAATAATTTAATATGTCTGACGAAAGTTTTAATAAGATTACCTACTTATTACAAAATTGGACAATAGAATTGAATTTCCAACTACAGTAGGAGCTGTGGGATTAGATCGATCCGTGCAACATTGATACGGGCACGAAATCCTTATAAGTGTTCCACGAAACGCACTGAGGGACTTTAAGTGATTGTCTGGAGTACTGTAATGTGTTATTATTTATCGTATTCACACATTCGCAAGGCCATTACGACGAGAGGGGCTCTGACCGGATATTTTTATTTGATAGAGCTCTTTAATGCGTAATGATGGTCCCGCCCAGACGCGCAGACTCCTTTTGCTCATTTGTCTGTCGTCTCGCGATCCTTCAGATCCGCCGATTAATCTTCGGATCTGTTGTTTTCTTGTCTTCTAAACCAGTAAAATTTCAATTGTAGGATTGACAAACTATATATTTTATAAAGGCGAAACTTTGTGAGTTTATGTATATGTTTGTTACTTCTTCACACTCAAACGGCTGAACCAAATTATGATTAATTTTGGTATGAAGGTAGCTGTCACCCTGGATTAACAAATAGGCTACTTTTTATGAAAATTGTAGTCGTCTCGTGATATGAGCGGGTAACACCGCGCGCGCAGCTAGTTTAAAATAACTACAAACATTTAAAACCATAAAATCCAATGCAGCAGTACTTTAATTCCTGTTTATTTAAGATTTGATGTCTGTACAAGCAGCATAACTCAAATTTTGCAAAGAAAATGAATAAGTTTTTAGATATTTAATTTTTTGTGAAGGGTTTTTATGGTAAGTTAATCATTTGTCCGTAAATAATCATAGTTAATAGGAGTTATCTTGTTAATTTACAACTTCAGAAACAAAAACTTAATAGTGTTTTTGTGATGGTCTCTGAACAAAGTTCCAAATCCAATTAAATTATGCATTTACCTACATTAAAATAACAAGGATATAATGAACGGTTTGTCTTCACTTACCTGACTACGGCGAAGCAAAAAGGAGGGTAGTGATGCTAGTTATCATTTATCATTAAGTATCATTATTTGGGCAGGAATACAAAGATTTTTTAAATATTTTCGTTTGTTAATGTTATTTTAGTCAACTGAAGTATTCATAATATTATTAAAAAAACGTTAGTCAGTTTCACTCATGCTCGTCATGTTTCGAAGTTGATAGAGTTCAACTTCTGGGACCTAGAACTAGACTATCCTGTCATTCTGGTCCAGAAAATTCGAAATCCACTAGCATCCGAATTTTATCATCATCGTATCAATTACTGCGTTAATGTGTATATGATGTCCACTGATCACAAACTGGACGCTAATTCCATATACCTACTTAATACCTATATATCTCTGATACACCTAACTAGTATCACCACTTCACCACTTCGCCAACCCGGTCGCGTTAAGTTTTCATAAGTTATCATTTGAATCCTATCCTTGGATCCCACTAATGTTAAAATTAATATATCTGAATATGATAGATTTTTTGCCGCTACAGTAGGTATAATATTGTAGATACATACCTGTGTACAACTGTCGTAGTAGGAGCAAGATTAATTCTGTTTTCCAAGTGTTTCCGTAGTCATCTGGTGAGTCACTAAATGTGAGTAGGTACTTAGTCTTACTGTATATTCTTCACTCAATGAATACATAATACCGATAATGTATAGAAATCAGTCACATGTACGAGTATATTGATATCTAACTAGAGGATAGAATTGTAATTTGCATACATATTGTATGTTCATACGTGACAATACTCAGAATTAGATACATTTTAAGTAATTTGTTGTACATATGTAAAACTAGAAGGTGCCTGCAGTTTCGTTTGTGTGGGAAAGAAGTCATAACACTTTGTTAGATTTGCCAAAATCGGGTTAAAAAATTTGATACGTACATCATAATATATTATATATCATAATAGTTATATAATAGTAGGTACCAGTGTAATATTTTTTTTTTAATTCATACAAACGTTGTGGCGCGATGGAGCTATAAAAACGGATACAAAAAAAAGCCCTCCAAGTACCTGTACTATTTCGGTTATTTTTTAAGATAACTTTTTACAATTTACCTAGTAAGAGTAGGTATAACAGAACGCCGTATGGAATCAAATGGCGCTAGCTATACTATACTATGTTCTTATTGAACGAGGCGCAGATTTCACCATAACCAGTTAATTATATAACATCAAGTCGGAGGCCTGGTCGGCACACCGATGAGAACGACAGCGCGCTGAACCGCCGTTAGAATATTAATAGAACCATATCGGGTTTAAATTGAGGAGATTTCTGCGGAGAAAACTGAAGGAATGTGGTATTGTTTAAAGGTAAAAGGTTGTACAAAAGTAGGAACAGGGCAGCGGACTTGTGATGGCTGATGCGTTTGTTTGGCGATAAATAAGTTAAAGCATCTGTCACTCTTGGAACTCAAATCTTTGTTGGATACTGACAGTAGAGCTAGCATATCTTTACGGTTTGTTACGAGACTTAACATCACATGTCTTTCGCGCGCGATATTAACAGGAAAGTGACAGTAGCGTTTGAAGCGCGACAAAGAGCGCGTGTCACAGTCGTGGTAGATGTCCAGTGTGGTAATTTATCTGTCCCGCGACAAACGCTACCGGCGTTTCTCCTGTTACGGTGACATTCCCGTTATTGGGTTTGTACTCCCATACAAAGTCCAATTCGTACTCGCTAGCGACTACGTAAGCAATGTCTGTGGACACGTACTCGCTAGCGACTACGTAAGCAATGTCTGTGGACACGTACTCTGGTCGTGACTTCGTGAGGGCTAACCACAACTGACGCAGTTCAAGCCAGATGTATAAAAATACTCGGCTATCATAGCCCCATAGAACTAAATGTTGCTGCAGTTTCATAAAGCGATCTTTTCTCGCTGCAGAGTGGTTACTTTACTGCTTAACTATTCACTAACTTCAATCCATTGTACTTAGTATTGGAAAGCGGATTAGGATAAACGATCATATTGTACCTTCCTCATATAGGGATAGGTCAAAATACAGTAAATCGATAAATAAAACGTTGCAGAGAAAAAAACTATTTAAATGCTCACGAACGCTTTAGAAGTTTAGACAATTGATCTTCTTCCTAGTCGCATACTCTTGGCCGGAGATTCACGATCACTCATTCGGTTTATAATGGGTTTATAGCGGTTACGAATTACTTTAATCTTACTCGAGTTCCCTCTAGTATATAGCCTACGCTTTGTGAGAATATTCATTACACAAGAAGACAACGACACGAAGTAAAAACTATGTCAAAGGGAGCAAACGAGCAAACGGATCGCCTGATAGAAAACGATTACCGTCCCCATAAACACTTGCAACACCAGAGAAGAATAGAGGGAATTATATTTGCACACGATTTAGCCATTTCCGCTAATCATCTTGGACATTTTTACCATAAACGTTTTTGCCATATACGTTGTAACTATACTTACGCCGTGACAAACATCTTTAGCATGGCGCTACAAATGTTCAAATATACTGTTGGCAACTTTCACCACGTTATCGTGTTGCTATTCGGCACACTTTGGCCCTTTCATTGTGGCCACGTTGGACGAAGGGCTTTCTACCGTGTCCGTATTACCATTTTAATAGTGACAATGACTAACAGTTTTATTGTACTCACGGATTGCTTTAATGTTTTAGTATGGTCACAGTTTATGATTATGCTTACACAATTTTCCCCCATTGAAATGCGGTCATGCTCTTGGTTCCCAAAGTCAATTTGCTTAAAATATGTACTCTTCAATTTGTTCTCAGGCATATTCTTGTTACGGGTCCGTATTAATAAAACGGTGATCATATTACTCTTTGCAATGTCCTCATTAAGATCATTATTATATGGTCTATAGAGGCTACCAGTAGGGAGATTTCTATAAGACCCGATTCTCACGGGCTTGTTAATTTTAGAACATCGTCTGTACTGCTCTTGGAGAAGAATGAAGCCAATTCTGTTCTGGGTTACCCAGTGATTTCTTTGATGTTACACCACCGAAAGCTGCAGAGCATATTCTTCTTAAGACTTGAATTTAAATGTGTCCTCAAACCCTAGAATTTGTTTACATGACGCACGTTACCGTAATACGTAATCTGGCAATTAAAAATGCAATAAATCATGTTTATTGTTTGTATAACATAAATAATCCACCCACGAGCCCGTAAAATCATACCTAAACCTACGGTACGGATCTGAAGAATTTTCATCAGGAAACAATGCTAAAAATGTTATTTGTATGATCCGGTGTGTCGAAGTCGCCTGACCCTATTTCTATTTTCGCTCAGTTCATCTTGGTGACAAGACACGTGTCGTGGATCTAATTCGAATCAGCCCTATTATTGTTATGAGGTAACCGGTTAGACGGGTTCTGGAAATACACCGGCACCCCAATTCGCGGCCTAATCCAAAATCTCAATAAAATTCAAAACCTTCATCTGTAAAATGGGAACGGGAATTTTACAAATCTATCGGAAAATAAGATTGTTTATAGAGAATTGTCATTATTTGGGGAATAATCTTAAGAGCACGATGCAGGATTTGTATAGGCCTAGGCACGCGTTGCGAAATGTACAGCGCCATCTTTTAGTAAACAAATATTTGACAGGTATAGCTGGACATCCAAAGATGGCTATACGATACTTTTCACTCGAACACGGCTAAAAAGTTTAACGCCGACGAAGTTACGGGCACCTTCTAGTGTAGTTATAAGATTAAAGTTAAAGGGACACGAAGGACAAGGCACACGACGCAAATAAACAAAAATCAATTGTAAATGATGACACATTTGACTATATAGAGATAGATTAGATAACTTCTTCTTCTCCATCGCTCCCTCATTGCTGAGGATCGTGACTCCACTTCAGCTTGTCAACTGCCTGTCTCCATCGGTTGCGGTCAGCTGCCTGGTGTAGTGCGGCGCTAACTGGTAGATTAGATAACTAAGAAATTCGTCATACTTAGAAATACTTGCAGTACGCATATGTAGTTCAGCTCTGTTTGTTTTTATTGTATCTCTCATTATTTGATTGTCTTGCGTATATGTGTGTATGGTAATACTTAGTAATACAGAGTTTTTGTGGTTGTAGACTGACAAAGTTTTCATGTTAAACAAAGAACACGAGTTATTAAATTCATATCAGGTATTTAGAGTATGATGCGCATTTGTTTTTGCGCTGCACTGCAATGTCACCTTTGAGTAACACTTACCTACATGTTAGTCATGTAATGTGGTATGGTTGAAGAAGTAATTACTAATAATAAAAAGCGTTATTTTGTTCTAAACTTATTAGTTTCAATTATTCTCAGTTCTCACAATTGAAACAATTTTTGACGTCCATTTACCATATTTAGAAAACCAAATTCTCAATTCATAATGAATTAAAAATATTAAATTGGTAGTTATTCAGAAGATTTTCTAATTAAGATTGTACCTACATCTACATAAGAATTAATTTCTATGTCTTATTCTTACATCCATGGCTATTTGACTAGTGCAATTTTAACCACATCCCAGAATAAAATCGTTCTAATATAAGCCCCGTAATAAACTTTTATTTACGAACGTTTAACTGACACAGTCATAAAGGTTGCCGCTTCCTGGCACCCGGTCGTGACGATTTCCACGGCTTTCTGTTAACATTAGTTAACGTGTAGGTAATGATGGTGATGATGTGATTTATTGAACATTTACACCTACTGTCGTCATTAGTCACTGAAAACATATCGAACATGACCGTTTGAATAATTTGTTGAAATTCTAACGATTAAATAAAATACGCTACCTCTTAAGAGGCCTTATTCCTTTTTAAATGTAAATTTTTCATATTACCTATGACAAATATATTGAAAATTTCAATGAACTTTCTGAAGTGTATAGTACCTACTTTTACTTGAGTTCTATCTAGGTAGTAACATAGCTCTTTCATGCTTTCATTGCGTACAGTGGAAAAAAAGTTGAAGAAACCAGTTATCTGCGTGAATTTTATCAATTTCGAGTAGCTTTTGAAACAAAAATTATCAATGAAAAATTCGAACTGTAGGTTTCAAATATATGCCACTAAGTCGCAATGGCCCTGTTCTAAATAGTAACATAGATAATTATGTTAAGAAACACGTTTCATCATAGAACAAAATGTCTAAAACAATCAGCATTTTTTAACGGATAAGGAGCCTTAAAAGTGAAACTTGTTAGGCCTTGCTAGTCCAATGACCTAAACCTGTATTTAGGTGCGGCGCAAAAGATAAGATAAGCGGTTTCTAGGTGAAGTATTACATAAGTAGTCAGAAATTAGGTAATTAGGGGCTGAACGGCGTTCGACGTTTCTAAGCAAGGGAATGGAAAAACGGTTATATTAATTCTGAAATAACCGGTTATAACCGGTTGTACTATAACTAAATAACCGGTTTTGCATACTATAGTCCTCCTAGAGAATCTCTACTAAGTGACATGACAGCTATATCACAACCGCGATATGGACAATGACTATTATAATTTTTTGCTATACAGGATGAGCTCGTGTCATTTAAAGGTAAAAGTAAAGGTTATTGTGGACATATATAACAAGATAATTCTCACGTGACAGAAAGCGTTTGCGTATAATATTATTGTCACGCACCTAAATGAAATACAAAAATATGGTACCTACCTACTTATACTTATAGCAAAACAGCTGCGCGTTTAATTGCTACCATATTTACACTACAGTGAGTGTGCAGACTAAAATGAAGTTAACAAAAATTCGATACCACTGATGTGGTGAACGTCAAGATTCCGAAATCGCGCATCTTTCCAAATGATAATTGCTTGGAAATTTATTAAAGTTTCCTATAAAAATTGTAGGAATTTTCCCAAGATTTCCCAAAATAAATTTCTTGCAAATTTCTCAACATTCCCTACAAGAAATTTCCAAAAAATGATTTTTGTAAACTCACTATTTGCTCTTTCGTACTACCGTACCGAAATCACACCAACTCTGATATTAAACAGTGATTCACGAACGCATCTAAACAGATATAACGAACATAAAAACAGCATACAGGTCTAGGACATTTATTGCTAGCCACGATTCTTCTACAAACACTACTTAATTACTCAAAAGCCATAAAGCAGATAATTTATCACTGATCGACCGATACCGGCGACCCGCATAATTTGAATGAGATTCAATAAAAAGCACGACCCTGCGGAGAGGCGTTAACAGCTATTGTGACCTGAATGAATGAATGAATGGCTGCAAATCACACCATTCATTTATATTAATAAACGATAACGAAATATACCCTCTTTTTATGGGAAAAACGTGAATATGCAACTATGGGTGTGAATTTTTGTGACAACGTAAATGGTTAAACGTAGATATATTATATTGTTAGGCGATAGCAATCAGATTTTCTTACACAGATCATATCGCAGTCCTTGTTTTTAAAAGTCTGTTGAGAGTTCAAGTAAGTACCATTAAGTTTTTTTTTAATAATGAACTTAACTTTTGACGACGTGTTTGGCTCGGTTGGTAGACACCTGCCTACTGAGTCGGCGGTCCCGGGTTCGAATCCCGGCCGGGGCAAATATTTGTGCAAATATTTGTTCTTGGGTCATGGATGTTATCTATATATGTATTTATATATTATGTATATCGTCGTCTAATAGGTACCCATATTACAAGCTTTGCTTAGTTTGGGACTAGGTCGATTTGTGTATGATTGTCCCTTAATATTTATTTATTTTAAGTAAAAACTTCACCTACTTACATCACGTGTGTCGGGTGAAATAGTTTTAGAAAATCGTATCTGAAAATCAAGCAAATTTATATTGCTACTTTTAAAAAGTTGTATTTTAAATGGCTTTATATCTCACCTAAAACTACTACTCCTTTACAAAATATTTTTTAAGTATAAGGATTAAAACATTCCAAGTTTCTATGCACCCGCCTAATAAGTGCAAGTGGATCATAGGCGGGCCCTGACCTCTTGACATATAATTATGATCCCGCTCGTGTGTCATCTATTAACTGCTTAAACCAGATGGCTTACGCCCAATTTGCCCTTATAGCTTTATTATGCCCATGAGACCATTCACGCCATGAATAGCTATTGGATTAAATGGATTTATCTAATTACTAGCTGCGCCTCGCGGTGTTACCCGCTCATCCTATGGGAACACTACATTATTTTCGGGATAAAAAGTAGCCTATAATCCAGGGTGACAGCTACCTTCATACCAAAATTTATCAAAATTGGTCCAGCCGTTAGAGCTTAAATAAGTAACAAATATACACATAAACACACTCCCAAACTTTCGCCTTCATAATATTAGCAGATGTAAATGTTTCTACAAGAAAATGGCGATTTCCTCATTTTTCCGGACTCAGTAACTACTTAAATGCAATAACGGCTACGCCCAATTTGCCCTTATGGCTTTAATATGCCCGTGAGGCCATGAATGACATCTGATTACAATTAGCAAATGAACTCTACGAGTAAAGCGCGACGCGAATTTACCTCGAATAGTCCGAAGCAATTTTCTTCATAAAATGCAATATTTTAGTCATCCACTTTCTTACGGCTATCGTGATGGTTTAGCGCAGATCTTTGTCCAGTGCCTATTTAATGTTTTTTAATGACACAAAATTTACATAACATTATCGTAATCGTATAGGTTATGTTTTGGTTTTCCTTGTTTCATTTTTAGTATTGTGGTCATTAACATATCATACAAAACCGTTTTCTTTATATAACTACCTAACTTGATTGTCGAATGACTTGCCAGATTTGACTTCACCTTAAGAAATCAACAATCATAATCAATAACCCAAACCCCACTAACGATACGTATTTCATCCAGCTCATAAATATTGACGTCTACTTTAAACCATAAATAAACCTTTACAGTCCCTTATGTTTGCTTTAAAAATCCATACACTTCCTACAAGTTAAAGATGGACTAAACGAGATTCGATTCAAAAAGACATTGTACATTGTATCCAAGCTTGGTACCGGAAAACGACAAATTGCTCCTTTCAGTCGTAATTTAATGAATGTTAAAAAGTCCCGAGTCCCCCCGCTGATATAAAATTATCATTATCTTTAGGGCTGTCACTGCGTCTATTTTTACTCTGCGGGGTATGTAAATAAAAATACTTCCCTATCTACTAACAAACTTGAATGACGTATTAATTGCATGCTTCAAAAAAAGCTATGCACGCGTTGTTAAAAGCGCGTGTTTTTGTTCTTAAAGATAATTTATTTAAGGGTGTGTCCCTGCGTGTATTTTTATATTCTTAGCATCTATATGTATAGGTTTCTTTGTAGGTACTTTACTCACTCACTAACGAATATATTATTGCTGCGTACTTAAAATGTAGTAACCTTAAAAATGCTGGCATTACACGCTCTGTTTCCTTGGCAACTGATTTAATTTTCATCAATTGTTTAGGTATTTGTAAAGAATTAGTTACTATCTCAGATACCCAATTAAATGAATGAGTCGAGTGTAGCTAAAAATAAGACACCAGCGTTATACTTTTAGGGCAACGAGCGGTTCTATCGCCATTGTTTTCTCGTGATTATTACCACGATGTAAGAGCAAGTCACGAGTCAAGTAACTATGGTCTATGATCTTACTATACTCAGCCTCAGAATTGCCTTAGAACAATATTTACGGAGATAACATTTACAAACAACGCAGTAGAAACGATCAATATTCACCCTTTACGAATTGTGCGTAGTTGACATCACAGTAGGAACTTTTTGTGTATTTGTACGAAACGCTCAATGCGTAGAATGGGGCAGACGAGTTCTAGAGTGGAGACCACGAACGACACGGCCTGTAGGACGGCCTCCCGCCAGGTGCACCGACGACCTAAAAAGAGTGGCGGGAAGCGGTTGGATGCGGAAAGCTGAAGACCGGGTATGATGGCGCGAACTGGGGAAGGCCTATGTCCAGCAGTGGACGACTCCGGGCTGATGATGATGATGATGATGACTCAATGCGTAGGTATACTCTGTCCATTGCCTATAGTATACGCACCCGTACTACTAAATTGGTTGTACCGATTGTTCTCTTTGTGATAAATAATGAGAACGCGTGATTAATGATTCGGTAAAGCACACACCTATCAGTTTTATTTAGTTTTTCAAGAAGCCAACAATAGAAAGCGTTCTGACAGTCCGATGGGGTTACAAAATTAGGTTAGGTCAAAAACTTAAGTAGGTTAACGACTGAGCATATTTGACCTACTAAAACATCGCAATACTTGTCAAATATTTTGCCCTCTAAAATAACAGATGTGTATGCTTTCCGCGGCCATTCGTTCTACAAAATCGACGCGCGTTCGTAGTCAGCCTTAGCGATTCACACATTTGGTTACGACCAGTTGCGTTACACAAGCAACCAATAAAATACAGTTACTTTCATAACTTAGAATAAATATCCCTAGAAACCTAGAAACCTTGAAAGTAAAGCCAGTTTTGGTTAGCCACGGGCTACTTTTCGTTCGTGTGCGCATCTATCACAACGTCAATGTCACTAGCAAAACGTGTGTGTGATTGGTTCGTAGACACGCACACATAAAACCAAAAGCGGCTTTTTTCTTTCGTAAATCTGTTGTATAAAGACTCCTTCTAGTCGTACTTATTCTATGATTCACAAGCGAACTCGCTATTACGTGGTTAATTAAAAATACGTATTCTGGCAAAAATAAAATACGATGACTAACCTACTTGGCGCAAAATAGCACTTTAGCAAGCGTTACTCCGAAAGCATATGGCTATTTTCCAACTACTTACTGTCTTTCGATATAAACATATCTGCCTAGTTTTGTATCAGAAACTAATTTTAATGCTTAATGGAATATTGATGATCTTTAAAGATGAAAGGAAACATGAATGTACTGAAATGAGAATGAAACGTTAGTAGTCAGCGGTTTATTCTATGTCACGGTGTCAATAGTTTATATATGCAAGTATGAGCTCAATTTTAGATAAAATTAGCAATTTTTATTATTTTGAGAAATCTTACATCTTCATTTTTTGTCAAGTTATGCTAAATAACGTTGTTTACTATAAATCAAAGCAAATATGACCGTTAAAATTCAAATTTCATTGCTAATGCGTGACGCATCCTACCACCTGAATGGCAAAAAAATGCAACGCAACCAAACGGGTTTGGTTACAAAACATTGAGATTAAATGGTACCTTACGCGTCAGCAAATATAAGCAAAACAAAGGTCATAAGGCTGCCTGTAGTGCATGTCCATTGGAGCGGAGCAGAAATTAACCAATCAGGCTGTCTCTTTGAAGCCCAAAAAAAGTGCATTTAAATCTGAAGAATGGGATTGGTCCATTTTTCATACCAGCCAGCCTAATGGCACCTTAATTTGACGTTCAGCACTGACATTTCCGAGATCTCTTCACTTATTTCTACTTTAGCGATATGCCCATTACCGAAATGGTAATTTCTTTTCATTGAGATGGATATACTCTATTTTGGCAGACGTAAAATTCAAACTGGCATTTAAATAATAATTATTATTATCGCCAAAGATCAAATGACAGAAGCGAGCACCTAAATTTCACTGGTAGAGAATGCCTCATGGCCTTAAGGGTGCCTTTTGTACTATATGATTTTGTGCAATAGAGATTAGAAAAATAAATAAACATCTGCCATAAAATGTCAAGTTGTTAATGTCGCGCAACGCAGCTATAGCAAGCTCGGCCGTGATAAAGCCGAGATGTTGTTAATTTGGAGGTAGCTCAAAGTTCCGTCGAATCAGCGCCCTGCAGCTGTAGCACAACTGTGACACGCGACTCTTTGGCGTGCGACTAACACTACTTATCACTTTCCATTCAATACCCTGCGAGCAAGACAGGGGATGTGAAGTCCGCGAGAAACGAAACCGCGGCAAGATATTAGCCCTGCTGGTATATACCGATACCATTGAGTAAATTCATCCGTAACCTCGTCCGGACGTAATGACGCTAATGATGATGAAATCCCTTCGTATGGAATGCTTCTCGAGTAAACTGACACGTCAATGTCGACCTAATCTGTGAATTACGTCATTGATGGAATATTAGGGGAGCAGTTCGTGATGCGAGTGATGAAGCACCTTAATATGCTTTACTGTTAGTATAAAATATTGGATGTGCTTTAACAAATCTTGGGAAAATTATTCTCAGATTTGAAACACTAGTGTTAGATTCTGGCACAAGAAATAGTTTAGATCCCGTTTGCGTTTGCCGTAGAAATAACGTTTACACAAACGCATTTGAGATGTTTTTATGTTAAAAGCAGACGCATACGCTTGAGGCTGTGGAGGGTGTAACGTACAAATTTATACAACCATACCGGATCGCTCACATTCTTATTTAGGTATCTGCCCTCCGCCATGAACTCTCCAAAGAGTTATCATACCTACATATTTTATCCAAGCATCACGGTAAGTATGTATAAGACAGGTAGAGAACTTCTTTAATGGGTACCTTAATGAGATTCTACTAATGCATCCATTCTGAATGCACACCGGTGGCGTCAAAGAACGCTCAGCGAAAGCAAAATAAAAAGCGGAAAGAAAAAGTGGGAGCAGAATTTGCTTACTTTTTCAGTAAACGCAATAGAGGAGGCTAAAACTTTCCAAAATGGCAAACCGGTGGGTATCGGGTTCTGTGGACTCGTGTACACACAAAACACTACACAGCCTTGTTGATTTCATGTCAAGAAGGCTGCAGGAATGGAGAGTAATATGTTGCCGCCACGATCCTCATAAGAAGAGGACAAATAAGAAACCTAAATAGCTGCCTGTTAGTACATTGTCCTTAAAAATAATTGTTTGCATACTCGTAGATCAGGATTCCTTTTTGGAGGAAAACAGACGATAATCATATCCCGTATTCAATGTATTCGAATTGATATGGACGAAATGCCAGCTAGCGAGCCCTCTAGGACTATTAGATACGCATTATACTCTACAGTTATCGCGTAAAGTGGGTCATTAAAACCTTCATGTCAGGTCATACAGAACAGGTAAGTGATCCGGTGACCCCATTTGGCGGGCCAGTGGGGGAAGCGCGCAAAGGTGGTGCACTAAAGCGTTCTGACAAAGATTTGCTGGGTGTCCAAATATTAGGAAAACGTTAAGTTAATGATGTTGTTTTAGGGTCAAAGGAAAATGTTGTAAGGTAATCTATAAGATAAAGTATCCATTAGTTCTAAGGACTGGTGGTGTGTTTTTTCTGAGATAGCCACGAAAGGTGTCATAAAACGGTCAATGTCGTCGACTTGCATGCAACCGTTTATATACTTTATATTATTATCTACCTAATAGCAAACTTGTCTAGACTAACACAAAGTTGTGAAATTGAAATGTCTGTATATTGACAATATTTTACTTAAAGTAACTTTAATGTGTCTTAAACAATTGTATTGTTTTTGTTTTTATGTTGCGTATAATACTTAACTTACCTACATCACGATATAGGGATAGCTATAGGCACGATTAATTGTTATACTTTTTAACAGACTAAGGCAAACCAAATAAAATGTTTTTTCTTCTCCGCTAAAGATATTTCCTGACCTTTTAGTTTTATATAAGCTGATGAAAAAACTTAACTACTTTATGATGGCATATAATTAATTTTTAATAACAGCTATCACTGGATATAATATTTCAAGATGCAAAGTTGGTATAATTTAATCATAATTTAAATAAATAAATAAGTTTGAGTTTATATTGTGTGAAATTCCCACAATACAATAGGTAGTAGAGAAATTAGAAATTGTAACTGTATTTATAATGAAATCGGTTCAATAAGTGGTCATAAATTAAAGTCCGAATAATTTTACATCAAGTATCAAGTATAACAATTTGATATTACTCTGCAATTGTGTCACACCTGTTTTGAGCTAGTTAATAGTTAAACGTCCAGTAAACGATGCATTTGCGATAACGGTACGGTAACACATGCATGCAAGCAATTAAGTGAACCATTATAACCCATGCGTGCCCTACACTCCACAATTACATGACAATTCACAGACTTTAAATCAATTAAATTAAACGCTACAATCCCATGGCTTAATGATGCTTAAGATGCCTTACGTAATAGCGCGTGATGGCCGTTCCTTCTCACTTAAGATTTAATGAGCTATGACGAATAAAATGTCATTAAACGGTGCTTGCGAGTTACGGCTGCGATTTTTCGACCTTTACCATGAGTTAACGTGACCGTATTCGCTAGCGACAGCGTAAATGGTTTGTATAGAGAATAGTATAGCGCCCCTAGCGGATACTTTGAAGAACTACAATTCTCCATAGAAATCCTTTACGCAGTCGCTAGCGAGAGCAAGTACCGTCACTGTAAACTCATGGTAAGAGCCTTATCACACTTGCGATTTGCGAGCGTATTTTGTATGAAGGCGATCGCGCAGCGTGTTCGCCGCGTCGCTTATTTGTATAGAAAATACGCTCGCAAATCGCAAGTGTGATAAGGCCCTAACGGTACAAACGTAACTCTTTTACGGTCGGATAGAGATAATATAGGGAAGTATCAAGTACGATTCGATGCGAAATGGAATTACTGATTAACTGAGTATAAAAATTTACGCTAAGACTAACCGCACTACGCCTTCTTCGACAAGTATTCATGTGGTATCCCTTTCGTTTGACATAGAAAACGAAAGAGATACAACGTTTCACAAATATGGCGCAGTATGGTGCCGCCATAAGGAAATTCTATTTGCATTTCTACAAATGTACCAGCCACTGTATTGTGATCGTGTTATTATCAGTATCACGCAAAATTTGAATTAAATTGTCCGTTGTTTGGCAGTAGTCGTTGTATTCGCGGAATTTATAAATCAATAGCACCAGATGCACCAGAATGGTACCAAGTACTTCTAGGTTCGTGCAACGTAAAGTATCACATAAAACATCACGATTGATTTGAAATAACATGTTAAAATGACCTAAATATGTGGATGCATAAAGTTATTTGAAGATTTTAAAATTTGATTTATGCTGACAGATCACGTAACCCGCAACATTTTGAATTCGTGATTTCAAAAGTTTTCGGTGTTATTTTACCTTCAGATCATAAAAACTCCGATCATCACGTACTGTCGTTTTTATAGGAAATTCATTGATATGATAAATTTGCATGGTCGAACGGCTTTCCGTCAAGAACTCAATGCCGCCTCATTGTAACCGAGATGCCGTGACGGATGAAAAACCTTAGCACGAATGCAAGGGCCTTGCGGTACATTTAGGTAGATACAATAAAGCTTGTACCTATTGTTAAATCGAAGGCTGACACCAACTTAGACGTTTATTTTCAAATAGTGACATGAAGCTGCCTTTTACAAGTTTAGGGCCTTACCACACTTGCGATTTGCGAGCGAATTTTGTATGAAGCCGATCACGCAGTTAGTTCGCAGCGAGTTCGCCGCGACATGTTAGTTGTATAGAAAACTCGCTTGCATCTCGCAAGTTTAGTGTGAAATTAAATTATTTATTTGCTTTAGATAATATGGTACAGATAGATGGATAAAAACATATAAAGGACTAATGACATATCCAACCAGCAATGCAAGAAACATACAATAGAGTCTATAGCTATAAAAGTTAACAAAATACATACCATGTTAAATTAAATATAATAGAATATGTATTCTAATGATGTGCTCCCTTCGCCTTTTGCTGCACCTACTTTTCATCAAATTCACTACCCAAAGGTTGTCTGGAAGAGATCGCTTTTTAGCGATAAGACCGCCTGTTGTCTACCGTTATTTATAAGTTGTATTTGTCTTGTTTCCTTTTGTTTTTGTAAACTTTTATTGGTGTGTAATAAAGTATTGTTGTATGGTATTGTATTGTATTGTATTCTGATCACACACATACCTACACATGTGCTGTAGCTTTCTTTGGGTTTAGGGCAGAACAAACTACTTGCATGTTTTATTTAGATTTCGGCTACTTGTGCACTGGAGCCGAGCTGTGTGAAATGTACCAATCACATTCTTTAGATTTAAATGCACTTATTTTGGGCTTCACACAGCCCGATTGTTTCATTTTCTCCGCTCCGCTTTAGGAATAGGCAGCTTTACAGGGGATTCATCATCATTACAAAGTAAACTGAAGACTTACAAATACAACGATACGTATTGTATTTATTTATATTGAATTGTGTGGTGACAAAAAGATTAACGAACAGATAACGAGATATTTCAAAAAACGAATTGACAAGTAATTAACAATATTACTCGTGTTAACAAAGACATTGAATGTCGGTTAGAAGATTGAATTAAGTCACTGATAATTGTAAATGAGATAAAATATTAGTAACTTTAATGTTACAGCACAGAGGGACAAGTTAAAAGACACGTTTCAGGCAATTGCAATGATGCCGAAAAGTAGGACATTATTAATGATGTTATTATAGTCCCTAATGACATAATGTATATGTAAATTAGTTAATTGGTCCCTTGCTGACATTAACGTGTAAGGATCAAATAGTTGGAAATTATAAAGGGCTTCTCGCCTACATTGAAGAAGGTGCGTCACAGTTCCAAGGATACGCTATCAACAAGGCACATGCTGCATGTTTAATTGTAGGTACACTGCATAATGAATGGTAGGTACACTAGGTACCTACCTACTTACCAATGTTGCAGCTAAGTTTCGTTCTTTTGAAAAGCCATGAACCATAAAAAAATTAGTGCTTTAAGAATAATGTTACGTGAGCAACGACTCGACTCTGTATGGCCACGGAGTTCACTGCATCAAGATCCCAGAAGATGAACTTCTTACGAGTTCAAAACATGTCGGGCCGTTCCTGACTCCTAGAAATGTCTCACGAAATTTTAAAAACTACCAATAATAGTGCTTAATAATTATTGCTCTACATTATGGTAACATAATGGTAACGGTACCATTATGTTACCTCTTATCTACTATTACGAGTAATCACTGAATACCTCAATGTAGATACTGTTTGTCAATATCTCTATCTCAACTTAACACACATGATTCTGTTCAGCAAACGTCCTTAATTCCAAAACACTTACGATATACTTTTCCTAGAATAAATTTTATCCTAAAATACGTATAAAGTACCTTCTACCTACCTACGTCATAAGATCAAATCTTACTTAACAGCACTTGGGTACAGTCGATAAGATCTTGGAATCAAGTTATATAAAACATCGATTCATTATTCTCCATTCGTACGGAGCATTGATAAAAACCGCCTGAATGGAATATTTTTCCCATTGTTACGATAATAACGGCTATTACCGTTCTAACTACATACTGCCTACTAGTTGACAGTTCTTCTGAATAATTACATTATGTTTATTGTACGGTAGTTATAGTTATTAGAGGTATTTTAGTTTACTTGCCGGAACACGTAAATGTGATAAAATTTAAATAAATACTCTACTTGTGCAGTTTTGTGAGTCATTGAAGAGTCTACAATGACATTATACTACTTCACTTATGTATATATTACGTTTGTGTGAATTTTATGTACATTAGGTACCTATATTTTATACAAATTATATACAATTAGGACCATCACTTCAATCTAAGTAGTTCTAGAATCTATTTTTTATTCAGAACACATAGTTAACTGCTGCATCAAGGATTGTTATTAATTTAATTTTAGCTTAAAACTTTAAAAAGTGCCTAAGTAGGTACGTATAGGTACTAAATACGTTGAAAACTAATTTTAACAAATGAAAAGGCACATACCTACATATACAAATCTACAAAATGTCATTTTAGTATTCCAAATATAAAATCAGCCCACTTGAGGCATTTATCGTATTATTGGAGGATAATAGGTAAATATAATTCAGATTGCAGGCCATCACGGGAATTATAGATCCCGATAGCATCGAGACTTGGCTCCATGAATTTACTTAAATGCGTCCGAGGGGCGCCTTGTTTTATCTCGGTCAATGTAGAGGTCGAATCAATAGAATTCCTACCCCAGTCTAAGGCGATAAAGAAGTTCTAAAAACTAAACTGCAATAACTGACAGAGAAAAGGCATGATGGTATTTTTTTAGGATACGATCCTATCTTTAATTGGGATTAAAGACTAACTGCGATGCGTGCGCTGGTAACGCTCCATAACAAGTGGCTATGTTGAATACCAATATTTTTGAAGGGAAAATAAGTCTTAGCAACACACATGACATGATTGTTTTGAAATTATTGTTTTGTTAAATTATGAGGATTCGGAAAACAATGGCATTTTTTTATCATAGATATATTAAAAAAAATACCTATTAAAGTGTCATTTCAGCATATCAAAATCTATTTGTTTTAAATAATAGCGTAATCCAAATGTTTATAAACATGTACTTTCTAAACATATGAAAGTCCCATTTTTTTTTCATGACAGTAGGTATGCAGTAGAATCCAGCATTTAGTTTCCATTTCCCATGTTCCAGGTGAATCAGTTCGCTGCTGGACGTGCTCCTCAGACCTGCACAACAACTACTGCGCAGACCCGTTCCTCGCTGGTCGCGTCGACAACTCGTACGGGGTGCAGCTGTCCAACTGTGATGCCAACACCGGCGCTACCTACCCTTACCTTACATCGTCTAAATCTGCGTGCAAGAAGCAGAAGAAATATGGTAAGTCGCATTTATCTGCCCCTCTAGCATAACTATGCTTCGCGACTCTTGTCGCGCGACTTAGCGTCACCCGTCACTCTCACACAGTGTACTGTGTACTGTACAGACAGAGATAAGTAATATATCTCGGGCGAGAAAGAGTCGTGTGTCACAGTTATTTTAGGGGGGCTGGTGGTTAGGCATCTATCAAAGCGCGGATTCTTTCGTATCGGGCTGCACCTAGTGAAAAGGGGTATAAGTCAAATACTAACCAGAAACAAAAGGTCATAACTATAAGACTGAGCTCCTTTGCTCCTAGATTAAATCTGACTTATACCACTGGTCACTAGGGCCACATAATTGAAACCAATCTACCTTAGACGAAGTAAGGAGTTTAGGAAGATATTAGTACTAGCTAACTCCGGTGACAGTCTCCTGTATCAGTGTCGACTAATAGTACAGGCAGGTCAGATCAAGAGATACGAGTGTGCTGTCAAACCTAGACCAGCTCAAGAACAATTATGTAGCTCCCTGTGACCAAGGGGTCACGGTTTTCTATTGTTCACATTTTGGGTAGAAATTAGAGAACAATATCTAAAATTAACATTTAACTCAAACGTTTGCTACGGAAGAGTGTCTGACGACTATCTGTGAGGACTATCACTGTAATAAGTCATTTGAATAAACTGGTTGGAAAATATTAACTAATAAAAACCAATACCAAACTCTGGTTAAACAGTAAGCCACCATGACTCGATAAAATCGAGCATGTAATTGCATAAATAAATACCTACCAGACTTAGTAGTACATACCTATTCTATAACTGCTACTTTAGATTTCCCAGCCTGAATAAAAGCTGACTGAACATGTCGCGATATCACTAACTTGCACCTCGAACCCTAGAATACGTAGATAATAGTAGACGACTATTGCAATTTGCAACCTAACATAAAGGCATGGATTGGCTCTGAGTATAAGGAATTAAAATATTACGGATCACTGGATCATTCTAGCTCAAATGCTCAATAAAAATATACGAGCAAAACACTTTTATGGAAAGCAATTCATTCATTATTTCGACCTCGCTAGCGGTCTCCGTCAGTAAGACTGACTTGAGAACCTTATCAAGGTCTTGACTCATCTCATCTGTTAACTGTTACTTTGTTGTTCTAGGCCGAGAATGGATGTTACCAATTTAACGTTCTGAATCCCTTGATAATTAGACTGAGTCGATCCAATTGAATACGTGTAAATTTTGAATTAAGAATTGTTCTCTTCCAACGTTAGCACTCATTTATAACCGTTTATAATCACACACACAGTTTCAGTAATTACTTACGGAATAATTTAAATACCTAAGTAATTGTTCTTACTTCGGGTTCTTTACACACTGTGTTTGGTGAGTTGTCTTGTCTGATAATAAAATTGGTATCTTATCTCTTTACATTTTGCAACAATCAATGCATTTACATGCAGTCTTATAACTGAAACCGAACAAATATTTGGTAGAAAGTAAAAAGATTAGAAGATAAAAAGACTCGAGGTCGCTCACCTTACCAACCAGATGGTATTACCAAGTAAGGCAAGCAGCGTCCTTTGCCAATTTTATCAGGCAGTGATGGCAACAATGATCCTCGATTATCAGAGGCTGTCGTGGTTTCCCACCTCTGTGGCGACCTGACCTAGACAAACTGCCTGACTGGCTGATTGACAGAGATATTTGGAACGGACATTCGAATTCAAAATTAAATATGACAGCGACAAGACAAAGTACCACCAGTTCTCGACGGACAGACGACCAGACTGTTCAGAGGCTGTTCAGTTATCACGGTTCAAGAAGCATCATTTATTGCTTATGATCACCGACAAACTTTTCAGCCTTTAATGGTAAAATTTTCATAGATATTTCATATTGACGTCTTTTTTTCCTTGAAGCCACATCTACCTATTTCATGAGTTTCGAAAAGTTCAATGCAGAGAAGCCTAGGTTAAGCTTGTTCTGTGACAATCTTTAAAAAGTTATCAATTTTAGAGAAACACTTTCTGAAACTAGGATTTTGCAACTCGGGATATGAAACCACCTTCATGACGTAATGAAACATTCTTAAACAAACAGAATATGTGCATCTCATTTCATATGCCCATCCTCACGCATGCCTTATAGGGCGGCTTAATTTACATTGTACCTACTTCTAGTTTCTCAATGTCAACCTCACCTACAATTACACAAGCTGTGTGCAGGAGTCGTTATACATCATTCTATTGTGTTTCCTAACGCCTGCTAATTATGTTGTATACATGTATATGTGTAACTAAGTGCTATATTTCGCGCTTCCTACTCTTTGGGAAAACTTACATGTGACAAGGTTATCTTAGTATCTTGTCATTGTCACGGTGTGTGATTCATCTACTTGTTATCTGTTTGTCCTTCAACGAACTAAACTGTATCGTGTGTAATGTCACGGTAAACAATTCTGTAGTTTTTATGCGTCTTTTTCTGTTAAGTGGTTTGTTTATGACAAAAATAATAAGTTGTACCTAATGTACATAAAAAAATGATTTGTTTTGTTACATGTCAAGATGAATATTTGCTCTACCTACATACACAAATGGTACATTATTTAACCCTATCTGCGTGTTGAAGACATTCAATTTCAAGATAACGAACACCGCAGGAGGAATTGCATTTGCTCCAGCTTTTTGTTGCCATAATACGTAATTTATTGAGGAAGGTAGCTCAATGAGTCATAGGTACACAAATATTATACATAATATCCTCCCTCCGTGCATCGTTTATCCTCAATGCTGAGGGTCGTGACATCCACCATGGATTAGCTTCCTCCAGATGATGTTGCGCCACTTTCCACGATCCTCGGCCACCTTGAGCGCGTCGTGGAAGTTGGAGTCAAGTGCAGTGCTGATTTGGTCGGACCAACGCATCGGGCTGCGACCCTGACTGAGGTCTTTTCCCCTGGATCTTTCCAGTGACCAATCGTTTTTCCAGATTAATTACATAATATATGCATCGTTTAATGTAGACTATGCACGCATATATGTGTGATATTTTTATGTGCTTTTTCCTGACAGATATTGATATAATTACCAATGACTCCACAGAGACCATTCGAGTAGATACCTTATCTGACTAAAGGTTATTTAAACCAATTACGGTACTAGGTAGTTTACTAAAACAATCTCAAGTCACGGCTATAAAAAATAATAGTGCACTTTATCTGTAAATAGGTGTTTACGTAATACAGACAACAACAATGCACCCACGTGCATCACGAAGATGGGTAATCTCCTTCTATTAGGTACTTAAAGTTAGTGCAAGGTCGCCTCTTAATATTGTGTTATTTCTGGGTGTGATTTTCTATGACTGCATCTTAAAACATATGTGTCGAGATTTAGACGTAGAAACGAGAAGTGACTAATTAATCCATAAAATATGAATTGTTTTTGGCCTGTAAACGTTATTTATACATGACTGAAATCCGCTTCAAAATATAGTTTTACATTGAGGTAACAAACATGGCGTGGGAGAAGAGACCTAGGCTCCCGAAGCGGGGGTAGTTTTATTATTATCTATGCTGAAACTTGAATAATTGATGTTACCATCGCTTTCGTTGAAGAACGAGAACGATACCTCGATTAGTATATATAACCCGGTTACGTTAAGTTTGGACCTCATTTTCTATTCAAACTCGGTTTTTACCATAGAGAAAACTACCGCCGGAATATTACCGAGAAAACTACCGCCATAATAGTACCGATGTATGCACCGTGTTTTGATATCTAGCTGTATCTCTTACCTACAAAAACAAATGTGTTGCCTCTTATCTACCACGTTAAAAACCGGATACTTATAATAAATAACATAAATATTTCCACAACCCTCAGATAAATAGGTAGGAGTTGTTTAGGTATTAACATTGTCACACAAACCACAAAATAAAATTATCCAACCGTACTTGCTATAACTTTCATTGGTAGACTAAATATATGAGGATTGTCAACAGCGCGTTATTTATAAGATTTATATGGCAACAATTTTGCAACCAATCGCATCCCACTATAATGACATTAGTTTAAATACCTGTCAGTGCCAATATGTTAACCTCGTAATATCATTTAATGGAATGCACTCTTTTCCTGACTGTTTTTCGTGTAGTAAACACGTGTAGGTACACTTTATCTATAACTTACGTTCACGACTGTGAATAGTTTACCGAATTTTCTTTGGATAATTTTAAATATTAGTCTTTTCAAAAACCACCACAAATGACATTGACATTGTTGACAAACCATCATAAAATCATTGCCAGTGTAAGAAATTAGTTCCAGTGAAATTCCGCAATATGGCGCATGCTCATATATTTCTGGTCAGGCAGGTAGGTGGAATGGAAACTTAACTCGATTACAAGCTGCAACCGTCTATTCCTGGCAAACCACTTTTCTCTGATTATTCGTCTCGCCAGCGAGTAGGTACATCCGTAAACAACTATATCCGTAATTTCTAGGAAATCGAATTAACTATTAGACTTATAGGTGTCTCAGTTTTTACCTGAAAAGAAAAGAGCAACATAAAGGTTTTCCGCTATGCGCAAAACTTTCAGGTATGCGCAAAGGATCATAGTCATATTATTTACATAGTCTTAGCTTATACTTAGGTACATTTTGTGTTTGCATTAAGAACAATACTTAATTTTTAAAAGGCGCGTGAGTACTATGTACACCTATCCTTTTAAAAATAGGTAGGTATATCTAATAATAAATTACGACCAACTTATCTAATTATGATTAAAACTTTATCTTGAACTAAAAACGACCTATATGACGCTATTAAAAAGATTACAAACAAAACATTACATTTCCAGACATCTGGTACAAATAGATAAGTTGATTTCGAACATGCTAACACCTAGAGGTCGCGTTTATCACAATACGAGTAGATAAATCAATTCACCTTTGTACGTAATGATAATAATCTAGAAATCCTAATTAACTACCGGAACAAGCTATGGACGGAATGAGAGGATAGATGAACCAAGGACTCACTTCATCTTTTGGTTAAAATATTCATAAGTCGCCCACAGAGAGAAGTATAATCCTTATGTGCCAGACGCCACGTTGAGGCGTCCGAGGCAGTCTTCCATCAAGGAATATAAAAGTAAGTTGCTGTCTTTGGCGTCCGAGTGATTAATTACTTCTTTTATTTTTCCAGTAAACGGTGAGCTGGTGATCTCACGTGGCTGCACATGGAAGCGCGCCGACGACTACTCCACAACTTGCCCAAGCAGCTCCAACGGGCCCAACGAAGTCACCTCGTTCTGCGAGACCTGCGACTACGATGGCTGCAACGGCGCTGGCGCTGTCACCAAAACCGTCGCACTTTTGCTCGCCCCTATGGCGCTTCTTTTGTTTAAGTGAATTTAATGTTAGTCAATAGTAACAGACCGAGAAAGACGCGGCAAACGTTTACGTGTATTTTGTAAAGAGCCGGGGTATTCAATCGACCGACCTAAAGTTAAATGGCATTGTTGTAGTAAGGTGACCTGCAATTCGCGTGTGAGCTCCAACTTTAGGATTAGGGACGGACAAACGAATTAATAGGTGGTTAGTACTTAAAAAAAAATCGACTTCAAATTCGAAAAACCGCTTGGTAAGTACCTAATAGAGAGGCTTGCAACATTTCTAGTAGTCTCTCTGTGTCCCCTTGTTAGGTATCTTGGACGAGCGTCGTGGTACTGACTAAGTATCGTATCTAGCCTCTCATGACCTCTTTAAATACTTAGGTACTTGGAGCTCGCGCGAGATATTTTGTAAAATATCATCACAATGTCACACAATCTGATACATTCGTTTGTGGCGTCTATCTTGAATATTGTCTGTGGTTTTAATCATAGCCTGAGCAGACTGGCCTGCGCAATCGATAAGGAATGTTTATTTAAATATATGTACGATGTTATTTGCATTGACTGTCGATACCGCCTTCTCCCTTCCTATTATCTCTGCTGGAGTGTAGCTTTCGAATCAAATTCGCATTTAGGCAGTCTGTTCTACGAGTACCTCCTCCCACTTCATTCCCAAGACGCTTATCGTCTGCTCTACTGAGCGACACGATCTTGTCCAGACGGCCTCTTTTTTCTTTTGCCAGACAGTTTCCAGGCCAAGTGCTGTGGGTATCGGATTAATGATACCTTATTATATAATTATTCTAAGTATTTAAATTAAATCGTGCACAGGTCTGTCTCCTTAGGTTTTGATTCTCGCGGTTTTGTTTCAACATTTGTGATAAGGTGTTCCGATGTTCTGATATCGTTGCAGTTGTAAAATATAACTTAGTGTCCTCTCTATATTGTAACTTTTATTTTTATAGTAGCGTAAAACAACGCAGTTAGCCAGCCGAAACGGTTGAGGTTTAACCGACCTCCAAAACAGAAGGTTATCAATTTGAACCCGTATACGTCGATGGTTGTTTTTGAATAAACGAATTCCAGACAGTTTTTCGGGTCTGATGACTTGCTAATCTTGAAATATGACCCAAAGATCAAACTGGTTCCAATTACCATTTTTTTATAATAAACAGGTGAATATAAAATTTGTTAGGCCTGCATATAAATAAATGTGACTATATCGAGACATTGGAAAACAGCCTTGAATGTAACAAAATAATTAATTTATTACTGAGCCGAACCGTCAGAAAAACAGAGTAAGGGGTATAGGTAATATGTGACCCTTTCTCTGTTTTTCTGACGGTTCGGCTTAGTCCAGTTGCAAGGTGTCTTATTCTGTTCACCAATTCCATTGCAAATGTGAATGAATAGACACGTAACTTATCGCTATATTATAAGTGAAAGTACAAACACATAATATTGTCAGTAACTTCCAGTTTGGTCTAAATAACCAATTATGTCACCCACCGCATTGTTAAGTAAGGCAAAACAATTAAGCTTTTAATGTTCATCAAAATGTTTGTAAACTTTTGTAGCGTAGGTACGATCGCCTCTGTGCCTTAACTCTCCAATGTATGACCTTTCCATTGCAATGCTGCTAATATATTTAAGTACCAGTGAACCATAAGTAAGACAAACAGTTATTGATAAATAAGTAGAATCTCTGTTATTTTTGGGGCGTTTCATTAGAGCGTCACTTCGTCGGGCATGTGAGGGCTATGACAACGTTAAAACATACAGAAAGTCCAAGAGTTCACTACCAATACAAAAGGGAAGTTATAAAATATTTATATACCTACTGTAGTGTTTGTGGTAGTATCTATACATAAATAGATATACGCTGTCTCGGGCGCACGTCACATGGGATGCTGCGTTAGTAACACGCGAGCCAAGGGCGAGAGTGGACGTATGACATTGCTATGTGTGCGGCGGCGAGTGAGCCAGTGTTACGAACATATGCCATCAACAGGCAGATCCTACATTTGGCGACGAGTGAAAAGGTAATCAACGTTTATTTGGCTACAAGAAAGGAAAACAAATAAAAAGAGAGAGGAAACCTGTAAAAAATAGTGAAATAAAGTTATTTACGGATCAAACCACTTTTGTGCAAAACGAAAAGTGATAAATTACTAAAACTAAGTATGTCATTATGTTAGTATTTGGCTTAGTATTATTTGAGTATCATGAAATTACTTTAAGAAGAATAAAGATTCTGATTTGTGTTTGCAAGTTGTATGACAAATTTTGAGGTTATGTTCGTACAATTTCGACAGAGCAAAAAGGCGTCGGAAATTGTTGATATTATACATTTTATAATCACGATCCCATTATAAATTAATGTAATAATATTATAATCAATGCTGCTTTGTGTTTGCAAGTTGAAATTAGTTTGATATTTTACATATAGGTACCTACATGTTTAATACGGCTAATTTTGAGGTTGTGTTTGTAGTTAGTACAATTTTGACAAAACAAAAACATGTGTCGGAAATTGTAGCAAATAAGTTTTAAAAGTGTAAATTGTAGTATCACGATGCCATTGTATAATTTAATTTATTTTTTTAATAAAATAAACGAATGGATTTTTATTCCAATTTGTAATGCACATTTGGAACCTATTTAAGTCAAGATCATTAAAGAATAAATAATCCAATGTAGCAATATTATAGAGTAGAATGTCTGACTATATAATTACTTGCAGCAAGATTGTTTAGTACTTATAATACATTTAAAACTACAAGATTCTAATGATAATTTAAATAATATTTTTTCATTATAATGCTATCCATCTTACCGATTTATAGATGATATGCCTAGGATAGCATACTGTAATCATATTACAGTTTTCATTTAATATTACATAATATATGATACATCTTGCATGTTATGCATTGCATGCAGGCTTTATAATAAATATGTTAATCTTACTATTGATGATTGATGATATTTTGCTACGTGAGAGACGAATAGCCTATAGTAACGTGAGACTTATTAGCCGACGTAAATAATAGATACGTTTATAGTAAATAGAGTCCGAAGTTAAGTTCGTGAAGAGATATAAGAATATTGATTAGATAAAAGTAAATGTAATATAACAAATATATAGTCAAATTTGTTTTCCTTTTTGTGGCAAGTAGGCGTTGAGGACATTTTTATAAGATTATCGTGTCCCATTAAATTGGAATAAAGGCCACCATTCAATTGGTTTACGATACTCCATTAAATTGGAATACAAGTCACCATTCAATTGGTTTTCGAGACTCCATTAAATTGGAATAGACGGCTCCATTAAATTAGAATAGATGGCTCCATTAAATTGGAATTACAGGCTCCATTAAATTGGAATGAGGAATCCATTAAATTGGAATCACAGGCTCCATTAAATTGGAATTACAGGCTCCATTAAATTGGAATGAGGAATCCATTAAATTGGAAACGCACGGCTCCATTAAATTGGAAATGCAAGGCTCCATTAAATTGGAATATCAGGCTCCATTAAATTGGAAATGCACGGCTCCATTAAATTGGAAATGCAAGGCTCCATTAAATTGGAAATGCAAGGCTCCATTAAATTGGAATGACAGGCTCCATTAAATTGGAAATGCAAGGCTCCATTAAATTGGAAATGCAAGGCTCCATTAAATTGGAATGACAGGCTCCATTAAATTGGAATGACAGGCTCCATTAAATTGGAAATGCAAGGCTCCATTAAATTGGAATGACAGGCTCCATTAAATTGGAATGACAGGCTCCATTAAATTGGAATGACAGGCTCCATTAAATTGGAAATGCAAGGCTCCATTAAATTGAAATGACAGGCTCCATTCAATTGGAATAACAGACTCCATTAAATTGGCATGACAGCTCCATTCAATTGGAATAACAGACGCCATTAAGTTGGCATGACGGACTCCATTCAATTGGAATGATAAACTACATTACATTAGAACACCCGACTGCATTAAATTGGAACACTGGACTTCATTAAATTAGATAACAAAAGACTCCATTATATTGGATACTTAACTTCCATTACATTGAAACGATTGTTTGGCAAATAGTTTCAAGATCTCCCTTCAGTTATGAAATCTGTGGTATTTCAAATACCATTTTCATGTTTCTTCAAATACCATTTAATAAATAGATACATTTGTTAAGATAGTAAAGCCTGGTAGCAATTGTTGATGTACCTAACCCGTATTGCGAGAAGAAAGAGATATAAAAGGAGTAGTAGGAAAAAGCTGTATTTGGGGAAAAAATAAACTCCTAATTATCAATCTTAATCATAGTTATGTAAATAACTTCATGAAATAGAGTTAGGAAGGGAAACCATACCTTAATAAGATACAAATCTGATATGAGTAAGCACTGCTTACATTTCAAGTAAATTTTGAAAGTGATAGATGATATTCGTACAATCCTACACTCGCATTAATAATTCCCTCAGTCGATAAAATTTAGTCTTAAATATCAACCACTTTATCAATGATGTGGCCGCCCGAAGAACCTCTGATTTGATCGGCGGTCGACTATGGTAAAGAAATGACACCTGACCTGACCAGATCGGCAATAATAAAAAAAAACTGATGGGCTGCTGGCCTATAATGACGCTGACAAATAATATAAAACGTGTAATAGACAAAGTACCTAGGTAGATGATTGAATTGTTAGAAATAGATCTACTGTTTTATCAGTGATTTGGCATCACTCCTGAGCCTCCGCAACAGGTCAGTTTCGATGTAATATCTCAACAGATTAGTCGTTTTAAAGTGGTCGAAATCGCTTATATTCCACTTTGATTGCTAACCAACAGCATTTATTCGGCTGTCTAGTCATACTAGTGGCAACGAAGTAACCATAGGTACCTTAATATTATGCGTGTGATGGGAGTCAAGAAAACTAAACATACTGTTTCCTTGCTTCAACAAATGTGATGACGAAAGCTACATAAGCATATTTTGATACTTTTACTTACCTAATTCTAAAATTATGGTTGCATTTTTACAGAATGCTATCAATTTTAAGTGATTTGATAACATATATTCGACTTGAAAAATGGATACTGAATCTAAATTGCGGTTTTTTGTATTTCATAAGTTTGAGTCATATTCATATGTAGGTAATCAAATAAACTTACTACTTACTTTGTTGTCTACCTTTTATTTTGTAAACAACAAGAGAAAATCGAGTTGATATCTATATTGGATAATAATGTTACAAATAATAATAATACATTCCAAAGGAATCAGATACATTTACGTACTTATATGTTACTCAAATTCTGATACTTAAATAGGACTCCCGTAGCCGGTTATTGTCAAATTTGGCGAGATACAGGTTTTTATAGAGCTGGTAAGAGAAAATCTAAATAAAGCATATCTTACAAACAATTCTTATTGTTACCTTATAAAAAAAAAAGTATCTACCATATACCCCCATGTTATAATAGTAGAAACAAAGGAAAGGAAATAATAATATTACGCGAAGAGTGTTAATTTTGTTTATTACATCTGATAATTAATTAGTATATAATATATTTAGTGTAGATATTTCTCAGTCAGTGACACTAGGTCTACGCCATTTAGATGAGGTGCGATTTCTTTTTTATGTAAAATTTGGTAAATATACATATTCTGTGGTAGTCATAGAAATAGAGATCTCAATTGATTTCATGTGACGAAATCGTCGATACGTGAGTTCGAATTGTATTTGTCTGGTATAAAATATTTAAATGTTACGTTGTGGCGTTATGACCTTATGACGGAGTTCAATGATCGATTATTTAACTTTCTGTGGTTTTAAAAGAGCATTTTTAATGGTATTAAGTTCTGTAACTGCTGAATCGAGAGCTTTGGGAAATGTAAACTCCAACATATCAACATATATTTTATACTATATTCCGTGTTTTAAAGATGCTACTTACTCACATGAGTGATGTTTATAGACCATCAGTGATTTTAAAGGAGCATGGTAAAAAAAAAAAGTGCAGAAGTTCAAACTTCGAGAATACTGATTTGTATGCATTCCATTCCATTTATTTATACTCTTACTTACGACTATTTCTCGGTCATATAGTCGTAAAACTACGTGTCATGACTATTTTGCGAGTTGATTTATTGGGTTATTGGTGATATAACATATTTCCGAAATTGAAAGACTATAGAATATGGATGAAAAAGCTAGGAAACTATCATTTCAAGAACAACAGGATCTCTATCAGAATATTTATCTTGGACTTAGAGTTAAAGCAGTAACAAGGAGAAAAAGGAGAAGGGAAAGGAATATACTTATTAGAGATAGCAAACAAAGGAGGATGATTTAGAGAAGTAGATGTATCTTGTATTAAGGAAATAGAGATAAACAAACGTAAGTTTAAATTGTATACTCCACAGGGTCTAGTGACACGCACTGATGGGGATGTCACGGTTAGGAATGGACAGTTAGGGCAAACACTAAGGCTACATCTGAAGAAGGTAGAAGAATAGAAAGCAATCGTAGAAAATGAGACTGAGGACACATTTATATGTATATATTCCTTATTTGTTGCACCAAGGTTGTATTACAACAAAGCTTGTATAACGGGTACACTGTCTGTCAACTTTAGGGCAAGGCAGAGGAATTGTAGACTAACTTAAACATAATTACAATACTTACCTACTCGCACATAACTGGGATTCTATAGATTCCCTGTAATTCAAACACATTATTGATATGCAGTTTAGGTATAAAGTGAATTCTGTGAATTTGAGTTCAAATAATTAAAAGCTTTTTAACATGGAAGGGATGTAGTGTTTGTGGTAGTATCTATACATAAATAGATATACGCTGTCTCGGGCGCACGTCACATGGGATGCTGCGTTAGTAACACGCGAGCCAAGGGCGAGAGTGGACGTATGACATTGCTATGTGTGCGGCGGCGAGTGAGCCAGTGTTACGAACATATGCCATCAACAGGCAGATCCTACACCTACTTACCAAAAATTTCCTTTCTTACTTCATTATAAGTTTGAAAAAAATTGCGTCACATGTCTGACATTCGGTTGGAATTTTATAGATTTTTCATAAGATAAGTGCAGCGCACTGCATCAAAACGAGCAAAAAATCACAAGTTCTTTTGCTATAGTAAAAAACATGAGTTAGTGTTACATATGGATTAGTTGTAAATATTGCGTTATATTTCGTTTAATAACAAGGGTTATCTTAAATTTAATTAACGATAAAGTAATTCGTAGCTAAATCGTTAGACAGTTTGTATAGAAACAATCTAAGTGCATTTTCATTGTGACAATTGTAATACTTCTGCCGGCGTCCAAGATTTAGTTAATTTACATCCTTCGAAAGAATGTGACTAATTTAAGAAGGTGCTAATGCTAACGTTAATAAAGTTTAACCTAGCTAAAAGGATGTTTTCTTGTCCTTTCTATTTTCCTTTTCCAGTTGCAGGTTGCAAAAACAACGCATATTAAGGGTTTTTAATAGGCTTAAGCGATAATAAAAAAGGCCAGTTACACAGTATGCCACACCGCAGTTTCTTTAAAAAATATTAATAACAAATATTTCCTAGTTCATTTATCATGTTTCATGAACCGTATATACCGATAGTTAAACCGCGAGAGATACAAGTTTATGAGAAATGCTGTATCAATAGGTGATGTTTGTGCTACAGTCGACCATCCTCAAAACAACGATGCAAGGTGTCACGCCTTACGCCATCTAGCGGAAGTTTTCCGACCCACTACTTAGACACGGGCTGCCTGGCCACTGAAGCTGAGTAGAGGAAATTAACCAACCAGGTTGCGTTATGAAGCACGAAATAATGGCATTTACCACTTCTTCGACCAGGAAAAAAAATACTACCCCATAAACCGACAGAGCCCGCTAGGTGGGCGCAACCCCACCCTGGACGCCGAACGAGCCCGCCATGTGGGCGCTGGGCCGGCGTCTGAGTAGAAGTTACGAGCACCCATCAGGCGGGTTTTTGGTCGTGAGTGTTAAATCCAAGCAATGTGATTGCTCCAGTTTACACATATCCGCTTTGCTTCTGTGAACAGGCTGCCCTAACTCGGCCATTCATGCTACGGTACACCGAAGAGGTTACCTGTGCAGATTGGCTTCAGACAGGTGAACTGAAAGTTGGTTTGTTCGAGAAACTGCACAGGTCTATCTTTCCCCACACCACTTCGGTTTATTACCCGGTACGCCTGCGATCCCTAGTAGACCATTGCGTGTTTAGGCAACTTTACTGTAGGTACTTACTCTGCTACTGCTAGCAAACTAAGCTAACGCAACTTGTCGCGGGATCGCCTTCCTATGACATGACCACCAATTTATCATGTATTTGAGAACATCACCCATCTCTCTCGCACTAAATTGAATGGAAAGAGACAGACAATATTTTTCGCTTGACAAAGAGTTAAGGGTCACGGTTGTGCTAGTAAGCCAGCTGAATTAAGGACTGGACTATTTCTAATATAGGCGATAAACTAACCTATGGACAAGGCCATGGACAAATACAGTAAAAACTAAAGTAAAAATAGTAGAAGCATTTATTTTGTACGAAAGTAAAACTAATCACTAATATATAAATATAAAACACACTGGACGGAACAGTCTTATTGTAATTTCAGATTATTTCTATAGATAGTATTTGCAGTTACATATATAGCCATCAATAGATTAGGAATATACAAATGTTTATCAATATATACTCAACATTTAATGTTGAACTAGCTGCTTACATTTTGAATATGCAGTCAATATGAGCCTAGAGGTTGGATATTTTACATACCTACATATATTTTATATATATTCAAATGTTTTACTTACTACTACAGTCTTACATTAAAGTAAATGAGATTCACAACAAGTCTAAAAGGCACTAATTCATTTCTATTTTCTTTAGCATTCCAATCATTTTATGCCAAAAATAGTTCTTACATAATGTACATCAAGATTGACAACATTAATTTTAGGCATCAGATTAAAATATCCTTCAAGGATACTTGATATGTGCGGCATAATGAACAATGAAGGCAATCCAAATAAATTCTGCATGAAAAACCATACACATCCAAATTATTTAGATCTTCCATACATGGTGTATCCAGATTGCAAACTTTAATTTCAATTTGAAGAGTAGACCAGCCACTAGTTGAATTATAACAAGAAAATGTTATAAATTTTGTAAGCATGGTACAATAAAATAATAGTTCATGAACACAACACATGATTATATTTAACATAATTGTCATTAATTTCATGTGTTGTAAGTATATACATGTTATCTAATCAAACAATTTCTATTCTACCACTTTCTACAGATTGTTTTTTCAACAGATGAACATCTGATACCTCCTTAAGTTAGACAAGAGTCTATTCTATTAACCCTTAAATGCATGAAGTATCTAAAATACTAAAACTGAAATAACCAGTGGTTGGCACGAATCGTGCAACATCACCATATTCGGTGTACAAAACTTACTTTTATTTGTCACTTGTAATAGAAATACCCTATTATTCTCATGTGCCATGCTTGTGAGATGTAGGGAGAAATTCTAACAAACATCCCATGTTATGTCGGCTGAGTGGTGATGATTTTGCAGATACTGTAAAATAAGGAGGCTAAAGTCCTCCACGTCAATTGATTATTACAACTAGGAAAACCACTTCAATAAGCAGCTCACACCAACCAACAAGAGCATCATGAGAGGCGTAGGCGTGATCATGTATGATGCATTACAACCGTCTTTGCTGTTGCAAGTGCAGTACTCGAGGAATATGTTGTAAGTACCAGTTCTCATCAGGCAAAATCTCTCGTCACCTTGGATACCCACTTCACCAAGGTAGGCACAGTCTCTGAAGTAACGCCATTCACCGTTAACTGAAAAATTAACACAATATTTGCGTAAATTCCTGTCAAATATTAATTCACTTATCACCAACCATTGCAATTAAAAACACTAAATTTAAGATATAACTCGAGTAATACTACCGATACGCTCGTAATCATGTAGCAAAAGGTATTTTTTTAATAAAGAAGTTCACCTTTTTGTCTAATTTTGCGGCACATCGTAGGCCTCACGCCCGGCAAATGAGGCAGTCCTTTTTCTTGAACGCAATCCGTTATAGGCACTGTACTATTGTCAAAAGGGTCTGCACACTTAGGGTCATTGTTCGATCGGCAGTTCCAGCATTTTATCCCGTACACTGAAATCAAAATCAAACAATAACAACCTAAATACAATGATGGGTGTGGTACCGCTAGCGGACGTTGGCCGCTTAAATTACTTACCGTACGGAGTCAACACAAAAATGATAGATAAACTGATTACAATTTTACAAAACTCTGTCATTTTACAGTTACACGATAATTCATATAAATTTAACTTAAGATAAAGTTGCAAAATATATAAAACAAGTGTTTGAAGCCGTTTGAATATTATCATTCACTCACTTACTTTGACAAGCATTAGCAAGTAGCAATAACGTGTCACAGATAAAGAAAAAAGAAAGCAAACTCTAGTGATGGTAGATGTGTATTTTTTGTATAATTTCGGTTTTTATTTCTAGTGTTATTGTTAAATACTGTTTACGGGTTGTTCTGTTTGCGGGCAAGTTTTACTCGGAAGGAGCTAAATAAAGTATCAAATATTTCACAAAGAGGTATCTCTTTTTGCTAATTGAATTTAGAAGGCTGGCTCCATTATAGTGATAAAAGAGCATAGATAAAAAAAATAAAGGTTTAAAAATATTGCCCTACTGTCGTTTTTGGTTCATAATAGCACAGCATTTCTACGCTGGATTGCAATGTATCAGAAATTCCTTGGAGCGGAGATGTTCGTATTAAATAATACATTGCTGCGGAAGTCGCGAAATAACTAGGTGATTGCTGACAGAGTAGTTATCGAGTGCAGAATGTTAACAAGGTCGTATAGAGATGCGAGGCCGGCAATTTTTGTTCGCACCGCACCGAGGCCTACATAGTGCTTTTCTATAAAACATGAAAAAACAATGGCGGAAATCAGTTATAAATTGATATAAAACAAACGAGGGTTGCTTTGCTGGCCTAACGTCATTACATGCTTGATAAAATAATTAGGGATTGGAAATTCAGGTGGGTATTTACCTAAAGTTGACAGAATCCTATTGTTATCTCACTCATACCTCAAACAAAGTCGCCTATACCTAAAACTGAACAAAAAAGCCGCCGCCAAAGTTTAGGTATAAAAGCATCCGATTATCCGATGCCTAAAAATAATATTAATAAAATTAAAAAGACTTTCTGGCAGTTAATACGAATAAAACCGATACAATAAAATAAATAAGATTTCGTTTACAGCACTATGGATTGGGTGTGTTCGTATTCCATTGCAGTTCGATCCATTCATTTAGTTCATTCATTTATGTTTCAAAACTGTTGTATGAGTTGACTAGTTTAGTTAGTTTGTTTTGTGCTATATTTCATATTTAACCACTCCCTTGACTCCCTAAATAATTTACATGCTGTGTGTAAAACTATTGTAAATATGACGACTTTATACGGTCTATTGATATTTGCTTGTACTCTACCGGCAGGTAAAGACACATTTCATTCAAAATTTGGGTTTATTTAACTTACATGCACAGTAGTACCTAATTAAAGTGTATTTTAGTTTTTAGCGTACGATGCTATCAATGTGCATCATCCCAGAATTTACTAGAAGATACCTGTGGCGCTTATAAGACTTTTGATAAGGAGAGTCACATCGCGGTGGATTGCTACAGTGAAGAAACAAACATACAAGGAGCGTTCTGTATGAAACTCACCCAACAAGGACCTAAAGGATTTATTTGTAAGTAATTTGGATATTTATTTACATTAAACATTTCAGAAGATGTTTTAAAATGCTATTCGATTGATATTTTTAAAACTATTCAACTTGTGCATATAAGAACCATGTACTTGGGGTTTTTGATGTAACATAAAACTTACCATTTTATGTTTAAATAATAGTGACTGTGAGCTGTAAATCTCGCAATTTGTTTCTATATGGTTGAAATCTGTATTATTATCCAACTGGCTATAAACCGTTGAGCAAAACATGAATCATCAGGTTATGTTCAACTACAAAATCTGAATATAGCTTAGTTTTCTGATGTAAGCAGCAGAAAATTCAGAATTCGGGCATATGAAAAATAATTGGGCCAAGCTGAAACGGAGATGCTTTACTTGCTTTCCTTGCTCTGTCGATTACCACTGTCTTATTGTTCATTTCAGCACTGTCTTTAAGTAATAATTGCAATTTAATCCTATTCAAGTATTCATCAACACAATTATTACGTACAAACTCACTGGTAACCTTTTTAACTGCTCAAGCTAACACTTTTTCAATTTACTCTCCAGGGGACGGTAGATGGCGTCAAGTCATTCGTCGTTGTGCATCCATTGCTGACACTGGTGTGACGACAGTGTGCAACTGGGGAGTCTATGACAATGGCGTTTACTGGGAAGAATGCTACTGCGCCTCGGATGAATGCAACGGTTCCACTTTTATCACCTCATCTATTGCACTGATGATGAGTACAGTCGCATTTGTATTCCTGCACAAACTTATTTTGTGATGTTTTTAAGTTGCGGTTTCAAAGTTAACAGTTGATTTTGGTTTTGTGCTAATGTAGACATTTAAGCCAAATAGTATGCTCAGTTACCAAACCTTTAAAAATGTTGATTTTACAAGTGCACAAGTAGGGTGTACTAAAAGCTTGTACTTATTGAACTTTTCATGGTGCAGGCATGATTGCATTGCCAATTAGACTAATTAGGTTTGAATCCATGTATAAGAAAAACAAAAAGATAAAGAAGAGACTTCAGGGTTGATCATTTAAATCAATCGATAAGGGCAGCTACAAAATAGTTTTCTTGAATTACTGGTCTTTCTAGTAACCAATCCATAATTGAAAATAATTAATTATTTTCACATTTGTTTCATTGAAAACGTATACAAATAAGTCAAGGCAAATAAATCATAGGGTTAAATGTTTAACCCTTTGACCATTATTTTTTTAAAGCAATGAATCGAGAACTTTAACGATACGCACAGCATGAATGTTTTTTTTTATGATTTTTGAGAAAGAGAAATGTATATATTATTGCAGGGTTTCCGAATTATAAGACGGCAATATGTTTGCCGCTATCAGCCAAGGGCATTAAGTGACAAGACCGTCATGTCAGTTTGCCGGGGGAACTACGGGTGGCACGACGTATCTAAAATAAATAAATTAAAAACCAATAGATAATAAGAAATAATTAAAATCTTTATTTAACTTAAAACTGAATTTTCTTAGCTAAGTTGGATATCAGCTGTGTTGTTTTTATTATTTTTCTTGTGTATATGTGTATTTTTGCCTATATTATATATATGTATATTATTTGTATATATGTATGTTTATCTTTATATATATTTATTTAAGTATGTGTATGACTTATACTTTATGTTATTTATGTTGCTGATTTTTTATCTCACCACCTACTCTTTCATTGTTTATTTTTACTTATTCTTCTACCCAAAGGTTGTCTGGAAGAGATCGCTCTTTAGCGATAAGACCGCCTATTGTCTACCATTTATAAATTAAGGTTTCAATTGTAACATTTTTCTTGTTGGTGTGCAATAAAGAATTATTGTATGGTATTGTATTGTATTGTATTCTTTCAAATAAATAACCGGGCAAGAGCATATCGGGCCATGCTTATAGTCAGGGTCCCGTAGCTGCCCGACCTTAATTCAAAACGTGAAAATCTCTGAAGCATGGGACAGCACAAAGTGGGACTTTACAAGTCTCGCATCCAATTTTTGACCTTTTATTATTTGTATATTTTCTGAATGGCCATCGTCTTAAAATTCATTTTTTTTTTCAATATCATATTCATGACTTCTGTTAAGTAACACACTGACGGATCACGCGACTTACGAAACAAAAGGATTTTTTTAAATACATAGACATTGAAAGAGAAAATGCCTGAAGGTATAAAGTTATAACAAACCTTTTTATAAAATTAAAAATACCTAACCTGCGAGTTAAGCAACAACAATATTTTATATTATAAGATTGCACGCACGAACAATCAACACTTTTTTTGCGAGATTTTTTTTCTTCCGTTGTCATTTCTCACTAACACGGCTAATTCAGCAATAAAGGTAAAAGGCAAATTTGAAGTATTGAATTAAGCTATTGCTCCATATATAAATCAATAACAATTGTAGCCTAACCCACCCTTTCCTTTAATAAACACCAGACACTTAACGGATAGTGGCAAATATATTGCCGTCTTAATTTTTTTTAATTATCAAATAACAGATTTTTTTTCTTTAAACTTTATATCGCCAATCTTGTCTCTGAAAGTAGAGAATTGTGACTATCGGATAAATCCAGCAAACAAAATTTTATTTACAAACATTTTTGTTCAATTGTAAGGAATAGTTAAAAATCTAAGTTCAGGCCTAAGAATCATCATTTAACATGGGTTGGAATAACGTTTATCTGCTATTCTTTTTTTCGTAAATTAGTACGAGTATATTCTCTTATGCGAACCAAAAGTTATATTAACTAACAACACGTTCATTGAGAAAAAAAATAAAATATCTGAGTCGTATGACGGCAAATATCTTGCCGTTACCCACTAAAGGGTTAATACTCTTTATTGACCCCTCATTATACAGAAATACAGATCAAAGGAATTGTAATAAAACTGCAAGTTGACGTAATAATAGCAGGCTTTAATGTTCAGCCGTTTATGTTGAAATATTCAATGAAATGGAACACAAACCACTCTGTTAACTTTGAAACTAAATAAACATGTTCTATATATGTACAGTCCAAATGAAATATGAATGATTTAGTAGTTTATTATCTGCACATGCATTGGTAGATTTAGTGAATGACAAAAAGCCTTAATAGAGTAAGTATATGATGTATGTATGTTGTGCCTTAGCATACTAATAATTTGCCGTCCATTTTAACACCTTAGAAATTAAGTATACACTTTTTATACAATCAATTCCTCGATTTGAGAATCTCATTTTTATATTGTCTATGAATAATTTTTATTATAGTAAAATGTTATATTTAATTATGTATAAAATAAAATACTGCAGTAAAAATGTAACTAGAAAGGTTAGGTTGGTCTTTTAGGTCAGGTAACTCAGTCTTAGACTAACTCGTAGCTTAGTAACTTAATGTTGTGGAAGATCAGTTTTTTTTATATATAAACTATGTGCAAGTAGGTCTTGATTTCTATTGAAAAAAAAATAGTTATTATTAAAATTATTTTGAACAGCCGTATTTTGTGCGGGAAATACTCGTAAAACCGGTATTTAGAGTACTAAGACATTTTTGAAAAGAATTATAAATAGATATTACTATGTTTGACAGTCCTCAAATACAAAGTTTTTTTTTTAATCTATTGTAAAAGATAAGGATCAAAGCATCGCTTAGCAACCATGTCAGCCCCAAAAATACAAAGTTGAAGAGATCTAAAACCGGGTTACCTGCCCTCTTAATATTCATAACATTCCTATATATGTGACTTAAAGAAATCTCTTTTATACCAGTAAAATAATGCAAAAAATATGTCAAACTATTTGAAATAAAGACAAGTCTATGCGATATAATGGTATGAATTCCGACAATGTACCTCTTGTTCCGTCATATTAACATCATTAGAAGTGCTAATTTTCTAAACAAGCATTTCTGTTATTAAAATGACTGACGCCAAACAGTTCGAAGTCATAACAACGCTAAATGCTAGCCAATGTAATTGACTTATTTCTGAAATGATTGGGGAAACAGATATTCCTTTGTGAATTACATAGACTAGTACTAACAATCTCTGAGAATCTCAAGAGTTATTATTGAATGATTTGTTCAGACATTATAACTGTTTCACCACCACGAAATACAGCTCCCTTTGAGCGCCGAGCGGCAAAGCAATTCACCGTGCCACTGACGCCAAACCAAAAAAAAAATGTGCTCCAAAATCAACAGAGATTAAGAAACACAGATAGTGGTTTGAATTAGCATGTTTTTGACCACTGAAATTTTGACGTCAATAGACGTCGTTGGCGTCAGTGGCACGAATTCCCGATGACGTGATTTGCCGTCTTTGGCGGTCAAAGGGTTAACGAGGGCGAGTCTACTAGTAATAGACCAATTAAGGCCAGTAGTTGTCTACACGGGTATGACAAAGATAGAAATGTTATTGCATTGATTTGCCGATTAACTGATCAACTGGTGCATAGTCTACACTTGTCGAATTGAGCCAGTTGTCCTCATTCAAGGACTCGAACTTATGTGGGTACCCGGGTACTTACTTATCAAATAAGGGTCGCTTTCGGACTCTTGTACCCATTAGAATTCTTTTGCTTTACTTCAATGATTTGGTAAGGTAAAATTTATGTAACTATCTCGTACTATCAAACCCGTATTTTCCAAATCGTAACATTCGTTAGCCGATCTAGTTATGTGATATTTGGCCTACACATGATGAAATAATGAACTTTATTCTGCAAGTAGGCCACAAGGGCACTTTTACATATCTGAGTCTACCGGCATTTCACAAGAGGAGAACACTGTTGAGAAGAAACGCCGAAAGAAACTCAACAGTCAGTCATTTTTTCATAAAGGATAAGTATTTAACTATTACAGTAATATGAACTTAACTATACGTAGTTCTACAAGAAAACATATTTAAAGTGTATTTTAAGATATAAGTGAGGAAAAGTGTAAGAATAAAATAGAAACTACAAGATAGCCTGACGGTTTATCACAATTTATGTACGTTTGATATGCTTTCTTATTAGAACTTTGTCCCTTAAACTAGTTAGGTACAATCTAAGGATTCAGCTACGAGGTTTCTGGTTCAGGCCATGCATTTTTGTCTGTCAGATAGTCCTCTACTGTATAATATTATGCTTTTGACATTAGAGATTTTTTTAAATAATTTTTGAGAGATGGAAAGGCTAATTTTAAAATATGATCAGCTTGTTATAAAAATGAATACATTGGCCTAAAAATGATTTATATACTTTACGAACACGAAACTTACACACTTAGGTCAGATCACGCTAATTCTTCCAAGTGAGTCAGTTTGTATCTTGTTTGTATGGTTTGACAGTTCATTTGCTTGGAAGAGATAACGTAGTCTGATTCTATGTACATTGAAACAATGCCACCTTATGTAATGATTGTGAATATTTGAATTACTTTATTCAGTTTCCGCCGCAATGAGAGAATATCCTAAAAAGGTAAGTTACGTTATCTACAATCTACTAAGAACGAGCTAGATAATGCATCAATTTCTAAGTATGATTGTGCTTTTAGTAACTCAGGATTTCAGAGTAAGATGGAAAACATTTGTACCCAATGGGTTATTTGACGGTAAGCAAATTTAAGATTAGCCCGAATATGTTTTACCATTGCAATATTAACAGACATGTATTAATTAAGGTATGAGGGTATAGGTTATCGCGGGCTGAATTTCTGCAACTAAGCGTCTTACAATGCGCCTATTAAGTAAGATATGGGACATTTGTTCCAATTATTGCGACGGGTAAATATATATGGGCTTTACGTTAGTTCCCTCGGGCGGTCAAGGCCTAAAGGCAAACAAAAGATGTGTATACCTAAACATGTTTGCTCACAGCAATGGCGATAAGCTTCCAGATAACATCCCAATCTATAGCATCATCACTTGCGTTGTTTCTAAACACGCGCAGTTATGCACATTAAGGTCAGTATTACGCTGACCTAATTTTGGTTCAAGTGTGATGACTGATGATATACCGAGCTGAATTTACGCGGCTGGAGTCAGCAGCATTTTTCGTTTTTGAGGGTGCAAAATACTTATTTCTGTAGAGTTGGGGAGCCTTAAGATTTTTTTACACTGTAAATGAGCGGATCAGTGTTTTTGTTCTGACATATCTGTAGCTACAGCTGAATTACCTTTTTTTTTGACATGACTTGACTTGACTATCAGGGCTGCGCTCAGACTACCAGTGAGTCGGACTTTGTGTGGGTGTGGGAGTACCTATAAACCCACGCACATTACTAGTGGTAATGTTTCCGCGTCACAGGAGTGGTTGTGCGCCACAAGAGTGATTGGCGCCACCAGAGTGATTGGGATCCACATGACTAATTAGGACAAGTTATGTGTGAGGTCATCTCATGAGACTTGCATCGCCCTTTTTAACCCTTAATAAGGTAGTGGTCATATATTTACCACTTAGTTTTGAAGGACACAGATTAAAAACTATTTGACTTCTACGACATTTGGTTAGGTTTATGAACGCATACATAATCTGTCAATCATAAAAAAAATACGTTGGCAACACTGCAAAGTGTCAAAACGGAAGTCTATAGCTGCTTATCAGGAAATTTGAAATTCGAACAATTTTGTGGTATATGATAAATACTCGTTGCTAACTTGTTCAAGCAAGATTCTGGTAAGTGATTTTTGTTATTTATTCGTAGTAATACGATATATTATCAAGTTGTTTACGTGGTATTCATTACGAGTATCTATTCGCACCGTATGGAAAGGCAGTTCAAAGTTGGTGGTAAATATTTTACCATCGCCTAGTACCGTAATAAAAAGACGGATCGAATTTAAAATTTTATTTTCTATTTTCTTGTTTTCAGTGAGAATGTTTTTAAAAAAGAGGCTTACCGATAAAACCATCGAAGATATACTTGAAAATGATCTTCCAGTCTTGAAAGTGACTCAGATGATGACATGGAATGTATTTCTCATTTCGTTTACGATCATGATTTCGATAGTAAAGTTTTACGAGGTCTATCAAAAATTCAGAGTTCAGAAGTTGATGAAGAATATTGTGATGATTCTGATAACTGTATTGAGTCAAATAATATGCCAACACCTTCGCAAAGTGCTATTACAGAATGTGACGAGGCCCTCAATCAGTCTTCAGATGATATTGTGGAATTGGTTAACTACGTAACCATGGAAATTGAAGAAATTCCAAGACCTCATTCTCCTTTTAAGGGAAAAAGCACTTTAAAACAGTACATGCCACAAAAGCCAATCAAAAGAGGATATAAAATTTGGGCACGTTGTGATGCTACGACAGGCTATATATGTATATAGATTCGATAATTATATAGGTAAAGACGACGCAACCGCATCTACTGAAGATGGCTTAGGCTATAATGTAGTGGCTTTTGACAATTTTTTTACTGGCTTTCCACTAATGCTGGATTTGCTGATAAAAAAGGAATATGCTGTAGGTATAGTACGGCTTAGTCGTAAAGTTCTGCCAAGCAGTATCATGCCCAAAAATAAAACAAAAAAGGAAAAACCTGCTCGTCATGAATTTACGTATCAGAGCAAGTCTCCAGTATCTATCGTACAATGGATGGACATGCAGTTGGTGAATGTTCTTACTACGGCACATAATCCCAAATCGTTGTCTACGGTCAAGAGAACACAAAAAGATGGAACCAAGAAAGAGGTGCCCATATACCAACAGCGATTGCCGATTACACCATTAATATGGGTGGAGTCGATCATTTTGATCATTTTCGTTCCTCGTATGCCATTGGCCGCATATCAAGACGCACTTGGATGAGATTATTTTATTTTATGTTCGACGCTGCGGTTATTAACTCTTACCTAACCTACCTACAAATACACAAGCAAGAGGTATATTCACAACGCGACTACAGACTTCGATTGGGTCATGGTCTGATTAATGGATTCACAACCAAGAAGAAACTGGCAGCAGCTGTTTATATAAACAAAAAAGGAGGAGTATTTGGAGTACCGGGTGAAATCCGCCTAAACGCATCACGGCACTATCCAGAGGATCAAAAAAAAATCTCAAGATGCCGTTTCTGCAGTACGAAAAAACAACAAAAACGATCATGGATACGATGTAACGTGTGCAAAGTGGCTTTATGCGCCACGCCGTGCTTTAAAAGCTTTCATTGTGCATTCACAGACGATATGTCCACACATCATCAGTCGGGGATAGTATTGCCTCGAGCAGCTAGATGGGGCGGCGGTAAAATAGTTACCACTTCCTACATACCGTTATGAGGCAATGGTCATATAGTTACCACCCTGTTTTCCAGCTAAATGGGTTTCCTGAAAATTTTTTCTTTGTTATTATGTTGATTAGAGCTACAATAAAAGTCTAAAACAGTTATTTAATTTGTTTTTTCCAGAAATTAATACCTCTGCCCTATTAAGGGTTAAATTCCTATTTGTTCCAACTGCGTCATACAACTGTAAAACTTTTATCCCGACAGTTCAGAACTTCAAAACTATTACAGTGACGGAATTGTCGGAACCTAGGTGCAAAAGTTGCCCTAAAAGTTTTTAACAGTTCTATCGCATCGCTTCACAGTTTTATTATAACAAAATGGGAAGTAGCTGTTGTAGCATGGTAAATCCATTGCTACAATAAGGAAATTAACGGAATCTGACGCTGTTCTCGGACCTGTTAGTTACTTGTTTTAGTATTACTATATACGTATGACTTAATGTTTTCGTGACTGAGATTTCTATATTTTTTTTCATATTGAGCGTGATGTGAAAATCGGGGTCTCGCATTATTTTTTTTTTTCTAATTTCTTCTGGTATTTGAGCTAGGAGTTAATCCTTTTATGATTATGACGGAAAGTAATGAAGGCTTTATCAGTTGATTTTTGTCTTGTTTCAAATGTTTTATCACGGCTTTTCATAATCCTGCACCAACTGGCTGACCTCAGCTGTGTGACCCTATGGATGACTGGCAGAGAATGCCTTATGGCATTAAGTCCGTTATTTCCACTATTTTGTATTTTGCAATAGACTCATTATAAGCCCCGCTGATCTCGCATGGTTCCGTAGAGATAATCACATTATATTCTGCCCACTGTGACTTCTGTGACTACGCTACGCTACATTATACTACTGCTACGCTACACTACATTATACTACTACCTACTACGCTACGCTACTCTTGGACCGTGATTAGGTATATAGCCAGTTGAGCGAGGTTTCTATAAAATAGATTGTTTACACCGTAATCATAGTCAAATTCATTTCACACTGATCATAAAATTATGTTTGAGAAATTTCACGGTAAACCTCAAGTTACCACTTTGTTGTATGAATTTATAATTACCAAAAAATAAGAAGTGAATTCGTTCGCAACGATCACTGACGTCATTTTGTCATTTCGTGAATAAACTTCGTGATACAATATAAGTAGGAAAAATAAACGTACCTATAGGTACCTACAGTCGAGTTCATTTACATCTACACACTTACGAGAACAAAAATATCTGAACACGACCCTATTGTCAGGAGCATAAAATCGTGTTCAGATATGTTTGTTCTCGTAAGTGTGTAGATGTAAATGAACTCGACAGTACTGTGTGTGTGTGAGGGACGGGCACTAATTATTAATAAATTTGTGACTAATTGTAAAGTTCGGTGCGCAATTACCTATTGGTCAAGTTCAATGAACATTTAAGAAAATGGCTGAAATGGGTGTATTGTTTTTCTCTTACAACTTGAAATTAGCTAAAAATAAATACTGAGCGAGACAGATAATCGAAATTTAATAACTTAAAGAATAAGTAAATTCCTATTCCTTCTGTAGGTAGGTAGAGGCACCTTAAGTTTTGTAGGTAGGTAACTAATTTATGGCGCGTAACTTTGAAAGCTGCCTTCTTACTTTTATCGTGCTTAGACTTCATATTCTTTACATGTTTATTTCTTAAATTACTAATAGTACCTACCTACCTACAATAGTACCTATAGGTAGATATAAAAAATAATCTAAATGCAATTAACCATGACCATGCCGTCACAAGAGAAGCGTTACACAGTTAACAGGGAAAAAATATTTTGGCAGCTATAAGAACAGCAACCGCTTAGTAGTAAGAAGATCATAATAATAAGCCAAAAATACGTTCCCGGAATAAAGGAGCGATAAGTTTCATTAGCTGGAGTTGCGCATTCAGCAGCCCCGCGGTTGCGCGAAAACTGCTTGAATATGTTAAACGAATTCATACACTTCAACCTAAACCACTCCGGCGGAAGGGCACTGAAAGCATCTCAGTTGTCATTTTCATACATCTACTGGTGTAATGAGTTATCGTTGTTCATTGAGCTTTCGCTAGAGCGCGCGTTTCCAACCAACGTTAAAGACTTTAGGAATGTAGTAGTCCTGCTCTGACTCATTAATGAGTCACCGTGAGCGAGCGAGCCGGCAGTAAGTCCCCCGTCCTCTCCGGCGCTAGACGTTTTCACACCGAATCCCAGCGAGGCTCGAATTTCCCGTAGGCTTCACTCTGTTTCAGTTACCAGGGAGTCGAGAGAAAAGCCGCGCGTCGCGGGCCGCACTACCGGCAATTCTATGGAAAATGATTAAATAACCAAGTGCCTGAGCTACCATCAAACATTTAAGTGATGCAATTAAATATCGGAACCTTCTAAGTGATAAAGTGTTATGTTGACAAATCGAGTCCATAATCGAACGATTAGTGTGAACGGCCAGTAAATCACGGGAGCACAGAAGATTTCGGCGTAAGTATATTTTTTTTATTTTCTTGGTATTATTGATTGGTATTTTTGTTTTGACGAGCGAGTGGTGGGTTAAAGGTTACGACCTTTAGCCCGGCCTGGAGCCTGGATCGGCGTGACGTTATCTAACTGCCTCGCCTGAGACGTTCCAATAACAGGTAGGTACGGGTCTCTTCTCTACGTGGAGGTAAATTTAAATATATTTTCATTTTATGGACGATTTATATATATCATTACAATTTATTTAAGTCTGCTCCTGATTACGACGATAAAATTTAGTTAAACTTAATTGAGAAGAAACAAAATCTTGACGAACAATGACCTAAGTTTGCCGAAAAGAATAAAAATAAGAAAAGAGAGATGGGATAAAATTCGTTTTTAAAAGAAAGATTGCAATAATTAATCATCTGCGGGTATCTGTCGTTGTCATTACCCTCTTTTGTCATTGTATAGAATATATATAATTTTAATCGCTACGAAACTGGTTGATCGGTTAATAAATTCAACTAACTATAGGGTATCCTCGGGTTTAACGTTGTTAACGATTCTTTGATCCACCCGCTGTTAGGAGGATAATTAAAACTTAAGTGAACTGTTGATCGAAGTTCGTTCGATTTTATTACATTTATTAGATTTCGTTATAATTCGGTATGATTTCATGAGACAGACACTTTGACAAATTAAATTCTTAGTCGTCTAATGCGAACAGAGACGAAGCGCGTTAGACGAAAATATAGAAGAATATATTTAAAGACCTAGCTTTTGCCCGCGACTACGTCCGCGTGGAACTTGGAAGTATGGAAACAACCTCGTACAACACGATAGATATCCACCTAATCACCTTAATTAATAAAAGGGATTATTAAAAGCGCCTAAGCAAATGTAAGAGCAATTGTGCTTTTGGTCTAATCATTACATTTCCTACAGGGTCATCAATGTCATCATGAATTACTTACTAACTTTTCAATCTTTTTAGGGATAATTTCCAGGATGAAAACTATCCTATGTCCTTCCTCGGATCTTAAACTATCTCCGTGCCGAATTTCATCAAAATCGATTCAGCGGTTTAAGCGTGAAGAGGTAACAGACAGACAGACACACTTTCGCATTTATAATATTAGTATGGAAGTACCTATGGATTTTAAATTTACCTCCACGCAGAAGTGATTTCTACCATACCTATGTTTTCCTGACTTAGTCCGCCTATAAATGTACTTATACTTTAAATCCTATTGAATTTTCTTCGCATAATACGCACCTAGTCTGAAAGTACCTTGTGGTTATACTTTCCAGCCCATATCATCAGCTCGTATAATCTTTCCCTTGGAAAACTTAAAATGTCCTGTTACAGCAGGAATTAATAACAAACCAACAAATAGCTTTGCATTTTATAAATAAGTAGGAAAAAGTAGCATGGTGATTTAAGCAATAAACAATAGAAGAGGCAAAATCTTTGGTCATCTTAGGGTTAACGCTAAAGAACTACACGAAAGAAAAGTTTGAAAACAGACGAAAATAAGCAGTTAAGGAAGTAGAAAAACCAACAAGGTTCTGAGGAGAAAACTACGCTTTCATCGACGACAGTTTTTACGTAGCAGGCGTCGATTCACCGTCGTTTTGTGGGCAACGTGGGGATGCGCACAGCACAGCCATAATTGACAACATTTCATATTTCTAACAGGTGGAAATATGTATAATATACCTACAGATCGAGAGAGCTTTGCGTCGTGTACACCCTAAAAAATATTTGAATTTATATTTACAAGCTTTTATTTAACTTGAATTGTATGTTTAATGTATGTTTGTTCGGGTGAAATCTTGCAACTCAATTTTGAAGCAGATATCGTCAACCGATTGAGCTGAAATTTTGCATACTTACTTAACTTTGGCACCGGCACTTTTAATCACCGGATTAGCAAGTTGAAGTGGCAATGGGCAGGCCACATAGCACGCAGAGCAGATGGCCGATGGGGCCAAAAAGTGCTCGAGTGGAGACCTCGGACAAGCAAGCGCAGCGTAGGACGTCCACCTACAAGATGGACAGATGACCTTATAAAGGTCGCCGGAAAGCGCTGGATGCAGGTCGCTTCCAACCGGTATATATGGAAGTCCAAAGGGGAGGCCTATGTTCAGCAGTGGACGTCCTATGGCTGAGATGATGATGATGATGACTTAACTTTGATGACAATACAATAATATGGTACCATGGGGCTGATCTGATGATGGAGCCGGCCATAGGAACTCTATAATAGAAAAAGCAATCCTACCGAGCTTGGGCTCTTTAGAATCGTCTCAGTAAGCATTTGATGGATATCCAAAGTACAGTCGGCTATAAAAGCTTGCCACTAAAATGTCATTTTTGACAGAAACTTATTCTGTATAAAGAGATATAAGAAAATATCGAAATCTACAACAACTATGCCCTGCATACCTACTTAGAGGTGCATTCTTCGACCTAGCCGCACAAAAAAAATAAGCTGTCAACAATGTCAAGCTTATTTTTCTCTTCATGGTAATCGGTTAAAAAGAACCTTATCCTATAACCATAATGAATAAAGCCTTTACCCTAATAGCCAGTATATCAAAATAGTTGTCCGCCTAAATGTCTTGGCGTAGTAGGTAAGACTACAGACTCACAAAAAAAAGTGTCAATTCAGTGATCTAGGCACTTAATAGCTTTTAATCTAGACTTATAGAGACATTCACTATTTTCAGAAATTGCTTGTTGAATCTTGTAAAGGAGATGAAATTGGTTGGACTGTGTACCATTTCCCAATTTTCCTAACGTTCATATGGAAACTGCATTCCTGCAGACAGGTGAGCCATACACGCCAACTTAGAGGTAAGTTAAGATAAGTCCAAATAAACACTAGTGAATTTGGCTGAAGCGGTTTCACCTTAAAGTAATGGGTATAACATACCCTAATTGATAAGCCTGGACGTCAACGGACTATTAGGGCAAAATTCTAACTACAAATTCTTTTTATATGTAATCCAGTACCTAGCTACATGCGATACGATAAATAAATAATGGACTATTATAATGTTGGCAGGTAGCCCGAGACTTCGAGTGTAATTCAGGAGCTATTTTACGGAATCCTAACATATAGTTAAATAGCTGGATCATGTTCACAGTCGCGTTCCGTGAAAACGTCTTTTTTTCGTGGAACAATGGAATGATTGTCCTTATATTTTAGGCTTCTGGTCTCTACTCCAGAGGTGATGAGATTCTGTACCTACGATAACTGGATATTGTGCCACTCAGCGTGACGTTAAGAGGCCTTTTAAAAATATTTTTTTCAAATTATGACAAATATACTGATAATATCAACCAACTTTTTGAAATGAATAATACTTTTACCTGAGTTTATTGTGCGTGAATTTTGTAAATTTCGAGTAATTTTTGAAACAACAATTATCAATGAAAAATTCAAACTGTAGGTTTCAAATATATACCTACCAATGAATCGCAATGGCCCTGTTCTAAGTAGTCACATAGAGAAAATGTCTAAAACAATCAGCATTTTTGTGCGGGTATAAGAAGCCTTAAGTGTGAAACATAGTCAAAAAGTTGTGATTTATGAGTGGTGGGTGGTGGGTATTAAATTAACAGTTTCGGCTAAGTTGACGATCATGAACTAGAGTTATATGACATATTTACCCGGGATCTCGCTAGCGTTACCATTGTTTGATATATCCACGCGGCAGCTTTTTCTAAAGCCGAACCATAGAGACGGTTATATTTTCCTTCAGTGGTACCTAATTTAAAAAAACGCATTACCCTCGAAAATTATAAAAAGAATAGGTTAGGAAATATTGAATCGTACATATTGCTCCTTTGCCTCCGTTACCTGTCCAAATCGATAACGTTGCTGGGAGTCTATCTATATCCGTTAAGTGTCAAACACAATTTGATTCACAAGGGCTCGGGAATCCTACAGGCCTGCCTGAAACAATAAGGCATAGGCTGTCAACGTGATTCCACTCCATTACATCCTACAGTATCTATTGCTGTACATGGCGTGAGCCGACAGAATGTGATGCGAGATTTATACCTGTCTTGGTCTCTTTTACGCGATCCAGTTAAAATCCTCTAATTTTTCACCCAAACCCGAATCCCTTTTCATACAAAATTGAATCCTATTAGATCGAAAGAGCTCGTGATTCTGAGTAGAAAATACTCAAAATATCGAAAATTAAAAAAAAAGTGGAACTTGTGGAACAATTTTAGAAAAAATGGCCCATAAATACATATATAGGTACTTAGATAAGATCCATGACCCAGCAACAAATATTAAATTTCTTCATACAAATATTTGCCCTTGCCGGGAATCGAAGCAGCACTACAAACTACGCCATCCGCGTCGTATACATGATATAAAATAAATATTAAAGGCAAAGTTAATTATTATTATTATTTTTTTTTTTTTTTTATTTATTTAAATCACCGACCCCCGACCTAAATCAGTTGGTGGAGTTGATTAGGGAGGAGGTAAAATATTTATTGATTGATCATTATGTCAGCCACAGTTGGTGACGGTAAAAAAATAAATATAACTATGAGCGATGAGGAAAAAACAATCTTCATTAAGCATCATTTGTCAGCAGCTAAATGATCTTTCCGACAGTCTAATATTTTACCTCCCCTTTGTTTTGGTTTATTAAAATAAGGTTTGACCCCGTGATATTTAATTATTTGGAATTACAAAGCTTTTCCTTCCTTGGAAAAGCTTTGTAATTTTTTGTTTCCTGAAAAAGTAACATTAATGTATAATTGGGTTATTTAGAAGTGTATTTTAATGGTAGCTATCAAGTATAGCGACGGCGGCAGTCTTAATACCCAAGAGTGTTCCATTAAGAAAAATGCGCATTTATTATTGGATCACGGAAACTAAATTATTTCGAGAGTATTCGATATACAATTGAATCAGTAGGTATGTCATGAATGAGTAAATCAGGTAGGTACGAATTTTTATTTGTTCAGGTATTAAACTACTTAAAGACAACCAAAAACCTACATTACGGTACAGGTTTGTAAACGTGAAAGTTTGAGAGAAGCATATACATATGTAACAGATTTCTTTAAAAATAGGTAAAACTTAGTTATCATTTAGGTATTAGGATGGACTAGAATTTTTGAGGATATTCACATTAATATGAGTACACATTTTATTATGTCCGCTTAGCTGCAGGGAAAAGCTAGTATTTATTTAACATTATTACTTTAAATACTAATTTTCCCCCGCACATTCGCAGTCAGAATCATTAATTATTAGACGAAAAATTCAAATCGATAAGCAGGAGGCAGGAAAATAAAGTTTCTGCCTCGCTCAGGAACAGTTTTAGATCCGGGATTGCAAACGAAAACGCTATATCCTTTGCAGGTACCTAAGCTACCGCAGTTTATTCAAAGACTTCTGGCTATCCTAGGCCGGCCTGCTATTATCTATGGTAAGTATAGACCGCAATTGCAATGACTATTGCCGCTCTCATACAGGGTGATTCAGCTCATCTAGCACACCCGTGCGCAATTCTATCGTCGTTAAATTATTGCCTTTTCCTTTAAATATCATGTGAACGAGACTGGTGATGCTATTTAGTGAGATTTTTGATTTTGAAATCATGTAAACACAAGTGAATTATTAACAGGCATGTGGTCACAATAGTTTGAATACTTAAGTCAAGTACCGATACTCTTTATCTATATGTCTGTTTTTTATATCGTATAGAATCGACATGTGACAAGAAACACACATGGGCAATGTCAGCCCATCAAGGGTTCTAAAAAGTAAAAATATGAATCAACGAGTGTATGTTTCATATAAATAGGACGATAAACGATCCATATTAATGAATTGAGTTATATTGGCCTGTCCATCGCTTCCCATAAATTACTCATTATACCTACCTACGTTGTTGTATATCAATCTAGGTTTGCAATAGTGCGCACAAAAGCAATTACGAGCGATGCATTGAGTGCACGCTGCACAAATAACACAAGTTCAAATCAATTTGCAAGATTGAACGGGTGAATCACAAGTTTAAAGGTCATACGTAGGCATAGAGCGTATGTAGGAATTTAACCGCAATACAAGTTAGGTTCGCCAGGCGGTATCCAAATCTTTAAAACTAGACATCTAAGTGATGCTATAATAATATAATGGCATTAAAACGCGAGTTTGAGTCTTGCGACGAGCTGCAGCTACTTATGAATAAATTTTAATATTAAAGAAACTTATGTAGGTATATACAATACAATACAAGTACTCTTTATTGCACACCTCATAAAATATACACGAGAAATACAATGCAAGACATTACAATTAGAGGTAAACAACAGGCGGTCTTATCGGTAAAGAGCGATCTCTTCCAGACAACATTTGGGTAGTGGAGAACTTGAAAAAATAAGATTTTGTTATTAGGCGGTGCAAAAAAGCGGTGTACCTACATATTACTGTATTAGGAAATGATCAGTTAAATAATCGTTCCTGTATTGATTCGAGTTATTGAAGGCATTCGATATGAGGTGCTGGCGAAGGATGGAGAAGATTAGTTGTTGGACGGAAAAGTTACTAAGAGGAAAAAGAAAATTAAAGAGGGAAAATATTTGACCACCTTGACATGACAATTTCTTAAATAACGCCGGACGGTTTGATAAATAACGGAGAAGAAAAGAGTAGCGGAAGAGGAAGGCCAAGAATTAAACAAATAAAAGGGAAGGTAGACGTCATGTCGTATAAAGATGTCAAGGAAGCTGTATCAGCCTTATCTTATATATTATCTTCATTACTTAAAGTAGTATGTTGTGATTTATCAATGTTCTTTAATGGTCACGGTCACGTCATATTCTAATAGACAAAAATAAAGCTGCGAACATGGAAAAAGTTTGAGTGCTTAGTGTAGTAGTGCAGTAGTAGTTTTTAGGGTTCCGTACCCAAAGGATAAAAACGTGACCCTATTACTGAGACTTCGCTGTCCGTCCGTCCGTCTGTCACCAGGCTGTATCTCAAGAACGGTGATAGCTAGACAGTTGAAATTGTCACAGATGATGTATTTCTATTGCCGCTATAACAACAAATACTAAAAATAAAAATAAATAAATATTTAAGGGGGGCTCTCATACAACAAACTTACAGATAATGGTACGGAACCCTTCGTGCACGAGTCCCACTCGCACTTGGCCGATATATATTTTTTAATTTATTATTATTTTATTTTCTTGTCAATAGTTTTTATGTTCCTCTCCTATGGAAAGCCAACTGTCAGCGTCATTTTAATGGTTAAATCCAGTCCGCATAGGAAAACAAGGAATTAGGTCATTACAATTTTCGCTTGAACTGCCAAAATGCGCCTCGCCTACGTTTATTAGTCCAATATGCAATTCAATGCGCAGTCGTTCGTTGAATTTTAATATCGAGCCAAATAGTCGATTTCATTGCTTTCTTGTAATCGGTGTACCTACAGTATACCACTTCAGATCCAGCACTTCACTGCTGAGCTTTAGAGTCCTCTAAACACCTTCCGACAAAAAACCGAAATAGACTATACCATGGTGTGGAGTGTCGATGAATAGGCTTTGAAAAAAACATTCCATTTGCAAAATATCAACAATTAAAGTTCTAATTTTTGTATGAATCAAGTCTCCTCCTTTAGATAAAACCACATTTATGTTTGATTTTTTTTAAATTACTTGTATTTACTAGCAATTTGAAAAAAAAAACTGTATAAATATTAAGAGATAAATGTTACGAGGATGTACATACGCGAGACATATACCTATAGGAAGGTGTTTAATATCATATCAAACTGTAATGTAATAGATATTCGTAACTTGCTCTCGTTTCTTCCACGCTTATGACAGCTACAATAGTAGTTTATGCAACTGATACATAATGAGAGGCATTAAAACACGAGTGTGGTTTTATGAAACGAGCGTCAGCGAGTTTCATAATAGGATCACACGAGTGTTTTAAGGCCTAATTATGTACAGTTGTATACACTACTTTATCTACACACATATCATAAGTACTCTAAGATGGGTTCAGAAGCCATAAGGAAATTACCGGCACCACTAGTGCTACCTGTAAAATATCTAAAAACGACATATACTAATGCAGTAAGAAATAAATCTGAACAAATACATAAACAGATTATTTATTGTAATAGTTGTAATTCACATTGAAACAATATTTTCAACTAAAATGTGAATTACATTAAACGTATCACAATTATACTTTCGTAACAGCAAAGAACCAACAAACAAATGACAACAATAATGGCGGCAATTCGAACCTCCGTCAAGACGAATGTTTTTTTTTTCTAAATCATATACAAACGAATGTATCCATATTCTCATGTCACTCGAGATCAAATGTCGTGCGGTTTTTATAAAAAAACATACTGAATTGACGTTTCGTATCGATAACAATATTAATATCTATGGATACTAGAATAGAGACCTACTTTAGTTTTGACAGCTGTTCCAAATTTAAACTCATAACCTTACAAAAATTGATACTGTTATAACATTACAGTACTGATTTTACCTACTGCCACAGATAAAAAAGTTCTCATAGTAAAACTGGTTGTAGTAATGCTGGTCATTTCCTACGGTTTCTGAACGCATTTTAGAGCACTAATGATATGTGCGTAGATAAACAATTTTACCTATGACCGATGCGACATATTTTATATGCAAATAATCGGTTCATGGGTAATAAACCGGGTATGTACCGTAAAAAATCGCACGTGTTTATATGGGAGCCTCATAAATATTCAGAGCAGACAGCACTTCGGGGGATAAACATTGACTTTGTACAACACGACACGATAAATTGGGAAAACGCAATGTTTCATTCCATGAAAATGGAAATTCTTGACGTTACGGTGATTGGCGTTGGTCGCCACATTGTCGAGTGTCCTTTGTCTATGTTAATTGTCTCGTGACTCATCATTATAAGCGCCGATCAAATTGGAGAAATCGGGATCAGAGCCGATCAGATTGCAAAAAAAAGTGTTGTTGCTACGATTTCAGATCATTCGTTGTATAGGTATGTTTAACTTACTTATGTTGTCTGATATTACATTGGTTTCACATTTCACTGTTGGGTATTTCTTCTTTAAGTACTTCGATTTTATATTTTGGTAATTTCAGCTGTTTTTATTTTGCTTTCGCAATAGAAACCTGATAAACACAAACAACAAAACAGTATTTGTTAACTGTCGTAATTCTATCTTTTCCTACAAATGGGGGATGAACCACGGCCCTCTGAACATTGTTTCAAAGGCAGGTAGGTAGACTTAACCAACCTACTAATTAGATGATAGACGCTCCAACGATCATCCGAGTTTCATGCGAAATTTAGACCGTTATACGCCAGAAGAAAATAAACGAATTAGAGAAACCGATGGCTCCTGAAAACGAGGAAAATACTTATAAAGGTGACCCAGAAAGTGAACCGTAGAATTTTATTCACGAGAGCGGAAATATTAAGTACGTTTACGTCACATAGTTTATCTCTAGAGCTCTAAAATTGTAAATAAAGGGTTTATAAAGCTAAAATATTCTTTACTATTATGCAGACGTTAGTTTATGGGCCCTTATTGAGGCATTAGCCATAATGAAACAATAAGTTGGTTTTATCACGCCTATAACGAACGTATACTTATATAGATTTTTTGCTATTCCAGCTGTAGGTATACTGTAGTGATAACTATTGTTATTGAACCATTGTTATTTTACAATAATTTTGACGACGCGGTTGGCGCAGTGGTTAGGCAACTGCCTACTGGGCCGGCGGTCCAGGGTTGGGTTCGAATCCCGGCAAGGGCAAATATTTGTCATGGTTGTTCCTATGTATTTAAGTATATATTTATCTATATAAGTATGTATATCGTCGTCTAGTACCCATAACACAAGCCTTCTTGAGCTTAATTTGGGACTAGATAGATTTGTGTGACTGTCTGATATTTATTTATTATTTATTTATTATTATTTATGAGCTCGAATATTTGTACCTGGGTCATGGATGTTATTTGTATTTAAGTATGTATTTATCTATATAGGTAAGTATGTTTATCATCGTCTAAAGTGACCATAACACAAGCCTACTAGAGCTTGCTTTGGGACTAGATTGATTTGTGTGAGGTTATCCGATATTTATTATTTAATAATTCTAAATTATTCAAATCCATTCAAAATGAAAAGTCACACAAGAAAATATATGCAACAGAAATCCAAACATCATTTTTTATAAACATGGAGCTAACCTTTTCTATCGAACTGTAGTGTGTTTTCACTTGAAAAAATCCTTTCATACGCGTAAGCTTTAAATTGATGCCTTCTATTAATAAACTAAAAGGTATCATGAATACGACGTAATTTAAGGCATATTTTATTACTTTTCAACTGCCAGTTATTGTGACTATCTCCATTATACTTTGTACTATTCCTACGAGTAATTAGGTAACATTAAAAGTTGGCTTCTGCCTCTGAAAATATTTGAATCCATTATTCCAATGGTATGTTCGTAATTAATATTTCTTCGTTTTCTTCCCCGTTAACGGCTCACATTCAAACGGTGAAAAGGAATTTGGAACTTGGAATGGAATTTAGAACGTCAAGTTTTTAAGAGGTTTTTATTTCCATAGTATGGTATATCGGTAGTACGTTATTCTGAAACTACGAATATATTTTTTGATTTTTTACATCATATTGTTTTTACATTATATGTATATTATCTAAAACCTCGGTGTCACATTTAGTCACATCCCCGATGTATAGTAGTGGAAATAAAAAAAAACGAATCTGTAATAAGTGTTACAGTCCAAGTTTTTATAGCTAGAAAGCTTTTAATTCAGTGAATAAAGGATTTTGACCTTACAAACGGTCCGGTACTTTTGAATTTTTGATATGTTGTCTAGGATGGTTAGTCAGTGTTTAAAATGCAAAATGCACAATTCCCCCCCCCTCCGCGCCCGCCGCCATATTGAAAAAACCGGCACTCTCTTCATATTTTTGCTCATATCTTCCTTTAGGAGCATTTTAGCTAGAAGAAAACTTCCACAATGTTATAGAGAGTTAAATTTACTACATTTTCCATTTTATATTTTGTTTCTAGGACAGATAGTTACGGAGATATGCACATTTAAAAAAACTTAAGAAATTGCAATTTCCAACTCAAAAACAAACTTCTGGATTATATCTTCGTTTAGGAGCATTTTAGCTAGGACAGTGCTTGGGCAATTTTGTAGAGAATTAAATTTACTATAATTTACATTTCAAATTTTGTTTCTAGGACAGAGAATTACGGAGATATGTAAAAAATAAAGTCACATTTTCCGAAAATGTATGTAAAAATGGACATGAGTTTTATAAGCAATTATATTTCCTACATGTTTTAATTTGTCCTAGACTAGTCCGTAACTGAATGACAGCGTTCTAAACCAAGAATTTTGAGAAATTTTCGGAAAATCCGACTTTTCCTGTTTTTTGAATGTGCATATCTCCGTAACTAACCGTCCTTGAAACAAAATTTGAAGTGTAAATTATACCTAGTAAATTTAATTCTCTACAACATTGTCCAAGCGTTGTTGTAGCTAAAACGCTCCTAAACGAAGATATAATCCAGAAGTTTGTTTTTCAGTAGGAAATTGCGATTTTTTACGTTTTTTAAATGTGGATATCTCCGTAACTATCTGTCCTAGAAAAAAAATATAAAATGGAAAATGTAGTAAATTTAACTCTCTATAACATTGTCGAAGCTTTCTTTTAGCTAAAATGCTCCTAAAAGAAGATATGAGCAAAAATATGAAGAAAGTGCCGGTTTTTTCAATATGGCGGCGGGCGCGGAGGGGGGGGGAATTGTGCATTTGGCATTTTAAACACTGACTAAGCATCCTAGACAACATATCAAAAATTCAAAACTACCGGACCGTTTGTAAGGTCACACATAGTACTTTAGTCTCTATTCACCATATTATTTGCTACGTGAGTATTTATTGTTATTATTCGTGAAATCTCTTATCCTTTGTAAAACTAAATGTTCGCAATTGCTTAGTTTGTTCTAGTAATAGGAGCAATACCGCAGGAACACGATTCCGAAAATGAACAAAAAAATATCTATTTTAAAGTGGATTAAGAACATTTTTTTATGTGTATTCCCATATAAAAAATGACGATAAAAATCACTTCTTTAGTCTCTACATAAATAACGGGACTAAAGCTTCTTATTAGTCTGTATGGATTCAAGTATATATATATTTTTAATTTTCTTTGGAAACCCCTGAACAGCCAATCACAATGTTTGTGAATAGAGGATTATCGCTATTTCCATTAATTGTGTATAGACATTTTTTGGGCCTTGAAAGTAACCTCAAACTGACACCTGTTACAAAACCGGCCAAGAGCATGTCGGGCCATGCTCAGTGTAGGGTTCCGTACTTGCCCATCCTTCACAATAGAGATTAAATTACGAGAAAGATTTCAATCTCTATAAAAAGGCCGTAAACGCCAAAGTAACGTAATTACTTAGTAACTTCTGGAAATTATCGATTAAACGCGCCAGATTGAGCGGAATGTTTGAATGCTGTATGGCACTTGGCTAAAACATCTCGTATCATTATGGCTAGTTTTAGTTCCTTGTTGAACAATCTACTATATAAACATATTTTTTTTAATAAATAGCAAAGCAGGACACGCGCGCTTTACGAATTGGAGTTATCTTTAAAAAAGTGGTGTTTTATTTGCATTTTTTCCTGCTTGTAATATTATCGTAAATGTTGAAAAATGGTGGCAACACTGGCCCTTACACCGTATACCTATGCTTATTGTCTCGCATAATCGCCCCTTTCAGGGAAGGTAACATGATTCAGGTCGCGGTGCATATGTGCCCGAGGGCGGCCATCATAGTTCCTTTGCTGAAATGTCGGAGCTTCCTTTAGTCCGCTTATAATGAAGCGAAAGAAGTATAGAGGTTCTGAAGATGTCTTACAACTCGGTGAAAGATTACTTTGGAAAGTTTTGCGGGTTTTCGTCATATTATAATGTTTAGTATTAAATGACTTATTAATACTTTTTATTTGCTCTTGTCCAAAGTAATGCTTTTTGAGGTTTACTGTGATAACTTAATAAACTTATCATTAAAATAATTTGAAATACAAAGGAAACATCATTAGAACAGATTATTAACTCGTTTATTAATGGCGCCGTTACCAGGGTAGGTAACCACTTTAGTTATTTTTCTAGTTAAATATTAAATATAAAGATTAATAAAAACGAACTATTAGTGACTTTTGAAAACGGGTACTTTATTAATTCTAATGACTTTTTATATGACAGCTTTCAGGAAAAAGTAATTCAAAGTTCATGAAATCATGATACTCATATAACTATTTCTTAAATCTTACTCCAATTATAATCTAGCGACCTTATAACAGTAGTTTACGTATTAGGACGTGTAAAAGAGCTCCTTTCTACGTGAGATGAGGTACAAATGTAGTGATTAATAGTTTTCCATCGTATTTTGTCGGAAAAGTTCATTTTAGCATGTTTTCTCTATTAACTTTGGTGAGAAAGTTGAGGTGGAAATATTAAAACGAGCTTACCCGACAAAATACGATGGAAAACTATTATTCACTACATCTGTACACCAATGGTTTTGTCCTGTACAATGGCGCCTTTCAGCTGACATGATTCATGTCGCACTGTATGTTGCCGAAAGTGGGTATTCCCTTGATTTGTCTAATTTTTTTTTGTCTAATTTCAGTTTGTCTAACAACTTTTACCATAATGAACATTTTATCTAAAGTCAATATGTATACTATCATTGCTCATAATTATTATTTTGTCGAAATTCGTTTTGCCTAAATGATCATTTTCATAACTCTTGTTTTGTCGAATATTATTTTATCTAAAACTCACTTTTATCGATTCTTATTTTGAAAATTGTAGGTTAGGTTAAAGACCGAATACTGTAGGTTAGGTTAGGTTTGTTTTATGACCATGGATAGCGGAGCGAGCGAAGCGAGCGGAGCGTCAGAATGCTTGCTAAATAAATAAATTAGGCAAAAAAAATGTTAGGCAAAATATGTTTTTACGAATTAAAAATTAGGCCAAATAAAATTAGACGAAATAAGATTATGTGAAATGAGTATTATACAAAACTACTTTCACTCAAATGAAAATTTGACAAATTGAATAGTTATGCTAAATAATATTAGTTTACATGAATTTAGGCAAACCGAAATTAGGCAAAACAAGGTACAACCCAGTATTGCCACTTTTTAATTTCTACACTTTTATGTCGTATTGTAATTAAATAACGAACCCAAGTTCAAAGTTCGTAATACTAATTAACGAAAACACGCGTAACTTTCCCAAGTAACCTATCAACTAGTTGTAAGGCATCTTCAGAACCTCACTATAAGCGGACCAGAGGGGAGCTCCCACATTTTAGCGAAGGAACTAAACTATGATGCGCGCACTTCGGCCGGTTGTACCTTGTTTTTTTGTTACTTGGGAAAGTTACGCGTGTTTTCGTTAATTAGTATTACGAACTTTGAACTTGGGTTCGTTATTTAATTACAATACGACATAAAAGTGTAGAAATTAAAAAGTGGCAATACTGTAGTGTCGTCCTTTTCTAATCAATCTAAGAAAACGCGATGACACTAATTGATTGTAATTTTTTTATTTAGTAATTTTCTTGTCGGACTGTACCTTTGAACGAATGAAGAATTTCAAATACGAAGGAAAATTTAGTGGGTATTCAACGCAGGAATCTAACCCGCACTTAACTTGAGATACCATCAGACGGTGTTTTAAGACTCAAATTTATAGTAAGTACATTCCAAACAAAGTCTCAATTGCTCATTATCTAATCGATCAATATTATGTGAAAAAAAATGTTCACCGAAGTCTTACTTTACTGAAAAAGTATCAAGTATCACATCTGTTAACTCGTATAAAATCCTTCAATCCTTATTGATCCCGTCCTAAATCAATATGGCCGCTTAGATTCATGGGCAATAAGTTTGCAAAGTTCTTGTTTGAGGGGCTTGGATCGATACGACGTGTAATATCATACCGCCCTTAACACGTGGGTTACAGAAGCTGGAAGTCCCAAGGGAGCAAACTTAGTCAACGATCTTGGTTTATATACCGATACCACTAACTGCTACTAAGATTTCCTGTAACTTTGCCTGTACGTTTAATGTATTTTGCTCGCAAACTATGGTTGTATAAAAGTAGGCTGTCACTTTTCGCCACGTTTGTGTACCTAATATGTACGATTTGTTATAGAAGGTAGAACTAAGAATAAGAGCTGTAATTTTATTATTCGTATCTTAGTATGTACAATTACATGCCGCCGCTATCAACTTTTTCATATTCATAGAAATTTGTAAATGGTTTCCATTTAAAACCTAGGGTCTAAAAATACCACTTTTGTCCCGCGTCGTAAATCTAATATAACATAGTTTTCGAGCAGAAGGAACAAAACATTCTAAAAGCAATCTCTAGGGCTTTTAATTAAAATCCAATATCTTTAAAACAGAGTTTTGGTTTTCTGACTAGTTCAACCAGCCTTCAAAGTTCAAAACGGAAAATAAAGTCCTTTAATTTTTATCTATCTTAAATTTCACACCAATAAAATATGTAATTAGAATCGGAACTGCGTTGGCGGTTTACTTTCACGAAAAAAAATGTTTTCTTTATTTTATCTATTGGCACCGAAAAGATTGCGTCTGAATTCCATCGGGAACGGGGGTAAAGACAGTCTTTCATATCCTGAGGAAGTTTTAATTCGATCCTGTATCTGTTTGTCGGAAAAACGTGATTGCTTGAGTTGCGCGTTCATTAAAACCAACTTTTCATGTTTCTGTATTAACCCAACACTTTCTCAGAAGTCGGAAATTTCAAACGCGACTCCTCGATTGCTTTGGCGTTAAACTGTATCAAAGTAATTACTGGCGGAATTGGAATCACAGATGTATTAAGAAATATACGTTTACGTAGCGACAGGATTACTTACTAAAGCCAACAACTCCAGTTTCCAGAAACTCACGTGAAATTACAATCTGGATCTTCCTCAAAAGTTTCGTGTAAACTTTTCTTATAGAGATTACTTATACTTCGTATAGAGATCTCATTAAATTCTTTCGATAATCAAAGACAAAACTTCCATGTGCGGATAGAACTGGAATTAACTAATTCCAGTCTTTCTCAATCCAATGTTTTTAACGTTATGTACTAATATAAAATACTCATAAACTTCGGTGTTTTCACATTTTATTCTCATTTGCATGATAAAATCTGGCTACCCAATGCAATTTCAGCCATGTTTACGAATAAACAAAATAAAGTGTCAGCTATTCAGCAACTGGCATATTCTTGTTTACGGTTAACAAAGGATGTGTATTTTGGAGCGCAATACTCCTTAGGGCTTTTACACAAGAGGTTTTTTTAAACTCGGAGCTAACAAGGCGCGAATATCTACTCTATTCAAACTCATCTAAAGCAACGCATAGCACACAGGTCATGACGGACGCACTGTATTGTTTTTTTTTTGGGTGCCCCTTGAAATCTTGACAAACTTTCTATTGAATTTCATTTCATCGAAAACGATTCATAGAATATTTAGTATAAATATTATCTCTTCGAGTATTATGGCTTCATCGACTATTCATTACATATTAAAACAATTATTAGAACAACGGTAGAAGGAAATTACAATTAATAAATTATTTTAAAGACAGAACATCAAATAATTTTTGTTTTTCATCGACGTATTAATTATACAACTAATTCATTTCATACTTTAAGACAGGTCAGACTTAGGTTAGGTTAGGTACGACGACGACGACGACGAGCGAATTAAATATGGAATAATAAAATATGAATAAAGATCTGTGAAATAAAGTATCTAGTAAATAATATTTCTATAGATAAAAAATTGGTGTTTTAAAAGTACACCACTTAACTGTTCGATGTAAGGAATATTCGATCAAATGAAAAAATGCGTAGGTAAGGTTGACTGAACTGGCATTCGAAGATTTCAAGGGTAAACTTTATTTTTTTATAATCTCTGTCACACTTTTTATGTAATTATGATCACGTCACGAATAAATATATTTCTTTCTTTCTTTCTGTAAACTCGCGTTGGTCGAAATTTACTAAAAAAAACACGTGTTGTCCAGAAGAAATTATAATCGCAACTGGTGGTTACTACGCACGCTTCTTTCCCGCTTGGTTGTTTGAACCACATCCCACTTGCTTAATATATTAACGCATTTGAACGACGCATACAATCTCCTAATACGCTCCGGGGGCTGCTAAATAAGTGACAAAGCATCTGTTTGTTACTCACACACGCATTTTGTTAAAACGTGCCTAATGCTGTCTCACTTATATATCGAGGATAAAAGCAACCATCATACCTATTGACACCCTGATGAAGTACAAAACACCCGATCGAAAACGCGCATATACTTAGTCAACTCGTTTGAAAAACGTCGTGTGTAAAAACCCTTACACCCTTCACTTCCACAGACATCCCGATGGCAAATGAGAAAAGCAATTACGACTGGAGCACATCCGAAGACAAATATCGCATCACAGAAGTACCTAAACACTTCGTAAGTTGGACGGTGGGAGTTCAGTCGGGGAATTCTTCGACGATTCGAATAGTTTAAACGTTGCAATGAAGTTTTTACGTGATTTTATTTTGACTTTTTTACTGTTTTGCTATTCCTCAGAATTAAACATTTGTTTCAATGATTCATTTTCCGAAATATTTATATAGTGGTTCGAGGATTTACCTCAAAATTCCTTTAATATTTACCTGCTTAGTATTAAAATGCCTATGATGTTTTGTGGTTACCCAAACAACTATAGTGTTTTATATCAGGATGAAGCAAGCGTCTATGGTATTTATTTATTTTATTCAATATTTATAACTAGGAACTTTGCAATAATTATAAATACTAAAACAATATCCCAAAAAACCAAATAATGGTAACTCGAGCAGTAAAACAAAAACAGTAATTTCAAAATCCTGCTGTTATTACATGGCATGTTGTTGTGTGCGTGATGTCTTTGAAATGACCAATACATTATTCGAAAACTTCTTGAACTATTTCGTCCCATAACAACAGTATCAGTAACAAGATACCGTGGAAAACACAACATGGCCGACCTCGCCACGTCACCTGACAAAGAGGCCCCCAAGAGATTGAAAAGCCCATTCTGTAGACATGAAAGTTATTATGTTGATAAGTCTTTTGTGAAGTAAATTCTACATGCAAATGATATATGTTGAGACTATTGTGAAGTTAAGGGACCGTCTGTTACAGAAACAGAGTTGGGGTGGCTTGGTTTCAAATTAGAAATACTCGAATTTTAGAAGGCGAAAACCGAAAGTGAATACTCATATATACTATTAGGTACAATAAGAAGTACTCAAATATCTGACAACGAGATTGGTTTCTATCCCCAAAGCAAATGGATTTTGATTCGCAGTTTCAAGTCTAACTCTTACTTTGTAAGTCTAACTTTGTAATTATGTAATCACTGGTTCAACCAAATTAAACTAGTGGCTCCGTGAGTTGTAGACCTCGCGAGCTTGTTTCAAAATGGTTGTTTTTTTTTCTTTTATTGTTTTCAACCCCTATGACTCAACCATTTAAAAAAAACTATATGATTAAGGAACCTAAATACTTACTAATACAATTTCTTGAGAATCGGCTATAAAATGCGACCTCTAGGCGAACACGGCCGGAAATCCGAACATCCGGACATACGAGATAAATTTTGGCAAAGCAGAAATAGAGTCGCTTCGCTCGCTCGGTCAATTATTACATAGTACACGTGACTCACGCGAAACACGTGCAGGCGTATCGAGGAACGATATAAAAATACGGAAACGGATAACCCGAAGTATAGAAAATAATCCGACCAAAAGGAAGAAAATCTCGTTATCAGAAGTACCTATACCGGGTGATCAATCCAAATGGGTCAGTAGGGAGAAAACGAAAACTATCAGAGATAGGGAAATCTGTTCTTAGGAACCATGGCTTCGATTTTAGATTTATTAAAAACAGCATTCAATTTTTTTTCGTATATCTCATGCATAGTCCGGCATCGAACCCGGTCGAAATTGAGTAGAGAAAAAAAAAATTAAGACGTCAATCGATTCTATTTTTTATTGAGAACAAATGTATGTATGGGACTACATACATTTAGTGCTCTAAGAATCAGAAATTGCTGTTAAAGAGTGACATTCCTTTAAGGTACGAACATTTTACGTTTTTTTTCCAAAAGCAAATATGAAATTGTTTCCAATATCCTCATAATTCAACAAAACAATAATTGTATGACAACTATGAACCTAAACGGAAATTATCATGTTCAAAATGGAAATAGTTATTTGTTATGCAAGGCTGCAAAGTTGTTATTTGGCGCGAGTGTTGAAATTGAAAGCTGAGCGAGCGAAGGAATCTAAGATTGAACCATGAGCGAAGCGAATGGTTCAAAGATAGATTCCTGAGCGTAGCGAGGCTTTCAAGACACGAGAAGCTAAATAATTTTGCAGCCATGCGGAACAACTGTTTTCGTTCGTTTGCCTCTGACTGTTTATGTGTTCCTTATCTGTCTTGTTTTATTTATATTTATGTATGTTTAAGTAGGTTTATATATATCTATTTATGTATGTGTATATCTATTGATACGTTTACTTGCTTATCCGTTGATAATTATTTTGTTCTCCCTTCCCCTTCTGCATCACCTACTCATTGTGTGATTTATACTAATCAACTCCACTACCTAAAGGTTGTCTGGAAGAGATCGCTCTTTAGCGATAAGACCGCCTGTTGTCTACCGTTATTAAAATTATTGTTCTGTACTGAATTTGTAAACTTTTTTGGTGTGCAATAAAGCATTTTGTATTGTATTGTAACACACAACTTTTCACCTCACTACAGCGAGGAAAATGCAAGATTCAAGAAAAACAATTAAAACATAAAAATAATCATATTTAATTTTGCCTTCTATTTAACACATCAAATTTTAAACATAACACACTCAAATCCAAACCAAATAAATACGAGAGAAGCACACATATTAAAAATTAAAAGTAATATGGCCGTCGTGTATATTTTATCGTTGAGTTTTTCATAAGCACTGTTATATTGTATTTGTATTTGAAACTACTTGACACATTCGTTGTAAATGTGGGATTCTGGAAAGGATGAGTTGGCCACTCGGAAGTATTTTCCATAACACTTGCTTTGGAAGTTATAGGACGATGGGATCCGAACAAGATAATTTCGGCTTTATCTTCTTTAAAAACACCAATAACTAGTTTCGGTAAATCACTTATTATCGTCTCCAAATATTTATAACAAATCCTTTTTCGTTTTAATGCAGGCTTTTAGCATTGAATAATTACCCAAATTGGGCTTAACTTTCTTGTTTTCGATATTTATAAAGTAAGACAACAGTATGTATTTCTCCACAAAACAAATTTACGTTGTTTACGTGCTGAATTGTTAAAACTTCCAACTTTTTAATTAATATTTTTTTCTCGGGTGCATTCAGAAATTACACTCTTATGCTCCAACTTTTATAACAAAAAAATTTTTAAAATTTGTGTTGTATTTAATATATTTACTTGTCAAAATATGTAAATGAAACTGAAATACTTACTATTAATATATATAAACATATTCAACATAAAATAAAGTGTACAAAAAATAAAAACTTAAAAATCTGAAACCACAAACCAGGTTTCTGGACGTGATATTGTAGGTGTATTTTATTTAAAAAGAAGTATTCAAGCGTACATATGATTTTAGCCGGCCTGACCAGATCGCCCATTATTAGCGTGCGTTGATTGGTAATTCGAAGATTTATCGACTGATGAAATCAGTCACGCGTTGAAGGAGTCTTAAATATAAAAAAGTTACATGCACCACAGATAATCAAAATCGTCGTGTTCGAAATTCAAATGACTTTTGCACGCTAGCGGATAAAATAGACTTTTGCACGCAGATTTCGCCCTATAAACGGAGGTTTTCCGAGCGAGTGAGGTGAAAAAGTTATTTTTCCATAGGTACACAGCACGCATATTTGTGTATGGAGCGTTTTCAGCTTTATTTCTGACTCTTAGAGCACTGTAAATGTATGTAGTCCCATACAGACATTTGTTCTCAATAAAAAATAGGATCGATTGAAATCTTAATTTTTTTTATTTTCTCTACTCAAGTTCGACCTCTTTCGATTCCGGGTTATGCATGAGATATAGGAAAAAAAAATCGATTAAAGTTTTTAATAAATCTAAAATCGAAGCCATGGTTCCTAAGAACAGATTTCCCTATCTCTTATAGTTTTCGTTTTCTCCCTACTGACCCATTTGGATTGATCACCCTGTATACGGAATCCTAGCTTTTAAGGAAGACCTGTAAAAATTGATAATTTCAGCATAATAATAATATTATTGTGCACCACATGAAAAAGATTGATAACAAAGAAATAAAGCAACGTTAAATAGGGCAACAACAGGTGGTCTTATCGCTAAAGAGCGATCTCTTCCAGACAACCTTTGGGTAGCAGAAAAAGTCGAAGGATACATTTTAAAAAGGTAGTGCAAGAAACTGGTTAAAAAACTTAATTTACACTGTTTGTAATAATATATATTATAATAATCACAGAACAAAATTAACAAGCCCAAAGTTTACCCTTGTACAAATGTCGGTGCGAATGCCTAATGTTAACATAAGTTAACCCTGAGTTTTTTTAGCAACCACAGAGGGTTATGTAAATGTAAAGAGATCCCGACTGACACCAAACCTCGTGACCTCAGCTGAAATATCTCAACGTAACCTCTAAGATGAGGCTGACATAATCATTACGGATTCAATGCCCCTGAGCAATAAAGAGAAAAAAAAACCTTAGCTCTCACTACTCGTGAAGCGAAGTTGACCGAGGTTGGGAGAATATGATAAAGTGTGAGGCACTTCGCTGTAGAAACTCATACTTCGGCCGACTACGCCTCGATAAACTCGCGATAGTATAGTACGGAGCCGGGGTAAAAGAGCCATACATATAGGGTAAATCGCCAATAATTGGCCACCTCATACTAAAAATTAACTTTGTTGGCCTACAAACAGAATTCATTTTAGTGGCCAGTTATTGAAGGGTGGCCAGTAATTAGCACCTTATACTAAAATGAATTATATTTATAGGTAAACAGAGTTCATTTTTAGTTTGAGGTGGTCAGTTATTGAACGGTGGCCAATTATTGGCGATTTACCCTAATCTCTTAATATTGATAGTTGAAATTCGTATTTTAGCCCGATAGAGCAAAGCGTTTATGTGAATGTTCGAATGATGATGAAGACGTTTGGATGTTCGGATGCAATGTTCCCCGGTTTGGGGAATATTCCCGGGGACAAAGGAAATTCCCGGGAATATTCTCGGGAACGAGAATATTCCCGCGGCCCATCACTAGTTCGGATGTCCAGTTGGCTAGATGTGGGGCTGCTCTCGCCTAGACGTCGCGTCGGTAGTTTTGCAGAACAGAATTAGCCCATTCGTCAACCATTTAAGTCTCCCGACGATATGTTTCAGTACACCAACTGCACATGTACAGTAGCGAAAATTTAAACACGTATCGTTTTCGCTCTTGTCAGTACAATAAAGGTCCAAAACACGCATTTCCTTTACTGTACACTGTAGCTCAAATAGCGTCACACGTTAAAGCGAATCTCTGCACTTGGCACGGAAATGGATCTGATTGGCCGGGTCAATACTAAATTTATGCTGCGAACGGAGCGTCTATTTACCCACCTTTATTCATATTTGTGAAGTGAATTGAATTCACAGCTTGCTTTCAATGTCTGTGTCTGACAACTGAAATATCTTTGGGTGCTCGCCTTTGCCTGTAAAGAAACTGTTGTCTCTTTATTGGATTTTTTTTCTCACGAAGTACTATTATGTATTGTTCAATAAATGATCACCTTATAGTTGATGTGAAAAATAATAGCTATGTGTCTCACGGTAGCTAAATGGCGTGCAGACCCTTTAATTCCTCAGTATGCTCAGGAGTCTACTATAGATCCTTCACTTCGATTCGTTTTCAAATATGTACGCCGTCACTTATCACATAATTTTTGTCTAAAGTTTGAATAAATCGGTATACGTTTTCTTTTGTATTTTTTTAAGATTGACTATAACGCCATCTCTTATAGGGAATATATTTGATTATTTCATTTCGAATCACACGGTTATACGTTCCAATGCTCTGCTCATGTATACTGTAGCTCAAATAGCGTCACACCTGAAAGCAAACCCCTGCAGTTGGCACGGAAATAGACCTAATTGGCCGGGTCAATACTGAATTTATACTGCAAATGGGACGTCAATTTACCTTTATTCATATTTGGAAACTGAATTGACAGCTTGCCCTCAATTTCTGTGTGTTGACAACTGAAATGCCTTTGGGTCGGTCCTGCGTTAAAATGTGACAGTGACGACACTGTTGTTTCTGTATTGGAGTTAGGAACTGAAATGTTTGTCCACGAAATACGAATTATTTCGTTTTTATTTCTTATTCGCGCAGAAGTACTTGGGTATATGTATAGTTAGAGAAATCTAATTTAGTAGCGGCTCTGTGAGCTGTAAAGCTCGCGTGTTTTATTTTTTTATGGCTGACATTTGTATTTTTTTACGTTTTCAACCCCATATCTCCGAACAGAATCATAAATAATACTTATCGAACCTATTCACAAAAAAATATGAGAATCGGTTGAGAAATGCGACCTCTAGTTGAGGACATCCGGAAATCCGATCATCCAAACATCTGCACATACGAAAGAAATTTAGGCCAAGCTAAACGGAGATGCTTCACTCTCTTCGCTCGCTCGGACTATTTAAACTATAATGTAACAAATTGGTTTACCTCTAACATAATTCTCGTCCTTTATTAAACAAAGTCTTCCGTTCACATACCTAATAAATGTTTTCATTAATAACGAATGGTACAATTATCAAATGCTTTAATTTCGAAAATATGAATATCGACATATAAAACGAACCATTCTGAGGTCGAAATTCAAAATATCGAATATTAATCGGCGGGTGAGGGCTGCACTCCCTCCGCGCCTCCGGCTTTACAAAAACACTCTAGGGTGCTATGTGTCGGCACGCGTCATCACTAGCGAGAGCCCTGGATTCGAACTTTCGCACGCAGCGCATGATGCATAATCTACCCTCCTATTTTGTGCACGCGCAATTTAATTACCGTTCGGAATTTGAGCTTTAGGAATGTTAGCCGTCGATATAATGAATTAACGTCAGTAGATATTAAGATCGGTCGCTATTCCAAATTTCGATATTTTTAAATGTTGATATTTTGGGTTTCGATAATATCGATAATTCGATGGTAGATATTTTGAACTTTCGATATATTAGCCGTTCGGTATCTAAGTTTTAGAAATTCCAGACGTTCGATAAATAATGATAGGATTTCCGATATTTTGACCGTCGATTTTTTAACTTTAAAAAATACGTGCCCAAATATTTACACACATACAAACAAATCCATTGTCTTTTTCAATATTAAAATACCGAGCCAATTGCACTATTTAAGTAATAATGAAATTAATAACCGTATGAAGGCAGAGCATTGGAAGCAACTAATTAATATTTCACGTTGTTTTCCACGATTTTAATGAAACCTTCCAATTACTCAACTTTTAATAAGAATTTATTCTAATTATCGAACACGAACCTTTCCTCATTAAAATAACTCTTTTCTTTCGTGTTATTTTATTTATTATCTGTATGTTTTTATAATGAAGTAATTTTGATCCCTTTTTTCAGGTACCCCGACTAGAAATACGTAGATATAGTAAGTATGATTTATATCCATGTACGTGAGCAGCAGAAGTTGCCACGCACGCCAGCGGAGCTAGTATATCTTGCGGCGACTTCGCTTGTCGCGCGACTCAGTGTCGCCTGTCTTGCTCGCACCATAATGAACGGAAAGTGACAGGTAGTATTTGTTGTGCGATAAAGTGTCGTGTGTTACAGTTACGCTAAACGTACAGGTGCTACTCCACAGACACGGACCATATTATAAAAAGAATAAGGCTTGTACAGTTAATGTTGAGTGTATTATTCTTCTGCTTTGCTACTTCTGCTAAGTGTCTGTACTGTACTCAACTCACATTAATAGTATTCTCAATGCATAATACAAAGTAATCCACCTAACCTAACTCAATAATCTACTTTGCTCCTACCATCTACCTACTTATTTGAGCGCAAAGTAAACTTTTCAATGTCGTTATCGTTTGTATCTGAGTTTTGCTCTATTCAATTAATGTACACAGTGAAATCAAGGAGTCTATACACATATAATATACATAATATATACAGAGCGACTTTGAGAGGAGTAATGTGGAGAGTCGATTCGGAGCATCTATTTGCTTCAAGCAATGCATTTATATCTTCTTAGTAGGTGCACTTTTTACAAAATGGTCGTGATCAACTGCTAGTACTATTAGAGGCAGATATTGCTCGCTGTATGATATTCCGCCATCGCTCACGCCAGACATTGTAGTGCACGTTTTCAAAGATCCGCCGACACCTACAGCTCATTTGATCTGTACCCTTACCATGAGCGTGCTCGCTAGCGACAGCGTAAACTAATTATAAAAACGGTATAAACTCACGTAAAAATTGTCAGGAACGGCACTTTTACGTGAGTTTATACCGTTTTTATAATTAGTAAAGATGTCTCACGATAGTTTTAATAACATTATTGACAGCGTAAACGGTTAGTTTGTAGAGACGCTGGCGAATACCATCACTGTAACCTCATGGTACGGATACTGGTCCGTCCATCGCATGGGTGATCTACCGCGTGATCTGGCTACAGTTTAACAAATAACCATGACGCATGCAACCGAAACGTAAGTTATTAGTGCCAATCATGCCTTGTTATGTCAGTATCTCAGTTGTTACGTCGAAACACGTCGAAACCAACGAATTACATTAAAGTAAAAGATGTAAGCAGAGAACTGCCCGAAGTTCATAGGTATCGTGCAATTTTCCGCTCTCGTGTTGAAACTGTATTTGAATGAACGGGACTTGCGTTGCACCGATTTCAAATTTCGAACTTTAGTGTACCCCTCTTGAAACAAAAGAACTGTCGGTCTTTAACGATTCACGTTGTATTTGCCTTCGTTATGAAGTGTAGAAAAGGAGGAGCATTAGCATTCCAAATTGGTTAATTGTGTAGGGTACTAACCCAGTAGTTACGTTGTTTAGCATCTGTTTGTTTATAAAAAAAATTAATAGTAATTGTGAACTAAATTTAGAGAGCAAGATTTTGCTCCTTCTACACTCCATAGCCACAGTGTTACCAACAGGTGGCCAGATGCTCTTCAACGGCGCATGGTGTGCGGCCTCGCCAGAATGCTCATAAGAAGATTGACGTGACAGTGCAAATCCTATTTAAAGCGAGCTCTGGCAGAATTGATGAAAGAACTTTTGCGAGCGTCATATGTGATCCACGACAAAAAGTACGCCGACGAGGCAGGGATTCGACGTTATCGATTTAGCTTTCGCCTATAGGTTATACTGGATGTTTAGTTTTTGTAGTTTATTGTGGCTTCTTTAAACAGCCGAAAATAGGAGAATGTAATGGGAACATAGATTTCTTAAGTATAGTGGTTTCTATAGAATCGCATAAAACGACAATTGAGTTATGTAATGTTTGACAGAATCTTTCGTTAATGTTAATTTTATTTTTCTCAAAAATAAGTTCTAAAATTGTAAAGTTATTGGTTTCAGAATTGTGACTAAGGTAACATTGTGTGATGGCTATCAAAAGGTTTTTGTTGTTGACAGTTCGACTAAGATTTTCTGTAAGTCAACTCCTTGCGGCTTGAGGATGAAAATATGTATTGAAAAAGTAGGACTAACCGCAACGACGAAGTAGAGAGAAATCAAATAGTTCAATAGAAGAATATTAACCTCTATATTTGTTTACTTCGTACTCCAACTAGTTGCCTGTTTTATTTTCTTTTCCGTTCCAATGATTAGACCGCGAGTATTCAATTTTCCTTCGGAAAACTCTCGATTTCCGAGATAAAAAGTAGTTTGTTTACACGGAGTCTGAGTGGTTGTAACAGGCAAACAAACATCGATCGGGTCTCCTTTTTTCCTCGATCGCACTTTGAGTGTTTGCTAAAGGCATTGGAATACCTTTTATTGAAGCTACAGCGCCTTTTATAAAATATCGAGAGGTATAAATAAATAAAACACTTTACGAACTGTCCAGCAGTATGATGGTTGCTTTTATCACCCGATATAAGTGACAAGCGTCAGTCACGTTTTGACAAAATGCGAGTGTGAGTGACAGATGCTGTAGTCACTTATTTATCATGGGATAAACGCAACCATCATAGACCCCCTGGATAGTTTAGCATATATAGTTAGTAGGAGATCCGAACCTACATCGACCTTCACCGAGCTGATAATAGAAAAAACATAGTTTATAATGAATTTAGTATATTAGAAAATATATTAAAAATGGGTTTGCTAAAAGTATCCTGGACGTGGAATCCTACGTGATTAAAAAGGCTTTGTCCAGCAGTGGGCTAATATGATGATGATGTCGAAGAAGTTAAAGCAATTTTCTAAGCGCCATGAATACCGTAAGTGAAGGTTCTTTGGAACCTAATAATAAACCCAATTTTGGTAATTTGCAAATAAACAAAAAAAAACATATTTACAGTATTAATAAAGGTAACAAAAATACTAAATAAACTACTAATGGCGTTAGTCTAATGCTATAAGAAAAATAAAAGGATTATAAAAAGAACACCCTTTCCAGAATGAACCTGTGACATTTATCCCATTAGCCATTACAGAGGCTGCGTTACCTCTGAAGTGCGAGGCCGATCCTTTGCGAGAGGTAAGCGCCATTATTGGGTCCCCCGTAGCGTCGATCAACCGCGTCGACAAGGCCTTCATGGCTGACCAAGGTCCTAAAGTCTCCACTGTGAGCGCCGCAAACACATTCCTAGTTAGAACAAATGTCTCATACATGAAGAGTATATATGTTCCTACTAACATTCCAATGGAAAAAAATCGGAACCAGATATGAATAACCCCTTGGGTTCAAAACTCCACCTTTCGGTGTTATGTATGTTTTTTCTATAAATAGGGCTGAATTTACATTAATTAAATATGGAATAAAATGGTCATTGAACTCAAAAAGTTGTTATCGGGTTTTACGATACAATTCAGCACAATTTGTATACGAAGCGCTAAGACTTAAGGTAACACTCCTTCGTATAATAAAATGCGGCACTTAGCAATATTGCTTCTTAAAAGGGCAAGGGCCCAGAGGAAATGTATTTTAGGTTTACTGTTCGTGAAATATGCGCCGAATATTTTTATCCGCGAGCTTCATTTAAGCTGAAGAAATGTATTTTCTCCGTTATGAAATAAGAAAAGCAAAAATTATAATTGAGTATTTGCACTGTTTTTTTATACAACGTTGTTATCGGAACTAAAATCACACTTATATCACTACATAGCATAAAACAAAGTCGCTTCCTGCTGTTTGTCTGTCCCTATGTATGCTTAGATCTTTAAAACTACGCAACGGATTTGAATGCGGTTTTTTTTTAATAGATAGTGATTCAAGAGAAAGGTTTATATCGATGGCAAAAAGCGAGAACGTAGTAACCGCCACTTGGTCAAAAAATTTTTTTTTGCATATTCGGAATCAGCGAATTTTTCTGCGTCGACTGGTCTGGGTCCCATGGCTCTACGACGCTTAGAAAAAACTGGACTACGTTGCAAAACGAATGTATTTTTTTGACGATGCCCACATCTAATTGCTGTAAACACCCAAATAGTAGCAATTTTCTAAACGAGTACATTTACGCTAATTTTGTTCTTTCATAAATCAAAGGGTGTGCCGGTTACAGCGTTGCCGAAATTTTGTTCCGTGGCGGTTGCAGCATTTATGCATGTAGTGAAAAAATTACGAACCAAGCTTACTGCAATTATCCTAAAATAAATTATCTATGATTGACGCTTACCACATTTCATTCGAAAATGAATTAACAGCAAGCTACAGTAACGACATTTGAAACACAACGTGAAGTGGGTAGTGCTTGAAGATACAGCAATAAAAATGTGCGCTCGCGGCGATGTGGCTCGTGAATACGACCTGTGATTTAGTCTATCGGCGATCGCCGGAGCGAGTGGGTGTGCGTAGTCTGTGTACATGCCTTTTTTGGATGTAAAATATGTTGCGGGTTTAATGGAAAATATGAATATTGGGATAAAACATAACTAGCATATTTATTTGCTTTATTAATATTGAAAGGACAGTAATAATGTTTTTATTACATTTTGTTGGAAGAAAATAACGATGTTGGGGCGCGGGACGCGGCAGCTTTGAGAGTTCCGTGCCTCAATCGCCAAAAACTAAACTTAAATAGGATCACTTTTGTGCCTGTCTATCTATTTGTCGAGACCTTTTTCTCAGGAACGCGTGGAGGTATAAAGCTGGAATTAAAATCAAATATCATCAAAGGTCTGCTTATCTTCAGCTTAAAGGCAATCAAAAGATACGAGCAAACGCTCGAATGATGATAAAAAAAAATGAAAAAAATATTTACTTTTTTCGGCTTTCTTCTCGACAGCGGCCTCCTCTTGTGAAATGCCGATAAATTCAGATTCAGACATGTAAAGTGGCCTACTTACAGACACATACATACAATTCAATTACACACACATTACATATACATACATTTCAATTTTGATTTCGATTTAAAATAATGTTTTTTTTTTTAATTAGTATAATATGTATATCTAGTTTACGGTTGTAATCGCTAGAAGAAAGTTTTGCTGTAATCTACTACGTTTCACTACAACCATTAAGAATTAATTGGTCTAACCCCTAAAAAGCTGACTCAAGCCGGATGAAACTAGTTTGGGGTGTCACGTCCGCATTTTTATTGTCCAAGGGCTAGAATCAGATAAACACTAAATGTGTTGAGCTGCGGTAGATAAACAACTGTACAGTATTTAAAATTTACCGTTTAACTGGTGCCTGATTCGGTTAATATTTTCACAATAACCATACGCACGGCATAAATTAATAAAAAAAATATATCGGGCAACCTCACACAAATTAATTAAGTACACAGTAAGCTCTAGGAGGCTTGTGTTCTGGACACAAGTGAACATACTGGTAAAGATAAATACATGACCCAGACACAAATATATTATTCGACAAATATTCGAGTTCATCACACAAATATTTGCCCTTGCCGGGATTTGAACCCAGGACCGTCGGCTCAGTAGGCAGCTGCTTAAACCACTGCGACAACTGTCGTCATTCGTTTTATCACGGACATAATATACAGCTTTGCGGCTGCTTGAGCTACATCAGCTACCAGCGTTTTGGAACGCAGTACTGTGTTCTTAATTCTGTCAGTTAGTTTTACGCCCAGAATACTGCGTTCCATGGCTCTTTGACAAACCTTGAGGGTTGACTTCTGAACTTTTGTCAAAGACCAAGTCTGCGCTCCGTAGGTCAGGATTGGAAGAATGCACATGTCCATCAGTCACTATTGCACTAATTTTCATTACTTTAGAGGGGCGATTTTTGAGTTAATTATGAAAAACATTTTGAGGAGTGTTATTATAAAACAATGCATTTTAGAGTGGAATTTTTAGTATTTTTTTAAAAGAACAGTTAATTTAATTATGTTATTATGAAAACGAATTCCATTGGAATGCAATTTTTAGGTTCCTATTTTAATGTCAATTGATATTCTGCCTAAGAAAAATGACTCCGAGTTTTTATTTAAATAAATAATAACAATTTTAATTTGTACGGTACCATAGTAATATAACGTCTAGTTATTAAAGTTAAATATAAATGGTTCAGTGAGATTAGTTCAAAGAAATATTTTTATAATTGAGGTGATAGTTGTGTTCAAACAATTGTTTAAGAATTATGTTGAAAACTTATATAATAAGTAATACTTACATTCAAAACATCTTTTATAGTTAGTGGGTTTAATAGGTAGTGAGTTTTATATCGATAAAAGTTACTTAAAAGACAATTGAATGCCAAAACTGAAGATAAAATTTAGAGAGTTTTAAAGTTTTCACGGGAATATTAAACCTCATTACCTTTAATATTTAGTTTTAGCGGATAACAATATTATAGTCTGATTAACCCTAAGAATATTTATGTTTGTTTTTAGCACGATAAGTACAAGGTTGTGATTTTATAATATGAGAGATTTTATTAGCCTTTTGAAATGTTATAAGCAACGGAGGTTTTAAGTAACTTTCGTAATGTTTTTATACAGAGAAATTGAGACTAGATAGTATTTGATATGTTACGACGGTAATTGTTGCTTCTGAGCTTTTAATTTGTAAGAAACCTGCCTTTAAAATTTGGAAACATTTTAAAAAAGTATGTTGATAAAAGTTGATTGATACTTAAGTCATTTTATTTTCACAGTTTCTTTTTGCCGGTGGACACTTACCACATTTCAGTTAGTCCTATAAAGAACGTAATGACATTTACGTCAAAATTATTGAATCTTAAAATAAATATGCATCTGGTTACAGCATTTATGCTTTATGGAAATAATACTCGTTTCACCATTTTAGTACATTTACTTCTGGCGTTTACAGCGTTTTCGCGTAACGAAAAAAAAGAGTTCAATTGTCGTAACCGCCACTAAGTCGTAAACCAGTCTTTTTTGTAAAATATTAAATATGCCAGTTGAAAGAAAACCATAAGTTATGAATTAGATCCAAATATCAAGCATTTTCGTTCATAAATGAAAGAGTTATGATTTTTTTTCTCGAAATCGAAAAGTTTTTTGGCTCTGGTGTAAAGTTTGCATTTTGGCGGTTACTACGTTCTCGCTTTTTGCCATCGATATGTATAATACAAGCATAATTTATCAGCATTGCACCCGTGCGAAGCCGGGGCGGGTCGCTAGTAATTATAATGGCGAAAATTTGTAAGCGTGTTTGTTGCTTGTTCACGCTCAAACGGCTAAACCAACTTTGATTAAATTTGGTATAGTGGTAGCTGACACCCTGGATTAACACCAAGATTACTTTTTATACCGAAAAAAAAAATAGGTTCCCGGGGGATGAACGGTTAAAACCGCGGGATGTAGCTAGCACGAAATCATTTTAGGCCAAACGAGGGTTTTATTGATTATCTACAAACATAATTTCTTAAAAATTGTCATGTTTACCTACTAGCACACTGTGGACCAGTCTGAAAATAAAGATATTTTTTATTATTATTGATTCGTCTTTTACTGATTCTATTTTATTATTACTGAATTATTTTTTCTCTTTCAAGGACATTGCGGGCAACTTTTACTTCTAAATAAATGTCCGAAACTCAAAGTGAATTGTCACAAAAACCAATCCATGATGAAGTACTCGCAAGAAAGTTATTTGAAGTAATTTGAAGACGGTCGCTTGGAAGATGCGAGACAGGATTTCACGATTAGGCACGGCACGTCGAGGCCCCTCAAACCCCATTCAGGGTTCGATAGGGTAATATTAGGATGATTTATTTTATGACGGATCTCTGAAGGCTCTTCGAATATTTTATAGCAGTGTGTCCGTATGATAAATATATCTACTAACTAGAAGGTATCCGCCCGACTTTTTTACCCGACTAATGCTAAGTTTCATATTTAAAGGACCATGGGCAAATTTGTATGGAGGCTGGACCAAGAACCAACAGAGATGAGAGTTAGGTTATTAGATAGGTATTAACATAGGCTTAATTTTTTACTATGGGCACCAAGCTGGATTCCATTGCAGATCTGAGATATTCGTGTTTGTAGTTAAGATGTGGCAAAAATTGGAACTAAAAAATACATACATTAAAACCAGTTCCACATAGATAGTAGCGACAGTGTAGTAATACAACGCTAAAATTATTTTAAATGGACGATATCGTATGTTAAGTTTGTAGTATTTAATGGTACCTTTTTATTGCAAGTAATAATCCTCCTATTATGCGTGTAGAAGTGTGTAATTATAGTTATTTTTCAAGTTTACTCAAATTATAGTTCTTCTATTGCCCACTAGATGTCATTAGTACTGTTATGTGTACATTGTAATGCAACAATTCTTTATTACACATCAACAAAAAATATAATACAGAAAAGACCATTAATATAAAATGATGCGCAGAATATTCTGCAGTTATTTGATAGTTTTAAGACTGATATCGCTGGCGCAGTGACATCTGGTGCAGAGTAGATCACGCTACCTTCTTTCAAAATGTGGTTTTTACACGTCAGTCTCGCTATAGCATTAAAAAAAAACATCGGAAACCATAGTCTGTGAAATACATTTAAAAAACAAACGTCATTGACATTTTGACACCGTTGAAAAATCCACTGTTATTTAATTCTTTGAAAGTAAAAAAATAGTAATTCTTCCGACTGACTGAGCCAATCATTCACGGTAAAGCATGGTAAGTTGATGGAAATACGTCTACGGAGCAACATCATCATCTCGGATTCGATTTCACTCGTACGATATTTAGATGAAGTTCTGCCCTTGAATGAAGTTCTGCTTGTAAACTGTGTTGTGTTTCCAGTTGTATGGAACTCGGATGAACCTTCGGCTGTGAAGTCAGTGAGCTTAGGTTCAATCCCTGGTGGTTTAGTACTCGGATGAAACTCTGCCTGTGAAGATGGTGAGCTCAGGTTCAATTCCTGATGGTATAGTTCTCGAATGAATCTCTCCCTGTGAAGACAAAGAGCCCAGGTTCAATCCCTGGTGAAATAATACTCAGATGAAGTTCTCCATGTGAATACATTGAGCCTACGTTCGATCCCTGGTGAAATAATACTCATATAAAGCTCTCCCTGTGAACAGGGAGTCCAGGTTCGATCCCTGGTGAAATAATACTCATATAAAGCTCTCCCTGTGAACAGGGAGTCCAGGTTCGATTCCTGGTGAAATAATACTCATATGAAGCTCTCCATGTGAACACAGTGTGTTCAGGTTCCATCCCTGGTGAAATAATACTCATTTGATGTTCTGCATGTGAAGACAGTGAGTCCAGGTTCGATCCCTGATGAAATAATACTCGTATAAAGCTCTCCCTGTGAACAGGGAGTCCAGGTTCGACCCCTGGTGAAATAATACTCATATAAAGCTCTCCCTGTGAACAGGGAGTCCAGGTTCGACCCCTGGTGAAATAATACTCATATAAAGCTCTCCCTGTGAACAGGGAGTCCAGGTTCGATTCCTGGTGAAATAATACTCGTATGAAGTTCTGCCTGTGAAGACAGTGAGCCCCAGGTTCGATTCCTGATGGTATAATACTTGGATGAAGCCTTGTCTGTGAAAAAAATTAGCCCAGGTTCGATTCCTGGTGGTGTAATACTCATACGAAACTTTGCCTGTGAAATCAGTTGGCTCAGGTTCGAGTCCTAGTTCCATATTATGCCATATTATGACTTACTTGTCCATATAAAAATATGATATTAAAATTAATACTACGTTTATTAGACTAAATGAATAATATAATAATATATATAATAATCCCTAATGTTACTATTTTATTTATGACTAACTCATGGACTAATGATAGGTGCCAGGAGGGACTTTTCATAATTCTTCGGGACCCTTCTTATACAAGCGGCCACCACTGCAGCGACTAGCGACAAATGATCTTCAGTTGTTTAAAAAAGTGTAGACCAATTTTAGGTGTACTCTACGATAACGAATCCGTAATCTGTATAAGTAATATCGGAAGTCCCGGGCTCGAAACTCCACCCTCTTGCTTGGTAGTCGAAACTACGATCCACTATAAGGGCAGTTGGTTTTTTATAGTGATTATATAACTTTCAGTATTGATTTTGTAGACTGTCCGCCTGTCCATCCGTCCGTCCGTCCATCCGTCCGTCCGTCTGTCCGCCTGTCCGCCTGTCCATCTGTCCGTCTGCCCGTCTGTCCGTCTGTCCGTCTGTCCGTCTATCCGTCTGTCCGTCTGTCCGTCTGTCCGTCTGTCCGTCTGTCCATCTGTCCGTCTGTCCGTCTGTCCGTCTGTCCGTCTGTCCGTCTGTCCGTCTGTGCGTCTGTCAGTCACCAGGCTGTATCTCATGAACCGTGATAGCTAGTGTCGGAATTTTATAAAATAAATATTAAAGTAGGGCTCCGTATACAAAAAAACGTGAACAGTTGCGTTGACTTTGCACCTCACTTGTTTGCGGCGCTATACATACCAGGTGCAAACTTAACTAACCAGGCCAGATAAGATGGGAAGTGTTTGCACGGAACCCTCGGTGCGCGAGTCCGACTCTCACTTGCCCGGTTTTTCATCTTAGGTTGTTGCTATAGGTAAGGCCATTTGGAGGTCAGCAATCCGAAAAGGTTTCTTTTTATACAGATACAGATACAGATTTTTATTGGTAAAATTAATACATTTTACATGTCATAATTTGTTATGTTTGTATATTTGTATCATTGTCCATTCATCACGCCTAAACAGCTGAATCAATTTTAACAATTTTTGGACAGGTGGCTAGGTATTCACGGATGGTTAATGGACCTATTTTACCGAACTACTGATAAACATAATATATGAGAAGAAGGTTATAATTATGACTTTTTCTTTCGGACGGAAGAAGTTCATTGCTGAACTATTACCTGCTAGAAATATGAATATAATTAGTAATTATGATAAAAGCAGGACATAGTAGTAGTTAGAAATTGGGGGTTTCAGATTCTTCGAATCTGAAAGCCCCCAATTTCTAACTGTCATCTATTCAATTTTAACTATTCAACCTTTTTATCTATTCATTCAACCGTTCATCCATTCAATTTTATCTATTCATCCAACCCTTCATCTGTTCAATTCTATCTATTTATTCAACTTTTCCACTATTCACTCAACCTTTCATATATTCAAATTTATTTATTCAGTTTTATGTATTCAATCAGGCTTTCATCTATTAATTTGATTACCAATCTATGGGTTTCTTACATAATTAAGAAGATAAATAAAAGAACTGTTTATGTGGTAAATAATAATTTATGTACTAAAAATATTGTTTTCTATACACCACTTATTCATACACAATACATTTTTGAATGCACATGTTTTATAATGATAAATACAAGTTTGAACATCTGTCGATAATGAATACTTCTTATATAGTGTTTCTAAATTAGGACAATCCACGTCTTCCAAATTATAAACATTATGGTTTTCTGTGATTTCCTTCAACCACCGCACTTTTTCACAACCTTTTGTATAAATATATTTATTTTTACAGAAATCCAATATCAAGCTCTTATGATTATAATACGGCACATATCCTTCGTTCCATAATATTCCTCTGTTTTTTTCTATCCAACTAACTTGGATACGTTCTCTTCTTGTTAAATTGTAGAATGGGTATGGCGGTTTTATCAACAACACAAGAACACTATTCATGTATATAATCGCAATTTCTTTCGGTATAAACGTATTATTTTCACTTTTAAAACCCTGAACATCCATGATGACACTCATGATATTTTACGAACAATGTTACTCAGCGGTTTGTATTCTATAAGACGATCATTTATGATCAGACAGTAAGCTGCAGTGTTATCAGGTATGTCTTCTGAAGACTCTATTTCTAATCGCACATCAACTGGTCCGGTTTTCAATGAATCGTTTTGTCTTGAGCAGTCGATAACAAATAGCGGGCATTTTACACCAAACGCATTCAAATTAAGCAAGGGATCGACGCTCGTGTTGTAATAAGACTGACGAAAATTAGCATACATCTCATATAATATACTAAATTTGCCTTCGTCAAATTTCAAATTGAGTGAGTTATAAGGGAAATATTGTGAATTTAAAAACAACTTGACATTCGTTATATTACAATGGTCAAACAGTGACGAACTTTTCGTTTTGTTCGATTTTCTATCGGTTTGCAATCCTAATATAACATATCTAGGTTTTTCTAACTGAGAAGCAGTTTTGATTGACCATGAATGTTTTGTGGTTTTAGGTAGAAGCGGATACTCATATAAATCCCAATTTCGGAAAGCTAGTTGTAAGGCTCTATCTTTTTCCAGGTGCTTGAGCAATAATAGCCTGTTACGATCTGAAACTCTAATATGTGGCATGCGCCATTGTATTTTCTGTATATCTATTTCAATTTCATTACTTTTATCGGTCAAAATACTATTTTCTGCAGTATTGCTTCTATGAAGTATAAGCTCATGTCTGCAATTGATGAGGATTTTGTTATAATCTTCCGCAAATCCCAGCACTTTGTTCAGAGGTATAATAACGGAAAAAATTCCGGATTTTTGTGTGGACCCATTCAAAGTCCAACCCCACAATGCAGCGCTTTTATTTTCTCCGTCATTCATTGATATATAGGATTTAATAGTTGTTGTGATTCCAGCATTTTTAATGCGGTCTATCTCAACACCATTTAGTTCGTATCTTATATCTTGAAATAAAAATAATATTGGATTATTTATGAAACTAATGTCCTTTGATATTTTTTTACCTGTAGCGTCTAATCCAGTCACTTTTGCACATCCCTCAATATAAATAGAGCTTGCTGATGGCAGCACATAAACATCTTGTTGGTGAATAGGTATTCTGATTTCATCATTTTCTTTGTAACTATGATTGTAGGGATTGTAACTATGGATCTCATAGCTTTCGATAGAGTTATCTTGCTGTGGTGGATCGATGACTTGAAGCATGTTTTATTATTTTAAAACCGAGAGATTTAAGAAATTGTTTATTGGTTTTAGTAATATTCTGTGTCACGTTTAATCGTGTTCTCTCTTTGAATACCGGCAATTGAATATTAAACTTTCGTGCATTGACCGGGGTTTTATTGAAAATATACATGTTTGTTTAATTACTTAAAAATGTAATTTCTCTAGTGCTGTTAGTTAACGCCCTATTCTGAATACTGCTTAGTAGGAAATGTACTTTGCTGCTTAAACCATTCATTTATGTAATTTTTGCTTCTTTTGATTGACCCAAAATGATTTCAAAAACTTCAAACATAAATGTCCACAATTGAATAAATTATTTCTTTGCAAATTTTCATAATTATACTTAATGTCAGGTCCTACATATGTTATGAATTCCTCTGGTGGTTTTAAATTACCATAACTATCGAAGTATTCAATGTGGTTGTCAAATTTCGCGTAGGCTACCCAATGAGTACCAGAACTTTTGGATGAATCTAAATTGATGATACCACACTCTCTCACCCATGGAATTTCTGGTAATTCATCTCTCATAAATACATCGCGAAAGTATGGAATATTTTTCGAGTGCTTTATAATATCAACGTTACTTAATGCTCGATTAGGTAGCCTAGTGTCTAGTTTTTTGGATTCGCTACATAAATTCCTAAACCATCCTTGTATGGTTTAAGGTGTAAACCTTTTCCAATACGTGCTGATTCCATCTTTACATTATTTCTTTTTAATAGTTCGATTCGTTTTTTAGCTGATTCATAATGATCGACAGCTTCGGTGATACCGGCAACACCTCCAGGTAAGCCACCTACGGCAGATAAGCCAGCAAAAATAGGAATTAATGGTAGGGCTCCACCAGTTTTAGGTACAGGTATCACCCGCGGTAACTGTATAGGCAGGTCGGAAGCAATTTCTTGAGCAGCCGCATATGCTAATTCAGTCAACATTTTCTTGCATTTGGGTTTCAGTTTACGAATATGCTTTTTAGCATGTGAAACAATATTCTTAAACGTTTTTTCAAACCGAATCCACGTTTTTGTGTAGTTGCTGATAAGGCAGGCTTTTTCTTTGCATTATCAGGATTATTTTGTCGCAGTTTTCGCATTATCCCTATAAATATAATAGTTATTATATTTTATTCTGAAGGTGTTGATTGCTCAAAACACTAAATACGAATGACTGTATAATTTAAAGTTAACATATTTAAACATTACGAATCTGAATTGTAGAATCTATAGACGATTTCTTCTATCTATCCAGCTGTTTTCACTAGGCGGTAGACCTAGCCACTTGACATATACTTTGTTCCCGTTGCGTTTTAATACCTTTTCAACGAGGTATATATCAGGATGTGCAGTTTTCAGGATTTCTTGTGCATAAAATGCTCCTAAAATAGGTCTTGACCTTGCATCTTCTAATAAATATGTGGTAGGATTAGTAAGTTGAACTTTTTTTATCTTGAATATTTCTGTAGACCAATTAGGTGTATACCCTTTATCAAAGCAACATTTATATTTACTGATTCTCACAAAATCACCAACTTTAAATCTTTTACTATCTGATATTTTCTTGGATAACGAAATATTAATGTATCTCTGTAGAACAGACTCTTTATTATTATCATTAATGTCCACTGGCCGTGTCCCTATAGTTCTATGAAAAGTATGATTATATTCGTGAACTTTCTTGCTGAGAGTTTCGCAGATCCATTTATAATTACCTTTTAAACTGAATTCCTTATAGAGTTTGCTTTTAAGAGTTCTTATGAATCTTTCTACTATAGATGCTTTTTTTGTTGAAAATGTAGAGTAATGATTAATGTTGTATTTTTCAGTTACTTTTTTAAATGAAATATTATAAAATTCTTTGCCTTTATCTGTTTGCAAATTCTTAGGGAAACGTCCCTTCGCAAACAATGTGTGAAATTGTTTAGAAACGATTTCCTTAGTTTTTAGTTTTAATGGAAATGCCCAAGCATATTTTGAAAAACAATCAATTATCACCAATATATACTTATATCCCGCATTCCATTTTGATAATTTCTGCATATCTATCAAATCTGCTTGCCAAAGATCATCTATATCTTTTAATAACACATTTCTTCGCGGAAAATTCACTCTAGCATTTTTATGAATTTCATTAACGACTTCTTCTTTACTCATTTTTCTTAATTTACCACTGACGCCTTTGATTTAGATGTTTGCTGACTTTTTCATCCAGTTCTTTGTACGCAATATCTTTTTCAGCTTTATTTATTCGTTTCGATAATACTGCGACCGACTTTTCGAGATGTAGCAATTTTTTCAAGCAATCTTTTACTTTTTTATCAAAATATTCCTGATTACCACTTTTAGTCAATGCAGGCTCCAACGAGATTTCAATGAATTTCGTGTCGCAATTGCAAATATTACTTTTTTCAGTATCACCCTCGGTATTCATGACTTCTTTATTACAGACAACTAAATAGAATGGTAATTATTACACATAGGTTACTGTTTTATAATACCCACTTCCTTCAGCTCCTCAATAATTGCCAAGATTTCATTATCATGATTGCTGTTACCTGCGCTTCTAGACGCCATTAAGAGTTTCAGTCTATCAACCAGTTCATTCGGATCATCCCAATAAATATAGTCTGTATTTTCCTTGTACTGTTTTAATTTAGGTAAATTACCACCAATTTTAATATTAGGTAACTTTTCCGAGGGGTCTCTATTCACATCACTCTGAGAAAATAAAGGCTTAATAATTGTGCCATATTTTGCTCCTTTATCGCCTTTCAGTTGACCGTTCGGATCAAAGTCCCGTTTATGTGCGTTTGTGATAATTAGCATGTTTTTGTACACGGTTTTATCTTCTTCAGTTACGAGATTAAGATCAGGTTTGTTGCGCATCAAAAGTTCCTTTAAACCTGCGGTTAATTCATATCTCTCATTATTTACGATGATGGTATATTTTTTACCTGTGCCTACAGCATTATTTATGAGAGCTAAGTTCACATTGCTATTTCCCATCATAAGTTTATTATTTTTACTACGAATCCCGAACGGTATGTTAATATTCTCATACAAATCTATCATATCTTCTTTTTTTAGAGACAAAAGCGTATCGTTAGTCGTTTTAAGTGTTTTTCCCGGGCTATCTTCATTGCAATATTCATAATATTCAGAATGATGATTAGTATCAGAATTTAGTACTTCTTTGAAGTTTTCGTATCCCATAGAAGAGTTTGAATCTTCGCAAATGTTATTCTGTTCATCTATTTTTGTTACCATGTTATAAGCTGGACTTACTGGTTCATTTATTTTGATTAATGTTTCTAGAGGATCAGTGATCGGTTTAAAAACTTTTTTGTATTTTAAATCAGCTTCGTCTTCCGCGTTTTTCATCATTTTTATTTTGTTTTTTACGCTGTTAACTGATTTAATAAGTTGCTTTTTTAAATCAATTTCCATCTCAGATTTTTTATTTTTCCTTTTGTTGACTGTTTTATTCAGACAGTTACATTCGAGTGAGACATTTATTATAAGAAATGAGTATATATGAGGCACTTAAAAGTATATAAATATATCAAACCCTTGCCTATACCGTCCTTTATTTATAGCGCAGTCTTTATTTATGAATAGGAATCTGTATGTATCTCGCCATATAGTAGCACAAAGCTTTTTGAATGTTATCCAATCCATATCCGTATTGACATGTTCATTATAGATGTGTTTTAAATTAGTATCATCTTGCTTAAATACTAATAAAAGATTGACGTTATCTCGAAGTAATTGTTTTGGTATTTTTGAATACGTCTGGGACAAATAAAAACAGTCAATCTGCTTGTGCCTCCCCATAGCAAAGTAATTTCGAATATTTACTTGATTTTCACAAGCAACGTCATCGAAAATCATTATCGAGTTAGTCAAAGCATCGTTTGGGTGAAGAACTTCACTATTATCGTTGAATATGAAGAAATTTGCATTCGGGATTCTCTTCATTATGAGCTGGAGATAACGGTACTTCGGTTGGAAGGCTGTCTTCGAATACAGATAGATATGATTAAACTTCAAACCATTATCATGTAACAACAAATTTAACATAATATTAGTTTTACCACAGTTAGAAGGACCACATATTATACAACGAATTGTATTAGGGAACAGTGTACTGTGTTTTACAGTCGGAGTATGTTGTTCTACTTTTATATCATTTACTTCGAGAGTTTGGGCATGCTTGATGAACTTCATGGTGCTTATGATGCTGACAAACACTATAGCTCGTCTTATATACGAGACATGCCAATAATAAAGCCGTTAAGTATGGGGATATTCGTCAGAAATAAAAAATACAGTTTCGTAAAACTAAATTTATTAAAATAACATATCGTCTAAACATTTTAAGATTATTCTTAAAATAATCGACACGTACCGACTTATATTAACTTAACAAATAATTTAATTGTTTAAGGAAAACACATTTAATTCTATATCGTGATAACAATATCTTAACCTATGATAATGCCTTAATAACGCTCTAAGTACATAAACAAATCTAATCGTACAAAATACTTATCAAATGAACATAGAATTTTAAAGGTAGCTTTTTTTAACTGTTTAAAACTTATTACAATATTTAAAATATCGTATCGCAATGACCCCATGGCAGCGTGTGAATATTATCTTTAAGAACTTGCCTCTTGTCATCATTTCTGCTGAAAATCTGTTTATCTACTTGCTGAGTGTACAAAATGTGTTTTATAGATCTAATCAAGTTCATTTTACATTTTAACCCATCATCAGTAGTTTGATAAAGGGCCTCATTATAATCACTAATTCGTAAACGTTTAGTAACTGACTTAGATATACCTTTTGCTTTCATTATATTATTTTTAACGCTGTTTATGCAGTACAATTTGGCTCTCAAACCGATGAATTCCTTTATAATATCACCGGCCATCTCGTCTTTGAATAACCCAGGTACTTTTTCATTAGCTTTTTTTATATCATAAACATTATTTAACAGAAAATTACTAGTATCAAATTGTGAATTATCATTACGCATATCGTGATAAAAGTCACGTGTGTATATTAAGTACAATAAACTATCTGTATCAGTGTAACAAAGGTGTATACGCCCGTTATATTTCTTTGTCATATAATCATAATGAAATTGATACATATGTTGCTTTGCGTACTCTAAAACTGTGAAACCGATGTATATCGGGCGATCTAAAATAAGTTTTTCATGCTGTAACTGAATAGCCACAAAGTTCTCCGAAAAAACTGTAATATTTTTTAGATTTGGTTTCGTGATCAATTTTTCGGCGCTAAGATGCTTATTTGTAACGTTTTTTGTGTCATTCCATGTAGTCACTAGTTTTACATCTACTTGTTTTCGTCTGTTTTCTATAGTTTTACCGAATATCGAGTTATTAAGAAGCTTGAAAAAGTCTTTTTCAAACGCTGTTTTAGATGATTGACGCAGCGATGTATTAAGATCGATATACTTTTTAAGATAATTCTGTTGTCTGAAACGAAGAATCCGGTGTATTTTTCTTAATTCCAATCCATTTTTTATGCATTCTTTTAAGTGGACGTAGTGAATAACGTAGTTAAATTTGTCATAAAGATTTGCAATCAACTTTTCCGTTTTACCTCCAGGAGGCTTAAATTTTTCCGCTGCGAAAGGTAGATCACTATGCATGTCGTGTAAATGATCGGGATAGCCTAAATCGACTTCCAGAATAAAGCCATAGTTGCTATCATCAGGGATATTCATCACATTAAAAATTTCTATTTCGTGTGATGGTAAAAGCATAAATTCCGAAATCGGGTAGTTTTTTGTCATGGCATAGCCATACAAATTATTGCAGTCCAGGTATATTAAGTAAGACGATTGTTCGGATTCATCATAATTTGGTAGATATTTATTCGAAGCCATGGCATGACGAAGAGAGCATTGAGCCAGTCCTCCTCTTATTCCATTCTCTAGCATATGATAAATTTCTAAGTCATTTATTAACTCAAGCTTTACTCCGGTATAAAAAAGCATGGCATCGAAACTCAAGCTCGGGGATGTAATATAATAAGCGGGGTCTAACTTATAATAAAACAGACTCGTCTTTCTAAACTTTTCGAATATGTCACATAATAACAGCACATCACATTTTAGATATAAATCTGTATATTCACCTAGTGTTTTTATATTGAAACAATTCCATACAGTGTTCGCAAACTCATACTGTTCACTACTGATACATTCTGCGTTCAAGCTGTTATAAAAACCTGATATTTGTGGTAGGTGCGTCTCATCGAATTTGGACCATGCATCCATATAGTCGTACGGATAAACTCCCTTTTTTCGAAGTAGGTTGATTTGACTTTCATCTTTAAATTCACGTGATAAATTGATAAAGTCGTTATCACATAAACTTTTACTCAAATCATCGATACTAGAACTTAAAAAATGAAATGAGTCAATAAACTTCAATTCTATAGGTTTAAGACCCACTCCGCATTCTATTACTTTAGTTACAGATAGGTATTTTTCTTTTGATTTCGGAATTATTTTAATAGCACCTTCATACTTTGCAAGCTCAATAATAAATAAATGTGAATCGTAACCAGATAGATTATGCAAAACGACTGGTATGAATGAACAGACTTGATGCATCAGATTACAATGTGAATGGGCTGCCCCTCTGTATTCTGAAGTAATATGATCATGATCTCGGACTTTATCTCCCAACAATACTTGTTTGCAAATGTGGCACTTAGTAGCTTTTTGATACTCTGCCTCTTGATGAGGCGTCAAATCCCTCATTACGTTCTTTTTCTGTAATATTCGATTTATACGGCTGGCATCTTTAATCAGCTTTTGAATGAAAATTTCAACACAATTTTCGCCTCTATATGCAACGTATTTATTAAGACTAGAATCATGTGAACAACAAATATAATACCCGAAACAGGAAGGTTGGTGTACTTTCAGTGTTCGAGTACTGCTAGAGTTTTGTTCTCTGTGATCGATAAGCAAACATTCGAAATCAGCATATATTACGAAGTTAATTTTTTGCTGTCTTTCATAGTTTTTAAATTGCATAATCGAACCCTTTTCAGGCAATGTTGTTAAAATTTTATTACAGCCGTGACTGGTATATTTTAATTCACTATTAAAAAACTGTAAACACGATTCACATAAATAAACTTTGCCTTTGTGACGAGTGACTTGGCGTCTAACTAAGCGCACCAGATCTTTAATCAAGCAATAGTGTCCTATGCAATTACGTTCGATATAAAGTAAATTTACATGATTAAGCTTTCTTTTCGTGGTCATATAAAGTGGGCCCGTTACTTGCGATTTTTTATTTAGTCCATAAATATTAACACTAATATCGGGATTATTTCTTTCAAATTGTTTTATATCATTAGGCGTGGGTGGAAACGACATCCCTTTCGTATTCAAAACAGAAGAATAGTGGGGGTATGAAGTTACTTTACAAACATTCGATTTTGCAGGATATAATTCCGCTACTATATTCCATAGAAAGCAATGATTATCTTGGTTTTTTATATTGATACAGCTTCTCGATCGTTTAATTGCGAGCGGCAACTCTAAATAAGAACCACCTCTCATTGGGCTATACTTGTTTACATTAATTTCTAGATGGCTCATAGAAGAATAAGTCCAACCAGATTCACATTGTTCGAATTCCGATAGCTTAGTTTTAAAATAGTTCTCCATATTTATGAATACATCATTTAAATTACTACAGTTATAGATAACTTCATATTTCGAATTAAAAGATTTTAGTTGCTTGTCATCTGATTTTGCTAGCGAGAAATAGGCAAACAGTTCGAAGTTAACTTTAATGCATTTATGTTTCTGTAATTCTCTTTTTATAATATTTATGATGTTTTTTTTATTGTGATGCAAGAACGTTTCAGGCAAGGGGTAGTGTACTTCTCGCTCGCTGTTTATGCGATAAGTAACTATTCGGTTTTTGAATGCAGTCGCAATGACATCGATATTATCAAATTCGGTTCGGATTAAGCAGTTCGATTTATGTAGGTTAGTTCTCAAATGATATCTGTATTTTAAACGAGGTAAATCAATTTTACACATTTGACAACGAATAAAGTCAGATACGTTAATTCCATTTTTCGATAAACAATTCGCCTTATAGAGATCATTACTGGAATTGATGTTTGAAGCAGGGGGCGGACATACTGAAAAAAAAAATATAAAATTGAGATTACATCTTTAATAAAATTAATAGGTTTACATATTTGGGTATAAAGTAGGTGATTATTAAAAACATATTATTAAAAAAAATATTCATGCTGTCATTCGTTCAATCGTGAGTAGCCACCGCCAATAATGTCAGGACGACAGCCCTTAAACTCCTGACGAGTCGCCTTTATAAATTTGCATAGGTGCTCCCATGCCTCAGTATCGTCATCTGTTTTATTTTTAATCGAAATGATCGCTTGGCGCCATCTGTTTATAGGCTGAACGGTTCGAATTTCATCGCTCTTATACACTTTGAGCTCTATATAGTGCGATCCTTTTTTGTTAGAGTCGGATTGGCGCGAAAATCCATTCGCTATCCTTTTAATGAACTGCGAAGTAATTATGGTTGTATTTTTACCGAGCGACTGATCGTGAATTTCTTCATCGTCGCTATCGCTCCCGAAAACGTCTTTCGCAGAGAGCCTCTTCGATGCTGAACTGGACTGTTGAGGCTTAGTTTTCTTCGGCGTAGATTCGGGAGGAGGTGCCGGACTTGAGCTGGTGTGCCGAGGCTTGGTTTTCTTTGTTGTTGACTCGGCGTTGCGAGCAGGTGAGGGTGCTCGGCGTTTCTTCTCACGTGATTTGCCCGCACTTTGCACTCCATCTTCGAAATTAAGAAAATTAAGATATAATACATTGCTGTGATTCAGTTTTCTTACCGCGTTACAATAATTCATGAAATGATTCCATGCCTCCGTATTGCAGCTGGTTCTATTTTTAATAATTATATCTCCTCGAGGTAATCTAATCGCACATGGAAGTTGTTCAATGCTGCTTGACATGAAAACACGTAGTACTATATAATATGTTCCGGATTTTGATTTATTAATTAGTCTGGCATAAGCTTTAGATATTTTCACAATGAAATACGAATAGAGCAGTTTTAAATGATTACCGTTCTGATTTGAAGCCTCATCCTCACTATCTGTCCCGAACATTTCGTACGCCGATTGTTTGCTCGCCTGGACCGGTGCGACGGTGGCATGATGCTTGCGCTTCTTAGATGTCGAAGGATGCGCTGAAGAAGTAGGATGCATCTTCTTTTCTTTTGAGGCAAGCGTTGGCGCTGGAACCTCCGCACTTGAATCGTCGCTAGACGACTCTGAAAGGCGAGATGATTCAATTCGCTTAGACCTGTTAACAAAAGTATAAATTATTAAAGCGGTGTGAACAATATTAAAAGAAGTTAAGCGAATTTACTTGCCATTTGTTCAATTGAATTACACTCAGGTGTGAAGGATCTATATTTTTCAAGTAAAATGAGTCTTTTTAATTGCTCTTAGGCTTTAGTTTTTAAAGGCAAATGGAAAGTTAAAAAGTGCACAAGATTAATATTAAAACAATGGGAAACTTACATTTTGTTGTAGCGTGTCGGTGTTTGAGTTCCGGTTCGTAGATAGCGAGATAGCTCTGGATTCAGACTGTGACATCCCTGCGCTTCATCTCGACTTAAATACACAATAATTTACGCGCACTTTTTCCAAATAAGTGTAGCTACATAAAGGTAAATGCTGGGTAAGATATTCTGGAGATCGAAGTCCAGAAATGCATAAACGCATATGGACATCAACGCCTGCGTAAACGAACATGCGCTAGCGGGTCAGCACGTGTGAGCTCTACCAGCTTTCATTTAAGGTTGCGATTATGGAGCCTAATGACTGAGGCATAGCGTCGAATTTATATGATTTTTTTTATTCATATTAAAACTTAAGGCAGGTTTCATAGCTCCCCGAATGTGCTTAAAGCACAACTTCTGATAGGATCTTGGATTTTAATCGTATAGAAGGTAAAATATAAAATAACATAAACACCGGCTGTCGTAAATTTCTTTTCGGTCTGGATGAGCACATATTGAAAATATTATAAATAAGAAAAAAAAGAGGTGCGGGACTATTAGTATCTTCAGAGAATCATAGCAAGCAGTACAGTTATGTCGGTAAGTGTCTGAATTATAGCTGTTAACTAAATTTCTATGTCATAGAAATAAATAGAATCTATATAATATTGCATAGGTTCCAGAATTAATTAAAACGTTTATTTGCAGGATACCGAAGACCTCTTCAACTTCGTACCCCATGAACCAGCCATTATTCAGAGGCCGGGGCCAAAAACTCTAGGTCTCGACGCGGCTGCTTCTCGCAAAAGGTCAAGAAATGAGCCAGTAGTGCTCTCTTACATCAAGAAACCTGTTAAGCGTGCAACAAAAGTAATTAAAATAGAACTTTATGATGCTGAAAAGTCTATGGATTCAATGTGTGACTGCCAAGCAGATATGTGTGTTCAATATGCTGTGAAAGGTGTATTATTTGACGAAATCTATAGTGGCACTATGGATATTATAAGTAAAATTCAGGATAAGCTAGATGCTAAATTATAAAAAATATATCTAATCTGAATTTGTACTCTATTGGTAATAGAAATAAGGCTAAGTTTTATACTTAAATGTTCATATCCTTTTACATATATAGTATGGAATAAATATTAAAAATCGTGAAAGAATGTTTTTTATATATTCCTTCGTAACACTCATTAACTGCCATCGAATATAATTAAAGCGTAGCTAGCGAGATGACACTGCCTTTATCACAGTTCATGGATGGATTATGCTTACTCGGAGTTATGAGCCGTCAATGTGAGGAGTCTGATAACAATTAATTCGATCAAGTGACATAATTTAATTTACGATTCTTTAATAGCAACCTTAATGACAAGACCCTTATTTAAATAAAGGAAACACATCGGAAATTCATTAAAACATAAAAGTTCGTGGCCGGTATCGCACGTCGAGATTAAAATGTCAGTAAGTATTTAAACATCTCTATACTGAAATTAAGGGTGTTACCATCTGTACTGATTTCTGTTTTATTTTATTTTTTAAAGATTTCAAGTCATGCTCGTTCGTCGTCGGCAAATGTTTCCAATTACTTGAATGCTGATGATGCAAGAGCTCGTGATGGTGTCGACATTCCGCCAAGCGAAACCTGGATCAAAACGAATGAGGTTTCCTCGTTTTATCGAACCAGCTCCCGTGGATCAAAAGTAATTCGAATTGAAATATATGACGCCGATCAGTTTCGTAATGCGGAAAATTCAATCTGCACATGTAATGCAAAAATCTGTGCCCAACACGTGGTCGAAAATATATATTCAGATGATGTATACATTCGAGTCGGAAATCTATTGAAAACAATGAATACATACAAATCGCTGTAAATAATAAATGCTGACTATGATCACAAATGTTGGTTTTATTTCTTACTCATAGATATTTCCAGGTAAATGGTATTCTTAACTTGAAGACGAATGAATGGTTGAAAGTTAAATGGCATACTAAAACTTAATAGTTACCTGGTCAACACATAAATTGGATGAATAGATAAAATTGAATAGATGACTGATAGAATTGAATAGATGAACGGTTGAATGAATAGATAAAAAGGTTGAATAGTTAAAGTTGAATAGATGACAGTTAGAAATTGGGGGCTTTCAGATTCGAAGAATCTGAAACCCCCAATTTCTAACTACTCATAGTAATTGAATAGTAAGCAGGCCATAATCGTGACACATTAATTTTTGAGAATGCTTTCAGAAGTATACAAACCCAGACCCTGAAGCGCAAGTCTCTTGGGCCGTCGGCGGCCAACGCCCCAAGAACGCGGTGACGCGCCCGCAGCTGGCCACAGAAGAAGGGAAGGTTTCGCAACTTCTTGATTCTCTTCAAGCGTTGATTGATAATGTTAAATAAAGGCTATAACCTCGCAATTAATAACGTTACCCTATCCCTGCTTAAAAAGAAGGTCATTTTAGGTTCGCGAAGCGGCGCTAATGTGGTAGCTTTTAGCCTTTATGATTTAAATGCACTCCTTCGACCGGATGCGTTTTGGTCGTCCCGATCTGTTCGTGACGCGCGAGGTGGCCGCGATGCCTGCATGTGCTACTGCTCATCAGCGGAGAAGATAGAAATCTTGCTGTATTTGCCAGTCGCGTTAGCTATTGTGTTGAGGTAATTCGTTTGTTAGATCATGCGGAATGCCACAGATCACCGGAATTCAGGTGATAATTACGTTACCACTTTTTTTATTATTTTACCCCTATTGAGATGGATATAGATGGATGGCTAAACTATGCCGCCCGGTACGAGGCTAGAGGTCAATCTAAGCTAGAAATTCTAGTCGATATCCTGAATCGAATTCCTGAGCCAACTGCTACGTCGCACGTTGCAGTGGTTGCAGACACTAGACGTCCGGTCAGGATTATGTGGACGTTGTCGCAGAAAGTAGACCCGCGAATTCTAAGTCAGCGCCGCATAATAAAAAACATTCATCATCGACTGCACCAAAAATTGTTTCATGCGTTGTGGGTTTGCAATCGTATAACCAAATTCATTGTGACAATTTCATGAAATTGACACGATGACAGATGGAAATTCATAAAAAAGTCTGTCATCGATGACTTAGTAGGTTAGCATAGATTGAGTTTGTCTAGAACTACAAATATATATGAGATACTATTACAGCACGACCACAGCGGATTTTTTTTTTGTGATACGAATTCATTAAAGTAGATTGAGGTACATGTACATTTTAGCCGACTTTAAAAAAAAAGGATGGTTCTCAATTCAACTATTTTTTTTTACTTTTATGACCTCAGAACTTTCGAATGGGTGAACCGATTTTGATGATTCTTTTTTTATTTGAAAGCTGTTGCTTCCCGTGTGGTCTCATATCAATTTGGTCCAGTTCTCATAAAAGCATCTATGAGAAAATCATATAAGTCTTATTGTATGTTCCATTTCGCTCATTGAAGTCGGTTATTTTTTTTGTGTAAAAGTGATTCTGATTATAATTGAATCACTCAAAATCAAAAAAATACAATTTTTAACTAAAAAGAACCGACTTCTAAAAACTGTACCTAAAGCCAAAAATAACCCCTTCATGTTCAGATTGCATTTGAATCATCTTTTGAAGTCGGTGCCAAACCTCACGCATACTTCATTATCGAACAAATATACAATACGATACAATACTTTATTGCACACCAATAAAAGTTTACAAAAGACAAATACAATTTATAAATAACGGTACTAAAATATACTTCTTCTTCTTTATATACTTCTTGGGCTTTATGCGCGGCATCTGTTTTCATAGTAATAAATAATTGAGTGGTTTGACACCGACTTAAAAAAAGTGATTCAAATGTAATCTGTACATGAAGGGGTTATTTTTGGCTTTACAATTTTTTTTTTAAGTTGGTTCTTTTTTGTTAAAATTTTTGCATAAACTGATTATACCTTTATACCTAGTTTCGTCATTCACCACAACGACTGCCAACAGTCGTAGGTACTACCTAGCACGTTCACGAATCATTTGAAAGCCAAGAATATATAAATGTCAATCAAAGGGAAAATGACAATTGAAAATGCTAAAAAAATTATTGTACTCTAGGTAACATAGATTTTTACTGCAATAACACTACTAGTATCACAACACAATAGCGCCCTTTGGGTCCACAGTGTCCACTGTATCAAACCGTCCACTGTGTCAGATCATCCACTGTGTCAGAACGTCCACTGTGTTAGAACGTCCACTGTGTCAGATCGTTCACTGTGTCAAAACGTCCACTGTCTCAGAATGTCCACTGTGTCAAAACGTCCACTGTGTCAGAACGTCCACTGTACCAAAATGTCCAGTGTATCAAAACTGTGTCAAAATGACCACTATATCAAATGTCTCACTTAATCTTAATACCCACTCTATTTATAAATGAGTTTAAGAAGGTTTCGAAATAAAAAAAATACTATCAGTTTGCTACCGCGCTGCAATATGTCATTCTGAGTAGAGTATACATTTACCGACAAAGTTACCGAAATAAAACGTAGGTAGTATGTGTAGGTTGGACTATTTGGTAGATAATATGGTGATCCTTTTGGCAAAGTGTACCTTTTTATAGAGATGACCTATCGATACAGTCGACAATTTGATAGAGTGGACAATTTGGTAGAGTGGACATTTTAAATTGGACGTTCTGATACAGTGGACGTTCTGATACAGTGGACGGTCTGACATAGTGTACGTTCTGACACAGGGGACGTTTTGACAGTGGACGTTTTGACACAGTGGACGTTCTGATACAGTGGACGTTCTGATACAGTGGACGGTCTGACATAGTGTACGTTCTGACACAGGGGACGTTTTGACATAGTGTACGTTCTGACACAGTGGACGTTCTGACACGGTGGACGTTTTGATACGGTGGACGTTTTGATACAGTGGACACTATGGACCCAAAGGAATAGCGCTTGTAATTGTAGATTTTTCGACGTCTTTTGTTGTGAATACAAGTTCTTTTAGAATTTTTACGCATTATTTTTGACTTTTATCATTGACATCTTCTCAGATTACCTACCAACAAATCGCGTGGTCGTGCCAGGAAGTGAGTACCAGCAAGAAACTATAACGACTGTACCAGAATGACAAAAGTATTAGAGTACAATAAATGCAAAAATATAATCATTTTAACGATTTTTTATTATTACCGTAACAGAAGTAAAAAATCTTATTTATGCTGTATAGTTACAACACGTATTACCTTTATAATTATGTATGACCATAATGACCAAAGCGACCATTTCCCGGATTGTCCACTCCCATGAAGACCAATTCCCAAGACCACAACTTGATAAAACGACCATTTCTGGAATTTACCACTGCCATAATGACCACTACTCGGAATAAAAGCTAAAAATTATGTGTCTTATTGTGCTGCCGAATTTAGTAGGCACCAAGACAGTGAGCGGGGCAGTACACCGCTATGCACATGTACTAAATTACCTATTACGCTTTATACTGTTTTCAAGTAAGCATTCGTTATTTTTTGTGTACAAAAAAACTTTTTTTTGGTATTTAGTTTGGTAATAAATAGGTAATTTTTTTTAACTCAAATAACACCATATTGGTTTACCTGTTTAGTATTAGATAATATAAGATCTATATATACGAGTGGGTATACGACACAAATGGCTAGCAATAAACTAGTTTAATCCGTAGAAACACATTTTTTATAACCCCTAAATCTTCTATCCTACACCCGTTTTTTCGTGGGAAAGTAGTCGTTCCGGAAACTTGGCTTTAATGTCAATATAAGAAGTGGTCATTCCGGGGAGCGGCTTTCTGGGAATAGGTCGGTTTAGGAAGTGGTTATCTTTTACCATCTTTTTATGCATTTTATTGCTTTTTATTTTACGCTTATGTAAATATACCAGTATCTTGGAACCTGCTCTTTTCTTTTTATTTCCATCATTGACAAGTAGGTTATCTGGTGCAGTGGTTGCAACATGAGAATTTCTAACTATACCTAATCTGCGAAAGAGTCGGTATATGTTTCAGTTTAGGACTTCAAAAGCTACTTGGTAATGAATTAAAAGGGGTTAGTATAATTTCGTCTAAACAATAGCTGCCCGAAACAGCAAGTGGTCTAAAAAACAAACTGCGATCTGGTCTGCCTAGTATTCTGTTTAAAATCCCGCTTGGTCTAAATATGCAGCAGTATTTGTTCCTTAGACCTCTTCCCCGAAAATCATAACTTGGAGCTTCCAGTTGAGAGACGATATGCATTTTCTTAGGAAACATGCTCTTTCTTTGATTTCATAGTAACTTTTCGTCAGGTGAAGTCTAGGTAAAATACTTGCTTACTTTGCATGAAAATTATCACCAAATGAACTCCTTAAAATGCTGTAAATGGTAATTGATTACTGATCAATCATCATGAAGATGCGCACTGATCATTACGAGCATTGTAAGAATCAAGCTTTTCCCTCGCTGAACAATTGATTTAGAATACACATGAGAAATAATAAAAATGCATTTATATATTTGGTAGTTACAATGGAAATTAATACACGTCGCACCAAATGTAGATATCAAAACTATATTCACTATTCGCTCTTACCCATATAGTATAAGCAAGAGATAAAATAATAAACAAGTATACACTTACCTTCCACTTTCCTTTTAAAACCTACCTATATTAACTTTTTTTGGTATTTCCAAGCGTGTATCAGCGACGGTATGGACACAGCATTATTGACATGTAATTAGTTCCGCTACTCACCATTTCAAGAAAAAACTGTCAAGAATAATGACAATAACGAGTTTTGCTATTCCATACTAGAGGGCATAAGTACCAATAAAAAAATAGCTTTTAATGTGATTAAAACTTTGATTTGGATAGCATAATATAATATTCATGTATTTATATAATAAACTAACTGATTTGCGTCAACTTTAAGCCCATTTAGCTTTGTAATATAATTCTGGCGCCACTATCTACGCACTGGTCACTGTCCAGTATGAGTTAGTTAGTACCAATTTCCGCCACATGTCCCTATTTCAAACAGGAATATCTCAGCTCTGCAATGGAATCCAGCCTGGTGCCCATAATAAAAAATGAAGTATATTTAAAAATATATCTAATGATTTAACTCTCATCTCTGTTGGTTCTTGGTCCAATTTGCCCATTGTCCTTTAGTGTAAGGCTAAGTTTAATATTTCAATTTAGTGTAAGGCTAAGTTTAATATTTAAATTTAACGTGTTCCACGATAGCGGGTAATTTGGAACATATTCTTAATGTTCTTTAATATTGAACTACCTATCGAAAAGTTTCTATACTTACATGATGTTTGGTAATGAAAGCATAGAAGAATTTGGCTAGACCCGGTGTTTTTCTACCACACAGAGGTCCCTTAGCTTCATAAACAAACCACTAATTGTACACAATTTTATCTTAATTAGTAGTTACTTTCGTATAGTGTGTTACAGTTCAGTTAAATCCAGAGTAACATTGCATCTTTAAATAGCGCTGTAGACTTATGTTGAATTATACAAAATACCATAATTATATAAATAAAAATTGCTCAATATGTCAAGATATAAAAAAAAATCCAAAAAAGAAAAAAAACTGAAATATATGACCTTGAGATTACGCAAAAATTATATATATATATACTGTTACCATTCGAGGGCGATAACGTCACGGCTCGCTCGCCATTTGAATGGAGCGTTTTCATCGGCTCTCCGTAGGAATGCCGAACTTTAACCACCTTTAACAGCAATTTCTGACTATTAGAGTATTTGACTTTAAATGGATTTAGTCCCATATCCACTCAATTGCTTTTGGTAACTACGGCTACCTGTCGCTCTTATTTTGTTATATAAATAGAGTCTAACTCAAAATTCGAAGCAATTGAGTGGATATAGCCTTTTGATTCCAATAAAAACTAGAATCGATTGACATCTTCGAAAAGAAGCCAACACCACTATGTATTAGGTATCACAAATATTATTATTCATGTCAGTTTCTCATAAAAATGTGGTTCAGGCATAAAACAGCAACAAAATCTCGTGCCAAATTAGACGTGTAACCATAAACCAGAGAGCAAACTAAATAAATACAGAACTTAGAGTATTTTCCAGTTCCCCGACGCCCATAAACAAGACAAAAACTTTGATAATAAAGTCTGCCTGCCTGCAGAAATACGACTCACCTACACACAGCCCTTTTTGTGATAGTTGGGTTGAGTTACAAAAACTAGCAACTTCATTTACTTATGTCGCTTATATGTTTTGCGTGAGACGAGCCTCTGGGCCTTAATTGTATTACTCTGGAATTTTCTCGCGACATCACCCGAAAAAAGCTAGTTTTCCAAAAATAATATAATTAGTCCATCAGTCAGATTGTCAAAATGGACACGTATTTTTTAGTTTGACAATTAAAAAAAGACGTAAGTACAAGCTTCACTCCCGAACTTTGATGTGTTATATCTTTTTTTTTTCATTTAAAAAAAGAAAAAATACGAGTCTAGTGCCTAGGAAACTACTCAATTGTCCAAAAGTAGACGCACTTGCATGGAAATCCTACACGCCATGAAGTCATCACGGTCAGTAAAGGATAGTATAAATACTAATACTCATAAATATATACTTAAAGACAGAAAACATCCATGACCTGGAAACAAATCTTTTTCCTTGCCGGGACGACTTTCTACAATTTAATATATAACTAAAAAAACTACTTTAACAAGTAGAATCAATATTAGGTACCATGGACAACTAAACGAGTTACCATGAGATGTGCTTATAAAGGAGTTAACAACATGGAGATTTTCAAATCGGTTCATACCTAACCTAAACGGTTCATAAGTGCTCAGGTAACAAACATAAAACAAATACATCAGAAGTAATAGAGAAACTTCTTTTTTTGGAAGTAGGTTATTTTTTTTATAACTAAAATTATAAATCTTGTTATGTTAATGTATGTATAAGGATAATATTTGAGGATAATTCAGGCATAGTCGTCGATGCGTAGATCTGCTTTGTACTACAAATACAAAGTCACAGCGTGACGCCATTAGATTGAATGGAACAGTAATAGCAGCGATTAACTAATTAATATATCTTTGGTACGTGGCCAGCCTTGTACTTAATGAAATTGTTTTACAAAGGCTCCCGGTTTCATCTACCAGTGTGCTCTATTTGGGACAATAGTATTTAAATTGAATGAAGCGTGCTCTGTTTGTTATTTGTCATGTTCACTTCAGAAATCAAATCAATATTTAGCGTAGCAACTCTTTTTACACCGTTTAGCCGTTATATTTTACGTCTTTATGCAAGGTGTAGATTTTTGGCACCTAATTCTGATCACTAATCATGAGGACTATATGAAGTCGCCAAGAGCCAGGACACTGACTCAATCAAAATTTAATTAAGATATCATATTTAAAAAAGTATTTGAAAACTTCCTTTCCCAGAGAACGAGGGCTGAATAGCTTATTCGAGAGGCCCGAATAGAATTACCTTTCCCGATACGTAAACGAGTAAAATTAAAAGAAAACAAATCAGCTCTTCCAATTTGCAGCCGTTAATGACTAGCCAAGACTAGACTAACGAAACTCGTATGTTAAGGCAGAATAATAACCTACTACGAGCTCTTATTAGGTACTACTTCGATATAACAGCGATAACACATGAAACGTGTACTCTCAATGTCAAAATCAAGGTTGGAGTGTGAAATTTGTACCAAAATCTGCGTAGGTACATCACTTATCAGGTGTTACATGAATTTAATTAATTTAAATTTAAACAATTTAGTAACTTCACAGAATTCAAGAAAGCCTCAAAATGCCGCGACAATTCAAACCACCATTTGTTTTCAAATTCCTGTTCTTACTTCCAAATGACTCGAGGAAACGCTCGCGTAGCATTAATTCCCGAGACAACAAACAGACAAGTTAGCGTTATCACACGTCCACGAGATAATTGCCGGATGATTTACACGTTCGAAATTTTGCCGGTATAATGTATTAACACTCGTGGTGCCGGTAATTTTCATACGATATGGATGATACTTTGACTCTGTTGAAATTCTAGCGGGAAGTTTGATAGTCTCGTTTCGGTCGTAAAATGATTTTGTGAATTAGGTGTTGTTTTTTTTTTGTTATTTAATCTGGCTGTTTTTAATCGAATCGTCCTTTAGTTTCTTAAATCGAATTTGACAATATTTAATGATGAACTGCTTAGGCTCTGGGGGAAGAAGACCCATCAGCTCAACAAACCCTCGAGTACTTTGGACATGTGCCCTGCCAGTCCAGAGAAGATCAAAGCCATCTATAGGTCCTGATATCATTGCGGTTTCATCACGTGCGCTGAACGGATTTAGGCAATTTTGGTACAGGGATAGTTAGACACCCAACTGTAGGCAGAATACTTTTGTCTCATCATGGTAAAGAAATAAGTTTCTGTCAAAAATATTATTTTTGTGACAAGCATTTATAGTCAACTGTACTTTTCTGCGAACATCCATCAATATAATTTGCCTACTGACACGATTCTAAAGAGCCCAAACTCAGCAGGATTGTTTTATCTATTACAGAGATACGTTCTTAGGGCTACCTTCCGGGTCCATCATCAGACCAGCCCCATGGTTGGTACCATTTGGTACATGATGCTTCAAAATTAAGTTGCAAGATTCCACCCGAACAAGCATAGTTACATACGTACATTGCAAGCTTGTAAAAAAAGCAAAAGCAAAAGCTTGTAAAAAATTCCTTACTTCCGGCACGTTCTATAGTAATATTACCTATAGAGCCGAACTAGACGCAGATAGTCTGTATCCCCTCGAATGGAAGGGATGATGTTCGGTAGGTACCTCTTTAGAGCAAACTCATTTACCCGCGTTTTCCGTCGACTCGTGAAGCTCGGAGGAAACCGTCGTCTGGAATGATAAGTGAAAGTTGGATTCAATTAAGTTTCCAGCATTTAATCAACTTGATAAAATCTCCATGCGGGCTGGCATAATAGCCTTAACGATAACAAACCATTAAATCCTTTTGGAGCGTTTTCTCTAGTTTCATTTTACTTGTATCAGCGAATGTTCTGTAGTTGTCTAGTTTGGTAGTCTGGATTGCCGTTTCTGTATAATAAGGTTACACAGTTTGTAGTGTTATTTAGCTAGTAGGAGCACAATGTTAATCATAATATTATGCAAACAAAAACTCGAAAATCGACAAATATGAATCCGAATACCGATCCGAATTTCCATCACAAAAGGCAACCTGGATTTTTGATTCGATGTCAAATGAAATCGGCATAGTGTTACCAGTTCACGCCTGAATAGTCAGCGTTCGCTGCAGGCTCGTCTGAAAAGCCGATTAATTTTCGGTTCGCTCGCAGGCTGGGATTGGCACTCGATTAGCTCGCGCTTCCAACGCACGCCAATTAGGAATTTACCTCTGATTCACACTTTTATCGGGTATAACGCTCATGTTGATAACTTGAACGTAAATACTAGTCCCATGAATTTCGATTCGCTCGCAGGATGAGATTGCAGTCGATTAGCTCACGCTATCACCGTTGATAGCGTGAGCTAATCGACTGCCAATCTCATCCCTAATTGGCATCCGTATGCCAATTAGGTATTTATCTTCGATTCACACTTGTATCGGGCATAACGCTCATGTGAATTAAACTTGAAGGTAAATACTTAGTCCGATTAATTTCGATTCGCTCGCAGGATGAGATTGGCACTGATTAGCACACGCTGCCAACGCACGCCAATTAGGAATTTACCTCCGATCCACACTTGTATTGGGCATTTAACGCTCATGTGGATTAAACTTGAAGATAAATAACTAGTCCGATTAATTTCGATTCGCTCGCAGCATGAGATTGCCACTCGATTAGCTCACGCTGCCACCGCATGTCAATTAGGGATTTACCCGATCCACACAAATATCGGGCATAACGCTCATGTTGGTGAAACTTAAAGCTCTTAATCTGTTAAACGGCTCTGGGGTACTATCGCTTTGCCATATTTTTTTTATGTCCGAAACTTATTTCGCCGAAAACATTTCGCATAATTTCATTCCGCCGAATCATCATTAGGTAGTCCGAATCTTAGTACGGATAATATTGTTTTACCGATTTTTGTTAACTGCAAATTTCAGTTCTAACAATAGAACTGCTGTCAGACGAGTAGGTTAGGTTAGGTTAGAACGGCGATCCCGAACAGAAGATAACTGCTGCCAGAAAAGTAGGGTTTCGACATTAAAAAAAAGTTATGCCTAAAGATCATTCGGCGAAAAGAGCACTCGGGGTAGAGTTTATAGACAATAATGACTACAGCGATTATGCTATAAACTTATGACAAAAAATGTGTAAACAAGGGGAATCTAATAAAGTTTTGCCATCGTACTGTGTCGGTTAACCTTAGAATAAATACGACTATAAACCTAGTTATCGCGTGTTATCGCTTGAAAGTGAAGCCAATAATGTCACAAGCAAAACGTCTCTGTGATTGGTTCGTAGATATTTATGTAGGTACACATAAAACCAAAAGCGACTTCATCTTCCGAAATCTTTTGTATGAAGATTCTCGTTCTAGACATACTTATTCGAAGCGGTTACGTTTGAATTTCTATTTGCATATCTGTCTCAATCTTTGTCCTAGCAGCTTATTGAGACAGAAATATAAATAAGAGCTTAGTTAACTGACAAAATAGCATGGTAAAATTTTATTCAGCAATAGCTGTGTTACCCGCTCACCCCGCGGGAGCACTAAATTTTTTCGGGATAAAAAGTAGCCTATATGTGCTAATCCAGGGTGTGTTCTTACCAAAATTTATCAAAATTGATCCAGCCGTCTGAGCCTGACGAAGTAACAAAAATACACATCATTTTTAAAACTCGTATTACTGTGATACCACTGCCATCTCACTTGTACCATCCGTTATTCGCTGATGAAAATCTGAATAATACAAACATACAGCAACCTACGCTTAATGATCTGCTAAATAATGACGAACTAACCGTAACAACTGTTGCTTTGAACGCTGGGATCCGTTCTAAAACGTTGAATGGTGCCAAGGGACCAATCAACTAAGGTTGTGGGTCCCTTATGAGCTCCTTAAGCGACCATTAGTGTTCATCTCAGCTGTTGACAGTTCAAAAGCTTTTACTTCACGTCGCTTGGTCAGTAATTCATTACAACAGTATTGGGTACATACATATACATTACACAGCTCTATTATGAGTATATTTCTGTGGCCCCACAGGGTGTTTTTCAACCCACGCCATATTGCGGATTTTTAGTGGCACTAATTTAATTTACTGGTAACGACAATTTTTTCGTTTAAGGTCGCTGAATGTCACTGATGTAAACAAAGAGGAAACTGGACTAAATATTGCGCTCAAGTCTTTTTTGCATATTAAAGTCAAAACTATCCACAATGACGAAAGTCAAGGTGTTTTCAATAGGATTCAGTATTTCTTTCGCAAGAAGGAAGGATTGAGCAGCATTCCGGTAAACAATGTTTTGAATTTGGTTAATGTCAAATCCTTGACAAAATGCTAATGACTTTTAATAATGCGAATGTATGACTGCAGTTGCTTTTTAGCAGCTGTTTTAGCGCCACTAACCCTGGGTCGGATCGACACTGGCTAGGCTATAAGATAAATATCTAAGGCTGCCTGTACATAGAGATGAATCAGGCTGCGTCTTTGTGATGCTCAAAATAAATGCATTTAAATCTGAGGAATGTGATTGGTTCATTTTATACATCTCCGTTCCGCATCTGTGGCAGCCTTATTAGTTAGGTACCTACTTACCTTATGACGCATTCCCATTTTATGACATTCATATCATAATATCTCCATACCGAACTCAAAAACTGTAATGTAATAGGTATTATGATGACCTGTGTTATACATGTTATAATAATTTCATTAAAACATCGTTATCGATTTCGTAGGTTATTATTTTTATTTTATAGTTATTCATTGTTTTAGATTTTCCTTACCTTAACTTTATAATATAAAATGTTAAATCTTTCTAATTATTACTAAAAGAGTTTAGTAGGTATAACTATGAATATATATTTAAAAACTTGTATAAGAAATATTTACACCGATTAACGGCCATTAAAAAGCCTTCAATCGAATAAAATAGAATGTTCTATTATTTTCTATTCTATTCAACCGAAACACAAAATTTGCCAACAAACACAAAGCAAGTTAACAACCTTCTCAATAATAATGAACATTATGTACTTTATCATCGTTTGATATCCATCGCAGCACAAATACAAATGGTTTAATTTTAGCGGCGGAGCCCGACGTCACTTGCCGTCAACATTGATAACGATGCCCTATTCATCGTGGAGCTACCATATTTGTTAGACATTTGCGAATGTTGTACGGAAAACCAACATACGAATTAAAAATGACGCGCCTTATACAGTTTATCTACAGCATTTCAGATATTATAGACAAAGAGCTACATTACTTGGCAGCGAGCAAAATCAGAAAGAAAAATGAGACATTACATGTTTCATAAATTTATAGAATAACAGCGCTCGCTTGCTCGTTCACTGCTGTAAGTAAGTAGTGCGGTAAGATGTGAATCTGAACGTATTCACATAGAGTCGCTAACTTAAGGTGTAAAGCTTTTCAAATAAACAATGCAAAAATCGACACACAAAGCATAAGGAAAAATTTTAAAGGTTGCTTGGGTGGTGAAAAGTTTAACGCGCTGGACCGGCAATCCAGAGGTACCGGGTTCGATTCCCGGTCTCTTCCCCCAGGTAACTAATTTTTTTTTTTTTTGAGCTTTGAGCTTTGTATCAATGGTTCACGTAGGTACAGAGATGTTACTGCATAATCATAACATTACATTACATTATTTATATTTAGTCATATGTTCATTTATGTATGTTTTTATGTATGTTTATGTATCTATATATATTATTATAGGTTTTAGTAGATTTTAATAATTTTTCAGTAGTTTTCTTGATTACTTTTTGCATCGCCTACTCATCTCATTTCATTTATATTAATCCGCTAACCAAAGGTTGTCTGGAAGAGATCGCTTTTTAGCGATAAGATCGCCTATTGTTTGCCTCTATTGTAATGTTAAGTGTCATCTGTATTTGTATTTCTTTCTTCTTGAGGTGTGCGATAAAGAGTATTCTATTCTATTCTATTACGATGGCCGACGGAGTCGTCTTAAAATAAGTCGTAATAGTCGTTTTAAGAGTAGTAGGGCCTCGTGCAGGGTCCGTCCGGATTGTTACTACCGTCTTGCCTGCTAACCCACCGCCAAACAGCAATGTTCGCATTGTTGTGTTCCGGTGTGGGGGTAAGATAGCCGGTGAAATTACTAGCATAGAGGCATTCCATCTTCGTCCTCCGGGTAGGCAAGCACTTGTGACTCCTCTGGTGTTGCAGGTGTTTATGGGCGACGGTAATCGCTTTCCATCAGGCGATACGTTTGCTCGTTTGCCCCCTATGACATAAAAAAAAAAAAAAAAAAATCATACATGATACAAACCCAAACCGGCTTCAACGAAAAGAGTTTATGCTTTCCGACAATGGGCGTGTTGTTTTACGATGTTTGAAAAGTAACTTCGATTTTTACAAGATCTCATCATAATCATTAATCCTCACAAGTCAAGTAGGTATACCAATACCTATTTCAAAGTATCTATTCGCAAGTAGTCGTATATGTACACGACTACTTGCGAATAGAAAGAAAATGTAACAAAAAATCAACGTGCTTATTACAAACGCGTGTCTCCCTAAGTAGCCGTGAGGAGCTCATAAGCGGCTTTCCTTGGCGGGAGACAAAAGTCCCCGCGGGAAAAATAATCACTTACCGTGGGCGAGTAATGAGGGCCCTCAGGTAATGACTCGTTTAGGGAAGGCTGAGTTTAGGTGGGTCGCATAGGGCTAGGGTTGCCATTTCTAAAACCTGGCTACCAGGACAAGAAACGTGGAAACCCCGGATTTTGGAGCTCAAAACCCGGACGGGCGGACATGTCCATAAATGTGTTTTGTACTTACTGAGTAAAATTAATCAACCTTCATTCAAGGAAGGAAGGAAGGAAAGTGTTTCATCTTAAAATCTTGTTCTGCTGTAGACGGATTGGTAGTTTCATGAAGATGAAAGTCGCCGTCCACACACGTGGTCCCGTATCACGAGCGACCTATACGTCTCTCGACGTAGAGTGCGTGAAATGTTAAACCCGGACTACAAATAAAACTCCGCTCAGACGCTCCCCGGACGCCCTCTAAACTAGGACAAATCCGGGGAAACCCGGAGAGATAGATAGGGCAGGAGACGTAGGGGTTCTAGAGGCGGTTTTCACACTGCCAGTGGCCACGCACTACATCACGGAGCACGGAAGACCGCCTTTAGGCCCTAGTAGCAAACGTGCTATACAGGGTGATTCTGGGTCATGGAGCAGGAGTGAACGGGGTACTGGGGAGGGTCACACTGAGCAACTTTCACTATGGGGACAACCACGAAAACTCGAAAAAAAACTCCTAATTAAGAGTTAATTGATACTTAATTGATTGTTAATTATCAATTAATAGTTAATTGATAGTATTTTTTTCCGAGATTTCGTGGTTGACCCCATAGTGAAAGTTGCTCAGTGTGACCCTCCCCAGTACCAAGACAAGATACAAGATACAAGACATTTATTGGTAAAAGTTAATGTTTTACAAGTCAGGTTAACAGGTAGGTATATAATTCAACTAATAGGTACTAGTAATTAGGTACACATTTCTGGAGTATGTGAAATATATGTCACTTAAACTTACTATTACTATTATTAATAGAATATAATAACATTTAAGCAAAAACAAATTCATAGACAGTAGTTAATAGGATCGCATATGGCTTAGCAGGTCATCATTTAATTTATAAAATATAGCTTATACAAATTAGCATATTAGTAGCTAAATTACTAGGGGTTAGTGCACGTTTCAACAAATTCGTCGAGGCTGTAGCATGCTTAGTTAGTTAACATTGTTTTAAGATTTCGGCACAGACAACCCCCACTAGACGGAGCATGTAAGGCGACCCGCGCGCACCAACGATATGGTACGGCAGAACATTAAAGTATCAACACGGCGGCCACCGTTTAGTTGCGTCCTTGTTTATGAATATGATCCATGCGTACGTCAACGAAAAAAGAAATTAAATAAATAACATACCGTACCTACAATATCGTTGGTGCGCGCGGGTCGCCTACGGGTCGCCTTACATGCTCCGTCTAGTGGGGGTGGTCTGTGGATTTCGGTCAAACTTTTTGTCAGTTTTTGCTAATTTTATTTCCTCAGGTAGCAAGTTATACAATTTTGGGCCTAAGATCCCAAGTGACTTTCGGGTCTTTGCAAGCCTGCACCGGGGGACGATTAAACGGTTTTTTCTACGAGGCTGGGAATGGGTAGCGTATTGATCCACGTTTGCCCCACATACTTACATGCGGTCAATATGTAAACACTCGGAAGAGTGAGAATCTTATGCTCTTTAAACAAACTTTTTGCGAACAGCACGTTTTTGTAATTTGAAAGACCCCGTTCACTCCTGCTCCATGACCCCGGAATCACCCTGTATAAGAGCTTACAAAGCCATTATAAGTCTATTTTAAGTTCTATAAAAGCTGTCTACGGGCTGTATAAGTGTTTATGTATCCTGTCTGCTACTTGGGGGGGTGAGTCTCCAATAAAGCGGCGCGGTGCGAGGATTAGCAGAATCGACCAATCAAAGTGGAGCGGAGCTGAGATACAGATTTCAACTCAGGTCATTGGTCTATTCCGCACGTCTCCGCTCCGCTCCGCTTAAGTGGAGATAAATAAATAAATAAATAATAAATAAATAAATATCGGACTACCTCACACAAATCGATCTAGTCCCAAATTAAGCTCAAGAAGGCGTGTGTTACGGGTACTAGACGACGATATACATAAATATATACCAACTTAAATACATAGAACAACCATGACTCAAGCACAAATATTCGAGTTCATCACCCAAATATTTGCCCCGGCTGGGATTCGAATCCGGGACCGCCGGCTCAGTAGGCACGTGTCTACAAACCGGGCCAAACGCGTCGTCAAGGGAGATGCACCCTTAAAGCCTGGCTTCAGAAGCGGAGCGAAGCGGTGATGTGTAAAATAGACCAATCTCATTTCTCAGATTTAAGTGCTCTTCTTTCCGGCTTCATAAATACGCAGCCATTGGTTAATTTTCTCCGCTCTGCTTTAGTGAAGAGGCAGCCTTAGAGGACTTTTGCTAATTTTTCCATACAAATCGAGGTTCTCGACTGTTTCCTTCTCCAAAACTTAGCCAATCGTAACGAACATTTGGAAGCTGAAAGGGAAGGAAATGTTTTGTGTCGGACTGTTTCACCGAGGATTTACCAACCGAGGTCCCTGTAAAAGATTACCGAACCCACTCACAACATTTCACGAGAATCGCTTGAGAAATGCGACCTTTTGGCGAGAACAGCCGGAAAGCGTCTAGACGTCCAAACATCCGGATATAAGAATGTTCGGCCAAGCTGAAACGGACATGTTTCACTCGCTCCGCTCGCTCGGTCAATTACAATTACAAATTTTTGATTAATTCTAATCAGGGCCTATGATGGTTGCTTTTATCACGCGATAAATAAGTGACAAGGCATCCGTCACGTTTTGACAAAATGCGAGAGTGTGCGACAGATGCTTTGTCACTTATTTATCACATGAGGAACGCAACCATCATGGGCCCCCAGGGACGCATCTACAATATCAACATTATTTGATTTCTGAAAATTACTTAATTAACTTCTAAAAGTTTCACCCAACAATTATACCTAACTTTCGTCTCCACCTTTGACGAGAAATTAATTATTACCGGCACGAACAGAGCATTACTCATTGATTCGGTAGATTACCGCTGAATAGGGTCTTTGGTACAAAATATGAATTGTTGCCACTTTGAGCGGGTGAGCGGTTAATCTTTGCGGTCGCTAAAGGGCTTCAGGGAAGCATACACTTGACTGGCTGGACTAATTCTTAGTGCTTATTATTATTGAATTCGCACTTTGAACAATATAACAAAATTCTTCTTCTACTCTGCTGAACAAAGGTTTATTTATTTAATTTTAGTGCACAAAAGAAAACTTATCGTACAAAAGGTAGACTTAATGCCATAAGGCATTCCCTACCAGTCAACCTTAGGGCAGCGCAGAAAAATTGTAGGCGGTGCAACTAACTTACATTACATACTTATTAAAGGTTGTACGGAAAGATTTTCAGGATCTCCATAATACGTACCATGGTACCAGGTCTTGCGCTTAAAAACTTATAATGATTTTAGGTTCCAGGAAATAGCATTTTGGACTTTTTTTCAAAGATAATGAATTATGGAAAAAATGCGAGTGGCTATGAACGCGCAGCGAATTGGGTAGTTCCTGTAGTCCCTATAAAAAAACGGCTAGACCAAATTTGATAAATTTTGGTATGCAGGTAGCTGACACCCTTTATCATTAACACATAGGCTACTTATTATGTAGTGTTCTATATAAATAAATATGCTTGCCCACTTCAGGACAATTGAGCACCATTATCTATTGCTATGAAGAAAAGTAAGCGAAATATACCCCGGCTTGCCTTGAATTTTTGTCTGACGCTACGCAACTAACAGATAACTACTCATAAAAAATGTCATACATAATATATACAACAAAACTATGACAATGGTAGCAACAGTAGGAAATAACAGACATTCTCAGAAAAGCTATTACTTAGTTGTAACATTACATATTTGATCATTTTAAAGTGTTAGGGACTCGGCCTTACGCTCATTTATTCTAGATTTTGAATAAAATTAAAAGACACGGTAAAGATAATTACAAGGTAAACAATTTCTAATGAAATCCTTTGACGCTCGTGTACTTAGGGTTATTATTTTTTTATTTCTATCGTATGAAACGTAACAACGTTGCCCCCTCGTGGTCTATAACGGTAATGTATCAGAGCGTGAAGTGTGGTCGAACGGCCATGGACGCATCGGTGACGAGATAGGACGTGTAACTCGTACGTGGGTCATTGTCAGTTCAAAAAACAAAAGTTGTCTCTTTGGTGGCCAATAGTTATTAACAGCTATGTGCATAGAAGTTATGTTTTTAACACGCAAGCCCATAGAAAGGAAAACGTCGTTTATGCTAATATAACTTTGATTGAAAAACTAGGCCTAAAGTCCTTAACTTTGTATGTGTCCACCGAAAAGACGCGAACCTAAATCTGACAGTGACCCACGTAGCTTTACCTCTAAACCCCACCATAGGGTGGTCCACTGTTGTTTGACGACGCGTTTGGCGCCGTTTTTAGAGCACCTGCCTACTGACCCGGCGGCCCCGGGTTCAAATCCCGGCCAGGGCAAATATCTGTGTGATGAATAGAAATATTTGTGCTTGGGTCATGGTTGTTCTATGTAGATAAGTATACTTATATTTATATATATAAGTATGTTTATTATAACACAAGCGTTCTTGAGCTTAATTTGGGTCTACATTTACGTGAGTTTGTCTGATATTTATTATTATTATTAATATGGAGAAAAAAAAGGACAAGCAATCTTAGACTACCGGACCGGGACTGCAGGTGGATGGTGCCTCTGATCCAAAATTAATAGCAGAAGCTTTTAAACATAATTTTGCTGTTAAGCAATTGCCAGTACCGAGGGTTGAACCGCCAGTATTTCCGTGGGGCAGTGCTCAGTCCGGCACGAAGGGTTGCAGGACGCGTTTTTCAGCGCGGGAAATAGACAAGGTCATCCGCAATATGCAGAGAGGCAAATCCCCTGGTCATGACGGACTGGGCATTGAACACTTAAAGTTTGCTGGCATCCACTTGCCAAGGGTACTAGCTATGTTCTTTAATTTACGAGTATGTATGGCGCATTCTTACCTACCAGAATCACTTATGAGGACAATAGTAGTCCCAATTGTCAAAAACAGGACAGGCAACGTATCTGACATATCGAACTATAGGCCGATATCGTTGGCAACTGTTGTAGCCAAGGTATTGGACAGCCTGTTGAATGCAAGGCTTGGGGTGCACCTTAAGCTTCATGATGCACAGTTCGGATTCAGAGCTCGTGAGTCAACCGAAAGCGCTATATTATGTCTGAAACACACTGTCGCATATTACACTAAGCGCAAGACGCCTGTATACGCTTGTTTTCTGGATTTATCCAAAGCTTTTGACAGAGTTGTATATGACCTACTATGGCAAAAGCTTATGAAGCAGGGTGTACCTCCAGACTGCGTTCAGCTGTTTAAGTTTTGGTACGGTAATCAGATTAACCAGGTAAAATGGTTGAACGCGCTGTCTGACGAGTATAAATTGGAATGCGGTGTTAGACAGGGCGGCTTGACTTCACCGCAGTTATTTAATGTATACGTGAATGATCTGATCGTTGAGCTTAGCAGCATGTACGCCGGGTGCCACATTGACGGTACCTGTGTCAACAACCTAAGCTACGCGGACGACATGGTTCTGCTGAGCCCATCGATCGGGGCATTACGGGATCTTGTACGTACTTGCGAAAACTACGCACAGGCTCATGGACTACAATACAACTGTAAAAAGAGCGAGGTATTGCTTTTCAGAACGGAGCGGAAATTTCAGCCATCTATTATACCTCCTGTTGTACTGAATGGTTCTGAGCTGTGTGTAGTTCAGCAATTTAAATACTTGGGGCACATTATTACAGAAAGCTTGTCTGATGATGCTGACATGGAGAGGGTGCGTAGGGCGTTGGCCGTGAGAAGCAATATGCTCGCCCGTAGGTTCGCCCGATGCACTCGGGAAGTTAAAATAACACTGTTCAGAGCATTTTGCCAGACTTTTTACTCGGGTGGCTTATGGGTTCAGTACACTAGAAGGGCATACGACGCCCTACGCGTTCTCTACAACAATGCTTTCAGGATGCTGATGGGACTGCCGCGCCGCTGCAGCGCGTCAGGTATGTTCGTGAGTGCCCACGTCGACGGGTTCCACGCCATAATGCGTAAAAAATATGCCTCGTTGCAAGGGCGGCTAAGGAACAGTGGCAACAGCATTCTGAAAGTAATAGCTGATCGTATGTGTGAATGTCCAATACAAAAGCACTGGATTGAGCATTTAAAAGGTTGTGTGTCATATGACAAGTAACTGTGTTTGTTGTGAAGGACCAACCCTAATATTTCTGTTTGGCCCTATGGTTGACTGGTAGAGAATGCCATTTGACATTAAGTCCGCCATCTGTACTGAATTTTGTTTTGTGCAATACATTTCTTGAATAAATAAATACATAAATTATGGTTAAGGAAACTAACATAGTTTAATAAGTTTGTAACTAACACTTATGGACCTCTTAGTTGTCTGAAATAAACGATTATTATTATTATTATTATTAGCTCTATCTTTGTTTTGTTATGAAGTTCATAATCATTGTACAAAATTAAAATTAGTTTTGAAATGATATGATATGAATATGACTGTACGTCTAGAATAACTGTGACACGCGAGTCTATCTCACGCAAATACTATCTGTCACTTTCCTGTCAATACCGTGTGAACAAGACAGACAACGCTAAGTCGCGCGACAAACAGCAAGATATCTCGCTCTAATGTGAGCAAAATTTCTAAAGTTCGTATATAGTGCATTTTGAAAATAAAACAAAAATATGATAATAAAGAATGTTTCACTTAATCTCTTGCGATAGTTGACGAAAGTGACAATTTCATAACTTTTCAATTTCTTTTCCCTACATATTAAGCTCGTTGAAAGTTGTTCCATACTATTTTCTATACAAAAATTGCTACATTAAGAGCGATCTTTAATTACATAGATCTCATCGGTTATACTTACTGTGATTATTGCTAGTGAAAAGAAATAGAGTGAAATGACAGTTCGTGACTATATTTCATCAACTTAGAAAGCAAAAGTAATATGAATAAAATCCGTTCGACTTTTTCATCTCGACCGCTCGTGGCATCTTGAACTCTTGAAGAAATAACTTGATCGTTGAATTCCGAGAATATGAATGAATGTATTATTATAAATAAGTAGAAAATAAAACAATATATGGCACTAAGAAAAGTATTTCAAACAACTTATGATTCTCGCAGAACGTTTCAATCCCTGTTGCTGTGAAAAAAATATGTGCTACAATGAAACTGCGAAAAGTTCATACAGCGATATATATCCTGTAAAAATCTCAATTTTATTAAAATTATTCGTTAGCTAAACCATGAATACAAAGATCAAAGCTTAAAGAAAAATTGAAAAAGGAGCTACCTGGTGGAAGGGACCGGGAATCGAACCCGGTACCTCTGGATTACCGGTCCAGCGCGTTAGCCACTTCGCTACCCTCGCTCCACGTAGACCTGACGAATTTTTCCTCATGCTTTGTGTGTCGATCTTTGCATTGTTTATTTGAAAGGTTTTTACACCTTAGCTTATTCGTTAGCTGTTGAAACACATTTGTGTTAGTTTCAATCACACCAATATTATAAAAGCGAAAGTTTGTGAGTGTGTTTGTGTATGTTTGTTACTTCTTCACGCTCAAACGGCTGCACCAATTTTAATAAATTTTGGTATGAAGGTAGCTGATATAACACAATCCTGGAATGTTATCCTGGAATAACACATAGCGTCAGGGATAGTGCAATACCGCGTAAGTAACAAGTCTAGATATGAATCAAAATTCAAACAAATGCTAAGTAATATATTGAAATGGCAACTTTATCGACAGCTGTTAATATTTACGCGGTATTGCACTATCCCCGACAATATGCTACTTTTTATCCCGAAAAACTGCAGTGTTCCCGTGTGATCAGCGGGTAACGTGCGGCGCAGCTTGTATCAAATAAGGCTGCCTGTCCACTAGATCGGAGCGGAGAATGTGTAAAATGAACCAATCAAATTGCTCAGATTTAAATGCAGTTATTTTGGGCTTATTGTAATTTAATAGATCCGGAGACATTATACATCTCCCTTTAAAAATATGCCCAGTGATTTGTCTGTTGCATTTCTACTATGATATTATTATTATTATTGTAAATGTATTTTTTTTATATGTAACTTAGAATCTGACACGTAAAAGAGCTCTTGTAGCCTACTTGCAGAATCAAGTTTAGAATTTTGATATTTTGAATTTATGAATTTTCAGAAAGACGCTGATTGGTTATTTTGGTCCAGTCCCCTCAACGTGCTGTGGACAATCAGCCTAAAGCTAGTGATGTTTGACATAGACGTTTTCCAGCATTGTCAAGATGTGTACTACGTGTAGGTATCAAATCGTAGAGCATGCTACGCGGCTACGGCGTAGCGAGCGTAGCAGCGGCGGATACAAATGAGAATGGCTTGTTACGTAAGCTACGTAAGTCGATGGACCGCGAAATATCCGGGTGAGGTTAGGGTTGCCACATGGAATCCTATAATCATTTTATTGCAAAAATAACTAGGTACAGCTACAATTCGAAGAAATTGTATTTCCAGGAACAACGCAACGATTTACTATAAAAAAACTCCGAAATCGCTATTGATGTGTATTTGAGGAGTTCCTAGGATTCCTCATAAAACTCGTCATCAGCGTTAGTCGTCTTCATTTCCTCCTCATGTTGTCAGTTTACCACTTATTCGCACGAAGCGATTTGCTTCATCATTTCTAATGCGGACCGCTTAGGAACTCACGTTGTAATTAGGTTCTCTTCAAGAAGGTTAGGTTAGAGGGAATAGGCTATTACTGAACCAGCGAGCTACATCCTCGACCCCGTAGTAACTTACCATCAGCTGATACTGAGTTAATCGCCGGTCAGTTTGAAAAAAAAATAGTACAAGCTATGCTTAGTTTTAGACTAGGTCAATTTGTCATCTTTTTAGTTATTATTATGAATATTCTAAAAGATAATTACGATCGTAGCTATATTCTATTATCATTTAAGTTAGTATTTGCCTTAAATATATTACAGTGTACACAGTATACAAGTTGAAATAAACCTTTAGTGCCTATATTAAACAGCCTATAGATCTGATTTCTTAAGGTAAATTCAAGAAATATAATACGTCTCAGTCCATTATGTAACATTCACCTGTGAAAATACACGAAAAACTCAATGTTCTCGTTACAACCCAACGTAATCGCGAAGCATTACGAACGTAGATAATTGTGTAATAAAGGAGACCATTTTTTCTCCGAGACCATATCCTCTTTAAGAGACGACTCGGATAGAAAAATGGAGCGTTTGCAAAATACAAATGTTGGAGATATGGCAACACTTTCATTGCCCGCGTAACATATTTCCTTAGCCGGGTTTTCGGCAGTGAAAAGAGTTCCTGTACCCTTACCATGAGTTAAAGTGACCGTATTCGCTAGCGACAGCGTAAATAATTTGTATGGAGAATACTACAGTAATATAAATATATGTGTATTAATACTAACTTAGTTTATGTACTTATTATAGTTTTATTAAGTATAATATAGATATCTCGGTTGTACGCAGTGTAGTTTGCCTATTTTCTTCGAATACCCATTCCTTCAATAGGCTAGTTGACTCATGTCGAATTGTAATAAACTAATGTTTATTCCGTATAGTATTTAGCAAAGGAAACCTAAATATATATTTTTCAATTCATAAAAGTGAAAGATGGCTGAAAAAATTTAATTTGAAAATATGGTTTTTAATCTGTATTTTGAAACGCTGTCCGCCATTTTCGCTTATGATAGTGACGTCATTGGTCATGTAAACAAAACTGAAAGTCTACTTTGACGACTTCGAATAGTGCCGTCCCTCTCGATCTCCTGTCAAAGTATATTGGAGTGAGTGGAATGGCATTATACGACGGTCGAATTTCGAATATTTACAGGTAATACTACGACACGCCACAGATTAGCGAAAGGGAAAAATGGCGGACGGCGTTTTTGACTGTTTATGAAATTACTAATTTTCAATTGATAAAATTTAGCTTTCTAGCTTTCAGAAAAATACAAGACATTTTTTTTAGAGCTAGTAAGATCATTATTAACCATTTCCAATATATTTCGAAACTGGGTCAACTAGCCTATTGCTCAAAGGTTAACTGGAAGAGATCCCTAATAGGGATAAGTTCACCTTTGTACATATTTCATTTGTTATCAATGTATTTATAACCAGTTGTTGTGTGCAATAAAGCGTTTACATACATACATACTACAATTAATTAATTGAATAGTAACCGTAATTTTCGCTCTTCCGGCAATGTTGCCCTTTCTATTCCTCTTCACCGTACTGGTTTCATGTCTAATTCTTTCTCCTTGCAAGTGGCTCGCCTCTGGAACGGTCTTCCTCTCACAATCAAACAGGCTCCGAGTAAGTTGGCATTTAAAAGGGCCGTGCGAAGTTTCTTTGCTGGCAGAACTGAAGTCTCATAGTATATCTGCTTGGTTTGTTTAATCGTCGTATATATTTATGTATCTATTTATATATATGTATATTATCTATATGTATGGTCTACATACCATACCTAGTACCTAGGTACACCTAGTATGAGTATTTTAATTATATGTAATTATGTTGTTTGATGCACCGCCTACAATTTCTCTGCTTTGCCCTAAGGTTGACTGGTGGAGAATGCCTCATGGCATTAAGTCCGCCTTTTGTACGTTAAGTTTTTCTTCTGTGCAATAAAGTTTAAATAAATAAATAAATAATTCTCCATACAAATCCTTAAGGCAGTCGCCAGCGACTGTTGTCACTGTAAACCCACGTTAAGGGTACTTCTACGGCAGGTTCTTAAATTCTGCTTATGGCTGAGCTGCCTTTTACAACATTTTAAGTTTTTAAGTTAACGGTTTATTTTATCTTCTATTGCAAAATAACTCATTTATACACAAGCAGGACATTTGCAGTTTGTTTTTTAAATTAAGTAAGTATAAAAGTTCGTTTCGGCAGTGAATTTTATTTAATTCTCGCAAATAAGTTAATTTTAAAGCATGAGAACTGAAAAAGAGATTACTATCCTTATACAAAATAGTTTAACAGCTCTCATATTCATTTAAATGAAAGAAAGAGCGTGCAAAGGAGTTTGCAAAAAGACGCTTTAAAAAAGGTTTATGGCTTTTACAAAGCAACTGTAACACTAGACCTAAACTGTACTTCAGTAAGGTTACTTTTATGGGAGCACTAGGATGGAAATGAGCCTTTTTGATATAATAGCTCTCAATTGCAAATCGCGTCCCTGCTGAGGCACTCTGGCGGGGCATCAAATTATCGCACCACTGAAACTGCGGCGGTAGTGCTCTCGGCCAGCAATTTAAATGAAGAAATAATAGTAAATTTTCTAGTTTCTCTTTTTAAATTGTATTCTAACGATCTTCATCATCATTGAGTTCTTTTACCTATAGAAGAAAATTTAAACTGCGGTCAATAAAGCTGCCTGCACGTCTAGCATAACTGACGCAGAGAGATCGCCAAACGTCAAATCTCTATTAGATAACAGTGATGTTGCCTTTGAACTGTCATTAAAATGCGATGAGCTTCAAGTGGCATTATCTCATCTCAATTTTGGAAATACGAAGGCGATAATTATTGTCAAAAATGCTATTCATGCATATGAATTTCTGTTCTGAACGAAACGTAACTGACTAGTAATATCACCCACTACCCGGTCATGTTAAGTATGCGCCTGTTATCTATGCCGTCACATACAAAGAAGACGCAAATTAAGCGCGACCGGATTGGCGAAATTGCGACGTTCTAGGGATATCGCCACTTGTCAAGTAGGGACACGTCAAAAGTGACGGATGTCGATGCAATAGAGAGATCTCCATCATCTCTCTAAAATTGGTCGAATTACCCCTTATTGGTTAATTTTCGCCGTTCCGCTTCTATGGACAGGTAGCCTAAGTAAAGATGTGCCGTTCTTGAGAACGTTTCCCGATTTGTATGGGAAATGTTTGACGACGCGTTTGGCGCAGTATGTGAGCTATTGAGCCCGGGTTCGAATCCCGGCGAGGGAAAATATTATGATGAACTCGAATATTTGTGCTTGGATCATAGTTGTTCTATGTATTTAGTATATGTTTATCTATATAAGTATGTATATCGTTGTCTAGTACCCATAACACAAGCCTTCTTGAGCTTAATTTGGGACTAGATCGATTTGTGTAAGTTTGTCCGATAGTTACTAGCGACCCGCCCCGGTTTTGCACAGGAGCAATGCTGATAAATTACCTATGCATGTATTACACATATAAACCTTCCTCTTGAATTACTCTATTTAAAAAACCGCATCAAAATCCGTTAAGTAGTTTCAAAGATCTAAGCATACATAGGGACAGACACACAGACAGACAGCAGGAAGCGACTTTGTTTTATACTATGTGGTAATTTAAATGTTCTCGTGGTTCTTTCCCCATACAAATTGGGAAAAGTTCTTGAGAACGGCACATATCTAAGCCAAAGTTGCGGCGCTTACGACTACGTACGTAGCTCGATAGGCTGATGCGGAAACGACAGTTTTGCATACATTTACCATATTGCATAGTGATACATAGCTCAGCGCCAGTGGAAACATATCAATTTTCAATGCTCTTGACCAGTCCGCTCCGTCCATTTTCGTATCAATAGAACCGCACCTTAAATATACCCGTGGGATCATACTTTCTGGGCCTTAGTAGAGTATAATATATGCTTATTTTAACTGAAGATTTGCGCATTTATGCATACCAGTTTAATTCATATGCAGCTTTGTGGGTCACCAATCAGTAAAAAGTGATCAGGTAAGAAACCGCCGTGCAGTTTAACTTTTTGTAAATACATACCTATTGGTTAGCTACATATTATTATCTCAACCGATTTTAGAAATTTTTGTTTTAAAATGCACAAATTAAATTTCGCTAGGTCGTGACGAAGAGAAAATTTGAAAAAAAAAAAAAAATCTCCGCTCCAATCTATGGTGCAAGCTTAGTCGGTGGATGACTCTGCATCGACCTAGTTATTATCATATGTAAAGAGTAAATCCAAATCCACGCTTGAATCAATAATGAATTATAAATATTACCGGAATGTCTAATAAAATTAAAGCAAATACTACAATAGTTTGATAAAGCAAAACATAACATTTTCGGTTTAACGACAGAACACGCGTTCATTCTTGTAATTGCCCGAGGCTCGGTATTAACGTGTTCACACTTGACGACACCGTGCCACGTTATGTCGCTCTGTGGCGTTACGATATTTGATTCTTTATTTTTTGTTTTTATTTATCTTGCACTGTTCATATATACATCTCTCACCTACGATTCGCAGACGACATCGTCATCATGGCTGAGACGTTGCAGGACCTGACACACATGCTAGACAGCCTAGCCAATTACAGGCTGATGATGATAATGATGTTCATACATATGAGTGCGTGTGTGTGTGTGTGTTTAAGATAGATAATATTTTATTCATCACACAATGCGTATAAATGTATTTATGTATCCATGAACACTGCCATACTATTCCAGGTGCAGGTTTGGAGTTCGTGTTATACTCGAAAGAACAGCGTGCCACATCATGTCTATATGATATGACATGCTTTATTTACTAATTTTTAACTTTTTATTTAAATTACACTATTTGTATGGAACTTGTCTTCAATACAAAAAAACCGACGTTTGACATTTATTTAAAGTATCACTCATCCACAAAAGTGTTTTGAAACATTAAACAAAGCGATAAGTAAATGCTTAAACAATATCAACACGGGTCTTGCCCTGAATATATCCCTAAAATATTAGAATCTAATTAATTATCAACGACCCGCAAGTTAGAAGTGGGTCAAACAAACCTGACAAAATGTTACCTAAACACATGAACTAGCACCACACCGAAAGTAAATAAAAACTTGTTAGTATAGTATTAACTACTTTAATTATATTCCCCGTAGCGGCGACACGGCAAATTCAGAACTTGGGATAGCCTCATATTGAGATAAGGCTTTTATCCATAATCTCTTGAGCCGTGTTCTCATTCGAGGCGGCTCATGGTAACCGTGTGTTCCTAATCCAATTTATATATTTTTATATATACACAAGTAGAGAGATATCTATTTTGCCTCGTATATGCCTTTCGCACTTTCCCTGCTTCCTTTCGACCGATCATGTGGAGAACTGGGGGACGCCTTTGTCTGGCAGTGAACATATATTGGCTGATATGATGATGATGATGACCTGGTTCCTGAAGCTCGAAGTCAGCGCCGGTGACCCTGGACGCTGGCTCCTAAAGGGCGTTCTTATAAACAAGACTTACAGGGTCTTACAGGTTCTTACAGGGTCTTACAGGTTCTTACAGGGTCGGCAAGGTCGCAAGCGTCCATAGGCGGCGGTAACTGCTTAAAATCATCCCGAGAACATCTGTCTCGAGAAAAATAAACGTGTATTTCAATGCAAGCTTAAAAAGCATTTATTAGATACACTGCCATCGATATATTTTTAAATTTTTAAGAAGTTGTTACTGATTTAAAACATATATATTTATTGAAAACTCTTCCTGCAGACTATATATAGTATATAGTAAATTAATAAATAAATAATCAAGCGGGCCGCATGCTTGTTTGCCACCGTCGTAGTATTAAAAAAAAAGACTAGGACGCCGACAATGCCAGTATGAGTATAGAGCCGGCTTAGCTCGAAGTCTTTAAGGTCGCTTCGATAAACCAATAACGTCTCACTGATTTCAACAGAATGTAATATGTACGAGTATATTAGGAGGATAATATAACGCAATAAAATTTATCGTCTATGGGAAAACGTAATCGGTGAAGGCTTCTGTACTAAGGAAGGATAATAAAATCAATTAGGTAGTATCGTCTCTATTAAAAATCACAGTGATCTCTTGTCAAAAAGTATAACTGGGACTTAATACAAAATAACAGTGTTACAATGTCATGTAGTTCTATGTAATGTCTTCTTTTATTTGCTAGTGATGACAGTTCGGCCATTACTGCCTGTAGACACACGATAGCTAATATTTAGGCAGACGTGCAATATTTCTTCTTGGGAAACATATTCCCAGAAACCATAAATATGACAAAAGCACAGTATTAGGGATCTAATTAGATTACAGTAAAAAAACGTCACCATGACATGACTAGCGGACGCAACGCAACAAAAGTCACAGCGATTTATTTGGAACAGCGATTAAAATGTTTCTGCGTTCCCCATCTCTATTCAGAGCCAATCACGCCAGTTAGGATAGGAACTCTATTAATATATCTATTAATATACCTAATAGCGTTACAAGACACGAGGTACACCTGCGTTGCATCGCTTTGAAGTAAATAAAGAGTAGGGTTCCTTACACCTAAATTTCTTTTTACTCCTTTACCAATACTCCTAGATCTGCAAAGAACTAAGTGTCAAAAAACCTAAATCCCAGAATGCTCTTCTTTTAGGGTTCCGTAGTCAAATAGGAACCCTTATAGTTTCGCCATGTCCGTCTGTCCGTCTGTCCATCCGCGGCTTAGCTCCGTGATAATTAGTAAGTACTAGAAAACTGAAATTTGGTATGAGTACCTATGTGTATGTATTACGCCGACAAAACCGTAAAATAAAAACTAAAAGAAAATTTTTTTTCGGGTACCTCTCGTACACCTAAATTGGGGGTGTTTTTTTTTTTCGTTTCATCAATGTGTGTACGTTGAATAGGTCTTTTAAAAATAATAGGGGTTTCCAAACATTATTTTTTGGTAAAGTCAGCAGTTTTATTCGCTCCGAAAATAAAAAAATAGCGTCCCCCCGCCACCCCTCTAACTTTTCAACCACGGGTCAAAAAATTATGGAAAAATTCATGAAAATGAGGCCTTATTAATTACTCTCAATGAAAAATATATTGAATAAAATCGGTTGAGCCGTTTTTGAGTAATTGCTAAATTTCATAATTTTCTTTAAAATTACGTTGTGCCGATATTAGTTAAGTACCATATTGTATTAAAACATTCCGCTCAATCTGGCGCATATAATCGATAACTTCCAGAAGGTAATAAGTAATTACAGTTACTTTGGCGTTTACGACCTTTTTTATAGAGCTTGAAATCCTTCTCATAATTTAAACCTCGGGCTTAAAACCGCTGTTTTAAGGCCGTCTATTGTGAAGGATGGGCAACTACGGAACCCTACACTGAGCGTGGCCCGACATGCTCTTGGCCGGTTCTTTTTCTTGTACCACCGGATCCTTAGTGTGGCTTAATTTGTGTGCGTGTGGATTGAGTGAGCACCCTTCAAAAATGAAAAAAAATGTGCTGATCATTTAGTAAAAGTTCTAAAACAATTGTAAAACTAATTGATGAATTTGTAAAACAATAAATAAAAAGAATACATTCATTAACGTATGCTCACTCAGTTCTCACAAGCAACCAACGAAATCTGTGAATGTGTTTATTTAACATATAATATTTATATCCTAATTTTTAGTAAAAATTATGCTTAAGGTAGGTAATAATTTGTAGATCACCTGGTTACGTATTTAAAGTTTTACAAATTATTTCGTATGCTCACTCAATCCGCACACTTTTGAAAACCCAATTTCTGATAGAAAAACTGCAGATTGAAACTTCTATATATGTGTATAATTTAGTAAAACTCATAAGGGAATTTGTAAAATACAAAACAAACCGCTAACGTGACAGATTTTTGGATAATAAATGTTTGTAAGTGCTCACTCAGTCCACACATTATTCGTAAGTTAAAAATGTAAATATCTTAAGATTTTTAGTATCTAGGAAAGTACAAAGTAGTTCAACTTTTAGTAAAATTTTTTACTAAATATCCACCATCTAAAATGTCATATTCGTTGTCTGCTTTTAAAGATATTCAAATTTCATTTTAAAATACAATCTAAGATACAGTCCACATTTTAGATCACACTCCACTTCTTAAAATACAATCTAAAATGTGGACTGTATCTTAGATTGTATTTTAAAATGAAATTTGAATATCTTTAAAAGCAGACAACGAATATGACATTTTAGATGGTGGATATTTAGTAAAAATTTTTACTAAAAGTTGAACTACTTTGTACTTTCCTAGATACTAAAAATCTTAAGATATTTACATTTTTAACTTACGAATAATGTGTGGACTGAGTGAGCACTTACAAACATTTATTATCCAAAAATCTGTCACGTTAGCGGTTTGTTTTGTATTTTACAAATTCCCTTATGAGTTTTACTAAATTATACACATATATAGAAGTTTCAATCTGCAGTTTTTCTATCAGAAATTGGGTTTTCAAAAGTGTGCGGATTGAGTGAGCATACGAAATAATTTGTAAAACTTTAAATACGTAACCAGGTGATCTACAAATTATTACCTACCTTAAGCATAATTTTTACTAAAAATTAGGATATAAATATTATATGTTAAATAAACACATTCACAGATTTCGTTGGTTGCTTGTGAGAACTGAGTGAGCATACGTTAATGAATGTATTCTTTTTATTTATCGTTTTACAAATTCATCAATTAGTTTTACAATTGTTTTAGAACTTTTACTAAATGATCAGCACATTTTTTTTCATTTTTGAAGGGTGCTCACTCAATCCACACGCACACGCTTAATTTTGAAATATCCAAGTGTCATAATGCCTAAACTTCGCAACACCTTTATCTCAATACACCATTTATTCAGAACAACCAAATAACAAAATATCTATAAAAAAGTCTAGTTAACCTTTATTTATCTCATTGCCTAGTTTTGGAAAAGAAAAGATAGTTCACAGATAGACTGAAATAATTAAATCTATATAAATGCTTAATAAATAATTTTGGCATTTACTCTCGAGATCGGCTCATACTTAACTACGAGAACTTTAAATTTTTCTACTTTCCGTAGTCTTTACGTAATAACATGACACGCCCCCGCCCTCAAGTGCCGGTTAAACCGTCGGTTTAATTAATAAGAGCTCGTTGCTCACGCTCGGAAAGAGATGCGCGCGATGATCTTTCTAACAGCCTTGTAATTACCGTAACTTAATACGCGAAACCCCGGTTTTCTTTACCGTATGTAATCATATGACACGTTTTCAACCAAAAGGGCCCACGTTGTCGCTTGCCATAAGGACAAAATTTGCTTCAAATAATGAAATAACGAGCTTTATTGAGCAATTTGGCCACAAGGGCACTTTTAAATGTCTGAGTATACCGGCATTTCACAAGAGGAGGCCAATGTTGAGAAGAAACGCCGAAAGGAACTCTTGCGTCTTTATACCAATAATCTGCCCTCTTCCTACATGGAAAACGACAAAGTAGTAGCTTTTGCTTGAAAACGTCACTATTCGGATGTCTAACATGTACCAAAATTGGTTAAAATCCGTTCAGCCGTTTTGGCACCTATCGGTTTGAGTATCAGTGCTAGTGAGGCAGCCCTCACCATTTATTAACCGAGCTAGCGAAGTATTTCCATTTCAGCTTGGCTCAAAATTATTTCGTACGTCCGGATGCTTGGATGTCCAGATGCTTTCCGGCTGTCCTCGTCTAGAGGTCACATTACTCCACCGATTGTCATGAAATTTTGTGACTAGGTTTAATAAATATATTGCCGATTCAGTTTTTCAATTTTTTTTTTCAAAATGGCGGGATTTGAAAACGTAAAAAATTACTAATTTCAACAATTTCAATACAAACTCGCAAGGTCTACAGCTGACAGAGCCACTAGTATATTTCTTCTACTTTTCTTTTATTTTCTTTACTCTTCACGCAATTACATGACACGGTACACTGCCCCCGTCCTCAAGGGTCGGTTAAATTAATAAGAGCTCGTTGCTTAGGTACGCTTGGAAAGATATGCACGCGATGATTCTAACAGCGTTCAATTGAGCAAGGGTTATTAAGCTGAATCCATTTAAATAATGCGATGTCTTGGCAAAGGACACGCTCTTTTCTTTGCCGCAATCGAGTAGAAAATATCCTATAGGTATTCAACCAATTTTGAATATCCAACCAGCCTTGTATCTCAATTGGTTGAAACCCCACCACCAGTTTGGCGTATAGATGAAAATGTGCGCCATGCGCATCACGCGGTTAAATGACCTCTCCCCTACAAGAAATTGATTGTCATTACAATTGTAGAGGTTTGTGTGTAGAAGAATACATCTGTCAGTAAAAATACGATTAAGAGCATAGAAAATAATAGTCTTGGTGCCACTCCAAGTAATGTAGGTTGGGCAGTCAGGTCTGCACTTGTGACTCCCGTCCATTCCCGCATGTTTGGCAGCCTCGATTTCTTCCTGCGTCCAACAGCTCTTCTTTCAGACAATTTACCCATGATTGTCCTCCTAGCAGTTCCTATTTAGAGTTCCTAAGCTCATAGCCTATATAGAGAACCTTTTGATGGTCAGCGTCAATTCGCGTTACCTACCAAATCGACGCAGAACTTAAACTTAGGTAACTCGGTTTGTCCAGTTTTATGTCATAGGGGGCAAACGAACAAATGGATCACATGCAAAGCTCTTAATAAAGTCGGAACATTATATAAATAGTTATTGATTTTATAAGTGGTATCATCAATATCATCATACATGCGCGTCGATCAATAGCAGACGGTAGCCGTATTGTAATTGTCTTCCAATCGTATTTTCTTAAGACTGCGCCGAGCGTTAGCGACTGAACCATAGAGCGCGGGGAATGCGTATTTAGATCGGCGCGCGGCCACCATAGCAAAAATGTATGGAGAATTCACTTTTTGATAAATCTGGACCTTTAATACCAAACAATAATTGAAATATTTGATGCGGCCAAATTGTAATGTACCTAAACATTCATCTTTTTTTGAACTGAAAATAAGAATAGATTTCCATTGTTAAAGCACACCTCGGACAATGGCGATCAAATGTATGAAAGAAACGCGTTGCTACGCACACAGTCTAAGCTCGTGTAGGTGAACGAGTACCATGCTTGTGTAAGTGAGATAAGACATGCTAGGGTTGCCGCCATTCTGAACGCACTAGTCGGGAACACAATGTGCAGCAATATGAAATGACCTTGTAATAGCGGCGTCGAATTAATTTTGTGTGCTTATAATTACACTAATGTTAAACTATACGATTTCTAATTCCGCCCGCGTTCAAATTCGACAACCTCAATGACTAAAAACTCATTGCGCGAATTAGGAAGAAATAAGAATCATATTACGCTCTTAGGTGGGTATCTAAGCTCGATTTATACAAAAAGTTTCCTATTTTGAATCAGTACCTATAAACGAAGTAACTAAATTTTTGTAAGGAAATTCAGGTCACCAAAATATTACGTAAGTTGACAACATGATTTTTTGTTCATATATATATTGTGTTGTTTTCAGTGTGATCTGATAGGTTTAGGTCGAAAACGGATAGGGCAGAAAAAATACTAAACATTAGTACCTATTGTAAGTTGGGTTTCTACTAAAACATAAAACACTGAAAATAACTGGGTAAATATGTGCTTGCCTTGATTCATCCAATGGGAATCTGTAGAACTTTCTTTTATTTTTGTTGTTTATAGAGCATAAACAACCGTACACAGCACAACACACGCCCATTACAAAAGTATTTGTTTAATATTTGAATATAATCTTATATTTTTTCCACGGAGAAGTTGTTAACACATTCTTCGAAATGCTAAATATATAGTTTAGAAATGGATGCCTACTTTTCGTTCGGTGCAGTTTTAAGCGAGACGTCTCTTATTTGTATTGTATTCGAGTGACAGTAAGTTTACAGCAAGAGAATATCAATAAAAGAAAAATACAATACGATAGCAAGATCACTCAAAACCAGAGTCAAATACAGACCCTGATGGAAAGCGATTACTGTCGCCAGAGTCGCCCACCTTCAATACCAGCGGAATCACAAGTGCGCTCTTTTATTGACGTTATGGTTAAATGGAAAAATTATGACAGAATTAAATTTAAAACGTCCATCTACGAGTAGTAGTCAGAAACGGCACCCTAAAAATATAATTCATAATTCTTTATTGCATTATCATGTAGTACATAAGATGTGACATTAAAAGGTTAAGTCCATAACATGAACCCTGTTAGGGCACAGCAATGCAGTTAGTAGTGGGTGTTAGCAGGTGCTTAATAAGGTACAGCGGAAGAGGTTTAAATACAATTGGTAACATTACATAATTAATATTGGAATTTCATTAAATATTTTTCACATCATTTCATAATAATTATCGTAACATAAATTATAATTTTACTTTTTATTTTTTAATATATACATATTTGCAATTTAATCTATTAAATAAATAGATAATATTAATCATTTAACCTATTGACATAAAATAAAATAAATGAATTATAATTTTACTTTGACAAGAGTTGATCATTTAAATATTCATCAATGGAATAATAACATTAGGTACTATTTTGTCTCCGAAATTAGTACATAATTGCTTCATAAATTAAATTCTCCGCATAAAAAGTTGGGCTGTTAAATTAAAGCCATTTCTTTATTAAAGTTGCCGAAAGCACTCAAGCTCAACTTATCTTGGGGCTACCAGCAATGTTCAAATTATTGTTTTTAAACTGAACTTGGTACTTTATTCTTAGACTCGCCTCGTTTCGCTCGGGTTACACGTAGTAGGGTAGGATTTATACATGGTTGAAATAACAAGTAAATAAGTCTGTTACTTTTTCGTTGTTTCCGCTATTTTATGTGCTACACGAAACCTTATTTACTTCTAGTGTTATTGTAGTTGTCGTACTAATTCAATTATAAAATCCTTCACTGTGCGTTTGCAACAAACAGAACTTTAAGGTCTCTTGTTGCGCGAATAACTTATTTCCTGTTTTTTTGCATGTGACTTCATTAAACCACATTGTTTAATGAAGTCACATAGTGAGAAGAGGGACGGACTGAAGACCAGCGCTGCAGCATATACTGAGTAGGTACGCTCTTTTTTTTCACTCTGTATAATTTGGGTAGACAATCTCGGTGGTTATAATTACGCTTGGGACTTTGAATCCGTGGTGTTATACGCTAAAACATTTTTTCGTCAAGTCAAAGCCTAAAAATAAAACGTTATATTTAATTTGTCTGGCAAGTGTTGTCGGTGCGTCTCAGGGATAGTGGTGCTACAAACAGCTTTCATATGGTAATAATATGCATACGACCTATATTTGCATTATTAAACGTCATTCCTGTAAACAATGTTTTGAATCTGTGACGATTTGTCACAGATTGTTTACAGGAATACTGCTCAATACTTCGTTCTTGCGAAATAAATACTGAATCCTATTGAAAAAAACCTGACTGTCATCAATGTACAGTTTTGGCTTTACTATGCAAAAATTTAATTATTATTATTTATTTATTTTTTGCAGTAACGTCTGCTAACGTAAACTTAAAATCTTTACGGTAGATGGCGCTAGGATGCCACCCTAATGCATGTCGAAGCAACTGGTTGAAAAATTCAATGGCTCTGACATCTGATTCGGTGGTCCAATTGCGAGGACGCTCGTGTTGGCCCGGAAAGCCGTTGGAAACGCAGGTTCAAATCCTGTCCGAATCATAAAAAATTTCAATTTGTAAACATTTATGCAAAAATTACTTGGTCCGTGGAATATTTAGTCCTGTTTGTAGTTAGTCATGTGTCAGTCCTCTTTGTTCATCAGTGGGTGGCAATCACCGATTTAACGTCTATTAAAAAAAAATTCGTTGAAAGTAAAATTAATTAGTAGTAACACTAAAAATCCGCAATATGGCATGGGTTGAAAAACACCCTGTTGGCCTGACGGCTACATACGAAACTATGTACCTAACAAGCGACCACATTATGTGCCTTGGCCCGGGCAGTAATGGCGACCGTCCGCAACAGGGTTTGTGTGTGACAGGATACCGCATTTGGACACCGAATATCAAGCTCGTGGGAAATGAAAGCGGCAAAAATGGGTACAGTAAGCAAAAACGGCTGCTCAATCTACTATGTGTTATAACGACTATATCATTTTCATATTAAAATATATATGAAATGGGTTTATTCACGTCTTCCAACTCGAATATCGCTCGACAATCTCGACATGTTGCGAATCGACCGCACTTGCGATTGGCCGCCGTCGTCGTGAGCGATTGTAACTCATAATAATGGATTTGAACGACATAAGTAAACACGTTGACATTTTATATGTTAGATTTACGCGAGTACATAGTAACGTCCAACGCGTGCGAGCCGCTACGACCGGCTTCAGACGCGCAACTATTTTGCCTGAACAGAGAAAAACTAAATTGGGTATCTATCGGCAGTTTCTATGAAAATATGTGCTTCAAATCGTATCCTCAATTAAATACTTCGTTGTCTATCCACGCCATCCTCAACCGACCATTAAATTTAAAATGGAATCCTAGTCTCCTAGTTACAGAATTTTCTGGTTAATGCATTTCAATGGGCAAAACGCGCCGCAAGTTTCCCAACTTCAAATAGAATATTCCCATTATGTAAATAAGGAAATGAAAATTGGACTGGACTTAAAAATAATAAGCGCTGTTTATTCAAGTAAGCGAGCCTTGGGCAGGGCACTGGGGCAGTAACAACATGACGGGGAAAAAGATTGCTTTTTTTCTGTCAACGAGACATAGAGGTACCTAGCTATTTACATAATAATGGGCCCTGAATTATGCATGGAGTAAGTTCTAGCAGACACTACTTATTTCAGTTTTTTCGCTGAGCTAAACAAAAATAGGTAGGTTTGGAGTGGATCTTACTTGAGTAATAAGAGAAAGAGTTGAGTAGTAAGAGTGAAAAGAATCCGTAACTGGCTTCAGTTCTTCAGGATATGTCTTGTATCTTGGTGGTGAAATGAACGTGGACTGTAAAACTTAAACTGGTATATTCGAAGTCAAAAAAGAACAAAGAGAGCAAGTCCGTTGCAAGTCGAAAGGTGAGTCAGTGGATTTTGAAAAGCTCTGTTACACAGGTAGATGAACAAACAATTTTTGTATACAATGTTACCATATAAGAAATTAATACATTTGTGAATTTGATTTTATTTTAATACATTATTATTGAATATTTTATATTAAATATGCAATTTGATTAATTATTATTACAAAATAATATGATTATTAAATTTATGAATTAAATAAATTTTGAATGAAAGAAAATGACATTATGTTTATGGATTAGAAAAAGGGTTAAAAATTATAGAATTTTTAAACGTTTCGGAACAGATATCGAAGAATTTATTAATGAGTCGGCTTCTATTGACTTTGAAATGTTTCAGTCGGGAACTGTATAATTTCGTTCCTTTGTTAATAATGCCTTACAGTTGTAGAGGTTCATACATAGTAGAAATAAAACAGAATGTCGATAATCCAAATATTTACTTTTTGTGTGAAATGCGACACTATTGGTCGTGGGGCGTAAGTAACTGACTATGATTGACGCGTAACGACTTGTCCCCCGCTGGGCCGGCGAGCCGCAAGAGCCTCCAAGCTAAAAACGCGCGCAGATTTTAATCGAACAAAGCCAGAAGGCAAGGTCGTACACGCAGGTGGCGCGTACCGTACCCAAATTGCCATTTGGCAAGCGTATTGCGTTGTTTGCCTTATAAACGCCAAGCGGGAAGCAATACGCCGTGCCATTGCCATAGCAAATAAATAAAGAAGTGCTCCAAATATAAATTCTTCGATTTCCGCGATTGTCACACATTTAAATAAAATAATGTAAACGGATTATATCGCGTTCGCGTATAGTCGTTATTAGAGCCTTCCAAACTCTTCGAAAACTTTACAGTTACCGGTGTCAAAGGAATACGCAATAAAATCCATGGAAAAAATTAAAAACGCTCCAAAATCATCAGGGATTCAAAAACACTTGAGATGGTTTGAATTATAATTTGATCATTGAAATTTTGACGATATTACGCGACGTTGGTGTCAATTTTTAAATAACCAACACAGCATCGTGAATAATTTAAAACAAGTACTTAGCTTGTAGTGTAGCCAACCCAATATTGTACATTAATAACGAAGAGACAAGCTCAGCATAAGTAACTCACAAGGTTCCCTACCTACGATAATAAATTAAGGTGGCGAGTGTAACACAATCTTCATCGCAATTTCATCTCCGCCAGATAGTGTCAACGGAGGCTATTATTTTCGCTAAGTACTCAGTCACTTTAATTTCGCTACACGGCATATACAAATATTAGCGTTTGGGGAATCTTGTCGGTTCATTATAACGGGGCTAGCAGAGATTCTGTTGAAATTACCGGGTTTTATGTTATATTTTATTGTCTCCGATTCAGCGATCTCAACCGATTCTCATGAAATTTTGTGAGGTTCGTTAAGTGTATTTTTATTGTCGATTCATTTATACGATTTTTTTCAAAATGGCGTTGTGACGTGGGTTGAAAAAGTAGAATTGCAAATTTCAGCAATTTCGAATCAAACTCATGACGAACTACGCTAGAGATGTGCTTTTTCCGAAAATTCCCGGAATCTTTCGAAATTTTGTATGGAAAAAGAAGGAAGTTGCCGGAAATGTTCGGAAACGGCATCTAGTTATCTACAGCTCACCTACAACCCCCCAAGTGTGTGTACCTAATAAATCGGTGAATTCGGAAAATATCGAATGTGGTTCAACAACAACAGATGGTGCGATACGTCTTGACCTCAAATCGCTGGCATCTGAAAATTTCTGTCCATCCTCATCATTTCATTTGTCTGAAACCTAATTTCATAACTTCGTAAATCCACGTCCTGTTTCAGGATGTTTTAAATCATACATTACAACCCTAATCTAACCTGATAAAATATGCGTAAAATATCATACACAAAATATATATATAATCGCTTTCGGAATTATGAAAACACGGGAAAATTATGTTTTCGCACAAATGAACCTTCAGATGTTTGGGTGTTGCGATGAACAATGTTTATTAAAACATATACCGTCTCCACACGGGTCTAGTGCAAATAGTACAATAACATAACAGAGCTCAACCCCGATATTAAGATAAAAATCATCGGTATAAAACGTAACGCGGCCCGTACAAGCGTGAAAACCTTTCCGATGGCAGAGTTTTGTTTACGTAACACAATAAATGATGAATAGAAATATAATGTTCATATTTGCAGGGACAATGTGATCAGACGTATTGTTACCAGCCTTTTGCATTATGAATTCAACTTTGCCTGGGATCTCGGAGTCGCTTTTCATTTGTTTGGTAGTGCTGGAATCAGATTTTAGGTAATATTCTGGTCGACTCATTTATTCTTCTTCTTCTTGATGGGATCACATTTCTTAGACTACATAAATGTTGTTTTCCCGCATTGCCACTTCTATCCCTCGGGAAGAGCCTTTATTAACTTTCTGGGTATTTTAGATGTGCACACAAATAATCTGCAATTACGAAAATAGTTACACGTTTTAGTTACACTTATAAACGTACACACACAAATGCACATTGCCAAAAAATGCTTGAAAGTCAAATCATTCGGACATATACGAGTACAAAGCCTTTCGCCTGTGCTTCATTTCCACCCCAATTTCACCCAATTTTGAAGACGTAATGAAAAAGGACTAAGAAAGTAAGGTGTTTGTTACATAAACGAATAATGACCATTAAAATGTTATTGCAGGCTCCAAATCGTCGTAAATAAGAATGAGGGACATTACTTAAAATACCAAGTTTTTAAAGAGTCCCGGAAAATCCCCTCGTTCAGTGACAATCATGACAGACGGCTGTTTCCTTGTGTCAGGGAAATCGCAAAATTTCAAATTATTTCTGTGATGTACCGAAATCATGAAATTTTTCGCTATCTCTCGAAATAGCAATGTAATGGTGGCAAAACCTCTCAATTTAAAGCTTCCGTAATGGAGCTCGGGATTTGAAGAAATTAGTTACAGAAATCTTGTAATATAATTGGTATTTTGGTTCGTTTAATATACTTTTTTAATGGCGGATGGGAGAACGAAACGGATGTTAATAATAAGTATGATCTTAAGATTCAGTACCGACTGTTCTGTACAATATATGGGGAAAGCTCAGGAGTGTTTTAACCGCTCTATTTGACTTATGTTACGAATTTGGAAATATTTAACCTTACTTTTGAAGTCCATTACAATTCGCAAAAAAGAGGTGAGATCGAATAACGTTTTTTTACTTCAAAAATAATGTTAATTACCCATGAAGAACATAAGAAGCGGGTAAAAAGCGGTTATAGTAGGTAGTAATCCTTTTTTAAGGCCGAATTCATTTCCCTTTGCTCTAACAAATAATGGGACCCAAGGGGTATTGCATGCATTATGAACTGCGACCACAAACTGTATTTATTCACTGCCGAATTCACTGCGATTCGGCCTCAAAAAAGGATTCTTACTATGTAGTTACATGTTAGACAATCTTGGTACAAATTAACCTAGACACAAGTTAAGCTGAAATACAAGTAGCCTTGTGTTATGAGTACTTGATGACGACATACATACATATACCTACATATAATAAATAAATAAAAAAAAAAAATATTAAGGGACAAACATACACAAATCGACCTAGTCCCAAACTAAGCAAAGCTTGTACTATGGGTACTAGACGACGATATACATAATATATAAATACATATATAGATAACATCCATGACCCAAGAACAAATATTTTGCACAAATATTTGGCCCGGCCGGGATTCGAACCCGGGACCGCCGACTCAGTAGGCAGGTGTCTACCAACCGAGCCAAACGCGTCGTCAATAATATTGTATACGAATAGTAAACATTATATATAACACTTAATTTATCTATTTTGATACCATACGAACGAAAAAGAAAGAGGATGTTATTTAAAAAATAGGGTTACCATGATTGATCAGCGATTTAATCAAGGATAAAATTAACAAAAACACGACGATTATTTCATCTATCTCCAACGTTGAAATGACCATCAATTACCAGGTCTAAAAAGTGGTTTCTGATTACGTCTCCTGTCGCCCTGTATATTAGAATTCTGTCCCTGTCTTCCGTGTCAAGGAAGCAGATGGCGATTAAGTTTGTGTATAGAGTTTTGAGGTCGAACAATATTTAATACGGGGCGGCACAGCCGCCGTACTTTGATGAGTTGAGCAACTTCGTAAGATGCTTCTTTGGTTGCCGTGAGACAAGGCGAGATTGGTGTTATGTGTCGTAAGGTCGTAAGTATACTGCCGTGCTAAGCTACAAGACGACCTTTTATGTATGGAGCTCCATAGTAAAACTTAGCACGGCAGTATAAATGGAAGTCAGATAATGGGTGATTGCAGGAAGTATTGAGGAACTGTATGAGTTAATATGGCGCCCTTTTCGGTTGTCTTGTAGCAGTCGCGGATTTTTGCAATTATTTTCAAAATAATATTGATTGCTTTTATGAATCGGGTAAAATTGCGGGCAGAGTAAGAAAATAGGATTATTAAAACGTTTGAATAATCACCCTTATCTTAGCTATTATGGAGTTTCTTACTTATGGAGTTACCTATACTGGAGCGGGTGCGTAACGATGGCTATAACAATTTTTGATATAACTTCAGTCGCTATAACGCTCATTTGATATAATTATTGAATGTTATAACAACACTTAATATATTAACATATTTGTTTCATATACTGATCATTTTATCGAATAACATTTAATATAACATTCTTTAAGTATAATGCATATTTCTTCTAACGAATTTATGGTATAACGTTTATTTTATCTAACCTTTGTTGATATAATGTATTAGAGACATAATGCCACTACTACTGAAAATATCTATACTAAATTTCATGCAAAAACGAGATGATCATTTTCATAACAGCCTATAAAAGGACTCTGCATGGGTAAGTGTAGGTGTTAGGGCAAAGAGAAATAGGGGGGCGGGGGGCGGATTAAAAAAAAACTTAAACCAAAAGTTCAATTAGAAACGTAGGTTAGGTTAGGTTTGAACTGCATTCCCCAGAAAATATGGACTGCTACCAGAAAAGTAAGTTAGGTTAGGTTTGAACTGCATCCCCCAGAAAAAATGGACTGCTACCATAAAAGTAGGTTAGTTTAGGTTTGAACTGCATCCCCCAGAAAAAATACAAAATATACCACCTCATATTTATTTCATATGATTTGTATACCAAATGAACAATATACCATATGATATGATGGTTATAGGAAATAAGTTTTCTTCCAAATGATAAATATACGAAATAAAAATAGATATTTTAAAATTATACCAAACGTTTATTATATAAAATGAGTGATTATACCCTGTGAAATTATATCAAATGTTGTTATATCCTACATACTTATACCATTTATTTTTATATCGATCATTACACACCCCAGCAGGTGACAATTATGTGATATTTCTAAAATACTCCTCTATCTACTACAAAAATTTCGTATTAATAATCCTGTTCGTTTTGGAAATTCCAATTAGGTTAGCATCAGTCCTTTCTTTCAAAAAAATCCGATAGCTTGCAAGCTCGAGACCAATTTATTTGCAAACTAGCCGCCTCCTTCCGTCGACGTCTCCCACTCGGCACACTGCCTTTTGCAGCTATTTTTGGACGAAATATTCATTTCGCCGAATTTTCACTTCGCAGAATTTTTATTCCTCTGTAGTCTTCTTATTCTTGCAAATACGTATCATCGTATTAGCTTTAAATAATAGTAGATTGTACAACAAGTGCATAAAACGCACCATTTTACACGAGACGTTTATCCATCCGAGCGAGCTTGCGAGAGAGGATGAATATAAAGTCGAGTGTAAAATGCGCTTTATGGACGAGTTGCACACACTCTACTTTTTACTTCGATTGCGAGGAATGAAACTGCATCATGTAAATATCATACTTAAAAAAAAATCATTTACATTTAAAGTTACATTAGAGCAATGAGATAATTATTTATAGTATATTGATTTACTAAAATAAAAAATAAATTTAAAAAGTAATAAATGATAGTAAATTAAAATTACAAGTTTATTTCAGGAAGTTTTATTGTGTACTTTGGCTGTTGGTATCTTTGCCTTGATCTTAGAATACTAACGAAACGAAATAAAATTAATAGTTTATTCTATGACGTTTTCAGTTGTTTTTTTTTATCTGTTTATTAAGGAACTTTTATCATTGTTATCATTATGTCAGCTACGTTTTAAGTTGTTCGTGTGGCTGTTGGACCGGTCGCCTTGGTCTTCGACGACGATTTTACTTTATGATCTAGAGCATAAAAAGCGACTTTATGTCGCCTACGCACAGCATAAAGTCGAACTTTTAGAGCATGAGAAGTGAAAAACAATTTAAACGGATACACAAGACTGGAAAACCCGCGCTTTGAACGTTGTAAAAAAAATAGTTGTTAAAGGTAGTATATTTACGTACAGTATTGTTTTTAAAAGTATATTCTAGTAATAAGGCAATCTGGGAGTTTTCTTTCGGCGGTTCTTTCTCCTCAGTAAGCCTCATAGTGAACCGCTGGTAGATATTTTAAATAAAAACATTAATGCCCTTCTGGCACATGTGTTATCTTTACACATTAAGCCCATCTGGCATGTACTTATGTACACCTTTATTTTTAATGGGTAGTTTGCACAAATGTAACTTTGACAGAGAAAAATTGTGCTTTCTCAATCAACTTTGACAACGGTAACTGTAAAGCTACTCAAATAGTTAATAGGTATACGCGATATAAACCGTTTAAATTGTTTTGTAATGTGCAACAGTCGCGGAACCCGAAGAAAGTATTTAAGTTTGTTTTATAATAATCCCAAATAGTTGATGGTTTCAGAGAAAAAATATTTCTACGAAATTACAGTTCTGTGAATAAAACCTTCGGGATGAATAATTGGAACCTCCCACTAGTGTCATCGTGATGAATGGAAATAAATAGAATTTAAAAGTGTGAGCCTCATGAATTTAAATCAGCACTAGACACCTGCCTACTGGAACTGGCTATGAATAATATTGGAAAGGAACTATAAAACGAGTGTATAAAGGTTGTTCTCCAACGTTCAGAGAGGACCGGCCGTGATCAATATTTATAGCCCTAGGCTAACATGTCATGTCTGCCATGTTTGAACGGGCTTGCGTATTAAAGTTTGTTTGCCGGAAAATGCTAGTACTCGTATTTACTTTGTGATATATAGGTAGTAAAACATAGAACTTAAAATGCCTGAGTATTTTTAATAAATGATACAATATTTGTAGCCCTAGGCTCACATGTCATGTCTGCCATGTTTGAACGGGCTTGCGTATTCAAGTTTGCTTGCCAGAAAATGAGAAGTACACGAATTCGTATTTACTTTGTTATATATAAGTAGTAAAACATATAACATTAAATGCCTGAGTGTTTGCAATAAATGATACAATATTTATAGCCCTAGGCTAACATGTCATGTCTGCCATGTTTGAACGGGCTTGCGTATTAAAGTTTGTTTGCCGGAAAATGCTAGTACTCGTATTTACTGTGTGATATATAGGTAGTAAAACATAGAACTTAAAATGCCTGAGTATTTTTAATAAATGATACAATATTTGTAGCCCTAGGCTCACATGTCATGTCTGCCATGTTTGAACGGGCTTGCGTATTCAAGTTTGCTTGCCAGAAAATGAGAGGTACACTAATTCGTATTTACTTTGTTATATATAATATATAAGTAGTAAAACATATAACATTAAATGCCTGAGTGTTTGCAATAAATGATACAATATTTATAGCCCTAGGCTAACATGTCATGTCAGCCATGTTTGAACAGACTTGCGTATTAAATTTAGTTTGCCGCGGAAAATGATAGGTACACGGATTCGTATTTCCTTTGTGATATAAATACAACTTAAAATGTCTTAGTGTTTTTAATAAATGCTAATATATTTGTGTCAGTTAGATTACGACTTAGAGGAAAAGATTGCTTTTCTTTGGTACTGATATTTGTTTCATTAAATAATTCATTATGTTTTTCATAGATTAACAATAAAATAAGGCTACATATTCAAAGCTCAGTAGTGTATTTACGAGGCTTGCGTAAGACGCCGTCATCTCCCTAGTATCAATCCCGCTTACAAATTCGCTCAAATGGAAATTTCTTAAATGAAATTCACGGCTCATGAAATGTTACGCGGGCGCTTGGCCGAATAATCAAAGGTTAGAACATTGATAGAGGAAATTAGACATGTATGCGTAGTGCCTTATTTAGGTCAGGATTACCAAAATGCGAGGATACGTTTAATTACAGATAATTATACTCTGGAGATAATGAGAGAAGGATACAACAAAACTAGAAAGAGAAGAATAGTACCTAATGCGTACGAGCATACATAAACATACAGATACACACACATCGCATGAGCATTATTATAATAAGGTATGTATTAAGTACCTCAGTTAAATGCACTACTTCTGAAATAGGAAATAAATAATAGGTAAATATTAAGGGACAATCTTACACAAATCAACCTAGTCCCAAACTAAGCAAAGCTTTTACTATGGGTACTAGACGACGATATACATAGTATATAAAATAAATACAACGCAATCTCAGTTCCTTATGATATAGATAGTGTTCAAATTAAAATAAGTTAAACTTAAATGGCTCGTTGCACTTGTCAGGTAGACATACGCCTTGATCACACGTACCGAGCAAACGGGCGAGCCAGTGCTCTCCGCCGAGTACTCGGTGCGTATAAACATAGCGCCGAGTGCTCGGCCTAGCGCTCGGCCGAACGAAGCGGCGAGACAGTAGCTCGGCTCCCGTTCTACCTACTAGGCCGAGTGTCTAGCCTCCCGCTTCTCCGCACTGTCTCGCTCGCTCACTCGGCAGGTCTGAACGTGCACTGTCTCGCCACTCGGCGATTTTTTTACGATCCATCGTGTCCGAAAGTCTCAATAGAACTGAACTGACTGTCCTAATGTCAAAACACGTGTGAATAGGCACTCGCTTATATCACTGTCTCGGCCGAGAAACATTTTACTGTCTCGCCCGTTTGCTCGGTACGTGTGATCAAGGCATTAGGCGGAATCAGCCTTTAAGGCTGCGTTCCACCAGAGATTTGCGAGATTTGTTTTTGTTAACCAATGGAATGACTTCATTTAAGTACTTATCCTCGATCAGCGCAACTGATTCTATTGGCAAGTAAAAACACATCCCTCGCTCTCGCTACGCATCCTCGCACTGGTGGAAACACAGCCTAAATCTTAATTTGGCAAATGATATAAATAAAAAACTTTGTTTTTTTATTTAATAAGATTTTTTAGTATCGCTCTTCAACTTCGTCAGTAAATAAAACAATCCAAGAACATTTCTCCAGTAAGCGACATAAAACTCCTTTTACACAAAAATAAAAAACAAAAGAATATAATTGAGAAATAAGCTTTAATTATCCAACTACCCAAAAGTGTAAAACAGGGCAAGACGGCAATTTGTCACTGCGAACAAATTGCTTGCGAAATATTAAACAGATGTCGCTGCCGGCGCAGTCGTGACGCCCATTTACAAAGGTTGGGTCAACGTTATGAACTAAGTATGAAAATTGCTATGCATAATTCAACTTTACTTGATCCATGCGCCTTTTGTGTTAAAATCGTGGGCCACAGCCTTTGAGCACGGTAGGGATGGCACAACTTTGTAATTTCCACAAGCCCGAAATATTTATCCACGTGTCGTGGTGACACGCGCGGTATTAGGTTTACCATCCCTGGGTTTGGATAAGGAAATTATACACTTGGTAGTATTTGTATAGAATCTTTTTTTATCGATTCATTTTTTTTTATGTGGAAATACGACATTTTTTATTTTTATAAATAATGACACAGGTCATTTATTTTAAGGAAATAAATATTGATAAATTTATGAAACATGTAAGGGGCGGTACAGACGGACAGCATTTGAACTGCTAGCTAGCTGTAAAATGGCAGTTCGAGTGCAGTTTTGCTGCAGTTGGTGCAACTGCATGAAAAGTGCAAAACAGTTGCCGTGCAGTCCTGTCAATCGCACAACGACTACAAGTTGGCTGCATGGTCGTAATGCAGTCGTGCTGCAATTGGAACCACTGCAATATAACTGCATTGTAACGACGTCGAAGCAAAAAAAGCACCAGTAATATTTCGTCAAATTTCATGCTGAAAAACGTGTGCATTCAAATAACTGGCGGAGCGAAACATAAACACTACCTCCATTACGAGCAGTTCTATTGCAGTTTCTGTAACTGCAATACGACTGTATTAGGATCGTGCAGCCAGCTTGCAGTCGATGTGCCGTTTACAGGACTGCACGGCAAGTGTAAGCGGACTGCACAGTCGGTTTGCAGTTTTTATGTAGTTACATCAATTGCAGCAAAACTGCAATCGAGCTGCCATTTGCAGTTAGGTTGCAGTTCAAATGCTGTCCGTCTGTATCGGTCCTAAGATGTAAGGTCTAATTTTTTGTATACACACCACAATTGTTATATTAAACCATTGATACAAACATCAAAGCTCAAATAAAAACTTAAATACGTAACCTGGTGGAAGACACCGGGAATCGAATCCGGCACTTCTAGATTGCCGGAAAGGATAACGCGCTGGACCGGCAATCCTGAGGAACCGGGTTCGATTCCTGGTCTCTTATTTCACAACTTCATCATGTCATCTGATTTGTTAACCTCGTATCTGTTAGACTTACTTAAACAAAGGCTATATATTCTTCATTAACATTCTTTGCATCATACCAAAAATACGTGACATTTTCTGCCGCTACTAAATAAAGTGTCATGAATCCAAAAGCTTTCCTTTTGGTCTAAAAACCGCCTTACAAAGTGGCGCAAATGAATATTAAAAAAGTCCCGTCCGTTATTCCTTCAATTTTGTTTCTTCTATGTCGAGCTATTCCAGTCACGCGTTCTTGGTTTCGAACTTGTAAATATTAAGTGGTATTATGAAACTTGGGGTTCAATAATAAATATGTTATTAGTATGACAAGGAAGGCTCTGCTTAATCCATGGACTTGACGTTCCGAACGATAGATTCGAGAAAAATAAACGAAGTTCGATAATGTTTAACTGTATGTTCTTACAGTGCAATATATACCTAGAAATGTGGCTTGTTTTCTGATCAGATTAGAGATTAGAACAATCAGAAGTTAAGTCAACAATAATCGTAAGTTAAACTTAGTGGATAACCTTTTTGTTGGCATAGACTAAACAAAAGGCGACCAAGTGTGAGTCGAACTCGCACACCGAGGGTTCTCTACGAACTATGAAAGCACCGCATATTGCTCTTACGAAAAGATAAAAAATATTGAGCGAGCCTAAACGCGGTACTCGACTTTAAGAACCTTAATTCTGCAACGATTGCATGAAATACTAATTCGACGTCCATTTAGCTGATTAGCAATTCAAACGAGACGCTAATGGTAAATCCCAATGCTAAAACTATATTCTCCCTCTAATTGATATTGATTTCAACTAGACCAATGCCTCCATTATCTGATGCTGGATGGAACCGCAGATGATTTGATTGAATTCGCTCCGTTAGTTATATTATTCAAGGAACGGTTAGATGGTTTATATGCAATCTATTACTAAATATTTATTTGTCACAATGATTTAGTAACAATTAAATAACGCAATATAACATGCAACAAGAAATTGCAAACCGAGCCGCGCGCAGCGACCACTGATCAAAAGGTTCCGATACTTGCAAGGAGTTCAGAATACTCCTGCGAAAGAACTCTTAATTTTCTTTCCTGTGCTATTCTCTGACTCTCACTGTATATTGAGTGTATCAGTTTCAAATTGTTCAGTACTTATGGGATACCGCTCTTCTTTTGCCAGATAGTGGACTAAAGATGACGATTTAATTGCAGTGATTTTTCCTGTTACTGGCCTGTTACTAAATTAGGAGATATGATAATCTAGTGAAGACGCTGGATACTGACAACAAAAATCCGGCCAATGTTGCGTTTTTTGGTATACGCCTATGACTAGCGGAAGAGTTGATAATGAAAACGATAATGTAATATCGCTGCCAAATTCTATTTAATTAACGGAATCATGGGCTTCTATAGTAACACACTGGCAAGATTGAACTAAAACTAGATTAGTCCTAGTTAAGTCCTTAGCCAGACTATCCTAATATCTCATAAAGCAACGAAAAGGGAAGACAAGCCTAATGGACTTTGAAACTGCCGTATAATTTTCATTCATGCCTACTATTAAGTCGCTCTAAATGTGCTAAGTTTGGAAGTTAGGCAATTTAAATTAATGTCGGCATTCAATCTGAATAGAGAATTAGGAACATGTCTTACTGATCACCTGGGGTGTTCCGAGCAGACACAATTTGGCCTTTACCTCTGTTAGAAAGACATTTTGTTTTTTTTTCTTACTAGGGTAATGATAACTTTACTTTGTCAAATTGCAAGTTATAATTGACAGCTACTTTTGATGCTGCGCTGACTGTACTAATTACTACTATTTAGCCACATATTCAACTACCACATCGTTACGCATTTACTGCCAGGGGGCGTGGCCTACCAAACTTGTATAAAGATGAACGAAATGTGTAAGGAGTTAAGGATTAGTGAGAGGCCTAGGTCGACTGTATAATTGCGAACTCTAAGATTCTTTGGACATTTATCTCCCGAAACGAAACCAGCAATTCATAGAGCGTCTATAGACGCTATAGTGATGCAAGGACGGGTTAAGGCAAAGGGTCCCGTGTACGGTGATAAAGACAGCGACAGACACATTTTTTACTGCCAAAATGAGTTTAGTGATGATGAAACAGCAATACCTAATTATGTCTCATAATTCATATTATCGTCATTTACATTTCTCGACTTTGACTTGACTTTGGAAAAAATGCAACTAGCGACTCCGTAGATTTTAGAACTAAGCTAATAGCTACCAAAAGCCTGTGATGTCACTGTAAATTTCTCTTTTTTTCCTGTTTGATTGTGTTTCCGTGTGTATACCATGTAAATGTTTTGGTACTCTAAACTTCCATATAATTATTGAATAGATAAATAAAACAAAAATGTTTAAGTATAATAAAATATATGAATATCACAATCCATTTACTCAAAAATCAAAATGTTGAATACATTATTGTCATTCACATTACTTAACGACCGTGCTAAAATGAGCTCCATTTTTAGTACCTTATTTTTGTTATATCCCTACTGGTTGGTTTTTAATTTTCTGCGTTTGGACAAGGGGATCACAATTTCCTTGATTCGACCTGCTGTAGTAAAGGTTCGTAATTACATTTTCCTTTTTTTCTTTTCAGATCCAGCCAGGCATGATTTGAACAGAAAGGGTAAGTAATTTATTTGTACCACAATAATGAAGCAAATTTTAATATGCGGACTATCCTACCCTTATACCTACTGCTGAATTAATATTAAGCTCAGCTTGATTTTTATCAATCAAAATTGTTTATTTGCATGAATACAGTCCCACAACAGATCTTTTTAAAAAGTAGGTATGTAAAAACGTTCCTTCACCGTGTACTCTGAAGCAGGCAGGCAAACATTTGAGCGCGCTCCATTTCTTAAACCAAAATAAAACAAATAATAATTATAATCAAAATAATACAAATTAATCACAATAAAGTACGGTTTTCCGTTTCCTTTACTGTACAAATCTATACTGTATTTTTATAAATTGCACTTTTAGTTAATTAGGTATTGAAAAGTCTTCCTGTAGACAAACTGTCATAACAGTTTCGCAGGGCTTTAGATTATATGTAATCTTTGTTGTAAAATTAATAAAGAAATAAATAAATAAATAATAACCCTGATTAAAAAAAACCATAACAATGTTAATTAATTTACTTCGAATAGCCATTAACACTCACTAACAATTACAAATTGTTGAAATATTCCAATAAATCCAAGGCTTATTCCTGAGCCGAGTTATTAGTTTTGAGGTGAAACCGTGTAACTCCCCAATTAATAATAAGCCCAGGGGTGAGAAAATAGGTGATTGATTTTCACGGGCCTAAAGAAACACGCCAGGAAGGTTTTCATTTCGAAACTCGGGAACGAATGTGAATTTCGCCCTGCAGCTGTTATTTATTATTCGAGCTTATACAAAAGAAGTTTTAAAAGAGCTCTTGGCGTAAAATTCACCCGTTTCGATACAAGCCCGGCGTGAAAACAGTTCACAGTTGGAGTACGGTAAAATGTCCTCTGGCTGTCGAAGAGTTGATCAAACTGCGTTATGGCACGCTCCGCATACTAAAATGTGCTCAGTTCCAACAACATTTTAACTGTTTATATAGCATTTATACTGAACCACGTAAAGCAAGGTGTTCTATAGAGATATGTAACTTGTAAATATTTAATTTGATGGATAAATAGTAACTATTAAGAAACAGTTTTGTAACTGAAATAGAGACAGTATGTATGTAACACTTTATTGTACACAATAACAGGTTATAAAAAAAAACTATTACATGTACAAAGGGGTACTTATTCCTATTAAGGATCTCTTCCAGTTAACCTATGAACCGTGACCATTCGACGAAGATAGGCAAACTACCACTGCACAAACGAGATGTCTATAAATAATTAAACAAAATAATCCCGAGTTTGGAAGCATTTGCTTGAACAATGCCAGAACCTAAATCGGTGTACCTACTGCTAGAGCGCCTACTCGTATGACTAGCCGGAGTAGGTATCTGGTATATAGACGGCCGAACGTAGGGAGGCCGCATAGTGATACGAAGCCGGCAAGCCCTTATCACGGCTAAGCACATGCCTACACTACACAGAAAAGCACTATGCAGTAAACATACACCGTATGCTTTTCTAAAACATATGCAAAGAAAAAATACACTAAAAAAAAAATTATTTAGCTGTCTAGCCTGTTTATGAACACAGACGCCATGCTTAAAAAAAATACTTCCCGCCGTAGGCCTTCAATTTTGTATGAAATTCCTTTACAGTTCTCTCGAAGTGTTCCACCTGAAACGTAATACTTCGAAATCTGTTACAAAGCACGTTATTACAACATTTCATTGCATGTTTGAAGAAAGAAGTTTTCTCCAAATTAAACGAGCATTTTCTCGAACTGAAAACTTTTTTGCACGAAAAATAATATCCCAGTTGAAACGAGCATGTGCGACTTCTCTTTCTTATGGAAATTGACGTTAGAAAACTTTACGTTTGGAATTGTGAGCTCAGAGCGTAGAAGTTTGTACATAAGTCTTAACTACTTTCAAAATGATATAAAGTTTCGCATTAGATGAAAATTTATTACTTAGGTGATACTTCTTGATCATTACGTTATAATTATTTTGGGCTAAGTTTAATATTCCTTTTACTGTATTCAAATAATTTATGATAAGTTGCGTAACAAAGATGTAAAAAAATTGCGAAATATATTCGTAAATATCTCTCTTAAACTTAACTTGACCTGGAATAAGATCTTTTGAGGTACAGCGCACTTTTAAAACTCGATAAGAATCCTACTTCACGTAAAATGTGACCTCAGACGGCATCAAATCTCTCTGAGTAAGTAAATTCACTTTGGCCCCGGTCTGAGAGGAATCTCATTTGCTTTGTTCCGAAATCGTGAACACCTTTTGTAACAGGAGGCTTGTTTCTGGCCAGGAAGTCTTTTGATTAACACGCTGGACTTGGCAAATTAGAATGCAGAAAGTACGTTTTGTACTCAAGCTTAGGACACGAATGGTTGGCAACAGAATTAGCCGCTAACGACATTATATTGTTCAAGGAGTGACTAAGGCTTAGGTGTTATTTCTGTTTTTATTTAACAGAATACATAGTGAATACATTATATATGTAACGTTAACTTTAATGCTTCTTAATAAACGCGTAGGTCCCTAATAATATGCATGTAAAGACAACATAAAAAAAAAAACAATTTTCATATTACATTTTTCTAATAAATTCGTAAATTCTGAGTCCAAAACGTCTAAACTATCGGAAAAAAAATGATTCAAATTAGTTACACCATTACAGTATTAAACTAAGGCATTGTGAACTGCAAAATTACACTTTAAAAATAACTTAAAGTTTGATTTAGGCGACGTAACTGCGTGGCTCCGTTGCGTCGTCTGATCTGACGCAGGATTCGGCAGATTGCCCCGGAACTGCCGAAACACAACACCCTTCGGCGAGAAGTCTGCACTTGCGATGGTGTCCCGGTCGTGGCCCGCGCACAACAAACGAGCTGAAGTGCGTAGTGGCGGGACTGCAGCTGATGCACCCTCAGCGAGAAGCCAGTCTTCCGGCGAACGTACTCCACCACATCGTCAGCCACGGCGGAGTGATGCAAGCGCGACACATAGAGCGCCTTACTCGGTGTCGTAATCCGATAAGCAGAACCAACCGGCTAGTGCCACACAGTCTTGCGGGGCACCCTACGCGCCTTGCTCTTCCTTTCCACCAGTGCGGGAGGACTTTTCCTTATCAGGAACTCGTACTGAAGCCTGGTTAGCTGCGACAGGCTGACTGGTGAAATCAGCATAAGCAGGTGGGCCTGACGTCGAAACTTGAGGCACGTGGGCGGGCGGTGAAGCGGCGGGTGCGGCACCTTTTACAGTGATAATAATACTTTTGGAAAACTTAATGTTCTCAATTCAGTCAAATACATTTATGGTCAACGAAGTAAATATAATATTGTGATGGAATTTTCTATTCTCTCACCGTGTCTAAAATAATATGAAAGATGATTATGAAACTTGATTAAGAGTAGGTAAGTACTTATCACCTAGATATCTACCAGGTGGGCCCTGTAACAGGAGCAAAAAATTAAAACATAGATTTTACTCGTCAAATTGAACAACATCTGTTCAGAAACATTTTTAAAAAATACTGTTATATACATATGTTCATTATTTCAAACAAGGTAAATAGCATTTACAATGTACGCCGTCCAACATTGACATCGCCTTAGCATTGACAAAGCTGTCACTTTACTAAATCGCTGGCACAATATTACAGGGTTCTATGTAACATTTTCAGAGTAGTTAAAATTATGACAGTGGCAGTGTTCAAATTTGAACTCGTCAAAAGTGAAACATAGAAGTAATATTGAGCCAGCGAAATATCAAATGTTTCGCAATACATTGCTTCTTTGAATAAACTTTATTTTACAGGTTTACATTATAAATGAGTTATTTTTAAAAGTTGTTTAATAAATGTTGTTCAGTTTGAGGGGTAAAATCTATTTTTTAATTTATTGCTCCTGTTATAGGGCCCACCTGGTATACATATAATAATGCTGGAGAGGCTCGAAAGTCTGTCCATGGAAGATATTCGAAAAAAAAAGTTGGCGGAGGATACTTAGAATCGATAACAGAACACGTTTCAACAGTTTTTAGAATTTTTGTCTGTTTATCTGATTGTCTGTTTATTTTACCGCGCATCACGTGAACGGATTTTGATGAAAACTTCATTTATCTGTCGAGAAAATCCCTGGCTTGGCTACAAAAATTTTACCAATAAAAGGGGGGGTAGCCATTACACTCGATTGAGTTAAGTTTGCACCTGAATCTTATAGCGCTACTTAGGAAGGAGATGCAAACATTTTTCAAACATGTTCATAGACTATCGAGTACCCTGATACACTTACAGATGGCGCTGAAATTAATATGAGAATTAGTCGTTTACATGTTGACAAAGACCGATTTCCACGCGTGCGGAGCCGCGGCGGGTACAGCTAGTTATGAATAAATTAAATGAAGGTTTCTTGAAAAGGTTGACTTTTTATTGGTTTCCAAGTTATGAAAAAGAAAACTGTGGAGGAAATATAAAAAAAAGATTTACTGATCAATATCACTTACTCCGCAAGCGGAGTGCAGCCCTCAAATGTATCTGATCAAGCTGAAATCGAATAAAATTTCCAAATAAATCTAATTTAACACGTCGTATACGAAGAGAACGTGACGTGGATATTGTGCATACGGAAAATACGGATAAAGTTGAAAATGTAGGTGACCAAGTTTGATTTCTAGCACATGTTAATGAGTTTTTCAATTTGGGTCAACTCATTATGTAAAGCTAAGTTAAGATTCGCGGCATAAATAGCGAAATACGGCGAGTCAAATCTGTCAAATGCTTCAACGGCGTTCTATTTCGCATTTCAGCGTGTTTCAACTCTTATCATAGCCAATGAAAACGCATTCCTGAGCTAGAATCGTTTAAAAATCTTTTCCAAACGGGTTGCGACGCTTGACACTTGACAGAGGACCATTTTGTTGGCTTTTATCCCGATCAGTGATTGAAACAGAAAACGTGCTAGTGTCACGTAGGACGATAAAAATACATTTTCCGTCCCTCGTAGACAAACATTACGTTTAAGAAAAGATAGGCGGTATTCTACGAGGGCACGACAGGCAAAGGAAATGAGGTTATCCCAACCTCCCGTCCGGTCTCCTGGAAACAGCTAGCTAAACAAAAACAACGGGAATGCCAGCGTTTATTCCGGATTATGTGGTCCGGTAGGAGTTATGAGAATGCAGGATATTGTGGCTTTTTAAATGATGTTTACTATTCCCGATGGCAGCGGTAATACGCGAAGGGATTACGAGCGAGTTAGTGCTAAATACAACTATAGCAATATGTGTAACATTCCCATTTTTACACTTTTTTTTTTATTTTGTTTTAACTCGGTTTATGGATTGTAATAACACGAGCATTAATGATTCTTCTGACTACTTCGAAACGAAACACGTGACAATGACAATGATATTGGGTCCTATCATCCAAATCCATAGATTAATTGGGTATAGTCGTTCGATTTACGTCACCCGCTATGCGGGGAGAAAACCTCAATCCTGGCCAAAGCAAGACGTCAACTATATGGACAAACATCGGGCAGTAATTCATAAAGCCTCAGATCGCATATTTATGAACACCTGTGATCTGGGATCCTGTGATTCGCGAATTCATCGCCCTAGGTATGTAATGTACTATAATTCACTAGTTCTGTGTGTAGATTGTATCTTCTTGGCATAACAGCCCTGTAACGTCGAGGTTTCATTTAAGGACTCATGCTCAGTTCTATTCCTTTTTAAAACTCAAACAGTTTTAGGATAATATATTTTCTCACAGCACATATCTTCCTTGAAAGAATGTGTTTCTAATTTCATATTCCTTTCATAAGTTTAGGGTATGCGAATAATTTACTCACATAACTAAATTTATATATCGACGATAGATAACCATAAACCTCTAAAGCCACCCCATTTATCACGCTTAATTGAAACGTTTACCTTTCCATCTCTATAACTGCCAGAGATTAAAAACAAATTCATATAAAACCGGCACAAACAAAACGGTGAAAGGACTCTTTGTAGCCCGTGTAAAAAATAATTGAAATGCATGGCCACCTCGCGGCGTGTAAATTGAAAAAACATTCGATTACAGTACGACACAAAAGAGTTAGAAATTAAAAAGTGGCAATACTGTAATGTTGTCCCTTTCTAATCAATGTAATCAAAAAGGGACGACATTACAGTATTGCCACTTTTTAATTTCCACTCTTTTGTGTCGTACTTGTACATCTTTGTTGTACATCCCATCCCGTGAATTGGAACCGGCTAACGCTCCGAAGCAATAACCTTTATCCGTAGAATAAATATGATTTGAAGCAACTGGAAATATTTCCAATTATATCAGACGGCTGGTTGCTCGTTATGCTTTTGTTTTAGACTTTGATCATTATTTATTACGAGTGCTCTCGCAAATGCCTGCGCACTTACTTTACTTGCACAGACTGTCATTACATAATTATTTGTTAAATGAATTGCTCAGAATGAGTACAGCGAGAAGAATGTCATCAAGATGGAACAACTATGAAACTGTGTCGTCTTAATGCCATTCTTTCCACCTGTGGCCATATTGCTTTACATATTTATTATGGTTTTATGGACATAGCCATGTACAAAAAGAAAGTAAACGGATGTTCAATTACAAACAGTTAAGTAAATACTTATATAGGTATAGTTACCTACCTTATCCGATGATTTTACTTATCATTTTAAACAAGGATCCCTTTTAAGGTTCCGTACCCAAAAAGTTAAAACGGGACCCTATTACTAAGACTCGACTGTTCGTCTACCAGTGTGTGTGATAGTTGAAATTTTCACAGATGATGTATTTCTGTTGCCGCTATAACAACAAATACTAAAAACAGAATAAAATAAATATTTCAGCGGGGCTCCCATACAAAAAACGTGATTGGTTGCGTTAACTCTGCACGTCATTTGTATCCGACGCACATATGTACATGCCAGGTGCAAACTTACCTAACTTAACCTGACTAATTCGATGGGATAAGTGTTTGCGCGAAAGCCTCAGTGCGCGAGTCAGACTCGCACTTGGCCGGTTTTTTACTGAACATGGAGAGAATAAACTCGTTGTTGAACAGATTCAGCCTTTTGCATCTTGCCTTGTATAACCTTGGTAGCACAATTTCCCCGGCAATAATATTAACGCACACTGCATTGCATATTAATGTCCCATTATAGTGCCGAAGTGAAGCCTTCGCACTAGCCTCGAGCGAAGGTCTCGCTACCCCTGCCCAGGCTAACGACGGGTAGGACATTCCCTCCATACCGTGAAATGCAAATATTCCAGTTCATTCTGTCCTCACATTCCTACAACTCATAATAATTGTATGTGGGTTTGTCATCTCTTGCTTGTGAAATTGTTTGTTACGTTTTATAGAGGAATGTGGAAAATTTGCAGAGAAAATGTTTACGTTTTCCTCTAGATGTAAGAGTATCCAATCTCATGTTCAGTCATAATCATAATATAAAGCTCTCCTAGTATTATATAGCGGGTAACAAAATATGTTAACAAAAAATTCCAAATACGTATTACAGTGGTATTATTATAAATTAATAACCTCTGATAAAAGTATACCATTTCATAACGTATAATAGAGACCGTGGGCGTAATTTGACATACCCATAATAATACTGAGGCTCTTTACAATATATTATTATATACAACACAGGATATTATTAATAATGAGCTTGAAACCAAATAGTCTTGTCTACGAATATGAAGCAAATGTGGGGCGCGACTAGATAATATGTATAATGCCACCGTAAAATTGTTAACACCGTCAGTTTATAATTTATCTAGTGAAGTTATATACTAATCTAACCTATTCAGTTTATAAACTAACGGTTTTCGCAATTATACGGTGTAATAAAATAACATTAATAACAACGCAAAATGTGTTCCTGTTTGGATCTATACCGCTCTACCATGAGTATATTTAAGATGACCGTACTCGCCTATGGTGGTTGCGTTTATAAATAAATGATAATGTCAAAACGTGACGGATGCTTTATCACTTATTTATCAGGTGATAAAAGCAACCATCATATCATAGGCCCCCTGGTTATGGTAGCGTCATCCATCGCCTACCACACTTTGATGCTCTTGTCAATGTGCCATCGACTTATCTGGTTACTTTTTACAATATTTAATATTAATTGGGCTTCAATCTCATAATGCGAGTAATATGCAAAATAGTTGTTGATTTTAAGTAATATTAGAATTGATCCGGGACAACTTGATTAGGTACAGACAATAGACATGTTGACTAATTTTTTTTGAGGATGTCAATCGATTCTATTTTTTATTGTGATCAAATGTCTATATGGGACTGACTACACTTAAACTGCTCTAAAAGACAGAAATGACCGTCAAAGTTTAACATTTCTACGTAGCGCTAAAAACGCTTCATACAATTGGCGTCCAGGCTAGTGACGTCACAGGCCGGTATAGGTACCAATAATTGTATGGAGATATTAAGAAATTTGCCATTTTCACCGTGAAAAAGTGCGTTTAACTTCATGGTTGTCATACAATTATTGTTTTGTAAAATTATGAGGATTCTGAAGACATATTCAAAATTTCTTTTGGATAAAAAAAATATATCATAAAATTTGCGTACCTTTGAAGTCACATATTTCCAAAAAGATTTATTTTTCTAGATTTTTTTTCTTTGTTTTGTGATATATTTAGCTAATTTTATATGTCACTGTAAAATTGTCAAGACCGTCAGTTTATAATTTATCTAATGAAATTATAGACTAATCTAACCTATTCAGTTTATAAACTAATGGTGATCACAATTATACGGTGTCATAACATAATTAACAACGCAAAACTAGTATAACCGTACTCGCTTGTGAGTTCTGCGGGCCTATGATGGTTTATCACGTGATAAATACATAAATGACAAAGCATCTGTCACTCACATTCGCATTTTCTCAAAACGTAACGGATGCTTTGTCACTAATTTATCGCGTGATAAACAACCACCATAGGCCCCCGGGTGATGATAGCAGTACTGTTCAAAACCTCACCCATCGCCTATCATACTTTGATGCTTCAATGTGCCATCGACTTACCTGGTTATTACAAGCTTTTATTTAACTTGCATATGTTTAAAGTATGTTTGTTCGGGTGAAATCTTGCAACTCAATTTTGAAGCAGATATCGTCAACCGATTGAGCTGAAATTTTGCATAATTACTAAACTTTGATGACAATACAATAATATGGTACCATGGGGCTGATCTGATGATGGAGCCGGAAGGTGGCCATAGGAACTCTATAATAGAAAAAGCAATCCTACCGAGCTTGAGCTCTTTAGAATCGTCTCAGTGAGCATTTGATGGATATCCAAAGAAAAGTACAGTCGGCTATAAAAGCTTGTCACTAAAATGTCATTTTTGACAGAAACTTATTTTCTAGAATATTTAAGATTAATTGGGCTTAAAATTCATTATGCGTGTGTAAAGTAATATTAGAATTGATTTGAGAGAACTTGACTACAGAAAAGAGTTTAAATGCAATTGCAGAACGCTTCAGTATTTCATTAAATTGTTTGCAGTCTTATGTACCCGGTAAAGAATAAACGGTAAGTGAAGTAAGATTACAGTTAATTGACAAAAAGTCTAACTTTTCTAATTACCTAGTAGAAAAGCTTTCAGGACCAAGGCATCGACAATTTGCGTTTTTTTGCTATTTTTACTCCATTAGGGGCTGAGTTTCCTCAAATACCCAGTAACGATCGCTTATGTTGTTAAGGGTAAAGTGAAAGTTCCTGCGAACTTTCTACAGAACCATTTGCGAAATGTTATATTCAATTTGTATTCAATGAAGGTTTTTAAATTCCGGCATTTCCCAACGGAAACCAGGAAATTAGGGTAATGAATTAGCAAGCTTTTCGTACTTAGTTATTTTGATGATATTCATAAATGTTATATATACATGGGTAAAGCCTTTTTTTCATTTACATACGTTTGTGGTTCACACAGTTAGAAAGAGTTTTCAACGATGTTTTGCCCTTGGCACGTTTTCCAAATTACTATCATAGATAATGGCGATCGGTTTAATTCTTTTCTAAAACATGCATTGAAATGTCGCCATAACGTGCGTTATAACAGGCTTCGAAGTATCACGTTTCGGGCGAAACGACTGGAGAGAACTGTAAAGGAATGTCATACAAAATTGAAAGCGTGAGCCGAGAAGTATTTTTTTAAACATGGCGTCCATGTTCATGAACAGGCTAGACAGCTGTTTTTTAGTGTTGTAACTTTTTTTTTATGTCATTGCATACCTGTTTGAGAAAAGCACTATACATGCCTAGCCGTGAAAAGGGCTTGCCGGCTTCGTCTATACCTACTCACCCGCCAAGTCCTTCTTTCCGGGAATCTGATAGATAAGAAGACTAATTTGTAAGAACATGCTCCTTTACTCTGGTTTAGATTTAATCGTGTGTTTTACGGGTTGTCATCGCGGCCGTAAAAGTGCCGTTAAACGCAGGTGCTCCGCAGATACGCAGCCTAGGACAGAGTTTAGTAAAAAGCATCAACCGTAAAGTGGAATATAAAATGAAACCCGTAGAGATTAGGTTGAGTGGGGATGACTTAGATATTGTAATGGACTCGAGAATATGTGGAAGGTTGGCCAGTAACCAAAAATCTAAACTTGATAAATTATGTATGGTACAAATTGAATTAAAATAGTAAGTAGAACTATTTTTCATCAAAATAAATACATGAATGATTGCGGTTAGCATTAAGCAAAAACAAAAAGTGGTACAACGCGCTTTAGCGGAATATAATGCTTAGTTTCCCGCCATGTGCGTAACGTAACGGTAGCTCAGAAGTCAGAGCACTACTCGGGTTAAGTAGTAGTCACGTAGAAGTCGTGGGGTCCCCACTATCAATGTAGTGGATCGCGTATTTTTTTTTATTATTTAACCTCTGATAATATTAAAATATATATTTATATCATATATTCATCAAATTATGTGAAGAAATGAAGAAGTTTCCATCGCACCTATAATTCATTGCCGATAAAAAATACAAAGCCTACAATGGATCCTTATGGGATCAAATAAGTGTAAGTCTGGTACAAGGACATAAAGTTGTAACAAACGTAAACGTGGCGTGTTTTTTATGGGATGTGTCGTAACTGGTTGTATATATATGCAATTATGTACACGATGCATGTGGAGGTTGTCTACACGAAAATAATACGGATTCCTGGACAGTAGGCTGGGAAGTTAAGCATTGTATTGTGATATTGTATATATGTATGTGAGTGAGAGGCATAGGTATGCATATATTGTAGGACAAAAAAATAAATATGCACTTCACTCTACATAGAAATCTAAGTATAAATTCCAAACTTTTCACAAAATAATGTATTTAACACAGAAATTTAATTCCGTAGAATACTTATTTAAAATTATAAAGACCATACATTTTTCATAATCTTTGATAACGTGGTCACAGATTATATGATGAAGAAGCAACCTTTTTGTTGTATAAAATTTTACTATTTCCATGAAGAGATACTTCTATAAACTGAAACGTTCTTAATAAACAAGGGTAAACCTTATCACCTCTTTATAATTTTAACTGTTACTTAATTTCTTAAGTGTACGTAATGCCTTAGTCTATCCAACATTTAATAAGTTTCTTTCAAAAATGTCATTTTAGTGGCAAGCTTTTATAGCCGACTGTACTTTTCTTTGGATATCCATTAGATGCTCACTGAGACGATTCTAAAGAGCCCAAGCTCGGTAGGATTGCTTTTTCTATTATAGAGTTCCTATGGCCACCTTCCGGCTCCATCATCAGATCAGCCCCATGATACCATATTATTGTATTGTCATCAAAGTTAAGTGAGTATGCAAAATTTCAGCTCAATCGGTTGACGATATCTGCTTCAAAATTGAGTTGCAAGATTTCACCCGAACAAGCATACTTTAAACATACCATGCAAGTTAAATAAAAGCTTTTAAAAACAGAACAATCCGGTCGTAAAGTAGAACTGGCGGTTAAAACTAAACCACCCTGAACCATCAACATTAATTTAAACGTGATAGAATTTCAATAAATCGTTGAAATCTCGAACGAGGTGGAAATAGAGGCAGCTCTGCCATTTCCAATAACGCCCGCCCTTTGGCATGCAGTAAAAGGTCCATTCTTTGGTGAGGCGTTCGCGTTGGAATATTCGCCAGGGCAGCCGCATTCAATGGCTAAAAATAATTCGGGTGCGTTGTAATTGAAATCTCAATAATTTACATTTGGACTTAATGAATTTACGGACACCAGAATAAACAACGGGACGCAGCAATACGGTATTTGATGACAGCTCAAATAGCTACTCTTTATGAAATCAAATCAAATCAAATATCAGACAACCTCACACAAATCGATCTAGCCCCAAGTTAAGCTCAAGAAGGCTTGTGTTACTAGACGACGATATACGTACTTATATAGATAAACATATACTTAAATATAAATACATATAGAACAACCATGACCCAAGCGCAAATATTCGAGTTCATCACACAAATATTTTCCCTGGCCGGGATGCGAACCCGGGACCCCCGGCTCAGTAGGCAGGTGCACATCATACTGCGCCAACCGCGTCGTCAAATATAGATTTATAACCTGTGAAACAAAGCGATTTATGCTCAAATTGAATATTTAAACCGGTATTTGACTAAACTAATATTATGCATTTGATTTTAATCTCGCGTTTCGTGGAACATTTAATTTCAACTAAATTAATGGTTTTTGTGGTATAAGGAGAACTATAGGAGTACAAATGCACTACCGATCTTAACATTTCAATTATTTACCACGGTTTTATTGGTGATGTGATAGGTAGTGAAACTCTCTTAGATTCTCGTGATAAAATACAAATTTGGTCCCAATGTAGGTCTCTTAAATGTAGTTTTTTTTTATTCAATGCCAAACACTTGGCTTTATTCTATTACCAGACATTATTATAATTATATTATGTTTTACAAACAAACCAAAAATTGTAGTTTTACTTGTAAATGTATATAACATTTATTTCGACCGCGGCCAGTCCGCTGTCATAAATATCAAAGCAATGGGACATAATATGCTTTAAATTCGATCAATATGATAAGAAGTACGGTTTTACAGTATATCATTGCATGAAAGTTTGGGGTAGCTCATTCTTTAAATATTTTCGACAGCTGACTGACGCTGGTTGAAACGCCCGTATTACCCATTTTATACTGAAGCATATAGCTATGCTACAAGGAACCATAAAAACAAGGGCTCTTAATTGAGCTACGCGTAACAGAGTTACATAATCGTGCTTTTATAGCGATCCTAAGTGAGCTTAATGATAGTTCCTTTACACTTTTAATAATAACTGGAAAGTTTCTGCAATTTCGTCCGCGTAAACTTTTTTATTTGCCATAGTTGAGTAAAAAGTATTCTATAACCATGTAAGCTTTGGATGGTCAGCTATGTGGTACCAAATTTTTTTCATATCCGTCCAGCCGTATTGGCGTGATGAGAAAACCAAATCATTCTGGAAAACAGATGGCGCCGCGTGCTTACAAAACGCAGGCGATTCTGCATAGCGCTATTAGGATTTTTCCTGAAATCATGACCCAAGTCATGATTAAAAATCAGTTTTCTATGGCTTTCCATACATTTTGAATTGTATAATATCGTTAATAAAATAAGTTTTAAGCGTTAGTAAAATCACGTAAAATGCATACTCGAATGTCTTGAAATTAGTCTCGTTTCAATTTCATTGTCCTTTTATGAAAATACCGCTGGCAAAATGAAAAACAAACGAAGAAAGGAAATGAGGAATTTTCGGAATTCCTTTATTCAAAGATCAATTTACCGTTAACAACTTATGGGTAGCGAATTCCTGAGAATTCCGAGAGTATTTTGCAGCTTGAGTGAAGCTGCAAAAAAACTCTCGCAGTAATCGATGGATGAATAATGAATGCTTTATCAGTCAATCGGAAGCCTATCTGTGGCTGCTACTTGTAGAGACAATACATTTAATGATACAGCACTGGCACGGACGTATCTGGAGCAAAGTGAACTTTGTTGGAACGTTGCCCGCGGGCTGCAAACTTAATAGTAGGTATGAGAGTAACACGGCGGCTCTATTCCAGTGAAAACGTTTAATGAGCTGCTCTTCACGAGATTGTTGTACGCACATAGCTGTAGGTCATAACTTCATCTATCTATCAGCCACAGACGCCACTGCTGAGCATAGGCTTTGCCCATGACTCGCCACGAATGCGATCCCGTGCAGACCGCATCCGTGGATTCTCCGCTATACTCACGAGGTCATCCGCCCATCAAGTCGGGGCCTGGCACGCTGCGTTTTCCTATACGTGGTCGCCACTCCAGGACTTTGCTGGCCCCAACGGCCGTCCATTCTTCGGGCTACAAGGCCTGCCCATTGCCACTTCAACCGTGCAATCCTGTAATTTATGTCGGTTACCTTGGTTCTTCTGCGGATATCCTCATTTCTGATTCTATCGCGCAAATAAACTCCGAGCATAGCCCTTTCCATTGCACGTTGCGACTCTTAGCCGCCTTATGAGTCCCATTGTGAACGACCATGTCTCAGTTCCGAAAGTCATCACTTAACTGGCAACACGCACTGTTCGAAGACTTTCGTCTTCAGGCACTGGGGAATTTTCGACGAGAAGATATGACATACCTTCATAACATTTCATAATTGCACTTTCATCAAGCGAGATCGAGGTAAGTTAAGACTGGGATTTGCTCTAATTTGTCTTAGCAGAACTGACACTATTCTCGTCAACATCCACGTATATTCTCGCTCGTTCGCAACACAAAACGTACTGGTGTTTATTGCGTTTACGAAAACTGAATGAAAAAGTATGCACACAATATAAGTTATTAATTTATTTAGTAAGTTGTTAAATTAATAATTTTAACAACTTTTAAGTAATTTATAATAGATGGATCGATAGTTATTGTCTGAGATATAGAGAAAGTACGGAATAAATGAATTGTCTTACTAAGATGAATCCGAATACAATTTGGCTTATAAGATGACGAGTACCTATATTTATCCACATTTAATGATTAAATGTTTGTAGTTCTAATATGTTGTACTAAGGTTAAAATACATTATCGCTCTTGGCACGAAAACTAGATAGCAGACGGCAAATCTAACTACATATAATATTACGCGAGTAAGCTTCTAACTGTTATTTGTTGTATCAGATCGGTGTGTACTGTGTAGGTACCTATAGCAATAATGTTGCCACAGGTGCCAAAGTACCGGTTTGTTTAGGTACATTACCGCATATATCCCTACTATCCCTACTGATATTATAACGCGAAAGTTTGTAACTATGGATGGATGTTTGTTACTCTTTCACGTAAAAACTACTGAATGGATTTTAATAAAACTTAACAATAATATAGCTTATATATCAGAATAACACATAGGCTACAATTTAAAAAGATATTGTGTTCCCGTGGGATAAGCGGGTAACACCGCGCGGGGCAGCTAGTATTGATATACGAGGATCTTATAAAGTTTTTACTTATTGATAGTGCCGTATTTACTTCTAGGACCACAAGGCCAAGGCCTTGGGGCTTGCCAGTCTAGGGGCCCCAGTCCCAGAACTTAAAATACGTACTATTTAATTTGCTGAAAACGGGAGGGGGCCCCAAATACCACGTGCCTAGGGGCCCTGGCCCTCCAAGTCCGGGCTTGCTTATTGACGATTAAACTCCACGACTTGTTGAGACTTTTTTTATGACAGGCAAACGAGCAGATGTATCACCTGATGGTGAGCAGTTACCGTCACCATCGCCCATGGACGGATTATATTAACTCTTAGAATACTCCTCTTCGGGACCATGCCGCGAGGGCACAATTTTCTAGATTTATTTTAGCTTTATTGTAATTTATTTTAGATTTTGGTTCTGTATTTTTATGTCTTTAGGCTTAATTTTAATTTATTCGTCCAATGTTATTTAATTGAAAAAATTAAAATATACTCCTAGAATTATTTTTCGTCGAATGTTTCATTTCGCCGAAATAAGTTTCTGAGTCATACCCCCCCCCCCCCCCCCCACGGAAACCTGCAAATCCAAAGGGTGTTAAATGCGTTGCCAACCTTTTAATGGGAGTATGTTCTTTTCTTAGAACTAAAGTCCCATCTCCGGGATAGTTAAAAAAATATTTTATTTTGTATTTCATAACTTGTGTTTTTAATATGTATGTATGGTACGTCATAGATACATATACTTCATCATCAGCCAAAAGACGTCCACTGCTGGACATAGGCCTCCCCCAGAGAACGCCACCATGACCGGTCCTGCGCCTCCCGCATCCAGCGGACTCCAGCGACCTTCACCAGGTCATCAGTCCACCTTGTGGGGGGCCTACCCACGCTGCGTCGTCCGGTGCGTGGTCGCCACTCAAGAACTCGATGGCCCCAGCGGCCGTCGGTTTTACGAGCGATGTGCCCTGCCCATTGCCACTTAAGTTTTGCTATCCTTCGGGCTATGTCGGTTACTCTGGTTCTTGTGCGGATCTCTTCATTTCTGATTCGATCTCGCAAAGAAACTCCGAGCATAGCCCTCTCCATTGCTCTCTGAGTGACTTTGAGTCTTCTTATAAGGCTCATTGTGAGCGACCACGTTTCAGTTCCGTATGTCATCACTGGCAACACACATTGTTCAAAGACTTTTGTCTTGAGACACTGCGGGATATTGGACGAAAAGATAGTACGTAGCCTCCCAAACGCTGCCCAGCCAAGTCGGATTCGACGATTGACCTCTTTCTCGAAGTTAGACCTACCTAACTGGACAGTTTGTCCAAGGTATACATAGTTGTCCACAACTTCGAGCGTAGAGTCTCCAATTTTTACCGGTCGTGGTTGAACACGGGCATTAAACATGATTTTTGTTTTCTCCATGTTCATCCTTAGACCAACTCGCTCAGAGGCTCTACCGAGATCTTCGAGCATCGTACTTAGGTCCTCCACGGTCTCAGCCATGACTACTATGTCATCGGCGAATCGTAGGTGAGTGATGTACTCGCCGTTGATGTTGATGCCTAGCCCTACCCAGTCCAGAGTCTTGAAAACATCTTCCAGTGCAGCGGTAAACAGTTTAGGAGAGATCACATCTCCTTGCCTGACTCCCCGCTGCAGTGGTATGGGTTTCGAGTTCTGGTCCTGGAGTCGGACTGACATAGTGGCGTTCTCGTATAAACACTTCAACACTTCGATATACCGGTAGTCAACTTGGCACCGTTGGAGAGACTGTAGTACAGCCCAGGTTTCAATCGAGTCGAAGGCTTTCTCGTAGTCCACAAATCCTAAGCAAAGGGGCAGGTTATACTCTTCGGTCATATACTTATTCAGATACATATACTTATTGTATGTATATTGCCTAAATGTAGGCACTAACTAAAGGCTAAAGGTTATTAAAATACCTAATAGGTAGTATTTTATTTCTAAATTTCACCCCCCATGACAACGAAACATTGTATGAGTTATTAAGTTACCATGTTAGTTCAATTGAACAGTTTGCGCCCTAGAGAATAAAAGTGAGGCAATCCAATCGTAGTTTTCCACCGCCTATATTTTTGCCTTTTTTTTATTTGACAAGTGGAAATATTTTTGCACGTATTTTGTTATCATGTTTTGTTCAGTAAATGGTCAAAACGTGAAAAACACGTACCTACTTCAAGCGAATAAAAACGGCCTAAATATTTAAACTCTTCTGAATAGAATAAAATAAATTATTACTATTTTCGATTTTTCTTGGAGATGTAAACTAATAACATCACATTAAATGTAATTTATACATTAATGCCTAATAAGTTGAGGTTCAGCCCTGGGATAGTTGCACTACGCGGGCACTACAAACAACTCTTCTATGGGAATAATGTGCAATACGTCATATAGGTATATTAAGTAATGCACTATAAAATGTGAGTAGCGGTATCTCAACATTAATTTACCGGATTGCTTCTCAATCCTTTGTTCTTCTTCTGAAATGAATATCGAATATTATTGAAATAACCCGATTGCCTCTTTGTTAACATCAGTGACATCTTATGATTATCAACTCAACGTCAGTTACAAAAATGCCAGTAAAATAAATTAGTACACGTCTACACGACTAAAAATCCGCAATATGGCGAGGGCTCCAAGCGACTAGTCGGACCGACTGATAGGTTTAACAATCGTTGAAATATATACGCCGCTTACACGTTATCTACTAGTACATAATTATTATTCATAAACCAGCCAGAGTAGGTATTATCTACAGGCCTCTAAAACAAGAAGATAAATACGCTTGCCAAACTTATTTATTTACAAACATTGGCTGTACAAAGGATTCAACCGCCCGCACTAATAAAACAAATTCCGAAAAAACAAAATAAGGATCGTATAAAAGTTTTTTAATTACAGAGCTCGCTACAGACGATATCATCAGATGAAAGTGCGACGTACAGCTTTGATACCAGAGATCTTCTTTTATATCTCAGTAATGCCAATAAAAGTAGTGATAGGTATCTCAAAAAGTACTAAGTTTTTATCACTGGACGTCCAATTATAATATTACGAACTCAAATATTTTAATGAGAAGACATGTTTGTAATGATGCATTTTATATAGTAGGTATTAATATGTCCGTTAAAAGTGTAATATCTATTAACTTGCCTTTTAGGGAGATATCACTATTTTTAGTGCCTAGTTTAGTAGTACAAAGCCGGGGGTCCTGGGTTCGAATCCCGGCAAGGCCAATTATTTGTGTGATGAGCTGAAATTCTTGGTTAATCGAGAGCTATATAATTAAGCGCTTTGCGATAGAGATAGGTACAGCAGTGCGACCAAAAAGAGTAGAAATTAAAAAGTGGCAATACTGTAGTGTCCTCCCTTTCTAATCAATATAAGAAAACGGGGACGACGGACTGTAATGGCGGCTTAATGAACGAAATTCGTCTTTAGTGTTCTTACTTTACCAAATATAACAGAAGTCCGTCCAGGCGGTTAAAGTAATTAGACTATTCAATTTGATAATGTTTTTTTGGAAATACATTTTCTGAATAGATAGGTATATAGGTTTAATAGGTGTTCCTTTTGTTCCAGGCGGGTTGCGCGGATGGTGTGCGGAGATGGGCGGCCCGCGGCGCATGTCGAGCGCGCTGCTGCTGCCGTTCGCGCTGCTCGCGCTGCCCGCGGACACCACCAACACCACGGGCTACCGGGTATGTTCAGTACCGCAGGTAGGGTAGCGCGGCGCATGTCGAGCGCGCTGCTGCTGCCGTTCGCGCTGCTCGCGCTGCCCGCGGACACCACCAACACCACGGGCTACCGGGTATGTTCAGTACCGCAGGTAGGGTAGCGCGGCGCATGTCGAGCGCGCTGCTGCTGCCGTTCGCGCTGCTCGCGCTGCCCGCGGACACCACCAACACCACGGGCTACCGGGTATGTTCAGTACCGCAGGTAGGGTAGCGCGGCGCATGTCGAGCGCGCTGCTGCTGCCGTTCGCGCTGCTCGCGCTGCCCGCGGACACCACCAACACCACGGGCTACCGGGTATGTTCAGTACCGCAGGTAGGGTAGCGCGGCGCATGTCGAGCGCGCTGCTGCTGCCGTTCGCGCTGCTCGCGCTGCCCGCGGACACCACCAACACCACGGGCTATCGGGTATGTTCAGTACCGCAGGTAGGGTAGCGCGGCGCATGTCGAGCGCGCTGCTGCTGCCGTTCGCGCTGCTCGTGCTGCCCGCGGACACCACCAACACCACGGGCTACCGGGTATGTTCAGTACCGCAGGTAGGGTAGCGCGGGCGCGGCGCATCGCATGTCGAGCGCGCTGCTGCTTCCGTTTGCGTTACTCGCGCTGCCCGCGGACACCGCCAACACCACCGGCTACCGGGTATGTTCAGTACCGCAGGCATTGAATTAGAAACAATTATAATAAAATTAAAAGTCTTAGGTAAATATTTCTGTAAAATTAAATTAGAACGAAAATTCTATAAAATAAATATTGTAGACGAGCATAACTAATCGAGTTGCCCGGAGGCGGATGAGACGAAAGTGCCCCGTAAACACTATGCTGGCTAGCGCATAATGCAATAAAATACAGTAAGTGCCTACTCTGTAGTCGGTAAACACTTTTATTACTTTAAAAATCTAGCTCTTATTTTATTTACGAACACTTCTGAGGTATTTACTTATGTATACCTAATGAAATGAAGTATTCAACATGAAATGAAGCAAAAAGGTTTTTTTTTATTATTGTTTGCTTTGGGCCTTTTCTCGACCGCATCGACCAAGTGTTGACCTATTGTGGCAGCCCTTCCCTTAAATTCACAGCCTGATTAGAACTATTTATATTAATCTGTGGCCTGGAATTTCCAAACTCTTTGGGCAGTGAATCGTTGTATCTCTTCTGGGGGCAGAACATGTTGGTCTGAGTGAATACTTCTAATGTGCATGAGCATCCCGGGTTCTAATTCCGGGAAGGACAAATATTTGTGTGTGATGAATTCCAATATTTGTTCCTGATGAGCATTGGGTGTTTCTATGTATTTATGATATCGTTGCATAGTACCCGTAACACAAGCCTTCTAAAGCTTAATTAGGGACGAGATCGATTTATACGAGGTTGTTCGATATTTATTGATATTATGTATTTATTTTAACTAACTGGTGGATTGGAATGTTTCTGCATTAACTACGTTCTGTATTTCAATGAAATGAACAACGGCTACTCAGACTACGCCAACCAAAATCATTTCTTTCTCGCTCAAATCCCCGGAGATATCACAAAGATTACGAAAGCTTGAAATCCTATTTCTTAGAGCATGCCCAAGAGAGATTACCGCTGTCTTTATTTATGTAACCCTTCGATTTGAAGAAGTCTTAAGTCATCTTCAGCCTTTTGTGTCTAACAATATATTGATCATTCACTTGTATCTAGCCTTAGCCTGAGTTTATAATATAATAAAGATAAAGGTTTTAATTTCAGCATTAGGGTCAAGGGTTTGAACTGGGAATTTAGGCAATCAATCAATCAGTTGGGACCAGATGTTACTACTTCGGATTTGATAGATACGACTGTAGGTAAATAGTGACACTTTAAAATAAAACGATTTGAACCGATCTCCCTGACGTTTCGTTAACTTTCCAGATACCTTTGTCAACTGAGAAAATCACAATGTTTCTCTGTCAAAGTAACATATTTGTGCAAACTACCCATTTTATAAATACGTACGGTCTAAGAATGTGTAATGACAGACATCTGCCAGAAGGGCATTCATTATTTTATTTAAAAAATATCTACCAGCGGTTCACTATAAGGCTTACTGATGAGAAAGAACCGCCGAAAGAAAACTCCCAGACTGCCTTATTACTAGGATATACTTTTAAAACAACACTCTACATATACTACATACACTATTTTCATTTTACACCGTCCGAGGGCCAGGGTTTCCAGCCTTGTGTCTTGCTTTCGATCCTTGATAAGGTGTACAACAGGATCCCAAGCCGGCGGTAATGACAAACCATTTTCTCTATTGAAATTAGGATATTTTTTTATTTCAATAGCCTCGCACAACATACTGGAAAAATATCATTTCCAATAATAATTTCAAAAATTGAATATTTAAATCGGTAATGCCCTATAGCAGAGATTAAATTAAGCAAGGTATACAGTATATATGTACGCAATTTATTTAAATAGATAATAACGAAAAGTAAGCTCCCGAAATGTCCAGAGGGCCTATCGTTATTCTCATTGAATCGTTAGCTTTACCTGCAAAATCATCTTTTCTTTAACCGGTAAACCTTGATAAGTGCATGAGCTGTTGAGAAAAATAATTGTTTTTTTTCATGTTTTTTTTGTCCGAGTTTAAAGCGACGGGCGAACTGCGGGGTCTCGCAGGCGGAAATTAGAAAAACTACGCTGATGTGATAAGGACTGCTCGGGAAATTTATTCACTTCAGTGCTTCCGTTGCCCAGTCTATTAGTGGTTAAAAAGAATCCAGCAAAGGGATAAAAAAAGTTATGAACTCTGTGATATCTTGGTGCATCTACAAGGGCACGTGTTTATTAATCGGTTTATCCAGCGATAATTCTACCCCGTGAAGAAAAGACTAGTGAGTGAAACAAAAGACTGACCAATGACTCACCATCGACGTGATTTTTTTTGCGGGGGCATATATGGACCGAATAGCAGTGGCGTGGTGTCCACAGAACCCAATTCTCACCACACCAGCTTGCCTTTTTCAGAGCGATAGAGCATTTGAATATTTATCTCTATTAACTTTAAATAGGTCTTACACAATAACGATAATAAAAATTACGATATAAATAGACTATATTTTTCACACGCATTCACACGGAAATACCTATCTGGTTTTGCATTAAAAAAAATATTTGCTAAGTCATTCAATTCCAGATTTACCTTTTTCGGTAAGTTAACAAATACACGAGTTTATTAACATAGCTTGTTCCCAAAATCAATTTGGAGTCAATCGTTACACACCATCACAAACGTATGACAGTGACCGATGATCAGCGATCGGAATTAGTGTAAAAATAGCTGTGCTTTGCATAAACATACCTGCATAACAAAAGACCGATAGTATAGTAAAATAATGCAAAAAAAATAATCCTTTCGAAGATTTTGAATCAGAATTACTTTTGCAGTTTTAATCAGTCTATGTTAGAGTCTGGCTAATGAAAGTTGAGACTAGAAAATAGCGGCAAATTTAAAAAATCGACGTGTTGCAACACAGTGTATAGTGCGAAAAAATAATAATGATATTTGACCAAAAAATATAAATTTCTTACTAGTATAGTCACATATATACCAGATTTGTCGCTGTAAGTTTCAAAACCAATCTGTGAAAATTTTATCTGTCTAGCTGTCACGGTTCACGAGATACAGCCTGCTGACAGACGAACGGACGGACAGCGAAGTCTTAGTAATAGTGTCCCGTTTTTACGGAACCCTAAAAACACCTTTAGGCAGATTATATAGTAGATTAATTACATTCTCATCCGTAATTAATCTATAATGTGTGTAAGAAAATATGTTTTTTTTTTCCAGAAAGTGAACCAAATTCATGGATCTTCGCACATGAATTTCGTTTTATGTAAAGCCATTTGCGCTTTTTTATGAAGTTAAAGCCACTTAACGCGGAAAATGTACAGGTTATATGAAATAAAACTCAACTTTGGGTTATTGTATATTTAAGAAGAATAATTAAAATCACTCTCCAAAATCTCAATTTCCATTGAATCCTCCGAAGTGCTCGAGCTGCTACCTCCCACACTAATAATAAATTTATCTATCATGTCTTCTTTGATGTTGTCCCTCTCTTTATATTGATTTTCAACGTTAATGACGTGATTGATCATTTTTTTCCAATCATCTGCTGTTATACTTGCAAAAGAATCATGGATCAGTTTTTCTGTGTCTTGTGCAGATAAACCTATGTTCTTCTTGGCAACTTTCCTTTTTGCTTGACTCCATATTAACTCGATAGGATTCAAATCACAGTGGTATGGAGGCAGGCGTAAAACTTCATGGCCATGTTGCTGAAGTATGTGATCGGCTTCATACACTGGCTCTGGCTTGTATTTATCAACAAGTACTAACAATTCATCTTTTTTGTGATATTCTTCATAGTGAATATTATTGGCTCTAAGCCACTCTTTGATTTCGGGTTTATTTGTCTGAGTTGTTGGGGCTTTATTCTTTACAACACTGTGGTAACTGGCATTATCCATAACTACCACACTAGGTTTGTATAAATTTGGTATGAGTTTTTCTTCTAACCATTTATTGAAGTTGCTGGCGTTCATGTCATGGTGGTAATCAGCCAGTTTGGATTTCGTGCTGTAAACTAGAAGAGCATTTGGGACAAAACCATTTTCATGCCCAGCGTGCACAACAATGTGTCTTTTCCCAGATGAAATGCTTTCAACTGCACCACTTGTTCCCGGCCCTCGCCATGATTTTGTAGGTTTGTAGTTTTTGTGCACATAGGTTTCATCCAAATACACAATTTGTTTTCCTGCTGCACGTTTCTCTGCAATCTCCCGAAGGAATCTATGCCTCCATGCCGCAATGTCATAGCGTTCCATTAGAACATACCGTTCATTCTGGTTTTTTTGGAACTCATACCCATTTGCTATTAAAATCCGCCTTAGTGTTTCTTTGCAGCCAAGGAAATTTATGCTAGTCCGCAACTCCACCAGGAGGCTGCGCAGTGTTGGTACTTCCTTTTTGACAGTATAGAATTCAGTAATCTTATTTTTAATAGCGTCTATGTCAAAGCTATCTAAATTTGACACTGTAGGCTTATGGGGCCGCTTTTTGCCTGGAGTATTCCACACATTATTGTTGATTCCACCTTCATATTTTATTCTCTTGAGGGTAGAGACACTAACTTCTGCAAAACAAAATAAAAGTATATGGTTACACGGTCTCATTTGATAGATATTAGATAATCAATATATGTATATTAGATGACTTGTTTGGACTAGCAGGTTGTGCCCCTCGCTATAAAAAGCTGGAAGTCCCAGGTTTAAACCCCCATAAGGGCATTTATTTTATGCGATGAGCACAAGCATTTGTTCCTAATGTTAAATGTTTTCTATGTAATTAAATATGCACTTGTTAGATTGAGATAAAGTAGAATTGTCCGAGATTGTCCCCAAATATTTATTATTAATTCGTTCGTGGTTCATTCGTCAATTACCGGTAAGAGACGACAATTCTTCAAGGTATTGATTTTCATTTCTTATACGCGACTCTTGTTCCAGGTCTTTCAAGCTTTGAACGGCATTCTGTATTTCCTCCACGCCTTCTACAAGCTCCACATTAGCCGCTGAAAGAATAACAATACATAAGTATTTTGGAAACAGTTACTATGTTAGATATGTTGTAAATAAAGTATCAAAAATTATCATGGCATACTAACCTAAGAAATCCGAAATCGTACGTAAATACGCTGCTTTCGTATCCGAAATCTCTTCCCGCTCGTCTCGTTTTTCTTTGTATTTACCAATCATGGTAAAAAGTAACTTACGCGCATTACTTTTAATAGTTTTGTTCATAATTAACACCGAAAACTGTAAAGAAAACCGCAATATTTTTCCGAACTGACACGACAGTAAATTGACGTTTGACGCAATTGACATTTAAACTGTTGTTGCCATGTAAAAAGTTTTAAATAAATCTCAGTCTCAACTTTCATTAGCCAGACTCTAACACTAATTTAGATCACTGCACTGCGTAGTGCGTATGATATAACAACAACCGTGCTTGGGTTATCTATATATAGATATTCTATTTCTTCCATAATCTCGGCTATAACATGCTACTGCGTTACTCGGCACATATTTAGCACTCGATGCTTCCACGATCTGATGCCAATATGTCACTTATGAAAACGGCATAATTATATCAGTATGAATGCGTCAAGATAGGTGTTTCATAAGGTGGGAATACTGGGAATTGTGTCGAGATCGAGATATCGGAGTGATCAAATCTCTTTTTTATTGACACACGGGTTGTGGACCGTTCGTGGAAAAAACGAGCAATATAAAAGGGTAAGACGAAAATAATCGCTTAGCTAGTTTAACGAATCCAGAAATTGCTACGAAATCGATGGCCAGATAAGAGTTATGTTATGAAGTAGGTAGATAAAATGGGTATTTTCCCAGAAATTTCGCGTTAAACATTAGCCTAGATACTCTGTATTTTATTGTTTGTGTAAAATGCAAAGATATTATTCGTGGCGCGTGTCGAGGCGACCCACAGCGCATGCGACTGGCTACGAATGCCATAATAAAATGGGACGGGAGGGCAGTGCACGGTAGTGCACAATAACCCAGGCTCTAGGTACACTACCGTGAAGTTTGCCGAAGTATAAGTTTCTGCAACGAAGCAGCCGAAGCCGAGTTTAGGCGAATATAAGTAATAGTGGGGAGACGCCCACTATTACTTATATTCGCCTAAACTCGGTCTACTTCGCGAGTAGCGGGTATAACTTTTGGTTATGTTTGCGAAAAGCGCGTAGCAAGTTTTTTTTTATTCTGCGGTTACTGGATAGAGTTAACGATTTAGGTACAGTCAGCACGTTCAACCTCGCTTTCAGACGGTTTCCCTTTCGGCATTGTTAAGCCCGCTTAAAAACAAAATAAAACTCCTCTCAAAGGAGATTTGTAAGCTTAAAGCTTTCTTCTTGCGGAAGTTCCGCAACATTTAGAAGCCAAGTTTTATTCGTACGTTATGAGGGTGCTTGGTCGCGACAAAATCTTATATTACAAATGTCTGTAAACGACTAAGTTCGCTCATTAATGTTTAGGTTAAGTTAGGACTAAAACAACAAAACGAGTATCATATTCGTCGTCGTTTCAGGGAGCTTAAATGTACGTCGACGTTAGGTTAAAAGTTACAACCCGTTTAAATACTAACAGTAAGTCTGGTCCTCATTTGCATACGTTGTAGATACTAGGCCCAAACTTATTGTCCGAGCGAGCGAAGCGTCTCCGTTTCCGCTTGGCCACGATTTTTTTCGTATGTCCGGATATTTGTTTCTCACCCACAGGTCGCATTCCTCAACCAATTCTAAAAAAAAAATCGAAGTTATTATTAAGTAGGTGTATATTTGTTACGTCGATTCAGTTTTTCGAAAATTTTAAAAAGTGTGACATATGTCATATTAAATATACTTTCTGTGTTAGTAAAAACCGATTCTTGCCGCTACAATATTTATCGTTCTATTAAAAAATGACAATGATTAGTACTGAGCACCACTCGTAAATCCTGAACGGACAAAACAGTAAGTTAACACTTGTTTACTTACTTTACTTTTAATTATTGTATTAACCCTTAATTTCGCAAAAAATTACGGAGGTCGCTAGTTCAAGCCTCGTTAAGGTAGAATAGAGCAAAAATTCTGATTCGAAAAAAAATGGAAAAAGATGGTCAAAGAATGTGTTCCTCCTGGGATACACTGCGAAATTAAGGCGGTTTACACTCACGTGAAATTGTCAGGAACGGCCCGACATGTTTCACTTTACTTTACTTTACTTTTACGAAAAACACGACTTACATCAATCAAATGCCTTATTGGAGCTCGTTAAGCCACATAGACTGGTAGAAAAATCCAAATATCGGCTTCCTTTACCGTCCTAACGGCATTTTGTGAGCCATTTTGGCAACATGACTTTTCCGTTGTAAGAAAGCCTGCTGAATTCGATTCTGGATGTTGCCAAGCCGAATTTTGCCCCCCTCCCCCCATTTCCCCCTTTTTTACCTCAAAATATGTCCCTAATCACGGTTTTTACGGTTTTATACAAAAAGTCTTACAGTTAGAAAAAAAAATGTCAAAGACAAGAATGATCTCTATAAAATTTCCTATAACATGGTGTCTAAACTTTTTTAGTAGGCTTTATGGTTTGTGAGCAATATCTTCCCGAACTTCATAGACTGGTAGAAAATTCTAAATATCGGCTTCCTTTACCGTGCCAACCGCATTTTGGGATCCATTTTGGCAACATGACTTTTCCGATGTAAAAAAGCCTGCTGAATTCGGTTCTTAATGTTGCCAAGCCGAATTTGGCCCCCCTCCCCCCATTTCCCCCCTTTTTGACCTCAAAATATGTCCCTAATCACGATTTTTACGGTTTTATACAAAAAGTATTACAGCTAGAAAAAAGTGTCAAAGACAAAAATGATCGCTATAAAATTTCCTATAACATGGTGTATATTTTTTTTAGTAGGCCTTATGGTTTGTGAGCAATATCTTCCCGAACTTCATTATTTAAAAAAAAAAAAATGATAAACTGGGTCGAGGCAGTGAAATACACTTATTTTGGCATAATTGGTATCGCACAGGATCCAGCCGCTCTGCAGCGCTTGACGCTGACATCCAGTTGGCGTGCTGCTTATTATCTGTCAAGACTCACGAGGCTTTCAGTCATAAGCAGTCGTCAGGTTTACACGCAGAACCGTACCCAAGTCGGGCTAAAAGGGACGTAGAAAATAAAAATGCTTTGCATCTGACCATGAAGTCCTTCAAAATGCTCAGTTCTACGCCAGATTCTCCAGAAATGTGCCTTAGAAATGCAGTTACCCAGGATCTTGCAACAGAAAAAAATAAAGTGTCAATTCTCACTGCTAAGCAGCTTGGCTCACTCACTAAGTAACAAAGTTTGTTTCCGAAAGGCTCACCAACAGCAGGTCTATAATACATCGCAAAGTTCAAAATGAACAAAAGCCCGACCTTCAAGACCTGTACAAGGCAGGTCGTTCAAAATCTACCATATTTGCGTCTGATGTGGGGGGCAAACGCTCAGGCGCTGGAGTGGTGCCAAACAAAGCATAGCCTGCATCGTCACATACTCGACTTGTATAGCAGGGACAGGAACTTCTCGGCTTTTCGCTCATGGGGTGTATGCCCATCTCATTGAGTAGTTCACAGTGCTTTCAAATGAATCATAAGCAACAACAACACTAATAACCAGTCTTCTGGGTGGGTTATGCACAGCGTGGAGCACATGTCGAGTGTCAGTTTCCTCATGAATAGCACATAATTTTGAGGTATCGACCTCAGTTGGTGACGCTTGAACCTTAGTCTCGTCTGCAAATCCTCGCACTACGACCACATTAGTCCCGCCAAAATCAGAGGCGATAATTTCGCGGGATAAAAACTGCGAGCCCAACCTTGTTTGAAGATATTGAGTAATTTTTAAGGAATGGCATTACCGTTTCTGTTTCGTTGCAGCCGTAATGTTAAGGGACCAGTATTCGTAAAAAAAAATGAACACATGAAGAAAAAAAGTCTATACCTATCGAACACTAAGTCCACTCTTTGAAACCCTACACTTATAGTTTTTATGCGTTAGCACACTGCAAAGGCCAAGTCTCCGCCCCTCAGGGATCCATCCGGGATGTAAATAGCCATGGAAACAGCATGTAGCTCATGTTTCAAGATCTCTCGCAGACTTAAAGTTCTCCCAGCCTTGTCAACAGCTGTCAAGCGTTGTTGGACGCTACGGTTTATCTTATTTGGAGTTTTAGCAATGGCAGATTTTGAACCACCTGCCTTGTCTATGAAGGTCGGGCCTTTATTAATTTTGACCTTAGCGCAGTTGCTGACCTGCTGTTGGTGAGCCTTTCGGAAGCAAACTTCGTTACTTGGAGTGAGCCAAGCTGCTTGACAGTGAGATTTTTTTCTGCTGCTACATCCTGGGTAACTGCATTTCTAAGGCCCGTTTCTGGATAATCTGGCGTAGGTATAACTGAGCATTTCGAAGGACTTCATGGTCAGAAGCGAAGCATTTTTATTTTCTACGTCGCTTTTAGCCCGACTTGGATACAGTTCTGCGTGTAAATCTGACGGCTGCTTATGACTGAAAGCCTCGTAAGTCTTGACATATAATAAGCAGCACGCCAACTGGATGTCAGCGTCAAGAGCTGCAGAGCGGCTGGATCCTGTGCGATACCAATTATCCCAAAATAAGTGTATTTCACTGCCTCGACCATGTTTATCAATTTAAAAAAAAATTAAGTTCGAGAAGATATTGCTCATAAACCATAAGGCCTACTAAAAAAAATTATACACCATGTTATAGGAAATTTTATAGCGATCATTTTTGTCTTTGACACTTTTTTTCTAGCTGTAATACTTTTTGTATAAAACCGTAAAAATCGTGATTAGGGACATATTTTGAGGTACAAAAGGGGGGAAATGGGGGGAGGGGGCAAAATTCGGCTTGGCAACATTCAGAACTGAATTCAGCAGGCTTTTTTACATCGGAAAAGTCATGTTGCCAAAATGGATGCCAAAATGCCGTTAGGACGGTAAAGGAAGCCGATATTTAGAATTTTCTACCAGTCTATGAAGTTCGGGAAGATATTGCTCGCAAACCATAAGGCCTACTAAAAAAGTTTATACACCATATTATAGGAAATTTTATAAAGATCATTCTTGTCTTTGACACTTTTTTTCTAACTGTAAGACTTTTTGTATAAAACCGTAAAAACCGTGATTAGGGACATATTTTGAGGTAAATAGGGGGGAAATGGGGGGAGGGGGGCAAAATTCGGCTTGGCAACATCCAGAATCGAATTCAGCAGGCTTTTTTACTTCGAAAAAGTCATGTTGCCAAAATGGCTCACAAAATGCCGTTAGACTTGAAAATTTTGATTTGAACTACCAGTCTAACATCGTGATAGCATGGCGTCGTTCGAGTAAATCAGATTTTAATGGACACTGTCGCACATACGTAGAAATATTATGGGTAGGTACTTACATCGTTAAAAGGGGGAATACGTTGGTGTTGATCTTTTTAAAGCTATATATGTATAGCCTGTATAGGGAAGAATATTGATTTTCTTAACACCTGCCAATCCACCACAAGCCTTGAGAATAGAAAATGCAATATTAATATAATAAGCAGAGATCATAAAATGCGAGCAAAATCCATTGAAATGACAACCAGAGGCGGCCCTAGCCCAATGAATTTCAATGAACTACTTACTTACTATTTAGTATTTACTTACTGATAAGTATGTTTTGGTTTTATTTCTATTTTCATAAGTTCCCGCGCTATTTTTTCAGATTCACCATAGACCCAGTAAAAAATGTGTTCTTGTTTAAGTATTACAATGTTAAGCTATCCAAAACCGGTTTTAATCGTTGTTGTCGATTTAAATATGAAACTCAAGCATTTATCGTTTTTTGTGAATACTTAGTTTAAAAACTAGAAGAGCGTTCCAGGTGGCGCCACTATTGACCATTTTCTTGTGTGCATTTACACAAGCAGACAAGTCAATAAACAGTTCAGTTAGTTTATGAATGACCATACCTGTGCTACTCGGGGCACATATACTAAAGTGATGTAGCAAAATCATTTTTTCGATAAAAAATATATCGATGTTACTGTCAACATCTAAATGAACATAAATATATATAATATAAATATTTTATATCTTTGCCTTCATTTCAAAATAAAAACAATAAACGAATCAAAACGTGATATTTATTTGTTTATTTTAAAATAGTTTTCATGGTTAGTATACAATCAATATTTTTTTCATATTCGTCGGTATTAAAGATGAAAATATCCACTTTATCAGACATGATATTGAATATTTTTATAGTAATCGAGAATTTTCAATGAGCACATGTATCGATCGATCACATATGTATATAGATATCTTTTTTTATCGATATCAAACCCCTATAAAGTGCCCCGAGTTAGCACAGGTATGTTTATGACCTGAAAAGACAACTGAAGCTTAATGAAAAGTCAACATAGCGATGTTGAAAAGGAGATATAGACAATATTTTTGTGATTTAGCAATTCACTTTTTCAGTATCGTAGACCTACAGACCATTTGCCGCATATATTTAAAATGGAACATAAAAATTAGGTGACTTCAAACCTAACACTGTAACTCTTAATTTAGTGTTCCACATTTTGGTGGAACAGCCGTAAATGTAACTGCAGCAATACATATCCGACGCAGCTTGTCATGGCGTCATTACAACGCCTATAAATTCAGCACGGGCCGCCAGGCTGTCTCCAACGGTAATTGGGGCAATAGTAAATGTTAGTTAATAATGAACGTTGGTTTGATGAGCTGGAATGGAAACCAGATCAATGATTGGCGCTGTTTGCGCCCTTTTGTCATTCTGTTTGAATAAGCCCGCAGGCTGCATTTCATCGGGACAGTGCTCATTCGCACAAACAAAGCCACATTATGCAAATTTACGGCATCAAGTTAAACAATTACTCTGTTTTAACTCGGAAGTGAGATGAATACTAATTTTGCTTTACAAATCACTTTACGTTTAGATGCCTAATTATCTGGCTGTTTTATTTATTTTTAACTCACGTTAACATAATTTTATTACTTAAAAATAACAATGAAAAACCACAAACTTAAATGGTAAAAGGCCCAATGATAAAATTACTTTGAACTTAAATAAAAATAATAAATTAATTCCAGATTTTTCTCCTAATTATTACAAATTGTTTTATTTTTGATAATCTAAGTGTGCTATCTATCTTACTACACTACTATGTTTTCTTTCTTTACTACTAAACTATACTATCTTTCTTAATTTCTGCGAAGACATGAATGAATATGGTATGCGAGATTTCTTTTTTCCCGGGGATTAATACGAATACGATCTGTTTTAACGTACAACTTTTTTTTTTACAGGAGGAATTGGAATCTTCACTCGTCCTAGTCCACGCAGTCGCCACCGGAGCTACGGGAAAGCTGTGCGTCTCTTATCGGAACGGCCAGCTGCGGGCACCCATGCACGTCACGCGGTGGGATTCCGCCAGGGCTCGAGCAGACCTGGCGGCCAGTCTCTTGTACCGACTGGGATTGGAATCTGCTGGTTAGTTATAGAGTTTACACTTGTTTTAAAGGATCACTCAATTCTTTTTTCAGCGTTGTGGTGGTAAAAATTATGTTTAGGGCAAATAAATCACGCTTGTTTGATTGTGGGATGGGTTGCGGATACTGCAAACGATGTTCCTCTGTATTTTTGCTGTTTATCAATTGTTGATGTTACATTAGATAACTTATAAGTACTTAGACACACAGGATGGGCATAACATCAAAGCTTACTAATCGAACAATGTCTTTAACATCGACCAAGTTTTATTTAAATATCATTCCGTTGATGATAAATACCGAGAACCGTTCCCAAGTCCGTATAAAATAAATAAACAGGGAACTTACATACTTGTATTTTGATGAGCTTTGAATCGTTATGTTGATGTTCTAGTATTTACTCTGAGTAAACCGGGTACTGCTTAAGTATTCTTCACGGTTAAACCAACATAACGCAGTAAGGAAACTTTAATTAGATTAACAACATGAACAACAGGTTCTGTGATTACTTATGCCGGAACTTAGTTTTGAATTCCTAGCAAACTATAATGGGGAATCTGGAATAGCTGTCGTTATTTATTTAACACATTTATCAATCCAATGACACGCTATCAACCAATATGTATAGGAGAAAGGAAGATATCTATTCAGAATCCCTATTAATATTTTTTACCAAAAGCAAGTGAATTACACGTAGCGTAGTCCAGGATGGGAGGAGTTTGAGGGGCAACTGAACACTTGAGGGCAAAGCACAGGCTGCCTTTCACATTCAATTTATGGCCCGGTTTTAGGTGGCAGGGACGGAAATATTTAAAATATGCATTGTGGCATAAGTGAAAACCAGCATTATCACCTGCTTGTCGTGGTATTATCTGAAGTGATGGTTTGCTAATTTTTACAAGCGAGTTGAAGGTAAAGCGAACGCCAGTCGCTAAGGCTCTTGCTAGTTTTTATCTTATTTCAAGAAACATTTCGTTTGAGCTCCTGTTTTGAATAAAAGAAATACAGTCTGACCAAAAAGAGTAGAAATTTAAAAGTGGCAATACTGTAGTGTCGTCCCCATTTTCTACAGTATTGCCACTTTTTAATTTCTACTCATTTTGGTCAGATTGTATGTTCTGTCTTTCCTTTTCACTTTGCCTCTTAAAAATTGTACTAAGTTACGCTAATCACATATCATGGTCCTTACTGTTTTCTACTAGTTATTGTGTATGTTATTCAGTTTGGTACTCAATATTCACAACATTCTCCATTACATTGTGGGATTATGATGAAAAATATGGGGTGTGGTGTTTTCAATAATTATATCTAGTTCCGTATCTATAAATTAGTAGCATTCTGCTTTACCTCAAGGTAAGTGTAAGCTTAGTGTAGGAAATGCCTTATGGTACTAAGTTCGTCTTTTGTACGATAAGTTCAATAGTGTATTATCACGTTCCAGACGTACTTGAGGCTGTATCACAATCACTAATAATGGGTAACCAGAACTCTGAACGAGTGGTGGGCGCAAGAGCAATACCATTACGAGCTGGCACCAAAGTGAAGAACGCCACGGGATGGCAAAGATACGGCTCAGCTGAACCGGTTCCAGTAGTGTTCCCACCACTAGAACAAGTGCCTATCGCGGAATATCCTTGGTAAGATTTATGAGGCCCGTATAAAATGAGTTATATTTGTTTATATTCCATTTAAATGTCAATCGAATATATCAATTAACTGCTCGATTCTATTATTAAAACACTTTGGTTAATAAAACACGCAATATTATTGTAGTCACACTTCATTTTAATTGTTAACAAATAAGAAAAAGTTATTTGGCGTTATGGTGGTGGAAAGGTTAACACTTTGGACCGGTAATCCAGAGGGTTAGATTCCCGGTCTCTTCCGCCAGGTTACGCATTTCATTTTTGTGCTTAGATCTTTGTATCAATAGTACAAGATAAAAAAAAGTGTGGTGTTGTTACCCACATTAAAATAATGAGACATAATAAATGAGAACATTATGTATAACGTTTCAAATAGTTTCAGTCTCTTGGAAAGTTTTAAATGTACCTGGTATCTCAAACGTGACCCTTATTTTCAGGTACGAATCACGACATAGATCATCACAACAGTCGCTCAAGTTCATGTCTTCGTCTGTACCTGATATAGCCATGAAGGGCTGGTGGTCTTTTCCCTATTACAGCTGCGATGCCGAGCGGTGGCTACTATCATACACCGTTCCAGTACATTCGGAAAACCATGGGTAAGCAAAGCAAACTCCATGCTATGATTATATTTACGCGTATTAATTTGTTCGTTTGTCTATCACTTCGATGTTTAGTTTTATCTCTCATTTGCTCAAAAGTTAGTTGGAAGAAACAACTTATAGGGATAAGTTCGCCTTTTTACATTTTTGTAGGGTTTTTAAGTTTATGTCATATTTTATATGTTGGTTTTATGTGCATTAGTAATGTACTAAGTACATACATACTAAATATATATCTTATAAGCTCCAACAATTAGAAATTGTAAATTAGCCAACTTCTTGTTCTTCCAAAATCCATTACCCGCTTTTAAAAAACTTGTACCTACATACTTATGTTAAAAAATATATGTAGGTAGGTATATTTATATGATAGGGATAAGTTGTTAAGTGTTATATCCTGAAACACTGAAATCCCCTCAGAGGAACCTGCTTTGCTAGAAATCTGGTGTATTTGATAGAAAAAAAAAACAATTTACCAACTCTGGAGTTGAAATGTAACTTTCCTAATTACTAAATATGATAATTACTTTATTTACAGACAAGATGGAGTCGTATCACTCGATATAGATATATCTAATTTGGAAATAAACCAATGCGAGCAGCAAACCAACGACAATCAAATTTATTCCTTTCACGGCACTCATAAATGTCACAACGAAACCACTTTTGTAAGTATCCTTCATAAAAGTTATAAGCATATTAAATGCGACGTCGCGGGCGTATTTTATTTCAATCGATTTACTTAATGCTTTTTGAACTTAGGGAAAGCCTTTTCCAATTTGTAGGTCAATAATAAGTATAAAAGAGCGGATATGAAGGGATGAGCGCTATTATTATCTCAGAAAATGTAGAGTAAGCAAAATAGGTTGACACGTAATCCGAGCCACGGACATTAGCTAGTAATTGATACGTAATAGACAAACAATTTGATGGCATCCTCTTTCTAATATTATCCATGGCGTAATAGTACATTACTGCAGACGTCGGGAGAAAAGGGCTTGCCGGGTGAGTAGGTAGGTATAGACACACGGCTAGGCATGTATAGTGCTTTTCTCTAACATGTGCAATGAAATAAAAAAATACACCACAAAAAAAGCTATAATTCAGCTGTTTAGCCTGTTCATGAACACAGACGCAATATTTAAAAAAAGTAAGGCCTTCAATTTTACAGTTCCCGCGAGTTGTTTCGCCCGAAACGTGATACTTCGAAGCCTGTTATAACGTACGTTATGCCGACATTTCAATGCATGTTTGAGTAAAGATTTAAATTGACGTATTCAATTCTATAAGCGCGCGATGAGTGAAAAAGGGATCTTCTTTATTCTATTTTCATGGATTCATAATGATTATTCTTTGATTCTAGTGCGAGTACAAACAGAATCGAGAACACGGTGTTCGGCATGCTGGCTGGGCTCGTGGATCATACATGTGCCGATGCCGAAATGGGTATTATTCAATACATCATCCTGATGGATTTAATGGATCGCTCGTTGAAGGTAATATAATTACTTCACAATTCTGACTGATGTAATACCAATGCTTGTGTACTTCATTTATTACGCAACGTTTCGTGTAATGTAATAAGATCGATCGTACACCGACCACCGACGCATAATTATTCCTCGAAGATAGTTATGCATTCGTAGGTATTCGATTATTTTTTTTGTACATTTATATTATAATAATAAAATAATAATACTCATTTGCGTTATCCAATAAAGTATTTAGGACCGCTCATTAACATGAATTATTGATTTTGCCTATCACAAATTCAGTGAACAGCTAAATTATTTAAATAGGACTCCCATTTAGTTGTATTTTGTTAGTTACCCCGGCAGGCTTGATAATTTTTTTGTAATCTGACAATTACATACAGTCATTTATCTACGCGCTTACATTGTATGAAACGTATGATAATAATATGTACTGAAATACGTTACGCGAAAAACAAAACAAACGCAGCTGTCTTTAATTTTGAATCGATAAATCGTAAAGATTCGCCCCATCACTATCACTACTTGATTTACTTTTTCACAACTGTCAAAACAAATGGCGGCAAGTGGAATGGAAAGATTGGAAAGGCTCCAGTTTTCTATCATAATCATATTCAACCAGTATTCCAATAGTTCCAAATAATTCCGGAGAGGTTTGACTCAGAAAAAATCTTTTATTTATTCATCTGTTTTCAATAAGATCATTTAAAAACAAACATTTGCTAGTCTGGATGGTGTATTAGTGTAGTGATCGATGTTGTGTCGTGTTTTAATTTCAGTTGCTTATCAAGAATACAGGGAAAACAACGGTTTGGATAACTGGAGTGAACCTTACCAGTGTCTACAATGTCAGCCGGGCTGCGAAACGTGCCGGGGACCGGAGCCTTGCCTAGCCACTTACGACTGGCCTTTTCGGTAATTAAACTATTGATACAAAGATATCAAAGCTCGAAGAAAAAGAAAGGTAACTTATTTCAATTTTTCTTTGAGCTTTGATATCAATAGTTTAATATAAAAATTGTGGCATGTATCCACATTAAAAAAATGAGACATTACATGTTTCATAAATTTATTTTCGGTAATTGTTATAGTACAAAATTTTACTACACTTTTTATTTATTCAGCTCAGCTGTCATCATTCCCTTTAATTATAAATGAAAACGGCTACTAAATCTGAAGGATGCATTATTTTTAACATGTTCAAAATATGTATAAACTTCAAAATGTGTATTTTTGTATTAGATTAGGTTTACTAATAGGCCATACACAATTATTTCACTGAAATGATTTTTTAACCTGGTCGGTTAATCAATATTGCAACAACTACAAAATTTTCATCAGTTTATTAGCATAAAGGGTCTCTGAATGCATTAATCAGAGGGTGGATTTATAGGCCCCTAAAAGCCCTCTCTTTCTGATCTAGGGTGCCAGTGTTAGAAAATTAAAGTTTACTTGTTTCACAAATTTTCGTATACTTTCAGGATATCCCTCCTGGTGATATCGGTGAGCTGTGCATTCATGACGGTTCTGCTCACGATCTATACTCGCCACCACCGACGTGTGAAGGTGTTCCGGGTTGCCAGTCCTGTGTTCCTGTCTATCACACTTCTCGGATGTGCTATTATGTATATGGAGGTACGGATGAAGGACTAACATTTATATTTTACACAAAACTTGGGTTCACCACGGTCAGACCGTTTATTTAAGATTAGACCTTACACTAGATTGGATCCGAGTTAGTTGTTATACCTACAAGAGTGAAAATGCATAACAACTGACTGTACTTTTTGACATGATCATTACCTGATTGTTGAGATCATTCTAATAAGCCCAATTTTGATGTGTTTTTTAACCTGTTGCCACATAATATGTATAAAAAAATATATTTTTTTAATTTGAACCCTGACCTGTGCCGATAAGTTCGAAATTATTATCCATGCAGAACGGGGTTACAGTCTCAAAGATCAAAGATGCTGCAGCCATCTTTCGTCTATCGTTGGACTATCTGGAAATGGTACCATAATTCAGTTGCTCATACAAGGACATACACACACCCCAGGCCAAAAGTATGGAAACAAGGTTTATTCCTTGAATATTTAGTTTCCAATAATTATTCCTTGTGTAAATGTTAGTAACCGTTAGGCCACCCCCAAAAAATAAACAAATAGAACATCCACTATTAAAACATCTGCATATTGTAAAAATATAATATATACTTACCTAACTCGGGGACAAAGTGAATGTCGTCGTTTTTTTATTGCCTTTCTACAAAATTTTGCACTGGCAATTTTCATAAGCAGAATATGCGTTATTGACTTTTAAAATGTTTATTTAAACATTTTTATATTTTGATTTTCTAATTTATTCCGTAAGGATATCACAGGTTTGTATATAATTCAGTAAGATTAGCTAAAAATTTGGCAAAATGAAAGGACAACTTTTATCTATCAGGATATGTAGGTTATAGAGCCAAGTTTAATTTTATCTACTCTCCCCCCCTCTCAGGGGTGAGCGTCACCCCCCCGCGCCCTCGAATGTGTCCCGGAGCGCGGTATTTTCCACTTTAGAAGAAAACCGTGTACGATACATACAAAGTGTATAGGAACGAAATAATCCTGAATAAATTTCCTATAAACCTTTCATACATACAAAAGCGATAGCACTTATACAATCAGCGCAATCTGTTACCAAATACTAACGTTTTTAATTATTGATCTTTTTTTTCTGCTAAAAGGTTAGTTATCTCAAAAACTGCACACTTCTCGGCCAAAATATGTATGACAAAAGTAAAGAATGGACAATTTTCTTTCTAAAAATGTATAATTTATTTCTGTTACTCTTTAATTTACCGTTGCAATGCTATTTTTAAAATCTAAGTCATTTGGCCATTATGCGAAATATAAATATTCGTACTAGTTAAACGGTGTTACTTGCAATACCATAGACTTCTTATATGTTTTTCTGTAATCTACAAGTATTGAACTATATCCTGTATTTTTTTATTTTTTTTAGACTTACTATTTAAGGAAATAAGGGGTGTGTGGGGAAATCGTCAAGTTTTGCTCGTTTTCGTAAATAACTTCAAAACCGTTTAATTTTGAATTATTAAATATATATATTTGAGATATTCATAATGTACTCTTTCATTTGATATGTCACACGATATACTTTGCTATTTTTTTTTCTAATTTACCCCTTAAATCTGGCCCCCATGTTTCAAATTACTTGATTTACTTTACGTTACGTTACATTTCCATATTTGGGTCATCAATTTACATACGTGTACTAAATTTCAACTCAATCGGTCCAGTAGTTTCGGAGAAAATTCGCTATGATCCCTCGTGTGTCTGTGTCAGTCCGTCCGTCGGTCATAGCCAATTTGCTCCGAAACTACTGGACCGATTGAGTTGAAATTTTGTACACGTATGTAAATTGTTGACCCAAACATGGACGTGTAACATAACGTAACGCAAATAAATAAATTTTGACATGAGGGCCAGTTTAGGGGGCAAAATAGAAAAAAAAATGGCATAGTATATCGTGTGACATATCAAATGAAAGGGTACATTATGAACATCTCAAATATATGTATTATATAATTCTAAATTAAACGGTTTTGAAGTTATTTACGAAAATGAGCAAAACTTGACGATTTCCCCACACACCCCTTATTTCCTGAAATAGTGAGGCTAAAAAAAAAAAAAAAAAAAACAGAATATAGTTCAATACTTGTAGATTACAGAAAAACATATAAGAAGTCTATGGTATTGCAAGTAACACCGTTTAACTAGTACGAATATTTATATTTCGCATAATGCCCAAATGACAAAAATTTTAAAAATAGCATTGCAACGGTAAATTAAAGAGAAACAGAAATAAATTATACATTTTTAGAAAGAAAATTGTCCATTCTTTACTTTTGTCATACATATTTTGGCCGAGAAGTGTGCAATTTTTGAGATAAATAACCTTTTAGCAGAAAAAAAAGATCAATAATTAAAAACGTTAGTAGTTTGATTGCGCCGATGTTATAAGTGATATCGCTTTTGTATGTATAAAAGGTTTATAGTAAATTTATTCAGGATTATTTCGTTCCTATACACTTTGTATGTATCGTACACGGTTTTCTTTTAAAGTGGAAAATACCGCGCTCCGGGACACATTCGAGGGCGCGGGGGGGTGACGCTCACCCCTGAGAGGGGGGGAGAGTAGATAAAATTAAACTTGGCTCTATAACCTACATATCCTGATAGATAAAAGTTGTCCTTTCATTTTGCCAAATTTTCCATATATTGCAATCTAATTTTCTTGGATTAATAGTAATATTAAGCTTGTTTCCATACTATTGGCCTGAGGTGTACTTGGTATGAATCTAAACTATTATAGAAGTTTTCTATTAGTTGCACAGGGTTCAGTTTATAAGATAGGATTTAAATGTAACCAAACACTTATTTGGAAGACTTTAATGCTAGGAATATTCTACATTGACTGATTCTAAGAAATCTTAATACTTAGTCTTTCAATTTTCCTTTCCAGATGGCAGCTATTTTCCCGGTACTGGATCGCTACTCCTGCATTGCCACAAAATGGACTCGCCACTTGGGTTTCTGCATAACTTACACAGCACTGCTAATGAAAACCTGGAGGTATTTATTAAGATCTTTTTCTCATCTTTTAAGTTGCTTTCAACACTAGCTAACAAGCAAGTTTTTAATAACTTTTTACCTTTATCTTTGAATAAAATAGCATATAAATGATTTATAGAATATATAAATTATTAAATAAATAAATATCAGACAACCTCACACAAATCGATCTAGTCGCAAATTAAGCTCAAGCAGGCTTGTGTTATGAGTACTAGACGACGATATACATACTTATATAGATAAATATATACCAAAATACATAGAACAACCATGACCCAAGCACAAATATTCGCGTTCATCACTCAAATATTTGCCCTGGCCGGGATTCGAACCCGGGACCGCCGGCACACTAGGCAGGTCTCTACAAACCGAGCCAACCGCGTCGTCGTCGTCGTCGTTATTACATAGAAAGCCATTTTGTACTTAAAAGCTGGCCTACCTTACGTTGACACAAATTTTATTATGCAACACAAATCTTATAATGGAATTTGGCTGGTTGTAACTGCTGGATAGCCTCAAGAACTGTATAATTGTGGGTTCATGCTTAATTCTTATTTTTTAGGGTTCCGTACCCAAAGGGTAAAAACGGGACCCTATTACTGAGACTTCGCCGTCCGTCCGTCCGTCCGTCCGTCCGTCTGTCACCAGGCTGTATCTCAACAACGGTGATAGCTAGACAGTTGAAATTTTCACAGATGATGTATTTCTATTGCCGCTATAACAACAAATACTAAAAATAAAATAAAATAAATATTTAAGGGGGGGCTCCCATACAACAAACTTGTTATAGATTATATATATGTATAGGTACGGAACCCTTCATGCGCGAGTCGGGCTCGCACTTGCCCAATTTTTTTAATACCGTAAACGTTAAAAAGTATCCTATAATCTTTGGATGTCCTGTTATCCCAGATATCACTGTATTTTTTAAATTATTGGTTAAAATTGATTTGTCCAGCCGTTTTGGTATGATGCGAGGACAGAGGAAATTATGGAAACAGTTAGCACGGTGCCGCGCCCTCATACAATACAAATGACGATTCTGCATCATGCTATTTAATTTTTTCCTGAAACCATGACCCCTCTATGGAAAAACTATTTTCAATACAAACCTAAAATTTGAATAGTATAGATTAAGCATGTGAAACTAAATGTTTTATCAGGGTTCCGTACCGAAAGGGTAAAAACGGGACCCTATTACTGAGACTTCGCTGTCCGTCCGTTCGTCCCTCCGTCTGTCACCAAGCTGTATCTCAAGAACGGTGATAGCTAGACAGTTGAAATTTTCACATATGATGTATTTCTATTGCCGCTATAACAACAAATAGGTACTAAAAATAAAATAAAATAAATATTTAAGGGGGGCTCCCCTAGATTATGTTACGGACCCTTCATGCGCGAGTCGGACTCGCACTTGCCCAATTTTTTTACCTATTTTCAATTTTATCCTCTTCTTGACTAGTCATAAAGCTAATTATAAAAACGGTATAAACTCACGTAAAAATTGTCAGGAACGGCCCGACATGTTTCGAACTCATTTGGAGCTCTTCATCAGGGGTAGCTATCCGTGCTGCTACGCGACCCACTGATACCGTTTTTATAATTAGTAAAGATGTCTCACGATAGTTTTAATAACATTATTAGTCATAAAGCTGTTTTATTCTGATGTTGCAGAGTATCCTTGACATATCGCGTGAAATCCGCCCACAAGCTAAAGCTAACAGACAACCAGCTTCTTCAGTGGATGGCACCCATACTACTCATCATGCTGGTTTACCTCGGCACCTGGACACTATCCTCTCCGCCTGATGCTGAGGATGTGAGTGAGAGTTTCCAACTTTCACTACTATACACCAGTAGAAATGCTAATATAGACTACTAGCTTTTGCCCGCGACTACGTCCGCGTGGAACTTGGAAGGATGGAAGCAACCTCGTACAACACGATAGATATCCACCTAATCACCTTAATTAATAAAAGGGATTATTTAAAGCGCCTAAGCAAATGTAAGAGCAATTGTGCTTTTGGTCATTTCCGACAGGGTCATCAATGTCATCATGAATTACTTACTCACTTTTCAATCTTTTTAGGGATAATTTCCAGGATGAAAACTATCCTATGTCCTTCCTCGGATCTTAAACTATCTCCATGCCAAATTTCATCAAAATCGATTTAGCGGTTTAAGCGTGAAGAGGTAACAGACAGACAGACAGATTTACTTTCGTATTTATAATATTAGTATGGATTTTGATATGACAGTAACCCCGCAAACATGATTGGCACACTTGAAAAAGAATCCTATTAAGTATTTACTTATTTTTCTTTGTCGTTACACTCTTGGCAGAGTGGTTGTGGCTGTCATTCCTTGTGTGGCAAGCCTAAACACACGGCGCCATTCTTCTCTCACAGCCGCGCGTCTGGTGCTCTCGTGCAGAGGGCAGTAGGCAATTATTAAGTACGTCAATATGACGTGAACTCCTTGTTATTTACGCTTTCGCGGCTTGATGGATTTTATAAAATTCGTTATAGACATGGTTTGAAACCCGAGAAAGCACCTGGACTACTTTTTATGCCCGAAAATATCCGCATTAAAGGGTGTCCACGCAGGCAGTGTGGGCTGATCATTAAGTACTTAATTATCAGCATCAATTAAAAACGGCTTTGGCAACTTAATCCCTGTTTACTAATAATAACTTAAACGTAAAATTTCTAAGCCTACTTGAATAAGATTATAATGTGATGAATCTCTCCGTTTTATCTTTTTCCTTATTTATGTTTTCAGATCACAGACAACAAGGGTCTGAGATTCAAGCAATGCACTTACAACTGGTGGGATCACAGTTTGGCCATAGGTAAGCAATATAATATACTATACGACACTTACTATACTTTATACCACCAACGAATCATTCAAGAAAACTACCCATACAATGTGTGTAAAAACGATGGGCCCTGGAGGGAAACCGCCTTAAACTTTTAAAGTGAAAAATAAAAAAAATGCACTTTTGTATCTTTAAAAAAATTCAATAATGTTTCCTTCAGGTAAAAATGATCCAACTTAAGGATTTAATTTAAAGCAGTTTCCCTCCAGGTTCCATATATCCTGTATGATGTGTGTGATGTATGTGAAAGTTGCAGTCCATGGTTGGTTCATGTGGTGTTTAGGCCTCTTAACATTAGTGGTTTAAGCAAAGAAATAAACGCCATACGAAATGTTTAGGCCAGAGCCCTCATCAGCCCGTGTAGTATAGCAACTATGCTTCACGACTTGTCGCGCGACATCGCGCCACCTGTCACGCTCTCTTATTGCCGCATAAAAAGACGGGCAATTATCTCGCGCGAGAGTTGTTCTAGATGTACTAGAAGGTTCAAAATTAGCGACTTTGTATAGGCAGATTTCTTGTACTATTCGTCCATGAGATTTGAGGTAAGTAGTAACGTCCTATCCATCCATACTAATACTTATTATAAATGCGAAAGTGTGTCTGTCTGTCTGTTACCTCTTCACGCTTAAACCGTTGAACCGACTTAGATGAAATTTGGTATGGAGATAGTTTGAGACCCGGGACAGGACATAGGATACTTTTCATCCCGAATAAATTTAGTGTTCCCGTGGGATGAGCGGGTAGCACCGTGGGGCACAGCTAGTATAGTAATAATTTGGCTCACAGTTGCTAAGTTATACACTGTTTGTTTCCAGGCGAGATTCTGTTTCTGCTGTGGGGCGTTCGGGTGTGCTACCGAGTACGCCACGCCGAGAGTCTCTACAACGAAGCGAGACTCATCTCCATCGCCATCTACAACATATTCACCGTCAACTCGCTCATGATAGCCTTCCAGTGAGTATTCATGTAATGGTTTTTTCATCACACTTGCTCGTAAACAAGGGTTTACATGCTAGAAAAGCGGGCGGTAAGTAGGGTTTACATGCTAGAAAAGCGGGCGGTAAGTCGTCAATTACGCCCTAGGGCGGTAAGTAATGTTTATCACACTTTAAGGGTTTACATGCTAGAAAACCGGGCGGTAAATCGTATATTACGCTCTAGGGCGGTAAGTCGTATATTACGCCCTAGGGCGGTAAGAAATTTTGATATTGACTACTACTACTTTTATTTTATTTCCTCCAAAGTGTGATGAAAAACGTCGTACGTAACTCTAGTGGTAACGGAATTCCAAACTCGTATCATTAAAGCCCTCGCCTTCAGCTTCGGGCTTCTAATAGACACTCGTTCGTAATTCCTCGTTTACCACCCTTGTTACGTAATGTACTATAGGTACTGTGTTAGGGACGGAGTGCTTGCAGCAATGACAATATGAGGGATGGAACAGTTCCAATTGCATGAAGACAAACGTCCTCATCATCACTATAAAAAAAATATATATTTAAATCAGACAACCTCACACAAATCAACCTAGTCCCAAATTAAGCTCAAGAAGGCTGTGTTATGGGGAGTAGGCGACGATATACATACTTATATAGATAAATAAATACTTAAATACATAGAACATCCATGACCCAGGCACAAATATTCGTGCTCATCCCACTAATATTTGCCCTTGCCGGGATTCGAACCCGGGACCGTCGGCTCAGTAGGCAGTTGCTTAACCACTGCGCCAACCGCGTCGTCTACTCTATTACAGTCCACTGCTGCAGGCATGAGAGTCTCTCCAAGGGTGTACCATCTTAACCACTCAATTGCTTCGAATTTTGAGTTGGAATCTATTTATATAATAAAATAAGAGCGGTGACAGGTAGCCGTAGTTACCAAAAGCAATCTAGTGGCTATGCCTCTCTTCTAGCTGCCGCCAGCCATCAGCATAACTTACCTGACGGTTGCCGCTTTTACCGAGACATGGTGTCTACTCGAGAACCCGGCTCCATTGGTTATCAGTTCTGACGCGAATATGACCAGCCCATTGCTATTTGTTTATTAAATCTGGGCAGTCACTTTGATTTTGTGACGGATCATCTTGTATCAAGTCCTCATTGTCCTCAACTAGTGCGTCCTACAAGTCATGACGTATGGTGCCGAGACGTGGACATTTAAGGTAAAACTAGTCCACAAACTTAAACTTCCTCAGCGAGCTACGGATAGGAAAGGGCTATACCCATTAATAAATAATAAAATAATAATAAATATCAGACAACCTCACACAAATCAACCTAGTCCCATATTAAGCTCAAGAAGGCTTGTGTTATGGGTACTAGGCGACGATATACATACTTATATAGATAAATAAATACTTAAATACATAGAACATCCATGACCCAGGCACAAATATTCGTGTTCATCACACAAATATTTGCCCTTGCCGGGATTCGAACCCGGGACCGTCGACTCAGTAGGCAGTTGCTTAACCACTGCGCCAACCGCGTCGTCTACTCTATTACAGTCCACTGCTGCAGGCATGAGAGTCTCTCCAAGGGTGTACCATCTTAACCACTCAATTACTTCGAATTTTGAGTTGGAATCTATTTATATAATAAAATAAGAGCGGTGACAGGTAGCCGTAGTTACCAAAAGCAATCTAGTGGCTATGCCTCTCTTCTAGCTGCCGCCAGCCATCAGCATAACTTATCCGAGGGTTGCCGCTTTTGCCGAGACGTGGTGTCTACAGAACCCCGCTGCTCCATTGGTTATCAGTTCTTACGCGAATATGCGCGCGTTCACCCATAAACTCAAAATGTTATGCACTAAGAAGGCTTATTACTCTATAAATGAGTTCTTGGATGACTAGATAATAATATTTTTATTGAAATTTTATAATAATTATTTTCAAATTTTTAACTTTAAAATCTTACCATCATTTTGACATCTTATTCAATATAATTAACTACTTAATCTCAATTATTAATATAAATTAAATTATTTGTAACACTTGACTTGTTGGTACTTGACATATTATGTATACCAAATGTAAAATAAGAATACTGAATTTAATTTATTCTATATGTAATAATAATAATGGCTATGATTGTGTTATAGCTTAGATTGACAATGTATGATTATTACAAATAAAAAATCTATCTATCTATCTATCTATGACCAGCCCATTGCCATTTGTTTATTAACTCTGGGCTATGTCAGTCACTTTGACTTTGTGACGGATCATCTGGTCTCCAGTCCTCTACAAGTCATGGTGTATGGTGCCGAGACGTGGACACTTAGTGCCTTATCACACTTGCGATTTGCGAGCGAGTTTTCTATACAAATGAGCGTCGCGGCGAACTCACTGCGTGATCGCCTTCATACAAAGTTCGCTCGCAAATCGCAAGTTTGATAAGGCCCTTACGGTAAAACTAGTCCACAAACTTAAAATTCCTCAGCGATCTATAGATAGGAATGGACTTGCTTAGTAGACTCGTTGTCTTTGAGGGATCGTATTAGAAATAAAACATCACCTGTCCCTGCGATAACTGCGTGGCGCCAACGCCACGGCCAGTGAAACGTTTTTCGCGGAGCTAACTGTACGGCGAGGTGTTGAAGAAATGAGAGTGAATTCCATAGGAGTACCTACTTAACGTGTCTGGCCGTTCCTGACCGTGAGTGAAGCCGTCATTTTCAATATTATTAGTAGAATAGTACTCAACATCCCTAAAAAAAAAAAAAAAAACATTTTGGCTTAAAAAATCGAGCTTTATTGTAATTGCCTAAAGTTAGACAGAGTCTCTAACATCTTGAGAGAATTGAGTTAAACACAACAAAAATTACTGTAATTACGTGCTTCTTTTTGTGACCCGTATATATATTGTATATTTATTTTTTTCAGTTTATTAATCCTGCCTCGAGCCGGGCCTGATATAAAATATCTCCTCGGTTTCATCAGAACACAGCTGTCCACTTCTACTACAGTTTTACTAGTATTTTTACCCAAGGTATGTACTTGTACTGACACAATATTGTATATTATATGCTTCAATAAGAAGACCCACCAGAGAGTTGCCTAGCTAAATATGAATAATACTCATATGTAAGTTTTACAACATCTTATATGTTTTATTAAAACTTTCGTGAGACATATTTAATTATTGTATCAATTTCACGTGAGTGTAAACCGCTTAATACAATAATTAAACATCTTATATGCTTGAATAAGAAGACCCACCAGAGAGTTTACCAAGAAATACGAGGCTCAATGTAAATGCTAAGGTGTGTACGGATTTGAGGCAGCCTCGGGTTGAGGGACACGTTCTGACTTGTCATTGCGTACGGCGTCTAGGTACCTACTAACTTGACTACGTTTGATTATGATTTTTATATAACTGTTGCATTCACCACTGATGACATTTTTTCTTCTTTTTGTTTATTATTCGATAAATGAAAATAAACGCAGCAACAGCTGCACAAAGTTGGATCGTCGCGAGCGCGTTGCCTCACCCGGGTATAAAATGTGCAAAAGTTTTGCTCGCGAGGAGCTCGCCGCTCGGGGCGAGCATGCCTCGAGCCGAGCCGATCAAATGCGTACGCACCTTTACTAAATTAGAGACTTATTGTTTCCCTTTCACTGGTGTTTAGCCGCCCCTTATTTAAAGCTTTTATTTAACTTGCATGGTATGTTTAATAGTAGTTTATGTGACTGTACATAATGAAGGGTATTAAACACGAGTGTGGGTTTATGAAACGCGCCGAAGGCAAGTTTCATAATAGCATCACACGAGTGTTTTAATACCTAATTATGTACAGTTACATACACTACTTTATCTAGCCACATATCATAGGCCTCCATGATGCATTCAGGAGTCGCACATTACGACAAATCATCATCATCATCATCATCATCTCAGCCATAGGACGTCCACTGCTGAACATAGGCCTCCCCTTTGGACTTCCATATATACCGGTTGGAAGCGACCTGCATCCAGCGCCTTCCGGCGACCTTTATAAGGTCATCTGTCCACCTTGTAGGTGGACGTCCTACGCTGCGCTTGCTGGTCCGAGGTCTCCACTCGAGCACTTTTCGGCCCCATCGGCCATCTGCTCTGCGTGCTATGTGGCCTGCCCATTGCCACTTCAACTTGCTAATCCGGTGAGCTATATCGGTCACTTTAGTTCGTCTACGGATTTCCTCATTTCTGATTCGATCACGTAGAGACACCCCGAGCATAGCCCTCTCCATTGCACGTTGAGCGACTTTGAGCTTTGAGATGAGGCCGATAGTGAAAGACCACGTTTCGGTGCCGTAAGTCATCACTGGTAACACACATTGGTTGAAGACTTTCGTCTTGAGGCACTGAGGTATGTCGGACGAAAAGACATTGCGTAGTTTCCCGAACGCTGCCCAGCCGAGTTGGATTCGGCGGTTGACCTCTTTCTCGAAGTTGGACCTACCTAATTGGACCACTTGTCCTAGGTAGATGTATGAGTCAACAACTTCGAGTACCGAGTTTTCAACAGAGACTGGGATGGGCACAACCTTGGCATTTGACATGAGTTTCGTCTTGTCCATGTTCATTTTTAAGCCCACCCGTTGAGAAACTCGATTGAGGTCATCGAGCATCATGCTGAGTTCCTCCATCGACTTTGCCATGACTACGATGTCGTCGGCAAACCGAAGGTGAGTGATGTATTCGCCATTGATGTTGATGCCAAGTCCTTGCCATTCCAGGAGCTTGAAGGCGTCTTCCATAACGGCCGTAAACAGTTTCGGGGACACAACGTCCCCCTGTCTTACGCCTCTTCTCAATGGAATGGCCTTTGTGCTCTGCTCCTGAACTCGGACCGACATGGTGGCGTTACTATACAAACACTTCAACACTTCAATGTACCGATAGTCAATATGGCATCGCTGAAGTGACTCGAGCACCGCCCATGTTTCCACCGAATCGAAGGCTTTCTCATAGTCCACAAACGCTAAGCATAATGGCAAGTTATACTCTTCAGTCTTCTGTATAACTTGTCGCAGCGTATGTATGTGGTCTATGGTACTATAGCTTCTTCGGAAACCGGCTTGTTCGGGAGGCTGGAAGTCATCAAGTCTATGTTCGAGACGGTTCGTGATGACCCTTGAAAACAACTTATAAACATGGCTTAGAAGCGTGATGGGCCTGTAGTTCTTCAATAGGGTTTTATCACCTTTCTTGAAGAACAGTACCACCTCGCCTCTATTCCATGCTTCAGGCGTTTTGCCCTCGGACAAGACGGAATTAAAGAGCTTCTGGAGGACCTTAAGTACCGGTGTTCCACCCGCTCTCAGAAGCTCTGAGGTGATTCCGTCTTCGCCCGGCGCCTTGTTGTTCTTAAGGTGCTTCAGGGCCATCCTAATCTCGTACAGACTGATGTCCGGGATATCTTCGGTATAATGTCGGGACAGCTTGGCTCTTGGATCGCCTACCAAGCTGTCAACGGGCTTTGCGACTGAAGTGTATAACTGACCATAGAACCTCTCGATCTCGCCTAGAACCTCTGCTTTGGTCGACGCTATGCTGCCATCTTCCCGTTTCAGCTTGGTCAGCTGGCTTTGTCCAATAGACTTGTCCTTTGCGAACACTTTGGAGCCTTTGTTCTGCTCAATGGTCTCTTTAACAAGGTTCGTATTAAAGAGCCGCAGATCATGTCGCAAGGACTTCGATATACGTCTATTAAGCTGCCTATATGACCTCGCGTCATCGGGAGACTGCAACTGTAGCGAGCGTCGTTCAGCCATGAGGTTTAAGGTTCGATCAGACAATTTCTGAGGTCTATCTTTACGGCGGGGTCTGAAAAACTTAGACCCTACCGTGTGGACAGTTTCCACTAGCCCGTCGTTGATCTCGTCCACTGAGACAAAGACGACAAATATTACCCGGTAATGGCGGTAATGAAGTTTTCTGGCAGCTGTCATAGTTTTTCAGCTGTCACAGTTCAGAGACAAACTAGAGTTGGCCCCAACTATCATATCGTTCGATATCTTACTTACGTGCGACATTTGTCAAATTTGATGCAAATTTGACAATTCATTTCGAACTAAACGTCATCTCGACTGATATTAGAATAGAGGTCAAATCAAATTTCTTTGTTTTTCAAAGATGTTCGAAATTTGAATAAATAATATTATCGAAATCGATGATATTATTTAGCAATAATAACATTTTCACAGATAAGAAATTTGTTCTAATAAAACAGTCTATTTTTATAGTGGTCATAATGTGCGGTTCTTGAACGCATCATGGAGGGTTTATGATATTTGGATAGATAAAGTATGTTTGTTCGGGTGAAATCTTGCAACTCAATTTTGAAGCAGATATCGTCAACCGATTGAGCTGAAATTTTGCATACTTACTTAACTTTGATGACAATACAATAATATGGTACCATGGGGCTGATTTGATGATGGAGCCGGAACGTGGCCATATGAACTCTATAATAGAAAAAGCAATCCTACCGAGCTTGGGCTCTTTAGAATCGTCTCAGTGAGCATTGGATGGATATCCAAAGAAAAGTACAGTCGGCTATAAAAGCTTGCCACTAAAATGACATTTTTGACAGAAACTTATTTCTTTGTGGTATATGTTGGACCCCTAGCTGGCAATGTGTGTATGTATGTGTGTGTGTGTGTGCAGGTGCTGCGCGTGGTGCGCGGCACGGGCGACACGTGGGACCGCGGGGCGCGCGCGCGCGGCGTGCCCGCCTCCACCTCGCTCAACGGCATCGGCCTCGTGCCCGACGAGCCGCCCGACCTCTACCGCGAGAACGACGAGCTCAAGGTTACCGTCACACTCCACCGAGTAGGCACACGATAGCGCGCGCGGCGTGCCCGCCTCCACCTCGCTCAACGGCATCGGCCTCGTGCCCGACGAGCCGCCCGACCTCTACCGCGAGAACGACGAGCTCAAGGTTACCGTCACACTCCACCGAGTAGGCACACGATAGCGCGCGCGGCGTGCCCGCCTCCACCTCGCTCAACGGCATCGGCCTCGTGCCCGACGAGCCGCCCGACCTCTACCGCGAGAACGACGAGCTCAAGGTTACCGTCACACTCCACCGAGTAGGCACACGATAGCGCGCGCGGCGTGCCCGCCTCCACCTCGCTCAACGGCATCGGCCTCGTGCCCGACGAGCCGCCCGACCTCTACCGCGAGAACGACGAGCTCAAGGTTACCGTCACACTCCACCGAGTAGGCACACGATAGCGCGCGCGGCGTGCCCGCCTCCACCTCGCTCAACGGCATCGGCCTCGTGCCCGACGAGCCGCCCGACCTCTACCGCGAGAACGACGAGCTCAAGGTTACCGTCACACTCCACCGAGTAGGCACACGATAGCGCGCGCGGCGTGCCCGCCTCCACCTCGCTCAACGGCATCGGCCTCGTGCCCGACGAGCCGCCCGACCTCTACCGCGAGAACGACGAGCTCAAGGTTACCGTCACACTCCACCGAGTAGGCACACGATAGCGCGCGCGGCGTGCCCGCCTCCACCTCGCTCAACGGCATCGGCCTCGTGCCCGACGAGCCGCCCGACCTCTACCGCGAGAACGACGAGCTCAAGGTTACCGTCACACTCCACCGAGTAGGCACACGATAGCGCGCGCGGCGTGCCCGCCTCCACCTCGCTCAACGGCATCGGCCTCGTGCCCGACGAGCCGCCCGACCTCTACCGCGAGAACGACGAGCTCAAGGTTACCGTCACACTCCACCGAGTAGGCACACGATAGCGCGCGCGGCGTGCCCGCCTCCACCTCGCTCAACGGCATCGGCCTCGTGCCCGACGAGCCGCCCGACCTCTACCGCGAGAACGACGAGCTCAAGGTTACCGTCACACTCCACCGAGTAGGCACACGATAGCGCGCGCGGCGTGCCCGCCTCCACCTCGCTCAACGGCATCGGCCTCGTGCCCGACGAGCCGCCCGACCTCTACCGCGAGAACGACGAGCTCAAGGTTACCGTCACACTCCACCGAGTAGGCACACGATAGCGCGCGCGGCGTGCCCGCCTCCACCTCGCTCAACGGCATCGGCCTCGTGCCCGACGAGCCGCCCGACCTCTACCGCGAGAACGACGAGCTCAAGGTTACCGTCACACTCCACCGAGTAGGCACACGATAGCGCGCGCGGCGTGCCCGCCTCCACCTCGCTCAACGGCATCGGCCTCGTGCCCGACGAGCCGCCCGACCTCTACCGCGAGAACGACGAGCTCAAGGTTACCGTCACACTCCACCGAGTAGGCACACGATAGCGCGCGCGGCGTGCCCGCCTCCACCTCGCTCAACGGCATCGGCCTCGTGCCCGACGAGCCGCCCGACCTCTACCGCGAGAACGACGAGCTCAAGGTTACCGTCACACTCCACCGAGTAGGCACACGATAGCGCGCGCGGCGTGCCCGCCTCCACCTCGCTCAACGGCATCGGCCTCGTGCCCGACGAGCCGCCCGACCTCTACCGCGAGAACGACGAGCTCAAGGTTACCGTCACACTCCACCGAGTAGGCACACGATAGCGCGCGCGGCGTGCCCGCCTCCACCTCGCTCAACGGCATCGGCCTCGTGCCCGACGAGCCGCCCGACCTCTACCGCGAGAACGACGAGCTCAAGGTTACCGTCACACTCCACCGAGTAGGCACACGATAGCGCGCGCGGCGTGCCCGCCTCCACCTCGCTCAACGGCATCGGCCTCGTGCCCGACGAGCCGCCCGACCTCTACCGCGAGAACGACGAGCTCAAGGTTACCGTCACACTCCACCGAGTAGGCACACGATAGCGCGCGCGGCGTGCCCGCCTCCACCTCGCTCAACGGCATCGGCCTCGTGCCCGACGAGCCGCCCGACCTCTACCGCGAGAACGACGAGCTCAAGGTTACCGTCACACTCCACCGAGTAGGCACACGATAGCGCGCGCGGCGTGCCCGCCTCCACCTCGCTCAACGGCATCGGCCTCGTGCCCGACGAGCCGCCCGACCTCTACCGCGAGAACGACGAGCTCAAGGTTACCGTCACACTCCACCGAGTAGGCACACGATAGCGCGCGCGGCGTGCCCGCCTCCACCTCGCTCAACGGCATCGGCCTCGTGCCCGACGAGCCGCCCGACCTCTACCGCGAGAACGACGAGCTCAAGGTTACCGTCACACTCCACCGAGTAGGCACACGATAGCGCGCGCGGCGTGCCCGCCTCCACCTCGCTCAACGGCATCGGCCTCGTGCCCGACGAGCCGCCCGACCTCTACCGCGAGAACGACGAGCTCAAGGTTACCGTCACACTCCACCGAGTAGGCACACGATAGCGCGCGCGGCGTGCCCGCCTCCACCTCGCTCAACGGCATCGGCCTCGTGCCCGACGAGCCGCCCGACCTCTACCGCGAGAACGACGAGCTCAAGGTTACCGTCACACTCCACCGAGTAGGCACACGATAGCGCGCGCGGCGTGCCCGCCTCCACCTCGCTCAACGGCATCGGCCTCGTGCCCGACGAGCCGCCCGACCTCTACCGCGAGAACGACGAGCTCAAGGTTACCGTCACACTCCACCGAGTAGGCACACGATAGCGCGCGCGGCGTGCCCGCCTCCACCTCGCTCAACGGCATCGGCCTCGTGCCCGACGAGCCGCCCGACCTCTACCGCGAGAACGACGAGCTCAAGGTTACCGTCACACTCCACCGAGTAGGCACACGATAGCGCGCGCGGCGTGCCCGCCTCCACCTCGCTCAACGGCATCGGCCTCGTGCCCGACGAGCCGCCCGACCTCTACCGCGAGAACGACGAGCTCAAGGTTACCGTCACACTCCACCGAGTAGGCACACGATAGCGCGCGCGGCGTGCCCGCCTCCACCTCGCTCAACGGCATCGGCCTCGTGCCCGACGAGCCGCCCGACCTCTACCGCGAGAACGACGAGCTCAAGGTTACCGTCACACTCCACCGAGTAGGCACACGATAGCGCGCGCGGCGTGCCCGCCTCCACCTCGCTCAACGGCATCGGCCTCGTGCCCGACGAGCCGCCCGACCTCTACCGCGAGAACGACGAGCTCAAGGTTACCGTCACACTCCACCGAGTAGGCACACGATAGCGCGCGCGGCGTGCCCGCCTCCACCTCGCTCAACGGCATCGGCCTCGTGCCCGACGAGCCGCCCGACCTCTACCGCGAGAACGACGAGCTCAAGGTTACCGTCACACTCCACCGAGTAGGCACACGATAGCGCGCGCGGCGTGCCCGCCTCCACCTCGCTCAACGGCATCGGCCTCGTGCCCGACGAGCCGCCCGACCTCTACCGCGAGAACGACGAGCTCAAGGTTACCGTCACACTCCACCGAGTAGGCACACGATAGCGCGCGCGGCGTGCCCGCCTCCACCTCGCTCAACGGCATCGGCCTCGTGCCCGACGAGCCGCCCGACCTCTACCGCGAGAACGACGAGCTCAAGGTTACCGTCACACTCCACCGAGTAGGCACACGATAGCGCGCGCGGCGTGCCCGCCTCCACCTCGCTCAACGGCATCGGCCTCGTGCCCGACGAGCCGCCCGACCTCTACCGCGAGAACGACGAGCTCAAGGTTACCGTCACACTCCACCGAGTAGGCACACGATAGCGCGCGCGGCGTGCCCGCCTCCACCTCGCTCAACGGCATCGGCCTCGTGCCCGACGAGCCGCCCGACCTCTACCGCGAGAACGACGAGCTCAAGGTTACCGTCACACTCCACCGAGTAGGCACACGATAGCGCGCGCGGCGTGCCCGCCTCCACCTCGCTCAACGGCATCGGCCTCGTGCCCGACGAGCCGCCCGACCTCTACCGCGAGAACGACGAGCTCAAGGTTACCGTCACACTCCACCGAGTAGGCACACGATAGCGCGCGCGGCGTGCCCGCCTCCACCTCGCTCAACGGCATCGGCCTCGTGCCCGACGAGCCGCCCGACCTCTACCGCGAGAACGACGAGCTCAAGGTTACCGTCACACTCCACCGAGTAGGCACACGATAGCGCGCGCGGCGTGCCCGCCTCCACCTCGCTCAACGGCATCGGCCTCGTGCCCGACGAGCCGCCCGACCTCTACCGCGAGAACGACGAGCTCAAGGTTACCGTCACACTCCACCGAGTAGGCACACGATAGCGCGCGCGGCGTGCCCGCCTCCACCTCGCTCAACGGCATCGGCCTCGTGCCCGACGAGCCGCCCGACCTCTACCGCGAGAACGACGAGCTCAAGGTTACCGTCACACTCCACCGAGTAGGCACACGATAGCGCGCGCGGCGTGCCCGCCTCCACCTCGCTCAACGGCATCGGCCTCGTGCCCGACGAGCCGCCCGACCTCTACCGCGAGAACGACGAGCTAAAGGTTGCCATTGCCTAACAACCAATACAATACACTAGTGCTACACAATCATCAAACCTAATAACCAATCAATACTCTTCACAACACAAAACCTCCATCACGCACACGTCCGACCTCTACCGGGAGAAAATGAACCGCCGTGACCTCGCGTGAGCCCGAGACGGGTGCTACGCATGGAACGAGGGATACATGGTATCGGGGAGTATGTTCCCGCCTCCATTCCTTTTTTTTGACATGACTTGAACTGTATCGGGGCTGTTTAGCCTCGGACTTGAGTATAACCCGCTAATGGGATTATCTCTGCGTCACAGAAGTAATTTTGGGGGAGGGTGACGCGGGTGCACTGGGCGCATGGACTGCGACTTAAGGCTGATTTAGACGAAGACAATTTTGAGACGCCTAAATTACGGCGCCTCGAAAAGGCACCGTATAGACACTTCCGCGCCATTTTTTCGCGGCATGCCAGCGCTGGCGCGGAATAGAACACGGGCCTATTTTTTGGCGCCAGTGACCCCTCCGCGTCTCTCGCTGCCACTAATGACTGGTACTGAAAAAAAGCACTGTGTAAACACGGCTTGCTGGTCACTGGCGGCGAGATTTAGGCGGCTGAAAATAGTCATTGTCTAAACGGTCGGAGGTGTGCTGTGCGGTTATCACTGGCGCCGTCATTTAGGCGTCACAAAATTGTCTTCGTCTAAATCAGCCTTTAGGGCGGGAGGAAACTCCATTCCGCTCAACGGCCTCAGACTAGATTGTTCGGCGTCAGAACTGTTTTAAGTGGTTGTAGGTTTTGTTTAGCAATTTAATATCCCTATTTCACAGTACCAATGTTTTCATTACCAGGAGGAAGTCCAGAAGCTGGCCGCGCAGATCGAGTTCATGAAGATCGTTCAAATGGAGATGCACAACCGCCATCTTCGGCCACGGCCCGGAGGGTACTTCACAGCGGGACAGAGCCCGCATCCTACTGCTGTCAACATTTCGCAGGTAATATCAAATTCTTTTTGGGTTTTCCCCATTACACTACTTTATTCCTTGACCCAATTAAATTAACCCCTCGTATGCGGCAACCAATAGGCTAGTTGACCCAGTTTCGAAATATATTGGAAATGGTTAATAATGATCTTACTAGCTCTAAAAAAAATGTCTTGTATTTTTCTGAAAGCTAGAAAGCTAAATTTTATCAATTGAAAATTAGAAATTTCATAAACAGTCAAAAACGCCGTCCGCCATTTTTCCCTTTCGCTAATCTGTGGCGTGTCGTAGTATTACCTGTAAATATTCGAAATTCGACCGTCGTATAATGCCATTCCGCTCACTCCAAATATACTTTGACAGGAGATCGAGAGGGACGGCACTATTCGAAGTCGTCAAAGTAGACTTTCAGTTTTGTTTACATGACCAATGACGTCACTATCATAAGCGAAAATGGCGGACAGCGTTTTAAGCATTTCAAAATACAGATTAAAAACCATATTTTCAAATTAAATTTTTTCAGCCATCTTTCACTTTTATGAATTGAAAAATATATATTTAGGTTTCCTTTGCTAAATACTATACGGAATAAACATTAGTTTATTATAATTTGACATGAGTCAACTAGCCTATTCAGAATTTGACACTCCGGTGCGGCCGCGTTACGTCATTGTATGCTGCCCGCTTCAAATTTTAGAACGTATCCGTGCTTAGGCAGTTCATGAACTGGCACGGATACGTGTCTAAGCATACGAGGGGTTAAAAGCCCACGCCTCACCGGAGGGTAGCAGAGAACAAGATCCCACAGCCAGCCCACATGGGCCGAGAGCCCGGCCCGGTGACTAACAAAACACAATAGTCTCCCTATTGGTACTCCCCTACTTGACCTAATAACGCAAGTGCTAATATTATTACACCTATCAACGTTAGCTCTAATTTTCATTAGCCCTAATGTCATTTCACCTAATTTTTATACCCTAATTAGTTGTTAGACCTAATAATCGAATACTCTAATAATGATTTGTACTAATAATCAACAATACTACTATGAAATAACCTAATAATTACCACACCTAATGATTATTAGACTTAATCATTACTGACACTAAATGTCAAGAGTACTAAAGATTATTTAACTTATTTTTTTAAGTTAAAACAAAAACCGGATTTGGACAAATATCGAACTGGCTGAACCCCGAAAACTGTAGGTTAGGTTAGGTTTGTATTGTGACCACGTATAGCGGAGCGAGCGAAGCGTCAAAAGATTCTCGTGTACATCCAGAGTCTATGGCAATCCCGACTCCCGGTGGTCTTGTCTGTCCTACCCCTTGAGTGTTATTCCGAAACCGGAGGCGCGTAGGGAGAGCATCCCTCGCCTTAGGTTTATGGATGATTAGGTTTAATAAAATTTCGGTTTTAGCATTATTAGGTATTATAATATTAGTAGTCTCAAAAAATCGGCTAAGTGCAAATTAGGGCTAGTGAGAATTCGGTATGAAGTAATTAGGCATTATGAAAATTCGGAATCCTGAAATTAGGGCTATTCATTAATTAGGATGAATGAAAATTCGGGTTGGTGATTTTCGGGTTACCAAAATTAGGGCCAATGAAATTAGGATGAAAGTTTTTCGGGCTAACGGAGGGGAACCCTCCCTATTGGTAAAGAGTGTCAGGTCTCCAATACAAGTACTTGTCACTCCTGGATCTCAATAATATAATAATAATAATAATAAACGCCCGATAGTCTCAACCCATAGCCCAATTAGCCAGTCCTCCATTTCATCCCCATAGCCCAATTTGTATTTAGATTCCATGTCTCCATCAATAGTTCTAGCACCTAGCGGGCGCTGTCTCTGTGTGTGTCCCATGACACGGATAGGGACAGCATCCGCTCGATGTATACCTTACATTTCATTAAATTGTCGAAAGGGCCTCTACGCGTTGGCTTCGGCTCCGCGCACGCCTCCCAAAGGTCCGGGACACTATTGTCCCGTGAGCGGGTGCGATATACAAGATAATAATAAATCCACCTCTCCACCTCTTTGGGTTTAATCTCTATCAAACGAGTAACGTTATGACTCAGGCTATCTGTTGATTATTGATGAAGACCGAGGATTTGGTGAGTAGCCGGTTACAATGGGATGACTGGCGGGCGATCGTGGTGTGAGAGACTACATTTCGCCCCAGCAAATCTTATCAAACTAATATTATAAAGGCAAAAGTTTGTGAGTGTGTTTATGTGTAACCCAACTAGCAAAGTAGTGATAAAATAAAATGTTTTAACACTAAATAATGATATAAAAGTCATAAAATAGCAACTCGGAGCTGCTATGTTGTATATTGGCGACTTGTATCATCATCTAGCTGTATAATCTTATACAGCTATATCGTGATAAGAATTGATGACATAAACGTTTACAGGACTTCTTAATACGGCACATATAACACAGCTGCACAACAGTATCCCTAACTGTGATTTAGAGCAATTTCGCTGCATATCAGATATATACAGTGCCTGTATACAGCTAAGTAACTCTATTGTGGCTTTTAATGCGCTGCAATATCGCTGGTGATATATCAGTGCACTAATGGAGCTAACTCGAGATATATAAGAACATAACGCAGCTGATATGCGTCTAAAGTATCATATAATGGCGTTTCCTTAACACCAGCAGCATAAAGTTGTTTAAAGATCTACATTAACACTAAACAGTTGCAAATACACTTTTTAAGACCTTTTATATCATCAGTGGCATATAAACATTATTGTTACTAATATAACGCTAAATAAATGTATATCAGCTGTTGTAACCTCATTTATAGGATCTTTATGATAGTCAAACCAGCGTCGAGAATTCGGAAGTTGGTTCCGTAGATACAAAAATGAAATCTTAACAGAGCCTTGTTCAGGATACCAAGATGACTTGTTTGCGACTGATAATTTTGATGACAATGGAGAAGATGAAAACATATTCTTCCACAGCCATTCAAATCTGTTGAGTTTTATGTAATTACTTCTGCTTGAAAAACAGTAATTGACCAAAAATATAACCACTTTCATTTCACGCAAATGAGTTGAACAATATTGAAGATACTTTATTTATTACGTAAAGGTAGGTACAGTAGGGGGTTTTACTAGTTTTATTAAGGAACCCGAAAGTGTTTGGTAATGGCGGTGGGAAACTGTAAATGTGTGATATATCGGTAACCAGAACACATTTTAGATACATATTGGTGACTTTAAATATTTTGCTATTTTAAATATTTTTTATTTAATTAAATATTCAATATTTAATAGGGGCATGAAAAAAAACACAAATAATATGCTATTATTTCATCAATAAAATTTTGAGCGCATGATAAATTACCCGTTATGCACGTACCTAAAAGCAACTTGACACTACTTACTAACACAAAAATAGTTTGCTATTTTATTATACTTACAAAATTGTTAATTGTAAGGTCATTTTTTTCATACAACTTTATTTACACATATTAACACTCAGTATTTAGCACTAACGATATGTGACATAAAAGAATCCCTAATAACAATATAACAACAAACAGCTCTATATCAGCATTGCTGTTACTTTCTTATCATAATTTAGTGATATAGTGATTCAGGCACCATTGGTGTAACGCTAAAGAGATTCATAATACATTGTAGTATCATGGATATACATCAAAGTAGTGACGTGCGGTGCCAAAATACACATGATATATCATCAAATAGCTGTAAAACTGGGGCCACTTCCCAGTGATAGAGATGTTTCTATCACGGATATAAAACTGCGTCTGTCACTGATTTACAGCTAAATTTGGTTCAGTTTTGCTAGTTGGGAAGTAGGTATGTACCAATTTTGAAAAATGTTGGTATGAACGTAGCTAACGGCCTAGATTGACACAGGCTACTTTTTATCTCGAAAAGTATAGTGTTCCCGTGGGATGGGTAACACCGCGGGGAGCAGCTTAAATAAATAAAGAATCTTCTGGGAACAATCCTCACTATCCCGTTGTCGCTTTCCAACAACAACTACAGCAGGTCGACATCTCTCTTGAATGATTGGTGTAAGGTGTAGCCACTGCTACAGTCTGCCAAAAAAAAGAGTAGAAATTAAAAAGTTGTAATACGGTCGGCCCCGTTTTCTTAGAAAGGGAACGAAACTACAGTATTGCCACTGTTTAAATAATTCAACTCTTTTGTCAGAGTGTAAGGTGTTAGTGTGTTTTTTGACGACGCGTTTGGCTCGGTTTGTAGAGACACCTGCCTACTGAGTCGGCGGTCCCGGGTTCGAATCCCGGCCGGGGCAAATATTTGTGCAAATATTTGTTCTTGGGTCATGGATGTTATCTGGGTGAATCAACTTTTTTGTGTTGTTTACTCTGTCCCCGTTGTCCAAGTGACATGTTCATACATAATGTTTAGGTTGTCCGAGGGACAAATTTTGCGTAACCATAGCAACAAGGTGCACTTAAAAGTTGATTCACCCATCTATATATTATGTATTTATATATTATGTATATCGTCGTCTAGTACCCATAGTACAAGCTTTGCTTAGTTTGGGACTAGGTCGATTTGTGTATGATTGTCCCTTAACCTTTTGACCGCCACAGTCGGCTGTGGCCGTCAACAAAAAATCGTGCTCCTGACCTGACGCCACGTCGGCCACAGCCGTTCAAATTTCAATGATCAAAAACTTTGTAATTCTAACCGCTACAAGTATATTTCAATCCCTGTTGATTTTGGGGCACATCTTTTTTTTTTACTCTGGCGTCAGTGGCACGGTAAATTGCTAGACCGCTTGGCGGTCAATAGGTTAATATTTATTTATTTATGTATTCGAGTGTGCGTTCCAGGACAGCACGGAGTGGCCGGGGCCGGTGTGACTGGTCGCGCTGAGCGACGGCGGCTGGTCGTGGCCGGGGCCGGCGGCGCGCCGCGTCCTCACGGCACCGGACAAGAGACGACCACATTACGTTTAGCCTCGTTCATCCACAGACAACCCCCACTAAACTCGGATTTCTAATTCAAGACCAAAAAAACTACGACAGATACGTCACTGTCAAAATTGACAACATTTAAATGACATCTGAGTTTGTTTCTTGGCTTGCACCAAATGGACAATGTTACAAGTACAATACCAGATTTTGTACCAAAAATCTCCGATGTTTAAGTTTTTATTATCTCCTCTCGTAATTATGTAATAATAAATATTTCTAGTTATTTTGTTAAAATATAGTTATTTTGTTAAAATATAGAGTTAAAGTTACCAATAAATAAATTATCTTAGCGTGTTTAAAAAAGAAAATTAAATTTACTATTGTAAAAATATTTTATTGTAGTGGCAACCTTGTGGTAGTTTTTTTGGTCTTAAATTAGAAATCGTAGTATAGACGGAGCATGTAAGGCGACCCGCGCGCACCAACGATATGGTACGGCAGAACATTAAAGTATCAACACGGCGGCCACCGTTTAGTTGCGTCCTTGTTTATGATCCATGCGTACGTCAACGAAAAAAGAAATTAAATAAATAACATGGTAAATTGTAGTGTTAAGTGGTGTAGAGAGACCTCATAAACATGGACGCAACTAAACGGTGGCCGCCGTGTTGATACTTTAATGTTCTGCCGTACCATATCGTTGGTGCGCGCGGGTCGCCTTACATGCTCCGTCTAGTGGGGGTTGTCTGTGAGCCTCGTTCATCGCAAACAAACTGTATCGCCATTCTGTCGCTTATTACGCCTCGGTTGCGCATTGACTTTTAACTTAGTTGCATATTAGGACTGGATTTGCAGTTCCGGAAAGTTTAAAAGTTGGTTCAGTTCTCGGAAATTTCTGTCAACTTTCAAGAGCAAAAAAGAATTTCATACCTGTTGGGAACTATTGGGAATTATCAGAATGTACAGAGATCTTTCAATGTGAAAATATTTGTAATTTTGGAAACTTTCTATTGGCACGGAAGTAACTAGATTACTTCCTCGTACTGGACTGATTTTACGGAATGTTACCTCTGGTATCAAAATCTTGCAAAATTACACCCACGATTCCGATTTGCTTATGAATCAGTGAGTTTATGTACTAAACAAAATTGCTTCGGAGCAAGATTCATTGGTGGAAAATGGTGACAAAAAACACTGGACTTTACTACTAAGTCTTGTCACTTGACAATTCTAGTTTATATGACACTTTATACTCTCGCGGTTTGTACACATAATTAACACAAATTATAACGGGTCTAACGCGATTTTTCTTATTTACCTTCATAATCTAACGTTTCGGCGGGGTTGCACACGCCGTAGTCTCAGATGTACTGGTGAAACAGCGATATAGTAGATGGCTGGTAGTCGAACATTTATCTCCCTACCCATCCATTTTATTAGACAATTTCGTCGGGTAGTACTACATTTGGCCGACAGAGTAACAACTCGCTGTTTCACCAGTACATCTGAGACCACGGCGTATGCAACCCCGCCGAAACGTTAGATTATGAAGGTAAATAAGAAATATCGCGTTAGACCCGTTATAATTTGTGTTAATTCTAGTTTATTTAAAAACCACTCACAGAGTCGAAGGAAGGATTTATGATTACGCTTTTTCTTAGCATTATGCTTTGCTACATTATATGGATTTTGCGTCAATATTCAACTTGGTGTATTATGATGACCAGCAAATTTAGTTGGAAGTTATCCAGCCAAATCAGTAAATATAAATGTGTTCTCGACTAAGACTCGCTTTGATAAAAGCTTATTAGCTTGACTAGCATCCACTTAATGTTATATAATATATATGTGCTAGAAATACGTAATAAATGGTCTTGAAACTCTTGAAATAAATGTTACATTATGGAAATATCTGCTCTAAGCTCTATGGATTTTAGTTGTGAGATAGTTGGAAGCTAGTGTTTATTTCAATCGCTAGAATAACGTAGAATGAGTTAGAATTTATTAACATTTATTTGGATGTATTTAGATAAACTTTGCGATTTTTCAATCATGTCATTGTCTCTTAGTATAACTTATGTCTTTCTATGCTAGTCTTTAATTTTAGTGTATCTATTAGAACATTTGAAAATTATTAAAAACTATTTCTTCCGGTATTTTTTTAGACGTGCTTAGGTAAACGAATGTTGGGACACAGTCCAACGCTAGTTCAGACAATAAAAATAAATAACTGTTGTAGTTGTTGAAATAGGAAATCGAATTTGTTTTATTTAGATATAATATTTGTTAAGTTACTGAAGTTACCTTGAGCAGTATTAATTTGCTTTACGATATTATATTTTATTATCATAGCTGTAATCATATTTAGTTAAGGTATCATAGACGAACTGTAAATATGAATCAGAATAAAGCATAAATTCTAAAGTGTTGTAAATAAATTCATTAATATTAGTGATGAAGTAGTCATGACTATTATTTATTTTCTTTGACTGTCTGTGATAAAGTATAAATTAATAATTAGTTTTATTCATGAATGTTGTAGTGGACCTGTGGAATAAGCGAGCAGTAGCAAACTAAATTCAGGAAAATGAACCATTATCTGGTATATTTGAGCCTTATGTGGTAGTATTTTGTATATGTAACCATATTAATAAGCCACATGTAATTTTTTAAATTCAGAAGCTGTGCTTTCAATGTTGTGATTATAGTTTTGAGTGAAACAAAGTCACGTTGTATGTTACTGCCGTCATAGTTTAAGTTAAAAATTTCAAGGTAAATATTTTTGTATAGATTTGCTCTTTAAATACTATTCATAAATGATATCAAAAAACTGTAGCTGAAAGTTACATGCATTATCGGAATCTATGTTTGTTTACCATTTATCCTTTGGGTCCAGTGTCTACTGTATCAAAAAGTGCACTGTATCACGTCTAATGCCGTTTTCACAATTTCTGTTACTCGTACAAATAGTCTGCGAAATGATACATACTAAGTAGCCAAATAATATAAAAGAAAAGAAAAATATATTCCACGTACAAGGTTTACTGCATTACAAAAAAATTATACATGGACGTTCTCATAAAATGGGCAATCTGATACAGTGTGGACGTTGTGATACAGTAGATGTTCTGAGACAGTGTATGTTTGACGACCTGAAACTTTTGTCCCAACAGTGCCATGGTAAAACAAAATTTACAAAGGTAGAGGTGGCCTCCAAGGGAGAGCCTCCTCCTTTTTTCTTTCATCAGTTAGAAAGCGGTCTTTCAGTATGTTCTATATAACTATTTAGCACTTGACATTCCTCACCGAATATGAGTTTTACAATTTTTTATTTACTGTCGAGGTAAAGGTTACAGCGTAATGACAGTTTCTTAGATCATATAAGTATCCCAAGTATTCACCATGTGTGTAGATGTTCTTAACTGATGAGATGTTTACTGTTACAGTGTAACGTTGTTTTGGCGTAGCCATTCATTCTTAGACGACCGTAGTATGACTGTAGGTTACCAGTGCCACTGGCCATAGCACAAATTTGGTATAAAATATATAAGAGTAGTTATATTTATAAAACCTCAGTTCTGATTATATAATGTACTGTACTGTTCACAATACTGATTAATGTATGGTAGTTGTTTATAAAATATTGAGTCATCAGCAAAAATAATTTATTCTGAGATTAATATACTTATTGTCTGTTGTTGGCTATTGCCAAATTCTGTCAAAATATTTATCCTGTGTAATGTTTACAACTTTGGAATCTCTTACATTTTATTAGTATTTATTTACTGTGCCAAAGATAAGATTAAGGAATAAATTATTCAATATTATTTTGTCATTAGATGTTATATCAATGTTTTCTAATGATTAATGCATCATGAGCGTATAAAATAAATAAAATAGATTTGATGTAATAAATATTGTTATTCTCTGAAATTAGGGTATAGGAAAAATATATGTAAGAAGTTCTGTTTTTACAGTAAAATAAAAAAATAACTGTTTACAAAGATTTGTCTATTATTTATCACCTCTACAAACATCCAATACATAATGTAAGACCAATTGTAATCTGAAATTTAATTAATTCCTAAGTAGGAATTACAAAACACAAGTTCGTAAGTAAGTAAGTTACAAATTGTAACTTTATTTTGCAGCAAGCATACCAATTACCGACTACTAAGTTAATTTGCAATTTATCATCCATTTACAGGGTCAATAATTGACCGCACTAAATGCGGCATGGCAACTGTGTATAAAACGTCTTATGTTAGGGATACATTCACTACCTTATTATTATGATAAATACATTATTACAATAAAATTACATTGCTTAGCAACCAGATTAAAGATCTCATTAAATATAATTATCTAGAAAACCAACAATTGAGTTGGACATAGAACTACTAATAAATTTCTACATTGCTGATAATAATGAAAAGGAAGAATCACCTCATAATTTCAGGAAAATATCTCAACATTTTGGAAACTTTCCATAACGTGCCTGTATATTATATCCAATACAAATATGTAATAGAGGCACTTTTATCTGATTTTTTTATCACTGTACTGTGGTGATTCTTGGACAACTGAGGAGGGAAACAGCATACATTTAGCGGCACACTTACGAGCTTTAATTATACCTTTTTTTTGTTTTCTTTAAGGTCTTCGCATATTATAACAACTCAACAGTGACTCGATTCTATGCCAAATATTGAAATTTAAGCCGTATGTCATATTTACTAGGTTTAATTTCAAAAAATGATATTAGTAGTGGACGACGCGTCATACATGTTTTGAAATCAAACCTAGTAAATATGACATAGGGCTTAAATTTCAATATTTGGCATAGAATCGAGTCGCCGTTGAGTTGTTATAATGTGCGAAGACCTTGAAGCTCATTGAACACCCTAGAGACACGTAAGTGTCTCTTAGAATATGAATTAATATTTATTTTACCATGTTGCTCCACAGAGCTAATAAACAATAAATCCAAATATTATCTTAAGATAAACATAGTAAGCTAATTTTATTTACATATGGCAAATAGTATGACAAATATGGGGATGGAATAACCTGCCCTTCAAATGTTTCCTTGTAAGGTAGTATACCTTCATGAGTCACACTTAATAAAAGTAATATTTACAAATTCACCTGATATTACCATAAAACATTATAGAAAAGTGATGTTAGAATAACACTAGTAAATATAATACAGTTAATTATTTACATAAAATAAATTAGTTTCAGGATGATTCATATAAAAAGTCATCATCTTTTAATGAACTTTGAGCACATAAGAATTGAGCACTGCTTTGAATAGCTTTCAAGTCATTTTTGTCCAAGTTTTTGTGAATCATGTCCTGCACTTCCATGTTCTGTTTAGCAGTTTCATATACCTTTTCCATCATAGATATGTCATTCTCTTCCGCAGTCAGTAAAGTTTCCATCAAGGCTGCCCGCTCTACTCTGTTTCTTAAAGCTGCAACCTCTTGTTTTAATGTATCATATTCAGCATCTGATATTTCTTCCTCATGAACTTCATCAGCTGGTAACAACACATTTGATGGCACAGTTAATATTCTCTCTATCTCTTTGTCCACTATTTCTAAAGAAGGTTCAGCTCGTTCACAAAATAGCCTTAGCAGTTTCTTACACAAACTTCGTATCACTGTTTTATCATTTTCATTTAGGTCAAGGGAATTCAGTAGATATGCTTCCATATCACATACTCCTGTCCTTATTTTTTCATCAACCATTTGGCGAAGAGCTATTTTGACGCGCTGCGGCCCAAACCCGAAGTGCTGTGTAGCATATTCTTCGTCAGTCCCTCCTTTCCATCGATTGGTTTTAATCATTTTGTACTTTATATTGGTTTTTTTTTTTTCAATGAAAAAAGTGTAAATATCTAAATATAAACGCCACAAATAATACTCAAAACTCAAGCCAAGCCCAAACGGTAAACTTTAATTTCAAACATCATTTGACGTTAACAAAAATAGTGTTGCCACTGTTGCCGTTCATGTTCATGTCTATAGTACAATATTTTTTTAAACATTCGGTTCAAAATAACCTGCTTTTAAATTTTCACTTATATTTCATAATGATTTAAATTATAGTGTATATCAAAGAGCATATAATCACTACATTTTAAGAGTCGGCACTTTCATACAAGCCGCTAATCGGAATTATGAGTCTTTTGTACCAACCTAGCAACTTAAAACAGTAGTACCAACATAGTAAAATCCAATTTTACTACGAGTATGTTGGTACTACTGTTGTTAGGGCTTTCAAATACGAATCATACTTTTCTATCGATATCGATAAATATTCGATATTCGTAGTTGCGTAGGTTTGAAAGCAGATTTTTTTTGTAATGCAAAAAACGACCAACATTATTGATTGAATAAATAAAAGTCACTTTGACAAATAAATATGCTGGTCGCTTCCTGCATAACTGGTCAATTTTAGTGCTGGTTTTACGAAAATAAATATAGGTACGCCTTAAAATTGCTTATTTATTTGACTTAACCTAGGTATATAATATAAATATGTTCAGTATAAATATGTACAGGTTACCATTGATTTTTGTTTTCAAACAACATATTAGTAAACATAAAGTCGGTTGACCTAGGACCTGTAAAAGAAGCGCTTTATGAGATTTTCACATTTTCATTTAACTTTCTAATCGGTAAATACGCCATGTCCTCATTGCCTGTTATCTTCACGCATAAAAACGGCAGCTAAAAATAAAACAACAAAGTTTATCGATATTTTTTTTACATCACTATATTATTGTTTGCTTAGTTAGTATGATTTGATTTTTGAGAAAATACATTATTTTACGTATTTACCTGATATCTATTACAATCTGAGTAAAACAGCTAAAACCCGTTCCAGACCTTCCGATCCTACCCGATCCGATCCTACTTATCGGATAATGTGTAGCGTAATTGTTAGGAAATCGGATAATGTGTAGTGCAATAGTTAGGACCTAAAACACTACACATTATCCGATTTCTTCCGATAAATCGGATCGGATCGGAAGGTCTGGAGCGGGTTTAACAAATACGATATATATATATAAAGTAAATTGGTACTGAAACATACCTAGTTTTTTTTACCTGTTCGGGTCATGCGGAAATATGCCAGAATCTTTTTTTCTGACACTCCCAATGCCACAAACTTCACTTGCGTCTTGCGTCAAATTGCGGGATGTAGGTATGACATTTGTTATTGCGTCTTAATCAAATAGACGTTATAAGACTTGTTACGCGAAGGAATCGGTTGTCGTTTTAATTTAGTAGAATTATTTTTACATTTCAATGTTGGCACTAAAGCCTTTCATAATTCAGTTTTGTAGGCAGTGTCGCTGGACTGGTGTATATTTTATAGAAACGTAATAACAACGTAGTTGTGCGGTGCTGCAGTCGAGTGCGCGCTCACCTTAAGGCGAAACTAGCGCCACTACCGAATTTTTAATTAATATAATATCTTCTAACTTCTCATCAATTTCCAGTAAATTAAAAAGGCCTAGTCACTAGGAAAACATTTTAATTTTTTTATTTAATCACTACATACAATTTGTCGTTCTGTTGTTGTACCTAAAAACTTGCCCCTAAAAACTTAAACAGTTTTTCTTCAATCTTGTCAACGTGAAAACACGATTGGAAATAATTTTCTCATGACACAACTCAAAAAACATGATTTCCGCGCTTTCGAGCACGCAATTCCATCTCGCTCACGCTTACGCTCAGTGAGAGAGAGCTAGCCAACGCGTTGGCGCCCTCTTAATTTTGGGCAAGTAGTTTAAAAATAATCGTAAGCGTCGTCGCTACTTTCGCATCACATGTTATCAACAACTAAAAAAATATTTCTATCGATTTTATTTTCTTTTATGTGGAAATACCACATCTTTATTTTTTTCTATAAATAACTATCTATCAGCCACAGACGTCCACTGCTGAACATAGGCCTCCCCCATGACTCGCCACAAAGTGCGATCCTGTGCAGACCGCATCCAATGATTCCCCGCTACCCTCACGAGGTCATCCGTCCATCTAGTCGGGGGCCGACCCACGCTGCGCTTTCCTATACGTGGTCGCCACTCTAGGACTTTGCTGCCCCAACGGCCATCCGTTCTCCGGGCTACATGGCCTGCTATAAATAACTACACAAACGCAAATTAAGAAAGAAAAATTGAATGCGATCTACTACAATCTAAGCAGGATTTGAACCTGCGACCTCTACGTTTCTGGCGTATTGCTCTCCCATTAGCCATACCCTAGAATGTGCGCTTTACACGCACGATCCCCTGTAACCATTGCTTTACAGCAAGTGTGAAGACTGCGAGAGAGATGGCGCTGTTGTAAATATTTTTATCGAATCTATTTTTTTTTATGTGGAAATATAGTTTATTCGGAATTTTAAGATCAAATTATGTCAAACTGGCACAAGTAAAAAACGACCATATAGTTACAAATATACGGTTGTTTGTACCTTGTGCCAAATTGACTTCATCTTAGAGATTGGATAGAGTATACCACATCTTTATAAACTAAACTTCGTTTTTAGGGTTCCGTACCCAAAGGGTAAAAAGGGACCCTATTACTGAGACTTCGCTGTCCGTCCGTCCGTCCGTCCATCCGTCCGTCCGTCCGTCCGTCCGTCCGTCCGTCCGTCTGTCACCAGGCTGTATCTCAAGAACGGTGATAGCTAGACACTTGAAATTCTCACAGATGATGTATTTCTATTGCCGCTATAACAACAAATACTAAAAATGAAATAAAATAAATATTTAAGGGGGGCTCCCATACAACAAACTTGTTATACCTATATATACATATATTTAGGTACGGAACCCTTCATGCGCGAGTCGGACTCGCACTTGCCCAATTTTTTATTAAACATCTCTAACTAAAGAAATAGCACCATCTAGTGAACGTGACACGAAAACCATCAGGTGTTTCATTACTGCTACTCGATAATAGATGTCAGTAATAATTTGAATGAATTATTTAATCATAATATTGTTAAAATTAAAGATAATCTAAAATTACCAGTGATCGGGGATTTCTCTGCCACAACGCGGTATTTCGTGTATATTATTTTATATGGACATGGTAATTATATTGTAATCCGGCTATCTTGGTCGAAAAAATTATTGTATTGAGATTTGATGAGATAATCATGACTATATTGATATAAAAAAAAATATTTCTTTGAAATCCCGCGTTGTGGCAGAGAAATCCCCGATCACTGAAAATTACTATTGATTACTATTTATAGATTTGCTAACCGTGTTTTCGCATCGTAACGTACCCAGTCCAGCCTAAGTTTGGTTAATTGTAACAAATAAAATGTTTACTGCCTGCGATTTCTATGAGACAGTTTTACGGTTATTGCTAATTGCCAAAAGGCGGCATTAGGCGCTATTGTATCGTTTGGAAGATTTAAACACGACAAGCCCGTAAACATCGCCTGCCGAATTTAGCTTCTAAGTAGCTGTTTTAATTTATATTAGATTGTTTGCTCAGTTTAGTTGATTTTAGAATTGAATTTTAAGTGGATTGTCTACGGATGTTATCAGACTATTAAGCATGCCCTTGTTTAACCTCCAAAACAGAATATGATTAGATTTTGATTACGACTGCGACTTTCATGTTATGTAGAGAATGTGAACATTATCGTAAGGTGGTAATTTTTTTGTGGCTATCGTTTGTCAATTTATTGTACCTACGTCATATGGACGTCATCTTTCTCTCAGCTGAAAGATGACAGTTTGTTATACCATGGAGCTCTAATAACCTATCTGTCATTTTCAAGAAACATTTTTTTTTTATTTATTGCAAGCATTGGCAACTAGGCCATCAGCTTAAATAAGATTACATACACATTAGAATCAAGACAAATTATAGAAACACGGAAAGTAAAAAGAACAACCTTACATAAAATCAAAATCAAGCAATAAAGAAAATTATAGAAATCAAGAAACGTTGTATAGTCACAGATTATATACAAGTTACTAACATAGTTTACATAGTTAAAGGCTTAATAAAAACAAAATTATGATCGCTTCTTTTGTTATGAAAATTACTCATACATAATATATGGGTAACTATCGTTACACAAAGTAATCAATTCAGTTTTGTTTTAATTAAAGCCCTTAACTATGTACCTAGGTACAGTCGCCATCAGATATATCGCACCATATAAGGCGTTCATAAATATCTGAACATGTACTGTAACGCCCAGTCAATAAGAATCGTGTTCAGATATTTATGAACGCCTTATGCTGCGATATATCTGATGGCGACTGTACATGTATTTTGAAAATGACTCATCTACTTATAAAATATCATTGAATAATGTGAGCAACAAGTGCGTGCGGCATAATTTATTAGGGTAATATCATTCTAGAAGGATTTTCTTTCATTATAAGAAGTAACCTTAAAGGGGCCTGCTTACCTAATAAAGTCTGAAGCCGGTAGCCACGTGTTGCATCTGCATCTAAATCACTCAACTAAATTAAACAAGATAATGAACTAACGATTATTTAGATACTTGCGGAACCACATTCGTAGCGTAGTTCTTACGTACAATACGTACATTGTATTGAGAGTTGATATTATTGAACGACAGATGATAAAGATCCATGTAATAAATAGGGACAGAAACAGAATGACTCAGGCTACTTACCTTAAAAAATGGTCGTGGACAGCCATACAATAAAACACCGGTCAAATGCGAGTATCCGTTGCACTATCAATAATAATATGTAGTAGTCTGTCTGTCGGCATGTTACCTTTTCACGGCTAAACTACTACATACGGATACGATTTCGATTTGCGTCTGCCTGCACATCGAAAACTCTAACAAAAAATCTTCTAGTAAAAAAATAAAAACACAACCGAATTGAGAACCCCCTCCTTTTTTTGAAGTCAGTTAAAAATAGGCACAAGGCCGGAGTGCCAGTTCCGCCTTCCACAGACATAGGTGCCGTATCACGTGGCCCCTTACTCACGTGTCTAGACGTTCACGTAGGTACTAATCGCAAAAGTACAAGCTTCTGAAGCTCTAGATGTTTCTGTAAATTCCGTATTATGGGGGATAAATAAAAAATTAAAGTGAGCTCTATAATACAAAATACATGCTGGTGAATCCGTGAGCGGAGCTACCAATAACTTACATATTCTGTAACCGCTGTTATCACTGTTTTCGATAATGAAACAGGCAGAGTAGAATAGAGTTGATCAGAGTAGAGTAGGCTAGAGGCCCGTATACAGGGAACTATCCATTTTTCCTCACCCCTCACTGAGGCAGACACTATCTCTCCACTGTATACTCGTTTATTCGTGTCTGAATAAATTGGATAAAGTAATTGAATTCTTATTGGAAAGTAGGGACTCTTCTCGATACATTCAATGTAATGTTTTAGTGTCCAGTTAAACAATCTTGAAGGTGAACCAGTATAGGTACGTATAACAATATAAAATGTACTGAAGCACTTTATAGACTGTATTGTATTGATTTGTTTACACGATTTTCATAATATACGTTATTATAACAAAACAAGGGACTCCCTTCGAGAGCATGGGTAACGTCAGGTCGAACGAACAGATTAACGGAAACGACAAACAAAGACAAAAGGTCGAGAAAGAGAGCAAGGTATGTTTTCTATTGAGAGTTATTTGTAAATAAATAAATAACATAAATAAATTGCCTTATCATGCTAAATGGGCACACGGGTTTAGACACTTCTTCCTCAATGTCGGCAGCTATTGTGGCTAGGCGCAGTGGCGGATTATCCCTAAGGCAAAGTAGGCACGTGCCTAGGGGCGCGAGGCTGCAAAGGGGCGCCGCGCTCGCGTTTTCATCTGCTTTATTTTGACCCTTCCTTTCGAAAAATTTCGCGCTCGCTGCGCTCGCGTTTCATATGGCTTTATTTTCACTCTTCCTTTTGAAAAATTTCGCGCTCGTTATGCTCGCGTTTTCATCAGGTTGTATTATGAACCGCGTCCCTTCCAAAAATTTCGCGCTCGCTACGCTCGCGTTTCCATCTAGTTATGTTATAACATTCAATTTATGACTATAAACTGACCCGCCCATGAATGTACTTTCTATATTTTTATTTACGTGCTTGGTGAAGCTTCCTATCCTTTAGCAAGGCTGTACCACAATTCCTTTTCCATACCCTGCATATATATTAACTTCCCCCCCCCCCCCCCCCCCCCCCTTGACTTTGGCGACACCTTTCAGTTCACAAAAAAGTTGGTTGCACTACATTATAACCCGCCATCCACCATGATACAGTTCAATTTGTGACAAAAAAAATACTACTACTTATTATTTAGTAGTATGCAGTAATTATTATATGTATGATCGCCAGAGGGGCGCCGATGAGGTTTTTGCCTAGGGCGCTCTCGACCCTTAATCCGCCACTGGCTAGGCGAGTACTAAGACAGCATAAAAAATGTAGAATTGTATTTTAATTAGAATCCGTTTACCGATGTTATCATTGTTTCGAGTTCGCACGACAGTGACTTCAGTCTCAGTTCAAAAACTAAAAAGTAGTACAGACACGCGTCTCATAGTTATGTTGTGCTTGTGAAGAATAAACCCGTATTATTTAAAGGCTTTATTTAGCGAAAATTACATTAATGTTTGACATAGTCATAGATACGACATTCTTCCCTACGTTTGGAAATCCTGGAGATAGGCAGGTGGCCTGCGCGTACGTTGAGAACGTCGCAGCACAGAGGAACCCTGAACGGCGGCTTCAGCAGGCGCTGGCTGTTGCGGCTCTTCTGCGATAAGCTCTTCCCGCTGATCTAGTTCAAATGTTTCCTGTTCAAGGATTTGTTGAGAGCTTGATGCGACCGGTATGGCTTCTTGCTGAACCGTTTGATGCACACCACTCTCCACTCGGAGCAAGGTGGCGGTTCGATACGGTTAGCTCCCTACCGTTAGGAGCACCGAACTGTAAAATGGGTTCGCTTCCAAGAGGACCTCTTCCACTAATGGGTCATATTTACTTGTGCGATTGAATTTTCTTAAAAAGACTCGAAGATTGTTGCAGCCAGGACGGCATAGACTGTCCCCAAGACGATCGTCGTGGGTGGTTGAACATTCGTTCGTGCGGTGTAGTATTTGTTGCTGTACAGAGTAATGTGTAGCGCTAACGCTAACTAATACTGTGTAGCGCTTGGGTCAACACTTCTTCCCAATCTAGTTATATGCAAATTCTTACTTTTAAGCTCTAAACGGATTGTTTGCCATAAAGTCTTTCGACCTGGCCATTTCCTCGGGGATTATACGGAGATGACCGACTAGTAGTGATGCCTTTAGAATGTAAGAAATCTTTTAATTCTCTTGACATAAATGCCGCTCCTTGGTCCTGATGTACCATTGTTGGAAATGAAAATAGACTGCTTAAATTGTGAAGAACAAACCAGTATTATTTAAAGGCTTTATTTAGCGAAAATTACATTAATGTTTGACATAGTCATAGATACCACAGTGCTAGAAGTACGTAGGTACATGTACAGCTAGGTGGCTTTGTGTCAATTAATTACTTTCGTACAGTTATAAGCTTATAAGCTTACTACTTAAATTTCAATATTTTTGAGACTAACCCATAATCTTAATTCGTGATTCTTTACCGTTATCGGGTAACACATGCAATAAACATCTTTTTCAATTTATCCCTGATGTAAAACAAAATTGGTAATCCGTCCAGCCGTTTTAGCGCGATGAGGCCGACTCCGACAGATAGCGTTGTAAAGTACCTAAAATAATGGCTCAGGCGAAACAAAACAAAAGAAAACGTGCATCGTTATATAATACCTATAAGATCTTTTCCGCAATCACTTATTTCCATAGAGTTATCAATCCAATGTACCTACAGATTTATAAGATAAGATAAGTTAGATAAGAGTTAGCGCTAAAGCTCCATAGCAATTTACGTCCTCGATGCACGACGTGACAAGACAGTTTAAGTCAGGTGCCACTCACAGTTTTTTATTAAATTCCCTGGCGCTAACTGTGAACGTCTGTGAAACAGTGCCCTTACCACGACAACGTGACGGTACGCTAGCGGCAGCGTAAACGATTTGTGTTACTTTGTAAAACTACAATTCTCGATATTTTTATAGAATCTTTTTTTTTTTTTTACGCCATCTCTCTCGCAGTAACGCAATGGGGACAGGGGATCGTGCGTGTAAAGCGCACATCCTAGGGTAGGTATGGTATCGTATCGTAAATCATGGCTTACTCGGTAGCCTGGCGGCTGTAACCGACATCGTGTTGCTAGGCTGTAGGCAGCGCACTGCCCCAGCGCCTAGCGTGTGTGTGCTGGCGTGCACGGGCACTCGAACCAGCAGACGTGTACCTAGCTTGACAACGTCGTCTTGAGGTCAGTCTGTTAGTGAATGTCATCTAGCTGGAATTTAGATCGTGTGGTTAGGAAAGTGTGATCATCGCGGTGGCCGTCCCCGCCGGCGGAGACGACGATGTGCACGTAGAGTGTTACGACTATGTCGTTGTCTACGTCGTTCTTGTCGTCGGAGGTCTCTCTCGTAGTAGTAATCGGCGTCGTGGTTGACTCCAGGTTCCGGTTCTGCCTCACTACCCGATGACGTGTCGTCAGGGTACCATTTTTTAATGGTCGCCGTGATGACGTCATCAGGGTCAGTCAGAAGGTTCCTGGGTCGTCGTACGTGGTTGTGTTGTCGTGAGTTGTGTCAGTACGTGAAGTCTGTCATTTAGGTCTCGGTCAAGGTCTTGACGGGGTAGGTATGGCTAATGCGCATAAGCATTTCAAACACATATGACGCAGAGGGCGCTCCAGTAGCGTATGAATTATGGAATGAAAGATTTGGTGTGATTGACGTAGCGATCTAATAACTCAGTTGGGAGAGCAATGCGCCGGTAACGCAGAGGTCGCAGGTTCAAGCCCTGCTTAGATTGTAGTGGATCGCATTCAATTTTTCTTTCTTAATTTACCTTTGTGTCATTATTTATACAATTCTCCATACAAATCTTTTACGCAGTCTGTAGCGAATACAGTCACTGTACTCATGGTAAGGGTACACTGGGTACAGAACGCTAATTACAATGCCACGGCCATGGACAAGTGATACGGAATCCGCGTATCTGCCATTCGGTACGTTTCGCCCGCGATTCACTTCAGTCCGTTGTTTTGCTCGCGCGTCCGTTCAGTTCAGTAGCAACGTGGATTTCGCGCAGTGCGATCGCGTTCGGTCGAAGCCTCAACATAACCCCTTTATCGTCGCAAAACTCTTTCTAATACATTCAATATTCAATTAAATCCAGTCTAAAACGGTTATTTCGGTTGTCCTTATTGGAGTTATTCTTTGATTTAGTCAGTTCTAGTTCGGTTTATTTGTCACATGTGCTTCGTGTTTACAAAGTTTGTTTGATTTTGTGACAAGTTTAAAAGTATACGTAACAGTGTAGTGGGTGTTTGTGTCCGTGAACTTGTGGATTGTGGATTCTGTGTACAGAGCTGCGTAGGGGCTAGGTGAGTGATATGACAATATATGTACATATACTTACAGATAACGATCCACGATAAGCAAAATTATTTGGATTAACTACATGTTGAGCTTAAAACGTGACGAAATTCTTAGCAAAACATTAGCAATTGAAATTGCAAATTGACTACACGTAAAGCCATTGTTTTGCCGTACCTATGTTTACCAACTACAATGTCTTCTTATATCTACCAGCGTTCTATACCTACTTTACCTAATTTGGGCAAGTAAATTCAACGAGTTGATTTAACGGTACTACAAGTTGAAAATTAAAACTGGATGAATGTGGAACCTGTATGAACAGGTTGGAAATCAATGTCTGGCTCTAGGTTACCAGCATGTAGCTATAGCATCACGTCTGGAGTCTAGACCACGAATAGAGAAGAGAGATGTGCAGCGTGCAACAATGCTATTGCTAGTCATCCAGTGCAAGCGATGGTTCTAGACTTCTAGACTTAATTGATTACCATTGGTGTGACATCCATATCCATACACCCCGATTCCCACCGGCTTGCCTATTACAAAACACCTTTGTACTTATTGCTATTCAAGAAAAACTTAATTAAATTTGTAGGAGTAAGTACTAGAACATGTGTCTTCGTCACCCCTGCTGCCCCTGTATTGGAAATCATCGACACTCGTTCAGCAGTTTTGGCGCGACGAGTACAACGATATTCTGAGTATTCCGTCACACATCGTCTATCCACGCCATCTTTCGGCATTATATTATGGTAGGTAACATTATCAACTATAAGTGAATCGTTAAGATTTAAATCTTGAAATCATGACTCCGGTATGGTAAGATTGGAATGTATCTAATTCATAAATTTTGGCCGTCGGGAGTATGAAGGATGGAGACCTAGAAAGACATCAACCGAAAGAATTCCACTGGACAACTCTTTTCCGACTCATTCAAAGATCTCCACGACCGGCTAGATATTAAAACGATATTTTGTTCGGGGTTTTCCACACTATGTCATCCGGTAGGTAGGTACTTGGTCGCTATTCCAGACTGTCTGACTCTAACTCTTCGAGAAATGATTAGTACAATGACAGTTAAGTCTGGCAACTCTTCAGTCAATGACAATTAGTATCGCAGTGATTTAGATATATCTGTGCTATTCAGTGTTCGTTGATTAAAGGGAGTTTGCGTGTGTGTAGGTGCTCTAAATCTGTGTTTTAGACACAATGACCATGACCTTTCAACGACCCTACGGGGACTAGAGTCGGTAAGTATACATGCTCAATTACTCATGCTATCTGCGTAAAAGATCGGAAAACACTGTTCTAAATCTAAACGGATGAAAGTACTCGTAGTTTAGTACACATGTACAGACATTCCCTTCGCAGTGTTTGCGCAATTGAAGTATCGACTGAGCCATTGTCAAGGCAAAATTCCTGATGTAGGTAAGTGGTGCAAAACGTATCCCCATACCATACTTCAGGTTCTGCAAGGCAGTATATAATCAGGCCGGACTTAGGGGGCCAGGGCCCCTTAGCGACTTGGAATTTGGGTCCCTATCTCGAAACGGTTTCCAGAAAATTAATTTGTAAGTAGTAGTATTTTAAGTGATAAATAACGAGAACATAAATATGGTTTAAGTCCTGCTTCTGGGACTGCGGGCCTTGTAATGTAAGCCTAGGGGGTAAATACGGCACTGTTTATAATGTGTCGATCGTAAGAACGTGAATACCACATGATACGTGGACATGATGGTACGGAGACAATGAATGGTTGATGCAGATGTCACCAGCCAGAATCATTCCAAACGGTATAACCACAGTACTTATATATGCTAAAGCAGTATGGAAACTACGGACAAAAGGTCGAAACAGCGCACACACACAGACGCACGGTTCATGACTTCATGAGATACAGCCTGGTGAGAGATGAACAGACCGACAGGCGGTCAAACAGCGGAGTCTTAGTAATAGGGTTCCATTTTTTACCCTTTGGGTACGGATACGGAACCCTCAATAAGGCCTTACTAACAGCTGAGATACAGATAAACTAAACAAAAAATATTTTTCAATTTTACATTCACACGTACCAAGAAGTTTGGCAATTCCTTCATCTGCCGAACTATTAAAGTATGGAACTCCTTGCCGGCTCATGCCTGCATGCCTGCATGCTCCTCCTTCTTATAACTTGGGACCCTTCAAACGAAGCGTGAAGAAGCATCTCTCGGGCCAGCATGGAAGTGTCAACTGACTTGGCACCGTTGGTTTCTCGTCAGTTGCCATTGCGACTTGGGCTCCCCTTTTTGCTTACCATCAGGCAGTGTTGCCAGATGCCGGAATACGAAATGCGGGAGCTGGGCTTTTAAAACGCGGATTTTTAAATGAAAAGGCGGATTCGCGGAATTTTTTTGTCGTTCGTTCGATGTTTTGAATCTACCACCTTTTTCCCACGAGCAAGATGTATGATGGATGTATATTTTAAAAAAGCGGATCCGCGTTAGCTTAACGCGGATAGCGGGGCCAGTGGCAAAAACGCGGGGTAAAAAGCGGAAAAGAGGGGTGTCTGGCAACACTGCCATCAGGTGAATTGGAGCCACTATGTTGTGCCGTTATAAAAAAAAATACAAAATTAATTAAGAGGACAACCCCAGCGCTCGATTGGCGCTTAGGTATTTATTTATAAAAAAGGGCCTAGTTTCCATACTGCTTTAGCGTATATATGTAAGTACTGTGTGTGTACCTATAACCGACGACGACTTTGAACTGAAAGTGAATTACGGATCATGCTGACCTCGCTCTCGTGTTACTCATCATTTTTTTGCTGATAGTGTTTGGTTGCTTCCGCGTTCAGGAACTGAACTTTTCGGTCGAAATAAAATACCTACATCACTACACAGTATAAAACAGAGTCGCTTCCTGCTGTCTGTGTGTACCTATGTATGCTTAGATCTTTAAAACTACGCAACGGATTTTAATGCGGTTTATAAATACATGCATAATTTATCAGCATTTTTTTTTATTTTTTTTTACTTTTTTTTATTATTATTATTTTTTCTCTTGTTATAGATTTTCGGGCTCATACGTCCCGGTCTTTTGGAAGGCTTGCGTGGGGATATGGATCCAACACGTAGAGGCCCCTTGGAGAAATTTGCTGTGGTTGTAGCCCTGCTGGGACCCGTTCCTGATCATATCAATAAGATGATACATCCATGAACAGGTCCCAGCAGGTGATTGTACTATTGCATTGGTATGAAAAAGAAAAAACCGGGCTATTAAAGTGGAGTTTGGATGGACTATTTATTTGGGCTATTGCAAAAGAAAAATGTCACCCGCCGTAACCATCAATGTGACTGTTACCTCTGGCGGGTGGTGACTCCCCCCTCACTAGGTGGGCCCCGTAATGCCATCGTGCATACGGCCGGAAGCAACACGAGCGTGAGGGCTCAGGGGTGTCGAGAGGTGTGCTGCGCTTTCTCCGAAGTTACTCGCGGCGTGATGCCCTTTAACACTTCCACCCCTGGAGCATAAAGCTCTAACGCTCCTCTCTGGACGGCCAATGAAGGCAAGCCAGAGCTGAGAGTCCTACGGGTCCTCTTGGGTTTCCACTCCGGCCGATGAAGGCACACCGGAGACGAGGACCCTGACCGACTCTCTGGAGATCTCGGGTCCGTGGGGTCGTCACTCCCCAACAGCTCGTTATTATTATTATTATTATTTTATTGCACCCGTGCGAAGCCCGTTGCAAGCGGGTCGCTAGTGCTTCATATAGTCCAGAATTAAATAAGTGACTACAGAAGGTAGCCTCAGCCACCTTATTACTATCTTCAAGACACAGAGAAGACAGACAAAAGAGTCTCTTGTGATTTTTGCAAACCCGCCTTTGTATTTTATATACACGAATGACATGACGTGGCACGCGTGTGTCACGTGTCGGGCCATCTACAGCTACACGTCTGGTACTAGTGTACCTATTCGAATTCGAACAAACGAACAAAAGCTGTAGTCGAAACTGACTATCCAGGTGCGCACCTGGCTTGTAGGTTAGTGCCAATCTGACTGCGAAGATGGCACAGACAATATTATCCATAACAAACAGTGGTGTGTCACTCACAATTTTATTGTGCTACGCTAGTACTTTGTCACTACTCTACTTTTTGTACTCTACTCATTATCTAACCCTTTAGTTCGTCTAAGCTTGCAGAGGAAGACAGGCTTTCATTTGTTTTGTAGATAGCTACCTACCTAGGTATGTGGCTGCGTTTGCCTCGCGGCGGACATCGAGCGAGACTGGTTTTAGCGCGAAAAAAATGTGTTTCACGCTCCGTGGCGCTTAGCCTCCAAATCGTAATAATATGCAATACAGATAAATACTTACTGTAGAAAGAGATAAATATAGAAAACTCCCATACATACGAAACGAGCGAAGAAGTCGAAAATCGCTCGACATGTTTCGAATCGATTTGCGATTCATCAGGAGAGCCGATCAGTCGCAGCGCCGGCCAATAGTGTTCGATTGACTCATCAGCTATTTAAAGGTTTTAATAAATATTGCCTTACTAATTCAAATTCGTAGTTGTTATTGATAACCTACAAAATAATTAATAACAATTTAAAGCACAAATAAAAACAAAAGCAACCTACCGCTTGAAGGGGAAGACTAACTTAGTATTTTTGTTTTTACAAATTTATATTTTTAGAGTACGGCCACAACATTTCTCAGTTCATTATATGACAAATGAACCATCATACAACAAGGGGCAATACTCCTTGGGCTCCGAATGTTCCGATTTAATTTTTGGTAGTGATTTTATAACTCCAATTGTCTGTACTGTTAAATTTTGCAAATGTGACTTAGCCACATCTTCCCTTTAACCCTTTACTTATAAAATGTTCATATTAAATAGCGAGTGCGACGAACATTCTTACATGTATTTTTCATCTCACTTGCTCGTAAACAAGGGTTTACATGCTAGACAACCGGCCGGTAAATCGTATATTACGCCCTAGGGTGGTAAGTCGTATATTACGCCCTAGGGCGGTAAGTAATTTTGGTACTGACTACTACTATTTTTATTTTATTTCCTCCAAAGTGTGATGAAAAACGTACCTGACTCTGGTGGTAAAGGAATTCCAAACCAAGCCTTCGGCTTCGGGCTTCTAATAGACACTCGTTTGTAATTCCTCGTTTACCACCCTTGTTACGTAATGAACTATAAACCAGAATAACAACAGGGCATCAACCTCTAACTAATAAGCTAACATTTACGAAGAGATTTTTTCCTTTACGCTTTATATGTATTTTTATTCTAATTGGACTGCGTCAATACCTGTGGGGGAATGTCCTAAAAAGCTGTTGAATTATTTATATCTGTAAAAATAGCGCAAGTCTCGCAAGTTGCTTGGAATAACACCACCGAATAAGTAGATGGTGTTTTTCTATTTCTACATAGCGGTTAATTGGATTGTACAAAACTAAAAGTACCTAACAAACAAAGTACCTTATTTCATTTGATCAGGTTGGTTGTTGACATTAAAACTACTTCTAGTATTAGTAGAAGTAGCAGTAGCAGCAGTTAGTTGCAGTAGTAGTGGTAGTAGTAGTATTAGGGGTGGTGGTGGTAGTAGTAGTAGAAAGTCATAGTAGTAGTAGAGTTACTAAACTACTAAAATCTAACAATAATCTTTCGTTTAGTGATCTTCGGCAAATATAAGACGGCGAAGGATACTCTTCCAATGGTTATGAATTAAAGCTCAAAAATACACAGACTATACACGGTTTGTTTAAAAAATTCTACTATATAGGTTCGAGGATTCACTTCGTTCTAATATCCTCTTATGACCTTGGTGAGGTAACAAATTACAATTCAATGTAGCCTCTCCCTACTTTCTTTAATATTACGTTACGCCATTCCCTAGGGTATCATGAGAATGGTAGGTTCCTTAGGCAGCAGTTAATTTGGTTGAAAGTACCGCGCTTCGCCTATTTTTTGCTCTATATCAATGCATATGAGTACCAGCTTTTGCCTGCGACTTTGTTTGCGTTGAATCAGTATATCTCCATATTAACTTCCACTTCTTCAAACTATCTCCCTACATAATTTCATTTAAATCAGTTTAGCGGGAAGAGATAAGAAAGAGTGTCTGTTATGTTATATTCGAATTTTAAATATCAGTAGGGATTGACTGTTTGTTAAAATCCAGACTGCTTTCAGAGAGTCTATAGCTCTGATACGAAGCAGGACATTTTGAAACAGGTTTCTTAAAAACCTGTTTTTTGTCTTTTCTTCGATTCAAAGATACTCTTACTACACATTCTTGACTCACGTCACGAGTGTGGTCGTATGAGTTTTGTCATACTCATAATAATTGATACCTACACTTAGGGCTGCCATCTCTAAATCGCCGAACCCGGACAAAGACTTAAAAAACCCGGACGTTTGGCGTAAATGGCATTTTTTCCGGGACGTGTCCGAAAATAATATTATTAAAAAACAATCGCTTTATTATCATTCACATTTAAAGTGTCCGGGTTTTGCCAGGACATATTTTGAAAACCCCCGGACGGCCTCCAAACTATGACAAATCCAGGGAAACCCGGACGGATGGCATAGTACTCATCCATACTAATATTATAAATGCGAAAGTGTGTCTGTCTGTCTGTCTGTCTGTCTGTCTGTCTGTCTGTCTGTCTGTCTGTCTGTCTGTCTGTCTGTCTGTCTGTCTGTCTGTCAGTCTGTCTGTCTGTCTGTCTGTCTGTTACCTCTTCACGCTTAAACCGCTGAACCGATTTAGATGAAATTTGGTATGGAGATAGTTTGAGACCCGGGAAAGGACATAGGATACTTTTCATCCCGAATAAATTTAGTGTTCCCATGGGATGAGCAGGTAACACCGCGGGGCACAGCTAGTAATGTATATAGGACACTGTTGGTATTGTAGTTCCATCCAATAGCAGAATAGATACAAGGACTCGTACAGAAGCAGAATGCTCTCTCTTTTGACTAGAAAAAGCCACGCGATATATAAATATAATATATACCCTGCCATTTAGTCGTATTGTATCAACCCGGCGACTGGATACGACTGAATGAGCCTTACTAATGATAATATCATTATTGTATATTATACAAGGAAATGTTTATAGAGCTGAAGGTATCTACTCCATTGGGAGAACATTAAAGGAAACAACACAAAAAATTAAGAGAAAGGTATTTCGTTATTAAAATTTTCCAATTTGTTACGTAAGCTTGTCCTTCTGGTGCCAGTTCATTAATTTCTTACTTAATTATTGGTTTCTTTGGTAATTTTTGTTGGTCTCAGACGCGATTTTACGTCCCATGGGCTCAGAATCCCTTCGTTTCAGTTTCGGTAATTAAAAACACACCTTTTTGAACGCGATGAAGGCCCGTTGTGTTAGAATAATGTATAAAAATTGTGTAAGTTTCAATCAATTATATTTTACTGGCGAACGACCAAGTGCAACCACAGTCAAGCATGTAATACGACGGATATTTATGGATTTTGCATCATCCATGTTTCGTCGTCGCTATTTCGATCGACAACAGCGGGTTTATTTTAGCACTCGAGTAATAGAATCGGTTGACGGCTGCAGTATGTGCGGTCGATTTTAATTACTGTTTTTATTATCAACAAAGACGCCAGATTATGTACCTTGGCAAAAAATCAAGATTGATATAGGTGTTGTAAGTCCTTGAGGCGTATTTGAACTTAAAAAATAGATTTTACCGTTGTCCTCCAGATATTTTTGTTGATTCCTGTATTGAAATGATGGAGATAATTACTGCGATTGTTTATTCGCTTTCTAAGGTTTTTGTATTTATTCGAATTATACACTACTAGCTGTGCCCCGCGGTGTTACCCGCTCATCCCACGGGAACACTAAATTTATTCGGGATGAAAAGTATCCTATGTCCTTCCCCGGGACTGAAACTATCTATATACCAAATTTCATCTAAATCGGTTCAGCGGTTTAAGCGTGAAGAGGTAACAGACAGACAGACAGACAGACAGACACACTTTCGCATTTATAATATTAGTATGGAAGTATGGATTGTACAATTCAATTTGTATTAGCTAATAAGAGAAAACCATTAATAAGGGACTGCTAAATCTAGACACAAATATGATATTGTTGTTTAAAATTAGGGGGTCACAAATGACCTGCGTTGGTTTGGTTGCGTTTATCACTTGATAAATACTTATAAATAAAGCTCACACTCGCTTTGTCAAAAAGTGACAGATGCTTTGTCACTAATTTATCGCGTCATAAACGCAACCATCATAGGCCCGCAAACAATTGATCATGTTACGTGTGTTGGTAGGGGTAAGTAATTAATGCTCTTTAAAAACCAGCATTTATACATAAATCTTTCATTTCGTGCAAATGTTATGAAAGAACTGATATTGTAATCGGTGATTATTTGACTGATAAGAGATAAGACAAGTGAATTTGTCCTTTGATTATGATTTACAGTCTCATGCGTGGTTTCCTGTTTTGCTAGGGTTGTTACATTACATCTATGTAAGTCAACCAATTTGGTTCCTAGGCCATTTCGTACCTTGTCACAGTGAACGCCAATATGAAAGCCGCTTGAAATCTCATATCATTGTCATTGTGACAAGGTTCTATAGTGGCCCAGAAATCAAATTGGTTGACTGTACATCAGTTCAGAAGATGAACATATCTAGACGAATGATTTAATATATTTGAACTTCTGGGTGCTTTTAGATAATATCACAACAAATATGGGGCTTATCGAATATTCATATTATTTACATAGAAGGTATATCGTTTTTATTACGCGTCAAACTGTTTTCTTCACCGAAGCCGGGTAACAGTATCCTATGTACTCGTATCCATCCATTATCTATCCATCTTCTATGTCCATGGATGATGAATATTATTCAGGGAATGAAACTATGGTACGGATGACAGACGTATGACGTCAAGCTACATACAGAGTGTTTTTATTTAGATTATCTAATAGATAGGTACCTAATCAAATGACAACTTATTGGCATATTTATAACTGGCGAGAGGTTCGAGCATTATATTGCCCTGAATATACGTGTGAAATGTATACATGTAAATTATATGCATAGTTTAGTTTAAATGTAGGTAACTCTTCATGTTAATTTTTGGTACGCACTGAATAAATTGGAAAAACTCAATTAAAAAAACAATCAAGGATTGGACTAGAGTATATAGGGTTCAAACTCTTCCAAATAGTCCCCTGTATCACCTCCAAAAGATCGTACATCGTTATTCCTACATGTAAATAAGAAAGAAGATGCGATTATTATGTTTGTACCTACTTTAAGCGTTCTGCATACTTCGTCATCCAACGAAACATTTTGTTGTGTTGTTTCATTTAATACTCGAGGAAATTACCATTATTATTTATAAAGAATCACTGAGGTGTTGCAATGTTGTTTTAAAAAACATCCTATATGCGACTTTGCGTCATAATGCCGTCACTGGCACCAAAGTTTCTCTTTATATTATTTAACTAGAAGGTATAAATAATGTAATGACACAAAGGTAAATTAAGAAAGAAAAATTGAATGCGATCTACTACAATCTAAACAGGATCCTGCTTAGATTGTAGATCGCATTTACCTTTAATTTACCTTTGTGTCATTATTTATAAAAAAAAGTGGTATTTCCACATAAAAAATACAATCGATAAAAAGATTCTATAATTATATTTAGGCAGATTTGATTTGATTAGAAGGTATAACATTGTATTATGTACGCGTAAAACTGTGTTCTTCACCGTAGTGGGCAGTGCCGGTCTTAGAGGGCCAGGGCCCCTAGGCACTTGGCATTTGGGGCCCCCTCCCCTATGAGTAGAACATTAATATGGTGCAAGTCTTGCTTCTGGGACTAGGTCCCTAGACTGGCTGGGCCCCTAGGCCCTAGGGGTTACGGCCCTGGTAGTGGGGTAAAAAGTACATCGGGGAGACGGGACGTAATGTGTCTGCAAGGTTGTCTGAGCACATACGCAGTGTACGGAAGCTGGACACGAATAATTCCGCGGTCGCTGAACATGTCGTCGAAGCCGGTGCGTCTCATTTTGTCCGTTTCGATAAAGCAAGAGTGTTGGTACGTGAGAAACGTTGTATACAACGTAAGGTACACGAAGCTATCGAGATCGGACGGCGCCCGAATTTTAATAGAGACGGCGGTTGGGCTTTACCTCCAGCATGGAAGCCTGTGCTTCCGGCGGCGAAACATATTGTGCGTTTGGACAATCCCGTGGACACCATTAGTCAAGTGTGCGTAATGTCTATTGATGACAAAAGTGACGTTGGAGTGCTGGACGGACAAGTTGCGGCCTTGCAAGCACCCCCCGCCCCCGCGCCATCGGCGCGCGCGCTCAGAGCGGAACGTCGGTCAAAGTATCAGCAGTGACGAGTTTGCCGCGGCGGTGTACGGGCAGCCGTCCCTGATGAAGGGCTCCATACGAGTTCGAAACATGTCGGGCCGTTCCTGACAATTTCACGTGAGTGTAAACCGCTTAATACAATAGGTATATATATTGGTTAAAATCCATCTAACCGTTTCGGCGGGATGAGAGGTCAAAGTTTGTTCTCTATATTATGACGACGTGGATGGAGCAGTTTGTAGTGCAGCCGCCTACTGAGCCGGCGGTCCTGGGTTCGAATCCCGGCCGGGGAAAATATTTGAGTGATGAACTAGAATATTTGTTCCTGGGTCATGGATGTATCTATATATGTTTTTATATATTATGTATATATCATCGTCTAGTACCCATTGTACAAACTTAGCTTAGTTTGGAACTAGGTCAATTTGTGTAAGATTGTCCCTTAATATTTATTTATTTATTTTATTTATACCCAGCAGATAACTTAGTAACTTTAACCGGCGCCGCATGCCCATCCGACTCCTGGATCGTCCTGTTAAGTTTCTGAAATAATAATTCTTCCTCATAGAAAACAGATTTCAATACAATTTTAGAATGTTATGATAGTATGGATGTGTGCACACGGTTTAACGTGATGAAAGCGTAGCCATACGCCATACCCACTACTTGTGGACAAGGAAAATTGAGGATAATACTTAATTGCGAGGAAAAATATTGCAGCCATGTAACCAGATAATCTGTACACTGTTATTTTATTATCTTATCTGAAAATGGGGAAGATTAGCTAATTGAATTACCTATCTTAATGGATAGGATTCAGCTACGTTTCGCTCATAATTTAGGCTAAGCTAACAGTTTGAGTGTGTAGGATAGGAGGTTTGGATTTATATTGAAAAGGATTATGTTAATGTAAGCTCTTAGGGGTTTTGTGGAAAAAAAACTATTTCTATGTTACTCTTTTATGAATCGATGATGATGATGAATGCCGTTTTTGTTTTTAGTCGCCCTTGGATATTCATAATTCGACCACTGTTTGAGAGACCAATTTGCTCTTCACTTCACACTTGATGAACTCGAATATTTTGTACCTGGGTCATGGATGTTTTCTATATCTGTATAGATAAATCTATACAAGTATGTATATAGTCGTCTAGTACCCATAACACAAGATTTGTGTGAGATTGTCCGATATTTATTTATTTACTTTCACTCCTTATTCCCCGGTCTTGTGCTAGTTTGATCTACAGTTTCTCTGCTATCTTTAAAATATTATGACTAGCGAACTGGTCTACCCGTTGATATTTGGTCTAGTCTTGGCCACCACTCTGTGATCATCTACTTTCTTTTCGTCTTGCTAAGTATCTTGCCTTTCTCCATTTTAGTTAAGTTATACGTACTCTTTCACTATCAGCCCCAGATGTCCACTGCTGAACTTAGGATTCATCCATCCACTCCCTGCGCTCATGAGGTCATTTGTCCACCTAGTCGGAGGGCGCCCCTCGCTGCGCTTTCCTACATACACTGGGTACATTATTTCAGGTTATTAAATATTATAAAACTCCATCTCAAGTTAAACCTACCGTACAATTTCAAGTTCACAAAACAAACGAATAATTAAATATAGTAAATTAAGGCCTCAGAGCCTTGACTGCGTTATAGACAGTACGTCTCAGCATGCAAAAAGACATAAACACCAGCGTCTGTGGTTAGTGGTTCGTAGGTAATAACCTCGGCAATGAGCGTCATATCCCGAAGTCCGCCCTTAATATCCCCTGAACGACCGACAACGCCTAGGGCCTGGTTCGACTAGGCATTGATATTCCCAATTTAGCAAGATCTCTGATTTTTTCATGGCTTTAAAACGATCCTTAGAATCTGTACGCCTAGAACGAGAGTATTCATACAACACATTTGTGAAAGATGAAGCCGCTTTTGGTTTGCGCGTCTGCGATCCAATCATAGAGAGGTTTTGCTTGTGACATTGACGTTGTGACAGATGTGCACACGGACGAAACTTGAGCCGTGGTTAACCAAAACTGGCTGCGCTTTCAATCGCTAATTAATAGGTTTCTAGGCAAATTTATTCTAAGAAACGAACAAGAACATAGGTTGCTTTTCTATTCGACTTGCATTCATTGTCATTGACAATTTGACATTTTAAAGGAATATAATCATGATACGCTACAATCCTGACACACCTACAACAACAACTTTTTATGAAAAGTCAATTATTAAAACAAGAGCCAGTGACATGTCACTTTTGGGCACACTGTGAAATTTTCTGTCTTTTACTTGGTTTTTGCTACATCCTTACTTAATATTATAAATGCGAAATTGTGTCTGTCTGTCTGTTATCTCTTCACGCTTAAACCGCTGAATCGATTTTAATGAAATTTGGCATGGAGATAGTTTAAGATCCGAGGAAGGACATAGGATAGTTTTCATCCTGGAAAATTATCCCTAAAAAGATTGAAAAGTGAGTAAGTAATTCATGATGACATTGATGACCCTGTAGGAAATGTAATTATTAGACCAAAAGCACAATTGCTCTTACATTTGCTTAGGCGCTTTTAATAATCCCTTTTATTAATTCAGGTGATTAGGTGGATATCTATCGTGTTGTGCGAGGTTGCTTCCATACTTCCAAGTTCCACGCGGACGTAGTCGCGGGCAAAAGCTAGTTTAAAATATTCTAATGAGCAAAAACAATAGAAAAAATATTATTTCGTATATATTTCTGATAATTGTATTTAATGTGTAGGTGTAAATTAATTTCAGATTTGACTTCTGATAGAGTAGTACTCTATAAAATGTATGTCTCACACCTCCAACTTGAATACGTCTATCAAAATAAAGTGTACCTATCCAGTATTCACGTGGAAGAAAAATAAATGCTACAACGGTTACTTTGGATAGAGCTCATCGCTGGCGGCGATATCTCGGACATATATAATTATAGAAACGTCGAATTTGGCCCCTGAACGAGCGTCAACGTCTAGCTCTAAGATAATAAAACCTCTTTTGTTACTTAAGACACTGCCCAATGTTATTACAACATAAAAATAACCGTATATGACGGAATATGATATTCAGGTTAGTAGGAAGTTTAGTTAGATATACGAGGATGTGTTTGTTGAGGAAATATCATGAAATAGTAAATAGGTCATCGTATTGTTATTGACAGATAAGTTTAGCTCGCGGTTATTTGTACATACTAAAGAAATGGACCCACGAGTATGGTGGTCGCGTTTATTGCCCGATGGATATGTATTAAGTACCTACTGAATTTAATGATAAAGCAAGCATCACTGATCTTCATATTTTCATTTGGTAAAGATACATATTCATTACACGTCATTTGATATTTACCACTCGCTTTTCGGTGAAGGAAAACATCGTGGGAAACCACCTAAGCCCAATAAGGCCTAGTTTCCCCTCTGGGTTGGAAGGTCAGATGGCAGTCGCTTGCTTAAAAACTAGTGCCTACGCCACATCTTGGGATTTAGGTAGCCGACCCTGATTGAGAATTCATTCTCAAAAAATGGGACAAAGGCTAGGAGGATGATGACATATTCATTACACGTCATTCATTTGACACACATTAAACTATTCAAATAATGAAATAATGAACTTTATTCTGCAAGTAGGCCACAAAGGGCACTTTTACATGTCTGAGTCTACCGGCATTTTACAACAGGAGACCACTGTTGAGAAGAAACGCGGAAAGAAACTCAACAGTCAGTAATTTGTTTTACTATAAACTATTATTAGTAGGTACATATTTTATTATTTACGAGAAGAGAGTCCTACTGTAGGACTCTCACTGCGTTACTCTCTTCTTGAATAGGACCTTTATTAAAAACTTAACGTCGTCGTTATACTAGGTTAGTGATATTTAGGTAAATTATTGTCTTATAGATCTAGGGAAGAATAAAGAAATTAATGAAAAACCAGCACTTTAAATCACTGCCGTTTTTTCGCAAATGCTTTTTCCTAAAAAAAAATCTTTATCCGTACGTCTATAAAATGAGGCAAAGTGCTTAAACTGACGCGTAAAATGTCTAAACGTAAGCTGCTTTGCCCCCAAAGCTCCGATTTAATAAAATGTGTACTAAAATTGTCGCAATATTTAAATTTCTACCTAAATGGAGTTCTTTGTGATCGTGGAGAGAGTAGATGAACTCACGAGTACTAAACCAGCGGGGCTTACTGCGATGTTCGAAATACGACTGTCGTATAGTGCCATCCTGCTCACCCAAATATTGTATAACAGGAAATTGAGAGGGACGGCACTATACGATTATCGAATTTCTAACATAGGACCCTTCTGACTACATTAATACAGCCGAAATAAATACATGATATTTGATCAATACTGAAGATTTTTGTTGTGCAGGATATAGGTACAGTATTACAGTGAATCCTAAAATCTTTTATCCTGCCCAGTCTAAAAAAAAAATCTGCCATAGACATTGTGGCAGTGGCAAGGAATCAGACGTAATGTACTGTATAGTGGCAAATGTGACAGCGCTTGCCTAAAAGGGGTAACTTTAAAAAAAACTAACGAAGAAACTACAAGTAATCGTGTTTCTAAAACGTATTCTTAAATATTTTACGTATTGATTGTATAACTAAATCTTCAGTAATAACGACACAACATGGAATCAAACCAATGGAATTATTTTGAAAAAAGCTCAGCGCCCCCTTATCAAAGTTAAAAAGCGAGCGAGAGGAGTCAGGAATAGGATACGAAATCCGTAGTAGCCCCTTGGATTTATCCAAGATTCCGAATATTTTAAGGAAATTTCGTAAGGTTCAATTGGGGCGAAATAAATCTGATTCCGACGCGCTTGAACGACTTTCGTGCATTGCTGTGCCGTTGAAAAAGGTTCTTTAGAGACGTTTTTCTTGTTGCGTGGATGAGATAAACGATTCTAAGAAGCACAGAAACATGTTCGGTACAGTGAAAAATGGGGCTTGATCGAAAGTGAAATACGAAACCAATACTTGACACCCCGTCGGGACAAATTAATGGTGTGAAATAAATAATACATTTTCACACGTCGTCACGAACGTTTACTACACAGACAGAAGCTGTCTCTCCAATAAATTGTCTGTATATTTTTTGTAATAGTTTTACACTTTATCTGTTTATGTAATGTACCTCTATATCACTACATAGTATAAAACAAAGTCGCTTCCTTCTGTCTGTCCCTATGTATGCTAAGATCTTTAAAACTACGCAACGGATTTTGATGCGGTTTTTTTTATAGATAAGAGTGATTCAAGAGGAAGGTATATAATATAATACATGCATAATATAGCATTACACCCGTGCGAAGCCGGGGCGGGTCGCTAGTAGGTATATTTGCCCTTATGCTGTGCTGTGCAATAGAAGAAGAAAATAAGAAATTGTATATTTTATCGTGCATTAAAGCATAATTCAATTCATTTATTCTCAAGCAACCGTGGCCCATTTATATATACCTTAAAAACGAACATACCTATATTCTAAATGCTAAATACGAATAGAACTACACAACGAAGTCACTCTGCGACGTGTTACGCAAGTCTGTGGTATCGGATAACCGAAAGGACCAGGGAAATACCGGAATACAACACCTTTCGGCCAAATTTATTTCTTAATTGGTCGCTATAACTTAAATTGTAGGAACCGCCAACACATAAGAATTAAAATATATTCTGTGGCGATAATTGTATTGTAGTGGCTGACGCAAGCATATTGATTAGAAAATTAGGACTGGGGATTGTGTGTGGAAATTTTATTCGATTAATAAGGTCTTGATAACACAACGCTTCTTATGTACCTAATATTTGATTATATACATTAAAAATCTCCATGAATCTACTTGTACTAGTTGTACCACACGAAAGTTTAAATATTGGCTCTGAATAATAATCTGGAAGATTGTGTATGGGAAACGTGATCCTATTAGCGAGGAAGACTGTGTTACCTAGTTGTGAGTAGCATCTTGTGCTAACAGCTAAGAATATCTTAGACACTGCTACTAGACCGAACATAATGGCTGCGTCGTAGCTTTATAACGGTTCGTGTGGTGTGATATTACATATACATTATCTCGTTCTATTGCGTTTTGTTATCAATCCAATTGTTCTGTCCCACCTTTGAACATTATCATTGTTTATTTATTTTTTTGCCGGTTGAGAATACGTTTCTCATCCTAATATACTATTCGTATCAGAGGTCGACGATTCGGTTGGCGCAGTGTTAGTGCAACTGTTTATATACTAAGCCTGTGAGGTCCTGGGTTCGGAACTCGAATATATCTAGTACTCTAGTGTCCATAACACTTAGGGGCATACATACACAAAGCTTCTAGAGCTTAATTAGGGACTAGGTCGATTTGTCTGGTGTCCTATGTATATTTATTTATTTAGTTTTGCTTTTCCTGCTCTAACCAGAGTGTACTTCCCTACTTCCTTTCCTCCACTTTGCACGATCCTGGGTCTGCCGCGGGGTCGAGGACCATCTAGGACTAGGCAAGACATAAATATGTTCCCTATGTAACTAGGTGGTCTGCAAGAGTTTTTTTCCGGAAATGTAATCACCAAAAATATTATCAAAGGTGATTGCAAATATGAATAAAATATACCTAAATAGGTACGAGTGAGCTAAACACGTTGCCAACACAATGCTCGAGGCTTTCTCGGTTGACAAGACGACGTGAAAGGCGACACGCGTATAGATACAACTCTAAACATTTAGTATTTCTAAGCGAAAGGATGGCTTTCCGAACTGATTTTAATGGATCGTTCAATTGGAGATTTAGGGGTATGGAAATGATGCTGACAGCTGTCACCAATTCACCATATATAGAGGAACGGTTCATAGTCAATTAAAAAAAGGTGGTCTAAAGTTAAGAGCTTGCATGAATCCAGGCAGATATTACATCGGATTATAGAAGAGGCAACGGTCTTTATTCTCATACGAGCTTTATCAGAAAATTAGGTCCTGGAATCCTTAATTTCGCTTATTTCCACAGAAAAGACTCGAACCTAAAAATCTGAATATGACCCGTACGTCACATTTTCTTTGATAGCTGATTATAACGTTATATTAATTTACGATTACAGTTTTAATCAATCTCTATATTACATAGCATGAGGAATACGTTATGTTAATAATGACATTGACATTCTTACTTAATGAATAAGCGACGAACTGTGGATTAAATTAAATTGGACAAAAAACTATTTGTGTGGGAAAAAATTTAGATGCGAAAAACTAGTTCACATGTGTTTGTACTTGAGTATTGCTTGGGTTGGGCAAAAGAGTACTGCCGTGTATGACATCATATCGGCGTTGTTCCGATGTGGTACTGAAGTATGATGATTGCTGGAGATAGGGTTCTTCATGAAAATTCTCCATTATTTCAGGTTGGTTATGATATATTGTTGTATCAAAGATTGTAAAGTAAAGAACCTTAAAATTAGTGTTACATTGGTTTTTATTATTAAGATTTTGCCCACTCAAGCAATATATGTTTATGTTGTTGTAAACAACTACGTTACTGTAAAACTGTAACTGAGGCATACACTACAGTACACAAAGGGGCTATTTCGTTTGACATTGAGATATAATCATTTGAGAGATGTATCGGCTGCACGTCCGTGATATCGCCTCTTGGAAACAAACCTATCTAATTTAATATTCTAAAAATTTAATGTATTATGTATATTAATTTCTTTTCCAGTCAAAAAGTAAGTAAAAAATTATTCAACGTATGTTTGTTTGGTAGACGACTAGCTAGTTTTACACAGGTGACTATAGAATTTTCCCCGTTTACTAAAAAGTGAATTAGTCACCCGAGGTAATTGCATCTATAGGCGAAAGGGTTTTTTGATGATATCATTTAATAAACCGGCCAAGAGTATGTCGGGTCACGCTCAGTGTAGGGTTCCGTAGTTGCCCATCCTTCACAATAGACGGGCTTAAACAGCGGTTTTAAGCCGAGGTTTAAATTACGAGAAAGGTTACTATAGCTCTATAAAAAGGTCGTAAACGGTAAAGTAACTGTACTTAATTACCTTCTGGAAGTTATCGATTATACGCGCCAGATTGAGTGGAATGCTTTAATGCAGTATGGCACTTAAATAATATGTGTAACGTTCGAAGTACAGCGCGCGGCACTTACGTCATTTTAAAGAAATTTATGAAATTTTGCGATAACTCAAAAACGGCTCGACCGATTTTATTCAATATAGTTTTCATTGAAAGTACTTATAAGGCCTCATTTTCATGAATTTTTCCATAATTTTTTGACCCGTGCTTGAAAAGTTAATGGGTTAAGGGGAGAATTATTTTTTGGATTTCCGGAGCGACTATTTACAAAACTGTTGATCTTATAAAAAAATAATGTTTAAATACCCCTATTATTTTTAAAAGACCTATCCAACGACACCACATAGGTACACTAGTGTTGGAACGAAAAAAAATAACACCCCCACTAGTGTACGAGAGGTAGCCGAAAAAAAGTATTTTTTTTAATTTTTATATACCGTTTTGTCGGCATGATACATATACATACTCATACCAAATTTCAGCTTTCTAGTACTAATGATCACGGAGTTAAGCCGCGGACGGACGGACAGACGGACATGGCAAAACTATAAGGGTTCCTAGTTGACTACGGAACCCTAATAAACGCAACACTATAAATACTACCGCTCTCTTTCCTTATAAACTTTTTAAGGCAATAAGAGTATATGGGAGGTCTTTAAGTGTTCCACTCGTGTGATATCATCAATAGTCGCATTTGAATCTACAGATGGAATTACCTCAAGTCAGGTGACCTATTACTTTTTCCTCCGTCGAGCAAACAAATCTTCAGCTCCTTGTACTTAGTAAATTCAATAATAGTTCCAAGTGCGTGGTACCAAGTAAACCATAAAAGTACCAAGGTTCCGCATGTTTACACTCGAGAAATTTACGGGAACGGGATCGGTGCCGATTACGTAAGTACGTAACAGTTTCGCTCTAAACTTCCTTATACCTACCAGTATATAGGTACTATGTATCGTATTCCATAAGTTACCGCCTTCTCTATTTGCTTTGTTATTGCTGACTGTTAAGCCCGTCACACACGGATTATAGCTGCGTGTGTGGACTCTCTCAAATAGTACGCATAATAAACCTACCGTAATATATCGTAAGATGGGTATCTTATATGTCGCAGAATGGCCGTGAGCTTCATCAAGATTTTCATTAAAGGCAGACATCGTTATAAATTTCAGGGCCCTCGAGGTAATCAAAAGTCAGTTCTTCAGTTAGTCCATATAATTACACGAATTACACTTAAACTTATCAACACTAATTATGCACAAAAGAATAACAATTAACAAAGCTAGCGGTGCGTCCACACGCGGCCGCAACCCCAGACCAAATCTGTCGCCTCAGGATAACCACTGAAGGTGAAGTACCACGGCCCGCTGTCTGGCCAAACTCGACCTTATATCGGCTATGATCCGACACGGCCATCCCTGACAGTACACCCGTCCTCGGGTGCAGCGCCTGAAACAATACAGGCAACACACAGTACACTCTTATTCACTAGAGCTTACTCTAAAGTAGTGTCAAATAAGGTTACACTACCTTTTGACAGGTTTCACTATTCTAATTACAACATAATTATCATTTATACTCGAGCCACACCAACGGCCTACCTTAGCCGCACCAACGGCCTACCTTGAGGGATTATGCGTAATGGCTAGCTAGCTCTCACAGTGCTCCATTTTTGCACCAATAGTCGCACCAACGACGCACCCAGTCGCACCAACGACTTCAGTCGCACCAACGACTCCAGTCGCACCAACGACTCCAGTCGCACCAACGACTACCCTCAACCTCAAGGCGTCATCTTTATGCACCAACACAAAGACTCTAGCCGCTGCGACGGCACACTCGCTATTACCACTACTTAGTTTGTGAAATCTCTGTGTTTACTGGTTCTGATGGAATTTGATGATCAGGCAACCGTCTAATTCGGTCATGGGGATACTTGTACGTACGTTTTGAATTAAGGGATTTTAACAAGTAACGGTCGTTATCCAGTACTTCAATGATTTTAAATGGACCTTTAAACTTAGGATCAAGCTTTGTTTGATTCCTTTCTTCATTTTGCAATAACACATAATCATTAACATTGAATTTCACAACTGATGCCTTGTTTTTGTCAAATCTAGATTTATCATAGCTAGCATTTGATAAAATATTTTGGTTTGCTTGCTCTCTAGCTTCCTCAATATTAATCTCTGCATCATCATCATCAACTGCCATCAGACTCAATGGTCTCGCTACTTTACCGATCAATAACTCTAATGGGCTGGCTTTGGACACACGATTCATGAACGAACATTTGGACAAATTCAAAGTGAATCCCGCTTTCGACAAAACGGCTAAAACAAGACGGAGTCGCTCTATACCCTGCTCTACATCCGACGCTATGATCAAGAGGTCATCTACATACGCAACTACAAAAGAATATGCCAAATCTCCTAAAGCCTCCATGACAGCTCGTTGGTAGACGGATGTGGCGTTTTTGAGGCCAAACGGCATCGCGAGCCACTCCCATTGTCCGTCAGGTGTAACAAATGCTGTTTTCTCAATGGAATCCGGATGAACGGAAATCTGATGGTACCCGCTTAACATATCAAGACTTGTGAACCACTTAGCACCACTAAGCCTAGCTATTTGATCCTCTATTAACGGTAAGGGGAATCTATCTGCCACAGTATTACTATTCAATTCCCTAAAATCCACACACATACGATCGGACCCATCTTTTTTTTCACTAAAAGGATCGGACTTGAAAATGGCGAACAGCTTGGACGAATGACACCTGCGCGGAGTAACTCATCAATTTTATCCTTAACTATCCTCCGTTCTTCTGTACTCAAACAATATGGGCGTCATTGAACAGTACGTGATTGATCAATCAAACGAATTTCTAACTGTCCAGTAGTCACTCGACTTTCGGAAACCTGGTTAGAAAATGATGAAGAAAATTCTTGCAAACTTTGTAACAATTGAGATCTATAACAATCAGAAATATCAGTATCAATCGCATCAAAACTAATTTTGTTCTCACGATTAGTCAAACTAGTTATGTTACCACAAAACACTTCAACTTCATCCCGAAATAGAACAACGCGGTGTTCGCAGTTACTGCCACTTGAAAACCCTAGCGATAAGATTTCTCGCCCAACCATAATATCCTGACTTAAACTTGTATCGGGTACGGCATGAAAAAGAACCTCTAAACAATTCCCGTTAATATAAACATTGGATAAGACTTGTGTCGTACTGTGAATCGCATGTTGACCAATCCCAACTAATTTAACTATGTTATGAAATCTTTTCCCAGTAAATTTATTAGCCACACTTTCCTTTATCAGGGAACATTCAGCGCAAGAATCAAATTAAAATGGATACGACTGACCGTTATTAATCATGTCTCCACGTGGATTAACCACACTGCATTGGTCGACTCGGTAGTTTTTCTGCATAGCTGTCGCATTTGGGTTCGCCGGGGAACCCCCCGCAGCGTTGCCGTTACCGAAGCCGCTCGGTCCCGCCGACCCCGTCGCCACCGGCCGGGAACACTTGGAGGCGAAGTGGCCTCTTATTCCGCACCGATAACACGTCACATTCCTTTGCAAGTTTTTATCATTCGGTTTAATTTCGTTCATTTTTGTATGCTTAGATCGACACTCTGCCGATTTATGTCCAATCTTTCCACAATTAAAGCACCGGATAGGTGTATCCAACGACGAAGAGGGCTTGAACCGCTTGGCACTTTTATATGATGTAAATCCTATATCACTGGATTCACCACTTCTTCTTTTTAAATGATAAATTGCATTGAGCTCTCGTTGCAATTTTTCACGCGTTATAACTTCGTTCGTAAATGCAATTCGTTTAATGCGATCGTCATACTGCGCCATATGAGCGAGCACTGTACATATCGCAATCTGCTCACTGTCTAGATTTTGCCACTTCGAGGAAAGCATTGTAATGAGTCTTGATGCATATGCCGCCGGGTGTTCGTTCTCTTTCGGGCGACTAGACTGCACATTAATAAGCGTCGCTGCCGGCGTTTCTTGTGTGTCATAGCGAGCCGTAAACAGCTGTTTAAAATCCTTCCACATCCCAGCATACGATACCTGCGAGAACCAGATTGACGCATTCCCTTTGAGCGCAGTACTTAGTGCTATGACAAGCGCACCACCCTGTATAGACCGCTCTGATAGGCACAGATCTACGGTATTGCACCAAGCTCGAGGATCAGCTTCGGGAAAATCTGGATTAAAATCAGGTAGTTTTATGTCGGTAGAAGTCGCCGGAGCTTTCATAGCTTCAATCAGGTTTAATATTTGCAAACTTTGCGTTCTCATTTGTCTATCGTGCATTTGCAGCATGGTACGCCATAAGTCAGTGTTTATTACACCTTCACCACCATTACCTCGAGGTGATCCCACTTCTGATGTCGCAGAATGGCCGTGAGCTTCATCAAGATTTTCATTAAAGGCAGACATCGTTATAAATTTCAGGGCCCTCGAGGTAATCAAAAGTCAGTTCTTCAGTTAGTCCATATAATTACACGAATTACACTTAAACTTATCAACACTAATTATGCACAAAAGAATAACAATTAACAAAGCTAGCGGTGCGTCCACACGCGGCCGCAACCCCAGACCAAATCTGTCGCCTCAGGATAACCACTGAAGGTGAAGTACCACGGCCCGCTGTCTGGCCAAACTCGACCTTATATCGGCTATGATCCGACATATATATATTAATATGTTATAGCTCCGTGTCCGAGGGGCTTAACGATCGTCAGATGTTTATGTAACAATGGCAGCACAAGATTGTGGATCGTGTCTAAATTAATTTTGAATAGGAACTGTATCGATACTGAAGGGCTACTCTTCGGAGTAGCTATTGAAATTAGAAGTTTGTACCGTCCTATCGCTTTCGATCTCGCGTCAAACAATATTTGAATAAGCAGGACTGTTCGTTCGTATCGTTGAGATCTCGCTGCTGTACCGATGCCGTATATAGTGTCAACGTAGAATATTTTTTACGTGGGGGTATACGATCCAAAACATAATTACAAGATACAATATCGCATCGTGGTACGATGCGACATCGTGCTAAGATGCGATGTTATGTCGTGGAAATATATAATCCAAAATAAGCATTATCTTCATGTAAAAAGATTCAAAATATATTAAATCTCATGACATTATTTGTGTTTTTTAGACCAGTGTAATTTTTGCGACAATATTACGATATTTTTGCGATACTTCCAAATCGCTACACACTACACAGTCACCGTGTGCGAACCCCCATTGAATAGCTCTCCGGAAAGAAATCGCTTGCAAAGAGGTGCAATAATAAAAAGCCTTTCTATACAGTGCTATTTATAAGACGAACGGTTTCAATAGACTCGGGAACGGGGATATCCGCCTTAGGGTTATTACTTCGTTTCGTTATTGGCGTAGAAAATTACAATGAAGTTAGTAGTTAATCTTCAGAAGCCCCGGATAGAAAGGCAATACTTTATGAGCTATGGTTATATAATATAATCATATCAATATATACAGTATACAACTTGCATAATAATACGGTGAATAGAGACTAAAGTACTATGTGTGACCTTACAAACGGTCCGGTAGTTTTGAATTTTTGATATGTTGTCTAGGATGGGTAGTCAGTGTTTAAATAAAAAATGCACAATTCCCCCCCCTCCGCGCCCGCCGCCATATTGAAAAAACCGGCACTTTCTTCATATTTTTACTCATATCTTCCTTTAGGAGCATTTTAGCTAGAAGAAAGCTTCGACAATGTTATAGAGAGTTAAATTTACTACATTCTCCATTTTATATTTTTTTTCTAGGACAGATAGTTACGGAGATATCTACATTTAAAAAAACGTAAAAAATCGCAATTTCCTACTGAAAAACAAACTTCTGGATTATATCTTCGTTTAGGAGCATTTTAGCTACAACAAAGCTTGGGCAATGTTGTAGAGAATTAAATTTACTATAATTTACACTTCAAATTTTGTTTCAAGGACGGTTAGTTACGGAGATATGCACATTTAAAAAACAGGAAAAGTAGAATTTTCCTAAAATTTCTCAAAATTCTTGGTTTAGAACGCTGTCATTCAGTTACGGACTAGTCTAGGACAAATTAAAACATGTAGGAAATATAATTGCTTATAAAACTCATGTCCATTTTTACATACATTTTCGGAAAATGTGACTTTATTTTTTACATATCTCCGTAATTATCTGTCCTAGAAACAAAATTTGAAATGCAAATTATAGTAAATTTAATTCTCTACAAAATTGCCCAAGCACTGTTCTAGTTAAAATGCTCCTAAACGAAGATATAATCCAGAAGTTAGTTTTTGAGTTGGAAATTGCGATTTTTTACGTTTTTTTAAATGTGCATATCTCTGTAACTATCAGTTTTTGAAACAAAATTTAAAATGTAAATTATAGTAAATTTTATCCTCTTCAACATTGTCTAAGCTTTTATCTAGCTCAAGTGCTCCTAGACAAAGAATTAAGCAAAAATGTGAAGAAGTTCCCGGTTTTTTCAATATGGCGGCGGGCGCGGAGGGGGGGGAATTGTGCATTTTGCAATTAAACATTCACTAACCATCCTAGACAACATATCAAAAATTCAAAACTACCGGACCGTTTGTAAGGTCAAAATCCTTTATTCACTGTGTTATAAGAGATTGCGCTTAGGGTGTATATTAGATATCATGTGAATACATCAACGGCGATTTAATCAAAAATGCACATACTAAACACTTTTCTTTTCAAGATACATGCAGTCCCCTTCACGATTTACGGAGTATTGAATTATAGCCTACTCGTAGTCGGTTTGATTAAGCCTGTCAAAGTCCAATCTTTGGCCCTTTGAGTGCTTTGAGTGCTGCAGCGATCGTAATCCCTTTATACCCTGTTGCAGCGGTGATGGGCCTTCGAGATACATTTGCATACAAAAAAGGTTTTCTAAACCTGTGTATTTCAATTGCCGCTATAACAACAAATAATAAAAATAAAATAAAATAAATATTTAAGGGGGCTCTCATACAACAAACTTGTTATAGATTATGGTACGGAACCCTTCATGCTCGAGTTGGACTCGCACTTGCCCAATTTTTTATTAAATCACCAGATTGACAGTGACAGGTGAGACAGGACTTGTGTGTCGCTGGTCGCCGTCGCTGCGTTCATAATTTCATCTTTAAAATGTGATCGGTGTTTGCGTATGCATATGCAGCTTTGCTTTGACAATGTTATAGAGTTAAATTTACTACATTCTCCATTTTATATTTTGTTAAAAAACGTAAAAAATCGCAATTTCCAACTCAAAAACAAACTTCTGGATTATATCTTCGTTTAGGAGCATTTTAGCTAGAACAGTGCTTGGGCAATGTTGTAGAGAATTCAATTTACTGATTTTTTTATATCGTCAATTTTCAATCTACAGACGTTTAATTCTAGTAGTTGCATAATAGTATGGAATAAATGTTAATGTTCATATCCTAGTTTATTTCCGATGCTCCTCATTGAGTATAGTTCGTAATTTTCCGAACCGCTGATAGAATAAGACAACACGCTCACATTCACAACAAAGAGCATTGTAATAATAATGAATGTAAATCAAACGACGCAACAGGACGTAGGTAATAAACTTATAGTTATCATAACAGTTACGGAATAATTGCAGCTGACAGGTTATATGTATAACTATTAATTGAGTCGATACATATTTTTTTAGGTTTTTATGTCACAACTGAAAAGTAACGAATTAAACAACTGGCTGCCAGGGGCGTGGCTTATAATAAAGAGTATACAGTATACACTCCAATGTACGCACGCACGTATGACGCACATGTGTAAAATATTGACAAATAATGCTTTATTATCTACAAGTTGTAATTAGTGTTTTCATCATTTGTCATCCTCATTTGGCACTGCGATTAAGACTGTTTTTTTTTATATGATATTGTACAATTAGCTTCAAAAGAAATATTCATAGTCAATAGTCAATAGTGTTTATTTGTTAAACATAGGTAAATACACTGGTGTAGGTGACAATAAAGTTTAGTAATACTATTAATACTCTAGAAACATGCAAAATTTACAAATAAATAACTCAGTCAAGAACTCCGAAACCGAATAAGTAAAAACACTTATCAATAAGAATACTTGCTAGCTTTTTCTTAAATACGTTTAAAGGCAATGCTTGAATATCACTATGCAATTTATTGAAAATTTTGCTCGCTACGCAGACTACGCTTTTATGTTTTAGTAGTGCAGTGTGTGCGCGCTCTGTAATGAGTTTCTTGGCGTACCTACCTGGTGCTTCTAGGAAAGCTCTCGGAGACCGTCCCAAACAATTTAGGGTTCTAAATATTTGTATAGAATCTTTTTATCGATTCTTATTTTTTATGTGGTAATACCACATTTTTATTTTTATAAATAATGACACAAAGGTAAATTAAGAAAGAAAAATTGAATGCGATCTACTACAATCGAAGCGGGGTTTGAACCCGCGACCTCTGCGTTTCCGGCGCATTGCTCTTCCAACTGAGCTATCCGATCGCTACGTCAATCACACCAAATCTTTCATCCCTTAATTCTTTACGCTACTGGAGCACCCTCTGCGTCATATTATGTTTTTGAAATGCTTATGCGCATTAGCCATACCCTAGGATGTGAGTTTTACACACACGATCCCCAATCCCCATTGCTTTACAGCAAGTGTGAAGACTGCGAGAGAGATGGCGCTGTTCGATTGTAGTAGATCGCATTCAATTTTTCTTTCTTAATTTACCTTTGTGTCATTATTTATAAAAATTTAGGGTTCGTCTTGACAAACACAGCTGATTCAAGTATGCGATACCTCACAGCACTGCTCGCCATCGACACGGTGTTCATCCTTACACATAGTAACCTGAATGGTTGTGCACCGCGCTTCCCAGAGAAATTTGCTACTATCGCCCTCAAAATTGAATTAATTCCCTGCTGAGGTTTGCTCAGGTCTAAGCACCCTACACGCCGCCGCGCTAATAGTAGCTTACGTTCTAGCGAACACTTGCATGCCCTGCTCCACCGTCCGCCTTTTATTGAGCGAAATTAGTAAAAATAATAAACCAAACTTCTTAGAAAAAAATTACGAAGGGGAAAAATGGCTTTATGTATAGTTATCGTTGTCAAAAGGCTTCTGACGCAGTAAACGTGCATAAGGTGTAAAATTAAAACGGTAATATTTTTACCATCAGGCAGGCCGTATGCTTGTTTGTTACCATCATAGTATGTAATAAATAAATAAAATATAAGTAAATCACGTGTACTATGATACCATACCTCTCTCTCTTTGATCAACTGTACTTACAATGTACATGTAATTGATATTTGTATACAAAGCCCTACCGTTCCAGAAATCATATCAACAAATTAAGGCAATTATGGCGTAACATATGCATTATTCATACCATATATGTAGGTACCTATATTATATGGCAGCCATTTTGGAACAAAGTCCGCGTTGTATTTTCCATTAATACTGTGAATGTCACTTATGAGACTAAAGCATGTGATTATTTAATAAATGATGCCAATTCCATTGCGTAATAGCAGATGCTTTGAAAAGTATTCATTAATTCATCACAGGGCAGTCATTGATATATAATCTAGAAACCACTGTTGGCAAGACTGGTATTTAATATTTTCTTCGGTTTCCGCGACGTTCACACATTGTCACATGTCAAAGGTTGACTTTGACAACGGTATCTGTAAAGTAAAGGTACTGAAACGTCAGGGAGGCTCAAATAATTAATATACGCGATATAATCCGTTTAAATTGTTTTATTTAAATGTAAGACTGGTATTTAATAAAAGTCGTAATTATCATGTACGATAGATCATTTTTATCACTTCCACATAACAGATGGACCCCGCAAAAGTCGTTTCTATTGCCTTTGTGATCACTAGGATGGAATAGTTTTTTTGAAATATATTTTTTTAGTTTACCTTTGCACAACAGATGATCCAAATCTTATGCAGCAATTTTCACTAGTTTGGATAGTGTGTTCGCTGTCTATTGTAGACAGTAGATTTGTTTGTATATGTTATCAACAAAGTGATAAATTGGGCAGTTTTTTCCCTATGCTCGGGCATTGTGAATAATGATAAACTTCTTAAGTCCTAACGAAACCTAACGTTATTATGAAAAGTGTTGCAATTTAAAAATTGTTGCGTCCGGGCATTATGAAATATGCCCCAATTTATCACTTTGTCCATAACACTATAGATAAACGGATAAATATCAAGTAGTGGCTCTGTAAGATGTAGACCTCATGAGTTTGTTTCGAAATCGCTGAAATTCAAATCGACGCCGTTTTGATAAAATTCCAAAAACTGATTCGACAAAAAACTGTTGAAAATATACTTACTTACTTACTTTACGAGAATTGGTTGACAACGCCTACGACACAGTTTATTGGCCAAGTTGAGACGGAGACGCTCCGCTCGATCGGTCAATGGGCAATATTAGATACATCCACCCGGTTCCAATCCCAAACGAATGTGGTACCAGATGATCATAAACATACCTATAATTAAATGATTAAAAACTTGCTTTGCGTCTAGGTACTTTCCTTATGAGGACAGCTAAGGAATGGAACTCTCTTCCTGCGTAGATACCTGTTTCCTGAAAAATATAACTTGGATTTCTTCAAGTCGAGAGTGAATAGGCATCTTCTAGCCAAGCATGCTCCATCTTAGGCCTTATTGTCACTTAAAATCAGGTGCAATCGAGGTTAAATGCATGGCTATTTTGAATAAAAAAAAAAAAAAAAAAACATCGAAGATAAACAAATATTCGCCTGTGTTCGTTTCCCAATCTTTACTTAGATATGTCAAGTTGCGTTATCACAGCCTCGTACCGACGTAGTTTAAGCCCATGTGATGTCATGTATTAATATTAGTTGTTATGACTACGCATATTTATGCATCAAACATAATAGGGATGATGTGATGAGTGATTATTTTTATTACGGCAGTAACGTCTGCTAACGTAAACCAAATGTTTACAATGAAGCGAAGAATTGAACCATTAATTTTTTCAATTTTTCGCTTCATTGTAAACATGATAACTGATGTTGAATTATAAAGTAACCTGTAAATATACGAATCAATAAGTTTTGAATTTTTTTTATGACAAGCTTTCATTACCGACTGAATTTTTGCCAACTCGCCGAGATGATTTTAGAATCATTTGATTGTCTTTTTATTTTTAGAGAGACCAAACTTGGTAGAATTGCATCGTCTTATTGCAGCGTTCCTATGACCACCTTTCAGCTCCATCATCAGACCAGCTTCATGGTTTCATATTATTGTATTGTCATCGAAGTTACGCAGGTGCATCAAATTTCAGCTCAATCGGTCACCGGGAAGTGGTTCAAATCTTACTTGCAAGATTTTATTACAGACATCAAGACAGGTGACAGTAAATAAAAGCTTTTAAAGTAGATCTTTATGCCATTAAAAAAGAAACAAATTAAAAAAAAAATCTGTGCTTTTATAGTTTATATTGATGTTTTAAAAACAATTACATCATGCGGCACACAAAAAGAAAAGAACAGTGGTACATTTTCTATACTAAATCCGCCTTAGTAATAGTCTGAACGTTAAGATTTTCTGCGCTGTGACCAATTACTGGTCGCCTACGCTCTTTTAAAATGGGGAACTTTTGAAATGAATTTTTCAATCACAAATATGGATATTTGTATAGAATCTTTTTTTTTATCGATTCATATTTTTATGTGGTAATACCACATTTTTATTTTTATAAATAATGACACAAAGGTAAATTAAGAAAGAAAAATTGAATGCGATCTACTACAATCGAAGCGGGGTTTGAACCCGCGACCTCTGCGTAGTAGCGTAAAGGATTAAGGGATGAAAGATTTGGTGTGACTGACGTAGCGGTCGAATAGCTCAGTTGGGAGAGCAATGCGCCGGAAACGCAGAGGTCGCGGGTTCAAACCCCGCTTCGATTGTAGTAGATCGCATTCAATTTTTCTTTCTTAATTTACCTTTGTGTCATTATTTATAAATATGGATATGTTTAATTTTTTATCGTTTATTTGATAATATCGATAAAAATTGGGCAATTGCGAGCCCGACTCGCGCGTGAAGGGTTCCGTACATATATAAAATCTATAACAAGTTTGTTGTATGGGAGCCCCCCTTAAATATTTATTTTATTTTATTTTTAGTATTTGTTGTTATAGCGGCAATAGAAATACATCATCTGTGAAAATTTCAACTGTCTAGCTATCACCGTTGTTGAGATACAGCCTGGTGACAGACGGACGGACGGACGGACAGCGAAGTCTCAGTAATAGGGTCCCGTTTTTACTCTTTGGGTGCGGAACCCTAAAAAGCCTGGTTAAAAAAGTTTAATGTTTGACAACCACGACGGACAACGGACGGCCCGTTTCGACAAAATAAAATATGGTCACATTCACATGATTCATACCTAATACGAGTATATTTTACGCTGAAATTTAATCTAATTCAAGTGTGAGATTATTTTTTAACATTTATGCTAAAATAAATATGTTCTTGTGATATTTATAGGTATGTACCTACAATATAAATGTTTCATTCACCGAAAAATCATTTTGCTGTTATTCCTATGTAGTCATATATTTTTTTATATATCTTGCAAATATCATCATATAGTCTGGGGCAGGTTAGGTTAGTTTTGTTTTATAACAATCTCAAATAGTGTATGGTTACAAAGGAAGATACTTTCTACGAAATGATTTTTCGACAAAATGAAACATTCGACGCAATAGGTTTAGACCCAATCAATGAGGTTTTCACAAGAATTCAATGTTTATAGTTTCAATCTTGCCACTAAGATTGTACTCGTAGTTTGGTGATAGATTTATTTATAGGAAACGTTTGATATTTACCAGCCGCCGGAGCGCGTGTAACCGACAAGGTTGTCGAATAATGTTAACATTGTACACAAAACAATGATAAGAGTATCGCCACGCGCACATAGGTTCAAGACCTGCCCTGTCGCAACGATCTGATACTACACTAAGAATACGTATTTTAACATTGGAAATGTTTTTTCGATCGCGTTGGTAGGGGACCGTTTTCAGCGAAAGTGCGACAGCGCTCTGGCGTCGTCAATTTTGGGGCTACGCGGGTCAATGGGGTATCGAAAGACGTGTCTTGACGAGATTTACAAGATGGTGTAAAAAAAAGTTGAAAAAGTCAAAAACTTTTTCGAAAAAGTGCAAAAATGTCGAAAAATTACGTGATTATTTTGCGACTTCTCAACTTAAATCGACGATATCTCAAAAACGAAAAGCGATATCGAAAAAATTCAAAAAAGCACTCGGGGTATTGAGTTGGGCTACAGTTTGCAAAAAACGGAACTTTACTATCTGTAATGGAGTTGGAGAAAGCTTTACCTACCTTTATGTGGCGGAGTTTTCGCGGCGTGCGGCGCGCGCGTATACTTAGTGAGTTTCGTGTACTAGTAAGTTTAATATTTTTTTAGTTAAGTTGTAAATTGTAAACCTTGATGTTTTTAGATGTTTGTAATAAAGTAAGAAAAAAATATATATAATGTATACAATAAAATACTTTTATGTAATTTTTTTTTATTTCTTTGGTTCTCTATTTGCTATACAATCTACTACCTATGTATCATACAATCTCGTGCCCTTCTAGTACTTTGAAAATGAATCGTATAAATTAAACAAATAGTACATTACATCAGGGGCCGGGAAAATGAGTAGGTATATACGGATCCGGTTAGTGATACGAGGCCGGGAATCCGTTTTCACGACGAGGCATGTAGGTATAGTGCTTTTCTCAAACATACAATGAAATAAAAAAATATACTTCAAAGAACAACATTTTATTAATTGACAAATAGGACATTTTAGTCTAACAACCAACTGCAACCTTTAAAAACAAAACCTGCTTTTTGTCAAACCAGCCAGCTGTGTGAATGACCTTGTTGTTGAAACAAAAAAAAAGTTACTTTGCAGGCCTAGGCCTGAAAAGCAGTATGAAATCCCTTTACAGTCCCCTCGAGTTGTTGCGCCCAAAAAGCGATACTTCCGAGCCTATTATAAGGAACGTAAAGACAATATTTCATTGCATGTTTGAGAAAACAAAATTTACTCTGCCTACTACGTGGCGATGGCGTGATGAAGCAAATATTATACCACCCTTTTCATAGTCATTTTTTTGTATTATTGCTCGTAAGCGGCACTATCTACTCACTTTCTTCGAATTTTGAGTTGAACTCTATTTATATAATAAAATAAAAGCGTTGACAGGTAGCCGTAGTTACCAAAAGCAATTGAGTGGCTATAAACAATGAAGTCCTATTTTTTTCATGGTCTCAACTTATTTTAACAATATAATTACTATTGCTTCATGACTCCACTATCCTTTATCTTATTTTATACGTAGAGAACGAGAACTTACCTATAGACTGTTTTTTTCATTTGTTACAAGATAAATTGTTTGACACATGAAGTAGAAAGTTCCTTCAACTAAAAAATTATGATTATTATTTCTATACTTCGTCTTCTCGAACGTAGGAATAGCGTGGCTTGGGTAATGCTGATGATTCCACATCTGGCGGACGAAAGCGTGTGTGCAAAAGGCGAAAAAAAGGCTGAGCTTTGTTAAAGGGCGTAGTCCGTTTATAAAAAATAACGGTACTCGCCGGTACCTGCTACTAACCCTTGTGTTTCTCTTGCGCAAAGAGTTGTTTCCATTATAGTTTGCCCTATCTAAGTGCATTTCCAATGTACCAGAAGGTCGTGAAAGGCACGAGATCTGTGAATTTTTCTACGATCAGGTTCATGTTCCAAATCTGCACCGCAACCATCTAATGTATCAAATACTACACAGAAATAGTATTTTATGCAATCGTTGCACAATTGTGGGTCATTTAAAGTCGAGTACCGAGTTTAGGTTTTTCACTAGCAAGAATTCAATGTTTGTAGTGTCAATCTTCTCGCTAAGATTGTACTCGTAGTTTGGTGATAGATTTATTTACAGGAAACGTTTGATATTTACAAGCCGCTGGAGCGCGTGGAACCGACAAGGTTATCGAATGATGTTAACATTGTACACAAAACAATGATAAGCGTATCACCACGCGCACTCAGGTTCAAGACCTGCCCTGTCGCAAAGTATATGTTGATACTGCTGCATCAAATACTACACTAAGAAAACTATTTGCTCTGAAGTCCCCGTAGACGCGAACCAACCGAGGCGACAGGGCCCTGTAGTGTAGTCAATTTAGAGTTTCTAGATATAAATTCTTGCATGTAAGCAATGCAAACATCCCAGCAGTGTTGAGGTGCGCTATCGAAATATTTTACAAGCAGAGACTAGGTATAAAGGTGAGTTTGCAGTTTCATCAGGTGTGCACTGGGTAAACATAATTATATTCACAATAGATAACCTCACAGGAATGGGAACAGTAACAAATTAAGTTAACAAATGAAAATAATTTCATCGATTTAAAATATATTATTTTCTTACTTTTTCTTTTTCGGTATTTGTTCAATTTCATATCATCAATTATAAAATGTATCGCCATACCGAACCCACTACTCGATTTTCCGTAGCGGCAATTAGAAAAGAAAATACCTAATTGTATAAACAAGCAAAATAAACGCTCTATTCTCTGCTCGTTCTATTGCTATTTGTTGTAGTTAGGCTCCATTAAAAGCTATTCTTTTACGAGGGTACTTGTCTGCCACTTTCTGAGTGCCTTACCACTTTTCTTTGTTTAACGTACCACCCAGTGGGTAAAGAAGCGAAGTGCATTTAAGGCGCATAACCCCTTTTACTAACGTAAGTCTATTCCACTGTCAGTCACAAGACTGTATCTTCTCTTCTCAACCTTAATAGGTAGACCTTGATATTTGTATAGAGTATGTATATGTATTAGAAATATAAATATAAATATATTTATTTGCCATAAATGTGGTACAAAAGTGGTGTTACACAATAGATTTCAGATCTACACATTTAGACTTTAAAAAGCCATGCAAATTATTATAAGATAGTCACTTAAATTACAAATTTTGATTACTGGCGATTACGAAATTGATTACAATTATAAATTTAAAATTATATTAAAAAGTCAAGTTAATTAATTACCATTTAAAAATTCATTTAGATTGTATTAACACTTTTCTACAAGAAAAGCATACAGCTTGTTTTTAAATCTATTGATCGGCAGTTTTTTAAGGTCGTCAGGTAAACAGTTATATAAATATTTTGATGCACATTGCGTAACAACTTTTGCTTTTCATGACGGTGTGCATCTTAGGGAGTACCAATCTATCTGGGTATCTAGTGTTAAAGCGTGTTGTATCCCTTTTTGTCAAAAACATATCGGGGTGCTGTTTAACAAATATACACACTTCATAGATATAAATTGAGTGCACCGTCAGTAACCTCATATCAATGAAATAATTTTTACATGAAGTTCTTCGAGATATGTTTAACATTGCTCGAATACATTGTTTCTGCGCTATAAATGTGCGGTTTACATGTGAAGAATTTCCCCATATCAAGATACCGTACCTTAAGTTAGACACAACAAAGGCATGATATGCTTTGAGAGCAGTTTCCAAATCAGTTATTCGTGTCAATCGCCATAAAACACAAGCATACCTATTAATTTTGGAGCAAACTTTGTCCACATGTGTCTTTCAAGTACACCGGTCATCAAGCACAAACCCCAAAAACGTGGAAGTATCACATTCTACTAAAGTCTGACCATTATGAGCAATTTGTAGTTCCTCTTTCTTTCCTCTTCTATTAATAAACTGAATGTATTTAGTTTTCGCTAGATTGACTTGTAAATTATTATCATTTAACCATTTAATTATGTCCGCAATAGCATTATTAATAATATTTTCATAATTTTGATTGTTCATGTCAGAAACAATAATTGGTATATCGTCTGCAAATAAGGTACAACTGTGATTTATGTTTAATGGTATTAATATACAACAAGAATAATAAAGGGCCAAGGATGGTCCCTTGTGGTACGCCAACTTTATTACATAGCATATTTGATTTGTAATTCTGTTGTATTTTGTCAATTCCTGAACCTACCACTTCTACTATTTGGCGTCGATCGCTGAGGTAGCTCTCTAGCCACAAATGTACCAGTCCTCTCATTCCATAAGTTTCGCATTTATTGAGTAATAAGCTATGAGAGATTACTATTACTATGGCCAGTATTTTTTTAAATATACGCTGCGATAACATATTGAATTTCCGAGAGGAACAAGCAGTTATGTTGCAACTACTCGCGAAGTTGATAGAGGATGGGCGACATGATAATGTGGACTCGGATTTGGGACTAGGTCAACTATGTGAATAGTGTACAGCCGTCATAAAGGTTGGCAGCCACTATTAATTGAAACCTTAGTATAAGCCTAAACAAATGAAGGTTACCCAAAATTAAGTAAATAAGCTTAGCTAGAAACTTTCCGCTGTGCCCTACTCATGTTGAGGGGCTTCGAAGTTTTACTACGTGATATTGTTACAAAGCTTGAAAAGCTTAGGGGAATCGGACGCTGGGGACCTAAATGCAATAAACAATTACACTGTCATAATACTTATTACACCTGCGAAGAGCTATACATATATTTTTAGACTTTATGTGTCCTTGCCGTTTTTCAGTTTAAGTCAAATCAATAGTGACGTCATCAGAAAATACTTAATAATGAGAAAACAATTGAACGTATAGTTGGCAAATGGTTGAAATTATTATCTTATAGATTGGCCTATATCTTAAAAGAATGAAAAGAAAGAAATAAATTTATTCGAGCACAATAATTCGAATAAAAAATTGAAAAGAAATTGTTGGGTGGAGCGGCGTAAGAAAGAATAAACGGTATTAAAAATTATATCTTCATCAATTTATTATTATAATATATGACAATCAACAAACAATATCTAAGGAGCCGGTAACTAACACGAGTAGTGTTGCACCATGCTATTAGTGATGTGCTATGCATTCACAACACTCCTCCTCACAGCACTAAAACAGCAGTCCCAGTTTACCTCTCAGTGTTATTAGTCTGGGTCCTGGTAGCGCCTTCGTTAGCAGATCCGCTTCCATATCTTCGGCACGTAAGTACGTAATGGTAATAACACCTTCCCTTACGCAGTCACGAATATAGTGCACTTTTAAGTCTATGTGTTTTGACTTGCAGGACACTATGGGGTTCTGACCTAATTTTATAGCAGCTTGGTTGTCACTCCAAATGTTTATTTGACCAAAATCTACACCAAGATCTTTTAAAAGCAATTTTAGGTGCACAGCCTCTTTTGCTGCTTCCGTAAGCGCTGTGTACTCAGCTTCAGCCGTTGATAGCGCGACACTTCTTTGTTTAGTGGAGGCCCAGCTGATAGCTGCTCCTGCATACTTGAAAATGTAACCGGAACAGGATTTTCCGTCCAATTTGCAGGCACCCCAATCAGCGTCTGCCATGCCTTCTAATGGCTCTTGGGATTTTGAGTACGTGAGGCCAACGTCGATTGTGCCTTTCAGATAACGTAATACTCTCTTTGCTGATTTGAAATGCTCTTGTCCGAAACAGTCGTTAAATCTTGACAAATAGTTAACAGCATATGTTACGTCAGGCCGGGTAGCGACTGATAGGTACATCATGTTGAGGTTTTAGGTAGAAGAATAAGCATATTTATCACAAACCATATATTCATAAAACATAAAGACACAATCTATTAAAGAGAATAATGAAACCATAGCAACTAGTCAACAGTACTAGTGTGGAGACACGCAGCTAGTGCTGTATATCTCAACACTCCTCCTAAATGATAACATGGCTTAGGTACCAGTTATTATTTAATACACAACTATAACTAACTTAACTAAACTAACCAACTAAGAATTAGCACAAGAACTTATCAATACATTTATAAAACTTGTCTGTGCTCAAACTTTTGGTCATCACATCCGCTAAATTGTCATTAGTACAAATATGTTCAATGCTGATCATCTTATTGACAACCAAGTCTTTTATATAATGAACCCGTATATCAATGTGTTTTGTACGCTTAGAATTCTCATAATTCTTTGCCATTGATATCGCACTTTTGTTGTCAACAAGTAACACGGCATTTACATCACAACCTAAGTGTTTACATATGCCTTTTAAATTAACGATTTCCTGTGCTAATGATGCGGCAGCTACGTACTCGCTTTCGGCAGACGATAAAGCTACACATTGTTGCTTCTTTGAAAACCAAGCAATGGGGTTTTGCCCTTGTAAGATAATACCACCGCTAACACTTTTTCTGTCGCTTCTATCTCCAGCCCAATCGGCATCAGAAAATCCGTATAAATTATTGTCATTTGTCTTTCTAAATAACAATCCTTTTTCCTTTGTTTCTTTCAAATAACGTAGTACTCTTTTTCCAGCTTTCCATAATTCTTCGTTCGGCTTATCTAAAAATCTGCTCAGATATGATACTGCAAATGTTAAATCCGGTCTTGTTGTTACAGTAAGATAAATTAGACTTCCTATTAGCTCTCTATATGGTACATCCAAAATTTCTGTATTGTCCTTTATTTCTATATTGTAATTCCTTTCCATGGGAGTTTTTATTCCGTTACATTCATCCATTTTGAATTTAGTCAATATCTTTTCAATCATTTTAGTTTGTTTTAGTTCTAAAGTATCTTCATTTCTTTTAACTTCCATTCCGAGAAAGTTTTTCATTTCGCCCATATATTTTGCGTTAAACTCCTCCTTAAGTGCTTTAATAGTATCTTCCCCGTTTCCAATTATCAGGATATCGTCCACATAAATCAGCATCCAGCAATATTCTTTGTAATACAAACAGTAATCATATTCTGATCTTTGGAATCCGTTAGCTTTCGCAAATTCGTCAAGTGTTTCATTCCAACATTTTGGTGATTCAACCAATCCATACAATGCTCTCTTTAGTTTTAATGCTGTATTATTGTTTTTAACTTCTAATCCTTGGGGTATTTTGATAAATACATCAGACTTCAATTTTCCATTTAAGAATGCAGTGGGAATGTCAAGTTGAATAATCTTTAAATCATCCTGTACAGCTTTTGATAAGACCATTCTTATGGTAGAATGTCTCGCAACGGGTGCATAAATGCTGTCGAAAATATCTTCTTTCTTTTGTTGGAAGCCTCTAGCTACCAGTCTTGCCTTTTTGTTCCATCTTCTTTCTGCTTAAATATCCATTTTGTATCTATCAACTTTCTTCCATCGGGCATTTCTTGTTCTTCCCATGTTTGTAATCTTTGGAGTGCATCTAATTCTTTATTAATTGCGTTTTTCCATTCTGGTTCTTTTACAGCTTCTTCGAAAGTTTCTGGTGCATTTGCACTGAGACATATAACAATGTTAGTTTCATTTATGTTTTCTACATTCGTCTCGTAATCTTTAAGATAAGCAGGAGTTTTTATCGTTCTTTTGGGTCTGATTGTTTTTTCTTCAGTTTGATCATTGTTCATTTCTGCATCTTTAAATTCATCTTCCTTTTCTACAATATCTTCCTTTTCTGTATTTATTTCTTCTTCTTTGTCTTGAATATACCTTACTTGTTTCACTTCTTCGTTATTTTTGTATTTAATGTCGCTTTCATCAAATCTTACATCTCTGGAAATAATTATCTTATCTTCTTCTGGATCCCATAATCTGTAACCAACAGTTCCATAACCTACCATTCTTGTTTCTTTTGCTCTCTTAGATAACTTGTCCGGTTTGGGTACTATAGTAGCCCACGCTTTGGAACCAAATACTCTCAATCTCGATAGGTCGTTTTTACCAAAAAATATTTCGCTGGGTGTCTTGAAGGAAATGGCCCATGATGGCGATCTGTTCAATTGGTAAACTGCACATTGAATTGCCTCGCACCATAGATGTTTTGGCAAATTGGTTTCCGCTAGTAGAGTCCTCGTTTTGTCGCATAATGTGCGGTTCATCCGTTCTGATATGCCATTTAGTTGTGGCGTGTACGGTAATGTATATTCTAAACTAATCCCTTTATTTCTGCAAAAAAATTTCAAGCTATTAGCAGTGTACTCTCCACCGTTATCACATCTAATTCTTTTTACTTTATTCCCCGTTTCGTTTTCAAGTCTTAATACATAGCTCATCAGTCGTTCAGTTGCTTCAGATTTGCTCTTCAGGGGATACACTACGCAAAAATGAGAGAAATCGTCAATAATTGTCATAAAATATTTCTCACCATTAGGTCCTTGTTGTCTGATCGGTCCAGCTATGTCTGTGTGAAGCATCTCGGCTATCATTCTCGTTCTAGGCTTTCGGACAGGCGTGAATGGGCTTCGGGTGGCTTTGCCTTCAATACAGGGGCTGCAAATTCTATCAGATACAGGTAAGTTTAATATATTAAGGCTTTTCCTATTTAAATGACCTAAACGTTTGTGCCATAGATCTGCTGCATCAGTAACATTACAGAATTCGTACTTACATAATTCAGCTTGTAATTTATACAACTTTCCCTGCACGTTGCCGCATAAAAATGTCTTTTTATTAAATATTTTAACATTGTTTTTATTAAAGTTTACGTTAAAACCTGCCTCGACAATCTTTTTGACCGATAACAAATTGTATGAAACATCTTTCACAATAAGCGCATCAATATTAATCGTAGTATTTTGATATTTTATTTTAAGTTTACCTCTTTTATTAGTTGTAATACATTGGCCGTTAGCTACGAATATTTTGACATGTCTATCTAAGTACGTAATATCCGTCATATAATTTTCATATCTTTCATTTATTAAATGCTCCGTACATCCCGAGTCTACAATTAGTTCTATGCTACCACACTCACCCACATTAGCAATAATATCGCTAGCAATGAAACCTATTTCTACGTCTTCTGTGTCTGCTGCTGAAGCATGTTGATACGATGTATGTCGTACACCTGAATTTCCTCTAAATGAGCGTCCGCGCGCCCTTGGATAGCTCCGTCCTCGTGACATAGACCGTCCTCTACTCGGCCCTTGTCCTCGTCCTGATCCTCTGCATTCATACGACTTGTGTCCACGTTTCCCGCAGGAGTGGCACGTGAGGAAGGCATTATTCTCATAATCTTCACTATTTCCGTCCGTAGTTAAAAATACTTTGTCTCCATATCAAGTAGTCTTGCTTTAACAAATTGTAGGTTCAGCTGTTTCTCGGAGGCCATAGTCTCTATTGATGTAATTACTTGATCGTATATCTTTGGAAGAGAAGACAGCAGATAGCATATTTGGTCTTCAACATCGACGTTTACGTTGATTGCCGCTAATTCGCTAAGAATTCCTTCAAATTTTAGGAAATATTGCTGTAAGTTGCTCTCATTGTCATAGCGCATTGTTATCAGCTTCCGTTTTAAATAAAATTTGTTACAGACTGTTTTCCGTTCAAATATGGCTTCTAATGACGTTAACATTTCTTTGCTTGTTTTCGCATTTTTTACTATGTCAATATATTTATCGCTCAGACATTGTACCAAAATTGATTTTGCTCGTGAGTCATCTTTCAAAAATAATACCAGAGCATCTTTATCTGTCGGTATATCTTTTAATAACACATCGCTTAATTGCTTTTCTTCTAGCAGTAATTTCAGTCTAAATTTCCAATGACTAAAATTTGAATTTTCAGTCAAAATCGGCAGAAGAGACCCCGCAGCTGTCATCTTTCTTATATATAATTTTCACCGATATTATTTTTCTTTTCGTGGATCGCAACCCAATATATTTTTATTTACTTACTGCACGCAATCTGCTACCATGTTGAGGTTTTAGGTAGAAGAATAAGCATATTTATCACAAACCATATATTCATAAAACATAAAGACACAATCTATTAAAGAGAATAATGAAACCATAGCAACTAGTCAACAGTACTAGTGTGGAGACACGCAGCTAGTGCTGTATATCTCAACACATCAGAGTTCCAATTAGGTTTCTGTAAGGTAAGTCGTCTACTCCTCCTTTCTTGTTAGGCTCCAGATGTAGATTTACTTCCATTGGAGTGGTAGTGGGCTTGCACTCTTCCATATTAAATTTCTTTAAAGTTTCCTGTATATATCTCTTCTGTGTTCATTTTATTTTATTTTCTTTATATTCTAAATCTATTCCTATTAATCGTTTAGGCTGTCCTAGATCCTTCATTTCAAATTGTTCATTTAATCTCTTTTTTATTTCAGCCAGTCTTCTCGGGCAAGAATAAGCAATGAGCAGGTCGTCGACATATATGGCAATCACTGTTTTCGCTCCTCCTTTGACTGATATGTAGACACACGGATCAGCATTTGATGGCTTAAATCCAATTTTCTTCAGCTCAGTGTCTAATTTTGTATACCACTGCCTGCCGGCTTGTTTCAACCCGTAGAGAGCTTTTTTCAGATTACAAACTTTTTTCTTGTTCTTCAATACTTTTAATATCTTCTAGAATTTTCTTTGCCTTGTTATATAAATTTAGATCATCTTCGTCACATGCCTCTACCATTATTTCGGCTACGTACTGTTCTATGTATTCAGGATATTTCATATAAATGATCTCCTCCAATTCGCCGTTTAGGTATGCTGTCGTGACATCCATTTGGTTTAACTTTAGGTTTTCTTCAACCGCTAGTCCAATTACGGAGCGAATGGTACTTAATTTCGCGACTGGCGCGAAAGTTTCATTAAACTCGATACCAGGGTGTTGCGTAAATCCACGCGCTACGAGTCTAGCTTTTTTTAGTTCACCCTTTTCAGGAGTCCATTTGTTTCTCAGTACCATTTTATGGTCGATGACTTTCATATCTTTTTCTTTCTTAATAATTTCCCAAGTTTCATTCTTGATATGTGCCTTTATCTCTGCTTTAATAGCGTCATGCCATTTTTAGGGTTCCGTACCCAAAGGGTAAAAACGGGACCCTATTACTGAGACTTCGCTGTCCGTCCGTCCGTCCGTCCGTCCGTCCGTCCGTCCGTCTGTCACCAGGCTGTATCTCAACAACGGTGATAGCTAGACAGTTGAAATTTTCACAGATGATGTATTTCTATTGCCGCTATAACAACAAATACTAAAAATAAAATAAAATAAATATTTAAGGGGGGCTCCCATACAACAAACTTGTTATAGATTATATATATGTATAGGTACGGAACCCTTCATGCGCGAGTCGGGCTCGCACTTGCCCATTTTTTTTAATTTCTGACCTCTGTTTCACACAAAAATGTCAGCTCATCAGTTTCTTCTTCACTCAATGGCTCTTGATATTCTTCAGAAGTTGAAGACTGATCCAGCACATAATCTTGTTGCCAAATCGGAGCTTTTCGTTCTCGACGAGGTCTGGGCTCATCATTTACAGGAATTCTCATGGTTATTGTCTCATGACTTGTACCTTCTCTAATTTCAGGTTCTACATTAACGATGCTCTCAACTTCATGTTCTTCGGATTCTGGCTCAGGCGGTGTTGTTATCAAACTTTCGGTAGGTTTTGAAGAGAATTCAACTTCAACTACAGGTAAGTTTTTCTTCTTCTTCTTTCTTTGTTTCTCACCCCTGTTTATTTCTGTGTTTTTATTAACCTTATTTTCTTTTTCAGGTCTCAGCCGTCCCGGTTCGTCAAAAAGGCTATCGTAGTTTTCTTCGATACGATCATCATCTACTTTATAGTACATTTTATCAATAACTTTCACGTCTTTGCTAATTACTATATTTTCTTTTTCAGGAATGTAAATACAAAATCCCTTTGCTAGTTGCGCGTATCCCATGAAAACTCTTTCTGTGGATTTTGGTGAAAACTTTCCTTTTCTATGTTTGTTCAGGACAAAAGCCTTGCTGCCAAAAACATGCAGGTGATTCCCAGATGGAGTTACGCCGGTCCACTTTTCATATGGTGTACAACCTTTCAGGGCTTTAGCTGGGCTTCGATTGATCAGGTAATTTGCTGTGTATACTGCTTCTGCCCACAGTTTCTGAGGTATGTTACCTTCAATCATTAGACATCGGGCTCTGTCGATTAGTGATCTATTTTTACGTTCACTTTGACCGTTCTGCTGTGGCGTGTATGGAGCTGTGAGTCTTCTTTTAATGGGGGGGGAATTGTGCATTTTGCATTTTAAACACTGACTAACCATTCTAGACAACATATAAAAAAATCAAAACTACCGGACCGTTTGTAAGGTCACACATAGTACTTTAGTCTCTATTCACCGAATTACTTATTCGTGGAATAATCATTGAATTAATGCTGCTTTTTACGCTGTCTGCCGAGATTGTCGATAAACTATTTTTAACTCGAAACTCTTTAATATTCAATGAACTATTTGAAAATCAAGGCTACGCCAACTGCCAACTATAAATATCTTTTCTGAATAAGTATTACCAAATATTTGTTTATGTAAATGCATGTGGATAGTGATGAAATAATGATGATGATGAAATAATGAACTTTATTCTGCAAGTAGGCCACAAGGGCACTTTTACATGTCTGAGTCTACTGGCATTTCACAAGAGGAGACCACTGTTGAGAAGAAACGCCAAAAGAAACTCAAAAGTCAGTCATTTTTTCATAAAAGATAAGTACTTAACTATTACAGTAATATGAACTTAACTATAGATAGTTCTCGAAGAAAACATATTAAAAGTGTATTCTAAGATATAAATGAGGAAAAGTGTAAGAATAAAATAGAAACTACATACAAGAAAGCCTGACGGTTTATCATAATTTATGTACGTTTGTTATGCTTTCTTATTAGAACTGTGTCCCTTAAACTAGTCAGGTACAATCTAAGAAGGAGTCAGTTACTCGGTTTCTGGTTCAGGCCATGCATCTTTGTCTGTCAGATAGTTCTCTACTGTATACAATACAATACAATACAAAATGCTTTATTGCACACCAAAAAAGTTTACAAATTCAGTACAGAACAATAATTTTAATAACGGTAGACAACAGGCGGTCTTATCGCTAAAGAGCGATCTCTTCCAGACAACCTTTAGGTAGTGGAGTTGATTAGTATAAATCACACAATGAGTAGGTGATGCAGAAGGGGAAGGGAGAACAAAATAATTATCAACGGATAAGCAAGTAAACGTATCAATAGATATACACATACATAAATAGATATATATAAACCTACTTAAACATACATAAATATAAATAAAACAAGACAGATAAGGAACACATAAACAGTCAGAGGCAAACGAACGAAAACAGTTTCACAAATCACACCATCAATTTTATCAATCGAGAGATAAGAAGTATTCTTTTAATTTATTTTTAAAGATCGCTGGCGTTTTAGCATTCCGCAATTCTACTGGAAGCGAATTCCATAGCAAAACGGCTTTAAAAGTAAAGGAATTCGAGTAAAATTTTGAGTGTGAGGAGGGGACAGCTAAAAGGAAATTTTTAGCGCACCTTGCAGACGAAAGGTAGCTAAAGCGCTCTTTAAGATACAGGGGAGTTGCTCGGTGGAAAAGTATGCCATAAAGAAGAGTAAGAATGTGAGAGTTACGCCTTTGACGAATAGGGAGCCACTTGAGTTGAGAACGGAAACTAGAAACATGATCATATTTTCGTAACCCAAATATGAATCTGATGGAAATGTTTTGAATGCGCTCAAGCTTATTAAGTTGCTCCTCTGAAATATCAAGGTACGAGATGTCAGCATAGTCTAGAATCGGGAGAAGTAACGTCTGAGCGAGCGCAATTTTAGTGGCAATGGGAAGAAATTTGCTAAGCCTTCTAAGAGAACCCACTGCGGCAAACATCTTCCTGCTCACTTCATTCAATTGGGGCACCCAAGAAAGAGTGCTATCAATGATGACGCCCAGGTTTTTAACCTGGGACGAGTAAGGGATTATGACACCATTAAAGAAAATTGAAGGAGTATTAGCCAAGTCAACTCTGGAAATTAGACTAGGACTGCCAATGATGATAGCCTGGGATTTTGACGGATTAACGTGGAGGCCATAATTACTACTCCACTCTAAAATAAGTCTCAAGTCCGAATTTGTTGAAGAGATGATTGAAGGTAGATCTTCGAGTGAACCTTGAGAATAAACTTGAAGATCGTCGGCATAAAGGTGATAGTTTGAAGACAGATTATGAGTGATTGAATTAATAAATACAGAGAATAGCAGAGGAGACAACACACCGCCCTGTGGAACACCGGCCGCTGTGCTGCACCAAGAAGATCGAGAAGAGTCCACCTTTATACGCTGCCGACGACCTGTCAGATAGCTAAGAAACCAGTCAATAACTGCAGGAGATATGTTAACAGAGCGCAATATACCCAACATAATATCGAAATCAACAGTGTTGAATGCATTGCTAAAATCTAGCAACGTCAAAACTGTCAATTTACGGTCGTTCATACCTGCCCGGACGTCGTCAGTAATTTTCACGAGAGCGGTAGTGGTACTATGACCGGAGCGGAAACCAGACTGAAAGGGATTCAGAAGATTATTTCTATTAGGAAAGGAAACAAGTTGCTGGGAAACTAGGCGCTCAAGGACTTTGGATAAGAAGGGAAGGAAATAGGGCGATAGTCGGAAAAGGTGTCGGGATTTGATTTTTTCGGTAAAGGTAAAATATCAGCATCTTTCCAGATGGAAGGAAATACACCAGATGTGAAGGAAAAGTTAAAAATATTGGTAATTATTTATTTATTATAATATGCTTTTGACATTAGAGATTTTATTAAATAATTTTTGAGACATGGAAAGGCTAATTTTAAAACATGATCAGGTAACTTGTCATAAAAATGAATACATTGGCCTAAAAATTACTTACGAACACGAAACTTTCTAATAGCAATTTTATTTTTATTTCTAGTGTTTAAATTGTGGACATCGGACTTTTTTTTAATGAATCTAGGTTCTTAATATCAAACACAATACTCTCATAAATAGAGAGAGAGAGATATACAGTAAAACAATAGACAGAGATAAACAACAGGTTGTCTTATCACTAAAAATCTCTTCCAGACAACCTTTAGGTAGCGGATTCACATACATTTGAGTAAAATTTCAAGGAGATTTGATAAAAATCTGACACATTCTCTTCTGTCATTTGTACTTTAGCGGTACGACTCGTATGTTATGTTATGGGCTAAATTCTAATTATAAGTTTTCTCGCTTCATATAATTTGATTGTTTTTTTACTGATCCAGTGTTTTGTAATGCCATACGATAAATAAATAATGCCTAATAAACCAAAAGAGTATTCGTATATGTAATACAATGAGAAATAAAATTAAATTCTAATTGTACGCTGTGTTGCGGTTGATTGTGATGTACCCTAACTTGACATAAGACCTTTATAACTAACTCAAAATGTTACAATAAATGATTTCAAGTTCACTACGGTAACGGTTAAATACTACACAAGTACGGTAATTATTAGTTTAAGTAAAAAAAAATGTAGAGATCTCGTATAGATGACATTATGAAAAGTCAAATTGAGACCTTGAGTGTATTTTAATTTTAAAGACACATCTACCCTCTACTCCATTGTTCCGCAAACTTTTTGTGTTCGAGGCACACCTAGGTAATCGCTGATTACTAGAGATGGGCCGGCTCCAGAATTAACCGATTGGTTAATTTTGGAGCTACATTAATGATAGATGTGATTTGCGGCAGACTTTTCTGCCGTTGGTCTTTTTAATTTTATGAGATAATCTTATTTTTCTAAGGCACGCAACATAATGGCTACACATACTCGATCAACTTTAACATCATCATATTAGGCCACAGCATCTGTTGTAGATGTTTGTTGTGGTACTTGTGGGTTCACCGTTCACGGGCATCACAGTTGATGTGATGGCTATAGATAAGATAACATAAAATGGGTGTAAGTAATCAAAAACGTTATTGTATGTCCAAATCGTTACATTTTAGAACACCTGGTGAGGTTGCGATATTGCCAAAACTGTCATTTGCTGCGTTGCAAACATCGCGAGGTAATTATTTATGTCAAATTCCCGAAATAAATGGCGCGGGGCACGTCAACGTGAATAAAGTGTATGGTCTTGTTTGAGTAATGCTAGAATAAATTTTGTTCTAAGTGGTTTTGTTACACTAGTACTATCTTATAAACACACATACACACAGTTGCATTTGAGTCATATAGAAGCAAAGTCAGCAACATAATTATTTAATGGTATGGATGTTGCTAACTTTGCTTCTATAAGACTCATTTGTTCGTCTCTGTCTATACTATACTAATCATAGTCAAAACCTGCGGTCACTACCTGCTGATACTAGTCTAATTTATGTTTTCAACTGGATTTCTCAACCAGACAAATCGTTGCATTATGTACTATGCATTGAACTAATACTTAATCCATACTAATATTATAAATGCGAAAGTGTGTCTGTCTGTCTGTCTGTCTGTTACCTCTTCACGCTTAAACCGCTGAACCGATTTAGATGAAATTTGGTATATAGATAGTTTCAGTCCCGGGGAAGGACATAGGATACTTTTCATCCCGAATAAATGTAGTGTTCCCGTGGGATGAGCGGGTAACACCGCGGGGCACAGCTAGTACTTAATACATTTTCAAATACTCCGCTACCTAAAGGTTGTCTGGAACAGATCGCTATTTAGCGATAAGACCGCCTGTTGTTTACCTCTGCCTGTTATTTGAATGTATCTCATGTTCTGTTGTATATTCCTTGATGTTGGAGGTGTGCAATAAAGAGTATTTGTATTTGTTTTTGTACAAAAAAGTACACACGCATCATATTCGTCAATTTTATGGAGTGCTATCAACATTTAGTATAAGTTAATATTTCTGTTTTTGTAACTATTTTTAAGTACTTTTTTAAGCAAGGATTTGCAAGCCTGCATTTTTTTGTTATGCTTAATTCAACATTCCGTTACACTTTTTCATTGCTAAATACCTTCACAAAAAACCGGTTTTGTTAAGATGGAGGCAAGGTCATATAGTTTTTTCTCATAATTAATACTGTGAACCAATACAATGCAAGAAATGAAGTGTACAATGATATCATCTAGTTATTCCCTTATATCGTCTGCTCTAGGAAAATTCTAGAAAACATTTTCTACAATAAAAGACAAGCAATTCAATGAATCCCCGGATTTCGTTGGTGAGTGATAGGGGAACGGCGTGGACCTTTCGTGTCGCATTACGGAACCCTAAACACGATTGATGTGTTTGAGTTTCAAGTCCACTACAGAATCTAATCGATCTTTACTTGTTTATTCAACTGACTTTAACATCGGGAGTGGCACACAGTTTTATCTTTGATCCAAGCCCATCAATCACGCACTAAGAATGTTGATTGTTCTCAAGTTGATTAGGGACACAATTTGAAACTGTATACCCTCACTTGCCCGAATTTAATTTGCCATAAATGTATCACTGGCTATAATTTTCATTTCCCATAAACTTTTTTACTTCATAATCCTTGAACTCTTCGGGTTTGGTTAGGTTTTATCCTGAAAAGTTTCGGCTTTCTGAGAAAAATAGATTTATGGAAAATGAATAGTATGGCATATAAAATTCGGGCAACGATAGACTGATATCCATTTGATAAACTGTCAGAATAATACAGTGCTTCGGTTTGGGTGGGGTCACTTCTGAGTCTTCTGACTTGGGCCCACTTACAATACAACTAACTTAAAAGGAAAAGTGCTTCACAAAGAAATGTCGTCTTTTGTTTTAGATTGCTTTCATCTTGCCCGCTTGCTTAAAATCTTGAAATGTCGATTCTTTTATTTTCTAAACACGCTAGACAACTTTCGGAGCTGTTATTAATAAGTAGACAGTTTTACTTACTTGATTGCCTTATACATTTAACGATGGTAATTAATACTATGTTTTTCCTGTGTTTTGCTGTTCTAGTTTTCACTCTTGCTTTCGGAAACAGAGATTTTTTTGAGACAAAGAGAACTGTCTCGTAACGTCATAGATGGTCGCTTTCACCTCTTTTCGTAATAATTTATTTCTGCCACAACTAATACCTATATTGCACGCAATGAAAGCATGAAATAGCTATGTCACTTTCTAGAACTCGGGGAAAAGTATTATTCACTTCAAAAACTTGGTTGAAATTATCAATATATTTGTCATATTTTTTTTTAAGAATTAAGGCCTCTTAATACATGATTTTCCAGATGAAAAATTAAATTGCAACCGCAACTAGGTATATGAATAACATTTGTTTCACTTGCCAAGACGAATTTTCATATTAAACGTACAAGTCTGTCTGCTACAGTTCCTCGACCTGAGAAAACATGACTTTTGGCAAAATGTGTTATCATTCGATACACTTGGCACTAGGTAAAATATGACTTGGCAAGTTTTTGGAGCACTGAATTGAATCAAACACAACAAAACAATATGTGGTAATGTAAGTAGTTCCCGAAAAGTAATGAATAAATCCCCTACATGATTTGTATCTGTTTCTGGAGTAAAATAGGATATAAGAGCTTGAAATGTTCCATTATAAAATATAATACTATACTATAAACCTATTAAATTTTGTACATTAAGTTTTCTTTTGCGCGATAATGATTAATAATAGTGTTTATCTCGAAGTCGAAACCATATACGTCGTCGTATGTATGGATAGAACTTGCTTGTTATCGACAGTCATGTTTAATCATGAGAGTAATTAGTTCTCTCGTATTAATATTGTGATTGGCTGTCAAGATTCCGATACTATTACCGAGAATACTACGGCGCCATTATTATGCAAATTGCTCTATTATAAGCACACGGTGGTCCATATATGAACATAGGCATGTTTACAAAGAACTCAGAAGATAGACTTGTGTACGACGATAGAAAAACACTAGTATGTTGTCATAATTTGTAGACATAAGTCAAAATGCGAGCAAAAGACTTTTTGTAACCACTCGTACCCAATTAGTTACTTTGAACGAGCAATTTGTTGTAACATGTATGTTATCCATGTATCATTAGTTTCTAGGGAAATCAGTTGTAACATTTTGTTTGTCATTCTGAATACTAAGTTTCGAAAATCAAGTCACACGGGTTCCTGTTTTTATGATTTCATAATTAATAAATTATCTTATTATTAAATTATTAATAGTTTAGCATTTTAGTTGACGTATCCCGTATCCATATCGTTCGTCTGAATTATAAAATTAAGGCTCCTTATCCGTTCAAAAATGCTGATTATTTTAGACATTTTTCTCTAGGATCAAACATGTTTCTTAACATATTGTCAATGTTACTATGTACTTAGAACAGGCCCATTGCGATTTATTGATATTTATTTGAAACCTACAGTTTGAATGTTTCATTCATAATTTGTGTTTCAAAAACTACTTGAAATTGATAAAATTCACGCAGAAAACTGGTTTCTTCTACTTATTTTCAACTGCACGCAATGAAATCATGAAATAACTATGTTATTATCTAGAACTCAGAGAAACGTATTATTCACTTCATAAAGTTGGTTGAAATTATCAATACTAGAATAAAATTTTAAAGGAATAAGGTCTCTTAATGTGCAATTATGCACTGCGACAATGTGACATATTCTTTAAAGACACGTGCACTGCACACAATAGATGTCCGTCGCGGAAACTTTAGCGTACACTAATGGTGTCAGACGTCAGTTCGCCGAATAATTCGTATTTACGACGACGGTGGGGGCGCATCGCTTAAAACGCTGGACAGCGCGTCGGTACATGCTCCGAATTTTTAGCATCGCAGACTTATACGTGTATATAACATGGTTTGGTCTCGTAAAAGACAACTATCCAACTACAACTACACTGAAAAAAATAACCAGCTCAACAAGTTCATCTACTTGAGAAATAGCCAAATTGTGCTTAGTACGTATAGTAACCAAAATTATGATAATTGTTCATAACTTAGTCCGTCCTCCAATTTATGCATCTATTAGCAGCTAACATTTGGGCTAATGTTAACAAACCTTTATTTTTGTGTAACTGAGAAACTTGGCACTACTTCATTCCATACTCGATCACCCAGAGAAAGAACCAAAATGAGGTGAAGGGATGTAGTTCAAGAGGATAATAATATGATTGAGTGTCAAGTATCCGCAGACGAGGACAGGACGAAGTGGACAAGTAATCTAAGGAAAACAGACCTCACCATCTTGTAGGATAATAGCTAGGAGGAGAGAGATAGTTAATAACATAATATAGGACTTTAGGAGTTCATAATGTAAAGTCAGCGACGGTAATTGTATATAAGAGGCAGCAAAATGTAGTTTCCTGACCAATTGGCAACTTATTTAAATAGTATTAAAACACTGTTATTCTATAAAATGTAAAAGAGAATACAAACTACGGCGTCACTGTTTTGGCGCGGTCAGATTGCTTGTTTTTATGTTTGATAAAACTAACTGTATCATAATCGTGTCGGTTCCGGAAACTGGCATCGTACACTAATGGTGTCGGACGTCAGATCGCCGAATGAATCGTATTTAGAACAGTGCAGTGCAACGCCAAAAAAGCAGGGCCGCGCGTCGCCACATGCTTCGAATTTTAAGCGGTCACAGACCTAATAATGCATAGGAGTTCATAATGAAACGTCTACGGTCAACAGTAGAACGTCGATAGAATAGGTTATCTTACTGATAAGATCACATACTTTATATGAAGAGTCAAAACGGTGATTTAGAACGGTGAAACGGTAAGTTTACAAGCGAACTGCCGACTAAGACGTTGGTCATAAGAAATGGTATTTCGCTATAGTGTATTTGTTTTTATACAAACACTAGCGACCCGCCCCGGCTTTGCACGGGTGCAGTGCTGATAAATTATGCATGTATTATACAAATAAACCTTCCTCTTGAATCACTCTGTCTATTAAAAAAACCGCATCAAAATCCTTTGCGTAGTTTTAAAGATCTAAGCATACCTACATAGGGACAAAGAGACGGAAGCGACTTTGTTTTATAATATGTAATGATATGCAATATTATTCTTTATTCTTTCTAAAGTTACTATTATTAAAAACTGACATTGACGAACCACGACCTGCCTGCCATTCCTGTGTTAATAATAGTAACTAAGACGTCGCTTGACGCTCGGTTAGATCTTAGATAACTCCTTTTTATTTGGTTTGATAAAACTGCGGGGTAATTCGACCAATTTTAGAGAGATGATGGAGATCTCTCCATTTCATCGCCATCCGTCACTTTTGACTTGTCCCTTCTTGACAAGTGGCGATATCCCTAGAATATCGCAACTTCGTCAGTCCGGTCGCGCATAATGCGTTTCCTTTGTATGTGACGGCATAAATAACAGGCGCATACTTTAACTTGACCGTGTAGTGCGTGAAATTAGTCAGTTACGTTTCGTTCAAAACAGAAATTTCATATACATGAATATCATTTTTGACAATCATTATCGCCTTCGTATTTCCAAAATTGAGATGAGATATGTCACTTGAAGCTCATCGCATTTTAATGACAGTTCAAAGGCGATATCACCGTTATCTAATAGAGTTTTGACGTTTTGCGATCTCTCAAACGGCATTCTCGAATTAGGTCCCTGACTGTAACTTGATCGATACGTGTATCATTTTGAAAATATGGTTAAATTCTTCGTGTCCATTAATTTTGACTTCAAGACCCTATTTTCCTCCAAGCATTTTTTTTAGGTAAGTACACTAGTATAGCAAAAGCAAAACTAACTTGAACGTCCTAGAATATAAATGGTGGTTCTAGTATACCTTTATCCCAATTTCATGCATACCACGGTCCACTCGTATCTACGTGGTTATGTAAATTTTAAGCTTTAGAACCCTGGCTCACTAGAGACATGATAAAATGTATCGTCGGATGAGACTATACGTGCTCTGTTTTGATAATGTTATTTTCTATTCTTCATTTCTCTAGCATATGTGAATAATGACTGCTCAGAGATGGCGTGGCGGTCACGGCGGTAGAATGACGTCATTTTCTCAATCATCAAATGGTTTTCACTATCACCGTGACCGCAAGAGGGCGTTCTACTGAAGCGAAGATGGCGCGGTCGTTCCCGCCAAAACCGGCCAATCAGCGTCGTTCGCTCGTCTTAGTTGGATCATGATTTGTCGAGCGTCGGTCAACCGTTTTGGATGATGGCGGTTGATCGAGGCCTGGGGTGAGGAGCACGAGGCGCCGTGTTCATTACGTGTTTAGCTGCCTTACGAGTAACTCAGTGAATAGTGTGAAGTGATTGTGCGGGTTTAAAAAAGATAAGTACTTATAATCGTATAAGAGTTAGCTATCCCTTTGTTCTGAGGCTTATAGTTTTCTTGCTTATTCCTGTGGCATTAAAGTTTGCTTTAGTGTTCTTTGTAATAAATAATGTTAGATAAGTAAATTAACAGTTCAAATCATTTGATTCTAGTTCTATATACGCTTAACGTTACAAGTGAATTGGTATTATAGTTTTTGCTTTTGAACAGCCATCTTGGAGTGATAATTACTTCTCAACTAAATAATTAACGATTTCCTTAAATATAATACTTTCGCTATTCTTGTTACAATAATAGTATGCACAATTTTATAGTTATAATTTTATGGCTGTTGTAGTTGCTTTTTTAATTTAACGGTTACTTGTGAGATTTATGTAACAAAGAATAGTAAGTACACTCATGTTCACGTTATGCTGTAACGGTTTTATTTTTATTATCATTAAAAATTTACAGGATTATTAGTTTATATTTCCTTGTGTGAAAGTAAACGTGATTTTGCATTCAGGGTCATTGGTTCACTTATTAAATAAATGTTTTAATTGTTCATGGTGTTTTAAAATTCATTTTATCTTACATTATAATAAATTATCCAGCATTACTACCGATTTTTATTTATAGGAGGTTTTAAGACAATGTTCAATTGAAATAGTAACTTTAACTATTTAAGTAATAATTCATAAATATTGAACTTCACTCTAAATAAAAATCAGTAATGCCTAGTTCCCCTTAATTCATTTTGAAGGTTAACATATGAAGTCGAACTAGCTTATTAATTTGGCTTATTCATTTAGTAATTATAGATCTATAGTAGGGTTGTCCCGTAACGCCTAGCTTCATATATGGGTAGGTGTTGGGGTGTACGAATAAAATAATAACACAGTTGTAACAAATTTTCAGAAGTGGGATGAGCTCCCGAAGCCGTAGTAGGTCCCGCAGCCCTATAAGGTGGGACAAAAGGCACACTGAGAGACGAGCATGCAGCAGCAGGAGCAGAAGCAGACGCAGCCAAGATGCAACACCGAGACGCTGGGCACCTTGGCGACCACGAGACTCCATGGATCGAGAGACTCCTGCTTCGCTGGATGAGCCGGGTAGGGTCAATCCAAATTATTATGGCGTTATGGTGAAACCCGATATTATCCCGGAGTTTGATCCTGAAAAATCAGAGTTACCGGCTTTGCAGTGGCTTAACAAAATAGAACAGTTGGGCGCAATACATGGTTGGTCGGAAAGTGTAAAAAGCTATTATATGCAGGCGCGTCTATCGGGTTTGGCCAAAATGTGGCACAATGCTTTGCGTAGTTATGAAATGTCATGGAATGAATGGAAAGAGCGAATCTTGGAGGCGTTTCCCCAAAATAGGGATTTTGCTGAGGCTCTTAAGGAAATGCTTAATAGAAAGAAATTTTTTTCCGAAACAATGACTCACTATTTCTACTCTAAATGTAATATGTTGACGAAATGTGAAATTGTCGGGGAAAAAGCGGTCTCATGTATAATTGAAGGATTACCATTTCACTTAAAAACCTCGGCAAGGGCAGGTAATTACAGGACTCCGGGGGAATTGTATTCACAATTCTTGTGTATGAATGACGAAAGAAAACCTCTTTCAAATCAGCGATATCCTGTGACACGAGGGCGAGATCTGGGCGCCCCTAGCACCCTTAAGGATACTACCGGAGATCAGAAAGCAGCGTCAACATCTCGGTCGTCGGTTTCATGTTTCTTGTGTAAGGAACCTGGTCACATCGTGCGATCCTGTCCGAAGAACCCCAATGCTGTGAAATGTGACGTCTGCGGGAAAACTAATCACAAAACTGAGCAGTGTTTCCGGAAAACCGTGAACTTCGTAAATTCTCAGGTAAATGAATGTTATTTTAAAAAAATACTGTTAAATGGCACTGAACTTACGGCGTATTTGGATACCGGAGCTCAAGTTAATTTGATGTCCTTGGAGTGTTCTCAAAAACTCGGTCTGTCTCTACAGCCTTGTGACCTTTTCATTAGCGGGTTTAGCGGTGCAGCAATTAAATCTTGTGGTCAGGCATTAATTGAGATAATCATCGATGGGATTCAAGTTCGGTCAATTGTGGTGGTGGTTGATGTCTCTTTAAAAGGAGCAGATTTGTTCATCGGTCAACCAATTCTTAATGATCAGCAGTTCAGGCTAATTATTTCTGGCACTACAGTCACTTTGGAAAATAATATAATTAAATTACCTGATGAGGAATTTGTTCACATAAATTCAATCTCCAACGAAACTGATATTTCGAAAATTCAAGTATTTTGTTCGGAACAAACTGTCATTCCACCGAATTCAGCTCAATTTGTGGACACATTTTGTAACGATTCTCTTCAAGATTCCACCCTATTGTTTGTGGATACACGGTCATGTTGTTTTAAGAACATGCATTACACCATCCCCTCGTCTCTGTATTCTGCACCGGTTAAATCCGTGTTTGTCATGAATCTTGGCTCAAATCCCCTGATTTTTCGAAAGAACCAGGTCCTAGTACGTGGGTTTGTTACAGAGGAATCTTTAAGTCCTCTTCCCCCAGAATCAAATATTGTATCAAAGTCCATCATGAAACTCGATGTCGATAAAATTAAATGCGGTGTTCAAGATCCACAAGTTGTGCGCCAACTGACGAAAATTTTACATGAATATTCGGATTGTTTCTCTGCGGATACTCGTGAGCTTGGGGTAACTAACAAAGTAGAGTTAAACATAGAGTTGAATTCCGATAAACCAGTCTGTTATCGTCCCTATAGGCTGTCTTATTCAGAAAAGGAAGTGATGAGAGAGAAAATCGATGATATGCTGTCCAATGGTATAATTAGAGAGTCTTCCTCCAATTATGCGAGCCCTATAATCCTGGTTCGCAAGAAAAACGGAGATTTTCGCCTCTGTGTTGACTTCAGGAAGCTCAATAGTATCACTGTAAAGGACAAATACCCTTTACCAGTTATCGAAGAGCATATTGAAAAATTAGGGGGTAAGAGATATTTCACTGGACTAGATTTGTCTCAAGGATTTTATCAGATTCCCGTGGCGAAAGACTCTATACACAAAACTGGCTTCGTGACTCCTGAGGGCCATTATGAGTTCCTGCGCATGCCTTTTGGCCTGGCAAATTCACCCGCCGTTTTTCAACGACTTATGGATCGTATATTCTCTTCGTTGCGTCATGATAAAGTACTACCTTACATTGACGATGTGCTTCTTCCAACAAAGTCTATTGAAGAAGGCCTTGAACTTCTTAAAGTAGTACTGGGGATAATCAGAGAGGCAGGGTTAACGCTTAATCTTGAAAAATGTTTCTTTTTGCAAACTGAGATCGACTATTTAGGGTATGAGATCAGCGAAAAAGGTATCAGACCTGGAAGTAAAAAAATTGAGGCAGTGTCTGCATATAAGGAACCGACCAATATCCATGAATTACGAATGTTTCTGGGACTTACTAGTTATTTTAGGAAGTTTGTTCAAAATTACGCAGGTATAGCACACGAATTATACAGGTTGCTGCAGAAGAATACCCAGTGGGAATGGGGTCCAGACCAGCAGAAGGCGTTCCAAGAATTGAAACAGGTATTGACGACGCGACCGCTTCTCTCTTTATTTCGCCGTGAAGGAGACATAGAGGTTCATACTGATGCTAGCTGTAAGGGGCTGGCAGGTATTCTTCTACAAAAGCAGGATGGTAATTTGAAGCCTATATCGTACTTCAGTCGTAAAACGAGCAAGGAAGAATCTATGTATCACTCTTACGAGCTCGAAACCCTGGCCGTTGTGGAGTCCTTAAGAAGATTTCGTATTTACCTGGTAGGTAATCACTTTAAGGTAATTACAGATTGCTCGGCAGTGCGGTATACGTTCCAGAAGAAAGACCTGATGCCGAGAATCGCACGATGGTGGTTGCTCATACAGGAGTACGATATGGAGGTGGAACATAGACCGGGTAAGTCTCACAGTCATGTAGATGCCCTCAGCAGGTGCCCAGTTGAGTCGCCACCAGTTGCGGATTTCAACACAATAGACGTCTTCGACTGGATCGTCTGTCTTCAAAATCAAGACGAAAAGATTCGCATCATCAAAGCTAAATTAGAATCGGGTAAGGCAGAGTCTGAAATAAAAAATAACTATAAATTAAAAGACGATCGGTTGTACAAAATAATCACGGACGGAAAGGAGAGGTTAGTTGTGCCAAAGTATGGGAGATGGAACATTTTAAGGAAATACCATGATTGTATTGGACATCCAGGTTTGAAACGATGCGAAAAGATCATAAAGGACACGTTTTGGTTTACCGGAATGACGAGATTTATTCGTAAGTATGTAAACGCTTGTTTGGATTGTCTTTACAAAAGAAGTCAGTATGGACGTCAGGAAGGTGAGCTTCATCCGATCGAGAAAATTGCCGAACCACTGCATACTTTACACATAGATCACCTGGGACCGTTCTGCAGAAGTCGTGCAGGTAATTGTTACCTACTAATGGTAGTAGACTCATTCACCAAGTTTACATGGGCTGTGCCAGTGAAGACTACAAGGGCTCGAGAGGTAATATCCGCTCTATCTACCATATTCAGCTCGTTTGGGTACCCAAAAAGGATAATATCGGACAGCGGTTCCTGCTTTAAAAGTAAAAGTTTCAAACAGTTTTGTCTGGACAACTTTATTAAACACATCATAAATGCAGTAGCATGCCCTCGTGCAAATGGACAGGTAGAAAGGTACAATCGTACACTATTAGACTCTTTGAACACCAGCGTAGACAATGAGAGAGAATGGGATACGAAATTGTCGGATGTCACGTGGGGCATGAATAATTTGCAGAGCTCTTCCACTGGATTTACGCCTTTCAAATTGATGTTTAGTGCTAGTCGCAGCAGGTACCAAGCTATTGCAGAAAATTCTTTCGATGACGAACAAACCGCAGAGCAAACACGGAATACTGCAGCAGGTAATCTCAAAAGGACAGCAGAGGTCATGCGTAAGCACTTCAATGGCAAGCGGAAACGACCGACAAAATACAAGGTACACGATTTAGTACTTTGGAAAGGAGCGGCCGATAGGAATATCAATGTAAGGAGAAAACTGAAAGAAAAGTTTAGCGGACCATACAAAATTGCGAAAGTCGTCGGTAATGACAGGTATGTGATAACTTCTTTAAAAGGTGTCAAGGGGTACAAGCGGTTCGAGGCGTTGGTGTCTTCAGACTCTATTAAGAGGTTTCAAAGAGAAACTGATGCTCATGAAAGCAGTTCAGACGAGAGTCAAGTAGACAGTACTGAGGAATTAATTGACTTGCTTGAAGGGTAAATAATATTGGAAAAATTATTCTGGAAATATTATATTTGGCTTGGTTACTCTGGGACATAATCAATATGGAATAATGAAAACAAAAATGGATTGGTTTAAACGAAATAGCATGGGTTAAATGAAATGGTGTGGTTTATATGAAAATCTGTGGTATCTATGAAATAGTGTGGATTATATGAAATTATATGGTTTATTTATATAAAATGATTTTGTTTTAATTAAATGGACTTATTATGGAAAATGTGGTTATATGGAATTATGAATGCAAAGAGGAAGGTTACGGAAAACAATAATTGGTGATTTAGTTGTGATATTATATCTATAATGTACATTTGGCAAAGCTTAAATCTGCTTTTCCTTTCTTTGCAGAGTCGCAAAGTCGTCAGGATGGACGAGTGTGAATAATGACTGCTCAGAGATGGCGTGGCGGTCACGGCGGTAGAATGACGTCATTTTCTCAATCATCAAATGGTTTTCACTATCACCGTGACCGCAAGAGGGCGTTCTACTGAAGCGAAGATGGCGCGGTCGTTCCCGCCAAAACCGGCCAATCAGCGTCGTTCGCTCGTCTTAGTTGGATCATGATTTGTCGAGCGTCGGTCAACCGTTTTGGATGATGGCGGTTGATCGAGGCCTGGGGTGAGGAGCACGAGGCGCCGTGTTCATTACGTGTTTAGCTGCCTTACGAGTAACTCAGTGAATAGTGTGAAGTGATTGTGCGGGTTTAAAAAAGATAAGTACTTATAATCGTATAAGAGTTAGCTATCCCTTTGTTCTGAGGCTTATAGTTTTCTTGCTTATTCCTGTGGCATTAAAGTTTGCTTTAGTGTTCTTTGTAATAAATAATGTTAGATAAGTAAATTAACAGTTCAAATCATTTGATTCTAGTTCTATATACGCTTAACGTTACAAGTGAATTGGTATTATAGTTTTTGCTTTTGAACAGCCATCTTGGAGTGATAATTACTTCTCAACTAAATAATTAACGATTTCCTTAAATATAATACTTTCGCTATTCTTGTTACAATAATAGTATGCACAATTTTATAGTTATAATTTTATGGCTGTTGTAGTTGCTTTTTTAATTTAACGGTTACTTGTGAGATTTATGTAACAAAGAATAGTAAGTACACTCATGTTCACGTTATGCTGTAACGGTTTTATTTTTATTATCATTAAAAATTTACAGGATTATTAGTTTATATTTCCTTGTGTGAAAGTAAACGTGATTTTGCATTCAGGGTCATTGGTTCACTTATTAAATAAATGTTTTAATTGTTCATGGTGTTTTAAAATTCATTTTATCTTACATTATAATAAATTATCCAGCATTACTACCGATTTTTATTTATAGGAGGTTTTAAGACAATGTTCAATTGAAATAGTAACTTTAACTATTTAAGTAATAATTCATAAATATTGAACTTCACTCTAAATAAAAATCAGTAATGCCTAGTTCCCCTTAATTCATTTTGAAGGTTAACATATGAAGTCGAACTAGCTTATTAATTTGGCTTATTCATTTAGTAATTATAGATCTATAGTAGGGTTGTCCCGTAACGCCTAGCTTCATATATGGGTAGGTGTTGGGGTGTACGAATAAAATAATAACACAGTTGTAACACATAGGTACTTTAGTTTATGTTTACAAACTCCTTAATTATAACAAGTGTGAACTTAGATCAACTAGATTGCATATGGAAATGCAGATTAGGTAGTCTTGGCATAACTAAAGCAGTTATCAACATATTCAAAGTTAGTTTCATCTCCCAGCAAGTTAACAAGGATGACACGAAGGTATTAATTATACATGGAAATGTAGATTAATCATTGCTTAACTAAAATCCTGCACTAAAGCGGTCATCAACATATTCAAAGTTAGTCTCATCTCCCGGCGAGTTAACGGATGACACGAGATATCCAGGCCAGCTCGCCTTAGCGAGGCGGGTGAGCAAAGCACGAAGAATTTCATATACACCCTGCAGAATTGTCGAGCTGTTCGTCTAACGTGCTCGCAGTAGACAGTTGAAGAACAGTGGGTCAAACTCATAAATTAGAGAGACATTTTCCGAAACACAATGCATTTGAATACACTTTAACTGTACAAGCACAACGCTTGAAATTCTACAGATCATTAAATCTTATGGAATTCAATTATTTTGATGCAGACATCGTCAGTATTCTTGATTAATTTAAAGAATGAATAATGGATCATATTTACTTATCTTTCAATTTATCCTATTATTTACTTTAAGTGGTGTGCTAAAATCGATTGCACTCTTTTTCAACTCCGGAACTCTAAAAACCAATGTACCTACGCGTATTGTAAGAAATTAATGTAATGTATTTTTTTTTTCAGGTAAGAATCAGAACCTGCATTGACATAGGTGGACGAGCTAATAAACAACCAGAGGTGGTATTATTTACAAACTTTATGTAGATTCAAGATGAAACATTTTGTGATGGCGCTTTAAAAATGGGATGAAAATTACAGTCAGCAAGATAATCACGTCATTGCCAGCTGAAAATATTTCCGTTGGCTAAAGTTAGGTTTGGATAATATAAACAGAAACGATAGACAAAACTAACTTCTTTTATCCAGCGCGCATTTCATATGTTGATAAAAGATAAACACACAACTATATTTACATATAACCATTTGCCTACTGTTTACTATAATACCTACTGTGATGTCTCTTGCCATTCAACACATGCACATTGATTCTAGCGATGCATCTTTCGAGTCAAGTGCAATCATGTTTTTGTCGGATTCATCCGAGTACTTTGCCGGCTTGAGATGACTTAAGTGGTCATAATATTTACAATCTATTGTGACACCCCTTGATTGTATGAGGTAGTACTCTTTTTTAAGAGTTATTTACATTATCTGGACTAATCGGGAGTATTAGTACCATTTAGAGAATAATGTAGTATGTGTATAAAAAATAAATGAAATATAACAAAATATTAGTCATTTATTCCACAGCAATAACATCAAATTTTCTTTAAAATTTATCATTTTCTCTCTCTCTCTCTCTCTCTCTCTCTCTCTCTCTCTCTCCCTCTCATACTGGCTATGTGCTTTCATGTCCGCCAGCATAACAATTGTCCACATGATTTAGATCTCTCTATAGATCTTTTTCCAGAGACGGACAGTTTGAGCCCTTGGTTGCCAAAAAAATACACGGACGTTCTAGTTGTTACAGGGAGAGTTTTGAAAGACTTTCTATTTTATTTTATTTTATTTTAATGATGAAATTTATCATTCAAGTCTGGATGCATCGTTTTAAGACTGTAAATGTAAAGCTTTGTTGGCGGTGAAAAAGTGCTTTAGTATGGTAAATTGGTTACCGAATGCCGAATGTGCAGTATGAATGATTAAATGATTCTTCATTTTATCAAACTCTTTAAGTGCAGGAGTAACTAGGTTACCCTGATATATATGTATTTATTGGGTTTAGCAGTATGAGCTGTCCGAAATACGGGTGCGTGCCTTAAGGGCCCTGAACGCCAGGCCCCACCCACGCAAGGCCCACGCTATCCGCGTGTCTAGGAGACGCGCTGCTTTATTGCCGCACGTGCTGGCTGCCAGAGACGAATCTGTTCGAAATATGGATACCTGCAGTGAAGGGCCCTGAAAACCAGGCCCCACCCACGTAAGAACCACGCTGTCCGCGCATCAGGAGACGCGCTGCTTTTTAGAGTTCCGTACCCAAAGGGTAAAAACGGGACCCTATTACTGAGACTTCGCTGTCCGTCCGTCCGACCGTCCGTCTGTCACCAGCCTGTATCTCAAGAACGGTGATAGCTAGACAGTTTAAATTTTCACAGATGATGTATTTCTATTGCCGCTATAACAACAAATACTAAAAATAAAATAAAATACGTATTTAAGGGGGCTCCCATACAACAAACTTACAGATAATGGTACGGAACCCTTCCTGTGCGAGTCCCACTCGCACTTGGCCGATATTTTTTACCTCACGTGCTGGCTGCCAGAGACGAATCTGTTCGAAATATGGATACCTGCACTCCTGCAGTGAAGGGCCCTGAAAGCCAGACCCCACACTCGTGCAAGGCCCACGCTATCCGCGCATCAGGAGACGCGCTGTGTTTTACAACACGTGCTGGCTGCCAGAGACGAATCTGTTCGAAATACGGGTGTATGCAGAGAAGGACCCTGAAGGCCAGGTCCCCGTGCCCCACTCACGCAAGGCCCACGCTGTCCGCGCTGTGCTGGCTGTCAGTCATGTGTCATTCATTGTCTCTGACCGCTATTTTAATGAAAATTTTGGAAGTCATATTTTTGAGAACTACAGGACAATTTCGTAGAATCTATTGCATCTGATTGGTATTTAAAAATTGTCGTACCTTAGCTTAAAATAGTGACTCGAAGATACCGTGAGACATAGTTATTGGGTTAGGTATCAGAACTAAATGCCAGGTCGCGTCCACGGAAAGCCCTTTGCCAAAGAATTTTCTAAACCAACAAGTTACGCTAGCGCCCAGCAGAATCATCTAAGTCAATAACACCTACCATAAGTTGTTTGAGAACTTATGGTAGCTGATCGACGTTGCGCTAATTTCGAGCTATAAAACAGTGTGCGAAGATGCCATATATTCAATATATTTTTGTTGTAGTGACGCCTCCGCCAATCACGACGCGGTTGGCTCGGTTTGTAGTGCAGCTGCCTACTGAGCCGGCGGTCCTGGGTTCGAATCCCGGCAAGGGTAATTATTTGTGTGATAAACTCGAATATTTGTTCATGGGTCATCGATGTTATCTATATATGTATGTATTTATTATTATGTATACCATCGTCTAGTACCCATAGTACAAGCTTTGCTTAGTTTGGGACTAGGTCGATTTGTGTAAGATTGCTCCTTGAAAAAAAAAACGGCGACAATTATCTTAAATCTAAAGTGCTAGCTAATACAAGTATGTTTGTATATGTTTAATTTCTCAAGTCATGAGTTTCTCCGAAACCAAGAACCCTCCCGGATATATTTTTCAATAGTCATGCATGTGTAAACCTTATGTTAATTAGGTTTCTTAGGTTAGCTGTAAAAATGTATGCTTGTAAATGTTATGAGGTTTATTTTTTAACGATACATCCAACAAGTCGGACATAGACGACAAAGTCAGACCATATAAAAGTCAAATATTTCAAATACCTTTTGTTGAATCACGTTCGGGCATAATGTCCATACAAATTCTTAAACTTTGAGAGTGAATATTGATGAAAAAAGTACAAATGAATCATCATACGAGTATACCTGAAACGTAGAAAACAGTATTAAAGTATTTAAAACAGATGACATGAACCGATAGACTCATATGAATATGAATAATCCAGGAAGTGGTTTTTGAACGTTCAATAATATTTGAACGAATAATAACTTCGTGCCATCGTCCGGGTAAACGAGATTGGATACAAAGCCAATAGCTTTTCAGTTTCCGTTCAATTTAAAATTTACTCAGGGTAAGGAGATTACAGGGAGCGTTTCAATAACCCTCAAGTCCCAGGATTATTTATAAGTGATATACAATAAAAAAGTAATCAGTGCGATTCTGCGAGGACATGCTGCCAGCGTCTTCGGGACTATGCCGTGGGGCACAGTTTATTAGGAGGCATTTTATATTTGAGTACTTTAGTTTTATCTTTTACTTAATTGTCTACTGTTTATTTATGTATTCATTTATTATTCTTTTTTGAACAGGCATAATGTAGTATAGATATAGCCACTTCGGCTTCTGAAATAAAAATAATTATCTTCAATATACTATACAAATGTCTGTCAATTGCGTTACTTATTTTATATCATTTACTTATTTTAAATAATCTAATGTTACAGTTAGATGATAATTTAAGAGTCCTCTGAATTAACTCTAACAGCGATGTTAATTAACTGTAATAGTGTAAACTGTAATAATGTATATTTTTTTTTCTGAAAAATCTATTTTCCACTCATCCCTTTGAAAGTCAGAAAGCTCTCGATAACAATCCCTTTCGAATGATTCCAATAAAATTTAAATTTTTCCATTCTGAAGCAAAACGAACTAACAGACAAGGCAGTGATTTTACATAAAGTAAATTCGACGCAGCTAGCCGGCACCGACCAAGGAAACGCAGAAGCCTGTCGTAAACAAAGCGTCGGACCACAGATTCCTAATAAATGGAAAAATCCACGGAACCTTCACGCCTAGCTGACCAAAACTGACCTACTTCTCGGCGTGTGCTCTTACAAACACTTGAGCAAATAAAGATATAATACCTACGGTGTTGTGTTCAATATGTTGCTAGTGGAAAACTCCCAAATTAATACTATGTCGCGTTTGTGTTTACTTGATATCTTTTGAATACCAGTCTGCTACACGTTTTGTTCTGCCGCCGTAACAGTCCTTAAAAAATATCAGTAGGCCTACCTACTAATATCACTTTTATTACTTTTGTTATTTAGTATGTATTTACTATTCATCTATATAAGTATGTATATCGTCGTCTAGTCTGCCGTGTCGCCGGTAAGTCTGTCTCTCTCAGAAAATTGCATTTTCAATTAAATCGAATTCAAAGTTTGAAACATTCTTATTAATATGGTTTACCCTCATCTGGCAGAAACTTGTTTTACCGAAAGTAACGTTTCGCATAATGCTCGTTTCGCATAACTGTTATTCTACTGATACCATACATTTTGCTGAAAAGCTATAAAATAAATAATGACACAAAGGTAAATTAAGAAAGAAAAATTGAATGCGATCTACTTCAATCGAAGCGGGGTTTGAACCCGCGACCTCTGCGTTTCCGGCGCATTGCTCTCCCAACTGAGCTATCAGATCGCTACGTCAATCACACCAAATCTTTCATCCCTTAATTCTTTACGCTACTGGAGCGCCCTCTGCGTCATATATGTTTTTGAAATGCTTATGCGCATTAGCCATACCCTAGGATGTGCGTTTTACACGCACGATCCCCAATCCCCATTGCTTTACAGCAAGTGTGAAGACTGCGAGAGAGATAGCGCTGTTCTAAATATTTGTATTGAATCTTTTTATCGATTCATATTTTTTATGTGGTAATACCACATTTTTATTTTTATAAATAATGACACAAAGGTAAATTAAGAAACAAAAATTGAATGCGATCTACTACCCCGCTTCGATTGTAGTAGATCGCATTCAATTTTTCTTAACCTAACCTAACCTATCCTAATCTACCAGGATACACATAAACATTTCAAAATATATTTCCCGTTTAAGCGTCAGAAAATTTCTGCGAAATGAGTATTATGCGGAACATTACTTTCGGTAAAACAAGTTTCTGCCAGATGAGGGTAACCCCTTATTAATATATTGACTATAAAAACATATTTTTTGTTCAGATTTTTTTTGATTAGTTTTACCTACCTATATTTAGCTTTTTAGACGCATTATTATTTTTCATACAAAGATAGTTACACGGCGCTTGTTTGACTTAAAAAGTTAGAAGACTCCGTTTTCGTTCTCTCGCAAAACCAGATTTATTTTCATTTATTTTATGGTCTCGAATAATTCTAATAAAGGTGCAATAATTTTCAAACTTGGTAATAAAGACAACAATCGACAACATAGACATACTACGAAACTATGACTTTTGTGATGTTTACTTTCACTATTATTTATAAGAAAGATTGTACCTACTTACTATATACATAAAATTACAAAGATGGGCTATGGTTGTGATAAAGCCAGGATATCGCTAAATTGGAGTGAAATGTAAAGGAAATTCAAGATGAGAAAGTCTTAGTTTTAATGGTATCGATTCCCTTGTCAGATTCTCATCAACGAACAATGCTTTTCTTTGAAACATTAATAGAATAATAATTATGTCCTAGCTATCGCTTAGACAAACTGCGGGTTTTGTCGATTCTAAAATGGTTACCAATGAATAATTTATGTTCCTAATGGGAATTTGCAATTTTTCGCGTCTTTGGCATATTTTATGGTAATTTTAGCTTTGTTTTGCAAATCGTCTTTAACGTGTGAATATATGTGAGAATAGTGTTTTATATTAATGGTATCGCTATTTTACCTAAAGTCTATTCTTTAATTCGATATTGATAGTGTGACCGCTAGAAGGCTTATCAAACTTTAATTATAAACTTGCTGTGCCCGCGACATCGCTCGCGTGGAAGTTCTCTTTTGGGAACCAATGTTGTTTTTTAGCCGGTTTAAAAAACGTTATGTAATGAAATAGGTATGTAAACTGCACAATGGAGATCAAAACATATCATACAAGGAAAAACGACCCCAGACAATCGACCAAGCAAGGCCATAAAATTATACTAAAATATATAAAAAATATTCACTATATAGTGAATTAAATGACAAAACACGGACTATTTAAACAATTATTAAGGTTGTCAAGTAATACTATCTTCGCGAATTACAACAAAAAATACCGTGTTTACTTTCTAAAAAAAAAATAGTTTAAATGGCACCGTCACGTTTTTAGGGTTCCGTACCCAAAGGGTAAAAACGGGACCCTATTACTGAGACTTCGGCTATCCGTCCGTCCGTCCGTCCGTCAGTCACCAGGCTGTATCTCAAGAACGGTGATAGCTAGACAGTTGAAATTTTCACAGATGATTTTGACAGATGGTCTATAACAACAAATACTAAAAATAAATATTTAAGGGGGGCTCCCATACAACAAACGGGATTGGTTGCGTTAACTTTGCACCTCATTTGTTGCAAACTTAACTTAACCACTTAAGGATGTAGTGTTTGTACGGAACCCTCGGTGCGCGAGTCCGACTCGCACTAGACCGTTTTTTTTTTCTTACTAGGCGGAGCACATAAAGTCGAGTTCACAAAATTGCATTACGATTAATGACTCGTTTATTCTGCGGCTTTCAACCGGACAAGTCTCTAGGGTTTATGTGTAAGCGAGAATTACGAGTTTCAACTTTTGCGAAACTTTTGTGCGATGGCTAAAACTTTAACTCTAGTGTTCAACACAACAGTACGAATGAAATTTTCGGAACGACCTTTCCACTTTAACTCGGTTAGAATAGAATCCTTTGGAATTAACACACAGGTCACACACACTTCAGTCTAGTCTCCCTCCGTGTATATCATTCATTGTACTATGCGACACTACTATTAAATTACAAGAGTGAGTGAAGGAAAGCGGAATATCATATAACAGTCTAGACTAACGATATAGACATGAATGTGATACGGGTATTAGAATAAGCTATGGAATGCTTAAGGACTTTGACAAATACAGAATGAAGAAATAGAAGACTGCATTCAAAGTAGGTACCTACGTAACTAACGCAAAAGCAGAATTTTAAATTATTTGCAGTAAACCAATCAACAATAGAGGACAGTGCATCATTTATCACATCGAAGTTGTTTTCTTGCCTTTTTACTTTAAAAAGAAGAGATGTGTCATCTGCAAATAGTACTATATCATGTTTATCTCGCACAAGGTTTGGTAAATCGTTAATATACACTAGAAAAAGAAAGGGACCCAGAATTGAACCCTGAGGTACCCCCATAGCAACAGCTGACCCAGTCGATTGAGTCCCATTGATATCTACCCGTTGCGTTCTGCCTAAAAGATATGACGAGACAAGGTCAAGGGCATTGTTTTTGACTCCGTAGTGTTCTAGCTTACGAATTAAATTCTCATGATCAACGCAATCAAATGCTTTGGATAGATCACAAAAACTCCAATAGCATCTTGAGCCTTCTCCCAGGCATCAAAGATATGTTTAACTAGTACCACGCCAGCGTCAGTGGTAGAGCGACCTTTAGTGAACCCGAATTGATTGCTGTGGAGTAGGTTATTCCGATAGTTTAAAATCCGAGGAAGGACATAGAATAGTTTTCATCCTGGAAGTTATCCCTAAAAAGATTGAAAAGTGAGTAAGTAATTCATGATGACATTGATGACCCTGTAGGAAATGTAATTATTAGACCAAAAGCACAATTGCTCTTACATTTGCTTAGGCGCTTTTAATAATCCCTTTTATTAATTCAGGTGATTAGGTGGATATCTATCGTGTTGTGCGAGGTTGCTTCCATACTTCCAAGTTCCACGCGGACGTAGTCGCGGGCAAAAGCTAGTAGTACTTAGATACATATGAGAATGGAACATGCATTGCAGGGTTTAATCTGTATTCTGCTGCCGTCTGTATAAAACTATCAACATTTAAAATTCCTTGTAACGAGAATGTGAGTAATTTTATCTAAGAATTCTTGCAGCAGACTTTGTATTTGTTCACCTTGAAGTATTTTATTTAATCCACAAAAGTAAAGAAAGGTCGTGGAGTTTACACAAGTCGCGAAATGTGAATGAGACCTTTACGAAAAGGTCTTTAGAACTACGTTTTACGCGTTCGGCTAAACCTTGGTTTTTTTTTCTAGAAAACTTACAACGCATGTACTTTTTTTGGGGCCTACTCGGCTATTACCGTATCAGTGTGTTGTGGTGATTAGCCAGTTTAGCAAACCTCCGCATTCATGTATGAACTGTATACACGTGCGGACGCTCAAAACTGCGGAGAGGTTTTCTGGTGGACCCGTTGCAGTCGTACATTTCGTAGGATGCTTATATACAGCGTGTATATTTGATATAACCGCAAATTGAAGCCAGACGGAGATAGAGGTAATTACTTTTTGTAAATTTTCTGAGCAGCAATGTATGGCGTAGTTATTACTAAGTGACAGTTGTGATATGACTATGTAAAGTGTCAACAAACAAATATATTGCGTGCTGAATTATTTTATATGGAAAAAAAAGTTAGTTTTTTTTTTATAATTTACTGATCAATATATTAATAAGTGCCTATACTAAGACCCCGTAAAGTTTGCGGTTATATCAAATAAACACGCTGTATATAAAGGACACTAGCACCATCTCTTGATCTAATTTAAAACTTTAGCGGGAGTGTGTTTCGAGATATCTAAGTGCCACACAGAACTATGACACGCGACTCTGTCATGCGCGACAGCGCGACTGAAACTCTTTTTTTCTGTCATTTCCCTTTCGAATACTTTCGATACAGTGCAATGCGAAAGACCGGAGACGATGTGTCTAGGGTTGCCATCTCTAAATTCACTGAACCCGTACAAAGACTTAAAAATCCCGGACATTTGGCGTAAATCGCCAAAATAATATTATTAAAAAACAATCGCTGTATTTTTCATTCACGTAAAGTGTCCGGGTTTTCCCCGGAGCCTTTTTGCAAACCCCCCAGACGGCCCCCCGACGGCCTCCAAACTAGCAAACCGGACAAACCCGGACGGATGGCAGCCCTAATTATGAGGATTTCTGGAAATCTTTGAATACAGTTTTGCTTAATTTTAAATTCAACGTCATCATAAATTAATAAAAATTACGTTTCATAACCGATTTCTCCAGCGTATAAACTTTCCACAAAACAAAATTAAGTAGGTACATATGGCGTTAATACTGGTTTAATCATAATAGGTTTCGAAACCATTGTTTTATAAGCATCACAATAACTGAACACAATGCTTTAAGATCCGGACGTCCGATATAACCCCGATAAAGCCCGCCTCTAATTAAAAGTATGAACAAACCCGACTCCTGAAAAAAGTTTAATTGAAGTGGACAAAAGGAACGTAATCTCATTAGGTTGGGTTTCATTTTGTTGTTGTGAGTTGCTAATCTGAATAATTAAATTTAATGATGAATAATTAACAAATTGTAAGAATGAAAACGTATTTCAGGGATTACATTTATCCATACTATTACTAGAATATTAAAAAGTAATAACCAGCCCAAAATTTTTAAACGTTCCTTAAATATTCTATCTACTTGGTTTTAAGAAATTGGTCGGTAACGTGCTACCTACTTATTTATTATTAAATAAGTAGGTAACAGCGTAGACAATCACACAAAAACAACTAAGGCTGTTTTTTTACACACTAGCTGCACCGCGCGGTGTTACCCACTCATCCCACGGGAACACCACTTTTATTCGGGATAAAAGTAACCTATGTGTTAATCCAGGGTGTTAGCTAGCAGGGTGCTACCTTCATATCAAAATTTATCAAAATTGGTCCAGCCATTTGAGCGTGAAGAAGTAACAAACATACACATGAACACAAATAATAAGATATAAATAAGATTCAACGAAACCTTGATTCACAATCGATTTTCCATGAAATTAGTCACTAATTGGGTAGGTATCAAATATAGCAGACTAGCTTTTGCCCGCGACTACGTACGCGTGGAACTTGATAAAAGGGATTATTATAAGCGCCTAAGCAAATGTAAAAGCAATTGTGCTTTTGGTCTAATAATTACATTTCCTAAAGGGTCACCGCACCCCAACAGAAATTTTCACTCACTTTTCAATATTTTTAGGTATAATTTCCGGGATGAAAACTATCCTATGTCCTTCCTCATATCTTAAACTATCTCTATGCCAAATTTCTTCGAAAATCGATTCAGCGGTTTAAGAGTGAAGAGGTAACAGACAGACAGACACACTTTCGCATTTATAATATTAGTATGGATTAGTTGAAGCGCTATCATCGTCATATTGACACTGATTGCGAGTCATTTAATACAATTGCCCAAACACCAATCCAGTAAAACAAACAGTGGTGTCACTAGTGACGTCATTAATTTGTAGGTTCGATCTAGACTACGCACATTCCGCTTGAGAATAGACAGATTTATGTTGATTCTGAAATAAGGATTTATTATTAGAGTTAGTAGTGTATATGTTTGTACTAGGAGGTACCTTCGGCCGCGTTTTTTACCGTAGAGGCGTAGACTGATAAAAACTATAATAATCTATAAGAAGTTTGTTGTATGGGAATATTTATTTTTAGTATTTTGTTGTTATAGCGGCAATAGAAATACATCATCTGTGAAAATTTCAACTGTCTAACTATCACCGTTCTTGAGATACAGCCTGGTGACAGACGGACGGACGGACGGACAGTGAAGTCTCAGTAATAGGGTCCCGTTTTTACCCTTTGGGTACGGAACCCTAATAAAAAGTATCTTATACTTAACCATCTTTAGATGTCCAGCTTATACCTGTATCAAAATTGGTTAAAGCTGTTCCAGCCGTTACGGCGTGATGAGAGGACAAAGGAAATTATGTCCAACAGATGGCGCCACACTGGCATGGCGCCGAGCGCCCATACAAAACAAAAGACAATCCTGCATCACGCTATTAAGATTTTACCTGAAATCATGATCCCTCTCCAATCCATAGAAAACTGATTTTTAATACAAATCTAGAATTTTATAATAGTAGGTACTAGCTGTGCCCCGCGGTGTTACCCCACGGGAACACTAAATTTATTCGGGATGAAAAGTATCCTATGTCCTTTCCCGGGTCTCAAACTATCTCCATACCAAATTTCATCTAAGTGGGTTCAGCGGTTTAAGCGTGAAGAGGTAACAGACAGACAGACAGACACACTTTCGCATTTATAATATTAGTATGGATTATAGTATGTGAGTGAGAAGCGAGGTTGGCAAACGAAACAGTCGATATGCTAAATGACATGGAACGCAGGGCATATAAACGATGAAACGTGACTGAAAAGAACCATTTAGGTTTAATTAGCAATGAATTAGCACCATGTGACTTACATTAACACCTCGTCTTATGACAAAGTTAACCGTATTTTCAAGGCGTTTGGTGAAATACACCTGCCCGTCTAACACAACTAAAGTACGTGAGATCTTAGTAGAACATTCGGGTTTATACCTGTCTCGCTCGCTCTTACGCGATCCAGATAAGAACCTTTCAGTTTTCACCCGAATGTTCTTCTAAGATCTCACGTGCTGTATCGCCCGTCGCTCTCTTACAGTACAGCGAAGATAGAGATAGGTAATATTTCTCGCGCGAGGAGTCACAGTTGTGCAGGTAATATGTATCTTTATTTTCAACTCCCGACGAAAAAAGGTGTGTTATGAGTTTAACATGTGTATCTGTGTGTCTGTCTGTGGCATCGCAGCTCCCAAACCGATTCGAAAGCGGTTTTTTAAAATCGTTTGCCTTGTCTATCGAGATGGTTCTTAGCTGTGTATGTTAAAAATAACTGCATTCGTTTCAAGATATTCAGCTTTGATTGGAACAAGTGACAGGATCTCAGCGAATAATTCATTTCGTTGTGATGTTCAGGTTCAGTAGCATTTTTATTCCACTCATTAGAAGAGGGTTTCATGATTACCAGCTATTTGTATCGGTTTTTAGGGTTCCGTACCCAAAGGGTAAAAACGGGACCCTATTACTGAGACTTCGCTGTCCGTCCGTCCGTCCGTCCGTCCGTCTGTCACCTGGCTGTATCTCAACAACGGTGATAGCTAGACAGTTGAAATTTTCACAGATGTATTTCTATTGCCGCTATAACAACAAATACTAAAAATAAAATAAAATAAATATTTAAGGGGGGCTCCCATACAACAAACTTGTTATAGATTATATATATGTATAGGTACGGAACCCTTCATGCGCGAGTCGGGCTCGCTCTTGCCCAATTTTTTTTTTCTTCAATTTTTACGGCAATTTTGACTGCGTCAAGGATTTGTATGGAGAATTGTAGTTCTACAAAGTAACCGCTAGAGGCGCTGTACTATTCTCCATACAAATCGTTTATACTGTCACTAGCGAGCACGGTCACGTTAACTCATGGTAAGAGTTTTTTTTTTAATTTCCATAACCGTCAGTGGCAGTACGTACTGAAGTTAAATGCCACGCCACTGACGGTTTACGAAATAAAAAAAATACGGTTCACATAAAAACTCGAGCATCGACCTCAATTTTTAGGGTTCCGTAGTCAACTAGGAACCCGTATAGTTTCGCCATGTCCGTCTGTCCGTCTGTACGTCCGCGGCTTAGCTCCGTGATCATTAGTACTAGAAAGCTAAAATTTGGTATGAGTATGTGTATGTATAACGCCGACAGAACGGTAAAATAAAAATTAAAAAAAAAAATTTTTTTTCGGGTACCTCTAGAACACCTAAAGTGGGGGTGATTTTTTTTTTCTTTTCAATACTGGTGTGTGGGGTGTCGTTGAATAGGTCTTGTAAAAATAGTGGCCCGACATGCTCTTGGCCGGTTTTTTTTTGTAAGTGTTTATTCTATCCATCTTCATGTTACATTCCTGTTATTTAATTTCCTAGTCAAGTTGAAGGAATAAAAATGGTAATAAGAATTCCTGTCTTCTTACGTCAGGAACAACTTTAATATAATGAATTCCTGCCTTAAATTACGGAATAACTCAGGAAATTTATTTTAATCTTGTCATTTCCTCATACGAAAAATTACTAAATATTCTGAGAATTGAATATTGAATGAAATATTGGACATTCCTTCCAGGTTAATTTAGATTAAATTATTACAACCAATTTTTTTTTTTTGTAGTTTAGAAATTTACATCATGTTAAACTGTCGCAATGGCGTATAATAATATGGGTTTACTTTGGTTTTTAATCCATATAGAAACACTCATAATTATGTAGATTTAAGTATGATTTTAAATAATAGTGTGATATAAGAGACATACATTGCAAGTTAAATAAAGGCTTGAAAAAAGAAAAATATAACAACTTTTGTTGATATGTCTACTTTATTTAAGATAAGATAAAGAATAATTTATTGCACAATTAACAACAAAAATTACATTTATAAGGCAACAACTGAAATACGGAACTGTGTTTACATAATACATAAATTGACAGTGGACTCCGCACTAGCTAGGCCATGCCTGTATCGCGGGAACCAGAATTACAATTTAATAACATGTAACCAGTTAATTATTTTACAATATGAGATCAACCAATACGATATTCATTTACTAAATAACGAATTTAATAAATCAAACTAATAACTATAAAGATGATTCTAGACTCTCTTGACAAGGAGAGCCTCGGTGTTTTTTTTAATATCGCTCGAGCAGCAAAAATCGTCATGCCTGTCTGTGATATGACCTAATTCATCGCTCAAACTCTGTATATCAATGGCAATTTAATAACGCCCCTAATACTAAATGTACAATAAAGTCCAACACAAATAAAAATCTTTCCAATATGAATATTATAATGGAAGCAAAAGTATTTGCATACGCCACGAATATTTGCCCGTCGGAGTTTGGAGCGAGGGGCCATTTTGACCCTCCCTTTGTAGTGTCTTGTCTACAGACTGCGAATCAATTAATATATGATGCAATATCCGATATATTGAATAGGGTGGATAAAGATTTAGTGGACGACACTGAAATATTGCTTGTCGAATCTCATTTAGTTTTAGTAAAAGCTTTAGCCTTTTTTAGGGTTCCGTACCCAAAGGGTAAAAAACGGGATCCTATTACTAAGACTCCGCTGTCAGTCTGTCGGTCTGTCTGTCTGTCTGTCCGTCAGTCACCAGCCTGTATCTCATGACAATCTCATAAAATTTCCACAGATGATGTAATTATGTTGCCGCTATAAATACTAAAAACAGAATAAAAGATGTATTTAAGCGGGGCTCCCATACAACAAACGTGATCGGTTGCGTTAACTTTGCACCTCATTTGTATGCGGTGCCATACATAGCAGGTGTAAACTTAAGTTAACCCGGCCAATAAGATGCGCGAGTCCGATTTGCACTTGGCTGGTTTTTTGTTTTATATCTATAGCTCCAGATTTAGAAAGTTTCCCATCGTCTTGAGCGCCACTTGTCTATTCAACGCGTTTCGTGAGGTTTTAATAAGGCTTAGGCGCAAATCCCATGGCTCCCCCTCATTCTGTAAAGCCACTGGCATGATCCGTTAAAATGCTCCGAAGTGTACTGTGTTCCAAAGTGTATCACAGCCAACTTATACAATATATATGCTACTTCCGAATGACAATTCGTCTTATGTTTCTCGAAGCTGAAAATATTTATTTATTTAAACTTTATTGCACATAACAAAGTCAGTACAAATGTCGGACTCAATGTCAAATAGCATTCTCTATCAACCCGTCAACCATAGGACCAAATAGACATACTTTCTAGTATTTGGTGCAGAGCAGAAATTTAATTTAATTGATACCGAGAAACATCGTTTTAGTTATTTCATTTATTATTTAAAGGTGGTTTTCTTGCTCCAGCCATAAAGTAAAATATTACAGAACGTTCCCTATTTTGATCTTCGCAAAAGCCAGGCTCCACCTTCTGCTTTTGTTTGGGCCAATCAGGCGCGTGTTCGTATCAACTACAGGTGCACTCGTCGGTTAATTGCGTGGCCACGCCTCACAATCAATTAGGTCACACTTTACACAAACAACCAATAAAATGCAGTTCCTAGGGTTCTCTGTGAAAACCAAAGCCACTCTGTAGTGTTTTATTTTGTACTATTTCCATGGTACCAGGATTTAAAAACTTTCCCATCGACGTATTGAACTGGGCTACTTGTCTATTCACCGCGCTTCGTGAGGCTTTAATAAGGCTTAGGTGCAAATCCCGTGGCTCCCCCTCATTCTGTAAAGCCACTGCCGTAATCCGTTAAAATGCTCCGAAGTGTACTGAGTTCCAAAGTGTATCAAAGCCAACTTAGACTATATATATATGTATATACATATACGCTACTTCCGAATGATAATTCGTCTATGTTTCTCAATGCTGAAAATATTTATTCAAATACGTTGTACGTCATATAAAAGTACAAATGACGGACTTAATATCAAATAATATTCTCTATCCAGTTGATCATAGAACCACACATCTAGGACTCATATAAGTACCCTCACCCGGCGCCATACATACCAAGTGCAAACTTAACTTAACCCGACCAGTTAAGATGGGATAAGTGTTTGTAAGGAATCCTCAGTGCGCTAATCAATCTCGCACTTCACCGGTATTTTTTATTTGTACTATTGATCGATTTGTAAACAATAACTGCATGGTATGTATAATACACTGAGTCCGCATCTCCAGGCGGACTATTTTAGGGGAGTACCCCTACTTGACCTAATAACGCAAGTGCTAATATTATTACACCTATCAACGTTAGCTCTAATTTTCATTAGCCCTAATGTCATTTCACCTAATTTTTATACCCTAATTGTTGCTAAAAGTTGTTAGACCTAATAATTCAATACTCTAATAATGATTTGTACTAATTTTCTACAATACTAATAGAAAATAACCTAATTATTACCACACCTAATGATTATTAGACCTAATCATTACTGACACTAAATGTCAAGAGTAATAAAGATTATTTAGCCTAATTTTTACGTTAAAACAAAAAAAGATTTGGACAAATATCGAACTGGCTGCACCCCGAAAACTGTAGGTTAGGTTAGGTTTGTATTGTGACCGTCAAAAGATTCTTATGTACCTACATCCAGAGTCTATGGTAATCCCGACTACACGTGGTATTGTCTGTCCTACCCCTAGAGTGTTATTCCAAAACCGGAGACGCGGAGGGAGAGCAGCCCTCGCCTTAGTTTTAATAAAATTTAGGTATTAGCATTATTAGGTATTATAATATTAGTGGTCTAAAAAAATCGGCTAAGTGCAAATTCCGTTAGCCCGAAAAAATTTCATCCTAAATTCATTGGCCCTAATTTTGGTAATCCGAAAATCACTAACCCGAATTTTCATTCATCCTAATTAATTACATAATACCGAATTCTCACTAGCTCTATTTTCATAATGCCTAATTAGGCATTATGACATTATGGCTATTTTCATAATGCCTAATTAGGCATTATGAAAATTCGGAATCCTGAAATGAGGATTCATTAATTAGGATGAATGAAAATTCGGGTTAGTGATTTTCGGATTACCAAAATTAGGGCCAATGAATTTAGGATGAATTTTTTTCGGGCTAACGGAAGGGAACCGACTATTTTCTATTGCCGTCCGCACTTCGCACCGGGATGCGGCGGCAGTGTAGTGTGATAACCGCTTTAGGTATATCGACTCCTCACTACTAACTGCGTTGTATTTTATACAAACAACCAATAAAATAGTTATCTGGCGACGTGCGGTAAGATCAAAAGACCTTTTCACTTCACTTCCATGCTCTAAGTAAAAAATAAAGTCGATCCGCAGACCCGTATTTGTCTCCAAGCTATTTCTGTTATCTTAAGATATGTTGAATATTTTATGGTATACTAAATAAGACAGCGCTAACGCATTAAAGGATTGGAAGATTCAGGGATAGGTAAATAATATTTAAGGGGCAATGCCGTGTCTTTTGGGAGTTGGGTGACATTCAGTGGAGCTTTGTCTTTAACGAATAAGGTTCTTAAGGATAATCGTCTCTGAACCCGCACTGCTTTGTTAAATGTCAGAAAAAAGGTATTTTATGATTCACATATGAATAGGTAGAACATAAGCTTACTTGCTTCTGATCTGATCGAAATCTAAATATTTATACTAAAGTAAAAAAATTATAAAAAATATGCTTCGAACGGGATTTGAACTCGCGTCGGACCAAGAGAGCCGTGGAGATGTGGGTTCGAACCCCACTGTAAACATCTTTTTTTTAGCATTAACATAAACATTAAGCTCGCAATGTTGTCTTTTTCTAGCTTTGATTAATACCTTCTTAGTACAATTATTAAAGTTCCTGGTCGTTTTCAGACACCTACTGATCAGATACCTATAGTTACCTACTAACTATTTCAAAATATTTCACTAGCCGTCTAAATTGGTTTAAAAAATAATTATTATTAAAGTATGATCCGGCTTGCCTATAAATTATTTAAGGCCGTGTCACTGTTTTATAATCCATAACACATGTAAATTATTTAATAACATTCAAGCAAATTCATTCTAGCACACACGTGCTCCCCACATGCGACAGATTTAGGTCAAAACGCGTGATTAATCGATCCAAAGTAAAAATACGCTTATCTCGATAAATCCATTGAAATTATCGATGTTATCTAGCATAACAGGGACCAAGCATTTAAAAAGACTGTCAATTTTTATACGAGACCGAAATTTCGTTTGTCACATACATGACACATAGGGCTGCCAACCGTCCGGGTTTCCTCGGATTTGTCCTAGTTTGGACGCCGTCCGGGGGCCGTCCGGGGGGTTTGCAAAAAGGGTCCTTTTTATGTAAATGAAAAATACAGCGATTGTTTTTTAATAATAATATTTTCGAACACGTCCGGGAAAAAATGCGATTTACGCCAAATGTCCGGGTTTTTTAAAGTCTTTTTCCGGGTTCGGTGAATTTAGAGATGGCAGCCCTACTAATAATAAGTAGCCGGTTAAATAAAATAAAACTAAATCGCCTTCTTCTCATAAGGATTATATATTACTTAGGATAGCTCTAACTGCAAAAGAAAGTGCCGTTTCAATGGTATTCTTAACACAGAGCAAATTATTCCATGTAAAAATTATCAGTCTCTGATAAACTATTTCTTATCTGTATTTATCATGGAAGAAAGAACCTATGGAATTGGCATGTAGGTTAAATCGTACGAAAACCGCTGTCGCCAAACTCATACAAATAAAGGCAAATCGTTACACGTCACACTATTACAAATCTTTTTTCATTGGTTTAAAGTTACAGCAATATCAACAACAAAATGTCACTTAAGTTACGTCAGTTCTAGACTGAAAGCAACTTTACATCGCTTCAGCTGCGATGTAAATTACAATGTTCGAAAATTGTAACATAAGTTTATTTTAACAATGCTCGGAAGTCACCAAAAGCTAACATGAAGTCACCAAAATTCTGCTACTCGACAACAGATGACACTGTGCTCAATAATATTTTAAGTTAAAACGTGATGGTACCTAAGATTAAGTATGAATTATCGATAGTTTCGTCCTCGACCAAACAACATGAAATTCCATTTATAACAAAAAAAAAATTGCTACATTCCAACACATTTATAAGTCTACGGTAGTGATATATTTTACGTCATATGTTACATATTCTCCGGTAACGCAAAAATAACATACCTACCTAATAAGCTTTTTAAAAACAGTCTTGCCAAACTAGCTGCTTTTAGTGATGAATCATACATTTCCGGCAGTTTATGTCTATCCTAACTAAACTTTTACTAAACATATTCAACATAATATAACATACATATTTACAATACTTTTTTAGACGGATCCAAAAAGAAGGGTATACGGTAAGATAAGGCAGTAACATTTTTTTTGCGTATGTCTCCCCTTAATAAATCTTCCATTATTTAATTTCAGTTTTCAAATTCGAAATTGGTATCGACAATAGTAGCGATAGTAACATAGCCGCATCCCTACTTGAGTAGCGTTCACTTTGACATCTTGAATAGCGAATTTTCTCGATTACTGTTTAATGTAGATAACAAACGATAATTAACTGTATTTCTTAAGGAATAAAGTTGTATTCTACTAACGTGATAACTCAAATAACGATCAACCAAATGAATAAAAAGGAAAAAATTGAATTATTATTTAAATAATACTTAGCGATGATACGAAATGCCTCCTTCAGAGACAGTTTCTGCCAGGGGTTGAATTTCGGCAGCTTATTACTGCACAATACGGCATTATCAATTTAAAATAATAATTTTTTATTGAAAATTTCACACGTCAAATCTAGTCTGCGTTTGACTAGCGATTGACGACGGAGAGGTGCGACGGCACATATGCTTGGAAACACGGGAACGCCTACTTGCCACTTCCATTAGTCTCTTTCTTCCATGGTATTTATAACGCCACGCTTTCTATGAAAAATAAATCCTATCTATTATTACTTGTGGTTCCCCCATGCTGACACATTTTAATTAATTAAATCAGTGTAAGTGTGGAATTTTCTAGCTAGCCAGCCAACATTGTCCATCATAAAACACTCATTTTACGAGCGTTAAAATATTAATTGGTTATTTTAGTCATGCCAACGGTCATCACATCAATATGTAAGAGCGCCATTGACATTTGAGTATGTACCTACCTACATTTGACGTTCGCATTAATTTACATGTCCGCAGTAAAGTGACCCTGTCCGCCAGTGGACGTTCAAGGACGGAACAGGATATAAGTGCTGGGGCACCATTCGCCATTGGATTTGTGATCTTGTGACGAGGTCACGATCTGTCATACCTGGCCATTTCTAAATCAATCGGTACAAATTATCTCGACATTAATTATCAATTCAAAGTTAATTTCAATCAATTCAATCAAACAATCAACCAGTTTGGATACCAGTAATTAGGGAAACTTAAATATGTGGGGATGGGGCAGAGAAAACGTATAAAATGTACACGTACTGTCTTAACGTCTTTATTTACATGTTTGCATCGTCTCTATACATAAAACGTCCTTCTTTTACAAAACCATTCTATCGTTAGACACTCCGTCATACATCAAGTCTAACACATTCCTTATGTCATTATATTCAAACCAACATTAATATTGTCTACTATTCAACTCCTTATACTATCAGCCATAACTCACGCAGATTTAATAAAAAAAAAAAAAAAAGAAATCGGTACTATCAGTACCGATCCCACATGTTACGTATATGCGTTTCTCATAATATGTAATGTAAAGAGACTCTTTTTTCTTCGGTTACTGAGCTTCGTTGAATTTGTGGGTAATTCTTTGTTTTTTCTACAACGTAACGTTAGTTTCGTCTTTATAAAAAGCTAAATCTCTATACATAAAATACAAACAAATCGTTAGTCATGTTACATTACGATTAACCAAGTTTAATTTAAGGCTCAGATCGCCTAAGATCGCTAGTGTAAATGCGGAACAGCTGTCCTGAACTTAACGGAGCGGGATTCACCACACGCTAACTCACTTCCGAGTCATTTCCGAGTTACACATCTAGCAAATAGCCTGCTTCATTCCTGTAACTCATTTACTTAACGTCTGTAGTAAACTCGATAATGTCAAAAAATAAGTACTTACCTAATACTATAGAAGGTAAACCATTTAATTCTCACAAAGCCCAAGAATTTTATTATTACTGCTGCCTGTGGCTTCTCTCGGGTTAAAATTTTCACTTTGTTGTACGGGAAGCATGTTTTTTTGGGATAAAATGTAGCCTAGGTGTTAAAATTATACCCAAACTATCTCTGTTCCAAATTGCATGCAAATCCATTAAGCCGTTTCGGCGTGATGAAGAAACAAACGTACCTAAACACTCAAATTTTCGCTTTATAATTTTAGTAGGATTACAATACCTACACAATACAATACAACAATACTTTATTGCACACCAATAAAAGTTTACAAAAGGAAACAAGACAAATACAATTTATAAATAAGGATTGTGTGTGAAATGTGACGAAGTCGGTCTTGGGGCGTAGCGACCGCGATGCAAGTGCTCCACGAGGAGCGGCTGAACAGGCGTGCGAAGAAAAACGGAAGGCGGAAAACCGTGCACCATGGTGCGCCCCGGCACCGTAGGCTATTAGTGCAGTAGTCAGCGCGTAGTGAGCCGTCTATGTGTTGAAATATGAACTGTTACAAGTTACAAGTGTATATACCTATAGTACATACCAATGTGACACATGCCAGTAGAAAAGTAGTCAGCTATTTTGGGTGCTGACTGTACTTATATTGTGACTAGATTCCTTTTGAACGGAGTCAGAAATAGAACACATGGAATGTGAGAACTACTTGCTACGAGTACTCGTATCTAATTGCAATAGGGACATGAATCATTAGTACAGTGTACACTGGTAATTAAACCTAGTTCATTCACCACGTTATGAGTTTATGACTGTATGACTTATATTGGCCGAGCGAGCGAAGCGTCTTCATTTCAGCTTGGGCAAAAAATTCTAAATTTCAGATGTTCGCATGTCCGGCTGCTCTCGCCTGCAGGTCGCATTTCTTCGCCGATTCTTTTAAAATTTTGTGAGCGATAATTAGTTTTTTTTTTTTAAACGGCGTAGATATGAAAGTTTAGTACGCACATACTGTAAATAAAATGTATAGGTAGTACATCTATTTTTTTGTTCCTTTTCGTAACAGCATAACAAACAAAATTGGTGATTTAAACCATTTCGACGAGAACATAACGCCTTTTCATTGACATACCTTGGATGACCCTTTCACAAGTCATTAAAAAACACAGGAAATCAAAAGCTTCGTATTAAATAGGTATGTAATGATACTCGGCATTCTAAAACAAAACCCCGTTTTAATATCAAAGGAAATCGGTACAGTCACTGGTTGAAAGAGAACATTCCAGAACGCTAACAATATGAGCCCTTCATTCGAACTTCGAACACTGGAAATCGCACAATTTCCAAGGTATGGTCGTTCAAGAGCTCATTGTAACTCAATATCAGCACAATGATATACATTTTCAAAACCAGCCAGGGCTAAATTCGATATTTCTTGTGAGATATGTTAGAGATCTTTCCAATATGTGTCTGTCCACTTTAGTAAAAAAAAAATAGCTCAACTAGTTTAACTACTTAAGAAATAGCCAAATTATGCTTAATAGTAACTTATTTTGTTTACTAGTAGCCCTCAGTTTGTCAGTCCTCCGAATCATGTAACTAGCAGCTAACATTTGAGCTATTGTTAAGAAATCTTTTTTTTCCAGTGTTGTGAGTCTTGGCCGCCATTTTACATGAAATGTTTTGGTGAGATCTCATTTCTTTTCATAATTAGAAAAAAAACTGTCCTTTGTGTATACATTTTAGACTCCATACCTTTCAGCTTTCTAGGACTTCGGAGTGTACCCTAGTTTTACTAGTTCTGTATACATTTTCATGTGATAGCTGTGTGTGTTGTTGTACATATAAAAACTTAACTCAATTATCTCCAAATGTTTCGAAAACTCGAAGAACATAGCCAACGCGTACCTCAATGCGGTCGTCTGAGGTCATTAGTGGTGTAAATGTTTCAATTACCAGTGAACAGTCTGCAGCAATTACCCCAAACCCTTTTCCCGGAATATATCCTGAACACAACGCACTTCAAATTATATTTTGAAGTGCGTTGTGTTCAGGATATATTAATTATATGTAGGGACATAAAACCCAATTTTTGTTTCATAATTATCAAGGGAATTTTACTATTCTATGATACAAAAGTAATTTACCTATACTTTTTACAAATATATTTATTCAATTGACGGGCATGGACGTATTTTTCTCAAATATAATACACACACATTAATTTTCAGCATTTTATATGTACAGTAGAACGGGGTTACTTTCACATGCAGGGGCTACTTTGGAAAAGTGTTTTTACGCCATATCCTTTTTTTTTTTTTACTATCTGTGGCAAAGCAATACCTACCTTCAACAATGACCTAACCAAAACTTCATTTGCTCAATCGAACTATGAATATTTGCGTTTTTATAAACATTTTAAATCTATCAAAGTAGCCCCAAATTTTCCTAAAGTAACCCCGTTTTACGGTATACATATATATAATAAACTTTACGCAGCCATACAAATCAGGATCCTAATATCAAATAGACGGCGCTTTCGTAGTTTAAGTGAAAACCCAAGTAGCATACAGCCTGTATAAGGTCTTATACAGGCCTTGTACAGTTCATTTAAGTCCTATAAGAGCTGTATAACCGCTTATGCAGCCTATGTGCTACTTGGTAACTAATCAAACCCCGGCGCTCGAATCAATTTTACAGCTCGGCCTGGAAGTCTGTTACGAACCGATGACAGGAATCCTATTAAGTATCTTAACTTTATGTGACCACTGAGATAATTACAGATTGATTGCTTCGTCTACTCCAATGATGTCGGGATGATGAGGGTCTGCCAAATTGGCAGGCAGCGACAACGTTGCTACGCCTTCTGCTTAAACAGGGACAGGGGAATTCGGTGTTTGTGATGATAATTACTTGCTCGAAACATCACCACTATGTGCCTACCCTAGTAATACCTATGTTCTGTTTTACCTATTCAATTTTCGGATGCCGTAGTCAACAAGGAACACTTATAGTTTCACCATATCCGTCCGTCTGTCCGCAGCTTAGCTCAGAGACTGTTCGTACTAGTTGATGAAAGAATTGCTTCCCGCGAACCTAACCAGGGCGTCAGTCCACCTTGTTAGAGGCCTTCACACGCTGCGTTTCCAGTTCACGGTCGCCACTTAAGAACCTTTCTGCCCCGACGGCTCGGTTCTACGAGCAATGTGCCCCGTCCACTGCCACTTCAGTTTGGCGATTGTCTGTGTTTTATCTATTATCTACAACCTTGGTTCTCTTGTCATTAGTCTTTGTTTGGTTGGTTTGGTTGTTAGGTGAAAATGCCTAATTACTCGTAATAGTTGACATTTGCTGACACAATACTTGACAACACAGCTGGAACAAACTTTACTTTATAGTTATTTTCCGAAAGTATATAAAGAAATCATCAGTCCCAAAAGTGACCCAAATGCGAAGTATTTAGCATATGGATTCACTTTTACAAGTCAATAAACCTAACCCACTTTGACGCAGTTTGAAAATTACCACTTATTGTTCGTGTGAAATGACATATATTATTAAGTAAGCAACAAAATAAACGTATGAGGTATTAGGAATTATCGATATACCAATTTGCGTAAATGTATTTTTTATGCGTCAACTTCGTTGACAATGCCTATGATATTTATGATTATGAGTGTTGAAAATATTTTCCTTGTACCGTATAATATAATCGATTGTTTGATCTCTGTTTGAAATAACAAACCGATGGGTATGACATTTGAGATATTTTTTCCTTCCTAACGGTGTCTTGAAAACCCCCTCTTTTATAGAAAACTAGCTGTGCCCCGCGGTGTTACCCGCTCATCCCACGGGAACACTAAATTTATTCGGGGTGAAAAGTATCTTATGTCCTTCCCCGGGACTGAAACTATCTATATACCAAATTTCATCTAAATCGGTTCAGCAGTTTAAGCGTGAAGAGATAACAGACAGACAGACAGACAGACAGACACACTTTCGCATTTATAATATTAGTATGGATGGTTTCATTTAATGGAATTTTTATTTCGTTGACATCTTTTTCCCGTGGAGTCATAAATGTTGAGAATGTTATTTTGTAGATTAGGTTAGTTTAGGCAAGGCGGATTCACTCCGCTTCTGTGGTTTGTGTGTGTCTTAATTGTGTGGTTTACGTTAGGTTTGTTTTATAAAAAGAAACAAATATTTGATAGTTTCAGAGAAAAATGGTTTCGATGAAATAATCTATGAAATTAAACATTCTATGAAACGTTTGTCTATAAAAGGGTAAATCCTTGAAAACTGCTCTGAAACAAAGACGTAATTACTTATTTAGATTACCGAACTGCTTTACTCATGTGGTTGGTGTCGACTACATGTTCGGTTTTTTACGATGACCAAAATCTCACATTTTCTTGGCTTTAACGTCACCGATTATCGTGGGCAAAGCCATCAGCTTTTCTAGCTCCATGTTTTTTCTCCGATACACCACACGCTACCGATATTTGCTAATAATCATGTAAAGCTGCCTGTTCACAGAAGAGGAGCGAAGATAATGTACCAATCGGGTTGAACCTTTGTGGAGCCCAGAAGCAGTTATTTATTGAAATTTTATTGCAAGATACAAATAATACGTACAAATGGCGGACATAATGCCTTAAGGCATTCTCTACCAGTAAAACACTGGGTTAAACAGAGGTTAGGTCCACAAACATCTCCGCTCCGCTCCGTTACGATAGCTGTAAATATGACAATATAAAACCTCAACAGACAGCCTGCAGTGTCTCGAGTCCATTTCATTCATATTCGTTCTGAATCGTATTTGCGGGAAAGACGTCAGTACCGAAACAAAAGATGGAATACGAATGGTAATTATACGGATAAAAGAAGATGTTATGGTAATGTTATATACTTATATAACAGGTACGTAATACAATACATGTAAATAGCATAATAAACTAACATGTCTAATTAGACTAAATAGTTCACCCGACTCAAAACGAACTTTATCTCAAATATGAATACACAATTGCTTCAGTTCAAATAAATTTACGTACATTTATATAACGAATTCGAAATACATACCTATACAGATAACGCCTATTTTGCAAGCCAATAGATAAGCACGAGTAAAAGCTTGTCAAATTTAATGCCATACTCCACTGCCATTTTCATGCAAATTCCTAATGACTGCTGAGTAAAGTGACGGAAAATGTGTCAGTTTGTGTTAACACGCTCAATGAATAATGATAGAGACATCGGAATATTGAGAATTTTTCCATATCGATAGCTTTATTCCCATACTATACACGATGATTCTTAATCGGTGATCAGGAGTAGAAAAATATTAATATCCAGCTAAAATTAAACTGAATAGGCGAGGTCTCACGAAATTACCCCACTTTTTAATTACCTAATTAAAAGTTAAAACATAATTAAAACAAATAACCGTCATCCTACATAAATTATTGAAGTGCGATACCTACGTCAAGTGCCCATCGCTTTGGCGGGAAATTTGACGAAATTTTCTACGATTTTGTTTATGTAATACATAAATTATTGAAGTGCGATACCCACGTCAAGTGCCATCGCTTTGGCGGGAAATTTGAGGAAATTTTCTACGACTTTGTTTATGTAATGACAAGTTATTACTCGTCAATTGTCATTGTCATTAAGAGGCCTTATTCCTTTTAAAATGCTGATTGCTTTAGACATTTTCCTCTATGATCAAACATGTTTCTTAACATATTAATGATGTTACTACCTAGAACAGGGCTAATGGGATTAATTGGCATATATTTGAAACCTACAATTTGAATTTTTCATTGATAATTTTTGTTTCAAAAACGACTCGAAATTGACAAAATTCACGCGGAAAATTCGTTTTTTCAACTTATTTTCGACAGTACACAATAAAAGTATGAAATAGCTATGTTACTACCTAGAACTCGGGGAAACGTATTATTCACATCAAAAATTTGGTTGAAATTATCAATATATTTGTCATAATATGAAAAAAAAGAATTTTAAAAGGAATAAGGCCTCTTAAGTTATTAAAGGGGTTGTAAGCTCACAGGTACAGATTAGTAGGGTGACAAGGAATTTAAGACAAATTTAGTTTCAAAATAAAAATTATCATAGAAAAATAAATGTTTGTTTTCATGTCAATTACGACTTTAACGTGACCGCCATCAATTACTGAGTTAAGTTAGTTCCTAACCACCGATTAAAAATCATCGTGTATATGTACTGGTTGCTTCAAGTTTTGTTTGTGGAAATATAATTTTATTGGAAGTATGAAATGAAACTAAATAATATCTTATTTTTGTTAAAATACAAAACGGGTTTACTCGTCGTAGAGTAGAATATTATGCATTCTACGACGTGAGTAAATCCGTTTTTTATTTGAATATGCCTGCGAGTCACTTAATCACTTTAGTTCTCTATGTAAAATCTTAATTCTGTCTGACTGATGAATCAATTTTAGCTTTCTTACGTGTCGACTGTCGATACCTTACCTACTTCATCATCTATATATAAAAGAAGAAGTCCTGACTGACTCATCAACGCACAGCCGAAACTACTAATGTTAGAGAGTTGATTTTTGCACAGTAGGTTACTTTTATAACGTGGGCTAGAGATAAGAAGGGATTTTTGGAAATACCACCCCTAAGAGGGTTAAATAGGGGTGCAAAGTTTGTATGGGGGAAACTTTTTTTTTGGAGCTAGAGACTTGAAACTTTGTAGAAAGATTACTTATTCAAAAACACAAAAAGTTCTTTCAGCGTTTTGGAAAATTTCACCCCTAAGGGGGTTAAAAAGGCGTGCAATGTTTCTATGTGAGAAACTTTATTTTTTGAACTAGAGACTTGAAACTTTGTAGAAAGCTTACTTAATCAAATACAAAAAAAGTAATTTCAGCGTTTTGGAAAATTTCACCTCTAAAGGGGTTAAAAAGGGGTGCAAAGTTTGTATGGGGAACACCGCTAATCTATATAAAGGGTGGGCCCTGTAACAGGAGCAAAAAATTAAAACATAGATTCGTCCCTTGAAACTAAACAACATTTGTTAAGCAACTTCTGAAAATAACGTGTATTAAATGACATTTTGTAAAATAAAGTTTAGACAAAGAAGCAATGTATTGCGAAATGTCCGACATTAGTAGAGTGACAGCTATGTCAATGCTCAGGGAATGTCCACGTTGGACGACATACATTGAAAATACTATTTAATTTGTTTGAAATAATAAAATTTTGAAAACTGACTTTTTTTAAAAGTTGCTGGACAAATGATGTTCAGTTTAATGAGTAAAATCTATGTTTTAATTTTTTGCTTATGTTACAGGGCCCACGTTGTATATAAAAGAAGAAGTCCTGACTGACTCATCAACGCACAGCCGAAACTACTAATGTTAGAGAGTTGATTTTTGCACAGTAAGTTACTTTTATAACGTGGGCTAGGGATAAGAAGGGATTTTTGGAAATACTTCCCCTAAGAGGGTTAAATAGGGGTGCAAAGTTTGTATGGGGGAAACTTTTTTTTGGAGCTAGAGACTTGAAACTTTGTAGAAAGATTACTTATTTAAAAACACAAAAAGTACTTTCAGCGTTATGGAAAATTTTACCCCTAAGGGGGTTAAAAAGGGGTGCAATGTTTATATGGGAGAAACTTTATTTTTTGAACTAGAGACTTGAAACTTTGTAGAAAGCTTACTTAATCAAATACAAAAAAGTAATTTCAGCGTTTTGGAAAATTTCACCTCTAAGGGGGTTAAAAAGGGGTGCAAAGTTTGTATGGGGAACACCGCTAATGTTGTTTATAAAGAAGTGCTACGCTAAGGTTATCAGTTTATATTTTATTTATTTCCTGTCTTCTACCCAGTGACTACGTCCTTTTTTTAAAACGAACTTGCACCCCCTTTTCTATGGTTGACTGTCAACAATAGTTATTTTCTTAGTGCTGTCTCTTATTAATTGTGTTCCAAACTTTATGTGTTCCTATATTTAGTGAGTTGTCTATCAGCACATGAATAATCTATACTTTATATACCTATTCTTACTTTATTTAGCTTCTTGAGAAATATAGAGAACTATAGCACCAGAATATATTGAATCACTCTTCAAACAATCTACTAGCCTGTAGACCAAAATAGTAATCGCATCATTAAATTCACTTATGTGCATTTAGTTTTTAATGGTCACATTTCAGCACTTTCTTTGAACACTAGCCTTTTTAATAACTGGGGTACCTGCTAGACCATTTAGAAACATTTTGGCCAGCCTCGGGAACTCCGCCACACAACTCTTTTCGTTTAATAGCCAGGCCGGCGTGTACAAATACCAGTAGATTAGATTAGATTAGATTTATTTATTGATAAAATAGTCATTTTACAAGTCAATTAATTCAATTACAATTTTACAATTTTACAAGTCAATTCAATAATTACAATTTTAAATATATGCAGTGCTGCCTTCTTATGAAAAGAGGTCATTATTTATTATTGTTTTGAAATATAGTTTATTATTTATTATTGCTGAAAGAGATACTCTTCATTAAACTGCCTCCATCTCTCGATTTCCAGTGCTGAGTTTAAGATTGTTTTAACAGCCTTACGATATTTAACATTTTTTTTAAATCTCACTCATAATAACTAAGATCCCCATTTTCTAACTCCAAATCCATGCGTCGCTCTATAAATATTAAGCATCCTGCAAACAATTCCCGTAATCTAATTGGAAAATCTTCTAAAATTCTTTAACAATTGCATATCAGTGTCTGCCACTGTTTGAAATGTAATATGTCTAGACCATTTTAACTAAGAATAAAATTCACTTACCTATTTTAATATCTTTGTCATCATCAAAAATCTACGCGGACGAAGTCGCGGGCGGCCGCTAGTCGTCTATAAAATAATAACAATAAGTTAAAAAAGTAATACACACAAATGAAACTGAGGGCGATTTTGATAACATAATTTATCGATAGAGAAAACCTTACCTGCCACTCCCAAAATTCCGATGACTTAATAGACAAATGTTTACTAAAATAATTGACTGAATAGACAATACAAATTCACTGTTATTTGACTAATTTTGTAGCTAAACACGAAAACCAAATATCTTTAAGCCTTTAGCAATGTTTACGAGTAAGTAACTTAGCCAGCCGGCTTTCTTAGTGGTTAAATAAATGCGATTAGTTTGATTGATTATTTAGTATGGCGTTTCTTCGCAATGTGGGACGTTGTAACAACATCGGCGCCTGTATACTCTCGTATTTACAATGTATTATTATTGGACAACAACAGCCGTAGCTAATGTAAGTAATCTATCAAAATATGAAAGATCCTTTGGCTTTATGTCCAGGACCATCTCAACTAGTAGAGTTTATGAAACTTTTACATGAAAGATTACTTTTGTTTTTCGAATATGCATAACCTAATTATAAAGTTATCGTTCTATTTTTCAAAAGCGAAGGCGTACTTTATTAGCATTATGAATTTACTAGCTTTTGCTCACGGCTTCGCCCGCGCAAAGGATTTAAAGTGGCTCAATCTGAGTAAAATATATTTCGTAGCTTTTTAAAATAAAAACTAAAATAGACAAGAAAAGAGGCAAGCTTTCAACTCACGGGAGGCTGTAGTCTTTTTATGAATGGATAACATGGATATCTTTAAAGATGATTATCTTTAAATTAAGCCTAAAAAAATAAAACTAAAGAACTAAAATCTAAAATACATTACATTAACGCTAAAATAAATCTAGAAAACTGTGCCCCCGCGGCATGGTCCCGAAGACGCTGGCAGCATTTCCTCGCTGAATTGCAATGCTGATGCGTTGATTGATTAATGCGTTATGCTATAAATACGAGTACAAGTACAGAATACTTGGGTAAGTCACTGTTACGGGACTTCGTCTTTCACATGTCTGTGCATAAATAAGACACACAGTAAGCTGCCTTGTTACGTAATTTATACTGCATTTGTATTACGTATACTATGTGTATACATACGTAATACAAATGCAGTATAAAATATTATTAAGAGGCCTTATTCCTCTTAAAATTTATTTTTTTCATATGATGACAAATATATTGATAATTTCAACCAACTTTTTGAAGTGAATAATACTTTTCCCCGAGTTCTAGGTAGTAACATAGTTATTTCACGCTTTCATTGCGTACAGTCGAAAATAATTTATAAAAACTAATTTTCCGCGTGAAATTTGTCAATTTCGAGTAGTTTTTGAAACAAAAATTATCAATGAAAAATTCAAACTGTAGGTTTCAAATATATACCAATAAATCCCAATAGCCCTGTTCTAGAAAGTAACATCAGTAGTATATTAAGAATCATGTTTGATCATAGAGAAAAATGACGAAACAATCAGCATTTTAAAAGGAATAAGGCCTCTTAACGATATGTTATCAACCAAATTCAAAGCATTGTTAGCCGGAATGCTTCTCAATCCTTCGATCATTCTTCTTCTGAAATAGATACTGAAGCGTAATGAAAAAACTTGACTTTCATCACTGCGGATATTTTTGGCTGTATTATGCGATACTTACTTGAAATTTGCGGAATATTTAGACATATCATATGAGAGGATGATCGCTAGAAAGTTTAGATTTTTGTGATAGGATATGTCATGTGGGAGACCTAACAAAAAATACATTTATGTTATGGACAGCACAGACAATACAAGACATTTGTACAGTTATTATTATTAATAACAAGAGCGGGAAGAGGATGCTCTTTGCTTATATCCGTGATATTCACTGACTTTTAACGTCGGTTACCAAAAAATGTCGTTGCCAGTAAAATAAGTTAGTGCCACTAAAAATCCGCAATATGACGTGCGCTAAAAACCAACTTGTTAGGCTATACTAACAAAGCTGACATACACTTTGACTAAAAATAGTAGAAATTAAAAAGTGAAAATACTGTAGTGTCACAGCTGTGACACTACAGTATTTTCACTTTTTAATTTCTACTCTTTTTGGTCGCACTGTAGCTGGGTACGTTATTATGAACGACCAATGTCCAATGTTTTAGCGCCACGCTATTTCTTTCCCTATTTTCAATATTTTAATAAGAAAACTTAATTAATAAATCAAATTATGAATTCTTTTCAATAAAAACCAGTTCGGTTGTGATAGCGACTAATAGTATACCTAATACTTGTAAATCAGATGGGAAGCCTAATGGATTGAAGTTTAGTTATTAGTCAAAGTCTGTTGTTAAACTTTGATGATACTTCAGCCTGGATGTTTCCAACTTCAATGCCTGTTTAGATTGTGCTGTTTAAATTAAAGTAGGTAATTTAGTTTAATTACCCTATCAGTTTTCATTGTTTTACTGCTACATCGCATATATAATGTATTTCAAATGGAAAAAAATAACTTTTTTGCTGTTACTAAAATAAAAGCGAATGTTATATTATAACCAATTGGTTTTAACATAAATGAGTTAATAGTTTTATCAATGACTTACGGAATAAAGACCTACGTACTGTTGAGTCTTGCAGCTTTCTTCTCAACAGTGGTCTCTTGTGAAATGCCAGTAGATTAAGATTGAGACATGTAAGTACCCATGTGACCTACTACTTCAAAAATATCGATTTGAATTTGCTTATTGAAGAGATATCGAAAATCAACATTATCATGTTACATCGTTAGCGGGCGCGGCGCGCGCAAACGCTGTGCATTATCGGTAAAAGAAAGGGTGAATGTGAGTGGAAAATGGTTTTTGATGGTGAAGTTTTATTGTTATTCTGGATCTAGACTGTGATTCGGGTGGTGGATAAAATTAAGATAAGTATCAACATTTTGGACACTGTATATCAATACAACAAAATCATTTTTTTGACTCGTTTTCGTTCGAGTTCTACTTGAGATTTAAATGTCTCAACTAGCAAGAAAGATCTTGACAGCTACCGGAACTGACTTGAATTTCTTGAAATTATCTAGCGTAGAGCTGTCGACAATATTTAAATATCTCCAACAAAAAGTTGGGGTGTGTAATGTTTTGCATAACAACAATTTGCGAATTTTCATTTTGCATAAAACGAATTGCATAATTTCAACCTGCATAAGTGATCATATAGCATAAAAACAAAATGCATACAAACGAATTGCATAATTTCGAAAATTATAATAGTTTAATTGCATAATAGACTAATAGCATACTAGTCACTTTGTATACTATACCATCGTCATATCATACTTTTTTCATAATAACTTAAAGCATAAATGTTGCCTAAATAAATACATCCACAAAATTATAATATTTTTTTCTTATTCATTCTTCCCCATTGCCGAGCCAAATTAGGAGCAGTTACCTTTTAAGGGTCATGAAAAAAACCCTAACCTACCTATCTCTGGAAGCAGTTTCGTTTTTAGGGTTATAAAAAAAACCCTAACCTACCTATCTCTTGGACTTGGAGCAGTTTCATTTTTAGGGTCATAAAAAAATAACCCTAACCTACCTATTTCTCGGAGCAGTTTCGTTTTCAGGGCACAAAACCCTAACCTACCTATCTCTGGGAGCAGTTTAGTTTTAAGGTTCATAAAAAAAAAAACCCTAACCTACCTGTCTCTTGGAGCAGTTTCCTTTTTAGGGTAAAAAAACCCTAACCTACCTATCTCTTGGAGCAGTTTCGTTTTTAGCGTAAAAAAACCATAACCTACCTATTTCAGTGCTCACAACAACTTTTTATTCAGGACTTATTTGATAGGTATGATATTTATGCAACTTGATAATTATTTTAAGTGTTTTTATGAGTTTTCATAATTATTCTGAATGAATGTTATACCAAGTGACATTATGACTTATGAACATTATAGCGAATGTTATTATGATTATTAATGGTTATGATGTTTAAATATTATGCTTGACAAAATTATGAATTTTGTTTTTATGCAATGTGTTTATTATGCATTTTGAAAGTAGTTAAATGAAAATATGCTAAAAGTTTTTATGCAAATTGAACCGCACCCCAAAAAGTTGACGTCCTCTGAAGAAAATTTGACTATAGACGTTTCGTATTAGATACGATAAACTTGAACATGAACATGAACATAGGCACCACACCCAGCCAGGTCGTAGCCTGACCCGGACAAGCCGGATACACCAGGGGGCACAGATTTATAAGGAGTGACACGCTCTGGGATGGGATAGGAGGGCCGACTAGCCGCAACCGGTCGACCACAATCAGCCGATTATGCAACCTTGAGCCAATATTGGAAGTTAGGTGAGGTGGGGTAGAGCATCGGGGATGAGCGTTGGTGAGTTGTCGCGTGCTCTCGTTGGCGTCTTTGCGTGTCGTGTTCGTATTCACCTTAGGCATGTTGGAGGAGATAACGTTTCCGGATTGTTCTATTTCTCATCTTTTGTTTCCCTGCCGGTATCTTCTAGTTGATTTTTTTTGTTTTCCGTCGTGATATAATTCTTTGTTCTTATCTGACGCAAGTTCTAACCACTGAAAGGTTCTTGATCTATATACTGAATATCCTTGTACAGCGGGGTTTTTCAAGTGCAGCTTCGATGGCCAATTTTTTATCTTTATGCCTTAGGCCGCAATAAATATGGGCTAGGGAGGCGTTTTATCCGTGTGTGTGGGCTCCGGTCCTAGGTCTCTCGGGTCGTCGTCGCTTACTTCCTCAATGCTTGGATACATTTTCTTCCCATTTAGGCGTTGCAATAACCATGTTTCATGTTCGTCAGCTTGTCTTGAGCTTATGTAGAAATCAGAGTTGATTTTTATTTTTCTCGACGGGTGGGTCTCTGCCTCTCCTGTCTTCTAAAGGTTATTCTGCATTCCTTCTGCTAGTTTAATTAGTTTCATATTGCACTTGCGTTCTTTGAGATTAATTTGTTCGTTCCGTACTGGTTTTCTCCGTGCTACTCAGCTTTATTTTTGGTATTTAGGGTGAAGTTCTCTTCGCTGATGTTTTCATTCTGCTGATGTTTTCATTATGACGATATTTCGGTATATCTCTGATATCGCGGTTCTGTTTGTGTTGGACTTTTTGTTGGATGAGGTAGCTTATGATCATTATTTGGCTTATTTATGACTTTTGCTACTGTTACGGCTGTTGTCTAATTGGAATTCCTCTGTTCTTATTAAGTCTGTATCTCCACGTTATTACCGTTGTTGTTTGGATGGAATGTGGTTTTCTCTAATTGGTGAAGGCCACGTCGCGTTCATGCATCTTTACTCCCGATGTGTGCGCGTTAAAATCGTGTTTTTGTTTTCATTCTGACGATATTTTTGTATTTCTTTTTTTTTTTTTTTTCTTTGTGGTTGTCGGTTGTCTTGCAGCGTGTAGTGTAATATTCTGATACGTCTTTTCGTCGTCGAGGTTTTGTTTGTGTTGGATGAAGTTCTCCTTGCTGATGTTTTCCTTATGACGATATTTCAGTAATCTTTTTTGTAATTATATCTTGCAGTATGTCATGGTCTTGTGGTTGAAATATTCTGAAACGTATTTTTCACCCTCACGATTTTGTTTGTGTCGGTCTCGTTGTTGGATGAAGTTCTCTTTGCTGAAGTTTTCATTATGACTAAATTTCGATATATCTTTTTTGTGGTTATATCTTGCAATATGTCATGGTCTTGTGGTTGAAATATTCTGAAACGTATTTTCGCCGTCACGGTTTTGTTTGTGTCGGTCTTGTTGTCGGATGAAGTTCTCTTAGCTGATGTTTTCATTATGACGATATTTCGGTATATCTGGAACGTCTTAACATCGTCGCGGTTTTGTTTGTGTTGCATGAAGTTCTCTTCGCTGATGTTTTCCTTATGACGATATTTCGGTATATCTTTTTTGTGCTTATATCTTGCAATATGTCATGGTCTTGTGGTTGAAATGTTCTGAAACGTATTTTCACCGTCACGGTTTTGTTTGTTTCGGTCTTGTTGTTGGATGAAGTTCTCTTCGCTGATATTTTCATTATGACGATATTTCGGTATATCTTTTTTGTGCTTATATCTTGCCATATGTCATGGTCTTGTGGTTGAAATGTTCTAAAACGTATTTTCGCCGTCACGGTTTCGTTTGTGTCGGTCTTGTTGTCGGATGAAGTTCTCTTCGCTGATGTTTTTATTATGACGATATTTCGGTAATGATGTCTAATTGGAATTCCTCTGTTCTTATTAAGTCTGTATCTCCACGTTATTACCGTTGTTGTTTGGATGGAATGTGGTTTTCTCTAATTGGTGAAGGCCACGTCGCGTTCTTACATCTTTATACCCGATGTGTGCGCGTTAAAATCGTCTTGAGGTAAGGGTGAAATTTTTTAGCTTGTGCTTTGTGAGTTGGAGAAAGCGTTTCAGGTAATTTGTAATTCCAGATCCATTCAACCAGAACGTTGTGATGATGAATGGGTTGTTCTGTTTTCATTTATCTTACGCTCACTGTTATTCTAATAAGAATGGCCAGGCTATTGGTGTTATTTCCGCTTAGGCGCCATTTATTTATTAGATTCCTGAGTTGCGCTTTTAGATGGATTTCTTCTTCTGCATGTCTATGCGATGTGTCTTTGTTTTTATTCTAGGGGCGCATCGATTTTTAATTTCTTCTTGTAGTAATTACGGCTATAAACGAGGCCTGTGGTGCCTACCGCGTCGCTTGATGTCTTGGCGGTGAAGCGTGTGCTGTTACTTTTAGGGTATTCGTATTCGTATAAATCGTAGTATTCTGCTGTTCATATAAATATATATATATAATATATATCAGTTCTGCTCTATATCCCAGCGCGGTGCGATTTCAAGTCTTTGGTAATTTTGCTCCAAGTTATCATCCGCGAGATTCTTATGATCGCATGTCGCTTGATTTTCTCTTGTTGTTTTTCGTCAGCGTATTGCGTGAGGTCTCGGCGATGAAAAGTTAATCCGAATAAGTCGTTTGTTTGATGGACATCAGCTCGGAAAAGCAGTCACCATCTCAGGGTATGTTGGTTATCGCCGCCGCCGCCTTGTTATCTTATCTTTTCCTTTAAGTTATGGTTGATTCCTATAACTCTGTTGTCTAGAGGCGTCCTGTTGAGAGAGCTTATGATCTAGATTATTAGCGCGTTTATACCTGCGGCATTGTAAATTTTAGATTTTAGATAATTTATTTTTAATAGAAAATTGTGTAACCCATAAACCAGTGTGCCATATTATATCGCCATACGATAAATAAATAAATAGTAGTGTTTGTCAAAGGGGTTTTGTGTGTTGTTAGGTTTTTTTGTAATATGCGTTGATAGACACTGGCTATGTTGTATTGCGTTTCGGGGTTTTTTGTGTGTGGGTATAGTTCTCTATTGCGATCGATGTAATAACTTGTGAACCTTTCTGCGTCTACTTTGTTTTTTTTTGTTATTTTTTTATGGATTGGCGAGCTTGTCTTTGTGTTGTAACGTAGCCGTATGCACGCCAGATGTGGCGACTTTCTAGTCTTTCTACGATAGCGGAAACCTTTGGATTTGAATGAGCCCTTGCATGGTGCTCTAACAAAGCTTTTTTTTTTGGCTGGACTGCTTGGATATTAAGACAGGGCTTTTACAGGGATAACAGTGTATTGTTTTGTAGGTAAATTGTGTGTTATATTTCTGTTTGTTTATGTTTTATATCTCAAGCTTTCAAATTTAAGAGGCTACGCGTTTGCATTTCAATTGGAGGTCCTGTTGTTTTTAGGTGTAAGGACGCGACTATTGCTATTTTGGGGAATGGTTTTGTCATGGAGTTCATCGTTCCGAGGGGTACTTATTTAAGTAGAGGTAATGTTTGACTCTATTCATTGGACATTGCATTGTAGTGATTAAATTAAGCTTTATGTATTTTGTCTCTTTTTAATTGTTTTTGTTGGTTTATCGATGGGATTTGTGCGTTTTTGGGGTAAAAACAGTGCATCTAGATTGCGGGGCTTTTGTAGATGTGTGACACACAAGTGGGGCGCATCTAGGAGGTAATGTTACTATTAATCGCAAACCTGAGGTCTGTCACTCGCTACGCACGTGTTTAGCTAATCTTCTTTATGGCTTTATGAATTTGATATACAATGCAAAATTATTTTAAAATTACTGATTCGATTTGGTTAATAGTTAGCAGTGATAATGGAAAGATCTCACCGGGTTCTGATTTGGGACGCTGTGCTGTGCAATCGCCCTTTACCAAACGGTTTGTTGTATGTAGGCACTTCATTGCTGCTACCTGCTGCCCGCACTAGGTTTACACTCACTACTTAGGCCATACGCTGAATAGATGCACTGCACTATATATAAACCGAACATTTTGGGAGATATTTGGGGGACGCGATTATTTTTCACTTTCTAGTGTGCTACCAGGCACCACGGCGTAGATTTTGAACTTTATGACGGGGGTTTAGGGGAACAGATGGCCGGGCCGCTCCGGCTCGCTGTTTTTGTTTCGCGTGGGGCTATTGTTTTGGGACAGAGATTCAATTCAAGTGGTCTTTTGGGTCGTTTGGGATGGCTCGGACAAATGCGACCGCTCGGTACCGCGGCTCAGACGAGACTCATTAGATACGATAAACTTAACGTTAAATAAAATTTATCTAATTTTTCCAAATTTAATTTTAAAAGGAATAAGGCCTCTTAAAGTCCAAATACATACTATATAAAATATATAATAAGTCCACGTCCATTTATTTAACCACCACCCACCACTGAGCTGCGCACTCCTGCTACAGTACACTTTTTGGAGAGACTTCGCATGTAATACAACATTATTATGTAAGCGGGCGCGGCCTGGACTATTATCAATGTGCAACCGTACCGTGCAAATGCACTCCGATTCATGAGCCGGCAAATTCCCACTATTCTCCCATTTTCCTATCCTATACGATGTCACTTCAAAATGTGTACAATTAATCCAGGAATCTGATTCTTTAAGTCAAACTCCACATGTTTATCATTGGGCCCGCGCTCACATCGGTGTGCAAACGTGCATGCAAATGCCCGATTCACGGGCAAATTGCTTGCTATTCTTCCATTGTCCAATGTGCTCGGATTCGGTATTTGTACGAGTGATCTTGCGATTCTTGCTCGATTTATCCAGGATTTCGAATCTGCAAGTCGAATTTATAACAAATACGAGCATATTGAAGTGATGTTGTTATTCTCGAACATTTTTGAAAATGTTTATAAACCGATTTAACCGAGAAAGTTTTAGAGAGTTATAACTCTAACTTAACCGGTTACTTCAAAAAAGCTCTAAGTGTATAAAATGTGAAATAAGACGAACTACGTCACAAACATACAAAAACGTTTGAATGTTGCCAGCATGACTACAACGCATTATAAGGAATCTAACTTACATAACAAAACTTAAGCAAGCATTGCACGCGTATAAAGAAAATGTGACCGAGTGTTGGACGACATAAAAAGTTTCTCGTACAGTATTGAAAACACTATCAAGAGATAGGGAAGAGTGGCGATCACTCCACCGACAAGAGCGAAGCTCTTAAATTATGAATGAATTGAATGGAGAGATAGACAATCTGTGTCCGCGGCAAGCGTCGTGTTGTAGATGTGATATTTAGACGTGGAAGACTATAAAAAAAGAGAATATAATTTAGTTAGAGGATTTGTTGGGAGTACAAAAAACGGACCGCAGTACGCTTGAACTTCCAGCAAACTCCATTATAAATGTAATTGTATACGCTGTGTGTTCGTTGTGGTTTCCGACGTCGGAGCAACATTCCGAACAGCGGTTTCCTGCTTGTATTTTGTATTACTTAGGAGCGCACATTTAACCAGAAACGCAGATTTATTCACCATGTACAGCCAGCACAGCCATATTTAGATTATAACTCTCATCGTTAAGTAAGACTAACGGAGGTGCAACGATTTAGCACGACAAGTGGCAGCGGCAGCGTCATTACAAAAGCATACTGATGCATGAACACTAAACAGATAGGTATAGAAATCAATCTACATACAAACGCGCTTGAGCAAACGCACACATAGACATTGCTCACGGACACGTCAAGCTGATGGCACTCGCTCTGGCACTGGTCTGAACTGGTCCGAGATATCGTGTCCGTGAGCTATGTCTATGTGTGCGTTTGCTCGAGCGCGCTTGTACCTATGTTGATTGATTTCTGTACCTATCTGTTTTGTGGTATGAAGCATGCCACGAATCGTCGCGCGCGGTGCCGCTCTAGCGGTTTTGCCGAGCGAATTGTGGCGTGGGGCGCGGCTCGCCGCCATTTTTTCTGCCACGACCACAGGAAAAATGCCACGACTTCAGATCGGCGCGGGGAGCGGTTCGCGCGGACGGATCGCGCGGTGATCGTGGCATGGTTACCGCCCCGCGCTCCGTTCGCCGCTAAGATTGAAGTCGTGACATTTTCTTAAGGTGCTTGGACGAAATCGGCGCGTGCTCGCATCAGAAATATAATGAACACAAATTATAACGGGTCTATCAAGAATATCAAGATATTACTTATTTACCTTAACAATGTAACGTTTCGGCGAGTTTGCACACGCCGTGGTCTCAGATGTACTGAAATATAATTGTTAGCTTGTTTGATTGATGAACGAGGTTTTGTCGAGCATTAGGTGTATTTTTTTGTTTTGGGAATTACATAAGCGAGACAGATTTCATAAGCGACGTCCATTTTGGATTTCAAGCCCTCACCTGCGGCTCGGTCCTTAAACTCGGCCATCTATTGCTATATTCCCAGCATCTACAACACTGGCACTATTTGTTAGAGCACACAACGAACTGCAGTACGCGTGAACTTACTGAAAGGCATTAAGCATAAATGTAATTATATCGCTTGTGAGTTGCTCGTGGTTTCCGACGTTGCAGCAACAATGTCGAGCTGCGGTTTCCTGTTTAATTATTTTGTATTTACTTTGTACCGCGCATTAAACCAGAAACGCAAATTTATGTGGGAATTAGCACCATCAAATAACTGAATGCGTTGATGCTGAACGGATTTAAGAATTAATGTCATGGAATTATACAACTATAATTAAGAGGCCTTATTCCTTTTCAAATATTGATTGTTGTAGACATTTTCTCTATTATCAAACATGTTTCTTAACATATTATTGACTATCTAGAACAGGCTAATGGAGCTTATTGATATATATTTGAAACCTATAAATTGAATTTTTCATTGATAATTTTTGTTTCAAAAACTACTCGAAATTGACAAAATTCACGCGAAATATTCGTTTTTTCAACTTATTTTCGACTACACGCAATAAAAGCATGAAATAGCTATGTTACTATATTTGACATAATATGAAAAAAATAATTAAAAGGAATAAGCCTCTTAAACGGTTTAGGTACTTACTTACGTGAATTTGTCAGGAAGATGTCGGGCCGTTCCTCATAATTTCAGGTTAGTGTAAACCGCTTAATATTTTTAGGGTTCCGTAGCCAAATGGCAAAAAACGGAACCCTTATAGATTCGTCATGTCTGTCTGTCCGTCTGTCCGTCCGTATGTCACAGCCATTTTTTTCCGAAACTATAAAAGCTATACTGTTGAAACTTGGTAGGTAGATGTATTCTGTGAACCACATTAAGATTTTGATGCAAAAATAAAAAAAAATAAAAAAATATTGGGGGCTCCCCATACTTAGAACTGAAACTCAATTTTTTTTTTATCAAACAAACTTTTAAACTTTTTTTTTCTAAACCGAATAGTTTGCGTGACAGACGCTTCCAAAGTGGAAAAAAGTTGCCCCCCCCCTCTAACTTCTAAAATAAGAAAATGAAAAATCTAAAAAAAACATATGATGTACATTACTATAAAACTACCAACGAAAATTGTTTTGAACGAGATCTAGTAAGTAGTTTTTTTTTAATACCTAACTTTGCACCTAATTTATATGGGGCGCTATACATACCAGGTGCAAACTTAACTTAACCACTTAGGGATGGAAAGTGTTTGTACGGAACCCTCGGTGCGCGAGTCCGACTCGCACTTGGCCGGTTTTTTTTTAATATGTCTCACGAAAGTTTTAATATGATTATAACTATAAATGACTTGATGTTCCCTTTTGTTTTAAATACGATACGTTGCAGTCGATTTCGAGCCTTGGTTCTTATTTATGTTTTTTTTTTCAGGTAAGAATTGCCGAGAACTGCGTTGGAGTGCACACATAAGATAACTATGCCACATGATGCAAAAAAACGGCAAATTTTAACCCGTCCGAGTAAAACAGAAATAATTCGCAAGATAAAGTGGGATGTGAATGGCTTCGTGGGACATAAAATCCTAATATCATCAATAAGATCATATTTTTACGCGACACCAAATACATCAAACAGGGCAGGCCAATCATCATTTCGGTAAGCGTAAGTTATTTCAAGACAATGTCGAGTCGCTGCGAAATGGAGAAGTAAAGAAAGCTGACAGCACCTCTAGCACAACTGTGACACGCGACTCTTTCTCGCGTGAGATAAACTACCTATCTCTTTCTTTACAGTATTTTGAGAGAGTGACGGGTGATGCTACGTCACGCGACATGAGTCGCGAACCATAGTTGTGGTAGACCAAACGAGCAAAAGCGTCTCCGTTTCAGCTTGGCCTAAAATTCGTTAGTCCGGATATTTGTCCAGATAATTACCGGCTGTTCTAGCCCAGAAGTTGCATTTTTTAACCCTATACTTGGCAGGGAATTAGATGTGCATTATTAATTTTTTTTCTTGTTTTATTTAGTTAGCGATAATAATACACGAAAAAAATAACTAAAAACATATTTGATTTGTATTTTAATATTTATACCATGTATCTTATTGGATACATTGCCAAGCGTTCACAAAACTAAATTTGTATATTTAAGGATACTTTGCCTGCTACATAGCAAAAGAGAATCTAGTGCTTTTTTACCGAAATTTTTAAGAAATTTTCTCAAATCACAGCGTTTCATGGATACTACTTACTTATAGAGCTTAATAAAAGTGCTCTAACAAAAACACAAAGGGGGTACCTTGGATTCAGCAGAACGCGAGCCCATTGGTAATGCTGCCGGCTACGCCGGTTAGGGGCATCATCGAGAGCCTCAAACATCGCCGCAAAGTTCCCAGCATGTCAGTTTTCTATCGGATCTATTTTGGAGATTTTGTGTAGGAATTGCAGGATTCAATCCCACCATCCCTATTTCACCATCGGACATCCAGGCAAGAGAACCGACTTCATCCTTATATTGTCAGTTTATATTCTATTTACTATCGCTATAAGGGATGGAACTCGCTCCCATGCTGTGTATTGCTTAAAAAAATATAATTTAGGTCTTCAAGGTTGTTGATGAACCAGCGACCTACATCTTCGACCCTGTAGTCACTTACCATCAGGTGATACCGAGGTCAATCGCCGGTCAATTATAATAACCGCAACATGGCAATGTATCCAAAAATGCACATATTAAATTTACTAATAAGCTGGCAGTGTGCATTAAAAGATACACCCAAAAATACTAATATTTTACTTGGAAAATTTATTACAGAAGAGCCCAGTATATAAGGATGGAAATATTAATTTCGTTGTCTATCTACTCATATTCTCGAAATATTTAATCCCAGACAACATTAATTACTATAAATAACTCAATAAAACCGGCATTCGGGATAATAAATTGTGCCCAGCTTTAGCCAGAGCAGATTTACTTAAGTCGAGTCCATTATCAAGTATTGAAGTCAATAGATGGCCGGTACGGGCTACCGGCATCGACACTACCTCAGCTACCTCTTTGAAGCCAAGACAGGTGTTAGGACGTAATTAATGACATGGACTTTAATACAGTACAATTTAAATCAGTACAGTGACTGCAAACGTTAACAACTTGGTTATTTGGCACTGGCAGTGCTCATGCACTTTTTTGTATAATTTACGTTGTTGTTGTTTGGAACTGGTTTTTGGAAGATGACTTGGAAGATGTTTTTCTATTAATTTTAGTTTAAAATCGTTAGTTCAACTATTCGGCAATAAGTTAAAGTGATTTTCTATTTACCAAGTAAATATAAAAAAAAAATGTATATTTTTTTTACCTTGAGCTTCGTAGTCGCACGCGCATGGTCTGCCATCTGGCGGAGCTACTGGTCAAAATTTGTTGCCAGAACACAAAAATATATTTTTTGGTAGAAAGTGTGCACATCATACTTCGATTTAATACTAAACAGAAAATATAAATTGGTTACTGACCGGTAGATTTTTTTTATTTAAAATGTGCATTATTAGATACACTGCCAAGTTTAGGGTTAACCGATTCTCATGAAATTTTGGTGAGTAGGTATACATATTTGTTTACGCAGATTCAGTTTTTCGTCACTTTTCAAAATGACGCAGATATTAGCGTTAAAAACGTAAAAAATTACACATGAGAAATTTCGAAAAAGAAATCACAAGCACGGCCCGGCTCACAGAGCCATTAGAGGTTAGGACTGTTTCAAAGAACACAACAGTACCCTTACCATGAGTTGACGAGAAAGAACTCGCTAGCGACAAACGAATTGTTCGAAAAATAACACAGCGCCTCTAACTGTTACTATGTAGAACTACAATAAATAAATAAATAATAAATAAATATCAGACAACCTCACACAAATCAACCTAGTCCCAAATTAAGCTCAAGAAGGCTTGTGTTATGGGTACTAGGCGACGATATACATACTTATATAGATAAATAAATACTTAAATACGTAGAACATACAAACATACAAATAAAAGGTTTGCGTGACGTCTACGCTAGCAGAGTTGTGAATTCTTAGCTAAGTATCTGATTAGGATAATTCATCTGTATTTAATAATATATATGTGTATATATTATATGAATATATGTATTTATCTAAGTATTTATTTATCAAAACTTGCTTGAGTTAGTTGCACCGCCCACAATTTATCTGCTTTGCCCAAAGGTTGACTGGTAGAGAATGCCTCATGGCATTAAGTCCGCCTTTTGTACGATAAGTTTTCTTTTGTGCAATAAAGATTAAATAAATAAATAAAACATACATGAGTCTCGTCTGAGCCGCGGTACCGAGCGGTCGCATTTGTCCGAGCCATCCCAAACGACCCAAAAGACCACTTGAATTGAATCTCTGTCCCAAAACAATAGCCCCACGCGAAACAAAAACAGCGAGCCGGAGCGGCCCGGCCATCTGTTCCCCTAAACCCCCGTCATAAAGTTCAAAATCTACGCCGTGGTGCCTGGTAGCACACTAGAAAGTGAAAAATAATCGCGTCCCCCAAATATCTCCCAAAATGTTCGGTTTATATATAGTGCAGTGCATCTATTCAGCGTATGGCCTAAGTAGTGAGTGTAAACCTAGTGCGGGCAGCAGGTAGCAGCAATGAAGTGCCTACATACAACAAACCGTTTGGTAAAGGGCGATTGCACAGCACAGCGTCCCAAATCAGAACCCGGTGAGATCTTTCCATTATCACTGCTAACTATTAACCAAATCGAATCAGTAATTTTAAAATAATTTTGCATTGTATATCAAATTCATAAAGCCATAAAGAAGATTAGCTAAACACGTGCGTAGCGAGTGACAGACCTCAGGTTTGCGATTAATAGTAACATTACCTCCTAGATGCGCCCCACTTGTGTGTCACACATCTACAAAAGCCCCGCAATCTAGATGCACTGTTTTTACCCCAAAAACGCACAAATCCCATCGATAAACCAACAAAAACAATTAAAAAGAGACAAAATACATAAAGCTTAATTTAATCACTACAATGCAATGTCCAATGAATAGAGTCAAACATTACCTCTACTTAAATAAGTACCCCTCGGAACGATGAACTCCATGACAAAACCATTCCCCAAAATAGCAATAGTCGCGTCCTTACACCTAAAAACAACAGGACCTCCAATTGAAATGCAAACGCGTAGCCTCTTAAATTTGAAAGCTTGAGATATAAAACATAAACAAACAGAAATATAACACACAATTTACCTACAAAACAATACACTGTTATCCCTGTAAAAGCCCTGTCTTAATATCCAAGCAGTCCAGCCAAAAAAAAAAGCTTTGTTAGAGCACCATGCAAGGGCTCATTCAAATCCAAAGGTTTCCGCTATCGTAGAAAGACTAGAAAGTCGCCACATCTGGCGTGCATACGGCTACGTTACAACACAAAGACAAGCTCGCCAATCCATAAAAAAATAACAAAAAAAAACAAAGTAGACGCAGAAAGGTTCACAAGTTATTACATCGATCGCAATAGAGAACTATACCCACACACAAAAAACCCCGAAACGCAATACAACATAGCCAGTGTCTATCAACGCATATTACAAAAAAACCTAACAACACACAAAACCCCTTTGACAAACACTACTATTTATTTATTTATCGTATGGCGATATAATATGGCACACTGGTTTATGGGTTACACAATTTTCTATTAAAAATAAATTATCTAAAATCTAAAATTTACAATGCCGCAGGTATAAACGCGCTAATAATCTAGATCATAAGCTCTCTCAACAGGACGCCTCTAGACAACAGAGTTATAGGAATCAACCATAACTTAAAGGAAAAGATAAGATAACAAGGCGGCGGCGGCGATAACCAACATACCCTGAGATGGTGACTGCTTTTCCGAGCTGATGTCCATCAAACAAACGACTTATTCGGATTAACTTTTCATCGCCGAGACCTCACGCAATACGCTGACGAAAAACAAGAAGAGAAAATCAAGCGACATGCGATCATAAGAATCTCGCGGATGATAACTTGGAGCAAAATTACCAAAGACTTGAAATCGCACCGCGCTGGGATATAGAGCAGAACTGATATATATTATATATATATATTTATATGAACAGCAGAATACTACGATTTATACGAATACGAATACCCTAAAAGTAACAGCACACGCTTCACCGCCAAGACATCAAGCGACGCGGTAGGCACCACAGGCCTCGTTTATAGCCGTAATTACTACAAGAAGAAATTAAAAATCGATGCGCCCCTAGAATAAAAACAAAGACACATCGCATAGACATGCAGAAGAAGAAATCCATCTAAAAGCGCAACTCAGGAATCTAATAAATAAATGGCGCCTAAGCGGAAATAACACCAATAGCCTGGCCATTCTTATTAGAATAACAGTGAGCGTAAGATAAATGAAAACAGAACAACCCATTCATCATCACAACGTTCTGGTTGAATGGATCTGGAATTACAAATTACCTGAAACGCTTTCTCCAACTCACAAAGCACAAGCTAAAAAATTTCACCCTTACCTCAAGACGATTTTAACGCGCACACATCGGGTATAAAGATGTAAGAACGCGACGTGGCCTTCACCAATTAGAGAAAACCACATTCCATCCAAACAACAACGGTAATAACGTGGAGATACAGACTTAATAAGAACAGAGGAATTCCAATTAGACAACAGCCGTAACAGTAGCAAAAGTCATAAATAAGCCAAATAATGATCATAAGCTACCTCATCCAACAAAAAGTCCAACACAAACAGAACCGCGATATCAGAGATATACCGAAATATCGTCATAATGAAAACATCAGCAGAATGAAAACATCAGCGAAGAGAACTTCACCCCAAATACCAAAAATAAAGCTGAGTAGCACGGAGAAAACCAGTACGGAACGAACAAATTAATCTCAAAGAACGCAAGTGCAATATGAAACTAATTAAACTAGCAGAAGGAATGCAGAATAACCTTTAGAAGACAGGAGAGGCAGAGACCCACCCGTCGAGAAAAATAAAAATCAACTCTGATTTCTACATAAGCTCAAGACAAGCTGACGAACATGAAACATGGTTATTGCAACGCCTAAATGGGAAGAAAATGTATCCAAGCATTGAGGAAGTAAGCGACGACGACCCGAGAGACCTAGGACCGGAGCCCACACACACGGATAAAACGCCTCCCTAGCCCATATTTATTGCGGCCTAAGGCATAAAGATAAAAAATTGGCCATCGAAGCTGCACTTGAAAAACCCCGCTGTACAAGGATATTCAGTATATAGATCAAGAACCTTTCAGAGTGGTTAGAACTTGCGTCAGATAAGAACAAAGAATTATATCACGACGGAAAACAAAAAAAAACAACTAGAAGATACCGGCAGGGAAACAAAAGATGAGAAATAGAACAATCCGGAAACGTTATCTCCTCCAACATGCCTAAGGTGAATACGAACACGACACGCAAAGACGCCAACGAGAGCACGCGACAACTCACCAACGCTCATCCCCGATGCTCTACCCCACCTCACCTAACTTCCAATATTGGCTCAAGGTTGCATAATCGGCTGATTGTGGTCGACCGGTTGCGGCTAGTCGGCCCTCCTATCCCATCCCAGAGCGTGTCACTCCTTATAAATCTGTGCCCCCTGGTGTATCCGGCTTGTCCGGGTCAGGCTACGACCTGGCTGGGTGTGGTGCCTATGTTCATGTTCATGTTCAATAAATAAATAAAACATACATGACCCTGGCACAAATATTCTTGTTCATCACACAAATATTTGCCCTTGCCGGGATTCGAACCCGGGACCGTAGGCTCAGTAGAGTAGGCGGTTACTTAACCACTGCGCCAACCGCGGCGTCAATACACCATCCAAGTCATTTACGGAGTGGCTAGCGACGACTGTCACTGCAAAATCATGGTAAGGGTAGAGTACTAGTTAGGTACTTATCTTGTAACAAACCGCAATAATATTATTGTAAAAGCGGAGTCAGAAAAGTAAATTGCATACATATATGGCTTTCATATCAGATTCACCCTATATTCCCACTCTTATCTTATCTATTCCTCCTTCGTTTAGTCGAGCCGACTATCATGCATCATCAAATCCCATCAATATTGCTTTGTTCACTGTAATTCCATTGGAATTAAGAAATCCCAAGGTTTAATCAATAGTCCCATTGATTGTTCTGTCAATAAACGTTTTAGTTATATGAGTATAGTAGGTAAGTAGATTATGCAATAGGAAACCTTTGTGGTGGCCACAAAGCGATCTCATTCAACTCAAGCACACAAGTCTGTTGTGTACCTAATAGCTCTGTACATACCTATGACTATGACCTAGAGATTCCCCTGTTGATTGCGTACGACGGAGAGCATATACTTCCAAATAGTAACCTACAATAAAATAAAAAAAATAAAATTAAAAATTTAAAAAACCCCCGACATGACAACCTGTAAAAAGAAATAAATAAAATCTACGAAATGTGCCTTTACAATGAACAGAAGAAAAAGAATCCAAGCTTCGTTGCGTCGGGGGACCGCTAAGTAAATGAAATGCAATGTACTTAAAATCGTAAAGTGGGAAGCCCCAAATAAATGCATACTTACAATTTTGCGTTGAAAAATATATTTAATTTCACTTAGGTTAGGTACTTAGCGGTCCCCCGAACGCAACGACGCTTGGATTCTTTTTCTTCTGTTCATTGTAAAGGCACATTTCGTAGATTTTATTTATTTCTTTTTACAGGTTGTCATGTCGGGGGTTTTTTAAATTTTTAATTTTTAAAAATTTATTCTACCACTATGTCTCTGCTAAGCCGTAGACAGGCGGACGGACGGACATGGTGAAACTATAAGGGTTCCTTGTTGACTACAGAATCCTAAAAAGCTGTTATTCACTTAGGCGAGTACTTTTGCTAAAGCTTACGTGTCCTTTAGTCGCGTTAAAATCTTTCGCGTAAAACCCAATATTTGAAATTCTTGGCTTAGATCCTTTCACAACTAGATGGCAGGGCCGTATTTATCCCTAGGCCCACAAGGCCCGGGCCTAGGGGCCCAGCTAGTCTAGGGACCCAGTCCCAGACGCAGGACTTGTACCATAATAATGTTCTCCTTATAGGGGAGGGGGCCCCAAATGCCAAGTGCCTAGGGGCCCTGGCCCGCTTAGTCCAGCCCTGCTAGATGATTATCATAAGATCTTCACTTAGTGAGTGATAAGGAAAATGCTAATAAAACAACATTTATCCAGCGTTTGGAATTATTCGCCTCAATATTGGCTGAGATCCATTAACAACTACCTGGTCATCATGAGACCTTCATTTAGTAAGTGATATAGAAAATGCTAATAATACTTAACATTTAACCAAAATTTGGAATCCTTAGCTTCAATATTGGCTGAGATCCATTAACAACTAGCTGATCATCATGAGACCTTAATTTAGTAAGTGATATAGAAAATGCTAATAATACTTAACATTTAACCAAAATTTGAAATCCTTGGCTTCAATATTGGCTGAGATCCATTAACAACTACCTGGTCATCATGAGACCTTCATTTAGTAAGTGATATAGAAAATGCTAATAATATTTAACATTTAACCAAAATTTGAAATCCTTGGCTTCAATATTGGCTGAGATCCATTAACAACTACCTGGTCATCATGAGATCCTCATTTGGTGAGTGATATAGAAAATGCTAATAATACTTAACATTTAACCAAAATTTGAAATCCTTGGCTTCAATATTGGCTGAGATCCATTAACAACTACCTGGTCATCATGAGATCCTCATTTAGTGAGTGATATAGATAATGCTAATAATACTTAACATTTAACCAAAATTTGGAATCCTTGGCTTCAATATTGGCTGAGATCTTGTCACTTGTTCCAATTAAAGCTGAATATCTTGGAAACTACTGGTCCTACTTCCACCAAACATAGCTAAGAACCATCTCGACGGAAAAGTCTTTCGATTAAAAAAAACCGCACTTAAATTGGTCCATCCGCTTGGGCGCTACGATGCCACAGACAGACACACAGATACACAGATACACAGATACACAGATACACAGATACACATGTTAAACTTATAACACCCCTCTTTTTTTCGTCGGGGGTTAAAAAAAAACGTAACAAAATAATTCGTTATAGTACTAAATAAATTATATATCTTTACGATAAGGTGAGTCGGGGCTATTGTAGCTATGGGGTTATTGTATCTTCTTACCATTATAATGGTCTGTGACCATTATAATGGTCTGTGACCATTATAATGGTCTGTGTATATATAGGATACACAGACCAATGGTATATATACACAATCCTATATATACACAGACCATTTTAAGGGTCACAGACCATTATAATGGTAAGAAGATACAATAACCCCATAGCTACCATAGCCCCGACTCACCTTACTGTTTGCTAAATATTATAGACCGTCTACTCGAATATTGTACTATTTAAGATGACTTTAAGTATCACTTCAAGCAAGTTAAAAAGTAAATAAACGAAGAATAAGTAGTCTTCAAATTATTCCTAGGTTATACACAAAGTAACAAGAGTTACATAAAACGTCCTTAACACGTACTAGGGCGATTTTTCTACCCAGTCTATTCAACGTTAGTTGGCAGGAATAAATAGGAAAATTCCCATCACGCATTTTTCACAGTAGGGCCCTGCGAATTTCCGCTGGAGGACTTTGATTACGAATATATTTGGAGACTTGAGTTGAGTTAATCTACAATTCTACATCTATCATCATTTGACGACGCGGTTGGCTCGGTTTGTGGTGCAGCTGCCTACTGAGCCGGCGGTCCTGGGTTCGAATCCCGGCAAGGGCAAATATTGGTGTGATAAACTCGATAACTCGGTCATGGATGTTATCTATATATGTATTTGTATATATTATGTATATCGTCGTCTAGTATCCATAGTACAAGCTTTGCTTAGTTTGGGACTAGGTCGATTTGTGTATGATTGTCCCTTGATATTTACTTATTTATTTTATTTGATACTAGCTGTGCCCCGCGGTGTTACCCGCTCATCCCACGGGAACACTAAATTTATTCGGGATTAAAAGTATCCTATGTCCTTTCCCGGGTCTCAAACTATCTCCATACCGAATTTCATCTCAGTCGGTTCAGCGGTTTAAGCGTGAAGAGGTAACAGACAGACAGACAGACAGACACACTTTCGCATTTATAATATTAGTATGGATTTAAATATTATGTATATCGTCGTCTAGTACCTATCCATAGTACAAGTTTTGCTTAGTTAGGTACTAGGTTGATTTGTGTAAGATTGTCCCTTAATATTTATTTATTATTTATTTTATTTATATGTATAAATACCTTCACGTTATATTTTGTGAATATTATTGACGTATCTTCAAAATCAAAGTCATGTATTTACAGTTACAAGTTATTATAAGCTACAGGATGTTCATGCATTGTATAAGGTGCTGTATAACATGACGATTCGGCGTTCAATTTAATTCCACATCCATGCAAAATCAGTATTCAGAAATATTGAATTATTAAGGCTCCTTATCTCTTCAAACCGGCCAAGAGCATGTAGGGCCATGGTCAGTGTAGTGTAGGGAACTCTTATAGTTTCGCCATGTCCGTCTGTCCGTCCGTCCGCGGCTTAGCTCCGTGATCATTAGTACTAGAAAGCTGAAATTTGGTATGAGTATGTGTATGTATCACGCCGCCAAAACGGTAAAAAAAAAACAAAAAAAAAAACGGGCACCTCTCGAACACATATAGGGGGGTGAATTTCTTTTTCGATTCAACACTAGTGTGTGGGGTGTCGTTGAATAGGTCTTTTAAAAATAATAGGGGTTCTCGTAATTTAAACCTCGTTAAGCCCGTCTATTGTGAGGGATGGGCAACTACGGAACCCTACACTGAGCGTGGCCCGACATGTTTTGTAATACTTTTGGAACAGAAGATATATTTTGTGACATAATGTCCTTCGCATAAAATTTACATACCTACCTACTGCCGAAACAAGACTTCATTTACTGAACTGAACTCTTTTGAACGTAAATTTCATATCAGATAGTTTACAAAATATTACGCCAGCAAAGTTTTCCTAGAAACATTTCCTGACATTTTCCTTCCTTTGAAAACAACGACCGCATATAATGGGTGCGATTCTCTGTTGAAAAATTACAATGTTGCAAGAGAAAAATATTCTTGTTTGCGTTTTCCTTTAACCTAGAGACGAGATCTCGTCAAATATATTTCCTCCATCTTGCTCGGAAATGTTCCCATTATTGTAGTAAAAACAGACTGCGAAGTCCTTCGTTGTAGGCGTAAATGCGATACTATGTTTTAGGTTCATGAGATACAACCTGATGACTGACAGACAGACGGGCTGTGGAGTCTTAGTAATAGGGTTTTTTACCCTCTGGGTACCCCATGTTTACCCTTTGGGTATCCCATTTTTACCCTTTGGGTACCCCATTTTTACCCTTTGGGTACGGAACCCTAAAATAAATAAATAAATATCGGACAACCTCACACAAATCGATCTAGTCCCAAATTAAGCTCAAGAAGGCTTGTGTTATGGGTACTAGACGACGATATACATACTTATATAGATAAATATATACTTAAATACATAGAACAACCATGACCCAAGCACAAATATTCGAGTTCATCACACACATATTTGCCCTGGCCGGGATTCGAACCCGGGACCGCCGGCTCAGTAGGCAGGTGTCTACAAACCGAGCCAAACGCGTCGTCAAAAGAGCCTCATCCTATAAGGCCTCGGCAAAAATGACAATTCATAGATTCGTATTAATTGAAGGACGAGCTGTAGCTGTAGCTTCACAATCATACTCATCCACGCACTGACCTTTCCCAATTAAGATTATTAATTTAACCAATTAAGATTTACTTTCATTTGTATGGGATGTCATATACGGAATGTTCTTTACTCAATCGTGTAGTAGGTATTTATTTTCCGGCCATGTTTTTATTATTATTTATTATTCATTAACGCCTATAACGAAGAACTTCGCGATCTGATTTTACTACATTAATGAGAACGCTTCCGAGCAAATTGGAGAAAAATCGGTTTGAAGTAGAAAACTTTAATATTTATAATCTTCTTATTTCTATAAAAATTTAACCATGTTAGCTCTATCACAGAATAGATAATAGTACAAGCACAGAAGGAACACTACTTTGATCTTTACAAAAGCCGCTTTTTTTTTAAGTAAAGCGTAAAGCCGCGCCTGGCTTTATTGTGATATTATGCTTAAATAAATAGACCCTTTCCCCAAAAACTCCGTATCTCTGAAAAGAACCCTACATTCACCATATTATTATTTATTCACGTCGTCGAAAAGCATTGTCAATATTATAAGCTCACGTTTATAGAAATTGATGACAAACATATGACGTCACGGGGCAGCGACACGTGTCACCGAAATTTTCCACGTTGTTGTGTCAAAATATCAGTGATTTGTTTGTCACGGAAATTTCCGAAATCACTCCTGTGCCGCGGAGATAATCCCATTAGCGGGTTATACTCCCACACAAAGTCCGACTACTGGTAGTGAGGGCTAACCAGCCCCGATACATGATACAGTTCAAGACGTCTAAAAAAAAAAAAAAACCCGGTACTTTCATAGTAAAATTTCCCGAGACTGCATAACGTATTTTAGCGTTTGTCCCGTTTCATCATTTTATTTACCGTCACATTTTATGACCGAGTTCTAAAACTGTCCTTCAATACCTTAAGAGACCTTATTCCCTTTAAAATGCTAATTGTTTTAGACATTTTTCTCTATGATCAAACATGTTTCTTAACATATTATTGATGTTACTACCTAAAACAGGGCTATTAGGATTTACTGGTATATATTCGAAACCTACAGTTTGAATTTTTCATTGATAATTTTTGTTTCAAAAACTACTCGAAATTTATGAAATTCACGCGGAAAATTAGTATTTTCAACTTATCTTCGACTGCAGGCATTGAAAGCATGAAATAGCTATGTTACTACCCAGAAATCGGGGAAAAGTATTATTCCTTTCAAAAAGTTGGTTGAAATTATCTACATATATATTTGTCATAATATGAAAATATATTTTTTTAAAAGGAATAAGGCCTCTTAAGTGTCTAAAAAACTTTCTAGACGGAAAATCCAAGGCTCCGTAATTGAATTCAATTTAGTCTTATAACCTGGGGCTCTACTGTGAAAGCCAATACGAATTACCTACCAAGGCTAAGTTCTTTTGCTATAGGTAAGTTGATGAGTTTTTAAAAAGAAGACTTCTATAGTTCCTTACTGAAACTTTATGTCTAATAATTAAAGCAAAACGCGATGTTCTACACTCACGCAACTATAGTAAATTGGCAGAAGTAAGGTAAGATGGCGTTATTAGTATATAACATCTGTACCTTCGATATTTCGATATAGTAGTTGCATTTGTCCCGATGGCACACTTCTTGTCCCGTGTGGCCTTACTTACTAAAGAAAAACCTACCAAGGGCGAGTCTGACTCGCGCACCGAGGGTCCCGTACAAATACTTAAAAACCTCATCGCTGTTCACTGCAGCTAAAGCATAATTGGGTTAATATTGTTTTTAGTACTTACTTTCCTTTCTAGAAGTTGACGAGTGAAACTTATCACATCACACATTGTTACCTACGTTACTCTATTTTTAGAGTAATCGCAGCCCGAAGAAGTCCAGCGGGCAGGTTATCAATCTCGCATGCTCCAATTCATCGCACTGAGCAACGCGCTAACTCACATTGGATTGGTACTGCGTGGGATGCTGGTAATCCCTTGGTTATTTATAAGGGGACTTTTCGTTGGCAGTTGGTCCTTTAATAACTTAAAATTAGGGCATCATTTAAACTTTTTGCATGTTTGTTTTTAACCTTGTTAAGTGCCTATGTGTTATTCTTCTTATTTATTATTGTTAAGTTAAGCCTTTGTGTTAACGACGTATACCTCGTATGTCATAGGGGCTGTTCAGAAATTACGTCATCAAATTTTGACGATTTTTAATTCTTATGACGCCGTGTTCGGGATAAAAAGTAGCCTATGTGTTAATCCATGGTGTCAGCTGTCTCTACCTATGGTGGTCTAGCCGTTTGAGTGTGAAGATGTATCAACCGAACTCACAAACTTTCGCCTTTATAATATTAGTGACATTACAGGAATACTGACAGTTAGTCGTTGAAAGAAATTACATCAATCCGTTCTTCATAGCTGCGCTATAGATAGCGGACAAAGCAACAAAGCTACAAGTATATTTTGAAATTTATATATATTTACTAGGAGATGCCCGCAACTTCGCCCGCGTATTTTTTTCTTTACCGTAGAGGCGTAGACGGATAAAAAGTATCCGATAACCATCTTTGCATGTCCCGCTATCCCTGTATCAAAATTGGCTATAACTTGTCTAGCCGACTAGGCGTTAAGAGGCCTTATTCCTTTTAAAATGCTGATTGTGTAGACATTTTTCTCTATGATCAAACATGTTTCTTAACATATTATTGATGTTACTACCTAGAACAGGGCTATTGGGATTTATCGGTATATATTTGAAACCTACAGTTTGAATTTTTCATTGATAACTTTTGTTCGAAAAACTACTCGAAATTGACAAAATTCACGTGGAAAATTCGTTTTTTCAACTTATTTTCGACTGCACGCAATGAAAGCATGAAATAGCTACGTTACTTCCTAGAACTCGGGAAAAAGTATTATTCACTTCAAAAAGTTGGTTGAAATTATCAATATATTCGTCATAATATGAAAAAAATAAATTTTAAAAAGAATAAAACAGATGGCGCCAGGTTGGCACAGCGCCGCGCACCCATACAAAACAAGTGACGATCCTGCATTGCGCGATTAGGATTTTTCCTGAAGTCATGGCCCCTCTCCATACAAAAATTATCTATACAAACCTAGAAAATTATAATAGTATAATTTATTTATTTATTTATTTATTTATTTATAAAAACAATTTTATGACATTACAGTTATAAACCTATGCGTCACAAAACTTAAATTAACAATAAAAGGTTCACAATAATAGATAAACAAACAAACAAACAAACAAATTAGAACTGTGAGGATGGTCAGTGTAATTACGTACTTTAACTTTATTACTTCCCCGATAAATTTTGCAAATATACAAATGCCAGTTCATTATTCATAAAGGCGCATTAGGGCAGGAGAAATGAACTGTAAAATAAACGCAACCATCCGCCCGGACGTTTTATTTTCATGGGCGATAATTTTGTTCGTAAAGAGTTTAAACGTGGCAAGGATTTACTCCAAATCCGGACATTAATCCCGGAAATACTCGTGCATGGGCGAATTTTTATTTCGTTGTCGATTTCTTTTTTTTCTCAGATTTGAGTCAAATTTGGTGAGTTGGTAAAGTTGCTTATTCTGAACAAGGCAAGCCCACTTTCACGATAATATCGTGAAATTGGGCTTGCCTATGTCCTACAAAATTTAGTATAAAATGAGGAGCTCGAAATGAAAAATAAATAAATCGACAACAAAATAAAAATTGGCTCATGGGTCAATTTCATTAATACATTTTGTGTAATTCAAGGGGAAAACTATTTGTGGGACATATCAAAATAAAGCAACTTTACCAACTCACCAAATTTTATTGAAATCTGAGAAAAAATTAAATCGACAACGAAATAAAAATTGGCCCACATATTATATGATGTCATACACTTTAGAACTTAAATATTTAGAAATATTTCATGCGAAAAGCGAAAAAGTTCGTTATTCTTATGTATTAGCATCCGCCGTTCCTGTATATTTGTGATATTCACACGTGCAGTGAAACCAATATTTAGAATATATAATTTATCCAATGGCGAAGCCACCTACTGCATTGAACATCATCATCATCCTAGGATGATGATCCTACATCTAAAATTGATGAAATTGAAATTAAATATTTAAGAGGGCGCCGTGCGTTAGCGACTGAACCATAGAGCGCGGGGAATGCGTATTTAGATCGGCGCGCGGCCGCCATAGTAAAAATGTATGGAGAATTAAAAGCACGTTTGGATAAATCTGGACCTTTAATACCAAACAATAATTGAAATATTTGATGCGGACAAATTGTAATGTAAACATTCATCTTTTTTTTTGAACTGAAAATCAGAATAGATTTCCATTGTTAAAGTATAAAAAATACTTAACGCCTGCTTACGATTTTACAATTTTCGTCCAACTTTACTTAGTTCTCTAGGGTAAGATATTAATAATCTTATAATTTTTCCACGGAGAAGTTGTTAACACATTCTTCGAAGTGGTAAATATATAGTTTAGAAATGGATTAAACAACTAGTGTTGACGTTATCTACTTAACGGCAGCTGCCTATTTTTCACATTTCGCTCGGCGCAGTCTTAATGTTACAAATACCATCGTTCAAGCTCCCCGTACATACCTACGTATAGCAATAGTTATTTTTTGCATGGTCTCAATATTTTTAATGTGGATAAACCACATTTTTTTATTGAACCATTGATATAAAGATTAAAGGACAAAGAACATTTTTAATGCGTAACCTGGCTAACGCCAGACTCGACCGAAAACCAGCAAAAAAATAACAACAATTTTGCGGGAAGGTCGAACAACAAAAATATCATGAAATATTGATCAGTTTTGTTCTAGGAATTGATTTCATCAGTAATACGAATTATTAGGTTAAGGTCGTAATAAAATTCAACTTTCAACAGCAACTTTTTTATGATATTGTCTATATGGGACTAAACTACAGCTACAGTGCGACGAAAAAGATTAGAAATTAAAAAGTGGCAATAGGTACTGTAGTGTCGTCCCTGTTTTTTTATATTGATTAGAAAGGGAGGGCACTACAGTATTGCCATTTTTTAATTTCTACTCTTTTTGGTCGGACTGTACACACTACACTTAAACTGTTCTAATTACTAGGCATCTTCTGATAGCACGGTAAGACTTTAGACAGCTATGGAGCCGGTATTAACATTAAAATACAATTCATACTCATATTCATAAGTAATATTTCATTCGCAATGTAATTTTATAGTCAAGGACAAAATCAAAAGAATTTGTGAAGGCATTTTTTTTTGTTATCATAAAATACGTGAATATTTGCGTCTATTTCCATGTTTTATGGCGTTAATTGGTTTCTATATTGATCAAATTTCCAGTTATGACTAGAAGATACATATCGCGAATCGCAATCGTCAATTTAATATAGTAAATGATACAGTTACGAAACAAATACTGACCGTTGAGTATCTTTCGGCGTTCCTTCTCAACTGTGCTCTTCTCTTGTAAAAAGCCGGTAAACTCACACATGTAAAAGTGTCCTTGTAGCCCACTCACTGAATAAAGTTCATTATTTCATTATTGAGTAAATAAGAATCTGAAGCAATTTCGCAGCTGATTCAATCAAAAGCCTATTGGGAGTATAGACAATAACTTCATTACCTCCTTAGTTAAGTAATTGGATTACATTAATTGGTAGTGGTGGCCCTAATAATATTTATCGGAATAACGGAAAACAATGAAGAGAAATCAGCGCAGATTTTTAGCCCACACTTTAGTCGAAAACGTGGTAGATTGTTCTTTTACTCACTCAATTGCTTTTGGTAGCAACGGCTACCTGTCACCGCTCTTATTTTATCATATAAACATTCGAAGCAATTGAGTGGATACGTGACTTGAATTAATTTTAACTTGAATGAAAATACTAAGTTAATACACGAAGTTAAGTTGCAGGGTTTTTCTGAAAAATGTGATAGACCTCCAGCCTTCGTTGAGGTCCGTCCGTCGTCGATAAAAATCTTGAGGGAAAAATTACCAGTGAAAGAATCTTGGCCAAGAATGGAAACTTTTAATGCGCAAAATTAACTAGGTGAATACAATAATGTGATTTTCTTGCTTCTTTCCGCCTCAATTGGCCAATAATATTACCAGAGAAAATAATAGTAGGTATAGTACGTTACTGCAGAGGCCATGACATAGAGGATTGCCAGCCGAATAGTTATGAATATAGTTTGAGGTTTTATTTAATAAAGACACAAATAAAAAATTAACTGTTATTCACATTCGACATCACGTCGTCATTCATTCAAGTCCGTGTAAAATATTTATATGCAACGCGCAAATTGGTCTGTTATTCCGTCTGTCACGTATTCTGACAGTTTATGTGACGAGTGTTAATTAAATTCCACATTGTTTGGGAGGAATGATAATGTCACGGAAATACAGACAGCCTTTGTGTGTTTCCCGTCTCGTATTATTTTAATAGGTTGAGATACTTGGAATGCAATACGAGTCGACAGAAAATTTAAAAGCGATGATCAAACGGGAAGAAGCAACACTGTAAATTCTTAGTCGGTTTTTTGCAGTTTAGGAAGCCCTCATCGAGGCCGCCTTCTTTCAACCCAATCATCGTTACTCAAGAAAGACCAGAAGGGCTACTCCGATGTTCGAAATTCGACCGTTGTATAGTGCCGTCCCATTCACTCAAATACACACTCCTGTCATAGTAACAGGAGATCGAGAGAGGAGAATCGGTCGAATTTCGAGGAATCGGAGTAGACCTTCAGGTGAGGAGTACCCGCAACCGAGGAGCGTGTATGAAGAGGTATACACCGATGGTGAGGTCATGAACGAAGCGTAAGAACAAGAAGAGTGTAAGGACCGTAGAATCCGGCGTTCGGTGGTCTCTGCCTTCCCCAACGGGTTTCAGGCGTTAGTATATATAGGTATGTATTGTGGTTGGTACAAAACCGCGGCTATTGTGCAGATCCTTGTCCACCGGTGGTCGCCTATCATCTAAAATTATGAAGATACGAATCGACTTATAAGATTAAGTAAAACAAATAACAATAACCGCACATACAGCATACACAGCGCACAGAAAATGCCACTAAAATTACGGATTTACATTTTGAAAACGAATTTATATATCTTTAATTTTACGGACGCTGCTTAAATCATCTTTTATAGATGGAATAGGCCAATGATGATGATGATACACCTATAGTCTATTTCACATTGCTTTGTGCGTTTGACATGTTTCATCTCATTTTAATCGAACATACGAGTACGATAGAGTTAGCGTTTCTCCCCTGGCATTATGCATGTGGGAAACTTAAGGAGTGATGCGGTTAAAGTTGGCGAAGTTGTGCCTTGCTTGTCCGACACCGAGCGCATCTGGGGATGTGCTGACTCAAAATTTGCATCGTCAGAAGTTTGCTATGTATAGGGTGGGGTACCTTAGTACCTAAGCCACAAAATCTAAGGATGCGTGGTTTATGTATGCGTGGCGTGGGCGCTACAGTTGTATTTTTTAAAACATTTGACACATGACAGCACACGGAAAAAAAAACTTGGCTGTGGTAACTAAAAAATAGTTGTGGTAGCTAAAAACCTTCGAAACTATAGGGACAACGAAGTTTTTAGCTACCGTAGCAAAGTGTTTTTAGCTACCAAATCTTAGCTGTGTTAGCAAATATTTTTAGCTAAAATCACTCCGAGACATAGAAATATTAGCAGTGGCAGCTAAATAATATTAGCTGAATTTAGCTGTAGCAGCTAACTATATTAGGTAAATTAGCAGAGATAGCTAACTATTTTAGCTGTATTTTATCAGGGACAGCTAATTATTTTAGCTGTGCCTCCTAACTATATACTTATATTATTAGTTATATATAGCGGTCTCTGCTAAACAAATTAGACGGAACTGATAATTTCTTTAGCAGCGACAGCTAAATAATTCGTAGTCATAGGAAATAGCATTAGCTGTAGCAACTATGTAAATTTGATACTCTATCGAATTACTTTATTGGTATTTGACAATGATCTTAGCTGTAGCTGTGAATTTTATTTGTTAGTGTAACTAAGATGTTTTGTTGCGTGGTGTAATTATTTAGTTGGGACAACTAAAATGTTTCATCGTATAGAAGATACTCTTAATTGTAGCAACTAAGTTTATTTGATGCTCTATCGAATTATCTTAGCAGCATTTGACATTGAACTTAGCTGTAGCTGTGAATTTGATTTGTTAGTGTAACTAAGATGTTTTGTTGCGTGGCGTAATTATTTAGTTGAGACAACTAAAATGTTTCATCGTATAGAAGATACTCTTAACTGTAGCAACTAAGTAAATTTGATGCTCTATCGAATTATCTTAGCAGCATTTGACATTGAACTTAGCTGTAGCTGTGAATTTGATTTGTTAGTGCAGCTAAAAGTTTTGGTTGCGTGATGTAATTATTTAGCTGAGACGACTAAAATGTTTCGTCGTATAGAAGATACTCTTAGCTGTGGTAACTAAGTAAATTGGATACTGTATCGAATCACCTTAGTGATATTTGACAATGATCTTAGCTGCAGCTGTGAATTTGTTTTGTTAGTGTAACTAAGAGGGTTTTGTTGCGTGATGTAATTATTTAGCTGAGACGACTAAAATGTTTCGTCGTATAGAAGATACTCTTAGCTGTGGTAACTAAGTAAATTGGATACTGTATCGAATCACCTTAGTGATATTTGACAATGATCTTAGCTGCAGCTGTGAATTTGTTTTGTTAGTGTAACTAAGAGGGTTTTGTTGCGTGATGTAATTATTTAGCTGAGACGACTAAAATGTTTCGTCGTATAGAAGATACTCTTAGCTGTGGTAACTAAGTAAATTGGATACTGTATCGAATCACCTTAGTGATATTTGACAATGATCTTAGCTGCAGCTGTGAATTTGTTTTGTTAGTGTAACTAAGAGGGTTTTGTTGCGTGATGTAATTATTTAGCTGAGACAACTAAAATGTTTCATCGTATAGAAGATACTCTTAGCTGTAGTAACTAAGTAAATTTGATACTGTATCGAATCACCTTAGTGATATTTGACAATGATCTTAGCTGCAGCTGTGAATTTGTTTTGTTAGTGTAACTAAGAGGGTTTTGTTGCGTGATGAAATTAATTAGCTGAGACGTCTAAAATGTTTCGTCGTATAGATGACACTCTTAGCTGTTACAACAAAGTAAATTTAATACTCTATCGAATTAGTTTTAGCTGTGGCTTTGATTGAATTCATTACTTTAACGAAACCACTTACTTAAAGAAGCAAATTCAATTCACAGCCATGATAGAGTAATAAACTTACTGCTACCGCTGCTAAAAAAAAATAAAGTTACTTACTAAGAATTTAAAGTGTCCTTAATTAAAACATCACGCAAGTTAGTTACATATGAAGAAAAAAATCAAACGCAGAAATGAATGTAATAACATTATATTTTTAGAATATACCATAGAAAATACCTTACTACTTAAACTTTCCAGCCATTCATCGGTACTGGAATCAGGTGTATTCCCATCTGTACCCGTCCCACGTGACAGGGGCGGGCACAGATGGGAGTAGATGCAGTGCCATCCGTCCCCGGTGGGCACAGCTGGAATAGATTCGTTCGCATCTTTCTCATCTGTGCCCGCCCCGGAGACACGATGCACGTCCTAGAATTAGACCAAGAAAATATTGCAACGATTTTGATAGCACACGCAGTGCAAGTGTTATGTTGAACGTCAAACTTCTATGAAATTATGACGTGTAAATAACACTTGCACTGTGTAAGCTATTAAAAATCATTGCAGGCTTTTCTTGGTTTAACTTTATCACTCTTGTAACACAATGTCCATTTTGATAGGAGGTATTATGTATAGGAGGACCTCGTGATAGGAATGTATAGTTGCATTACGACAGTTTAAACTCAATTAGGTACTTCAAATTACATCACTGGTAGGCAAGTTTGCTTTACGTACTTGGCACGATTTTTTTAGGTAGAGTTAGACTAAGATAAGTCTGCAGCGATTTTGATAGCCTAGATCTAATAGACTTTGGAAATGTATTTTAAACGTCAAATGTGCTAAAAATACCTGCCGCTTCAAATTATGATCCCTAATATGACAGTTCCTCCAAGTCGCTTTTGGATAGACTTAATTTAAACATACATATTTGAATAAATAGGTTTTTACTGTATTTTTCGTATTTAATTGTAACAATTTTAAATATATGTAATATGTGTAAAAATACCAAAAAAGTCTACAAACATTTGACACTGAACGTTACTCCGCGCTCCGTTCATTTTGTAGTTACTCCATACAAAAATGAACTGTACCGTCATATAGGGATCATCATTCGATGCGCTAGGTATAATGAAGTTTATTTTTTAAAGTATTTGAATATTAACTTTACTATCGTAATGTTCTATTATCAAAATCGATATTACATATAATGATAGAAATAACGTGTATCCGAGGCGGGCACAAATAGGAATGATGCGAATACGAATGCTTCCCAGCTGTGCCCGCCGGGGACGAATGGCATTGCATGTATTCCCATCAGTGCCCGGCGCGGCGGGGACAAATAGTAATAGTTTCCCAGCTGGCACAGATGAGAAGTATGCATTCATATCTGTGCCCGCCCCACGTGATGGGAATACACCTGCAATCAGATTTGTCTCTAGCATGGGTCTAAATTATGTTTTACGGCTACAAGCTAGCACATACTCGTTTCGTGCCTGCAATACGGCCACTTGGTCACCAACATTATTAAAGGAAACTTAACTTTATTATGTTTCATTAAGATTATTCTGCAATTATCATAAATTTTTAGATGTGGCCAAATAGCAGGCAAGGGACGATTACAATATTTACAGAATCCGTTTAGGCATTATATATTTGTCACTATCTGTTGATGTGACAACACATTGAGGGAACGGATTATTAAGCAAATTCAATGATAAACCTAATAATTTGTCATGTGGGTTTCCGCACTTCACTTCAAACCCACGGACATGTGCATTTAAACCTAAATTTTTCATGGGCAAGCAAATAAATATAACATCATTCCTATCTGTAATAAAAATTGTTTTAATCTCTGCAAAACTCCAACACCTTGATTCGTCAACGCCATATGTAAGAGCCATTCCATTTTTGTCGTTAAGCTTGTACCTGATCACTATGGCATCGGATACAAATGAGGTCCAAACTTAACGCAACCGGTTTATACAAATCGAGGTTTCGTTCTCGACTGTTTCCTCCTCCAAAACTTAGTCAATCGTAACGAAATTTTGGAAACTGAAAACAAAGAAAATGTACTGTGTCGCACCGTTTTGATTTTTGTATTTATTATAATAGAATTTGCGTACTGGGTGTCTATTAGGAGCGAAATTTTGGCTATAAACAGACGACTAGTATACAAATTGTATAATAATAAACGCAAAAATTAAAACGGTCCGACACAGACAATTTCCTTCCTAAACAGTTTCCAAAATTTCGTTTCATTTGGGTAAGTTTCGGAGAAGGAAACAGTCGAGAATGAAACCTCGATTTGTATGGAAAAAAGGACCGTGGTATTCATTCCCTCTTAACAGAGGTTGCGTTCTGACAAATTAATTTTATGGAGGTGCAAATACCCATTGAATAGTAGTTTATGCAACTGATACATAATGAGAGGCTTTAAAATATGAGTGTGATTTTATGAAACGAGCGTCAGCGAGTTTCATGATAGGATCACGAGTGTTTTAAGGCCTAATTATGTACATTTGCATACATTAATGTATCTACACCCATATTTTTAATCGTTTTCTGTTAATTCCTGTAAATTTTAAATGGTGTTCATGATTAATTGAGGGCTCGCGCGGCGCGGCGACGTGGGCCGCGGGGATACAGAAATCTGTATCGTTATGAGAAATCTGTATCGTTAAGCTCATATCGTTTTTAATTGGGAGCAACAATGGAAGGGTCCATTATTGCTCCCAATTAAAAACATTGTTTTAAAGAAAAAAACACAATATAGGCCATCAAGATTGGAAACCTAAGATGTTATTATTCGATATGTAAAAGTAGGTATTTTATTATAAATTCACACCTACTCTATGAGTGGTTCTTTTGTGGTACGTGTGAAACAACGCTTATTGTGGTGGCGGCGCGCTCCATGTCTTTATAAGAGCGGGACCACACTGGCGATTTGCGAGCGAGTTGAAAGCGAGGCGAGCGCGCAACGAACTCGCCGCGAGCACGCAACTACTTCGCTCCCATTCCAGTATAAGGGCCTTATCACACTTGCGATTTGCGAGCGAGTTTTCTATACAAATTAGCGTCGCGGCGAACTCGCTGCGTGTTCGCCTTCATACAAAATTCGCTCGCAAATCGCAAGTGTGATAAGGCTCTAACAGTACGGAGCGAAATCGTTGCTTGCTCGCGGCGAGATCATTGCGCACTGGCTTCGCTTTCAACTCGATCGCAAATCGCCAATGTGGCCCCGCTCTAAGCAAGGATCCCGCGAAGGATACGGGCGAGCCTTGCTCAATCGATATAACTGGCTTTTTGGTTTATCGCGACCATTCTTCAAAACTTCAAGCTATATTATACAAATTGAGTAGTGATAACAGCCATGTACCTACATGAGTCATGTATAGAGTTTAACATAAAAAAAGAAAAATAGGCGCAGCTATTCTCTATTATAACCTATTATTATTAGACAGGCTTATATCTATTATAATCGTTTAGTAATCCTTCGGTCTTAGAATCGCGTGTTTGTTTATCTGAACGACATTGTATGTTGTATACAGCCCTTTGCAGAAAATACATTTCTCTTTCAATTTCTTTGGGATAACAACAATTTAAAGCGTGAAATACTTTAAAGAAAATGTCGAAGGCCATAAGGGGGCTGTCTACGTTATACATTATGTCATTTATGATCAAAAAACACTCAGTGATGTTGTCTTCGTCCGGTGATACTGCAAACAACTGAGGACCAAGCGTAAGGCCCCGTTTGAGACAGTTATCCTTATTATGCAGGTTGGCTGGCAGGACTTCAGCAGCAGACTGAAAAATTAAAAACATTTGTGAGACAAGTAACGTATAACATAAGAACCACTCATAGAGTAGGTGTGAATTTATAATAAAATACTTACTTTTACATATTGAATAATAACATCTTTGGTTTCCAGTCTTGATGGCCTGTGTTTTTTTCTTTAAAACAATGTTTTTAATTGGGAGCAACAATGGAAGGGCTCTCAGAGTTTTGTTTTTTTTTCCATCTGCAAATAATAAGAACAGAAACACCATCAAAACAGAGGAAGAAGAAAAAAATAGGTAGTAATTAATATAGTGTAAATGTGCAAGTTATATAACATACAGGCCAGAAACCCAGAACGTAAGCTTGTAAATCTACTTTATACCCATATTGTAAATCCTCTATTGCGCGTTCAACTGCCACAGATAACGACCCACATTTCAAAACAAGCTCATAACGATACAGTTTTCTGTATCGTTATGAGCTTAACGATACAGATTTCTCATAACGATACAGATTTCTGTATCCCCGCGGCCCACGTCGCCGCGCTGCGCGAGCCCTCAATTAATCATGAACACCATTTAAAATTTACAGGAATTAACAGAAAACGATTAAAAATATGGGTTTAAATTAGGCCTTAAAACACTCGTGATCCTATCATGAAACTCGCTGACGCTCGTTTCATAAAACCACACTCATATTTTAGAGCCTCTCATTATGTATCAGTTGCATAAACTACTATTCAATGGGTATTTGCACCTCCATAAAATTAATTTGTCAGAACGCAACCTCTGGAGGGAATGAATACCACGGTCCTTTTTTCCATACAAATCGAGGTTTCATTCTCGACTGTTTCCTTCTCCGAAACTTACCCAAATGAAACGAAATTTTGGAAACTGTTTAGGAAGGAAATGGTCTGTGTCGGACCGTTTTAATTTTTGCGTTTATTATTATACAATTTGTATACTAGTCGTCTGTTTATAGCCAAAATTTCGCTCCAAATAGACACCCAGTACACAAATTCTATTATAATAAATACAAAAATCAAAACGGTGCAACATAGTACATTTTCTTCGCATTCAGTTTCCAAAATTTCGTTACGATTGACTAAGTATTGGAGGAGGAAACAGTCGAGTACGAAACCTCGATTTGTATAAACCGGTTGCGTTAAGTTTGGACCTCATTTGTATCCGATGCCATAGTGATCAGGTACAAGCTTAACGTAAACGGACAGTATGGAAAAATTACCCGTGATATTTCCTCTTAATGAGAACCTCTATAATTGAAACAACGATTTTTTGAACCTCGTTAATTGGCACGACCTGCTTAAATGAGAAGCCTGGTTAAATGACACAAAATTGCCGGTCCCTTGAGATTTCAATTATCCAGGTTACACATTATTTTGAAAAGTAAGCTTTAAAAAGTCAGTTAAGTTTACAATACCTGGTGTGCAGCAGTCGTTTATTGCATTTTGTTCTTTTACAGGAATTTTACTCATTATAAAAGATGACAGCGTCGGCCACTCCGCTATATAGTTGCATTACAACGTCAGGATACAATTTACCAAAATCCATTTCTAGCTGTGGAAAATAAAGTTTGTAATTAATCAACATACAGATTATACTTACTACTCGGGAACAAAATTCCCCTGAGTATATAAACTGTAACTGTAGTAAGTATATATATGTAGGTAGGTAGAAAAATAGTTGTTAATTACCAATCTATAGCCGTCAGAACATTTGAGAGCAGGAAAATTGTCCATGTATTCGTGAATTTCCATTGATCCTTTCAGCATAGATAATCTCTTCGATGTTGTGAGTTCCCATTTTTCAAGGACAAGATTTACCGTTCTGGTATTTTGCAGCCAGTGTATCAAGTCGTCATGGTCGTCGTCTATAAACATACACACAAATAATGTATTATACAAAGACAAAGTAACAACCACCAATACATATGGGGGTTGTATCGTGGTTTGATAAGTAACATCAGTAACTAAATAAATAAATAAACGAAATACCTGTATCTGTTTCATCAGCGGTGAATTTTTCGATGCCGTCTTTAACGCCATCTTTAACCATTGACAGACTTCTTTTTGAGATCGCTCCCACCTTCAAGAGCTTTCTTCTTAAGTTGTAGTATCTATTTAATAGTATACCACGTCCAGCTGAAGAGTCTCTATTCCTGCCCTTGGAACACCCTGCCCAAACCTCCTAAAAATTTTTTTACTGTTTGAGTATTCATTCATTTGAAAATCATAGGTTACTCTAATCTACAACTAAGTGCCTACTATTATTACAATCTACAGTGCCTATTTAATTATATTCTATAATACAATACTTTTCCAAATTGAAATCTACATAGATACATAAATTATGAAGTATGTATTAGGCTGCTTATTTAGGGATTATAAATTGGGCAGTAATGGCAGAGACGGTGCACAGATAACACCTAATTTTTTAATTAAATTATAACTTAGACCACAAACGTTTAAATTCTTTAAATGCAATCAAAAAGCTGACCCAAGGGAGAAATAAAACAATTTTAACAAAAATTTCAATTTCTAGAAAAATAATTGTAATAATCTTGAAAATAAATTTCAATTTCTAGTTATAAAGCTTATAACTGCTATTTAATAGATAAGCATAAAACTAATTCTACATTTTCTTCCATACATTTCCAGACAAACTTGTCCTTTTTGATTTGATCAAAACTTTGCAATAGCATTAATTTTAAAGTGCCATGCCAGCTATTAAAAAATATATGTGTGGTGTGGACTTTACTAACACCCATACTAATATTATAAATGCAAAAGTGTGTCATTATCTTTCTGTCTGTGTCTGTTACCTCTTCACGCTTAATCCGCTGAACGGATTTAGTTTAAATTTCAAACAAGTCAAACCGTTGCCAACTTCTTTTAAAACTTGACACTTAACTGTTTATTCGACCTGCCTTAGCAACACAATAAAACGCGATCACCACGCCATCTATCGGGTCCCATTGTATATCTAAACCATCCAGGGACCTACTCTAATATTCCCACAATTTTTTATCCAAATCGGTCCAGCCGTTTAGGAGGAGATAGGGAACAAACACACGTACAGAAGAATTATATATATAAGATTTTTTTTACCCTGGTATAATGTAAATGGGACTTTAGTGTAACTGCTAGTACTAATAGCGGGCAAAAGCTAGTTTTCAATAACTGGCATGAAACCCTAACTGGAAATGCCATGAAAATGCCATGCCTAAATGCAAAAAATTAAGTTACTGAGTAGTTTCCCCTTACATAACATTCCTCCCTGAAGAAGTTAACTATCAGGTCAGACCAATAATCTATAACATTATTTGAAAAACTGAAAAAAAGACAACAATTCTTTAGTGTGTAACACTAACACATGGTGAGTACAGTTGCCGAGAAACTTCTTGAGCCTAACCTTGACTGCGCAGTTACGTACAAATATGCATGCGCATTTTGGGTCAAGAAGTTTCTCGGCAACTGTACTTGACATTTACACAAAATGAAATGTTAATTGTATCATAGGCGATAAAAATTGCTAGCATTTGAAGTGTCACAGTGCTGCCACGTGGTGAAAAAATAGATTCCGGAAACCCTCATTGTCTTGGGAAGTGACAATGAAAACATGGAATCAGTGACACAATAGGAACTTAAAACCACACTAGTGGCACTGTGAGCTGTATACCTTGCTTTGTTTCAAACAACAAATCAAATTCACAGCTACAGCTAAGATCATTGTCAAATACCACTAAAGTAATTCAATAGAGTATCAAATTTACATAGTTGCTACAGCTAATGCTATTTCCTATGACTACGAATTATTCAGCTGTCGCTGCTAAAGTAATTAGCAGTTCCGTCTAATTTGTTTTGCAGAGACCGCTATATATAGATAATAAAATCGGTTGAGAAATGAGACCTCTTGGTGAGAAATCGGACATCCGGACATCCAAACATCCAAGCAAACGAATGATTTTTCGTCCAAGCTGAAGCAGAGACGTTTCGCTCGCTCGGTCAACAAGATGCCTACAACCTGCTTGCTTGCAGGCTTGCTTACTTGCATGCTTCTTTGAATATAGACATATTTATAGGTATTATTAAATATAGGTCCACGCGAGCGAAACCACTGTTCCTTAAAATGAAACTATGTAAATATTAAGAAAAGTCTCATTCTCTCTATACAATAAACAAAAAAACAAATCTACAAACCTTTTCTGCATGTCATGTCTCAACTCATGTTTCACAATTTCATCTGCCAGCTTTTGTCTATAGTAGTCGGTTAATTTATTTTCCATTTTGTAGTATGACAAGATCATTTTGCCATCTGGGCCATTTAAAAGTTCTTCAAGTGACTGAAAAAAAATTTAGGAATTACATTGTTGCATTTTTGATCCAATTACTAAACTAGTGGCTCATTGAGCTAGATCTTGCATTAAGCTTAAGCCTAGTTCGGACCAAGCTAGTATTTTAGTACGAGTTTTAAATACAATTTCTACTTGCGTTTAGCAGCCAACAAATGTATGAACTCGACCAAAATACTAAGTTGAGTCATTATCACAGTGAACTTACAATGCCGTTTAAGGGCCGATTTCACCGTTCCCAATAGAAACCGAGTTTAATAGAAATTGGTTATGCTCATATTAAAGTTGAGAATGAAACGACGTTTAACGCCTACACTGAGTTGATCGGCGTTTAATTTCAATGGTGAAATCAGCCCTTAGTCCTTTATGCCAATTTCCACAATATGTAAACTCAAAAACTGGATCAACATAAAAAATATTTAATCATGAGATTGTTGAGTCAGGGTTTTAAAAAATAAAAAATATCTACTACTTCATACTACGAAGTAGTATGACATACTTACCAACTTGTTAGATGATGAAGTATTTGTGGCGACGCTGGTAATTGAGCAAGTTGATGCCATGCTTGTTACATCAGAATCGCAAGAAACTCTTCTCCTTTTACCTGGTATTTCCTATTTAAAAACATTTTAGCAGTATATGTTGAAATTGCTTCAATCAAAGTTATAAACATATATTGTTTACCTTGATTGATTGAATATATTCTTTATAAAGTGCCACATACATAAATCTTGTAAATTTAAATCCATTACTAATTAAGTTAGACTGCCGGCCACATAAGATTAAGTTGATCTTGGGTTGATTAGAATTACATAGAATGCATGGCAAATACCAAGGTTATAAAAAAATATTTTAATTATAATGATAAAAAATTGAGAAAGCAGCCTAATAAGAGTTACTAAGTACTTATACGAGGAAGAAAATATGGTTTATAATGTATAAGTAAACAATTTTTTACCTGGACTTGCAGAGATTTCAGTTTTTCCATGAACGTTATTCGCTCACCAATCTTTGGAAAGAGTTTTTCTAACGAATATTCGGTCATTAAATTCAAATGGCAAAATTCGATTCCTTCATCTTAAACAAAAACAGATAATAAGTTTAGAACGTTAAGGATTATCTGCCTTCGGCGTGCCTTAGCCGGCCGGCCGGAGTATTAGCATGCAAGCAATGCAAGAGAGCATTCTCAAGGGTAGATATGGAAACATAAGTTTGAAAACATTTCGCGAAGGGTCACAGCTCGCATAGTCAGCATCAGCAGGTTCTTCTCTCTATCGCGTAGGCCACCGCCAACCGTTAGCTTAAACCTGTAGAACATAGGTACCTACTTATACAAAACTTACTAACCTTTAAATTTATCGATGAGGTTCTGCTGATAGCTTTCAAGCAGTTGGGAAATGTCTTGCGTTTCCATCGTATAATTTACCTCTTTTCACTATAGATATTTTTTTCTTGCACACCGAAGTCTGAACGACACACTGAACACGACGCGAAGCTGAAGCGTGAAGCGTACACACGAAACTATGCAATACAATATGGCGATTTCGACACTTGTTGTGTCTTGTCGGCCGGCGCGGGTGTTGCCAGCTCTGATTTTTAAATTGCCGTAAACTGTGCCACGCCGGAAGTGAAATAACCGTGTTTCTATGGAAATGGTCTTTCGGCTGCCGTAGCAAAGAAATCCAATAAAAAAAAACATAAATTATACAAAAATGCCTAGTCCAACAAAATTTTCATAGCTCCTATGAAAATTTTGTTACGCTGGAAACCGTAACGAAATTTGTGAGATTTCATGTAAAGCCGACTCAGTTATTTTAGTCACTTTCGAAGTACCTATTCAACAACATTAATAATTGTACCTATGGGCTCGTCCAGAAATCATGTGATCGTTTATGGGGGAGGTGGGGGTCAGCAAAATATCACGAATGATCACGGTGGGGGAGGGCCTGAGAACACATGACGTATAATTTTTTTAAACAGCAGGAAAGTAAAAAAAATAACGAAATTACTAAATAATTTTCTCATATCAAAATCGGTCTGAGCGTGTTTATTCAAATAATTGACCGAGCGAGCGAAGCGTCTCTTTTTCAGCTTTGACGAAAAATCGTTGGTATGTTTGGATGGGGTTCGCTTTATCTTGCATAATATCGATTCTCCGAATTTCATTTCGCATAACAGCTATCACCGATTTTTTTTTCTCCGAATGATTCTTTATCATAATCATTTAGTATCATAATTGTCAGTTGGCATACTATTCATTTCTCATAATTTTATATGGCAGAACATTAATATCGCCGAATTTATTGACTAAACTGATACCAGTAAAATGGGTTAGGTTAGGTTAGAACTGCGACCACAACAGAGCTGAACTGCTGCCAGTAAAGTAGGTTAGGTTAAAACCGAACTTAATGGGTAATATCGAAAAAAAAACGATTCAAAATTTCAAATTGGTGCTAAGCGGCTAAAACTCGGTATCGGGGGGCTCTCGGGGCTCAAAACTATGAATCTGAAATCTTGTCCGAAAATTCGGTCAAATTCGGAAAATATCGAAAAAAAACGATTCAAAATTTCAAATTGGTGCTAGGCGGTTAAAACTCGGTATCGGGGGGCTCACGGGGCTCAAAAATATGAATCTGAAATCTTGTCCGAAAATTCGGTCAAATTCGGAAAATATCGAAAAAAAAAAACGATTTGTGTGGAGAAAATTTCAAATTGGTCCACGCTCGCACGCTCGCTCGGCCGTATATACCTACTTGGCCGGAAATCCTCATTTTCCCGGCCTCTGATGTAATGTACTATTTCTGCTTCGAACAATTTTTATGCAATCTAAATATTATGAGATATGAATTTCTTCGAAATAACTATTCAGATAAAAAAATTATGTGACATCACATTATGAGAAAAAAATTATGCAATATAAAATTCGGAGAAATGATGATTCTGTCAAAGGTTGTTATGCAAAATGAAAATATGAGTATCAATTTTATGCAACATACCTATAAGTGAACCGTTTGGATGTTAGGATGTTTGGATTTCTGTTCTCGCCTAGAGGTCGCATTTCTTAACCGATTCACATGAAATTTTGTGAGAAGGTTCTATACGAGTAAGTATAATAATATATAGATTTATTCTTTGTCGAGTCGGTTTTTTGAAATTTTGCTAAATGGCGAAGATATGGGGGTTGAAATATCAAAAAAACAAAAGCGAGGTCCTCGCTTTGTTTAGAAATGGTGGCAATTTTACTTTACCGAAGTTCAAGATACAGTGGATGGAAAGCAAATTAATACCAAAACGTCGCGAACGCCTAGTCAACGCTGACCTCTTACTTACCGAAATTTATAATTTTTTACGTTTTGAACTCCCATATCTCCGTCATTTTTTGGGTAAAAATTGGACAACGACAGCCAAAGATAGAGACAAATGAAAGGAGTTGGAGGAGGCCTATACTCGGAAAGAGGTCCACAGTAACTAATTAAATAAAACTATGAATGATTTTTTATGATTTGATAATATAACTATTTAATGATTATTATTATTTTGAAAATTTGAATTGTTAATATGCATGAAGAATTTGTTATTAAGGAATAAATGGCTATATTATTATTATAACCGCCATTTTTTCTAAATTTCGAAAAACTGGCTCGATAAAAAAATTCCTTTACCAACCACACACTTTACCACATACCAACGATTTTTCATCCAAGCTAAAGCAAAGACGCTTCGCTCACTTCGTTCGCTCGGTCAATAAATCAAGTTATTTCTGTTTTTTTATTACCTAAGTTATAGGTAATTCATACTAAGCCCGAAAAATACACGTGATCTTGAATGGGGGGGGGTTGCGTTATTATCACCAAATATCACCAAGAGGAGGGGAGGGGGGCGGTTCTGGACGAGCCCTATCCCAATATGGGCTTGTGCACTTATCACGTGAGGCTTTTTCGGCTACTTTTTGACCCCCCCTGGTGATATTTGGTGAGGTTCTTTGCTAACCCCCCCTCCCCCTCAGTACCTCACGTGTATTTTTTTTCCGCCAAAATTTCGTAAAATAGAGTCGTAATTTTGAAGTATTTATTTTTAACAAAACCGAGAAAAAAATGTGACCGTCCATGACTAAAGGGTCCTTATGGCAGGTATTGAGTTAAGCACAGGTTCTAAATTTATGTTAAATAAGCTATTTAACACAGAAAGAATCATGTCCCTAAGTCTCATACTTTAAAAAAAAAAAAACATCATACACTTGCTAAAATTTCACTTTTGAGAAAACGTCAAAAGAAGTTTGAAACTAACTTTAAGTATGTTCCCATTGGAAGTTACATAGATTATGATTGATTTTGTATCTCAAGGGGTTTTTCTATTGAACTCAGTCATGGTTTCATCAATGTGACTTCCAGATCCTGAGAAAACAGCCTTTGATAACAGCAACACGCTATAAGAATGAAATTAATAAAAACATGTTTTTCAGCTTTGTCTTTAATTATGTTGTAATCTGAACTATTGTATATAGTAGGACATATTTAAACTTACATTTTAGGATATAGATAAAATCACATAGTTAACGAAATATCTTTATTTTAATGAAAACGTGATAATTATTATACTTTTCATCTTCCCCTATAACAATAACAAATTTAGTACAGTGAGTTCTAAAATATATTTATCCAGTCCACTGGAGTATCACAAAATTATCATTATTGTTCTACAAGTTTAATTTTTTTATTTATATACGATTAAAGTTACGTAAATTTGACTCCTATACATTTGGGAAAAGGGTCCTTATGACCAATCACAGACAAAACATATTAATAATTCCAATATGGCACAATAATAACATTATTTATTTCCTAATCTTGTATTAACACAGAATACCGAAGAAAAAATGTTATTATAAATTTACTCAAAATCTTTATCTGTAAGGAGTTATTCTCATTTAACGTCAACGAATAATTTACACAGTCGGTGACTACTAAGGAACTATTCATAAATCACGTAATAAAGATAATTTCACGCGATTTCTGATCTGACGCGATAAGGGCGAGGGGGGGGGATACATTCCAATTATAATCATTTGCTAGTAAGTAATGCCCCGCAGGTCATTAATAATGTATACACTTTTTGGCCTTGTCGAATGCGTTTGCTTACAAATTGTAGGCGACCGCATTCGACTGGGTGAAAAAGTGTACACATATTAATGACCTTGACTATACATATTATTTTTGCATTAAATTTTAAATTAACTAACAACAATCAGATATAACATGTCGTTCGACGCGCGCCGAGAGATGTTTTGACGTCAGACGAAAAATGTAGTACCTACCTACATTTTACGTACATTTTACGTAAAATCTAAAATGACCATAGGTACTTAGCAAAGAAATAGTTGTAAGCAAGTTTATCTATTGGCCTTTGTCATTCTTGTATGCAATTTCCCACAAAGACCCTTTTCTACTAAACTTAAAACTCCGTTTTAATAAAGAAAGAATTAACGTACACAACTGAAACCAAGGTACAAATACAGCTCTATCTTTGTATTTTACTATAATGCATAAAACAAAAAAAAGATAATTTTGAAGGATTTTACAAAACAGCAAATATCTCCGTAACTAGAAACTGCCATAAGGATCCTTTTCTCATGGACAACCACAAATATCGATTTTTTTCTTAGTTCGTTCACTGTGGAAAAATACAAGTGAGGTCTCCTTATACCCCCCCTCCCCCAACGTGATTTATCGTGATTTTTTCGTGACCCCCCTATTGAACCTCACGTGATTTGTGCACAAGCCCTATGTTACGTACCAACATGTAGTAATTGTGTTGAATACGTCTAGTATTGACAAAATACAAATTTATTAAAATTGGTGTATAATTATTTTGGCAGACAATAATAAAATTTTAGAAAACTTGAAGACATTCGAGAATATTCTTATAGCCGATCAAATATTAAAAAAATATAAAATCCGTAGTTTACTGAAAAGGCCTATATTTGGCAACACTTGCTACGTTACTTTTCCCGCGTAAAACTCGAAAATATGCGTCATAACAGCAAAATGCATTTTAGCTACTGCAGCAAATATGGTATTCGTTGGCATAACTAAAACATTTAGCTGACTTCGCGAACGTCTATGGTACACTGCGACCGATTAGCACGTCGCTCCGAGGTTTGAGCGAGAAAACGTTATGCGCGTATTATAGCGACATCCCGCTCGCACGTCGGGTCGTACGAATCGGACGCAGTGTGCCATGCCCCATAGTTATTTAATATTTTACGATAATAATTTAATTGTTGATTTATTAATGTGTGTGAACAACCAACAACATGTTACTAACCAAATGTTTGTTTCTTGGCATCTTTATTATAAATCAGAGTCATTTATGTTAACCAAATGAAACATTCAAAGAATAAATCAATTTGAATCATTAATTATCTAAGCAATGTTTGTGACCAAGTATGTCACAGCGTTATTGTTAAACATCATACTCATTTATTATATGAACTAAATGAAACAGAAAAAATAATCAAAAACAAGCTTGGGCAGCTTCTATAGGGTCGGGTTGGCAACAGTAGCTCGGATTTTTTCGGACGCTCAAATTGTGAACAACAAGTGGTAGCGGGCTGAAATTCACCCTCAAGTCCCTCAACATGCTTTTGCTTATTAAATTTTTTCCCCGCATTACCTATCAGTTTTTCAATCAAAACAATAATAAAGTAGTTAATGTTTAAAAAAAAAGGGAAATGAGTCACTGCGTACGGGTTTGATTTGTTACTGGGGCTGGGGTGCTGTGACTCGACCCTGTAGGTAGTACACAGAGACTAACAGTATATACCTACAGAGGCTCAAGTATATCTAATATTATACATTTTTCATTTTATGTTATGGAAACTTGCTCATGTAATTCCTCTCCCTAAAAAACCCAATCCAACTGCGTTTTCGTAATATCATCTTATTTCTATAATTCTAGTTTTGTAAAAATAATTGAACACTTTGTTAATCGCCGTAAAAAAAAAATAGTAAATGATCACCAAAATGAGATCACCATTTTAATGTGAAATTATACCCAAATTATAACATCTTACTATCCTATTAACATTTATCACGAAAATTAAAATTAAAATGAGTTTCGGGTTTCGGGTCATAAAAAAAATAACCTCAACCTCCCAACATGGGTCAACCAGATTTGGTGATAATTTACGAAATTTGGAGATCATTTACTTTATTTTTGGAGGTATCAAAGTTTTTTTTGGTGTACAACGTATTTTTTTGGGGGTCAAAATAATTGTTGCTATTTATTTATTATCAGAAAAATATCATATGTTTATTCGGTAAATATTCGGCAGTCTTACCGAATATGCCGAATACCGAATAATTACCGAATATTCGGCGCATCTCTACAGAAAATCCCACTTACGGGCCAAGGGTGACGTAAAATAATATTTTCAGTGAAAATATTATTGGCCCGTAAGTGGGATTTTCTGCCCGCTACGCGGCTACGAGGGGAGAAAATCACACTTACGGGCCAATGCAAGAAGTAAAACTTTAAACAGACCACGGGCGGTAATTCCTAAAGCCCCAGATCGGATATTTATGGCTCTCACCTTCGGTTCGGGCCACAAACACCTGCGATCTGGGGCATTTACGAAGTCGCCGCCCTAGGTCTGTAATTTCATCACACTTGCTCGTAAAAGGTGTTATAATATAGCCGGCATACTTAGCTGTAATGTGCTATATTATATATTCCTTAAATTCGGTAGTGTGACTAATATTTTTAGCGACATTAGATTTTTTTTATGTAAGTAGCATGTGCAGCAAGGAAAATTTACCAAAGATTGTGAAAAAGTTAGTCACAGCTACAAAATGTTCTAGCAGCCTCACATAAGTCTACTTTGCTACTATTGCTAATAAATTATTGATGTTCATTGCATAGAAAAGTCGGTAGTGTGACTAAGATTTTTAGTAACGTCGACCAATTTTTTTTTTGCTGTTGCACCAAAGAATGTTATCTAAAGTATGTGAAAAAGTTAGTCACAGCTACCAAATGTTCTTAGTAGGGTCGAATAAATTTGTTTGCTACTACTGCTAATATATTATTATTGTTCATGGCATGGGGAGTTCGGTAGTGTGACTAAGATTTTTAGTAACGATAGCAAATTTTTATGTAGCGGTTGCAGCAAGGAAAATCAGACAAATTTTGGGAAAAAGTTAGTTACAGGTACAAAATGCTCTTAGCAGCCTCACATAAGTTTACTTTGCTACGATTGCTAGTAAATTATTGATGTTCATTGCAAAGAAAAGTCGTTAGTGTGACTAAGATTTTTAGTAACATTGGCTATTTTATTTTTTGCAGTTGCACCAAAGAATATTAGCGAAAGTATGTGAAAAAGTTAGTCACAGCTACCAAATGTTCTTAGCAGGGTCGCATAGATCTGATTTGCTACTACTGCTAATATATTATTATTGTTCATGGCATAGGAAATTCGGTAGTGTGACTAAGATTGTTAGTAACATTAACAAATTTTTATGTAGCGGTTGCAGCAAGGAAAATCAGACAAATTTTGTGAAAAAGTTAGTTACAGGTACAAAATGCTCTTAGCAGCCTCACATAAGTTTACTTTGCTACGATTGCTAGTAAATTATTGATGTTCATATCAAAGAAAAGTCGGTAGTGTGACTAAGATTTTTAGTAACATTGGCTATTTTATATTTTGCAGTTGCACCAAAGAATATTAGCTAAAGTATGTGAAAAAGTTAGTCACAGCTACCAAATGTTCTTAGCAGGGTCGCATAGATCTGATTTGCTACTACTGCTAATATTTTATTATTGTTCATGGCGTAGAAAATATGGTAGTGTCACTAAGATTTTTAGCAACATTGACAAATAATATAATTAGTAGATGGGTATATTGGGTATGAATATAAAATTAGCAGCTGTTGCAAAACTGTTGTTAGCGACTGCGAAATGTTTTTATCAACTGCAACAAAGATATGGTTTTGTTGCCTAATACATGTACAATTAGCAATAGTAACAAAGTTTTTGTCCACTACAACTAAGAATTATTAGCAGTCACAGCTAACAACAATGTGTAATTAAATTTCGTTGGTACCAATAAATCAATTAGCTATAGTTGCTAATCAATTAGTAGCGGTAGCAAATAATTTGAAATTCATTTAGCTAAATATCATTAGTAAGGGTAGCTAACTGGTTTTAGTTGCTATAGAAAAGGCTTTGTTACAGTTGCTAAGAAATTGTTTGCATCAGCAAAGGAAATTTCAGCAAAGCGAGTTTAGCTACCACAGCTAAATCATTTTTTTCCGTGCACTCATATAACGTAAAATATGCATAATCTATTGAATTTGGTAAAAAAGAAACAAGCAATGAAATAATGGTATTTCAAATATCTATAAAACGTTTTTTACTTTTTCTATAAACGTTTTTTTTCTTTTTATTTGATACAATTAAGTTTATGTTTTTTTTTATCACATTGTTGAAGTATTTAACGATAGTATAACATGACATAAAGTACTTGTATTTTAAAGAAGTGCAGCTTTTATTTTAAGAAGTCGTTTTGTGACCAAATCTCGTTTCGATTCAGGTGACATTTTTGTAAATTGATGGAAATCGATTAAGTAAATCGATAAATTTATAACCTGAAGGAAGAACAATCACTTAAACTAATATTTTATAAACATTTTATTTATAAAATATGAGTTAAAGTGATTTTTTTTAAATATAAAATATGAGTTTGAGGTGAAATGACAAAACTCGTGTCCATTATTTTTTAATGTTCTGCAACATATAATAAAACCAGTAACTAATTATCAATTTTCTTGAACAAATCTCTCCGAAGAAGTGAGAGGGTTTGGGCAATTTTCAGGACTTTGAAGGACAATTTGTCCTAACAATTTGAATTTGGGCAGCTAAAAAAATACGTGTCTGCTATTTTAGACTACTCTATCTATAACATATATCAAAATGAATCAAATCGGAGTCGGACAGTTGGGTACCTTTCCTTGTTAGATAGAATTTTATTTTATAAAGCAAGTGTGATGCAACTTTTAATACATATTAAGTATGTTACACTTACACAGATAACATAAGTAAGAAGATTTCAGAAAACAGCATGATGAGCAAATTCACGTGCACAGCCAGTAAACTAATATAACAGTGGCATCTATTATGCACTATACAGATATCGTGTATGGGGAATCGGCCCGGCATGTACGGGATAGGAAAACTTTGCGAAATTCCGGAGGCGAAAGCCAATTATTTAGGAGGGAGCATAGCTGGCAGCTTGTTCGAGGGTTTAATTAAAACGTCAATGGTCACAACATCGCTACTTTGTGCAGGAAGTTATAATTGTTCCTGGACCGCGCGGAGGATTACGTTGTGAGTACCCTTTGCAATATTGCTTTATAAACTAAGTTTTAAAGGGTAGGAACGCGCGTGTGATGCTCTTGGCTAGAGAATGCAAACCCGGTTATTTTCTTATAGTAAACCCGGTTATAACAGGTTATTCGTATGGTAAAATAACCGGGTTTGCATTTCCTACTCTGGCGTCGTCCATAGGTGCCGGGAACTGCTGAACATCAGGCGGGCCGCATGCTTGTTTGTCAGCGTTGTAGTATATAGAAAAGTTTTACAAGTGTTATGGTTTGAACATGAACACGTTACAAATAAACAGCGGTAGGTAACTATCTATTGTGCAAAAATCGAAGCACGATCACGTGTTTGATATATACCTACCTAAATATATTTGTTGTGTAGGTATGCGTAAGATTTTTTATTTGTGTCAATGATTTTTTTTATTTCACAACCTAGACTTTTATGTTCCTTTTTTGGTCTACCCTACGGTTTACTCTACCCTAAGGTTCTTTGGAAAAAAACGCACTTAAGTTATTAAGGAACCAACTTTCTAATAATTTCAATAAAAAAAATATATTGGGAACAAAACGTTCCTTGTACAAAGCTACTAGTAAAGAAGATATTCGTTGTCATAGACAACTATATAAGAGTTTTCATATGTCGAATGTGTCTTAGATATTTAGCTTCATGGGTAAGACCGCCTTTTGCCTACCATTGTTAAATTAGGGTTGTAAATTTTTTTTCTTATTGGTATGCAATAATTGTGCCTAACCCATTCTAAATGTAACTGAAATGTATTGCAAAGTTTTGATGCTTACGTTGGTTAACAAAAGGTTTATTCACCGTAAGGGAAAAGTTATACGTGAGTTTAACAAAGCGCAGCCAGGGTCTGGGAAGCATGTTTATTCTCGAGTATTTAATTAACAATCTAGGTCAACAATTGCTGGACAAAGTAGAGTATCGTTGAGAGTTTCCATGAACTGTTGTTGGTAGGTGTTTCCTAAGGTTACTTGAACAATAATATACAAAATTAGGACTTGACTGTTTCTGCTGTTTCTGAGGAGTCTTCACCGTAGAAGCGGTGCAGAGTCCCGGAAGAAGAACTCCATATTATCGCTTGGTGACAATGACAACCAAAACTCACTAAAAATTCTGTCACTGCTCTTCAAAATTCAAAACCTCGTATCTAGTGAGTACGCTCAGATACGAGCTATGTTTCAAGTATTTGTTACATTTAGTTTTGGTTGTCAACGGACGTTATTTTTTAACATGTCTGTCAGCTCTTGACGCATAATTGTGATAAAAGCCCTAATTTGTACGCGTAATTTATAAAATTGTAACTAAACGACCTGGCTAAGATCGCGGGATGAAATTGGGTGAGGGCGGCGCAAGAGCACTCGTTGTGGAAAACTTTGGGGGAGGCATTTGTACAGCACTGGACGTCTAGATCGGCTGATATAATGAACTGAACGAAAACAATTCGATAATGTGGCAGTCTCTCATAATCATAATGTATGAATTAGGGATCGTGAAAAAATTATAAGACGACCATTAAACGGTTTTTTTTTACTGTCCACAGCTAAATGTTCTATAGATGTTTTTGTTCGTTCGTCCCTACACGGCTTATGAATCTCGAGTTTACTCTCATTGTGTATTATTACCGCAGGATCCTCCATCTCCCAATGTTGACAATGTGGTATTTCCTAAAATTGCGTCTTAACAAAGCAAACAGAACAGGCTTAAAACGTCTCAAACGGGCTCACTCGAATGGGGCTTATTATTGGCGTTACCTACTCCTTTCTGTAAATGTGATTTGCATAGATTTACATGAAATGCTTTTAAAGGGACCTTATTTGGGATTTCGGGGATACAAGTTTGTTTTGTATGGATTGTTTTTATTAGGTGTTTTCGTTCTAATTTGTAGCCAGGTGTAGAAAATATTTTAATATTTCACTGAGCTTAATTACTTTGATTCTTACTCGAGAAATATACTATCTAATTCCAATAGGAAAAAGGTTCCCTACAAAACCAAGAAAGCACTGAATATAGCTCTAACGAAAAGATGAAATTAATAAAGGAACACATACAGATTATCGCACTTCCATAGTCAATTCCACCCCAATTTTTACCCCATCACGGAATGATTTCCATAATATAAACAATCCTATGTCCTTCCCAGGGGCTCAAATTATGCTCATTTTTTCATCTAATACGGACAGACAGATATACTTTCACATTTATAATATTATAAGTAAGGATTTTATGCTTCTATTCTATATCTAAATTGATTTTACTCCCTCGATAACGATGTATGATTATGATATGCCTTTTGGGTATTCCAGATTCCAACATCGACTTTCTCGATCTACATATTAAAGTCGGCACGTCCCACATAATCCCAATTAGGCAATTCATTTTGATATTTTTAGACATTTTCGTATTTTCAATACATTATCAGCTTTGTGTTTTAATTGGTCCACGGTTTTGCGTTTGAAATATCGCGCACAATACCTCGAAAATAAAATCTGCATCGCCATTTGTTCATTAACAAAGGCGGGACGGCGACCAATTAAAACATGACAGTAATTTTAATGATGACTACACAGTGACGTTATAAAAGTATAGGTGTTTTATTACGATGTACATTTTTATAAATACGATGTACGTAATAGGGTTTCTTTATGAGTTTATTTATCAGAAAGTACTATATATTATAATGGAATTCCAGATTAAAAACAAATATCCGTACAAACAGGGAACTTCCTTCATTTTGAATTTGACTAAAAAGAAGAATATTTCGCTTTCATCTCTTAGGTATAATATTTACGGTATACGAAAGGTAGAAATGTATCATTAAAATACAAAATTGATGTATGTTAACGTTGACAGCGTATAACTTTTCCAATAAGTAGTAGCTACGTACTAAGCTATCAGAAGTTTCAACAGTTTTGCGTACAAGTTATGAACAAGTTTCCAGTAATTAAGTTAGCGGAAACATAATATTGCTAGAGGTAGTTTCACAGTTGGGCCATCACGTTATGGAAAGTACGAGTAGCATCAACATTCTGTACTAAGTTAGTAACTATCATTAGTAGAAGCGTACTTCTGAAACAGACAACTCGGCAACCATAAATTAAAAGGGTAACAAGGGGTTAAATCCGAAGTTTCTAATGATGTACATTGCCATATCCTCTGCGCGAGTTAAGCCGCGGGCCCAATAGATAAAATCCAAAGAAAACGTTTCATTATCACCGCACGATGTAGTGTTTGTACTGTCCGGAGGCTGAATGGATTCCATTGGAAGTTTTTTACCGCCTGAGTGCATTAAGATATCTATTATGAACGACTTAACCCGATTAAATTAAGCGACTGTTCCTGCAACTCGGACTGGAGGGTTTAATTCAGTTAGGAGATTATCTGTGAGGCTATTTCACAGAAAATAGCAATTGGCTTTTCAATGGAAGTAATGTATTTTTTTTCACCTCACCAGCTCAAACATGGCGATTTTGCTGCGAGATGATAGTGAACAAAATGCGATTTTGTTTCGAGCATGAGTAAAAAGTAGTTTTTTAAGTTTTTCAATTTTTGACCACGAATTGTCATTTCTCAGCCACAGGTTAGTTATAAAATTCGAATTATTCGAATTTCGGTGCGCTCTGTCTCTTTCATATCTATATGAAAAAGAGAGTGATAATTTCGAAATTCCATTTTCCACGTTCAACACGTTCCGATACGCGTTATACCATAAAATTAAAAAATATACCCGAAGAAGTTTTAATTACAACATACCTATGGTTTTTAACGACCGAAATAAATAGTTGTGTATTTTATATAAATCAAATAGCCTATTGTTCAAATAAAATAAGATTTTTCAACTTAACACTGTAAATACCTGTACCTACCAATAATTTATGAATTCACCAATTTATCATAGATGCAGTTTCGAAACGTACCTACTTTAAAAAATATCGAGTTCAAATTGTTATTTTCTTTGTATTTATTTTGATTGGTTCTTTACGAGTGAAAATATTAATAAAAAAAATCTTCCAATTTTTTAAAATAATGACATGTTGGCTGTGAGTGAGGGACTGGTACAGTGTTGGAACGTATTATTCCAATTCAATTATATTTTTATCCCATTTCAAGCAGCACAGGTATCTATTTTCTAATTAATAATATCATTGAAATCAGCAACAAAGACTATAAACATACCTACACCTGAATGGTTGGAAGAAAAAGTACAAGAAGTCGAAAATGTTCTCGCTGTTGATGTGAAAAGTTGTGTGTGCTGCACGAGAGCAAAGTTTTTTGCATCTCGTGCTGTTGAGTCCCTCGCTACACTCCGGATTCTAAATTAGAATCACTCGCTACGCTCGTGATTCATACACAGAACCCTTCGCTTGCTCGGGACTGAAAATCAGCATTCGCAAAAAAAACAACTTTGCTCTCTTGTTGCACAAATAACTATTTCTAAATGTATTTCAGATGTAACAACTTCAAAAAAACATACCGCAACTCCACGCGTATGTTTTTTTTAAGTTGTTACATCTGAAACCTTTTTATGAGGTTTAAAAGAGAAACAAGGACACTGCGAATTAGCGAACCATTTGGAAAAGTCGAGTGGTAATGAAAACTAAAAAGCCTTCGCATGTTTCTTACCAAAAGTGCCCGAGTTGCCCGACAAAAACTCCCGTAATTTATCAAGGGGATCTGGCTAAAGTTTTCTGCTTCCTTAGTTTGAAAAACTATGTACGCCGAGATAAAACGAGTTTTATATTAATCACCCTACCCCTACCATACATGTTATTCAATAACAACCCCCTACCTTCACGTTTCTCTGCAGCTGAGTGCACATTTACTTATATAGCTTTCATACTTTTGTGACAAAAAGAATATATTTTTTTAACAGTCAAAATTAATTGGCAAAGCGGTGTCTTAAAATTGTTTCACTGGTCAAGTTCGACTTGTAATGTGCACTTAGGAAGGCATCGAGAAGTTTTAATATAACGGCTGGACGGATTGCATGAAATATGGAACAGGCGTACCTAGTTTATATCCTTACTTACACAGGCTATTTTCCATTCCAAAGAAACATGGTTTCCGTAGGAAACTAGGTACTGTACTCCGAATTGAGATATTGCCGCGGGCAATCTGCACATATTTCATACAAGTGTTTATTTGAGCGATATGCTTTAACTTTAAATTGCAATGGTTATCGAATGGCTATTTGTCAATGTTTATCGAATTAAGCCGTAATATTCTTTACGTCACCTAAGGCCGTAAGAGAGATTTTCTGCGCGCTACGCGGGGAGAAAATCTCGTTTCCTGGCTAAGACAAGACGTAAAACTTTAGACAAACCATATGGGCGGTAATTCGTAAATCTCCAGGCCGTATATTTGTGGAACAAATACCTGCGATCTAGGATATTCGCTATTTTACCGACCTAGGTACGTAATGTACAATAATTCAGCAACATCAAATTGGAAGTAGAACTTTTCAACTAAATAGGATAATTTGTTGAGTTTGAGTTCTTTGTTATTTATTTACTGCTGTTGACAACGTAATGAAGACAGTACATTGCAACTAAACATTGACCCTTTTCCATGTGCGTGCCCGTTTTTGATTAACTCATTACGCACACAAAGTAAACAACAACACTGAGGAATTTCGGGCAGTTCATTAATTCAAGTATTTTGTTTACTTCTGTTTTCATTATTAAGATAACAGATCAATTCCGGGATCATATCGTGCTGGTTAATCGAGCAATTCATTACTGCCAGGGCCCTGAATCGATGAGTAATTGTGATATTCCCAACTTATGAATCTTATGATCTCGGCTTTATGACAGATATGTATCGGTTTTTGGTTATTCGAACTGCAGTCAATTAACAAATTGATATTTTATTAAAATTAGCTATAGCTACTTGTAGTGCCGGTCATTAAAACTTTAGAACTTTCGTGATATAAGCTCGCGGTCTCGATTTTTTGCCTATCAAAATAGATGTATTAATGTTACTGCAAAAATAATGTCGGAACGGTTACTTCAAATAAAGCACATCAATAAAAATCGGCCATGTGCGAGTCCGACTCGCGCACCGAGGGTTCCGTATACATACTTATCTTAACTGGCCGGGTTAATTTAAGTTTGCATTGTATTTATGGCACCGGATACAAATGAGGTGCAAAAATAACGCAACCGGGTTCTCCAAAATATGATTGTTGAAAAGGACCATATTTTCCTTAAAATTTACCTGTCAATTATATTGAAATATCCAGTTACTTTTTTTTCTGTTAACATTTAATAAATGCTATTTAAAATCATAACTCAATCTACATAATTAAATTTAAAACAAATATAAATATTTATAAAACCTTACTCTAAATAACCTAAAATAAAATGTTTATTCCTTAAATGTTTATTTTATTCTGTTTTAGTATTAGTTATAGCGGCAACAGAAATACGGCATCTGTAAAAAATTCAAGTGTCACGGTTCATGAGATGCACTGCACCTGCATACGTTAGCCTGGTGACAGACAGACAGACGGACGGACGGGCGGAGAGACGGACAGTGAAGTCTTAGTAATAGGGTCCCGTTTTTACCCATTGGGTAAGAAACCCTAAAAAAGTAGCAGAGGTGAGATCTCGTACATATATCATTAGAAATATCGAATTTATTCCCTCTGGTACACTCAACTATCCTTAATCTCGTATTTCAACCATACACCCCATAGGAAAAATATAGCTTGATGTGAGTGTAGTACAGTGGCTATTACAAGCCGAGGGCAAAAAAGATATTAGGTCGAGACAGAACGGGCAATATTAACTCTACCTGAAATAGCAAGGCTTTTTCATACGTCCCTCGGCCTTTTATTAAAGCTGAGTAGAACTTATGTGTATTTGTATGACTTCTAAGGCGGGAAATGAAAGGGTATCCGGAATGCTTTGGACTTGTACTGAATTTCAACACATACATACATTTAATAGCAAATCAATGAAAAGGTCTGTTCAGATCGTTCAGCAGTTCTGATGCAAACTTGTTCTTATATATAAATACAACTATTCGAAACCAGTGCAAAGTATGTGTGTAATAATATTTACGTCACCCTAGGCCGCAAGTTGGATTTTCTGCCCGCTACGCGGAGAGACAATCTCACTTCCTGGCCAAGGCAAGACGTACAACTTAAGACAAACCAGGGGCGGTAATTTGTAAAGCCCAGATCGTATATTTATGGCCCTCACCTTCGGTTTGGGTCACAAACGCCTGCGATCTGGGACATTCACGAATTCACCGCCCCGAGTATGTAATGTTAATGTACTAACTATATTTGACATCAATTCATAACGTACCTACTTTCTATTCGCTGCATAGAACTAATAAACGCCAAGATAAAATTAAGAAAAAGGGTATTTGAAATAATTATAGCAAAATGATTTGATTTTATCCCTTTGTTTATAACCCCATGGAACAAAATGTTCTCTCGAAGGGAGCGATTTATGTTAATTTGTGTAACACCATCAAAACAATGGATTCATTCAATAACTATGCCAATACAAAGCATTTCAGTATATGACGGAACCGGTTTGCTTCAAAACATAACTTAAAATTCAAAGCACGGTCGTATTGTTTCGTTCAGTTTAATACGTATCAACTGCAGTTGGAAAGGGACAGGTAGAAGAAAAAGTTCATTCAAAATGTAGAATGGAATCGGAGTTGGGAGAACGCATATTGTTTTAGCAATAACGCCAGCTGCCATCTTCAGTTCAGGCACATTATATACGAGTATAAAGCATCTATAAAACATGGAGCATACAACCAGTATAGCTTTATAGAGCGTTTAGTAAAGGTTCGGTTATTCCTAAGTTCCTAACAATCGAGTAGGCAACAAACTTTTAAAAATTACTAAAAGATGTCTGCACTTAGGGTGACCAGATGTCAGGAATTTTCCTGACATGTCAGGAATTTTAGACATATGTCAGGAATGCGGCCGGAAAAGGGAAATGTCAGGAATTTTCGGCAAAGAAATTAAATCATAAAATTTTATACACTGTAAACTTTTATTTTTAATCACAACAACAATAAGTTTCTGTCAAAAATTACATTTTAGTGACAAGCTTTTATAGCCGACTGTACTTTTCTTTGAATATTCATCAAATGCTCACTGAGACGATTCCAAATAGCCCAAACTCGGTAGGATTGCTTTTTCTATTATAGAGTTCCTATGGCCACCTTGCGGCTCCATCATCAGATCAGCCCCATGGTACCATATTATTGTATTGTCATCAAAGTTATGTAAGTATGCAAAATTTCAGCTCAATCGGTTGACGATATCTGCTTCAAAATTGAGTTGCAAGATTCCACCCGAACAAACATACTTTAAACATACATACAATGCAAGTTAAATAAAAGCTTGTAATAAAGATAAAGCCACAAGTACTTTGGAGTTTCATAAATTGTAAGTTATAAATAATCGTAATTATCTTTTCACAATATAAACATAAATCAAACATTGACAAATTAAACAATTTCAGGACTCGTGTCAGGAATTTTGGCCGAAAATCAGGAATTTTGTCAGGACTTTTGAAATTTGTATTTGGTAACCCTACTGCACTGCTATTTCGTCCGCGTAACCCTTCTTTATTGTAATCGGGTAAAAATTACCCTATAACCATCGATGGACGTGAGGAACCCCTGTACCAAGATTAGTAAAAACCTGTCCAGCCGATTTGGCGTGATGAGAGGAAAAACACGTGTTTACCAACAGATGACGCTTTAAGTTTGTCGCCGCGCGGCTTACGTACTCTTAAAAGTCAATGGTTGAAAGTACATATATATATGTATGCACTATAGTGAGCGACCACGAGATAACATTTTTAAATGGCTGTCTACGTTATCAACCCTACATATCCGCCATTTAGAAAAAAAAAACAAAAAACTGACTCGACATAAAAAATCTATAATTTATCATGGAACCTGCTTACAAAATTTCACGAGAATCGGTTGAGAAATGCCGCATTTAGGCGAGAACAGACGGAAATCCGGACAAACGGTCATTCAAACATCCGGAAATACGAAAATATTTTCGGCCAAGCTGAAATGGAGACGCTATGCTCGCTCGGTCAATAAAACGATGACACGTGTTTTAGATAGTTACATTCATACAATACATTGCAATTTAAATAAAAGCTTGTAATTAATGGCACATAAAACCATTTTGTCTTACCAATAAAATGCCTATTGTCTTTAATTAATTACCTATATTAGGTGCTTTCTATTGACGTGAGATGTGAATGTATGTAAAAGGAAATTGGTTAAATAAATATTTTCAAGGTGTTGTTTCATGATCGTCATCATAGCCTGCGTCCAGATTTTTATTCGGTATTGAATTAAAAAAGAAGTTGTTATATCTGCATTGAATTTTTCTGAATTTCTCTTTCTTTTTTTTTTCCAAAAAAAGGTGTACATAACTGCATGAAATTGTAATTAACCCGCATTTTGTAAATTTTCCTATGCATTGTATTTCCGTTCGTAAAATTTTCTTGTCGAAAACCTATTTAATTAATTAATTATTGTTCAAATTAATTTAGAAACTCAGATGTAGGTACGCGAAACGAAATCTATTTCAAATATTCGTATTTTGCGCAATATCTGGATCGAGATTAACTTGTAAATTAAAATGAATTAATGAAAATTGGAAATCTAATTTAAGTTGAACGCCTTCGGACGTTGTTTACGTTTTATCGATTCGGAACAGCCCTTCGCAAGGAGTTGTCTTAATTTGTAATCTGCGGAGTTAGAAAGGTAATTAGAGTTTATTTTTGTTCAGGTAATCTTCGGTACCGCTGGCGGAACGGAAGGTTCGATTTCAGGAGTGCTGGAGGAGTGAGTATATTTCTGTTATTTGTTTTTAAACAAATTATTTAGTATAATTCTAATAATTTGACTTAAAAAGAGGGAGAGTAGATAAAATTTTACTTTGCTCTATAATCTACATATCCATTAATTTTGCCAAATTTTCCATACGTTTGAATCTAATTTTCTTTAACCAAGAAGCACAGAGCAGAGTAGAACTACTATACTATATCTATGCACAGAATAGACACTAGGTAGTAGTTTCCCGCGACGTTTTCATTTTCCTTATAAAGCGCCATCTTACGGAAAACTCTCGTACTATTACGAACGGTTGCGCGTTTGTTGCGGAGCTTAGTTCCATGGCAGTTTGTTGATCGCGTCACGTCGTTTCAAATTCTTGCTTTAAGTTTCTCCATCTAGTTTTTGGTCCAGTCAAAAGATGACGCTACTCGCATCATGTTATAAATTGTGAGAAATAATTGTTTTCATTGACTATCTTATTGCAATAGTATTTCTCAGTGTTGTTCGAATTCTCGCAAAAATATTTAGTGCTATTCCAATTCTGTAGGTTTAGGGTCAGTGAACTCGGAGCTGGAACCTGCGGTTCTCTGGGCTGTGATAACTTTTTTAACAGCGTTATGATTACCTATGAGTTTGTGAGTATTAGTTGGTATTAGCCGCCATTTTTACATGAGATGTTTTGGTGGGAAACCTATTACTACTTATTCTAATTTAAATGTAGGAAAGCGGGCACCGTCTCTGGACCGGACAAACGCTAGGATGATGGATTGATGATGATGATGATGATGATAATAATGATAATAATGTGCTATTTATTTTTGCAGGTGACAGCCTCAAGCTGGCTTCGTCGGGCTCGGGCAGCCCGGCGCCGCCGGTGCAATGGCGCGTACGACGAAAGCCAGGTAAATATAAATTACTTACACAATTATTGAACATACCTATGATTAAAATTATATATATTTTTTTTCCGTAAAACATAATATTCTCATTTTTTTAATAAATAAATACATCCATCCATCATGTACCATTAGGCACTAGTCGAATAACCCGCCCCGTGTCATTCCCGGTGCGAAGGTTCCCATGACGCTTGCCGCATTACTGCGCTGAATCGCGATGGACAACCTTTGCACCAGGAATTACCCGGAACGAGGGTCTAGACCTCTCTCGCGTAAACGCCGACGGATCTCCGCGATGAAAACTCTCGCTTCAGACCCCCAATAACCAGTCGTCTCCACAGCGAACGGGACAAATATATAATTATTTGCTAAGTACAGAGTACTTGTCCCGCTTCCTACAGGCAGCTGCCTTAGCCGGTACGCCTGCAGACCTGGTCGTGCGACCAATTATTAAATTAGATTAGACCTTAGATCTTTGGTCGTATCTCACATTCTGAAGTTTGGCACTAATGCCTGTACAGAATGCAGCGTGGTCGATCGGCGAGGGAATTGTCAAATAGTTGACTTATTTGAACAAACTATCGTCGTCGGGCACCTAGTTGCGCCCGGTAACCAAACCATAGAGCTTACAATACAATACAAATCCACTTTATTGCACACTTCAAATACGCAGGGATACAAAACATGAGAGATATACAGTAAAAAATAAACAGAGGTTAACGACAGGCGGTCTTATCGCTAAAATATCTCTTCCAGACAACCTTTAGGTAGCGGAGTAGATCAACAAGACTTAGAATTGAGTAGGTGATGCAAAACAACTTTAAGCCACAAAAATTTACTACAAACAAAAATAAAACAAAAACAATAGGTAAACATACATAAATAATTCAGATATACACTACATACAATACTTAGCAGACAACATAATATAGCAGAGTAGAATAGATAGGTAGAAGAGTAATGACGTAAATAGAGATAAATGATGTTAGTCCGATTTTACCTACCAAATCGACATTCCGTATTTCCCATAATTACTGCTCCAAGTATGAGCCGCGCCGGTTCAAATAATAAAATTTAAGTATGAAATTTTTGTCTTGTAAATACTTCTCAAATTTATCTGGCAGGCGTCTGGAATGACGGTAAAATATGGGAATTTGATCCAGTTTTTGGAGGGTTATTTTTGTACAATGAAAATGACAAAAACGTATGTTCTATCTAGGCTAGACCGATTTTTCCGGAAGAAAGCTGAGGACTACAATAGTATGAAAAATGCAGTTCGGCCACGAATCGGTTTTTGTGTTAAAACCAACTTTAACTCGAGCCTCATACCATCATGTTGTTCAAAATCCGCACGAGAGGAGACTATGTACAGATTTTCCCAACTGTTTCATTTCGCAAACTAAAATTTCTCTCTTTTCTCTAAAATCGTATACTACATTTGGAAACTTTTATAATACTAACCTAATTTACCAAGCGATCATTAAAGCGTCTCCATTCCTTCAAATACTTTAGTATGTCCGAATTCCGGATGTCCAGATTTCCAGCCGATCTCGCCTACAGGTCGCATTTCTAAACTGATATTTTCGTTTATTATAAGCAGGGTCGTTTTTTTATGTCGCATCAAAAACGAGTATCGAAAATTGACAAATGATGGGGATATGGCGGTTGAGACTTAAAAAAATAACATTTAGCCATTTCGAAACTAGGTACACGTACCTAGAATCGAAACACCCGTCGGAGTTTTTGGTTTCGGAAAAAACTGAGTTGCGAAGTGAAACAGTTTTGAAGAAAGTGGGAAGTTCACCTCCGCTAACATACTCAGTAGTGATAGTGAACAGTAGACAGCGAACCACAAGGCCGTCAACGCACTTGTGACTCCTCTGGTGTTGCAGGTGTCTATGGGCGACGGTAATCGCTTTCCATCAGGCGATACGTTCGCTCGTTTGCCTCCTATGACATAAAAAAAACAACACATCGCGTTAAGCCTGCCTGGATTCTCAGAGCTATTTTGCGTTACGAAAACTATAACGTCACCATTTACGATTGCCGTGAAACAGACGCGATAAACAGGTTTCTCGTAAATACGGTACTATATTTACCTCAATCGTAACTCAACTACCTAAATATAAAAGCGGTCTTGTTGTCTGAGACGTAAAGATTAGAGTCCAAAGTAATGCAAAAGGCAGGTGGGAGGTTGTGTAGGTTAGGGTGTTACGAAAACGATTCGTGAGTAACGAACGTTTCATGATTCATAAAATATATCTTGCTGAGATTAGGCCGATCAACTGCACTTTATCGAGGGTTATGCTCCTCGAATACAGTAAAGTCCATATAGAATAGGCTGGGAATAGATTTTGAGTGAAATAATTTCATTGTAAACCGTACCTTTATTTACCATGCGGCCATACTCGCTATGGACAGTGTAAACGATTTGTATAGAAATAGTATAGCGCCCTTAGCGGCTACTTTGCATGTAAACTCATGGTGTGGCCCTGTGAGGTGTGAAAAGTTTGTTTGAAAATGGCTGATTTTTAGGGTTCCGTACCCAAAGGGTAAAAACGGGACCCTATTACTGAGACTTCGCTGTCCGTCCGTCCATCCGTCCGTCCGTCCGTCCGTCCGTCCGTCCGTCTGTCACCAGGCTGTATCTCAAGAACGGTGATAGCTAGACAGTTGAAATTTTCACAGATGATGTATTTCTATTGCCGCTATAACAACAAATACTAAAAATAAAAAAATAAATATTTCAGGGGGCTCCCATACAACAAACTTGTTATAGATTATATATATATATATAGGTACGGAACCCTTCATGCGCGAGTCGGACTCGCACTTGCCCAATTTTTTTTTATTTGTTTTTGTGTTTCCAACCCCTATAACTCCGCCATTTTGAAAAATCTTGTTACTTAACCAGCCTACTCAGTGTGTCAGTGTTATGCACTGTCAATACTCTCGGGAACCTGCTCTGAAAGTGTCGTCAGAAGTTCCTATTACGGTAATGTGCATCCACAGCTCACCTATGGAATAATTTTTTGGGGAAACTCAGTGGATGTTCAGAGCACATTTGTTCTTCAGAAGAGATGTATACGAACAATATATCGCATGACTAAGGAACAATCCCTTCGAAATGTATTTAAGGAAAAACGCTTCTTAACACTCACTGGGATATATATTCTGGAGCTTTGTCTTTTTGTTAAGAAAAATAGTAGCTATTTCACTAAAAAAGCACAATATAAAGATAATCTGAGGGAGAAATACAAATATAATTTGCTTTGTCCTAAAACCAACAACTCACAATATGCAAAAAGCGCATTCATTACTGCAATACGTGTTTTTAACGCCTTACCAAATGAAATTAAAATGTTAGAGGGAACCCGTTTTAAATTAAAGTTAAAAAATTGGTTGATTGAAAATGTTTTTTATAATTTAAACGAATTCTTCAATAAATGTAACATGAATTAAATGTATGCGAATATGTTATATTATGTACTGTTCTGTAGTCATAAGAACAAAAATTGTATGCCCGAAACGGGCGACTGTTGATACTCTGCATTTTGCTGTATACCATCCTTTATACACAGTTCACAATAAATGAGTACTTTACTTTACTTTACTTACAAAATTTCATGGGAATCAGTTTTGTGACCTTTAGGCGAGAACATCTGAACATCTGGATTGGCCAAACTGAAATGGTGACGCTTCGCTTGCTCGATCGATAATGTCAAGACGGGCTTACAATACAATGCACCGCGAGAGCTACGCTAATAGCCGATGCGCTAACGCGCACCAAGGTGCTCAGCTACTGCGTTCGGGCATGATGGGCGCGCGTTCGTATTGCGGTTGCAATGATGCGCTAAGCGTCGGTCTATGCTCTCAAGCGGCCTTGCGAAGATCAAAAGAGAATACCTTCTGTAGTTGAACAGCGAAATTGTTGTTTTAAATATAAATAAATATCACAACCTCACACAAATCAATCTAGTTCCACAGTAAGCTCTAGTAGGCTTGTGTTATAGTAGGGCAGTAGACGACGATAAACATACTTATATAGATAAATAGTTAAATACATACTTAAATAGGTACAAATAACATCCATGACCCAGGCACAAATATTCGAGTGCATCACACAAATACTTGTTGTTAACTTATTTGATTTGACTATTGAATTTAGCGACATCATTTCTGATTTCGTATGTCATGAAAGTAAACGTATTGACTGGTAACTTTATTAGCAATCAAGAGGTTCCATTTCCTAACGCACGGGCAAAAGTCACTCTCGTCGAGACTGTAAATTGTGTTTATGCATGAATTACTTACGTACCTAAATATAACTACCGAAGCCCATTCAGAACGTTTTAATTTGGATGCTTTTCATGACGGATTCGAATCGCAGGTAATTCAAAGAAACAATCAATTAAAGTTCCTCATACTGCATAAAAAGCTCTTTTTTCTCCGATTTTCAACGAAAAATTCGGCGCATAGTTCCGCATAGTAACAGTTAAATTAAAATGCAGTCTGCCCGTTTTTACCCTTAGGAATATCTTTCCAAATGCGAGCGAAATCAATTTAAAATAAATATAACAAACGCACAGGATGATAATAATGTTAGTCGTAAATCATAAATTATGAACTTGGACACCTTTTTTGAGACTACTGCGCCGACTTGATTTAAATTGCTAAATAATTTGGACATATCGAAACCACAGAAAGTTATCTCTTGACTTTGCAAAGACCACCTGAGTTCTCGCAGAGAACTGTATTTCATTGGTTATTTGTGTAAAATGCGTCACAATTGTTAGTGAAACGGGTAGTGATCCCTTTTGTCGGAACGAACTTTGGGTATGGATCGGATACAGTGACCTACGCCTTGAACGTCACTTCAACTACCAACTTGTTATAACTTTATTATAAAACAATACATTGTTATAACTTCTTGTTTGTACAATTATATCTTTGACTAACAATTTTTAATACTACAAAAATAGCCTTCATAAAAAGTTACAAGTAACCTAACGTCGTGTTAGCATGATATCCTTATCCTCTATATATATTTTTTGATTCTTAATCAATATTTTATCTTCCGCCCTTTTCTGCTTTAATTTTCTGTTTCGCCTTAACGTCGACTGACAGAGAATGCCTCACGGCATTTAGTCCGCCTTTTGTACGATAAGATTTATTTTGTACAGTAAAGATTAAATAAATAAATATTGCTTTGTCTGAGTCCCGTTACTGGACTTCCAAGGATTTATTGAATTTTAAATAAATGAAATGGTATTTTGGTTGGATATCGTGACTATCACGTTGCTAAAGTTCTCTTTGGCACAATATAATAGGATCCGTGATACAGTACTTTTATCTCACGAGCGCGGGTGAGCCATGTTTGTGTGAGTAGAGTACATGCACATTGGCTCTGTGTGGGTGAGCTCGGGAGCGCTCAGTGCCGGCTCACCCACACAGAGCCAATGTGCATGTACCTACTCACACAAACATGGCTCACCCGCGCTCGTGAGATAAAAGTACTGTAACTACAAATTGCTACGACGTAGAGGCCGTAGCGTCGACAGTTGGCGCGCGTAGCACAGCTACATTCTGCAACTGTACCCTTACCATTACAGTGACTATACTCGCTAGCCACATCGTAAACGATTTGTATTTAGAATTGTAGTTCTACAAAATAACCGTTAGGGGCGCTGTACTATCCTCCATACAATTTGTATTTAGAATTGTAGTTCTACAAAATAACCGTTAGGGGCATATACTATCCTCCATACAAATTGTTTACGCTGCGCTGTCGCTAGCGAGTACCGTCACGTTAAGGGGACGGGTAATGCGAAACTAGCGCCACTTACGAATTTTTATTATATCTTCCAAACCAGATAAATTTTCAGTAATTGCAAGATATTAGGAGGCGGAAAAACACCTTTAGTGTTTATTAAATCATTATACACAATTTCTTATAAATAATGACACAAAGGTAAATTAAGAAAGAAAAATTGAATGCGATCCACTACAATCCAAGCGGGATTTGAACCCGCGACCTCTGCGTTTCCGGCGCATTGCTCTTCCAACTGAGCTATTTGATCGCTACGTCAATCACACCAAATCTTTCATCCCTTAATTCTTTACGCTACTGGAGCGCCCTCTGTGTCACATATGTTTTTGAAATGCTTATGCGCATTAGCCATACCCTAGGATGTGCGCTTTAACACGCACGATCCCCAATCCCCATTGCTTTACAGCAAGTGTGAAGACTGCGAGAGAGATGGCGCATCTCTCTCGCAGTGACACAGAGGGCGCTCCAGTAGCGTAAAGAATTAAGGGATGAAAGATTTGGTGTGATTGACGTAGCGATCAAATAGCTCAGTTGGAAGAGCAATGCGCCGGAAACGCAGAGGTCGCGGGTTCAAATCCCGCTTGGATTGTAGTGGATCGCATTCAATTTTTCTTTCTTAATTTACCTTTGTGTCATTATTTATAAAAATAAAAATGTGGTATTACCATATAAAAAAATATGAATCGATAAAAAAAAAAAAAAAAAGATTCTATACAAATACACAATTTCTTGTTCTTTAGTTGTCTCTAAAAACTTGCCCAAAACTATTGTGGCCGCTTTTGACGTGAACAAGTTTTGTAAGGTAAACTACAGTGAACAAATTGTATATAGTGATTTAATAAATATTAAAGGTGTTTTGCTAGCTCCTAGACTTCAGCTATTTCTAAAAAATATCAGATTATGAAGGTATAAGAAAAAAATCGAAAGTGGCGCTAGTTTCGCATTACCTGTCGCCTTAAGTGAGCTGTAGACCTTGCGATCATTTTTAAAAGGGGCTTGAATATGATTTATTTTACGTTTCAACCCCCATATTTAAACAATTTTGGAAACCTGGACATCCAAACATCTGGACATACTATAGATTTTTACCCAAGCTGAAACGGAGACGCTTCGCTCGCTCGGTCAATAACTAGCTTTGCCATGTAATTTAATTAATTGAGTTAATGGAAGTTCGCTGACTGCCCAGCGGGCCTAGGATGATCGCGTTTATCACGCGATTTTAGGCACGTACACAAATTTTTGCCAGAAAAAAATATACGCACGGTGCAACATAGAACCTCTTTCTTTGAAGTCCGTTAAATATTACCGAGTGTATCGTCACTTACGAGTACATGATCTATTACACGCCTGTCGAATGGTTGACCTTGAAATTCGTAATCAGACGTTAATAACTAACAGAGCATGATGAAACTAGGCCTAAATTTGTATGAATAATAGGAATTCCATATAAATTCTCACCATAACGGCCAGACACCATAAGTGTTATATGTACAAATAAATGTGATTTCAGACGACTTGAATGCATGCTTTTAGTCTCATAAATATAAGATAAGTTTGAAGTTAAGACACGCCCAAAACTGACAGTAAAAGCAATTTGCAAAGTGAAATTATAACTTCGGCATCATTACTTATTTTACATCCATATATCAATAGCAGCATAGATAGCTGCCCCTGATGAAGAGCTCTATATGAGTTCGAAACATTCGGGCCGTTTCTGACAATTTTACGTGACTTTAAGAAGCCTTATTCCTTTTAAAATGCTGATTATTTTAGATATTTTTCTCTATGATCAAACATGTTTCTTAACATATTATTTATGTTACTACCTAGAACAGGGCTATTAGAATTTATTGGTATATATTTGAAACCTACTGTTTGATTTTTTCATTGATAATTTTTGTTTTAAAAACTACTCGAAATTGATTCGTTTTTTCAACTTATTTTCGACCGCACGCAATAAAAGCATGAAATAGCTATGTTACTACCTAGAACTCGGGGAAAAGTGTTATTCACTTCAAAAAGTTGGTGAAAATTATCAATATATTTGCCATAATATGAAGTTTTTTTTTTTAAAGGAATAAGGCCTCCTAGATCGTTTTTATAATTATTAAAAACTAGCTGCGTCGCGCGGTGTTACCCGCTCATCCCACGGGAACACATTTTTTTCGGGATAAAAATTAGCCTATGTGTTAATCCAGAGTGTAAGCTACCTTCATACCAAAATGTATCAAAATCGGTCCAGCGGCTTGAGTGTGAAGAAGTAACAAACTAACACGTAGGTAAACACACTCACAAACTTTCGCCTTTATAATATAAGTATGATGTCTCACGACAGTTTTGATAATAATTATTATCCCTACACTTCTCTTGAACTTTCAACTCCACCATTCTCCTGATAAAAATATTGTCGATGTACAACTTAAAGTAATTTCGTATTAGTTTGAGTGGACGGACATCGGTTATTAAGTGTCCCATCTATCTGATAACATCGTGGAATTACATCGTTATTCCCCAAGGTAACTCGATATACCACCAGTGTCATATGACGAAACGGCAGAAGCTACAAGAACATGCATACACACTTAATACCTTTTTACATTGGGATGGAATTACCATTGCGTGTTGCTAGCGCATATCGTTCTTTCCAGGAAAACCTATAAAAATATACAGCTCATCCTTTGGTAATTAATGGATTTGGACCCACCGCCAAACAGCAATGTTTGCATTGTTGTGTTCCGGTGTGGGGGTAAGATAGCTGGTGAAATTACTAGCATAGAGGCATTCTATCTTCGTCATCCGGGTAGGCAAGCACTTGTGACTCCTCTGGTGTTGCAGGTGTTTATGGGCGACGGTAATCGCTTTCCATCAGGCGATACGTTTGCTCGTTTGCCCCCTATGACATAAAAAAAAAAAAAAAATAACGGTTTTAAGGGTTTCGGATGATGTTTTTTAACCCACGACGAAAAAAAAGGGGTTTTATAAGTTTAACATATGTATCTATGTGTCTGTCTGTAGCATCGTATTAGCTCCTAAACGGATAGACTAATTTGAGTGCGTTTTTTTAATCAAAAGACTAATCCGTCGAGATCTTAGCTATGTTTGGTGGAAATAGGGTAAGTAGTTTCCAAGATATTATCAGCTATAATTGAAACAAGTGACAAGATCTCCGCCAATATTGAAGCTAGGAATTCCAAATTCAGAATTCAATAGCCGATCGGTTGAGGTCGTCCTAAAGTCATTTGATCTTTGTATTTTACCGCTTACTGTCCTTAATTAATAAATAAGCATCTGAAATACTAAAGGATAATCAGGACTAGATAATAACTTTTCAAAAAAAGTAGTTGTAATTAGTGCTTTAGTGCACAGCTCTGGGGTTAAAATGTAATAGGCAAAATAATTGAAATTAGTACGAGTGTGAACTAAGGCATCAATAAATTGTATAAGAGATTGCATTACGGTATTTAACTGCAGTGAAAACAAATTCTCTCTTTCAATTTATAAACACTATTCACATGAAAAACAGGTATACAAGAAACTACCACATGAGTGAAGAACTAAAAATATTACGTTTTGAGTATTGATTTTTATGGCGTCAAAAGCAAGTATTTTCTTAGAAACTTTACACCAACGAATCGTTTTCGACATATCAAAAAAGTTGCTGGTTTGACCTGTCATCAAATACTGTTAGTGGTACAGTATAGTTTTGCCCATATCTTTCCTTATTCTTTCTTTCCTTGGTTGTGTGTGTGATGTTCCAAAAAAATAGACATAAATACTTACACCATTAATACAAAGATCAAAGCTTAAAAAAAATTCAAAAAGGAGTTACCTGGTGGAAGGGACCAGGAATCGAACCCGGACCCATGGATTACCGGTCCAGCGCGTTAACCACTTCGCTACCCTAGCTCCTACTAGCTTGTGGTGTACCCACATTAAAAACAGTGCGCGGAGGCCCTCCGCGCGGAAGAAGTGAAACTTCGTAATGTGGAAATGAAAATAGGAAGGGGTAGAAATTGTAATTTCAAAAGAGAAAACCTAACAATCAATTGATATTCACAAGAGACGTACCTTGACATAACCTTAAATCCGTCGCATTGTCTGTGGGATTGTTGCGTTGAACGTTTAACGCAACAGTGCTTTCCTACCCCCTCCATGGTAGCGTTAAACGTTAAACGTCTAACGCAACCTTGTTGGAAGTCGCATAAGAAGTTTCACTTCAAAAACCATAATCCTCGTTTAAACGCGATCGTGTGATAGATTAAGGGAAATATGACGTAAATGTGCCATTGTTTTTGAAGTGGAACACCGAAATCAGGTTAGCCAACGCCGCGAAAACATAATTCATCATCTCGTTTACTTCAAAGTGTTTTTGAAACCCCAATCCCGGCACCTACTGCTTTTTAGGTCGCAGCTTAACAAATTTGTTTGCGAGATGTCTTCGAGTAATAAATTTGTTTGAAAGGCCGTTTGCTGTTTTACCTTCTGGGCATACTGGGGCAAACGATATTTTCGGTTTGGGCTTTCCAATTAGTAATGTATCTGGGCATTCTCACAAAAAACGTTCCGTACAACTAAATAATATTTGACTTTTGTTTGTTTTCCTTACTTGTTATAGCGGTAACAGATATAACTACATTATCTGTAAAAATTTCCACTACCACGATTCATGAGATACAGCCTGGTGACAGTATCGAGAAAAAATTGGGCAAGTGCGAGTCCGACTCGCGCATGAAGGGTTCCGTACCATAATCTATAACAAGTTTGTTGTATGGGAGCCCCCCTTAAATATTTATTTTATTTTATTTTTAGTATTTGTTGTTATAGCGGCAATAGAAATACATCATCTGTGAAAATTTCAACTGTCTAGCTATCACCGTTCTTGAGACACAGCCTGGTGACAGACGGACTGACGGACGGACGGACAGCGAAGCCTCAGTAATGGGGTCTCGTCTCTTTTTAGGGTTCCGCCGGAGTCTTATTAATACCCGTCTTTACCCTTTGGGTACGGAACTCTAAAAAGCTAGCCGTTAGTGTTCGTCAGTGGTCCATATTGAGTTGCATAAAATCTTAAGTCATTTATCGTCATTTGGCATATATTTTCATTTGCACAACAAATAATTTTTCTCTGGCGCAAATACTAATTACTTTTCAACCTAACTACCTTAACCTACTGCCTTTTTTTTACAAGGAGTAATTCTGGTAGAATATGGGGAAGAGCGTGGGTATGTCGGACTCTACTGACACATTAACTAAATATCGGATTCCGAAATAATTTAAATAAAGTAGATATTATTTTGTTCCCTTCTTTTCACTTCTAAATACCTATACCTACCGTCAGGTACATGTACAATGTACACCATAAAAAAAGCCCGAATTTTGTTATCTTTGCGTAAAAAGAGTATAATCCCCATGTTATTTTGAGACGTTATCAATGTCTCAAGATGTTAAATATTTTGTCCAATGCATGTCACATTCGACTGCTCGTATCCCAATTTAGTCGGGGCACAAACTCGTATGCGATCAGTACCTACATTGCGGGCTCGCATTACATAACGAGTTCTATAGCTCGATCTAACCCCGCAATGTAAAACACTCGCATGCGAGTTCTCGCTATATCAAAACGAACCTTTCATGGATGCGTCCCAATACAATAATTGCAACGTGTCCCGCATGTATAAGTCGGCCTTTGACAATTTGGTCCTTCGATACTGTTGCGAAATTGAGTTTTGGACAGGTAACGAGTTAGGTGTTGATTGATATGGACGACTTGATGTGAATTTGAATAGTGATTGATTTAATAGCAATTACTTGTGGAACTATCCCTGATAATATCACAGCATTAAGAACTACAGACATCTCTCTCTTTCCTATGGTAAAAAAAAAACACGAGGAACATTTTTGAATATTGAAAATGTTACTATTTGCCATCTCAGATTAATGGTCTAAAGCTATAATTTCAGTTTTAAGTATACCGTCGGTTTATTTATTTATTTATTTAAGACGTGACTTGAACTGTGTCGGGGTTGGTTAGTCCTCACACTATCAGTAGTCAGACTTTGTGTATCTAGGAGGTAGGAGTATAACCCACTAATAAGGAGCACCATTACCACAGGAGTAATGCACCATCTGTGTATATGTAACTATGTACACACTAGCTCACAATTGCCAATCTTGTACCCAACCACAGATACTCTTAAGACAATTATATACGTAGTTAAATATTACAAGAGTCAACATTATTCTTTAATTAGCAAGATAATATAATAAAGCAGTTAACAAGCTAAATATTATCGTTGTTAATAACTCCAGTACCCAAATATTATTCCATTCAAGTTTCGTGCTTAACAGCACGAATTGTGAACTTCTCCTTCTAAGCTGCATTTTTATTTTTGTTGCTCGTACATCGTAAACAAACAAAACACCCGACGTTCGTCGTGCCAACTTTGTTGAACGAAAACGAACTCGCGTCCCGAAGGGGTTTATGAACGGCTATAACATACTAGCATGCACCCGCAACTTCGTCCGCAGAGGAGGTAAAAGGCATATTACTCTTGTTTACTTATTTATAATCGACAACATTTCATATTTCTATCAGGTGTGTAACTTTCATTATATACCTGACTAACGTAACCTTTTCATTGTATCATAGTTTTTTTTGGGGTTACTATAGAATAAGTACATTTTAAGTAATTAATAATAAATAAATAAATATCAGACAACCTCACACAAATCGATGTAGTCCCAAAAATAAAATAATTAGTAATCTTTGGAAAAATATAATAACAGTTATTACATCCTCTTTCTAAGCGGAATACAGAAAAGTAATACAATTGTGAACTGAATTTTTTAAAAGTAATATGGTCCTACTTTGCTCCTAGGGTGGTAACTATGCTCCAAAAAAAAGTTTAGTTCCGTTACAGACGAAAACTCTTGTTAACTTTGTAAATTTAAATGATTTTATCGGGTAACGTAAGATTTCACCTAGCAACACCGGTGGGATGAATTGTCAAAAGTTTAAATATTTTGACAGTAGCTGTCAAAACTTCAGAACGCATGGATGCAACCGATTTTGTTTATGCAGAAAATCTGTTTGAATCTTGAAAACATCTGAATGAATTTAGGTAAGTGTTTTATTATTTCATTTAGAACTTCATAAAGTATTTGAGAGCATGATATTTTAGTGATTGCTACAAAAGTTTCGAAAATAATAAAAACTTTCGAGGACGGTCTTACTATGCACATGTTTTTAGGGATATTTTGCTCCAGGAGCATAAAGTATGAAGGTGAAATTTACCCTTGCGTGATAACGAGAATATCTGGAAAAGGTCCTACAAGATCTATCAAAAATTGGAAATGGCCAAAACCCAAAGATGAAATTACGTACAAATGGGCGGACGTCTTAGCTTAGGATGCATAAACGTTCCTAAAAAAGTAGGAAGACGAGAGTTTTATTCTATTCCTGAACTAGACCACTTATGGGGTAATTAAGTTTTTTTTGTACGAAGTTTTCCTTTTGTTTTGTTTAGAAAACCTGATCACTTAGGTTTCTTTATGTTTTGTTTACGTTTGGCAACAGTTACCTGATCTTTTGTTTTGTTTGTAAGCTACCTGATCGCTATAGTTTAAATGTTGCAATTAATAGCAATAATTTGCCAAAAAACGTTGATTTTTATGATACCTCTTGTTTAATTATAAGAATTATTACAATTTAAGACTGATTGCAATGTAACTAGAAAGTACTCGATTGATCTCAATAAAAACAATTGTGATTCTGAACCAAATTGTGTTTTTCCGTTTCACCGATAATCATCGAGCAGACTATTGATAGCTAAAACACGTTAATAAATGCTCCACGGCAGAAATAAAGCAGATTACACAGAAAGATTGTCTTGGAGCAGTTTCCCGCCTCATACAGATTACTTTGCTTCAAAAATAAGTTTTAAAAAATCTAAAATATTGACTAAACTGCAAAATAAAACAACCTAAAATGAAGGCAATGAGTACATATTTCCGATAAAATCATTACCAGTACCATAACTTTATATTTATAAAATATGCGATGCAATTCGTAAATTGGAGCCAATTTTGGAGAAAAGTAGGACCATATTACGTATTGTCAATTATAGAATCCCCTTGGCCTTGGGCAAAAAGTATCCTATAACCATCTGTGCGTGTGCATGTCCAAAAAGGGGGGTTAAATGGCTATATCCCATTCGTGGCTGTGCGGGGGATATAGTAACATATACTTAGTGGATTCCAAAAGCCTATAATCATTGCTCCAGTGGTAAATACCAAAATGTGATGATTATGTCATCTAAAGGATATGTGAATCTAGAATATGTTTTGATTCTCCGATACTCATATACCAAATCTTCAGATCGTCTTGGCGCCTCTATGGTGAAATTTGGCAGAAATATATCCTAACTCGAAATTCGTGGTAACACGAATTAAGTTGCCGTTAATCTCAATTGCATAACACAATGATTGTCGTTATTTAAGTAATTCCTCAGACTTCCGTAGTAGACTTAATTAACAACCTGCCTAAATAATAATAAACGCCAAAAGGAAATTGTTTCCAATGTATGTAAATGAAGCCTTTTCGCCGAATCGCTGGTGCCCTGACAGTTTAATTTAGACTGGCATCCTCTTTAATTGTTTCCCTTCTGAAATATAGACAACGTAAATTCGCTGGGCTAGGGTTCATTTGGACAATTCCTCGAATTTATTCAGTACTGCGGTTTTATAACTTACTAGGATGAGACAAGGGAAAATTCAAATATATAATTTTTTTCCACTTTGAATACAACACATAATAAAAGTAGGATAACTTCGGAAATTGTATGCAATTCGCTGTACATTGTAAAGATATTCTTGGCAGCACACACGTTGCCAAGATTTAAAAAAATATGTGTTTTAGTGTTGGTCAATTAATTTAGCTTCCTTGGTCGGATACCCTGGTTCTGAGTTTTAAAAAGACTCCAAGCTTGGGCCTTTCTATAGCTCTCCAGGCTATTTGGAATTAGTGGACGACTTTAGCGCTATCAAAAAATCGGTTAGAGACGGTAGGAAAATAGTCGAAACTAGTAGAAAAATTTCAACTCTTCTCATTCGGCGGCAGTGGCAAATCAAAGATATCACGAATCTTCCCATTTATTCTGCCAAGGCTAACTGTTCTTCTGTCATCATGTTTTACGCGACAGAAGATTCGAAATGATAAGACTGGTGTCTTGATTGTTAGTGCAGCTTCTGTATTTAGTTGTTTATTTTGTGTCTGCTCTCAGTTTGTTATTGTTTTTGCGACGAATTCATTTTGTCATTTGAATTTCACTGAAATGGTTTGGGACTTACACAACAATAGCAAACATTGTCTTAATTGTCGCATCTATATGGTAATTAAGAAGCACTCATGCTAAGTTTGCTTTTAACGTAAAAGCAGTCTCAAACACATTTGTGTAAATATTATTTATGCGGAAAACGTAAACGCGATTGACACTTTTTTACATTGAAAACTGACACTAAGGGGCACTGAGCTAAAAAAGTATCGGTTACACACAACTAACTTTATTTATTTATTTAATCTTTATTGCTCAAAGGAAAGAACTTATCTTACAAAAGGCGGACTTAATGCCATAGCTACCATTCAACCATTGAGTTAAGCAGGTAAATTGTGACCTTATACTTGCAAGTATGTGTATTCTCACAAAAAATTACATAGTGTTTGTTTTATCATCATTAAATTCTTCCGCACGAAAAAGGCACAGAAAATATTCAAACGGAAAAAAGGTAAACTTAAATGAAATTTACTTCAATAAACGTCTACTTAAACACACACTGAGCCTATGGAGGTTAGGTCAGGCACGTTTTCGTAAACGTAATTAAATTACTCGTATTTCCCGGACGAGTGCTACAAATACGTGAAAACGCCTCCATAACAACGAACGTTAGCGGTTACGTGATTAATTGCTAGGCTTTACCAACAAATTATAACCAATAGTATGTTCTAGCTGTAATGGAATCACTTACCATAATTGCCATAATGTAGGTACCGAAGCTAATTGAAATTTTGAACGTGAACGTGTGTTGAGAAGGAGTTGGTGTCCTATCGTTTGACCATAAGTCATTTTACAAATTACACATTACAAACAACGTTTTACAAACAAACGTTTCGCCAATTGATCATCATACAACAAGTCATTTTACAAATGATACTTTTGTCAAATTTCTCGTTTGCCTAATGAATATTTGTTGAAACGTTGTTTGGTCAAATGATCATTTGTCAAACGTTTTTTGGTCAAACATTAGTGAACCCAAAGTAGCTTCCTGATGTCTGTCTGTCTGTCCCTATGTATGTTTAGATCTTTAAAACTACGTAACGGGTTTCGATGCGGTTCTTTTAATAGATAGAGTGATTCAAGAGGAAGGTTTATATGTATAATACCACACATTGCACCCATTGCAACCATTTCACCCGTGCGAAGCCAGGGCGGTATTTGAATATTTGACGTGTATCATATAGTGTTGTATAAATTATATTTCGTAATCCTTCCTCAGACGTATCACAAATATGAAATTGTGTTTTTTATTTGGTAAGCCCATCTAGGGTGTATAAGCAGTGTAGTTGAGACCGCAATAAAATCGTGTAAATAATACGTGTACCTACTCTTCCAAGTGAAGTGTCCCTTGTACTTCTAACTCGTTGTCATCGTTTGCTTACATAAATACCACATGAAATTAGATATAAAAATACGTTAAAAGCAGAATGGTTGTGTGCACATAAGATTGTAAACAGAATTGAAAAGTGTGTGCATATTATTATTTTTTATTTATTAATTAAAGTGTAAAGCTAAAACATATACAATTTCCTGCAAAACGGTTTGGACTGTTTAGCACAATATGAAACAACACAGAAGATTCACCTAATTTTCGTACAAGCCGATTGGAGGATAGCTCATTTTAAAATTCGATAATCTCTACCGAAAAGTAGTAAGAAACTGGCCAGAAGCACAGCCAGAAGTAGCTACAAGATAGAGTAATATGGTATAAAACAGAGAAGACCTTTATCCGAAAGGAGTCCATAGATATATTTAGCATTCAGGACCCGCCTTAGCCACACAATGGCCTCGGGCGAGCCATTCATTGTGCAGCGCCCTAGGCACCCTAGATCGAAAGATAAAGAATAAACGCCTTTTAGAAGCCAGCGCCCCGGGCGGCTGCTCGGATTGGCCCCTTAAAGCCGCAAATACTTACTATAGCACTTATTTAAACATTTGTAGATAGAGTGCTCTTTTCTCAAACTATTTTATCGCCGAACTACAGCCATCGAAACTTTTTAAATCAACCCACGTGTTATCTAGCTCGCACCTGATCGAGCTATTACTGCCATGCTATGGTAAAAGGTCGTATCTCTATATGCAGTTAATTGTAAGATACGATTTTTTTAAAGCACGGTAGAATAGCCCCAAGTTCAACGATTAATTGAAGTTGGAATGTCGGCATACTTCGCTGAAACAATGTGTTACCTAATTCGCATAGTTCGCGTCTGAAGCACTTTCCTGAGCGTTAATTATCATTCATTAAGAAGGAATCATCATTAGGAAAGCGTAAGGGATTAGTTAAGAGATTAGTGTTTTAAGGTCGAAGTTATTTTCGACAAATTTTGAATTGTCAGGCCCATTATCACCATACGATGTTGTTTTTTAAAGGTTTATTACACTTTTCAATACCTCCTCACTATATCAAGTCCCAATTTTGGCACATTGATATGTCCATTAAGCCGTGATTTTTGACGTTCTATGACGCAGACTACAACGTCTCGACGACGGCATGTCGAAGGACGACACTTCGATACAACGATACACCGTACACGTCACGATAAACGTGGCCCTTATTTAATGGTTCCGATTACGTCCCGCAACGACCAAGAGCGATAAGGATTGTATAATTTAATTGGCTGGCTCCAGCGTGTGTTGTGCTGTAACTCGTTGTAGAAAAATATACAGTTTTTTAAACCAACATTAAAATGGAGGAGGCTCTCAAACCGGTTGTATATATATTTTTTTATGTTTACCTCAGAAGTCCGTCATTTATAAACCTCTTTGTTCCTATAACATTTTGGTGAACATCGGATGACACGATCCATGAGGAATCGAAAGAACTCAAATATTAAAGTAGATCTAATGGTGAATGTCCATATACATAGAAGCGAAAAATTGAAAAAATATACCTTGAGCGGGATTTTGCGGAGATTTTCGCTTCTACATAAACATTTATTTTAAGCTAGCAGACGTTGTAGCCTAATAAAAATTGATTAGATCTATGGTGATTTTGGTGTTTTTATAGTAACTTGGAATACGATTTTTCTTGTCTTGTTTTACGAATACCTATTGATATTGTTAATTTTGTGTAGTGTTTAATTTTACCCGATCGGCTACATTGTAAGTGCGGATCGAGCCCACGAGCTCCACTCATCCGGAGTAGTGCTCTGCCTCCTAAGCGACGCTATTCATATTTTCCGCCAAAGTGCCCTCTGTAACACTTTTTGTTTTGTAAATAGGGCTTAGGGCCCATTTTTTCCATATCTAATATAGAGAAATAAGAGAATTGGGTCAAATTTTGCTTATAATGATTTATCGATACCAAATTCACGTACCTACTACCGTTTTCAGTTCACCTTCAAACACAATATAAATTGTATTGTATTCTGTATTTATTCCATTGACGCCATTAGGGGAGCATCATCTTTGTTTCCTAATTTCTTTGGAGGAATCGTAACGAGCAATTTATTGTTTGGTATCTCCAAAGTAGAGACAAAAGAAAGTGCGCACTCAAGGTGCTTCATTGTTGTACTTTGAAAACGGGAAACCGAGCATTATTAGGAAATATCATTTCCACAAAATTTTGAAGGGCTACTCCTAAGTTCGAAATTCGAAGTTCGTACCCTGCCGTCACTTCTTGATCTAGTGTCAAACCACAGAAGTAAAGAAACGGAACAGAAACTAAGCTTCAAACAACCGCTCTGTCATAGACATTACTACAAGCATGCAGTGCATGTGTGCGTGTCTACTAGCCGCTGCGTCGCGTACACGCTGCAACTGGATAAACCGGTTTACTTTACACGCGCTCGGCCAGTAGACAAGCTGAGGGCCGTGCAACGGTTGTCATATTTGTTTCGCGCTCGTTTAAACTGTTTTTAGTGGAAAAAGGTGTAAATAGTTGGATTCGGTAGTGTAAAATGGTTTGCATGAACAATACCAGAAAAAATAAAGATATTTCATATTTCAACTATCCTAGGGTAAATATAAAACCAATAGGTAAATATAAAATTAAAAAATTATTACAAATCAAAGGTTAAAAAAAATATATATTCAGAGTAAGTAATTTGTAAAACCTAATCTCATGTACTTACATAATTAAAAGCTAATCAACATTTCGTTTATTTAATTTAATTCTCCTTTGCCAACCCTACTAAAATAGGTAAGAATTTCGCATACTCCTTAGAAGTGGTCAAACCATATTTGAATGGGAGGGCACGATACGAAGTGGGAATTTCGAACATCAGAGTAATGCTCTTGAACGGTGTGACCGTTTTGATATCATCTAGAAAGTTGGGACTTCTTAAGTCCTTTTGAAAGAGGTAATTGGACTTTGACTTAGGTAAGGTTGGAATAAGCCTATGAAACCTTCGTTCGTATTCGACGAGGCATTGCGATTTCTCCAATTTAACAGATTCACTATTTTTGGTCGCAAGAAGTTATTTTTTTGCCGTTACATTTTACTACATGTGCTCCATTAAACATGAGCCATAATTATACAGCGGCATGAACGCACAAAATAAGGTTCACACAGGATTTCTACACTATACATCTCACCTTTAATTATCGGATATAATATAAGTTGGTTAGACTTCGACGATGTGGCTTGTATAGGCAGTTTAATTATCAGGATATTTTAATACTTCTACGATACGTGACAACAGTTTAATTATTAATAGAATTAGTTAAGCACTTCGACGGTATGCTCTTAATTTCTTTTATTTTTCATCTAGGGAATGTAAAGCCGGTTATTTGACTATATATTTATAACCGGTTAGAATCGGTTACACTATGACGAAATAACCGGGTTTGCATTCCCTATTTTCATCCCGTTCTCGCTCTGTGGATGACGCCGCAGAGCTCAGCAGACATAATGACGCCCTTTGGGCAAATATTTTGTCCAGCAGTGGATGTTTTTCGGTTGATGAATACCGGGTGTTTCCTGTAATAGGAGCGATAAATTAAAACATAGATTCTTCGTTTGAAACTGGGCAACATTTGTTAAGCAACTTCTGAAAATAACGTGTAGTCCGTAAGCCCGGTCCAAGATTGCCTACGTAATATGACATCACGATAAAATGCATGGCACACGGTCGAAAAAGTTGTGCTGTGCGAGAATCAAACGATTATCGCACAGAAAATTGGCCGGAAGTTTGAGAAAATCCTTCACTTCCGGTCAAAATTTTAGGGGTGTACTTACGTCATGTGACATCATTACGTGACAGATGGCATCATGTAGCCCTTTAATCGTAGAGATTGTAAACATAAGTCTGCCAGTTCTAAAATGGCCGGAAGTGCTTGGCAGACGGGGTCAAACTAGATGGTCATCGGATACGATTTCCTACGTTTTGTGGTATCTTGACGAAATTGATTATAAATGTTCTAAAGTAATAGTGTCTCTAAAAATAAATAAGTCTGCCAAGACATACTGGCCGGAAGTCCTTCAAAAGTGATTTTTAGGGTTCCGTAGTCAAACCAGGAACCCTTATACATTTTCCATGTCCGTCGGTTCGTCTCTCCGTCCGTGGCTTAGCTCTGTGACCATTAGTACTAGAAAGCTACAATTTGGTATGAGTACCTACGTGTATGTAGGTATCACGACGACAAAAAGGAAAAAATAAACAAAAAAATTTTTTTTTTAGTGTAGTTACCTCTCGTATCTCGTACACCTACAGTGGGGGTTAATTTATTTTTCTTTCCAACACTAGTGTGTGGAGTGGCGTTGAATAGGTATTTTGAATATACTCGTAATAGGGGTCTCCAAACACTATTTTTTGATAAAGTCAGCAGTTTTGTAAATCGTGTATAGTTTTGGCCACTTAACGCCGGTGGCGCTGCAATCCAAATCGTTAACTGATGACTCTATTATAAAACATTCAATATACTCTATGGTGACAGCTATGTCAATGCTCAGGGAATGTCAATGTTGGACGACGTACATTGAAAATACTATTTAATTTGTTCGAAATAATAAAATCCTGAAAACTGTCTTTTTTTTAAAGTTGCTGAACAAATGTTGTTTAATTAGAACAGTAGAATCTATATTTTAATTTATTGCTCCTATTACAGGAAACACCTGGTATAAGATGTTCATTATTACCTGACTTCAAAAAAGCTCCTCCTGTTCTCGATACGCAGGGATTTTTTTTATAAATATGGACACAAAGGAAAATTATGAAAGAAAAATGTGATGTGATCTACTACAATGTAAGCAGGACTCGAACCTGCGACCCTACGTTTCCGGCGTAGCGTAGTGCTCTCCCAACTGAGCTATTAGATCGTTACGTTAATCACACCAAATCTTTGATTCCATAAATCTACGCTACTAGATTTTGGTTTGACTGCTTTTTTTTTAAGAAACTTGTCTTAAGATTTGAATATCGTGTTATATTTTATGTATTGTGAACCCATAATAAGGGTGTAGTGAGTTTTTTCGATCACCGTGTTTGCGTAAAGATTGCTCAACGAAGAGGAAAATATTGCAGTACTTCCAGGATAGCCTTGAGCTTCTCAAAAATGCGGGATTACATTTTACGAGTACTGTATGCGGTAACATGAGGAATGTGTGATTCAAAATGGAATTCACACACACACACACACACACACACACACACACACACACACACACACACACACACTATACTGGATGATTCTATGTATTTAAGTACGTGCTCTGCCTTTTCGCAGAATTATTTTCGTTGAATGATTAATTTCGTCGAATTTTCACTTCGCAATTTTTTTATTCTTCTGTCTAAGTTTTCATAATTGTTATAAATATCATTCCCGATTAGGGTGTCTTCGTCGTCTTTTTCTACCCAATACCCATATTTGTGTGTGATTATCCGATATTCATTTATTTATTTAATACGTTTCATCTCATTTTTAAGAGGCCTTATTCCTTTTAAAATGCTGATTGTTTAGACATTTTTCTCTATGATCAAACATGTTTCTTAACATACTATTGATGTTACTTTCTAGAACAGGGCTATTGGGATTTATTGGTTTATATTTAAAACCTACAGTTTGAATTTTTCATTGATAATTTTTGTTTCAAAAACTACTCGAAATGGACAAAATTCACGATGAAAATTAGTTTTTTCAACTTATTTTCGACTGCACGCAATAAAAGCATGAAAAAGCTATGTTACTTCCTAGAACTCGGGGAAAAGTATTATTCACTTCAAAAAGTTCGTTGAAATTATCAATATATTTGTCATAATATGAAAAAAATAAATTTCAAAAGGAATAAGGCCTCTATTGACACTGTCTCTTAATATCCTTTTGAACCAATCGAAGCATCATTATGAACTATTCGAATTTGTATTGCGTTTACAATGTTGTCATCAGTTGTCATGCACATAATGAAGTAGAGATTTATTCACAGATGATTTAGATTTAGATTTATTTATTTCATAATATAAAATGTCAGTATAAATTACGCTAAGACAATAAAATTTACATGCATTACATAACATTTGGGTGGCACTTGACAGAATAGTTATGTGACAAACATAACTCATTCGTAGCCTGTCGTTGCGATACACACTCGCCTCACGCTCAATTGCAGTGCATTCTACATAAGCAACCAAAAAATAGAGTTCTCATAGGTTTTTTGCGAAGATAAAAAGATAACTTTCTATTCTGTAATTGACGACGTGTTGATCGATCGATAAAATGTAATACATTAACAGATATCGCATACCTTATTACTTGAGGTTATTTCAGAAATAACAATTTTTTTTTGACTATCAATCATTTTCTTTGTGGTAGATGCAAAAGTTAAGTCGCCTGTGACAGGATATATATCATTGGCGGACATTTTTTCGCCTGCTTCGTTTGCTAAGTCTGGGGGAATTTCTGTATCGCATTTTCGCTTAATATTTCGTGTTTCGACGCCGTTAGATAAAATTTCACTTTCGCGTTATTGCATTTTTTGAGTTATTGCTCGCTTGAGACATACGTATTCTATTTTACTTGAAAAATGCAACGGGAGACTTTTTGAGATGAATAATGAATTTTATTAAAACTTTCGTGAGACATATTTAATTGTTGTATTAAGCGGTTTATACTCACGTGAAATTGTCAGGAACGGCCCGACATGTTTTCGAACTAGTGACGAGGTTGCCGCGGCGGTGTACGGGCAGCCGTCCCTGATGAAGAGCTCCATACGAGTTCGAAACATGTCGGGCCGTTCCTGACAATTTCACGTGAGTATAAACCGCTTAATACAATAATGAATAATGAAGTTACCTACTTGATAACAATTACACGATATTTCAAGTTTTCAAATAGTATTAAGTTTAAACTAATTTCATTAATTTATTATCACAGATCACAAACCTATTATTTTTAGTTGATTATACCGACTTGTTTTGCAAAATATTAAAAAAAATTGAAAACCACGTCGTCTAAAAATCAGCACTCAAATGACGTCACCTTGTGGAAAATTGTCAGTCGGAAACACAGACCATAAGAATACTATAGACTGGGTATTGGGCGGGGCAGGCGTAACCGAGCTTAAGCCCAAATTGCCAAATACATGTCAACGTGATGTCAACAGTCACTTAGTTACCATCCGAACGTGCTTGAGTAATTATGTCCCAAAAAATTAGAAATATGCCGAATTGTGCCATTATAATCGTCACAGGCGAGATCTGCATACTCAAAAAGATACCTGATACAGTTTAATTTCACTGGGAAGTAATAAAATTCGTTATTTTGTAATATTTCGTAAAATATTGCCGTGCATTATGACAATTATACATTACTAGCTTGACATGGCAACTATTCACGCAACATCTTTAGGAGCACGCAATGTATATGTCCGTCTGACAATTTAGTGCGGGGGAACAAGTTTAAACCATAAATTGTCGATATTCTGTATGGAGGTTTTAATGTGAGCCGCTCGTGTTTCATACTAACTTGTCCATTTTAATAATATAATTTACACTTTATCACCTTGTTTTTTAGGGTTCCATACCTCAATCGGCAAAAACGGAAATCTTATAGGATCACTTTGTCGTCCGTCCGTCCGTCTGTCTGTCTGTCTGTCAAGACCCTTTATCTCGAGAACGCGTGGAGGTATCGAGTTGAAATTAACACTATATGTATATATACTCAGGTCTAAGGTCCCTTAAAGCTGTGAAAAAAAATAAAGCTTCTACGTTAACGTGAAAAAAAGATACGGCCGTTTATGTCGGCAAAAACGTACATTTCGACACTCTTAAGGGAATCAAAGTGATAGGGTACTTCCCGATGACCTAGAACTATGAAATTTGGCAAGCACTCCAAATACTTATAAAAATCTGAAATCACCACATATACTTACTACAAATACTAATAAAAATCTTAAAAAATATAGTCATTTTCAAACATCAAGTCCACCTTTTGTACGATACGTTTACTTTTGTGCAATAAAGATTAATTAAATAAATAAATAGGTAAATCATATTTGGAGAACTTGGTTGCGTTAAGTTTGATTCAAATTCAAATTCAAATTCGGTTATTGCAAGAACATAGTAATAAATTAGGTGATACAGGTATATACAGTGTTGCTTATGTTCTACCAAAAAGGCATGCAAACAAAATAAAAAAGTATTTAAATACTTAATTGTTACATATTTCAATTTGTTACTTATGTCAAAAATAAGGGATCACCTCTAGTGGAATAAAAATTCTTGTCATAAATTTGACCGTCATAACTCATTTCGCATAATGGCTTTCCTCATACATGTTATTTGTCATAAATTATTATTTGCATAACATTTTATTTTTTCATAATTGTTGTTTGGCAGGCTTTTCATAAGCATAATTTAGTATGGCACAAAATTTCAAGTAATATTATTGAATGTCATAATAATTGATAGTACGAAGAAGAGCAACGCATAAATTATGGTTTTCATAATGAATGGCAATAGAAATTATATAGTATAAGTTATATCACATGTACCAATCATAATACTTTATAACATTTGAAATAATGATACAAAAGTTACATGAGCACAAAAACAAAAAGGGGGGACGGGGGGGCGAAGCCCCCCGCATTAAGAAATCCTTCTCCACACTGACCTCTTTGTTGTAGGTTAGGTTAGGTTAGAATTGTGAACCTACAAATACGAACATCGGCCAGAAAAGTAGGTTAGGTTAGGTTTGAAAGAACTGCGACCCCCTCAGAAATGAACTGCTGCCAGAAAACCAGGCTGATGTTGAAATAAAAAATTAGGAACTTGATATTTATGTTCTTCAGTATTATGCGCCAATGCACGCCATGCATAAGAACATTATGACGATTAATGATTATGATTCAGGTTGATATGCTCCAAAATTATATGAAATTCCTTACTTATGCGTAAAAACATTATGGTCATAAAATTTATGCGGATCAATTAATGACTATACCTACACCTTATGCGCAAGGACTATTATGACAAAAGTGGTTATGCGCACCGACATTATGGCTTTAAAATTTATGCAACCCAATATGGAACCCAAAAATAATTACTAAAACTCAGAATTTGCAGATTAAATTACATTAATTATTACATTATTTTTATAAGTATTTGCACCTCGTTTGTATGCGGCGCCATACATTTCAGATGCAAACTTAACCCAACCAGGCCAATTAAGATGGGATAAGTGAAAGTTTGTACGGAACGAATAGTCCGTAAGCCCGCTCCAAGATTGCCTACGTAACATGACATCACGATAAAATGCATGGCACACGGTCGAAAAAGTTGTGCTGAGCGAGAATCAAACGATTATCGCACAGAAAATTGGCCGGAAGTTTGAGAAAATCCTTCACTTCCGGTCAAAATTTTAGGGGTGTACTTACGTCATGTGACATCATTACGTGACAGATGGCATCATGTAGCCCTTTAATCGTCGAGAGTGTCAACATAAGTCTGCCAGTTCTAAAATGGCCGGAAGTGCTTGGCAGACGAGGTCAAAGATGGTCATCGGGTACGTTTTCCTACGTTTTGTGGTATCTTGACGAAATTGATTATAAATGTTTTAAAGTAATAGTGTCTCTAAAAATAAAAAAAGTCTACAAGACATATCTGGCCGGAAGTTCTTCAAAAGTGATTTTTATTAGGGTTCCGTAGTCAAACTAGGAACCCTTATATATTTGCCATGTCCGTCGGTTCGTCTCTCCGTCCGCGGCTTAGCTCCGTGACCATTAGTACTAGAAAGCTAAAATTTGGTATGAGCATGTGTATGTATCACGACGACAAAACGGTAAAATAAAAACTAAAAAAAATAATTTCGGATAGGTACCTCTCGTATCGTACACCTAAAGTGGGGGTGAATTTATTTTTCTTTCCAACACTAGTGAGTGGGGTGGCATTGAATAGGTACTTTTGAAGATAATAGGGGTCTCCAAACATTATTTTTTATAAAGTCAGCAGTTTTATAAATATTCGCTCCGAAAATCCAAAAAATTGCGTCCCCCCCCCCTAACTTTTTAACATTGAGTCAAAAAAATATAAAAAAATTCATGAAAATATGACCTATGAGTAATTTCAATGATAATTATATTTAATAAAATCGGTTGAGTCGTTTTTGAGTAAAATGACGTAAGTGCCGCGCGGTGTCCTTATACTTCGAACATTACACAATATATTAGTTACGTGCCATACTGCATTAAAACATTCCGCTCAATCTGGCGCGTATAATCGATAACTTCGAGAAGGTAATAAGTAATTACAGTGACTATAGCGTTTACGACCTTTTTATAGAACTTGAAATCTTTCTCGTAATTTAAACCTCGGGATTTAAGCCCGTCTATTGTGAAGGATGGGTCCCTAGATAATGGCAGTATTTGCAAAGTAGTGCACGACCAAGTTCTAGAGGAACCAATTCCAATGAGTGCAGGAGTCACACAGGGTTGCCTCCTGTCGCCGCTGCTCTTCATAGTCCTGCTCGACGACGTCATGCGGAAAGTAACAGAAACACCGAGGGGCATAACATGGAATAAAAGCATACATCTGGAGGACCTCGACTACGCAGACGACATAGTGTTGGTTTCGTCTTCACTGCGCGATTTAGGGATTAGGTTTAGGGATTACGAATAAACGCTAGGAAGACCGTCGAAATGCAAGTTCAGTCGTGCGAAAACCAACCCATAAGACTCAATAGGACACCGCTGGAATCTATCGCAAAGTTCACATATCTCGGCAGCACCGTGACCAACAGCGGTGGTTCCGATGACGACGTTGACGCGAGGATTAGGAAAGTTAAAGGCGCCTATGCCCAGCTGAAACAGGTCTGGGATTCGAACGTGCTCACCCGGCGGATCAAGATTTCCCTCTTCGATTCCATAGTGAAGTCTGTTTTGCTCTTAAGCTGCAAGACTTGAAAAGAGACAAGGGTCTGACGAGCAAGTTACAAGTGTTCGTCAACAAATGCCTTAGATCCATCCTGCGCATATTCTGGCCGAAAACTATCAGCAACGAAGATCTTTACAATCGATGCCACCAAATCCCGATCAAGCGATAAATCGCTCAACGGGAGTGGAAGTGGATAGGGCACACCCTCCGAAGACAACACCAGAGGACAACATCGGCAAGGTTGCGTTCACGTGGAGGCCGCGCGGGAGCAGACGACAGGGCCGGCCGGCGCATACGTGGCAGCGCACCGTCGACACCGAGCTGCGGGCGGCCGGGCTGAGTTGGAGTGACGCGGAGCGCGAGGCACAGGACAGGAGCGGATGGCGACGTCTCACGAAGGCCCTCTATACCACTGGGGTACCATAGGACAGCAACAACATTATGAAGGATGGGCAAGTACAGACCCTACACTGAGCGTGGCCCGACAACCTATTCAACGCCACCCCACACACTAGTGTTGGAAAGAAAAATAAATTCACCCCCACTAAGTACGATACGAGACCGGTACCTATCCGAAAAAAAAAAAAATTTAGTTTTTATTTTACCGTTTTGTCGTCGTGATACATACACATACTCATACCAAAATTTAGCTTTCTAGTACTAATGGTCACGGAGCTAAGCCGCGGACGGAGAGACGAACCGACGGACATGGCAAATATATAAGGGTTCCTAGTTTGACTACGGAACCCTAATAAAAATCACTTTTGAAGAACTTCCGGCCAGATATGTCTGATATGACTTTTTTTATTTTTAGAGACACTATTACTTTAAAACATTTATAATCAATTTCGTCAAGATACCACAAAACGTAGGAAAACGTACCCGATGACCATCTTTGACCTCGTCTGCCAAGCACTTCCGGCCATTTTAGAACTGGCAGACTTATGTTGACACTCTCGACGATTAAAAGGCTACATGATGCCATCTGTCACGTAATGATGTCACATGACGTAAGTACACCCCTAAAATTTTGACCGGAAGTGAAGGATTTTCTCAAACTTCCGGCCAATTTTCGGTGCGATAATCGTTTGATTCTCGCTCAGCACAACTTTTTCGACCGTGTGCCATGCATTTTATCGTGATGTCATGTTACGTAGGCAATCTTGGAGCGGGCTTACGGACTAGAAGTTTGCGCGAGTCAGAATCGCACCAGGCTGGTTTGTTTTTAATTCAGACAAGTAATTTTATTACCTACAGCGAAATCAATAGCAGTGGGTGACAAAATCAATAGATTAAAACAGTATTATTGTTTTGCTAATCCACAATATAATAACGTGCTAGTCAGTTGACGACGAGGTTGGCGCAGTTTTTATGCACCTGCCTACTGAGCCGGCGGTCCTTCGTTCGAATCTCGGCAAGGGCAAATATTTGTGTGATGAACTCGAATATTTTGTTCCTGGGTTATGGATGTTATCTATATGTATGTATTTATATATATTGTTTATATCATCGTCTAGTACCCATATTAAAAGCATTGCTTAGTATAAGGTCAGGGCGAGTTGTGTACGATTGTCCCTTAATTATTTTGTTTACATTTTATATGATAAAATAAATAAATCCACTCCGTTTATAATTTACCTACTACCTGTTCCAAATTTTGTAAGGTGATGTTTTTATTTTTCATATATCACTATATATGTAAACATTTTGAACGATAGAAAGATTGAGATGACGCTTCCATTTGATTTCGTCGCCAAAAATTAAAAGGTCTGATAATTTAATTTACGACGTTTACGACCATACAAAATAAATATTTTCAACATGCATTATACATATTATAAGCCTATACATATTATTATTTTATCGATATCGACTATTTTGATTTGATCACGCCCTTAACCTTTAGAATCATTAGATGCATACCGCTGGCAGAGCTTACATTACATTTTCTGGGTCGTTAAAATTAGACCCCGTGTTACAAGGATAGGGTTCAATTTTAAATGTTTAAGAATTGTAACATAAAACCTTGTGATTTATTGCCAGCGTTAATATCAAAAGTGACACTACTGAATTGACGGAAGTAGAAATCAATTTCTTGTCAATTCGAGACTTTGTCGTACTGAATCATAAAGTTTCATTTGCCTTTTATTTTATTTCTATTTAAGTTATAATAAAAATAAATTCATTGTCTGATATGCATATACGGGCTAAAATTCTCGATACTTTGCTCGTAGTAGTGTATGACCACGAAAATCGCACACATTAGCTCAGCCAATGTCAACTCACTTCTGTTTGTTGTAAAACCTTATTTTAATACGAATATAATTGTGTGCGTGTAAAAGTCGGCTACAGCGGTGCTAGAACAAACTGCGCTGAATGCCGTCTCCATATACTCCGTGGTCGGAAACTACAAAAAGAACTGTGGTACAATTTCCATACTAAATCCGCATTAATAATAGTCCGAATGTATGATTTACTGCGCTGTGACCAATTTTATGCCGCCTACGCTCTTTTAGAATGAGAAACTTTTCAAATGGCTTTTTAAATCATAAATTGGGATATCGAAAATGTAAAAATGGGGATATATTTAATTTTTTATTCTTTATTTGTTTATATCGGAAAATGGCCAGGTCAAAAAAAAAAATTGTCAATTTGTATACTAGCGAGTTTCCACTTCTTTGCTCTCTTGACTTGTTGAATGAGTCCAAACTTCCTTCATGATCGGATCCGGCCAGTCGTAATAATATTGCAATTTCACAGAACTGTAGTACCTAATATACAATTTCAGCTTGCAAAATTTGATGGCAGACGAACAGACAGGACAGGTGAAACTTGTATTGATAAAAAAATTGGGCCAGTGCGAGTCCGACTCGCGCATGAAGGGTTCCGTACATAATCTATAACAAGTTTAGTGTATGGGAGCCCCCTTAAATATTTATTTTATTTTATTTTTAGTATTTGTTGTTATAGCGGCAATAGAAATACATCATCTGTGAAAATTTCAACTGTCTAGCTATCACCGTTCTTGAGATACAGCCTGGTGACAGACGGACGGACGGACAGCGAAGTCTCAGTAATAGGGTCCCGTTTTTACCCTTTGGGTACGGAACCCTAAAAACAATCTCGCGCTCAAACACGGAAAGTAACAGATGATTTGTCATTAATGTATCATGTGACAACCTTGACCATCATAGGTTGAGACAGAGAAAAATACCGGCAGATGTAGGCCAGAAATAAGTCAGAGGGCCCAGTTGTTTGTCCAGGTACAATTCCAGCCTGACGTCTTCGGGCGCGCGGAGCATCCAAGCAAAACAGTCGCCGATCGTAAAATCCACGGAAACAAGCCGCTGGCCTGACTGAACCACTTGATCACACAATCATACCATTTTTCACCTTATACCCAACCAATAAGAAAAAAGAGAATGGATAAAGTTGTCTGTCCACGCACCTATTATTCGTAGATTAGAAAATTGTGGGTGGTAGATTTTATAGTATGGAATAAAAATATTAGTAGCAAAATTGTTATGTCACTCCACAATCAGAGCAAGCGCTATTTTTGCGGATCTATATTTTAACTGTAGTGTTTGGATCAAATGTTAGACGTCGAATTGAATCCGTTTTCAGTTTGAATTGACAGTCAGCGTTTTTAATACAAAGGAAAAACTTCTGTACCTAGTACACAACAGAAAATATGAGAAAGGAATAGCTGAATGATGGATAATCCGTATTCTTTGAAGTCTTAAAAGGATACGGTCGACCTATGGGTCGACGCTTAGACTGTTGTTGTACCAAATTTACTACCAACTTGAGAAAATAAGCCATACTTAATTCCGGTTTTTTCGTGCATAAATTGTTTACATACATACGTTGTACTTATATTTCCTTGTCATCCCGTAGACATTAAATGCATCATAGTTATTAAATATGTTTTCCGGGGCATGTATTTAAGAAACAACCAAATGATACAATATGATTAAAAAAGCTTATAATATAACTAAACTAAAAATTAAACGTTAAACTAAATCTAAAAATATGGACCCTACGGCATAGCGCCGAAGATGCTGGCAGTGTTTTCTCGCTGAATCGACAAACTAATTCTTCGAGCGAGAAAACCGTCAGCTCTCCGGTCACCAGTAACATCAATAGCCTCTGAGATATGTTTAAATAGGCTTATTGGGGGCCCCACAGACCCTAGATCTCGACGCCAAAAGGTATAAAAATATGCTCAGCGCCATAATCCCTAATATTTACTTATTACAAATTGCAATTAACCGTGAGTGATTATTATTTGTTACATACACTATTACATTAAATCCACCACGTAGGTAAAGTGTATTTTATGATATTCTCATTAAATTGTAAACCGACAGATAATTTGATTTGCTTTGTGTAATTTGGTAAAATGACTGCATTTCGACATCTGTTTTGCGTTACCTATTACAGAATTTGAAATGTAGGACCCTAATTGGAGTAACAAGTTGCGTTTTAGCCCTGGTGTAATGGCGCTACAAACAGCTATCATATATGGCAATAATGTGCATACATCATATTCATATATTCTTCCTTCTTCTTGTGTCGTTTTCCTCATTGCTGAAGGTCGTGACCTCAATTTATCACTCTTCGGACGATCGCTCTCCACTTATCTCGATCTCCTGCAGACTGCATGCCGTCGGGAAACTTGGTGACCGTTGTGTCCCGAATCTGATCGGTCCAGCGCATGGGACTCCTTCAACTTCTTCCTTGAATCTTCCCTGTCACTAAGAGCTTTTCCAGGTTATTTCATATATTATGCATTATAAAATGTCAGTACCGATATGTCATCAACCAAATCCAAAACATTGCTTACCAAATCATTCGCTGCTAAATCATTCGTTCTTTTATGAAATATATACTGAATCTTGTTGAAAAAAAATATTGTCTTTCATCACTGTGGATAGTTTTTGTTGTATTATCCGAAATTTGCGGAATATTTAGTCCTGTTTCCTCTTTGTTTTTAAATCAGTGACATTCACTGACTTTCGAAGTCGATTACCGAAAATTTGTCATCGCCAGTAAAATGAATAAGTACCTATGAAAATGTGCAGTATGGCGTGGGCTAAAATATGATGGTCGATACATGATAATAAATGGCTTTATGCATCTGCAACAGGCTTTGTAATTATCTCGCCCCGAAACGTAGCTTGATGGACAATGGATGTTTTTTTCCAAAAGCGTGTTTTTTTATAAATACTGAATTTGCAGTAGCTTTAACAAAAACATAAAAGATCAATATGCTTTTTCTCCACCTTATACGGGCCTTATACGGATACCTATCATACCTAAATAGATATCTAGGAGCAAAAGCTTCTCTGCCAAGTCAAGTAGTAGGTTTATAATCGTAATTTGGTCCGTATAACAGCCTTATCACACTTGCGATTTGCGAGCGACTTTTGTATGAAGGCGATCACGCAGCGAGCTCGCCGCGTCGGTTATTTGTATAGAAAACTCGCTCGCAAGTCGCAAGTGTGATAAGGCTCTAATACCGTCCGTGTGAAGATTTAAGAGCCATTTTCAAAAATCATGTACATAGTTAAAGGCTTACTAAAAACAAAATTACGATCGCTTCTTTTGTGTTACGAAAGTTACTTATACAAAAGATATGGGTAACTATATCGTTACACAAAGGAATCAAATAAGTTTTGTTTTGATTAAAGCCCTTAACTATGTACATGTATTTCGAAAATGGCTCTTAAATCTTTTTTTAAAGCTACAGAAAAATCTGTACCTTTTTTTAGGAAAGAGGGAGAGTTTTTTTAGGTTAACAAAACATTTAAAAAATCAAGCTTTTTGAAAATGTTCTTCCATTGTCCATTGAAAAAAAAGTAGGTACACTCCTTACGGACGTGGCGCAGCAACTGTATAAATGCGATTTCATATTCGCTTAATAAAAGCTTTATACATTTCTGGAAAATCCACATTTACTGGAATGGAAGTGAATTCTATTTTCAGCTTAGCTGTCAGACTGTAAGGTACCATTCCCGTCCAGTGGCTAGCGGCCAAAGCTTTGTTGTATATATAGTAAATTAAACGTTCACTTCTATTTGTTTTTATGGCTTATAATCATAATTATATGAATGTTGTAGGTTGTATTTTATTTAATTTTTTTATATATTTATCTGTAAGTAAGAAATGAATGACGACGCGGTTAGCGCAGTTTGTAGTGCACCTGCCTACACTGAGCCGGCGGTACCGGGTTCGAATCCCGGCCAGGGCAAATATTTGTGCTTAGACCTTGGTTGTTCTATGTATTTAATTAAATTATATATTTATCGATTTAATTTAAAATGGATATTTACTTAATTTTTAATAGTTTTATACTAGTACAGATATGACAAAAACGAACACAAGATCCTGCCTTGCAATTTCGTTTGAGTAAGCATATTGTTCGCTTCATTCTAAACATTTGGTTTACGTTAGCAGACGTTACTGCTTTAATGAAAATCTTTAATAATTTGGGTGTAGCACATCGTTACTATCGATTCTCAACTCAACATAATTTGAGACGATGGTGCCGATTATAATGTCTGAATCTTTACGGTAGATGGTGCTACGATGCCATCCTGAAGCATGTAGAAGCAAATGGTTGAAAAATGCAATGGCTCAGGCATCAGGTTCGGTGGTCCAGTTGGTAGGACGCCCGTGTTGGCCCGGAAAGCCGTTGGCGACGCAGGTTCAAATCCTGCCTGAACCGTTAAATTTTTCAATTTTACGGTTCATTGTAAACATTAGGTTTACGTTAGCAGATAATTCATATTTTTAGGTTTTTAAAATATGCATGATTTAAGCTACTTTTAATCCCGAATAAATACGCAGGTTAACACATTTAATATGCAGACAACCTCCGTGGGAAACCTAGTATATTAGGTTATCCTTATACATCAGCTTGTGCATTATCAATATGCTTCGGCTAAGCAAGCTAGCCACAGGTTATATATTTATGTTGTAGACGACAACCGCGTCCGTCGGCTATCGGCTACAAGGGCACTCCGAAACTCAGCGATGAGTAAGGAGCGAATGGACTGTAATGAAAACTAGGTAACGAAAACGGACGAATATGAAACGCAAAGTAAATCAAACGATATATATTTACACACAAATTAACAAAACACAACAAGGATCGGAAAACACTTAAATTTACTCTTAACTAATATAGTCTCTGTCTAAAATGAATTTAACACTGATCGCGGACCGATGGTACTACGCTAACACTGATAAACTAAATTCGCGGACCGATGGTACTACGCTACTGTATACAAAGATGGTTAATACTCGGAAGTAAAGTGGAGAAGTGACACGGTGGCGGATCGTTGATCAACGCCCTGACTACGGAGTGATACTCTACGTAGACTAAGGAATGACTGTGATGAACTGTGTTACATAGAAAAATGGCCGTCCTTTTATACAATTCTGCCTAGAGGCCAGGGGGACGCCCGCCCTGTCTTTCTACATTAAATTACAAAAGTTATACATGACTGAGCTTAAAACTAACTTATTCTACGGATTGACGCCGTTAGAATTTACAATATATCTGCGTGTTGACGCTGTGGGAGCTCCTGTCCGACTGTGAGGCGTGAAAATACCTAAAGATTCTTTGTCCCCGGCAAGAGGCCGTCCCGCTCGCACCGTCCGAGATATACACTCGCGCGGTCGCTCTTAACGCGCTGCGCGCCGTGAGACTCGCTCAGTCTCTGATTTATCGTGTTCTCGGACGGTTGCGGCCGGGACAATGTTCTACAAAATTACTCTATTTATTGAAATCTACATTCTTACAAAGTTTCAAATTAATCTATAATTTTCCTCAATTTTTACATCGAACGTAAACAAAGATGGCTCCTTTGTCTCGCGCTGCGAGTGGAAATTACCACGATGAGTCATCTTTGTTTTGTCGTGGTCTTTTTACTAAGACATGACGGGAGCTCTACATGAATAAATGATTATACAGGGAAATTTAATTAATTTCAGCCGCTTATACGGGCAAACGATCTTATATCTAAGTATAGAATAATCTTTATTTATTTATTTACTTAAAACTAAAATGCTTCGCAAAGCTGTCCGCAACAGACTCCCCCCGTCGAGCTGCCGCGTAGACTCGGGTTGCATGGGGAGGACAGCTTCTGTACGGGCGTCGAAGTACGTTGTCCTTGGTGTGCACGTTCGCGTTCTGCACCTCGCCGTCGGGACCCGGATGTGTTGTCTCGTTCCTCGGGTCCACGGAGATGTATGTGAGTGGCCGGGCGTTGACATCGCCTCGGCCTCGGCGAGCAGCATCGTCGGCTCCTCTTCTTGGCGCCATGGTTGGGCGCGCCGTCATGGCGCGTGATGTTGTCAGGGCGCGCGCTGTGGTAGCGCGTCGCGACGGTGGCGTCAGGTGGCGCGCTATGTTTGCGCGCGGCGTCGTTGCGTGTGACGCGACGCTCTTCTCCCCCCGTTGTGCGACAGCACTGAAGCGGGGGCAACGCCTGGCGGCGTTGAGTGTGTGCGCTGCATGGTGGCTGCGCTTCGCGTCGGCTGTCGTAGCTCGACATGGCTGCGGCGGGCGCCGCGGCGTGAGGCGCCGCGGCGGCAGTGGCGGCTGGCGACGCGGGCGGCGTCGCGGCCGGAGTAGCGTCGGCAGTGGCGGCTGGCGACGCGGGTGGCGTCGCGGCCGGAGGAGCGGCAGGCGCCGCGGCGGGCGCCGCGGCGGCAGTGGTGGCTGGCGACGCGTCAGGCGTCGCGGCGTGCGTCATCACCCTCTGTTGTTGTGTCGGCGTCTCCTGTGGCCACTCCGCTTCAGGCTGCCACAGGAATTCGGGTCCGGCGTAGCATCGGGCGCCTATGTCCAGGCGACGCGCGCTGTCGGCCCTCGTAGCGTCGTCGGCGGGATTTTTCCTTGTAGGCACCCATGTCCATTGCTCCTGGTCATAGTTGTGTTCGGGGTGACGCCGTCGGCGTAGTCTGCTTGGCCGCTTCCTCTTCTTTGCGCGTTGACGTGGCGTCGTCGTGCGCGTTACGGCGCCTTCCTCCCCCCGTCGACTAGTAGCGTCGGAACGGGGGCAACGCCGTCGGCGTTGTTTGCGCGGCGTCGCGGCGGGCGACGCCACTGTTGTAGTGTGTGGTTGAGGTGACGCCGCTGGCGTCTCTTGCAGTTTTCTTTGTGTGCACGCTGTCTGCAGTGCTTCTCTTGCCATTCCGCGTCGGTGTATGGCATGGCCGTCGTCTCGGCGTAGGCGGCGGGCGTCGTCATCTCTCCCCGTCGGCACGTACTGTGTTGCTCGGGGTGACGCCGCCGGAGTGGATTGGGTGCAGGGATCGACTTCCTCTGCTGTAGGCTGCCGTTGCTCATCTTTCTTGGACGGCGCGTTCCGTAGTGACATGAGTGACGCCGTCACGGGCTGGGGCTCACGTAGTGGCGTCGGGTCGTCTACGGCGTGGCAGTGCAGCACGGCATGCTGTCTGCTCGAGTGCTGCCGTGGCGCCGTCCCGAAGATCACCCAACCCAAGGGAGATAGTTGGGCGGCGGGCTCGTTCTGTCTGCCCACGCGGAGTGCGTAAGGCAGCATCAGGTGCCAATGGTCGGCACCGATGAGGATGCGTGGGCGGGCTTGGCTGTAGCAGGCTGCGCCCATGTCGGCGAGATGCGGGAACTGCGTGACATCGCTTCTCTCTGCCCGTTGTGCGCGTAGGCCCAGGTCATCGACGGTGCGTAGCTCGATCGGATGTGCCGGGCCGCCTGTCTGGCTGCGTACGTGAGCGTGTACTCGCCGACTCTTCTCACTGGCGGTCATGGATCCCACGCCTTGTATGTGTAGGCGCGTGGTGGCGCCGTCGGCGCCGATCTCGTCAGCAAGGCTCTCTTCCATGAGCGAGATTGTTGAGCCCTGGTCCATCAGAGCGTAGGCTTGTGTTTCGCCGCGTGGTCCGCCAATGATGATCGGGATGATCTTTAGTAGCACTGAAGTGGTGCGTCCGAACTCCGCCGTGTTGGCGGTGAATTCGGAAATGCACGCCGTCGTCTCGGGTGCATCTTCAGTTGTGCGCGTAGCGGGGCGCCGTCGCGGCACTGCAGTGTGTTGCGCAGAGATTGGTTGTGGCAGAGCGGCTGGCGTAGCACTCGGCGTCGCGACGACTTGCTCAGTCGCGATGGGGGCCGGCGCGTACGGATAGGGCACGTACGGGGCGGCTTGATGCATCGGTGTATACGGCGCTGGGGCGTTCAACGTATACTGCGGTGCGTTCGGTGTCGCGGCGAATTGCTCAGCCGCGTGGGGTGCCGGCACGTACTGGCGGTAGGCGAACGGCTCGGTGGTACACGGCGCTGTGGCGATCAACGTGTACGGCGCGTTCGGCGTCCAAGTGCGTGGCGGTGTTGGTTGCGCCCTGTCTGGCGCATTGCTCGGCGTTGGGCTTGCATCAGCGTGTAGCAAACGGTGATGCGGGTAAGTGCACCCGGGGACATCACAGCCGCGGGCGCGGCACTGGTCGCGGCGATGCCGGCGGTCCAGGCATGTGACGCAGAGCTTGTTGTTTCGGACCCAATCCCATCGGGCTCCGATTGTGATTTCGCGTAGCTTGCGGCAGTTCGTAGTGGAGTGAGTGTCGCCGCAGTACAAGCAGCCGTCGGCGTGCTTTGTGGCGTATATGTGCGCACGATCTTCGTGAGGGCGTCGTACGTCTCCTCTTCCGGCGCCGCTGCTTATTGCTCGGTAGTCTGGGACGCGCTGCGATCCCCGTAGCTCGGCGGCGGGCGTCGGTTTTCGTGGCGGCGCCTTGGCGTGGGAAAATTCCATTTCCGCATCGCTCTCCTCCAGCAGGAATTCCGCCATGAGCATGAGTTCGCTCTCGGCGGAATGTAGGCGCTCCTTAGCGTAGGAGCACCATCGGCTGCGTAAGTGCGGGCTTAGGCGCTCCGTCACTTCTCTGATTAGCAGCGGGTTGGCGCCGTAGCTACGGCGATCGAGGTCCACCAGCGTCGAGACGATGTTCATGACTTTGATTGCGAAGTTGTTGAGATCGATGGCGCTCGGTCCCAATGGCGGCATCCTCTTCAGCTCTTCAATGGCTCGGTCGATGAGAAGGTCAGTCCGCCCGAAGTTTTTCTTCAGTACTCGTATGATGAGTTCGGGGCGGGTCGACGAGGCAAGCATGTGTTGTACGCATTGCCTCGCCTCTCCCTTCAGGCTGTGGCGCAGGCGCGCGACGTTCTCGAATGGCGAGAATTTGTAGCGCGTAGTGCTCTCGGTGTAGCCGTTGTAAAATGTGAGCCACTCGCTCGGCTCTCCGGAGAATGGCGGCAACTCGTAGACTTGACGTGGAGGTGGCCGCATCATCGTTTCGATTGTGTCCGTCAGGCGGTCGATAGCTCGTCCTCTGCTCGTCGATCGCTCCCGCTGGCTATGTGGCGTCTGTGGCTCGTGCTGTTGCCGCTCGCGTGTCTCGCGTTGCGGCGTCCGTGCTCGAGTATGCTTCGCATTGTCCGCGTCAGCATTTTGTACGCCTGTCAGCCAGTCGTCGACTCGACGTTGAGAGTCAGCTTGAGAACCGCCGGCTCGGGATTGTTCATCGATGCGCTCCATTTCGACCGCGAGCCTCTTCTCGACGAGCTCGCGTTCCAGTCGAATTTCCTCGCAGCGTAGTTGCTTGAGCCGCTCCATAGCGGCGAGCTCCGCCTCGCGGCGGAGCACGTCCGTCGTGTTCGACGCTCGAGAGTGAAGTGATGATGGTCGGCGCGGCGCGTGGGCTTTATGTGCGAAAGTCACGTTGAACTCGCGCCGCTGCGCGCGGGCCTCTGATTGGTCGGCCGGCGCGGAGTGCTGTGATTGGCCGGCGTGCGCGGCCGGCGCGGTGCGCTGTGATTGGTCGAAGCGCTCGGCGTTCTTCGACAGTCGTTGTTCCAGTTCGCTGCGCCCAGCCGTAGTGTCGGTTGGTGGCGAAACTGGAGCTTCTTCGGCGGGGGACTCTGGTGAATCCGTTTGAAATTGCAGCCCCGAATGGCCCGGCCGGGCCTGGGGAGCGGGCGGTGAATGTGCGACTGCAACATTTGACACCGCGAACCGTTGTAGGTCGACTGTGGCTTGTGTGCGCTCACGCTGCGAGCGCGCAGCACTCTCCTCACTCTTATTTCCTCGCGTCAAAACCATCTTTGATGACGTTTGGAAAACCGCACTTTTCCAACTACACACAACGAACCTAAACTAAAATAACTAATTCCGATCCGGCTCGAAGGACCAAACAATGTAGAGGACAACCGCGTCCGTCGGCAATCGTCTACATGGACACTCCGAAACTCAGCGATGAGTAAGGAGCGAATGGACTGTAAAATAGAAAATAGGTAACGAACGGACGAATATGAAACGCAAAGTAAATCAAACGATATATATTTACACACAAATTAACAAAACACAACAAGGATCGGAAAACACTTAAATTTACTCTTAACTAATATAGTCTCTGTCTAAAATGAATTTAACACTGATCGCGGACCGATGGTACTACGCTAACACTGATAAACTAAATTCGCGGACCGATGGTACTACGCTACTGTATACAAAGATGGTTAATACTCGGAAGTAAAGTGGAGAAGTGACACGGTGGCGGATCGTTGATCAACGCCCTGACTACGGAGTGATACTCTACGTAGACTAAGGAATGACTGTGATGAACTGTGTTACATAGAAAAATGGCCGTCCTTTTATACAATTCTGCCTAGAGGCCAGGGGGACGCCCGCCCTGTCTTTCTACATTAAATTACAAAAGTTATACATGACTGAGCTTAAAACTAACTTATTCTACGGATTGACGCCGTTAGAATTTACAATATATCTGCGTGTTGACGCTGTGGGAGCTCCTGTCCGACTGTGAGGCGTGAAAATACCTAAAGATTCTTTGTCCCCGGCAAGAGGCCGTCCCGCTCGCACCGTCCGAGATATACACTCGCGCGGTCGCTCTTAACGCGCTGCGCGCCGTGAGACTCGCTCAGTCTCTGATTTATCGTGTTCTCGGACGGTTGCGGCCGGGACAATGTTCTACAAAATTACTCTATTTATTGAAATCTACATTCTTACAAAGTTTCAAATTAATCTATAATTTTCCTCAATTTTTACATCGAACGTAAACAAAGATGGCTCCTTTGTCTCGCGCTGCGAGTGGAAATTACCACGATGAGTCATCTTTGTTTTGTCGTGGTCTTTTTACTAAGACATGACGGGAGCTCTACATGAATAAATGATTATACAGGGAAATTTAATTAATTTCAGCCGCTTATACGGGCAAACGATCTTATATCTAAGTATAGAATAATCTTTATTTATTTATTTACTTAAAACTAAAATGCTTCGCAAAGCTGTCCGCAACATATGTACTAGAGGTTATAATCGATTCTAGCAACTGTTTTGAATTTCTGAGCGGAGCAAAATACAAACAATATGTAGTCAAGCGCCTCGCAAGACTTGGAACAATGGAAAATACTTTTCAAATCCGCAGGTCTTTAATTAGGATACATTTTTATTAACAACTAGGTAGTGCCTGTGACTAAGTTCACGTAAAGCTTTTTTCTTTATCGTAGTCCGGTAAAAAGTATCTCACAATATCAATAAATAAATATGCTATAATAAATATAACTATCTTTGAATGTCCAACTAGCCCTATACCAAAATAGCTGGCAGTTTCGGCTGCCGCCCTCACCCAATTGATTCGCGCGATCCTAACCAGGTCGTCGGTCCACCTGAAGGAAAGTTGCGTCTTTCGGTACCTATGCGGAACCTTTCTGCCCCAACGGCCATCGGTTCTACGAGCAATGTGCCCCGCCAACTGCCATTAAGTTTGGCAACTGTGAGCTATATCTAAATATATTGGTTGTCTTGCGGATTTCCTGATTTCCGTTTCGATCACGCAAAGAGCCTCCGAACATAGCTCGCTCCATTGCCCTTTCAGCAACTTTGAGCCTTCTTATGAGGCTCATTGTGAGCGACCACGTCTCAGTGTCGGTATGTCATCACTGTGCAATATACACACGCGTAAAACCCTTCGTCTTAAAACTGCGGTATTTAAGACAGTATGACAGTATGAAAATAATTGAAGCAAATTTAATATTCTTCAACAAAGAATCGAAATGAAACGTAACTATAACTATTTATTCCTGTGAAAAACCTAGAACTGCGGCGTTAATTAATATTTCCAATTGAAACGCTTCACTAATTAGACTTTAAAGTCACCCAAGGCCGGAGAAGCTTCAAGTTGCTATTAAAGTAGCAATATCGATCAACTGTTTGTTTGCTCAGGCACAGGTCGGCAACCCATTCCGATGTGCACTGTGGTCGAGCATGGAGAGAAGTTGGATGCAGTTCAAATCGGTCTGAAAATAATACAAATAGTGAACAAGTAGTATACAAGTAGAATGCATTTGAATTGATGAGAAGAAGTCATTCAACAAACATTGCCAGACTACTTACCTTTTATAAATTTTACTTTTAGTAAATTGTTTCCTTTAAAAATATGCGAAAAATTACAATTCTAAACTGTAATATTAATATAAAAAATACATTGTTAAAACACATGTGCTCTAAATAAATTATTCTGACAGGACTTAAGAACTTGTAACTGTAAACTGCTTAAAATTGTAGCTTGACTATTTTTTTAACAAAATAAGAACAGTTGTGCTCCAATCATTATTTAATGACCTATTTACTTTAAATTACTTGAAAAAATGCAATAGAAATTAAATTGAGAGTTTTCATTTAAAGTTAATTGTTTTTTAAACATAAAATATGCCAATGTCCAGCTTTATCGGTATACGGAACCACTGTGCGATGGCATTATTAGTACAGATACAGGTGAGCCCGAAATACATTCGTGAATGAACTGAACGGGTCTTGAATCGAAACTGTCGTGGAAAATTTTACACTGCTCTACGATCGGAAACCGAATGACGTCAGAGGATTTTGATACATATATGATTCAGAGAAAGAGGAATATTGCAAAGTTACGGTACTCTTGATTCGATTTGCCAAATTGACGAATGCACTTGGTATATGATCTGAATAATATTGTTCGAGTGGTGCTGACAATTTTGTTACATATAACAACATAGTCATCTACTGAGATGGACAAAAAATCATCATCATCATCATCATCATCATCATCATCATCATCATCAGCCCGGAATCGTCCACTGCTGGACATAGGCCTTCCCCAGTTCGCGCCACCATACCCGGTCCTCAGCTTTCCGCATCCAACGCTTCCCGCCACGTCCTTCGTCGGTCCACCTCGCGGGAGGCCGTCCTACAGGGCGTGTCGTTCGTGGTCTCCACTCTAGAACTCGTCTGCCCCATCGACCATCGGCTCTACGACAAATATGACCCGCCCACTGCCACTTCAACTTGCATATCTTTATTAGGACTATGTCGGTCACTTTGGTTCTGCGTCGGATCTCCTGGTTCCGGATTTTGTCCTTCAGAGAAACTCCGAGCATAGCCCTCTCCATAGCTCGCTGGGCAACTTGGAATTTGTAGACGACGAGGCCTTTTGTTAGTGTCCACGTCTCGGAAAAAAATACGATAGTTAATTTAATTCAGGCATCTAAGGCCCATAGATAATCTACTTCTTTCAAAGGAACTTATAGAAACATGATACCACTTTGAAAGCCATTTATGTGATAAATATTGATATTGTGCTAGTAATTTCAAAAAACGTGGTGAAATAATGCACAGGCAAACCAGACCGCAAGTCATGAGTCAGTTGTATAAACCTCGGGCTCGCAAGGCGATATACAGCAGAAACGTGTTCAACATGTGTATAAAACTGTTTAACAACTTACCTGATGAAATAAAGCTACTACAGGGTAACAGTTTTAAACACAGGTTGTCCACTTGGCTTCTGGACAAGTGCTTTTATAGCGTAAAAAGCTACTTAGACTCCACTTCACAACAATTGTAAATTGGTTCCTTATGGTTTACTCTTCTCTTTGCTTTTCTTTTTATTTTTATTTTTATTTACTTTTTAATCGGACTCGGATTGTTTGCTTATTTTTGTACTTTTTGACATAGTGCCATAAAACTGAAATTAGTAAATAGTAGGTATGTTTAATGGACAAATTATTTAATTTATTATTTAAGAATATTGTAACTTATATTGTAACGTGCGTGCATTTGTTAATATTTGCATGCCTGCATGCAGGCTGGATACATGGAACTGTATTGCTTAGATTATAAGACCTCATTTGTAACTACCTGTATTCTAGCAAATAAACGATTTGATTGATTTGATTGATTTGATTGATTGATTTAATGCATTTATTGTACAGTTTTAGTGTGTGATCTGCTCCTATTAATAGTCGAGGTTTAAATTACTACATATACATATATTACTAGCGACCCGCCCCGGCTTCGCACGGGTGCAATGCTGATAAATTATGCATGTATTATACATATAAACCTTCCTCTTGAATCACTCTATCTATTAAAAAAACCGCATCAAAATCCGTTGCGTAGTTTTAAAGATTTAAGCATACAAAGGGACATAGGGACAGAGAAAACGACTTTGTTTTATACTATGTAGTGATGATGATAGTGATATAATAACATAATCTAAATATTAGAGTAGATCTATTTTTAGTTATACTTGTATTTTGTTAACTATATTCTCGTCCGTCGGAAACTGTGTACAGCTTAGTGGAATCCATATTTCAGTCGGGGATTGTATAGTGCTAAACGGAAATTGGAAACTATTCATATCCGCAAACAAATATACGGCCAGACGTCACAAAATATTTCAAGAGTGAAGTAACTATTTTATTTGAAATACTACTTTTTAAGGTAGTTACCGAAAAAGAAAATGCTTGTCAAGTCCGAGCTGGACTTCTGGGATTCCATATCATCGTGAGAAAAAACATACTGAAATTAACGCAATTCCTAACGGAACAGATTACTTAGTTGTTATTTATTCTTTTTTTTTTTCATTATAGGTTAATAAGCCACAGGAGTACTTGTCGATGGTGATGGTGCGTGTTATTTAACTTTATGTTAAATATTATTATGCGGCTGTAATATGGCAGCTAAGTATAATTGGCATCATTAGGTGTTACTCCTCCTAATAGCATACTTTAGGCTGTTGGTTCTCCGTGTATAAATAAAACTAAATGCTCAAATACTGCATTGAAAATCACTCAAAGCAACTAAGTTTCTGACCGCAACGGCATGGATTCCAGACGCGTTAAAACAATTCTCAATAAAATACTTTGTTGAAATTGAATACGTTCCGAGACGCCGCAACTAAAACAAAGGTGAACTCTCCAACAGTATGCTGCTGCAATTCGACAGCGAAATATCTGGACCAAGTTCGGAAAACTTTAGATCCCAAAATACCAGGCCCCTTATTCGATGGGCAGCGTTCGGGAAACTACGCAATGTCTTTTCGTCCGACATACCTCAGTGCCTCAAGACGAAAGTCTTCAACCAGTGTGTGTTACCAGTGATGACTTACGGCACCGAAACGTGGTCTTTCACTATCGGCCTCATCTCAAAGCTCAAAGTCGCTCAACGTGCAATGGAGAGGGCTATGCTCGGAGTGTCTCTACGTGATCGAATCAGAAATGAGGAAATCCGTAGACGAACTAAAGTGACCGATGTAGCTCACCGGATAAGCAAGTTGAAGTGGCAATGGGCAGGCCACATAGCACGCAGAGCAGATGGCCGATGGGGCCGAAAAGTGCTCGAGTGGAGACCTCGGACCAGCAAGCGCAGCGTAGGACGTCCACCTACAAGATGGACAGATGACCTTATAAAGGTCGCCGGAAGGCGCTGGATGCAGGTCGCTTCCAACCGGTATATATGGAAGTCCAAAGGGGAGGCCTATGTTCAGCAGTGGACGTCCTATGGCTGAGATGATGAATTCGATGGAGCAGATCTGCAATTTAGCTATATCACGGTATTGTATCTATTAATCAATATCATTGTAATGATAGTTAAGTGTCTTTAAACGACTCAATGGACTTTCGGTATTCCGATGGACTTACTAAACAAAAAGATAAAGCGAAAAATCTATATTGTTACTTATTTCTGTACCCATTTTTTTTAAATCTTTCTTTAAACTGCCTAACTTAATTGGGTCTATTTTTAGGCTAGTATTCAATAATAAAATTTCCAGAAACATACTTATTATATCTATTACATTTCAAAACTTAGAAGTTTGCATTAAGTTTTTCGTAAAAATGTATTCTGCTTGTTTTGCACATCGACAAACAATAAGATAGGTAATTAAACTCGTCCTAAGAAAAAAAATCCCTATCTCTTATAGTTTTCGTTTTCTCCCAACTGACCTATTTGGATTGATCAACATGTATATCGCAGTTTGCGTTTTTTTGGAAACATTACTTCTACTCATAACATTCGGTAATATTCCATTAAGCTCATAATTTTCCATCTCAAGTGAACGACTGCTATCCTTAAGTAAATGGCGAAAATACTTCCAACGCTAAGGAGTTTCTTTTAAAATACGGTGTAAAATATATCAACGTAATTTGTCCCAGCTTGTGGCACACGTTCTTCGTTCGTGTAACTTTAAACAAATTATGAGCGATTTTTCAAGCGACATTACTTAGAGCGAAGCTATTTCGCTTTCCACAACTTTTCGCTGACGAAGATCGAAATTAATAATTAAAGGTAAGAGTATCTAGTATTATAGCATCACCATCATCATATCAGCAAAAAGACTGCTGGACAAAGACCTCCCCCAAAGTTCTCGACCGGTCTTGCGTCGCATCTAATTTCTGCCCTCAATCCTAACCAGGTCGTCTTGTCGCCTTGTTGGGGGCCTTCCCCCGCTGCGTCTTCCGGTCCGCGGCCGCTCTCAAGAACCTTTCTGCCCCATCGGCCATTGGTTCTACGAACAATGTGTCCCGCCTATTGCCACTTGTTTGAGGACTGTCTGAGCTATATCTACAACCTCTTGCGTATCTCATATACCTTACTCTAGTATATAGTATCATAGAATCATAGCAAAAGAAAAACGTGCTTAAAATTAATGCAATTATCAAAGAAGTGGATTTTGGAATGTTACCTGTTATTTTCAAACGTAAATAAATGAAGAGTACACAGAAAGAACACCTTAGCAACTTTTTTAGTTAGGTACCGCGATTTGAAAGTTTGCCATCCAAATAATTTTCGTATACATATTTTATTAAGTGATAAAAAAGACAAGTTACATAAATATTTGTGTAACTGAGTGGTATGTTGTAGTCTGTTGAGTCATCTATATATTGAGATAAATATCTCGTTTAAAAAATTACTAGATAGACATGTTTTTTTCTGTGTACAGTACCGTTCAAATACTATCTGGGTCGATGTTTATTATTTTGTTGTTTTGGTTATTTCTTCCGATTTTAGTGAAAATTGGTAGTAGTTACATAGTGTCCAACTGTCCATCCCTCTGTGTTTGAAATAAAGAAAAGCCTTCACAGAGTCCCAAATAAGTTAGTCAATGGTCGTTTTCATACAAATTTTGTAGGAAATATCGGGAAGTATGTTTTACATACACAGAACGATGAACACTTTATGTGGGCAGTAACATCTCGTCGAATGAGATGATGATAGTAAGGATTAGGGAGTTTGTGCACTTAGATATCCCCGATATGGCCGATATGAATGAAAACAGAGTTTTCTTTACTACTTTTAGGTCAACTTACGCTAGAGTAAATTTCCTACTCCAAATACAAACGGCCAAAGATCCGCTCTGGAAAGTTAGGTATTTGTTTGCGTGTCAGTTTAATTGAATTGCTTATTATTTAGTAAAATAATATGCAATATTTTTGTGTCTTTGATACGGTCTGCAATTAAAGTGTATTATTATATTTTAATAATTCATTGTAGCTAAATCGATTATTAAAGAACCCAATACCCAGTGTTAGTCAGTGTATTGAAGAGTTAATTTAGAGACAATTTGGCATACCGAACGGAACGCTGTCTTACATAATATAATGTGTTATATATATATATATATAATATATATAAAACAGTATGATTTGAGTAAATCAAGAAGTTTAAAAGGTAATAAACGCTTGACTTTCTCAGTCCTAACAAACTTCATATTAACAGATACCATGTTTACATCAGATGGTATGCTAGTTTCACGTTTAATGAAAAGTCTTTTTAGAAATGGCAAACCAACGTTTATTTACGGTTTGCGTTAACACACAGAAAAAGGAAAAATCTGACCTATGGAATCCGTTCGTCGCTCACGGCCGTGGTTTTAGCTTTAGCGCTTTTATACATATTATTTTTCTATTCTATGAACAATTTCAAAAACATTCCGTTTTCGGCGAATAATGTATTCTTACCTCACAAAGTAGTCTTGAAAACATATATCATGATTATTTTTTATATAATACAACCATATTGAAATTATTTAAAAACTAGAGCGCCATTCTACAACGTCGTATGTACAAAATATCAAAATAAATTAATAATGAGATGCAGTATATTGATAAGATAGTTAATTTTGGGCACCAAAAGAATGCATTGAAGTCCGTGTATTTATGTAATTTTCGTATCTTCGAAATCTCTGGTCTGATGATAGTATTTACAATATAATATTCCAAATATCAGCTACTTTCTAAATAATATCTTTCATACAATTTAAAATGACAGCGCAAGATGATAATCCGATAAAACTGCTATGCAAACATTTTGGTGGGATTTTTTGGCTGTGGTTCTACAAATTAGATGTCGATCTGCAAACGAGCTTGGCTCGCACTGGAGCCCCCGATATAAATCACTTCACAGACGCTAACACAGTGGTGACTAGGGCCCGTATCTCATCTAGATTTCTTGGCAGACCCATTGGCTCTACTCTGCAGTAATGCAGTAAAACTCAAGACAAGAAGCAAAATCACACGTTCACTAGGATGTTGCAGGCTGACCTACATTTTTAACTCAGTCGGTTCATGTTCGATTCTTTGCCAAGGAATTTAAAGCAAATAGTATTGTGTGTTTTGGTCGTTCTTTTTGGCGTTTGGAAATATTTTTTGTCTCTAAAGCTTCGTATTTATTTAGATTTGTGATCGTCTTCGTCATCATTATATCAGCCATAGAACTTTCACTGCTGGACACAGGCCTCCTCATTGGAATTCCACATTGGCCGTACAGAAGCGAAAGCTTCCCGCATGCATGAGTCCCCGCAACTCTAGCTAGGTCGTCCTACACTGCGCTTGCCGGCTCCTGGTCTCCACTCGAGAACCTTTGTGCCCCGACGGCCATCGGTTCTTCGAGGGTGCATAACGGTTGATATAAGAACTTTCAGGATATTATTGGTTGGTTAAGGGATTTAATGAATTATAGCTATAACAACATTTGTGACCTAAAAAAGAACGGCACCACCCAACACAGGCTTGTTTGCCGGGTGGATATTTTTCTTTTAATTTGAAATATTGTCATATGGCCTAACTGTCATCCAGTAAAACAGTGAAAATATACCGGGTGATCAATCCAAATGGGTCAGTAGGGAGAAGTAACAAACTATAAGAGATAGGGAAATCTGTTCTTAGGAACCATGGCGTAGATTTAGATTGAATAAAAACTGCATTTATTTTTTATAAATCTCATACATAATTTCATACATAACCCGGTCAAAACCACTGTGAAAAACGTTACAATACGACATGCGATTATATTTACAGAATTTTAACCAGGTTCAATTCCCGGTTATGTATGAGATTTATAAATTTTTTTTTAGTTTTTATTAAATCTATAATCGACGCCATGGTTCCTTGAACAGATATTCCAGATAGCCTGTCCAGGATATTTTTAGAAAACCCATTTTAAGTATACTTTCTTATATACTAAATTCATTATAAAATATGTTTCATTCTATTATCAGCTCGATGAAGGTCGATGTAGGTTCGGATCTCCTACTATATAAAGTATAAGTTTGTTAAATTTTACATTGCAAAGGCATACTCCCTCAAGCTATGTGCCCCTCCCATTGCCAGCTTTCTTACCTGGTTTGCTATATTGGTGAACTTGGTTCGTCGACGAATCTTGTCATATCTGATTCGATCACCTAGAGAGATCTCGAGTAAAAGCAAAACCCTTTCCATAGTTCACTGAGTGACTGAGCTTCCTTAAAGGCCCGTAGGTAGAGACCATACACAGAGAGAGATTTATGATCAAAAATAAACTTTAGATATTGTAATTTTTTTCTGACTATTAAATTTATTCAATGTGCAAACTTACGCAGTAAAACACGCTAACAGTTTTGCTGTAACATAAATTTATTAATCGGGAACGTTGTACGTTGGATAAAGCTCGTTGTTTTTATGATATCGCGTACAATCTACGAACAATTCTCTTACAAATAAAGTAGATTCGTTGACATTACTTTCATTTGATATTATAAACCTTTCCAAAAAATACCCCGATAATATTGCTTTAAACGACGTTTCAATCAAAATACAAAATTCTTACCACCATAAATTAAAAACTAAACGTACAGATTTTTTTAACTCCTTGATATACAAAGCCACGTATAATAATAAAAGCAAAGCGATGTGGACTGCCATTAACACCGAGCTAGCGAGAGCGCCCCGCGAGCGCGTCGACTTCACCGACCTGCTACGGGACAGCGGCGGCAACCCGTTCGCGACCAAGCAACTGCTGGTGGACGCGCTAAACCACGAGTTCGTGACGGCAGCCGCCGCGTGCGGCGCGCCCGCCGCCGACCGACCGCGCTCGCTCACCGCCGTGGCAAACGGATGCGCAGTCTGCGACTGCTCGCTTAGACTCCGCCCGTTCACACCGGACGAAATTGTAAGGATATTCAAATCCTTCATCGCTTCGAAGAACAGTACAGACGTCTACGGTATCTCCACAAACTTGCTTAAGCAGGCTAGCCCCGTAATCTGCTACGTGTTATCACACCTATTTAACAGCTGCATGAAGACTGGAATATATCCGGAGAGCCTCAAAAAGGTAAAAATCTGCCCACTTTATAAGGGAAAAGGTAAGAAATCGGAAATAAAATCCTATCGTCCGATATCGTTGGTCCCCGCTCCTAGTAAGTGCTTCGAGGTAGGGTTGAACAACAGACTGCTCGGGTTTTGGTCCTCGAGAAACGTATTGTCGGACAGCCAATATGCCTACCGACAGGGCCGGTCCACCACCGACCTGGTGCGGGAAGTGGTGTACGGCGTGTTGCGCGCGAGGGAAACGGGGCAGCATGTGGCGGTATTGTGCTGCGACCTGTCGCGCGCCTTCGACACTGCCGACCACGCGCTCGTAGCCGACAAACTCGCACACTACGGTATAAGAGGCCCCGCGGCCAGGCTGATACTATCTTTTATGACCGATAGGGCCCAGGTGGTGGTCGGTGACGGGGGAAACAGCGTGTCCTCGGAAGCGCGCAGTTTGATGGGTGTTCCTCAGGGGTCGTGCATTTCCAACACCCTTTTCAGTGTACTGTTGAACGACTTGCCGCAAGCGAAAAATGGCGCTGAAATATATATGTACGCAGATGACGTCACAGCAGTCGTCAGCACCTCTTCTGGGGGGGAGTTGGAAGGAGCACTAAACAATGTAGTGAGACAAATGTGCGAGTGGTTCCGCTCCAACGGGTTGGCACTAAACAAAAACAAAACTTGTTTTTTGACGTTTAGGCTAAATGGTCATCAATGTCCACCCCTTAGAGTGTGTGCAGATGGTGCCCCTCTACAGCACGTAACCTGCACACGTCTCCTCGGATTCCACCTCGACAGCGCACTTACATGGGAAACTCATATCGATGTAGTGTGTGGGAAACTCGGCCGTGCGTGCTTTGCGCTAAGGCGCCTAGCGCGCACCGCCGGGAAAACCGCGGTGCGAGAATGTTATTTCGCAACAGTACACTCGCTGCTGACATACGGTGCAGAGCTATGGGCTCGTGCTGCTGACTGGAGACGCGCGTTCTCCATGCAGAAGCGAGCCGTCCGTGCGATGGCCAACAAACCAGCAGATGCCCCTGCTCGGGATCTTTTCGCAAGTTTGAAAATTTTACCCTTACCGTGCATATACATCTACCAAATGGCAATATTCACGCATGAACACCTTGACATTTTTAAGCGTCGGGGAATTAACACCAGGTACCCGCTCCGCGACAATAAACACGCGGACAGGCTGGTCGCAGGGGCGCACAAGTTAGTCAGGTCGGAGCAGTCCGTTTATTTCCTGGGGCCTTCTATCTATAACCGCTTGCCCGACAACGTCAGAAATGCAGCTTCCACCGCCACCTTTAAAAACAACCTCACGAATTGGCTGGCAGAGGAAATATTTTACAGTTTTGATGAGTTTTTTAATTTACCTCTTTCCATGTAAAAATAAGGAAAGATCAAATGTTATCCATATTACATACTTACTTAATATTGCTGACATGATAATTTTAATAACTATTATTAATATTTTGGTACAATAATATGAATTATATATTTGTATAGAATCTTTTTATCGATTCATATTTTTTATGTGGTAATACCACATTTTTATTTTAATAAATAATGACACAAAGGTAAATTAAGAAAGAAAAATTGAATGCGATCTACTACAATCGAAGCGGGGTTTGAACCCGCGACCTCTGCGTTGCGTTAAATGAATAATATGATTTTTTATGACCTGTAACAATTGTTATAAATAAATATTTCATTTCATTTCATTTCATGTACAGTCAACCAATTTGATTCCTAGGCCATTTCGTACCTTGTCACAGTGAACGTCAATGTGAAAACCGCTTGAAATCTCATATCATTGTCATTGTGACAAGGTTCTATAGTGGCCTAGATATCAAATTGGTCGACTGTTCATCGGGAATGGGGTTAAGAATCCTATTTCTTCCACTTGGGAAAGTTCTGACGTCACTGTATACTATGAATATATCAAGAAGTTTAAAAGTTTACCAACGCTTGACTTCCTAAGTCCAAAAAAAATCATATTAACAGATAGTCTGATACCATGTTTACATCAGACGGTAAGCTAGGTTTTTTTATAAATGGCAAACGAACGTTTATTTACGGTTTTCCAATTGCGTCAACACACAGAAAGAAAAAAAAAACTGAGCTATGGAATCCGTTGGTCACTCGCAGTGGTGGTTTTAGTATCAGCAGCGTTCAAAGAGAACCGCGTTTATAAATTTTATTTTTTAATTCTATGAACAATTTCAAGAACATATTCCGTTTTAGGCAAATAATGTATTCTTGCCACACAGAGTAGTTTAATTATGATATTTTTTTATAAAATACAACCTTATTGCAATTATTTAAAAATAAAGCGTTGTTTTTAAGATATCACGTTAAATCTATGAACAATTCACTTACATTACAAACAAAGTTGATTCGTTGACATGTACATCGGGAATGGGGTTAAGAATCCTATTTCTTTCAGTTGGGAAAGTTCCGACGTCGCTGTAACTTTGTTGGGAACAATGTAATTTACTGTCTCCGATACAGGTACAGTCAACCAATTTGATTCCTAGGCCATTTCGTACCTTGTCACAGTGAACGTCAATATGAAAGCCGCTTGAAATCTCATATCGTTGTCATTGTGACAAGGTTCTCTAGTGGCCTAGAAATCAAATTGGTTGACTTTACATACGTAAGTGTTATACAGATACGAGGATTGATTTGTTTTCGTCATATTTTTATGTCACACTTCGTTAATGACCTGCATCCTGTTTACATGCCTGATTGTAATCGAAAAATATTAAATAATAATTAATCATTTTGATTTTATCAACAATATTTGAGGGTGATAACGAATTGGGCTAAATTCGTCGTTTCTTATCACATATGGCTGAAATATATCACTTTTATGGGTGAATTGCAGCAAATAATACAAGTAGTACCTTTTACTTTTTTTCTGTGAACATGGAGTGATATATACCATTTTACTCAGGATCATAATCATAAGTACTTTTCATTTATGAAATACACTATGTATGTCTACTTTAGCGATGTCCTCTATTAATATTTCAAGGTGGGACACAAACTACGATTTGCTATATTGATATGGTATGGGTTATTAATGGGTGGGAGGGGCATATTGTTCGTAGAACCGATGGCCGTTGGGGCAGAAAGGTTCTTGAGAGGCGACCGCGGACCGGAAAACGCAGCGTGGGAAGGCCCCCAACAAAGTGGACCGACGACCTGGGGGCCTATGATGGTTGCTTTTATCACGTGATAAATGTTTGATAAAGTATCTACCACTCTTGTCTTGTCTTGTCACTTATTTATCGCGTGATATTGATTCGATATAACGCGATAAATCGTATGATTTCGATTCGAAAGTGCTTGTAGCTAGGCCTACTTAAATAAAAAATATTTTGACTTTGAATTTGATAAAAGCAACCATCATAATCTGCTGGTTAGGATGCAACTGGTTACCAGCTGGTTAGGATCGCGGGCAGAAATTGGACGAGTTCGGCGCAAGACCGATCGTTGTGGAGAACTTTGGGGAAGGCCTTATTCCAGCAGTGGACGTCTATCCGCTGATGATGGATTATTAATAATACAACTTTTAAGTGTCACATGCAGCTCGAATCGCAAAAATCATTAATATCGTTCAAATGGCTATTCGTCAATGTTTTTCTTTACCCCCTATTATGCCACCATTTTCTTTGTAAACGATCCTGCAAAATGTTAAATAAGTATTAAAAACGAGGGACCGTTTTCAGCGTTATTTATACCCGGTACCTGCTTCTGATCAATTGGCATCGGGCAATTTTAGGCATCGCCGAAATCAAATTTTCGACACCATTTTTTCCTTTCACGTCTGTCGAAACATAAATAGGTTCCGCGAAAGCTAAATTGAATTCCTGAGAACGACATCGTAAATGGGAACATTTGATGAAAACACATTTTCGATTTGTGAATTATATAGTTCACGTGCAGAAACGCCGAAGAAGATTTACAATGTATATAAGTTAGTAGAGTTATTTTTGTATGTCGCTCCCGCTCACGGGACTACAGTGTCCCGGACCTTTGAGGCGTGCGCGGAGCCGAAACCAACGCGTAGAGGCCCTTTCGACAATTTAATGAAATGTAATGTGTACATCGAGCGGATGCTGTCCCTATATCCGTGTCATGGGACGCACACAAAGACAGCACCCGCTTGGTGCAAGAACTATTTATGAATATATGGAATCTAAATACAAATCGGGCTATGGGGATGAAATGGAGGACTGGGTAATTGGGCTATGGATTAGTATAGTATATTAGTAGAGTTATTATTAAGCACGTTTGATGTATAATACATCTCTTTCCACTGGCTAAATACAAAAGCACACGCATTGCACACTGCACAGAAACACGTAAATATGATGTCCACAGCACGTTGTCGGCTAGCAAGGTCGGGTAAAATAATGTCTATAGTGGGGCCAAAAATCTACAATATAGTACCCCCGTCAATATCAAAGATATTGAAAATAATATAACATTCCTCAATGATATTTTCTTCGGTTTCCGCGACTGGGGATCCACATATATACTCGTACGTATATACCTCCGTCGCGCGTAATTCATTACACATGATCTATTGAAAACAACAAATCAAATGGAAGAGAAAACGATACGATATCTGATCCCAACTGGGAATGAGGACGATGAACTTTACCTAACTCTAGCATACGTAGAAACCAGGTTAGGTAGTGAGTGACCTTTTTCCGATTCTATCTTATGAGCAAATTTTCTCTTATACGAGTGACTTACCTACGAATTAAGTTGTAATTCCATGGTATTGTGTTTTATTGAGCGTGTTGCTTGATGAATATGTATGAACACATGAATAGTATTATGGAGTAGTAGTTAATATGGCATGACATTAATAAAGCAGACCCCACCATCAGATGGATATAATAACTGCTCAGGAGAGAAAGAGAGAGTTAATATCAGTAGACGTACTGCACATGCAACGCGGGGTCATAATTTGAGCGTTTTAACCGCCTCATTACCATCTCCGCAATTTCATTATAAAATTCTTGATTCGTATTGAAATACGGTTTTCTATGGATGGATGATTTCAGGAAAATGTTAATAGCGCGATGCAGAATCGTCTGTTTTGTATGGGCGCGCGGCGCCATGCCAGACCGGTGCCAACTGTTGGACAGAATTTCTTTTTAATCTCATCGCGTCAAAACTGCTGAACGGATTTGAACATATCACATCCATTGAACATGAACATCAGTTATGGGGATAAATGGAGATCCAAACATTGCTATAGGATACTTTTTCCCAACTAAGGTAAAAAAAGGTTTACGCGGACGAAGTCGCGGGCACCTATTACTCATATTTATAAGAAATTAAAAAATCTGTGACCTGTAACTAGGCAGCCGAAAATGGCGCCTCAGATCATCAATATTGTGGAAATGCAAAATGGTATTAAGACGGTTACGTTAAGACGTTACAACGCTCAAATAAGTATTTGAGAGACACCTATGGAGATAACTCCATCTCGATCCTTCGTGTTGTTGACTATAATTAGGTATCTACCTTTTACTTTGAGGAACTTTGTGAAGTAATTATACTGTTATTTAATTTAAAAAAAATTAGTATCGTTATTTTAGTTGCATAAAATCTCTTCCCTTTTTTTAACATTTAAGATCTTTGCATTAATGCATTCCTAGATTTTTCTAATTTTACAATAGTTTTCATTTCAGGTAACTTCCAAAGAATACCAGAACTCGATTTATGTGAGTACCTTATTATTTTTTTTGCCTTGTGTTTGTGCCTGTTTAACACGGTTACCATCAAGTGGTGTTCACTGTTCACTCGTATGTGCATTATAATGGATTATATCACCGGAATTTGATGTTTTTTCACTTCACTCTAGAAAAACGATTATATACATAGAATCACGATTGGGACAATCGATTGAAATCATTCAGTTCTCTATTGAATGATTCATTATTCACCGGTTTCCCAAGTTGTTTGTGAATGGGCTTAAAATTTATGAATGATCCGATTTCATTGAGGCATTACATCCCGTCTACGTATTCAATGTGTGTGTTCGAAACATTTTTGGCTTCCTTTTTACACCCAGACTTTAATTTCTGAATAAAAATAATAATTTATAGGCAGTCGAAGACACGATTCATGCTTTGTTTGTAATCTAACCTGTTTATTTTTATTGTAAGGTTTATAGAGAGAACGCTTTACTATAGGTACAGTAAAGTACTAAAGTCTATACAGTGCTTGTTATTTTATGTTTGTGTATAAACAACTGTATTTTTTTATGATTACAACAGCTTACACTGGATATTTGGTTAATTATGACCTAGCATCGTACTATTCCAATGACGTTCGTGTTACATTTAGTTTATACAAGTGCGTGTACTTCTAATTGAGAATGGCAACAACTATTAATTGTAGATCATAAATTGCTTCGTTTCCTGCATCGTCTTCAATTAATTCATTCATTAATGCTGTCGGTTGTCTCCTATCGCGTCTGGTTGATATGTTTCTATGAACGCGCGCGCCCTAGTACTCGCGGCTTGACAGTGCGTAGTGCGTCTTGCCGATACCACACTCGTACTGTATTTATTGAGTCTGTATGTGCAGTTGCAGCGTGTGTGGTTGTTTTATGCTGTTTATCAGTTTCAATTATAGATGTGTGTGTGGGGAGTTTGTTTGTGTGTCGTCGGTGTCGTGCGCGGCGCGGGCGTGTGGGTTCCTGCGAGCGGCGAGGAGTGCGGTCCGACGGCGGCGCCAGTCGAGTTCTAACCGCCGCGGAGCCACCGCGTAAGCACCGCGTTCCACTCGCACCGCGATCCCAATAACTTTGTACACTGGAAACTTTTCAAAGCAATTTTCGCGTGTTATCGAAGTTTGCTCGGCGTTATCGTCGCGGATCGCGTACGTCGCGTTTCGCCCGCCCGAGTGGGCCATTAGACACGCACTTTCGCACGTGTAAACGTATCGGTCGGTCTATTTTTGAATATTCTCTAAACGCTACACCGCGAAGTTTTCGAAACGCAGGCCGAGCCGGGTGAACGGCCGCCGCGGTGCAGTCGCAACATCCTCGCTAGTGTTCTGTTGACGGATAGCATTTTGTGTTGTTAACCTCCGTTGAATCCGAGGAACGTTATCTGTAAGTATGACCCCGGTTACGATACTGGCTGTTTGTTTAATCTATTATGCTGTGTTCATTTCAACATCAATGACATTCCTTCTCCCGGAGACATGTATCTAAAGAACCTGTTGATCTTAAACTAGAACTTTGTTTATCACGATGGTACCTCTGTCAGTACAAAAATACAAACAAACTGAGAATAAATACGAGTATATGATTGAGAACACTTATAGATGTTGTATATGTGTGGGAGCATCTTTGTTGGTACGCGTGAACTAACACATATACGAACAAAATGTGCCCAACGCGTCCAACTCGGTTGTACCGTACCTACATGATATGAACGTAGGTATGTGCATAAGTATATGTTTATTTCGCGTAGTTACCAATTGTATGGACTCAGTTTATTCTGTCTATACGGCGATGCACAGCGATTTAGTATAGTAGGTAATCCTAACGTTATATTAAATACGATTGTGTTGTTATGACGCGTGCAAATAATCTAAAATAAACAGGTTTTGCCCGCATAAACCAATGTTATATTTGTCATTAACAGCTAATTAAATTCAACTGCGCGCGGATTAAATCAACTGTAAGGCGAAACGCTAATTTAAATGCTAATTAGTCACATAGGTATATTCTATTCGTATTAGAACTAAAACAATATGATACTGTACAGATAGAGACAGGTAGCATATCTCGCGCGAGGAAGAGTCGCATGTCAGTTATGCTAGCCGTGCAGATTTGTATTGGAAATGTTCTGGAGAACATTCTTTCGCCATACAAATCGGGAAGCCATCTCTACTTCAATATAACTATGTTTATTAACAATTTAAAAATTAATCAAATATCCATGAAAGGATTACCAACGAAATACCTAACGACTACAGATTTGTTTCTCCGCTTGAAATTAAGCTACCTAATCAAATATTTGTATATTCAGATAAAATTTCCTCGTAACACGACTGCATCGCAGGTAGGTACTATGTTGTATGTATGTAAACACTTTATTGTACACAAAAACAATTCACAAAACTACCAAATTACAACGCAAATAATGACTAACCTAAAACCTTACCAATTTTCAAACAATAAACATTTTTTCTGAAATAAAAACTCATTTGTTTCGTCAATCACAACACAACAAATCCGTCGTAGACTAATCAGCCCTAAAAAAAACGAGTAAGTCGTTCGATTTATTTACCAGAAAATGACAGTTTTAAGCAAATACTTAAAAGAAAAACAAAGCGCATTGCAGATAAGAAAAATTAACCTTGACAATTAGGTAGGTACAGTATACAGCAACCCTTCACTTTCACTATTGGTATAAAAAGTAATACTTAATTACCTTTGATCGATGATGAAAATTATACAACAAAACAATGAATAATCACTACATAGTATAAAACAAAGTCGCTTCCTGTCTGTCTGTCCCTCCCTATGTATGCTTAGATCTTTAAAACTACGCAACGGATTTTGATTGCGGTTTTCTAATAGATGGAGTGATTCAAGAGGAAGGTTTATGTGTATAATACATGAATAATTTATCAGTATTGCACCCTTGCGAAGCCGGGGCGGCTCGCTAGTTCAAAATAAAAATACTTGTAACTAATAAACCGACTTCAATGAAAAAAAAGCTTCGAGCTGCAACAAATGAACGTGCATAATAAAAAAACTGCAATTAGCACACTTGAAGAGTTCCGTCGATTCATCATTCAATCAACATTTTAATCTGAAAAGAATAGCATCATTCAACTCATTATCGGTTCATAATTAGAGGTCTGAGGTAACAACGTAAAAACGCGTAGAACCTATCCCTTTTTCAAGTCGGTTGAAAAAGAGGCAATCTCCCTGATCTTAATAACTACAAATGTAATTGTTACATCACTTGATTACCTAAAAAGACCGCACGTAACGGATCAAGCGCCGCTCAATTAACCCGTCAAATTACCCCTAAGTCTCCAAAGTCAAAGTCAAATCGGATAATTCGTTGAAGGTTACTTGTGATCACTTAATTTCGTCCCACTCCAATTCATTATTGGGTAATCAATCGTTTAAATAATAAAATAATTAACTCTATTCTGTAAGTAGGCCACATGGGCACTTTAACATGTCCGAGTTTACCGGCATATCACAAGAGGCCACTGGTGAGAAGAAGCGCCGAAAGAAACTCGACAAATTGAGATTTTAACACAACTGCTTTTCTTTTGAGTTTTGAGTTATTTTTAAACGATGTGTCATTTTCCTACTAATCACTTATTCAGGACTAAAGAAGGTGACGTTATATTCACAATATTAATAATAATATACACTAAGCTAAGCAGTGCGAAACTGATGGAATATTCCTTGATATTATTGCGTGTTTACGTTTGTTTTTCGTCGGTTTTGTTTTCTGTTAACAGTTGTGACGGCAACAATAAATTAAAATCGATAGGAGAACGACGAAGTTTTTCAATTTGTCCTGGTGAGATTCTTTGTTCATTATACAATTTGCACAAGCTAGCGACAGGCACGTGTATTCGATTAATTTATCTAATTTGTCTCACTTTGAAGGCGACGTGAATTACAAACTTGGAATTTTAATAAAATGATCACGATTCATTCATAAAAACATTTATTAATGTCGGGTTTCAAAATTTAGGTTCTATTAACAATACGGCAAAGTAACTGACCAACGTTAGCTGCATTATGTCAATTTATTAATGAGTTCGTTTGCAAGAAATATTGGATAAACGAAATAATTAATTAATGTGTCCTTGAGGCTTCGACTCGCCTTAACGGCTGGACCAATATAGTCCATGTTTACGCATAATTTTGTTTGTCATAATCATAATTCTACATCGCATAATCAAATTAGTCACTAAAGGCATAATCTTTTTACGCCGAATAATATGTTCCCTGAATGATCTTTACGCATAACTATTGCATACCGAAAAACCTATTTTACTGGTAGCAGTTGTCTTCTATTCAGGATCGTAGTTCTAACCTAACCTAACTTACATTTTTTTGCTGTAGTTCTATATTTTAAGTGGACTAATTTACTAAATTTTACCAAAAGGTGTTCGAACAAATAAGTTTCGGACAGAAAATAATGGATGGAACCCTCCAATATCTAAGTTTTTTTTTCTGAATACGGAGAAGCATAAATCAGGGTTAATGACTTCTACCTCCGCGGGTGAAGCTTACGTTCCTGCCTGATGATAAATTAGATATTTATATTAGCATTTTGGAAATAAGTAAGGCAAGTTCATTATACAAGCTATTGTCATATGGAATATACCCTAATAAGGATTTCATTAGGGGTGGGTCGCAGACATCGTAATTAAGGATATTGTACTGAATTAACATAATCTAAAAGAAAATCAATCGCAATTCCTTATTCCGATTCGGTCTCTAGTCGTTAAGAGACAGGGAAATCGGCCTGAAACCGTTACTATGCTCGCTTCGGCTATTTGAGCCTTATGATCTTTATAGTTAAATACGAAATGGAATGTTGGGGGAAAGGTAATGATATGTATCTCGAATGGCTGAAAGTCTGCTCCATACTTAACCGTACTAACATAGAATTGTGACGTGTATTTATTCTTCATTAATGGCAGCAGAAAGAAACCATTTTGAAGATGAATACTACGTGTTTGCTAAAAAGATGTTAACCTAATTATACGCATCTTATTTAGCTTCGATATCTTTTTTAACATGTTCGAGATCAGTCAAAATTACATAATATATACTGCAAGGAATCAAGATGTTCATTTTGATTAAAAAACAGTTGGTACGGATTTGGGGGTTATTATAGCGGTCACGGGATACCAACTTCGCTTGCCGCGCGACTCAGTCGCTCATCCTGCTTGCTCGATATTAAAAGGAGAGAGACAGGCAATCATTGTCGCACAACGGCACAACAAAGAGTCAAATTTACAATTGGTAGAGATGCAGATCTAACTGTAATCGAAACGTTATGTAACGTTATTTGATAATCTGTGTATTATCCAATTTACCTACAGTTGCCGAGAAACTTCTTGAGCCTAACCTTGACTGCGCAGTAGCCGATTTACGTACCTACAAATATTCAAGAAGTTTCTCGGCAACTGTAAGATTATATGAATCATAATTTCTCAACAATAGAAAGTTCAACAACATATTGTAACAGAACATACTTAATATATTACTGCTACGTAATGCTGCTATTGTTTCAAACTTTTACTCACACTTGTTAAAATAATGTAATTGAAAGTCACGCAAGATGTATATCCAGATGTGTATCCATGGCAGCAATATTTTTTATAGCCCAATACGCGAAGGATTTGCACTTCAATAATATACAAGTGCCTGATTTTTTGTAGTCAGTTAGAGTATATTGAGTATTAATGGGTTTGAACATTTTCTAACGGATCTTGAGTGTGTGTTAGATATAAAAAAGTTTTTGTAAGCAACCTCCGTAAATCTCAGAAAAGATTATTCAAATGCATTTCTTATGCACTAGGGCATCGCATTTTACTGTTTTACCATTCCGTATTATATTCTAACAGTTTTGTCGAGAGATTATGTCAGCGCAATAGAAAACGAGTGAAAAAATTATGAATCTCTTAAAAGATTATACAAGTGACTTTTAGCAACTAAAATGTGTTTAAAACTATGAAAAGTAATGTCAGTTTGATTTTATAATAGATTCGTCAATATCTGTATTTTACATAAGGAACTGAATTTTTGAATCTTTATCTAGATCACAAAATTGACGAATCTATTATAAATTCAAACTGACATTACTTTTCATACTTTTAAATAAGTACATTTTAGTTGCCAAAAGTCACTTGTATAATCTTTAAGGGATTTATAATTTTTTCACCCGTTTCGTATTGCGCTGACATAATCCCTAGATAAAACTGTCAGAAAATAATACGGAATGTTAAAACAGTAAACTGCGATGCCCTAGTGCATAAGAAATGCATTTGAATAATCTTTTCTAAGATTTACAGAGGTTGCTTACAAAAACTTGTTTTATACCTAGCGCACACTCAAGATCCGTAAGAAAATGTTCATACCCAATAGTACTCAATATCACTATGTACGTGAAAAAAACCGTACAATGCGAACTATTTTAGTTTGAGGGGCAATTATACCCTTCCCGTATTGGACTATTAAGGCTCCTTGTTGGTTCAAAAATGCTGATTGTTTTAGACATTTTTCACTATGATCAAACATGTTTCTTAACATATTATATCAATGTTACTACTTAGAACAGAATTATTGCGAATTATTGGTATATATTTTAAACCTACACTTTGAATTTTTAACTGATAATTTTTGGTTCAAAAACTGCTCGAATTTGAAATATTTTTTTTGCTTATTTTCGACTGCACGCAATGACAGCAAGAAATAGCTATATTACTATCTAGAACTCAGGGAAAAGTATAATTCACTTCAAAAAGTTGTTGGAAATTATCAATGTATTTGTCATAGTATGAAAAAAAAAGAAAATAAGTCATCAGTCGCTGTCTCTCTATCCGCGACAAACTTTATAACTTAAAATATAATATTTTTTTATTCATGTGTATTTGTGTAACGAAGATGAACGAGAGCGTTACGCCAGTAGATGATAAAAATAATAGACGTGATCCTAATAACACAAGTGATATAATAATTCCCTTAGGTACCCATAAGTATGCTAAATAGTGAATATATAACATCTCAGGAAAATCCAAATATGTTTGTCGTCTTATTAATTAGGAGTACCTTGGCAAAACGCGTCTTTGAGTACTAAAGCTGAAAATTATCCTAATTAGTAAGGTTTATGGAGTGAGCAAAGAATAAGTCTGAGGTGGTAAATGCTTTGTAATCAATAATAAAACCTCTGGTGACATAGTTATTGCCTCTACTTATAAAAAAAAACAAAACAAAACAATAAAATTTTGAATTAAAATTTTCAGAGTAAATTAGACCATAGACTGATATACTTTGCGTAACACACGAATGAATGAATGAATGTAGTTTATTTACTTTAATATATGGTCCAAACATAAACAGGTGTTTCATACAGGTAATTAAATTACAAAAGCTTTCCAATATATTCAGCCAATGAGTATTGGCATGTGAAAAATAAAATGGCAACAAATACATAATGGTGCCTTTTCATTGTAAATGCCGTTTCATTAAAGATATTGTTAGAATTATTTTTGGAGTCCGAATCTGATTACCTTTGTTAACTGAGTTCAAATCGTGCTCAAAGCATATTTATTTTTTATTTTTCGCTTCAATATGAGCTCTAAATAGTTATAATAATATTAAACGTAGATAAGCATTGACACTAATGAAGAATTATGATCACAAGATAAAGACTGTTGTATATAACAAACACGTAATAATTGAACAATTTGAGTAGTTAACAAATAGCCCAGTGTCTAAACTCCTTAATTGCCTGAATCATTAAGTTTATTATACAGAAAACATTGATATGATATTCAAGTCGCATTGGTGTTCTAGCCCTAAACGGTTTCTGATGGCTTTTGATCTATATAGTAACCACAATTTGTTACATTATACCTTCTCTTATCATAGAGAATTACTTGTTTATTTTGTATTTCCGCTTTCTTGGATAATTTACTAAGTGGGTTGTGGTTTTACGAAATTTGATTATTGTGATTAATCGAGTCGCCTTAAGTTTAATTACTCGTTTATTAGCGTAGATAAAGAAGAGCTAGGTGCATTAGGCTCGGTTTCATCATCATCAGCCTGTTTCAGTCCACTGCTGGACATAGGCCTCTCCCATGGCACGCCACTGAGCTCGATTTTCAGCTCTCGTCCTCCAGTTACTACCCGCTGTCCTACGAATGTCGTCGCTCCACCTTGTTACAGGGCGCCCTACACTACGTCTACCGATTCGTGGCCTCCACTCCTCGGTTTCATGATTATTAGGAATTTGAATGTAACGATTTATATATCGGGTTGTATGTATATTGAATCAAAATTGATTGCAGCTCACAAACTGTTTACTATATTACACACTAGCGTTTGCTCGAGTCGCTTCGCTGGTGTTAAAACAATACACTATTATACGGCAACCATGCCTTTTTTTTCGGAACAATAAGTAACCTATGTGTTAAGATACTTGGCGTTTTCGGTGTGAAGAAGTAAAAAATATACACACAAACTTTCGCTCTTTCGCTTTTATAATATTATTAGTTACTGTGCTACTGCATTTTTAGCACATGTGTGACACATAACAATGTCTCGTGCGTGTGACGAATATTGCCTGCTTTTTTTAAATTGATATAGTGCGCGAAATATAGCGATTCATAATGTATTGTATATTGTATACCATCGGAAGAAGAGGATAAAGTAAAACAGTATGATGAAACAATATAAACATATTACATATGTTACACGGCAAACAAACTTAATACGTAGTATTTTAAATAAAATAGACGATAAGTTCAGTTCAAACATACGTGTTTAGAATACGATTAATAAACTTTCCCCTATTTGTACACGAGCGCATGCTTCTCAACATTTTCTATCTAATAACAGATACAATTCTGCCGCATCAAATAGCTTGTAATGCATAGCGTCACGCGAAGCGTATCTCGACTTTGGCCACAGTGGCCCGCAAATATCAGTAGGTAAGGACCTGGCCACATCACCACGGCGCCGTCAGCGTGAAACGGCGCGGCGCCGTGGATTATTACGGTGTCATCGTATATAAAACCACCATAAAAATCCACGACGCCGCGCCGTTTCACGGTGACGGCGCCGTGCTGTGGTGATGTGGCCAGGCTCAAAGCCGCAAGCAAAACGGAAGATAAGTAGGACGAGGACGCGACACAGACTTTTAATGATATTTTATACAAAATCGCGAAGCAAACAAATAAATAAAATATCTGTATCGCCCCCTAAGGGTTATGAAACACTATGGCCCCATTATTACTGTGAGTTAAGACCGCAGACAGAGTCGTGTGGTTTAGGACCGCAGACAATATTGACTCAAATATATAGCGGATAAATAGGGGTTTTCTAAAATCGAAAAAAACACCAGCAGGTGCTACTGCGCTCAAAATGTTAGCACAACTTGCTGTGACTTCGCTATCTTGCCAAATATTGAATATAAAAACACAAGAAATATCTGTCGACAGTCGCATGTTACGCGGCTACGTTAGAGGTACTATTCATATTTAGTACTAATTAGTCAAATAGAATAGACATTAGATGCCGTTTGTTTGTTCTATAAGAACATGTCACCCAGTTCAAGTGATAAAAACAGCGATGGCGACTGCACGCGATAGTCGGATTGTATTATGGCATAAGCAACAATTTAGGTAAATATAATTTTTTATGCACATGTAAAGCGTACCTTGAGTTACTTTACAAATATTTGAGATCACAGAAAGATTCTCGAGTGGAGACGACGGTATCGGCATGTGCATTGTGGTCGGACGACCTGGTTAGACTTGCGAGGACTCACTGGATGCGGCTCGCTTCTATCCGGCCAATGTGGATGTCTATTGAGGCCTGTGTCCAGCAGTGGACCACCTATGACTGGAATTATGATGATAATCTAAATACCAGCAGAAATAATAACGTTAGTATACTGACTATTGAGGCGAGTACCGTCGCGTCGTGTTATTAAACAATACATAGTAGCAAATTTTCCACAGCGAGAAAATTGTTTGTTTATGAAACAGTAGTTATCTCATAGATCTCTGACCGCAGAATAGAGATAAAGAAGAATAGTTCGCAGTTACATTATTTCTCTACCGGTCATTACACGCCTGTTTCGCGTCACATAAATTCTGCTATACCCAAAAGGTACGTGAACATTTTATTTTATACTCAGTAGGTAAGCGACTTAACCTTTAGGTGGGGTCGTTATTGTCATCGTTGATTTTAATTTTTAACTTTGTCTTAATTTTAACCTTAAGGAAATGTCAAAGTATTGTATTTAAACTTTTTATTGACATTACATATGCTAACTCTAAACCTATGTATGCCCCTGAATTTCGAAATAGTTAAAACTATAAATGTAACCTATAACGATTTCTCCAACAACGACGATGTAACAAAGTATCTTCCAACCCTACTCAACAGACTCTCAAGTAAAAAAACAAAAAAGAAACGTACCAAAATATTCTTCTTTTCGGACTAAAGCGCAAATTATTCTCCGGTGACGATAACTACAACGTTTTATCGATGAATCTTCCACCGTTACCCGAACCCTATAGTTTCTCAAGGAGAAAAAATGAAAATTTCTACACCAAAGATTCTTCTTTTACGGACTAAAGTGCAAATTCCCCGTCCCACACAGCGGCTAACGGACGTATCATCTCCGGCTTATAAACCGTGTCTCGGCCTCTGTACCCTCTTTAGTCCATCGCTATCATCCGAGGCGTATCTATGGCGCCTCTTAATTGCCTTCAGACTAATAATTATCAGTTTGCGTGTGCCGCGCCCCTTCTCTCTTGCTTGTGAACACACACACATGCGCATTTAGCACGTGCTTCCAGCCGAAGCGTGGTCACGCGGTATTATGTACTTGGCTTTAGTTAATCATATGGAGTCTGATCGGCTTCTGTGCGTCTCACTGCATCGTGTGATTCTATTTTGGACCTTCGTTGACGCTTATTGAGTTCCGTTTTGCGTCCTAATCTTCTTAGAGGCTCTTTGCGTGGTCATGAATTATCTTTTCCGTGTGTTACTTCCGCGCTCTCATTCACTTTGTTTGATTGGTTGCATTTTACGGAGCTATGTATAATCTGCTCAATACCCAATTCGACTTTAATATTGATATCGATATATGGCACAAGTCATTGTCATTGTCTTTGCTATATGACGACGCGTTTGGCTCGGTTGGTAGACACCTGCCTACTGAGTCGGCGGTCCCGGGTTCGAATCCCGGCCGGGGCAAATATTTGTGCAAAATATTTGTTCTTGGGTCATGGATGTTATCTATATATGTATTTATATATTATGTATATCGTCGTCTAGTACCCATAGTACAAGCTTTGCTTAGTTTGGGACTAGGTCGATTTGTGTATGATTGTCCCTTAATATTTATTTATTTATTTATTATTTATATAATTATGCGATGCGAAAAGACGCAGCAGATATGTGTGGTGAACTCTAGTCGCAATGAAAGATCATATAAAACGCTGAAGATATTCAACATTAGTAATAAAGCATGCATAGTCATCGCTGATAATATTATGACGAATTTAATGAAATAAGTAAACCGTGATGGTTGTCCTACCGCGGAAACGCTGACCTTCCAGTAACCTTCTAATGCTCCATTCCCTTGGGCTATTTATTACATTAAACAAAAGAAAAACTGAGCCTGGACAATAATCTAGACCTTTTAGACCGTTAAGTATTTATTAACAAATTGTGCAATCCTATGATTATGGAACAAACTTTCAAAAATTAAAAACTTCAGTCATAAGCAGTTTAGAAGGAAGACTTTTTCCTAGTGTCACTATTTAAATGCGCAAAACTAAAAAACATATTATTGAAAACAACATTCTTCATTTGTTTACATAAACCAAAGATGAAAAGCTACTAATAGCCGAACCATTAATTCTTTAGCGGTTGAATAGCCTCCAACGAACCAATCTTGCTTGGAATACCAATTGTTTTTCTACGAAGTTACCTGCTATATACCTACGTTTACCTGTACCTCTTTATTAAGTTCTACACTGGCGATGGGGCCCTGAACTAGATGAAACTCATCACTTTCGTTACTAAAAGGAAAAAAATGTACCTAATAGAGGTGAAAATTCATGATTAACATCTTGGAATCTACCAAGTATAATAAAAATTATAATCTTGCCCCATGAAATTAAGGATCTTGGCCGTTGTGATCTAAAAACATTTTGGAAATTTTAAAAGAAATGTCTAAAATCTGATTTACGCTAGACGAGCGCGTAATTTAAAGATTTTCTAAATCGATTTTCATATCTCCGTGTACAAAAAAGTCTATAAACCGTCCCCAAAAAGTAATTAATCGTCAATTCAAATACGAACAGGCTTCTGTTATTCTTTGCTGATGCACGACATAATTCAATTCTTAAAAACCACACCAAGACCCCGAAGTAGGTAAATCATATTCATAAAACACTGAGACGCCGTATTGTAAGGTTGGTAGTTTGACCTCGCTATCGGCGAGCCACAGAAGGAACCGATTCATCGCTTATCGTCAAGTATTTTGCAACGAACATGACGTTTGCTGGAAAGCCGGTACGATTTCTTTAGTGCGAGCTCAGTTCTAATGCTATTTTCAATACGTGAAGTCAGAGAATATTTACAGTGGCGATAGTTCTGGAAACTTCCAAGGCTCAGTGTAATTCGATGCGCGTATTATTACAAGCTTATCTTGGATAAATGGAATTGATTCGCAACGCGTTTTGTACGGAATTTCTAAACAAATGTGTCATTATGTACGATCGCAAACGTTTTTTCTTCCATAATGTCTACTCATAAATTGTGCGTTATGCGTAATAAAACACAATTAAACGGTTAATACGTTTTTAAGATGGCGGATTTTTCCGCGTTCAAGTACAAAGATCTGTTATTACGTGATACAACTTTTTGTTGATTCAGAATAGTGTTGTTAACCTTTAGATACCCAAACGGAATAGTAACGTAGCATCGCGGCCAGCGCTGTACGTTTCCATGACAGGTCCATTTGCCTGGGGTATTAGAGAGATTCCACACTAGCGTCTTTTAAGCGTCCGCGTCCTGCTAGCGTCCGGGTAGCGTCAACAGTTTCTGCGCAACGTAAATGCAACGTCGGCTGGACGCCAGTTTTGTTTATCGATCGTCAGCGTCTCACCAGCGCCATCACAGCGACCGCGATATACACATTGATGACGTAGCGTCATTGCTGCATGGGCGCTTCGACCGCTGAATATCTACTACACGAAAATTATTAGACCCCACGGTAGACGGCAGCAGTAGTTCGGCCTCGGTTATGGTTATGGTTATGGTTATGGGCTCCGCTTTCCGCACTTAGCCCGTGTATGTTCGGGCCATTGTGCGTACAGATTTGCCAGCTAATAGTCTAGCCAGCCTAACTCCGTCCAGAAGCGCAGGATTCTCCTGTTGTCTCCACAGGCTTCACGAAGTGACCTCGGTGCTTTGAGGATTTCAGCCCGTTGCTTAGCTACAGCAGCGCATTCCAGGATCACGTGGGTAGCTGTTTCTTCGGCCGACAGGCATCCCCTACACAGGGGGCTATCGGTCATTCCTAGAACATATAAATGCTTGTTAAGTGTGCAGTGTCCAGTGATAGTGCCTACTTCTACTCGCAGGGCGGGCCTGCTTAGCGATAACAGGCGCTTTGTCAGGCGTGTGTCTGGGTATGGGACTGTTTCCCGGGACTGCCTGCATGTACTGGTTTCTGCCCATTGATCGGCGTGTTGTGATCGTGTTCTGTGACGAAGCCATGTACGCAGCTGATTAAACGCCAAGGGGAGCATAGGATCTGGGCCAATTGCCAAGTCATCGGATCCTCTCCTAGCCAGCTGGTCGGCTGCATCGTTACCTAGAGAGCCACTGTGCCCTTTAATCCATTGCAACGTGATCCGATTATTCATGCCGATCGTTTGCAATGCTGAGTGACACTCTAGTATGAGCCCGGATTTGATTGTTTTATTCTCCAGAGCTCGTAAAACTGCAGCGCTGTCGGAAACAATACGTATCTTTTGGTCTTTGATACCTCGCGTAGCAACTGCCTTGGCAGCCTGTGTGATGGCAAGACATTCACATTGGAAGATGGAGCTATATTTTCCTAAGGCTATTGATATGTTTACGTTTATTTCAGGTGAGTATTTTCCAGCTCCTGTCCCTGTTTGTGTCTTTGACCCATCCGTATATATGCGTATTTCATTTATATCGGATCGATCGTAAGGTTCTTCAATTAGCTCGATTTCGTAGCTCTTATTGAAGTAATGCTGTTTGGGTATCTTGTCGTTGGGAGCAGCTATCATTGGCTCGTGTCTGATAGCCTCCTCAAGTATTTCGGCATGACCCCCGTGTGTTACACCCAAGCGCGTCTAGCACAACTATGCTTCGCGACTCTTGTCGCGCGACATAGCGTCACCCTGTCACCCTCTCGCATTACTGCACAGAAAGAGACAACCAATTATGTCACGCGAGAAATAGTCGCTTGTGACAGTTGTGCTAGAGGTGCTGAGGTTAAGTGACTTCAGTCTGATAGCTGCTGACGCCGCCTCTTGCTGAATGAACAGCTCAAGGGGTGGCAGTCCTAGCAGTATCTCCATTGCCGCTGTGGGTGTTGTTCTCATACAGCCCGTCGTTGCTACACAAGCAAGTCTTTGAAATTGCTGCAGTTTATGTTTGGCTGTTGTCAGTTTGGTTCTGGGCCACCAAACCACAGCGCCGTAGGATGATAATGGGTCTTATCGCCGCAGTGTAAAGCCACATTGTGATCCTGGGGTGTAAGCCCCAGGTTCTACCAATTAGTCTTTTACACTGCCAGAATACGACGCAGGCTTTGTTCAATTAGTTTTCTAAGTGTTTGTTCCAAAGTAATTTGTCATCCAGGATGACGCCCAGATACTTTACCTCTTTGCTGAGAGTCAGAGTTGTGTTTTGGAGTTTTGGCAAGCGACTGATTTTTATGTTTCGCTTCTTAGTGAACAAGACTAGTTCTGTTTTGGCTGGGTTGACTGACAAGCCTTGGTCAGAACACCATAGTTCGACGATTTTGAGTGCCTCTTGCATAAGGTCACAGAGGGTTGCCTCGAACTTTCCTCTTACGAGGATTGCTACATCGTCTGCATAGCCTACAGTATAGAAGCCCGCCTCGTTGAGCTTCCGGATTAATCCATCCACTACGAGGTTCCACAGGAGTGGTGATATATCTCCACCCTGTGGGCAGCCTCTTGACACGATAGCTCGAGTTGTGCCGTTCACTGTTACCTGTACAGCCCTTTGTCTCAGCATATTATCAATCCAACCTGCTACGGTCTGATCGGCTCCATGTCTGAGCAGGGCTTGGCTAATGCTGTTGAATTGCGTCTTGTCAAAGGCTCCTTCGATGTCGATGAAGGCCACAAGCGCTGAGGATTGTGTTGATAATGCGTGTTCTATGGGTGAAACAACGCTGTGTAGTGCTGATTCGGTTGATTTGCCTGAACTGTAGGCGTGTTGTTGGGGGTGAAGAGGATATAGCGCTAAGGTCCCATCTCTGAGGTCGCGATCACAGAGGCGTTCCAAAGTTTTTAATAGGAACGATGTGAGGCTTATCGGCCTGTATGACTTTGGCTGCGTATAATCACTCTTACCTGGTTTGGGTATAAATACCACCTTAACTTCTCTCCATTTCTTGGGAATATATCGGTGTCTTAGGCAGGCCTGGTATATTTGGACTAGGTGTGGCGCGATGGTGTTCTTGCACCACTGCATAAGTCCCGGAAATATACCATCTAAACCTGCCGCTTTGAACGCAGAGAAGCTGTTTATTGCCCATAACACCCTTTCCAGTGTTACAATTCTTAGTTCGGCCTCGGAATAATTAACGGAACTACTGAAACTAGAGGACTCAATGCGGTGACGCCAAAAAAATGGGCCTAAAACAAAATCTAATTATGGTGAAACGCTGACGCTCAATAGACGCCGGGGTCACGGCACAATTGCACCGACGGCGTTGCGTGCGCGCTGCGCTAGCAGAACGTCGACGCTCGAAAGACGCTAGTGTGGGGTGTCTCTAAATCTCCACTGGGATTAGGAAGACGTCGACACTTGCCCGGGTAACCTAACATCCACCTTGGGGGTCGTAATCTATGGAACATTTGTTTTTTCCAACACAAACACGAAAATCAACGTTTGTATGCAGATAGTGATTTGCACGGATTGCTGTGACGCGTAACGGATTTATAGTCATATTGTACACAAAATGAGTAAAATGAATTTTTCAGTTTGTTGAATGGAAAAGTCCGCTGAGATTTTTATTAAATTCTCTACGAGATCTGATATATCGTCGGTTTGTTGACACAAATAATTGGCAATTGATGTCTATGTTACAATACTTAATCATTTATTTTTTACTAAATTGTCTAGGATCTTGTTAACTAGACGTCTCACGTCTCATACTTATTTAACCATTTTACAAATCTCTGATTAAGTAGGTATGTTACCCCAGAAGACCATCATTTATGGACAGATGTCTTTGGAAATACGATCTCTTCTCGTTAATGTCGGTTTTTTCCTGTTAAAAAATACATCAATATAATATGATGTGCGCTATTTCGTCTTCAGCCTTAAACCATACCTAGAATCAAGCCGAACCTTTAAATCGCCGATAACAATACACGCATGAGGTCATTAAGACCGTCCAATTGTTTCCACGGCAGTAAAACGAGCCGAAGGGATAACGCGATCGTTTGCAAACGCCCCACACTGAGACCACACGTGAGCCCACATCTCATTAATTCCATCGATACTCCGTGGCCAAAACATTGTGTCACCAACGAAACATTACACCGAGAACAACCGACGCAATTAAGAAACACCGCTTCTCTAAGAACATTCTGTGCTCGAGCGACCTATTTGAATTAGCGCGGTTGCCGGTGTAGCCCGTAATACATGGTGGTCCTATTGAGCGCTATGTTTTGTTGGATTTATTGTCTTCTATTCTACAATTGTTGTAGCTTGTGAACGGATCCATGGACTATATGAATAGCTACTAAATTTTATATATCACGTTCGTGAATGAAATGATGTATCATACTCAATGTCACACGGCTTTTTGTTTTGTATAATATAATTATTCATATTTCGTTTAAAAAGTAAACCAAAAAAACTACAGGCAGTTTATTTAGCTTTATAAAATACAGATAAACGTGTTGTAAGACAATGATCAGTTGATCACGTTGTTGTACTAGCTGTACTTAATGTTTTCTTAGCATTGTTTAACGATACCGGTTGAATGTTGTTTGATTTACGAAGAATAAACTTTGTTTATTCAAGAAGTTATTATCGATATATTAGGCGTTTTCATTTCGTCGATAATTGCTTATGGAAATGTAAGTTTCAGCTGTTGTTTCAGCAAGATATAAATAAACCAACAAACGATAATGGATTTCCCACTTCACACTAGCCCAATTCATAAAGACTAATCGAAGTTGCCAATATTATTTAGTGTGATTAATATTTACGCAGTATTATAAACTTAGATCTGGAAACTAAAACAAATATATACGTACGACTATATAGTACCTAATACCCTCCGCAACGTGAGACAAAATCAATTAGCCCTTTTGTTGCAAGAAATAGTTGCCATGTATCCCGCCATTCTATCACTAAAAAGAGACAGCGGAATGGACGCTCCCTTGGATTTTCACTTCCAAATGTAATACTTTATAGGTAATTTACACCCTGGATATACACAGGCTACTTTTTATCCCGAAAATATGTAGTGTTCCCGTGGGATGAGCGGGTAACACGCACGGCGCATCTAATTAATTTATAAATGTATTTACACAGCATTATAAACTTAGATCTGGAAATTAAAATAATGTATAAGCACGTATGTATGTAAACCAATATAGTAGGGGACACTGGGGTCAATAGAAACGCGGACCATTTCAAAGAAGTTAAATAACTCTGAGACGAATAGTCCTAGCGGTGGGGCGGAGGGGGTCCTACCTAATACGTAAACTTCCTTGCAATTGAAATTCCGTAGCGTGAGACAAAATCAATTAGCCCTTTTATTGCAACAAATAGTTTCCATGCATCCCGCCATTCTATCACTTCAAAGAGACGGAATGGACCCTCCCTTGGAGTTTCAATTCCAAATGTAATACTCTATAGATAACTTACACCCTGAAATAACACATAGGCTACATTTTATCCTGAAAAAATGTAGTGTTCCCGTGGGATGAGCGGGTAACACCGCACGTAAACTTCCTTGCAATTTAAACTCCGCAGCGTGAGACAAAACCAATTAGTCCTTTTGTTGCAACAAATAGTTTCCATGCATCACGCCATTCTATCACTTCAAAGAGACAGCGGAATGGACGCTCCCTTGGAGTTTCAATTCCAAATGTAATAAACACGTATCGGAGTGCAGCAGTTGCGATGGCTGTCGTTGTCTCGGAATTATACGAACATATTGACCCCGGGGTGTTGGGCGGTAAAATTGTTTATTTCTCACTCGTTTTGTCATTTGCTGAGGACAGGAGTTTTTACTGGCTTGTTTAACACTTTATTCGTTCTTGCCACAAATTGACTGAGTATCATTAGTTTTTTGCTTTCATTACTAATGTTATGACTTTAAGTAATGAAATGAATTACTGAAAGTCTACATACCTCAAGTTTTTTTATTTACTTTTTGTAGTCTTGGTTCATTGACATACAGGTCTAACATTTCTTTTTTTCTCTAGCGTGCAGTTGTGACCCATATCTGGGCAAAGGCCTCCCTGTCTTGCGCCACTCGTGTCTGTTGGCTGTATGCTCCCTCCACTCGTTACTAAATGCATAAGTTCAAATAAGTGTACAGAACACATATACATTTCACAAATAATTAATGAGGGGATTTTACAGCGCGAAATTTTCTCTTATTCGAGTGTTTTCGCTAAAAACTGCAAACCCGTGGTTTATCTAGAAAACATGTGATTTAATCCAAAATGTAATTTGGCCGCAGCTGACTCCGCCTGCGTTAGTGGGCATTATAAATGCATTAGCGCTTTTTAAAGTAGCCGGCACGCTTTCGTTTAATTATTACAGTTTTTGTCGTTTATTCTCCCGACGACCGAGCGGGTAGGGTTACCAGGTAGGACTGTTAAAAGTCCCGAGACTTTTTCGCAGACGTGCTACAGAATTTATAGAGAAAACAACAAATTATGTTAAGTTTTGTGTGGCCTAATAAAACTGATCAAGTACTTGAAGTTCTTATAGATAAAGCAATAAAGTATTGATTTTATTTGTTCTGTTCAAACATGACATGAATTTTAAACCATTGATACAAAGATCAAAGCTCAAAGAAAAATTTAAATGCGTAACCTGGTGGAAGAGACCGGGAATTGAACCCGGTACCTCTGGATTGCCGGTCCATATCCGAAAAATTGTGGTGTGTTGGGTACACAACACTGACAATGAAACATTATATATTTCATAAATTTATAAGTCTGTGAGTACAAGGATTTTTTGGTACTTTATAATAAAAAAAGAATCTTTAAATTTCAATTTATTTTATTGAAAGACCAAAAAATTCTGATATTTTCACAACCCGGTTCAATTCTGAGAAGAGACTAAAAGTTCTAAAAATTCAGGACAATTCTTGAGATATGGTAACCCTCCGCGCGAGGGCATGACCTCGCTCGTGACGTCACGCCTCAGATGAATGAACATCCACCCTCGGTCTCCTCCCTAGCTCCACCCAACGGTCAGTCTCACACGACCAATATCGCCGCCATGACGTTTTGTCTGCTATCGCTATCGACATTTTTACTGACAACGACACCGAGAGGTATCGCTTACACGAACTAAAGCTAATTCGACAAGGCATTAAGATATCCCAGTTCAGCAATACCTCAGGTTGTAATCCTGTCAATTATTGAGTTCGATGTTTTCTATGTAACTATTTAACTATAATATAATATTATGCATATCGCTATCTAGTAGGTACCAACAGTAAATATAATCTTGCATAGGTAGGGACTAGATTGATTTGTGTAAGATTAACTATCCTATAACATTAATTGATATAAAATAACTGTGTAGATTTTTACTTGAAGGAGATGGCTATGCATAAATTACTTGAAATTTGCGGAATAAGTATTTAGCCCGTTTCCTCTTTGTTTACACCAGTGACATTCACTGATCAGTACCTATATCGAAATTAGATGTACTTTCTGCTAGAGTGTAATTTGCATTATAAAAACCATATGACACATCAATCTTTCATCTTCGATCGAGATCGATATATCAACTCAATGCGAAATAAAATGTCGGGTAACTAGCACATCGATAAGAAAACATAATATAGTGGCGAGTTCTCGGACATATGTAATTACAAACCTCGGATTATGCCTCTGTGATCATTCCCTGAACATTGTTCACATTTATCACCGGCTTCGCAAGCAACATCCAAGCATAACATCTTGCAGTTTGTTGTGACTACAATGCAACTTTAGCCGCTGCATTTCTCTAATGGTAAACCCACGTACTTGTTAGGATTTTGCAACGATTTATCTTCGTTTAAATACGAGTTCGCTCCCGGTAATTAATATTGTTGATCCGGCTTTAGTTGCTGCTGCATTTATGGGCGAGGGTGCAGACTAGTGCCATATTTGGTTGTCTGACTCATGCGACTAACTCAAGTGGGCTGGAGCAGGGTTGCCAGACGAGTTCAACCGGAATATCGTACCGACATATTAAAATGATCGTACTAGACGATTAAATTATCGTACACCGGTCAAAGCGACAAGATATCCAAAATAAATTAAAAAAACAGCTCCAAAAGCGTGTTTTTACAAAGATAATGATCTGTTTTTCGAAATTCACTTAAATATGATGATTTTTACTTTAGGTATTTTGGGGAATTCAGACATCTGACATTGGCATCCCTGTTAATGGCGACAAAGTTGTCATAAAGCTCGTACCAAACGGTCGAAATTTTTGACGATCTGATCAGATTGGCAGTCATTTCAGACCATGTGGCCGTTTATCTCGATTCAAGGTCAAGTGCGTTTTTCATATAATGGTATCAAAAATCCTAGAATTTAACCCGACCTTCGATAAACTGCAAATTATCGTACTTTTGCGTACGATAGTACTCATTGTATCGTACATCGTTCCGGAAGCCAAATTTGTACGATAAATTATCGTAGGTTTGGCAACCCTGGGCTGGAGCGGTTTCGTATAACTGCTATAGAGATGTCTTAAGAATAGGCAAGTATAGATTAGACTGTTCGTTGGATGAACAATGGACATTGGTAGTTTGGTTTTTGTTACTTAAGGTAAAAGATACGCACATAGCCAAAAAGTAACCGTTTTCAATTGACTTTAAAAAACGGAACAGGTTCTCAGTTCAGTGTTTGGTTTACTTGCTTTTTACATGCTAGTTGACAGTGAGATGTTATTATTGTCTTATTCGTATGGCTTATTTTGCGGTATTGCCAATCGATATAACTTTTTAGTACTGCGAAAGTAGCAAGTCGAATAACTTTTCATATGAATCATATTATTGACACAATCTAATTGTTTAGTGCGGTATAAGAACCTTATTCCTAGAAATTATTATTTTACTACCATAATTGGTAGAAAATGATATTTTTTTTTCCGTTTTCGTGACTGCAGTCACACACACATTACCGTTACACACACGTCACTGTTGTCAACCTTTGACAACGGTAACTGGAAAGCTACCGAAACGTCAGGGAGGTTCAAATAAGTAGGTAATATACGCGATATAATCCGTTTAAATTGTTTTATTTAAAAAGTAGTATAGGCAAATTGTAAATAAAAGTATACCATATCAAAGTGTATTGAGTGTCTCACAAGGGCATTAAACTGACAGTTCCTCAAGCAACAAAGTATTGTCTACTTATACAAAGACAACCAACAACCATCCATCAAACCGCTGTTTTCCTCTTGTCAGATCAGGGCCCTATTGATTTTGTTTGCTGATTGGCCGATTAACACTGGATGTTTTAAACACGAATAGGTAATGAGTAGGTACAATACGAAGTCAAAGTTGATAGGCTTTTGTTTTTAAAATAGCCAGTGTTAAAATTAACCAATCAGGCTGTCTTTGAGGAATGTGATCGGTCAATTTTACACAGCACAGTTAACTTGTAAAATCCAGTCGTCTTGCCGGTTCCATGAAAAATTTGAACAGTGCTATGCACGAGGATCCTTTATTGTATTGGCATTGATAAGGAATGCCATTACAATGCCATCTTTGTTTTCTCATCTCGACAAAACTTGCTGACTCGTTCTATATTTTTGTATCAGCTACACCGACAGCAGTTTGACTCTTTAGGATACTATAGGATTGGCCCTTTAATACCTTTGTCCGTTCTCCGAACTCATAGTCTTTACCCAAGATGCCCTAAGGATGGCTATTATAAGCCTTAATAAGAAACTTGCTCACGCGGATAGACACAGGATTGATTCTGAGGAATATAAAACAAATCGAAATTACATGTTTGATTATCTTACATTTAAAAAGGCCGAAAGGTCTGTAAGTATTAGGATTTGTTAAAATAAATATTGCCTTCACCAGATATGACTATCAGGGGTTAAATATCTACATTTATAATGGCATCTGTCCAAAATATCACGCATCATCATCATATATTTAAGAGCTGAGCTCTTGTCGGTGGAGTAATTTCCAGCTTATTCTACATTCCGCCTTCTTATACTTATATACTTAAATGTCAATTTGCCAATATGGCAATAACTAGCAAAATTTATATAAGTAATTCACGGAAATACATATTATTATATAGCCGCGATATGGCCACACACGTATACAAAGTTATGGGGATTACCATTAGTACATTAGAGACCAAGTGATAAATTGGGTAATTTTTCACACCATAGTAGTCATTAATGATAATTCTCGGAAATTTTGATAATGCCCAATTTATCACTTGTTCCTTAAGATAAACTTAGGAACTGGCGAGCAGCAGCCGTGTGTTTACATGAACCGTTTGGAGCCACTTATGACCCCTCAATAACTCCAAATCTATTTAACATAATATATCTATATATAGTCTTGATATTTATTTATTTATTTAAACTTTATTGCACAAAACAAAAAGTGTACAAATGGCGGACTTAATGCCATAAGGCATTCTCTACCCCATTGCATTACCCCAAGTAAAATAAATGCATTGAGTAAATAATTGTTTGTTATATAAAAAAAAAAAATACTTACTTTGAAATAGCAAACATTGTAGTAGTATTGAGAAGCAAGAAATTGTTACATACATTTATTTTAGTATGTTGCATGTGCTTGTATCTAAACATTTTAGGGCAAATAACTTGGCACCCATATAGATCTCAATTCTTTTGTCGGCGAAGGCGACAACGTTGCACGCGATATTGAACTTGGCTCTCATTTAACATTTATGTTTTTGATGGGTATAATATACATGATATATCTAAGTCAATGTGTCTGTCTACAGAAGAATCAACTGGTACAGTCAAGAAAATTTAAACGTACCTTTTTCGCTTTCGTCACAATGACAATAAGGCTCCAAAGGTACACGTTTCAGTTTGCGGTACATAAAAGACGACATTCGACGAATCTTTGCGATAGTGATGCGATGCCATATTTACACGTTGTTTGTAGGCGGTCCATCAACAGTGTAACGTTGCCGTCCGGTTCAAGTAACGCGAGACTAGGTAACAGGATGCCAGAGCTTCCAAGAAGTGACGTTTTATGGAGATGCCATAACTGAGCGACCAGCGGCGCGGCAAGCGGGTGAGCGAGAGATCCGAGCGCGACAGCCATACGAGGAGACACGCGTATCTCCACCGCTGTCGCGCGAAATTCTGGCATCTCCGTTAAGGCATGCGAGTTATTGTGATTGTGACCAGCACCTCTAGCATAACTGTCATACAACCGAATATTTCTCACGCGAGATAATTATCCGTCTCTTTCTATGCAGCAATGTGAGAGAGTGACGGGTAGCGCTACGTCGCGCGACAATAGTCGCGAAGCATAGTTGTGCTAAACGTGCTGAGCCATACAGCCGTATCTCGTCCATAGATGATATTATATTGCAGAATTATATGGTTAATATGGTGTTTGATAAAATATCATTTCACCTTTTTTTTTTCTTAATTTCGTGTCTGGTTCGTTAGTCTGACGGAAAATAAATTGCATGTGACGCAAAATTCAGTGCCGACTCGAATTAGTTCAAAGTTAAAGAGTAAATGTGACTATTCCGTGTCTCTTATCTTTCTGTGATTTGTCTATGAAGAGAAGTCCAATTGACTCATTAACTCCTAACTTGTATCCTTGGATTGGACCTATAAAGCCTTTTAACTTTATTTTCATCGCATTGAGAAACGTTGAAAATCCTTTACTCTATAATATTTCACGAATTTTAGAACTTAGGTATCTATTGCTGTTTGGATTGAATAAAAGTTAATCAATACATTTTCCAGCATGGGATAAGTTAGGAAGTCAGGAAATACCCAATTTTCATACAAGGAAGCTTGCTAAGTACAAAAACATGTTCTCATGCGCCTCAAAGGAGAATATCCCAAGATAACGAACAAATAATTGCTACAATCTGGGCAATAAATAATTCCAAACACAACAGGCCAGCAACATAAATTTATGGTGTAGTGAAAGAACCTTAGATACTATTTTTTTTAGGCGGAAGATTTATTATCGCGAAAAGTTGGTAATGAGCCGTAACTAATTTTCTTTGCTCGCCTTATTTTTAGCGCTTGGATACACATTAATGAATCCCAAGTGCTTGTTGAACAGTCGAGTTCATTTACATCTACACACTTACGAGAACAAAAATATTTTCCAGCATACATGACCCTATTGTCAAGAGCATAAAGTCGTGTTCAGATATTTTTGTTCTCGTAAGTGTGTAGAAGTAAATGAACTCGACTGAACATCTATCAATCTGGACAGACCACCAAATAAAACATCTGAATAGTCTAATTATAATTACTTATTACGTTACGAAAACGCTTAGCGTTTAAGCGAAAGAAGATGACCGGAAAGCTCTGTGTGATGCCAGATTGGCTGGTTTTATGTATTAAAGCTGTTGGTTACTTCTATTGTATGTGTAGCGTCACTAATTAATATATGCCTTTGTGCGTATTTAATACGGCCGTCATGAAGGACACCACAAAGAATGAATTTGGTTATAACTACACTTCTTTATTCTTTCCAAGCTAAGAAAAACTAATCGGCGATCCATCAAAAACTCCTGGGAAATTTCAGAGCAATATGTCCAACGGCGGCGGCGACGAAGTTTGTCATTTAGTCAACTAACTTTTAGCTGATCTACAAGTGAAAAAGTGACAGACTTCTGTCTCGTCCTAAAATGAGAGAAGGTTATTTTAGACACGTTTTCTGTTTATAGAACTAGGTTTGGTCTATCTTGAAATAGCTTAGTGAACAACGGGCCTAATTTGATCTCAGGTTTCCAACTCTGTATGCCGTTAATTTGGCTTGTCTAAAATTTATTCTCCTTGTCTGAGGTAATTAAATGTCTGCACTCAGATTTTCGACGCGTTATTAAATTATTTTTTTATATATTATAAGTAGGTAAGGTATTGAAAGAAAGAAAGAAAGACTGATTTGCTTTTATACGTTTAGGTGTGAGTAAAGAGATAGTAGGTATACGTATTTTATCAAAATCTAATATTTTTATTTATACAATTAGTACTTCGCGCAAAACAATTTGATATCTAGAAAATCTATTAGTTTTCTTACTTGCTTATATCTAATACGACGCCGGCATCTAATAAAAGTCAAGGTTTAAAATGTAAGTAGTGACAACATATTTTTCCATAAGACGACCATTTGCACTGTTAATTACATGTATACAATAAACAAATAGGACTAGTTTTTTTTTACAGTAAGTGAATCATACCCGATTATTTGCACTTGACCTTCCCTATCAGGTCTTTGACCGCGCACCAAACAAACCTTGACGTCGTTGCTCGGCCAACTGCGTAAAAGGTCTTTCAAATATTTTGTTCCTGTAGAAAAACGATGCACTAAAATCAGCGAAATCTTACCGCGAATTTTAACAAAACAGCGTAGCTTAGTCGGATATTTGTTTTTAAATAATCAAAAACCGGTAAACGTTGGTGAAGTTTGAGGCAGTTTCTACGTCAGATAAATTACAATATTTTATCAGTAAGTTATTCATTATTAATTGTACGGGATCCAGTTTCATATTGAAATATAGCGTCATAAATTAAATGATTCACAAGAATAAACGATTTACTGACAGATAGGTATATATGAATAAAATGAATACAAGTTTTGTTTAGGTTACCGATGAACCAAGTCCATAATGTCGCCAAAGGTCGTACAGAAAAATACAAACATAACGATACGTTTACTTATTTAGAGGTTTTTAAGACCTTGGATACCTGCTTGGATATCCGTTCAGTCACTGTGGTAAGCGAAATCCTAACATGTTCCTGCGGGCCTATGATGGTTGCTTTTTTCACGCGATAAATAAGTGACAAAGCATCCGTCGTTTTGACAAAATGTGAATGTGAGTGACAGATGCTTTGTCACTTATTTATCACGTGATAAACGCAAACATAATAGACGAACACGACTTTGACGTCTGTATGCATAATACAGCTGCCAAAAAGCGATAAACCGCTTTATCTCTTATATAATCAATAGCATCTATTCGTTTTGAAAAACATTACCGGGGCATAATTTAAATACAACAGGTTTCCTTCCTATGATAATCGCTATTAAGTTTATATGCGCGGCTGATACCATAATGTTTACTGTGGTCAATCAGACCATTCATATTGAAATTTATTTCAAATGTGATTATACAAATCAGTCGGTATCAAGTTTGACAGGTTCTTAAAAACAAATAATTCAGCATAGAATAATTAAATCAATGTTTTTCTGCATCGAAAGTCAAGTACCTCTAATAAGTGCCAGGCTGTATGAAACGAAACCACTTTCTTATAACGGGACAGCACAAAAACCAAGCGGCTTCAGTCTCATATTTTTTGTTCCATTCTTTCGTTAACGATAGCGAGAGTGGCCACAGAATATGGCTCAACGCGTTTATTTAAATGACATGAACTTACTTTCATTACTTTTATTTTTTAACCCAGTTTGGGTCTTACTTTTTGTTTTTCTTCTTTGCAGTGTATGCCCGCGGCCGCGTAGTCTATCGCTCCGTCAGTGATGACTTCGGATGACCTTGATTTAGTGGTTTCTTTGTGAATCGTGCTAGTGAGAGGTGGCAGTGTCGTTAGTGTAGCCGGTAGTGCCAGTGATGTGACAGTGTATGGAAGTGGCAGGCTTGACTCGGAATGTTCACAAAAAACGGGAAGGCTCCGGAGCGGTGCCGTCACCCTCATAGGAGCTACAAGAAGAAAAAACCACTACCGCATACGCCGTGGAAGTACTTGATGAATTGCCCACTCGTTAGGAAATGTTTTGGTATAGTATTTTTATTTTATTTTATTATTCAGTTGTCTATTTAATTTCAGATAAACACTTTTACATTTAATCTCATTTAATGCTCATAATTCTCATCATACTTAACAAGCTTTGTCGAAGTCACAAAGACTTTACCTGGAAACTCGTTAATATGGACGTGTTTTTGTGTCTGAACTTTGCGTTTCGATGAATAATGATAATGAAGTTATATTTTCCGCCGTGGGCAGACGGGAGTTTAATACAAGATGCCAATTGAATCAATTGCTTATATCGCGATTAGAAATTAGTGTAAACAAGCAGAGAAAGTGGCTTGTACAAAATTGAAATTGAGAAGAGGAAACGCCTTACGGATCATAAACGATCAAATTCCTGTTTATGCGGGTAAAGTGTATTGTTATATCGAAAAACTAATGTTTCTAGGCTTGATAATGATCAGTCTCCCGTCCCGCGTTATCCTGTGCATCTGCGCTACAGGAATGTAATAATAACGTAATCCAGAAAACAAGTTCTTGCGCACATATCATGGAATCGCGACGGCGGCCGACGAACGTTCCCGACCTTGCCGTAGCATTCCGTGCGCGGCCGACCGTCCGACCAACTGGTTGGACGACCCGTTGGGATGCGTTGCAAACGTTCTGTGTACTTGTTTTTTTAACAGTAGTGCTGTACTTAAAGTATTGTTATGCTGGTTAATTTGTAACCATTTTCACATGTTTAGCGTGATATTACTCATTATTACTTCTATGAGAGATTTGTGTTAACTACCTTTTTTCTGCACGTGTTTGTCTTTCCAATGCACGTTTGATATGCTAATGCAACTCACAACACCGAATTAGTTTATTGACTATAGTTTTTTATATACCTGATAGTTTGACCAGAACAATCACGCAAATCCAAATAGTCTAATTTGTAATATACTTTTGTACTGAGAAGAAACGTAAGCCAATTACCAAATATTGGCTTAAAGTCCGGAAAGTCCGTTTTGTCTGTAAAGTCCGAAGAATTCCCAAGAAGATAATTGATGTAGGTGGACGGTCTACGAGTAACAAGATTCCTTTCTGAGACAAATGATTCACGGCGTTTTAGTGTTCGACCGAGTTGAGCGATTAGTTGAGCGAACTCACTTGTTGCATTACCCTGCAGTTGACACAAAGGCATTTGTTTTTATTACGCTGTAATACAAAACTATTAAACATGAACTTGGAATTGGTTCAACAAGCAAAGTAATCCCTTTGAAATAAATATGAGCATTTAGTTTCCTTATAAGACGCAGGGGGTATTTTCCTTAGTCTGTTAACCACTTCCTAGTGGATTGTGGCTACAAAACAGCTACTGGAGAGAATTTTAACGAGATTTTTAATGCTTTCGCTGGGATTTATTACTGCTGGCGCCAAGAAGTGGCGTCTACTCTGAACGCGGAACTAGCAATTTGACGGACCGACCTCAGACTGTAAACTGCGGGATTCAAAGTACCTACTTTATTACAGACTTAAGACATAAAACGGATGGTAGTATTACGGAAAAATCCCTAATGATACGCAGATTTAAAGTTGTTCCGTACTGCCGTAAGTGAAATACTAGGTACCTAAATACATTACAAGAGGGATACTTGTTAACTAAATCAATAACTACTTATCACTTAATATATGTTTTCCTGCAAACGCTTCAAAATAACACAACAACCAAAATTCGAATTTACCAAGATTTGATCGATAAACACATTTATCGATGTGAATATTGTGAAGCAACGACATTCATAATTACAAAACATTCAAGCTCAGCTCACACTGGCAACCGTTGCTGCATTCGTACTTGAAATCAGTAGCAAGTGAAATGAAAACCCGATCAACCTAAAAAAGCTGATGATTTTCAAACGCCCCGAACATTATTATCTTGATTATGTTATGTTATACACATAACTCACACTGAAAAAAGTGAAAAACATGAATCCAAACTGGCTACTTTAATTTCATATGTGGTTAAAAATACGGAAACGTTAATTCCTTAAGCCTAAAAGCCTACAATATCCTTAGAATTGGCAATAATTTCAATCCAAACTGCTATAAATATGGCATAGTATAATAATTCGGTTGATATTACATTCGACGCGCGTGGGCCCGGGCGGGCGCGATTTTTCTCAGATGAATACATTACCAGCTCTTATTATTCAGCCCAAGTGCCACAGATTGCGTTACCTTGTCGCCTTGAGGGCTCATTGCATATTGCAATAACTGCGGGTGAATCATAGAAAACGTGAGTTGTTGGAAATTGTATACCGTTATGTTGGGATGCGGTTTTCTATGACGGACGTGTGAGGTCGCTGATAGGATTGGATACTTATTGCGGTACCACACTATTCGCGACCGAAGACCGAAGTTGGCCGATGTATGGATTTCAGGGATGGAAAAAAAAAACGATGTATCGGATTATCGATATTTTTGTCGAGAAAAATCGATATATATCGGCGTTTTTTTTTTTCGATATATCGATTTTTGTTTTTTTTTTCTGATATCGAAATCGATACATTTTTATCCGACTACGTTAACACTCTGCTCAAGCTTCGCAATCTTCGCATCATGTATCCGACCAATTCGATCTATACCTATTCTAAGGAAAAGGCTAAAGCTTCTAAGGCTGTATAAGCAGTTTCCTTCGTCTCGAATAAAAATAAAAATGTATCGATAGTCTATGAACCGTTTGTGGTCTGTGCAGTGTAGCCAATAAAAATATCGATACATTTAAAAAGTATCGATATATTTTATCCCTCTGCCCATCCCTAGTTTCCGCAGCGAAGTGCATCTGCACACTATCATATTCGCTCAACTTCGCGAGTAAGTAAGTAGGTAAAGCAATTATACTTTTTAGTACGTGTCTGCGATATCAGTGTAACAGTTTTAGTTAGCGGTTCTTTGTCATTCTCTGTTACATCTGTTACATATAAGTATAAACACTGAAAAATAACAGATTATTTCAAAACCGTTACGATACGATAACTCATGGTAAAAATATTTTTTTGGTTATTAACGCTTAAAATTTAGAACACACGCACGCATAGCTTCATTGAGCAATGCGTTTCAGATAAGATAACGTTTCTTTTTCTCCATAGTAAGTACTTTTTGTGGCGTCATTATTGACTTGCCGTACTGCAAAACGGCAAAGACAAATGAAAGTCGAAAAATTAAATATTAATCACTTTTCACGGGTGTCATATTGTCACAGTCTAAATCATCTATTGTGGTTATAAGAACCTTATATCAGAAATGGTTTTTGAATTAACACGGGTCATAAAAAATTGCTATAAGTATTCCAGTTTGCTGTGTCAAATGATACGGCTGTATTACCGGTCGAACCAAAATGAATATTATGCAAGCAATAGGAAGTATTTCAAATCTCTGATGCTTCGTTTTTTATCTTGGATTCTTCTTTAATTACTAAGGAGAAAACAGTAACACAGCCTTATTATAAAAATAAGGATTGAACATTTCTGCCTTCTCGAAGGCTAAAAAAAATCTAGACGTTTCAAAGAAAGGCTATCCTGATTAACTTTGCAGAAAAGGAACTTCCTCATGCAAAGGCCCGGCGCTGTAAAAAATGCAATCAACCACCGCATTCAAGTATGCTGCGAGACCAATTTTGAATTATTCATCCATCGTAAACTATTTGAAATCGGAAAATCGGCTTATTGACACCATAGACAGCGCACTAAAACTTCGGAAGTACACTTAAAATTATACACCGTGGAACATTTCTAAAGACTGGGCTGACAGGATAGTGTCATCCGAGTGATGTACAATCGACCTATTATAATTGTAAACCTGGATTCAAAACTAAAAAAAAAACATCATAATAGAATATTTTAATATCAGTGACAACCCTACTAATTCAAAGGTTTTATTTAAGTATATTTTAAATTGACACCTGTCTTTAACTTAAGCGAAGTTCAAAATATGCTAGGGCTGATATGTGCAGATTGTTACACTAATGTTTAACAAACTGTATCTCAAAAATTGTTAATATTTTCATAACTCATAAATATTTACATAATTCATTGGTGAAAAATGAAGTACTCAGTCTGAACAATTCTCTGTTTGCTTAAAAGTCCCTCGATCTGTTCCACCCTGTATTAATACGTTTTGTTTCGAAGTCGTGAGCGAACACAGCGGCGATTTATGGCCGTTACAGAGAGCTATAATTTTGTCTGTTGTAAAACTCTTTCTTGAATCGTTATAATTCACTTTTTATAACAATTTCGACAGTCATTTTCATGTTCTGCCCTAAAACCATTGCGTTTTTACAGCTAAATTATGACTAAATATTATGTTTCGTATATTCTTGGACGTCTGGTGTTTTTGTTTTGATAAAATTATGTCTGTTAGTGTTATTTACGTTCATCCTTTCTCCTGAAGCGTCGCTACTAATCGCTCAGCTTGGTTCTCCATAATAAATGGTATTAAACAGCCATTAATCATGATTTGCGTTACAATGGGGAGTAATCTTTTTAGTTCCACTGCGCCATTACAAAATGCCTTTAACTGGGGAACTCTTCCAGTAAGACCAGCGTATTTCAATCTATACCAGTTGTGTAACACCACATTTGCATTCCCTATTAGTTTTATCGTTGTAGACGGCGATAAAAACCCGATCGTGGTATTAAATAATGTAATGTGTACTAATAATTAGTCATAAAAAGCGATAAGAATAATTTTGCATTTGTAATGTTTTCACAAGTTCCTGCGTCCACGCATGACTCACGTTGCTCGAATGTTAATTTTTTTAAATGGACTACTGTTTGTGTTGTGACGTCATGATGCAGCTGATTTTTTTTTTATTCGATGTTTGTCATTTTATTACTATATCAACATCACGTAGCACGCAGCACGAACGAACTCGATACCACCGACAATCTTTTAATTGAGGATCTTGGCTTGAGGATTTTGATGCCATGCGGGTAGCTCTTGAGTCTTGACTATTTAGCTATCATGAAGATCTCTGGGGAAGGCTTTGGTAATCCACCTTTAAAAATACCGGCTAAGTGCGAGTCGGACTCGCGCACTGAGGGTTCCGTACAAATACTTTCCATCTTAACTGTCCCGGTTTAGTTAAGCTTATAGGTACCTGGTATGTTTGGCGCCGCATACAAATAAGGCGCAAATTTAACGCAGCCGATCACCTTTGGTGTATGGGAGCCCCACTTAAATTTTTTTTTAATTTCTGTATTTAGTATTTGTTGTTATAGCGGCAACAGAAATACATCATCTGTGAAAACTTAGACAGACAGATAGACAGACATACGGACAGCGGAGTCTTAGTAATAGAGTCCCGTTTTTACTCTTTGCTAAAATGGTAGTTTTTGATGCAAGTGTGGAAAGTATGTCATTTTGAACGAGTCCCGAGGAGTCTTGGCCTGAGCCGCAAGGCGAGGGTCAAGACTCGGGACGAGTTAAAATGACACTTCCACACGTGTACCAAACAACGTTGCATTTGCGAAAAATTACAATAATACTAATTTAAAACAGTAATTGAAAGGGGCAATTATATTTATTTCTGTCTGATAAAAATTAAGAGTACCTACAATTTTTAGAGCAATTTTGAAGGGTCGCATTTAAGGCCTTTGCTGGTAAGTTTAAAGTTTTATTCAAGTTGTTAATAATTCTCTTTTTCTCGTTTCCAGCCAATAAAATGTTCATAGACGAATGTAATTTTTCTTTCGATTTTGCGGGTAAAATACTCTCACTTGCAATTTTTGCCTTGGCTCGTATATAGGGCGGTGTTAAATCTATTCTGGTAACATCAGAATCCATCATTTTCTATCAAAAACTCTTATTTTATAAATCTTACGTGTCATTTACACATAATTAAAACAATCTTGAATGAAAAAGAAAGTTTTACTTTTAATTGTAATATTTTTTTTCAAGATGGCGTCGGCTGTCATCATTCAGCCAAATCAAAAGAAATAGTTTTAATATTTCAGAAGAGATATGATAATGTTACACAGTAATTTAATTGATTCCAAACAATAAACATCGTGAATCTGTTTTTAATTCTTTACATTTCATATAATTGTAAATAAATATATTATTTAATACACAAAAATAGCGATTATTCATAATTATTATGAATTTATAAAGCAGCGCGTGGGTCACGCTTAATACTGTATTTTGTAATCTGTGACAATACTTTTCTTTTTAATTTTTATAGGTCACGCACAATACTCATTTGCTCATTAAATAATAGTCACTCAGACAACTTATTAAAACCGTTTTTGAATATTTTTAATATATATAACCCTTTGATTGATCCAATATGCAATTTAAATATTTTAAGCATAATTATAAGATATACACTTGCAATGCTGTATGACGTAATAAATAAAGTCGGAAAGTGATTGACCTTTGTTTGGATGTATGAGACATGAAGTGTTAGTACAACAGAAAATTAAAAAAAATTGAAAAGTAAAAAGCACTAGTTCGAAATATCCAACTTTTCGCACGATTTGCAGCTACGAAAAGTACCACTTTTTGAGCAACTGTATTAAAAAACTTATTTATCATCTTTATAAGAGTTACGATGTTTTCAACTTACTCATAGACCCGTAGATACGTTAAATTTTTAATACCCCGGCCTCTTTCCATCGGAGGTAAAAAACCAATCCACTAATCGTGAACCTGACATTTGCAATCTGACTAATCCCATTAATTTGAGTCGTTTGATAACGTCATTTGGGAGGATGAGAAATGTCAGCAATTATGAGAGAAGGTATTTTTTTACCCCGCTACTGCGTGGGAATCGTAAAATACAGTTGATTTAGGATATACCCGAGGGTACGAAAAATAATAGTGGTGATGTATTTTTTTAATAAAACCTTGGGAAAATGTTATTTTTATGACGTGACTTACTTTATGCTCTTAGACACTGTTAATATTTTCTTCACTTCATAGTATAAAACAAGGTCGCTTCCTGCTGTCTGTCCCTATGTATCTTAGATCTTTAAAACTACGCAACGGATTTTGATGCGCTTTTTTAAATAGATAGAGATTCAAGAGGAAGGTTTATATGTATTATACTACATGCATAATATAGCATTGCACACATTGAAGCCGGGGCGGGTCGCTATTAATAAAAAAACCGGCCAAGTGCGAGTCGGACTCGCGCACCGAGGGTTCCGTACAAACACTTTCCATCCCTAAGTGGTTAAGTTTTTTCCACTTTGGAAGCGTCTGTCACGCAAACTATTAGGTTTAGAAAAAAAATATTTTAGAAACCTCGATATCATTTTTGAAGACTTATCCATAGATCCCAAACGTATGTGTTTGATGAAAAAAAATTTTTTGAGTTTCAGTTCTAAGTATGGGGAGCCCCCAATATTTATTATTTTTTTTATTTTTGCATCAAAATCTTAATGCGGTTCACAGAATACATCTACCTACCAAGTTTCAACAGTATAGCTCTTATAGTTTCGGAAAAAAAATGGCTGTGACATACGGACGGACAGACGGACAGACAGACAGACGGACAGACAGACATGACGAATCTATAAGGGTTCCGTTTTTTGCCATTTGGCTACGGAACCCTAAAAATGAGAATGTTTGTTTTATTGAAATGTGAGTAACTGTACATCTTGCAATAACAGGGTAGGGTTGTTTACTTTAGATTATTCTTCGAATATCTATTCCATTCTATTAGCACGAAGCAGTTCCAAAGCAAACCCACACATTGGTATAATATTGTTGTTGTAATTTCCCTCCTTAATCACCAACGCGGTATTCGCTCGAATTGTCTGACTCATAAGAAATCGAATTAAATGCGTTTCTAGAAGGTACTTAAATAGTTGACTGTTTACAAAACAAAATGTTATTTTGCTGCTTGCCTGAAATTGCGCCCTAACTTAACAGGGTCAAATTTAGGTATATTTAATAAGGGGTACAATTTAAATGCTCACCAAAATGGCTTTTATACCCCCAAAACTAAATACCAAATAAATTGAATTGCCTCCATTTAATATAAATTCACTCTATACAGTGCTCCCCAAATTAAATCATTTTGTATACCAAAATCGATATACATTACACCAGAATAATTTTATGTTGAGTCAGAATATCTTTTTGCTTCCCAAAATGGATTTTTTGCTCACCAAATATTGTTTTCATAAAACATCAAAATGATTACCAAAAAATATCTTTTTGCTTCCCAAAATGGATGTTTTGCTCACCAAAATGGATGTTTTGCTCACCAAATATTGTTTTCATAAATTAGTGTTTCAGCTAGGTATCCATCTAATCCTGATCACCTTTCAGAGCAGATCCGACTCGGCCGGGCTAGGTTAGGTTAGTTTTTTTTTTTATATCCCTAAAAAACGCTCCATAATGTGCGGTAGTCATTATTAGCTATGCTATATCAATTTGAAATTTTCTCCATACAAATCGTTTTTTTTTTCGATATTTTCCGAATTTGACCGAATTTTCGGACAAGATTTCAGATTCATATTTTTGAGCCCCGAGAGCCCCCCGATACCGAGTTTTAGCTGCCTAGCACCAATTTGAAATTTTGAATCGTTGTTTTTTCGATATTTTCGGAATTTGATCGAATTTTCGGACAAGATTTCAGATTCATATTTTTGAACCCCGAGAGCCCCCCGATACCGAGTTTTAGCCGCCTAGCACCAATTTAGAAATTTTGAATCGTTTTTTTTTCGATATTTTCCGAATTTGACCGAATTTTCGGACAAGATTTCAGATTCTTATTTTCGAGCCCCGAGAGCCCCCCGATACCGAGTTTAAGCCGCCTAGCACAAATTTGAAATTTTGAAAAAAAAAATCGTTTTTTTTCGATATTTTCCGAATTTGACCGAATTTTCGGACAAGATTTCAGATTCATATTTTTGAGCCCCGAGAGCCCCCCGATACCGAGTTTTAGCCGCCTAGCACCAATTTGAAATTTTGAAAAAAAAAGTCGCCATCTTGAATTTTTTTTTCCACAAGTGTCTAACAACCAATCTTTAAAAACAAAACCTGCTTTTTGTCAAACCAGCCAGCTGTGTGAATGACCTTGTTGTTGAAACCAAAAAAAAGTTACTTTGCAGGCCTAGGCCTGAAAAGCAGTATGAAATCCCTTTACAGTCTTCTCGAGTTGTTGCGCCCAAAAAGCGATACTTCCGAGCCTATTTTAAGGAACGTAAAGACATTTCATTGGATGTTTGAGAAAAAGCCATTTTGGTGAGCATTTAGTTTTTTGCCTCAGCAAAAATGACTAAAATGGAAGTAATAATATAAAATATTGGTGACATCCATTTAACAGTAATTTAGATTATTTGGTCTGAAATTAACTTTTTAGGTGTGCATATATTTTTATAGGATGTAAGAAAAGAATTATTTGCTTTATTTATAGAATAATTTGGGGTACACTATTTGGTGAGCATTCATCCGTTTTGGTGAGCATTAAGAATTTATTGGTAGTAATTTATCAATATATTTGGTAGGCGTTTAATCTTATTTGGTAGGCGTTTAAACCTAAGCCTATAATAAGTCATTACACATATAAAATTATTTGTGAATTTTCATTATTCATCTATGCTGTAACAGTTTTAGTTCTACCAATATTTTAAAGTTCAGTCCCTTTAAACAGACGGACTTTGGTACGAACCAACTACGAAAGGATAAGCAAGAGAATTATTATTTCTTATGAGATACGGAAACATAAAAAATAATGCACAGAAAACTCGGTTTTCCGAGTACCTACGTTTTTCCCTTTTCTGCCGCTTAGTAGTCGTGTACCATTACACAAATATTTTTGTAATTAATCGAGCAAAGGCGTCCTTCTATTTTTCGGTTAAAATTACTGGGTCTTTTTAAGTTGAACGCGATCGCAAATAAATCAAAGTGATAACAAGTTTCGCAATTTGGTTGGCAAATTTATGTTGGGGTATTTTTTTAATTAACAGCTATCTATTAAACTCTGTGGACAAATTGCTATGGTGTCGTACGCACTGGGGCATAAAATGGTCTGTGTTCAAATGAAATTTGTTATAACATCAACCAAATTTTGACTCTAGCTCATTGCCGTGGTGATGTCCTATGGGTCACTCTTTAAACCTACGATTTTTGGCGGTTACTTTTACCAAACTCTTTGTAATTATAACAGTTATAACGTTATAAGTACACTCTTATGTAGAATATCTCTTGACAATATTAGTAACATATAAGTAATGGCACTTTTGTCACAGAAAATAATAAATACTCGAAAAAAGTTGATCCATACAATAGAACTTACATTTAACTCAAGTCGTATGAATGGCTGATTTTTAAAGCCGTAACAGACGATCGAACGGTCCGGCGGACCGATATACGCTGCTATCTGTTAGAATGAGAGATATATATTACTATCTCTTTCTAACAGATAGCTGCGTCCCTATCGGTCCGCCGGACCATTCGATCGTCTGTTACGGCTATTACAGGGATCGATACCAGTATTCATTAAAATTGAAATACGTATATTTTTAATTTCGCATTTTTTTTTTTTCAAATGTAATATAAAAGAATTTCTTTATAGATACAGATTTTTAAAATTAGCCCATTGTAATAAAAAAAAGTGTAATAATAAGCGAAAAACCGAAATTGAATAACGGTATTTTGTATGGAGCCGAATAACGGTATATCCGATCCCTGTCTTTAAGAATGAGTGAGACCATTATTTTTATAATAAACGCAAAGAAAGGGCGACCGAAAAATTAATAAGAACGTGCTTTTTTATTAGACAACGAGAACATTGTTTGCAGCTACGAATTTAATCATAATTTAGACCAGTCTATATCTTTTAATAAAGTAATAAAACCTTTAACATATTTACACAGAGTGGTTCATATTATCCATACTAATATTAGCGAAAGTGTGTCTGTCTGTTACCTCTTCCTCTTCATACATAAACCGCTGAACCGATTTAGATGAAATTTGATATGAAGAGATAGTTTGAGTCCCGAGGAAGGTCATTGGATACTTTTCATCTTTCCATGCAGACGAAGTCGCGGACAAAAGCTAGTAATTAACACGTACCTGACTAATACCCGTCTGAAGTGTCCTTAAATAGTCCTATAGTGTACGTACCAATTCAATTAGTTGTAGAAAAGCCTTTTTGACTGCAACCATGTGTAGCAAATGTTTAACGGTTCACTAATAACCATACCTGGGATAACTCGGGGCACCTATACGAAATTAACGTAGCAAAATATTTTATCGACCAAAAAATATATCGATGTTACTGTCAACGTCTAATTTCATCGACATAAATAAATAATACTTATTTCTCCACATTTTCAAATAATAAAAAAAAACCTATTAAAACGTGTATTTACATGTTTATTTTAATATATTATTTTTCATAATATACGTAAATTGTAATTTTGATTGAAATCACATCCTCATACTTTTATCATCTTAATTTAAGAGGCTCAATATCAGATCAGATATGACATCGAACCTCTTTATAGTAATCGAGAATGTTCAATGAGCACATATATTCATTTAATTATATCGACATCTTTTTTATCGATATCCAATCCCTAGAACGTGCCCCGAGTTAGCACAGGTATGCTAATAACCATATCCCGGGATATACGGGACACTAGGCCGACAGTAGGCGTCAAATCGTGCACCGAAAACTCCGTGATAGCCTAATAACAAAGATAACCGAGTTAAGTCTGTTTAGAAATTGTATAGAATTCAGCTCACCAGCTTTTAACAACAATACGTTAAACTGTCCCGCTCCCGCTTTTTAGGAAGATTAAAATCTGCATAACTGATGTCCCCGTTGTTTGGGAGAGCTCTTCGATAGAAACTTTTTTGGCCAAGATCTTGAGACAAGTTGGACGTGATATTGATCACCAAAAATAGGGAACTGGCATTCAGTTGGAAATCCTAATTAACTTTTATAATAGTGGAAGGACTACTTCATATTATAGGACAATCATGTCAATAAAAAACTGTTTATTATTTACATTAATTTGAACGAATAGTTTTGAATAGGTTTAACTATTAACATCTATTAACAAAGTTATGCAATATTTATATCGGAATTAATTATTACGGCATAGGTCAACCAGTCGATATTTCAATAAAATGCAATCGACTGCATTTCCGGGCAAATACAGTTTCCGATTTTACAAACAATTTCGTATGAATCGTTGGGCTATAAATTTTGTTCACACTGTTCATTTCCCTTTATTTTTCGGCCTCATATGGAAGTATATTGTTTATTTTTCAAAATTTACTTCATCGAACTATGATTCAAGGTTTATTTTGCGATAATATGATTGAAATAGATACGTGATTGTCTATGTTGACATTCAGGGCGCTAATTCGAGTATACTTCGAGATATCGCCAAATATCTCGTCTTAAACCGTCATTAAAACGCGAATTGTTTGCGATTCCAGTTGTATAAAGTGACATTTCATGTTACTACCCGATCAAATTTGGTTTGCTATGGCGTCGCATATAAATGAGGCGCAAACATAACTCGACCGGGTTGGCAAAGTGGTGCAGAGACAGTATTCGGATAACGTCACCCGGTTGTGTGCTCTGACAGGCCAGAAGGCTGTAAATATTATTTCAATGGATACTGTTTAACAATTTAACATTTTCAGCGTTCCATTAATTTAAGCTTTAAAGCTGTGCCTTAATTATTCATTTTATTGCTTCGGTATTATGAAACACACGTGGGCGGTGTAGGAAATATACGTAAGTCTCTTCTTTTGTAAATAAGTGTATGGCGTCGATATCATACTTTGTTGACTTGGGTTACATTAATTAGCAATAATTGTCGCCGATTTCATGAAATCCTTACCAAAATTATCCTATTTGACAGCAAAGGTAGAGGTACTGAGTGACGCGTAAAACGGTTAAAATCGTGGGTTAATTCAACTCCGTTATTAGAAAAGGAAAACTGCAAAAAAAAATAAAAATTATGTACAATAACCTAACCATACCCTTCCTAAAAAAAATTACCTTCGGGTACACTATAGGTACCTTCCATTGATTACATGAAGCACCAGAAACATGAAACATGAATATTGAGATGCACAACGCACAACTGGTGCCAATCAAACTGACTACTCGAAACTGACGGTGCCGATTCTTGTACGGCTCAGACTCAATTTGGAATTCGAAGAAATCCCACGATGTCATCCCTCTTGCTTTCCTGTATAACAATACTTGAATGAGCGGGATAGCAAAGTATTAGCTTCTAATTTCGAACTTTGGAATAGCCACATCCTCGCCAGAATCAGGTTTGGTTTGATACCCATGCCGCACTCTTCTCACTCTGAGTTCATTCCCTAGATTATCAATCAATGGTACGTATACCTTTTTAGCAAAAATAATAATAATTAGAAATGACAAGCTAAAGACTCTGACTTTTGTATCTTCATGTCGTAGAGTTATGCGTTTACTGAGAATTTCCACGATGTTTAGCGCATTGACAGACAAGAGGCAGAAACGACATCAACCCTACTCTCGCTTCATTAAATTGAAATTCCGGAACTCCTTCAAACACGGCAATACTCTACGAAAGAGTCTTCCCTAAGCTGCTAGCTAATTTGACACGCGATAAATATTACCTGTCACTTTCCTTTCAATACCGTGCGAGCAGGAGATACTGACTCGCGCAACAAGAGAAGTCGCGGCAAGATATGATAGCCCTGCTGAGGTTCAAAGTGATACCAATCTACATCCGCCTAATTCAGAACCAAATGTTCTGCATCCTCGTCACACTTTACCGGTGTATAATAAGTTTGTTTTACGACTTTTTAAACATACAGCCAATATAATAGCCAATATATATCTAGTGAAGTGAAAGATGTAACAGTGCCAGTGTGTGGAATCGAGATGTAGTGGACTGGTGAGCACGGATGGCGGTTAGCGCGGCGTAGCGCCCGCATGGGGCAGGCGGCGAGCATGTGCCGCCTTAACGGATCATGTCTCCACCACAAGAAAAGTAAGTCGTATTGTTTTTTTTTAAGACATGACTTGACCTGATCAGGGCTGGTTAGCCCTCACTACCAGTAGTCGGACTTTGTGTGGGAGTATAACCCGCTAATGGGATTATCTCCGCGCCTCAAGAGTAATTTGGAAGTCGCATTGGTAGTAAGAGTAACGTTCGCTAACACGATTTGAGTTTGCTTTTTAGGGTATGATTTTTTGCCGTATTTTTATTGGTGGTACGGAACCCTTCGTACGCGAGTCCGGCTCGCACATAGACCGGGTAATGATTTGGATGCGTCTCTTTTGATTATCTGTCCACCACAAGAAAAGATTGTGTTAGATTATGTGGTAGATTATTGGTGAAATTGGTAATTCTATTAAATAAAAATAAAAAACACGTAACATGTCGATAGAAAAAAATAGACGTTTTATTTGCTAAACATTAAATGACCGGTTAATATATACCTTTTGCGATTGTAAAACAGTGATATCTTCCATACAAAATACACAGATACGCCGCTGTAGGTGGACAAAGGCCGTACATCATGTGAAAAGAAAATACGTGTGTTTTTTTTAATTCAACTTGTGAACCGTATTGCACCGACCTACAATGAAGAGGCGGGTGTCAGCGTCTCCTAGTTGATTTATTATACTACGTGACTCGCTATTTTCTTCGTATTTCCATCCCTTGTGCAGAAATAGAGAAATTTAAAATGCAGTCTTTAAAACCACGTTAAAAGTGCAACGTAGGCAGTACATGAGCATTTTCTGCAAGACTATTATCGTATGTATTTTTGATGTTGAATATCAAGAGAAGGTTGTAAATATGTATTCACTATAATTATCTACTTTAGCGATATGCTCCTTAAATGACAACTTGTCAATGTCAATTAATGCGCTTCCAATAGCAAAATAGACTTATAACGTCCACATCATACATATTTCAAATACTTATACAGTATTTTGAGTCGATTGACCAAATAACCCAGAATCCACATAAAAAAATATGAAATAACGTTCATTTAATATTCGTTTACATGCGTAAGCTTTTAAAGAAATAAATAAACGAGTAAATACTGAAGGAGGAAGTTGTTTTTCCTGGAAGATAAATAAAGAGGGACGGCATCAATCCGCTGCTATATCGAGTTACCGAGTCGACATTAAGTAAACCACTAGACTTATCTCTAGTACATATATTTGACCGAGCGAATGAAGCGAGTGAGTTTCCGTTTCAGCTTAGCCCAGAATTATATCGTATGTCTGGATGCTTGGATGTCTAGATACTTTCCAGCTGTTGTTACAAAGAGGTCGTATATCTCAATAGATTATCATGAAGTCATGAAAGTAAGTAGATTCGATATAGATTTTATATGCAGTCCGAATCACGAATGTCGCGTTTTAATAATAGTTAAAGGCGATCTACCTGAGATATACCTGAGACATCGCTTATTCGCGATACCTCAAAGAACACTTGAATTAGCGTCTTAGGGTCTAATATTATTATGTCCATGATATATTCAATAATGTTTATCTCTGTTAGTCGCTTTTCGATCTGGCATTGAATAGTTGTCTTTCAAAGGTTGTTCGATTACGGTGACGGTGACATTTAATTAAGCACATCAATTAAGTAAAAATATGGCGGATGTGTTTTAAACTAATGTTATTAGCTAAACGCTCGACTGCTGTAATTACAGTACATAGAAATTCATATTTTTTATTCAATTGTATCAATATTGTGTATCAAGTCAATATAAAAAATAAAAAAAATATAAATAAAATAAATATCGGACAACCTCACACAAATCAATCTAGTCCCAAAGTAAGCTCAAGAAGGTTTGTGTTATGGATACTACACGACGATACACGTACTTATATAGATACATAAATAAATTAAATACATAGAACCATGAAAGCACAAATATTCGAGTTCATCACACAAATATTTGCCCTGACCGGGATTCGAACCCGGGACCGCCGGCTCAGTTCAGTAGGCAGGTGTCTACAAACCGAGCCAAACGCGTCGTCAATATGCTTTCCTATCTAAGGTCTGAACGGCAGACTTCAGTACTCTTACCATGAGTTTACAATGACTGTACAGTACAGTCTGTACTCGCTAGCGATTGCTTAAACAATTTGTATGGAGATTTTTATTTCTACAAAATACTCGGTGTACTTTCTCCATACTAATCGTTTACGATATCGCTAGCGAGTAAAGTAAGTAAAGTCACTTTAACTCGTGTTAAGGGTACTGAATAGATAGTAACCACGTTACGTAATTTGTGTATAAATTGCTCTCAACGGTCGCGTGTTCGGTCACAGTATTAAATAATCGCGCTTGCATGTCACACTCAAAATGGAAACTTCCATTCTGTACAATACACTGACGGGCGATTAATTCTATCGCTTTGTTTATTTCTACTTATTTATTTATTGCATGAAACAAAATTTAGTACAAATGGCGAACTTAATGCCTAATGGCATTCTCTACCAGTGAACCATATGGCTAAACAGAAATGCTGTGCAGAGTAGAAAATTAATCGTTCGGTGAGCGTCTAAGAAATATAATATGAGGATTGTCAAGAGGGCGCTATTTATAAGATTTATATGGCAACAATTTTGCAACCAATCGCAACCCACTATAATGACATTAGTTTTAAATACCTGTCAGTTCCACGATGATAACCTCGTAATATTATTTAATGGGATGTACTCTTTTCCTGACTGTTTTCGCGTAGTAAACACATGTACACTTAATTTATAATATATCGTTCACGATTGTGAATGGTTTTCGGCATTTTCTTTGGATAATTTTAAATATTTGTCTTTTAAAGAAATCACCACGAATGACATTGATGTTGACAAACCATCATAAAATCATTGCCAGTGTAAGAAATTAGTTCCAGTGAAATTCCGCAATATGGCGCATCCTCATATATTTCTGGTCAGGCTTTATATTATATAACATAACTATCATAAATACAATGATACATAATTATAATTTTTAAATAATATAAGATATATATTATATATAATAAATACGATCAAATGTCTGCTGTATAGGATGATGGACATTCGAGCTCTTGTTCGAGCAGATGTTTACGTAGCATCCTTATATGTAGTATATTTACGATTGACACTTTCACGGGCAGTGTCGAGGGACGGAATTAGGACACTCGTGATAGGGCACCACGTCTCTGGACGGCGACTTTTTTTTCCCAAAACTGCCACTCTCTTCACAGCCTACCATTTGTTTACCAACTTTTAAAAGTATACTTATAAGATATCGTTAGTTCAAAGAAGCAATGTATTGCGAAATATTTGATAATTTATTAATAAGTATTTTGACAGCCAGTGTCAGTCAGCGCGTTGTCAATGTTGGACATGGAAAATACTATTTATTTTGTTAAAAACTCTCACAAAAACCACACATATCCTCTCACAAAAATATAAATTCAATTCTGACCATTTTCCTATCGTGTGATTACTGATTATGTCTACACGTCGGCATTAGCGAAATACATCTTTCTAAACCAGCAAGAAGCGAAAGACAGAAAAAAAAAACATCTGACAACTGCCTTTTTTTTAAGTATTTGTTGTTCTGTTTGAAGAGTTAAATCTATTTTTTTATTTATTGCTCCGCTTGCAAGTCCACACCTCACACCCGGTAGACTTATGTGTTAGGAAGTGACAGATACGAAACGATGACAGATACGATCTATGATGGTCACATTTACCACGTGATTAATTGATTACAAAGTATCGACTACCTACATGGTAAATGTGACTATCATAGACCTGGGGACGTCTTAATTGTTTACTATTATTTACCACCATCCAGTGCATAAGCTGATCCACAGGGTCATGATCTTTATTTACCGTAAAACCCCACGGCCCACGTAGTATCATTCTGTTGTTATCTAAATTTCCCCCACATGCTAGCTAATTGTTCTCATTAATCCAAGACGCAAAAAGCATGTCGGAGTGCCCAGTGACGTCATTGAACATCCCACCAGTGGGAGTTGTCTAATGCTCTGGACTGATTCAATTACATTCTGGACGCGATTGGATGACGTTCATATCTCCTTCAATTAGAACTACGTCAGCGATGTTGATACGACAGATCTGTATGAATTTAGGGTTGCCATATTGAAAAATGAAATGTCCTGATAAAAATCCGGACATCACCCAAGTCCAGACATTTCTTGTAACAGATTTGGCGTAGCTTGAACGACGCTCTATTCTTTTCTTTTCCGTCGCCCGACTCCGTAGCCCACTCCCCGCCCCCGCGCCCGTGCATTTGATACGCAACAGAAACAGCTCGGTTTAGTTCATTAAATGAATTTGTAAAAATCCGGACACTAGCCAAATCCGGCCGCAATCCTGAAAAGGGTCAAAAATCCGGACATGTCTGGACAAATCCGGACGTATGGCAACCCTATATGAGGGAAACTTGATAGTTATTCGGTATCGTGGTGAAGATTTTTGCTTGAAGGAAGTGCCTGAACTAGTAGTTGAGAAAGTTGCTATAGATAGAAAGATCAACACGCAAAGAAAAATTAAATCTCATACGTGCTCCACACCGGGACTCGAACCTGGTATCTTTGGGTTACCGATCCAAGATTTTAACCTTTTGTTCAGAGACGCACTTACACTTACGTACGTACACTTTGACACACCACGGCATCTGCTTTGATCTCTGTACCTATTTTATTTTTAAAAGATATTTAATCACATTAAACAATCATGCCGAGAAACATAGCCGTGATGTTTCGAAATAAAATATTAGTTACACTTTTTCAAGTTATTTCTATTACGAACATTTTAGTTCAAGTACAACTATAAGTATGGGGCGTTTTGTGCGGAGTAGGTATAATGCTGTTTGACGCGTGCGTCGTCGTGGTAGCTCAGGAGTCAGAGCAATACTCCGGATAAGAAATAAATAAATATTTATGGGACAATCATACACAAATCGACCTTTCCCAAACTAAGCAACGCTTGTCCAATGGGTACTAGACGACGATATACATAATATATAAAGACATATATAGACAACATCCATGACCCAGGAACAAATATTCGAGTTCATCACACAAATATTTGCTCCGGCCGGGATTCGAACCCGGGACCGCCGGCTCAGTAGGCAGGTGTCTGCAAACTGCGCCAACCGCGTCGTCCTGGGTTTGATCCCCACCTGCATCGCGTAAAATTTTGCGCAATATTCATAAAACCAACTAAAAGTAATAAAACACTGCTTTAAGCAACTTATACAAAATCAACTTTCTACTTTGGAATATTGTTTGGATAACTCATCTTAGCATTTTTTTTATCAATTGATAATTTTGCTATACATAACTTATTATATGACAAAATTATTACACTCTTTGTTATAGTCCAAATTCAGTAAATTTGGTTGAGACGAGGAAGTTTCAGTTTCAAAACCTGTATGTGGGTGTTCTAAATAGTATTTTAGATATATCAATTGCGAAACTATATGCTTGTGATAGTTGTGATAACGTGGGCAGAGATAAGATAAGATAAGATAAGATAAGATAAGCATTTATTGTCAAAACTGTGTACAAAAGGTCTATGGTATATGGTTCAGTGTCAACAGTTTGCCCATTTCGGACGTACAATGATTTACATTATATTAATAGGAAAAATTAAATAAAATTAACATTGCTACATAAAATATTCATTAAGATTATAAAAACATTTAGTAATTAACCATTCTTTCAGTACTCTTTTGAATTGTGGACCATCTTTTGATTTGATGCATTCTGGCAAATGATTATATATTCTTATTCCTGTGGCATACGTACTCTTTTTAAGTATGTTACTAGTTGGCCGAATAGTACAAAGGTCATATTTATATTGTGGCCTCAAATTTTCCTTAAAGTCAGTTTTTTTATTAAAATACTTACTATTGTTCCTTACAAATAAACATATCTCTAGTATATAGATACACGTCAGGAAATTGCTTGTTCTACTACTAGCGGCACTCTCAATGTCAGTATTCAAATGTATTGCACAAATAAATGTCTATTATCACACATCTATCACAAGCTGATAATGTGATAACTCGGTGCTAAATATAACTTCGATCTAAATATAAATAGTATTTAGCACTAGATCTTCCAATAGGTGCCGTCTGTTTCGCATACTTTTTATGTCCGAAACTTATTTCACCAACACGTTCCGCTTAATTTGATTCTGCAGAATGTTTATCTTGCCGGATTCTTATTTGTCCGAATCTTAATACGCAATAGCCAAATTTAAGTTAGCTGCAAATTCGACCTGTAACAATAATCTTACCTTTTTTTCTGCTGCCAGATAAAAGGTTAGGGTGGATTAGACCTGGGATCCCCAACAGCGGGCCTATGAATCCTATGATGGTTGCGTTTAACGCGTGATAAATAAGTGACAAAGCATCTGTCACTCACACACGCATCTTGTTAAAACGTGAGGGATGCTTTGACACTTATTTATCGCGTGATAACAGCAACCATCATAGTCCCCTAGCCCTGCAGAAGAGAACTGCTGCGTGAAAAGTAAGTTTTTGGCATTAAAAAAGATATGCTTAAAGATCATTGCGACAAGCAGATTCGGTGAAAAGAAGATTCGGCGTAAAGACGTTGTGCGTAAGGACAATTATATCAATAGTTATAGTAAGATTATTTATTAATAGTAATTTATTTATTTATAGTGATTCAGCGATTTAGATATGACAAAAAAATATGCGTAAACAAGGGTCACGCTTCCAATAAGTTTTAGGACAACTATTTGTCATGTAACCCATCGCCTGACATTATCAGTAAGTTTTGCTATTGGCTGTAGAAAGATATTATTGGAATGATACACTGAGTTTTATAACTTCCAGTTGTACATTCGTATTCAGGTCTTCCTAATGTTATTTATTTGCTTTGCAAGCTAGAAAATATAGCGGAGACATAAATCTTCTATCCAATTTGCTATTTAAAACTCGAAAGTTAATTGTAACGTAATTTGATAGAGTTGTAAATAAATAAAATCGCTTAAGTGTATCATAACTCATGATACAATTTTCTTGCCATCTCTTGCCGTCGCTCTGGCTCACTATAGTGCATTGTTTTCTCCTTTGTAAAAAAAAAAAAGAGTAATATAAGTTTTTATTTAGTGCGATGCGTGTGATACACCTTACATACACAAATAGCGGGTCGAATAGCCCACTCCGTCATTGTCCAAAGTAACTTGGGAACATTACTTTTATTTCTTTTCCACGACGAAACCATTTCGGCGATGTCCCGAGGGAAAATTTTCTTTATATTGTTTCTTTAGGATGATTAAACTCAATTCTCTATTTGATTACTTTCCTACCGTTTCTGGATGAAAACCTGACCTCTTTAAAGTTTCGTCCGTAGTGTGTTCGACTTAAATATTTATCTATCCTCTTAAGCTTATTTACATAAATATTGCAAGCCACCGAGAGAGACCGCTTGAGGATAAAGCAAACGGAATATTTAGAATTTGGTCGGGATCTGCATGAAATTCGCCCGAGCGTTTTCTTAGTTTAGTTTTAAATAAATAGCTTATCTTCGCTACCTTAAAGAGGTTACGTGATTTTTAGAATAAATCTATGTACGTATTGACACATTCGATGGAGCGTAACATTTAAAACGGAACAAATTTTTGAAAAATAAAAACTCGTTCAGGTGGCGCTTTGATGGAATATAATGATGCTTTAGAGCACTACTCTGGATAAATAGAAGTCGTGGCGTTAATCTCCATCAAAATCCTCATCTGGATCGCGTAAAAAGTTGTATTTATGGGTCAATCAACTTGCCATGATGATGTCCCCATCTAGTTACCAAAAACTTTGTACTTGCAACAGCTATAAGCCCTGTCTTATGTAGTCTGTATCTTCTGAGAATGCCATTACTGGGCTTATTGGAAACATCTTTCTTTACTCCGCATACGATAATTAATAGAGCACTGTGTGTGCTTTTATGGTTTTATTTTCTTTCTTTCTTTGTTTCTTGAATTAGCAACACTTGTGAGCAAAATAACTTTTGTCTACCGGGCCATGGGATGGCATAACAACAAGAAATAGTTGATTCCCCTTATACTTAACCATCATTCAAAATATGCAATGTTTTTCAAAGTTCCTATCTGTTTTATTTTAATTCTGCATTTACATTTCATATAGCTATTTGCTTCATGCCTTCACTTAAGCCGTTCTATTTGAATAAAACTCAAGGACTATCCTTTAACACCGTTTCAAGATGTACTCGAGCTTCAGATTCATCGTCTTTGGCATGAAGCGCTCTTATAAAAGGCTTTCATATCCCAAATATTTCATCATTCATAAATATCTAGATAGAAATGGCTTTATAATTCATTCGGTTGAGAAGTTCCGAGATTTGAAAGGTCCCGGTTCACCGTTGACTCTGAAGACAGATGTTTCGTCGTATTGTGCCTATTGTCGTTCTAATCCTTTTGAAATTCTTCCAAGACGACAACAATGCCCGTCAGAATTTATTGTCCTAATCCATAGCTATTTGATGGTAATTCAATTGAGTCTGATTTGATTAAATTCGGAGATTACCAAGGGATTCTAAGTTATATTTGCTGCTCATGAGTTAGGAGTTTGCATATTGCAATCAAACTTGTAGAGTTACGAAAGTTTGGAATACCTAAGGTTATTAAAACTTCGTTAATTTAATTTCGTACAGAAATTCTGTGTGTTTACTCTTAACAAATTAGGGCTTAGGTCATTCACATCGGTAAAGACGGGTCCTTCCAGTGCTGAAATTGTTAAATACGTTTTAATCTAAGTTTTTCGTGGTAACTATTTCATCATTCCGAAATTCACGTAACTTAAACGTGTGTCGATAAAAAGTTTAATATTCACTTTTCCTCATTCAGGCATGGTTTAGGAACGGTAAGAACAAATTAGGATAAAGTTACACAGAACGATTAAAATGTACTAATAGGTGACAGTGTTTACTTGTTTTTGATAAAAAATCAATATCGATCTGGTCCCAAATTAAGCTCAGGCAGGCTTCAGTTATGGGTACTAGACGACGATACACGTACTTATATAGATAAGTAAAATACATAGAACAATCATGAGTCAAGCACATATATTCGAGTTCATCACACGAATATTTGCCCTGGCCGGGATTCGAACCCGGGACCGCCGGTTCATTAGGCAGGTGCACTACAAACTGCGCCAACCGCGTCATCAAAAGATGTGGTATAATGATGCAAACAAATATCGTCTATACATATATAATTATATGGAAACTCAAATAATGGGATATTTTACTAAACACTGTCACATATTTAGAATTAACAATAAGGAATAATATTAACCATTGTTACTATGTTTTGTTTTGATCTTTTTAATCTCTGATTAATGGGAGAGCGGATTCTTCTGTCACAAGCAGTCAAGCATATTCTATGCTTAATAGACTTTCTGTATTGCTATACTGTAAAAAACGAAATAAAACAATTTTCATTTCATCTTCATATGCTTAAAATTACAGTTACACTGCCAAAAAAATAAAACAATAGAAACAGCCGGTATACATTTCAAAAATGGATTTATGGCAGGTAAATCGCATTGAATTGAACCGAAACACGTGGGTAGATCTGGTTTAGTGCGTTGTAAAACGAAATCGATAATGGTACAAGTTTATTGCCTCCCATTTATTCGTGTCCCGACCACTTCCCGTATTGATAGACCAATGTATATTTTCCTCTAAGTTATTGCTTGTTTTATCGTTTTTTAGGCTCCTTTATATTATTGGTATCAAAGTTTTTTTACCTGATTCTAATTCGCCCGCATTGAAAGGCTTGCGATATCGTAAATTTAGCAATTTATATTTCAGCCCTATCACCTCAGTATAACGGTTTTTTTTTCTTTTGTGGCTTTGACTTCCTGCTGGTTTAGCAAGAGGTATTTAGCGAATGTCGACGTGTAGACATATTATCACACCATAGGAGAATGGTCGATATTGAGTTTAGATTTTTGTGAGAGGATATAGGTCAACGGATATTTGTTACTTTTGCAGCTCATATTAAGCTGCATTAAGTGACATTTATAGCCCAACATGTTGGTTTTTATCCAACGCCATATTGCGGATTTTTAGTAGTACTAATAGTTTATTTTACTGACAACGACAAATTTTTGGTAACTGACGTTGAAAGTCTGAGTGAATGTCACTTATGTAAAGACAGAGGAAACAGGAATAAATATTCTGCAAACTATCCACAGCGATGAAAGTAAAGTTCACGAAAACGATTCAGTATATATTTCGCAAGAAGAACGAAGGAGCAGCATTCCGGTAAACAATGTTTTGAATTTCGTCTATAACATATCGCTACTGACATTTTATATTGCATATTCCATGGTTAATAAAATTGTCACAGTAAACTGATGCTTTCGTACAAATTTAAAGTGTGTGTTAAGGTGGCAAAGTTTTTGGTCAGAAATCGTACATTGCACTATTACTTTCCGACTTTTCTCCAAATCATGACAATGGCAAAGCAACTGCATTTTAGAATAGTAATAGAGACCCGCCCCGGCTTCGCACGGGTGCAATGCGGATAAATTATACATGTGTTGTATATATGAACCTTCCTCTTGAATTATTCTATCTATTAATGAAAATCACATCAAAATCCGTTGCGTACTTTTATAGATCTAAGCATACTAAGTAAAGACGAATCGACCGCCAAACATGGCATGTGAGAGTTTTATTTGGTCTTCTATTGGCAAAGTTTAAATATAAAACCTATTAGCATCACAGTTCGTGTAAACAGCAATTTGGATAGAATTAGCAGTTGAACGAACTTCGTGACGTCAGCAGCAGCCATGATGCAACGTTCTGCTAGATGAGAGCATCGACTTGCATTTAACGGCTTTATCTGCAAACCATTTTTTAGCATTATTCGCAGTTTGTTTCCTTTCTCGAGTGAGTTCAATAACAGCTTTATGACTGAATTCGCGTTTTATTCAGAGAGTTTAAAGTTGCGCAGTGTGTTCGTCAGAAAATCTTGTTAATTTTGTGGGAAAAGTTAATAATTGGATAAGTTATATGATCCTACAATTATAACTTCTTCTTGCTATACAAAAATATACAACATTCTGCTTTTATTATTATCACTACATGGTACAAAACAAAGTCGATTCCTGCTGTCTGTCTGTCTGTCTGTCCCTATGTATTATGTATGCTTAGATCTTTAAAACTACGCAACGGATTTTGATGCGGTTTTTTTTAAATAGATAGTGTGATTCAAGAGGAAGGTTTATATGTATGTCGGAGCAGTGCCATCGACGAATTGATTGTTTTGCAACTCGGCTCGATCGACCTTGCAATAGATGCAATCAACGTAAAAAGAAACGTCAGGTAGTTGCCTGGGTGAAATCAGAGATGGCGTTGCGAACTTGTTAGTTAACAACTTGTCAGTGACAGTGACAGCTGATGTTTATGGAAGCGGGAAAGGACCGGCCGAGCGGGCATTAAGCGATAGACATTGAAGCGCATCGGTCGTGTCGTAACGCTATCTCTGGGATCGCCACGTTTCTTTGCTAATCGTCTAGACTTTATCTAATCCAATTAAATTAGAGCAATCACTGTGTATTTTTGAAGTGTATGTGATCCAACTGATTAAACCAATTCTCGGCTATCACTACGCGTATTTATTTTATCGCTCGTGTGTGAACCTACCCGCAATTATGAACTTGGGTGAAAATGTTAGTGCACATGCGGAAAACGGTCCTGACGGTTTATCAACGGGTCCCCCGGCCACTCCACTCACTTCGTCATCAGAAGTGGGATGTAATCTACGCTCAGAGGACATGAAGAATATGGAAATGTGGAAATTACTTATGGAGCAGCAACACAAAAATATGTTGGCATTGTTGGAGGCAGTTAAACCGGCACCCATGAGTACCATAATTCTACCTGAGTTTGACCCAGACAAAACGAATGTGGATCCACGTTCGTGGATAGCTACCGCTGATATGTGCATCAGCGATAAGCAACTTACGGGTGCCCCACTTATGATGGCACTCAGTCGTGCGTTGAAGGGGCAGGCCTCCTCGTGGCTTTCACAAATTTCGTTTGAGGGAATGACGTGGACCAGTTTTAAAGAAGTTTTTGTGTCAAGATATGATTGCACTGATACGGTCGCTGCATTCCTAATCAATTTGAGTGCAAGTAGGCCTAAAGAAAATGAATGCCTCGCCGCATACGCAGCAAGGATGATGACTTCGCTGATGTCAAGGTGGTCTGGGTTGTCTACTGAACAGTTAGCTATAGCAACAATTATGTCACACGTGGCCCAGATTGAACCACGTGCACAGAGGTTGGCATTCACTTCGAACATTACGTCAAGGAAGGAGATGCAACAAGAATTGAAGGCTGTGACTTATTTGAAAAGGCGTAATAATGGGACTCGCGATGAGAAGACCGAACCTGAGAACAAGAGATTTAAACCTTCAGCTCCGTTGAGATGTTTCAATTGTGGAAGGATGGGCCATCGCGCTGCAGCGTGTAGATTGAAGAAGGATGGAAGAAAAGATAATCGTGCCAGCGCTTTGTCATCTGCCGCCTCAATTAGTTCATCAGGACCTAAGTCGGCGTATCCCCTCACATGCTTCAAATGTGGACAGCCGGGCCATATCGCTTCACGCTGCACTGCTTCGGGCACCAAGGACGGCGGGGCTGCTGCCACCTCTTCAGGGGAACGACGCGTGGACCTGTGCGTTGTCAACACACCTACTGGTACTCTCAGACACTATGGTGAGCAAATCTCCTTTCACTATGACTCGGGATCAGAATGTTCACTCATTAAAGAGTCGGCTAGTGGTAAATTACGTGGAAAGCGGTTTAATAATGTAGTGTCATTAACGGGCATTGGACTAGGCAGTATTTGTAGCTGCGTGCAGATTTTGGCTACCGTAGAAATTGACTCTATTGTACTTGAGGTATTGTTTCATGTTCTCCCGGATAATCACTTGCGTAGTGACGTCATGATAGGTAGAGAAATTCTTGAACAGGCTTTAAGCATCAGTATGACTGTAGATAGTCTTAAATTGAATAAAGTAAAGGTTGTAGAGTCATGCGCCCTATCACAAGCCTCCGTGTTTTTTGAAAACATAAATACTGACATCTCTGACAACGACATGCCCAAATTGCTTTTAGTTTTAAATGAGTTTAAGGATAGTTTTTTAGAAGGTACCCCTACTAAACCTGCCAATGTAAAACCTATGCACATTCGATTAAGCGATCCTCACAAGACAGTTTGTCGCCGCCCGTATAGGTTAAGTCCGGAGGAGCGGAAGGTAGTTAGGGCTAAGGTTGATGAACTGCTTGCTGCTAACATAATACGCTCAAGTACTTCGCCGTATTCGAGTCCCATATTACTGGTTAAGAAGAAAGATGGCACAGATCGCATGTGCGTCGACTATCGAGAGCTGAATGACAATACCGTGCCTGATAGGTATCCGCTGCCTCTGATATCAGACCAAATTGACCGGTTGCAAGGATGTCAATATTTTACAACCTTGGATATGGCAAGCGGGTACCATCAGATACGCGTGCATCCGGACTCGATAGAGAAGACTGCTTTCGTCACACCAGAGGGACATAACGAGTATGTCACAATGCCTTTTGGTCTCCGAAACGCGCCGGCGGTCTTTCAGCGCGCTGTAATAGAGTCGTTGGGAGAGCTAGCCAATACATATGTGGTAGTATACATGGACGATATACTCGTGCATGGGGGATCTGATGTAGATGAAGCGTTGAGTAGAGTCCGCACAGTACTGAAAGTTCTGACCGACGCTGGCTTCAGCTTTAATCTGAAAAAGTGTTCCTTCATGAAGGAGAAGGTAGAGTATCTGGGCTTTGAAGTAAGTCACGGTGAAATTCGCCCAAATCCTAGAAAGATTGAAGCTTTGGTTGCTCTGCCTCCTCCTGACACAGTAACACAGCTTCGGCAGTTCATCGGTCTGGCGTCGTATTTTCGACAATTCATACCACAATTTTCACAAGTAATGGCCCCTCTTTATGCACTAACAAGTTCTGGGAAAGGGCGTATTAACTGGACAGCTGAACATGAGTGTAGGAGGCAGCAGATTATCACAATGCTAACGAATAGGCCAGTACTAATGCTTTACGACCCTGAGAAACCGACAGAGTTGCATACCGATGCAAGCTCGATCGGTTACGGCGCCGTTCTGATGCAAGTGCATGAAAATAGGCGTCATGCAGTAGCCTATTTCAGTAAACGCACAACTGCCGCAGAGTCTAAGTACCACTCATACGAGCTGGAGACTCTGGCGGTAGTTAATGCGGTAAAACACTTTCGGCATTACTTGCATGGACGCAAATTCACGGTTGTGACTGACTGCAGCTCTCTTCAGGCATCGCGGAAGAAACTCGATCTCAGTCCTAGAGTACATAGGTGGTGGGCGTTTCTTCAAGCGTTTAATTTCGACATCGTACATGTACAAGGTAGTCGTATGTCACATGCAGATTATTTTTCGAGGAACCCTCTGCCAGAAACTAACGAGAAACCACATGTAGAAAAGGTACAGCACAAAGAAGTTAACGTAACACACTTATCGGAGACATGGCTCCTTGCAGAGCAGCAGCGTGACCCAGAAATAGCAAAATTGATTGAAAACATTAATGACAATACCCTTAGTAAAGATTTGGCTAAAACATATGAACTCCGGTCAGGCGTGCTGCACCGTAAAGTGCAGAGGAATGGTAGGACAAGATGTCTGCCTATATTACCTAGGGCGTTGCGTTGGTCTGTCATTAGCTCGACTCATAATGCATTGATCCACTTGGGCTGGGAAAAAACCCTTGAAAAGGTTTTTGACCAGTTTTGGTTCGAGCATATGACGAGGTACGTACGAAAGTTGGTGGAGAACTGTGCCACGTGTAAGGTGGCCAAGTCCAACTCAGGCAAGGTACAGGCGGAACTCCACCCTATTCCGAAGGTCCCGGTGCCGTGGCATACGGTGCACATTGATGCCACAGGAAAACTTAGTGGAAAGAACGATAAGAAGGAGTACGTGTTTGTTTTGATTGACGCATTCACTAAGTTTGTCCTGTTGCATCATACTTCAAATATCGATACGGCCAATAGCATTCAGGCCTTGAAAATGAGTGTTTCGATATTTGGAGCTCCAACTCGTGTCATCGCTGACCAAGGTCGATGCTTTGCAAGTACAGAGTTTCGAGAGTACTGTAACTCGAAAAATATTGGCTTGCATCTTATAGCAACCGGCAGTGCGCGGGCAAACGGCCAGGTCGAGCGAGTCATGAGCACCCTAAAGAATATGTTGACCGCGGTGGAGACTGAGGGTGAGCGTTCCTGGCAAGATGCACTCTCCGACATACAGTTGGCTCTAAATTGTAAAGTCAGTAGGGTCACGAAGTACAGTGCATTACAGCTGATGATAGGAAAGGTCGCTAGACCACTTGAACTCATGTTTAGGGATGAGACTGAGATAGATTCAAATTTTGATCTTGACGAGGCTAGCTAGGTCCAAGCAGCTACAAATATCAAAATTAACGCCGAGTATAATAAAGCTAGGTTTGACAAAACAAAATCTCGCTTACGTAAATTTACATTAGGTGAATATGTTTTGTTGAAAAACGAGGAACGCAACCAAACTAAATTGGATCCCAAGTTTAGAGGCCCATTTAAAATAGTAGAGCTTTTAGATGGCGATCGGTATAGGTTGCAGGCGCTAAATTCTAAGCGTAGTTATAAGTACGCCCATGATCGTTTACGGAGCATGCCAGACGGTTATGTACCACCAGAAATGGATGAAGCGATTGAGGTTTCTGATCCTGAGTGATAGTAAAATGAATTATTTTAATGAAAATGTACCATATTGTTGTGTATAGAAGATAGTTGGGTACCTATTGTGAGTGTTCCATTACTTTTTGGGTGGTAAAGATGAGCACAGGACTGTCGTGCGCTTGACAGGATGTTATTATAGCGAGTATGCCTTTACCAATCCAAACGTAATGAAGATGTTTGTAAAGCGCGTGGTGTCCCATTGCCTTTTAGGTAATGATGGTTAATTACATTAGATGAGTGCCTACAGCCCCGTAATTGGCTGTGGAAGGTGTACCTACAAACCGCATGCAGGTTGTAGATGATGAGAGTGCCTATAGATGATCGTCTGTTTACTATGATGAGTTGATTGTATTATTTAGTGTCTGAATAAATCTTGATTTCGTATAATGATGTGCTTTGCTCATTCCTATCCCCCGATTGAGGGATCAGAATGGGCCGAGCGTGTCAGAGGCTTTTGTCCCTGTTGCTTTTACAGACTAGTCACCCGAGGACGTGTGACAAGCAGGATGGCCGTGTCGGAGCAGTGCCATCGACGAATTGATTGTTTTGCAACTCGGCTCGATCGACCTTGCAATAGATGCAATCAACGTAAAAAGAAACGTCAGGTAGTTGCCTGGGTGAAATCAGAGATGGCGTTGCGAACTTGTCAGTTAACAACTTGTCAGTGACAGTGACAGCTGATGTTTATGGAAGGGGGAAAGGACCGGCCGAGCGGGCATTAAGCGATAGACATTGAAGCGCATCGGTCGTGTCGTAACGCTATCTCTGGGATCGCCACGTTTCTTTGCTAATCGTCTAGACTTTATCTAACAGGGTTCGAAATTATCAAGATAATAACGAGCCGTGATAATTATTGGATAATTATCGGATAATTATCCGATAATTATCACCAGTATTAAAAGATCATTTGTTAAATTGTTTCATAAGAAATATCGATGGTCTATTGTTTCAAAACAAAAAAAAATATGTTTAATTTTAATACAATACAAATCAACATTAATGTCATTAATTAAAGGTAGATTCAGTGAAAATCGGTGTTCGTCAGATTTGACAGATTTGAAAATAAATTACTTGACCAAAGAAGCCAAAGGAATATCTTCATCCGATGATGATTCTATTTCCATTGGCATTGTTGCTGCTATAGCTTCAGTCGGATAGACGCAACAAGTGCGGAAATACACTTTAGATTATAGTTCTATTTCTTAGAATATAGTTCTATTTCACGGGCGCTATTTTTTGTTATTATCAATTGATAATTATCCACCTGTTATTATCACGATAATTATCGTGATAATTATCGCGATAATTATCGTTGATAATTATCCTTTCGAACCCTGTTATCTAATCCAATTAAATTAGAGCAATCACTGTGTAGTTTTGAAGTGTATGTGATCCAACTGATTAAACCAATTCTCGGCTATCACTACGCGTATTTATTTTATCGCTCGTGTGTGAACCTACCCGCAATTATGAACTTGGGTGAAAATGTTAGTGCACATGCGGAAGACGGTCCTGACGGTTTATCAACGGGTCCCCCGGCCACTCCACTCACTTCGTCATGTATAATACATCAGCATTGCCCCCGTGCGAAGCCGGGGCGGGTCGCTTGTATGCTTATAGTTGCTTACATATTATTTGCAAATAGGTTTCCCTTGTCTTCCCCGGCAAACGTTTTATCTATCTACTGTTTCATGTCGTCCACATTTTTTTCCAGATTTTTCATAATTCTTGAAAATGTCATCCTAGTGATATGGATAGGTTCGTTCTATAACAATACAAAATATTGTGCTGTTTCATAGGAAAATGCTTTTGATGAAATGAAACAATCTATGAAACCAATGAAAATATGGGTACAGTCACCATCAGATATATCGCAGGATATAAGGCGTTTATAAATATCTGAACATGTACTGTAACGCCCAGTCAATAAAAGTCGTGTTCAGATATTTATGAACGCCTTATATGCTGCGATATATCTGATGGTGACTGTACATATTAACGTTGAAACTATAGCATAAGTAATAGATTGGACGATTGGCGGTATTATCGCTAAAGAGGGATCTCTTCCAAACATTCTTTACAATGACGTAAACAAATCATTGATCAAGCTTGTAGTTTCCAATCTGGAAACATTAAATTTGTCGTCCTGTAACGATTGATCGTCAAATATTCCCATTAATATGAGCATTGTGTGGGTAGTTCAGCTGACCAATAAAGTCGCTTTTATTGCTGTATACTCGTATTTACCAACGTTGGGTTATTCATTGTAATCAGTGCTTGAATAGTCAAACAGTATGAATAGGACAATAGGTATTTGGGTGGTATTTTTTTGTTTCGGATAGTTTGCTTGCGTCACAGAATCAAACACTAACTTGAGTAACGCTTATTGGGTTTACTGTTTTATGATGAGCATGAAGTGTTTTATTTTGTTGTTATAACGGGTGTTTAATCCAAATGGATCAGTAGGGAGAAGTCGCAAACAATAAGAGATAGGGACATCTGTTCATAGGAACCCTGGCGTCGATCTTAGATTTAATAACTACATCACTTTAGTATCTGTGCCCCGAGTTAGCACAGATAAGCTTATATGATATTTAGAGGTATACAGCACGGCTCTGTTTTAACACTTTGCACGCCGATCACGAGAACAACTCGGTACGCATTTTTTCTCTTATTCGCCGACCGTTTTAATAACTGCCATGTCTAGCTCGCCGATGACGAGTACCACTCGTGACACTTTTTTTCTTAGAGTCGCGGATAACGAATAGTACTCGTGATCAGATTTCATACTGTTTGTATTAAAATATCGAACACAGTTCGTGATCCGCTTAATAGCAACGTGTAGAAGAACGTTTAAGCTACCCGCACACATACAATTTATTAACGTGAGGGTTGGGGGAACGGCATGGCGATGCGTCGCCCGCGCTATTTCGTCGGTGCGCTGCGCGGGCTACCTAACAAATTAGGTTAGAGTTTTTATTTTTTCATAAAACGAGTTCTTTTCAGCGACAGTTTTAAAATAAAATAAATATTATAAACACATTGCTTTATTTTTATCATTATAAAATACTAAAACACCTCTTAAATAATAAATAAATTATTCCTGTATCTACGCTAATTATTATTTTATAAATCTTACAATATCACCGAAAATCACCGGCGAACCATAGGTGGCGCCTTAAAAAATGCGCGGCGTTCTTGGGAAAGAGAGCATCACGAGTGGTGCTCGTGATCAGCTGTTGGAGCGCGGTACCGATTATAACTTACGGCGTGCAAAGTGTTAAGGTATCACTTGTAATGATCTCATTAGCGGTGCCAAACGGAATTAGTATAGGAAGCTATTACACGAGCAGATAGTTCGATAGACAAGTCTAAGTTATCCCGGGACAGTGTTGCCACAAAGCAATTTAAACTTGAATCACAAATTACCACAGCTTGCTCCACAATCACTATAGCTACTCATAGCGACACTTTGAGGTTCGTGGTGTATTAAAATAAATTGGAACTGGTAAAAGTTAGTTAATTTTGCGATTTCATGGGTAAGCAATCTAAGCAAGGCTTTCCTTGGATTTAGTTTTTATAGTCATATAATAATAATAAAAAACAGATCTCTGACAAATCGCAAGATAAGAATTATGAAAAACGTTAATGGAAATACCCAAAAAAAATCGGCTGATTTTGGGTTGCGGTTATAAATATAATTGAATAATATAATATTAATGTACATTATACGGCTTCCATTCGCGGGTGGTAATTACTTGCGATGATTAGTCTGAGCTCTGATGATAGAATTATTCTGAAAACTCCAGAAACTAATGTTTTATTTAACAGACATCAAAAAGTAGGCTCTCAATTTGTCGGAGTTTTTTAATTTTTTCCATTTGAAAGAGTATCCTTTATTGTTAATTTCATTGTCCTAATAACTTTATTTTGTTGACGTCGTTTATTTATTGTTAAATAGTGATTATTTCTAAGACAAAAACGTCAGTGTCTATACAGGTAGGGACAGTAAAGGGAATAGAAACACGTGCCTTTTTCACTCTTCTCACAATGATAATGACAGACAATAAGGCCCAAAAAGGAGCGCGTTTCAGTTTACTGTGTGTTACTTGCTACTTACTAGAAAGGCCTTCCTCAAGTTGATTTTAGTTCTCCACTGACCTAACGTAATATGAATCATCAATTTGAATTTAGAGCAAATTAATTTAGGCCATGGATTTTGCTTATCTCTCCTACTTTATCTCAGAACCCTTTCATTGCCTCCAAAAATGGTTTATCAGATGTACCTAAGGGACTATTTCATCACAATATTTTTATATTATTTATATTTGATCTAGCATACCTAATTATTATCAGGAAATGTCGGTGTCTTTTAAATGCGACTATTCACACAAGTGATTTATTTATCATAAGTGATAATATACCTCTATCAATAAAATATACAAGTATGTATTTCAAATCATAATTCAAGTGTAAATTCCTATGGAATGAATTTAATTAATTATACTTATATGTACTTAATAGGTATATATTGTACCTACGCATATCGAGTATATACTTGCGTTGATAAGTACGTTTTCTGTTGGCAGGATTTTTAGTAGAGTTGCTAAGCCGCGAAATTGTGCGCATCGGGTTACAAGCATGAAATTTTTACCACACATAGAGCGTTCCACGGTGATTATTTTCAGATGTAGAGGGAAGTCAGATTCGTCCCCTGTGTGGTGGGAGAGCGGGGTGAAGAGGACCAAGTACTGCTCTTTTTTTTTTTTTATTACTGATCAGTAAAAGCTATTAGGGCTTGTGCGACATCGTTTTCGTGTAAATAAGATATCAGCTATTAATTTTTCATGTTATTTATGAATAGTTTCTTATTAAAATTTGGGTTTATTGCCGAAAAGGTAAAAATCACAACAAGTTTTTTTTATTCAGAACGATAAATTAGTTATCTATCCTGAATATTTACAATTTCAAAAAATATTACTAAACAGCAAATTTAATCTTGTTTTTAAAAATGTATACATATTGGGCACATCTGATACAAAAAATACCTTGAAAAAAATGTTGATGTTAAGCGTAGCCTGCGTGTTCTAGTACAATTTGCTAAGTCGCGAAATTGTGTACATCGGGATACAACCACGAAATTTCTACCACAGATAGAGTATTCTGCGGTGATTATTTTCAGATGTAGAGGGAAGTCAGATTCGTCCCCTGTGCGGCGGGAAAGCGGGGTGAATGGGACAAAGGAGTCCTCTTTTTCTTTTTATATTACTGATCAGATAACGCTACTAGGACTTGTGTGGTATCGTTTTCGTGTAAAACAGATATCAGAAATTAATTTTTCATGTTATTTATTCATAGTACCATATAAAAATATGGTTGTATTTCCGAAATTGTAAAAATCACTACAAGTTTTTTTTATTCAGGGAGATAAATTAGTTATATTTCCTGAATATTTACAACAAACAAAAATATTGCAAAATAGCAAATTTAATCTAGTTTCTAGAAACATATACATATTGGGCACTTTTCATACAAACAGTAACTTAAATAAATTGTTAATGTTGAGATTAGCCCGTGTGCTCGTGACACATTTGCAAAAAAAAAAAAATTTAATTGCATTCATTTGTTTTTCTAGGACGTATATAGTAAATATTATATGTAAAAGCATGTTAATAATCATTATTTAATGTATTTAATGAAGCGAAATAGGATGCGTTCGGATATTTACGTTGGTTACGCCGACGTAAAGATATATTTTAAGCTACTGTTTGTATGAGAAGTGCCCAACATGCATATATTTTTAGAAACTAGATTAAATGAGCTTTTTAAAATAATAATAATAATTTGAAAATGTTCACGAAATTGAACTAATTTACCTCACTGAATAAAAAAACTTGTTGTGATTTTTACCTTTTCGGCCATACTCCCATATTTTTATATAGAACTGTACAAAAATAACATAAAAAATTAATTTCTGATATTTGTTTTACACGGAAACGATACCAAACACGTCCTGGTAGACTTAACTGACCAGCAATAAAGAAAGAAAAGAGGGATACTTGGCCCTATTCACTCCGCTCTCCCGCCTCACAGGGGACGAATCTGACTTCCCTCCACATCTGAAAATAATCACCGTGGAACACTCTATCTATGGTAGAAATTTCATGCTTGTAACCCGATGCGCACAATTATGTTAGAAAACAGCGGACTAACAACTCTACTATTTCAGCGATAGTGCAAAGATTTTGTAATAAATATTACACTATAATCTAGAGATAAGTAATAATTGTTTTTATAGCGTCCGAAAGATACTTCACTTTAAATACAAACAAAAATAATCCTAAACCGTAGTAAAATTATATTAGGTATTTTCCGCAATCGTAAGTGGAATAGGCCTACAAACATGCAAGCCGCCATATGAATGAACACTCTATTGCACATAAGTAAAAACAATATTGACAAAAACTCGAAAACTATACATGTGTACAAAGGCGAACTTATCTCTATACATATGGTACAATTACTGTCTCACTATAAAAGTGTGCATCACGTGCTTATTCGTCTTGTAAAGTGTCATGAAACACGTATCCCTGAATAATGATGATGACAAAAAGCCAAGGTTTTTTTTTGCAATTTCTGCTTACCAAGGCCATGCCACCATGAAATCTCGCATCTTCCCAAACTATTTTTGGATCCTAAGACAGTTTCTTCTTACAACTTCAAATATTTTCAAATTAAGTTTTCGAATTTTAGCGGTAGAACTTAGGTATGCAGACGGACACACACGACGAAACTAAGGGTCCTATGTGCCATTTTGGCTATAAACAGGTTTCGCAAAATGCAAGCAAAATTCATTGAAGCGCTAGGGTTGTCACTTGACACTCACTGTTTGTCATACGTCATTTCAATTGATTTTGTTCGCCTTTTTTCTATCTCCGGTTATGAAACATCATAATAATATTAAAACCAAGAACAAACAGCATCACAGAGGTATCCAAACTAGTAGATTGTAGCAACAAATTTCAGCGAAGTTATCACGGGTTTTGTTCGAGATCATTCCGGCATGCCTCGCGTCATCCCCTAATATTGTTCCCGGCTCCTAACCACGTGGCAAACCAGTGTCTATTCCGTTTTTTTAGTATAGGGACAGACGGCTTATTAGAGCCTACAATGATGTACTTATACACGAGTTTATCGTAATCCATCCTATCTATTGTCTACTACGATTGAAATCTATGATTATCAATCCCTATTCTCGGCTGAGGTGCTGGCTCCTAAAGGACTTTATTTACTTCTAGGTCTAGGGCACCACACAGCAAATGATTCCCCCAGGGCGTCTGTACAGCTAATGCCTTGCTCTAGAGTCTAGTCCACAGGTACAATCTTATCAAAAGTTATTAATCTGATGTGATTACTATTAGAACACTAATACAATCTAACAAAGCCTACGACGTATCTTACCGATCCCTACCATATTTAAACGGGATATATAAACAAACAATGCTATTAAGTACCTATTGTTTATTAACTGGTAGGCCGGTTACATTTTTGATTGTGCTCGATCTTTCTATCGATTAAAGAAATACGTCTCAAGTACTCTCGTACTTACTGCTACTGTAGTCCATATTATTCAGCACACACACATAGGTCTCATAAATCATCGAGGTTTTATGCCGACAGTGTCATTGAACACTTGAACATTGCTCGCGCCGGTGGCCACTAATCGATCCCGTATTTACCTAAGCCGCTGATTGAACACGACTCTGATCGTGTCACAATAGAATTACGCAGTGAATAGACTTAATGTTTACAATTAAACGAAAAATAGAAACATGTATTGGTTAAGGCGGGATTCGAACCCGCGTCTCCAACGGCTTACCGGGTCAATTTTTTTTTCAACTAGTTGCTTTATGCAGGCTAAGGGTGAATGGACTTGTAGTACAAGACGTTACAGATATTGTGAATAATGAATTTCCATCGGGAAAACTCACAAACCTTCACTATTTTAATGAATGTTGTATTCAAATGATAACATCTGTGAGTTTAGAATTTTAGATTGTAAAGTATTTGTCATTGGCTTATAAAGTTGTTGTTTTAAATGGAAATAAACATGTGAATCATTTAATACGATAATTGATTTGAGTGTTATTCAACCTTCTGACCTTTTCCGATAACCATAAAAATAAACAAATAATTACGGATAATTAGGATATTAACTATTTAATTATAGAAAATTGATTTTATAAAGTGTAACATACTCATTTGCGGGCCTATGATGGTTGCGTTTATCACGAGATAAATCCATACTAATATTATAAATGCGAAAGTGTGTCTGTCTGTCTGTCTGTCTGTCTGTTACCTCTTCACGCTTAACCCGCTGAACCGACTTAGATGAAATTTGGTATGGAGATAGTTTGAGACCCGGGAAAGGACATAGGATACTTTTCATCCCGAAAATATTTAGTGTTCCCGTGGGATGAGCGGGTAGCACCGCGGGGCACAGCTAGTAAATAATAAAGCATCTTTCACTCCCACACGCATTTTGTCAAAACGTGACGGATGCTTTGTCACTTATTTAATCGCGTTTACGCAACCATCATAGGCCCGCGGGCCTTAAATTAATGTAACAAAGACTGAATACTGATTAAATGTTTTCACTGTGTCTCAGAAACGTTCAATCTACACCGGCTCATCGGATTTGTAATCCTTCGGATCAGTAGCTAGTCTAATTTGCAATTTCAATGGTTGTAGTTGGGCATTTGTATAATTTCATTATGTGGGTGTAGGATGGCCCATAACGACGTGAGCGCAATGCCAATTCCTTGCCTTGCCTAGTCTGATACTCGCAGCAAAAACAACCATGCAGCTTATTAATACAAGTACATTACTGCAGATGCCGGGAAATAAGGGCTTGCCGGGTGAGTAGGTATAGACGGCCGACCGTAAGGGAGGCCGTCTAGTGATACGAAGCCGGCAAGCCCTTTTCACGGCTAAGGCATGTATAGTGCTTTTCTCAAACATATGCAATGAAATAAAAATATACACCACTCAAAAAAACATAATTCAGCTGTTCAGCCAGTTCATGAACACAGACGCCATGTTTAAAAAAAAATCATTCATCATTTTCCCTCCCAACCCTCTACATTTTTTTTCTAAGTCGTCCACGTGTGTAGTGTTCGAATATTAAGGCCATTATACACAACCTGATAATAAGAATCTTAATTTATATAATAAATAAAATAAAGGCAGGGGATTTTTAATATTGTCTATGGGCTCTGGTGACTTACGTATAGACAGTATTTTAAATTTATTCATCAACACATTGAATCATACAGATTTGTATTCTTACTATCAGTTCGTGTGTACTAGGCATTGTTGGTCCGATGGCTGAATGGGTAGCCACTAGAAAAAAATATATATCAGCTGTTCATAAACACAGACGCCATGATTACATTAAATATAAAAACAAATTACTTCCCGGCCTTCAATTTTGTATGAAATTCCATTACAGTTCTCTCGAATTGTTCCGCCCGAAACTTGACACTTCGAAGCCTGTTTTAACGCACGTTATGATGACATTTCATTGCATGTTTGAGAAAAATAGATAAACGGATTTACTCATTTACTCGATTCATCATCAGGAGAGGCGAGCAGTCGCGGCGGCGACGTGAGTAAACCTGTTTATTTATTTTAATATGTTTGAGACTCGCGGTAGCGGTTTTCTATGTAAAACCATGCAGCTTACATAGACGTATTGTCCTACCAAAGATATTTAATTATTTAAACTTTTTTGACAAAATTCTAAAGGAAAAGTATAATTGGCGAACTTAATGCCATGAGGCATTCTCTACCAGTCAACCATAACTTTTTATAACCGTTTTTATAACTAAAGTTATCAATTTCACGGACAGACGTAAATTAGGACCCTCGTGATACCAGTTCGGTATCACGTCTATGGACGACTTCTTCTTCCTCTTCTCCTCGTTCTTTTACGACGCGGTTGGCGCGGTTTGTAGTGCAGCTGCCTACTGAGCCGGCGATCCTGGGTTCGAATCCCGGCCAGGACAAATATTTGAGTGATGAACTCGAATATTTGTTCCTGGGGGATGGATGTTATGTATATATGTATTTATATATTATGTACTCGTATATCGTCTTTTAGTACTCATAGTACAAGCTTTGCTTAGTTTGGGACTAGATCGATTTTATTTATTTTATTCCCAATCTTCCCAAAACTCACTCCGTCTAAGTACATACGGAAATTTCACATAGTGTTTATATGAAGGAAAATGCTTTCGGCCGTTTTTGGCTAGAAATCAGTTTTGACTGTGCCGCAGGATGTAATTTTCCAAATGGTCCTGTGTTCTAAACATGTTATGCTGTTTCTCACTCCAATATGAGAGAAGTAAGATTACGATCTGAATATAATATGGGCATGATGTAACAAGTAGGTAGTATATATATTTCTAGTTTCAACAATTTGGCTGTTTTATCTGTCAGTGTTAAGTTTTTTATAATAGAACCACTTATTAAACTTCAGCTTTTTAGCGATATGATCTCGTATTGTTTACCTCTATTTGTAATGATGTTATCTGTATTTGTATTTCTTTTTGAGGTGTGCAATAAAGAGTATTTTATTCTATTCTAAACTAACTATTTCTTACTCTTGGTTTCACTTAACTGTCTTTGACAAGGCTATATATGTATAACTTAAAGAAAACCTCTATGAAAAGTTTACCTTTCCGGCTCTATGTTCGCCAGTTAGTTGGGCCTTATTACCCGAGCGAGCGAAGCGTCTCCGTTTCAACTTTGTCAAATATTAATTCAAATTATGTCCGGCTGTTCTCGCCTACAGGTCGCATTTCTCATCCGATACTCTTCAATTTTGTGAGCAGGTTCGATAATTATATAGATTTTTTTAGGGATTTTGGGAGGTCTACCTACAGCTCTTAGAGACACTTTCTTAGTTAAAGTAAAGTTAGCGACAAATTAAATACCGACGAATCCTCCAACTTAAATCGTGATACACTTAGGATTTCAAAGGACGTTCATATTCAGGCAAATTAGAGAGCCCTCGTAGTGAGTCTTAGCCAACTCTGAAAATTAAGGCCTTTTAATGTTACAGGAAACTTCTCTGCGATCAAAAGAATCGACAGCTTTGGTAAACAGATCAATAGCCTAAGTAATTTGGTTTTTTAGGGTTCCGTACCCAAAGGGTAAAAACGGGACCCTATTACTGAGACTTCGCCGTCCGTCCGTCCGTCCGTCCGTCCGTCCGTCCGTCCGTCTGTCACCAGGCTGTATCTCAACAACGGTGATAGCTAGACAGTTGAAATTTTCACAGATGATGTATTTCTATTGCCGCTATAACAACAAATAATAAAAATAAAATAAAATAAATATTTAAGGGGGGCTCCCATACAACAAACTTGTTATAGATTATATATATGTATAGGTACGGAACCCTACATGCGCGAGTCGGGCTCGCACTTGCCCAATTTTTATTAGGGTTTCGTAACGAAATGGTGCTAGCCCCGGCCCTGTTACTAAACCTCCGCTCTTTATCAGTATTTCCGTCGGTAACATCATACCAACTATACTGAAAATAAAATGAAAAATGTTTATTACGGTATTTGTAAGTGTTTCACAAATAGACAAGGCAGGTGCCTCCTACTAAGCATTTAATTAGGCTTGTGTCATAATAGGTAGAGGCTTGAAATGTTTGCATACTGTGTATAACAACTGAAAAAAAAAGTTAAAATTAAAAGGGGGCTCAAATTTACGGGTTGTATTTACGGATCTACATACGTTTGTTTCTATCGGTTGAATGGTAATTGGTAGACGCTTGTGCGTAGAGTATGTATTATTATAGCCACTATAACAGAGACTTAAAAACAATAATTTTTGATGGTGCAGAACCCTTTGCGCGCGATTCCGACTCGCACTTGGCCAGTATTTCTCAAATACCCTGTTAAGCCCATTAATGGGTGGTTACACAATGAACGTGATATACAAAGAAGTATGAAAGGAGAGCGAATTTGTTTTCCTTTATCGGAATCTTTATTAATTATCTGAGTGTATTTAGCCTTACGCGTAACCTAATTTTCCTTTCGTTGTTTGAAAGAAAGAAAGAAAGAAATAAGTTTAGTATAGTTAGGTTAATTCGTTTTACATTGAGCTATCCAGATGACTCCGATTAAAGATTAAAATGTTTGTGAATTGAATTCGTAAGTTACAAATTAAATAGTTAATATTGAAACTGCATCTTGAAGTACCTACAAATTTAGTATATTTTTATAGTCATAACTTTTCTCAGTAATCAATAGCTTCATGGTAAATTGGGTTAAGTACATCCGCTATCCTGACAGTCAAAATGGCGGGTATCCCTTGCCCTAGCTCAACAGTCCTTGCGAAGTTGACCGAAGTTGTCCGAAGTATGGGTTTCCGCGGCAAAGTGCCCCTCCACACTGTCATATTCGCTCAATTATATAGGTCATCGTGGGCCGAGTTTCTGCAACTCGACGTCTTACAATACGCCTATTTGGCGTGTACTATGGGCTGCAGAAACGCATGGTCCATTTATGAATGAATTCATTCATAAATGGGCCATGCAATTCTGCAGCTCATTGTACATTCACATTATAATAACATTATGTACGGAGCGGTACAATGTTAGGTACAAAATAGCATTTATTTTTGTGTAGTTTTTCTTTATTCGTGATGGTACACCCGCCATTCTGACTCTTACAAAAAAGCATCCAGTGCCTTTCGGGCAATAGACTATAGACTTTTACAAGGCTTACGAAATTTACTTATGTGTTTAATAATAAAAGTAATAACTGTATGTGTTTATAGAATAACTGGTAGGAAAAAAAATGGCGTAGATAAACTTAATTTTCTTGCTCACTTGCACAAATTAAATAGCTTGACTGAGTTTCTGCAACATTGAGTTATGACGCTTGAGATTGTGCAAGAGAATGGTAGATTTAAAATGGAACGCGTTCTTTGTTGCTTTCTAGGAAGACTTTTAAATAACTTAGTTGCTGACTGTTTCTTGTGACTGGCTTGAAAGCCTAGATTTTTTTATTGGGCAAATACCGGAGTCTTACTCGTTCAAAATAAAGAATTCAGAAGAAAAGGCTATTGAGTATATTTTTCATTTCAACGCTGGAGCTCCTTTAACATTTCAAAAAGAGCCAAAGCGTTTAATAAAAAGGATGTCCTTACTTTCTTAGACGACGCAACAACGTCTAATGGCAGGACAAACATTTAATACTTTCAAGCAAACAAGGCTTACAGTCCTCGGAATGGATCAAACCCGACTTTGACGACGTTACTTAATAAATACTACGTAAAACTTTTGTCTTTAACGTAGAAGGGTAAAAAGTATCCAATAACCATTTATGGATGGCCAAAATTCCTGTATCAAAATTGATTAAAGCCCGTGTGTTGAGCCGACAAAGACATTTTAAACAATGCCCATAAACATCCTGCATCGCACTGCTAGGCTGCTTCCTGAACTAGCCCTTTTACGACAAGTGTAAACCGCTTAATATAATAATGAAATGTGTCTGACGAAAGTTTTAATAAGATAACTAATAAGCCCTCTCCATAGAAAACTGATTTTAAATACACTTTAAAAAAAATAGCATAGATGCAATAATGTAGTAATTATAAAGTTTTTCTCGAAATTATGCAAACATTCTCATGTATCCTTGTGTTAGAAAGTTTTCTTCATGTCTGCTTTGAACTATTCTCAGATTGTTTAATAACATCCACGATTCGGCGAAGAGTGACGGCTGGCCATAAACCATGATACTAAATGAGAACAGTGTGGCACGCTAACCCGGAGTGGGCGAGATTCAGCCCACAAGCTGCCATCAGCGAGCATAAAGCAAATTTGTGTCAAGTCCGTTCGCACTTTACGAGTTGACGTCCGATATAATGCGTTTGCGTAAACCTGGGCAATCGGAGTTTACTGCGCGCATAACATATTATAGTATCCCTCAATTATGAAATTATATTTTAAAAACTCGTCTCCATATACTAACGTATCTATAAGTTCCTTTCTACGATCGAAAAAAAAGATTCCCGATAGTTTTTCATAGGCGCGAACTATTAGTTGAGTCTTCCATTCCCAAATCATGACCGTACATTTTTAAGTGATTTTGTTTTTAATAGGCATGGTGTACATTTTTGAAGATGTCAATCGATCCTATTTTTATTGGGATTGAATGTCTATATGGGACTATCTACGTTTAGATACCTCTAAATGTCAAAAATGACCGATAAAGTTTGACATTCTTATGCCTTGATCACACGTACCGAGTAAACGGGCGAGACAGTGCTCTGTCTCGCCCGTTTGTCTTTTGTGTGACAGGGACGAGAGCACTGTCTCGCCCACTGTCTCGGTACGTGTGATCAAGGCATTACGGAGCGCTGAAATCTCTTCATAAATGGCTACGACACCGTGACGTTATCGGCAAGTAAATGTACCAATGTGCGCATGGAAACATAGCAAAATGTGCTTCTTTATTTCATCCCATTCCTACATATACCTACGTTATATTTATATTTGGTAAGCGATCACCGTCGCCAATGGACACCTGCAGTAGAGCAAATAGGCAGTACAAATGTACCTACTCACTCTTGTTTTGTGCATTAAATAGATAAATAAATAACGAGGTCCATTCACATGAACAAAATAAAGCTTTAAGGTTTAGCCGATAAGCATTTTCAGTTAAAGCTTTGTATGGCGATAAAACTTAATCTCAGCCTCAAGTTAAGACAAAGTTTCCAGACACCAACTTTTTTATCAAATACAACAATTCTCTTCTATACTAACGCTTAAATCGTAAACAATGCTAAACGATCAGTCGTTTTCACACGTGTAATGTGGTTGAATCGATCGGGTCCTGCCTCATTCAAAGGCCAACGAACTATTTCGGATTCAACCGGCTTTAGATTATCTTGCACAGTCCCCAATGAATCAAAATTAGAGACGGGTGTTGTGTTTGTTTTTTGTACTCATTAGAATATAGTAGATTGTTTCACAAGGGGCTAAAATGAGCCATTATGATACGGAAGTGATTATTTTTACGAGCGAAAGAAGTGAGCGAGGATAAATTTTTCTGAGGTCGTAATTTTAACCTCGCTTCGCGAAACTAAAATGACGTGCCTGAACTGAAATGGAAAGTGAAAAATAATTTAGTTTGCAGAAACGTTGAGCTATCCCGATATTTAAGTAGTTATATTTGTATGTTTTCTATCCATTCAAGTAGTTCTAATTCTCAAACGACTTCTAAAAGGAAGAAGTTCTCTATTTAGTTGCTTTTTTTTTTAATGTTTGTGACATCAGAACTACCATTTATGAACCAATTTCGAAAATTATGGTTCGAGGGTACCTATGAGGCGTCTCCAAGTTGGTCCCATACAAGTTTGATAAAAATCTGATGACGAGTACCATGCGTAATTGAGGGAATTCCTCACATCTACGATGATTTCGGTGTTTTTTTTATCATAGCTCGTACAATTTCCTAAGTTGAAGTCGGTAATTTTTCGTGATAAAGTACTACTATTATGAGATAAGAGTAATACTATTATGAGATTTATGAGGATGTACTTATACTGTGGATTAGTAGCCATAGTACCAGTTTTGCCTAATTTGAGCCTAGGTCGATTAAGGTAAAAATTTACCCAGATATTTATTAATGACGCGGGTGTAAAAGGAGTTCTTCTGACGAAAAAAGACGAAAACAAGTATAAAAACTGCAACGTCCGTTTTTTATGAAAGCCATCACGAACTATTCGTTTGTGGTAGTCGAGTACAAATTTCCTTCAAAAAGGAACTTTCGCGTTGAACTGATCCGACCCACTAGTTCATTAGCAATTTTCAACATTCGCTTTTGACGTGGAATTCAAACAAAAGTTTTTGCAACAGGAAGTACCTATATCGGGGCAAGTCCGCCTAAGGGGCAAGCGCACCTACGATATCAAAATATAATTATACTACTACTAAGGCCAACCACGCAACTTTACCAAATATGGCAAAAGTAGTATTTAACATCAGTAATATTCAACTTTTCGTCATTGTGATAGGAAGTTGCGGTTTGTTCGGTCCCGACTAACACTAATAACGCCATTATCAACCCTGCAACTATACATAGTAGTTGTCATAAGTGAGATAACGTTCTAGTGGTATAATCAGTAGAGGAAAAAAAGGAAAAACAAAGAAATAGTAAATAAAAACTTAAACTAAATACTACCAACAACTATGTCCAAAAAAGCTAACATTAAACTATACCGAATATGCTGGCAGCATTTCTTAGCTAAACAGCTACGTTGATACGTTGCGTGATGAAGCTGCCAGTTGATGAATCAACAGAAAAGGCTAAGGCTTTTTTGCTACACATTATTATTTTTATTACTATTTCTTTGTTATAAGTTAAGTTTTTCTTACAGAAAAGGCTAAGTAAATAAACAATGTCAGTGAAATACAACATACGGCTATTAATTATTTCACGTGCCTCAGCAAACGAGATAAGATAATGATATTGTTAACCAACACACCGTTGTAGAAGATAAGTGTCCTCTTATCTTATTTCCGAATATCGTGATTTTTATAATACAACAATGGTGACAAACAAATATACGGCCTATCTGATGTTGCCCTTACCGTTACCTGAGCATTTCTCAAAAAGTTTGTACAAAATTAAGACGTCAATAATTAAAGTTTAATATATTTTTCCTTTTGAGAAATGCTCACCTTTAAATGTTTACAACGCTAGAAGCATCACAAGTTTTTTTTAGTTTCCGACCCTTTAAATAATAAGACAAAACCGGCCAAGCGCAAGTTGGACTCCCACACCAAGTATTCCGTTTTACTATTTGTTGTTATAGATGCCATACATACATAGTCTATGCAAATAAAAAAAACTTAGAAAAAGCCCTGTAAAACACGTTAGTTGTATTTTTACATTCTGCAGATATTTCAAGTTTCTACTTCATCTCTACCTATTACGGTTTGAAAGATACAGCCCTGTGACCTGTGACAGACATACAGACAGTGGAGGCTTAGCAAAAGGCCCCTTAATAGCCCGTAACATTAAACTAAAAACAATTAAAAGAGGCCTTATTCCTTTTAAAATGCTAATTGTTTTAGACATTTTTCTCTATGATCAATCATTTTTCTTAACATTATCGATGTTACTACCTAGAACAGGGCTATTGAGATTTATTGGTATATATTTGAAACCTACAATTTGAATTTTTCATTGATAACTTTTGTTTCAAAAACTACTCGAAATTGACAAAATTCACGCGGAAATTTTAGTTTTTTCAACTTATTTTCGACTGCACGCAATGTAAGCATGAAATAGCTACCTATGTTACTACTTAGAACTTGGGGAAAAGTATTATTCACTTCAAAAAGTTAGTGGAAATTATCCATATATTTGTCATAATATGAAAAAAATAAAAAATTATAAGGAATAAGGCCTCTTAACACTCCGTCTTAAAGAACCATCTGTAACCCTAGGTCCTGACGAAGAGTTCATTTTACATGCGCAAAGTTAATTTAAATTATTAAATTAAAGTACCCAAGCTCCTCTCCCAAAAGTAAGTAGCTAAATCAATATATCGATACTAATCTTCAATTCTACATTGCCAATTCATATTTTTTGAATACATGCATAAAACATAGAATAGGCTAACAGCGTAGAAATTGTAACTCGCATTAGAGACGCCTCAATTTAAATTCATCTAAATCGCAAATTACAACAAACCGTTGAATTCAATTTAAGCTAAAATATTACGCTTAAATTGTTTCTATTTAACGACCGGTCCATAAATCCTTGGAAATACTGATTTAAATTTAATATTTGTAGCAATTTAGCATAAGCATTTTTCTCGTAAGCTAAATTGTAATTCGTATGTTATTAAACTTATTCGTACTAAATTAGGTTCCTAAGTTCTCGTAAAGGAATGCCTTGAGGGTTTTTTTGTTAAAGTGAACATAAATTGTGCTGTGAACAGCTTCTTGTGACAAATTAATCTTCTCGTAAGGATACAGAGCATATTATGAAAAACCCTTTGTGGGGATAATGTTAAATTAGATGGCAGTTACCAAAGTGGTTAAGAAAGTTGTTTTAATTTAATACATAATTATTAGTAAGACGTCATTTTGAGAAAAATATGTGACTTCAATCACTACTAAAATGACTTAATAAGTTAATTCTTGTTACATTGTATCTTGAACGACTAATACAAAAAATATACATACAGTGAAACATAGTGAAAAATTTACTGTTGAGTCTCTTCCGACATATCTTCTCAACAGTTCTATGGTTTTCTCTCAGCAAATGTTATAATTTAGACTTATAGTGTCAAAATTATGAAATGGCCTTGTGGCCTCCTTGCAGAATAAAGTTCATTATTTCATTACAATTATTTTGTCTCCTTGGACTGTCGGCGTCTACCGAGCAGTCACATTCATCAAAGTTGGCAAACTGTTCGTTGTGTAACATCGGGTCGATTCAGATTCAACCTCTATTAATAAGACGGCTGGGCCGGACGATAAGGATAATATCACAAATTAGAGACAATCTATTGGGGACGGAGTGTGCATGTACGAGTACACGCTGGTAAAGTTTGGATTAGGGTTTGCAGCCCCAAGGAATTTTAGTATCCGAATGTCCCGGGAATTCGGGGCTCTCCATACTAAAAATTTCCGGAACTGCAAACCCTAGTTTGGATTGTTTGCACGGCGCTGTCAAGGTCAGGATCAGGGACGTCGCAGCTTTCAGTCGCATTCGCTGTACGAAAGCGTTCGCAATTTTCGTCGCTTTTTTGTATTAATGCTCTTGGTTGCTGTAACTTTGGTTTTTGGCATTAAAGTAGACACCTGCAGCTTCAAAACTTAAAATCCTCATTCTCGTCCGCAAATATCAATATAACCCTCATTCCGGGGCACAATTGAGTAAAGTCAGCATTTACATAACACAAGGGCGCTTCAAATTCCTTAAGAAGTCATTCGGATTCTTGCTAGATTTTGAGATTAGTTAGACGTCCGTCAAATAAGAGATGTGAAGATGAAAAATCTTTATGCATAACATAAGCAGATTCAGAACTAAAAGTCCTCATCCGCGTCTCCATCTTCATCCGCAAATGTCAATGTAACCCTCATTCACGGGCACAATTGTCAGCATTTACATAAGGCGAGGGCGCTTCAAATTGTCTGAGAAGTCATTCGGTCCTGCTACATTTCAAACACAATGTTAATTGAGCTATGTACATTTATGTGGAAATAGTGGGTTCGTGATATGCGACCCTTTTGCGAGGAAGGATAAAAACATTTCAACTGTTTGTATGCTGCAATCATACCACAGATGTACAGATGGTTTCCCTTCTGAACTTCGCGAAAGTCTAAACATTGTAGGTATTTTACTGATTGTTTTTGCAAACTGCGACGTTTTGAATAGGAAATATCGCAAAGTAGGCACCGATATCTATACTACCTACTAACGCCATTTCACAACCAAGTTAGTTGGTAAAAGTATAATGGCGTTAGTAGTAGGTATAGCATATGTACTTTTCGATATTTTTATATAGTAGGTGCGAAACAGGAGATCGAATTAAAATAAGATTTTTGGAGACGTAGCGCGGCTACTGATTTGTTTCCAATTAGAGACAAAATGACACGCTGGATCTGGCGTTTCTCCATATTATGTCCACAGGAAAGGCAATAACCGAAATGTATATGTAGTCTGTGGTCGCATTTAGTCGCATAATACCTCTATGTACTATATGAGAGAACTAATTAGTCAATTTCTTGCGGTGGCGAACACGATTAGCCTTTCAAGGTCTCCATCCGCTTGATTAATGGTCAGCCATACAACACATCCAATTCCGTAGGCTAGTTGATGTGCGCTGAGGTTCGGATTAAATGACTCGTATGAAAACGCTTGGATCCTGACCTAGATTCCTGACATACTATGTGTAGTACTGTCTAGTCTGCTGGCAATACATATACAATATGAATTGGTATATTATATTTTTCATCATCACATCAGTGGATAGATGACCACTGTTGGACAAAGGTCTCCTTCTAAGTTCTCCACGACGGTCCCCGGGGCCGTGGCTCTTTTTTGTCTCTTCATAATCCCGTAATCGCCACACTTGGCAGCAGTATTCCATCGTACGGTGGTCTTGGACGTAGTTTTGAGACATGCCCAGGGCCCCATATTTTTGACCTATGATAATTGAAAAATTCAAAACTTTAAACATATTCAAACAAAAATATTTAGATAGATTTTTTCTGTCCTTGCTGTTTACTTTAGTAATAAAAGAGGCAAAGTAAATGAAGACATCGTAATTTTTGGTTCACCTAATTTATGTCTGTTGGGACAATGATATCTCCTATTTATTAGTTACTAGTATTATTATTCAAATTCTAATAGTATCCCATCGATCCAAGTTTCTAACCATTCTGAATTTTACATTATTTAATTTTTCACTGTGGTTGATTGTACTAAGTAGTAGGTATAGTAACTCGCGATCTTGATATTTATTGTCTACTAGCTTTTGCCCGCGACTACGTCCGCGTGGAACTTGGAAGTATGGAGGCAATCTCGTACAACACGATAGATATCCACCTAATCACCTTAATTAATAAAAGGGATTATTAAAAGCGCCTAAGCAAATTTAAGAGCAATTGTGCTTTTGGTCTAATCATTACATTTCCTACAGGGTCATCAATGTCATCATGAATTACTTACTCACTTTTCAATCTTTTTAGGGATAATTTCCAGGATGAAAACTATCCTATGTCCTTCCTCGGATCTTAAACTATCTCCATGCCAAATTTCATCAAAATCGATTCAGCGGTTTAAGCGTGAACTATATAGTTTATCCGTAGACCTAACCCTACCGGTTACTCCTAAAATTTCGATCTCTTATAATTAGACATGTTAGAACATTGTGAGACGATCTAATATGTCATTTTAAAGTAATATCTACTATACTTCTTAGTTGTTATCAGCTAAATTGTCTACTGTCCTAGTGTAATGCTAGGTTTGATTCCCAATTCAGATATTCACTTACTTATTTATTTTATCTTTTTGGCACGTGGGTTGTAATTGCCGTTTTGTCTGAATAGGTTTATTTATTGGAGCGAAAAGTTGATACTGTATGCATTATTCTGACTATATGCATATCAAATTTATGCGCTTCAATCATTGGTAGTAAAATTTATGCGTTCGTTATTAATATGCTGATCCGCGCTTATTTGAATATTCGAGCCATTTACATTACTTAAATAGCGTTTTGTTACTAAACCCTTGCCATTTTTGGTTGTAAAATAATTAATAATAATAATCTTGTAAGCATCACGAACTGAAAAAGAAAAATAGTCTGCTGTCCTCTAAAATGAGGATAATGGAGACATTTTTACGTTGAAATGTATCATTAATCCGTCATATTCTTGGCATGTTTTTGCTTTAGAAGATGCGAGCATATTTTTGACTATCTAGGTAGGAGGTATATTTTGAACCTGTTAAGAACAAAAAAAATTGTGCGTGGAGGCCCTCCGCGCGGAAGAAGTGAAACTCCGTAATGTGGAAATGAAAATAGGAAGGGGTAGAAATTGTAATTTCAAAAGAGAAAACCTAACAATAAATTGATATTTACAAAAGACGTACCTTGACATAACCTTAAAATCCGTCGCATTGTCCGTGGGATTGTTGCGTTGAACGTTTAACGCAACAGTGCTTTCCTACCCCCTCCACGGTAGCGTTAAACGTTAAACCTTTAACGCAACCTTGTTGGTAGTCGCATTAGAAGTTTCACTTCAATATAGTACTTATACTTACAGTGTGACGCTTCTCAGGTAAGTACGCAAATTGGAACAACCTAATCATTTCTAAATAATTCAATATATTATGTTCACAGGAATCAAAACTCGACTTTAACAATACGCGTGTTCTCAATTGTCTTCTATCCATTAGCGCGTATTAGTCTTCAGACGTTTCCATTACCGTTTTCAAATGAAACATTTGCGTTTCAATTACAAGTAACGACGCATTTGCACGTGCTTTGTGACATTTTCAATTAGTCGAACGCAAACGTGGTGAACGTTGAGTTTCATTAACGACACGCCATCTGAATACCGAATTTAACCTCAAAACCTCTTATATACTCGATTGTTTAATTATAAAACGACCTTGCCCTGTGCTAATAAAGCTCATATTGAAAACGTGGTAAAAATTTGATATTAGGTTGAGTAACTAATCATTCGATATGAAACTTTCTTTCGTAAAACCAATTAGGCTTAAGTGAACTGAAATGACTATAATTTTGACGTCGTTTACGCTTTGAGTAGTGTTTGGTACGAGGGTGTAGGTATAGGTAACTTTTCCTCTTATGACAACATATAATCTAATCAACGTAGGTTATGTGTAAGTGATCTTTTTTAGTTTATTTATAATTGTTGTTTATTCTCGAGTTGTTTATCAGTGATAAACATTTTGCATCTATAACAGTAGTAAGTATTTACGATACGCTATACGCTTCTCAATGAATGGGTCACCCGGAATGTGTATTTGATTGATTGTCAATGAGTTGTAGTGGTGCGTATTAAGTGACTTCATCGTGTTACGAGTGATTGTGAAATTTAAGCGGGCCCAAGCATTACGTACTTTATCATATCATATCATATTTATACACTAACCATATCATATTTTTGCTAATTAGCTTTGATTATATTTATTGATTTCATGATATACATTACGCTTTAAGACAATTTACATGCGTTTATACTATGTCAGTCAAAATTCTAAAAATCGATACTACCTACAATAAACATTATGTGAAATACAGCAATAAGCCAATAAATTATATGTCACCACATCAAATAATTTGAAAGTAAATATGTCAAAGGTTCCTTAGAGGATTGTCAGTGTATAGGTACCTAATTATGTACTACAAGAAAGGAAAAACAATTTAGAATAAAATATAAATTACATTTCCATATACGCATCTGGCTTCGTACTTTATGATACGAAATATTATATTTTAAGACCAATATGTACTCTATTAATAGAATGTGAAGTACTTACACTATATATATGTATATTGCAAACAAAAACATTTCTACATCTTTAATAGCTTTATAACGTCCGTATGTGCTATGAAAAGTCCTAAGCCTGATTATAATAGAATAAATATTAATATTCATTGAATAGGTACTTTGTTTGCAGAATAAACAAATATTTGAGTACGTGCCGTATGTTCATTGAAAGGGATTTTCACGTGACAAAGTTTTATCCCCTGTTAATAAACCGGCTTTAGGCCTTTTTGTTCAGTTGCATCAGAAGGAAAGCTTTTTATTATCCTCTTTTAGTTATTAACAGCAGATTACACCTTGAGAAGAAATTAGCCGTATGGTAGTGTGTACGTGTGAATTAAATTAAAAGTGTATGTTTCGATCTTATGGCCAAACGAAATCAAGTACCTATATGTACTAAAACTAATATTTTTTCTTGCCGTCTTGTTTACTGATAAACAGGGATCGAAAATTCGGACACATAGTTACCTAAAGTTGACAAAATCCTATTGCTGTCTCATTCAGACCTCTAACAAATCCGCCCATACTTGCAACTGAACAACAAAGCCCCAACCAAAGTTAAGGAAAATATCTTTCCGAATTTGTGATCCCTGCTGATAAAGATTAGTTACTTCGTTGAAAATATTGAACCCAATAAAACTTGTAAGCTACTTTTCAAACACGGTGTTTTAAATATACGATTAGTCTAATAACATTATTAGGGAAATCTCTGATACATAATCCATAAAAAAATATTGTCGTTATACTCTTGGCAGTGTGGTCGTGACTGTTATCCCTTGTGTGGCAAGCCTAAACACACGGCGCCATTCTTCTCTCATGCCTTGATCACACGTACCGAGTAAACGGGCGAGACAATGCTCTGTCTCGCCCGTTTGTTTTGTGTGTGACAGGGACGAGAGCACTGTCTCGCCCACTGTCTCGGTACGTGTGATCAAGGCATCACAGCCGCGCGTCTGGTGCTCTCGTGCAGAGCGCAGTTTGATTTGGTCAGTCCACCTCATGGGAGACCTACCGCGTGGTCTAGTACCGCCTACTTTGCCCTGAACCACCAGGCGCTCAATGGACAATGGACAATAATAGCCATCAAAATAGGCAATCTGATTAATTATTTGTTACGTAGTTGCTCATAAATAAACCAATACATAATATAATAACATACACATATATCCCGTTATAAAACAATACTGAAGAGTCGGGCTGATTGAATGCCGTAATTGAGTTTTATTATGCCCCTGTCACATTGTTAACGATAGCTCTTACTACCTTTTTCGTCTGTGTTGTTATCTACAATATAAGCATTGCCGCGAAGATAACGAGGTTACTTTTGTAATAAATTAGTTCAACAGATCCCAAAATGTGCTCCGCATAGTCTTGAGGTCTTTTAGAAGGCTCTGCTTGTTTATTTATTTAATACAATCGTACCGAGAACCTCATTTTCTAAGTAGATTAATAATAAGAGATAGACGCTATGTGCCGACGATTTTTTTCCATAATTGCGTAACACTCCACCTGGAAATCTCTTGAAGATGAAAGTTTTCAGAAATTTCCGGAAATATACTCAGCTTTTGGAAAATTTCCGCATGACGATCCATATGCCATAATTAATTAAAAAAACGTAAAAGAATGCAAAAAAAAACAGACCTACTAAGTTATAGTGGTTAGGATCGTTGCCAAGAACAAACGAAGGGGCTATCCATCTCGCAATGGCTTCAGAAAACCCTTTTTATCAAATAGTTGTTTTATGTTTCCTAATAGAGCCGAGACCCTATTTTTCAGCATGAAATTAGGTCGACCTGGTTAGGAGCTCAATAAAGCATGTCAGTGTTTCAAAAAGGTTTGAGAATCGCTGAATTATTAGATTAATATACGAGTTTGATGTTAGGACGCGATCCTAAAAGGAAGCCTGCGTTTTATCGCTACCTGCTCAATTAAAATATTATATGGGAGAATAAATTTATATTACCCTCGATTTCTGTTATTTTATTACACTTATATTCGGTTGTGTAAAATATGAAGGCGTATTTTGCTTTTACTTACTTTTATTATTTTTCCATTTCACAACTAACGCATTTCTCGCAGAAAAAAAAATAAATTTTTTTTAAGCGTTGTGACAGTAAGTTAAAGAATAATTAGTAAGTTAGGTTAGGTTCAAACGTTTTCAACAGTTTCAAATTTAAGGGAAAAACTTATTAAACTGATGGGAACAGTTTAGCAAACAATTAGAATTGGGAAGTCGAAGACAATTTGCATGACAGACCATAACTATTGGGCCATATTTCTCGAACCACATCATGGCTAATCGAAACGCTGATTATCTAAATTGAGCTCAGTCGGGGCAAGGGCATATTATACTACTAACGCCATCTTACAACCATATTAACACCTGTGCTTTACAATATTTTTATGGTAGGTGCGCTTACAGTATGGTGCTGACCTAACTGACCTTAATTACACACTGAAAAAAAAAAGCAGTTTTGATACAGTAGCCCAAATGTTAGCTGCTAATTACATAAATCGGAGGACTGACAAACTGAGACCAAAATAAGTTATGTAAAATAAGCATAATTTTGGTTACTACTAAACACGATGGGCTATTTCTCAAGTAGTTAAACTAGTTGAGCTATATTTTTTTTTATTATACCATGGGGTTCTGCACTTCATTCTAGTACCTACGCGACCAGTACGCGTGTAGTATAGCAGTCCAGTTAATCCGCTTTACTGGGAATGTGTGCCATTCCTTCACAAAACAAGAGCTAAATGTAACATGCTTAAGACTGCAGCATAATACGGATTTCAAGGAACCCATACAACAGGCGTTACGCGACTACGCGCTGCGCAACAGTGTTCATGCGATCATAATGAGACTATTGTTCCCTTAGAATCTTTACATCTTTTCTTTATAGTAGAAGGCGTCTGCCACTTCCTACGCGCAGGGAAGGAAAAAGTCATAACCCTTTTTACTTTGCCATAGTCGGTTAAATAGGATCCTGTAATATCCGTGGATACCCACTATACCCAGCTACCGAATGCGAGTAGAATATGGAGTGCATGTGGTGGTGATGATGTAGTTGTGCCATTCCTGAGAATTCTAACATTATCTGTTTTATATTGTAAATGTTCTTGAGAAAATTCTCGATCTAAACAAAACAGTGAAAGTTCTGGAGGACGTCACAACTCTAGTGACAAAAGAGTAACACTAAGCAAATCTACATTGTTGCTACATTAAAGAAATACTTAAGGGCATTGCTACATTAAGAAATATTTAGGCTTACACCAATTCGCACTGCTACTTATATGATTATTACATAGTTTATTAGCTTATACATTATTGTTATCACATATTAAGGCTGCTTTTACATGAGAGTTAAGTAGCTAAGCGATAAGCTCAGTCAAACCTAGGCTACTAAAGTCTGTTACCCATGAAAGCTAGGCAGTGTCGCGAATCGGATAAGATGTGCTAAAATAAAGAGGTGCAGCACGAGGGAGCTGTGCCAGGAAGATACCCGACCCGAACCCGAATAGAGAGGTGCCATTCTCGAGAACTAAATTGAAAAAAATTGTATGGAGTGAGAAAATCCTCGAGAACATATCCGATACAAAACGTTCTCCATTTCCGAAAATTCTCGGAACGTCCTTTGATCCGCATCCATATTCTTAGCTCGCAACCTTCCCTATAAAAATATAGCTTCGCCGAATCCATTTATAAAAGTGCTACGCAAAGCAAGGCTATGAAATACAAACCGTCCTTATTGCCGATTATCATACACACTACACAAGTCAGCAAATCTCTAGTGATAACTCTGCCTTATGTTAACATTAGTCACTCAGGCACCTGATGTAATCTCAACTTTCAATCCACTTCGTACAATACAATTCCTGTAATTCCAGAATACGGGCCAGGTACAGTCAGGCGGTTTTATGGGCAGGCATTAGTGCAAAGGTACCATAACCTTCTTACGGGCTTTTACCGTCCATTTACGGTACAATAATTTTTGCGAGAGCTCCGAAGGTTTTTCATCTGAAAGTAGGTTTAACAATCTATTTTCGGCTTTTATTGCTCGTGGATATTAATAGATGTCACCTGCTTTTTCGCAATTTTATTACGATTTATCCTGGCTGAATGAACGCTACTATTTTCGGTATACGTAAAGCCCAGAATATAATTGTACCTTACGCCGTTGTAATGTGAATAAACTGACGTAGCCTTGCAATAACGAGACGAGAAAATATTTCAATTTAAAACCAGCTTATCACCGAGTAGATAAAAATAGTACATTACTGCAAACGCTGGCAAGCCCTTTTCACTGCTAAGGCATATATAGTGCCTTTCTCAAACATATGCAATGAAATAAAAAAAATACGTAAATCACTAAAAAGATATATAATTCAGCTGTTTAGCCTGTTCATGGACTCAGAAACCATGTTTAACAAAAGTTACTTGCCGGCCTAGGCCTTCAATTTTGTATCAAATTCCTTTACAGTTCTCTCAGGTTGTTTCGCCCCAAACGTGATACTTCGTATCCTCTTATAACGGACGTTATGACGACATATCATTGCATGTTTGAGAAAATACAGTTTTCCATCCCGCCTTGACGCTACTTGGCACCACTGCAATTGAGAATCGTCTCTTTTTGAAGTTTGTTAAAATGCGACGTGTGTGTGTGTATTCAACACAATGGTGCCTTTTACTTGTGACGGCGGTATCGGTGTATGACGGCTGGAGTTCTGGACCCTCGTCAAGGACGTGTTTGTCCGTGTGACGGGTAGTGTTCGAACTTCACCGGTTCCATTATTGAGGAATGAGGGAAGTTTTTAAATTAAAGTGACTTGTATGTAGAAACTATTCGTCCATGGCATAAAAGAAAAAATATATAGTCCCGATTATCTTAAAATACTTTTAATAATGCTTAAAAAAAAGGCTATTTTCTGGACCTTTCCAAGGTGCTCTTTAGGACGTTAGAAGGTTGTCTATTAAATACAAGACACCGTGAATAATGACGCCCACGCCCATCCGTCCGATCTTTCGTTAAGGGTTAGGGTAGGTTAAGTAAGGCTTAACGAAACCAAATTAGCATACTGTATAGAATCCATAAGTTAAATATATTTTATAAATTGAACAAACACGAAGGTTTCATAAAATTCTAAAGCTTCAATATAAAACATTTCGAAAATGAAGCAGCAGGAATCATAAACAGCATAACAGTACCTACATCGCGTTATCCTGATTTCTGCCAATGACAATTTCCTCGCGCGCTTAGCAGAGTATGCAGTCCTATTCACAATCGTCTATTATTGCCGATACGTGATGATGCATATTAAGTTGTATATACATATGCATCGTTCATGGACATATATTCAACCTTTCCCTGTTTGAATTGAAAGACCTATCCAACAATTAAGTGAAGAAAAAGATAACGTTATCCTGATTTTTATGTATACGCGTTCACGTGAGCATAGCTAGAGAGGTACCGTTTCCGAGAATTTACGAAAATTTTCTTCCTTTTTTAATAAAATAATTTAAACGGATTATATCGCGTATATTAATTATTTGAGCCTACCTGACATCTCGGTGTCGGTAGCTTTCCAGTGACCGTTGTCAAAGGTTGAAATTTTCTCTGTCAAACTTACTTTTGCGCAAACTACCCTTTTTATAAATATTAATTAAAAATAAAGGTGTACATTCATGCCAAATGGGCCTAATGTGTAAAGACAGTTACAAATGCGCCAGACGGGCATTAATTGTTTTATTTAAAAATATCTACCTTTTGTTTAGGAAACGAGAAGAATTTTTAGAAAATTTCGGATACAGAACATGACTACGCATAGCAAAGTCTACAATCCTTATGAAGTCGTATATGAATACATATGCATACCTATACGTACGCGGACAGGTGTTCGACCTTTCAGTGGCGCTATGAGGGATCACCTGTTGGATGTTTACTTGCAACCTTCCAGTACTTTATTCGGCGACCGACGTTTAATGAATTGGAATAAGTTGGTGAGGTCATGTGCAGAAAATAGAAGGAATAATGAAGGAGGACTTTTGTGGGGCTTATGAAATTTCACGCGAAAAGGGAATTTGTTCAAGTCTAATTAATGTCGGTGTCATGGATAAGTGGTCGTAATAAGATCAGTCAGGACTAAGGCGAAGGCTAGACGCACAATAAATACTTTGATTCGTCAATATGGTAAATACTGATGGATCACATTCTCCAGAAATGTAGATGAATCCAGAAATGTAGATTTACGTGACAAATATTGTAATCCATCAATAAAGCAGACTAGACGAACAATATATATCACAAGATTAGATAAATATCACAGTGTTTATTGTACGTCTATTAGCCTTTGCCTTACAACCACTCAACTATTTATTAGTTGGCAAAAAGAACGTTAATTCATACATCATTTAACAAGTGCGAATCATGTCTTATTGCACAATGAAATAATTTCGTCAAGACGACTATAGCTAGACAATAATTTCGTTACCAAACAGGTTCTAATAAATCAAAGCAGATTTGTTGCAAAACACCCCTTTTATGTTGGAACGCACGTGACGGGGGTCCTTAATGTTTAAATGACTGCCACGTAACAGGCGAAACATGATGAGAATTGGTGAATAATCGGTAACTGCTCAGTTTCATTGCATAAGTGAATGAAAGATGATGTTTTGCGACTTTGGTTATGGTTATGACTTATTGAAGGTCAATGCCAACGAATGTGCGTGCGTGTTGCCATAGGTTCAAATACCTACTAAACTCGCACATCGCGGCGATGGATGTCACCAGATTTTATTTCACTTCTTGCGATGTGTAAAGAAATTCTGGAGAACGATACGATTATGCTAGGCTTAAAATGTTATTTTCATAACTTAAAATATAGTAGTGAGTTTGGAATTTGGGAGCTTCTTTTTTAAATATTCCCAAAAATTTGGAAACCATAGCTTAGTACAAAGATCCATTCTGAAAAGAAAATACTAACAATTGAGTTTCTTTCGGCATTTCTTTTCAACAGTGGTCTCCTCTTGTGAAATGCCGGTAGACTCCGAACTACTGCTACTAAAAAGTTGCACAGTTCGGTCAACCGGACTACTGCTACTATGGAGGGTAGACTTGCATAATAAAGTACATTGTTTAATTATTTCATAAAAAGGAATGTCTAAACCTGCTCAGCTCACATTGGAAAAAGAGGACTTATGCTACTCACCTACATGAATAATTATTTTGGACCAAAATATGTACTCTACTGCTTTTCTACCTACTATTTTATAACAGAAGTCGTCTATCATCACTGAATGGAACCTCTGAAAAGCGATCGACTATTTAATACCGCCTTAAAAATGATATATTGAAAGAACGGACGGTATAAGTACATTATGGGGCTTATTATGTACCTCGTCGAGAACCCTTACCCTCAAGATTGCGGCTTTCCTTTGATATATGTAATAGCCCCCGTCTAGACTTGAGCCATTATCTATTCCTTTTTATTTAGAACAGAACGAATTAAAATTTTATCGCGGCTAGTCTTTTCGACAAATGTTATCGACGGAATAAAAGTTAAAATAGTGAAGCTCCTTCCAGGTCATAACTTCAACTAACTTTAATTATTAGTTTGATGAACCCCTAAGCTTCAAGAGATCTGAGCTGATATTGATTAAAGATTATCTCAACTACTTTGTCACCCCACTGAAGAAACGACTATTCTTAAACTTGTGTAATTTTTTTAGGGCCAAGAAACATTTTTAAGGTTTTTACCCATACAAAGAGTATTAACTTTCGTGAGACATATTTAATTATTGTGTTAAGTGGTTTACACTCATCACGTGAAATTGTCAGGAACGGCCCGACATGTTTCGAACTCGTATGACGCTCTTCATCAGGGACTGCTACCCGTGCTACCTGACAATTTCGCGTGAGTGTAAACTGCTTTATACAATAAATACAAAGATTAATTATGGAATTTGTAGACATTACCTTAAATATGTAATTCAGAAAATAAAATCGGAAGGACACTGTTTGAAAATTGAATTAAGTCTCAGTATATTATAGTAGTGTGTATATTTGTGTATCAACAGCCACACGAAGTTTCATTAAATTATTGATTATTCCCATGATTTTATCACTAACAATAAGTATACATAATCAACGATTTTAAAGTTCTAATAAAATTCAACAAAACAAGCCTTATCGCACGCGACATCAGTCAGTTTTTTTTGTAATAGATTTTTTGGTCTGTCGGCAGAGGTCTTTTAGCCACTTTATATTTGTATATTAGATGTTTTTTACAACATTTTTAATATATTAAGGCGATACCGGTGCGCGGTGTTAATCGATTTTGTATTAAAAGGCCATTGACGTAATAATACCTCAATGTAAAAGGCACATAAAATGCCATACATTTAATTATTGTTTATTAATTTTGGAAATAAACGAGTCGCTAGGAATCACAAAACGTTTGTACAAAACCGAATCCTGGCCACTAAGTTTTGAAAAATACGACGCTCACATTGGTGACATTATTAAGACGTTAAACTGTCATAACAATTATTTCATGGCTGAGGGATTATTTCCATGTTTTTGGTGGGACGAATCAGGTACAGAACGCGCCACATAAAACGAGCGCTGGCGATCTTCCTGCGCAGTGTAAATGTTTGACAGCGCTCTTTTTATGTGGCGCGATCTGTAATGTGCTGCTATATTTGTGTTAAAATATTGTTGTAAATAATTTAGAACATGCTTTGAGTACATTCACTGATTTGCTTACATTGACTGCTGTCAGTGCTCGTGTTTTAAGTTCAACCAATGTTATATTAGTATCATTTAGTATTTATCTAATTTTAGTTTCTATCTTACTTGTATTATGAGCAGTGTTCTGCCAGATGTGCCTATTACAGGACAAACATGTCTCAATTCCCAGCAAAATACTTTTATTTTTTTATCAACATTGTTTACATACACTTCCTTTACTAAAACCAACAGCTTAAACCCACGTATGCTTGGGCACGGTCCAGTGCGGGACATTTGAACCTAACGTTAAAATAACAGTTACTTACAATTTGATTAGCAAATTTTTGACCTGGAATCCGAGGTGTTAAGCCACCTAATGAGTTTTCTTGACAAGTACCTACTTAGCCTATTTACTATTTCACTTGGGCTCTCCTTTTCCTTTAACCATCAGGCGAAGAGGAGCCACTATGTTGTGCCAACATAAAAATATATAATTATATATATGCGCGAAGTCTACGCGTTAGGTTTGTATGTGTAGACCGTGGACTAAACCACAGGGCGGACACTGCCTACTAAAAATTAATCTTGAATGCTAGTATCAATATGTGCCTGTAAGACGGTCAGGGCTGCCTCAGACCCATTGCAACAACTAGTTGCACATAAATATGACGTAATAAGTTAGGAAATGATCACAACCACACAATACAACGGCAGTGGCAGTTATGGTGGTGGTGGTGTTGGTGATAATAGTGATGATGGTGACTTTGTGATCATCGTCATCACAATCATCACTATCATCGTCATCATTCATCACTATCATCATCATTACCATCACCAACACCATCACTATTTCACGAGTTAATGCCCACCTATGCACAGTACACAACCATTTCAAAATTATGTACGCAGCCAACACGATTCCAACTAAATGCCTGGGCTGGGGTAACTCGATTTAGTGCGTGGGTGTGCGTGTCCATTCTGTATGTAGTGCTATTAAGTATTCTGTGACTAAACTGTTTTTGCCATTGTTCCAGGTCTACAGTTGCGCAGCATAGAGGAGCCGGCAGGTGGCGCGGGTGGGGGCGCGCCCGCGGCCACCTGCTACGATGCGGAGTGTGCGCGCACTGAGGCTTGGCTTGATGAGAACCAGGAGTTTGTTCATGATTACTTCTTAAGGTTGGTACTTGATATGCTCTTATTTTTCCTAATGGCTTCAAGTTTCTATAGCTGCGGATTTAGGCCCACTGACCCCGCAGCTCAAGGTCGCAGATTTGACATTCTATGGAAGTATCTTCGTTTGTATAAAAACGCGCTCGGTACAGTTCTTAAATTTATGAGCAAAAATGTGACCAAAAATAACTGTACACGAGGCTATGCCGTTAAGAGACCTTATTCCTTTATACATTTTTTTTCATATTCTGACAAATATATCGATAATTTCAACCAACTTTTTAAAGTGAATAAAATACTTTTCCCTAAGTTCTAGAAAGTAACATAGCTATTTCATGCTTTCTTTGCGTGCACAGTTTTCTGTGTGAATTTTGTCAATTTCGAGTAGTTTTTCAAACAAAAATTATCAATGAAATATCGGCCCTGTTCTAAGAAGTAACATTGATAATATGTTAAGAAACATGTTTAATGGAGAAAATGTCTAAAATAATCAGCATTTTAGAACAGATTAGGAGCCTTAACAGTAGAGAAAAAAATTTTGATCACATCTTTGCTCGTAAATTTATAAACTTGACTGTTCAGCACGATCGAACAGATTTGTTCATAGTGAATGCGAGGCGGCGTAACACGTAGGTAGCGTATATGGAAAACAAATCTTACTGATTCCAACGGCGTTGGTTTTAATCGAAATCGAATGTTTCGTTCTGGTAGTTTAATAATGACTGGGATTGATTAACTTGCTTTTCTTAAAGCATGACATGACATTTTATTTTACTGATAAGAGATTAAAAATTGCGTAAGTAGTTTAGATAAAATGATTGCGTACTGTTTTCTTTGGGATTCCTGTGAAAGGCTTAAACTTAAAACCTTATTCGGAAAGCATAAAAAAAATTATGTTGTTCGTTTTTGATGAGGTATTTTGGATCGTTTAATAGGATTCACATGTCACTGCGTTGGACAGGCGAATGTGTAAAATTTGGTGCAATATTGGAATATTTCTTAGCAGAATTGGCATCTGTCAGGCAATTTGCTTAATGAAATACTGTTGGGAAGATTGTGCTACATGAAATTATGAAATAACAAGGAGTGTACAAACAAAGGACAGTATTATTTACGTACTCGCCACTAGAATACCGCCACACTTTTTGTTTTGTGCTTTCCGACCTATCCCGAGGGGATTTTGGAAATACCTACATCGAAATCACAATCCTCTAAAATGTATCTTCTACAAAAGCTAAGCTTATTTACATACGTAACCTTAGCGATTTTCCAATAATGTGTATTAAACTCTTCTCTCACACGGGAGCAATTCAGACAGTAATATGGTGACCCACAAACGTAATGCTACTTTGATAGTTTGCATGTTAAGCACGTGTGCTCTTGAAAGTCATTAAAGTTCGATAAGCAGGGGTAACTTTACATTGTTCGGTACGTAACAGTGTGTCTCTTTGTTTGAACCTCAGCTGGCCAGGGTGGTATTAAAGGGTAAATATGGTCTCAACATAGGTAACTATTTCTTTGTGATGAGAATTTGTTGTATTAATTTGAGACGTTTCATGAGTTCTATGCTTTTGTTACGGCTTTGCAAGAGTATTGGCATGTGACGACTTTGTATTTGTGATTGTGACCACATTGTGATCATGGAATGATATAAATTTATTAGTTTCGTTCCCTTGTTACTGAAGAGCGTAACGAGTTGGGATTAGGGCTTCTAATTCCTGGATTACCCATAAAAAACCAGCCAAGTGCGAGTCGAACTCGCGCACCGAGGGTTCCGTACAAACACTTTCCATCCCTAAGTGGTTAAGTTAAGTTTGCACCTGGTATGTATAGCGCCCCTTATAAATTAGGTGCAAAGTTAGGTATTAAAAAAAAACTACTTACTAGATCTCGTTCAAAACAATTTTCGTTGGTAGTTTTTATAGTAATGTACATCATATTTTTTTTTAGATTTTTCATTTTCTTATTTTAGAAGTAGAGGGGGGGGACCAACTTTTTTCCACTTTGGAAGCGTCTCTCACGCAAACTATTCGGTTTAGAAAAAAAATATTTTAGAAACCTCGATATCATCTTTGAAGACCTATCCATAGATACCCCACACGTATGTGTTTGATGAAAAAAAAAAATTGAGTTTCAGTTCTAAGTATGGGGAGCCCCCAATATTTATTATTATTTTTTTATTTTTGCGTCATAATCTTAATGCGGTTCACAGAATACATCTACCTACCAAGTTTCAACAGTATAGCTCTTATAGTTTCGGAAAAAAATGGCTGTGACATACGGACGGACAGACGGACAGACAGACGGACAGACAGACATGACGAATCTATAAGGGTTCCGTTTTTTGCCATTTGGCTACGGAACCCTAAAAAAATCCTGGGATTGGAAGCTATGTGATTACCACCACTAACACTTTCATAATGTCTTATCAAGTACCGACATAGTTGGATTTCACCTTCTGGTGCGCTTGCTTTTCATTTCTTAGAGCCATGCTACTTGCTAAGTACTGCTGGATAGATCACATGATATACACAAATAATTTATTACGAAATATATGTAAGGATTTCTTGCTTCTAGTAACTTAGTCAAGGGGTAGTGACAAGCCGCGCCTGAAGCCTTCTACTAGTATTGTTACCAATAAATCTCCACATCCTCCAGCGCTGTAATAATTAAGCTCCTAATTAGTTATACTTACCAGCTCATTAACACTCCTTCTCTTCCGTGCATCGTTATCCTCATTGCTGAGGGTCATGACATTCATTATCCTCCGGATGATACTGCGCCAATTTCCACGGTCCTCGGCCACCTTGAGCGCGTCGTGGAAGTTGGAGTCAAATGCAGTGCGGATTTGGTCGGACCAACGCATCGGGCTGCGGCCCTGCTGTGGCCTCATAAACACTAATTAACTCAAAAAGCATATCCTCTCAATAACGCAGCATTTTAAGAACTACGTTGCAAAATGCATGTTTTTACATACACTTCGTGGCTCATGCGCCCATGTGTGGCATCACAACTGCGACGGCGTTTCTAAATGGGTGAAGACCAAAAAGTTTGCAACCTTAACTCACCCTTAACTCATTCAATTAATATTTGTGTCAAAGTCTCGATTGTGCGACGACAGTTAACCTTTCAATACCGTACCTTAATGATCTATTTTAAGGTTCCTTATTGTATCGTTATTTTTTGTCGCACAACGGAACTTTTTCAATTGTTTTTAATTCCTCGCTAACTACGACTTAATTTCATCCAACTTTTTGGTCGTGACCCAAATATCAGTTAAAACGTCTCACTTTGACTCTATTTCTGAAGTTTTTAGTCTCCTAATCACATTGGTCGGTATAGGCCTCATTTGATGGTATGACGTATCGTTGCATGTGCCGAATTCGATAATCACCAACCAACGTCACACGCCAGCGTAGGATTACAGCATATACAGTTTAATGACGACATGGCAGTGCCGATATGTAGGCATGCTGTGTAATGAACGGCTTAGCGCGGTCGAACGAGATACGCCAAGCTTATCGACATGCCCACTAGCCTGACGTTTTAAACAACGTTTAAACCTAAGCTAACGTTGACATAATTTGGGGAATTATAGTGAGCGGCGATTGTTTGTTCATTACCATGTTAATGTGAATTTATAAATGGAGGACTCGCAAATATACTATCTACTATACCGTATCTATGGTATATCGACTTGAGGGTGGGAACACCAGGGCACGACGAGCACTGTGAAAGCCATACCGGAATGTTGTTATCTCGCGAGGAGGTATCGAGTTGAAATTAAAACCAGTCCCTTGACATTGTGAAAAACTTCTTTGGTAACATGAAAAAATTGGGCGAGTGCGAGTCCGACTCGCGCATGAAGGGTTCCGTACCTATATATATATATAATTTATAACAGTTTGTTGTATGGGAGCCCCCCTTAAGTATTTAATTTATTTTATTTTTAGTATGTGTTGTTATAGCGGCAATAGAAATACGTCATCTGTGAAAATTTCAACTGTCTAGCTATCACCGTTCTTGAGATACAGCCTGGTGACAGACGGACGGACGGACGGACGGACGGACGGACGGACGGACGGACGGACGGACGGACGGACTGCGAAGTCTCAGTAATAGGGTCCCGTTTTTACCCTTTGGGTACGGAACCCTAAAAAAGAGAAGGCCGGTCTATGCCGCAAAAAACGTACATTTTGACATTGACCGTTGACTTATAACTATGATATTTGGCAAGTAATATCGCCTTATACTATTTTAAGTACCTATAGGGAAAAATCTGTAAACTATAGATTTGTAATCAAGTCATAAAAAATATACTCTACATATTTAAGAGACGTATAATTGTTTTACAACGGTAAAGTTAACTGTCGCTCAGTACAGTTTATCTTTTCGTTAAAACACTAAGCAATATGCTGTGTTTCAACAGTTCGTCGGAATCCTCAGTGCGAGGGTGCGATTCGCACTTAACCGGCTTTACCCTATTTGTGTTTTCACAAAGTTTTTATTTTCAAGATTTATTTTAGATTTCCAAGCGCGGTGATAAATCAAACTTAACGTGCTCATACTCGTAATGAATGGCCAATCAACTACTTCAATAATATGTAAATTTCCACCCACGTTAATTCTGCTAATTTTGATGCAATGAGCGATTTGACTAAATGGTAATTCAAGTAATTCACTTAATGAAGGTAATTTTCAGATAATGCTACTACGCATTGGAATTTTCACTGGAAGCATGATTGTGGAAATTATACACTTTTAACCCCCAACGAAAAAAGAGATGTGTTATAAGTTTAACACGCGTATATGTGTATTTGTGTATCTGTCTGTGGCATCGTAGCTCCCAAACGGATGGACCAATTTGAGTGCGGTTTTTTAATCGAAAGACATCCGTCGAGATGGTTCTTGGTTATGTTTGGTGGAAATAGGACCAGTAGTTTCCAAGATAATCAGCTTTAATTGGAACAAGTGACGAGATCACAGTCAATATTGAAGCTAAGAATACCAAATTTTATATTTATGTTCAGTTATTAGCATTTTCTATATCACCCAATGCATAAGACTCTTGATAACCAGCTGCTTGTGTTCATTGTCTAACTTAGGTATGAGTTGAAGAAAAAAACCGACTTTATTTATATTAATTATTAGTAATGTAGTAACATTGGATGTTGATGGCGTCTGGAATCTGTGTCGCACATCAATAAGGCACCAAATTATCTTCAATTTTCCTCAAAGCCGAATTCGCTCCACCATCCAATAAATTTGAGTTAGTTTAATCTAATTGGGTGATGCTTAATGGCTTCGATGTTCACGAATCTGGACCGCACGCGATCGGATGCTCGCAACTCCGTCGCTACTTTATTGAGAGTGTGTGTAAGTGCTTCTGTCACTAACATGGTTGAATTGCAGATTGCTGTAAAATAAAAATAAACTTTTTCGCAAAGAATTAAGCGGTTTACACTCACGTGAAATGGTTAGAAACGACCCGTCATGTTACGAACTCGTATATTGAAAAAATGTACATCTTGGGAATGCATTTTAAATTGAACACTAAAACTTACCATGTAAAGGGAAAAAAAAACCTAACACCTAATAAATTATGACACCCCCTACTCGTTCTCTAATTATTTCAAACTAGATGCGCCGCGCGGTTTTATTCGCTCATCCCACGGGAACACAAAAAAAAATCGGGATAAAATGTAGCCTAATCCAGGGTGTCATCTACATTCTTACAAAAATTTATCAAAATTGGTCTAGCCGTTTGAGCGTGAAGAAGTAACAAACATACACATAAACACACAAACTTTGGCTTTTTATTATTAACGTCGGTTACTAAATGCAATATTTACTGTACGAATAAGAACCTCATTGAAAAGGTATCTTTCGCGAGCCCTAATTTTCTATTTCGCATCTTTCTTGGTTAAAACTTGTTCAACGCTTTAGTCCGCTTCATTAGGCTCCTATAGAGCGGCGGAGGCGTGTCTCAACTTGTTACAGTGAATATTTAACTTGAGTGCCGTACTTGTACTGGGTATTGAGTTTGGAACTCGGTAGCGGCACTCGTTAGCTCCTAAGTTCACCAACTTGATTTGCCAATTCCTACAGTTTTCGGCCAACTTCGTAATCTTTCGTTGTGCGCAGATAGGTTGGAGTTTATTTTAAGCTCATTCCGAGAATTACTGTACATTTTAAGAATGTTTAAGGTGCCGTAGGGATCGCTTTAGCTCTCGCGCGCGGAGGCGGCGTGTGTTTACAAGTTCCAAGTTATTTTAGGCAGCACTTTCTGAATTTTGCTTTAACATCTGGTCCCTCAGGTCATATACAAGGAATTGCTGGCAATTTGGATACTTATTATTCATGATTTGTTAACAACTACAAAATAATTCTCATTTTTGTGACGTCACAAAGATGATGCTCTGTCTCATTGCGAAGAATTGTCTTGATCCACGCGATGACAAGTAAATTACAGATAATTTTCTTGTTTAATAATTTACACGTCTTAGTCTTAACCAACTGTGTCTGGAACCCACTGAAAAGGAGCAGTGTTATCTGTTTGTTTACAACTTTATGATTGCAGTTGATGCGAATGCCTATTATCAATGATCAGCCACGTTTCCCACGTTCCATCAGAACGACACTGAACAGAATGTGACAGTTAGTCTTCACATGTCAAGCCAGTACTACAATCGTGAGATTCTTAAGCGTCAGAAATCTGCCTTCTTTACTATACCGTTTATATATCCGCAAACAGGACAATGAAATACCATTTAGAAACCTTCACGTTAAGGCGCGCTTATAGGCGAACTTTAGGTATTTGCGGGGGTGAAGCAGACACGCGGTGGAGGCGCATGCGGGGCGCCCCGCACCACGCCACGCGCGTTGCTCGCGCAGCCCGTTGATGGCCTTATTCTGTTCGTAACCGTATTCTGATTGAAGTAAAAAATTATAAAGTACTATTATTTTGTTTTATAAAAAAAATGATTAGCGCTTCATTTAATATTCATTTAATGTAGGTAAATAGTGGTAACAATACACCGCGTTTTTATCGATGATTTTATTTATTTTGTTATGGGGTGATCAGGTAAACCAAATACGGCAACAATTTAAAATGAAAACTTAAACTTTAATAACTAGGTTCTTAAATCTAACTTAAATTTAAAGGGCGCCAGGAGAGTTTTAGTTCTGTGTATTACTGGGAACTCTGCCTATCCTTGCCAAGCGTAGCTCAGTCTGCTTCCAAATGAAAGCCGTGGGTTTAAAGGGCGTATCGGTAGGCTAAAATACAAACATACTAATATTAGCTATCCTGTTAAAAATGTAAACTAGCAAGCCCTACAGATACGATCCATTGTGAACTTACCCCTTTTTTAATATTCACAGCACACCAAAATATAAAATTAGTCACTGCCACTAGATGGATGTCCGGAAATTCAGTTCCACAATTTCTATAATACTATTTCCTAAATCACACACTATGTGGAGGACCTTTACTGGTCGCTAGTCAGAGCTCAATTGTCGAATATGCCAGTCATGACCCCAAACAATATTTTAAATAAATTACATGCATACCGTGCTATAAAAATGCAACTAAATTTAGAAAAAGAAAGAAGACACCTGGGGAACGAACTCCCGACCTCCTGCTTACTAGTCCACTATGTAGACCGCCGCGCCCGAAGCGCAATTAATTTGCCTCACGAAATATGTGATTACTAGTTCCTACTTGTTCAATGTAAGTGTCACAATGGAATAGCAACTCTCAGAGCTGGAAATAAGGTCCTCAAATTCTATACCTACGTCAGTCTACATCATTAATATGACAACAAAGTCTGCACTTTGACATACCAATTTATTTTATTTATTTATGAATGATGATTTATTGATGATGATAGCACACGCAGTAGCAAGTAAGCAAAATAAAATTCAGATGTGGAAGTATGATAAAAAATTATCAATTAAAAACTGGTCAAGTTGCGAGTCGGACTCGCGTACCGAGGGTTCCGTACAAACTAGGTTGATTTGTGTGAGGTTGTCTAATATTTACATATTTATTTATTCAAACACTTTCCTTCCTTAAGTGGTTAAGTTAAGTTTGCAACTGGTATGTATAGCGCCCCATACCTACAAATGAGGTGCAAAGTTAACGCAACCAATCCCGTTTGTTGTATTAGAGCCCCCCTTAAATACTTATTTTATTTTATTTTTAGTATTTGTTGTTATAGCGGCAATATAAATACATCATATGTGTAAATTTCAACTGTCTAGCTATCACCGTTCTTGATATACAGCCTGATGACAGACAGACGGACGGACGGACAGCGAAGTCTCAGTAATAGGGTCCCGTTTTTACCCTTTGGGTACGGAACCCTAATAATTATCTAAGGTATAGTAAAACTTGCTCATTACGAGAATGATTAGGGGCTTCAGTGTCCATTGAGTTTGGCAGTGATGCACCTGTCAGTGTCAGGATTGTAAGTGACGTTCCGGGGTTTTCAAGCTGAGAGTCCTGTTTAGCTCTAAAATTAACCCTTAACCTACCTCCCGTCTCACAGACTCATTCAAACCTAAAATTGTTAACAGGGTCATTCTACTTTTTAGTGCAGGTTTTTGTGTCCCCCGGTAATAATCCAGTGAATAAAGGATTTTGACCTTACAAACGGTCCGGTAGTTTTGAATTTTTGATACGTTGCCTAGGATGGTTAGTCAGTATTTAAAATGCAAAATGCACAATTCCCCCTCCTCCGCGCCCGCCGCCATATTGAAAAAACCAGCACTTTCTTCATATTTTTGCTCATATCTTCCTTTACATGCGATAACTGCGTATTTCCTTATCCTTTGGAAGTGTTCGAACAATATTTGTAAATATTTATTAAGAAACCTAGCCCGTGTAAGTGCTGTGATTTAGCAAAAAGGTTATAGTAATGATAATAAAATTATTATTTACTACGTATGTTGTAATGTAACTAAGAGACCAATTAAGCATTTTTTTGTAAAAGAGAATGTTCTAATGAAACAACTTTGTTACTATTGAACAACTGTCTTACCATTATGTCCCTATTTCTATATTGAAGTTTTTCGATTTCAGTTGTACGATTGGTTTCTAAATTATATCACAAATATATCAGATGCAAGCTAACATAAATATTTATCAATGTTAAATACTTTGCTAAGATATTTTTACGCACTTTTGTTTCAAACTATTTGTCATAACCATGTATACGGTTATGACAAATAGTTTGAAACAAAAGTGCACGACAGTAACACAGTTGTCTTTTGAATGTGATTTATAAGACTAAATAAATTATAATTTCTAATTAAAATTATGAAAAAAAAAAAAAGATTACGTCCTTAAAAAACGTATTGTATTTTTTCTTTGTTGTAATGAGTGACTGGCTGTGCTGGCAGTGTATTGCAATTGTTTAGATATAATTCTGCATACATACAATGACATAACTTTATTTATCTTTACACAATATTTTTTTCAAACCCGTTACTACTAGTGTCAAAAACCTGCAGTAAAAAGTAGAATGACCCAACATACCTATGGGCGAGCATCCTAGAAACGTTTGTGTCCTTGTACCTTCTCCTCAGTGAGTGCCGCGTCATCGCTCGACAAGGTCGGTCGTGCACGGGTCTCGGAGACGGGTGGTAGGTGGTTACGTGACTATGGATATTTTTTTCTTTACTTAGCCGACCGCTAAGTCACGTTGGTAGTGATTGGAAGTGCAGAAAACCTGTTCTACTTTTGACCCGAATAAAAAACGGGACCCAGTAAGTACGTATGTTTCTAATGTAAAAAATCTATTTGCCTAGAATGTGCAAACAAACTTACATTCACTGCCGCGAACAAATTGATCAAATTAGTGGTCTGCAATTTTATAAAAATATTACCTTCATTTTAACTAAACTTATTGATTTAGCATTGTTAATTATTGAGTAATTAGAAATAATGACTTGGATCTTTATATAAAGTCAAAATTTTTGTTGATCTCACCTTCCAAAGGATATTATAGTTTCTAAAGTGAAATAAGGACTGTTGCCATATGTTAACAGTAAAAAAAAAATCTTTTAATGTTTCCAGAATGATTATTAGTTTAACAAATATTTTAATATGTCTATATTGCCATTATTATTTAAAATGTCCGATCCGATAAAATTTTATATATAAGGCCGACATTATGTATCCGTCCTGGGGACGGGAGGTAGGTGTTTCTGTGACTAAATAAGCAGTTTGGTAGTTAAGGGTTAAAATACATAAAATTACAATGTACTAAATGGTGTTAATCCAACACCTTAACATAATGATAGTTAATTCACGTGTAGGTTAATTACAAACCGGAGTGTAAATAATAGTAAAACATATTAACACTCATACCTCGGACCAGCAAGCGCAGCGTAGGACGTCCACCTACAAGATGGACAGATGACCTTATAAAGGTCGCCGGAAGGCGCTGGATGCAGGTCGCTTCCAACCGGTATATATGGAAGTCCAAAGGGGAGGCCTATGTTCAGCAGTGGACGTCCTATGGCTGAGATGATGATGATGATTAACACTCATTAAGGAAATAACGTTTGTAACTCACTTTAAGAGAACTAGAATAGAATAGAACTGTACAACACACAATTAGTAAAACTGCACCCGAACTGAAAACCAACTACGTAAAAACGAATGTGAAATCCGCTACGATGCGGCCGGTCGATTGGTCTGGTATAGGTACTACATAAATATGTTCTCTTAGTTCACTTAAGCGTTTCCTCTTTCGCTTAACTTTATTTACACTGTGATTACCCATATTGCTTGCTGTCTAAAGTCGTATTACCGCGTTAGAAAAATGTGCACAGGTCCGGCGTCGACCGTTGTCACGAGCGTACTGGCGACTAGGCAACAGTCGGCCGCCGCCGCGCGCTGAACCATTTTATTTTGCCAATAACGAAATGAATTGGTATGATTGATGTACTCAACCTATTAAAAATCTATGAAGCACAAATCGAAATATACTAAAAAACTATTAAATAAAGCAAATTTTGTGTTGATATTCATAATAGTTATCGAAATATTTGGCTTAAGGTGTAAAAAAGGGGTACTTTTCAAAAAAAAAAACTATCGAGGATTTTTTCAGTAATCGTGTTTCTGATGAAGTAAAAAACTAGGGCATATACTGAAAATTTACATATAAAAAAGTTGCACTTGTAAGTTATGTGCAAGTATTGTATTAATATTTTCTAAAATTGTAGTTTTCACTATTTACAGCGCCTTCTGGCCACAGTTTAAGCGCCAGGTATGTTGAAGTAGAATGAATTCGAAATGCTTTTTCAAACTGGGAATAGCGGTTGCGGGCGTAAGCGGGCATCCACTCAAAGCAAGCTCTCTGTTTTCTGCGGCCATGACCGCTCGAGTTTCAATGGGAGAATTCGTACTATTTTTACCCTTAAAAAGTTTTGAAATGTTTTGTTTTGCAGGAAAGCGACGAGGCAAGTGGTGGATGCTTGGTTGGTGTCGCACGCGACGCCGCCCAGCGCGGAGCTCGCCTCGCCGTCTCGCGCTGGTTCTGGTGCCACCACACCCGTCAGGTGAGCGTAATATCATCGCAGTGTATCATTATTTTATCATCTCATATTTCAATGCATCAGACTTCGGAATGTTCTGCTTGAAGCTCAAGTTTCTCGACGGGCACTTGGAATAAAAGCAACGGATTTTAGTATTCACCAATCGTAAAGCCGGGTATCTGTTTCCTTTCGTATGCACTTCGAATCAAGAGATCTATCTCTATATCCATGACATGAGTTTATATAACATAAACGTGAAAACTTTACCCGAATCTCGAATGCACCAACAAGTTTCAAATATTTACTCTTAGGACTAAAAGTAGTCACCCCAAGCATTCGCCCGTAATAATACAAGAATATATAGTTAAAATATTCGTTTTATGTTACATTACAAGAGAATCCGTGCGGTGAGGAGCAATGCACACATTTTTACTATTTTTACCTAAATGTTGACAATCTCAATTCACATTAAAGCGACAATGATGCAAAACTAGCGCCACTTCCAATTCTACTTCTATGTCCTAATTCAAATTAATGGTCAGTATATACACAGTTTAAAAACCCAAAAGGGCAACTTTAGTTTTGGGCAAGTTTTTGGAGTCAAAGATAACTACAGAATGAGAATTCCCATACGGTGATTTAATGTATATGAAAGGTGTTTTCTTAGAGCCTTTTGCAGTTACTGAAAATAAGTCTGATTTAGAACATGTGAGTCATTTTCAAGAAACATGTACATAGTTAAAGGCTTAATAAAAACAAAATTACGATCGCTTCTTTTGTGTTACGAAAGTTAGGTACTCATACAAAATATATGGGTAACTATCGTTACACAACGGAATCATTTAAGTTTTGTTTTAATTAAAGCCCTTAACTATGTACCTACATGTATTTTGAAAATGACTCATATACCAAAAAAGTAATATATAATGTGATATTTTCTAAATCAGACTTATTTTCAGTAACTGCAAAAGGCTCTAGGAAAACACCTTTAATTGTAAAGTACTTTATTCTATAGGTTTAGTTACGTGCCAAATGTCCGTCGTTTGACATTAACTGCTACCATTTCGCTCTCTAACTACTTACTAACAGTAACAAGACAACTTTTGGAACTCGAGCTTGGCTGTGACCCGATTCCTTTACAAATCTGATTATGCTTGTCAGATTAAGTTAATCCGCAATAAGGTATAAATAGCCACCCGTAATAAGCAAAGCTAAGCCCCATCATTGGATTCAACTCACGATGCGAGAGAAAACTCATAGAGATCCAAGCCGCCTGGGATTACTGGGAATACCTCGAGTCTCGTACCAAGTGCGACCTTCCAGAAGGGTATGACATGTTGACACGTGTCATTTTGATTATTATCAAGATCTCGAACGCTTTACTTAATTTATGGTATTATGTTAGTATGGCAGAGACAAAAGATAAAAAGCGTCTTACTAAAATAAATACGAATGCATTTTTTTTATTTCCAACTAAATCATAAACGGAAGTTAATAGGTTACAGTATTTTTCCAATGGTTATTTATATTCAAACCTCAAACATAAACATAGATTAACCGATAAAATAAATTTATGCTAACGTGATTGATTAGATACGTAATTGTAAAAATTGCGATGTTACGATACAAAAAAATTAATGATGTTACTATATTACTTAAAAAAAAACATTTTTAGTAAACACATATTCTAAACTACGTAATGGGGTTATATAACCGGGTTAGTACGAATAGTTATATTTTAAAACGCTGAAAACTATTCAAGCTAAATCTTCAATAAAGTGCATCACTTCCCATCAATCTTCAGGTTTGTTTTGATCTTATGCAGAAGCGTTTCCCCTTCCCTGTTTTATTCAGACATGTTTGAACCGCTCCCCGGTTTGGTAACCCTTCTTGTAGCCTTCATCAATCTTATGTCAACCTCCCGCTCGAGGTAGGATACTGTTAATGTAATATAGTGATGTATGAATTTACTATAAGCCAGCAAAGCTTATGAATTTGGCTTGAGTTGGGTTAGGCGGCTTCTGCCTGTCATTTATGAGTATCGGCACTATCGACTTCCTATAGGTATTGAAATACCTAGTAGGCATTTAAATATTTCATACAGCATAGTTTGTCAATGAAAAGTCGTTCCACACACAACGAATAATGGTATCCCACTAATAGGAGGGTGCTACCCTAATAAAAGCGAAAGTTGGTAGGTGTGTATGTTTGTTACTTCATCGCTAAAACGGACGCAATGAAATTTGGAACAGACATAGTTTATACCCTATGTGTTAAGTACTTTGTATCCCGAAAAAAAACGCAACGCAAGAGAAATCGCAGGTAAAAGCTATTGAGTACATAATGAACAAATTGACAACAACCAAATTGACACACGTACGTCTTTTGCTCTTATCACAATAACGGTCAGAAACGTACGCGTTCAGATTCCATTACTATCCCTATGTGAATAAAACGACGACTTTTTATTTGCCAATAATCGAAAAATACTTTTTTTCTCTATGTTACAAATCATGATGATTATCAGCTTAAATAACTGTTACAAGACATTAAGAGCAAAAGTAATTTTCTGATCACTGATAACATTCAAAGTACAGTGAAGGGGTAAAAAAGGAGCAAAAGTTCCTCGCCACCTAAATCTTTCGCTTCTTATCTATAAATGTTTGTCGAGTTTTGGAAGTCGCTCAAAGTCGCTAATCGAAGCTCGATTGATTGTTTTATCTACTTTACGGCTTTATAATTCTCGGGAGCTTGAAGGTTACTTGAATTTGAATACCACCAGCGATGTAAATGCCGGACTATTTGGAGTCAAAAGTTATTGTTGCCGAGAGAGCTCTAGCCGGCACAAATTGTCTAAGTACCATTTATTTCATTAAGCCCAGTCTGAACCGTTTAAAGTTAACATCGTGTTTCGGTCTTGAGCCAAAGCACTTGGTACTCCCAGAGTGAACAAATTCTAGACGAGATAACTGTTTATGATAATTTGATTAAACGTGAAAGTTTTAATTTACTTAACTAGGATTGTTGCAAATTTATTTTATACCCTGCTTTATTTTAGACCCCCGTAGAGAAATCATTATAACAAACTCTGACTTAATCGCGTATAAACGTGTTTTACATTATTGACTTATGTATAAAAGTCATGAAAGTGAAATTAATGTAAATATGTCTATAGTAAAACCGACACCCAAATCTATTAGCTGCTAAGTGAGGTACCAGAAACATTATTCGTTCGTATATTTATCTCATGGTCCAACAGTATCTGAAATTCCTGCTCTTTATCCGATCTTCTTACAATTTACTAGGAGAAGAGATATTAAACAAAAACTATATAATTCGAACAATGCATACCAAACATTACTGTTAGGAATGCCTCGTCGGCCGGGTCCCAACATTGACATCTACGATAGCTCAGTTGTAGAACGATGAAAGAAACACAAGGGTAAACGAAACGATATATATTCAACACGAAAACAAATTAACACAATTAAAGATCGGAGCACAATTGAATTTAACACACAAAATTAACACAAATTAAAACGCGAAATTTAAACTAAATCTTAACTAATGTAGTCCTTTATCTAACACTGATGAAACTACACACTACTGACTAACAAGATGGTAATACACTGGACGAAAGAGACTGAACTGAAGTACTGGCGGATCGCTGATCTACGCACTGAGAAACAGAGTTGGACTCGATGTTTACTGCAGATGTACTTGAGTGGTACTACAAATTTGTGGAAAAATGGGCGTCCTTTTATTTGATCTGTTCAAGGTTTGTTTACATTCTCAGAGGGACGCCCGCTCTGTTACATTTTACTAATTTTCTGCTAACTTACAATAGTTATCTTAAATTCAACTTATGAATAACATGGAGGTTTGTTTATAGAACATCATTACATTTATGATTTTCATGTGAGAGCTCCCGCTTAATTACAGTGATATAAAATCTATACGATTTCTTTGTCTCGACTCAGAGGCCGTCTCGCTCACACGGGTCGAGATCTACACCTTTCTTGTCCCTCATATCGCGCCGCGCTCGGCGCGTCGTGTTATTTCTTTGTTTGCCGTGCTCGCAGCAAGTTGCGGCCGGTATAATGTTAAGTGATTTTACTTATACGTTCATGAGGAACATTAATACAAAGTTTCAGGATATTCTAAATTTTATCCTTAATTTTTACATCCAACGTAAACAAACATGATTCCTTTGTCTCGCGCTGCGAGTGGAAAGTTACCACGATGAGTCATACTTGTTTACTTTAAGACGTCGTGGTCTTTTAACTATTTTACATAGTACTTGGGAGCTCTCTTACAGTGAATGTTTCTTGGGAGAAAATAAGTGTTATACACATAGTATTGCCGCTTTTTAGGGCATTTAGGAAAATAGGAATATATTATTTATTTAGACTTAATATTAATTTCGCCTAACCTATACATATATTATTATTTATTCATTTATTTATATAATAGCCTAGCTGTCCGTAACAATTACTAAACAGTACTCTTTAGTTTACTGGAAAATCTCTTTTTTTTTGTTGAACCCTATGAAGTACTGAAGTTCCGGCTTATAATAAATTCAAAACCTCAAAAACCATTTGGACCCCTTCCCAAATTGTCACGCAGTACGTAAACAGACACCCGGGCCAACTTTCTCGTTATCATCTTATCGAATACTAAAATATGTCTGGCTAGTGTCCAGAACACCTAATTACTAATTAACTTTATGCCGGTTGTCGCGTATAAAAAGAAAAAGATTGATAGTTCGGGGTTTAAGTCCAAGAGTGCGACTGTGAATAAGGAAACAGTTACCGGATATCAACTCATCGGAGGGCACTTTCCCTTTAGGTCAAGGGCCGTTCGATGGCTACTCGCACAGGTGTGGTATTAGACGGTGAAATGATACAAAAGACCTTTCAGTGGCATGCAATTGTATTTACACTTTACAATGGGGACCGCGAGACATGGCCTTCGGTGGCGTTGGCAATTTCAGAGGTACACGGCTCTTATCAACTAGCGATGCTAAGGTTCTATGCGCATAGAAAAATAAGGAGTCGACTCACTCTAACGCTCTGACAGTACTGTCAGGGTTGGACGCGAAGAGCAGGCCTCCGCTGCCTTGGGATCGCCTCACCAGGAGTCCCCTCGACTGGCGAGGCACGCAGAAAACGCCCTACGGCAAAGATGCCACGGGCGCGGAATGAAGCGCGTGTCGGTGCAGCGGGCCAGGCGCGGCCGTGCGCGCGCGCAGGGCACGGGGGCGGCCGGGGCTGGCCTTAGGCGCGGCGCGTAGCGGCGCGCATATGAAGGCTGCGTCCGGAGGACGCCACGACGTCTGAAGGACGGAGAAGGACGCTGGTCACGCGCCCTCACGCCCTTGGCATGGCGGCGCCGGGATGGAACCGCGGCGCAGCTCGCCGGTTGTCCGACAGCCTACGGACGGAAGGCGCGGAGCAGGAGTGCGGCCCCGAGGGGGCGCGGGCGCAGGCCGCGTCGACGCACGCGGCCGGCGTGACGTAACACTTCACCACACAACTACACAAACTAGCCCTGGAGGGCTCTGGAGGACGGCCGCTCAGTCGACCGACCGCCTCTTGTAAGCTAAAACACCAGTTTACATATTTTATTCTAATTTCTAATTGGAAAACTCACGAAACGAATCCGTCTTGCTTCGTCGTATCGACCAGAGAGAGTTGACGCTTCCCTGTCACATTTTTATTCCACTCTATGCATAGACAACCGTATATAGAAGTGAGGTTTAATTATTGGAATTATGGGTTTACTTTTAATTATATTTATTGTTAATAATAACGGTAATAAATCTAGTTTATTTTAATGTGTATGAGAGTGTGAGACAATTTAATATTAATATAATAATAACTTTAAGGTGACAGGTGCCGGAGACGTGCACAGAAAAGAACGACTAATACTTAAGGAACGCTCCCGGTCGAAGCGTTCGTTGGTTTGTCTTGAATAGCTCGATCAGCTGTCAGGTTGACACTTTGTCACTGACAGTGACAGTTGGCAGTCGATCTGTATAGGAGATCTGATGAGAATTGAATTGAATGTTAATGGTTTTTATAATGCTTAAATTGCTGAAAAACGATGCACCGGGCTTGTGGGAACGAGGTTGTATTGTGTTTTCAGCGAGTGAATGATCTGGTTTGTATTTAGTAGCGATTTCGCTACGAAAACCGCTACACGGTAGGCGGTAACTTGTCGACACCAGAGTTGGCACTAACACGCATTAAGAAATCAGAATTCAATATGATTTTATGCTTCGTAATTTATTTGGTTTCTACACGTGTCTGTCGAGTCAACGAAATAATAATACATTTTATAGACAACTCTATCAGGCAGAAGTTTTGAAATGTATTCTAATGAATTTACTCTATGTCATTAAGTTTAACGATTAGTATTTGGTATGACCTCTTTTTCATGAACAAAAAAGTCTTGGGCACCTTAATGAAAAGTGTTATGTAATGAAAAGTTCGGGAGACTACGTTTTTGGTGGTCACGGGCGAGAACAGTATACTTTCAACAATCTTGATTATATTTGAGTGCAAAACCTAACCTAACCTCATATCATCCTTATTATTATTCCATTTACTTCGCCCCAGAAACAGTATCGATATCTAAAATGCAGGACGCATTTTTTCGGCAGGAAAATATCAGCGCACGAGTTCGAGCGAGGCGGGCTGCAGCTGAAGCCACTGGTGACGACTGTGGACGGGACGCCCACGTTCTTGGGCGACCAGCCTTCCCATGCCGCGCCTTCGCGGCCCCAGCGCAGGTCAAGACATGAACTCAGGCAGTTGGATGAGAAGGAACTCATATTTGAGTTGGTGAGTACCCCTTATCACAGTAACAGCAGCTTCTTAAAACTTGTGTTAGAGCGAGGCGGGCGGCTGAAGCCACGGTGACGCCTGTGGACGGTACACCCACGTTCCTTGGCTCTTAGCCTCCTCACGACGCCTTCGCTGCGCCAGCGTAGGTCAAGACATGAGCTCAGGCAGTTGGATGAGAAGGAACTCATATTTGAGTTGGTGAGTGCCCCCCATCCCAGTAACAGGAGGTTGTTAAAACTTGTGTTAGATCGTGGCGTGCGGCTGAAGCCACGGCGACGCCTGTGGACGGCACACCTACGTTCCTTGGCTATCAGCCTCCTAACGCTGCTTATTCGCGGCCCCAATGCAGTTCAATACATGAGCTCGGGCAGTTGGATGAGAAGGAACTATTATTTGAGTTGGAGAAAACATTAACACCTCACAAATTCAGCTTGACCTGCTATCCTCAAAATTATGGCCCAGGCTCGTGGTCATAGGCCCGTGACTGTGACTCCACTGGCGTGGGGAAAAGCTTTACAATCCTTCTCTCTTCTTACACCAAGAAAGATCAAGCATCTACATTATATAAAGACAGACGATGATCAAAATCACTTGTTCTGTGTTAGGGTGACCGCGCGTGCTTACTGATTTTTGTTGAGTTCTGTAACAAATTGAATTCTTTCATTAATGTACGTCAATATAATATATACCTAATCAAAGGATTTCATGTAAGTAATGAGTTACGAACGCGACATAATTTTTTATGGACTATGTGTGTATATTTTTAGTGTAATTTATTGTGCTTGTCCTCTTCACTCATACGTAATCGTTATTGAACAGTTTGCATATCGTTGGCCGTGTTGACTGTCGTTGCTTCCTTACTAATTCGTTTTCGGGCGTAAGGCAATAGCAAGTAGGAAAATGCTTGTGGCGCCTAGAAATTTTTAGATGACTCGAGCGATATATTTTACACATAATTAGTATTCACTTAATTATGTGTAAAATATATCGGTAAAATACGGTTTTCTATTTTCTGGCTGGTCCGCATGAGCACATGTAACATTTTTTGTCCCTTGTCAGCAACACATTACGATTACCACTTGTAAATCGGTTTCTCCAGTTTTAAATACGAATATTTTTTAACACTTTGCACGCCGTAAGTTATAATCGGTACCGCGCTCCAACAGCTGATCACGGGCACCACTCGTGATGCTCTTTTTCCCAAGAACGCCGCGCATTTTTTACGGCGCCACCTATGGTTCGCCGGCGATTTTCGGTGATATTGTAAGATTTATAAAATAATAATTAGCGTAGATACAGGAATAATTTCTTTTTTTATTTAAGAGGTGTTTTAGTATTTTATAATGATAAAAATAAAACAATGTGTTTATAATATTTATTTTATTTTAAAACTGTCGCTGAAAAGAACTCGTTTTATGAAAAAATAAAAACTCTAACATGGATTTGTTAGGTAGCCCGCGCAGCGCACTGACGAGACAGCGCGGGCGACGCATCGTCATGCCGTTCCCCCAACCCTCACGTTAATAAATTGTATGTGTGCGGGTAGCTTAAACGTTCTTCTACACGTTGCTATTAAGCGGATCACGAACTGTGTTCGATATTTTAATACAAACAGTATGAAATCTGATCACGAGTACTATTCGTTATCCGCGACTCTAGGAAAAAAAGTGTCACGAGTGGTACTCGTCATCGGCGAGCTAGACATGGCAGTTATTAAAATGGCCGGCGAATTAGAGAAAAAATGCGTACCGAGTGTGTTAGGAATGCCTCGTCGGCCGGGTCCCAACACTGACATCTACGATAACTCAGTTGTAGAACGATGTAAAGAGAAGAGAAACACAAGGGTAAACGAAAACGATATATATTTTACATGAAAACAAATTAACACAATTAAAGATCGGAGCACAATTAAATTTAACACACAAAATTAACACAAATTAAAACGCGAAATTTAAACTAAATCTTAACTAATGTAGTCCTTTATCTAACACTGACTAACAAGATGGTATACACTGGAGTAAGAGACTGGACGGAAGTACTGGCGGATCGCTGATCGACGCACTTGAGTAACAGAGTGATGACTCGATGTTGACTGAAGTTGTACTACAAATTTGTGAGAAAATGGGCGTCCTTTTATTTGATCTGTTACATGTCTTAGAGGGACGCCCGCTCAGTTACATTTTACTGATTCCTACTTATAATACATTATTTAGCTTAAATTTAACTTATAGCTAACATAAAGGTTTATTCGTGGAACACAAATATGTAAGTGATTTTGATGTGAGAGCTCCCATTTAATTACAATTAAATAAAATTCACATCATTTCTTTGTCTCGACTCAGAGGCCGTCTCGCTCACACGGGTCGAGATCTATACCTTTCTTGTCCCTCATATCGCGCCGTGCTCGGCGCGTCGTGTTATTTTTATGTTTGCCGTGCTCGCAGCAGGTTGCGGCCGGTATAATATTAAGTGATTTTACTTATATGTTCATGAGGAACATTACTACAAAGTTTCAGGATATTCTAATTTTTATCCTTAAGTTTTACATTAAATGTAAACAACATGATTCCTTTGTCTCGCGCTGCGAGTGGAAATTACCACGATGAGTCATACTTGTTTACTTTAAGACGTCGTGGTCTTTTAACTATTTTAGTTAGTTATTTTTGGGAGCTCTCTTACAATAATGTTTTTAGGAAAATAAGTGTTATACACATGAAATTGCCGCTTTTTTGGGCATTTAGGAACGCAATAAAATATATTATTTATTTATCTTAATATTAATTTTCGCCTAACTGTTTACAAATATATTCAAATCATTTATTTATACATATATTTATTACGTGGGCCTAGCTGTCCGTAACAGAGTGGTTCTCGTGATCGGCGTGCAAAGTGTTAATTAGGAATCGTAATCATGAATTAATTTATTTATGGATGATTCACATGTTCCCTATCCCAATCCCTGCTGGTAACAACAAATATTATCCGGAAATCATCTGTTTGTTGTATTACCACATTAACACAATCAAATTTAATTCAGGAGTCTCGTATCGACACCAACAAGCAATTATCGGCGGTAGGCTTTGATTCATTACATGTCAATTGGCACAGTCACCGAATCAATTTGTAAACAACGCAGTCCACAAAAAGACCTCGCAGCGCGTTTGTTATCGAACCACAACAAACAGACATTTATCTTATGATAATTTTTATTATGTAGCTTATTATTATTAAATATGTCATAGCGATAAGTCGAAACTAGCGGAACTCTCCTGGGAGTTTCTCAGGGACTTGGTTAGGTTAGCTATGTAGAATTCTGAGTTCATCATACGAGATCCAAAAGTAGACTCCTCCACTTGTAGCTCAACTGTTTCCCATGTCACAGTATGATTAGCGCGCGACAAATATTGTATATCTCCTTCCTTCCAATAAAGTGCAAACAAGACAGGTAACGCTAAGTCGTGCGACTAACGAAGTTGTGACTACTTGACACTAGCCTGGTGGACCAGGACAAGATCAAGGGTTTGTACATGATGATGAATACTCTTCTTCCTCCTCCCGTCGATCTCATTCCTGAGAGTCATGATTCCCCCGTTGCTGGGTCATCATACCTCTGACCGTGTTTCGCCCCTTCGATCTGTTCTTGGCTTCATGGTAAGTATTGTGCAGCTTGATATCTAACGATGAGCGGATTTCGTCCGACCATCTCAGCAATGATCGGCCTCTAGGGCGCTTCCCATCGACCTTGCCAGATAATGGATACTAAGGATAGTAATACAGCTTCAAATCACATGGTGTGTTCATCGCCAAAATCTCTCGCCATTCTTTGTTAACCCTAGCAGTAATGTACTATTAAACCGTCAATTTACGAAGCAGAATCGGGTGTTGGCTTACGTGTACAATTAGGCCCCGCCGGGCCGACGGGGTCACCGATAAAGCGGCGGGCCCGGCCTGATAATGAAATGTAAACAACGCCACCGTAACAATGTTTTAGCGTCCTACCCATGAGAATTAAAACTTACTAAGATACGGGCACTAGTTTTTACGGTCTTATGAAGATGGAATTTTTGACACTTACCATCATCGTCATCACCGTTAACTATCAACCTACAATTGTTGAGTAAAGGCGTCTACACTCTCAAGCTGCTTTCCCCGGTCTTATTCACAATTTCCCTGCTCCTTCGATAGAAACAACTTTTTCTGTATAGGTAATAACCAAAATCATACTGATGGCCTGTAAACGGGAGATACCCTGCCCGGTTATCGGGAATTTACCCCAAGTTCGCACATGTGCAATAGGCAAGAGTTACGGAATACATACAAATACAAACTTCCGTTGCTATAGTACCTACGTGGCGAGCTAGCTAATACGTGCAGCTGCGATGCTGCAGAATATTTCGCCTTGAAGGATTTCGAGTGTCATTTTCATCGCAAAAGTAGTCAGAAAGGAAAGGTTTCTTTAGGTCAATAGTTATTTCTTATTGTTAAATAGTTATTTATGATTATGACCATATTCGGATATATGACATATTGTGTGGTCGTGATTATGAGCTGGATCTCGGTATGGTAACCGTCGCAGCGCCTGGCTCGTGCGAGGTTTCTCCATCTGTCTCTGTTTTTAGCATATCGGGAATATTCCGTTTCACTGTCTAATAAATATTACACTGAACTATTGATACAAAGATTAAAGCACAAAGAAAAGTTGAAATGCGTAACCTGGCGGAAGAGACCAGGAATCGAACCCGGCACCTCTGGCTTACCGGTCCAGCGTGTTAACCTCTCCACCACCCCTAACGCCAAATAACCTTCCGAGTTTTTCCTTATGCTTTTGTGTGTCGATCTTTGCATTGTTTTTTGAAAGCCTTTACACCTTACCTACAACACAAAACACCATCTTAGATTTTACATGTTATTTAGAATTACTCCACAAACATCCAATAGAAGGGTTACCGCAGTTTTTCCGACAGCAAGGTCGTGCGGGTCAGGGCAACTGTCAAAGTTATAATCAGGGCTGGCCCGGCGCCGAGACTTGTCAAAAGTAGTTATTAACAATCCCCCGATGTCAGCGGGTAGTGTTAGTTATCTGAGGTCGATGGCTTTTTGTTGGGCGTGCTCTTAATCTCATCTGAACTATATTTATGCCGTGAAGTCGAAAATGGACTGGACGGACTTAAGAATTATAGGTAACGTTTTTATTTGTGCAGACAGTATTTTGTGTCAGTTTCAAGCAACTGTTTTTTTTTTCTAATTACTTTTAAATTTAGTAATTAGTGGCTCTGTGAGCTTTAAACCTCGCGAGTCTGTTTGGAAATGGCTGAAATGTGTTTCAACGCCCATATCTCCGCCATTTTGTAAAAATAAAAGAGAACTAAATAGATACGAAAATATGTATAATTATCGAAACTGCCCATCATTTCTCGGGGATCGGTAGAGAAATGCACCTGAAGGCGAGAACAGCTGGAGAAAATTACCCAAAATCAGGCGTTTCAGATTATGTATAGAGTAGTAAGCCCTGATTTTGCGTAGCAGTATTACTATAGTAACATTGTCCTTGACCATAAATATTAAATTGCGGATTAGATACACTTATGAGTATGAGTTTGTATTGTGTTTTAATGTTAATGTCGGCTCCATGGCTCTCTGTCTCTAACGTCCTGCCGTGCTACGAAAAGTCCGAAGCCTTCTCATGAGCATCGAAATATCTTCGTTACCTGAAAATAGTTTAGATCTTAAAATGGACGCCTGTCTTTGCGTACAAACGATACTGGATTTCTCTATATTTTCATGTGTCAGCACATGCTTCTTACAATACGTGTTTGAGGAAACAATGGCTATAACCTTGAACTTAAAATATAATATGTTAGTTTTGGTCATAAAACTCGTTTAAATTAACTCGTATTACGATGATTTGCAAGATCTGTGGAATTTATGAACTTGCACTAAAAAACATGTTCCACGGGTAGCGATCTTGTTACTGTAAGCGCGTTTTTTTCTACTAATGATATGAAAATATGTGTGTTGCTATGACGAAAAAAATTAAAAACCTGATACGTTAAATGATTACATAATTATTCATAACACACGATTTTTTAATGTTTGAATATTCGATGTGACATTGTTTCTTGATTGGTATCAATCTGGTCTGCATGGTCAAAAGGTTTTTATCTTTTTTATTATACTTTATATAAAGGGCGAGTTATCTTAAAAATTTGGTTTAAGGATTTATCTTATAGAGATTGCGTGGACCACATAAGAATGCTAAAAACCAAAAATTACCATCGTGTATAATATAGGTAATTAAATTAATAATGATTGTATTAAACAATCGTATGCTGAAAGAATGTAAACATCATTTGTTTTGTAGACTAGGTATTGAACATTTAATAAGTTTCTGTCAAAAATGACATTTTAGTGGCAAGCTTTTATAGCCGACTGTACTTTTCTTTGGATATCCATCAAATGCTCACTGAGACGATTCTAAAGAGCCCAAGCTCGGTAGGATTGCTTTTTCTAACGGGTGATAACAAAAAAATGAGAATTCGTTCAGAGGTGTAAAAAAATACTCGTGTATCTTTTTAGCACAATTTGATATTATTGGAAAATATGTACATAGAAACTATTTACAAAATCATCAATGCACATTAGAATAGGACTCGTGGTCAGCTGTTCCACTCAGTATAGACATGACGTTGGAACAAGACTCTTGGACGGAATTCTTGTCCATTTTCCGCACACATGTTTTAATTATTTATATCAGTTGGGTACAATTTTCAGCCCTCCAATTATTTTTGTATACTAAACTGCTCAAATAACCTAAGAAATCTTCAATCGGCCGACATTGTGCAAGGTTTATGGGGTTTCGGATTTTCGGTACAAATAGTATATTATTAGCGTCTAGGAAACGCGTCGTTTTTTTGTCATAATGCGACGATGCTTTATCCGACCAGAACATATTCTCCATCTGAGTGATGTTTGCGAATAAATGCTATCAGTATTTTTTTCAAGCATTCGCTCTCATACACTTTTTGGTTGACCGCTAAACCACTCGGTTAGAACGACAGTTTCGAAAGACCTTTGTCGGATATAGCCACATAAAGCATAACTTTCTGCTCAAACTTGTGCTTATACTTGTGTTTTATATCGTCTGGTGTTGTAAAATTATTGCTGGTGTAGTATCGGTCATTTCCAGGTATATGTGTTTTACTCAAAGGAAAATAACTTTTATCGTCCAAAATGAATGATTTTCCTTTGTAATTTCGGATCATCCAGCGACACTGTGATATAATAGTCAGTTTTTGCTGTTCAGTGTATTCCGGTGCTCTCACCTTCTTGCGGCATTTCAGACCTATCTTTTTCAAGAACGAACAAGTGCACGGTTGGGAACACTTTATTTTTTCTCGCGGCGCGGCATCTCGTTGGCTCATAGGATTATTATCGTTAAAAGTGCTATGGTGTAGGTTCATCCTTCTCTTGGTCATTATCTTCGCTGGTCGCCGGCTACCACTTTTGTGATCTATCGTCAAGGATGCAAGAATTCTATAAATAGTGGAGACTAAGTACATATTCTTTACTAAAATTATCTACAGTAGACTTTTTCCCCCAGTTATAGTTTGAATTATAAAAATGTTCAACCGTTTTCGCAGCGTTTCTTGTTTCGACACCATTTTGACAAATATTAATGCTTGAAAAACAAAATCAAATGAAGTTTAAGAACCTCAAAAGAAGTAGTAACAACTTCATAAACAAAGTTTTTTGTCTAAGTGAATAGTCTTGTTTTGAGGTCCATAGAAAGTTATTCTCATTTTTTTGTTATCACCCGTTATTATAGAGTTCCTATGGCCACCGTCCGGCTCCATCATCAGAGCAGCCCCATGGTACCATATTATTGTATTGTCATCAAAGTTAAGTAAGTATGCAAAATTTCAGCTCAATCGGTTGATGATATCAGCTTCAAAATTGAGTTGCAAGATTTCACCCGAACATACATACTTTAAACATACCATGCAAGCTAAATAAAAGCTTGTAAAAATCTTTCCTGTCTCGTCTCGGCCCCGTCCGTTTCACCGCGTGGTTAGACTGGCTGAACAACAATAACGTACACAAACGAATGACAGCGCCTGCGCGGTTTGACCACATTTGATAAATGATGCGTGCGCGCCGGTACAAGCGTACTGGCGGCTATGGTAACAACCTACGACGAAAACGACCATTGACATTGAACCCAGCCTTCATTTACTGTACTATGACATCAGAGGTCAGTTTATAACGGCCGTTTAGTTTCTGATAGGGTCGGGTTATGTTTTCTAAATGACAGATGCAGTCGTAACTGTTTGTGACTTCTGCTCTTTTGGAACTATGCGAGTTCAAGACGGATGCATTATATCTGTTTTAATAAAACGCTCATTACTTAATTGCATTTGGGAACAGTTAGTAATCTGAGTCGGTCACTATTTACTTTCCTGACTGAGGAAAGTAAATAGTTTCTTCTGAAGGTGAGATAGGATGGTCTGAGGTGAGGTGAGATAGGATGATATGGCAACTTTAGTCGAGTTGTATTAATAAGTAGCTCGTTTGAGAATCATTAAAAACTTAAAATTATTTACTTGCAGGATCCCAACGGCTTGAAACAACCAAATGCCTATAAGTGTCACAAGAACTGTAGCGACTATGACAACTGCTTACATGTACGGAAAGGGGTTAGCTTATTCTTATTAGTTTTTCTATTAACTAATTAAATTTATAGACTTAGTAACAAACATTTTGATTTAATCAACAGCCTAGCTCTAAAAGACGCGAACCACAACAAAAACTAGCAACGACCTTGTTTCCTTTACAGGCACTTATAAAGCCTATCACATCTGCAATGTGTGTATTTACATAGGTAACTAATTTGTAAGGGTAAGGTCAACTAGCTGGCGTATGTGATTTAAATATAGTATTAATACACTGATGTCATCGTAAGATCAAGATTTGCATCCGTCCACTTAAATCAAACCCAACCCATGCTATTGTTTATCGCGTATCACCCTTCATTTTGCTCTGTAGGTTAGATCTGAAAACGAGCTGAAGGCGAGTTTCATAATAGGATCACACGGGTGCTTTTTACCTAATTATGTACACTAGTTATTTGCTGTATATTAGTTGTAAACCTGACGAAGCCTGCGATGCGGATCAGAACTTATTGTAATTTTTCCTTTCAGGTGTCTTTTAATAAATATTTTTTTTTTTTTTTTTGTTGTAAACTAGTTATTTAACAATGTGTGTGTAGTCAAAGATAGTTAAATTTTCTGATTAAACAAAGAGAGTCAGATTACTGCCACAACAACGAACTGCTTTTCAATTCTCTGACCAAAAGCTTTCAATAATTTGAAGCCAAATGTTCTGTTAATTATGTTAGCAAATTGAACTGCAAAGCTGCTAGTATAAACCAATAGAGGTGCATCAGACACGAACGCGATTGGACCGAATGATTCATTACCGATTCATTGAGAGCTGTCTGAACCGAACACCGCATCCCAGATAGCGGGAACAGATAAAGCGGCTCATACAAAGACGTCTGTGTAAATCGTTTCTGTCTTTCGCATCTTTATTTATGGACGTTCGGATACTTGGGTGGTTATATATATGGCCATAGGTATTAAAGCACAGTTCGATAAGGCAATATATCTTCATCGTTAAACTTAAGTTTTCAAAGGATCCATTCAGTCCTCAATGATACAGATTACAAATGGAAGTTTGTCGACATTTTTATGAACACAATTCGTGGAACGTAGGCTATTTAAATATAAAGCCTCAGACAATTGTACAGAATTCGTTCTTACATTGTTGACATTCCTTCATTCGCTCTTGCTTGAGATTCCTTAAGCGCTAAGCTACCACATTTATCATGCGAACGGCTTAGTGGCGCCCTTGTCTCTCGATAACTATAACCCGGATATGTTTTTTATCCTGACTGTACTGGAATCTTCTAAGCAATATAGTTTCTGCTGCTGGTTTACCCTTATTGTATAAACAAACGCTTCACTGTTTTTTTTTATAGAAATATCATTTCATCGAAAGCGTTTCCTTTCTGAAACCATTAAATATTTTGGAATGTTATAACACAAACCTAACCTAACGCTAACCTAATAGGCTGACTTTTACAAGATTTCTGAAAAATTTATGACTTTCGGGGGAAACATGTCTATGAAATGAAAATTACATGAAATTAAGCATTCTGTGAACCTGCTGTGAACTGTTTGTGCAAATTAAAAAATTATATAGAACCGTGAAGAATTCGGATGATTTATCATTTTATAAGATCGACGCGCCAGTTATTTATTGCTCGAATTCTGGAACAAAATTTCAACAAGAAATGGATATTATATACACGAAAATGGTGACTTTGTCTGAGAAATGTTTTATTGCTTAGATCAAAAATACCCTAACTCAAAGTCGATTTATTGCGCGCCCAATATTTCTTTCATTTTGGAAGCATCGATGCTCTTATGTTTATTTATTTTGTAAAACGGCAAACTCAAATCACAAAAGTATACCTAGTGATATCGTTTAACATTTTCATTTGAATCTTTATTTGTCTTTAGCTCCTAGACAAATATGTAAATCAAACGCAATTGGAAATTTGGCTTGATCTGGATGTATATCTATGAAAAAAAAACAACTGGTTCAAGATAGTTCTTCTGTTTTTGTGAGTTCTACTGTTTTGTCATGATTTATTTTGGTCCCTATTAGATCTTGATCTTTAGAACGCGGTTCTATTTTCAATACCTAATATAGGTTTTTTTTAAATAAGTAATAATAATTGAGTTATTTTTTTACTTTGGATTAATAGAAATCCTTGTAAATTTGATATGACATTGAGTTAGGTTCTGCTGCGAATTACGAAGCCGAAACTATTCTCAGGTGTTAACCATTTCCATGTCAGACGCGGCCATGATTTTTAACACTCCATAAACAGCGTAGCCTTGTTGGCAGTTGGCACTAAAAACAGCGATAGGCCAATGTACGCAATTAATTGAAGTAGTCTTTTACGATCTCCATCCAGTTTAAACAAGGAAGGACTCGTGTTTACGAGAATTGAGAGGCAGAATAATGTTTTTACAAGTAATGAAAGCCTAACGTAAGGGTCACACCTAGCGTATCACATCACATCGAGTTGCGTAGTTATGATTGGTACTATTATCAATGGGTATTTAGCTTTGTTGTTCTTCACAATCAACATAAAAATTAGCGGAATCATCTGTTTCATAAGTATCAAATTTCATATTAGTCTATTTGTGTGTGTAATTTCTGCGCAAAGGCATTTTCTGTTAAATAGGCAAAATGCTTGCACTGAAAAAATTATCACTGAATCCTACAGTATATCCATATTAGGCCTACTGAAATTTCAGTAAGCCTAACAGTAATAACAGTAACATTAGCCTTATTGTGCCTATTCAGACTTCCGTTTCATGTATGTTAAGTGCGAATATGGAATATACTTGCCTAGGAAACATCTACTCAATGTCCTTTCGAAGAGTTCCACCTTCTAGTTGGGGGAAAATTGTTCGAAGAAGTGTTCGGGGAATGATGTTCAAGAATGATGGTCCACTCTTTGGCTGTGCTACTTAGAAAATTTAAACCAAAAAAATAGTTTTTACGCCCATACACGAATCTGCGGTCACGTTAATCTATCTATAAGGTTCTATCTGAATCCAATTTGCGCGGGTGGTCACAAACACATCTGCACCTAATCTCGCCGGGATGGAGGGCATTTGTTTAATTCGCCATGGCAATTTATCCACGTCGCGGTAGATAAACGAAATGATTAATTATCGACGATTTCGGGCGAACGTGACCGTCCCAATAATCCTGCAAGGACTAAAGGGGTTTGCATACTAAAGGGATGTTTAAAAAACGGGATGGGAATTGTAATCAGCCTCTTGTAAAACGAAGCACTGTACATTTGTTTCATGAATTGAGAACATATCAATTCACAGTCTTGTTTTAATTGGGATCTGAAGTGAATCATTATGTTAAGAGTCTCATGAAAATGTCTCACTGACCTGTAGTAAAAGTACAACTAACTATGAATCTGAAAATTTCGAGTATCATATATTCTGCAGGATATAACGAAGCTAAACGGAAAACTGTCATGAAGTAGACTGCATCCTTTTTTCGAGTTATAAGCAATCAACCTACTCCATGCGAGAAACTTAGACTTTAACAGTACCGTTTTTTTCATATATCGTATATTTATTTGTCCTAAGTCATACCTTTTTGTTTGTCATGATACTGATGTTCGTGGTGGGTGGTAGTCACTTTGACTACTATACATAAATAGTGCCAATCATTCGCTGTTTCGTTCTTATGCTGGTAACTTCCTATCCCACACTATACTTTACGTACAGAAGAGTTATTCCAATCTTGGAAATTCAAACTTCGCCGTCCCGCTCATTCAAATATAGATTGATGCGATACCTAGAGGGATGGCATGGGGAAGTGCATAATTATTTTCCATCTTTTTTTGTCGGGAAAGTTCGTTTTAGCATGACAACTTCGATGAAATAGTTGAGATGGAAATGTAACAACGAGCTTGTCCCACAAAATATGGTGGAAAAACATGCACTCTGTAGTAGTAGTTAATGTTTTATAATATTGCACAAACACCCTTACGGTAAACACGTGCGGCTAAGTAAGCATCATCCACCGGAACTTTAGACAAACAAAGCCAAAGTGAATGAATGAGTGAACGAATTGTTCGATAGTTCTGGAACAATTGCGGCTGCTCAGGAACTAATCATTGGTTCTTCCGCTTCGTTTGATTTAGGAATAATGCAGATAATCATTTGTTATTCGTTGAATATACGCAGTGATGATGAAGATTATATTAAAGATAAACAAAACGTTATTGCACAAAAAATTTAAAACATTAAAAGTACAGCAAGAAGTAGAAGCGTGACCCCGCACTAGACTAATAATAATAATGTATCGAGAGCTTAAAATTCAATTAAGTGTCATAGCTTAAGATCACATATGATTATTCTACTGTTTACCGCTTGTGAATACAATAATTAATACAATTAAAATTCGTACGAACTAAACTAGATTAAGGAAACTAAAGAAAATTCTAGACTTTCTTTACAAGGAGAGCCTCAGTCTTGGAGTAGTTCAAGGAACTTAGGCGGTTAAACGTTATGACCTCTGAAGAATTATTTTATTTTATCTTACAGCACTGCTGTAAATAATCAATAAAATAAAAAATCCTATTTATTTCCTGCATTTTCAAAACAATTTGGTTAATACAATAAAAAAACACAGTATTTGAATTTACAATGAATAAAACTGTTGTCGATAGTGGAACCAAATAAGCAATGCCAGCTCTCGGAATAAGCAGTCTGAAAACGTGTTAGCTTACTTAGCATGAAATATTGTTTATGTTGTTTAAAGTGAGTCACGGATTGGAGCTAACCCAATTGTCTGTACAACATGGCATAAAATTGATTCTTGGGATACAGATGTACGTGCATTCATACGGATAAATGTATTCATTACCATAACAAAACACCAAACGAGATGTACCAAAATCGCTCCGTCCAAATAAACAAAGAGATTCAGAATACGGTAAAGCAAAACAGATCAGTCGAGAGCTTGAGAGATTTTTCGTCGATCATACTCTTATCTTATGTCCCTAGAACTACGGTTGAATAATCAACTTTGTCATCATGTGCTTCATAGTGTTCATATTTACAGCGAATGCTGATATGATATAAGAGTTTAGGTAGGCTAGTGGTTATGTGAGAAGCCTGATGTTGATAACTGCCGCTTTCAGCCTACAACAGCTATCAATTCAGACCATGGTCTGCATTGATAGATATTCATGAATATCTTCGGTTGCCACTACTGTGAGTCTTATTCTACAAGTTGGTGAATAAACATTTAGTATAATCATTTATTTCTTCGATTGTCTTACTTTTTAGTTAATGATGAATTAATGGATTCCATTGCATTGTATCTGAAAAAAGAGTCAAATTCACAGGATATTGACAAATACCATGTAAAAGAAAATAACAGAATGTTAGTACATCGAAACGGTAGAACAAAATTTAAGGAAAAGCCGCTGATAGGCTGATACTTTATGTTAAACTGTAATACTAAGTATTAGGCATCAGTAAAATGTGCCGGTAAGCAATTGTACATTCTAAATACATATTTATGTTTAATTTTCCAGTCCATATTCTATTTTAAAGTAAAAGTCCAGCAAAAATTGCTCTTTTGCATTCCAATTTTTCACTTGATGACGAAAGTACTGACAAATGATACTCTCGCATTTTAAATATTGATAGTCCGACCCTGACGAGCAACAAGGTTACAAGATCCTAGATACTCCAATTAAAGAGGTAACCTTAGTTAGCCGGAATAAGGACCGATGGCCGTGTGTACGTTCGTCAAACGACGTTACGCAAACGGGACAACAAAGAGTCATTGGACCATGGGCGACGAATGTGTATGCCATTGAGGGTTGTCGAATACAAGTTCCTGGCACTGGCAGGCCATGAAAGGCTATCCCAGAGTCGTTCATTGTGAAAGGAAGGATTATTACGAAATTTAATTTTGTCAGAAAGCAAATCCTAAACACAATTAAAAAGGTAACCGCAGCTCGCCAAACGAGAGTTACGCAAATGTGAAGGCAAAGAGATGTGATCGTTGGACCATAGATGACAATGAATACGTGTGCCTTTGTGTGTTGAGAGATTGAGGAAGGCTACGACTTTTTGTCGATTCAGTTTTTCGTTTTTTTTTTTTTTTGTGGCAGATACAAATTTCACTCATATCGAAACAATCGAAACAACCTACTCACAGAACTACTAGTTGCTTTCTTTTCAATATAATGATAGGAAGAACAAGCGCGCTGCGTCGTGCGATAAACGAAATTGGGAATAGTTGCCTCCAGTTGGTAACTGGAAGTTATTTACTATATTCATCACTTCATCAGTGGGCTGTATCATTCAGTCAATTGAGTGAAAAGTTACGACTTTACTTATTTTCGTGCACATCCCTAGTTGTCGGTGTCGATGTTTTGCTGAAAACAATGGGACTCATGAGGCGGCTGAGAGTCACGCAACGTGCAATGGAAAGGGCAATGCTCGGAGTTTCTTTGCGCGATAGAATCAGAAATGAGGATATCCGCAGAAGAACCAAGGTAACCGACATAGTGCACAGGATTGCCCGGTTGAATTGGCAATGGGCAGGCCATGTAGCCCGGAGAACGGACGGCCGTTGGGGCAGCAAAGCCCTAGAGTGGCGACCACATATAGGAAAGCGCAGCGTGGGTCGGCCCCCGACTAGATGGACGGATGACCTCGTGAGGGTAGCGGGGAATCATTATTCATTGGATGCGGTCTGCACAGGATCGCACTTTGTGGCGAGTCATGGGGGAGGCCTATGTTCAGCAGTGGACGTCTGTGGCTGATAGATAGCTGCGCCGCGTGGTGTTTACCGCACATCCCGCGGGAACACAACATTTTTTCGGAATAAAAAGTAGCCAATGTGTTAATTCAGGGTGTGAGCTACCTTCATACCAAAATTTATCAAAATTGGTCCAGCCGTTTGAGCGTGAAGAATCAACAAAAATACGCCTAAACACACTAACAAACTTTCGCCTTTATAATATTAGTGTGATAAAACGACGTATCTAAAGATTTTATTATATCTAATGGAAAAATTAATATTTATAGATGATATTTATGAAATACTAATGGAAGGTGGTGGCGGTTAGATGGTTCAGTTTTTTCTTTAATACTTAGTTCTAGAACATTATTTCCGTTTTCGGTCCTTTCTTAACTCTGCCGGCGTATACATTTAGTTGCGGAAATTACTACGGAAATCGGAGTTGAAGGCAAATTAAACCTGTCGGAATGAGATATGGGGGGAGGCATCGCTGTTTTCGGGTGCCTTCATTTGGCTCGTACTAGCAAACCATATGTTTATGTTTATGTACCAACAATTAGGCGCCCTACAAGTTTGGCGAGTTAATTTTAGTTGGGTACAGTTTTGTACACATTTTTACAAGCTTCATTTATTTTAAACAAACCAAATATATATTTCATCCTATATTACATAATATATCTCTTTTCCTTCAATATTAATTTAATATCAGGTGGTTTGCAGATTTTGCGAGAATCCTTCATATATCTGCCCAGCTCTATTCGCCGAACGGCGTGTAGGTACATTTTGTATCTATTTAATGAAATATATTCTTTCTTTCACTATTATATGAATGCCAGTCACAGGCGTCCATCATTGATCAGAGGCCTCCCCTATTCATCATCATCATCATTTCAGCCACAGGACGTCCACTGCTGAACATAGGCCTCCCCCAGTGACTTCCAGATCGGCCGGTTGGAAGCGACCTGCATCCAGCGGCTTCCTGCAACCTTTACCAGGTCGTCTGTCCACCTTGTGGGTGGACGTCCTATACGCTGCGCTTGCCGGTGCGTGGCCTCCATTCGAGAACCTTACTGCCCCATCGGCCGTCAGTTCTACGTGCTATGTGCCCCGCCCACTGCCACTTCAGCTTGCAAATCCGTCGGGCTATATCAGCGACTTTTGTTCGTTCACGGATCTCCTCATTTCTGAATTGATCTCGCAAAGAAACACCGAGCATAGCCCTCTCCATAGCGCGCTGTGCAACTTTGAGCTTCCTTATAAGGCCCACAGTAAGAGGCCACGTTTCTGTTCCATATGTCATCACTGGTAACTCACATTGATTGAAGACTTTCGTCTTTAGGCATTGAGGTATTTTGGACGAGAAGATATTTTGTAGTTTCCCGAACGCTGCCCAGCCGAGTTGGATTCGTCGATTGACCTCCCTCTCAAAATTGGACCTACCCAACTGGATCACTTGTCCCAGGTAAACATATTTGTCAACAATTTCGAGGGTAGAGCTCCCAACCGTTACTGGGTAGGGTGCAACATGGGCATTCGACATTACCTTTGTTTTGTCCATGTTCATCCGAAGACCTACCTGTTGGGAAACTCTATTAAGGCCATCGAGCATTGTGCCGAGGTCCTCCAGTGATTCTGCCATGACCACAATATCGTCGGCAAACCGAAGGTGAGTAATGTATTCGCCATTAATGTTGATGCCGAATCCTTCCCATTCCAGGAGTTTAAAAGCATCTTCCAATGCGGCGGTGAACAGTTTCGGAGAGATAACGTCTCCTTGCCTTACGCCTCGCTGCAGAGGAATAGCTTTCGTGCTCTGCTCCTGTACTCGAACCGACATGGTGGCGTTTTTATATAAACACTTCAGCACCCCTATTATTTACGAGAAAATGCGATCCTGCGCAGACCGCATGCACAGACTCCCGTAATCATTTTTTTATACTACGAGGGTGGCATACAATCATGTGGCCCTCCTGATGTTAAGCAGTTACCGCCGCCTATGGACGCTTGCGACGCCAGGAGCATCACACGCACTTTGCGGACCCTTTAAGAACCTATTTACTCCCCTCTTGAAGAACCGCATACTGTAACCACCTCGACAGCTTAGGGAGCTAATTCCACATGCGGAGCGTTCGCGGCAATAATCTAATATCGTATTCGTAGACAGCCTACTGCATTTTCTCTACTTATCCCGTTAGCCTCTACACAATGCTACTTAAATCCTAAAGTAGTTCAGTAGTGTAATTTAACAAGTGAAAACACGAAACTTCAGCGAGTCAACAGGCTATTAACTTGGCAGCCGGCTAAGCTGTCGAGGGTTTGACCAAGCAGTAATTTGGTTTGGCAAAGTTTGTTTAGGTGTTTAGTCCGGGCCGCACGCGTAGCAGCACGGCTGTGATTGGACGAATTTCTATGAATAATTTATTTTACACAATTCTATACGTAGTGACGTAGAACTGTTTCGTTTGGTCCTCGGCCAAGCTTTTTATTTGAGACGTCGTGGAAGGTTTCTACGTATTTCCTTTTATATCATCTGTTCTAGGATAGAAATAAAAATATCGTGACATACCAAGGTTTAAAACTGAATAAAACTAAAGGCCGTTTCCGATTAAGGGAAGAAAATATGCCCTTTCGTGATAATGGACAGATTTTTTTTTCTACAGTCAGTTACGTCTAGTAGAGTAGCTGTGTCAAGTTTGGTTGAAAAATTCTTTGCGGTTCCGCAGAAAAAAAATAAAAACGGAAATAATGAAATATGGTCTTTCTCCAAAACTATTTAACTTTAATGTACTATTATTTTTTCATTCTGTAAAGCTTAGTCAAGTTCATGTTTTAAGTGAAAATGGTATCTCTATATCTAACGATTATGTAAAAAAATAGGTAAGTCAAAATTTTAATATATTTTTTTTTTTACTTTTGTGAGAGATACCACTCTAATTGACATTTCTAAATAAGCCTTAGTTAACGTCCTGTAACACATATTAATTTGATGGATAAAATCAGAAAGCAAGTGTGTCAAAATGAAATAAATAACTGGGCTGGAATTCATTACTATTTAATTAGTAAACTACTCTAACACTGCTACATAACTAAAACATAATTATCCTCTTTACAAATAAACAAGATTTGACAGTTACAGTGACATTTGCTAGAAAATGTCACCTTTTTAGTTACGTAATGAAAAAAAAAAATACACTTATTCTAATCCTCATCGCTATCTTCATTGACAGTAACGTGAATTCCGTGATTCAAAAAAAGTCCGCTTAAAGTTGCAGCACGCCGAACGATTTTGGACAAATATCTTGCGTGCGATAAATAATAAACAATAGCAGGGTCATTATTCGAGCGGTTCAACCGCTTCACTTTCGTGGACATATTTTGGGAAGAATTGGGCGTATTTTCGGATATTTATTTGTTAGATGTCCGGTAAACTTAGATACCTAACCAGAAACGAAATCGAAATCTGCAGCCACTTCTACAAAAATGTGACCACGAAAGTGATTCGGAACAAAGGCTCGAATAATGACAGCAATGTGTGAACAACACCCTACTGTTCGCATTCCGTTGGCAGATTCACAATAATGCCGCCTTATGGATCCAACACCAATGCTGTTTGGGACATATTCGATAAAGCATCTGTAATTTTTTTTTTGAAATATGGCGAGATTGGACTTTCAGTTTCAGTATATTAGAATTTTCCTTCACATATTCCAAATTTAACGAACCATCTTCATTAAGTATTTCTGATAGATACGAAATCGCTACTTATATCATTGTGAGGTGATATAATGATGTAGGTTTCTTTCTAAATATTTTTTTGATTGCATTCGCTTTAGAATTCATTTTGTAAAGACGAGTTATCTTTCTAATGTCCCTGAAATGTCATGTTACATTTAAAAAAAACAATTCATCTTTATTACTGTCATAATATGTATTTATTTTAATTTCGGTAGAAAGAGGATTAATGTGTGGCGAAAAAAGAATAGTTTGTAATTACAATTTCAAGATAATGAAGTCATACCCGAAAAGTCTTTTAATTTCCATTTTACAGTTAGTTTAAATTGATAATTTGGTATAATGTTAAGTAAAGCTTATATACCAAATAGCAAAAAATATTAATATATGCATAGTTTTTATGTTATTAGAAAATAATGACATTTTCAATAACAATAAAAGTCAAATGTCACTAACTGTCAAATCTTGTTTATTTGTAAAGAGGATGTATGCTTTGGTTATTTGAAAGTGTTAGAATAGCTTACTAATAAAATGTAATAAAATCCAACCCAGTTATTTATTTCATTTTGACACACTTGCTTTCCGATTTTATCCATCAAATTAATATGTGTTACAGGACGTTAACTAAGGCTTATTTAAAAATGTCAATTAGAGTGGTATCTCTCACAAAAGTAAAAAAATATATATATTAAAATTTTGACTTACCAATTTTTTGCATAATCGTTAGATATAGAGATACCATTTTCACTTAAAACATGAACTTGACTAAGCTTTACAGAATGAAAAAATAATAGTTAATTAAAGTTAAATAGTTTTGGAGAAAAACCATATTTCATTATTTCCGTTTTTATTTTTTTTCTGCGGAACCGCAAAGAATTTTTCAACCAAACTTGACACAGTTACTTTACTAGACGTAACTGACTGTAGAAAAAAAAACTAAGTCATAATATTAAAGGGCATTTTTGCTTCCCTTAATCGGAAACGGCCTTTGCTGAAACATGTTCAACTTTAAGAATTATTACTCTTGCTTCGTCTAGGTGCTGTCTGATATTTTATTTTACAAGTTACCTTGTGTGTTACTGCGATATCCAATAATTCGTAAATTTTTGCACACTACATATGATGATATGACATTATTAAAATATAGTGATAATGATTTATTTTGGTTTTGTTGCGTTTACAACATACCTACGGCAAGATATCGTGATTCCAGAACCAGTCCGATACATCACTCGATTAAACGTTAACATCATTCGAAAAAGGCTCAGCTCTACGCAATAAGATTTGGATTTGACGTGCAGGTAGGCATGCATCAGTCTGCGATCTTGCACGTGGAGTCGCTCGGGACCCCTCCGCGGTCAGAGATGAAGCACCCGCCTTGACTGGAATAATGATGTAGCGATACTAGCTTTGGTGTTGCAATATAACAGTCTTGTTCAAGGTCTATCGAATGAGCCCCAGCTCTACGGAATATCATTTGGATTAGACATGTACGTAGTCACACGTTATGCATCAGTCAATGCGATCTTGCACGTGGGGTCGCTTCGCACCCTTCCGCGGCGAGGCGGAGCGCCCGCCCTGACTGGAATAGTGATGTTAGAACAGTTTTTCTAATTTTTAGTGTTCCGTACCTAAAGGGTAAACACGGGACCCTACTACTAATAAAATAAATATTTAAGTGGGTCTCGTGTTTTTTTTTGCAGTTTTTTTGCTCGATACTGTCACCAGGCTGCATCTCATGAACCGTGATAGCTAGACAGTTGAAGTTTTCACAGATTTTCATGATTTATTTTTGTTGCCGTTTTAACAACAAATACAGAAAATAAAAAAGTTTCAAATTATTAAGCTTTACGGAACCCTCGGTGCGCGAGTCTGACTCGCACTTGGCCATTTTTTTCGAGGCCCGACCCCCTTTCAAACATTATATAACCAGGTTTTCATTCTATATATTTCTATCTATAGCAATTTCCAATTTACAAAATGAAGCGCGAGTAATTTGTAGGTATTCGTAGGAACCTGCTCCAAAGAGGTAGCTTGTTTGTAACTTGTAAATAATTGTTTCTCAGGTGAAAGATATCTGCAACGAGCTGGAAGTGCGAGTTCTGTGTCACAAGATCCTGCAGAACGTGTCGATACTGCTCGACGCGGACCGAGGGTCGCTGTTCCTGGTGCAGGGCGAGAAAGCGGCATCTCCACACCCTCAGAATGGCAGGTGGGCTAGTTTAATAAATATCTATGTAGAATTTTATTGTTAGAAGTAATTTCTGCCAGGTTTGTAAAATCCCAAGTAAGAAAGAAAAGAGCGTACTACCACCTGTGCGGCCGGCAGCGCACTTGTGACTCCTCTGGTGTTGCCGGCGTCTATGGGTTACGGTAATCGCTTTCCATCAGGCGATCCGTTTGCTCGTTTACCTCCTATGACATAAAAAAATAGTGTTATTTTTGCTGCGAGTTTTGATGTAAGGTCGCGTGCAAACGAAAGGTTTTATGATATCGTGATATCCTGAGCGTTGTTAGAGATTAAGCGGCACGAGATGATACAAAATTTTATAGAACGTCTCAGTTTAACCCCTGGGCTTAATGCTTTAGAATTAGAACAGCGTCTCTTAACCTTTTTTGTCCACGGACCCTTAGGAAATCAAGAACAATTAGGTCCCCTTTAGTAAAAACACTCCATACAAAAAATATACTTTTTCTTACTATAAAATACGTAAATGTGAAGGTCGGTGCTGCTTTTTCACTCAGTATTAGACAACGCTCGCCTGTTGGCTCACGTTTGCCGTGTTACTTAATAGCACAGCGTGCGTAGCGATTACGAGACTTTTGGTGGCATTTATTTATGATTATTAGCGCAGACCACAGGTTAAGAAACACTGCTTTAGAATATCAGGACGTAGCTCTTCATGAACTGTGCCTTGTATCCTTTACAAATTTGTATTGTTGTAATATCTATTCAACGACGGGCTAGTGGAAACTGTCCACACGGTAGGGTCTAAGTTTTTCAGACCCCGCCGTAAAGATAGACCTCAGAAATTGTCTGATCGAACCTTAAACCTCATGGCTGAACGACGCTCGCTACAGTTGCAGTCTCCCGATGACGCGAGGTCATATAGGCAGCTTAATAGACGTATATCGAAGTCCTTGCGACATGATCTGCGGCTCTTTAATACGAACCGTGTTAAAGAGACCATTGAGCAGAACAAAGGCTCCAAAGTGTTCGCAAAGGACAAGTCTATTGGACAAAGCCAGCTGACCAAGCTAAACGGGAAGATGGCAGCATAGCGTCGACCAAAGCAGAGGTTCTAGGCGAGATCGAGAGGTTCTATGGTCAGTTATACACTTCAGTCGCAAAGCCCGTTGACAGCTTGGTAGGCGATCCAAGAGCCAAGCTGTCCCGACATTATACCGAAGACATCCCGGACATCAGTCTGTACGAGATTAGGATGGCCCTGAAGCAACTTAAGAACAACAAGGCGCCGGGTGAAGACGGAATCACCTCAGAGCTTCTGAGAGCGGGTGGAACACCGGTACTTAAGGTCCTCCAGAAGCTCTTTAATTCCGTCTTGTCCGAGGGCAAAACGCCTGAAGCATGGAATAGAGGCGAGGTGGTACTGTTCTTCAAGAAAGGTGATAACAGCCTATTGAAGAACTACAGGCCCATCACGCTTCTAAGCCATGTTTATAAGTTGTTTTCAAGGGTCATCACGAACCGTCTCGAACATAGACTTGATGACTTCCAGCCTCCCGAACAAGCCGGTTTCCGAAGAAGCTATAGTACCATAGACCACATACATACGCTGCGGCAAGTTATACAGAAGACTGAAGAGTATAACTTGCCATTATGCTTAGCGTTTGTGGACTATGAGAAAGCCTTCGATTCGGTGGAAACATGGGCGGTGCTCGAGTCACTTCAGCGATGCCATATTGACTATCGGTACATTGAAGTGTTGAAGTGTTTGTATAGTAACGCCACCATGTCGGTCCGAGTTCAGGAGCAGAGCACAAAGGCCATTCCATTAAGAAGAGGCGTGAGACAGGGGGACGTTGTGTCCCCGAAACTGTTTACGGCCGTTATGGAAGACGCCTTCAAGCTCCTGGAATGGCAAGGACTTGGCATCAACATCAATGGCGAATACACCACTCACCTTCGGTTTGCCGACGACATCGTAGTCATGGCAAAGTCGATGGAGGAACTCAGCATGATGCTCGATGACCTCAATCGAGTTTCTCAACGGGTGGGCTTAAAAATGAACATGGACAAGACGAAACTCATGTCAAATGCCAAGGTTGTGCCCATCCCAGTCTCTGTTGAAAACTCGGTACTCGAAGTTGTTGACTCATACATCTACCTAGGACAAGTGGTCCAATTAGGTAGGTCCAACTTCGAGAAAGAGGTCAACCGCCGAATCCAACTCGGCTGGGCAGCGTTCGGGAAACTACGCAATGTCTTTTCGTCCGACATACCTCAGTGCCTCAAGACGAAAGTCTTCAACCAATGTGTGTTACCAGTGATGACTTACGGCACCGAAACGTGGTCTTTCACTATCGGCCTCATCTCAAAGCTCAAAGTCGCTCAACGAGCAATGGAGAGGGCTATGCTCGGGGTGTCTCTACGTGATCGAATCAGAAATGAGGAAATCCGTAGACGAACTAAAGTGACCGATATAGCTCACCGGATTAGCAAGTTGAAGTGGCAATGGGCAGGCCACATAGCACGCAGAGCAGATGGCCGATGGGGCCGTAAAGTGCTCGAGTGGCGACCTCGGACCAGCAAGCGCAGCGTAGGACGTCCACCTACGAGATGGACAGATGACCTTGTAAAGGTCGCCGGAAGGCGCTGGATGCAGGTCGCTTCCAACCGGTATATATGGAAGTCCAAAGGGGAGGCCTATGTTCAGCAGTGGACGTCCTATGGCTGAGATGATGATGATGATGATGATGAATATCTATTATCATCAATTTCATATACCACGGCTCGATTCCACTTGAGACTAATTGCTTTATGATCTCAGCTTTACAAATTGGCACGTGTCGTTATTACCTTACCTTTTGTTCCATTGTTACCGCTTAATGACTTTCTCAAGTGGAATTGGGCCTTGCTATGAAATGAAATATATCTTTTCTAGCTTTCCTAACACAGTTCATAAAAGCGAATGATATAGGCAATATCAAACGCAGACTAGGCGTTGTCGCATTTCTCTTTTAGAGAAGATTTTAACTACATGTAAACTGCCAGTTCCACTCTTACTTGTATTGCAGTTCTACCCTATTTCAGTGCAGCGTAGCATTCTAAACTTGGGCATTATTTATTCACAACCCCTCGCTCCACACATCGTTTCGGTTAAAAATATCTCGCTTGGAAGATCTATTTTTAACTAGGTTTAAGGAATTGTACGAGATTTCAAATTTAACACTTTAACGAAGTAGGAATTAAAAAGGAGGACTATGATTTATGACTTGCATGTTGATTAAATACAATGATGATTCATCGCTTAATGAAATAGTAAAATGGGTAATTTTATAGATAAATAGAAAGGAGATACAGTAGAAGACAAATGAAACAAAGTTAACATTGTGACGTATTGAATCGGAATAAGTTTCTAGATGAGCACGATTTCATTTCCACCACGTCGTCCCATTGTCGGTCGGTTTACGAGTTTTCTAGACAACTTTGCTATTAAACTAGTAGGTACATATGTACGTCTATTGCACAACTGAGCTGAGGTTGTGTAAATGAAATGTTATATCATATTTCGTATGTAGTATTTTTGCTAGCTAATGAATAAGTGACACATCGCGTCCATTTCGAGTGGCATAAAATTGTTAGCCCGTATAGTTTCTCGGATAACTACTACTCCGATACGTTATTCCGATTAGTTTTGTAAACTAACTATAGTTGCGTGGTTGTAAGATGGCGGTGGTAGACACAACAACAGCAACGCGGCAACGCACTTGAGACTCCTCTGGTTTTCCTGGTGTTTATGGGTGACGGTGATTGCTTTCTATCAGGCGATCCGTTTCTTCGTTTGCCCCCTATGACATAAATAAATATATAACATTTATTACTCCTTAGGACCTCAGGAATGCGTGGTTGAAATCTTTCACAATCCATACGGGCACCAGACCTGTATACAGAGAGATCAATCCAAATGGGTCAGTAGGGAGAAAACGAAAACTATAAGAGATAGGGAAATCTGTTCTTAGGAACCATGGCGTCGATTTTAGATTTAATACAAACTGCATTAAAAAAAATATATAAATATCATACATAACCGGGAATTGAACCTGGTTAAAATTCTGTAAGTAATCGCATATCGTATTGTAACATTCTTTACAGCAGTTCTGACTGGATTATGTATGAAATTATGTATGCCATTTATACAAAAATAATAATGCAGTCTTTATTAAATCTAAAATCGACGCCATGGTTCCTAAGAACAGATTTCCGTATCTCTTATAGTTTGTGACTTCTCCCTACTGACCCATTTGGATTGATCACCCGGTATATAATTCATCTGTACTTTTCGATATTTTAATATGGTAGCACTGCGCTTGCCCCGCTGATTTCATTTCATTCATTTCATTTATTTATTCCTTAACAATTTACATCGTGTTGGAAATAATACTTAAGTAGTTAAGTAACTAACACAGAAAACAAAATAAAAATGTCAATAATTTCACAGCGTTAATTATAAGAAATTTAACAATAGAAATTGAACACATTTCGCTTCATTTGTAAACACTTTAATAAAAATAAGTAATTCGGGTGTAGCACATCGTTACTATCGATTCTCAACAAATTTGAGACGATGGTACCGACGATAAAGTCTAAATATTTACGGTAGATGGCGCTACGATGCCACCCTAAGGTATGTCGAAGCAACTGGTTGAAAAATTCAATGGCTCTGACATCTGGTTCGGTGGTCCAATTGGGAGGACGCCCGTGTTGGCCCGGAAAGCTGTTGGAAACGCAGGTTCGAATCCTGTCCGAACCATTAAATTTTTAAATTTTCGCTTCATTTGTAAACATTTAGTTTACGTTAGCAGACGTTACTGCTTTAATAAAAATAAGAAATTGAACATACAATAGTCTTTACTAATTACATAACTAATACTTAATTCAAACAAAACTTCACAAACAACAAATAAATAAATAAATTGTGGAGCTGCTCAAGTTCATGCCATTTTTGAATCAGTATCATTAATAAATTCACTTACATCATATTATGCCTTTTTTAGCAAATACATAGTCCCTAAGCCGGCGCTTGAAAATATTTACATTATTTATCACCTTCAGTTCATTAGGCAAACTATTATGCAATGTGACCGCCTGATGTCGAACACTATGTTTCACCGCTCTTAGTTTCGGTGCAATCGTTCTCATTAAATCCTTTCGGCGCGTGCTTTGTCGTGACTCTCTTTCTTCATTGCTTTCGTATCTTTCAGGATACTTAACAACATCAGTCATTATTGTGAGGATGTACAGACAGGGCACCGTCACTATCTTCAATTGAGCATAGTGTTCTTTGCACGACGGCCAGGATGGTATCCGGATCATTGTTCTGATGGCGCGTTTTTGTAAGGCAAAGGCTTTTTTGATACTGTACGCATAACTTTGTCCCCAGAATTTAATGCTATAACGCAAACGTGACTCGACTAAGGAGTAATAAACCATAACTAGTTGCTTAATAGTTATCTCGTCACGTAAACTTCTAAGGGCATGACAAGCCGAACTAAGACTGCTTTCCACGGACTTTAGCTCGTCTTTCCAGTTTAGATCACAATCTATGCGTACGCCAAGAAACTTAACCGAACTCGCAATTGCCATATCAGCACCATTCACTTTAACTTCTAGTGATTCCCTATTCCTTGTAGTTGTCGTAAGCAGCATGACCTGTATTTTACTTATATTCAAGACTAAGTTATTCACACTAAACCAAAAGTGAAATTTCTCAAGAACAACGTTAACTTTCTTATTAAGTTCATCGATATTCGATGAGGAAATTATAGCGTTAGTATCATCTGCGAAAATAACCACACTAACATCGCAAACTTGCTGACCAACCCATTCAATCAAATCATTTAAAAAGACAATGAAGAGTACCGGATCCAAAATTGAGCCCTGAGGTACACCTCTTTCAATCTTGGCTAGCTTCGATCTGTATACACTAGAGCCGACTGACATTATTTAAGAGATTAACCACGCTCAAAGCCGACTAGGTTGTATCTCCAATGTAGACATTACGGTTTTATAATAATATTGATTGGAAGATATAATTAGAATGGCCTTGTTAGCAGGTCGACGATTTTGTGATATTTGGCGTTCGTAAATTAATTAGTCTTATAGAGATTTGATCAGTAAATAACAGTGACTTTCAGCCTGGCGTAGGTCGCAACGCGTAGGTAGAGAAAAGCGAGAATTAAGTTTAATTAGATTACTCGACGCAGCGCCCGCTTTTGTTATTCTAAGCACGTTAATAATTGTTCTCTGCTTTTTAACTTAATATTACCTTAAAAAATACTATTCTACCATGCATTAAGAATATAAACAATTAACATAATAGGTTCATTTGTGTTTCTAGTGATAATATACATAAATGTCCATCCATATTGTTGAAAAATGATTTGAAAATTAATCATAGAATATTCGATTTCCAAAAACACTAACGAAAAAAAAAATGATTCCTTTCGTTTTTATGACTAACTTTCGTTACACAAAGGTGATCGTATCTTTTTGTTTAATAAAGCTTTTAAATATGTAAACATTTTTTTTAAATGCCTCAGAACCATACCTATGCTAACTCGGGGCACAGATACTAAAATGATGTAGCAAAATATACCATCGACAAAAAAAACATCGATGTTACGGCCAACATCTAAATGTTATACAACAAAAATAAAAAAATCTCGCTTCTTATTTTAAAATAATAACAATAAACAAATTAAAGGGTGTATATTTATACGTTTTTTTTTTAAGTTTTCTTAGTATACAATCAATAATTTTTCAATATTCGTCGGTATTAAAGAAGACTAGATGAAAATATCCACTTTGTTAGACATGATATCGAACCTTTTTATATTAATCGAGAATTTATTAATTTATATCGACATCTTTTTTATCGATATCAAATCCCTAGAACGTGCCCCGAGTTAGCACAGGTATGCTCAGAACTGTTTTACATATGAACGTCAATGTGATGTAAATCCCATTTTATTAATAGACATTGTGCAGAAAGAGTTGTTGTGGGGAAAACTCGGTAACTCGACAAATCCTGAAGTATCGATCAGTTATCGCGTACCCATAGTTGACGTATAAATTTTATTGGTCAATGTAAAATTTAAAAATGTATCTATACACTATTAGTACTATTATACAATTCTAATATTGTATTTAAAATGTGCTCTAATCACGCCGAAACGGTTGGACAGATTTTAACCAATCTTGGTAAGGGGATAGCTGGACATAGGTGGTTATAGGATAATTTTTACCCAACGTTAATTTTTTTTTTTTAATGGACGAAGGTTAAAGTACCCAAATCGTTAATTATCATTAACTGGCAAAGTTCCATAGTAAATAATGCGTGTAAACACGACGATATTTTTTATACGATAATTGTTTGATATACACAATATAGAGAGGGATAGTTCATGAAGAGAATCCTTATGGGTACTCTTGTCCCAATCACATCAAAAAAACATACATGAATGGTAGGTTTTAAACAGGAAAATCAACATGCCGCTGTTAAATTAAAGTCTTCATAATTCCAAAGAAGCCTTGTTGGTACAATTAATTAAATAACTGAGTGTAAGGCAAATTAAGTAACAAAAGCTTATACTATTTCGGTCCTTGAATATGTACGGCCAGAGCATAAATCCTGGAACCAACAACATTAGAACTATTACGTATTTATAATTACATCACAGTGAAACAAAGGGGACTATTTCAACCCGGCTTGTAAGTAAAGGGTTGGTTTGTTTAGGACTACGAATATTCCAGCTTCTTCGCCATTTATAAGCACTTGTACTAAAATATTTTGTAGGCTAGGTGTATACGATTCGGGGCCCGCGACAGCCCTACATTTTATTCATGGCAAACATTTCTACGCGCCTTGCCATAAAATATACCTTGCAAAGTATGCCTAAAAGCATCAAATGACACGCTACGTCTCCAAATATTATTACATACCGGCTTGCCAGATGTCATGTGTACGTGCCTCGTCTGAACACTCAGAGGTATTAAAAATGAAAGAAATAAAAGCTGTTGACGTGTGCATAGTAAATATACGCGGACGAATTCGCGCTTCGTAAGTGCGAAAGATGGCGGGGATGTGAAATAAAGTTGATTTTTAAGCGAATATTATTTGTCATTTGTTAAATGCTAGCAGGGTTTTACAATATGAAATAGGAACAAGGCATTGAATTATATACAATGAAATAAATGTTGAGATATAAATATAATGCATACCATGGTATGTATTCATAACTCCATCACAACTTTCTCCCTAAAGTTGATACTGAAAGCCGGCCGAAACTGGACTACTTTTCTGAAATAAAACTATGGAAAAACATTATGCATGCGTTTCTAGCCATATAAAGATATGTATAAACTAGAAACAATATAAAGCTGAGTCAAGTTTTAAAATCAGTGTCATCCATCACCGAATCATCACTGTCATTCACCACCACATACATACACTATTAACATACATTCACTCTCAGCTGGTCATGGTTACCTCGGTGACACAGCATTCACCCACTTCACCACATTGCGGGGCTGGAGGTCCCCCTGTTGACCCCCCCCCCCCCCCGCAATGTCAAGATCGCCTATGTACAGTCGAAAGACTCAGGCCAATACCTTAAAACGTACTATGAATTCTCCTCCTCTTCTTTCCTGGTTCTTGGTAGAAAAATCTGCAATTATAGTGAAATTAAGCTATACTAAAGCATCAAGTCAAGTTCATGGCAAAAATATGTTTATTAGCATGTCCTGCGTTTAGCGTCATACTCATCTCACACAGAGTAAGATAAAGGATGAAGACATATCGTTCCAGAAAAGATACGAGAGCATAACCGTGGGACAAACATAGGTAGGTACTCTTAAAGTCTTAACTAAAAGCAAGAAAATACGAAAAATAAAGAAAATGTTAATTCTTAAAAGATGTGGCATTAAGAATCTCATTAATGTTGTTTTACAGATGACACACAATAAATTTACATATGAAAGGCTTTTTATATTCTACGAAAATGCAGGAGTATGTATGGATTGTGTGGCTTAGTGCATTAGTCTGTCCTCGTTGTTTCGTGTTAGGGATTATAAGACTCGAGCATAATATACCCTAAATAAGACATTGTGCATTGTACTTACGATGCAAAACGTGAATTGCTGTATAAGTAATTTAGTATGGTCCTGCGCTTAGTCCATTTTCGTAATTTCATTTCCATAATTGGATACCGAAGAGGAATTATTTTTCAGTGTTTCGTAATTGATTATTAAACAAGTTTTTCTTGAAATGAAATGAAATTACGAAAAGTATACGTATTTATACGTATGTATTGAAGTATACGTATATATTTAGTATTTTAAGTATATCCCGCATATCTCGGAGGTCAGCCGGAAGCTCTTCGCATCTCTTCACTCACTTAGGCGCCTGCAGAACTTCCTTCCTATGTCCACCAAGCTTACTCTTGCCAGTTCACTCTTGCTGCCCCTTCTGGATTATGGTGACATTGCTATGACGAATCTCAAAGAGGAACTACTTGACAAGCTCGAGCGCTTACAAAATGTGTGCATAAAATATGTTTTCGGACTGCGCAAATACGATCACGTGTCCGCCTTTAGAGCGCAGCTGGGTTGGCTGCCAATACGTCAGCGTAGAGACCTGCATGTCCTGTCATTGCTTTTTAATGTTCTCTACAACCCTGCTTCACCTCCTTACCTCAGTGAAAGGTTTAAATATATGGCCGATGGCAGTGGTCACCGCTTGCGGTCGTCTGCCAATCTCACTTTGGCTGTACCGTCTAACAAGACGCGTACGTACGCCAAATCTTTCACAGTAAGCGCTGTGAAGTTGTGGAACGAATTGCCACTGTCCCTTAGGAAGTCTCCATCTGTAGCATCGCTCAAGACGAATCTTAAGAAGTTATGGCTTTCCAATGACTTGTGAATTGGATCTACAATGTATTTATATTTATGTGTATATTTATATTACATTATATATATATATGTATGTATGTATGTATGTATATATGTATGTATGTATTAATAATTTATATGTGTAATTATTAGTAGTCTTATTATTTTTAATACCTTTTTGTACACGGTGTTAGTTTGTCTATCTTCTTCTCGTACTCACTCAACTGCTCAAAGGTTAACTGGAAGAGATCCCTTATAGGGATAAGTTCGCCTTTGTACCTATATGTTAATTTTAATAGATGTATTTTTTAACTGTTTTTGTGTACAATAAAGCGTTTACTTACTTACTTACTTACTTTAAGTATACGTCGACAACAAATTCTTGTTTTTTAATGAATTACGAACAAAGAAAAAGGAAAGTTGGTTTGATACCTAATCAACTACGAAAGAAGAGATATAATCGATTTCTAAAACAGAAAATAAATTCTTATTTGGTAATTAATTACGAAACAGTGATAAATAATTCCTATTTGGTAGCCAATTATGAAAATGAAATTACGAAAATTGACTAAACGTGGCCCAGTATGTCCCGCTTTTTAATTCGCTTTGTTACTTGATCTTCTGTCAACCATTGCAATAGCTTTAATAGCTTAGTCCTCTCGTAAGATGGCTGCTTTTTAATGTTTTCTTACCTCAATTTATAAAATCTAAATGTTTATTGATTACTCGATTATATTTAAATGAGAAATATCAAATATAACGCGGAGTGCCAGCAACGTGAGAAGTTTACTGGGACATAGTCTAAAACTTTAACTCCGTCCAAGTGGTAAAAGAATTGCGCTAGACAAGAAAGATCTTTGTAAAATTCAAGTATCCTACGGTTGGAAAGTTGGCGAAGTCAGCGTTTTGTTTTTTACCCACAATCAATTTACCTCCTGTATCCCCCTATTATTATCAAATCATCATACCGTGTAGCCGTGGACGTCCAGTATACTCTTGGCAGCGCATTGTTGTGACTGTAGATAGAAAGGCGTGATGTGAGCTTATGAAGGCCCTCTGCACCTCTCGGGAGCCTTAAGACAACAATGACAACATTATCAACATGTATTGATCACTTTTTGGAAGTTATTGCAAGAAAGTATTTCTTGCGGTTGCAGCCATATGACAAGGGTATTCTGATTACCCTTCCGAAGCTACATATTTAAAAGCGTGACGACTTAACCAAACGTCTCTGACACTAGTTCACGCCACGCCTTCTTAGGATAACACTTGCCAAATGCCACCTCTAAAAAGAACAGATATATGTTCTTGACAAAGGGTTGGTTTGGTCAGTGTCTGTCCTTTTATGTAGTTTTATCCCGTATTCCACACACGTAGAACCATTTGACATGATGAATATCGCACTCCGACATCTCCGGAACAAAGTTCCCCGACCGCGTTACTTGAGCATTAAATTGTAACTAATTTTTTGTTTCTTTTCTACAATTTTACTGCTTCGTTATTTACGATAGAGTAATTTCTTTTCTTAGAGCTGCGTAGTTTTTGTTGGATATAAAAGTCCTAGGAAGGTTTGACTAATAAAACCTACTAATAAGAATTATACTAACCATACAAGTTATTAAACATAAACCATTTATAATAATTATGGATTACGTTTTAATTTAATACGTATAATATATATTTTACAGCAATTTTATTTTTCAAAATATATTGTGAAACCTTTTCTATAACAACATTTGTTGCGGCGGTTTCGCCCACGGGCGCCTTGGATATTGTTACGAGCGTGGGGTTCGTATTTGATAGAAAAGCACAAATTAATCCACAAAATAAAACACTCGCTTTATTACCCAAATTACGTACTTACAATTCACACGAACTGTACTTAAAATCCACTAATTAAAACACACACACTATTTCACAAATTATGCACTCACTATTCACACGAACTGTACTTAAGCGCACTAATCACTTAAGAGTCTTTCTCTCCGATTATCCTTGTACTAGCACTCGATCGCAGTTAAAATGTAACTAACTCACGCTGGCCGTCGGCGCCTTATATATCCCGCGGAACCGTTCTGGACGCATTGTCCACACATATCGCGAATATTCTAGTAAGGTCCAGTGTGAGGGCCGAGAACATTCGAGGCCATATATGTCTCTCTCTAATGGTGCACTCTCTGTCACTCCCTTCTCGAATGTTCCGAGTATAGCTATCTCTTTCTAGTAGTCCTATCTCTGTCACACACTTCTCGAATGTTCCGAGTATAGCTATCTCATTCTACTAGTGCTATCTCTGTCACTCCTACGGGATATTTCGCCATATAACGATTTGTGCTTCAGAGGCCCATAAGGGGTCCTGAAAACGCCTGAAAACGGGTTTTCAGGTTATGGCGTCATCTGATAGAGGGTGCCCTGAAACGGACTGAAAACATGTTTCAGGCGCCTGAAAACGACGGCAACTTGGGTGAAATTTCGATCTTTAGATATGTGATAGAGCAACTCCTGAAACGGCCTGAAATGACTTTTCAGCCTGCTGAAAACGCTTCTAAAGCACTGAAATTGACGTTCAAAGTTTTTGACCTAACCTACCGGCGTAACAATATGAATATTCATACAAAGGTTGTACCAAAGTATAACTTCACATCAAAATATCATGATAAAGAGAAAAAACTAATAATATAAATACTCATAATCTTATTATAACTTTCGTGAGACATAATTAATTTATTGTATTAAGCGGTTTACAGTCACGTAAAATTGTCAGGAACGGCCCGACATGTTTCGTATGAAGCTCTTCATCAGGACTTCGAAACATGTCGGGCCGTTCCTGACAATCTCATGTGAGTGTAAATCACTTAATACAATAATAAATACTCATGTTTACTTTTGTCGTTTCAATTTATTTGTTCAAGTTGCGGTTTTTGTTGCAAACTCTGCCAGTGCCAAGTAATAGCTTCAGAAAATTAAAAACTTATTGTAAATTCTTTCTAGACGTTGTAAAAAGTTAAATAGCTGTCCAGTATTACATTAGTCGTTAACTTAGGGATAGTACAAAGTTATATTTACCAAGTTTAGACATAACTGTAATCCGATAAAGAGGATCGAAAATGTAATAAAAGTGCTAGTGTTGAACATTTTTACGTAACATTTTTATCTCTCTTCCGGAAACACCTAAAACATTTTCTAGAGAATTTCTGTTCGCTGTTCTTTGATATTGCATTGTCATCTGCAATGCCAGGCCAATCGAATTACCTACAACACGGTCAAAGCAAATAATTGATTGAGCGAGCGAAGGGTCTCTCTAAGTTAAGTGGCAAAGCAGAAAGACACATCTAAACATTAGATGTGCGGATTTACGGCTGATCACGCCTACAGGCCACATTTTCTCAAACGATTATTATGAAATTTTGTGAGTAGGTTCCATATGTATATGGTTTTTTTTACCGTTCAGTTTGTGAGTAGGTTCCATATTTATATAGTTTTCGAATTTTCTTCCATTTCCAGGGAAATGAAACTTTTTCTGACAGCACAACGTCTATTTAAGCATAACCAAGAAACAAAAGTACACGAAACGAACGTTCCATTTTTGAATTTAGAATGATGAAAAAGTTAAGACATTCTTGGCTTGATTACGTAGGGAGTTGAAACTGTAAAAAAATACAATTTTCAGTTATTTCGAAACAGAAGAGCTAATAGTACTTTATTTCTTTTAGCTGACAATTCCGTAATAGGGTTTTAACACGAGGCAAAAAGGGTTGCGAGTGGGTCTCTGTGCTGCACTAAATCGTGTGTCGAGGACACATTAATACGTGTATTCCCCAGGTACAGTACAAATGTGCGCGTTACATTTAACGACATCCCAGGGATTATTATCAGCGTGTTTAACAGGGAATACGTAATCGATACGTAATGCGTTCATTAATAGCAGTTCTGTGCCATTTGCGGCCAAATTAATGTGAACACATTCTATTCATAAATAATTACACAAAGGTAAATTAAGAAAGAAAAATTGAATGCGATCCACTACAATCGTGTAAAGCGCACATCCTAGGGTATGGCTGATAATGCGCATAAGCATTTCAAAAACATATATGACGCAGAGCGCGCTCCAGTAGCGTAAAAAGAATTAAGGGATGAAGGATTTGGTGTGATTGACGTAGCGATCAAATAGCTCAGTTGGAAGAGCTATGCGCCGGTAACGCAGAGGTCGCGGGTTCAAATCCCGCTTAGATTGTAGTGGATCGCATTCAATTTTTCTTTCTTAATTTACCTTTGTGTCATTATTTATAAAAATAAAACTGTGGTATTAACACATAAAAAATATGAATCGATGAAAAGATTCTATACAAACATTCTATTCAGTTTACGGTTATATTCATAGGACTTCCATGGCTTTAACGAGTTTGACGAGATGTATTTAAATGTTGTGTTTTACGTACAGAACAGAACCAACCCAAACATCGTTTAGAATACCTACAGGAAGAAAACTCTAGGGCTGCAAGTTGAGTTGCAATTCCTAGAATTCCAACTCTACTCTAATACCGTATTTTGATGACAGCTCAAATCAGCTGTAAAGATACTGGCTTGTATCGTCACTAAAATTAGCAGTCAAAGCTGGTACTTTTTTAGGGTTCCGTACCCAAAGGGTAAAAACGGGACCCTATTACTGAGACTTCGCTGTCCGTCCGTTCTTCCGTCCGTCCGTCTGTCACCAGGCTGTATCTCAAGAATGGTGATAGCTAGACAGTTGAAATTTTCACAGATGATGTATTTCTATCGCCGCTATAACAACAAATACTAAAATTAAAATAAAATAAATATTTAAGGGGGGCTCCCATACAACAAACTTGTTTTATGGTACGGAACCCTTCATACGCGAGTCAGACGCGCACTTGCCCAATTTTTTACTTTTCATACAATTAAAAATAGTATAATGTGCAAAAGTTAGTGTTAGTTAATAATGTTCCGTGTATTTTTTAATGTATTTAGTGGTTTCAATGAAGCAATTTATTTTCACTATAGTAGACCAAATACCGTATTATGCGATAGCTGATCGACGCTTCGGGAGACGCTTCCCAGTACTGGCGGTTACCTCGAACCATGCCGCAGGCGGACCTCGTAGTAAGGGTTCTTTGCCTTTTCGCCGAAATATTTTTCCAAACTGATTCATTTGCCAAACTGTTTCATATCCCAACTCACGATTTTCTATGAAACCATATTTTTTTCGGAACTTTCATAAAACAAACCTAACCTAACCTACTGTATTCTATAAGAGCATAAAAAATACACTGAGTTTTGTTCAGTCAAACTCGAGAGTTAGGAAATGAAACGGTTTGGCAAATGAATCAGTTGGGTAAAATATTTCGGTGAAAAGGCAGGGTACCCGTAGAAGAAGTGTTCTTATTATGACCATATTACTCCGGGGGTTTCTGTACTAGACTGACAGTAGACGTCAAATCATTCGAGCACCGAAAACCTCGGGGTATGATTACTATATTATAGGTTATTTATATTAACGTCTCATACGTATCGTTTCTTACTATTTTATGTACTTCTCAAATGTAATTGGTTTCCAAAATAGATTTAGATGCGATAGCTACATATAGTGTATGTGAACTGTGTACACTGATGTAAGACTATTGTAAAAAAAATATTACATTCTTCTCATCTGCCGTCCAGCGTAATATTTTATGTATTCCCTTTTGTTATTAGAGTTCTGCCAAGCACAGCGCAAATAAATTAGCTACCTCCATTATGAATTTTACTAGCGCCCTGACTTACTGCTCCGTCAAATAAACATCCGAACATGACAGTTTTATTGGCTGTGCTTTATTTAGCATTATAGCTTGGCAATTCAGGACAATTTATATTTTACTTTTATTGGCCATTTTTGCACCGCGCGGTCAGGATATTACCTACGTTAGGTGTGACGTTATTTTGTGATTTGATTTAGTTTATTGCAATATGTGATTTACCAAATGCATCCAAACAAATTATTTATAGTATTATTGGCAGCAGGCGTAGGTAGGATTTATATTATTTATATTCTATAAATCATTCCCGGCACCCATTTCGGCATTTGGTGAAATTATAGGTTCCGTACAAGCCCGTAACTTCGCCTGGGATATCTAACATATTCCCGCCTAGTTTTTAAACTGGGATACCTCAGGCGAAGTTACGGGCTTGTAGTTACGGTAGCTAGTGTAGTAAGATATATTTTCTTGGCCTTTTGAAAATTATATTTTTCATATTATGACAAAAATATTGATAATTTCAACCAAGTTTTTGAAGTGAATAATACTGTTCCCCGAGTTCTAGGTAGTTAACATAGCTATTTCATGCTTTCATTGCGTGCAGTTGAAAATAAGTTGAAAAAACTAATTTTCCTCGTGAATTTTGTCAATTTCGAGTAGTTTTTGAATCAAAAATTATCAATGAAAAATTCAAACTGCAGGTTTCTAATATATACCAATAAATCGCAATAGCCCTGTTCTAGGTAGTAACATCAATAATTTGTTTAGAAAAAGGTTTGATCATAGAGAAAAGTGTCTAAAACAATCAGCTTTTAAAAGGAATAAGGCCTCTTAACATTAATATGGTTGAATCTGTTTGAACTGATTGCCTTTAAAACAGGTTTTTGTTACTAAACACGTACCTATATCTTAGTAGCAATAGTTATTTGTTATGCAAGGCTGCAAAGTTGTTATTTGGCGCGAGTGTTGAAATTGAAACCTGAGCGAGCGAAGTAATCTAAGATTGAACCATGAGCGAAGCGAATGGTTCAAAGATAGATTCCTGAGCGTAGCGAAGCTTTCAAGACACGAGAAGCTAAATAATTTTGCAGCCATGCGGAACACACAACTTTTCACCTCACTACAGCGAGGAAAATGGAAGTTCAAGAAAAACAATTAAAACATAAAAATAATCATATTTAATTTTGCCTTTTATTTAACACATCAAATTTAAAACATTAACACACTCAAATCCAAACCAAATAAATACGAGAGAAGCACACATATTAAAAATATGGCCGTAATTTGTATTATCGTCGTGTATATTTTTATCGTTGAGTTTTTCTTAAGCACTGTTATTCTTAAGCACTGTTATATTATATTTGTATTTGAAACTACTTGACACATTCGTTGTGAATGTAGGAGAATGGCATTCTGGGAAGGATTAGTTGGCCACTCGGAAGTATTTTCCATAACACTTATTGCTTTGGAAGTTATTGGAATGGGATCCGCACAAGATTATTTCGGCTTTATCTTCTTTAAAAACGCCAATAGTTTCGGTAAATTACTTATCGTCTCCAAATATTTATAACAAATCCTTTTTCGTTTTAATGCAGGCTTTTAGCATTGAATAAATACTCCAAATTGGGCTTAACATTCTTGTTTTCCATATTTCTATAAAGTAAGACAACAGTATGTATTCAACACAGAACCAATTTACGTTGTTTACGTGAATTGTGAAAACTTCCAACTTTTTAATCATTTATTTTTTTCTCGGGTGCGTTCAGAAATTACACTCTTATGTTCCAACTTTTATAACAAATAAATATTAAAATTTGTGATGTATTTAATATATTTACTAGTCAAAATATGTAAATGAAACTGAAATACTTACTATTAATATATATAAACATATTCAACATAAAATAAAGAGTAGAAAAAATAAAAACTTAAAAATCTGTAACCACAAACCAGGTTTCTGGACGTGATATTGTAGGTGTATTTTTTTTTAAAAGAAGTATTCAAACGTACGTATGATTTTAGCCGGCCAGACCAGATCGCCCTTTATTAACGTGCGTTGATTGGTTATTCGAAGATTTATCGACTGATGAAATCAGTCACGCGTTGAAGGAGTCTTAAATATAAAAAAGTTACATGCACCACAGAGAATCAATATCGTCGTGTTCGAAATTCAAATGACTTTTGCACGCTAGCGGATAAAATAGACTTTTGCACGCAGATTTCGCCCTATAAACGGAGGTTTTCTGAGCGAGTGAGGTGAAAAATATTTTAATAATTGTGCAAATGTCGAGAAAGAGAGATTAGTAATATGCATTCACGTTTATTAATATTAACAGTGTCCGGATTAGGGTGTGCAATTTGGGGTGAATGACCTTAAATGCTACTTCATATAGATATACCCCGGAAACCCCCTTTTTGGTGACATTATAATATCGTTCAGCAGTGCGTTTTTGGGCAATAGACTATTAGGCTATTACAATGCTTTAGTAATATATATCTTTATTAGAGGTAGTGAATACATATACATACGACAGATAAAAGTACAGGAGTAGAAGATCAATATTATTGATGCCTGTATAATAATATAAGGTAGAAACCTTTTTTATAACTGAGTAATATTTTAAAACGAAACGCATATATTTTTTAAGCTTTGATTATAATCCCAGGAAAGTCTTATTCATATTAATATTATCTTACGAAGTCCCGGAAAATTGCACACCCTAATCCGACTGAATATTAGTGTATAAATATTAGTTTATACAACGGATAGTAAGGTTATTAACACATGGACGTAATAACTGCTCCATATCCCTTTGTAAAGATTCGCGTGGTTACAACGACGGCAAATTACTCCACAAAGAAACACCAGAGAAATACCGCCTTTTGTATAATAAGAAGACGCAAAATAGTTTTTCACTCAGACGTTTAATTAATTACATTTAGATTAATAAAGATGAATCGACGACAAGGAACATTCCACGAACGTAAATATAATTTTGCAATGAAATAAATTTTAGTAACTAAGAACACTTTGTTCTTGTTATCCCTAAAAAGGTAATTATGAAGTATGAAATACAACCTTTTTATCATGCGGAGAAAGGAGACGCAGCGAAAGTCTATTTAGATGAGAGAATAATGAAAGTATTAACTACTTCATTGTTAATCGTAAGTAACTTGAATAGTACATTACTGCACAGATGCCGGAAAAGAAGCTTGCCGGGTGAGTAGGTATAGAGTAGGCATAAATATAATTCAGATGCTTAGCCTGTTCATGAACACAAACGCCATATTAAAAAAAATTACTTCCCGGCTTAGGCCTTCAATTTTGTTTGATGTTCTTTTACAGCTCTCGAGTTTTTCCGCTCGGATCGTGATACTTCGAAGCCGTTATGACCAGTGAACGCATATAAACATAGAAATCTCATTAGAGCTCAATAATGACCCCACGCGATTTGTACCTAGAACGATTCATTTGTACCAAGGCCAAATTGACAGTTTTAATACGATGGCGTCTGTCGATGGCAGAACATGGTTGTATAAAATTAAAATATCTGCATTTTATTCAAAATGCCTTCATGTGCAGTGAAATGGTGTCGAAACCACTCTTGCAATAATAATAAAAAACGCGGGATCCATTGGTTCGTGTAATTAACAATCTTTGAATTATTAAAATATAAAATATTTTTAGAAGACATTTGTATGGGGATGGTATTATGCATTACCTTTTAAGGTGTTTATATTTTACGTACTAAGATTTAAATTTATAATCTGCTAAAATTTAAATACCGCTTTTAGTGTCCGATCAATGGGCATTTTGATGAGTGCTCAAAATGGGTTTAAATGAGTTTATGTTAAAAGTTATCGATTTGGACTCTAAGGAACACGAGTGTAAATTAATTTCAATAAAATTGTGTTTTTTACAACATTATATTGTCACGTAAATAGTAAAATTTCCCTTTCAGTGTCACATATTCTGTTACCTGCGGTATCTACAGTATATGTGAATTAGTAATTAGTCATATTCATAATTAGACATCTCTTATTATTTATTTACTTTTAGTTTTCCGAAGGACCGTGAGCAAAAATTAAAGTGGACAAATGCAGTTTCTCTAGAACGCAGAGAACAGCAGTAGTTTCCTACAGTATCTTCGAGGATCTGTAGCGTTCATTTCAATGATGATGATTAAGATTATTATCAAACCAATGCCAGATTTATCCCACTAAAGGTATCAATTTGTACGATATGTGTGCTTTATTGTCTTGTCAGTCATTTTGATATATTTAGTCTTCATAAAAAATCGAAACTAAATATAAAATCAAAATTTTATTTGATTTGAGATTTTGCGACAGTAAAGTTGCCTTCGATAGTGATTTTCAAAAATGTTGTTTACACATTTAGTAGTAAATCACAAAATTGGCAATATTTTTAAAATGTTCCAAATTGAATGAAAGAAAAATAATAGCTAGAGTAATATTTTTCTAAACTGGTTACCTTTCGATTAGTGCACCCATATTAGGTTTGACAACTACTCTTTTTCGTGCGCCGCGCATGGACTTTGACACTTACAAGTCTATTTTAGCCAATGAAAACTTTAACTAACCAATCACAACTACTTCTAAGAGGAGGGATGACTTCGTATAGGCTAATATTTAAAACTGTTGGCAGGACAAATTCGTGTAGAGGGAATAGTTGTCAGTCAAATATCGGGACCGTTTTTGAAAGCCAATTTTGTACTGAGAGCGATGTCTATATATTCTCCGGTCACTGGTTATGACGATATTTCATTGCATGTCTGAGAAAAATATTTCACATATTTTCAATCATCATTTTTTTTTATAGAAATTTCAATGAAAATTAAATTTTCATCAATGTGATTGAGGACGTTATGACAAAATTTCAACGCAAACATCTCTCAATATCCCATTAAACTGAACGCACAAAACAAACTCCACCATCGCAAAGGGCGGGGACACTGGTGTAATAGTAAAAAGACTTATGTTGTTTACTGTCATAGGGACATAATATCTTTTACTTGTGGCAGAAACAGTAACAAGTCGCAGTCTGACCAAACAATGTCACGCAGCGCGAACTTACTGACTTTTATTAAAAAAACCTTTATTACACAACTTAGGAGTTATTCGTCTTGTTGACGACAAAAGTAACTTATATCTACACGTCGATATAGTAAATTCCAAATTAAGATTTGTTTTGATTATTTGTTAGGCTTGTGACGTAGTGTTTAGCCCCGCTAGGTGGATTAGGACGTAACGGGCCTAGACACTAGTACATATCCCTCGATCCAGACGGGATCTTGAGGGTTTTCCGAGCTAGCTTCGTTCGGGAGGCAAGGAGCGGGGAATAAATCAAACTAGGATATCATATACTAACAAACTGAGGGCTTTTATGCCTGTTTATTGATAGTCAACCTTAATCCTACCCTATAACCTAGACTACGTATCCTAACGTCCCTAAATTCCCTAGGGGACCCGGTGTCCCAGCCACGCGTCAGGTTAGCGTTCCGTCGGGGGAACAGTTAGTGGTTAGTACGCGTGGGCAAGGGAGCCTGGTCGGTATCCTTCGTGGCAAACTACCCTTAGTCGCAGATGCGGCTAGAAACACACCGCGCTTAAGGATAGATTCCCTGGCTGCTTGGACGACTAGATGCGTGGTAAACACACCGCGCCGGCAACCTGGCCCCGGAGCGTAAGCACTAGGTTCCCGTGTCAGCGACGAAAAGCGTGGTAAACACTCTGCGCTGGGAACAGCCCCCGGTTGTAGCGAACAGAAGCGTGGTAAACACTCCGCGCTAGGGACGGCTCTAGGACTTAGCTTAGGACACCTGGATATCGACCTAACACCATTACCTAGACTTTTACGGGGAGACCTACTGCATCTCAAGAAGCGTGGTAAACACTCGGGGAGCGATGGTTTACAATGCCTCACAGTTGGAGCCGCTCACACGACCTTACTGTTCGAGAGATGGTAACACACCGCTGCCCGTACTGGGCGCGCGTCGGCTTATATAGCGGCCTAACGGTACACGGCGGCGCGCCGCTCTCTCCGCCGCCCGCGCTCCGGTGCCGCGCGCTGTGACGTCATGGCTCTGGCGGTGTAGGTAGTCTCTGCCCGCTGCTCGTTATACTGCCCTCCTCCTTCTGGAGATTTTTACCTGTAAAAATCCCCGATTAGTGGTGTTCTACTAAAGGGGCAGGGTCAGGTACGGGATGGTGATACAGGTCTGGTCAACGCGTACGCGTTTTATAACGAGCAGCATTACTGGTATATTACCTTCAATTCTTTACTTGCTTTTTTTAATCATTAATAATTTTAATTCTAGCTGTGGTAAGGATGACCATGTTTTTTTTTTAATGGACTTTATTCTTGAATTAAAAGAGAAGGAAAAAAAACAAAGATACACTAAATTAATACTAAGAAAAAAAAACAACAAACAACCCTGTTGTCTCTTAAAATTGTTAAGGTTTCTGGATGTCCTGGTCTTTTCTTAGACGTAGACCACGTCTCGGGAAACAAATACTGTACTTACTAATGTACTGGTCAGTGCATTAAGTTATGCTTATATTATAATGTTCGCCAGATGCGGGAGATATGTACCAAATCTATGGATGATGGGAAAGTACATGCATCTTCACGGAAAAAGAAATAATAATTTTCGCCAAGTTAAATAATCCCCGGTTGGTGATAGCAACAAAAAAAAAACGTGATATCCAAATCATTATACGTGATTTCGATCACCGCGTACTATTTAAGTTTTAATCTGTTTCTCGACGCCCCGCCGACCGCCGTGTATTCTCATCCTTATGCGTTCACCCTTATGGTCTAATTTCCGGTTGTCTTCATTACGCTGGATTTGTATTACGGGTGCTATATTTTCGTTTCTTTTTGGTATAACGTGTTTAAGGACCCTTTATTCCGTGTTTTATATCTTGTATACATTTTAAACTATTAGTACATACTCGACGTTATTTTGTTCCAAACGGCGGAGTAACATTTCGTATCGTTTCGTTTGTTTACGATACTGGAAATGTTATTTGTTGCATAATTCGTTTATTTCTAGTTTTAGATCTTATAATTGTATTATAACTGCGTACCAACTCGCATCTAACTATAACGGGCTTTAAAAAAAAGAAATTTTCAATTCGGTGTTTCTGGTTTATATAAATAATAATGGGAATGTTATTTAGTAAGTATTTTTTTTGGCTAAACATATGGCTTTTCCCTAAATCTTTTTCGATTGTTTACACGGGATTTCGAAGGATTTTCGGTCGCGGATCCTCTCCGGCTTGTTCGGATCTGCGTTTCTTTTTTTTTTGTTTTTTGACTCACGGACAGGATATAATTTCTTCCATACGTCCATTTTAGGGTTCCCATTCGTTTCTTGCCTATTATAGTAACTATTTCGTGTTTCGGATACTTTTCTATGGTTAGTTCTTAATTGCAACATGGGGAATCGGGTCTTATTGGTAGGTGGGCTAAATTCCTTATCATATCTCCTGATCATGAAGGCTGGCGGATCTCTGGTTGTACGGCTTATTTCCCTATAACGTTTCTGGTTCTCGTAAATGCGGGATTCTCTTGGCTGCGCTTTTCTGATTGCTACTAGCTTGTACTCATGCCAGTCTTGATTCTGTGACGCGCCAATCGGGTTTCGGGATAATGTATTCGATTTCTGGTTACGGTTCGGGTTTCGGGGATAATATTTAGATTTTTCTGGTTCCTTATCATTCGAACGCCTAGCATTTACTTGTTTTCCTTCCGTAGTGGTTTTGGTAGTTTGGATATCTGGATCAGGTCGCGTACTTATACGGATTGGACGGTTCTCCTGTATACATCGATCTTCCTGCGATGTCCGAGATTGCGTGTCGCCTTTCCACGAAACTTGCATTCCTACCCTGCGGAGGACATCCATCCCAACGATAGTGCAGGTAGCAGTTGGAAGAACACGTACCCAGTGTCTTATTCTCGCGCCTTTAATTTCCAAGTCAACTAGCACGCTTTTCTCGGTCTGCGTTGTTACCCCATTTGCGAGAACTAGCTCTCTTGGTTTATTTACCCTCGTCGCTGCTTTTGCCAAGCAGTCACGGTATATATTCTGATTTATGTAGGTGTTTGTAGACCCTGTATCTACCAAACACTGGTATTTATTCCCCATTATTTCGGCCTCCAGGTACATTCGATTGTCATCTCTCCTCTGCTCATTGGCTGATTCCAAGTATTCCTGTTTTCCCCATTTCTGCCTTTTGCAGCAATTTCTACTTAGGGTACCTACCTTCCCGCATTGACTACAGAAAACTTGTTGATTTCCCCGGCATTCCTTTATATTGTGTCCTGATTTTCCGCATGACCAACAACACGTGTTTGGATTGTAGTTAGGATGAATCTTCGCGGGACAATTTTCGCTTCTCCTGGGCTCTGTCCCTTTGTCCCCTAGCTCGTTGCTAGGTCCTGCCCGCGTCTCCCCGTATTTTCTCCATCTGTCTGGTGCTTCGGTCTCTTCCTGGTATGTTTTTCGCTGGTATCCCTCTCCATACACCGAAAAGGAAATGTTCTCATACTCAGCGGCTAATCTTAATAGTCCGGGTAAGTTCGTATAGTCTTTTCTCTTTATATACAACTTATACTCCTTAAGCATGTTTTCGTGGATCCGATGCAGTTGCTGTTCTCCTGTCAGGCTTCCATATCGCCTCATTAGCGTCTGCAGGTCCGTGACATAGTTAGTGAACTTTTCCTTGAACCTTTGTTTCCGTGCCACTATCCTCGCTATGAGGTCCTCCTCATAGTTGCTCGGGAAATAATACAATTTGAAAAGCTCAATAAATTCGTCCCATGACTTCCATGACTGGGCGTTGTTCCTATGCCATTGTAATGCTTTTCCCTGCAAAATCCTCGGAAGTGCCTGCAATATATCGTTCTGCTCGACGTTGCTGGCTTCCATCAATTCTTCTAGCCTCTCTAGGAATTCGACGGCATTGTCTGTTACCTTGAAAGATAGGTTCCAATCCTTTATTTGCTTTGACAGCTCTCTCCTGTCCTCATCCTTAGGACGATCGTTTTCAGACATGCCTGGTTGTTCTTGTTTTCCTGGCGTTCCGAATTCCTCGGCCTCCTTGATGAATTCTACGAGGTCCTTTCGTATTTGTTCTACGGTTAATCCGTCTACCAGTAAGCCTCTCTCTTCGGCTTCTCTCATTAGTTCTGGTTTCTTTAGTCGGTAAATCCAGGCTGTGGGCATCGCCTAGGTATCCTAAACTGTAACCTACCTTTCTCTGTAAGGCCTATAATTATAATGATTTATCTCTGGCGCGGGTATGGACAAAATTATGTATACGGACGGTTTGTAAATGGACGGATTAAACGGACGGACGGTAAGAGATTAAGATGGATCTAGATTAAGCATAGTCCTTGCCTGTAATGAGCTATAAAACTCCTGTATGAGCTATTTCGTTGGGCGCCAAATGTGACGTAGTGTTTAGCCCCGCTAGGTGGATTAGGACGTAACGGGCCTAGACACTAGTACATATCCCTCGATCCAGACGGGATCTTGAGGGTTTTCCGAGCTAGCTTCGTTCGGGAGGCAAGGAGCGGGGAATAAATCAAACTAGGATATCATATACTAACAAACTGAGGGCTTTTATGCCTGTTTATTGATAGTCAACCTTAATCCTACCCTATAACCTAGACTACGTATCCTAACGTCCCTAAATTCCCTAGGGGACCCGGTGTCCCAGCCACGCGTCAGGTTAGCGTTCCGTCGGGGGAACAGTTAGTGGTTAGTACGCGTGGGCAAGGGAGCCTGGTCGGTATCCTTCGTGGCAAACTACCCTTAGTCGCAGATGCGGCTAGAAACACACCGCGCTTAAGGATAGATTCCCTGGCTGCTTGGACGACTAGATGCGTGGTAAACACACCGCGCCGGCAACCTGGCCCCGGAGCGTAAGCACTAGGTTCCCGTGTCAGCGACGAAAAGCGTGGTAAACACTCTGCGCTGGGAACAGCCCCCGGTTGTAGCGAACAGAAGCGTGGTAAACACTCCGCGCTAGGGACGGCTCTAGGACTTAGCTTAGGACACCTGGATATCGACCTAACACCATTACCTAGACTTTTACGGGGAGACCTACTGCACCTCAAGAAGCGTGGTAAACACTCCGAGCTGCGGGGAGCGATGGTTTACAATGCCTCACAGTTGGAGCCGCTCACACGACCTTACTGTTCGAGAGATGGTAACACACCGCTGCCCGTACTGGGCGCGCGTCGGCTTATATAGCGGCCTAACGGTACACGGCGGCACGCCGCTCTCTCCGCCGCCCGCGCTCCGGTGCCGCGCGCTGTGACGTCATGGCTCTGGCGGTGTAGGTAGTCTCTGCCCGCTGCTCGTTATAGGCTTTTTTTTTAAATATCGGACGACATCACACAAATCGATCTAGTCCCGCATTTAGCTCTAATAAGCTTGTATTATGGGGATTAGACAACGAATTACGACAAAATTATATAGATAAATGTCAACTCATCCTCCACTTGGAACAAATACACGAATTCATCATATGAATATTTGCCCTTGCCGGGATTCTAACCTAGGACCGTCGGCTCAGTATGTAACTGCACTACCACTGCGCCAACTGCGTTGTCAGTTACATTTAATATGTTTTATATGTCAAGCAAATGCGATGATTACTTATGAAAATACTCGAAACCACTGAAATTTTTGTTATTGTTTTATTTGATATGTTGTACCTACATATTTTGAAGCAAACAGCACCAGAGCGACTACTGACATAAACTAAGTATTTATGTCAGAAGTGTGGGCGGTCATGCCGGTCTCGCATCGGACTGCACACGCACAGTCACCAAAAAAGGTGTCTCCACACCACTGCATAAGATCGTCTGTAACAGATGAAACGTCTGATTGACTCATGATGTACCTACATATACCTATTAGTTTTAACGTCCATCTTATCTATAGGTGACAATTGGATGAAAACTATTTTTTTTAATACTAAAAAAGTCTGATCGCTGTATTTATTTATTTAATCTTTATTGCACAAAAGAAAGAACTTATCGTACAAAAGGCGGACTTAATGCCATAGGGCATGCTGTAATGAGTATTTCGTTGATTATTTATGTAAACCTCAATGATCTGTAAATGTAAGACATTTTTTTATTTAAATTCGTTACATGCGGTAATAAAACTGTACATTCAATGCACCTGTCACAGGATTCGCATTCATTTAATTGATATCTTTTGCGTAAATCGTACGCAGCCCCGAGTTTTCAAGTAGATTTAACTTTTGGATGCAATTTAGTTCAGTAAATTTGGCTGCTCGGAAATGTATTGTTTTATAAGAATGCCCCTTTTCAATTAATAATTTCAGGTGTACATGGCACCTTTTAAATTTGCGCATTATAGATGAAAGCCAGAATTACTTTAAATTTTGTGAACTCTCTCTCGTTACGCCGAAACGGCTGAATTTATTTTAGCCAATTTTGGTACAGGAATAGCTGGACATCCAAACATGGTTATAGGGTACTATTCGCACGTCTACGGTAAAGAGAAAAAAAATATGCGGACGAAGTTCCGGCACCGCCTAGTAAGAAAATCTATTTTAGGTAGACAAAACACATAAATAAACCAACAGACACTTTTGTAACGATGTGTTTATTTATTGGAGAAACAACAGAAGTAAATGTGTAACAAAAACAACTATGGTTTAAAGTATACATTTACATCCTAAAACGCTCTTACTAAGAACACACAACATGAACATTGAATACTTGCTACACTAGACTAAACTTCTACATAGGATAAAATGCAAAATTGTATAAGGAACAATAAAAGGTAATGGGCAAAGATAAAGATACAGTTCTGTTTGCGAATCAAAGTACAGCAAAGTGGTACTTTGTAGAAGATCCAACAAGGAAGGCCACATGATTGGCCGAGAAGTTTTCCTTATGCTCTCTATCGGCCTTTTGCCGTCAATACCGAGAAATTCTTGCAATAATCGTAAAACCACCCGTCCCTACCTTTACGGAATCGAACGGCATATTTAACTTGAAATCTGTTCCGTAAGGGAAGCAAGAGTGTTGAGGGTAATGCAGCAATTATTGGAAGCCTAGTATTTGGTTAGTATTTCAATGGTACTTACTCAAGTGTAAGTATATGATAGTGTGGCGAGGCACTCCGCTGCGGAAACCCATGCTTTGGAGAACTTCGCGAGTATTGAAGAGGTAGGGTAACTTCTGGTGCAAGGCGTTTGCTGCTGGACAAAAGTCCTCGTCCAAAGATTTCCACGATGTTCAGTCTTTCACTGCCCACAACCAGCATCTTTGTCATAAAGATCGTCGGTCTATCATAGTGACTCTTTCCACCCATGCTAAATCTTCCAGTTTGTGTTCTAGTGCTTTTATGACCGTTTTTAGATTTCCAATTCTTGGTTGTTCATGTAGATGTAGAATCTGTTTCTTTATCTACACTTATGACTATTATCCTATCGTTATACTAATGCAAGTCTAAACTAATAATAATAAATGTAATTTATCAACTGTTTACAATTACGCCACTTAATCCTCCTGGCGCTAAATTCGATACGTCACTGCGTCAAGTTAGGTAAGATCGGGAACACCAAGTATTAAGAGTGAAAGTATTGATACCAAGTATTTTTAGATCTGTCCCTTTGCCAATACCTGTTACAAAAGTTGTGTAACGACAAGGTTGCATGCCAGATGCTACTAACAAGTCAAGGGGCAGGTGTCACTTGCTGAATTGAAATTCATTTGATCCTACGAATCTGCATTGGCAACAGGTTATCTTTACTGCTTTTGTCGAAGTTGCGAGAGTATTTTTGATCATTTGAATACTCAGTTATTTGGAGTAAACTTGAGAATAGCTAAATTTGGTCATTGCAGTTTAATTAAAGTGTCTTAACGTCTTCTGACAATCATAAAACCGTTGAAGTAAAGCGTTCTCAATATTGGTACAATATTGAGAACGAGTCGCTTCATTTAATATTATCTCATAAAATGTTAGTATTTTTGCTCCAACATAACATAAACACACCATATTGGAGCAAGCGTTATTTATCCAATCCGCAAATTGGACAATCCTGCCATATTTGTATGTAAATAAACAGTAGTGTACAAATGCAATTGGATAAAAGCCGAGAAAATCTCAAGAGCAAGGACGAAGGGTCATTGCGAAGGGCGATTGGGTGAACCATATAGTTCGTTTTATTTATTTTATCAATATGAATATGACAGACCCTGTGAGTGCGATAGAGATGGAACGAGGAGAATGCGCCGGGATACAACAATAATCATAGGCTTAATGTAAATAAATCATAGTGCCCTTGAACTCAATCAAGGCGTGAGTCATACGTTGTGCAGGAAATACACGTCTGTAAAGGATTCATTTCCATATTAAACATTCAATCCCTTTACAAAATACATAGAGTGTACTGTGGGAGATGTAGCTGGTAGAAGATGATTAAAAGAAGATAGGACTTTGATTGTAATTTATTATATAGCGTTCAGCCACGATACAGAGCTAAAACACGAATGCCCGGCTCTCTTGGTGAGTGACAGAGACGGCCATAATTCTAAATATTTAAATATATTTTTAATACAAAACCTAGTGGCCAGTTCTGCTGTCATAGACCAAGCATAACCTCACAGTACCTACCTGTATACTCTATGCTACATCTCAACAATTAAAAGGAAAGTTTCAGAACTAAAAGTCGTGTAATAAAAAAATCTAGAGAAAAAAATACGACGTATTGTAAAGTATCTATTCTTAAAAAAAAATGAAGTTCAGTCTTAATATCCTATTCTCGTTTAATACATTTAGCTTAGGGATAAAAAGTTTATAGCTTGAGATCGTTTCCGGGTGTAATCCCACTTGGAAAATTACATAAGTTTCAGGAACTCTCTTGACCATTAATTTTCTTGCGACTGCAACTCTGAGGGATGTACAAAGTTTTAGTCTTGCCAGTAACTATGACAAGACGGTTTAGACTGCTGTTACGTTTGTCACTTCTTGTACTTGTAATGTAAAGTGTTATCAAACTTTACATGATTAATTTGGACATGATGAATTATGGGCTATAATAACTACATATTATTCTTTATTCAATAACAACATGAGTTGTGTTTGATTTAACAACATACAAAAATAAAACCAATATACCATAACCATTCAAAAAAATACAAATACAAATGATCAGATTCAATAATTATCAATAAATATAGGTACTTATTATATATATAAAAATAAAACGTCAAAATCATATTAGCAAAATCTCCAAAAATATAAAAAAAAAACCAAAATCATGAAGTAAAAATCATCGTCATAATCTTGTAATTTAAAAATAAGGTATAATTATAAAAATAAAAACATATATTAACAATTAGGAATCTACCTTGTCTACCAGCAGGGCTAGCATATCTTGCCGCGACTTCGCTTGTCGCGCGACTGAGCGTTAGCTGTCATGCTCGCACGGTATTGAAAGGAATGGGACAGGTAGTATTTGTCTCGCGACAAAGAGTCGCGTGTCATAGATATGCTAGATTTGCTGAAAAGACGACATACTCGTAAGTGAACGGAATGAATCGGGCACCTTCGTGAGGGATTGGTCATACATAATGATCATATGTATTCAAAAGGAGATGAAAAAGCTTATACATATTTGTTACGCGCTATAGTTAGACGCCTTAAGTGTAAGTCAAATAGTCTCCTAATTCTCATATTTTATGTAATTATTTAGGTATTTATCAATCTGGTCTAGTTGCTCACTAACCCAATCCGTTCCGTAAAATACTTCACCGATTGTCCTAACTTTTTATTCACAATCGCTTAAACCAGCGTCGCTAAGAGTTGACAAAGTAATCAAAGTGGTTCCAAGTTCGCAGCTGATTTAACAAATTCTTGTTGGAGCTAGCTCGATGCTCGCCATAGCCCTCCCGCAAACATAGCCGCACTCGAAACCAATTGGCTGGCATATTTTCATTGGCCTTTTTGCTTGCCCTGAAGGACTACGATTTAACACCACTTCACATGAGAGAACCAATATTTTTTCGATTCGGAGAATGTCAAGGTTGGGAGTTATTTGGAGACGAATAAAGTGGTGTACTATTCGGACATGTGCCAAAAAAATTGCGAGAGTTGCGATCCATTTCCAGTCATTCAGTTGACCTGATAAAAAAAGTGTAAAAATATACTCTTAAATAAAATAAAATTGACCCGGTTGGCGCCGTATGTAGTGCACCTGCCTACTGAGCTGACAGTTCTGGCTTCGAATCCCGGCCAGGGCGAATATCTGTGTGATAAACTCGAATATTTGTTCCTGGGTCTTGGATGTTATCTATATATGTATTTATACATATGTTATGTACCTATACTACGTATGGATAATACATAGTTACACAATACAAGCTTAACTTAGTTTGGAACAAGGTTGATTTGTGTAATATGGTCCCTTAATATATTTTTTTAAACTGACTGAACGAGCGAAACGAGTTTGTTTCAGCTTGGCCAACAATTCTTTCGTATCTCCTACAAGTTACATATCTCAACCGATTCTCGTGAAATTTTGTGAGCAGGTGTAGATTATTTTATACAGTCAGTTTTTCAAAATTTTTCATAATGGCGGAGACATGGGGGGAAAACATATTTGAGCCATTTCCGAACAGACTCGCGAGGTTTACAGCTCACTCCCAGGTAGCAATCAGGCTATATAAGAGCTTATACAGCCATTATAACTCTTAACCTTTTGAGCGCCACAGTCGGCTGTGGCCGTCAACAAAAAATCGTGCCCCTGACGCCACGTCGGCCACAGCCGTCCAAATTTCAATGATCAAAAACTTTGTAATTCTAACCGCTACAAGTATTTTTCAATCCCTGTTGATTTTGGGGCACATCTTTTTTTTTTACCCTGGCGTCAGTGGCACGGTAAATTGCTAGACCGCTTGGCGGTCAATAGGTTAAGTAAAGCCTGTGTGCTACTTACAAGGAAGGGTATACCTAACTGTCCGACTTCGATTTGATTTATTTTGATATATGTTATAGAGTAGTCTAAAATAGCAGACACGTATTTTTTAGGGTTCCGTACCCAAAGGGTAAAAACGGGACCCTATTACTGAGACTTCGCTGTCCGTCCGTCCGTCCGTCTGTCACCAGGCTGTATCTCAATAACGGTGATAGCTAGACAGTTGAAATTTTCACAGATGATGTATTTCTATTGCCGCTATAACAACAAATACTAAAAATAAAATAAATATTTAAGGGGGCTCCCATACAACAAACTTGTTATAGATTATATATATGTATAGGTACGGAACCCTTCATGCGCGAGTCGGGCTCGCACTTGCCCCATTTTTATTTTTTTTAGCTGCCCAAATTCAACCTGTTAGGACAGAAGTTAGAGGGTTTGACCAATTTTCAGTACCTTGAAGGACAAATTGTCCTAACAGGTTGTAAAATCAAATCGGAGTCGGACAGTTGGGTACCCTTCCTTGTTAGCCTAAGCTGCTAGTATAGTTGCTTTCTGATATAAGCTACAGTTCCTTCGAGTGATTTCATATTGCAATATTGAAATAAAACGGTAAATACCTCTGTAAAAAGGTTGTAAGGCTTTTAGGGAACTGTTAAGGTCACGTACTACGATGAACGACGCGGAAGGGAACGTGGAAATAATACGCAAATGGAAATGGGGAATGCGTCATCTGAATGCGGTTAGATTCGTGGGTTGTGTTTCGTACCTGACATGCTTGTAGAAGATATTGCTATGTTACTGAAACCTTTTTTTTATTTTAGCATTTGACGATGTTTATGTTATGAGTAATAAGTATTAGGGAGCGTGAAAAAAATATAAAAAAATATATTTATGATATCGGCGAATGCTCGCGGTGAAACGCTCCCATATAGGTACTTAATCATATTTTACACAAAAAAATACCGGCAATGTTTTGACAAATGCCAAACAAATACCTACGATAAATGGTTCAAAACCTACTAGCCTAGCATATATCACAACATTTTATCAGATTCATCATCATAATGCATTTAAGAGATAGATCTTGTCGGTTCCAGCTCATTCTACACTCTGTTTTTTCTTTTACTTCTTTACATGATAAAGCATTTATTTTTTCTTTTATTTGCTCGATATTATGTCCGTCTTGGTCTTCCTCTTTTCCTTTTCCTTTATCAGATTAGTCAGTACATATTTTATTACTGACATAAGTTTTAAACCCTTCCTGTAGAAATATAAAAAAATATTGTATAAACATGGCAACAATCTTATGATTTATTACACGAGGGTGGAAAGTGGATGTTGAATCTAGGGTAGTACGGCCGCAACCAATTATTATTGTTTTTGTTGTGTATCAATTTTAATTCAAAATTTGTTGCACAAACAAAAAAATAGGTGTACCTTATAGTTATAATTTTCCTTACATTCGGTTAACTAAATATTGCATAGCTACATCCAGTAAAATTCGACATGTGTGTACATGTAGGAATAAAGTTACAACATGTGTAGCAGTCACTTAAGCCGCAACCCCTCGGGATTTTATCGAGTTTGTATGAACTCGCGCTAAAAGCCCATGTTCTTATGGTTTTAGATGCGGTGGATTTACCACTGTAGGTATTTGAATGATCTTAACGCCCACGTTTCCATACAAAGTGCTCCGATAAACATGTGAATAGCTGACGTATTATGTAAGAGATTAATTTGATGCATCGAATTTTCGCAGTCTATTTATAGTTCGGTGAATAGAGACTAAAGTACTACCTTCCAACGGTCCGGTTGTTTTGAATTTTTGATGTGTGGTCTAAATGGTTAGTGAGTGTTTAAAATGCAAAATGCACAATTCCCCCGCATCCGCGCCCGCCGCCATATTGAAAAAAAACCGGCAATTTCTGCAGATTTTGGCTTATACCTTCGTTTAGGAGCATTTTAGCTAGAAAAGACGCATCCTTATATACCATACTAGCGACCCGCCCCGGCTTCACATGGGTACAATGCTAAATTATGCATGTACTATACATATAAACCTTCCTCTTGAATCACTCTATCTATTAAAAAAACTGCATAAAAATCCGTTGCGTAGTTTTAAAGATCTAACCATACATAAGGGACAGACAGACAGGAAGCGACTTTGTTTTATACTATGTAGTGATAGTGATTATTATCGTTACATAAATATACTGGCACAGTCTTATAATCTGATCCCCAAGCGCCGTCGGTACAATCTCCATCGGAAAAAGCAAGAATCCGTTTAATAAAACTTCGCTGGACAAATAATATGAGCCTGTCACTAGCGCATGTGGTCGGACAAATCGATGCGCCATATGATACAGCTGCCGAAACATGGGGAGTAATTGCTGTGAAAAAGTTGCAATTCACTCGAGCGTACAGCCCGAGATAGAATTCTGTCGTAGTAAATAAGTCGAGTGGCGAAATGACTCGAATGTATTAGATAGATAAGGAAAATTGTTTACTACAAGCGACTGTGTACCGTTTTCTTTTTCAGTTATTAACGTTAATATTTGTTTACATTTGTGATATTCGATGACTTGCTTATTATTATTATTATTCTGGGAATGGCATGTGCCATAGTCAGTTTTTGAGACACAGTTATTATTGGGTGACTTACTTGCTACTTCAGTTACCAAACTCTACTCATTGGATCATTGCCAGAAAAAGAAATGAATTAGTACCATTAAAAATTCGCAATATTGTGTGGGTTGAAAAACAACTAGTTAGGCTATCCACTAGATTGCTTTTGGTAACTACGGCTACCTGTGACCGCTCTTATTTTATTATATAAATAGAGTCCAACTCAAAATTCGAAGCAATTGAGTGGCTATACATATATGTAAACTGTAGGTAAGCGGAGACGTTTAGTATTTACCTGTAAATTATTGTTTACCACGGTATTACAGTTTCCCACGGGAACCACAAAGGTTTCTTGCGCATTGGCACTTATGGACCAACATTACTGAACTTTATTGAGTTATCGTGTAAAGAATTAAACTACTTAGTGTTTCTAAAGACTCGAACCTTTTATCCCTAAATTTAGTTAGTTTTTAGAGCTGGTCTTTAAAGAAGTTTTTGGGATGTTGATGTGACGTCCTGCTAGCCATTTGTATGGAGCGTTATCAGCGCTACATAGGAATGTTGAACTTCTACATTAATTTCTCACTCTTAAATAAATAATAATAAATAAATAATAATTCTTTATTATTTTCAGAGTTACACAAAACACGTAATACAACCAAAGATAGGACAAGATTTAGCTTGCCGCCAGCATAAACGCTGTAGACAAATTTTGTCTTGTGATATAAGAGAGAAACCACTACGCTGCTGGAGGCTAGCTTTATAAATTTATGACAATTGAGAAATGCACTGCAGTAGTACTCTTAGAGCACTATAAATGTGTTTTCTCAAAAATTGCATGTAATGTTGCCTTACCATCGCTAGATAGACTACAGTAAGTGGAACATACCGAAGACTTTTTAGAAGTGTCCAGTAAACAGCGAGATTTTAAATTTGGAATCAATATTTGTCCAGTAAGTAAGTATGTAATTCCTATTACGTATCAAGATATTTGAATATCGAAACACGATTTACATCGTCACCGACCTATAAAAAAACTAAGGATGTGAAGGCGATGAGGTCGTATATAAATGTAAAAAGGATGCATTCCACAAATTGTTTTAATTATAAGTACAGTGCGAGAGCAAATTGTAGAAATTAAAAAGTGGCGTCCCTTTTTCATAGATTAAATAGAAAGAGACGACATTGCAGTATACACTTGCAATTTACACTAAGAGCAAATGTAAAATAAAAAGAGGTTAGTACTATTGGCAGTATAAACGTAACTCAAGATGCATATTAAAAAAAAAAAAGTAGCGACAAGGTTTAGTGCGGAAGTTTGTATGCAGCGTTTAGTTCATAATTGTGCTGTGTAAAATGACAATGATATTTCGGAATTCCTTCCTTTTCTGTGTCGTTTAGAAAAAAACCTCGGAGTTAAAATTGAAGGTAAGCTTTATGATATGAAAATTAGTTAGAAAATACAACAATGTATAACAATAATTAAATTTTATCTTTAAGACTTAGATTTGTAAGACAGTGCAAATAATTAAACGCAGTATTTATAAAAAAAGAAATTAGGGCGGGATTTAAATTAAAAGACAAAAATTCAATTTCAGTTTGTGTGATCTATTACAATAATTCAGCAAAAATGAGTTCAGACGAGTCTGATTCCGAATAGACGGCACTCCTCCATACTTAAAAGCGGAGGCAGAGTTAGCTAAAATAATTTACTTCCGACTAAATCCAAGGAGATATAAAAAAATACAAGAGATTCATTAAATGGAAAGAAGAAAATCAAGTTAATAATTGGTCAGATAATGTGTGATAAGGTCTGAATATTTCAACAATCTTTCTGAGACAATCGGATGGCTACAAAGGAAAGAAATCACAAATATTCAGCAGCAAAATATAGAAAAGTTCTTAAATCAAGCTCTAGATGATAAACAGTTTGGCGATGAAGGTAAATAAATGCTGCCACTATTTGATAACGATATAACTATATCTTTTATCCAAGTATAAACTCATAATTATTTTTGTTATAGGTTGTTATCGTGGGAGTTAATGGTGCCTGCGACGACGAATATCACAATGTGTAATAATAAAAATGGGATATAACAAAAATATTCATTGGAAAATGGCCGAATATGAATGTCACCTATAAAATATAATTTTAATCTAATTTTCTTGTTTAATTTTTGAGAAAAGCACTATACTTGCTTCGACCGTAAGAGCCATCCTGGCCTCGTATTATATCCGGACCTCGCCTACGGCTCGGTCCGTCTAATTCCTACTCGGCCAGTATGGCTTACTTACTGGTCTCTGCCGTAATGTACTATTAATGACATATAGACATTTTGATCCCAATGAAAAATAGAATAAAATAATAATAAGAAAAAAATATATATCGGACAATCGATTAGGATTGACATCTTCTTAAAAATGTCTACACGCCTATTAGGCTTCCGTTTAGAATACCTTTTTAATTTCGGATGATATTGTTAGTTTACGAAACCAGAGCCATTAATAATATCTACCTATCGTTAAAAGGTAATCTAGGTATTTATTCCGAGCAACGGGTATTGGTAAATTTGCTCGGATTATTGCGAGTGGTAATTCATTAATTTGGGGATTTTCTCTGTCTGGGTTGGATTATTATGCGAGTCGTTTGCATGAAAATTTCGTCTGAATTAGAGCCTGGTTACGACTCGCTTTTGTAATTAGCAGAAATAATTATAACATCGAAACATTTAACTGTTCATTAACTTAAATGAAATATTAATGAAGCGCTTGTATTTGAAATGTAATTTGTGAAAGAGTTTTGGCACCTATATTTGAGATACATCATCATCTGAATGGTGATGATGTATTTCATGAGATGATTCTCATCCGAATCGATTTAAGTACCGTTGTTTCGTCGAGAAATGTTGTTTTTTTTTACTTTCGTTGTTTATTTTTTTCATTTCGTGGACCGAAAGCATTTTGCTTTGAAACCATACAAATTTTGGGAGTGTTATAAAACAAACCTAATCTAACCTAAACTATAGGATGTCGGCTAAATGAAAATTCGATGAAATGAAATAGTCGATGAACCGTTTGTCGGTGAAACAAGGGCCTCCCCATCCGAATGACGTTCAGCGTTAGACAAAGTCCTCCCCAAGACTCTCCACGTTGAACGCGGTCTTCTCAAGCTAGTCAGTCCAACTTATAGGAGGCCTGCACACTTTATAAAAACTACATTTCGTCAGCATTCATAACAATCATGGCAATGAGTGCAATAACACTGTGATATGTGATATCGCGCAAACAGTAGATACAGCTGATTACATTATATGAAAACATCGCCCCATTTAGTGAAGCTCGCACATTTTCTTTCACAGCTTTAATACTTGCAAATATTCAGTTAAGTATAGTATTTAATTTAAGTTGTGCGCTGTCTTACAACCACACTATTATTATAAACTGTTATTATGCCTATTATCGGAGTATCCTGCTAGCGCTTTAAGAAAACACTGGAATGCTATACATATGAAATCGGGAGGCTCCTTATACAATATTTTTTAGATTAAGTTAGTATAGGTACTTAACCGACTACATAGTTTTAGGTTTTATGTAACTAACAACCTATGGGCATGGTCTGAAATATGTATAAATGCTTTGAATTTAAATTTGAATGAAGGCGAACGTTTGTGAGTGTGCTTGTATGTTTGTTACTTCTTCACGCTCAAAGGGCTGGATTCATTATGATAAAATTCGGTATAGACATAGCTGACATTCTGGATAAACACATAGACTACTTTTTAATCCGAACCCGAGTTACGCTGCAGGGCGCAGCAAGTATGTCGAATTTATCAGCTAAGTTTAAAGACCTTCACTGCCAACGTGCCTGCAGTATCCATGATGGCCAATCTTCCACACCCGCATCCAGATGCTTCATTATTTAATCACTGATAACATTCTATAAAGTTGCTTGTCTGTTGTCCACAGATGCCTCGTCTCGAAGCTATTCGACGTGTGCTCCAAGTCAACTCCCGAGCAGATGGAGCATTTGGAGGAGATTCGCATCCCCTGGGGAAGCGGGATCGTGGGATACGTCGCGGAAAGCGGCGAACCCGTCAACATACCTGACGCTTATAAGGTAATGTCATCATCATCATCATCATCTCAGCCATAGGACGTCCACTGCTGAACATAGGCCTCCCCTTTGGACTTCCATATATACCGGTTGGAAGCGACCTGCATCCAGCGCCTTCCGGCGACCTTTATAAGGTCATCTGTCCATCTTGTAGGTGGACGTCCTACGCTGCGCTTGCTGGTCCGAGGTCTCCACTCGAGCACTTTTCGGCCCCATCGGCCATCTGCTCTGCGTGCTATGTGGCCTGCCCATTGCCACTTCAACTTGCTAATCCGGTGAGCTATATCGGTCACTTTAGTTCGTCTACGAATTTCCTCATTTCTGATTCGATCACGTAGAGACACCCCGAGCATAGCCCTCTCCATAGCTCGTTGAGCGACTTTGAGCTTTGAGATGAGGCCGATAGTGAAAGACCACGTTTCGGTGCCGTAAGTCATTACTGGTAACACACATTGGTTGAAGACTTTCGTCTTGAGACACTGAGGTATGTCGGACGAAAAGACATTGCGTAGTTTCCCGAACGCTGCCCAGCCGAGTTGGATTCGGCGGTTGACCTCTTTCTCGAAGTTGGACCTACCTAATTGGACCACTTGTCCTAGGTAGATGTATGAGTCAACAACTACGAGTACCGAGTTTTCAACAGAGACTGGGATGGGCACAACCTTGGCAAGGTAAGGTAGTTTAACGTAATGCTAATCGACACTCCGAATACACGAGCAGTTGGAACTACATAACCAGTTTATCAGTAATTAGGTACGGTCAGCATTAAAACAACTTGATTGTTTTACTAATGGCTTATGTCAAATATTATACTGAAATTGTCAGCAAGTTTTGACGCTGATTGTACAGACCGAAGACAGAAACTATTTATATCGTTAATATCTTCAACTAAACCCCTGATCGCGCCCGTTTTTTGGTCCTGGGGGGTAGTTCGACCAAGTTTAGAGAGATTATGGAGATCTCACAATTTCATGGCCATCCGTGACTTTTGACGTGTCCCTACTTAACAAGTGGCGATATCCTCAAACATCGCAACTTCGTCAATCCGGTCGCGCTTAATTTGCGTTGCCTTTGTATGTGACGGCAAAAATAACAGGCGCATACGTTAACTTGAGCGTGTAGTGCGTGAAATTAGTCAGTTACGATTCGTTTAAAACAGAAATTCATATGCATGAATAGCATTTTTGACAATCATTATCGCCTTCGTATTTCCAAAATTGAGATGAGATATGTCACTTGAAGCTCATCGCAATTTAATGACAGTTCAAAGGCGATATCACTGTTATCTAATAGAGTTTTGACGTTTTGCGATCTCTCAAACGGAATTCTCGAATTAGGTCCCTGTTCATCATCTAATATCTTACTCTGCTCATGATCATAGTCTCCTTAAAAAGTTATGTCATAAATTGTCGTACGTTTTCTGTTTCTGGCGACTTAAAGAAGGTCGTCAAATCGATCTCGTGGGAAGTCTACATGCGCTGCTTCATCTTATTGTACTGCGCTGGGATAGTAAATCTACGCGGCCGAGCGTTGCAGTGTGTATGGGTTGCACCGGATTTTTTTCTTTTTAAACAAAAAATCTAGCATACAATGCCAGTATGCCAGTTTGCGTTATAGCGCATGACCAGTGCGAGGCTGTCTGTGCCTATCCAATGGAGTAGAGCGGAGATGTAGAAAATGACCCAATCACATTCCTCAGATTTTAAAGCGCTTCTTTTGGGCCTCACAAAGACACAACCTGATTGATTCATTTCTCTCCGCTCTCTTCAGTGGACAGGCACCTAAAAACCACCTACGCTCATCTCGAGAAGGTACTTGAGTTGAACGTAGGCGTAAGGACTAAAAGGTTTCCCACATTTTTGCTCTCTTTCATTCTTTCCTCACTTCGAGCACAGCACCGCGATACAGAAATTTCATAACCAGTTGAGTTACCTACTCCTTTCGAACGTCCTCATCCCCACTTACCAAAATATTTTCACAAATTCAGCGCTGTAAATTACCGCTATTTACGTTCCCATTTCCCTCTACGTCAATTTAATGAACAGACAGATGTAGAACAAGCTCGGTACATCTCTTTAATGAATGCCATCTGTTTCTTAATTAGGGGAGGATAATTTGAAGAGTTCTTTCAATTTGAGGGCCTGAACCAAGGAAGCCTGCGGTATTGGAATAAAACTAGTAATTGAAGGCTTTTTAATTCACATGAGGTTTCACTTACTGCGTTTGTGCTTAGTTTTCTATCATGTAATGTAAACTGTACTTAGTTAAGGTGCCTACCTTAACTACATTCCATGATTCCAGATATTTCTTATTTTTTCGTGTACATTTTACTTTTTTTTGGAATTCTAATGCACCCTCATAGTGAATCAAGCGGTGGTTGAAGAATGCGATAAAAGCATTTTATTTTTTTGTTATTATGTCTACTTATAGATATTTGCTTACTCTTTGGGAGCCCTTGACTCGTACACAATTATTTTGTCAAATATTTAATTTCGCCGAAAAGTCATTTCGCAGAGGGCATAAATTTTTCACAATTCTTGCAACTATCATCCTATTGATTAGGTTAGGTTAGGTTTGTTTTATAATAATCTCAATAGTTTACGGTTTCAATGAAAAACGCTTTGTAAGGAATTAAGTTAAGAAAGAATTTGACGAAAAACAATTCTAGGAAGCAATATAGACCCAATTTGACCCAGAATATTAATGCTGTTATGTTTACGATGCTCGTTTAAATGTTCAAATGTTTGTATGCCATGCTTTTGGAGTGGTTATCATCATCATCATCATCATCATCATCAGCCCGGAGTCGTCGTGGTTATCAACTTTAATAAAATTCTGACTAGTTATTTAGTGTCCAGTGTGGTTTCTGATAAACTGAAACCGAAACAAAATGTTGATCCCGAAGTATGATATAAACTGTTTTTTGTAGCATGCTTACTAAACTCTAAATAACTTTGCGTACTTAGAACCTGCATTAAAGAGCCGTTGAAAAAGCAATTTTAGCGCTGTTTACCCGTCGTAAACAGCAACGTTCTAGTACTAAGTGAGGCTAAAATCGACTGCTTCCTACATAATTATTAATTAAAATATAAGTGTAATTATTTGGCTAAAATACCAACTTATACGATAGGAGATCAACCTGCTTTCAAGAACCGCTTAACCGAACGCTTTGGGGTTCATTAATGCTTGGCAAATTGCATTTAGTTTTCGTTCTTAAATATTTACAAGTTTTTGAGTTCAACTCGACCTAATGATTCGAAACAATTGCGGCTAACAAGCAATAAAAAAAAATTGCTTGTTAAAGTATGTTTATAGTAAACTAAGAGCTGTTTGCCCAAATAGATATCAACCTTGTATTCCGGTATGTCATACCGGGTATGATATAAAAAGTTCACACTGGAATTCCAACATCAAACGTACCTTCTTTGCTGAAGGAAATTTCTATAATGCTTTTCTTAACGTACAAATTTAGCTTCTTTGCTGAAGGAAATTTCTATAATGCTTTTCTTAAAATATCCCGTAAAATTTTCAATTTCAAATGCACACGGATCTCGAGAGCTCCTCCAGACATGAACTGTTTCTCCAAGTACTTGCTTCATCAGAAACTCTTCTCTAAACTAAAAATAACACACTCTCAGACGTTTCAGGGATCGCGAGTTTTATGTGATATGACATAATGTTATCTTGCTTTATTCTCAATGTTCCGTTAGTTTCAGTTTTATTCATGTCGACGTTTTTTGGATTCGACGTTAAAATACGGTATGTGATGACAGCTCAAATCAGCTACTCTTTAAGAAATGTCAAAAACGATTTGTTAGTATGAAGTTTCTATGAAGATACTTGTTTGTTTCGTCATATAAATCAGTAGTCAAAACATGTCTTCTTTTTAGCTTTTGTCTAATTAAAAATAGTAAATTGTCCAAAAGTTACTCGTAGTTTGTGGTATTTAAACTGGTATTTTTGAATGTATGTTTATTGTTTAGTTGTTTCAATGTCACAATTAATTTTCACTGCAGTCAAATACCGTAGTCATATGATATTTCTATTTCCATTTTGACTGTCTAAGTCTAACTTTAATTTTAATCATAATTCAGTTAGTGATATTAAAGTGAATATATTGAATTTCCCGACAGACACGATTATTTCATTGTAATTCCTTACGTTCAGGGTGGTTTTACAGGAATAAATAGTTAATTTACGTGAGGTTGTAACATTCAAATACTATACTCGTACTTAGACTAACGCTAAGAAAAAGTCTGGCTTTAATATATCGTCGTTTTACGTATTTCTAAACAATAACGTACAAAACAGTTTTTGCGAGTATGAAGGTGTTTTATTTGTTCCCTCTGAACGTCTACAGTGGAATAAAAAGGGGAAAGCTTATTTATACATCAGAACGCTTGTCGCCGACAAAGGCCGACAGTTTTTGTCGCCGCGTCCCTGTTGCGTGACATCAGACGCGACTTTGTATTTTTTCCGCTTCACGCGTTAGACGATAACACCCGAAAATACCAAAAGGTTATTATTTTCTTTCCCATTTGCATTGTTTGAACGTCAAACAAAAGAGACGCCAAAAAAACACTTCTCATTTTTCCCTACTAACAAAAGCGTTTTGTTTATAATCTTTTATCAACGCTTTGCCCAATTTCGTCTGTGGATACCGAACGATACATCCCAATGGGATTTTTCCAAGTTCAAGGTTTATGCAAATGTAAAGAATCAAAGTTGGTGAAATCCAAAAGCCTTAATGTTATGCCCCGAAGGTTTTATACTGTTGTTTCGAGACGTGAAATATATTACGAGGAAAGGAAAAAATGAAACGGTAATATCCTTTTACGACTGGCCATTAAACAATGACAATGCCAGGGGACTTACATTGCTCCCTCCATCCCCCATTATGGTAACCGTTGCGATCATCTCCCTAATGAAAGAAAGGGCTCGTTTTCACCTGGCCGCATTAAAAGTATTACATATCATTATATAAACGATGAAATAAGGCTCGACGGATTAGTGTTACTTATTCATAAAAACTGTGATGAGCACATTAACTTCCGAGATTTTTCCTGGCTTGTTATCTGGGTGGCATTAAATTTAGGAGGAATGGGAATATCTACGACTGAAATCTATGAAATATTTGGGAAAATTCATCATTACTTTCGCAATACGAGTCCAAGACCAATACTGAGAATTATTTATGTGCGGTTTGAAAAATATGTAAGGTTTTTTACTTCATTTTACTTTATAATTTTCGTCACTTCTTTCTCTGTGTAGCGAATGTCCCATCTTCTATGAGAGACGCCTATAAAGACTGATAATAATCTCAATATGCGTGTATTATCGTATATCACACTTTTTGTCTTAAGTCTTATCTAAGTACCTACCGTAAAATTACCCAACTTTAGTCGCATTATCGAACTATGTACGTAATTTATGGTCCAAAACAATACTCTTTCATTTATATCAAGATCCATATTCTATAAGTAATTTATAAGTTGTTAAGCTTTTCATCTTAGAGTTTATCTATATATTAACTTGTTGAGTTAATTTGGACCATAGTTGCGTGGAGTGGACTGGGCATTTGTACGATATCTCGATATGAGTATTTTACCGTACATGACACCGTATGCTTAGTGTCATATCGCTGCATGTTTTTATTATTAATATCAGTATAAATATAAAATTATCCAAGTGTAATAGGGTGTTTCATTCGGTGCACGTTGCGGACAGCATAGATCTCGAGTTTTACGACTCGGTTATCGTAAAAAAGCCGCGTGCCGGCCGCGTAAAAGTTTCTTCGCTACATTTCGGTGCGTGCGTGCAAGTAGTAACATATACATATATTACATATTTCATTTATTTATTTAAACTTTATTGCACTAAAACAAAAGTCAGTACAAATGGCAGACTTAATGCCGTATGGCCCTCGTATAATTTTGGTAAAGATCTGATGACGATGTACGAGAAATCGAAGGTACTCTTTGAATATCTATGGAGATTTCAAAATGTTTTTAGTAACCACTTCAGTTGTTCACGGAACTATGTATACAATTTCTTTTCGTTCAAGTACCTAGGTAATTTTTTGCTAAAAGTTTTCTGAGATCTGTATGACTTGTCAATCTCCTCATGTTGTAGATTTCGGTTTGCTCTGTTTATTTAGTCTATATCTCCGGCAGACGGCCATTACCCGCCTCGATCTCGACCTGTCCAAAATCCCACTGGAAATTTGAGGATTTGGAGATTACACGTTGTCGGGTTTTATTTTTATTTCTAAATTAAATGACCCGACTGACGTATATTTGTCAATAGCCGATTATGGAAAAGACATATTAAAAGAGACGGATATTGACAAAAAGGGCCGGATAGAATAGCAAGAGATAAATACAGATAGAGACATTTTTGCGCGGCATCTCGGCGCCACACTCAGCTTTTGACAGAACGACGTCTATATATGACTCGTCATGTTGTAGATTTCGGTCTGCTCCGTTAAGTGGCAGTAAAGCCTGTCGTTTATTTTAGTCCACATGTCCGGCAGATAGCCATTAACCGATGTCCTGACCGAGCTATTTGCCACACGCACCTGTCCGACATCTTGTTGGAGATTTGAGGATTTGCAGATTACGCGTTGTCGGGTTCTATTTTTATTTCTTTACTAGCTGTGCCCCGCGGTGGTACCCGCTCATCCCATGGGAACACTAAATTTATTCGGAAAGAAAAGTATCCTATGTCCTTTCCCGGGTCTCAAACTATGTCCATACCAAATTTCATCTAAGTCGGTTCAGCGGTTTAAGCGTGAAGAGGTAACAGACAGACAGACACACTTTCGCATTTATAATATTAGTATGGATTAATTGACCCGACTGACGTCTATCTGTCAAAAGCAGATTTTAGAAGAGTCAGATTAAAAGCGATGGATAGTGACAAAAAGGGACAAATGGAAATAGAAAGAGATAGAGACTGATAGAGCCATTTTTGCGCGGCATCTCGGCGCCACACTCAGCTTTTGACAGAAAGACGTCTATATATGACTCGTCATGTTGTAGATTTCGGTCTGCTCTGCTAAGTGGCAGCGAAGCCTGTCGTTTATTTAGTCCACATGTCCGGCAGACGGTCATTAGCTGCTGTCCTGACTGAGCTATTCGCCACACGCACCTGTCCGACATCTCGTTGGAGATTTGAGGATTTGGAGATTAGATTACTCTTTTTTTTATTTCAAAATGCTCATTATTTTTATTAAATCAAAAAGTTTCAAAAATGACCCAACTACGGGATTATCGTTGATACACCTCTGCCTTTCTTTTACAAAATTATGCTGTCAAATCGGCTCTTTATATAATATTATTTTTCTTCACATTTTCGTTTATTAGACCATTGAAACACAAATAGTTCTTTTGCAAATATCCCCCTTTGTAAGCACGCATGTGGGCAAAGTTCCAAAGATCATATCTTGGAAATTTTTCAATATTTTTTGAATTGACACATCATTTTCAACAAGGACGCCTTAGCTGCTAAGTAACGGCACATGCGCCGTCCGAGAGCGCTCCATACGCCGACTCCGGCCGTCATTTCTAGCTGACAGCGTCTGCCACCGTTTCTGCCAGCTTTGTTTATCTTCCGGACTTTCCTTAAATTCTGCAAGATACGTTTCATCAGCCCAGGTGTATTTTATACGCCCAGTGAAATCCGTGTTCGTTTTTATACGCTATTGTTGTCTGTGTATCACTGTTAAAGTTATGTAATTTTTATTCATTATTTTCGTTATAAGTGTTTTGCTTTCAATTGTGTAGTGTACTTAAATGTCGATTCCTCCATCTCAGGCCGACAGCCAGCTCAATAGCCAGTCGCCTGTTTACGTACAGTGCCCCCACTGCATACATCCCAAATTCCTTAAAGGACAACGAGGCCTTCGCATTCATCTGGGCAAATCTCACAAGTCTACAAACAGCCAACCTTCGTCTACTAACCCTTTAACCACCGCCGCCGCTCCACATGATGCTGTTCCTCTCTCCACTACCTTATGCATTCATAAGAAGGCTTTCCCGGTTATCAAACGTATCCCTAGAGGCGCTAGATTTACCGTCGCATCGAGTCTCACAAAGGCAATCGACGAATGCGTCAGTGAAAACTCTCCTTCCAGCTGGGAAAACCTTCTTCTATTTGCATTTAATACCCTACACGTGTCCAAAAAAGATCCTCGTCAGTCACTTACCTCCAAAATTAAATTGAACTGCTCTCGTCAAAATAACATTGATTTATCACAAAGTTATTCCCATACCCAGACGAAACCACGTGACATTTTCAAAATAGTAGAGTCTAAAGTGAACGATGGGGATCTAAAAGGTGCCGCTCAAATCCTATTTTCTAGCGATACCTCAGCTCCAGATACGCCTGAAACCCTTGCTGCCCTGCGAAACAAACACCCGCCGGCCCCTTCAACACAGATCAATCCTGATCCGCCCAACCCTGCTCTGCCTTGTCTGCAAGCATCTGAAGATGCAGTAATGGCCGCAATCTTGGCGTTCAAGAACGGGTCTTCTGGCGGTTTGGACGGCTTAACTTCCCAGCATCTCAAAGACCTGACTATTGGTGTTCCTGGTGGTAGGAACAACGACCTACTAGCTAGCTTGACACGTCTTTTGAATCTTATGCTTGCAGGCAAGGTAGACCACAGTGTTGCTCCCACGCTTTACGGTGCCAACCTCTGTGCGTTACGTAAAAAAGACGGTGGCATCCGTCCCATAGCCATTGGAACTACGTACAGAAGGTTGGCATCCAAAGTCTGTTGTAGAAGCATCTCCCAAGACCTAGCAGTCAAATTTCAACCTACTCAACTTGGATTTGGCTCAAAAGGTGGATGCGAAGCTGCCGTACATGCCTGTCGAACCTTTCTCTGCTCCTCCAAGGAACAGGTACTAGTCAAAGTGGATGTTAAAAATGCATTTAACTCCGTAAACCGCGGCGCCTTACTTGCAGAAATCCAAAAAAATATCCCCTGTGTGTATCCTTACCTCTGGCAGTGCTACAGCTCGCCTTCACACCTTATGTATAGAGACCACAGCATTCTCTCGTCAGTCGGCTGTCAGCAAGGCGACCCTCTCGGCCCGGCCATTTTTAGCCTAGCAATTCATCCTATAATCTCGACTCTAAAATCAAAATTCAATATCTGGTACCTCGATGACGGAACTCTCGGAGGTGATGCGAATACGGTCCTTTCGGATCTGTCATCCTTAATTTCAAAATTTAAAGCAATTGACCTAGACTTAAACATGAGTAAATGCGAACTATACATAAGTCCAGACAATGGCAATAGATCTCAAATTGCTCAAAACTTTGAAATTTTATGTCCAGGCATAAAGATCTTAACTGAGAAATCGCTTCACCTCCTAGGCGCCCCTATTTTCGAGGAGTCCTACCCAGACTTCATCGAAAATCAATTACATAGCATTTCACAACATTCGGACCGGTTGCTCAAAATTTGTGCCCATATGGCCTTTTTCATCATTCGTTTCTGCCTTTTCGCCCCAAAGTTGACATACGCAATAAGATGCAGTCCATTGTGGAAATTTCCAAACTTATGCGAAAAAGTAGACAACTCCATCCGTCTTCAATTAGAACACATTTTAAACATCCGCTTTGATGACAGGCAGTTCGTGCAAGCTACCCTCCCAATTCGGTTCGGTGGTGTCGGTGTAAGGCAGATCTCTAGTCTCGTTCTTCCTGCATTCATTTCCTCTGTGTACAGTACACTACCCCTGACAGGAGGAATTCTCTCACCTGCATTACCTGACCCCGAGATTGCGTACTTGTTGGAGGCCGAAGAAGCCTGGCGATTAGCCTGCCCCGGAAAAGACCTCCCATCAAATAGGCATATTCAGAGGGTCTGGGACGAACCAATCTGCTGCCAGGCCCGCGATTGGCTCCTGAGCTCTTCGATATGCAACTCCGAAAAGGCCCGACTTTTAGCGTCCTCCCAAAGGGAATCAGGCTACTGGCTTCACGCGTATCCTTCTGCTCATTGCGCAACTTTATTAGACAACAATTCGCTGAGGCTGGCCGTCGGTCTCCGTTTAGGCGCCAAAATTGTTGTCCCCCACCGGTGTCCCTGCGGCAGCGCAGTCGATTGTTTTGGACACCACGGCCTTTCCTGCAGGAAGAGCGCAGGCCGCTTTTCCCGCCACGCTTGTCTCAACGATGTAATCCGTCGGGCCCTTGCCAGCGTTAACGTGCCAGCTGTACTAGAACCACCTGGCCTCGCACGTGACGATGGCAAGAGACCCGACGGAATGACCCTTATTCCATGGCAAATGGGACGGCCTCTCATCTGGGACGCTACTTGCGTAGACACCCTGGCTCCGTCCCATTTGTCCAGTACGTCGCTGAGAGCTGGCGGGGCAGCGGTTTGCGCTGAGGCTGCAAAGCGCCGCAAATATGTAGGTCTCTCTAATAACTTCATATTTGCGGCGTTCGCAGTGGAGACACTCGGACCGTGGAGTCCGGACGCCCACAAACTTTACTCATTATTAAAAAAAAAACTTTCCGAATGTTCTTCGGACCACAGAGCCGGCTCATTCCTCGGCCAAAGGATTAGCTTGGCTATTCAACGGGGGAATGTAGCCGGCATCATGGGTACCCTGCCGCAGGGCCATGATTTGGGGGACATCGGTTTTGTTAGTTAATTTTATTTAGGTTAAGTTGTGTATTGTTAATTTTTACTTGTTTTTCGTGTACTAATAAATTAGTGCGTTACGTTAGAATATTCCTAAATATTCACACTTCGAGTATGTATAGGCTAAAAACGTAACTCTTCATTTTGCCTTGACCTTCGGATAATAATACGTCTAATCGAGTTCAATAGAAGACGCCAAGACGCCATTAAGCAACCGATGACGACCTAAGCAAGAGATATTTTTTTTTTAAACAAATACTTATCCAACCCTATCTCAGTCAGGAAGCGGAGGTCTTGATTATCTTTGATTGATGTACCAAATGCTACAGAAATCTATATTTGCGTGTGGTTTCCCAATAAATATCATGTACGGCTCGGTAAGGTATAATATAATATAAATACCTACATTGTATCGACTTTCGAACCGCCGGAAAATTCCAAAACATTAATTATAAATATACTGACGCGGAGCGAACTTTTCACTTAACGGCGTAGAAGTAATCTCAATGTTTGCCGAAACACCACGCTCATTATACGATCATTATATTGGGACGTTATGATTTATCGTGTTATGGCTTTTACATAAAAAGTTATATGCTACTCATTGCTGGTGAATTGATGAATGATATGACTAGTTAATAATGAAAATGGCAAGTTCGCTCATGTGTCATTAACGCTCGACATGTTTCGAGTTTGTATGGAGTTTATCTTCTGGGACTATGCAATCCTTAGATTCGCATCCACTGAAAACGATGATCAAAATGCGTGAAATCGATTATTGAAGTAGTATTCTATAACCGCTATGACCGACGGTAGGTATTGTACTTTTGGCAGAGGGAAAAATCAGTCAATAGCCACTCCGGTTTGTTTTAATTATTTAAGATGCTAAGATGCAATTAGCTTTGCAGTGGACAGCCAGGTAGAAGTCTATTATTCATATAAGTTGTAATAAGTCGATTGATTTGTCTTTTGTACAGAATGGTGCTGTTGTTCCCTTTTTTAAACCATTCATTCCTTAAATATATTTACCTGCAGGTTATCGAATTAAGAGCCAAAACATTTATCACAAGATCCGACGTCGCATCGTGGTACAACGCGACGGCATGTCGTGGGAATACATAAAATCAAAATACAACTTTCTATCTTACGACGTCGCATCGTGGCACAATGTCGCGTCGTAACACTGTATTTAGGCCCTTCAAGTCTGATCAACTCGCGTTCGTGAAATAAAACAACGCCAGTTTACTATAAGTACTAGAAAACATCGATACCCAGTTATTTACCATGTTACTATTATTCGTTACGTTTTTATTATAACTCTAGCTATTTATCAGATCACGCCACATTACTCGTTTTAATACAAAACGCGCCACGAGGGGAGTTGGCAACATGTTATGGTGGAACTTATAAATGCTCACCCAGATAGACTATTACCCGTCTGATTTATATTGTCTGTTGTAAGCGGTTGAACTTGGCTTTCAATAAGGCTGATTAGATTTGGCGCTCAGTGACTCGACGCTGCTGAAAAGTGGCATGAGACGAGACGAGTTGGAAACTTTTCTATTTCGTTGTCGAAGAGAGTTAACATCAGTCACGCTGGGAACAAAACATTAATTATGCATTGTGTTGAATTCGATGTAAATTACTTGACGATGGGATATTTCAGCGTTTAACGCTTCGATATAATGTGTTTCAGAGTTATGTTATGATCAGCGGGCCTATGATGGTTGCTTTTATTACGCGATAAATAAGTGACAAAGCATCCGTCACGTTTCGACAAGATGCGAGTGTGAGTCACAGATGCTTTCTCTTTTTTATTACGTGATAAACGTACCTAACCATCATAGGCACTCAGTGCAACTATTATTAGATTCTACTTAGTTGATAATTTAACTAACATTATAGTGAACAATGCTCTCATATAGTCTCAGCCTTAGAAGTATATAGTTTCAAAATCTGACTAATGTCATTGGTTGAATCCCACCTATGTTGCTTTATAAAATAATCTGGATATTAGTGCCATAACATGAATTTGTCATCGTTTCGTGGTTTGGTATTATGGATTTTTATAAGTTTTTATCCAAAGATCAAAACTTGCTGTAGTTTCATACTGTGATTCAGTCAAATTCCTCTAACATCGACTCTTTATGATGATAACTACTTTGCAATAATCGAAGATGAAAAGAGAATTTGTCATGTCAGTATGAACATTAATTCCGCCCTCGTTTGGGGGCTGACCTGAGATTTATCTGAGCGGTTGAACTCTCAGCGAAGGCTTCGTAATACGGCAGAAAGCGATACAAAATGAACAAATCATAGTCAACCTGGAAAACAGAAGTTTTACCCATGGTCACAAAAAAAAATCAAGCCTAAGCAGCTTTTGGAGTTGAGAACCTATCTCCAATTTAGGGCGTGTGTCATAACCATAACACGTGTCTTATTCCAAAACATGTCTATTATCATTTTTATTACCTGCTAACTTCCCTACAATGAAAATCAATTGCATTTCCCTTTTAAATTTAATCGATAATCGAAAAAATGTGGCTAATGAAACTCAGCTATGAAAGTTAAATGACAGAATTCATAGTTTTGGGTCCGTATCTAATAATAGTACATTACTGCAGACAAAATGCACCACTCAAAAAAAAATTTGTGTTCTTCTGTATCGATTTATAGTAGCTTGAAACGCTGTACATAAGTATTTGGGTAAAATAAAAATATACATTCACTTATTAAACTGTGTGTAACTAAGGATATATTTTTACTGCAACAACATAACAAGGCTGAATATTAAGCCGTAAAGTTATGCTATTAAAATGATTAATATTATAATAGGCGCTTAACTTTTACGTGTACTTAAAAAGTATTGTTTTTATTTTACAAGAGTGGTATAGTAAATAAGCTTGTCAAAATTAATGATGCGCTTTATCCACTCAATTGCTTCGAATTTTGAGTTGGACTCTATTTATATAATAAAATAAGAGCGGTGACAGGTAGCCGTAGTTACCAAAAGCAATCTAGTGGTTATATTCATAATCATAACCATAAAGTATTAGGAACACGACAACGAAAACACTGAACGTTACACTGGTATTTTTGCAGTGGATAATTCTGATTTATTAATAAGGACACGCTACACGTTCTTTACTTATTTATTAAAAAAGTACTCCTTTTTATTTTTTAACCAATTTCAAAAAGTAGAATTTTTATTATGCCTGCAGCCGTTGCGATCAATATAATATACTGACATGCGTTGATTTATGCCTCGTTTACTATACACATCAGTACAAAACATACTTATGTATGGCAATAATATAACCGTTTGAAATAATTAATTCATAAGACTTGTGCGACAAACCGCTGCGACCGGAGGCTGAGATTTTTCCAAACGAGATCGCATAAATAATTCGAATGCCCTCCTGATATATCGTGTGCTTAAAAATGCTACCCCTCCTCGTGATGAATATCGATGCTGGTTGAGACAGGCTGAGATTTTAGATGGTTTGGGATATATGTATACATCAATCTTCGTTTCTCTTCGGCGAACGACGAAGTGTAAAGAACACGTTAGTCGGCCGCATTCGGCGAGTCAATGCTTATAAGGTGACCGAAGCAGTGTAAATACGACATCTGTCCGCCTTATTAGGTCACCGATAGCGCGACCGCAGATCATTTGATAAAGTAAAACCTCTATGCAAACTTAGGATGATTTATACTTAGGAGAATTCGGAAACACTGAACAAATACTGTAGGCTTTGAAATTAATCTCCCGTGGCTAGATAACGTAGTGTTATTTGTATTTTCACACGACAGCTTAAAGTATCGCGAAATGGTGTGTGTTTTTTCTCAATTAATGGTCAAACCCGTCGTAATAAGTAGGTAGGTACTCAAAATGTGGTTTATCCATCCTATGTTTTTTTTTTATTGCACATCGCACAGGTCATCACACAAAGTTGGTGTTGGTCCATAGGCGTGACGCTGTGCATATATCTTCCGAATCCAGTATCTTCGTTTCTTTCTTATTGATTTTGATAACATTTCCTGTATTATTAAGCAAACGAATAAACTAGCTTTCCTAAGCACAAGCTTTGACATCGCGACAGCTCTCAGAGATCTGATGGATGACTTTGTAGTTCGGTGGCATTCGGCCACCGCATTAGGCGGACAGACTAGTGTAAAGACGACGTTCGTTGAACGAATCCATTCAAGAGTCATGCGGTCGCCGTAGTAGGCGGACAGACTAATGTGAAGACGACGTTTGTTGGCCTAAGTAGTTTAATGAATTCGGCGACCGCATTAGGTGAACGACGCAGTGTAATTGCCGCTTTACTGAACAACACTCTTCTAGATTTTTACTTTTATTCGTAGTGCTGTTAAACTATTGGACTTACATTAAGTAACCTACAATTTGTACTAAAAACGTCCCCAACATTTAGAATGCCGCATGACATAAATTCTATTCCAGACAATTCGACTGCTTAAGCAGCCTCAATGTCAAAGCAGCCAAATAATAAAACAGCGTAAGCGCCATCCTTTCATCCCCCATTCATTCGCCATGGCCAAGGTCACGATTCCCTAAGATCAATTCATCATGGCTAATTCCTTTCCATCGCCATCTTGTGACGTCACCATTGGCACGCCTCCAGTCCCGCGGCCTTGCCACCAGTTCATGCGTTCTCGCATATCTATGTTTATAAAAACAATTTGCATACAAATGTTGAATGATCGTACTAGACAGATAGTGAATCCGCTAAGCCAGTCTGAGCAATTTCCAACCTTATTCTACTTAGATAACGGCACGAACGTCGTCGGCGCAGCATAATGTTATGTGCCGCATCGTATGTGCTCTTATTTGTGTTTCGTTGTGGTAGAACAGCTACATTGGAAAATTGCCTTTGCGTATAGGCACGTTGGAATGTATGGATGCTATTGAATGTTGATTCTTGTATACATAAACATGGAGAAGTACCTACGAGTTGGGTTGGAAAAAGAAACAAGCTTTTGTTGTTACCCTTATCATCGATAACATATAAGTCTAATGTACAATCGATCGGAGATAAATGACGGTTTTGCTTAGTTTATTTCCCATGTAATTTGTTGTTTAGGTTCTATTTTTTTTTCTAAGAAAAAAATATATTGTATGTCTGCATTAACCGATAACGTACATAATATGCTTATACGTTGAGCGAGTTATGACATGTCGATTAAGGTCAGAAGGATATATTGTCGCCGGAAAAAGGAAGCAGTCCCAAAAAAAGCTGTAGGCATTCAGAGTTCGACCTTTTTACGAAGATGTCATATTTGTAGCTAAGCATTGTACTCGAGTTGGATCGTTATTGTATTCAAGTTAGAAAGGATGGTGGAAATGCCATGTAAAATGGCAGCACGTGGGCGGCAATATTTTACAAGCTTTTATTAAAATTGAAATGTAACCAAGTTACAAAACGTTCTTCAACTATTTGCTGACGTGATTGAGCTAAAATTTGTTTTCCAGTTTTCGTTTCATACAATTACATCCTGCAATGTAAAATTACAATTAAAATTACATCGCAAACCATAACTTAGTACATTATATATAGAATGAACTCATAAAGCTATTTGATATTAACAGGTTTCTAAAAAAAAAACTAGCGCTCCTTAATTATATTATTTAGGGTTGAGAAAGTTCCACCAATCAAAGGAGGTCTTTTGATGCCGTATATTGCACTTTTATGCCGTGAACAACATTTTAAAAATACAACGAAGAACTTTTATCAGACTGCAATACTAATAAAACGATGTTACCGAGACTGCTGAATGAATTTCAATAACCTGGTTGCCTCGAGAGTGATTCAATAAACTCGCCATTGAAAACGAAAATCAAATGAAATATCGTCGCTTTACTTTCTCGACCACCTAACTGAATAGTTTAATGGATGGAAAGCACTCTTGTTTCGAGTTGAAAAAACAGTACCCTTACCATGGGATAACGTGACCAATCTCGCTAGCGGCAGCGTAAAGGATTTCTATGGAAAATAGTACAGCGCCCCTAGGCGGCTATTTTGTACAACTACAATTCTCCATACAAATCGTTTAGGTACGCAGTCGCTGGCGAGAACGGTTACTGTAAACCACAGACCACCCCCACTAGACGGAGCATGTAAGGCGACCCGTAGGCGACCCGCGCGCACCAACGATATGGTACGGCAGAACATTAAAGTATCAACACGGCGGCCACCGTTTAGTTGTGTTCATGTTTATGAGGTCTCTCTACACCACTTAACACTACAATTTACCATATTATTTATTTAATTTCTTTTTTCGTTGACGTACGCATGGATCATAAACAAGGACGCAACTAAACGGTGGTCGCCGTGTTCATACTTTAATGTTCTGCCGTACCATATCGTTGGTGAGCGCGGGTTGCCTTACATGCTCCGTCTAGTGGGGGTTGTCTGTGCTGTAAACTCATGGTAAGGGTACAGAGCACCCATCAAACTATTCGGTCAAATATGTCGTTAAAAAATAAAGGAGTTATTCAGTAGTAAAGGAATGATTTCATAGCACTGTTCGCTTTGAACTGTAATTGATTAAAAACGAGTGGAATAGATATATTTACGGGTATCTGACGTACTGTAAACATAATAAATCGTCTATTAAAACATGTATTTAGTTCTATCTCTGAATGTATCATAGCCATTTATAATGTTTCATTTCGCCGAATTTTCAGTTCGCAGAATTTGTATTCCTCTGTAGTCGTAAATTTTTCATAATTGTTGTAAATATCATTCTATAGATCAGGTTAGGTTAGGTCGGTTTTATAACAATCCTAAATAGTTTAGTTTCAGTGAAAATTTTTTTTTTTGCGAAATGATAATTCGGCGAAATGATACTTCGGCGAAATGATACTTCGGCGAAATGATACCTCAGCGAAATGATACTTCGGCGAAATGAAATATTCGACGAAAAATAGTTCGGCGAAAAGGCAGAGAACCATATCTAACTGACGTACCTACTGTGTTTATTATAACGCGTCTATTAAAACTTTTATTTAGTTCTATCTCTGAATGTATCACAGCCATTTATAATCATAGTAAAAGTAGTAACATCCCTTTTATATCTTGTGTATGTCTAATATAACGTGGAGAATCTTATCTAACGACGTGATCTCATGTTCTGTGAACGGAAGGTCTTTTATCACAAACCTTCCATATTCATTTCCATGTTAATAGGATTTTCTAAACCTGAAGTTGCTTATGCACGACAAAGGAAGCAACCACACAAATTATCATGACAATATCTGCGAAGGTTACTGCATGTTTCCGTTTATTAATTTTGAAGTTTTATATACTGGCTTATGCAAATTTAAAGGAAGTGGATATTACTTTAATCTGCATTACACAAACTTGGCACATTGCAAGAGATAAAGAGAACAAAAGCATCGTTCAGGTCCCTATTTTAACATATGGGGGCTAGGTAGGACTAATAAAAGCAACTGCAAATCACATAAAATCCAAATCCTCTACGATACATGCCTAGATTGCCTGGTGATTTATATGGCAGCAGACGACGTATAAACGTTTTAACGTCGGATTAAAAGAGCCGGCCGTGTCACCGGGGCAGACGAAAATACCAGAGCAACCGAATGTTACGATTCGAGGGAGAAGCGCCTCATTGAACGAAGAAAACTGACGTAAGTTTCGCACTTATCACTCTGGAGAAACATATCGCCGCCCTCGAAAAACAACGTGCGATCAAACACGTAAAACTAAGGTCGAATTTCAGGCAGCAATATGAAAAGTGAAATGAAATTGTAACATTGTCATATTTTATGGTGTGAAAATTGTTGAAGACAAGAGAGCAATAACGTAAATGAGGCAGTGATTTGACTAAACAACTAAATAATGTGTTCGCGTAGTATGCTATTAGGGGAGGATTTTATCTTTTAGCTCCAGGATTTCATTTGTTTTATTTCTGTCGGTGCTGGCTAGCAAATTACATTTTCCTCTAATATAAGCTTGTCCTTCTTATATTGCAAGGAAAGCTTTTGTATGTATGTACGTAGTGTGGCTCAAGATTGAGTGTGATAATAATTTTCAGAATACGTTCACCGTTTAATTTTTATTACCAACTATCTATGGGTACAAACTGGCCTATTACATTTACCGCCTCGTATTTTTAGATAGAGATCTGTACAGATCATTTACCTACTATTAAAATGTCGGTATAAATTTTATTAGCAAAATATGTTTTAAGAAATCGCATACGTTAACGTGTGTTGTTTTATCGAATGACTTGTTACCCCAAAAAATCCTTCAAAGAGAAACTCCAGATCTTCAAATTGCAGCCCATTACTTTTACGATACTTCCCAAGATCAAGTCGTAAAGTGAAGTTCGGAATCGGAGCACATTTCATTTTGATTTCCGGTTTTGGTTTCCACAAACCCTGCTTAGTTTCATTCGAGAATTTTGCTTTCCAATGGAAGAAAATAAAAATCGACTTCGAATTTCCCGCAGTGGTTTACGGCTATTGAGACTGGATTGAAACTAGTTTTTTCAAATTGAGTCTTTTCAGCGAGTTTTTGATTCAATAAGACATTTTAGTACTCGAAATCTACCCGTTTTATTCTGCCATACAATGCAAGCCCTTCGGGGGCAACTGAGCCCACTCTCAACTCAGCCCGCGGGTTCAGTTGACTACATTTATTTTTTCGGGGGCAACTCGGCCCAGAAATTGGCTAAGGGGTCGACTGAGCCCACACGGGCTCAGTCGACTACAGTATAAAGTTATATGGTTGACTCAGCCCACGGGCTCAGTCGACTACAGTTTTAAGTTATATGGTTGACTCAGCCCACGGGCTCAGTCGACTACAGTTTAAAGTTATATGGTTGACTCAGCCCACGGGCTCAGTCGACTACAGTTTTAAGTTATATGGTTGACTCAGCCCACGGGCTCAGTCGACTACAGTTTTAAGTTATATGCAGGCCTCGGACTTTCATTCGCACGGTAGGACTAATGGAGAGCTATGGAGCCGATATTAACATTAAAATACTATTCATACTCATATTCATACTCATAAGTGTATTTCATTCGCAATTTTAATTTTATAGTCAAGCACACAGTCTGAGGAATATACAAAGACCTGATTGGGCACTGTTTACTACTAGGCATTGTTTTTTTTTGCCACCATAAAATACGTAAATATTTGCAACTTTATCCATGTTTTTTGGAGTACCTAAATTGGGTTCTATATTGATTGAATATCAATTTATGACTAGAATGTGCATGATATTGACAATAAATTGAGTTAAATTAGGAGTTTGAAAATATTGTAAAAAATAAAATAAAATATATATAATTTTAGTCATTTCCGTGCATGGCGTGAAGAACTTGATAAGTCCAAAATGGCAATTGTTCAGGGCGTCGATTTTAAAGTTTGACATTTTCTCCAAAATCCATTTTCATCTTTAACTCGTGTTTAAAGCTTGATTTATGGATAATTTTCCGCGATCGTTTCATTTACCTTACGTATTCTAGTAAAATCCTCTTATTTTCTGTGATATAAGACTTATCAACATAGGTACCAACGACTTATCAAGTTATTCCCCATACATTAGTGCCCAAATTTTTTTAATTTAATTCCTAAAAATCAGTTTTTCATAGTAACTGAAACGTCTAAATTGATTTATAGGTAATTTTATGCAAACTTTTCAATTATTTTACTTATTTTGGTAGAAACATTGTATTTTGTGAGATATTAGACTTATCAACATATTCACCATAGAATAGGGTATCAATTAAACAATTCTATCGTTTCTATACAACTGTTTTGTTTATATAAGGCGATTTAAATGGATTATATCGCGTGTGTTCGTTGTTTGAGTCTCCTGACGTTTCGGCAACTATTTTTGACTGAGAAAAACACAAATTTTTGGTGCCAAATACGTCAGAAAGGCTCAAAAAAAGAATAAATATGATACAATCCGTTTGAATTGTTTTATTTTAGTCACGAAACCCGAATAAAATAAAATTAAAAGTTATAAAAATATTGAATAAATTGCAGTAAAATAATCGTCTTTAATTCAGTAATGTAAAAGCACTTATTCTACAGAAAAACTAGATGAATTTATTTTATATTTAACTGGCAACATCTTTGTTTCTTATGCGTTTTTCTGATCCAATAAATAAAACTGGTCGATGGTTGACAAGGTACCGGTACCTAATGTGAATGATACATACGAAGACACTGTTACTATACCCCATGGAGCTTAACACGTTGTACTAAGGTTTATATTAGTTCACAAATGTACAGTTATCAGTGTTTTCCTTTGTACCAGAGTACACCTCAGATGTGAGAATAACTTGACAAATCGAAATATACATTTCGATAAATTATGAATAATTAATTATGTCAACTTATTATTTGCTGTGTCCATCAACCTGAAAATGATGAATTGACTTATGAATTTACGTAAGTTTAATCGGTAAATGATAAATCGACATATGAATTTACGGTAGTTGTGTATAATGAGATAAAACTATATATTCATTTGTTATCGTTAAAGTGTGCTTGTCGTCATTCTAATATCTTGTTTTGTCAAGTTAATAACGCGTCGCCTACATGCTCCATAGTTCTCCATTAGTCCTACCGTACCAGCCAGCTAAAGTTAACCAGAAGTTTATTTTGTAAATGTAACGTTTGCCGAACCGTCCTAACGCAGTAAAAGTCGTTTAATTTATTAATTTATTTATTTTATCTATCCAAATATCATAAACCCTCCATGATGCGTTCAAGAACCGCACATTATGACTACCATAACAATAGACTGTTTTGTTAGCACAAATTTCTTATCTGTAAAAATCACAGACCATAAGAATACTATAGACTGGGTATTGGCACAGTGTAAAAAGTAACAGTGGGCCGACGCCTTTGATGTTTGCGTAAGTGCCGACACCGCTCAAGGCCACCGTATCGACCAAGGGTTGTCACAGACTTACGCAACTGCCCAAAAAAGGAGGGTAATGTTTTTGGGGTTCATGTATGTACTCGTATGTGTACTAATTTTACATATGGAATCCATTTTGGAATTAAAGATGGCTAACGTCACTTTTTTGTAAAAGTTGACATTAGTGTCGTTTTCTAGGTTTCTGGGGGTGAAAATTCCAAAGATGGCATCCATTTTGGAAGTAAAGATGGCGGACGTCATTTTTTTTAAATCGTCATGAATGTTGTTTTCTGGGTTTTTCGAGGGGTGTAGATTTCAAAATAAAAAATTAGGTTTAAAACTGGCGGAGATATATTTTTGAGAAATGGCACCAATATCGGTTTTAAAGAAAAATGTATGCCCGCCATCTTGGATTTCAAAATGGATGTCATTTTCGTAATCGGAACCCCGAGGAACCTTGGATATGACACCCATATCGATTTTTAAGAAAAAATAATGTCCGCCATCTTGGATTTCAAAATGGATGTCATTTTCGTAATCGGAACCCCGAGGAACCTTGGATATGACACCCATATCGCTTTTTAAGAAAAAATAATGTCCGCCATCTTGGATTTCAAAATGGATGTCATTTTCGTAATCGGAACCCCGAGGAACCTTGGAGATGACACCCATATCGATTTTTAAGAAAAAAAAATGTCCGCCATCTTGGATTTCAAAATGGATGTCTTTCTAGTAATCTGCACCCCGAGGACCCTTAAAAATAATTAAAAAATCTGACTACAGGATTCATAATATACAAACGGAAGCAAGGAACAATTTCTTGCTTTTTAAATAAAGTCTTAAACTACGTAACTCGTAATTTTTACTTAAAATAAGCTATGGAACATGTCCGACATTTTGAATTAAAAATTCATGTGACATGTCAGATCATATATTTTTTGTTTACACAGATACAAGCAATTATATAATATAATAGCGATATTTTTGCGGTATTTAAATTTTTACTGGCAGGCGCTTTTACATCCGCCATTTTGTTTACGTTTTGATGACATGAGAAAATGTATAACTTAGGCGCTATAAAATTTCGCACAGCACATGTCGTATGCACCATTTAAATTGTGTATTGCAAGTTGCAAGACGCGTCAGCCCTCAAAGTTAGTTCCCTCATTACTAACAATTTCGTCGTATGACACATTAACACGGTGAATAGAGACTAAAGTACTATGTGTGACCTTACAAACGGTCCGGTAGTTTTGAATTTTTGATATGTTGTATAGGATGTTTAGTCAGTTTTAAAATGCAAAATGCACAATTCCCCCCCCTCCGCGCCCGCCGCCATATTGAAAAAACCGGCACTTTCTTCATATTTTTGCTCATATCTTCCTTTAGGAGCATTTTAGCTAGAAAAAAGCTTCCACAATGTTATAGAGAGTAAAATTTACTACATTCTCCATTTTATATATTTTTTCTAGGACAGATAGTTACGGAGATATCCACATTTAAAAAAACGTAAAAAATCGCAATTTCCTACTGAAAAACAAACTTCTGGATTATATCTTCGTTTAGGAGCATTTTAGCTACAACAAAGCTTGGGCAATGTTGTAGAGAATTAAATTTACTATAATTTACATTTCAAATTTTGTTTCAAGGACGGTTAGTTACGGAGATATGCACATTTAAAAAACAGGAAAAGTCGAATTTTCCGAAAATTTCTCAAAATTCTTGGTTTAGAACGCTGTCATTCAGTTACGGACTAGTCTAGGACAAATTAAAACATGTAGGAAATATAATTGGTTATAAAACTCATGTCCATTTTTACATACATTTTCGGAAAATGTGACTTTATTTTTTACATATCTCCGTAATTATCTGTCCTAGAAACAAAATTTTAAATATAAATTATAGTAAATTTAATTATCTACAAAATTACCCAAGCACTGTTCTAGCTAAAATGCTCCTAAACGAAGATATAATCCAGAAGTTTGTTTTTGAGTTGGAAATTGCAATTTCTTAAGTTTTTTTAAATGTGCATATCTCCGTAACTATCTGTCCTAGAAAAAATATATAAAATGGAGAATGTAGTAAATTTTACTCTCTATAACATTGTGGAAGCTTTCTTCTAGCTAAAATGCTCCTAAAGGAAGATATGAGCAAAAATATGAAGAGAGTGCTGGTTTTTTCAATATGGCGGCGGGCGCGGAGGGGGGGGAATTGTGCATTTTGCATTTTAAACACTGACTAACCATCCTAGACAACATATCAAAAATTCAAAACTACCGGACCGTTTGTAAGGTCAAAATCCTTTATTCACTGAATTACATGGGGAACGCCCCTCCCGCCGCCGCCTCTGTCACCCCGCACGATTGCCCTGTCTAGACGCCTTCGTCGACCGACTGTATTGTTTCTTAGACTGTGGTATTGGGCGGGGCACGCATAACCGAGCTTTAGCCCAAATCGCCAAATACATGTCAACGTGATGTCAACAGTCACTTAGTTACCGTACGAACGTGCTTGAGTAATTATGTGCCAAAAAATTAGAAATATGTATGCCGAATTGTGCCATTATAATCGTCACAGGCGAGATCTGCATACTCAAAAAGATACCTGATACAGTTTAATTTCACTGGGAAGTAATAAAATTCGGTATTTTGTAATATTTCGTAAAATATTGCAGTGTATTATGACAATTATACATTACTAGCTTGACATGGCAACTATTCACGCAACATCTTTAGGAGCACGCAATGTATACGTCCGTCTGACAATTTAGTGCGGGGGAAAAAGTCTAAACCACAAATTGTCGATATTCTGTATGGAGGTTTTAATGTGAGCCGCTCGTGTTTCATACTAAGTTGTCCCCCTAGCGAAAGACTGAGCCTGCGGGCCGAGTTGTCTCCTTAGCAATAGACTGTGGTCAACTCAGCCCGCGGGCTGAGTTGTCCCTCTGGCGGTAGACTGTGGTCAACTTAGCCCGCGGGCTAAGTTGTCCCCCTGGCGGTAGACTGTGGTCAACTCAGCCCGCGGGCTAAGTTGTCCCTCTGCCGGTAGACTGTGGCCAACTCAGCCCGCGGGCTGAGTTGACCTTGTAGGCCGAGTCGCCCCCAACATATATTTTAGAGGTCAACTGAGCCCGCGGGCTGAGTTGTGAGTGGGCTCAGTTGCCCCCGAAGGGAATGCAAGTACTCTGTATTACACATCTCACAGAACAAACACGATAATTAGAGGTAGGTAAACAACAGGCGGTCTTATGGTCAAAGAGCTTACTTAACAAAAAATAGACGCAATATTCAAATAAAAGTCAAAAGTAAGTCAAAAGTTCACTCCTATCGGTAACCATTCAACCCATTCAATGCACAAACTTATATAATTTTCTACAACAATGCATTTCAAACTTATATTCCCAATTGGGATTGCCTCGGTATCTGCGGCATGGGCTCAGTCAACGATTTAAACCCAATCTGGCCAGTTGACAGGCGTGTATAATGGACGGTAGCTCCCTATGTCCCCAGTGTATAGATTCAGCATCAGTAAGCCGCTGATTGTGTATGTCACACACAAGTCCCATCACGTCTTAAATGCAAACATAATATTCTTGCTCTGGGCGTTTTAATATGTGCCGGCATCTGTAATCTTCTTATGAATACATCGGTACTCCACATGAGTGTTATGTGACGTCTATTAGCGGCATCTTTTGTGATGTACGTACTATGAAGGTTTGACTCCCTTCTAATACTTATATAGTTATTTACGATACAAGTGTGGAAGGTAGGTGATTTCAGACGAGTGTGATTTTTAGTCACGAGCGAGGTACGAGCGAGTGATTAAACAAACACGAGTCGGAAATCATCTTACACACGAGTTCCGTACAAAACTTTACTATGCATGTACGAGAAAACAGAAAATACTTTAATACTCACAAAGACTGTTTATATTGGAAAAAAAGTATTTGGTTTGATTTATCCAACAAGAAGCCGTCGTTCACATTTTTTTATTCTTCAATAACATTTTACGGGCTTAAGTTCATGATTCGTACCTTTATCTCGCCATTATTTCAGCAGATTTGCACAAAACAACTTCAAAATAAACTAGACATCAATAAAAAATGGCGGAATCATTTGTAAATGGCGCTTGACATATCTACTACTGCGCATGTGCAAAAGTTTTTTTTTAATATTCGCCTTATGTCAAAATGGCACAAGCGCGTGTACATTCAGCCAAATTCATTTAATGAATAACGATTTAAAGTTCGTTTATTAATCAAATTTTATATCTAATGTAATTAATGACGTGTTAAATGAATTAATTAATGAAATATTGGTTTTATTGTACTTTTTTACGTGATAATAATCGGTATTTGACTTATTTATCAAACTTTTTGTAAATAATAAAACCTCTTTGTGTCAGGCTGTCAGATAAGGCTATATATAAAAAAAAAATTGAAAATTAAAAAGCACTAGTGCGGAAAAGTAGTTAATTCCGCACAGTTTGAATGCCTAGAATACGCTCTTTTCGAGCACATGCATTGTAAAGCAATAAATGATGCATCTACTGATTAACTCTCATAGGACCTTGGATTCTAGTCATAACACGCCTGTTTTCTCTATTTTTTTTTATATTTCTGTAGACTGTTTGCCTTTTCTCTCCATCGGAACTTAAACATTCCTATGTTGTCCATTTGTACCCGAAAGAATATCGAACAGTGTTAAACGCCTTTCTGATGTCAACAGATAATTATGGTACATATAAACTTTTCGGAAGGCATATCTATATGGACCTATATGGCTGATGATAATGTTTATTCCACATTTGGTGTAAGGCCACTCAGGGCAAACGCGCCACACGGGATCGAAGAGTACAGATGTTATACTACTAACGCCATCTTACAATAACTAACCTTAACTAAAACGTCAATTCTACATAAGTTTCAATAACGATATTCTGTGTACTGTCTGTTGGTTTCGTTTTGGCTTGCGGCCATACGCCTGAATGCGGTTTCCACAGAAACGTTCGCTTTCACAGTCTACTGTATCGTGTCATGTGTTAAGCGTGATACAACATAAAGTTAACACCATTTTTCATGCGTTCGCTGATAGATCTTTGAATGTAGGTCAATTTGTTAGCCCAGTTTGTGTTACTGCGTCTTTTGATGTTTAATTTGTTTATAATTATATCATTATATCTGTTATCTACGAATATAACTTTGATCTTTGTTAGGACATCTGAATGCTGGAAATAATCTGGTTTAACCAAGGACTAAACAACGATATTGGCACTCGTATATTTTATATAATTGATTTGACATCAATTTCGAATGTTTTTGACTTGCTTACTAAAGTCAATAAGATTAATGCAAACCTCTGACGTTATTAAAATGGAACCTTTTCCATCTCATATTATCACTTTGTTATCACTGTCATTTAAGTCTTTTAATTAGGATACCCAGTGACATAGGTATCTGTGATTTTTATTTAAGTTTAAAGCAACTGTCTGTCATTTTACAGTTGAGTTCCTCTTAATTCAATTTTCGTATTGCGTGAACAATATTTTATTGGGTTTAGTGCATTTGCTGCATTTTTACGCATACCAATTGGACCAAACCATGCATTGATGCGTCCTATGTTTGTTGACAGTTATATCACATAACCTCATTTGTAGTCCTTTTTGGGTGCGAATTGGTATTCATTATGTTTGTCTCCTTTTAACGTCCAGAGTAGATAAAGACGCAATAGGAATAATTAGAACAGTTCCCAGTCCCAGAACGTCGAGGCCTGCGGTTTGCGGTCGCCGCTGTCCGCCCCCGATTGCGACAGTCTCTTGCTATTCTGGGTCCCATCAAATAGGATTATGTCTCTTCATCTGTCTAAGGCACTTAAGCCCTTTTCGTCAGGAGTTTAAGACTTCCAGTACTACGGATTTTGTTCACCAGCGCTGTCAACGCTCAGATAGACGTTTTAGTTTGTTATGACAGGGATTAACTTTAGGCCTAGTTTAGTGTAAGTTTATACAAAATGAAGACGTTAATTAATGTTTAATTATACTTTTTACATTTTGTTACCAATTTTCATTCTGATTTCCAATAAATTGCTTTCAGTTTATATATAACTAAAAAAGAATAAGCATAACAGAACCTTAGTTATCAAACATTGCCCTAACATTGATATAAACTTACTAAAATATTTGGTAATGAAACAGGAAAAATATCTGGCAAATAGGCGCTAAGAGTTGGATAATATTGCACGTTCCTACATTAGACTTTGTGTGCTTTTTTGTGGTCTACAGTTGTATTTCAACCAGTTTTATTTTGTTACAGGATGAGCGGTTCAACCACGACATTGATCAGCAGACGGGATATAAGACAAGATCATTACTATGTATGCCCATCAAGGACATCAATGGAGAAGTCATTGGGGTCGCTCAGGTTGGTCCGCAATTTTTTTTTTTTATGTCATAGGGTGCAAAAGAGCAAACGGATCGCCTGATGGAAAGCGATTAAAGTTGCCCATAGACACCTACAACACCAGAGGAGTCACAAGTGCATTGCCGGCCTTTCATGTGGGAGTACGCTCTTTTCTAGAAGGTTTGAAGGTCGTATCAGCCCGGAAATACCACAAGCGACAATTCGTTCGAAAAAAAAATTCTAGAAAAACTCACAGTTGTGGACTGCAAATTTTGATGATGAAGGTTCTTTAATCATTAATTACATTATTAATGGCGAAGGTTAACAGACATAGTACATTCGGTATATTTTTATGCATAGAAAACATTGAATTATTAATGATAATGACTTGGAATAAACATACGATAATCGCTAGCATATTATGCTATGTGCATTGTAATATTTAGAAATATCATTTCGTATGTGAGAAAAAGAAAAAAACCACAAGTTCAAGCGAGAGCAAAACAATGCAAAGAACGGGCCTTCCTACGAGGCCCTATCCATAGCTGAGGGATTATTTTTAGAAATGCTCAGTTATGTAAGGACCTTCTTGTACTCGTTATTGCAAAATAATGTCAAAACTTAAAATTTCTTTCGTTTGTCAATAGACTCGTTTTCTTCATAACTATTCAAAATTTTAATAATATTAGGTACAAAAATACTTATACTTAGTAAAACTTCTAACCTTCATAATTGTATTTCGATGATCTCCTATAACTAATATACCATATTATGATAAAGGTTAATAAAGTTTTGTAAACACATCTGTCTGATGCGATCACAAAACACGCGGACGAGAAAATAAGGCCGCAGTAAAGATGAAATTAAAAAAGTTCCCCACGCCCTTATCGTAATAAGATTAAATATTCCAAAGTTATTTGCGAATGCCTCTTGAAAATGTTAGCAGAAGTTGGAATTATTTGGCAGCATCTGCCTGTTGCCGATGGCCCGTAGGGGAAATGAGATCTCACGTCAAGCGTAAATAACTGACGTAATCTTGGCCGATTGATTTTTGGTCCTTGATTTTTTTTGGCACTTGCGAGATGTTATCCAGTATTGTCATACAATTTACAACAACACATTCAATATCGTCTGTTGACAATGGTCCGTTTTCTATTGGGCATGCTTGTATGGAGGTATACAATTTTGAGTACAGCAATGACATTTGGTACGGGTATTATACATGTCCACCTGAGCCTAAAACGCCCGGTAACCTGTTTGAACTCCGTGACAGGTGGGTCAAAGTACATAGCTCTTGACGCTCAGAAAAAAAACATTGGCGGTTTATTTTGGTCCTTTGAATCAAGTTTGGTGTCGTTATCAGGTAACTAGACGATGCCCAACTCATTCCCCATGTCAGTTATTTAGGGTTCCGTAGCAAAATATGATGCAACACTTTAAATAATAAACTTTTAGTAGCAACGAAATGCAAACAAACCCTCATATTTACATATTTTTTGTATTAAACTTGGTTTATAAAAAATACTGTTCGAAAGCCCATTTAATGCAAATTCAAAAATCATTTACAGTAAATATAAGTTTGACTATTTTTTTAATATAATGTTGAACGTACTGTGACGTTCGTCAGCCTAGCGTAGGGAACGGCAAAGTGACGCCAAAAACAAGTATTACCACAGAATAGATATTAGTACAAGTATTACTAACAAAAAAAATCTAAATGTTAGCAGAAGTTGGAATTATTTGGCAGCATCTGCCGGTTGCCGATGGCCCGTAGGGGAAATGAGATCTCACGTCAAGCGTAAATAACTGACGTAATCTTGGCCGATTGATTTTTTGACGACGCGGTTGGCGCAGTGATAAAGGAGCTGCCTGCTGAGCCGGCGGTCCTGGGTGCGAATCAAGGCCAAATATTTATGTGATTAACTCGAATATTTGTGCCTGGGTTATGGATGTTATTTGTATTTAAGTATGTATTTATCTATACATATTTATAAGTATGTGTATCGTCGTCTAGTGCCCATAACATAAGCCTACTAGAGCTTACTGTGGGACTAAATCGATTTGTGTGGGGTTGTACGATATTTATTTATTTATTTTCGGTCCTTGAATTTTTTTGGCACTTGCGAGATAATAAATAAATATTAAGGGACAATCATACACAAATCGACCTAGTCCCAAACTAAGCAAAGCTTGTACTATGGGTACTAGACGACGATATACATAATATGTAAATACATATATAGATAACATCCATGACCCAAGAACAAATATTTTGCACAAATATTTGCCCCGGCCGGGATTCGAACCCGGGACCGCCGACTCAGTGGGCAGGTGTCTACAAACCGAGCCAAACGCGTCGTCAGTCGAGATGGTAGCCAGTATCGTCATAAATTGGATGTATTTCTGCAAAAGGGAACCAACCCACATATAAAACACTAATATGAAACCCTCTATCTATAACATAAATCACAAAAGTTAAATGTGTGTCGGTTCCTTTTTACATAAATACGTCCAATTATAGTCTGAACAACACATTCAATATCGGTTGACAACCAAAACTCACTAAGTAACAAGAGCCTACTTAAAACAAAGCTCTTATATCAGTGTCACTGTACTTACTAGATACGAGGTTTTGAAGAGCAGTGACAGACATTTTAGTGAGTTTTGGCTGTCATCAGGTGATATAATTTCCAATATCGGAATTAGAAACCTTATAAAAAGTTCAAAAGAGATTCAGAGAGCATATTGATTGGTCCATATTAAGTGTAAGGTTTCATAGCTATTAGATACTACAAAGATACATACGAGTATTACAAAATAAGCCGGTCAAGTGCGAGTCACACTCGCGCACCGAAAACTCTTTTACGTACTTTAAATAGCAGTCAACGGACATACCCTATAAATTTGGATTCCCTTGAGAGTGTCGAAATCTACGTATTTTTGCGATAGGCCGTATTTTTTTTATTTACGTCTACTTTAAAGTTTGATTTTTACAGCTTCAAGGGACTGTATACCTGAGTATAATTATGGTTTTAATTTCAACTCAATACCTCTACGTGTTCCCGAGATAGGGCCTTACAGACAACAAAGTGATCGATCCTATAAGGGTTTCGTTTCTTCCTCTTGAGGTACGGAACCCTAAAAAAAGGAAATTGCAAGATTTTCTCAAAACTTTATACACGTCGGTAGGTATAGGCAGAGGCATTGTAATTTGCCTATAACTCGAAAGCAGCAAGCCTATGATGGTTTGTTTTATCACACGATAAATAAGTGATAAAGCTTCCGTCACGTTTTGACAAAATGCGAGTGTGAGTGACAGATGCTTTGTCAATTATTTATCACGTGATAAACGTAACTGTTGAGTACAGGTCTCAACAGGGCGGCTTCTTCGGCTCAGCTCGCAGTGGACTGTATGATGTTCGATCGGGTCTTCCTGTAACAGCTTGTTCGGTTCGGGTTCGGTTCGGTTCAGCTTGCAGGTTCAGGTTCAGGTTCGGTTCGGATCGGCTCGGTTCGTTCGCGACGAAAACGGGCCGCGACGTAGTCCAAACGTATGGACACGTAACGCGACGTAAACGGGCCGCGACGTAGTTCGGACGCGGGGTACGGACGCGGGATGCACGGGCCGCGACGTAGACCGCAACGTAGATCTGCCGTAGACTCGACGTGACTCGATGTGACGTAACGTAAACTCGACGTAGACGCGACGTGAATCGTAGTACGACGTAACGATGGACGCGTCCAAGGATTCGGAGCTCGACTGACGGACAGGACCTCAACGAATCGCTTGGACCGACGTGCAGGCTGGAGCTCTTGATAGCTGGAGGTAGGCAGGTTCACGATGTTAATAACAAGACTGGTTCTTCGGTAGTGCATAAATTTATTTGTGTTCAATTTCTTATATAAAATCTAAGGCTCGGTTCGCCAGACATAACTCCTGTAAGCGGAATAATCCTATTGGAACCAATCAGAGGCGAGCGAGCGTTCCTTTCCTCTCGGGAACGCCCCTTTCGGTCAAGTGTGTTCAGTTTTAATTTTAAATGTTCTAAAACCTGCTCCTCGCTCTGATTGGCTCTACATTTTTGGGCTCTGAACAATAACGGCCGTTTTTTGGCTTATCATAATTATACATTAATTAACATATCTCGGCTCTTTATCGTCCGATTCTTTTGATACATATCCCGTTCGACGGGGCTCAATAAGGGCTCTTAGGTCCTATCTGAACCTTAGGGTTCAGGTAACAGGGTTCGGTTGTACTTCACGGATAGTGAGTAACTTTTGTAAATAAGAATCTTACAAGATTGTTCCTGCGGATTCTTATTTACATTCGCTTACGGTAGGGGTTCGGATTATGTATTTTCATTACAGGGGGTTCGGGTCTATCTCTATATACTGCGGGTTCGTTGCTCCCTTATGTATTTGAGGCGGTAGATGGCCTTATGTAACTGACTTATAAAACATTTACGTTTTACGTTATGCTTCATAACGGTTCACGTGGTCGAGTTACATAAGCTCTTTTGCCGCCTCGGGTGTTTCACGGCGGGGTGCTGCGTCCCCGGCCCATTTACCTATGGTTTAATAAGGGTTTCGTGACGCCTTATTTAACCAGTACCTTATGGGTCGTAGGCGCAACTAATTTACCAGTGGGATCGGATCATTTTACCTTGGGGTTCTATAGCATCTTTTATGTGCTTGTATATTAAGTATATAAGGATCATTGATTATTATAGGATGTTGGTATCTTTTATGTACCTTTCTTATTGTATATAAGGACCTTATGACAGCTTTTATGTGTCTAGCTTATAATTACGAGATCATGTTACATATATTAATCAGTCTTATTCTAACTTAACCTAATACATAATCGTCGTCACGGCGTTACATAGTCTCGCTGTCGGCGTGGTTGCTGGCGTTCCCAACATCCTCCCCTCGGTCGCTGCATGGCGGCGACCTCCTGTTGACGGGCAGAACAGCCAGCTTCGTCGTCGGCCTCCGGAACACGCCTCCTCTCGTTCGGACGTCCACGTTGCGTGTGATGCCATCGGGTCCCGGATAGACTGCTTCGACGATGCCTCTTGGCCATGTGTTTCTTGGCAGGTTCGGGTCGGCGATCAAAACATAGTCGCCGACCGCTATGGCGGTCTCCCGGGGGTTTGAGGATCCCCGGGGTGCGAGTAATGGGATGTACTCGCGTAGCCATCTTCGCCAGAAAGAGTCGGCGAGTGCTTGGCTGGCGCGCCAAGCTTTTCTGTCATCTTCTTCGCAGGGGCCAGTGATAGGGACCCCCGACGGTCCTCCCAGTATGAAGTGGTTCGGTGTGAGCGCCTCGGGGTCATCGGGTTCAACGCTCACGTGGGTGAGAGGTCGAGAGTTCACGCAGTGCTCGACCTCGGCGAGCAGCGTCTTGAAAATCTCCTCCTTGGGCGATCTTGTGTTCAGTGTGGCGGACAGCGCGGTTTTGACGGTCCGCACCATCCGCTCCCAGGCGCCGCCTTGGCGCGGCGCGCCCGGCGCGATGAACCTCCAGTCCATGCGGTGTAGCTGCCCGTGCTCCTGCAGGGCGGGCAGCCATTCGACGTAGGCGGCTCGCAGCTCGGAGTCGCAGCCTCTCAGGTTCGTCCCGTTGTCCGAGTACATGACAGCGGGCCGTCCGCGCCTGGCTCCCAGCCGGCGCAGCGCCATCACGGCGCTGTTGGTTGACAGCGTGTGCACCACCTCGAGGTGCACGGCGCGGGTAGTGAGGCACGTAAACAGTGCCACCCATCGCTTCTCGGTCCGCCTGCCGATAGTGACGGCTAGCGGGCCGAATAGGTCCACCGCGCAGTAGTGGAATGCGCGGGTGAACGGCTGTAGACGGGCCGCGGGCAAGTCGCCCAGCGGCGGGTCGCGCGGGCGCGCGCGCCGCAACACGCAATGCATGCATGTCCGGGCCACGCTCCGCACCGATGGTCGCAAGTGCAAGATCCAAAACTGCTGCCTGAGATCATTAACAACAGTCTCGTTAAATGCATGGTGCGCTCGCTTATGAGCGCGCAAAATCAGTAGTCTCACGTACGGGTTGCGGCCGTCTAGTATGACGGGCTGTTTGTTGACGGATGGCGGCGCTGCGTTTATGCGCGTCCGCATGCGCATCAATCCGTCGTCGTGCAGTTGCGGATCAAGCTCGTATAGCCTGCTACTGCGGGCTAGCGGCTCCCCTCGTGAGAGAGCCCGTAGTTCGTCAGCGAAGTCTCTCCTCTGCGCCCATTGCATCCACAGGTGCTCCGCTGATTTGAGGTGTCGTACCTCTAATGGGACTCTCACCTTTCTTTTCAGTCGTTCGATGAACTGCAGAGTTCGCGCTGTAGCTCCGATCAGTCGGTCAAAGTTCGAAAATCGCTCTATTTTCGGTAGTGGCGGGTCAATGACCTGTGCCACGTTACATACCTCGGTTATCTCGAGTGGTATCTCCGTCGTATCTCGCTGCTCTTGCGGCCATTGCGCCTCCGGCAGTCGCAAGAAATCCGGGCCTGTGTACCAGCGGTCGGTATTTCTTACGATACGCTGCGGGTCTGCGCGGGTCGCGTCGTCGGACGGGTTGAGGCGGGTCGGGACCCACCTCCATTGCTCGATCTCTGTTAACTCGGCGATCTCGCCAAGTCGGTGTGATACGAATGTACTGTACCGGCGTGCATTATCTCGCACCCATTGCAGTACTGTTCGACTGTCTGTCCACAGTACAGTCTGCTCGGCAGCCACTCGATGCGCCTCGCGCAGCGTTTGCGCCAGTCGCGCACCTATAAGCGCTGCTTGTAGTTCGGCTCTCGGTATCGATATCGGGCGAATGGGCGTGACCTTTGCCCTCGCCGTGATCAGCTGCACACGTACCGGCTCGTGAGGTCCTCCCTCGGTTCTCCAGTAGGCTGCGGCCGCGTATGCTTGCTCGGAGGCATCTACAAATATATGCAATTGGTGTCTCTTACCTCCCCCCGTGTACAAGCATCGCCGTGGTAGCCGCAGCGCCGTAACATATTCTATGTTACTCAGCCACTGTAGAAACAGCTCCTTCTCGTCGTCCGGCAATGGCTCGTCCCAACCTAGTTTTAAAATACAAATTCGCTGCATTTGTATTTTTGTGGTAACGGTGTATTGCGCTATTTGCCCCAATGGATCGAAGACGGACATTACCGCGCTCAAGGCCTCCCTTTTTGTTGGCCCTCGGTTCAGGTTCCGCACGTCGGCCGGGACTCGTACCATTGCCGTGTTGAAACCCAATTCGTCGGTTTCGGCGTTCCAAAACATACCTAATACTTTCTGCTCTTTAGATCCCAGGTTCTTTGGTTCGTCGGATCTCTGCGCTACAGGTATCCGCTCTAATATCTTTTTAGAGTTCGACGTCCAGCCGCGCAAGTTGAAGCCGGCGTGGGCGTGCGACGCGATGATTTGCACCGCGGTCTCGGCCGCCGCGTCTTCATCGTCGTAAGAGGTCACGAGGTCATCCATGTATGTATTTTTTGTGATATCATACACGGCTGCCGGATAAGTGTCCGCATTGTCCTCCGCGTTCCGGTTGCGGACACTATGTGCTAGAAACGGCGAAGATTTCGTTCCGAACAACACGCTCGTTGTTTTATATACCTTCGGCGGCTGTTGGCGGTCCGATCCCCGCCACAGGAATAACTGCGATACTTGGTCCTCGGGTCTCAGCTTTATTCTCAGGAACATCTCCTGTATGTCCGCCGTGGCGGCGTACGTACCCTCTCTGAAGCGCAGCAGTATTCCCATCAACGACTGCAGTAAGTCGGGTCCTTCTAGCAGCTCGTCGTTCAAGCTGGTTCCCAGCGATGTCGCGTGTGCGTCAAAGACTAGACGGACGCGATCGGGCTTGTTCGGGTTTCTTACCGCAAAGTGCGGTAAAAACCATGCCTTAGGGCTCGTTAGGTCACCTAAGTGCGGCTCTGCATAACCTTTTTCGATAAGGTTATTTACCTGTGCTGTATACTCGTGCGCGAAGTCGGGATCCCGGTCCATACGCTGCTCTAGGTTGCGTAACCTTTTGTACGCCATGTTGTAGCTGGGAGGTAGGTTCGGTTCGTCGGTCCTCCACAGCTGTCCTACTTCGTACCGGGGTCCGTCGATGCGTCTTACCGTTTCGTTAAACAGCTTTGTTGCTCGTTCGTCTAGGGGGCTCGCCTTGTCTATTAGTTTCACCCCTAACGCGTCGATGTCGAAGTATCGCCTCATCATCGCGTTCAGCTCCTTGTCCGGCTCCGTCATATGCATGACTACTTCGCCGGCCCTTACCGTTCTCGGTGCTGAGCCGTAAATGCACCATCCAAGGCGACTACGTACGGCTAGCGGCTCGCTCGTTTTCCCCGTTCGGGCTTCTAACGGCAATGTTAGATGCCAATGATCTGCTCCTATTAAAATTTTCGGCACTACATTCGTGTAGCACGCTTCGGCTAGATCGGCCAAGTGCGGCAAGCGCACTATACTGTCGCGCGGCATTGTCTGTTCCCTAATGCCTAGGCGCGGCACGGTTCTGAGTCGCATATTGTACGACGGGCCTCCATCGGTACCTCGTACAGTCGCTTCGACTCGCTGGCTCGGCTGGTTCAGGCATAGCGCTCCTACGCCTTGTATGAGTAGCGGCGCTTGAGGTCCCTCTAGACCTACTTCGCTCGCTAACTCCTGATCGACGATGGAAATTGTCGATCCCTCGTCGACCATCCCGTAACATAGCACCTCCTTCTTGGGACCGCGCAACATTACGGGCATGATTTTCAACATCACCTTGTTTGATTCATTGTGTGACGTCATAGCGATCGTCTCTCGCTCTTGTACGGGCTCTGCGCGGCGGTGTGCCGGCGCTGTGTTCGGTTCGCTGGGCGGCGCAGTGTAGGGCGCGCTCGCGCGGGCGGGCGCGCGCGACTGCGGCGGGCGGGCGTTATTGTCCGCGCTGTCTGTACTCACGTTTGATGTAGTTCGGTTCGGTTCGTGTAGCATCATATGGTGTGAGTGTGGACAGCCGGGTACACTGCAGCCTTTTGCAGTGCACGTATCACGACGATGCTTTTGGTTCATGCATTTAAAGCATACGTGATTTACCCGTGCCCATTCCCATCTTGCTCGTACCGGCATATTTAGCAGTTTGCGGCACTCGTTCGTGCGGTGACTATTGCCGCAGCAATAGCACGCTTCCACTCGTTCCGTGGCGAATGTCTGGGCTCGTGTCGGTTGTGTACGCTGTATCGCTCCGCTCGCTCCCCGGTTCGGGTACGTCGTTCGTCGGGGCGGTGGCGGTTGCGTGGGCGCGTTATGCGCGGGTCTGCGTGACGGCGCTCTCGCGTGCGAGTATAATAACTCCGCGTCACTCTCGTCCATCAGGAACTCGGCTAATAATATTATTTCGCACTCACCGCCTTTTACGTTGTCTTTTGCGAAGGAGCACCACCTCGACCGTAGATGCGGGCTTAACCTGTCGGTTATCTCCCGTATCAGTAACGGGTTGCCGCCGTAGTTTCGACGGTCTAGATCGACCAATGTCGACACAATATTCATTACCTTTATTGCGAAGGTGTTCAGGTCGGTGGCGCTCGGTCCGAGCGACGGCAGGCGTTTAAGCTCTTCTAGAGCTCGGTCGACCAACAGGTCGGTTCTGCCGAAATTCTTTTTCAGGACTCTAATTATTAGATCGGGGTTCGACGTCGACGCGAGCATGTGCTGCACGCACTCTCGCGCCTCGCCTTTCAGCGCAGCTCGTAGACGGGCGACGTTCTCGTACTCCGTGAACTTGTACCTTTTTGTTGATTCTGCAAAACTGTGGTAGAATGTCAACCACTCGGCAGGGTGTCCGGAGTATGCAGGCAACTCGTACACTTGTCTCGGCGGAGGGCGGGCCATCGTCTGTAGATGGTCGGCTAACCGATCTATCGCCTGAGATCGGCTGGAGGATCGCTCTCGGGAGGTTCGGGTCTCGCGTTCGGCGCGTTCGGGCGTGACGGTGCGACGCCTCCTCGGCGTCGGGTCATCGCGGTAAGCAGCGTCACTTACCTCGTGGTGTGTAAGCCACGCATCGATCCTCCGCTTCGATTCCTCCGCTGTCTCTGCCGCCGGACGTCCGGACTGCGAACCGCCGGCCTGTGAGCCCTCCGCTTCGATGCGATGCAGTTCGGTGTCCAGCCTCTTCTTGACTAGATCCTCTTCTAGTTGCAGCTGCTTCCGCTTGATTTCAGCAAGCCGCTCTGCTGCCTTTAGTTCCGCTTCTTTTTTCCGCGCCTCCGTAGTGCTGCTGGTTCTCGACGTAATCGACGGCGCGCGGCGTTCGTCGATTTCGAATCGCACCTGTTCGAGAGCGCGGTCTCTATCGAACGTGCGGGGTTCGCGCGGTACGGGTGTCGCGGGTCGCGGGATCGGTGCGCGGATCGCGGGGTCGAAGGCCGCGTACGCGAGTGACGTCATAGCCGCGCGGGGCTCGCGTGTATCGCCGGTACGCGGCGCGTGCGTCAGACGGGACGCTACATGTTCGCCGGTCGGTGTTGAGTATCCGACGGCTGTGGGTTCTTCGGGTTCTTTTTGGTTCAGACTGGTTCTGCGCAGGTGTTCGTCCAGCTTTGCCCGCCATTGGAGCGTGTCGTCCAACTGTGGCGGTGACTCTGGCGATGTCCTTTTCTCGGGCTGCATGCCCGGGGCGCGTGTCTCTGTGGTTCGCGGACGTGCTCCAAGCAGCTCTGCAGACGTCTCGCCGGAGGTTCGGGTCGGTTCGGTCGGCGGGTCGTCGTGCGAAGTTGCTTCACTCGTCTGCTTCCTTGTCTGCACCATGGTTCGGATGTTCTGGCTCGAAAATCCGGCTCTCGAATGACCAACGCTGTTGAGTACAGGTCTCAACAGGGCGGCTTCTTCGGCTCAGCTCGCAGTGGACTGTATGATGTTCGATCGGGTCTTCCTGTAACAGCTTGTTCGGTTCGGGTTCGGTTCGGTTCAGCTTGCAGGTTCAGGTTCAGGTTCGGTTCGGATCGGCTCGGTTCGTTCGCGACGAAAACGGGCCGCGACGTAGTCCAAACGTATGGACACGTAACGCGACGTAAACGGGCCGCGACGTAGTTCGGACGCGGGGTACGGACGCGGGATGCACGGGCCGCGACGTAGACCGCAACGTAGATCTGCCGTAGACTCGACGTGACTCGATGTGACGTAACGTAAACTCGACGTAGACGCGACGTGAATCGTAGTACGACGTAACGATGGACGCGTCCAAGGATTCGGAGCTCGACTGACGGACAGGACCTCAACGAATCGCTTGGACCGACGTGCAGGCTGGAGCTCTTGATAGCTGGAGGTAGGCAGGTTCACGATGTTAATAACAAGACTGGTTCTTCGGTAGTGCATAAATTTATTTGTGTTCAATTTCTTATATAAAATCTAAGGCTCGGTTCGCCAGACATAACTCCTGTAAGCGGAATAATCCTATTGGAACCAATCAGAGGCGAGCGAGCGTTCCTTTCCTCTCGGGAACGCCCCTTTCGGTCAAGTGTGTTCAGTTTTAATTTTAAATGTTCTAAAACCTGCTCCTCGCTCTGATTGGCTCTACATTTTTGGGCTCTGAACAATAACGGCCGTTTTTTGGCTTATCATAATTATACATTAATTAACATATCTCGGCTCTTTATCGTCCGATTCTTTTGATACATATCCCGTTCGACGGGGCTCAATAAGGGCTCTTAGGTCCTATCTGAACCTTAGGGTTCAGGTAACAGGGTTCGGTTGTACTTCACGGATAGTGAGTAACTTTTGTAAATAAGAATCTTGCAAGATTGTTCCTGCGGATTCTTATTTACATTCGCTTACGGTAGGGGTTCGGATTATGTATTTTCATTACAGGGGGTTCGGGTCTATCTCTATATACTGCGGGTTCGTTGCTCCCTTATGTATTTGAGGCGGTAGATGGCCTTATGTAACTGACTTATAAAACATTTACGTTTTACGTTATGCTTCATAACGGTTCACGTGGTCGAGTTACATAAGCTCTTTTGCCGCCTCGGGTGTTTCACGGCGGGGTGCTGCGTCCCCGGCCCATTTACCTATGGTTTAATAAGGGTTTCGTGACGCCTTATTTAACCAGTACCTTATGGGTCGTAGGCGCAACTAATTTACCAGTGGGATCGGATCATTTTACCTTGGGGTTCTATAGCATCTTTTATGTGCTTGTATATTAAGTATATAAGGATCATTGATTATTATAGGATGTTGGTATCTTTTATGTACCTTTCTTATTGTATATAAGGACCTTATGACAGCTTTTATGTGTCTAGCTTATAATTACGAGATCATGTTACATATATTAATCAGTCTTATTCTAACTTAACCTAATACATAATCGTCGTCACGGCGTTACATAGTCTCGCTGTCGGCGTGGTTGCTGGCGTTCCCAACAGTAACCATCATAGGCCCCCAGGTTAAGTATCTACTTATTCATGACAGTAAAACTTTTTTACTTAGTTATAATAATATTAATTACCGCTTGAAATCTTAATTTGTCTTAAAGGGATTAGCCGAAAAGATGTTGGCTACCAAATCGAAAAAAAAACCGTAGAGAACGTGTAAGAAGAGTTAGGGTACGTTCTAAAGAACTCAACGTGCGTTTTGCTAACGCACCTTTACACCTACAGACCCTACAGTTCTTGAGCTCTCAGATTGCGATTCGGGTTTGAGTAGAAACGGAGAGGTTCTTATCTGGATCACATAAGAACGAGCGAGACAGGTATAAAGGCATTCTGATAGCTGATATCAAGCTAACTCGCGTTTTAGTATGTAGTTTTACATCTAAACGCGTTTACACGTCGTCTAAAAGTTGGCTTGGCGTTCAAAAGGTAAACTCAATAGAATCGAATATTTGTGCCTGGGTCATGGATGTTATTTGTATTTAAGTATGTATTTATCTATATAAGTATGTTTATCGTCGTCTAGCGTCCATAACACAAGCCTGCTAGAGCTTACTGTGGGACTAGATTGATTTGTGTGAGGTTGTCCGATATTTATTTATTTAATAGAATGGAATCAATTTCATCCTCACACACTGGAGCCTAAATGGTCGAGAACTGCACGGTTCCAGATGAATTTCCTACTGCGAACGGTCCGCATGTGGAATGAGTTCCTGCCGTTTCCCCGGGGACTACAGTATGGTTATTATGGTTCTTCAAGGGGGAGTAAATAGGTTTTTAAAGCGTCGGCAACACGCGTGTGATGCTACTGGCGTCGCTAGCGTCCATAGGCGGGGGTAACTGCTTAACATCAGGCGGGCAGCCTGTTCGCCACCACTTTCGTGGTATAAAAAAAAATGTTGATTGAGATGTCGACAATAGCTTTAAAACTGAAGGAATAGTTTTATTCATAACATCATTGTCGACGCTTATTAACATTAACTGAGGTCTAGATTAAATATAATTAATCGCGCTAGCAGAGTTATTTTGATATTCACTCGGTGACTAAAAAATGTAAACAGGGAGGGAAAGGTTAATTAGAAAAGTTGGACCGGGCGAGTCTGTGTGATAAATGTTAAATTTTGTTCATTCATTTCGGCGATGTCGAGTGACTCCTATTCACTAAACTCCACACTTTATTAAACGCTCAACCTACTTTAACGTTATAGCTCTTGAAATTCCACTGGAGTGATATAAAGTCTGGAACGGTAAAAAAAATATTAAGGGACAATATAGTCGACCTAGTTCCAAACTAAGCAATACTTGTATTATATTTGTCCTTGCCGGGATTCGAACCCAGGACCGTCGGTTCTGTGGGCAGGTGCAGTACAAACTGCGCCAACCGCATCGTCGTCGGTCATTCAATGTTCTTCATAATTTATCTATACTTTACAAATATAAATAGTCTTTATTACACACTGCAAATACACAGGAACAAACAAAACACGAGAGGTACAATAAAAACAAACAGAGTTAAACAACATGCAGTTTTGTCGCTAATTAGCTATCTTTATTGTTTATTAAAATAAATAAAATTATATTTTATTACAGTCGAGAATATACAAAACTACTTGACCATGACACCATAACTATGCTTTCCGTTAAATTAAATATTCTAAAATAAAAGGCTAACTTAACTTTTTAGGGTTCCGTACCCAAAGGGTACAAACGGGACCCTATTACTGAGACTTCGCTGTCCGTCCGTCCGTCCGTCCGTCTGTCACCAGGCTGTATCTCAAGAACGGTGATAGCTAGACAGTTGACATTTTCACAGATGTATTTCTATTGCCACTATAACAACAAATACTAAAAATAAAATAAAATAAATATTTAAGGGGGGCTCCCATACAACAAACTTGTTATAGATATATATATATATATATATATATATATATATGTATATATAGGTACGGAACCCTTCATGCGCGAGTCGGACTCGCACTTGCCCAATTTTATTTTTTATTATTTAACGTTGCACTTCTTTCTGCTGTGTCAACGCTATTTAATTTAGAAAAAAAAACTAAAAATAAGACTTAAATTGCCCGATAGATTTCGTTACAGTAGCCACAAAAAGTATTTTTAATTCCCATAGTGATGGGTCATTTTGGCCGCTCGGGACAAGTAGCATTGGTTAGAATAGAAATATGTCTTAAGTACTTACCGAATAGAGACGTGCTCTATCTATCTTTTATGTGAACTCTATATTACTGCATGCAGGTTAACTAGCAAAAATCGCTTAATCGCGGAATTGAAATTCGATTAATCGGTTAATGTGAATTGAATTATGGCCTCAATAAAACTATCTATTCATTTGTTCCAGGTGATAAACAAACAGAACGACGGGCCATTCACCGCCAACGACGAGAAAGTATTCGCCTCGTACCTGCAGTTCTGCGGCATTGGGCTGAGAAACGCCCAGCTGTATGAGAGGTCACAGCTCGAGGTTAAGCGGAATCAAGTGCTGCTAGACCTGGCACGGATGGTGTTCGAGGAGCAGAGCACGATCGAGTTCATGGTCCTCAGGATACTCACGCACACACAGAGCCTCATACGGTGTCAACGAGTACAGGTAATTGAATAGGTTATGATTTCTAGAGGGTTTCCAATCTGCTCTGAATAGAATGTTACAACTAAACGCTGCAAAAACTATCGCCAAAATCAAGGACTTACCTAATAATCGAAATCGAGAAAAGGGTTTTGACTATGGAGTCAAAATCAAAAGTTTAACACACCTCGAGTTTACAATACATGCGTAGATTTCTAACAGCATACGAAATAATTTTTGGTCAAAATGAGTACTTTGACCATAAATTCTTTCGTATGTCCTAATCCCGAATTCTGGATATTCGGACGTCCTGCTGTTTTCGCTTACAGGTCGCAAAAAAGGGAGATATGGGGATTATGTGGGTTGATAACGTAAAAAAAAAATTAAAAATTTAAAAAACCCCCGACATGACAACCTGTAAAAAGAAAGAAATAAAATCTATGAAATGTGCCTTTACAATGAACAGTAGAAAAAGAATCCAAGTTTCGTTGCGTCGGGGGACCGCTAAGTACGTAACCTAAGTGAAATGAAATATATTTTTCAACGCAAAATTGTAAGTATGCATTTATTTAGGGCTTCCCACTTTAGCACATTGCATTTCATTTACTTAGCGGTCCCCCGACGCAACGAAACTTGGATTCTTTTTCTACTGTTCATTGTAAAGGCACATTTCATAGATTTTATTTCTTTCTTTTTACAGGTTGTCATGTCGGGGGTTTTTTAAATTTTTAATTTTATTTTTATTTCATATTTTTTAAACAAACAGAAGTTTTTTCCCGGAATTTTATACATGTAACACTTTTTTGGTTGTATACCGTTTAAGGTTCATAGTTTCCAGTCTTTTCTCGAGCTTGATCCTTGACTCTGCGTACGACAACAGGATCCCAAGCCAGTGTTAACGAAAGCCGTCTTCTCTAAGATTGAAATTAGGATATATTTTGATTTAAATAGCCTTAAGCAACATTCTGGAAAAAAAATGTTAAAGTCAAATTAGTTAATGCTTATAATGACAAAATGGCTAAGTTATTAGCCAAGACAATCAAAATATATACTTTAAATGCACTGGATGAGTTGAAAGAAGCTGCTACTTATGGCCTAAAACAGAACTAGGTTTCCATTCTACAGGACCCAAATTGTACGGGTGGCTTTCTTAGCTCCATAAAAATTTCCGTTGATGCTAGGTAACTAGAGATGGGCGATCTCGACTCCGCGTGGTGTTTCGAATCACTAAATCCAAATCCGCTCGCGGAATCGAATCCGCTTAGTGACTCTTCAACTCTTTTGAATCTTTTGATTCTTTAAAGCAATCCGCTCTGAATCTGATTGCGTTTCGTTTATCTGTACCGATCTGTTATTGTAACAAGTGACTCTTAGTAACTTTCAGCTCCCTTTGGAAACTAATGAAGACTTCGGTAGTTTAGTTTACCTATTAACTTGTCAATTGATCACATATCTAACATTTGAATTACGATGAAGAATAAGTATTTAATAATATTTACATTCTTCATCGTTCTTCTCCCCTAACTCTCAACTCAATTAACTCCCTGCATCATATTTACAAAAAAATCCACTTTATAATTTATTTTTAATTTTTATTTTTATATATTTGAGTTACGATTAAGAAATACGTCAACAAAATTTTTTTTAAAAACTTCAGCTAATAACTAATAAGCATTAAACTCTCAGTTTCGTACAAATAAGTCCACACAGCACAGGCATTTGAATTTCGTACTTATTCGTATCAAAACAACGTCACGTCACAAGCCGATATCGCCGGATTCGCCGCGACTTAGTGCGGTGAGCGAGCGAGACGACAAAACCCAACCGACACGACAATTGCCGATTGAATCGCGCGGCTCACGGCCGGCCGCCGCCGCTCGGCCGACTCGATTCGGCTCGGTACTCACTTCACTTCGTTTCGTTCACTATGAACGGCTCGCGGTACCGATTGAGTTAGTCGGAGTTAATAACTCCTTGGATTCGATAAGATTTGTGAAGAGTCGATAAGGGATTCGGATCCTCTTGCGGATTCGAACTTGACTTAGTTTTGAAAGACTTAATCATCGATAACCCACACCATAGGATAAACCGTAAAAAAAATTACATCCCCACTTTTTTATGTGTAGGGCAGGTATAGGTAAACAAAAAAAAAGGTTTTAAAAATTTATTCTACCACTATGTCTCTGAGCTAAGCCGTAGACAGACAGATGGACGGACATTGTGAAACTATAAGGGTTCCTTGTAGACTACAGAATCCTAAAAAGCTGTTATTCACTTAGGCGAGTACTTTTGCTAAAGCTTACGTGTCCCTTTAGTCGCGTTAAAATCTTGCAAGGTGTTGCTATTTGTGACCTCTATCAAAGGAACCTGTTCAATAGTCCTAATGACATTTCAGCTTTAGCAAAATTGCAAAACTTAAAAACAGTGACCCAGTATTGTGACAGAAATTAAAAAGGTTTTCTGAGACTCGGCTTAATATCGACTGTAGGTACTTTCTTACACAAACGTTAGTTACTCATTAAGAACAATCAGACGAGCCCAAACACTATGGGTTTATTCTGTGCTGTTAAGGAGTTCCTACGGCAATCTTCAGCTGCATGGTACCAAAGTACCAAATTATTGTACTGTCAAAATTTTATTAAGTTGTTGATTACGCTAATAAAACTTAACATTTAACCAACATTTGAAATTCTTGGCTTAGATCCTTTCACAACTAGATGGCAGGGCCGTATTTACCCCTAGGCCCGGGCCTAGGGGCCCAGCTAGTCTAGGGACCCAGTCCCAGACGCAGGACTTGTACCATAATTATGATCTCCATATAGGGGAGGGGGCCCCAAATGCCAAGTGCCTAGGGGCCCTGGCCCTCTTAGTCCAGTCCTGCTAGATGATTATCATGAGATCTTCACTTAGTGAGTGATAAGGAAAATGCTAATAAAACTTAACATTTATCCATTGGCTTCAATATTGGCTGAGATCTATTAACAACTACCTGGTCATCATGAGACCTTCATTTAGTAAGTGATATAGAAAATACTAATAATACTTAACATTTAACCAACATTTGGAATCCTTGGCTTCAATGTTGGCTGAGATCCATTAACAACTACCTGGTCATCATGAGACCTTGCATTGTTGCTACTTCTAAGCCGGGTCATCATCGAGGCGATTTTCTTTCGTATAATTGCGTGAAAACCATCCGTGTGAGCCTCATAATACTTAACACTTAACCAAAATTTGGAATCCTTGGCTTCAGTATTGGCTGAGATCCATTAACAACGACCTGGTCATCATGAGATCCTCATTTAGTGAGTGATACAGAAAATGCTAATAATACTTAACATTTAACCAAAATTTGGAATCCTTGGCTTCAATATTGGCTGAGATCTTGTCACTTGTTCCAATTAAAGCTGAATATCTTGGAAACTACTGGTCCTACTTCCACCAAACATAGCTAAGAACCATCTCGACGGAAAAGTCTTTCGATTAAAAAAAACCGCACTTAAATTGGTCCATCCGCTTGGGCGCTACGATGCCACAGACAGACACACAGATACACAGATACACAGATACACAGATACACAGATACACAGATACACAGATACACAGATACACATGTTAAACTTATAACACCCCTCTTTTTTTCGTCGGGGGTTAAAAACAAAATTTTAGCCGAATCAAAATAAATCTCGGGCGGTCTACACCTCACATGGCCACTGTTTTTAACCCCGGACGAACGTAGAGGGGTGTTAACATGTGTATATGTGTGTCTGTCTGTGGCATCGTAGCTCCCAAAAGGATGGACCAATTTGAATGCGGTCTTTTCAATCAAACGACTTGTCCGTCGAGATGGTTTTAGTTATGTTTGGTGGAAATAGGACCAGTAGTGTCCAAGATATTCAGCTTAAATTGGAACAAGTGACAAGATCTTGGCCAATATTGAAGCTAAGAATTCTAAATTTTGTATTTATGTTCAGTTTTACTAGCCTTTTTGTAAATCAATCAAAGGGTCTCATGAAGTCCAGCTACTTGGGTCGGGGCTGTTTGAAATTTTTTAATTTAGTTTATTATTCTACATCCAGTCAGCTAGACCTCACGTTCCTAATAGCGATGTCCTATGCAAATTCTATTGCATTGATAGGGTAATTAAGGCAATTTCGCTTGAATGGTGCGACAACAATTAAAACATCGGCGCATGATTGTGTATTATCTAACAAAACTGGAATTACAGCTGGAAAGGGCACAGTTACAAACTTCGAAACTTACCATTCACTGCCAGGGGCGTGGCCCATGGCTTAGGATCAAACTAGTATGACGATGAACGCATATATGCGTTGGTGGCAGTGAATGCGTTAATATTAATCCATTCGTACAAATTATTTGAGAGATGCGATTTGAGAGACGCGTTCTCTGCCAAATATTAGTTTTCATCTTAAGCTGGTTGGTATTCTACTGCTGCATAAAATGATTTTCAATATTACGAATATTAACATTTTATTAAATCCGTAATTGGTTAATAATAGGTAATTGCGTGACATGGTAGAAAATAATTAGCATTATTACCAGGTATAATTTCTTTTTTAATATCAGAAATATTTTGAAAATCGTGATTTTCTCGAGCTTTGTTACCTAAGCGAATGATCCAGTTTTAAGGTCGAGACGTGAGATACATAAAATCGGCTCTCAGGTGAAACACTTTTACGAGATAAACTTTTTCAATAGCAATCCCCCCAGTTCTGTAATTAGCCCGGCCCTTAGGCAACGGACCTTTTTCCTGAATGAAAACAATCACTCTTTTAACATTATAATGTCCCATTAAAAATCTTGTAACTGAATTAAAAGGGATTCGCGTATTTTGAATACGGATTTTTATACGTTTATTCGGAAATTAAATAAGTACCATTTTTAAATTTGTTGGATGGAAGTATAAAAAGGTGCTTTATGAAAAGAATGTATTTGAACAGCAACATTGTTCAACAGAATCGACCAAAAATGGCGATTTTGGCGAATATTATATCAGTCGGTAAATAAATGAAAAATATACTGACGTTACTTACCGACTTACCTACGTGTTAACGCGACAACGGGATACAAAAATACTGAAATACTTCTAGTTTTCTTAGGAATTGGACATGCCATATAAATGAGGATTATCTCTGGTAGAATAAAAATTAGAAGTGAAATATAAATGTCTATGTTGTGAGACGTTGCCACATAAACACCGATTACCCAGACATCGGAAGTCTGTATGCTGATTAGGTTACCCTATAACTCTCCCCTGCGCTTGACACAAACATATTCTTTTCAGCATTCGAATTAGCATAATCATTATTCTTCCTACATTTTATACGCGATCAGACGTCCGTGACGTCGACGCCGTACGTGAATTTAAAAGCGAAATACGTTTAACCACGGCAGAAGGTAATCCTAATTAGAGTGAATGTTTTTGACAGAAGGATTAAAGTTAGCAGTTTGTTTGAAAAGAGAACGTTTGCTATTTCATGCATTATGTGGACACACATTTCTGAGTTTTATAGGACCATTTGTGTTGTGCATGGAGTTATTTGTTTTGTAATGCGCTTATGCGATTAACGTAATACTCCAGAAGGGCTCTTTAACAAAAAGTATGTGTTAGGTAATCTTGTTATCAAATTGATTACCTAGTATAAAATATGAGGCAGAGTCGCATGCTAGTATTAGGAAACCATAATGAAGATGACCAGAAGTTGACATGAGGAAATGACAGCAAATGGTCTAAAACGGTTACAGAGTGGTGGCAAAGAATAAACGAAGTTGACACGACGTAATGACAGCAAATGGTCAAAAACTGTTACAGAGTGGTGGCAAACAGACAAACATAAACAAAAGTTAGAAAGTATACCACCCGAATGGGTGGTGTGGATGAAACAACGACTGCACTTCAGCATTTTTCCTCAATAATAAATGCTATTAGTTTTACAAATCTCATCCGATTACGCCCAAAACACTACAAAAATCCGGCATCATCTCCATTTTCCATTCAATTAAATTATTCATCAAAATCGGTGCATCGCGATGCCTCTGCAGAATAACATTCCGTTCCATTCAGGGGCTGTTGGGAATGGGATCTTTAATATTCATTCGTGCCGCCGGCTCCGAAAGCGGGTTAAAAGTGGAATAAGCCACACTCCTTTGATAGTAGAATTAATTACTCAGTCAACGGAGTTTCAAAAACAAACGCATTGTATACTAAGTGTGAACTGTGAGCCCGTCTCACTAATAGGCCCGAAACGTCGCGAATGCGAAATGAAATGTGGGATCGTAATACATAAAACAACAGGCGTCTCCCTGAATTTGAATGCTTATTTTAATGGGATGAAAACATACGCTCTAATTACTTAAAAACACTTTTCGCTCGGTTTGTACATAATTATCCGGTTAAACCTTGATTTAAAAATGCAGGAACGGAATAATAATAATATATGCAACTGTTACATAATCAGAAGTCTTAAAACACGCGTGTGGTTTTATATAACGAGCCGAAGGTGAGTTTTATAATAGGATCACAAGAGGCCCAATTATGTACACACTTTATCTACACACATATTCATCACTTTCATCAGTTCATTACCATATCATAGATTTTCTTTTATGTACATATGAAGTGCACTAGTAACTCCTGCGCAGGGGTGGAATTAAATAATAAGGTAGCGGCGGCCATAATCATAATTTGCGGAATATTTAGTCCTGTTTTCTGACTTTCAACGTCAGTTCAGTTACCAAAAGTTTGTCGTTGCCAGTAAAATAAATTAGTACCACTAAAAATCCTCAAAGTCGCTCAACGAGCAATGGAGAGGGCTATGCTCGGGGTGTCTCTACGTGATCGAATCAGAAATGAGGAAATCCGTAGACGAACTAAAGTGACCGATATAGCTCACCGGATTAGCAAGTTGAAGTGGCAATGGGCAGGCCACATAGCACGCAGAGCAGATGGCCGATGGGGCCGAAAAGTGCTCGAGTGGAGACCTCGGACCAGCAAGCGCAGCGTGGGACCTACAAGATGGACAGATGACCTTATAAAGGTCGCCGGAAGGCGCTGGATGCAGGTCGCTTCCAACCGGTATATATGGAAGTCCAAAGGGGAGGCCTATGTTCAGCAGTGGACGTCCTATGGCTGAGATGATGATGATGACTAAAAATCCGCAATATGGCATAGGTACTTTATCTGCACCATAGATTTAAGAAATTGAGATAGGAAAAGGTTATAAAGAAACAAATCGTATAACGAGAAATATCCTAAAGGAAATCCTATTGCAAATGTACGTATTTGTATGCAAACCCAAATAAATGCTGCCTAGATATTTGGAACTGGATATAAGTTTCTATTTCGGTCATAACAGAAATTCATTTCAGTTCCTTTGAGTCGGCGATCCAGCGGTATCGTTTAATATTCAACAAAGAAATTCTGAGAACCTTTAATTTCTTGCGACGTTTAAGGTTTCACTGTAAAGGCTGTATTTATTTTAACAGTATTTGTTACGTTACCACAAAGTTTAGAGCGATTGAAGTAAACTTTCACGATCTTCAACTACTTTGGTGTACCTAGTTATTTTGAGACCGTGGGCATAATGAAATAAAAATTCCGGCCAAGTGCGAGTGGGACTCGCGCACGAAGGGTTCCGTTCCAATCTGTAAGTTTGTTGTACGGGAGCCCCACTTAAATATATATTTTATTTTATTTTAAGTACCTATTTGTTGTTATAGCGGCAATAGAAATACATCGTCGGTAAAAATTTCAACTGTCTAGCTATCGCCGTTTTTGAGATACAACCTGGTGCCAGACGGACGGACAGACAGCGAAGTCTCAGTAATAGGGTCCCGTTTTTACCCTTTGGGTACGGAACCCTAATAACAGTTCTGAAAAGACTAATAGAAAAGTTATAAGAGATTACCCATTTCCTTGCACATAGCTTAGTTTGGGCCTGGGTCAATTTTGAATAAGATTTTCCCAAATATTTAGACCTAATTTATAGCTCCAAAGGGGATTTTGCAACCCAGGCCATATTGCGGATCTTAGTGGTACTGATTTATTTTACTGCAACGGCAAATTTTTGGTAACAGATGTTGAAAGTCGGTGAATGTCACTGATGTACACAAAGAGGAAACAGGACTAAAATATTTCTCAAATGTCAAGTCATTTTTGCAAAATAAAGCCAAACCAATCCACAGTGATGACAGTCAAGTTTCTTTCAATAGGATTCAGTATTTATTTCGCAAGAAGAACGAACAATGTATTGAATTTAGTTCATGACAAATCCTTGACAAATAGCTATTGACGTTTAATAAAGCAAATAAATGACGTATACACATTATTGACATATGAAAACTGTTTGTAGCGTCACTATCCCTGGGCCGGACCGACGCTTGCTAATTTATTTATCAAGTTACATAGCTTGGCTATTTTTTTTGAGGCACACCCTTTTTAGGGTTGCGTACCCAAAGGGTAAAAACGGGACCCTATTACTGAGACTTCGCTGTCCGTCCGTCCGTCCATCCGTCTGTCACCAGGCTGTATCTCAAGAACGGTGATAGCTAGACAGTTGAAATTTTCACAGATGATGTATTTCTATTGCCGCTATAACAACAAATACTAAAAATAAAATAAAAACATACTTAAGGGGGGCTCCCATACAACAAACTTGTTATAGATTATGGTACGGAACCCTTCATGCGCGAGTCGGACTCGCACTTGCCCAATTTTTTTTTTTTTATATTTTAGGTATTTTCTACTCAGAATCACGAGCCCTTTCGATCTAATTTCGAGGAAAAGAATGGAAAAACAAAAAATATATGAACATTGTGGGATATTTATTTCCCTTTAATTAGACCAAAAGAGCTCATTATTCTCAGTAGAAAATACCTAGAATATCTAAAATCTAAAAAAGTGGGGTGTACATTTGTACAACAAGAAAAACATTGCCATGCTAGGTACCTACTTCCCCTCTTGCCTTATTTACCATGCTATGATAGCTTGTTGGTTTATCGCTGTGAATAATCACCAAACTCATTGTCTATGATATACCCGTAGCTTTAGCGCTGGCCCCTTATCTTTGCGCACCACCTGAATTCCTAATTATTTAACGACAAAAAATTCAAGAATATAATATAAACGATTACTTTTTTATTCATATTGGAGTTAGGTTTTATACAAAATTGTTTTGATTGGACAGGATGCCATAACCTAGTTCCTGAATAACTTCATAAAATACATGAAAAACATTTTTAGTGCTAATATTTGAGGGTTGCGCTCTATTTCTCTGGGGTTCCATCATCACATCCCGATACGATGATAATGGGACCACATCAGAGAATACTCTTACAAATAAAAAAATAATTTAATGAATCGGTCCCTCATCAAAAATGATTGAAGTCGGTTGAAAATAACTACAATAACTTTGAAAGCGTTACGAGACTTGGCATTTTTGTACATCTTATGTATTGAATGGGATTATCCTATTGTCTTTATATGTACTGGTTTTGGCGCGATTCTTGGATTAAAAATGTAGTAGTTTCCCGAGTGTCTCAGTCTCAGCACATTGGACTGATGCCAATGTAATATTCGCTTTGGTTTAATAGACTACTAAATCTTAGATATAATTTACCAATATTTATTACAATTCACTATATTCAAGACATTTTTAGGGTTCCGTACCTCAAAAGGAAAAAACGGAACCCTTATAGGATCACTTTGTTGTCCGTCTGTCCGTCTGTCAAGACCCTTTTTCTCAGGAACGCGTGGAGGTATGAAGCTGAAATTTATATCAATTACTCAGGTCTACTGTCCCTTGAAGCTGTGAAAAAATCAAACTTCTAAGCCAACGCAATCAAAAGATACAGCCGTTTATGCCGCAAATTTTCGACACTTGCAAGGGAATCAAAACCTACAGGGTGCTTCCCGTGAACTCAGAATCTTGAAATTTGGTACGAAGCAACGTCTTATAGCATAGATAAAGGAATAATTACGAAAACCATACATTTTTTTTTTAATACCTATACAGCCGTTTATGCCGCAAATTTTCGACACTTGCAAGGGAATCAAAACCTACAGGGTGCTTCCCGTGAACTCAGAATCTTGAAATTTGGTACGAAGCAACGTCTTATAGCATAGATAAAGGAATAATTACGAAAACCATAAAATTTTTTTTTAATACCTAACTTTGCACCTAATTTATATGGGGCGCTATACATACCAGGTGCAAACTTAACTTAACCACTTAGGGATGGAAAGTGTTTGTACGGAACCCTCGGTGCGCGAGTCCGACTCGCACTTGGCCGGTTTTTTTTAGTAAGTAAAAGTATAGTACAAAATCTTTTCTTTATAACTTTACCTAAACCAATTTCTTTTGATGATGAGCTAGGGTAATAACTACGTATTTATTATACTACCTACTTAAATAATATTAAACAACTTTCTGGTCCGAAAAGCTGAAATATGTGAAAATCCTCGCGGTATAACAACCGGAGATGTTTCATTTATCATCCATAACGAGAAACGAGATATCTCGGATTATGCGGCAAGCGGAGACGGCGCTTTGACGCACCGTACGTCTTGATCGCTCCTCCATCCATCGGTCAGGCGTAACTTGAGAAAATGGCGACAAGGAAAGATTTGGATAATTTATATCTTAGGCAGCATTTATTTAATAACGATGAAGGGTTATGATAATAAAACTCATTTTAATTATTAAACGCGGTGGTCATAAATCAAATGAATTAATGCAAAGAAAGAAAAATAATAAGTAATCACAATAAAATACATTTTACGTGACAATGCCTCGACCTGGTCAGGGTTGCGGGGACACGCTGGATGCGGGTCGCTTCTATCCGGCCCATGTGGAAGTCAATTGAGGAGGCCTGTGTCCAGCAGTGGACGTCCTATGGCTGAAATGATGATGATGATGACATTTTACGTGCGCTTCCGTTTAGAATTCTGGTCAAAAAAGTTGAAAAATATGTAAATCTCCGCGCCATAACCGATGTTTCATTCATTTATCATTCATAACGAGATGTCTCGGACTATGCGGCAAGCGAAAACGAAGATTTGACGCACCGTACGTCTTGGTCGTTCCTCCATCCATCGGTCAGGCATAACTTGAGAAAATGGCGACAAGGAAATATTTGGTTAATTTATTTCACATCCGATGCTGTTGTTTGCCGCGAAATATTGTTTTATTGTTAATATTCATGATTGAAAAACCTTTTAACATCTTCATATTTCTATAAAGCATACAGTCTCTCAAACAAAAAAAAATACTCATTACCAATAACTATGATGCTTGAAATATTTATTAATAGAAGGCTTGAAATATTTATTAACAATTGTTTTTCCTTTTTCGCAGGCGGCTAAAAATATTCTATATTTTGTGAATGCACGATTTACCCGTGTACCATGAATTGTTAAAATCAGTCCAGGCATTTTGGAACACCTTTATCATAATTTAAATGTAATATTTGCCATTTCTTTTCCCTTAAGACCTGATATCATAAATTTTATTGTGAACATCACATAATTAATCCTTAATAAACTATTAAGTCTCAGGTAGCCAAATTAATGCGTGAAGGTCCCGAGGCGCTAAAAGGGCGGCGTAAGCTCTAATAACAATGGAAACCGATCGGCTTTAGCGCGAAACCTTACACCCTTGGGACGCACCCTCAGGCCACATTTCAGTTATCTTGTGAAAACGTGTCCTTAAACTCTGTCTGTTGGGGGCTTATTACGCATCAAGAGTCAACATGTAAAGTACCTACGTTTTGATTGTCAACCGGTTCACAGTTCGATGAGGCACATGTGCATGGGCGGTTTCACTGGTATGTCCATGCGGCACATGTGCCTCATGGCGAGTGAGCATTTAATAGTCATTATTAATATGGATGAGGCTTGGTCCTCATTGTAGACTCGACTAAGCTAATAAATAAATAAATATTATTATAAATAAATATATTATTAATCATACACAAATCGACCTGGGACTAGGTCCTAACTAAGCAAAGCTTGTACTATGAATAATAGACGATGATATAAATACATATATAGATGACATCCATGACCCAGGAACAAATATTCGAGTTCATCACACAAATATTTGCCCTGGCCGGGATTCGAACCCAGGACCGCCGGCGCAGTAGGCAGGTGTCTACAAACCGAGCCAATCGCGTCGTCAAAGATAGAAACAATGTGAGCTCGAAGATTCCGAATCCCGAGTCGAGTTGAGCTTCCATATAGCTAGTGACTCCGAAAAAACTTTTTCAATGCTGATGAGCATCTACTAATAACAATGGAAAACGATCGGCTTAAGCGTGAAATCGTACACCCTTGGGATGCGCTCTCAATTGCTTGTGGCCATATTTCAGCTACTTATTTGCAAAAACGTGTCTACACGCGGTCTTATAATGCTCTACGAGCTGACTTTCGATGACAAAAGTTAACCATTTCTGCAGTTCCGAAAATAATGGTTAACTTGCCTTTTTTTTAACATTAGGCAACTTTTTCTAAAATGGACATGCCGGTGGAAATCTGGTTATGTAGACGCCAGGCCACTCGACTTTGAAAAAATACTCGTAGCTAAAGATATCATAGTTTCTACGATTACTTTTCAGTGAACGTGTCTTAAAGTTCTAATGCTAACTTCTTCGACTTCCATCGAAACAATTCTGTTATATTTATATTGTTCCCTCCCAAACAAATCATAATAAAATAATTAGACTTCAAAACAGAATGAGAGGTGTCTAATGGCGGAAACGGGTCGCAGAGTGGGGTAGTTGCAGCTATATTTCTTATTTTATCTTTAAAAATATCCGTGAAGGCTGATGGTCTGGGATACCAGACTACAATATAGTTAATTTAACTGTGATTTATTTATTTATGTATTGTGTTGTTATTTTTTACTAATGGCTCATCCTTTTCATTGGTACTGAAATATCTACCCCAACTAACCAGTCTGGGTCAGTGTTTCTTTAAATAATAGTGACACATCAGGTCCTTTACTATCAAAACTGAGACTGATATGTCGTAATTTTCTTGATTAAGTGCAATTTAGATACCTTTGACCTTCCTTATTATTGAGTAGGTAGCTTCTTATTATTAGTTGGACTCATTGGTATAGCGTATCCAATATCCTATCCCTGTTTCAAATTGCAAGCAAATCCGTCCGGCCATTGCGGCGTGAAGAAATAACAAACATACATACACACACACACTAAAGTTAGCTTTCATATTATGGGTGAGATTGTGAATTCTCCTTATTTCTGGCAAAATTAATAAATACCTTACATAAACATATGTGAAGTTTGTTTGTTGTTTTTTATTTATTCTTTGTTGGAATGTCAAAAGTTATGACGAGGGGCGAAACTGGTTAAAACTAGTTCAAAATACCACTGGCTCTTCTATGCAGATTATGTACCTAAGCGAATTCCGAAACCGCTGCCACCGCCAGCTACCGTGTTGATTTAATTTTATCACTTAACTTATTCAATCAAAGTGCCTTTGATGGATGCCAAATTGATTGAATGGTTAACAATTTAACACGCGTCTCTGTCAAGCAATGTTAAATGAACAGTTAAATATTTTAATTATTGAATAAATTTTGCCAGTATTATTCTATACTTTTAAATGTACACATTTCATTAATGTACTGCTACTGTACAGTCGAGTTCATTTACATCTACACACTTACGAGAACATAAATATCTGAACACGATTTTATGCTCCTGACAATAGGGTCGTGTTTAGATATTTTTGTTCTCGTAAGTGTGTAGATGTAAATGAACTCGACTGTATTCTCAAACAACTATTATTTTTAATGTACAGTGATAGTGTGTGTGTGTGTGTGTCAGAAAGAGAGAGAGAGAGAGAGAGAGAGAGTAGGTTTTTTATATTAATTAATAACTATTATATTCCAAGCAATAACAAATCAAGATGAAGGGCTAAATAGACTAAATTATCTATGATTAAACAATACACGTGACAAAGAGCTCGTTTAGTTCTTAATATAATTGCATGATTGTATTAGCTATTGTCATTTTTAGTAATTTGTAATAATTATAAAAACGGTTTAAAATTGTCAGGAACGGCCTGACATGTTTCGAACTCCTATGGAACTCTTCACGGCCCACTGCCACGTTAACTGCCACTGCGAGTCGCGTAGCACGAAGCTGTCCCTGATCAAGAGCTCCATACGACTTCGAAACATGTCGGGCTGTTCCTGGCAATTTTTACGTGAATTTAAACCGTTTTTGGTGAGGTTAATTGACGCGATTTTAGTATAGACTGGTAGAAAAATCCAAATATCGGATTCCTTTACCGTCCTAACGGCATTTTGTGAGCCATTTTGGCAACATGACTTTTCCGATGTAAAAAAGCCTGCTGAATTCGATTCTGGATGTTGCCAAGCCGAATTTCGCCCCCCTCCCCCCATTTCCCCCCTTTTTACCTCAAAATATGCCCCTAATCACGGTTTTTACAGTTTTATACAAAAAGTATTATAGCTAGAAAAAAAGTGTCAAAGACAAGAATGATCTTTATAAAATTTCCTTTAACATGGTGTATAAGCTTTTTTAGTAGGCCTTATGGCTTGTGAGTAATATCTTCCCGAACTTCATAGACTGGTAGAAAATTCTAAATATCGGCTTCCTTTACCGTGCTAACGGCATTTTGGGATCCATTTTGGCAACATGACTTTTCCGATGTAAAAAAACCTGCTGAATTCGGTTCTGAATGTTGCCAAGCCGAATTTTGCCCCCCTCCCCCCATTTCCCCCCTTTTTGACCTCAAAATATGTCCCTTATCACGATTTTTACGGTTTTATACAAAAAGTATTATAGCTAGAAAAAAAGTGTCAAAGACAAGAATGATCTCTATAAAATTCCCTATAACATGATGTATAAACTTTTTTAGTAGGCCTTATGGTTTGTGAGCAATATCTTCCCGAACTTCATTATTTTTAAGAAAATTGATAAACTTGGTCGTGGCAGTGAAATACACTTATTTTGGGATAATTGGTTTCGCACAGGATCCAGCCGCTCTGCAGCGCTTGACGCTGACATCTAGTTGGCGTGCTGCTTATTATCTGTCAAGACTCACGAGGCTTTCAGTCATAAGCAGTCGTCAGATTTACACGCAGAACCGTACCCAAGTCGGGCTAAAAGGGACGTAGAAAATAAAAATGCTTTGCTTCTGACCATGAAGTCCTTCGAAATGCTCAGTTCTACGCCAGATTCTCCAGAAATGTGCCTTAGAAATGCAGTTACCCAGGATCTTGCAACAGAAAAAAATAAAGTGTCAATTCTCACTGCTAAGCAGCTTGGCTCACTCTAAGTAACGAAGTTTGTTTCCGAAAGGCTCACCAACAGCAGGTCTACAATACAACGAAAAGTTCAAAATTAACAAAGGCCCGACCTTCAAGACCTGTACAAGGCAGGTCGTTCAAAATCTACCGTATTTGCGTCTGATGTGGGGGGCAAACGCTCAGGCGCTGGAGTGGTGCCAAACAAAGCATAGCCTGCATCGTCACATACTCGACTTGTACAGCAGGGACAGGAACTTCTCAGCCTTTCGCTCATGGGGTGTATGTCGATCTCATTGAGTAGTTCACAGTGCTTTCGATAACGGAAAACGGAATACTTTTAATCAAAGGAGTGTCTAGGTAAATGTTTTAGAAACGCAAATGATCAATTGAATTATTTTATTACCTGCAATAAAGCCGTTCGAATCGCCAGTGCCTGAGTAAAACGCCAGAAAATAATTCTAACGTTCTAAAGCAGTCCCTTAATTTTGTCACGATGATGAATCATAAGCAACAACAACACTAATAACCAGTCTTCTGGGTGGGCTATGCACAGTGTGGAGCACATATCGAGTGTCGGTTTCCTCATGAATAGCACGTAATTTTGAGGTATCGACCTCAGTAGGTGACGCTTGAACCTTAGTCTCGTCTGCAAATCCTCTCGCACTACGACCAAATTAGTCCCGCTCGCGCGTTCGCGGGATGAAAACTGCGAGCCCAACCTTTTTTGAAGGTATTGAGTAATTTTTAAGGAGCTGCTTGGCAGTGAGAAGTGACACTTTATTGTTTTCTGCTGCAAGATAAAAAAATAATAAAAAAAAAAAAAATATTAAGGGACAATCATACACAAATCGACCTAGTCCCAAACTAAGCAAAGCTTGTACTATGGGTACTAGACGACGATATACATAATATATAACATCCATGACCCAAGAACAAATATTTTGCACAAATATTTGCCCCGGCCGGGATTCGAACCCGGGACCGCCGACTCAGTAGGCAGGTGTCTACAAACCGAGCCAAACGCGTCGAGAGGAAAGATCCGGGGTAACTGCATTTCTAAGGCCCGTTTCTGGAGAATCTGGCGTATAACTGAGCATTTTGAATGACTTCATGGTCAGAAGTAAAGCATTTTTATTTTCTACGTCGCTTTTAGCCCGACTTGGATACAGTTCTGCGTGTAAATTTCTTTTTCTGCGTGTAAAGCTGCTTATGACTGAAAGCCTCGTAAGTCTTGACATATAATAAGCAGCACGCTGGATGTCAGCGTCAAGAGCTGCAGAGCGGCTGGATCCTGTGCGAAACCAATTATCCCAAAATAAGTGTATTTCACTGCCTCGACCAAGTTTATCAATTTTCTTAAAAATAATGAAGTTCGGGAAGATATTGCTCACAAACCATAAGGCCTACTAAAAAAGTTTATACATCATGTTATAGGGAATTTTATAGAGATCATTCTTGTCTTTGACACTTTTTTTCTAGCTTTAATACTTTTTGTATAAAACCGTAAAAATCGCGATTAGGGACATATTTTGAGGTCAAAAAGGGGGGAAATGGGGGGAGGGGGGCAAAATTCGGCTTGGCAACATTCAGAACCGAATTCAGCAGGTTTTTTTACATCGGAAAAGTCATGTTGCCAAAATGGATCCCAAAATGCCGTTAGCACGGTAAAGGAAGCCGATATTTAGAATTTTCTACCAGTCTATGAAGTTCGGGAAGATATTACTCACAAGCCATAAGGCCTACTAAAAAAGTTTATACACCATGTTAAAGGAAATTTTATAGAAATCATTCTTGTCTTTGACACTTTTTTTCTAGCTGTAATACTTTTTGTATAAAACCGTAAAAACCGTGATTAGGGAAATATTTTGAGGTAAAAAGGGGGGAAATGGGGGGAGGGGGGCAAAATTCGGCTTGGCAACATCCAGAATCGAATTCAGCAGGCTTTTTTACATCGGAAAAGTCATGTTGCCAAAATGGCTCACAAAATGCCGTTAGACTTGAAAATTTTGATTTGAACTACCAGTCTAGTATAAAGAAGAGAAAATATGCAGGAATGCATTTTAGATAATAATCCGTGTGGCATACCCAGTCGCCTTGTCTAAGTCGAGCCAGTCTACAGAGCGGTTAATATTTTATTGGATCATTTCCAAGGAAAACTCGATCATCCCGAAAGCAGAGAACAATGTATGGAATAACGTAGAGTTGAATCCCTAGAGTTTTGGTTTGCGAATATGAGAATACCGGGTACTATGTTTTTTGTTAACAGGAGTTAAGAGGCCTTATTCCTTTTAAAATTAATTTTTTTCATATTATGACGAATATATTGATAATTTCAACCAACTTTTTGAAGTGAATAATACTTTTCCCCGAGTTCTAGGTAGAAACGTAGATATTTTATGCTTTCATTGCATGCAGTCGAAAATAAGTTGAAAAAACTAATTTTCCACGTGAATTTTGTCAATTTCGAGTAGGTAGTTTTTCGAACAAAAATTCTCAATGAAAAATTCAAACTGTAGGTATCAAATATATTCCAATAAATCCCAATAGCCCTGTTCTAGGTAGTAACATCAATAATATGTTAAGAAACATGTTTGATCATCGAGAAAAATGTCTAAACAATCAGCATTTTAAAAGGAATAAGGCCTCTTAACGCAAGAATTTCTCTCCAAAAGTTAGCCCGTTAGACATTACAGAAACTTAAATTGTCAAATAAGTTTCTGTCAAAATTTTCATTTTTGTAAGTAACAAACTTTTATATCCGACTGTACTTTTCTTTGAACATCCGTCAATTGCTCACTGAGACGATTCTAAAGACCCCAAACTGGGTAGGATTTCTTCATCTATTGCAGAGTTTTTAGGGCCACCACCATCATCGTACCAGCCCCATGGCAACATATTATTGTAATGTTATCAAAGATAAGTAGGTATGCAAAATTTCAGCTCAATCGGTTGAAGATATCTGCTTCAAAATTTAGTTGCAAGATTCCACCCGAACAAACATAGTTACATAAATTACAAGTTAGATAAAAGCTTGTAAAAACTTGCTAAAGATAGAGAAAAGTGGCGATTACTACGCCAATAAAAGCAAACATTTCTTTATTGAGAGCTTAAAAGGGCGGTCATAAGGGCCATATTAATAAACTACACTCAAGTCGCGTCTCAAGTATCCGTTTGTCTATACTTAAGACCACACTTGAGTTCGGTATCATATTTAAGTACAGTCAACCAATTTGATTTCTAGGCCACTATAGAACCTTGTCACAATGACAATGATATGAGATCTCTAGCAGCTTTTATATCGGCGTTCACTGTACGAAGGTACGAAATGGCCTAGGAATCGAATTGGTTGACTGTACCTTTTATTAATAAGGGCCTAAGTCTAACTAACTCTAGTTATTGATATCGTGATCGTGAAGCCTTTCAATCAGCTTTTAAAACAATGGGTGTATCAAAATTTCACGTCAAATTATCGAGTTGAATTTAATTTAATATCATATCAAAAATTCCGTCGCGGTAAAACTCCGTAATTGAGTTTGAAACTTCTGAAATTTACAATTTAAGAATTCCAGACCGCATTTAAAATACAACAGCAAGAAAAGAATCCAGGAATCCGGCTTTCGTACTCCTGCAAAATGGCTTATAATTATAAATAAATGTCACGTAGCACCTAGTTAATTACTTCCCGCAACAATACAGTTACAGTAAAATTTGCATTTATATCGAGACGCAAAATGAAATTAAATCGAATGGTTGACCCATGTAGCTGAACCAAAATGAAACTCGCTGCAGACCCCAAAATTAACCTTGTTTACAGGGACAACAATGTCCAAATTTAATTTCCATGCGTTCGTTAAGTGTGGTTACTGGTTTCAGACAAATTGGGAAACGGTTTGACGGTCTACAGGTAATTTTAAAACTCCTCGATCAATAGGTTTGCGGGTCCCTCGTCAAAATAAACAGTGTCCATAGGCCATACTAATATTATAAATGCGAAAGTGTGTCTGTCTGTTACCTCTTCACGCTTAAACCGCTGAATCGATTTTGATGAAATTTGGCATGGAAATAGTTTAAGATCCGAGGAAGGACATAGGATAGTTTACATCTTGGAAATTATCCCTAAAAAAGATTGAAAAGTGAGTAAGTAAGTCATGATGACATTGATGACACTGTAGGAAATGTAATGATTAGACCAAAAGCACAATTGCTCTTACATTTGCTTAGGCGCTTTTAATAATCCCTTTTATTAATTAAGGTGATTAGGTGGATATCTATCGTGTTGTACGAGGTTGCTTCCATACTTCCAAGTTCCACGCGGACGTAGTCGCGGGCAAAAGCTAGTAGGCCATAAGCCGTTCATCAAAAAGATAAATAATAAACTGACTATTTTACATAGAAAACTACCTTGAGTTTCAGACGTTTTAAAATACAAAACGGGGTTACTTACGTCGTAGAAGAGCCGATCCGCGGCGCCGGCCAACTGTGTGCTCGGTTCCTGAGTGGTTCCTGATGATGAATCGCGTACCGATTTGAACCATGTCGAGCGATATTCGACTATATTATGTATTTTAATTCTATTTTTATTATTAAATGACTGTTAAATAAACTAGATTACATAATAATTAACTGAAAACGCAACAACCGTTTTTTAGGTTTAGGATAATTTTGTTTATCTTACTTTAGATTGCAATCTGGTTTTAAGACACATAGTCAAAGTCAAAGTTATTCATTCTGCTTAAAACGTGGTACAAAAGATGGTTAGACAGGTAAACAGAGACATACACATTTCACCAGTAACTGGCATGCAAAATGGACACATAAAATATGAAACAATAGAATTGAAAACAGAGAGAAACAATAGATTTTATAGTTTCCCAAGTAACTGACCAGTTACATTTTCAATGTACTGAGAAAAATATAAAAGTATAGTACCTGCTCAAACAACACTACAATTTTATTCGTTTAAACATATTGCTAGTTTTCCAATCCGCACAAGATGTGCCGTGAGCATGTTGCTCATAACGATGCCACGTGTTCCTGTACATTGCAATTTCGGATATTCTTCTTGCTTTTCTTTAACTGGTACGTTCAACATACTTTAAATATCTTTTATCTACGCACATATCATTAGTGCTCCAAAATGCGTTCAGAAACCGTAGGAAATGGCCAGCATTACTACAACCAATTTTACTATGAGAACTTTCTTATCTGTGGCAGTAGGTAAAATCTGTACTGTAATGTTATAACAGTATCAATTTTTGTAAGGTTATGAGTTTAAATTTGGAACAGCTGTCAAAACTAAAGTAGGTCTCTATTCTAGTATCCATAGATATTAATATTGTTATCGATACGAAACGTCAATTCAGTATGTTTTTTTATAAAAACCGCACGACATTTGATCTCGAGTGACATGAGAATATGGATACATTCGTTTGTATATGATTTAGAAAAAAAAACATTCGTCTTGACGGAGGTTCGAATTGCCGCCATTATTGTTGTCATTTGTTTGTTGGTTCTTTCAGTTCTTTGCTGTTACGAAAGTATAATTGTGATAAGTTTATTGTAATTCACATTTTAGTTGAAAATATTGTTTCAATGTAAATGTAAATTACAACTATTACAATAAATAATCTGTTTATGTATTTGTTCAGATTTATTTCTTACTGCATTAGTATACATATGTCGTTTTTAGATATTTTACAGGTAGAACTAGTGGTGCCGGTCATTTCCTTATGGCTTCTGAACCCATCTTAGAGTACTTATGATATGTGTGTAGATAAAGTAGTGTATACAACTGTACATAATTAGGCCTTAAAACACTCGTGTGATCCTATTATGAAACTCGCTGACGCTCGTTTCATAAAACCACACTCGTGTTTTAAGGCCCCTCATTATGTATCAGTTGCATAAACTACTATTAACTTAGTTCAGAAGTGGGATTTGTGGATATTTAGTATATTTGTATTCCTCTAATTCTTAGATGGAATTTAAACTGGTACAGAGTGGATTGCCCCAAAATGGCTGTTACTTAAGTTATGTCTGTTATAGTTTGAGGAATTGACGTTTCTTTATGAGATTATTAGTTCTACACATATTTATTGATTTCAATTATCTGTGGGCACTACAACACTCCGTTCGTACTCTTAGTGTTTAATTTTTTAGGGTTCCGTAGTCAACTAGGAACCCTTATAGTTTCGCCATGTCTGTCCGTCCATCCGTCCGTCCGTCCGTCCGTCCGTCCGTCCGCGGCTTAGCTCCGTGATCATTAGTACTAGAAAGCTGAAATTTGGTATGAGTATGTGTATGTATCACGCCGACAGAACGGTAAAATAAAATTAAAAAAAAAATTTTTTCGGGTACCTACAGTCGACATCAGATATATCGTAGCATGTAAGGTATTCATAAATATCTGAACACGACTCTTATTGACTGGGCGTTACAGTACTTGTTCACATATTTATGAACGCCTTATATGCTGCGATATATCTGATGGCGACTGTACCTACCTCTCGAACACCTAAAGTGGGGGTGTTTTTTTTTTCTTTTCAACACTGGTGTGTGGGTTGTCGTTGAATAGGTCTTGTAAAAATAATAGGGGTCTTTTAACATTATTTTTTGATAAAGTCAGCAGTTTTGTAAATATTCGCTCCAAAAACAAAAAAAAAATGTATCCCCTCCCCTCTAACTTTTCAACCACGGGTCAAAAAAAATCGGAAAAATTCATGTTAATGAGGCCTTATAAGTACTTTCAATAAAAAACTATATTGAACAAAATCGGTCAAGCCGTTATCGCCAAATTTCATATTTTTTCTTTAAAAGGTCGTAAGTTGACTTCCAGAAGTTAATAAATGATTACAGTTTCTAGGCGTTTAAGACCTTTTTATAGAGCTTAAAATCTTTCTTAACGTAAACCTCGGGCTTAAAACAGCAGTTTATTGTGAAGGATGAGCAACTACGGAACCTACACTGAGCGTGGCCCGACATGCTCTTGGCCGGTTTTTTAACTTGATTCGAGATCATAATAAAAAAATCACGGATAAAGAAGTAATGTGTTGAATGCGCCTAAACATAAATTTATTATTATCAGTAACCAGCCAACTCACACCAACGTGTTTTATTGTCAAATCAGAGACAATGGCAGTCTTCGAGGGCATCGTAAAAACAATAATGGAAGGATGTTTAATCGCCGCCTGTGACAAAGAACGTTTCATCTCGAGGCGCAGAGTGGTCATTTCCGTTTCTTACATTTGAAGATGTGACAAATCAGAAAAAGTCTTTTGTCGTATATTGTCACGTAGTTTTCCCAAGGAACTCAGTTTTTCTCGTATTTTGAGAACGCTTCTTCATTTCCGTACGTGTTCAGCATTGTCTTCAAATTTGTCCTCTCGGGTTATAAATCGTTATATTGGCACGGCGATTCGGTCAGAAATAGTAGCATAGAGACAGACTTTGCCTTTAAAAGACAATGTAAAAATGTTTAGGAAAACACTTCACAAGTAACATTTTTGCATGGAATACTTACCTACTTACTTAAGTAAGTATAAGTTTGTCTATTTCAGCACATAATTGATATAGAACTTACGCCATTTCTCTAATATATGGAATATCAAAAACTAAAATGCTCGTTTGCCACCGTCGTAGAATAAAAAAAAACATGTCGGTTTCTTGTACCATATCGCTCGGACTTATTATATTACGAATGGTATGAGAAACCTACTCGTAACAGCTGTTCGTAAACGGTGGCCAACATGTTGGTTTGGCAAACTGTCCGACAGTGAGGACAATAGCTTGATTTGACAAACTTACAATTTCGGACAGTTTATTTCTAAGCTCTAAGGTCAAAATTTACTGGTAACTATATATACGTGTGTATTTTGTATATATGTCTGGTCTCCGTGCTGTGCGGTACACGAAACATGCGAATAACATTTAAGTGACTGTTCCTAGACCTTATCATCGGGTAATAAGGTATACAAAATAGTCACTAAAGTGTCTTTCAATGTACATCCTGCATCATCAGTCTGAACGTGACAAATGGTATTACAAAAGTGGATAACGCGCACCAATGTACTTTATTACCAAATCAGACAATATCAGTGATTTGAGAGCCTCGTAAAGAGAATGAAAAGGATCTTAATGGTCAGTTAGGGAGTAAAATATGTTTTATGTGCCGGAGTAACGTTTGGAAAGATCTTAAGCGTCATCTTATTCGGCTTTAAACAGACAATTCTCATGCGATATGCGTTCGTTTGGGGCAGAAAAGTGTGTTAACTGCGCGTAATGCGGGCTCCGTCGATATAAAAGTTATCGGGTGTTGCATATCGTTGTTGTTAACGAACATGGTTTATTCATGTAAGTACAATCCGTGATCAATGAGAATGATATTCCGGTTTTAGAAACCAACTTCGAATACCGGGGGTGACACGCGAATGTTATACTCCTGTTTTCATAACAACTGACAAAAATTTTCAAACTCACACTTAAAAGTTAATTAAATAGTAACCATCAATATACAATAAACTCTAACTTACTTACATGGGCATATTTTTATTTTGTTGTAGTTTTTTTTTTTCAGTTTTCAATAAAGTTTGGTGAGTTGGTAAAGTTGCTTATTCTGAACAAGGTAAGCTCAATTTCACGATATTTCCTACAAAATTCCATACATTTTTTGTAACTAAACGGAAAATTTTCCATTGAGTTACAAAAAATCCATACATTTATTGTAACTCAATGGAAAATTTTGTAGGACATATCGTGAAATTGGGCTTACCTTGTTCAGAATAAGCAACTTTACCAACTCACCAAATATTATTGAAATCTGAGAAAAAAAAAGCTACAACAAAATAAAAATATGCCCACATAATGTTTCATGTTTAGTTACTAACATTATTGCAATTGAGCTAGTACGGTCACGTTTACTCATGGTAGGGGTGATGTTAGGAACAAACGTGAGTGAGAAGCAACAGGTACAGGTAGCGGACGCTCGGTCATTGTGGAGATTCATGGAGGAGGCTTCCAGCAATGGACATTTGTTGATTGATGTGATGATTGTGAGTTAGGTATCGGACTTTTCATAGCACAGCAGGACGTTAGAGACCTATGGAGTTGATATTGACATTATAATTAAATACATATACTCATACGTGTATTGATATTTCGGAATATTAATTATTATAGTTAAAGCAAGGACCATATACCCGGGACTTATGTTCTCATACAAGAAAACGTAACTCTGAAAAAGCTCAAAATTCGGTATAAAAACTAGATGGCGCTGCTTCGTAGCCTGGAAGTGACAAAAATGATATTTTTTGCCAATATTTATAAGTGATTTTTGATTTTTGAAAATCAAACGCGTTACTGGTTTCTTTTAATACGATAATATAACTTAAATACACAATTAATAAGGATTTCATTTTTTAGTCTTCAACAACGTGGTTTGATCGTATTAAAATAGATGGCACTACCTCTGGATAGCTCAAGTTTGCTTGCGGGCTCGCCAATTTTTGCTACACAAAATAGCTAGGTGGCGTTGGTGCACTGATGTAATGGACAAAATGAAGTTACGCCCGAATTGTCAAGCGACATTTCCCACTAACAAACAGTCAGTAACGTAATATTTGTTAGATAAGTTTTGTACAGTCAAGGAATTTCATTTCCTACCCATTTCGTTAAAATGTCGTTAGACATTCGCAATGCATTAAGGCCCAAAATTATATTTCAATAATAGTATTGAAATGTCAATATTATTATTTGTCACTTCATTTTACAAAAAACCTCCTCGCGAAAGGTTATCATTTGCTTTTAATTTCTAATTAGGAACATATGTCAGTGTCAATCGAGAAAATCGTAAAATAATTTTCAGCAACGTTATTAATTTGAAAAATAAAATGCTTGCCGCTAACCGTGAACTATTAAAAGATAATGATAATGACTGAAAACAATGAAGAGCTCAAAGAGTGGAGTTACACCAGGAAGGAATACGGATTTATGAGATCACACGTCGGTTAAATGCTAGCTGGGACACAGTTTGACGTTGGGTACGGCGATATAATGCTGAAGGAAACCTTATTGATCTACTGCAAAGCAAAGTAACCATTGCATCGTCCGCTTGCCATGGCCCAAGACCAACGCCGACGACAAAATGGCTTTACGCCAACGGGACGATTTGCGGAAATGTTTGACATTTACCCTAGAACAATTAGGAATTGACTACATGCAGGCGGCCTGCGAAAATATATTCGTTCGTTTTGTTTTTGTTAAAAGTAATATAAAGAAAACGTTTATAAAATTGTGGTTTTATTGAATTATCACTGTCGTTAGTTCTGTTAGTTTTTGTATAGATAAATTTCGGGTGCCTGTCGTATCGCATAACGTTTTTTGTCCTAAAAATGTTTGGCCGAGAATGTTTGGCATACTGTTGAATGGCATACTACTCGTTTGTCCTAATAATTTTTGCGCATACTCTCTTAAAGTCCTAAATCAAGTTTGTCCTAATATTGATAACTCTAAAATCTAATTACCTAAAGCATAATATTCCTAACATGAATTGCCCTAAGAATTATTTTGCCTATTATCAAATTGGCTAAAATTACAGCACCTAAAATAAACTATGGTAGGCGTGAAGTCAGAAACGTTACGTATTCTACCTTCAGGCAGGTCAGATTTTGGTTAGGATAGGTACGACGACGAGCGAAGCGAGGAGGAGTGTTAGGTAGAACTGTGACCCTTTGAAAACTCTGCTTGCTAAAAATCATCAAGATGTATGCTTTATGACATGTAGTCAAAACACACTATTCTAATATTATTGGCGCTATTCGACAGTCAAATTTTGAACATCGGGGTAGCCCTTCTGGCATCACTGGTTTGACATGTCTTGCCAGATGGGTGTGTGATGTCGTCAAATCAAATGTCATTGTTTCAAATTTGTAAAATTGTATGTATTTTATTCTTGAAATTACGCGATTAATCGAATTTTGCGGTTACGTGTTTCCATATCAGAATTTATTGTTTTTTTACAAAGAATAGTTTGGTATGCGTTTCGTGAACGTCTATCGTAGGCCCAGACAAAATTATTATTATATTGATTAGTTTACGTCAAAACGATGACATTGCATGTAGGGAATTGTTGCAACTACAATGATTTGCTCTCCATACAAATTTTAATCCCGTTTTTCGTCCCTAAAAGGGATAAAACTTGATATAAATGATAGCCTATTTCCTATTCTGATATATAAGGTACATAACTGGAAAGTTTCATCATAATACGTCCAGTAGTTTTGGAGATTAAGTGAAACGTACATACATACATCCATCCAAACTTTCACGTTTATAATATTATTAGGATTAGGATTAGGATGTAAGTAATTTTTATGTTTAAATAAAACATACACAAATAGTGAAATGAGACGAAACGGAACGTAGTAAACAAACATCGCACCTAACGTCATCTATTCACTTTTTACTGTATCACTTGGAAGTTGGAATGTCGTTGAACGCTTGACGACTGGTGTTACTTCACGCTTGCGCGTACCGTACGGTAGAGATTGAAAAATGACGACTTTTAAATGAATTGAGACCCTTAGCGGCATCTAGCGACGTAGAACGATAGTAACTAACGGAGTACGGTGCGTAGTATGAAGAATAGCGGTCCCGTGTATATGGTCCTTGGTTAAAGGCAAAGTCAGAAGAATATGCAAAGTCCTGATTTGTGTAGGCATTGTTTTTTCGTCGTCATAAAGACTTTTTCCATGTTTTCTGAAGTAAATTGGGTTTTATTTTATCGTGATCGAATATTTAGTAATGACCAGAAATAGCATGAAATCGTCAATTACGAGTACTATAGTTAAATCAACAAGTTTGAAGTCATTTGACTTTTTTTACTTGGGGATTTTAACCAGAATAACAATAAGACACTTAAGAATGAAATAAATGTATGAGTATAAATCACATATCGACTCCATATCCTCTATAAGGTCAAGAATACTGACATTCCAAAAATCTCATTTATTTACAGACAGAATACTTACACTACATCATTACTAAATCTACATAACTATCTCTAAAAATTAAAATATATATATGTATATATATAATAATCTAAAAACTAAAATCGGGCCCTAAAATACTTTGTTGTCTGTTGATTTTTTCGAACGCAAAATGATAAAAATCTGAAGTGATCGGCTGATCGCACATAATAGTATTATGTGTGAGGCTGTAATACGAGTACCTACGCATTTTTTGTGACGAAACCATCATGAAAAGTACCTAACGTTTGGCAGCTTTAGAATTTTACTCGGATTTCCTCCGAATGTGTGTCTCCATATGTGTACCATATGTGTCAGACTTATTCCAACTTCGCCCTCAGGCTGAAACCCAAGCCATCGAATATAAACCAGTTCCTTCGAGTGTAACCGCGCAATAGCACTGTAATGTTTTATTAGATCCATACCCTCGGGACGACAACTTACATAAAGCGTCTGAATTATGAACAAGAATGTTATCTGCTCAACCTTTTCAGTGTTCCGCTGTCAAACTGTGGAGAACCCTTATAATGTTGTCTTCTATTTTATCTCCAGTTGTAAGGAAAATTTATTACCCCTTACCCATAAAACATGTAACATGTTTATAGGGGCCTGCTAAAACGGTTTGTGTAGTCTATCGATGAATGTATGCATTAGTACCATGGACGAGTAATTTTAGGGGACTGCCTACAGTAGTGTGGCGTCCAAGAAATGCCTTGCAAGCCTGAGCAATCGGCTCTAAAATAGACAAGCCTGTGGGAATCGGGTTCCATGAACGCCACGCCAATGCTGCGTCTGTGCCAGTTAGTTGTAAATGTAACGCCTAGTCTGTTAAGTAGAGGTCTAGTTAATGGCCAAAATTTGTATGGGCCAGCGACCGCGCTATCGTGGCTCCATCTGCTACAAGCCGATTGTCAACTTTTTATAGGTATAGGCAGTCCTCTTGAATAATTCATCCACGATTAGTTCTACTCACGCAAAAAATTAGGCATAAAGCATTTTCTTCTTGTTTCAGGTTCTTCTAGTCCACGAAGCATCGAAAGGCAGTTTTTCCCGGGTATTCGACCTGGAAGCGGGAGATGAGACGGAACCCGGCACTCCAAGAACATCCCCCTACGAGAGCCGCTTCCCCATCAACATCGGCATAACAGGCTATGTAGCCACTACGGGAGAGGTAATATGCCGCACATTATTTGCATAGTTTAAGGTTGTCATCTTTGCGCAGATATTCACGAAATGTGTGTTCGCGCGCCGTCCTGTCGAGCTCTCCGCCGTTTTACGTACCATAATAATTGACAAAATTTCAAATGGTGTTCAGTTTAAACTAATTTATTATCAATTTATCACAATCCCAAAATTTTATTTGATTATAGAAAGAAAAGTGTCATATAAAAATCGGCTCTCTACATGACGTCAGTTTGTGGATAATTTTACAGTCGCAACACATAAAAAGGTCACAGTTTCCATACTAAATCTACCTTAGTAATGGTCCGACTTATTGGTCGCCTACGGTCTTTTAGAATGGGGAACTTTTTAAATGAATGTTTCAATCACAAATTGGGATATTTTCGAAAATTGTGAAATATTAAATTTTTTATCCTTTATTTATAGATAAAAAGGCCTGGTTCAGAAAATGAAATATTATTCATTATATCAGTAATCAAAGGTATCGTCGTTGGTTCGTTTTCTTGATGGGCTAAGCTATTTTGACTTTTGATCTATCTAGAGCTAGAACCATTGGAACAAGGATGAACTGGGCGTGTGTGTGATCTTAATTTCGCCCCGATTCTATAAGTGTGAGGTCTTGAGCGTGACGGGGTTCAGTACCCGTACCATGAGTTTACAGTGACAGGACTCGCTAGCGACTGTGCAAAGGCTTTGTATGGAGAATTGTAGTTCTACAAAGTAACCGCTAGGAGCGCTGTACTATTCTTCATACAAATAATTTTACGCTGTTGCTATTAGCGAGTACGGTCACGTTAGCTCATGGTAAGGGCTCTGGAAATCATACTGTCTGGTTAGCCTCACTATTCAAACAAAGGCGTTGTGTTGTTTAGTGCACGTGCATACTTAAATGTATTTGAATCGGTTCAGTGAATACAAAAGGATACTTTAGGAGCTCAGCTCGGTGCTTCTCTGGGAAATGCGTTAAACTAAGTATGGATCAGAATCAGCATTAATTTATTTGTGACACATTCACCGTATAAATACGTATAGAGGTATGGTGAATATGGCGGGAATTTTCGAGAAATAGTCGTGTAATGGGAGCAAAAAACTGATGAAGGGAAGAAGCTATAAATTTATGAAACATGTAATGTCTCTTTTTTTTATGTGGGTAGGTACACCACAATTTTTATTTAAGCCTTAAATACAAAGAGCAAAGCTTAAAGAAAAATTGAAAAAGGAGCTACCTGGGGGAAGAGACCGGGAATCGAACCCGGTACCTCTGGATTGCCGGTCCAGCGCGTTAACCATTTCGCTACCCTAACTCCTCCTATCTCTAGGTATTTAAGGCTTAAAGGAAGCTTCTTCCTGTTACCAACTGAGGGGCCACCGCCAAATTCAAAAATCTAAAACCTCATACGTTTCAGAATTTGCGTGCAGATTAATAGTTCTTGTTGTTGATAGAAAAAGGAAAAGATGCGCTAAAAAGTTAAAAATATTGCGCACAGAAGCAGTCGGTTGCATTCCGTTTAACAGTTATCTGCTTTTTATTCCAACCCTGCACCACCGAGGACATTCAATTGGATTATTCTCCCAATTAAGGTATGAGGGTTTAATAGTTACGGTACAGTTTTCAGGGTTCCGTACCCAAAGGGTAAAAACGGGACCCTATTACTGAGACTTCGCTGTCCGTCCGTCCGTCCGTCCGCCCGTCCGTCTGTCACCAGGCTGTATCTCAACAACGGTGATAGCTAGACAGTTGAAATTTTCACAGATGATGTATTTCTATTGCCGCTATAACAACAAATACTAAAAATAAAATAAAATAAATATTTAAGGGGGGCTCCCATACAACAAACGGGTTGGTTGCGTTAACTTTTCACCTCATGGGGCGCTATACATACCAGGTGCAAACTTAACTTAACCACTTCAGGATGAAAAGTGTTTGTACGGAACCCTCAATGCGCGAGTCCGACTCGCACTTGACCGGTTTTTTTAAATATTCCTCGAAGCGAGCGCTCAAAATGGCGCCAAGGTGAAGAGATAAACCACTACAATCCGACTACGCCAAATCCTTGAAACAAAAAGTTTGAAACAGATTTGCGTGAGAATATCTGGCCCTTTGGAATATCATTCTTAAAAAGCTTTGTGTTTTGAAGTACCATTAGGAGTAACACAGGATTTAAGGTTTGATATATTGGAACGAGATTTTTGTTTCAATGTCTATTCTGTATAAATATAAGTGATCGTTAGCCCTATTAAATAGAATCTCGGCCTCATACAAAATAAACTCGTATCTCAGTATCAATTTACTAACTAGATACGAGGTTTTGAAGAGCAGTGACAGCAATTTTAGTGACTTTTGGTTGTCAACAACAGGCGAAATATTTTTCATTCACTCATTCAATTTACTCGTGCCAGTTCTCATCAATTCACCTGTATCTCAGGTTTGACTCAAAGCGTAGTAAGTCGTAGCGTCCTTGTAATTGCGGGACTAATAGGTACTTCATAATAACTCAATGTAGTCGCTCTAACCCATTATCTGTCACGTGGAATGGCAAACTTCCCGCACTCATACGTATTTGTCATTCACTCATTCAATCTACTCCTGCCAGTTCTTGTCAATTTACCTGTATCTCAGGTTTAACTCAAAGCGTAGTAAGTCGTAGCGTCCTTGTAATTGCGGGACTAATAGGTACTTCATAATCTCTCTCCGTAATCGCTCTAACCCATTATCTGTCACGTGGAATGGCAAATTTCCCGCACTCATACATTTGTCATTCACTCATTCAATCTACTCGTGCCAGTTCTTGTCAATTTACCTGTATCTCAGGTTTAACTCAAAGCGTAGTAAGTCGTAGCGTCCTTGTAATTGCGGGACTAATAGGTATTTCATAATCTCTCTCCGTAATCGCTCTAACCCATTATCTGTCACGTGGAATGGCAAACTTCCCGCACTCATACATTTGTCATTCACTCATTCAATCTACTCGTGCCAGTTCTTGTCAATTTACCTGTATCTCAGGTTTAATTCAAAGCGTAGTAAGTTGTAGCGTCCTTGTAATTGCGGGACTAATAGGTACTTCATAATCTCTCTCTGTAATCGCTCTAACCCTTTATTTGTCACGTGGAAGGGCAAACTTCCATCGGGATTGCTGTATAGGGAACTTGCACGAAATTTATTATTTAAACGATTTAAATGGATTGAATCGCGGATATTTAAGGTTGACTCCCTTTGACAACGGTAACTGGAAAGTTACCGAAACGTCAGGGAGGCTCGAATAATTAATATACGCGATATAATCCGTTTAAATCGTTTTACTTAAAGGTGTCAGTCGCGGAAATCGAAGAAAATATTATGAAAATTATTATTGTGAAGCAATAATTAAACAATGCAATGTCGGCGGTCCCGGGTTCGAATCCCGGCCGGGGCAAATATTTGTTCTTGGGTCATGGATGTTATCTATGTATGTATTTATATATTATGTATATCGTCGTCTAGTACCCATAGTACAAGCTTTGCTTAGTTTGGGACTAGTAGACCGGGAGATAGTGACAGAATTTTCTTGGTCATTTGTAACAGTATGGCGGTTCTTCAGGGGTCTTAGTACGCAATGACAAAAAGAAAAATGATGGTCATAGCGCTGGTACCGGCGGCCCAATCGCGTGGGCGTTAGTTGAACTCGTCGGATAAATTACGAGTGTCAAACGATTTGTACCACAAAAATTTTAGTATTTTCCGATAGCCCATAAAAAACATGTAGGCGGTAGTGTCATGCCATACTTCTCCGGTGTGACTTACAGCCCGCCATACCGACGCGAATGCGTTAATAAAAAATAAAAAAATTCAACCATTTGTACCAGGCTAATTTTTGCACAGTTAATTATCGTCGTGCAGCCATTTACGAAAATCACCATGCCATACTTTTCCGACGGTTGTAAATGGCCGCCATACCACCGAAAATCAGCAAAATTTTTTTTTTCGCCAAACGATTTGAACCACCCTAAATTTTTTTTTCAACAGCTCCTGAATGATGATAAATAGAAGTGTGATAATGCCATACCTGTGGGAGGTGGCGAATGTGTATAATATTTTTTTTTAATTGTAAGATTTTATTCTTTTTTTTTAACGATTTGTAACAGTATGGCACAAATTTTTCCTGTAAGTTTGAGGTTCAACGAATATAAATACAAAATTTCAAAGATCTAGGTGGCGGCAATCTTGAATTATAGTCAGATGTTTATATCGTATAATATTGAACGGCTACCATCGCTCGAACGATTTCTCGAGAGATCTCGGCTCATCGTGTTGTGAGACACAATGTCTGGCAACGCAGGTATTACGGCAGCTGCTTGTCAGACGACCCACAACTACATAGCAATAATTGGAGTTCTATGTATTAGAATAAGTCGACCGTTATAGTGTGCCCATGTTGCATGCAAGATGAAGAGGAAAAAGATGAAGAAGAGAAAGATGAAGGCGGCGAAGGTAAATATTTAAGAAATTAATTTTATGTTAACGATTTGCGATTGTGTATTGCGCTTGTGTGAAAAAATTAAATGATTTGTAGATACTGATGCAGTAAGCAGCGACGAGGACGACGAAAACGAGTTGGAGCATGCCGGGGATTTCGGCTTAGATGACCTCGAAAGTCTGTAAATCTTTCGGAATAAACTGCATTAATATTGATATTGCATATAATTTTTTTTCACATGTACGGTGTAATTTTCCCAAACCATACTTTTTTTTCAAGTTTCGAAAATTTGAAATGCTATACTGTAACAATTTGGTCCATTTTTTTTATTAATTTATATCTTGCTCGAGTGTGACAATCTTCCGCCCCATGGTTACAGTATGGGATAATTATTTTTAGGTAGAATTTCATCCAAACGAACCAAATACAATGATGCCATACTGTAACAAATGATTTTATGTCTTGCACCTTGAAAACCCGTTGTAAAATCAAGTTTTTCAAGTATTTTGCCCCTTTTTCCCTCTATTAGAAGTATGGCAAATATAATAATGGTCCCATTGCATCATATAATTTCCAAAAATCCAAATGCCATACTGGTACAAACCGTCAATTTTTTTTTTTTTGGTTTACGTCTTGGCTCAAGTCTCACAGTCGTCCGCCCCATGGTTACAATCCGGAATAATTTTTTGTAGGTAGAATTGTATCCAAACAAACAGAATATAATGATCCCATGCTGTAAAATAGTTATTTGTGCAACAAGAGAGCAAAGTTGTTTTTTGTTACGAGTGCTGATTTTGAGTCCCGAGCAAGCGAAGGATTCTACGTTTGAATCACGAGCGTAGCGAGTGATTCTATGTTAGAATCCTGAGTGTAGCGAGGGACTCAACAGCACGAGATGCAAAAAACTTTGCTCTCGTGTAGCACACACAACTTTTCACCTCATCAGCGAGAACATATTCGACATTTTGTGCTTATTCTTCCAACGTATGTTTATAGTCTTTGTTGCTGATTTCATTAATATTATTAATCAGAAAATAGATAAGTGCTGCTTAAAAAGGAATAACAATATAATTTAATTGAAATTATAATCAACCAACCAACATGGTTATTGTCATTATTTTATCAAATTGGAAGATTTAGCAGATACATGACGTGTTTATTTATAAATACATATTATATTACGAGATTTTGTTTATTAATTGATTAATATTTTTACTCCTAAAACACCAAACAAAATAAATGCAAAAGAAAATAACAAATTACAATATGACTCGATATTTTTTAAGGTACGTTTCGAATATGCATCTATGATAAATGGTGAAATTATAAATTATTATTATATTTACAATAAGTTGAAAAATCTTATTTTATTTGAGCAATGATCTATTGTTTTATATAAAAGGCACAATAGTTTTAATATTCGGTCGTTAAATAAAAATATAATAAAGAAAAAAAAATACGTTGCAATTAAAACTTTTTCGGGTGTTTTTAATGATTTTTTTGGTATAGCGCGTATCCGAACTGTTCTCAATCGAGGTCGGATTCGAAAATCGAATTTCAAATTGATAAGTTTCTATCCCTCTCTTTTATATACATATGAAAGAAACAGAGTGCATCGAGATTCAAATGATTAGAATTTTATAATTAACCTTTGGCTGAATAATGACAATTCGTGGTCAGATATTGAAAAAATTAAAAAGCTACTTTCTACTCACGCTCGAAACAAAATCGCATTTTGTTCACTGTTATCTGACAGCAAAATCGCCATGTTTGAGCTGGTGAGGTGAAAAAAATATTTTACGTATTGTACAGTCGTATTTTTGAAACGTGTCGAATAAATAAGTTTTTCAAGTATGGCAGCACTTTTTCCCCCTACTAGAAGTATGGCAAATATGATAACGGTCACATTTTATCAAATACTTTACAAAAATCCAAATGCAATACTGTTACAAATCGTTTGGCGAAAAAAAAATAATTGCTGATTTTCGGCGGTATGGCGGCCATTTAGAACCGTCGGAAAAGTATGGCATGGTGATTTTCGTAAATGGCTGCACGGCGATAATTAACTGTGCAAAAATTAGCCTGGTACAAATGGTTGAATTTTTTTATTTTTAATTAATGCATTCGCGTCGGTATGGCGGGCTGTAAGTCACACCGGAGAAGTATGGCATGACACTACCACCGCCTACATGTTTTTTATGGGCTATCGGAAAATACTGAAATTTTTGTGGTACAAATCGTTTGACACTCGTAATTTATCCGACGAGTTCAACTAACGCCCACGCGATTGGGCCGCCGGTACCAGCGCTATGACCCTCATTTTTCTTTTTGTCATTGCGTACTAAGACCCCTGAAGAACCGCCATACTGTTACAAATGACCAAGAAAATTCTGTCACTATCTCCCGGTCTATAGGTCGATTTGTGTAAGATTGTCCCTTAATATGTATTATTATTATTATTTATTTATTAATGATATTCATTAAACATTTATAACTGAATGATTGATTATGAGATTTTTTTACGATACATTTCAATTACAAGATTCGTAATATATTAGCTTATTTCTTGCTTTCATAGATACATTGGCAGATGGTACATTTTACATTGTTTCCGATATATTTATAACACCAATGCTACATACATAAAGCTATATAAACACCGCTATATAAATAACGCTATATAAAACACCAAGGAATGTCACTCCTTATGTTATTCAGTTATTCAACAAAGTAAATATTACAAATTCCCTATAAAATGGAAAACGAGTTATTACCGACTAGCGAAAATTTCATCCTTAAGGTAATAATGGACGTAGTTTTTCATTGACATTCAGTGGTCTTATGGAGCGACGTCACGCCATGTCAGCGAACTTTGAAATGTAAATTTCTGATTTAATGTGAATTATTTGTGCATATTTTACCTTTTTTAACCTCCGACGAAAAGAGCGGTGTTATTAGCAGGCCTCGGACTTTCGTTCGCACGGTAAGACTAATGGAGAGCTATGGAGCCGATATTAACATTAAAATACTATTCATACTCATACTCATACTCATGCTCATTCATTTATTTCATTCCAAACTGCCTTTATGGTTATTATGGTTAACATTCCCAAGCATTAAATTACTAAAATTTTTTTTTTTTTTTTTTTCAATATTTCAAACTCCTAATTTAACTCAATTTATTTTCAATATACACTTTCTAGTCATAAATGGATATTCGGTCAATATAGAACCCAATTTACTTCAGAAAACATGGATAAAGTGGCAAATATTTACGTATTTTATGGTGGCGAAAAAAACAATGCCTACACAAATCAGGTCTTTGTATATTCTTCTGAATTTGTCCTTGACTATAAAATTAAAATTCCGAATGAAATACACTTATGAGTATGAGTATGAGTATGAATAGTATTTTAATGTTAATATCGGCTCCATAGCTCTCCATTAGTCTTACCGTGCGAACGAAAGTCCGAGGCCTGGTTATTAGTTTAACATAATATGTATCTATGTATACATATATGTATATTTGTATCAAAAGTAATAATTTGAGTGCGGTTGTTTTTTAAAGACAAGCCCGTCGAGATGGTTCATAGCTGTTTGGTGGAAATAGGGACCAGTAAATTTCCAAGATATTCAGCTTTAATTTGAACAAGTGACAAGATGTCAGCGATTAATGAAGCTATTAATTACAAATTTTGTATTTATGTTCAGTTTTAGTAGCATTTTCTATCTGCTCATGAATGAGGGTCTTACGATGACCAGCTACTTGTGCCGTGGTGTTTTAATTTTTTTATTTACGTTATTTTTTTATCATTCTTTAATATAACTCTAATCTTAAATAGACATAAAAAAAACATGCAAGTTCCCTATACGTCAGGACGGTCTCTTTCATACATATTTGTTTACTGGGAATGACGTAGGTAATTTTAATCTCGCCCTTTGTGAATTGTAAATTCGGAATTGCTTTTATACGTCGAGAGAATTAGAAGGTATGCGAATGCCGACGGTTTTTACGTTGAGGATTCCTGACGTTTTTACCTGAAATCTGAACATAATTATAAATGAATACCCTCAAAAGTCGCAGCCTATGTTTTAATTTGATATCTAATCTAAACTATGTTACTGAAGAGTTTTACGCAACACGCTCTGTTCTGTAGTTTTTGCGTCCTTGAGATTAGACTCAGCTCCCACCGCGGACTGCGGCACCACGACGCCACAACGAATCTGTTCATGAACAGAAAGCTTTATTTGTTTTTCTTGCATATGGCCAAAATGCAAACTGCCAACATTTTTGCTTTTAATTTTTCTTGTCTTAACTATGGCCATAGCGTGTTGTATTATTGCTATTTTTAATGTCAATCATCTTACGTTTACAGCTCGTTTAATTTCTCTAACAGAATCTTTCACGTAATGTCTTACGAAAGTTTTAATAAGACTTCTTATATCAAGCCTTTTATGCAAAGATCAAAGCTCAAAGGAAAACTGGGAATCGAACCCGGTACCTCTGGAAGAGACCGGGTCCAGCGCGTTGGACTGGCCCCGGTCTTCCACCAGGTAAGGCATTTCAATTTTTCTTTGAGCTTTGATCTTTGTATTAATGGTTTAGTACAAAAACTGTGGTGTGTACCCACATTAAATAAAAATAAGACTAAAGCCTGACCAGCTTAACATTAAAATAACAACAAGCTATATACAATTCTATCATTTGTAAAGCCTGACCAGAAATATAGGAGGATGCGCCATATTGCGGAATTACACTGGAACTCATTTCTTACACTGGCAATGATTTCATGATGGTTGGTCAACAATGTCAATGTCATACGTGGAGGTTTCTTTAAAAGGCAAATATTTAAAAAAGAAAATGCCGAAAACCACTCCACAGTCGTGAACGTCATCCTCATCCTCCTAGCCTTTGTCCCATTTTTTTTTGAGAATGAATTCTCAATCGGGGTCGGCTACCTAAATCCCAAGATGTGGCGTAGGCACTAGTTTTTACGCAAGCGACTGCCATCTGACCTTCCAACCCAGAGGGGAAACTAGGCCTTATTGGGCTTAGGTGGTTTCCTCACGATGTTTTCCTTCACCGAAAAGCGAGTGGTAAATATCAAATGACATTCCGTACATAAGTTCCGAAAAACTCATTGGTACGGGCCGGGTTCGAACCCGCGACCTCCGGATTGAAAGTCGCATGCCCTAACCACTAGGCTACCACCGCTTCAGTCGTGAACGTAATATTATAAATAAAGTGTACACGTGTTTACTTCACGAAGACGGTCAGGAAAAGAGTGCGTTCCATTAAACGATGTTACGAGGATATGTGGAGGAACTGACAGGTATTTAAACTAATGTCATTATAGTGCGGTTGCGATTGGTTGAAAAATGGTTGCCTTATAAATCTTATAAATAGCGCCCTCTTGACAATCCTGATATATTTCTGGTCAGGGTTTACATATTTATAAATTTAAGCGTTCTTATGTTGTTTGTTACAGACAGTGAACATACCCGACGCGTACATGGACGCTCGGTTCGACCCCTCAGTCGACGAGGGCACCGGGTTCAAACACAACACCATCCTGTGTATGGCCATCAAGAACTCGGAGGGCAGAATAATCGGCGTTATCCAGGTAACTTAACCCTTTGACCGCCACAGTCGGCTGTGGCCGTCAACAAAAAATCGTGCCCCTGACGCCACGTCGGCCACAGCCGTCCAAATTTCAATGATCAAAAACTTTGTAATTCTAACCGCTACAAGTATTTTTCAATCCCTGTTGATTTTGGGGCACATCTTTTTTTTTTACTCTGGCGTCAGTGGCACGGTAAATTGCTAGACCGCTTGGCGCTCAATAGGTTAACATTACATTATTATTATGAGCCCATTGTGTCCCACTGAGGCCCCTCCGCCCTCTTTTTCCACTGCTCTCTAGTTTGTGCTTTATCCGGCCAGTCCTTGAGGAAAAAGTCCAAGTCATCGCGCCATCGCCGACGAGGTTTGCCGCGTCCCCGTCTTGAGTTGTGTGGCGTCCACTCTGTGGTCTTTTTGGCCCACAAGTCGTCCCACATGCGGCAAATGTGGCCGGCCCAGTCTCATTTCAACTTAGCCGCCTTCCAAGCTAACTAAACTTAATATAACAGATTAAAAAAATTGAATTTTTGGAAGACCATTAAATTAAGTTTTATTTCGATAGTCCTTGCTGTTAGGGTCTACGAAACGTCATTCATTTTTCTGTACCATGATTTTTCCGAAATGTTTTTTTAAAGTGTCAATTTGACAGTTCTCAATAATATCTGAAGGGATCCTTGTCTTCGAAACTTATTTAATAAAAAAAATATTGTTGGTGGTTGTGCACTTGTCAATGTCAAATCGTTGAATTTTTGACATTGACAGTGTCAACTATCGACTAGTTTTTTTTGTTGTAATTAAGTTTCGAAGGCAAAGATTCGGCAATTATTATCGAGAACTGTCAAACTGACATTTTAAATGAACGTTTTGGAAAAATCATGACAAAAAAAAATTACCTGCAGCTTGTAGATCCCTACAACAAGGACTATCGAAAAAGTATACATATAATTTCGTGGTCATCCAAGAATTGTACCAAGCCTTTTGTATATTTTAGATAGAAACTGTGTTTTTCATGTTTGACTAGGGTTAACCTATTTATTTATATCTGTGTAGGTATGATTAGCATTTTGCATACATAGCAATACAACTTTGTTAACTGCAGCTATCTATCAACGTATTTCGTTCGTTCGTTTCGTTCGTTCGAGAGAAGCAAGTGAGTGAATATTTAGGCAGGTCTAAGGCATTTATTTAATAAATTTGGTTTTTTGTTTCTTTATACGGTGCAAATGTCTTGAAATTTTCGACTTTTTCGAAATATTAAATTACTAAGGAAAAGCTACCAAAATTTACTTTAACCGTATTGTTACATTCATGAAACAATATGTTTTTTTTATCTAGTGACTATTTATATCGCCGGATGTCATCATTATAATTTATATTCTAGCGCATGTCCAAATAAAAATGAATTAATATTATTATACAAATTTTAATATAATAATTGTATTATGCCCTCAGATAACGTAAAGCTACCAACATAGAAATATATTAAGTTAAACGTGTTAGACGTTCACGCTCCGTTCGCATTAATTGCCAAATACGACTTCATTCGTAGTCGCTTCACTGCTATTAACACATTCAAGTTCGTTACGGCACGGCAACACGTTAATGTCTGCAATGTCGGCATACGTCGGCCTTTGTCGCATCGCATATGACCGCAATGCGCAACATCTTTATCACAATAATACCCCAATTACCTCCTCCAACTCTCAACTAAAACGTCTGTTAATAAGAACCCTGCCTTGCAATGCGCAGAATAAAGTTCACACCCAATACGACAGTATAATAGATACGAGGTTCTGAAAGGAAGCGTGGCTGAATGTATTTCTTAATTTCCTTTAAAAAGTTTCTGCGCGCCAACTGCTTTTTTCCCGTATTGTGTTGTTGGGATTCTATTCGTGCAGTTTGTCTCGTCGCTTTGATCGGAGCTAACGCTGACACAGTTTACTTGCAATGCGTCTTTTGTTTATAATTTTTTTTTAAGATTACAAAAGTAAATTGGATGCTCCGTTATATGCTTGTACCCTGATAAATTTTACTCAAAAACGGCTGTACCGATTTGCACAATGTTTGTTTTGTTTAAAAGGTTAGGTCCAAGTTTGTCCCATTGTCTAAGTCAAAAGATAGCAAAGCTTAAAAAACTACAGGGAACTCGACTAATTTTAGGCCGCAACCACACTACCCGCGAGGTTGATCGTAGTTGGGCGAATATGATAGTGTAGACCCCTCCACTGATTCTGACTCCAATGATTGGAGTTTTTTTTTATAACTCGTACAGTTACCTTCGGTGTAAGCATCATTTAGTGATCGAGCTGATGATGGTAAACATAGAGAGCCGCCGGACTTCTTCACGATGAAGTTGGCTTTTCACCAATTCTTACGGTTAACTATACTATTTTTAATGAAATAGCAATACAGAGAGAGCACATTGAGCAGTGTCCGTTGTAAAATTGCAGCCAATGTTTATTTATTCCTATTACGTGTTCTCGTAGAAAATTGCGACGATCACAGTTTAGCTCGAGCCAAGTTACCTGTTCTCAAACCCGAGGAGTAATGCACCGTTGTACCAGACAAAATTAAGCGAGTATAATTCACATATCATGTCAACATAATCTCAAGTTATCTGATTTTAGGATCGAGTATCTAAGGAATAAATATCCCATTGAATACGAGTACGTACGTACTAACGTGTATCTTCAGCATCAAAAGTAGCTGGTAAATTTTGTATGCAATTTGACACAAGCCAGTAGTGAATCAGTGCCTCTAAGTTGCGAGCGGTTAGGTCTTCGATAACCTTAACACGGTTCGTGGTGCGTAGTGAGTCTTGGTTAAGCCGTGTACAGATGTAAAAAGAATAATAGCTTTCCATCGTATTTTGTCGGGTAAGCTCTTTTCAATATTTGCATCTCAACTTTTTCACCCAAGTTGATAGGGAAAACATGCTAAAACGAACTTTTCCGTACTGTACTGTACGGACGAGCAAAGAAAAACTACCATTGAACATTTTGTTCTTACGTGCGGTGCGTATCGCTAACGAACGTTCGTTATGTTCACGATCATCAAACACAACGGGACGAATCGTGCGATTTTCTGTTCTTGTTTCGTTGTCCTATGTTTGTGCCATGTTTTTGTTCGTTCGTCCGTACACGGCTTTATGCATTCTACAATGCATGAGCTGTCAGAATGAGTTTCGCGTTTTATACCTGTCTCGCTCGCTCTTACGCGATTCTAGATACCTGTTTTTCACCCAACCCGTATCGCAATCTGAGAGCTCACGGACTTTACGTTGATTTAAGCATAAACAAAGTATCTTGGTAATGCGTTTTACAACTCTTCCGATCTTCCAGTAAAAGCCTTTAAAACGTCGCACAGGCCAGAATGCAGCCTAGAAAATGTACGCTAAGGCAATACCAGTAAGCTTTTACGAGGCACTTTTTTCTTCCCTAATTTGTTTTCGGTACAGCCATTGCGGATATTTCTTCCTAGGTTTAGCACTTTTAGGGGCATTAGAGTTAGCTAGTTTAAACCAACACTTTTAGAGAATATACAGTGTTTTAAAACAATATCTTCGGTGTAGGTTTTAACCCGGCGTTTTTGTATTTCGCAAATACTCAACTGGGTTTTTAGGTAGCCTGCATTAATTTGAGAGTGCACATTAAAAAAAAAACTGTCATCGTAAAAGTTTTAGGGTATTTAAATAAATAAAGAACTAACTGGAATTAACGTCGATACAAAAAAAGGAATCTCCAAATGAATAGGAATTTTAAGGATTATATTTTGGATAGTGGTAATAGTAGCAGTAGAAACCAACCACGTGCACTCTCGAAGACCTTATAAAATGCACTCCCCGAGAGAAAGCAGTGGCAACGCAGTGGCAAAATACCATTCAGTCTAAGAAATTAGATCCCTTCAGACGAATAAGAAGCAAAAGAAAGAAAAGGGAGTAGAAAAATACAAATAATTTTGCGAATTTCGATACCTCTATGCCTAGACATGCATTAGGGTGCTCCATCGGGAGCATCCGCATGTAATATAATAAAAATATTATGAGATTTTCTCACTTCATCTTACATTACAAGCGAAAACTCGCGGTGAAAGAGCACCCTTATAGGCAAGGCGGTATGGGTCCATTTGATGAATGTTGAAAATAATACATTTATTTGTCAAAGCGGTACAAAGAAAATTACTTCAGCGCCCCTTCTAAACCAACAAATTCTTACTTTTCACCTTAAATTTTACACTTGATCGTTTGCAGTATGTTTGAAATTTACTGGAATCATAACCATTTTTCACATCATTACCAACTCTAATGACCGAGATTTAGTTCGAATAGATATAATTCCAACGTGTCACTGGCAAACTCACTGTTTCATTAACCGTCCAGGCCACTTCGCTCATTATCTCTGCCTAGTCGTTTTATATGCCCATTTGCCGGCTGCCTTGTCATCGAATTTTCACTCACATTGACCCTAACGACATTATCTCAATTACAATGGAGGTCTTTAACGTACTTATACAATTAGGCCCTCGGGAAACCCTTTCACTATATTATAAATTGGAGTGCGCCCGTAACTTTGGCTGTGTAAAATCTTTTTATTTACCGTAGTCGGATAAAAGTCCTATAATCATCTTTGGATGTCCAGCTAACCCTTTACCAAAATTGGTTAAAGTCCGTTTCGCAGTTTGGGCGTGATGAGCGGACAGAGACAATTTTACCGACAGATGGCGCTGTGCGGAGCGCGTCGCGCACTCGTGTAAATCCTGCATCGCGCTGTACAAATTTTTCATAGAAAACTGATTGTCAATACATTTATAGAATTATAAATTATGAGTTCTTCTTCTAAGCTTCTTTAATTGTTATTTGGCATCATTTTCGTAGGTTTCATTTTTAATTTACTCTGAAATACACGCTCTTTTTGTCGACGCGTTTGGCTAGACTTGTAGACACCTGCCTACTGAGCCAGCGGTCCCGGGTTCGAATCCCGGCCAGGGCAAATATTTGTGTGATGAACTCGAATTTTTGTGCTTGGGTCATGGTTGTTCTTTGTATTTAAGTATATATTTATCTATAATAGTATGTATATCGTCGTCTGGTTCCCATAACACAAGCGTTCATGAGCTTAATTTGGGACTAGATCGATTTTTGTGAGGTTGTCCGATATTTATTTATTTTATTTATTTATTTAATAGATATTTTATTCAGGATTTTTGAAACCTAACCTAGTAACCTATAAATAAGTTATGCGAATACATTTTATGCCAGCCGATAGGATTCCACGACCATCATGGGCCCGCACTGCTTAATGTCGTACTGAATGTTTTTATTTCGAAAAAATAAGGGTTCCTAAATATAATCATAATACTTTGACTACGTGGTGGAGGCACAGGAATAATTTAAATATTCGTAAATACTTACTCTCGGGAGGTAACCTATCTCAAACACTAAAAACCATTGACCGAATTTCATTTGCCCGAAAACTATTCGAATTATTATCGTTTGTTCGATGACAGGATTCGTACGTTTTTCTTTTCACCATTTTACATTTAGTAGAAGTATCGTTTGTCCGAAAAACTTTTCCCGTCACATTCACTTGCCCTATGAGTTGTTACGTATTTTTTTTCGTAGCCCATTTTTCATTTACTCAATGATACTTTTGGCACTGCATACATTTGAACAAATTTTCAGTTCACCTTTTAACTTTTCCCGCCCCATTCACTTGCCATCCGAATTGAGACGTCTTTTGTTTAATACCCATTTTTTCATTTACTCAACGATATTTTTCGCATTACATAAGAACTGCGACCACAACAATAGCCCGCGAGCCGAACGAGCGAGCTACCGTGCTGCGGCAGCAGCCGACAAACCGCCAATACCGACCTGGTTGGGTTAGGTTAGGTTACAACTGTGACCACAACAGCGCACGAGCCGAGCGAGCGAAGCTATCGTGCTGCGACAGCAGCCGACAAACCGCCAATACCGACCTGGTTGGGTTAGGTTAGGTTAGAACTGTGACCACAACAGCGCACGAGCCGAGCGAGCGAAGCTACCGAGCTGCGGCAGCAGCCGACAAACCGCCAAAACCGACCTGGTTGGGATAGGTTAGGTTAGAACTGTGACCACAACAGCCCGCGAGCCGAGCGAGCGAAACTAGCGTGCTGCGGCAACAGCCGACAAACCGCCAAAACCGACCTGGTTGGGTTAGGTTAGGTTAGAACTGTGACCACAACAGCCCGCGAGCCGAGCGAGCGAAGCTACCGTGCTGCGGCAGCAGCCGACAAATCGCCAAAACCGACCTGGTTGGGTTAGGTTAGGTTAGAACTGTGACCACAACAGCGCACGAGCCGAGCGAGCGAATCTACCGTGCTGCGGCAGCAGCCGACAAACCGCCAAAACCGACCTGGTTGGGTTAGGTTAGGTTAGAACTGTGACCACAACAGCCCGCGAGCCGAGCGAGCAAAGCTATCGTGCTGCGGCAACAGCCGACAAACCGCCAAAACCGACCTGGTTGGGTTAGGTTAGGTTAGAACTGTGACCACAACAGCGCGCGATCCGAGCGAGCGAAGCTACCGTGCTGCGGCAGCAGCCGACAAACCGCCAAAACCGACCTGGTTGGGTAAGGTTACGTTAGAACTGTGACCACAACAGCCCGCGAGCCGAGCGAGCGAAGCTACCGTGCTGCGGCAGCAGCCGACAAACCACCAAAACCGACCTGGTTGGGTTAGGTTAGGTTAGAACTGTGACCACAACAGCTCGCGAGCCGAGCGAGCGCAGCTACCGTGCTGATCGCATGATGAAATCAAAGTCATACAAAAAAAGTCGAGTAGTTAATAAACTGAATCGTTACATCGGACAAATGAAATCAAAGTCATACAAAAAAAGTCGAGTAGATAATAAAACGAAACGTTACATGGGAAAACTGATATTACGAATAAATGAGATTTAGGGAAACGTGTCATTAGTCGAGTGAATAAAAATCCTAAACAATTAATGCCCAATCGTAAATTATCGAATTGAATTTTTGGACAAATGAAAAAAAGTTGAAATGATATTTGTCGAATAGTTTTTGTCGAAATGAAATTCGGACTAACGTTTTTAGTGTTTCAGATAGGTAACCCTCTCGGGACTACTCTGTGAGACCTTAAATTCATTACCTGATTTCTATTAACTTGTTTCATCTTTATAGCACTCATAGGAAATTAAAGGGTTTAATTTGGTAATACGAAACGGTATCTACAAAGAGATTCCTTGAAATATGTACGAAATTCCTCTGTGAACGAGAATATTGGCAAGGTAGCCTTAGAAAGAGCTAGCGACAGGCTGTGAGATTAGAAATCGCTTTTCATATCTACTACCATAATCCGAGGGCTCGTAAATAATCTAATTTATAGGCACACCAGTGTAATAAATATCTAGGCACTACCAGCCTTCTAAAAGCCTTTGGAGAGCGAAAAGCTGAGCTGAATAAAATTCGAGTATTTATCATACGGAAAATATGCTTTGGCGCATTTCATTTTGACGGGAACGAATATCTTGATGTTACGTTTATGAGAACTTTGAAATATTATTGCTACTTACGAGTGTAAAAGTGTTATGAACGCCCCTCAGAGGTGATTAAGGTATTTAATCTTGGCCGAAATAGCACAATAATATTATAAAGGCTAAAGTTTGTGAGTGTGATTATGTGTATGTTTGTTACTTCTTCACGCTCAAACGGCTGGACAAATTTTGATACATTTTGGTATGAAGGTAGCTGACACCCTGGATTAACACATAGGCTACTTTTTATCCCAAAAAATCTAGTGTTCCCGTGGGATCCGCGGGTAACACCGCGCGACGCAGCTAGTTATGATATAATAGGAATAAGGTTATTATACGTCAGTATTTTGTATGGTCTTAATGTTTTACTTATGTGTATACATACGTTTGCCACTTTCCCTAAGTAGGTTGTTGTCGTTGGTGGATTGTTACCACCAAGGGCTTGTAAAACTATTGTTTCGGAACTAGGCCGAATCCCATCAAGGACAACTATCCGATCGCAAGAGTTTTTGTTTTTGGGTTGGGGATGTTTTCTATGTATTTAAGTATTATATCTATCTGCATTCGTAGTAACCATTGCGTATACAAGCCTACTTGAGTTTAATTTACGATAAGATTGTCTGCTATATATTCATTTTCTCAAACATGCAATGAAACGTCTGTATAACGTGCGTTATGAACAAGCTAAACAGCAGTTTTTTTTAATAGTGTATTTTTTTTTTCGTTGCATATGTTTGAGAAAAGGACTATACATGCCTAGCCGTGAAAAGGGCTTGCCGGCTTCGTAACACTGTCTAAACCTGCTCACCCGGCGTCTGCGGTAATGTACTATTGTTAATTCACGTAACTTTTTATTTCAGTTAGTGAACAAATTCGATGAGCTGCTGTTCACGAAGAATGACGAGAACTTCGTGGAAGCGTTCGCGATATTCTGCGGCATGGGAATCCATAACACGCACATGTATGAGAAGGCCATCACCGCCATGGCCAAGCAGAGCGTCACTCTTGACGTGAGTATCATTCAAAATTCAAAATTCAAATTGAAAATTCTTCATTTAATAAAAACACATGGTTACATAATACAAGGGATGGAGCCTCCCATTAAGCGTGTTATTGCCTGTGTCGGGAGACCCGCTCTTCTTTAAGGTAAAAAGTTTTGTTCAGCAAGAGCACTACGATTGAGAATAAGAGAAAGTAAATTTATACAGAAATAAGATAGGTACCTACTATTTAAGAAAACAATTTCAGGTTTAAAACTTAAGACTAAAGGACTATTTTTAGATATTAACATTAATTTATAAATATGTACCAACACTACCTACTTAGGAACTAATAGGAAAGAGTGTGTGTGTGTGTGTGATGTGTCAGTTTGTCAACATTCCTAGTTTATGACAGCGAAAGAGTCATATCATTATCATATCATTTATTTTGCGAAAGATACACAGTTGGTTTAAACATACACAGTGGAACATAATCGATTCGGAGTATTCCGGAGTACCCTTTCCCGTTTTTTGACGACGGTTAGCGCAGTGGTAAAGCCACTGCTTACTGAGCCGGCGGTCCTGGGTTCGAATCCTGGCAAGGGCAAATATTTATATTAGCTTACTGTGAGACTAGATCGATTTGTGTGAGGTTGTCCGATTATTTATTATTAAAATTATCGAATTATAAAACTTGCTATAATTAATTCTTCCCGTTATATCTGCCTGTGTTATTAATATCCCATTTTAAAAACACTGTTTTCAAGGATTTCATTTTGTTTCCAGGTTTTAAGTTACCACGCATCCGCCACGCTAGATGATGCACAGCGGTTACGAGTAAGTAATGTAATTGACTTTTTTCTACTTTTTTACGCATCAAACCCCAAACCCTAGAAAATTCTATCATTAACCAGGGTATTACGTAAATCAGTAGATTAACTTACAGTGTGACCCGCTTCCTACACCTACACCTACGCATTAGTTGTAAGGTAATTTCGATATTCGAAGTATTCATTATTTATTTCAATGGACTGCATGCCGAATTTTACTAATGCTTGTCGTTATTAGTTTGACTGACATAATACGAAGAGCTTTTAATAAATAGGCACTATACTCCATCCGGATAGGGCTTTAACTAAATGTAAACAAACATTGGCTGTCAAAGTTGACATATTCAGGTGTACTCAACATTTTATCAATTGTTAAATTTTAATTCTTGCTTTCGATTATTCTTTTGGTAGTCAGACTCTGATCAAGGTTCGGCAAAGCAGAAAAATAATTAAATGGCCTTTGCCAAGTCATATACGTAAAATGAATGAATACACAGATGTTATGTATGAATAGACATGCAATATTTGAAATGTATTTTTTCTGTGCTGCTCACAAACACTAACGCAGGTAGGTAAGTAAAGTACACGTTACGTTATTTCTAAAAAAAATAGGACGTTAAAGAGTAACATTTTTTTACCTTTGGGGCAAACTATTAAATAAAAGAGTTCAATAACTGTAATCATAGTTTAATTTGAACTGTCACTATTGCTGTCTAATTTTGATGATACCGAAGATGATGAGGAAGCATCACCAACATTAATAATGAACCGTTCCTTTTTAGCAGAAAAACAATAACTAACACAATAATAACCAGTAATCGATAACACTAATAAATTAACAGAACAAATGAAATAACAATATGATCAATAACAAAACAAATTAACAAGAAAACTAATGCAAGCGGAAATCCCGACTAGTATCCGAAAACGAATACACGAGAAGTGTCAGTGTCATGTTATTTGAAAAAAAAAAGTTGCGGATTCCTAGGTTTTTAGGTTCTTTATTGCACAATTTGTAAAATATTTGGTGGCATATTGAAATTATTCTTAAGTTAATGTACTTAGGGAATAATTACATAGTCTTGATGGGGTATCGTATGAATTATTCTATAACCTGATATATTAAAGCAAAATAAATTTTATATTTTTTATTAAAGTAATATTATTAAATACAAAATTTACCAACCAATGACGGCCTGATAAAGGACCTTATTTATGGTTTGTTTACATTTAGTTAAATACCTATCCGGATAGAGTATAATATTACATCGTATATATTTTTTTGCTAAATATAGGTGCAATTATAACTAACAAAACAAGCATTTTTGTAACAAATTGGGAATTACGAATGTTTTATCCTCGACGATAGATGAGTCATTTTCAAAAAACATGTACCTACATAGTTCAAGGCTTAATAAAAACGAAATTTCGATCGCGTCTTATGTGTTACGAAAGTTACTCATACAAAAGATATGGGTAACTATCGTCACACAAAGGACTCAATTAAGTTTTGTTTTAATTAAAGCCATTAACTATGAGCATGCTTTTTTTAAATGAATCCGATAGCAACCATACATAACTGTACTGAAGTTAAAATGTAGCCAGCTGATTATCTTTCTAAAATTCAATTTTTGGAAGTATCTCAGTCGCTAAAAACGGAAGCCCTTATACGATTCCTTTGTTTCCTGTCTGTTGCACACGCACAACTTTTTCTCTATATAACTTGTTTAAGGCTCCTTACGCAATGCTGTTTGTTTAGAAATTTTTTTTCTATGATCAAACATGTTTCCAAACATATTATCAATGTTATTACTTAGAACAGGGCTATTTAAATTTATTGGTATATATTTGAAACCTACAGTTTGAATTTTTCATTTATATTTTTTTTTTCAAAAACTCCTCGAAATTGACAAAATTCACGCACAAAACAGTTTTTTTTTTCAACTTATTTTCGACTCCACGCAATGAAAGCAAGCATAGCTATGTTACTTTCTAGAATTCAGGGAAAAGTATTACTATTCACTTTAAAAAGTCGGTTGAAATTATCAATATATTTGTGAAAAAAAAAATATGTATAAAGAATAAGGCCGCTTAAAGTGTGTCATCAGAATACTTAAATGATAGTGTGAATTCGTGGCAGCATCAGCGTCACATCATTTATCTGTAGATGTACTTCCAGACGCTAAGGATAGCCTCGTCGGTCCACTTCAGACTGCACGAGCTCGAGTTTGATGACATCCACATGAGTGACGACGACACCCTCACCGCCTGCCTCCGCATGTTCCTCGACCTGGACTTCGTGGAGAGATTCCACATCGACTACAGCGTGCTGTGCCGCTGGTTGCTGAGCGTCAAGAAGAACTACCGCAATGTGACGTATCACAACTGGAGACACGCTTTCAACGTCGCGCAAATGATGTTCGCCATTTTGACCGTGAGTATTATCCTTGTCTTTAACTCTAGAGGTATACTTAATCCTTACAAGGTATCCTCCATCGGCTTTTTTTTCTTCACCATAGTCGGGTAAAAAGTATCCTATAACCATCTTTGATCGTCCAATTAGATCCCTGTATTTGTACCAAAATTGGTTAAAATTCGTCCAGCCGTTCCAGCGTGATGAGAGGATAAATAAAATGTTAAGTACCAACAGATAGCGCTGTACGGCTGGCGCCGCATACCCATACAAATCCTGCATCGCGCTGTTAAGATTTTTCATGAAATGATTCATAAAAAACTAATTTTCAATTCAATTTTGGAATTCTGTTTTAGCATACTTGATATAAGTTTCTGTTTAGTCCTATGGTTGACTGGTAGAGAATGCCTTATGGCATTAAGTCCGCCATTTGTACTTTTACCTGTGTATTGTGTGCAATAAAGTTTAAATAAATAAATAAGTACCTGACTCTATACTAAAACAAATATTTATAAGTACCTAAGTTTGATTATTTTGGTCACAATTTTGGTACTTATGAAACAAGTAGTGGCGATATTCAAAATGTGGATTGTTTTCTTTTCTTTCGCATTAGTGCTTGTCTAAGTTATTTAGCCCTTTTCAAAAATATTTCTAATTTCCGGCATAATATCCTCACGTCACACTCGTACTCTGCGTTCCATTGAAAACGCCACACGGCATTTTACCAACGTTTCAATACAACCGTTCAAGAAAATGTATTGTAATAACGGAATTCCAGGAAACCCAATGGTGGAAGATATTCGGCGAACTCGAGTGTCTGGCTTTGATCATCGGCTGTCTGTGCCACGACCTTGATCATCGAGGGACCAATAACTCTTTCCAGATCAAGTGAGTCACAATATTGCTATTCCCTTTCGCGTATTGTTCCTTCTGAATGGCCCTTTGGAATGTATAACAGCTATCGATTTCGTACAATAAAAGGGATTTAATAGGTACAATGTGCTGAAGGCTTTTACCGGTTTCCCTTTCATTTCATGGCTTTAAGTAGTTTATTCATGTGTTTAGCCGCCTCGTGTTAACGTTACACGTGCAGTGTGAACAAAAGAACAATGACTATAAAAAGTTCGCATAAAATTGCATTGTCAAGGGCATTGTCAAGACATGCGTGTCATGAGAAGAAGCCTTGAACTTAATAAGCTTATATTTACTGCTTTAAAAGTGAAAATAAAGACAATATTCTTCGAAATACATAGCTACGCATTTCTTAATTTTAGACAAAAAAAAATAAGACAATAAAATAGGAGCAGTTGTCAAAACCTCAACAAGGTGTCTTATGACAGATAACAACTCTTATGGAGAAGTGTTTGCTCTGTGTGCCGCAAACCCATAAACGTGAACGCTATCCGAAAACGATTCACTCCTAAGGCTAGGTCGGTTAAAAAAAAGACCTACTAATGAGGTAAACTAAATTTCCAGGGCATCGTCACCGCTAGCGCAGCTGTATTCCACATCTACCATGGAGCACCACCACTTCGACCAGTGCCTGATGATCCTGAACTCGCCCGGCAACCAGATACTGTCCCACCTGTCGTCTGACGACTATGAGAAGGTTGTCAAGGTCCTGGAAGACGCTATCTTGTCGACAGACTTGGCTGTATACTTTAGGTAATTTTTAATTCTAGTTACATCGTTGTTGTCGAATGCCGTACGATCAGTTGCGATATCGTGAAGGCTAATCTGTGTTTCATCATATCAGCCTATAGACATCCACTGCTGGACAAAGACCTCCCCCAAAGCTCTCCACAACAATCGGCCCTGCGCCGACCTCATCCAATTACTGCCCGCGATTCTAACCAGGTCGTCGGTCCACACCCTGGCCGCTACCGTAGCCGGGGCACCGGGGGTCGTCTGGGCCGTGGGTCTATTTGTCTCATAATTTTTGGGGTTATGCCATAATCGCCGCGGGTTGGCGATCGCAGTAAGCAATTTCCACCGGACTAAAAACAAAAGGATGCATGCTGATCCTACGGTGGTCTTGGACATAGTTTTAGGACATACTCGGGTCCTTAGGAAATACCCGGGTCTGTGTATAGCAAAACTGATATGAAATCAAAGCAGCTTCCATAATAGCAAGTATTGGCCTAAAATCCGAATTTTCTCGTTACAGCAAACGCACGTCTTTTATCGAGCTGGTGGAAGAAGAGCGCCAAGTCAGCGTGGAGTGGGGTGAATGCGAAGACCGACGTGGTCTTCTTCGAGCCATGCTCATGACTGCTTGTGACTTGGCTGCGATCACCAAACCCTGGCCAGTCGAGAGACGCGTCGCGGCGCTGGTGGCGGGAGAGTTCTTCAGACAAGGGGACCTGGAGAGGCAGAACTTGAATTTGACTCCTATAGTAAGTATCCTTCTTTTGCTGTGTTGTGACCATTATAGAGACCTGGAAACACTACCGAAAATGACAATAAGCATGGCGTGAAGGGTAATGTGGTCTTCTTCGAACCATGGTCATGAGTGCATGAGACTTGGCTGCAATAACCAAACCAAAGGAGCAAACGGATCGCCTGATGGAAAGCGATTACCATCGCCCATAAACACCTGCAACACCAGAGGAGTCACAAGTGCGTTGCCGGCATCTAAGGTACGGGAGTACGCTCTTATCTTGAAGGTTTGAAGGTTATATCGACCCGGAGCAAACGATAATTCATTCCACAACGTGCGAGGCAGGAAATTTCTAGAAAATCGCACAGTTGTGGACTGCTAACTATCTAAGTGGTGAAGAACAAAGAATTGTTGCATAGAGCGATGGCAGAAAGATGCGGCAGGGATCAATCCGAACAATTTCTCGGAGCACTCACTCGACTCATGACTAGAAATACAATTCTCCAATAAATATATATTTTTTCCTTATTTCAGGATTTAATGAATCGGGATAAAGAGGACGAGCTCCCTGCTATGCAAGTCAAGTTTATCGACACAATCTGCTTGCCTATCTACGAGGTAATATTTATTTTATATTTAAAAGGATAACCCTGAGTTTATGTCTGGCTACCTGGCTACCTGACTCCCCGACTGGTTAAAAAGGTACATCCAAAACTTGTTTGACATGCATATTAGGTATTTACGTCACCCTATGCCGTAAGTGTGATTTTGTGAATCCAACAAGCCAAAAAAGCCTTAATATTTCTCTAACAATATCAGCTATTATTACACAACCGACTGGAGAAGACCACTTGATTAAAATTGCCACGAAATACTTGTTTTATTTGTCTCCGTAAAAACACCTCTAGGTTACTTAAGACCCCCTGGGCAAATGTGTTGCTAGCATACATGATGTCAATGCTTTCGAAGGCATCGTCAGGGATAGGGCGAAGTGGAAGAAGAAGAGAGGGACCCAGCTACCATATAGGACACATAGTCCGGAAAAGATACGAGTTTAACATAGTCGAATTTATTCGTATTTTAGTTCACATCCAGCTTTTGAATAATAGGGACTAACCACGAACTATTTCCATTCCAGGCTTTCGCAGTCCTATCACCCAGTCTGCAGCCGATGTTAGACCGAGTGAAGAGCAATCGGGCGCATTGGATCGATCTCTCCAACAGCGATAAGAGCGAATACATGGACAAGGAGCCAGAAAGAGACAAGTCCAGTCTCAGCTCCCACGTCGAAGACACCGATACGTACGAGGGAGACAGCAGCGGTGCGGTCAGCTTGTCTTCTGAGACCAATTTCAAGTATGAAAACCTCGAGAACCCCGTGGTTGGGCTTCTAACTAATAACGCTCTTGCACTCGCCCATCCGGGCAAGTTTAATAATGTCAATGACGTCAACTGAGTTCGCGTCGACCTGTTTCGAAGGCCAATAGAGAAGCCGAATCGTCCAATTTAGGGTTTGCAGCACTGAGAAACCTTATTATCATATGACTTATTAGAAACCTTATTATGATGATCTTGGTGAAGCAAACTCTAGTCCAATTAGATAGTTCTTATAGCTCTAAGTCCGTATCCCGCAGCACAAGACTTTCGTATTTTTAATTTGTACAGTTTTATTTTGTGATATTTTGATTTCAAATGGCGATTGTTGTTTTCATACTACAGGGTGGAACATATAAATAAGTCAGTCCGTTGGAAAAATCATACATGCCCAGGAAACATCAGGAAAAGTTTAAGTGGAGACCTAAGGTAATTTTCGCGAGGTTGCAAGGTTGATCCATTTATATGTTTCATCCTGTAGACATTGATGTTCCTATTGGTCTGACTGGAAGGTCTCTCACGGTTCACAGCTCTTGGCGTATAAACAGATGTGTGATATTTATGTAGTAAATAGATGATATAGTCAAATGAATTTCCCGAACGCATGGCGTTTAATCAATAACTTGTCACCTGTCGCACTATTTTTGTACACTTCATTTACTAACGTTTTTATTATAAAAATGATACACTTTGAAGTCTGCAACTATGTATTAAATTAATTATTTAGAACGATAGCGAAAAAACTACTATTTCAATATATTTCGGATGAAAAATATAACTGAATGACATTATAGAACTTCGATCTCGAAGGATTTAAGTCAATATTACACTGTATGACATTTACAGTACAACTTTGAGTTTTAGCATGGACGAAATTTATAAGGACCGCTAATCGTGACATTCAAGTACAACGCCATCCATCTATTCTTAATAATTGGCGTCACGTTTTGATTTGTAACTATTTATTTATACACTATTTATTTAATTAATCTAACGTAATTAAATAATACGATTATTATTATCACAACGAAAGTATATATGATTGTGGGTGGGACTTCTGTCATTTCAGTACCTACATTTTGTAACGTAAATTGATGACAGAAAGCCCACGCAAAATCGTATGCGAAATGTACTATATTTGTTACAATGTCTTAATGTATTTTTATTGAATTTTAAATTTTAAATCAAACTAAATAATGTTTTATATTAAAGCGCCATCTTTTGGTAGCATGCAGTTGATATACCTACTTCGATAGTCCTTGTATGATTCGTTCATGGTTTTAGTCGAAAATATAACTGGATGACATTTATTGTTTACTAGTTTTTAAGTATCGTAACGTGTCAAACATAAATGACCAAGAAACCAAAAATTCTTATTGTACTAAATTATATTTATTGTTTTTGAATTCACTCCGTAAGCTTTGAGTATTACGATTGAATTTCGGTACTTTTGTTTTAAAATTTAGTTTAGATGGAGCATATCGATATCGCCGAACGATGGATGTATGTAAAATATAACCTAGCACAATGTAAATAATTATCGAAAATGTTACTAACAAAATAATTTTCACTGAGTACTTATTTTACATTCGGATCCCTGTGGGATCCGGTCCGTTCGTCTATTCTCTTGTTTTTGTGGAACGGTGGCCTCGCAGGTTTAGTTACAGTACTAGTGTATTTCTAGTTGGATCCCAATGTTTTCTTATTACCTCATTAAATCGTTAAAAGTTGTTAGACAGTTACGGTACCCAATAATCCATTCCAATCTTTGTACCTTAAATTACGATTCGTGTTGTCTGTAAGGCCAATTTTATAAATGAATATACGACCAGATCGTGAAGGTATGCATAAGGGTGCGTAGTCATTGACGCTTAGCTTCGCGGAGCGGAGTATACCGTGATTTGGCTAATCACTAATCACACTCTTTCCTATGACTTGTACGCGCGGTTTCGAATACTGATGAGTCAAACGGCTCCGCTCCGCCTAGCTCTGGGTCAGTGGAAACCCACCCTAACCCGTCAAAATTATATTCGTAAAATTGGCCAGTAGTAAATTAAAATTGTCAATTAACATAAAGTTAATACAAGTTAGCATGTATGTAGCACTTTTTTCTGTGAATTTATTTCGTGCTTTTTTTCAGATAAATGCTTGTAAATCCTGTTAAATCTTATAATGGAAATGGTTTTCTAATTATACGAAAACTTATATGTACTTACTCATTCCATGTCAAAATAGTAATGCTTGAAATGATTAATCTGGCTTATTTCCTCTAAACAAGACAAGACTTTGACCAATTTGTTCCGTAAAGGAAAGTATGCAAAGAAAATATTTTCTATTTGGAATATCTCTCTATAAGCATTAGGCGTCGATTTATAATAAACATTCGTTCGTGTGCGGCGGATCTTAACATGTCAAAAAAAAACATGATGTTGATGTGTTTTTATTGAATTGTAAAATCTATGTCGTGTATTGGAAGTAAAAAATATATATTATATTATAGTCGTGCCGCCGTACAATATATGATGTTCGTTATACACCGATGCTATAGATATTTACATGAAAAAAATCTCAAATTAATTGTGGTAATAAACTATGTACAACTATAATATTAAGATTGCTGTAAGTATTATTAGAACGTAAATAGACAATTAATAATTGTAATTCACTAAATGATGAGTTGTATGGTGTGTGAATATGGAGGTTGTTTTGTTCCAAACAAAAATGTTATTTATTTATGATTAAACAAAATTTGAAATATTTCTTTGTTTTATTGTTGATAGCAAAACCAAAGTTCTGACGTTCCATCCATATGATACTAAATAAGGGAAAGTCCTGCCGTCTACATACTTAATGTCGTATATTATGTTAAATCCCGTTTATGTTTGGGGGCAAGTGATGGGGTAGTTTCGATAATACGAATCGTTAACAAATGAAGTACCTACTCACTCAATAACATTATGTATGTTTATTATTGTATGTTTCATAATAAATTATAAAACTTAAACTGCTCGTTGTTATTAACAAAACCGGACTTTACCGTGTACTAAATAATTAATATTTACCCCCGACGCTGCTCATTCAAATTAGGCACCTACCTACCTATTAAGTGGCCTCTACTATTCAATAATTGTCGCTCTCCTATCCGACGAAATAGCTGCAATGAATGAATTACCTCAAGAGCATTCACAAAAGAAGAATTTTATTTTGACAAAACTCTTTATAAGGAAATATGAATTGACTAATTATGTGAAGCAACATCACCATTTTACCTTGCCCCCAAACTGAGAACGGGGTTTAACCTTTAGAACGCTTTTCCTCCCATGTCAAAATGTGGCTTATACGCCAATAGTAGTTGAAAAGAAAGAGCGAAAATATACCTTTCACCTCACTCGCTCGGAAAACCTCCGTTTATAGGGCGAAATCTGCGTGCAAAAGTCTATTTTATCCGCTAGCGTGCAAAAGTCATTTGAATTTCGAACATGACGATTTTGATTCTCTGTGGTGCATGTAACTTTTTTATATTTAAGACTCCTTCAACGCGTGACTGATTTCATCAGTCGATAAATCTTCGAATAACCAATCAACGCACGCTAATAAATAGCGATCTGGTCAGGCCGGCTAAAATCACAGGTACGTTTGAATACTTCTTTAAAAAAAAATACTTGTAGGTGTAGGTGTATCACGTCCAGAAACCTGGTTCGTGGTTACAGATTTTTAAGTTTTTATTTTTTCTACACTTTATTTTACCTTGAATATGTTTATAAGATAAAGCCGAAATAATCTTGTTCGGATCCCATCGTCCAACAACTTCCAAAGCTATGGAAGTTATGGAAAATACTTCCGAGTGGCCAACTAATCCTTCCCAGAATGCCATTCTCCCACAGTCACAACAAATGTGTCAAGTAGTTTCAAATACAAATATAATATAACAGTGCTTAAGTAAAACTCAACGATAAAATATACACGACGATAATAACAAATTACGGCCATATTACTTTTAATTTTTAATATGTGTGCTTCTCTCGTATTTATTTGGTTTGGATTTGAGTGTGTTATGTTTTAAATTTGATGTGTTAAATAGAAGGCAAAATTAAATATGATTATTTTTATGTTTTCATTGTTTTTCTTGAATCTTGCACTTTCCTCGCTGTAGTGAGGTGAAAAGTTGTGTGTTCCGCATGGCTGCAAAATTATTTAGCTTCTCGTGTCTTGAAACCTTCGCTACGCTCAGGAATCTATCTTTGAACCATTCGCTTCGCTCATGGTTCAATCTTAGATTCCTTCGCTCGCTCAGCTTTCAATTTCAACACTTGCGCCAAATAACAACTTTGCAGCCTTGCATAACAAATATAACTATTATCTGTCAGCGGGAAAATTGCTTTGACAGCGTCCGCCATTACTCTTTTAGGGGTCGTTGGCGTGGTAGGCACGACAGCACACGACCACTTTAGTGGCTCTTGGCGTTCAAAGGGTTAATTATGTTTTTATTTAAGTAGTATCATCTATCTAGCACCGATAATAGATAAAAGTACGGCATGCTTTTTATTCTGGCATAATTTATTAAGACGCAAGATTTTAATAAAAAAAGTTAGAGTTTGTCAAACGCATCGTGTCACCTAGGAGGGGGCTGATTTATTATATCCATCTCTTTTTTTCGTATGGTATATTATGAGATAGATATATAATCAGCCCCATACCCGAAGGGCGCGACTCGCTTGACAGACTCTATCAAAAATTATGATTTTGAGGCAAGTCATTTCCAACAACTTTTTTGCACTAATGTCAACTGCTGATCAAAGAATATAATACTCACAAGGAGAAGAACGGTAACTACGTACAAAAAAGTTGCCTCTCTTTTTTTTTTTAATACTACTAGCGCCACCGTAGTAGAGCCTATGAACTAAGTGACAGCGGGATTTTTTGGCGGGGATTTTTTTGCCATATTGAAAGTTTGTTTTTCAAACTTTTCTATTTTACATGCATGCATATTCAGGTTTAATCCTGCAACTCATTTGTCAACCACTTCTCAATATATGAGATTGAGCTGAAATTTAATAGTTTTATAAAAAAATACAAAACAATGAATTACTTTTAAATGGTAGCCTTTATTCATTTAATATCCTAAGCAAGAACTTTTACAAAATGTCTTTATAAAGTTTACTACATAGGTGCACTATTATTGCATTGTTTTTAATAATATATTCTGTTGTTCCTGGAACAGAATACTTGCTCAGGCGGTTTTTGCAACTGTCAGTTTAATGGGAATCTTGGAAATGTCGTCCACATAAAACCTTATTCCTTTTGTGCTTTGGTCAACAATATGTGGCCCAAAATGTAGCCCTGAAATAGGAAATTACATTTTAACAAGTTAAATATTATTTAAAACTAACAAACAAAAACTGTGACTTAAAAACATACAATAGCCGTATTTCTAGGCAAGGTAACCTACTAGTACTAATGTACCTAAAACACGGCTAAAACAAACAGCTGGTAGTCCTACTTCATGTTTATTAAAACATACAGTAATGTTCCGAGACATATAAAAGACCTGAATTAAAATATTCTTACCGTTAAATATTGGTTATTCCAGCTTTGGGGATACGGTGAAATTGAACTGAATCGTCTTTAGTAGAAGTTGCGCCGCGTTAAGCACATTCAAGGAATATAACAAATCACATTTTCTATTTATGCATTTAAAGACATGATGATATTTTCGAAATTAATCGCGAAACAATTTGAAATTGGCCGTTCTTTGACGTAAATTAAAATAACACGCTGACAACCATCAGTTTTTTTTTTTGGGACTTTATGGCTTAAACCCGTAACAGACGATTGAACAATCCGGCGGACCATAGAGACGCTGCTATCTGTGAGACGTATATTACTATCTCATTCCGACAGTTAGCAGCGTCCCTATCGGTCCGCCGGATTGTTCGATCGTCTGTTACGGGTTTTATTGCCATCTGAGCGTCCAGCCTGGCATTGCCAGAATAAGAAATAAATCTTTTTTTCATCGAGCAATAAAAATATTGTTAGCCGTATATAAAATCTTGAAGCCAATTCTTTGTATGAAAGTGAAAAGACCTTGCTGCTGATCAAGACGATTGAAAGGGTTGCGTCGTTTTATTAGAGGGTTATCATGACACCTTGCGGCCTTTGGGAACCTTCGAAGTGTCAACGAAAACTCTGAATAATAGAATATGATAATAAGCTCTCCGTTTTGCCAATTTTAGCGACAGGCGAGGTAATCGTACAGAACAAAACCAAATTATGCACACCGCATCGTCTGCTGCTGCGAAAAAAACCTGCAACTAAAAAGCAAACAACGCCTTATGACCAAGTTGACCAAATGTACTTTGGCATACTATTACAATGTATTTGGTACAATTATATCGTCGTAGTACCCAAAACACGAGCCTTCACTAAGTCAATCTGTGTGAGGTGAGGTGTCGATATTTTTTTTACCCTCGACAAAAAGAGGAGTGTTAAAAATTTAACATGTGTATGTGGGTTTCTGTATGTGTATCTGTGAAGGTATTTGTTTGCCGAATGGTCTGATTTGAATGCGGTTTCGCGGAAAGCTTATTGTGGCTAATATCGGAAACCCAGTCACATGTGGAACGAACTAAATGAAAACTTGTTAAAAATATATACTCGTACATATATTCCATAGATTTTTGAAAATAAAGGAAGCGAGATCTGCTCTGAACTCTGTCATGTCATGCCGGACAGTTTTTACAGTACGATTAAAATCAGTTAACACTTCGGCCAACCTCGGTAATTGTCGTGAATCCCTCATCTCTCACATAGAGTTATCAATTTACAGATATGACCGATTTACAAAATTCATTTCGTATTTGATAGGGTATACTTCCGAGATGGTCCCATGTAAATTTTCTCAAAATCGGTCAAGCAGTTTATGAAATATCAACAAAAATCGGTTGAAATCGGTTTTTTAAATTTTTTATTTGGTGATTATTATTAATTATTAATCCGACGTAATATCGTAGGTACTACTTACATCAAACAGTAAAATATTGACTTATATATGTTTTTTTATATATTGTATACCTACAAGAATGTTAAAATTCATGTCACTTCTGCATAATAAATTTCTTAGGTCTACTGGTTAGTAATGTCATCTTGGCAGGTGCTATACATTGCGTTTATGATACTTCAAATTGAATGCTACCTAAAAGAAATCGCGGTAATGTATTTCGTGTCATTTCCGTCTCCGGATTTAGGCGATGATACCCGAGAAAAGCCGAAGTGTTAACTGATTTTAATCGTACTGTACAAGCTTTCTGCTTTCATATAATTTTAGTTGGACCAGATTGGACCCTGTAGGACGTGCTCCGGAGCTCCGCGCCATCTATCAAAATGTATACTAACGAATGAGAGACGTTTCTTCAAGCGAATGAGAAATGAACAACTCAAAATCCACGACGAGTTAGCCAGCTTAGTAGGTATACACTCAAAACTTCAGCACAAAACTACTAGATGGCGCTTTTTTGCGCTCTCGCTACCCAGCAGACTCATAACCCCATTTAGTCCTATTTGTTATGAAAAAAAGCTGCACTCTGTGATGGAAGCAAGCCGTTTTGCACAGTGATAATATAGACCAAAATAAACGATTTCACTCGAGGCGAAATTAGTTTCACCCCTTAGGAACAGAGATGGCGCCACTTATTCAAAAAAAGTTTAAAAAATTCTAAATCCTGAACGGCTACTCCGATTTTGACGTAAGAGGTGCCAATCAGCAGATAATTACCCAATTTAACATGAAAAAAATTAAAATCACGTAGAAAATAATTTTGGATACCTAAGAAATAATATTTTCTGAAAAAAAAAATTTAAATTTGTGATTTTTGGAATTTTACTCGTAAAAATGTATGTACATGGTTATTTTTTTAATTTATTTATATTAATACACAACTAATTTTACATTTACGAAAAAAAACCGCATATCATTAGCTCGTATAATTCCAAAGTTATTGAAGAATACAGACATGGCGCCGCTGGGTCAAAAAATCTTACAAAAAATCTAAAACCTCAACGGATATTCCGATTTTGATAATTAAGGTGGTAATCGACAGATAATTACTTAAATTAGTTTAAAAAAATAAAATAAAAATTCAAATAGGCAAAAAGTAATAATATTTCAAAAAAAAACATACATTTTGAAAAAATATATTTTTTTTTGGGGCTTTTATGTAATTTCATATAAAAAAAATTATGAATATGGCTTTATTTTACTTATGTATATTATAACACTATTAGGTAATTGATCGTTTAATAAAACACCGCATATCGAGAACTTGTACAGTTCCAACGGTATTGAAGATTTTACTATAGGGTGCCGGTGCGATGTTGCCGCCGCACGTGCAACTTATGTACATGTATATAGAAAAGTATTCTCCCGTTTCGAAGGTACTGATTACCCTGAAAATATAACCACAATTGAAAGTACAAATAATAATCATCCCAAGTAGCACACAACACACTTATATCCCTTGTACAGCTTAAATTAGAGTTTTAACGGGTGAATAGGCTCCTATACAACCAGTTTGCTAATATCACAAGTATATTAGATGCTAAATAGCATTTCTGAATCAATATTTTACTTACTTTACGTTTTATTTTCACTTTAGTCTTTGCAGGCTTTGCATTGTAACGTGCAAGTTAGGCCGTCGCATCATAAAAAAAACAACAACGCATTATGCCACAGCCCAATTTGTATCCATAATGTTCAAGGAGTTTCCAAATTGAACTAACCTTCAACTATTGTGGACCCCACCTACCTTTGATGCCGTTTCATTCCCAAAAAGAAGGACTTGGGACTCGATATTTCCAAATTAAAACGTGAACCCTCATTTGGTTTGCATGAAACGGTATTCAATGGCAGCTGAAATAGATGGAAGGTATCTCACAAGCTTGTTTAGTTTAGTGTTTTTTAGTTTAAACAGATCTTTTCGAATCGCATTAACAGTAATAATATATGCTCTGTTGGAGCATCGTATAGCCTGCATGTGAATCTGGGACCAACAACGTTACGATTAATTGAGAACCAATTAATGACATTAATATAGTGATTGAATCTTACACGATTTTCACACATTATATTAAAATAATAAAACGGGACTTAATTGCGGTAAATAAACATTTTTAAACTCGGTTAAATCCCGTTTTGTTATAATAATGAATGACATTAATTATGTAAACACACCCTAAAAAAAAAGAAACAAAAATGGCCCTAAGTAATCGTTTCACATGAGCCGTTACGTATCGAGAGAGAATTTCTATAGATAGCGATGTTACTTGCAAAAGCAGTAATTATTTCAGGGTATAACATGCAAGTTTTAAAACAGGTCTCTTTTCTTATTGTATTAAAATTAGACGTCTTGTCATACTCTGTGAAAGCCTTGAAGTGCAGTCATCATTTCATTACTTAAAGTAATAACTGTTTTGTAAACTGCTACTAGTAGACCGTTGCACTGACGACTGCAATTTGAATGCTTCGATGCTTTCACAGAGCTGGCGACAAGCCTTTCGCCGACTACTTCAGCTGCCATTGAACAACATGTTCTGCGTGTAGCGTTTCAAGCGAGCCAAATGTGAAATAAACGTCTTAATTTGGATATATCCTGTCCTAAGTCCTTTCTTTTTGGGAATGGAATGGCGTTGGAAGCAGTTTGCAGGTGCGATCCACAATAGAACAGTTAGTATGGGTGCAAATCGAGCTATGGAAAAATGCGTTGTTGCAGCCGAAGCAAATAGACAGAATATACTTGTGATATTAGCAAACTGGTTGTATAAGAGCCTATTCACCCGTTAAAACTCTAATTTAAGCTGTACAAGGGATATAAGTGTGTTGTGTGCTACTTGGGATGATTATGATTTTATACTTTCAATTGTGGTTATATTTTCAGGGTAATCAGTACCTTCGAAACGGGAGAATACTTTTCTATATACATGTACATAAGTTGCAAGTGCGGCGGCAACATCGCACCGGCACCCTATAGTAAAATCTTCAATACCGTTGGAATTGTACAAGTTCTCGATATGCGGTTTTTTATTAAACGATCAATTACCTAATAGTGTTATAATATACATAAGTAAAATAAAGCCATATTCATAATTGTTTGTATATGAAATTACATAAAAGCCCCAAAAAAAAAAATTTTTTTTCAAAATGTATGTTTTTTTTTGGAAATATTATTACTTTTTACTATTTGAATTTTTATTTTATTTTTTTTAACTAATTTAAGTAAATATCTGTCGATTACCACCTTAATTATCAAAATCGGAATATCCGTTGAGGTTTTAGATTTTTTGTAAGATTTTTTGACCCAGCGGCGCCATGTCTGTATTCTTCAATAACTTTGGAATTATACGAGCTAATGATATGCGGTTTTTTTTCGTAAATGTAAAATTAGTTGTGTATTAATATAAATAAATAAAAAAAGTACCATGTACATACATTTTTACGAGTAAAATTCCAAAAATCACAAATTTTAATTTTTTTTTTCAGAAAATATTATTTCTTAGGTATCCAAAATTATTTTCTACGTGATTTTAATTTTTTTCATGTTAAATTGGGTAATTATCTGCCGATTGGCACCTCTTACGTCAAAATCGGAGTATCCGTTCAGGACTTAGAATTTTTTAAACTTTTTTGGAATAAGTGGCGCCATCTCTGTTCCTAAGGGGTGAAACTAATTTCGCCTCGAGTGAAATCGTTTATTTTGGTCTATATTATCACTGTGCAAAACGGCTTGCTTCCATCACAAAGTGCAGCTTCCAGGCCAAAACCGTCCATAACAAGTAATACTAATTATCCCTTAAGAAAGCAAAAAAGTTATCTTGCTACTTATACTTTCGAAAACGCTCGCGAATTCACTACTATTATTTTACAACGTGGTGTTCGAGTGAGGTTACATTATGTTTTAATTTTATTGATTTTTTGCTTTCCCGTTAGTGTTGTGTGTGTCGGACATATCGAACCAGTGACAATCAGAGTGTGCTAATAATAAACAACGGTGTGGGTAGTTCAAAATCCTCTGCTAACCTATTCATTCCAATTTCTATATAATCTGAGAACCGAACCGAGAGAGAGGGAATGTAAATAAAACAATTGAATGAGTTTCGGTAAGTTCAATCAGTTTATAAAGTTATTTTTGACTTTGGCTACCTTCAATTTTATTGTCAGTAAGCAATCATTAACGCGCAACAGATGCTTGGTATATTTAAATGCTTTTAGGGATTTGTATTCTGTTCTAGTAAATCTGTCGATGTTTATATATACCTACGAGAGCGGGTACCTAATGCCGTTATAGTGCTTCAATGGAGTAGTTTATACAACTGTTGCATAATGAGAGATCTTAAAACAAGAGTGTAACGACACTTAGTCCAAGAGGTCGCGCTGCGAACTTCGGTGATGAATAATGATACTTGATTCCACCTTCTGATGCTTTTGTTCACGCGCTCCGGATGCGCATTCATAGCCAATCATAGCGTAGCAAACGCGTCAGTAAGTCGCATCACCACAATTATTTACATAAATAATCAATAATATACCCTTCTCACATTTGAGCTTTTTCAACGATAAAAAGGGATAGTATCTTATTACGTGATCGGGCCTAATTTTATAATCTATTATTCATTAATGATTGATTAGTGATTTTTATTTTTATTTTTTATTTTTTTATTTATATTTCCACATCTACAAATAGTCATTACAGGATAAACCCAATGCGACAATGTAGCAAAAGATAACTTAATTAAAGTAACATATTTTATACAAGGCTAACTTAGTAAATTCATTTATATGACAATAAAATATGTCTAAATCGGTGGCAATGAGGTTCAAAGTGCGAAGTGCTCGCGTCAGCGGTGCCTCCCGCCCCAGCCTCGTGCGCGCGCGCGGCACCGCCAGCAGCGCCGGCCGCCGGCTCGGCCGCACCCCGCCCCGGCGAGGGACGACTACTCCCACCATGCTCAATATATCGGGATTAAAAAGTTTTCCTCGAATTAATTTAAAGATATATGTCACAAGTGACAAATCCCTCCTGACTTTTAGCTGATTATATCCGACCATGCCTAAAATAAACAATGTTCCGTTTTGCCTCTTGTACATATATCTAATAAACTTATTTTGAATTCGTTCTAACATGACATTGTACTTTGCTTCGTGCGGTGCCCAGATTTCCAATGTAAACTGTTATTATTTGTTAACGGCTGACAGAGCAGGTATGGTGAAAATAAGACTAAATCTTTAGTAGCGGGACAGGTAAAATTAAAGTAAGTTGTTTTATTTTATTAAATTTGTGAAAATTCACAATGTGAATAATTAGAGACATATGGATGTTCATACCAATCGTACAGGTGTTATGTATGTATGTCTGTTTAACTCAAAACCAAGTATGTAGCAGCTATTAAGAGTTATAGGTAAGTATCATTCATAATACAGTGTTTCTTTTATAGTTCTTATTCTTAGAGAACTTAAATATATATATAAGTAGTGTATTTTTAGGGGTTCTGGCTCACTTTTATTTGCGGTTGTTAAAATAAGTTTGTGATGACAAATGTATGGGTGTATTGGGTGTAGTATGGATGCGGAGATAACGTATTACCAACAGCAAATAACCCAAATAAGTTTGTCAAATTGTAATTTTGCAATTATTGTATTAAGCGGTTTACACTCACGTGAAATTGTCAGGAACTTTGTTGTAATTTTGTAGGTATTTTTTGCAATACTGAGATACGATTTCTTTATTCTTTACTTTATTTGGAATGTTGTTTTGTTATACTTATTTACATACAATTAGAAAGATGTTTTTTTGGCGCCTACATTTATATAATTTCATATGATTCAACCAACGTGGGTTGGTTGAGATCATTTGGAGTGTTGTTTTTTATACTTATTAACATACAATTAGAAAGATGTTTTTTAGTTGACACAATAGATGTTGTTAATTTATTTTTATTTGCGCTTGGTAAAATAAGTTGGTGATGACAAATGTATGGGTGTAGTATGGATGCGGTTGGTAGATAACGTATTACCAACAGCAAATAATCCAAATAAGTTTGTCAAATTGTAATTTTGTAGGTATTATTATTAATATACTAGCTGAAGCTATTTTGTTATCAGTTGTTTTCCCGCGACATTGTTGTAGAACGATGCATATGAATGATAGATGTGTTAATACTATGAATTTTAAGCATACATTGTAGCGCTAACGCATCTAAAATAACATTTAAATTAATTGATCGCAGCGGATGTATGGGGGTGGATCTAGGTTTCATTATTAATCTAGCTTAAAATCATCATCATCATCTCAGCCATAGGACGTCCACTGCTGAACATAGGCCTCCCCTTTGGACTTCCATAGGTATATACCGGTTGGAAGCGACCTGCATCCAGCGCCTTCCGGCGACCTTTATAAGGTCATCTGTCCATCTTGTAGGTGGACGTCCTACGCTGCGCTTGCTGGGCCGAGGTCTCCACTCGAGCACTTTTCGGCCCCATCGGCCATCTGCTCTGCGTGCTATGTGGCCTGCCCATTGCCACTTCAACTTGCTAATCCGGTGAGCTATATCGGTCACTTTAGTTCGTCTACGGATTTCCTCATTTCTGATTCGATCACGTAGAGACACCCCGAGCATAGCCCTCTCCATTGCTCGTTGAGCGACTTTGAACTTTGAGATGAGGCCGATAGTGAAAGACCACGTTTCGGTGCCGTAAGTTATCACTGGTAACACACATTGGTTGAAGACTTTCGTCTTGAGGCACTGAGGTATGTCGGACGAAAAGACATTGCGTAGTTTCCCGAACGCTGCCCAGCCGAGTTGGATTCGGCGGTTGACCTCTTTCTCGAAGTTGGACCTACCTAATTGGACCACTTGTCCTAGGTAGATGTATGAGTCAACAACTTCGAGAACCTTGGCATTTGACATGAGTTTCGTCTTGCCCATGTTCATTTTTAAGCCCACCCGTTGAGAAACTCGATTGAGGTCATCGAGCATCATGCTGAGTTCCTCCATCGACTTTGCCATGACTACGATGTCGTCGGCAAACCGAAGGTGAGTGATGTATTCGCCATTGATGTTGACGCCTAGCTTAAAATAGTATAGTTAGATTTCTAACTGTGTAAAACTAGGACGGGTCTCTTTACCGCATATAGGAAAAAAATAGTTGTTTGAATTTGAACCTTGACCTGTGCCAATAAGGTCCAAGTTCATATCTGCCATATATGGCTTCGTATGCGGTAAAGGTTTAATGTTGGTAAAATGTTCATTTCTAACTTTTTACCTCTATCTGTACTGCTTCAATTGCAAGCAGTGAGTGATACAGATGTAAGAAATGTCACAATATCACCGTATAAAGAAGACTACTTTCCATCATGTGCTTCTAAGGGGTGGCTTATAAAACGTGCTACTGTGTTAGATAGTAACGCTTAAGCAGTAGCAACAGCATCTCACAAGGACTTCTTATCTGAGTGGTATGTAACCTTTTTCTGGGTGAAAAAGGTACCACGCGTCCATCAAAAACAATGGTAGTGCGTCAAAACCAGATTGCGGACATACCATTATGTATTGATGGTAATATGATTGTGTTTAAAATGGAAATATTGAAGAATCCATCTGTAAAAGTTTATTCAAAGACCGTGCGAGGTATATGCGTAAAAGACGTGAGACTAATATAAAACAATCATGGTCGTTAATGAGTTATCAAGTGATTCAAGACGGTGATGGGATAGAGTTAACTGTTCAGGTTGCGAAAAGAAAAGGTATTTCTACCACCTCCACTAGAGTACCTGCGTCACCTGCGTCAACTAAAACTGCATCCACTACTACTACTACTACTACTGCTAGAATTACAACAGAGCTACCAGTACCTAAAATTGAGTGATGCCTGCTTGCAGTATAAAATTATGTTGGAGCACATGCGACAATGGGCTGATGTAGAACTGAGGCAGATATATGAAGATCCAAATGCGGATGCATTTTGCAAAACGCGTCTACCATCTACTAGAAAAGGGAACACCTACAGAGATGACTAAAACATATTATATTTCTCAACAGTGAAAGTAAGTTTTTATTCTTATCATTTATGGTTCGGTTTACATATCGATTGAAGTTTCCCGTCAATAGACCACGCGTGCGAGTGACATTTTGTGAGTATGCATATGTATGTGTGTGTGTGTGTGTGTGTGTGTGTGTGTGTGTGTGACGTCGTGTAAATTTGTGCTATATAACCGAGTAGACTGGTTCTTTAGCTATTACCCTCCTCAAACTTAACGGTGAGCGAACACTCAATATATTTGAATAAAATTAAATCAATAATAAAATGTCAAAAAAAATACAAACCATGCACAATCGAGTTCCTTTCGAATCGAGGTTCCAACGTGACCACTTGGATTAAGCCTGCAGACTTAGAGTTAAGTAAAGTTCATAATATTATTTATTTATTTAACTTAAATATAAACAATTCCCTGCAAAACTGTTTGTACAGTTTGTCTGCAGGTGTGAGTCTCTATATAATCATCATCATCATCATCATCATTATCAGCCAAAAGACGACTGCTGGACATAGGCCTCCCCCAGAGAACGCCACCATGGCCGGTCCTGCGCCTCCCGCATCCAGCGGACTCCAGCGACCTTTACCAGGTCATCAGTCCACCTTGTCTATATGATAATAAAATTTAAACAAAATAAGCCAACACCTAGATTGTCTGTGAGTTTGTGGAGTGTTTTTTAGGGCTCTAGGATTCTAATGGCCCCACGTAACCGACGCAAACGTGCCATCTCTTTTTTATCCTAAGTGTTAGAACGGAGTGCTCGACCGACGAGTAGCGTAGGTGAAAATAACAATAAGAAATTACGAATGACAATTTCAAACTGCCAGTCTTGGATAGACGCCAATCAAGCAGAGTTTGATTTTCATTAAAATAGCCGGCCGTTAAAAGGTTAAATCGATCCAAAGTAAGTGCTCCACTTTTCGAAGAAAGTTTGTTTATTAAAATGTCCGAATTCAGAACATGCGCTGCAGTTTCCCGCCAACATTTACATCAATAAGACTGCGCATGTTGCTCCCGCGCGCATCACGCTCTTTCTTCTCTAAAGGAAGAGAAAGGGAGAGTAGATAACCTGAAAATTGTGGGAGCATGCGCACTGAAAGCCTTGGTCGAACGATGCGGGTGCTTATGGTCCGATCCGGGTGTACACCGTAGTTGCGTTTCCACTGCGGTGCTTTTACAATAAAGTAATAGACAAAATTATTATTTATGGAAAATACTGTGATCAAATACCAAGATTAGTTAATTTAAGTAAAGATAGATATAAGTAAGGATTTATTTTAAATGGAAACAGAAACTAGTACAATCGATTTCACGTGTACATAAACAGTTTAATAGATTATTATAAGTGGTTTTATTGGAAAAATGGGTTGTGCGTAGTGAAATTTTAGAACAGATCCGGTTTTAGTGCGGTAAGTGTCGAAGTTATAAGCTTAAGTAAGACTATCAACTTAACTAGTACGTCGTTCAGACAGTGATATAACTCTACATGAAAACACGAGGCTTAGGTCCTTGTCTAGAGTACTAAAATCAATGTTACCTTCAGTTAATATGTACTTGGTACGGAAATGATAGAGTCGAAAAGCCATCATCATTAAATAGCTGATTGTTTGTGTTCACGTAATTACACGACCATTATAGAGGGAAAAATTTCATTGTTAACTCCATTGGGATTCTAAAATAACGTAATACCATGTTTGTACTATAAGTACTAAACGTACTTACATATTATACTTATTTCACACATATTCAAGTTCAACAATTAACTGAAATACGTAACATAAAATGCAACACATCTCCTTAAATTTCAAATACTTAAGTAATCCTTTATGGATACAACCTCTTTTAATATCGAGGCATTATTTCATGTACTGGCTGAATGTATAACTATACGATTAAAAAAACAGCTCTATTGTCAAAAGTGACATTTCGCGCATTACCTATTTTATCTTTCAACGGGTATGCCAAGCATAAACAGGATAAATAAAATAAATAACACTGTAATATCGTCAGTTGAATATTTTATAAATGTGAAACGTCCACGTTTATTTTTACGGTGAGCATTTTGACCTTTAAATCAAAGCAAGACTTAAATGTGTAATCTAGATAAAATATTGACGATTTTAACAAAATCCAATATCAGTTTTAGAATGTTTACTATCCATGCGGAAAACAGAACCCTTCTAACATTAATAACATTATACAATTTAAATACAAAGATACTTAATTATTTCTTTCAATGTCATGTTATAAGGACACTTTCTTAACGGGTACAGGAGCAGAGGTCAAAACGATAACTTCCGGGGTATATTTTTTCTTAAAAATATAAATGATTTGTTCAAGGTTTATTTGCTAATAACTGTAGGTATATCGATGTTTTACGTGTGTTTATACGAATCTCCTCGTTACAGCTATACTATTATATTATAAAATCTAGATTTGTATAGAAAATCCGTTTTCCATGGAGACCCTTCCGGAAAAAATCTTAATAGTGCGATATCGAATAATCTTTTGTTTTGTATGGGCGCGCGGCGCCATGCCAGTCTGGCGCCATCTATCGGTCATATCTCTCCTCTCATCACGCCAAAATGGCTTGACAGACTAAGCAATTTTGGTACAATCAGCATCAAATATATGAATACATTCAAAGTGCCAAAAATATGGTGTACAGGACTTTATTGCCTGAACATTAAAGTCGTGTATACATATTTTTTGCACTTTAGCTGTATTCATATCTTCGTTGCTGACTATGCAGGGATAGCTAGACATCCGAAGATGGTTATAGGATTTACTGTTTACCAGCGGACGAATATGCACCTTCTAGTCTAGTTTTTCATAAACAGCCAGTGTCAACACGGCCTCATTAAGTGTAGGTACAACTGTACAATACATATTTATGTTATTCGCGTGATAATAGTATAGATAAAAGTATCGTACACGTTAACCTCACAGTCGGTGCCGGCCGCCTACTGCGATAGTTTATTTTGACTGTTTCGCGGTGTTTTATATTGTATTTTTAACTGTAAGTGTTTACATTGTCGTCTTTTTAAAGGTACGAGCGGTTTGGCGTTGAATGAGTCCGGCTCAGCATAATGTTAAAATGTAAGTGTTAATTATATTATTTTTACCTTTACATCGTATCATTTCTCACAAGGGTCTTAAACGAATTTGTTTGTCAATCTTGTTATTATATTTACATTAGTTTTATTCCTAAAATAAGCAATTAAAACCTCAATTACTAAATCTGCGATCGTTTAATAATGTTCTAAATAGGATTCAATGTTTTTTAGGATTCCTACGAAATTATGATTATTGCGGTAAACAAACCATTATTTTACGTGTTCAATTTTTGTTTAACTTTATTATAACAAAACGAGACTTAACCTCGTTCAAAAAGAGTTTATTTAATTACCTCGACGTTACGAACGTGACGTTATCGTGATATATTCATGATCTCGAAGGGAATCAATAAACACTTTTTGAACTATGTTTTTTATAATAAATAAACACTTTTTGAACTATGTTTTTTATAATATTAATGTGTGAAAACCGTGTAAGTTTTAAATCAATATATTATTTGTTTAACTTGTCTATGTTTACCTTAAATAGTTATCAACTCATCCATTTTGGTAACAGACACATTTCGGTCATGACCTGTGATGCAACTGGCTAGGAAAGCGTCGTTTACTTTCTGGTGGCTCACGTACCCAATTTACCTTAGAAGGACTGAATTTAGACAAACCGACATAGGATATAATGCTTTGTAAGGATGAACCTAAAAGTTGATCAAACGGTGCATTTATTCAACGGACCATATAAACATTGAAATCGCAATAAAGGACACATCCAAAATGTGTAACTAGGTAGTTCCTAGAGCTTGTTCTCGCAAACCACATCACTTAGATATTTAGGTTATCCTTTACATCTTATTTGAAAACGACTTTTGGGTCATCTCCCGGAATCCTTTCAGTAGTTACTTTGCCTATCGTTCCCGTTGAATTTAGTAGACTAGTCTAGTTCAATCTCATTTGACCTACTTTATGATATCCGTATTCACAATATCTGTTAGAAAGGAGCGCAGTATTTTTGATCCGATCGGTTTCGTAAATTTCCGAAGATGCTGCGCTCATTTTATGGGAAACCTATATTTATGGTCTTCGTCAACAACCCAGCGGAGTTGTTAGGTAAGAAAGTTAAGATAAACACATATTGTGATGACTTATACGTAGAAGAAGTCCTTTCATCTTTGTTTTTTCAGACGTTAATGTACAAAAACATGGTTCCGTATTCATTACATTTGAACTTATTCTTTTTATAACTTAACTCATTGTTGTCTGCAGAACAACAGAATTTAAAAATAGAAAATGGAAACAATAAAAATAGAATTTAACCTTTTTCCTATATATAGGCAACATGATGAATATTTGATTGGCGGTAAAGTCACCAGTATAGAAAACAGACAGACAGAATCGCGCCATAATGTTCTTGCTCTACATTTTTGACACGGTATCCCAAAAAATAATGGAAACGACACGTTTACCGATTATTGGAAAGCTTTAGCTGTTCACTGAACCCTGTTCGGTAATGTCTAGAACACACGGATGAGCTCAGACACATCCCTAAGGAGTCGACTCATGCTCATGTTTAAATGCACTGATAACTGTGGAAAAAGATGAATGAACCTGTCTCGCACTCCGGGTGAAGTTGGGATTCGTTGTGACAACCCTGATTTTGTTTATTATCATTCGTTCTTCCAAACCTACGTTCCCCTATGCAAAATACGTGCTTCGGTGAAAATCTTCGTTATTGAGCCTAAGACCTAAAATAATGGAATTATTTTGTACAATCAGCATTAGCGTAGCTGTTAATTTTAGTATGCAATTTGGAATAAGCCTAATAAAATTGTGAACTACTTTTGATTATGACTATGACCGTACTATATAGCGGACGTTGCAATATTTGTTTCCTACCAAAGAAGCAAATATACATATTGTTGATATGTGGACGTATTTCTCAATTTATTAAACCTACCTACAAAATTCGTAACGCACGCTATTTGTTTACGATTAATACGATTGTTACAAATTTAATTCGCATTCTTATCGTTGACCGCATCAGTCATCACAAACAACACTATTTTCGCACAAATTGCGTTTCGCTTTTGTTATTGGCTAGGCAAGCGAGGCATTTCGTAATAGTTGTGGGTATATATGTTTGTTATCGATGATGTGTTAGAATTGGGACATGAAGTCTCACGTATCAGTGGTGCAATGCGGGTATAAGAGATATATCGGGCGCGGCGAACCTCCTTTAGGCTAATAGCCTCTGCATTGTTATTCGTATTTGGCTAACCTTTATATTAAACTTATATTTTTGAGCCAATAAAGAGCGCTACAATATGGCAAGTTCATACTTCCAAATGTCGTTTGTACGTAATATAATATAATATTACTAGCTGTGCCACGCGGTGTTCCCCGATAATCCCACGGAAGACACCACATTGTAAAATTTAAAACTAGTCTGTTCATTTAAAATAGCATACAATGGGTACCAAGTCCCATATGGTAGGCTATTTGAATTTGAAGATGCTTGAGATGATCATCTCAAAATAATAATAGGACAATTTTTATCCAATTATGATGGAATAAAATATTTTGTATTTTTTGTATAAAAGAAGGGTCAATTGCTTTACTTGCACGAATAAATGTGAGCGAGCCTAACTCAAGTATCATACAGACTAATTTAAGTTGTATAAGGGCTGCTTAATTAGGGCGGATCATTTTTCTAAACTTAAGAAATCCTTTAACGATGGGTGCGGATTTCGTGCTCTATATTAAATAATGGGAAGTGCCTCCACAACGCTCTATTAAAAAAAGTAACGCTGTTCGCACCGGAAGCTATGATTAAAAAAAAAATTAAACGCTCAACATAACAGTTTTATTTTATAATATTTTAGAAAAAGATACAATGTTCAAATATAACACATAGTAACTTGCTATGTAACCTCATCAATATTTATAATAACGCTACAGGTATTATGAATGAAAATATTAGGTCTAATTTTATGAAAAACTAATAAAAAGTAAATAATAATATGATACATGACCAATATAGTACTAAATAGTTAGGTTCCAAAACACCTTTTTTTTATTTAAATGTATTTTGCATTACTTTCAATCGCTTTGTGGAGGCACTTATCAATACTTGATATTTTTTTCATTATTTTTCTAAGTATAGCCTCCACAAGAGGCATCAAAATCGCACCTATCGTTTTCAAAAACCTTGAAAAAAATGTTTTCATACATTGAGCGATCCGCCCTACTGCTTATGCAAACTGCATGCTACTTGGGAAGTGTACATCGTCATTCCCTTGCCTCTATCTCATTTATTTGGGGACGGCGTAGCTTGTTTCCTGCCTCCTTTTTTCCTATCACTCGTCATCTCGTCGTTTACTTTCTTATTCATATTATCTTTCACAAAATCCATCCATATTTTCTATGGTCTTCCTCTTCTATATCCGTCCCGTCCATATTTGCTAAACGCTTTGGTCACGTGGTTTTCCTCTCGCACCACGTACCCATACCATGATTATCGGCTAGCTTATAACTTTCAGCTTATTACAGCTGTGTAAGGGCTGTATAAGCGCTTATTCAGCCTGTGTGCTACTTGGGTCCTCTACTTACAGATGCTATAATATAAGGTTATGCTGCGTTCCAACTTTTCTTCCTAATTGGTGCTATTTTTAGACTTCCTCTGTCGCCTATTGACCGTACATAGCAAATATAAATGATAGGAAGTTTCTGCTATTTGATTTTTCGATTCTGCTCTCACGCAATACGTTCACGCTCAACTGTAAATATTATTTATGGAATTCCGAATTTTATTCCCAAAATGAATATAACGTCAGTAAAGGGGAAAACGCGTCACACGGGATAAGTAAACCTACCATAAAAATATCTAAAATTACACATGTTATATTATAGTATTATCGCCATCTTACAATCATGCAACTTAGTTGTATTTTTATAACTTAGTAAATCTGTATGTACTTTCGATATTTTTCTAGTAGGTTTAATAGGGAGGCCGGCTGATGTTAATTCTACAGCATACTGTAGTTAAATGAACAAAATTAGCTCAATATATCATGAAACAAAGAAAAGAAAATAATTGTGATTTTTTTTTTTTTAAATATACATAATCCATTTTGAAGTTGTTTTTAGAATCCTCATAATTTAACAAAATAATAATTGTGTGACAACCATGAACTTTTTTACGGTAAAAATGGCAAATTACTTATTGTCTCTATACAAATATTGGTACCCATAACATAACACTTGTCATGACGTCACGATTATGTGGCCAGCGCTAAAAACGCTCCAACAAAAAGACTGTTGAACTTTGACGGTGATTTCTCACCGACCAGCAGTCTAAACGTAGTTACTCCCATATAGACATTTGATCCCAATAAAAAAAGAATCGATTGAAATCCAAAAAAAAAAAAAGTCGTCATGCCTATTATTGTGTGGCGCGTTTGTCCCGACTGGCCTGCCTGTATCCACGTCACACGCGTTAACGAGGGGACAGAAATGTCATTGATTATTAAACTAGGGTAGCCGAAGCAAACCTAAGGTAGAGCGAATTGGTCGCGGTGAATGAGGGTTAGGTTACGCGGAATAGGGGACTGAGTACTGTTTACTTTTTGGAATGGGTTTTTTACTTCGTTTGATTGATATTGTAGTTTATAGTTACAGCTAGGTATTGTATAATATAGATGTTTATAATGTTTCCTCATGGCACAAATGTATTCACAGGGTTTTATAAAAACATTTATCTTATGAACAAGCGATTAAAACCTGTTGATATAGCGAAGTGTCTGCGACAGTCAGACAGATAGATATAGCTTGTTGTTTTGGCAATACATTGTATTTGCTTGGCGATAAAGTGAATAAATATACTGAGAAAATAGATAGATTGTTGAAGAAACTCAACGTTATACCCAAGATATACTCTACGGGATACAAGATAAATCGGCTACATTCTTGACAGGTCAAACAACTAGTTATTATAAAGTATCAATACGTTCATATAGTATGAATCCTTTTTTGAGGCCGAATTAACTTCGCTTTGTTCCAATAAACAATGGGACCCAATGAGTATTATGAACTGTGGCCACAAATTGCACTTATGACACCTTTAATTTCAAAGCATCAAGTTGTGGCCGTAGTTCATTATGCTTACAAATATTTGAGTCACAATGTTTGTTAGAACAAAGCGAAGTGAATTCGGTCTCAATAAAGGATCCCTACTATACTCGTAAGTCTGTATACTATACAAATTATAGGAAAATTATTATATTTTTGCCTATAAGGTAAACGTCCCTGTGCTCGACACGCTTATGCCTGATAGTTGGGTGAATCAACTTTTAAGTGCACCTTGTTGCTATGGTTACGCAAAATTTGTCCCTCGGACAACCTAACCATTTTTCTATGAAACAGTATGAAGATGTCACTTGGACAACGGGGACAGAGTAAACAACACAAAAAAGTTGATTCACCCAGTTAACACCATGCTGTCACCTCTATTGTTAGTGACATAACATTCAAGATGACTACTATCGGGACAGTGTCGAGCACAGGGACGTTTACTTTACTACTTTAATTGCTTCATATTGTTCCGTGTATATTATTGTTTTTTTTTGGTTTGGTCTTTATTAATTTATATCGACGTAAGTATTGTAGCAAAGGAGAAAATAAGTTATTAACGAGATACATGTCTGGAATTAGTAGAATGAATCGATTATACCCATTATCTTATGACGAGTATCTCTTAAGTTATTCAAAGCGGAATAAGGGTAATAAGACTTTCATTGTCAAAGTGCAGCTCCTTTCTTGAGCAGAACTAGGTCGAGGTCATTGCAATGTCATCACATTAACTACACATGTTAAAACCCGCATAGGAAATGTATGCAGCTTGATATATCGGACACATCCTATTACAGTACGAGTGTTACCTTCTTTGGAATGGATATTGAGGTATCGAGGTCCCAGTTAAATAAGAAGATTTTCTATGAGTGCAGAAAATGAACCAATAACGCCATGTTTTTTATGCAGCCTAAAAGAAGTGCATTTAAATCTGAGGAATGTAATTGTTCCATTTTAAACAACCGCTTTAGAGCCTTAGAAAGTTACTATGTTTCTGTTGCCTATCAAATTGGAGCTCCCCACGTAGTACATATGCTGCATAAGAGCTAAGCCGTTATTCAGCTTATTACAGCTATGTAAGGGCTGTAAAAGCGCTTTTACAGCCTTTATGCTATTTGGGTCCTCTACTTACGGTTGCTATAAGGTTTAATAAGACATGCTGCGTTCCAACTTTTTTATTTATATTGTTCTCTTTTCCTTGGTAGTAATGAATATCACAGGGTATAAGGACAATATAATTTAGCTTGGGACAATTTTTGAAGATCTTTAAAAAAAAACGATAGTCCTCACTGTAAGGATCTACAAGCTGCAGGTCATTCATTTTTCTTTACCATGGTTCTTCCGAAATGTTTTTTTTAAATTGACAATGACAGTTCTCAATTTTAGTGGATGAACGGATGTTTGCCTCCGAAACTTAATAAAAAAAAACTAGTCGAAGGTTGACACTTGCCAGTGCCAAAATTTCAACGGCTTGACATTGACAAAGTGTCAAATCATCATCAATATCAGCAAGTCGACTGTGCACTTGCACAATTATTTGTCCGTTTCCGATGTCATCTAAAATCAATGTACTTCAGTAACGATAACATGCCTGTAATGAAAAAAATGGCCTTGCACAGTTGTTTATTCGATGAATCACATAATATCGCTCATTCCTTGGGCTTTATTATAAGGAATCCAATAACGCTCTGCCGCAGGTATTTTCCTCGCGTTTCCTATGTCGTGTACCTAAAATCTTTTTTTCACGTAATAGTGAACGTGACTGTAAGGAAGAAGCATTACACAGATTTTACACAGGGAGCGAGGGAACTAATACGGATGCCCTTTTCATCAGTTTATAAAAAAAAAAAAAAAGCACTCGCTTCACTGTCGCCACAGGCCAGGAAAAATACGATTTCCTATGAAAAGATCAATACTATCGTAATTAAATAGAGTGATGGGGGAAACAGCTGTCGTGTTGAATGTCAGGGTCACGTGTACTGATGTAATATGTATGTGGATACCTCCACGACTTGTCGTGATGTGAATACACGTTTTGTCTATCTAGGTTTTATTCCAGCATACCTCGGACATGTGCGCTGAATCACATAAAATAGTGAGGATATGTCCGTGTTTCGTTGGCAGTCGTAGAGGTTAAGAGGAAACACAAGGAGCTCCGTTTTCCCCCAATTACACGATAGAATTCCCTTGTGTTTGGGCGTATTTTAATTGTCATAACAAGCTGTAAGAAAGTACAGTCGGCAATAAACGCGCGTCTTAAAAAAAAGGTACGTTTTTTTTCTTGAAAACACTTGAGTCTCTTATCAATCGGTTTACTGATGCCTACTGATCGGTGGGCCGACGCAGGATGATGCGCGATGGAGCGGTCATTGCACCCGTAACTGCAATTATTTTGGGTCAGTGTGACGCCCACAAGGTGGAATGATGACCTGGTGACCGTTGCGCTGGACTCCACGGGATGGGGAAGTTATTTGGGGAGGATTATGTCCAGTAGTAGACTTTTTTTTTTTAAACATGACTTAAACTGTATCTATCTCCACTCCGAAACATTATCCCATCCCTAACGTTTCGTCAAATTTTCATTTGTCCGAAAGAAGTTTTTTCCAAAAACCAACCCGTAATATTTACAGGATTTTATAAACATCGTTTTAAAGAACCCATTAGGTTAGGTCAGGTTAGTTTTATAAATACTTATTCAGAAAAAAAACTGTTCATGGAAAAAAATGGCTTTCGGACAAATTAAAATTTGGCGAAACGTTACAGATGGGAAACAAACGTATCAGGGCTGTTTAGCCCTCACTACCAGTGAGTCGGACTTTGTGTGGGAGTATAACCCGCTAATGGGATTATCTCAGCACCACAGGAGTGATGTAGACGGTTAAAGATAATAATGTATGGAGTAGAAAAGTTTGCCATTTATCATAATATTATAGCAATTGTAAAAATCCTCATCAGCACAAACAAAATAGTTGATTGTTCATGGTAGAAGGCGTCAATGACCGCTATTGACAAGTTAATTGGCGCGGAGTATACAGAAGGTACTGATCGAGTGCGCGGACGCAGGGTAATGCGAGATGGAGCGGTCATTGCACCCGTAATTGCGGTGTTTTGGGTCAGTGCGGCGTCCACCGGGTTTGTGTGTCAGAGCGACCGGATCCGCCGCTGGCTGCACTTAGTGCTAAGGCTAAGATATAGATGTATTAGATACTAGATGGTGCCCGCATGTTGCAAGGAAGAAAAAGTCATAATCCCTCATTTTGGGAAACCTTCCCGTATTCGGATAAAAAGTATACCGTAACCATTTTTAGTTATACTACCCCTGTATCTAAAATAGGGTGGTATCCCGATGTCAAAATAAATTAATCAACATCTATAATATTTAAAAAGAATTTTCTAAAATATACTTACACGGAATAATTTGTAATACGGTTTTTTCTGCTTATTTGAATATTTCAAACTAAGCAAACACCGAATAAAGGGTTTTTTTTTTCAATTTTGCCGTTCAAGGCGGTGACGTCATTTTATCGTGACGTCATGACGGCATTTTTTTTGCGCCATACCTATATTGAATCGTGAAATTTTCATAACATACCTATCTCTATACTGCAACAGCGCTTTTAATATTTAAATAATGAAATGAAATAATGAACTTTATTCTGCAAGTACCACAAGGGCACTTTTACATGTCTGAGTCTACCGGCATTTTACAAGAGGAGACCACTGTTGAGAAGAAACGCCGAAAGAAACTCAACAGTCAGTCATTTTTTCATAAAGGATAAGTACTTAACTATTATAGTAATATGAACTTAACTATACGTAGTTCTCGAAGAAAACATATTAAAAGTGTATTCTAAGATACAAATGAGGAAAAGTGTAAGAATAAATTATAGAAACTACAAGAAAGTATGACGGTTTATCACAATTTATGTACGTTTGATAAAGATAAATAACCACCATATAAAAGTAAAATGTTTTTCGGACTGTTTTTGCGAATGTTACCAGCAACTCTAGCATAACTGTCATATGCGACTGTTTCTCGCGCGAGATAATTACCCGTCTCTTTTTGTACAGTAATGTGAGAGAGTGATGGGTAGCGCTATGTCGCGCGACAAGAGTCGCGAAACACAGTTGCGCTAAACGGGCTGGACTAACGGGACCTATCTCGTGTGCGGGGCCGACTCGCTCTTGCCGGGGTTGATAATAATTACAAAATCTTGCAAGGTATACAAATACAAATACAAAATGCTTTATTGCACACTAAAAAAGTTTACAAAATCTATACAGAACAATAATTTTAATAACGGTAGACGACAGGCGGTCTTATCGCTAAAGAGCGATCTCTTCCAGACAACCTTTAGGTAGTGGAGTTGATTAGTATAAATCACACAATGAGTAGGTGATGCAGGTATCTTAACAGAGCGTTTAAAAAAACTGAATCCTTATTTCTTTTTTCTATTCACATCGAAAATGCAATCGATTCTGAGTAAGATGAACCCAAAACGTCAAGTTGTGGACGAAAAAGGTATTCCGGCAAGAACAAAAATAGTTTTACGCTTTCATCGGCACGTATGTAGAAGCTCTAAAACCTTAAGTGTAAGTTGCCAATGCAACATTTTTTTTGTGAATAACGCGTTTGTGACGATTTTATTATCTTCACTAAGTTTGTAACTAACAATGTAATCCAATCTACGAATTCAATTCTAACCTACTTCCAATTATTACGTTATGTCTTACTATCGACCTGTTATGGTACGTTTACACGCTTGCCAAGCCTCGGCAAGCCTACAGGACGCAGTTATATGTCAGAGTGAGCACGATGTAGCTCCGTCTCACTCTAACATATGACTGCGTCCTGCACGCTTGCCAAGGCTTGGCAAGCGTGTAAACGTCCCATTACGGCTTCGCACGGATGCAATGCTGATAAATTATGCATGTATTATAATATTATATATTCCTCATTTCTCTTTTTTTTTATTTAACTGAACAATAATATTTAACAATGTAATATTACTCGCCAAACTTTGACGTTTAATGGCGAGAGGCGCTCATCACTAATCTATAAAAAAAAGACCGCATCAAAATCAGTTGCGTAGTTTTAAAGATCTAAGCATATATAGGGACAGACAGACAGCAGGAAGCGACTTTGTTTTATGTAGCAAAGTCACAGAAGGCGACCCTATCATGCCTAAAATCTCACGAGCAACCAATGTCGTTTCGTTATAATTTTATATTTATGTTGACTTATCATGATAAAAAAAATGCAATTTTACATAAGTCAAAAGTCAAATTGACATCTGCTTTTGACATGTGATTCTGACATGTACCTACGACATGTATTTATTTAATTTCTTATGTGATTAATATTTCCACATAACGTATCTATCGTAACACAGTTTGTTTTATTTAAAAACAACCAAATTACAAACATTTTGAAACACAACGTGGCTATTACTAATTTTTAAAAAATTCCATACATTTTAAAACATAACGGTTATTCTTGTAGCAGCAGTAAAAGAATTCGTACGTTTACGGCTCCAACTATTTTTTGCGAACGAGATGACAAACCAAAACCAGAGATGCGGCCATTGACCCCCGTCCTGCCGCACCACATATAATATTATGATTCGATAGATAACTGTAAAGATATATATTTTTTATTGCGAAAGAAATGAGGTTATGCATTTGACTTGTAATCTCGCTTGTCGTTTTACTTGTACAGTCCACAGCACAAGTTGCTACGCACGTCGGATGCTCAAATATGCACACGTTTATTATCTAGAGGATAGGGGTTGTACAGATCATTGTGAGTGTGTTATTATGCTTAGCTACTTTTGTTGCTGACTGTACGATTAGTTTTTGCGCTCTCTTATATGATTGTTGTAACGGTCTGATTTAACAACGCTGGTTTGAAATACAGTTTAACTGTTTATTTGAGGTTTTATTTAACCTCACAGATATTAAGTTCACATGTAGCGAACTTCCTTTTGTAGTTACAATGAATATCTCTTCATACCCCTCAAAAGTTTCTGATGTGGGGGATAGCAGGATACCTACCATATGACCATGGTATGTTAAAGCCAAATTGCATGTCAGTTATTAACGCTTGTAATGTCATTTATTGGTCAGATTAATCGGCCATTAAAACCTAACAGAACACGCGGTGATAAAGGGCATAAATATGGCGTAACAGATTATTAATTGATTCTGAAACAACGGATGTGCTGTAAGCTGTATGGAAATCGGGATCGTTGACAAATTAACTGAATGTGGTGTTTTAAAGACGATAATAAGATTAGTAAAAGTATTGACATTCAAATCTGATAACAATCAAAGTCTATCGATTTTCCAGAGGGTTTATATAAACTTTATAGTACCTTACGGAACCTTATTCTACCCACAATAGTAGCCGATAGTATTGAACACCGTCCCTTTTAGTGCTTGGGCGCAGACGGGCCACATTAATCTCCCGCTCGGCGGTTACTGTGTCGAGTAACGGTGCAGCAGATGGAGCCAGTTTCGCCTACTCTCAAACAAAGATCGTGGCTGCAGATGCGATAATGGAATATGTGCGTTGCACATTTTTACCTACAACAGCCTTAGCATACCTTACTAGTTCCCGCTTGTCCCGCTGAAGGAGAAAGGCTGAGTGAGGATCGAGCTCATTGGCGTGCCACGAGAGAGGTCTATGGTCAGCATTGTACATGGAGATGATGATGATGATAACGATGGTGATGATGATTATTTTGATGGTGAATATGATGATGAAGATTATTGTGATGGCGATTGTGAATGCGATGCTGATGGTAATGATAAAAAACTGATGACGATGGCGATGATGATACCCGACGGTAGTGTCAGAATAGTATTGAACACCATCGCGTGTCGAGCTTGGGCGCAGACGGGTGTCGGGTGATGTAGCATCAGATGTCAAACAAAGTTTCAATTAATTCTTAGTTTGTGTAGAGAACAAGGAATAGGGAATATTTAACTGACCACACGTTACCAAAACAAGCATTATTTATTTTAACTTTACTGCATAATATAATATATGACAGTGCCAATCCTGCAATGGCAGAGGTTTATGCCATGCCATAATGCATTTTTTTTTTTTTTTCATTTAGCCTAGGAGTTTTAGCGACGTCGCTATGCCATCCCCGTAATTAAAATTTACAAAATAAATACAGACTTACGGACTAACTACCGTCTCCTACAGCGGAGAAATATATCTTAAGTAGTATTCCGGCTTCACGCGACGCCGGTGTAGCCAAAATACTATTGCATATACCTACGTTATGTAAGGCTAGTCCGCGACGCTGGACCGCGCCCCGGACACATTCCGCCAGCACGTGTTGTACATCTTCCACTATATTACAATCTGGACGATTTGGTGTTTCAGATATTCTCATTAAAAACTTAAACTTGTTGGTCGGAATGTGTCCAGTTCGCAGTCGAAGCAGTGCTACAATGAATTTTCTCGGCACCTCCATTCTCTACCATTCAACCAATTTGGGTAAGGGTCAATCAACTTTTCTCTGTTGCTTGTTGCCATGGTGATGTCCCCGGGTTACTCTTTAAAACTACGATTTTAATGGCGGGCAATATTTAAAAAAAAATTGTAATTGCGGTAATAAGTCCATTCCTATTTAGAATATCTCTTGGAAATACCAATATTATAAATTAACAAAACTCTTCTAAGAAGTTTAATCACCATTGTCTCCTGTGTGACGGGACAGAAGAACAACAAGAAAAAGTTGATCAGCCCGTAAACAAGTCAGAACTCTATTGTACGTTAGTTAAGTGGGTTTTTTGGCCATCTGCCAATCCTAAATAGCTGATTGTTGGCTTGCTTTACGATACGAAGAAAAAATAATGCAAAAACACCGGAATGGGGGCTCTTAATGCTGTCAGCTGCTTAAAAGACAGTTTTTCTATGACTGTTAGGTTTCTTTTCCCCAAGCACAACAATTTCCTTTGTGCTTAGATGAATAACGCTTCCGCTTAAAACAAAAGAGCTCCTAGAGGCCTCTTCACGACGACGTTAACATGTGACTCCAGAGTAACGAAATTTGAAGGGTTAATGTGGACTGTGGAGAAATATGAGGGTATACACATAATTATGTTCTTGAAATAAAAACTATCCTGTCATGAGTCATGGCTCTATTTCTCGGCTTCGTCGTCTCATACTGACAGGAAAGTAATATTTTTTGTAAATAAAATAATAATACGTGTCAAGCAGTTATAACCTAATATTTTATGTACAAAAATTTGCTTATCTTAGGTGTTAATTCGCGAATCAAACTCATCCCATTTCTATGTCTGCGATCAATTAGTAGTGTCATTTTGTAGACAGTTACATACATGTATCAGCATTTCGACTGTCTGTCATCTATGTATTCTTTGGACGCAACTCGATGCCAACGATCTGAACTCAGCTTGTATTGTGTCATGCGCAGTTATGTGATGTTTTTGACCCATATCCTCGGTAATTGACAACATTTCATATTTATAACAGGTGGAAATTAATATAGAGATCGACAGGGATTTATGTCGTGTACCTTAAAAAAAAATCTTTGAATTTATTCTTCTGTATTTAAAGAAATATAAGAAAATTCATCAAATAACTGCAATCTAAGACAATACGGGCTGAATAGGGTTGTTGTCTAAACCAAAGAGCGAAAAAATATATTTATTTTTTATTTGACGTTGACAGATGACAGATGCATACCGAGTTTCATTAAGTTTTTTTTTTAATAGAAAACCGACTAAAGTAACCGTTCCATTAAGTTCTGGTTTTGGTGTTGCCACATTTTAAAATGAGTATGTTTTTATAAATTAATAATAAAATAAATAATCATCTCTGAAAATAAATAAAAACAGAGATTACTTCATCTTTTTAAGCAGAATTCAGAAAAGTAATAAAATGATAGTCTTAAAAATATGAAATGTTGTCAATTGGGTGATTCTACAAAAAATGGGTAACTCGATGTCACAGGGCAATAAAATATTGTTTTGTTATATTTTGTTTATATTTTTAATTTTATTTGAATACTACTAAAAGCCTTTTATTTGGTCACCCAATTTCAGCTATTCATTTTAAATACAAATTTGTGAAACTCCACAATTTATCCTTAAAAAGTCAGTACTTTGGCATGTCACAACCTCAAAAGTGGGCAATCAAATGGCTGTATATTAAATATTACCTCTAATGTAAGAAAACTTACTGTTTCAATACAATCTATGATGTATTTAATAATGTATAACACTACTTTCATAATATAATATTCTCACTGTTGTTGTAAAAAATATAAGAAACTTTGTGTTCAGTTTTATTCGTCAGTCCGCTGTCTGTTGTTCGAATTGGAATTTCGCGCTAAATATCGGCGACTCAAATTCAAATCCGCGTTGAATTTCAAGGTTGATAGTAAAGTTAGCTGCAGGTCGAGCCATTTTATGGCCACTATTACTGAGTTTGTACCAGAGTTGTGGTTGTCATGTGAACACGTGCCAATCCAGTCAAAAAGTCAGTCCTATGGTAAGTCGTTATTTCCTTGTAAATCTGTGTTATACTTGAATTTATACACAGTCAACTTTGTTTTGTTAAAATGTAGCTAGTTGATGTTCGAAAATATCAAATTAAATGTTGATTCTAAAGATAACCCCAAATTCATGTCTTTTTCATCAGTCCGTTGGCGTCAGTCCTTTGTGTTATATTGCGCCAAAGGACTGACGGGTTTCCAGGGTACTGACATTTGTAGCGTGTTGAAGCTGTATATTGTTACTTATTTCAGTTTAAACCATCGTGCCGCCTGTTAAAAAAAGAAGGAACAGGGGTAAAGACATTTGTTAAGGAAATAACACCTTGGGAGCAACGATTAGCCACAAAAAAAAGAAAAAAATCATATGAGTACACGCAAAAAAAAAAAACAACTTCTGAATGATACTACTTATATCTTTGTTCGCCAGAACTACTGACCACGAAGCATAATCAATAGATGGTGAACAAATGACCTATTATAAACGACGACCAAAGAGCAAATGAAGCGAAAGACAGAATAAGTCCAGTAATAGGCAATTAAAAAATATTGAACCAAGCAATGGTTTCAAAACTGAGAACTAGACTGAAAAATCATCGACCAAAATATAGGGGAGTCAAAAAGCAGTCTAAGTAAGTTGTAAAATCTGTGGAAGAAACTCCATAAACCAGAATTGGAGTAATGAGTGAAGATATTACTAAAAGGAAAATAAGGAAACAGTGAAGAAGGGCCTTTTCGGAAGTGTTATATAATTAAATTAAAAGAAACTACATAAAGAGATAAAAAAAAGTTCGAATAAGCTACAACAAATACAAAATTATAGAGAATACCAAAAATAGCAGTGACTTATAAAAAAACAGGGATGCTTACTTAGAAAATGTATACTGTTAAACTACCTCAAAGTAGTAAAGCCAATTAAAAGCTGTTTGAATAGTGGAGATAGATCTTTCTCACAGTATTACACGTTAAACAGTTTTTTCAATTATTACTTCAGTGAATGAAGACTAAGAATAAGACTTAAAACATAAGAATAAGACTAAAAATAGTTTCTACCGTCTGCAAATCGAAGTAAGTGAGGTACTCGCCGTTAATGTTGATGCCAAGTCTGTTCCATTCCAGTAGCTTGAAAGCATCTTCCAGTGCAGCAGTAAACAGTTTTGGAGAAATTACGTCTCCCTGTCTTACTCCTCGCTGCAGTTGGATAGACTCTGGTCTTGGATTCGGACTGACATGGTGGTGCTACAGTACAAACACTTCAGCACTTTGATGTATCGATAGTCGATACGGCACCGCTGGAGAGATTGAAGCACAGCCCATGTCTCGATCGAATCAAAGGCTTTTTCATAGTTCACAAACATAGTGGTCGGTTATACTCCTTTCTCTTCTGTACAACCTGCCGCAGTGTATGAATTTGGTCTATGGTGCTAAAGCTTTTCGGAATCCGGATTGTTCGGGAGGTTGGAAATCGACTGTGCGTGAGACGATTGGTAATGACTCTGAAGAACAGCTGATGAACATGGCTCAGCAGTGAGATGGTCCTGTAGTTCTTCAATAAAGGCTATGCTCGAAGTTTCTGTGCGCGAAAGAATCAGAAATGAGGATATCCGCAGTAGAACCAGGGTAACCGACACAGCTTACAGGATTGCACGGTTGAAATGGCAATGCGCAGGCCATGTAGCCCGGTAAATGAACGGCAGTTGGAGCAGCAAAGTCGTAGAGTGGCGACCACGTATAGGAAAGCGCAGCGTGGGAAGGCCCCCGACTAGATGGACGGATGACCTGAGGGTAGCGGGGAATCAATGGATGCGGTCTGCACGGGATCGCACTTTGTGTCGAGTCATGAGGGAGGCCTATGTTCAGCAGTGGACGTCTGTGGCTAATAGATAGATTAGTTCCTAAGAGATTTATTTCTAAATTTTAATAAATATCAAGCAAATGTTATGAAGTTGTGTATTTTGTCAGTACTTTGTCAGCCTCGTCAGTCCCCTGGCAGTCAAATTCAGAAAAACCGAAATTTCTCCGGTTCTACTTAAAAAAGTGACTGGCCCAATCTGGAGCAATATATTCATTACATTACCTATCTTATATACCCGAATTTGTAGCATTTTGATTAAAAAACTATCATAAACAAAATATCCCGAAAAGTTACCCAACTTTTGTATATTCGCCCAATTGTACATAAAACTGGCCATTGTTCATTATGCTTACGTCGTAATTATCTTATTAATTATTATATTTAATTTATCAAACGTTAACTATGGCACGATTTAGAATAGGTAAAGTACATTTTGAAAAGGGTAAAAAGGGACGGTGTTCAATTCACAAACTATTGTAAGTACACTAAAGAAGCCATTAAAACCTTCGGATGTCGTTTGTTGCTTTAAAGGGTCTATTTCGGACTTATATTAATTTATCATCAGTGCAAAATCTTTGTTACCCATCATCTGTAAACGTTTCGCTAAATTTTCGTTTGACCGAGAGACATTTTTCCGAAATCGTCGTTAAGAGGCCTTATTCCTTTGAAAATGCTGATTGTTTTTGACATTTTTCTCTATGATCAAACATGTTAATTAACATATTATTGGTGTTACTTCCTAGAACAGGGCTAATGGGATTTATTGGTATATATTTCAAACCTACAGTTTGAATTTTTCATTGATAATTTTTGTTTCAAAAACTACTCGAAATTGACAAAATTCACGCGGAAAATTAGTTTTTTCAACTTATTTTCCACTGCTCGCAATAAAAGCATGAAATAGCTATATTACTACCTAGAACTCGGGGAATACTATTATTCACTTCAAAAATTTGGTTGAAATCATCAATATATTTGTCATAATATGAAAAAAATAAATTTTAAAAGGAATAAGGCCTCTTAAGAATCTATTAGGTTAACGTGTGTGCCCTATTTACAGTCCTGCAATGAGGGTATCGCTTTTGTCACCCACATGACTTTTATCATTGTCAAGAGCACGCTGTGTAACTATTTTTGTATAGCGTTCTAATAATTACGCATAATAATTCGTTCTAAATACCGTGTCAAAAAAAAGAAAGACTAACATTTTTCTGAATATTAATAACCAGTGCAAAAATCTTCGTTGAATACAATCGTGAAGCTATTACATAAAAATGTGTAATCTCAAAATAACTCACAGAAAATATTGAGAGAAACATTTCTTTCACAATTTATTTGTACCTACTGTGATTATCTACATTAGACGAACATCCGTTTTCCTATTCGACCTCCGATGTATCGCTACATTTCAAAGCGTTTGAGTTATTACTATACGACTAATCTTGTTAAAAACCCAGAGAACTATAAGATTTGTTTTTTGTAGTCTTGCGTAAAAATTGTCTGCAACGATAACAGTTATTATGTCATATTGATTTTGCTGTTAGAACTGTAATGATTAGTCACTTTTGCTCAGTTTTCTGCATCCATACTAATATTATAAATGCGAAAGTGTGTCTGTCTGTCTGTCTGTTACCTCTTCACGCTTAAACCGCTGAACCGATTTAGATGAAATTTGGTATGGAGATAGTTTGAGACCCGGGAAAGGACATAGGATACTTTTCATCCCGAATAAATTTAGTGTTCCCGTGGGACGAGCGGGAAACACCGCGGGGCACAGCTAGTACGTCCATATAATTAGGGTTCAGCATAAATCAACTCACACGAAAGTGATTAGTGAAAACCTCTGACCTAAAAGCCCTTAGGAGTAAGAGTAAACTGACCATTGATCTTATTTAAAACAAATAAAGCGTTGATGATGAATGTGGAGGGGGATACACAAGAAGAAGGCCAATGATAATATGGTTGGATTGTGTGAAAGAGGATTATGGAGGAGAAGGAATCAAATGACGAGATGACGAATGATAGAGAGAAATGGAAGAAAAAACATGCTGACCTACCCCATATAAATGCCCTTGTTATGGGCAAGACAATGATGAATGGTGGTCTTATTTAATTTAGATAAGGTTTAAATACACCATGAGAGGCCTATGGTCAACACTTTACATGCTGATGATGATAATGATGGTGATGATAATCGTTTTAATCCTGCAATGGCAGAGGTTTATGCCATGGCATAATGCATTCTCTATCATTCATCCTTTGGTTCAGGTTAGGCAGTCTCTGATGACAACGACAATGTATCTGGTCATGCCTTTGATGACAAGTACTAATAACGTCCTATCTACGCATTGAGCACTTTAAGATATTATAAGAACGCTAATGGAAAATTGATAGTGATATTCGAAATTACACTCGTATATATTTATTGTTAATTGTTTGAAACGAAACGTGTTGCTGCACTTGTCGCTTAATAAAATCGCCTAGTGAAAATCGTTACATTCAGCGATACGCTACTTGAACGGCTCAGGCCTAAAATGTCTGTTTTCCTAAAATGTCCCATTATCAAAACGTCTGCGTTCTAACAATGCTATTATTCCTACATTGTGAGCTTTTTCAAAATGTTTACTGTTGAGAATGAGTGCAATATCAGAAGGTCTTCTGTTCATAATGTTCGTTTTTCTATATAGGCCATTGTTTTATAAATTTTGTTTTCCCATAATGTCTGCTTTATTTCAGATGTTTTGTAATCAAGCCTAATTGCACTCAAGATAGAATTAATGACGTTAGTGACTGACAGACGTGTATGTGTATGGTCAAATGGGTAAGGTTGTGGAATGTGCAGATTCATACTAAGTAAATATCCTTGATTGATTATTTAACAAGTTAAATAAAAGCTTTTAAAATGGCTCCGTTTTTGTAAGACGGCGGGCATTTTGATATTGCAGACATTTTGAAAATAAGAACATTCTGAAAAGCGAACATTATACGAAAACTGGCATTGTTAGAGGCAGACATTGTAATAAGTTGACATTTTGAAAAGCTGACATTATGGGAAAGTCGTGCTGACATTATGAAAAGCAGACATTTTGGGAAAGATACCTTTTAGGAAAACGGGCATTTCAGGCCTGAGCCACTTGAACATTATCAAAGTTAGGCGTTGTTAGATTCCATTCAATGTTTGAACCATAGCGCAACTATTGTACATATATACGATAAAAATCGTTTAAAATCGCGATAAAATTTTTAGAGAAACCGTTATCCCCGATGGTGATATGAGATACCTCGATAAATACCGTATGAACATTCAATTCTTATTAACATTTTAAACATCGCACTCAATTTGCGGAATTCTTTCATCCCGTCTTCAAATCATCATAAACGTCTTCGTCTTGCAATAAATCACGACAAATGAACCGCCGTAACGTTGGAATCCTTTCAATGCCGTGCCTTACGGGACAATACGAACGTAAAAGTTTGTTGTTAAACTTTTAGTACCTTTCGATTCATATGAAGAAGGGCTAAGAGAGAAAACTGGCCAAGTCACGTTTCCAAAATTGTTTAGTACGCGCAATTGAAGTTGTGAAATTACCTTATGTATGGTGTAGGTAAGTTTATATAAAAAATATGGAATCCAGCGGGTTTTACCCCAGTTTTAAATAGTCATATGATGAAATGGGTAATTTCGTCGCCCTAGACAAAAAAAAAATTTGATAAAAGATGGACTCAGCCAGGTTTTCTCATTAAGCCCTTTGTAAGGATTGTGACCCTAGGAAATTTGAATTTTTATTTTTGGGATGCTGTACTTAATGTATTACGTCATTTCGTTACACTAGTGTGTATTGGGTGTTTTCAGTATAGCCACTAGAATGATTTTCTCAGAATTCCTTACTTATGGTAGTTGTTCGAAATTACAGATCGAAATTACTGGTCTCTATTTTAGAACTTCTTTTTCTCACGCCTTGAATTGTTTATCAGCTAGCTTTAAAGATTTTTATTGAATATAAACAGTCCATATTTAAGAAATTATTATAAAAGTTGGGTCACAACCAAAAATTATATTTAAAATAATTCAATAATATGTAAGAGACGATGAAAAACGATGAAATAATCACCGGCGGCTTACAATTACGTAAATTGACATGTACTGTAATCTCGCTGATATATCTGTTAAAAGTGGGCCAAGTTTGCCCCGCTGTATCATGTTCTCCGAGCTTTTAAGCTCGACCGGTTGCCAGGGCATCGACCCCTCAACCTACTGGCAACTTGGTTTGCTCATTTCGCCATTTTATTGTGATACCTAGCCGTAATCCACTCTCCAGACCATAGTTATGAAGGTTTACTTAGGCATCCATTAAGATAAACCTGCAAAATAGGCACTAAAGATCGCTGATACTTAAACGGGTTGCATGTAAATTTACCCTTGTTTTACTGACTTGTTTATTGTTATTTGTGGAGTGAATATGATTTACGTGATATTTGAATGTTTACTCGTATATGATGTTTTGCTGGGTGTTTTGCCTATGTGCCGAATTATTTTTAGTTGAATGATTCATTTCATCAAAATTTAACTTCACTGATTTTTTATCCTCTGAAGATATACAGTTTTATGATTTTTGTAAATATCATCCTATTGATTAGGCTAGGTTAGATTGGTTTTATAATTATAATAATCCCCAATAGGTACGGTTTCAGAGAAAAATTCTTTCTACAAGATGACACTTCGGTAAAATGACACATTCAACGCAACTTAATGCAGCGAAAAGGCAGAGAATTATTTTAATGTGCTCATTTTGCATAGGTCCTGTAACTGAAATAAAAAAAAAACTGTGCAATAAAAATAAGTGGATAACGATAGGAAAAGCTAAGAAATAATATCGATGTACAGTCAGCATCAAAACTAGATGACAATTTAACTACTGGTTTATGTCAATTGGTACACTAAAACGATCACAATAACTCAAAAGGTGATTCAAATGTAATCTGTACATGATCGGGTTAATTTTGCATTTTTTTTTTAAGTCGGTTCTATTTTTGTTAAAAAATATTTCATACCCCGTTCTCCAAACAGCTGAAGGATGAAGGACCGTAAGAAGTTCTGATGCAGTTGTCTGTTTGGTACAAAGTTCCGTTTTTCTTACTTATAAATCTCTTGGCTAAGAGTTTCCACGTCGCTTCAGCAGGTTTTAAAGAGATTTAAAACAAATCGAGAACCCAATAGCTCAACTGCTTTACAAAAGAGAATTTCTAAGCAATTCTTAGTCATTTCATATACACAAACTTGCGGCATCATATCGCGCTATGCCACAATCTAGGCACTTAAAATAAATTCCTTATTTATAGCCATGCTGAGTTGTGGGATCCAAATAAAACCAAAAAGGAATAGGACTTCTAAGTATTTATGTATGTGTGCCTTATTTTGTACATGTGCGTAATACGAATATGACGTGCCTAGAAATGGCGACTGCTTTCGCATTCATCGCTTGCGTTGCATCGACCTTAGATCGACTTGGGTGTTTAGATGCGTCAAGTCATTGTTTAAAAACAAAGGAACAATGAGCTATTGCAATTTTTAAAGTTCATCATAGCTGGCTGTGTGTCGGAAATATTGCCTCAGAGGGGATATTCCCCATATTGGGAAATACTTTCCGTGTGGGCACAGATTTTGTATTGGTAGATTGTAACAGTCTACCAATACTAAAGATGCTTATAGAAAGCTGTGTGTGTATATATATATTACATTGGAATTAATCCGTATTTATTTGAAACTGATTTTGACTTACAAATCCTGATTCCTATTTGAAACATGGCGCAGTCGGTAGGCAACGAACCTACGCTCCCAAAAGGAATTTGTCCAATCAAATCCTTACAGTCTGACGCATCTACGAAACACACGCATCGAATGCACCGAAGTTCAAGGATGGTCATCTCGCGCTTCCCATTGCATACGCACACGCATTAATTCCGCTCACAATCGCGACTACCACCATTGTCTATCACGGGGCTCAACGACCCCATAAGGATTAATGACGCCATTGTAAGGCGTTTATTATGTTCTCGGGTTAGCCGCCGTTTGGGTTCGGTGGTGGTTTGTTTGGTGCAGGTGCAGCGAACTCCGCGATTCCTATAGGCCTCAAGATTGAGCGCCGCTTCTGAGCTTTTCTTTAGTGGGTTTAACTAATAAGGAAGGGTACCCAACTGTCCGACTCCGTGATGTGATAGGTGATGATTGAAACACGTATCCATTCTTTTTTCATGTTCTCCAACATATAATGAAACCAGTAATTAATTATGAATTTGCTTGAACAAGTGTCTCTACAGGAGGTTTTCAGTACTTTGAAGTACAATTTCTCCTAACAGGTTGGATTTGGGCAGCTAAAAAACATACGTGTCTGCTATTTTAGACTACTCTATAACATATATCAAAATGAATCAAATCGGAGTCTGACAGTTGGGTAAGTGCGTAAGTCCGACTTACTGCTACCGAGGGCTGATGAGCTCTGTTCCAGTTCCAAGTCTTACTCAACAAAAAGGTATCGAGCCCGTTAGGTGTAGATATGCATGCGTCGCGCGTAATTCACGTTTTGGAATGCCACAATGTTGATATATAAAATTCGCACATGTTTGTTGATATATACATTTTCTCTCAGTCAGCTGCAGAAGACTAAGTTCAGAACAAAAACATGTACTTCGTTAAAACTGTAATTATTTGGATCGATGTAAGTTAAATAAAAAAACCGGCCAATTGCGAGTCGGTCTCGCGCACCGAGGGTTCCGTACAAACACTTATCCCATCTTAACTGGCCGGGTTAAGTTAAGTTTGCACATGAGGTGCAAAGTAAACGCAACCTATCACATTAAATTTGTTGTATGGGAGCCCCATTTAAATATTTATTTTATTCCGTTTTTAGTATTTTTTGTTATAGTGGAAACAGAAATACGTCATCTGTGAACATTTTAACTGTCAAGTTATCACGGTTCATGAGATATAGCCTGGTGACAGAGGGATCAGACCGACAGACGGACAGCGGAGGTTTATTAGTAATAGGGTACCGTTTTTTATCCTTTGAATACGGAACCCTAAAAACCATAACAAACATATTCCTACCGACAGATGTTACATACTCAGTTATAAAAACGGTTTTTTTTTCGAATAACATTTACAATGTCACTATCGAATTAAACATGAAAGTCATGAAACCGGCCCGTCGCATGTCAAGTCGCACTTGACCAATTTCTCATTTCGTAGCACCCACAGACCACCCCCACTAGACGGAGCATGTAAGGCGACCCGTAGGTGATGACCAACGATTTAGTTGCGTCCATGTTTATGAGGTCTCTCTACACCACTTAACACTACAATTTACCATGTTATTTATTTAATTTCTTTTTTCGTTGACGTACGCATGGATCATAAACAAGGACGCAACTAAACGGTGGCCGCCGTGTTGATACTTCAATGTTCTGCCGTACCATATCGTTGGTGCGCGCGGGTTGCCTTACATGCTCCGTCTAGTGGGGGTTGTCTGTGGTAGCACCAGTACCCTTACCATGAGTTAACGTGACTGTACTCGCTAGCGACAGTGGAAATTATTTGTATGGAGAATAGTACGGCGCCCCTAGCGGCTACTTTGTAGAACTACAATTCTCCATACAAAGCCTTTACGCAGCCGCTAGCGAGAATAATCACTGTAAATTCATGGTAAAGGCTGAATCGAGTGGGTTAATTGCTGTTAGCGCGATACTTACACGTTGAAATTGTTTGGAATGGGTTTTTATGCTCCGACTGAAAGGGATTAAATCCCTGATAAAAAGGAGTCTGTTTCTAAATGGCTGCAATATATATTTTTTTACATTTAAACCCATCTCCACCATGTTGAAAAAAATAACGAAAGACTCAATCGACGATTTGGGAGCCGATTTTAGTCGAACAAAATCGGAAGGCGGAGCTGAGCTGCCGATCGCGCTGGTGCATTGCGTAGTTCTGTCTTGATATTGCATAAAAAATCTGTTTATTATATTTTAACATCGGTTTTTATTTTCAATTTTGATATGATTAAAAGGGTTAATATTCCTAAATCTTACTTTACTGTGAATAAAGTATCATTCTTACTTGCCTTATCCTTCAAAATATGCAAGGGTACATATTTCAGTCGCTGATTCTAAATAAAGATTAAGAGAGCGAGTTAAGTGCTTAATAAATAAGAGAGCCGGCGACTTCCACAATCCTTTAATTAACGCGGGTTTTGTTTACGACTATATCAACTAATTCTTATGGTTAACGTGGATTGCAAGAAAACCAGAGGCTAAAGCGAATACCTATATGTATGTCTACTTTACCCGCAAAAACAGGAAAGCCAAAAGACCGCTGGGTCGACGATATCCAGAGAATTGCCGGAAAAGAATGGGTACAAGAAGCAAAAAATAGAAAAAGCTGGAGACAGTTGGAGGAGGCCTATAACCGAGAAGGGGCCATGTCTTAAATGTTATTTAGGAAAAACTATCATAATTAATTATTTACTTTTTTTGTATTTTTGTCTTTTAAGTGTCTACTTTAGAATCAGAATCAGATTCTGATTCTTCTTTATCAATGAGCTCTATTTACCTTGAAATGTTAACTTGTCAATGGTATTTAACGAATATCGACCATATCACGGTAAAATGAGTAGGTACATCGAATTTAGCCTCAGCTGAAAAAGGTTTGACTGCCACACAATCAGTTTACGTTCCTTACCGAAACTTGTGTATAATTTATGTGAGGAGTCCTTAGCCGTCTCCTTGCCTTTTTTGTCTTTTTTTTCTAATGTTGATGTGTGTGACCAATATATATATTGCTATAGGGACCAAACAATTGTTAATTGAACATATAAATAAGGCAAATAGTTACGATATTTTCGACATAAGTCAGATTTAAGCCATGATCAGAATTGTCAAGGGATTGAACACACACTTAGTTAATCATTTATCATATGCCGTCCTGTAAAACTCTCTTTTAAGTGAACGTTGATCCTTTTGAGTAAGTACTACAGCTGACATGATAGGATTGAAAATAAGTCCACAGAAACAATATTTCCAATCACCAACGTGGTCTTTATTAATTTGTCACGCGACCAATCACGAGCGTCGTCAAATAATCGATATTGCTTATCTTAACTAGGTAGACTAGGTACCTACTGAACTAATGTTAGTTACAATTAGATATGCAGTGAGGAAGTCAATGCCATAGCAACGTCCTTTACGCCCTCAATTACTTATAATGCCACAATATACGTCATTGGAAGTTATAGTTAGTTTTACGACGGTATATATCATCATCTTATTACTAGATTCATTTATTTATATTTTATTTACCTGTTGACTTTCCCTTTTATTTTAAACTTATTTTGACATTGTAAACATTTTCTCGTATTATTAAGTCATCTTGCCTTATTTTTGACGATCATGATAATTATGAATTCGTATAATTTTGACATTAAGCAAATTTGTAATGTAATTTTTATCGTGAAATAAATAATCTAATCTAATCTAATCTAATCTTCTTTCCTATTACACTCCTCTATCGAGGTGTGGGGCTCGAATTCAATTCCTCCATTTACACCGGTCTGGGCAGTCTGTTCTACGGTAAATGTGGGAGGAGGTAGAACGTCTACCTCCTCCGACATCATTCCCAAGATACCCATCTGCTGCTCTACTGAGCGACGCCTAGTTGTTCTGGAACAGTCTCTTTTTCTTTTGCCAGACTGTTTCCAGGCCAGTACTCTCATAGATACCAATCTAAGAGAATACTGGCCTGGAAATCTAAGAAAGCCCGATACTCACCTGAGTATCGGGCTTTCTTAGAGTATGACCAATCCAATGCCACTTCCGCGTAAGGATCTACCAGTATATATGTTTTATCTTGATGATCCGCCATAACTCGATGTTAGTAATCGTCTAGACCAAATGATTTTCTGAATCTGACATACGCATTTGGAGTTTGTTTATTATATACGAGTAAGTCCTTTTACAACAAACCATGTTTCATTTCCGTAAGTAACACAGATTTTACATTTGAGTTGAAGATCCTGACCTTAGTTCGCTTTATTAGGGTTAGGGGGTAGGAGAGGGGACTGTAGTCAAGTAGTAGTAGTATATTTTACGTTCTCATACTCGCTCTTCAGATTTAAAAACATCTGGTGATGTAGCTTGAACATGATCTAAATTCGACGTTCCTAATGACATCTAACCCAACCCTAGTTTTACGTCTGCTTTAGCGATATGCTGTAGGTAAGTTTCCATGACGCCACTTAACGTAGCTCAAATAGCGAAAATTTATATTTGTCAGTTAACTTACAGAGTGAGATATTGCTAAATTAGAGATATCGCAAACCAATAGGCCCTGAGTTAATTTGATGCGGTTGCAGAATACTCAGTGGTCAGATGTTTCCACGGGGATGTTCCAAAGAAAATTTACTAACACAATCGAAGCTATATAGATTATAACTAGTTGGGATATCAATACCACAGCAGTGTAATCAGCATCGACGCGATTAAAACACAAATTGAGTCGTTTACAATGCTCATGTACACTAATTTGTTTCTATTCCTGTCCGTATGATGTTATCACACTGCAGCGTCGTGGTTGCTATGTTGAATATAAAATAAGACTTGATTTCTTGCTTTACTTATTTTTTTGTGGGAGCGTAGATTATAATAGTTTATGCAACTGGTTACATAAAGAGGGCCCTTGCAGCATGAGCGTGGCTTTATGAAACCAGCAGTAGAATAGCAAGGACGTAAACTGCGGGTCGAAGTTGCCCTTAAGACGAGGGTTCTGTTTATGCTCATATACTTACAAGTAGTACAGAATAATATACTACTCTCTCTTTTGATCTTCGCGAACACGGCCTGAAAAGTATATTTTATTGGCTGTTTGTGGAAATTGCAACGCTATTGGGCGGGGGGCGGAGCACCTTGACCTTCCGAGGCGTGTGTGCTGCTGTGGCAGGTTACAAACGCACGCCGACTTTCCTGGTATACGCTGGCACGTCACGCGGTCTTACTATAGAATCTATATAGTATAGATAGATGTAAACTATCATTGGCAGATACTAAACTATAGATTGATGTAAACTACAATTCGAAGGTGGTGACTTCGATTTGCAGCAGGTTGAGACCCGCGTAAGCCCACTACACTATCGAGTGCTAAGAGAAATTTATAGAGAACGTCTCTGTTTAAATGAGGATTTATAGCTAGATCTGACTGTGAATCTAACACCTACATAAGGCGACGGAAATGCATGCCAGCCAAGCGTTTAGCATACTTGCGTACATTTACAATGTCACTATTGCGTTCTCTTAGTAGTTCTTAAAGCTACTTTGTTGATTTTAGGATTCGCTCATGTTTGTTGTGCATATGTCTTCAGACGCGTAAACACTAGAATTTTAAGTCTTTACTGTATCAATGATGTGCTCATGACTTTTTTTAAAGAAATGCTTACATTTTATGCTATTATAGTGGTACTTTTCTGATTTTTGTGTACTCCGTACCTCGTAGTCGGCAAAAACGGAACCCTTATAGGATCACTTTGTTGTCCGTCTATCTGTCAGTCTGTCCAGACGGACAGATTGACAGACTTTGTACTTGAGAGACGTCAAGACCCTTATCTATTTGTCACGCAGAATATTGATCCTATATGTGCATAGGCTCATTCGATTCAGCGGAAAATAGAATGTTCATCTTTTAAAATATTGTCCCTGCCCATATACCCCTTAATGGGGGTTAGGAGCCCAAAATGTTGGCAGGACTCGGGAGCTTCTTATTTATAATGCCAAGATAAAGTTATAAAAGGGTCGTTCTCTCGTTTCGTCCCAATTTGGCTTTTTTTCGATTTTGTTTTTTTTTAGGAGCTATTTTGTTGATATTGATATCAATTATGTGGATACTCGTTTTATATATCATTCAATGAAAGGCACGTCTATACTAATGTTATTTAGAAAAAAAAGGGGTGGAATGTAATGAAGGCGTAGATGGAAATGAAATTCGACTGGAAGGAAATGAAACGAAAATGTATGGGAATGAAACGTGTACAAAATGTATTGAATCCAGACTGGAATTAATTTGATTCATGGCAATTTATGGAGGCCTAGGAATAAAATAAAGTATATACTCCTAAGTATTTACTTTTTCAGACTCAACATTCAAAAACTTATCTGTTACATTATGATACGAAATCTTAAAATTTCTCAATGACAATTTTTTTAAATTTAAATTGTGCATTTAAATAAAAAAAACCTTCTTAGACTTAATGAACAAAAGTCCAAAATATTGTATTGCAAAAATTATTCTGTTCAAGTGCACTACAATACACTGCACTCTTGTCTTTTAAATTGTTGAATGAAAAGTAACAAACGAGCCTAATATATAAATCACAAATCCACTACTAAAATCCACTGCTGGACATAGAGGACTCTCCCATGGAGGAGAGCTCAGTGGCGTGAGCTCGGTTTCCAGCTCTCCTCCTCCAGTTACTACCCGCTATCCTACGAATGTCGTCGCTCCACTTTGTTACAGGGCGTCCTACACTACGTTTACCGATTCGTGGCCTCCACTCTAGAACTCGTCGCTCCAGTGGACATCGGTTCGAAATACTTAGTTTCGGATTTGATCCCTAAGACACACCGAGCAGCATAGCTCTTTCTATGGCTCGCTGAGTGGCTTTGAATTGGTGGATTAGTCATTTGGTGCGTGGCCACGTGTCAGCTCCGTAGGTCATGACAGGCAGGATGCACTGATTAAAAACTTTCGATTTAAGGCTTTGAGGTATGGGCGACGTGAAGACTCGACGCAGTTTTACGAATGCTGCACAGCCCAGTTATATTCGCCTCTTAGCCTTCTTGTCGATGTTGACTGCCTAGTTGGAGCATTTGCCCAAGGTACACGTATTTGGAAGCAACTTCAAGGGAGAATCCATTTACGGCGACCAGTCCCGGATCAATAAATGTTCATTGAACTACTTTGTTTTTATCTAAATTCATCCGGAGACAGACGAACTTTCCAGGCTATCTAGCATGAGTTTCAGGTCCTGCAGAGTCTCAGCCATGATGACGATGTCGTCTGCGAATCGTAGGAGAAAGACTTGTTGACCATTTATATTAATGCCACTATTTTTCCAGCCCAGCGTCTTGAACATATCCTCCAATGCGTTAGTGAACAGTTACGATCATATAACGTCACCTTGTCGCACTCCTCGACGCAGGTCCATATATGTTCTTCCTGCTGGTTCTGTACTTGCAAAATCATCGTGGCAGCTGAATATAAGCATCTCCTCCAGTCGGCTTGACATCGCTGCAAGGACTCCAGAACAGACCAAGTTTCGAATGATCGAAACTTGGTTATTTTCACAGCGTTATTTTAAAACTATAAATTAATGTTTTCTTAGTTTAGATTAAGATACTTATTTTTATTGGGTTAAAGTTAATTTGTTGTGTTACTAATTTACTTAAACACATCGAGTCAGACTTGTTGACTTTGTCTCCAAAATTTTGATCATCACTTTGACAACTAATTATCACTCATTCAATCTAATTGAACCAGAACACAATATGTTCGCAGGGTATAAAGCTGCCTCGACACGCAAAACAGCTAATAGATCTGAATGCAACTGAGTGCGGCAAATCTTTTGTCTAAATTGCCTGATGTACTTTTGTTGTACCTTTAAATCTGGGGATGTGAGCCAAAAACCTTTTTTTTAAACCTCCTCGGGTATTATCATCAATTCCACTATCTGAACATTTTGTTTAACTACTTGTGCAAATCTTGAAAAGACCCAACGTCTCCTCCATATTTTACATAGTGACCACTATCAGCCATCCTCTTTACGACTGCACCAACAAGGAATAGATTTCATCTTTCAATTTTGTCAACATGTCATGATTGAGGGTATTGGCTCATGGTACAGAATTTGGTTCTTACACATTTATGATCATCGACGTAATATAGAACGCCAGTATCTACGTCACATGTAACAACGAAATATATTTAATAATTCCCATCCAAATCCATTCATTTCCTTCCTCGAAAAAAAATGGAAGGAACGAATGGAAATGAATTGGAAAGAAATGAACTATCAGCACTTAAATCCAAATTATTTCACTTTCTTTCGTGCTTCAAGGTCACCAAGGAAACTAAATGATGGTCCACTCAAATGTTAATAAATAACGTGCTAGAGAAATAATTTGCATTAGAGAATTTCTTAATATACCAAGGATAGTAATTAAAGCTTACCCGTGACAAAATCAAAAACCAACGGAGAGAATTCAAATATTTCTCAAACCACGTGCGTGCGGTCTCCCTCGTTGAGATGCTTTGGTAGTCTGAAGTAGGGAGTACGAACGGCGATTACGGTCGTCGTGGATAAGGATGCGTATATAAACTTAAAATACATTTCAATTTTCTCGGAGGGAAATGAAGTTATTCGTTTGACAAAGTGAAAAAGTGCGTTCTCGGCATGGTATATCTACTCTAGTTAAGTTTTCAATGCACTCACATAATATTAAATACGTATTTTACGCATAAATTACAAAAACACGATGGGTTTCTATGAAAAAAAATGAGGTATTTTGGTTATAAAGTTAATGGAACGCATTTTGACACAGGAGTGGAATGAAATTTTGATAGGTTTTTCAAGAATATTTTTTAGATTTTCAGGTTTAGCCTAATTATTTAAATTATTCCCTATGCGTAACTTGTTAACGAAACTTTATGAAGTAGCCATGTTCGGAAATTATTATTTCTTACACTCGATTCGGGCCCCGACACCAAATTGGGACGAAACGAGAGAACGACCCAAAACAAAGTTTCATATTGATGTGCCTTTTTTGCCACCGGACTACCATATTTAGTCTTATTTTACCCGTAGTATCTGACGTTTGTTATTTGTTAGGCAAGTGGGCTCACTCCGTACCCGCGCTAAATAGCTTGCGCACTAGCAAGCACCAGGTTGCCGGCTCCACTGTTCGCCTTTGTTCGGGTAAATTAAGCACGCGTTCGTAACGACTCCTAGAAGTACATTTCTCAGGCGGCGTTCTTAAAGAGAAAGAGAGAACTCCCGAAGTGTTTTATTCAATGGTTAGAACTATTTTCTGGTCCGTCCAACGCGCAGAAGAACGCGCCCTGTTGATCTGGTGTCATTGACCCTTCCTTTAACCACGTCTTTCTGTTAAACGGTCCGTTGACAACCAAAGTTCGCTAAAAACCTGTCTACTGGGCAAAAACCTCGTATCTCAGTATTTAATTCAGTGAATAAAGGATTTTGACCTTACAAACGGTCCGGTAGTTTTTAATTTTTGATATGTTGTCTAGAATGGTTAGTCAGTGTTTAAAATGCAAAATGCACATTTCCCCCCCCTCCGCTCCCGCCAGCATATTGAAAAAACTGGCACTCTCTTCATATTTTTGCTCATATCTTCCTTTAGGAGCATTTTAGCTAGAAGAAAGCTTCGACAATGTTATAGAGAGTTAAATTTACTACATTTTCCATTTTATATTTTGTTTCTAGGACAGATAGTTACGGAGATATGCACATTTAAAAAAACTTAAGAAATTGCAATTCCCAACTCAAAAACAAACTTCTGGATTATATCTTCGTTTAGGAGCATTTTAGCTAGAACAGTGCTTGGGCAATTTTGTAGAGAATTAAATTTACTATAATTTACATTTCAAATTTTGTTTCTAGGACAGATAATTACGGAGATATGTAAAAAATAAAGTCACATTTTCCGAAAATGTATGTAAAAATGGACATGAGTTTTATAAGCAATTATATCTCCTACATGTTTTAATTTGTCCTAGACTAGTCCGTAACTGAATGACAGCGTTCTAAACCAAGAATTTTGAGTAATTTTCGGAAAATTCGACTTTTCCTGTTTTTTAAATGTGCATATCTCAGTAACTAACCGTCCTTGAAACAAAATTTGAAGTGTAAATTATAGTAAATTTAATTCTCTACAACATTACCCAAGCTTTGTTGTAGCTAAAATGCTCCTAAACGAAGATATAATCCAGAAGTTTGTTTTTCAGTAGGAAATTGCGATTTTTTACGTTTTTTTAAATGTGGATATCTCCGTAACTATCTGTCTTAGAAAAAAAATATAAAATGGAGAATGTAGTAAATTTAACTCTCTATAACATTGTCCAAGCTTTCTTCTAGCTAAAATGCTCCTAAAGGAAGATATGAGCAAAAATATGAAGAGAGTGCCGGTTTTTTCAATATGGCGGCGGGCGCGGAGGGGGGGGAATTGTGCATTTTGCATTTTAAGCACTGACTAACCATCCTAGACAACATATCAAAAATTCAAAACTACCGGACCGTTTGTAAGGTCACACATAGTACTTTAGTCTCTATTCACCGTATTAATTGAAACGATACTGAATACTGATATATAAATACAAACCAATTTTGATAAAGGAGTATCAGGAAATCCAAAGATGATTAAGTATAGGACACTTTTTTACCCGACTACGGTAAATAAAAGTTTTACGCGAACGAAGTAGCGGATACCTTACACATAAAGTATGATTTACGATCTGAACCTTCTTGAAATATGTTATCTTGAGTAGACCCCAAACCACTGATTAATTGTTATTTGTACACAGCCCTACGCTATATCTTAACCGAAGTATATATGTTGATATTTCAAATTGTTTGGCAGCCATATTTGTAGTTCTACTGTCAATATTTATTTGGACTAGTTTAGTCCTTAATGTTTAAAGGTATTTCGAAATATTGACGGACGTACTCGTGAAGTTATCCAAATAAGCGATCTTAAGGTTTGTTCAAATTAGCTTTTGTGTTGCTCTTTTGTACGCAGATTTATACATTTTTTACATTTATTTAATTTCTTTCTCATAAACATTTTTTTAACTGTCTAAATGAACTCCAAAAATGGTTTTACTATGACATATATTTAGGAGTTTTTTTACAAAACGTAATTGATAAGTAATACGATTTAATAATTCGTCCCTACTACCTTACTTAAATCGGATGAAAATGTATATGGAATAGTGACACGCTTTATGTCTGATAACTTTGCTCTAAATAATATGAAGATCTAAGAGGAGTAACTGGCTAAGTCACATTTTGCAAATTTTTACAGCACAGAGGATTAAAGATGTCAAATCCTTTGACTCTATCCCTTGGCTCTATGGCTCTCTCTCTCCTTTGGCCCTATGGTTTACGTAAAAATATAGCAAAAAAAGTTTTGATGGTCATTCTGGTGATAAAATGAACTTAGCCAGATGTTCGCCTTACTTCTCAGACAGCGCTTCGTTAATAATGAAACATATAGTGAGTATCAACAGAAATATGTGTTTATGATGTATACCCAATTATAGACACTCAAAACAAATTGCGCCTCTAAACTAGCATGTAAACTTGTTAATAGAGTTTAAGAGCTATATTAAATGCCTATTTTTAGCACATAGCGCTATGAAACAACATGCAAACGGGTATGACTTACAAATGAGCGGACCCTCTGTTAATCTTGTATGTATTAGAGATTAGGTTAGTGTAGATGCTAGCTTAGTTAGGCTATTAATTTTCAAGTCAATCAACTGCTCGCTTATTATTACTATGAACGCTTAAATACAAATACTCTTTATTGCACACCTCAAACATCAAGGAACAGACAAAACAACATGAAATACATTAAAATAACAAGCAGAGGTAAACAACAGGCTAAAAGAGAATCGAAGTCACTTATATCGAAGTTCCTTCTAAGGATCGAATTAAACTAAGGAGATCCGTAGAAGATCCAAGGAAACCGAAATGCTATGAAAAAATTGCTAAACACGAACGAAAGTCGTAATATTTCCTGTGTTACGTTCAGTTTTGTGAAGTAGGTAGGTAATAAAATAATGCTAGCTGAACTGTAAACCTGTATCACGCATAAGCTCTTGAATAGCAATCACGACGCAGCGTGGTGGCCCTGTTCAAAGTATACTGTTGATCTGGTCAAGTTACGCGAATTCTATACATGAGGATGATGAAGAAGTGGTCGATTTAACGAATTTTTGGGGAAGGCCCAGCAGTGAATGTCTGTCGAGTGATGATGATGATGCAAAGAACTGATTATGTAGTTCGTACCAAATAGTTTAAAACGGGCAAAACCTATCACTCTTAAAAACATAATTATCATCAGCATTGGAAGTCTCTCAAGGCAGGCATCTAGCTAGCGGGTCGTTAGCCTTCTCAAGTCCACCCGTGTGAAGACCCATCATCATTATCAATTTAAGAGCTACGCTCTTGTCAGTGGAGTGATTTCCATGCATCTCGTTCTTGCGCCTTCTCCTTGACAACTTGGTATATGGTACGATCTTCTTCTTCATTTGGTCCATGTATTTAAGCTCTCGTTGGTCTTCCTCCCTTTCTTCTCCCTTCAATCTTTCCTTCTATCAATCGAAATATGTACCGCTACATAAACGCAGTAAAGGTGGCGTTGGGGTGATGGAGTGGTTGACACGTTGGACGTTTGGACGGACACGTGTGTGATGGACTGATGGTTGTGTTTTGATCTTTGTTTCATTTGTTCAATAAAAAAAATTGGTGTTTCCAGATTAAAAAATAACGAAACATTACATGTTTTACAAATTTATAAGTAAAACGTAAACACTTGTTTTTATATAAAATGGTATACCATCTTTTTTCCGTAGGCGAATCGCTGACGATTTACATGCATATTCAATTGCTCACTAAGTGCAAACTAAGTGAATGTAATAATTATTTTATGTGTAAGCCGAAGCGCATAGCTTTTGCGCAGTGAACTAAATTTCCTTCCATGTGTTCGTTTACTGTCGCTTTACAATTTAGCATGGCGATAAAACTGGCCGGAGCAATGGCTGCAGTACCAGGGTATTTACGAATCGAGTTGAATACGGGTTGAATGGGGTTAATCTAGACAACTCGTGCTCACGTTCCACCGTCCACGTCCTATTGAATTAATTAATGAATGAAAACATTTATTTCAGGCAACTGTGGCCCACAGATACATACCCTAAACTAATATCGTGTGTAGGTATTTCCAGAAAATTATAATTAGGATCTCTTCGGTCAATACGCTATTACTGAACCGGCGAGCTACATCCTCGACCCCCTCGAGTCACTTACCATAAGATGCCTTATTCCTTTTAAAATGTATTTTTTTTTCATATTATGACAAATATATTGATAATTTATACCAACTTTTTGAAGCGAATAATACTTTTCCTCGAATTCTAGGTAGTAACATAGCTATTTCATGCTATCATTGCGTGCAGTCGTAAATAAGTTGAAAAAACTGATTTTCCGCGTGAATGGTCAATTTTGAGTAGTTTTTGGAACAACAATTAACAATGAAAACTTTAAAGTGTAGGTTTCAAATATATATACCAATAAATCCCAATAGCCAAGAAACATGTTTCATCATAGACAAAAATGTCTAAAACAATCAGCATTTTAAAAGGAATAAGTAATTCAGAGAATAAAGGATTTTGACCTTACAAACGGTCCAGTAGTTTTGAATTTTGGATATGTTGTCTAGGATGGTTAGGCAGTGTTTAAAATGCAAAATGCACAATTCCCCCCCCTCCGCGCCCGCCGCCATATTGAAAAAACCGGCACTCTCTTCATATTTTTGCTCATAACTTCCTTTAGGAGCATTTTAGCTAGAAGAAAGCTTCGACAATGTTATAGAGAGTTAAATTTACTACATTTTCCATTTTATATTTTGTTTCTAGGACAAATAGTTACGGAAATATGCACATTTAAAAAAACTTAAGAAATTGCAATTTCCAACTCAAAAACAAACTTCTGGATTATATCTTCGTTTAGGAGCATTTTAGCTAGAACAGTGCTTGGGCAATTTTGTAGAGAATTAAATTTACTATAATTTACATTTCAAATTTTGTTTCTAGGACAGATAATTACGGAGATATATAAAAAATAAAGTCACATTTTCCGAAAATGTATGTAAAAATGGACATCAGTTTTATAAGCTATTATATTTCCTACATGTTTTAATTTGTCCTAAACTAGTCCGTAACTGAATGACAGCGTTCTAAACCAAGAATTTTGAGAAATTTTCGGAAAATGCGATTTTTCCTGTTTTTTAAATGTGCATATCTCCGTAACTAACCGTCCTTGAAACAAAATTTGAAGTGTAAATTATAGTAAATTTAGTTCTCTACAACATTGCCCAAGCTTTGTTGTAGCTAAAATGCTCCTAAACGAAGATATAATCCAGAAGTTTGCTTTTCAGTAGGAAATTGCGATTTTTTACGTTTTTTTAAATGTGGATATCTCCGTAACTATCTGTCCTAGAAACAAAATATAAAATGGAAAATGTAGTAAATTTAACTCTCTATAACATTGTCGAAGCTTTCTTCTAGCTAAAATGCTCCTTAAGGAAGATATGAGCAATAATATGAAGAGAGTGCCGGTTTTTTCAATATGGCGGCGGGCGCGGAGGGGGGGGAATTGTGCATTTTGCATTTTAAACACTGCCTAACCATCTTAGACAACATATCAAAAATTCAAAACTACCGGACCGTTTGTAAGGTCACACATAGTACTTTAGTCTCTATTCACCGTATTAAAGGCCTCATAAGGTGTTTCTGAGGTCAATCGCCGGTCAGTTTGTGAATTAAAAAAAATGTATACATATCTGTTCTCGCCTACGTGTTGCATTTCTCAACGGATTCTAATGAAATTTTGTGAGCAGATTTGATAATAATATAGTGTTTTCTCGTGGATTAAGTAAAAAAAAAATTGGGCAAGTGCGAGCCCGACTCGCGCATGAAGGGTTCCGTACCTATACATATATATATAATCTATAATAAGTTTGTTGTATGGGAGCCCCCCTTAAATATTTATTTTATTTTATTTTTAGTATTTGTTGTTATAGCGGCAATAGAAATACATCATCTGTGAAAATTTCAACTGTCTAGCTATCACCGTTGTTGAGATACAGCCAGGTGACAGACGGACGGACGGACGGACGGACGGACGGACGGACGGACGGACGGCGAAGTCTCAGTAATAGGGTCCCGTTTTTACCCTTTGGGTACGGAACCCTAAAAAAGAGTACCAACGAAACTCTATTAACAAGTTTCCGCTCGAAATGTACCTTATAGCCACATAGGACTTTTTAATTTTTTTATGTTCTTTTCGGTTTTTTGCATACGCTGGTATGGAACCCACCGAGCTTGAGATCGATTCACTCTTGCCAGCTATTTTGTTTCTTTTTTTTTTCAATTTTAGTGTATTTTTTCGTCGTGCCTATTAAATCATCATAGTTAAATATTTCTACTCGGCCAAAAAACCCAAGGAAAACTCTCCAAAACAATGTGACATTTGTGTTGAAGCCATAAGTCATATAAATATAACATATAAGTAATTGAAAACCGAAGTGTTAAATCGATCCAAACCTAATAAATTCGCTATCGGGCGTTGAACTTCTAATGTAAAAACCAGTCCTATATTTTAAGAGTTCGTTCACCTCACCGTTTGGCAAGGAAGTAATCAGACCATATCAGTTATCATCTCGCACTACACTTTTATTGCGACTATTTCACTCCCAATTAAGAACATTTAATTATATGTAGAATAATTTCGTAAAAAGTGGCGATTTTTAAGTAAATGAAACTTTTAGTGTTTAGAATTAAAAAAATATATTATTAGTTTTAGTGCGCAAACAATAAGTAATTTAGTACAAATGGCGGACTTGATGCCTCAAGGCATTCTCTACCAGGACCAAAGAGGAATGCACACCCTTTACTCTCGACAAAAATAAACGAAGGTCTATTAGGCCTCGCTAAGTTTGGATAAAAGAAACGATTCTGGTTCAAAAAGAAGTATATAAAACTATGGTTAAAGGGTAGGTAGGTACTCGTAAATCGAACCTGGCCTAAATTGGCTAGTTAAGAATTATTATTACAAAACAGGATATAATCGCATATGGGTTAGGACCAAAAATTTGGATGAAATTAAGGCGTAGTTAGCCATACAAAACGAGGAAATAAAAGCGATTGGAATAAGTTCCGTTGTGCGACAAAAATTAACGATCCCATAAAGGAACCCTAAGGTACGTTGTTGGAAGGTTAACTGTCGTCGCACAACGGAGACTGATACAAATATTAATTGAGTGAGTTAAGGTGGTAAACTTTTTGGTCTTCACCCATATTTAGTTGAATTTCTTCGTCTCAACAGCGACCTCCTTTTTGGAACTGCCGGTAGATTCTTGATCTGACTTGTAAAAGTGCCCTTGCGGCCTACTTACTGAGCAAACTATTTCATTTCATTTCATTTGGACATGATTTTATTTATTCGCCTTGACGTACTGGACGTGTCATTAGCCATAATAATAATAGACATAATTTCGAACAGAACAACGAGATAAGATATTGTAATAATATTAGTATCATTTCCCGAATCCCGGCCAGGGCAAATATTTGTGTGATGAACTCGAATATTTATGCTTGGGTCATGGTAGTTCTATCTATGTAAGTATACAAATGTTTATCTACTTATATAAGTATGTATATCGTCTTCTAGTACCCATAACACAAGCCTCCTTGAGCTTAATGGGGGCCAGATCTATTTGCGTGAGGTTGTCCGATATTTATTAATATTATCTATTTATTAAAAATACTGAAAACTGTTTAAGATAAAATCAACATACGTATATGGAGTTCTCTATTAAGATACCCCAATCGAAAAGGCTAAAACAACCCGGCTTACCGTTGCCCCGTAAACCAAAAGAGAGAGGTGGCTAGTGAATAGGAGACAGGGTATGCCACGCAGCATGAGCCGCATTGTCGCAAGGGACGGCCGCCGCAACGGCCGCGCGCACACTCACGCGCATACTGTAGTGTACCCCGCGAGTGTTTGTAAATATCGTACGTAGCATCGGTATTCGTTGTGTTAATTTTTGTGCTGAATGAATTACCTGTTATTCTTGCGTATTTGATTTTACGTGATTTTTCTATTATTAAGTCTTTATAGGGACGGTTTTTAATTTATGTTTACTTTATAGCAGTTTAATTGAAGCGGCCTTCGTCTTGTTTAGTACTTCCGCCTTGCACTTGACGATATCGTTGCGCTTCATTAGTATCACTTGTAGAGTAATCTAAAGTGTATCAAACGCTTCGTTTTACATTGAAATTTATTGCTTGGAAAGGCTGCTGGTTATTATTTTAATAACTAGTAAGCGGTATGCGATCGTGCTTGCAATCACGGCTCTAGTTCTCTAACAGAAATTTGATATCCATTGTGATACGGTGTTTTTGGGTCAACGCTCAGTGTACACTGATCCATTGTTTTAAGATTGCTATAAGTACTATTATTATATACAGTTCCTATTAACACTACGAACGGAGTTATATGATTTATTATGTCGTTATAATTTCGACACTTTATTACTTTACGCTGTTTAATAACTACTTTGTGTTTATGTTACAAATTAGCAAACCGATAACAAAAGACCTTATTTTTCATCGATACTGTATAATTAGTATATAATATTTACAAATTTTGTACTGATTAATTCGTACATTTAATTCCCAGCTTCGACATTTTCTTTTTAACATTCCATTATCGTCTTCATTCTCTTCTCGTTGTCAAATTATCTTGAATTCCACTCAATCATTACTTTTTATAATGGTATAATACCTCCATGATCATCACAGATTTTTACGACACCCTTTAGAGTGTTCACGTTTCTCATAATGGATGACCTTACATACAAATCTAAATCACAGTTGCCCTTGAGCTCTCTTTTTGTTCGGCCCTTTTCATATGCCATTTCAATAAGTACAAACGAGTACACCAATTCAACCAGTATGCATGGTTACTGGTTTTGCGCAGGGCTAAAAGGTGGTATATTGAATAGTATAAAAGACCATGAACGCGTCTCATCATGGTATTTCTTGTTTTTTCTTTATTTTGACTATTACTTGTTCATCATTGTCTGGAGACTTCGTAAATTCACGTCCCATATACAAATGATTTGATTATAAATATGATCGCTATAGTCTCTTATGATGAACTCAATGATTAGAGTTAAATTATAAATTCCCGGGCATTCAAAAATATAAGCAATATCTAATCTAACCTAACCTACAAAAATAATAACCTTGCATCTAAATAAATAGGTTGGCATAGATGACAACTTATTAATTTAGCTGGCAAGTTAATTATTTTAGCTGCCAAGTGAGTCATTAGAGATGCCAATTAATTTTTTTAGCTGCCCCTATATAATAAACCCGTTTGGTCTCGTGTTTAAATGTAAATTTCGTACGCATATTAGGTATACAAAGTCGAACAAAAATAACGTACAATAAATTTGCAATCCTCATGTAATTTGAATAAAATTCCACAATCTAGACGTCCGTGGACATTTAATCCAATCGTTTGCGTCCAACGCAACGCATAAACATCATTATTGTCTTACTTCGGCACGCTATACAATAGTAAGTAGGTAATACAGCGCGTGTAAATACAAGTACAGTGAAAAGTATAAAAACCGTATGTAAAGTTAGGACAGGTAAATTAAAATCTACGTGTCGTAATTTTTTTTATTCATAGGTCAATCGCATTCACAAAAGGCTATGTTCTCTTAACTCAGAAGTACATTAAACAAAAATACAACAATAAGGTATCATCTTTTGCGTTTGCGTTTTACACACATACATACTCAGTCACTCACTCACCCACAAACACACACGCGCACACACACACACACACACACACACACACACACACACACGCACGCACGCACGCACGCACGCACGCACGCACGCACGCACGCACGCACGCACGCACGCACGCACGCACGCACGCACGCACGCACGCACGCACGCACGCACGCACGCACGCACGCACGTATCTATACATCTCCTTTACGTGCACCAGTGTAATTAGTTATAACACAAATGTAATCATTGTAATTGTTTTAAGTATTATTTACGAAAAAATGACTTACTGTTGAGTTTCTTTCGGCTTTCTTCTCAACAGCGGTCTCCTCTTGCGAAATGCCGGTAGATTCACAATCTGACTTGTAAAAGTGCCCCTGTGGCCTACTTACTGAATAAATTATTTCATTTCATTTCATTTCATTTCATTTCACGCACGCACGCACGCACGCACGCACGCACACGTTTACGACATTTTGTGTTTAGGGCTTGTTGCGTGTAGGACATTTTGCGTTCGTAAATTAGGTCATTATGCGACGGAGGGTTTATTTTCAACCTCATCCGATAACTTGATATAAATTTCGGATGAGTTAGATATTTAGAGTTGACATAATAAAACAAAAAGCATACTTTGTGACTACAGACGTTTTATATCGTGCCGCGCTTGGGGTCGACAAACATCCGAGTAGTACAAATGGGTACCTGTTGTTTTAGCCTACGACCTAGAAGCATTAATATTTTTTCAGTTTGATTTCCTCATCATCAAACATCAAATAGACAAAAAAAAAAACATTTATTAAAGTTTATGTACGTATGTATTGGAACTCAGGAGGCTAAGTGTAAGATTATATTCGCTATTAACGCAAAAAAACACTTCTAGCTCGTTTGTGGGAACGTAAATGCGATCACGACACACTAGAGTAATAAATAAGATAGGTACACTTGAGGCACTGAGTATCGATCTGTGTACTGTGCCGTGACTCAGTTAGCCGTGGGTGTCTCATTTCGCATGCGCTAGCGCAGCGCCTAGGAAGTGCATTCGTGTTCCATCGTATCAGCCCGGTCACGTACACTAAAGGAACCATTTTAATAACAGTTTTCCTGTTCGATGAGACGGTTTAAACCTTTAAGCTAGCAAACTACCGCCTCGCCTTGTATAGAAGAACGTTTCACTTTCCTCGTTGACTGTATTCTCCATCTAGTAACTTTAGTTTGGTTTTGTCGTCGTCGTCGGAGTAACTTGACAAATATCGGTATGTACGTGAAGAGCAAACCGACCGGATGGGTCTCTATCCGGTTTGCTCTGGCTGATCACGTGCCGTCAACGGTAAAATTTCACCACAGCGACATGACTATACAGCAATTAAAACGGTCCGCAGTGCCAGCGTAGCGTTTTTTAACTGTAATCGCGATTCTCTCAAGAAAAAAATGCCGGATGGCGAATTGGCGACCTTATCAAAACACGCTGCGTTCGCGGTTCGTTGAACTTTTCGTTTGTTGATGCCGGTTCTTGTAATACAATCACACCTCCGATTATCACCGTGCTACGTTCTACGCCTAACGATACTGAATTGCCATGCATACTATGCATGCATTTACTTGGGTGTAACTTGGCCATCGTAATGTGCCGATCTTTCATAACATGACGAGTACTCTGACGCCTCTTTATGTAGTGAAACATCAAGTGTCACTTGATGTTAACAAGAACATGAGTCTTCTGTAATCATAGCATTTAACTCGACGGGAGTTTATTTGAAATTACTCTACTCTTTGATATAACCACCGATCACTGTCGCATCACTGGTGACGTCATCGCGAATAGCATTATTAATAATGCACCTATAAAAGAGGGTGATGACACCGGAATAAGCCTACGGTAGAACAAGTTTCGGTGACAGGCGTGTAATTTTATTGTTTCGTGAACCAGATCGAAATGTCAGAACAACCGTTAGGTGTGAATGTGCCGATAGCGGAAACGGTTGTCAGTAGTACCACTATCACAGTACCAACAATGGAAGACTGTTAGTTGAACTTTATCCTCTCGGCTCTTTTGAAACTTCATAAGTCGCGTAATGTTAGGCGGTGCTCGGTCTATGTTTATGACTGTGTCAAGTTTTGTGTTCCAAAGAATAATGCGCCGCTTTATTAATAGGTTTTTATTTCCTTACGCAAACAAATGTTCTGAATCCAATACTTAATTTTTTCCTTTAAGATGGGTATTCAACGAGATCAGAATCAACCCAAATGTCCAGTACTACTAAAGAATAAATTAATTGTTGTTTTTTAGATCCATTGTGCTAAGTGGTACCACAGTCTAGTTCTTAGTGCACCACTTAGCACAATGAACCAGTATTCTAAAAGTGTAATGTCAAAAATAATTGTTTTCAAATCCCCTGTCACATTGACCCGAATCGTTTGACGATAAATAATAGCCGCCAGGAGTAACTAAGCCAAACAGAAGTATTAAAGCCCGAAACAGTAATGACCAGGCTAGTTGCACCAATCTATAAAGCCGTATGCGTGATGAAGAGGAATGAACTTAATGCCTTTTTGGACTGCAATGACGGAGTTGTCGCTTATGAGTTATTGCCAGAAGCCGGACGCTCAGCGTAGCGATTAATAATCGACTCGTTCGTTTCCCGATTGAGGTTTGAGACGCCTACGCCACTAATGTGGTTAACTTTATGATTTACAACTCATACATTGGGTTGGCACCTGTGTTGGCGTTTGTATTAGGTATGAAGGAAATTGTGTCGTTCGTTCTAATAATTCTCGTTATACCGCGTCTAGCTCCATCCCTGGCATCTAGTTCCATTAAATATTCACAATGACAGATTACAGATCAAAATATCCTATCCCATCGCAATTTGTCAAATTAAACTTTTACGATTATAACATTGTTCAAACAGACGCTATCAAGACGCTATATATCTGAAGTTGCATGTCAACAAAACTATTACTGTTTCAAAATCTTTGATCCGTACGAGTTTTAAGGGTTTGTTACAACATAATGTTAAAATCATCATAATGTTTAGTTTAGAAAACCCGTATGCGCCCGTATCCCCTGAATCTAATAATGTAGGTATTATAACATAACCACCTATCTCCGTAACTCATATTTAATATTTGATTTAATTGAACTACTCGTATTATGAAGAATACGAAGTAACTACTAGGAAATGTCTACAAATTATTTACTATTGATAGAAGCCTGTTTGAAATCTGTTCAATGGTCCTTGTTATTGGGTCAGTGCGAACGACGCTGTGCACAAACGTCGGGGATTACAATTTATCGCCGTGGAGATTGTTGCTAGGAGCAATTCCAATCGTCATTTGCTGTTACACGTGTTAGGGCTTTAATAACATAGAACTTCCACCTAACTGGTTGTTATGCAATTAGCTTGTTTCAATTGTTGTTTTTTTTTTGTAGGAAGGGGCAAATGTTTACAGAATACTAGCATTGTGTTAGGATCAGACGCATTTCAGACAATAGTCGTTTCACCTATGAGCAATATATTACTTGATGGCTAACAAATATTACACTAAATAATCCGGTGAACAATAATTTGAGTAGGTAGCCACCAAAAAAGTTGTCAGTGTGTGTAAAAGACGAAACGACCGTTGATAATACAAGACACGCGCGTAAGTGAAGTCTTCTAATTTCCTTGTAAAATCAGAATAAAATCGTTAAAAATATTCTGAAAATAACTGTAGAAAATAAAGAAATGCGTACTAGCAATCAGTCGGTAACTGCCAGACACTTAAAACGCATTTTTTATGCCATATTTTACCATCGTTAATCACGCGTTTCCTTTTAAACTTGACTGCTATGATTCTTTGAGCAATAATCGGACCATTTATACAATACTAAAGTAATTGGTCTGGTGATTTAACTGCCATAAAACGATTTATGCAGGCCCTTTTTTTGTAGAATAGGCTGTCATAAACATGACTGAAAAGAGACTGATTTTACGTTGTAATAACCCCTCGAGATTTTCATAACTAGCCCTGGCAAGAAATTTCAAGTTTGCATCTTTATAGTTAGACGGTTATCGAACCATATTATCTTCCTGATACCACCGTCGAAACTTTTTGACACCAGCACCTTAGCACAACTGTCACAAGCGACTATTTCTCGTGCGAGATAATTGCTTGTCTCTTTCTGTGCAGTAATGTGAGAGGGTGGCAGGTGACGCTATGTCGCGCGACAAGAGTCGCGAAGCACAGTTGTGCTAGACGGGCTGGGTTATTTGATCGTCTTATTACTCTGCCCCGATATTGACGAGCTCCGTATGAATTGTAGCGATATCGCCATTTCGGTTGTCTTGTAGCAGTCATGGCTAAAGCGGTCCACCAATATCAAAAACTATCTGCAATAGACTAATAGGCATCTCACTGACATACTAGTATGCAACATTTAATCCCACTAATATTATAAAAGCTAAAGTTTCTGTATGTATGTGTTTATGTTTGTTACTAAATAAGATTTTCTTTAATGATTGAACAGTTCATGAGTAGAATTGCACCGGATGGTAATAAAATGGGATGGTTAGCACCGCGGCGACTTAAGTACTAAATGTGTTATTATGGACCGGATGGTCGCAGGGCAACCCTTCCATTCTATTATACTTTAATGTCCTAGAAACTACTAAGGCTTGGACGCTTAATTGTGGTATTTTATGCACAATAAGTAGACCTTCTCACACTCGGATACTCTATTACAAACATTTAAATAGTAACACCAGTAATCTACGCTATCACCTATCTTTTTCACTTCATGTGTGTAATATATATATTATAGGTATAGCTCATCGATCAGCTTAAGTTCCTACACATATTAATACTGATATTGTTACTTTAAATAACACGAGAAGTTAAAAAAATTAGGTTAAGCCAACCTTTAGTAACAAATGATGCAAATTGTATTTAATTCGATTTTGACATTAGCGTAAAGCCACGCTCGTTAAGTTGTCATGTCAAAGCGATACTCAGCTTTTCTGATCTTTACTATTTTACTTTGATAAGCATACAATTTTGATTTATTCACGTACAAACCTGTTACTATAATTTTTCCACTGTCCTACAATATTTCTGCTTCAGCGGACGGAAAACCTGAGTATTATGCACTTGAGTAGAGACGTCAACCGTGACCATTGCCACTTTTTATACGATGTTTACATTTCAATAACCTATCGATCTAGATATACAGCTTTATTATGCTCGTAATAATCGTTTTGCCTCAGCAATTACAATATCTAGTCCACGTACAGTTCGTTGAACGGTACCCCGATAAGATGTCTCTTGGAATCAAATGCTAGATTATTCCCCGATACCAAACGGTAGTGTTAATGAACCCTGCAAGGCCACAACGTCCTCGCTATAACTATAAAACCTTTTAGTTTTATAGATTCCGATTCATTCTGCAACAAAATTACCCGATATCGAATATCTTTACGGCGATTGACCGGTATTTACATTATCCAGTAATGAGGTAGGTTTTAAATTCAGGCCTGGTGTGAGCCAAGTGCGAAGGAAAATGATAATGTGCGAATAAAAACTATGTGATATTGTGAAAAAAAAAACGACCAAAATGGGAAGCGGAAAGTTTGGTTTCAATGTTAAAAAGGACAAGGTGAACGTGGAAGAGGCTAATAAGACTGAGTTTAGTGTTAAGGAAAACATTCGGAAAATACAGAAAAAATTAAAGAAGACTGAAAAACAAAAACAGAAGACTGAGCAGGTCAAGGAGAAGACTATTTGGTGGAACCAATGCGGCGGTTGTAAGTTACTTTTTAACTTTCCTAATAATAGCAGAATTTTGATTGTCGAACGATAAAACGGTTTGGATTCACTCTGTCCATTTTCCCATTTTGCTGCGTCAATATTCTCACTTTGTCCGGTTTCTTATCACGATTCATAATCTTAATTGTTCGCCTAGGAAGAAGAAAAACGGGAATTTGGACAAAGAGGACTTTGATGAAATTCTTCCGTTTTGTGTTTTAGCTGTGACTGGTGTATTCAATTTTGAACATAATTGATAAGTGAAATAAATATTAATATATAATATATAATTATAATTATGCATATTTATGACTAGTATCGAAAAACGTCATTTGACGATATAAAATACATCAGATTACCGACACGGTTCCCGTCGAGGCCCTTCAAGGGCCGTCAAGATTGATACGCTCTTTGAATCTACAATGAAGGGAAATTAGAGCAGCAAGGTTCGAGCTTTTGAAATCGACCAATACCTACATCGAGGTCAACGTCGCGACCTTAAACGTCGCCTTCAAATCGTATGAGAGCCCTTCTAATGTCTTAAACATCGATTTCGGCATTGACTTTTGCGTATCATTAGCCCTGTCCCTAATTCTATGGAGTGCCACTTTTGCTTGTTGCATAATGAATTTGTGAAGCAATGAGTAATATTATTTCATTGTATTTGAAGGGTTAAGAAGTAGAACTGGCTAAGTCAAACTATCAAAATTTTACAGTACATAACCTTTTACCCCTGTTATAGATAGTCAAATGATGAACTGAGACATTTTGTGGCTAAAGACAAAAAATCGACAGAGCCGTTGCCCCTTACCCCTTCATTTCATTATCATCACTGTGGCCTTCTTAATTGTTCAGAAGAGCCATGCGAGCGAAGTTTATTTCGCCACATAAAGTAAAGATGTCTTAAATAACAACGCTAAAGTGTGTCAGTGGAAAGCGCGAGAGAATCCCGAGAAATCTATGCGCTAACGCGACGTCGGCGCATGCTCGCGCCCCGTTTCCACTTTCTAAACTGGCTAGGCCTCGCAGTTTATAGTTCAGGAACTGCTGCTCCAAGCATGAAAGTTGTCTTATTGACATTTCCTTGTTTGGTTGATGGTAACTTGCAAAGCGGCGCTGCATCTATGAAAATGTCAGTGCCTTTGTTATCTAAGGTTTCAATGAGGGATTTAGTTACTGGAAATTGGGAGTACATAGATATAGTGCACAATATTGCTGGCTCAATATTATAGAGTTCTATGTTGCAGTTTTGGTGAATTTAAATTTGAATATTGTCATAGTGACAAGAAGCTTACTTTTAACCACCCTGAACATTGCGCCAGCCCTATCTACGAGTAGCATCTTGCGTTTACGAATTCTGATCATGTGATTTGTAAACCACCCCTCCAACAAGATATACAAAGGGACTGGTAAAGATTGAAGCGGCAATGCAAGACCGGTCGTTGGGGAAATCCTTGGCAAAGTTTTTGTCCAACAGTCGACATCGTTCTACTATGGCAAATTTTGAATTCCTAAATTAATACACTCATGCCTTATGCCCGACAGTTTAACTAGTGTGAAAGCTTAAGCAATAATTAAACCAATTGTATTAAATGCTTCCTCGTCTCCTTGAAAAGGGTTTAATTCTTAATACGTTTACAAAGTAGAATGCGCGTCAATTGTGATTAGTCAGGTTGTGATTGACATCGAAGGCCGTCGCAAGTGGTCATTATCGAAAGCACCGGTGCAGACACAAGTACTTATTTTATAAAGGAGCGACTACATCGCTGCGCAAAATACGGTCATGGAACATAAACGCAGTGATGTTCCTTATGCATCACGTTTTTGACGCGTTCTGTCCAAATCATTGCATACTCGTATACGCTGTGACGTAAGGTTTCATTTGACTATATAAACCCACCGTCCACATATTTGGTTCGAACGATGTGCGTTGAAAGCCCAAGCTCTCTCACACGTACACTTGTACAGCCCGTCTAGCACAACTATGCTTCGCATCTCTTGTTGCGCGGTATAGCATCACCTGTCACTCTCTTACAGTACTGCATAGAAAGAAATAGATAAATATCTCATGCGAAAAAGAGTTGTGTTTCACAGTAGTGCTAGAGGTGTAGATTCCCTAACTGTACTGCCGCCATGCAAGAGAGAATTTAAAACCAAATTCGGCCGAGCCCAATTCCCAAAATTCTTTTTTTATTTGAGAGTATACTCCTTCATCTTCTCCTGACTTAGTCTCATTGTCACCATGTCGGGATCAGATAATGGGATTCCAGGGAAATCGACGGCAACCCTCAAATACCAGTAACAATGTTTTTCATGTATTTTATAAAGTTATTCAGATATTTGTGTCGGTAGTCATCATCTCATTATGCTGAGCCGATGATCGAAGGAAGAAAATGAAATGAAATAAAATGAAATATATTTATTGAAACTTAGGGCATAATACATCATGAGATATCCAGCGGGCCCCAAACTAGGCTGAGCCTGTATCTTGGGACCGTGTGAGTCGGTTAACATTGAGAATAATAATTAGGAGTTAGGGAATAGTTCTTAGGGTAGGTATAGAATTTATTCTCGTCTAAGTCGGTTATTGGTACGTTAAAAAGTGAAGAAGACTGTAATATTATATATGCCTTATAAACGTGATGCACTGCGTAAACGCACCGTAAGTGTATCATGAGCAACGATGTGATCACTCCTTAAAGCAATAATGGTGTCTGCCATTAAAGATTTCCTTATTTGGTTTTAACGACTTATTAATCAGACAGACAGTTCGAAATGCGCTCAGCGTGGTATCGACATCTTTCTCGTTTCCGTGGATGATATCGATAATGATTCGTATCATCAATAGGCATTATTTATTGATTTTGTTACACGCGCGAGTATTGAATTATTCATAGCATAAATTTAAGGGTCAGGTTTAGAGCACCGTGCAGTAAAATGAAAGCATCTTAAATGTGTCTTTCAAGCGTGATGAAAAAATATAATAAAAGTTGGTAAATTTTCGTAAAAAATACACCAATATGAAGATTTGTTTCCGTTACTATAAAACCTAAGATCTACATACTCTACTATGATGATATTTTAATAATCATGTGTATCGAAATTGATAAGTAGTTAATTGATAAGTAGCGGTTGCTATCGTAACGCCTTCTATCGATCGGAGCATCACTGCGGCCTTATTACGTCAACGATTGGATAAATTTAATTTTTGAAACAGGGGAAACTTTATCCGACTGCACTCAAGCAAATAAGTGTAAATAATAATTATCCAAGGAACGAAGTTGCGCCTTCTAGTTTCTAAATATGTTTTCCCTTTGTCCTCAGTGAGCGAAATCGACCAGTACTTATGGATGGTGGGAGGTTCCGCGGGCGCGCTGGCGCTGACTGGCGTCGCCGCCGCTTCGGCCTTCTACCTCAGCACACGGCCCAAGCCAGAGAAGCCTCTTGTCACGCTTCACGAACAGAGCCTTCTTGAACCGGTGAGATCACTTTTTAAAGTATTGTCTTCAGTACTTAAAAAATCTTGTGAGGTCCACTAGTACTTAAGGATGAGGGGTTCGCGGGCGCCCTGACGCTCACTGGTGTCGGCTACCTGAGTACCCGGCCCAAGCCAGAGTAGCCTCTTGTCAGGCTTCACGAACAGAGCTTAGTTAAAACGGTAATCACTTTTTGAAGTATTGAAGACCTTGTGAGGTCCACTGGTACTTGTGGATGATGGGCCTTTGAAAATTACACTTGATGTAGTATTGAATCCGAAGCCTTTTGACACCTTGTGAGGTCTCAGCACTGGACACCACAAACATACATTACTATTTACGTTAGAGTAAAGTCGTGAACTCTCATGAATTAATTTGATTCACTCTCGTTTTAGTGAATTTATTTACTTTTTTTTCTGCTGAATCTGAGATAGCGTTAAGAACTGATAATGTCTAGGAATTACGTTTGGCAACTTTTTATCTGTTTTGTTTATTTATTTATTTATTTATTCAAATTATTTATGGAATAAATCTAATCGTTGTTTTGTAATAATACTGTCAATGTTACTGGTATCTTAGGTTTATATCCGATAACGTTTTAGGATCTTCGACCTGATATCTCCATTACAACAGATTAGAAATATTTAATAAACACCTATAGTTTGTCAACTGATAAAGTGATAAATAACAAAGTTTAGTACACTTACGCAACCAACGCTGATATATTATTTTATAGTAGCAAACTATGACAAATAATATTTTGTAGCTCTCAACTATTATGTCTACCACACGTTCTATAATAAACACATTTAATTATAAATATAATGGTGACGAAAGGGAACCCCTTTATACTGCGGTATCGAAGCATAAGTTGTCCTAATCCAAGCGCTCGCTGGTCTTGGCAGAGCGCATCTTTGAGCGGTATTTTTAACTCATTGTACAACGAACAGCCCTGCTGGCTGCTCTCCTGTCGTCTCCAACGAAAGTGATAGGAAATAACAGTCACTATTTCCTAGCTCGAGAGCCAAATCTGGTTCACTTGAACCAGAGTTCATCCGGTCTATCAAAGACTAAGTGCTAAGTGAAAAATGTCACAATTAAGTTGCTTTCAATTTAATAGACAGTGTTGATTGCGCAATATAGTGCTATAATAGTTTGTCTGATAGGGTCAGTGGATTTTGTGTGGTAATACAGTCGAGAGTATGGCGTGTTGTAGCTGCTGCAGTGGGGCGATCCCCATCCGTCCCCCCATCAACGTCGCCGATCAATCGGATTCTTTTAAAGTAAGACTTCTATGTATTAACTTCTGCTGTACCTACTCAAAATTCCTGAAATGGCCGAAATACACTAAACAGTAACATTTGTTAACTGAAAAAAAAATTTTAAAGTTTTTTTATTTTGTATTCTAGCAGATAGTTTGATTTCTATTCTATTTCATTGAAAAGTACTTTCTACGTTACGACCCGTTTAAACTTTTCTGCAACATTATTCAATCTAGATTTTCTCAACAATTTACTTAAAAGTTTTATATAAACATTTCTATTCATTACATAATTTTAATTCTAATCCGTCGATATATTTTTAATGACAGCATTTCGAATAATCCTATTATTTTTTTAAATAAATCTACTTCTTAACGAACATAAAAATGAAAGTTCTACAAATATTTGTTGGTGTTTGTTACACTGTGACACCGTCGCTTGTTTATATTTAATATATAAACGAGGTTATAATATTAATTGGGATGAGGCGTCACTACTTTGTACCTACTAACGTCGTCCCTCGAGTTGGCAGAGCTGTGTAACATTGGGCCGGGATCATTTACAGTCATCTTGTCGAAGATATATTTTCTCGTCTCCTATCAGAATAGATTCTTTCACATTGTAGATTTAATTGGCTTTAACGTATGCATCAATGTCAATGATTAATTGCAGCAACATTGTTTAGTTTTAATCGCTAAGGAAACCTTTATTTTTATTAGTATCATTATCATCCGAATTATTACGATTATTATAATCATTCGATTACTATACATTCTCAAATAGAGGTCATTAAATTGTAGACATATTAAACGTAATGCCAGAGAAAGCGTTGACTTATTTACCGGTATGGTTTTTAAATGAATAATATAAGATACGAATGATGAACGGAATTGACAAAAAATTAATGGAATTTTAACAAGTTCATTCGTTCACCCGTCACGTCATGTCATAAATGTAAGTTGGCATAATGTAAACATAAACATTAAATTATGTCACAGCAACCTCAGATACTCAGATGTTATGCGTAACGTACAGAGTACTAAACTTTGCGCGTGTATGAAGTTGAGTACCTAATTATGTAGGCCCTTTAAATTATAATAATTATCCGCTACTTAGGTGTTAGGATTCGGTGAATTTCATTTTGACTGATCATAAAGGCTATGCTACTAAGGCTACGCAGAAGGATGATGTGTCGATACATATTTCCAACTCCTGTTTTGTCATTTAAATTAATATCTTTATTATTTTATTCTCATCTATATGTAAGCTTTTACAGCGTCTAAGCGGAGCGTACATTATCACAAATGTTCAATTTTATATTAAAATAATATGAGAATTTATATAACACATCTCAGATTTAAAATTCTTGTTGATATTGACCCCTCGTATGACACAGATCCATGTAGATAATTTCAATCTCATCATCATCATGTTAAAATGTCATTTGGTTTTAATACAATCGGCAAAATTTTCTCGCATACGAAGTATTAGGAAAAAGTTTCAGAAATATTTTCAATTTCATTAGTATGCGATAAGGTCAATGTTACGTTCATAGCAACAAACAAAATCATAAATCATTAGCAGGTGGTTTTGAAACATTTGGCAGTCTCCAAGAAAGTCACGGGACTTATCGAGAATGTAATATATTGAAACCCGAAGTCATTAAAATTATATAAACGGTTTTAAACAACAACATTCTTATTTTTGTTAGTTTATATAACGGGCAGCATTATAATAGTTTGTGTGCCTAAAATAAACTGAAGTACCTAGTAATAAACGTCAGTTTTGTTACTATAGTAAAGAAAGAAATAATGATATAATGCAACCATAACGTAATTTTTTTACTTGAATCTAAAGAGGAACAGAGAAAAGTGTAGTCGGTAATCCCAAAAAGGATTCTACTCAGCATGTCTCAGGGCACATGGTGCAACGAAACTGATTATCCGTGGATCCATCAAGACAAACAAGCAAAACATTAAGACACGGATTCATTGTTAATGTAGTTCAAAGATTTAGTTCATTCGATTAATCCACAGTTTTCATGAACGATAAGAATCGTACGTCATCTCGAAGATAGATTAACACGTTGGAAGTTTACGCTTTTCTCTAAACAATGAAGTCGATGCAGTCACATGACTTGGATTCTGTTGAGATATTTCCGAATTCCTTTCTATTGAGTAAGATCCCAGTCTATACTATAAATATGTGGGAATGTTGGAGAAGATCATTGTCACAGTCGCGAATGACGTCCGTTGACAAATTTTTGTATAATGACCGCCATCAGCCAATATTCGCGAAGTCAAATTGAATCGAAATTTGTCCGACATTTTACGGGTTCATTTTATGATAAGACTACTGTTTTCACTGAGCCATTACAAAAACATTAATTTTATTACAATCCCAAAAGGTTGTCAGTTCCAGAGTAAAATGCTATACTTATAGAAGTGCAATATGCCGATAAAATGAAACTTATTCTGCAGATGAATCGATATGATAACTGGCTGAATTCCATCTTGTCTGTTGTTGTTGTCTGGTATTGTTATGTGTTGTTTTTGAGATTCGATATATGCCCGATAGAATCGTTGAATCATATATGTAGCACTCATATAAATTTCTGATACACGTTGTGGTATCACTCCGTTGAAGTACTTGTATGTACCTACTCAAAAATCAGCCGTTGGATGACGACTAGCGAAGCCTAAATTTGATATTGCTTTTGAGACCCGTCAGAACAGAACCTTTGCACATAGTGACGCTCATATATTATACTCAATTTCTGACAGGTATCTACTCTGGTAAAGTTTTAATTCAAAAATTCGACTGCGCGGATCGCCGATTAGCAAAGCCTTATAAGGTATTAAAAAATAATAATTCTCGCCGGCAAGCAACAATTCGCAGCCGCCGTCACACAAATGGGTGGTTCCCAATATACAAAAACAATAAATCTTTATTGCATTGGAACGCAACGTGAATACTATAAACATTTATCACTCGCATTGTTAGAGAGACGCAGATGCATTATCTAGTAGGGCGATCTTGTGACATCGGATTCCTTGCCAATCATTTCGTTTGGTTGTGTTCTGCGCATGTCTGCGCTTCATATGATTGTCATTGAAGTCACGCTCATGTTGATGGTGCAATCGTCATTCATCGACCTATTCGCTATTTCTTTCACTTTCTGCTACGATACGATATGACCTTTTGCTTCATGTCCACAAATATTTTTCCCTTCATCTGCATCATGTTAATCTTTGTATTAGTACTTAGTGATATGTAATATCAACACATACAACATTTATATTACTAATTGTTGCTGGTTTGGATTGTCAATAGAGTTGTGATGATATTTGTTATACCTTGTTCAATTTGTTTCTAGGATATTAAAACTCACTGAATACATAATGACAAGAATGCATCTGGTTGCCTAGTAGTCTCTGGTCTGTTGTTAAATTCAGGCACTTGTATCTTCCAATGAGTCTTATTCGTTTTCATCACGGTCTTCCTTGATCTCAGTTTTCGTTTCTCCCATTATGACACGATCACATAAAATTTACTCAATTACATAAGCAATTTCTGTAACACTCAAGAACCATTTTATTTCCACTAAATGTAAATCCTATTATAAATCTCAATAAATGATGGTTGAAAGTTAGCGTGTTCGATGTATAGAACCGAGGTGTTAACACAACATCTTGTAATGCGGACATAGAACTCCAGCCAAACGTGTCAGCAATGTCAAGTATTTCGGTGAGATAATATTTTAGTTGCCAAGAACACATTTACAGAAATGCCCTTCTCCAGAATGTCCTAGAGCTAGGTACATACTGTTTAAACACCATATCATTTCCGTATTATCCTTACAAAACAAATTTATAGATAGTGACTACTACTCGGTCATAATAGTCACAATTTACTTCATACCGTTAACAACATTGACCAACTTGACTTTGACTTGAGGTTTGACTTCGAACAACAAAACTTTTTTAACCCCCGACGAAAAAAGAGGGGTGTTATAAGTTTAACATGTGTATCTGTGTATCTGTGTATCTGTGTATCTGTGTATCTGTGTATCTGTGTATCTGTGTATCTGTGTGTCTGTCTGTGGCATCGTAGCGCCCAAGCGGATGGACCAATTTAAGTGCGGTTTTTTTTAATCGAAAGACTTTTCCGTCGAGATGGTTCTTAGCTATGTTTGGTGAAAATAGGACCAGTAGTTTCCAAGATATTCAGCTTTAATTGGAACAAGTGACGAGATCTCAGCCAATAATGAAGTCAATAATTCGAAATATTGGCTAAATGTTAAGTCTTATTAGCATTTTCTATATGACTCACTAATTGAGGGTCTCATGATGACCAGGTAGTTGTTAATGGATCTCAGCCAATATTGAAGCTAAGGATTCCAAATTTTGGTTAAATGTTAAGTTGTATTAGCATTTTCTATATCACTCAATAAATGAAGGTCTCATGATGACCAGCTAGTTGTTAATGGATCTCAGCCAATATTGAAGCCATGAATTCCAAATTTTGGATAAATGATAAGTTTTATTAGCATTTTCTATATCACTCAATAAATGAAGGTCTCATGATGACCAGCTAGTTGTTAATGGATTTCAGCTAATATTGAAGCCAAGGATTCCAAATTTTGGTTAAATGTTAAGTATTATTAGCATTTTCTATATGACTTACTAAATGAAGGTCTCATGATGACCAGGTAGTTGTTAATGGATCTCAGCCCATATTGAAACTAAGGATTCCAAATTTTGGTTAAATGTTAAGTATTATCAGCATTTTCTATATCACTCAATAAATGAAGGTCTCATGATGACCAGCTAGTTGTTAATGGATTTCAGCCAATATTGAAGCCAAGGATTCCAAAGTTTTGGTTAAATGTTAAGTATTATTAGCATTTTCTATATCACTCAATAAATGAAGGTCTCATGATGACCAACTAGTTGTGAAAGGATCTAAGCCAAGAATTTCTAATGTTGGTTAAATGTTAAGTTTTATTAGCGTAATCAACAGATTAATAAATTTTTGACAGTACTATAATTTGGTACCTTGGAGCTGAAGATGGTCGTAGGAACTCCTAAACAGCACAAGATAAACCCATGGTGTTTGGGCTCGTCTGATTGTTCTTGATGAGCAATTAAAATTTGTGTAAGAAAGTACAGTGGATAATAAAACCGAGTCTCAGAAAAACTTGTTTGACAAAAAATAAAATTAAAAATTTAAAAAACCCCCGACATGACAACCAATAAAAAGAAAGAAATAAAATCTACGAAATGTGCCTATACAATGAACAGTAGAAAAAGAATCCAAGCTTCGTTGCGTTCGGGGGACCGCTAAGTACCTAAATGAAATGAAATATATTTTTCGACGCAGAATTGCATGTATGCATTTGGGCTTCCCACTTTACAATTTTCAGTACATTGCATTTCATTTACTTAGCGGTCCCCCGACGCAACGAAGCTTGGATTCTTTTTCTACTGTTCATTGTATAGGCACATTTCGTAGATTTTATTTCTTTCTTTTTATTGGTTGTCATGTCGGGGGTTTTTTAAATTTTTAATTTTATTTTTTTATAAAGTCTGAACAAAAAAGTTAAGTTTTTCTAAATATTAACAAGATGGCTTCGGCAGTCTGAGCTGAGGACGCGCGGTACTGTACTTTACAAATATTATGTACGAGTACATATATGTAAAGTACATACTTAGGAAGATCTTCTCCGCGCGTCCTCAGCTCAGACTGCCGAAGCCATCTTGTTCATATTTAGAAAGAGTTACATTAATTATACATGTATGCAAACCATTGTTAACAATGAACAGTTTACTTATCATGTTTATGTATTAACGTCACATGTTCTTATATTTTTAGCTATTTTATACTAATTGAGAATAAGGACACACAGCAACGTTCCAACAAAGTAGGTTAGGTCAGGATCAGTCAAGTTCACTTTAGGGTTGTTACTTGCACATTGTCAATCAATATTTTTATTTGACCACTAAACACCACGCTCCATTAGCTACTAGTCAAATGGTCGATATTAACAGGCGTTATCGCCCATAGTAACTAACAATTTCGAGTCGAGCATTGAATTTTACAAACATGTACCAATCCAATATAATAAAAAAATTCAGTTTTCGCGTTTGCACATATTTAAATGAAGTCAGTCGGCTATTGAGAGTCAACCCCTTGAGAACGGCAACCGGAAGGTTGTTGAAACGTTAGGGAGGCTCAAATAATGAATATAGGTACACGAACATGGCAGAATCCGTCTAAATTTATATTGGTCTACTATTTATTTCTGGTGAACTGATGAACAACTTAACCTTTGCACCGTTTCCAATGACAATAATTGACAGTGACTTTACTGCAAATATTCTGCTGTCGCTTTCAGTATTACGGGTTGTTCACTCAATTATAACTCTATAAATTAAGGTGGCGTTTGCCTAATGATTCCAGAAATAACACAGACTGTCCAACGTGTCACTGCGCATGCTAAATATAACTGTCCACAGCCGTCGGCACAATTTTTAACTTGGCACCGGGTGACCATTTCCTCTTAACCTTGCTCACTGAATCCAAGATCAAGTTGCTTGATATTTCCCACATTTTGTTCAAGGGCAAAAATTATTATAGGAATTTTGAATATTGGATTTTATGATGTTGTCAATGTCATAATTGTAGGGTAGGATACTATAGTGTCTATTTTAATTATATTTATATTTTAGTTGTTTATTAGGTATTTAGTTTAAGTAATAAGTAAGCTTTTTTTAATAAGTACTTGTGTTGTTTTGTGTTTTGAAATAAAATAATTATATAATAAAGGGTAGGATACTTATATAAATAAATAAACAAATATTAAGTGACAATCTTACATAAATCGAATCGACCTTACGATAGGTATATTAAAGATCGAGATCTTTAATATACCCTACCTTTTCGCCTCGTATCAGTATTTTCATTATTGAGTATTGTAATCACGTCATTGAAAAAAACGTCAATGATTACCATTGTTGCAAAAAACAAAACATAAAAAACACACATTTCGAAATTATCTTATGGCCGTACAACGTAAACGTCAGCAATGAAGGACAGCATAAATATCTTACGAAGTAGGTAGTCGTAATCGTAAATGCCATGCATGTTTCCAGAATTCGTAGCGTTAAACGATACATCTCCATTATTAATAGTCCTAACTCCGTATTCTTACATTTGTCAGTAATAAGATGAGATCTTGCGCACTATTATCTGTACATGATAAAATGCAAACTACTCCAACGTCGTTAAATTCGAGTCTTACTTTTGTGATCCATAGCTTCCTTAAATACCGAAGTCTTGATTTTTTTTTACTCGACTTGAGATTTTGTCTTGATGTGAAATGGACAACACCACTAACTACAATGTCAATATTAAAATTGCACTATCTCGAAGTGTTAAAAGAGAAGTTATGTTTGCTTTCAGGCCAGACTTTGAAATTCTTGACATTAATCTACTTTGCAGAGACCTGATGTTACATAAGATAAATGCTTACTATTTTCTTTCACGATCACAGTTGAACAACCCCGTAACCTACTTGTATAAAGATATTTACGTGCTAAGTACTATTCACGATCTAATGAACGGCTTGCCAAAATCGTTAATATCTTTCCCACAAGTGACTTTGACCCGTTCTTCGTGCCATTTATCATTGTCTGCGATAGCTATTTGTAATAATACCGTAACACGTAAGAGTGGTCCAGTGTCCGTGTCAAAATACGGAGTTACCAGGCCAAACGCATAATGTCATTGGGTTAGCGGAGAGTTATTTACATATAATTTTAGTGCCTCTATGTTATATTCATGCTTACTTTGTTTTGTTGCTAGTTTGAGGTCAATGGATGCGTAAAACGTTTTAAGATTTGCAGGCTGGGCGAGGTAAATTCCTAACCCGTTTACAACTGCAAATTGCGTTAAGGAGATTACAACTGATTAGTTCTCTATGTTGCGGGGATTCAGCTCAATGACCCTCCTTTCAACAATCTTCATGTACGATCGTCCTGAAGATTTCGCTTCATCATGGCGTTTTAAAAAAATCAAGACGATCTTATCCGTTACTAATTCCAATTTTCTTTTCTGTTTCAGGGTCCAGAAATGGTCCGAGTTTCGAAATTCTACAAAGAAGCAAAAAATGGTCGATACCTCCGTTACCTTCATGAAGACACACGTACGTTATATGAAACTTTTCGCAGAGGAGTGAAAGAATCAAGTGAGTATTTATTTTCCACTTATTACATCATATTTAACTGCCGTAATTAGAACAACATATATATTTCGACATCCCACTCAAAGAAAGATAATTTCTCTGCTTAGCGAAATCGAGGTCTGTATTTTCGCTTCATATGTATACAATTAGAACACAATCGTGACTCATTGCCTGCAGCCGTAGCCGCAAAATTATTCACTCACAATTGCGTAGCAGGGAGTGCCCCAAGGCACAATTCTAGGGCCCACCTCATTTCCCTCCACGTTTCCGCTCGTTAACGATAAATACGATAATACACGTTTATTACAAAATATTGCTAACATGCACCTCATTGGAGAACTGGCTTGCAGGGTACAGTTAAACGTATTGCTACTGGAGTAGTCGAGTCATTAATGTTTTTCTTGTTTTATTGCAACCAGGCCTTATTGCAAAAAAAAATAAGCGTGTTTGTCCGTGGAATATTCCTTGGATAGGTATGTTGCAGTGAGATGCATTTTTAGATCAAGAGGATAATAAATGTACGCGATAATATTTAACATTGTAGCGGGAGGTAGTTAATGCAGGCAACGGGTTTTATGGCCAGTTTAAGTTAAAAGCATGTTTAATTTACTCAACAGATAATGGCAACTGCCTCGGTTGGAGGGAAAGTCCAAACAAGCCTTACGTGTGGCAGAACTACAATGAAACTTTGCTACGAGCGAAGAATTTTGGATCTGGCCTAATATGTCAAGGTCTACGGCCGGGTCAGAACACGTTTATAGGTAAGATACTGTTCACTTAGAATTCAATAGACCTAACCAGCTGACGATGAGACTGGGTAATTTAATCACACATTCACCCAAAGGAAACTATGTTCGTGTAGTCCACAAGACTAGTCAAGCATGACAGGCTGGTTTATTTTATGTCGCTAACGCTTTGAGTGTTCTTATAATCGAGTAAGCTACACTTACTTATGCATTACCATAACCGCCTGACCAGACTTTATCCACAATACTAATTCACCGCCAATTAATGCGTCAGGGCGTGTAGACTCTTGTCAAATTTCAAGCATTCATCTAAGTTTCAACACCCAACTGACGTTGTGATGACATGCTCTGAGTGATGGCAGTTGTTGACGAGGTGTTAAAGATTAAAACCTCAACCTATGCTAGTTTTTAATTGTCATCTCTAAGCATTTCCTTCTTATATTTATTGAAGGTTTTTTTTTTTCAGGTATATATTCACAGAACTGTCCAGAATGGATCATGACAGAACAAGCTGCCTACTGTTACTCAATGGTCATAGTGCCATTGTATGATACATTAGGAGCCAACGCATGTGCCTTTATTGTTAATCAGAGTAAGTATTTATTTATTTTAAATTGAATGTTTTTATTGGAATAGTAGCTGTTAGTGATAAAGCAAAGTTCTTAATTTATTTTGTTTTTTAGTTTTGTAAAACTACCTATCAAATAGTTTTTACTGCGCGGGCATGACTGGTCTTTAGGTGATATATAATATAAAATTTATAAATAACAGCCAAAAAAAAGTATTATAAGAAAATATTAATGAAATCAGCCCACAAAGAAAAAAGATTTATCGTATTGATATACAAAAATACAAAATTGACTCCCCACCGTCAACCTTTGACAACGGTATCTGTAAAGGTACTGAAACGTCAGGGAGGCTCAAATAATTAATATACGCGATATAATCCGTTTAAATTGTTTTTTTTATTTAAATGTGTGACAGTCGCGGAAACCGAAGAAAATACAACTTATAAAATTCATTGAAAATGAATTCCGCTTTTTCATCCCTCTACTGAAGTCAAATGCAAATTATTCAAATACTAAAATGTATTCAATTTCAGCTGACATGTCGCTCGTCGTTTGCGAAGACGACAAGAAAGCGAACCTCCTGCTGGACCAAGCGCCCAGGTGTTTACGGAAGCTGATCACCATCAAGGAGGTGTCTCCATCCACGCACCAGCGCGCCAAGAGTCGCGGGGTGGAGATCATCAAGTTCAACGATGTTGAGTTCCAGGGGGCACAGAAGGACCATCCGTGTGTGGTAAGTGTTCATATTGTGTAAATATATCGTCGCCCGATCATGTAATACGCCGAATGATGAAATTCTTACCCGCTTGGCGGGGTTTCTATTTCCGATCTTGGAAACGCGAGGTAAATAATAAATCTAACTAGGCAGAATTAAACTGAGTGAAACAGGTATTGTTATCTCATGTATAAGTACAATTACATGTATGAGTACCTTAGAACCCTCAGGTGGAAAGTATCCAACACGATCCAGACATAAAATTACGTAAAAAATATTTGAGGCCTCTTACACGTAGAATTCGGTTATCCAACTTTACTGCCACACGTGACGGAGACTATGTATAGGTACAAGTAAATTTGACCTTACTGCTAAACATATCGGTGCCTATGGGCACAGACGAAGTCCATAATGTTTGCTTGGGATCGTCCTCGCCGTCATTGAAATGGATCGCGACTAAAGATGACTTGAGAGCTGACCCATAGTCCGAGCTATAGTCCGTGAATGCTTTAATTTGATCGCTTCACTTACATAAAAATAAAGAACGAAGTTCAAATAAAATAAGATAAAGCTTTAGATTCTGTACAAAAAACTAACATAAATCTGTGGATTCTTGAAAGGCGGCTCTCACAATCTGATGTATATTTTTTACCTACCTTTAAATACTCTTGAGTGGGCTCTGTAAAAATATTTCGAACGATTTACATTCCTAACTTGCTTGAAAAAGTAGTTTAAGAGTCTGGTCTCGTACATTCCCAGACAGAAAAGAAATGAAACATTCGATTCTCCATTTCTAGTTCCCTAGCTAGCCTAACAATAGAATAGCCAATCGTTTCTTAGAAACCGAGGCTACATTTTTTCGGCAACGTTATGAATTTATTTTTAATTTATAGCCAGAACCCAACAATGGAATAGATACTTAAGGACTCGTAAAATTATTCTTAGCTATGTTGATTGTGAATTTCAGGAATCTAACAATAGACATTCCCTCCCCAGCCACCGAAACCGGAGAGCCTTTGCACAATCTGCTACACGTCCGGAACCACTGGCATGCCGAAAGGAGTCATGCTCACCCACGAGAACGTGGTAGCGTCGATGTGCAGTGTCATCATGCAGCTGGGTGAACACCGGCCGGCGAAAACCGATGTCATGATCTCCTTCCTACCCCTCGCACATATGCTGGAGCGATGCTGTGAGGTCAGTAGATGCTAAACTTACTTATAAACTTCCTATACAGGTGGAATCTCTGGCACACAGCAAGCTTAAAGCCTACCCAAACGTGGTCGAGTCAGTATTACAGCATCATGATCATGATGCAGCTCTGGCCACTGGAAATTGATGTACTTATATAATCATTTTGATGAATATAATAATATTTTTTGGCGATGATCGTCACGACAGTATGGAAAACCGAGGACAGTCATCTATGTAAGATTTTTTAAAGATTGTGACTTGTGAGAGCTTACATTTGACCGATCTCAAAAAAAAAACGATACTAATTAATAAATTACCGTTAACAGTTAATTAAAATTGGAGTGTCGTGTATTCGTAATACAGGACCTCTGTTCTAGTCGATGAAGTAATCGTCATTTCTATTTCTAGCTCCTACTGTTACTTATGTTCTGACACGACTGTTCCAAATTTCCCCTTTACTTTTTTATTTTTAAAAACTCCCTCTGCTCCTAATTCAATTAAATTAGCTTTTTAGAATGCCTACGATGAAAGGATCATATCATGTTGCATCAGGAAGCCTATTATCTTCTCTTTCCTATTTTATATAGTTTGGAAGAGTAGCAAAGTAAAATCATTCAAAACAACATATGTTGCTTTCAATGATAGCAGAGCGCAGAACTATATTGATCGTCTATAAAATAGCTCAGGCACACTCGTCACTGACGTTATTTATATAGTACTGCAGTGTTTCAAGTTCAACTAAATCAATATGAACCGTATCCGTGACTCTTGGCAGTTTTTCAATAGGATTTGCTGGTCTAATCACGAACGTTCACGATGGATTAAATTAAATTGATCATTTACTTTGGCCAACATTTAAACGTTTGCCAAAATACTGAAATTGTAAGTTTGGGTTAATTGGTCAGCATTAATATGTACCATGCACGTCAGAGTAAAATTCCAATTTATATAACTAGGCAGTATCTAGTTGGTTCATTTGATCATAAGACGCTTGCAAATTTATTGCGAAACAACACACAACACATGAATTCATTTGTACACATTTTTATCAAGTGTAGGGCGTAAAGGATAAATGTATAGAAATGTGTTCTGTGTAAATACCCTAATTTTGAAATAATGCAGAGCACATAAGAATCATACAGAGCACACACTAAGAACTAATTCGATTGGCACTTACATGTAGCCATTTGAGGTACCGTTGTGGTTGCCTGATGTTTAACTACTCTACTTATTATTTTATTGTATGTAATTTCCCATTCCTATGCATTTAAGGCTTGTAATAAAGGCATTACATTATGTGTTGTATTATCCACCAATCTGACTTGTCTTTACTATTATTCCAGAACGCCCTATACATGGTAGGAGGAGCGGTCGGCTTCTACAGCGGCGATATCAGACGGCTCGCCGACGACCTGCAAACGCTGAAACCCACCATGATGCCAGCAGTCCCACGATTGCTGAACCGGCTGTACGACAAGACCCAGTCGGAGATCTCCAACTCGAAGATCAAGAAGATGCTCTTCAACATGGCGTTGTCGGCGAAGGAATCGGAATTGAAGAGGTAATTAAACAATATGTACGATGTAGTGAAACCACGGTTGAGGTTTTAGTCCTTTTCCTCGTATCTATTGTTTATTTTATTACAGCTATTGTTTTGTAATATCATTCTCATATTAACAATGAAGTGTAGAACAAAGCATGGGTTAATTGACAGATATGTATCATGAGACAACTAACTTCTACTTATAATAGTATTCATATAATGAAACATGTAGTCATCATCATTAATGACGATGATGATGACTGCATCAATCATAATTTAGTAGCAATGTCTCAGTAGTGGTTAAATGTACGAAACTTTATTGTAAGCCTTCTATACCTATCTTTCTATTCCATGAGTAAAAAGCTGAGCTGTGTAGATTTTATGATTATCATTATCATATACATCGGTGATTAAAGACACTATTAATTTTTTTTTTACTCTTCTTTATTAATTTTCTGCTCCGCCTATGCCTTCCATTTTTAAATGCAGTACTTATATTAGCGTCGTCTGTTTGTGCAGAGGCATCATCCGCAGCGACTCGGTGTGGGACAAGCTGGTGTTCCGCAAGGTGCGCGACGGCATGGGCGGGCGCCTGCGCATCATGGTGGTGGGCTCGGCGCCGCTCGCCGGCAACGTGCTCACCTTCGCGCGCTGCGCCCTGGGCTGTCTGGTGAGCCATCAGCTGACCGACAATCTTTCAACTCCCTATTTAACCTAATTCACCTACTCCTACTTTCTACACACCAGTTGCTTAGTTCAGACGACGTTATTCGACGACAGTTGACGGATTCCTGATCATTGACCAATTAAACATCACGCGATAATATGATTGATGAGTATATGAAGACTGCCCATGGAAATGATGCGTAATTTAGTGCCTAAATTACTGTGCGAATGTCACAGTCGACTAAAAATTCATTTCGACAATAAAACCCTATTGGGTGACATGTTTTATTGTGTACACCCGAATTTCTGAACTAATTTCCGATCTCAAAGATTTCAAAACTTTAAAACATACTCAAAATGTTATTACTTTTGGTTGGTTAGTTTTATGATACTGTAGGTATTACAGGTCAATATTGTTTTTATGATAATTGGAAATATAAAAACCCACCAGCTTCAGCGAAACTACCGGTTAGCTCACGGCACGTAACCATAAACGTGGATACTAAAATAAATATTACTCCAGTATATCCTGAATTATATTTACACTCATAACATAATATTTTTAATGATGCATCAAGGTTAAGCAGTAATATCTACTTATCTAAGAATAGATAATCCGGCATCGAATGCTGAAATTACTCAGATCTCTAGATGTCATAATAAATCTGCAGAACTCTGAAGCATTCTAATTTATTAGATCAGATGACGTAATAATAACGAGCACTGTATTATTTTTCATCTGAATTCAAGATGAAAAATTGTAGCGTTCCTTTTTGCTGCATTTCTTAAGAAACTTACACTGTATCTCTGACTTCGTTGCCCCTTACTTCATCCCGATTGCACAACACAGTTGAATTTTTCGACAGATCGTGGAAGGCTACGGTCAGACGGAGTGCACGGCGCCAGTGACTCTAACCGTTCAGGGAGACCATGTCCCTGAACACGTCGGGCCTCCCGTCGCTTGTAACAAAGTGAAGGTAATATATCAGTTAATAGGCATTATCTTGTATTTATACGGAACTAGCCCGAGTTTGTTTAAAAATGGCTGAAACTTGTATTTTTTCTTGTTCAACCCCCTATTTCTACCGTTTTGATAAACATTGACAAACTGAACTAATGGTCGATCCTGCTCACAAATTTTCATGAATGTCGGTAGAGAAATTTTACCTCTATGCGAGAACAACCAAGATACCGGACCTGTTAAAAGATTTTTTTACAAAGCTGAAACGGTGACCCTTCGCTCGCTTGGGCAATTTGAAACTCACGCGTAAGAGCATAGGGAGATAAATAAGATTAAGGATTAAACTGCAGTATCTTATAATAATGTTTCCATGTGCACGTTTATATCACAATTTTAATTAAATTTGAAGAACTGTAAACCTGGGATAATACTAAAAAAATTGGCCAAGTGCGAGTCCGACTCGCGCATGAAGGGTTCCGTACCATTATCTATAACAAGTTTGTTGTATGGGAGCCCCCCTTAAATATTTTTTTTGTTTATTTTTAGTATTTGTTGTTATAGCGGCAATAGAAATACATCATCTGTGAAAATTTGAGCTGTCTAGCTATCACCGTTCTTGAGATACAGCCTGGTGACAGACGGACGGACGAACGGACGGACGGACGGATGGACGGACGGACGGACGGACGGACAGCCAAGTCTCAGTAATAGGGTCCCGTTTTTACCCTTTGGGTACGGAACCCTAAAAATGGAAAGTTATCTGGTCGATTTGAACCCAAGAGCGGCTTTATTGGTTTTAAACAAAAACTGATCAAAACTGCTGTTATGGTCGTTCTAATTCCCAGCTTGTGGATGTGCCCGAAATGGAGTACTACGCGGCGCAGGGCCAGGGCGAGGTGTGCGTGCAGGGCGCCAACGTGTTCAAGGGATACTTCAAGGAGCCCGAGAAGACCAGCGAGGTCATCGACAGCGACGGCTGGCACCACACCGGCGACATCGGCAAGTGGCTACCGGTGAGATACATTGATTCACTAGTTAAGAGTTGCTTTTTTTTTTTTTTTCAATTTATTTGGGACAGCAAACAGTAACGCACATATATTAAAAACACAATACTTAAAAGAATTTGAAAAATGTGAGACCAATCACGTTATCCACGAATTACAATAATATAACTAGAGCGCATGCAACAATAGGTACCTACACAGAAATTGTATAACAGTCTGGGAATAACAATTACCTACTTACAATATCAGAACTTAAAGACAGAGCAAACTAGGCGTAAAAATACAATGATTCATTCCAGTACCGCGGCAAGCTCAAACATAACCTCGCTGCAACTTCATTAGAACGTTATTTTTGTAAACAGCGTCTGACATCATGAAGATGTCAATTTCATTAAAGTGTGTGTTATATGACTTGACTAGCCTCTGCTTTGTGCGAGAACCAGAAGCAGAAGATACCTTTAGAAGAAGAAATAGCCAAAAATAAGGAAATAGTCTGAGGCGAGGTGTTTAAATCACCTCGATTCAAGCATTCTACCACTTAGTAAAAGTCATCGTTTTGCCTCTGATTTACCAGGAATGTTACCCCAAATCGCACAAAATGTCGGTGACGATAGAATTAATCGCTACATCGTGAATTGGTAGGCTAAAATGCTGGAAAAGCTTCCCTACAATATCTTTGTTTTAGTTAGTGGAGTAATCTTTCCAAGTATTATTACTTTAAGATTTCAGTCTTTTTCGTTCTTATAATTTCATTTACCGATTTTGTTTCAGAATGGCACCTTAAAAATCATCGACAGGAGAAAACACATCTTCAAACTATCGCAAGGCGAATACATAGTTCCTGAGAAAATAGAAAATCTTTACATAAGGAGTCAATATATCGAACAAGTGTTCGTTCACGGTGAATCATTGAAGGTAAGTTTCGTGATTTTTATTCATATTGATGAAATCAACCATCACGCAATTAATGCACAATACATTCCAACGGATTAATTTTGGTTCTTTATTCATAAGTTTAGTTCGATTTTTGCAGGCTTCCTAACTTTAAGAGACGTATGACATGTTAGTTAACGAATGTTCATAGATAAGATTTCGATAGTTTTTCAGACACAAATCTTCAGTTCACTGCACTGCATTGGTTGATGCTCTACTCCAAGAAAGTTATCAATAATGTAAACTGTATATTTCCAGTCGTGCGTAGTTGCCGTCGTTGTGCCGGACGTGGACGTGGTGAAGAGCTGGGCGCTGGAGCACGGCATCAAAGGCACTTTCTCGGCACTCTGCGAGAACGCGAAAGTTAAGCAGCTGATCCTCGATGACATGCTGCAGTGGGGCCGTAATGCTGGTCTTAAGACGTTCGAACAGGTTAGCTTTAGCATGTGTATTTAGTGAAAGAGCTCGTGCGTAGTTGCCATGGAACGTGGACGTGGTGAAGAGCTGGGTGCTGGAGCACGGCATCAAAGGCACTTTCTCAGCGCTCTGCGAGAACGCGAAAGTTAAGCAGCTGATCCTCGATGACATGCTGCAGTGGGGCCGTAATGCTGGTCTTAAGACGTTCGAACAGGTTAGCTTTAGCATGTGTATTTAGTGAAAGAGCTCGTGCGTAGTTGCCATGGAACGTGGACGTGGTGAAGAGCTGGGTGCTGGAGCACGGCATCAAAGGCACTTTCTCAGCGCTCTGCGAGAACGCGAAAGTTAAGCAGCTGATCCTCGATGACATGCTGCAGTGGGGCCGTAATGCTGGTCTTAAGACGTTCGAACAGGTTAGCTTTAGCATGTGTATTTAGTGAAAGAGCTCGTGCGTAGTTGCCATGGAACGTGGACGTGGTGAAGAGCTGGGTGCTGGAGCACGGCATCAAAGGCACTTTCTCAGCGCTCTGCGAGAACGCGAAAGTTAAGCAGCTGATCCTCGATGACATGCTGCAGTGGGGCCGTAATGCTGGTCTTAAAACTTTCGAACAGGTTAGCGTTACCACGTATCTTTAGTGTAAGAGCACGTGCGTAGTTGCCATCGTCGTGCCAGACGTGGACGTGGTATAAAAAGCTGGGTGTTGGACCTCGGCATCAATAGTATATTGTGTCATAAGGGTAGTAAGTAGGGGATTACTAACGAAGGACTATTACAACTTTTCATGTCCTGAGTTTGTAATCCCCTTACTACCCGCCATACACACAATATTTTTCATCACATTTGGGAGTGAATAACAAATAAATAAGTAAAAAATAAACATTAAACGATAACGATTGAGACCTACCTTTTTTCTGTATATATTTTTTTAATTTACTATAAGCACTGGCAAAACGGCCATCAGCTTAAAAAAGATAACAAATGTACACAGAATCTTACTATTTATCATTAAACAAATAACAATTAACAATATTATGCAGCAATAATTAACACCGTTATATTCCTCCTTAGTCGGAAGCAATGTACGAGTGCGTACTATATTTTGAAAACTAAAACCATAACTCCCTCGGGAGTTATAACAATTTATAACTCCCGCGGGAACTATATAGGCCTTTGTCCTTTAGTACACCTGCATGTACATCTTTTACGAGCAAATGTGATGAAAAAGCACTTTCTCAGCGCTCTGCGAGAACGCGAAGGTTAAGCAGCTGATCCTCGATGACATGCTGCAGTGGGGCCGTAATGCTGGTCTTAAGACGTTCGAACAGGTTAGCTTTAGCATGTGTATTTAGTGGAAGAGCACGTGCGTAGTTGCCATGGAACGTGGACGTGGTGCAGAGCTGGGTGCTAGAGCACGGCATCAAGGGTACTTTCATAGCTCAAACGCGAAAGTCAAGTTTCTGATCTCCGACGACATGCTGCAATGTTGCTTTCAAGATTTTCAAACAGTAATTGTACAAACATTGCAAGTACATACGTAATCAATATTATGATGTTTTATACGGGCCGTTGACGTAATATTGTTTACACTTACACTGATGAATATAGGTATCTGTTATTTTTAAGTAGGGTAATTAAACCATTAACACCCACCCTTCTTATTCTTAGTTATAGAATGTCACGTGTTAATTATAATCGGTCCTATTTATTTTTCGTCAACCACAACTCCTCCGAATAATTAAAATATTGACTTGAATATGCTCATTGTCACATTAACATTTATTTTGTTTACAGGTAAAAGACATCTACCTGCACCCAGACCCGTTCTCGGTGCAAAACGGCCTACTCACCCCGACCATGAAGGCGAAGAGACCAGAGATCAGAAACTACTTCAAACCCCAAATAGAGGACATGTACAAACAGCTCGAATAACAATAGCAAACGCTCGGACACTAGATAATGTTATATCACAAAAAATTGTGAGGTCACAACTAGACTGGCCGGTTTTCATGAAATGGAAGTGTTTGATAATAAAACTAAAGTACTTATATTATTAGACATAAGCGGTTTGCCGCTATAAGAATATCGGTTTCATTAAAACGGCCCAGCGCGTTAATCGCAACTGCGTTGTATCACTATTACTCTTTAGTATCCTATCACAGTACAATGTGTTCGTTATAATTTATAATTTTAGTCACTTTTCACTTTATTAATAATATCGTTTTACTCTCATAAGCGTAAAGTTGAATGGCGGTGTCATGGAAAAGCGTTGTGACGGTATGTAATTAAATTTTATATTTTTTAAACAGCTACAAAATAAGATCACGATGTTAGACGAAATTGATTCACTTAGGCGAAATTATGAAATTAATCCAATTAAGGTATTTCGTAATAGTTGTGTAGTTAAATCTTCTTTTCTTTCGATAGCAATAATGAGGAGTCTTCCTCGGACAGTCAATTATATTTCTCATCACTTTCTGCCTCTGAGACAATCAAATCAACTTACACCTAACAGCAATACTACAGAAGAGAAAAATGAAAAATCTTGTTGGTTTTGTGGTGAGCTTGTAATTCTTTTTCTAAATTCTAAAAGTAGAGTTTTACTCAAAGCCGTCCGAATTTCCAAAAATTTCGACACTATACTTAATAATAAAACAGTAAAATTACTTTCATTAAAGTCTCAGTCCTAGTGTTATCTATTTATCTTCGCATCCTATCTTACAAGACTATCCCTAGTAACATAAATAAAATAATATTCAATTACTTCAGTGATATGCAAGTCACTAACAATAATAGATTTAATTAAGTAAATCCTTGAGCAATACTTGTGACAGGTTAGTAGGCGGATGAGTTGGTGGATATTGGAGGAATTCCCGACAGTTTGTTAAGTAACTTCATAAAATGAACTAAAGAAACTTTCGGGAAATTTGTGAATCCTATTACAATCAAATTTGGCCAGATTAACCCTGTTGAAAACCACATCATACTGTTCTCTAGTTTGGGTTTTAAAAACTTGAAGCCATGCCAAACAAGGAATAGGTTATATTGAAATTGAAAGTTATCCTATAGGTAGGTTCTTTTTATAGAGATAGAGGATATTGTCGGGGCAAACCAACATTGAAGGAAAGAAACAATATTTTAGTGAGCTCATTCGTGGACTATCGAATTGCGGAATACAAACATAAAAGACTAATGCCGACATTTAGATGTAACGTTTTTGGAAACAATATTCACTGCTTAGAGTCACATTGTAATAACAAATTGTAATAAAAATTTATACGTAGATAATATCAACCTTAATTTGCAAGGCGAATTAGCTTATCGTACTTATATATATATGGAATGGAAGTCTTACTTTGCTATGTGAACGATATTAATGCTGTAAACAATCATATCCTTCAAAATCATGTAAGACGAAAGATTTAAAAACAACAAGAACAGTAAAGTAAAGTAAAGTTTTTGTCATCTGCTATGGGGAATGTAGAGAGATTGTTATAGACCATTTATGCACTTAAGAAGTTCGCTTTTGGAAAGTTTGTAACTTACCATGACTTTTGTAGCTCGTCTTCAGCGTATAAAATCGATATACACGGTGAACTTGTAAAGTAGTGTAAGTAGAGAATACTCGTATTTTGAGCCGTGCCTTCTACCTGAATCTTAACAAAAATGCACAGATTTGCAAACATTTTTGTGTTTTATGGCGGATTTTACTTGACCAGCTGACCAATCGGTGCAAATCTAATTTCCATTAAATTGTTAGTCTATGTTCGAAAACGTTGGAATACAATGACGAAGAAATAAATCAGTTGTGATGATATTCGCTTAAGATGACGGGTAAAACACAAAAATGGATGTAAAGTTTTTAACAATACGTGATTACAAAAAATTACAAATAAGAGGCAAAAGATAGGTATATACTTTTATTTTTATTTTATATTTCTTTCTAAATACATTTGCTATGCGTGGTATGTGACTTTTGTGGTTAGAGGATGAATCTCTGTTTATGTCATGACCTTTTACTGTCGGCTGAATTGCAAGTTCCCAATAATGCAGTCGTTTTTGTATATCTTTGTTGGTACTTGTATTTTTCTTGCCTAATTTTATGTACCATAAGTATAAGAGACATCGATCATATTATTGGATAAGATTACAATTCAGTCGTCAGTTAGAGTTGATGACCGTGTATATCTTGTTAATCTAATGGAAATTTTGGAACATCTTTTGATCTACAGATATGCAAGTTGAAGAAAGTTTCTAAAGTAGGAAGTTTACGGAAAATTCTGGACACTTTCACAAGGATGTAAAGAAGTTTTCCATTTGGAAAATTCCCTTTGCAATTTTGGAGACTTTCCAACGGTATATCAGTAAATACCTAGGTGAAACCATTCGCACTGTAGTATAATAATTTTGTATCGTATGCTATCCGATTGGTTCAGCTTTGGGCGAAGCGCAGGTCGCGTTTCATGTTGTTCAAACCAAAATTTTGTTGTTATTGGTGCAGTTGCTACAATAATTTATTTTTAATAAAAATTTAAATAATTCGTTTATCTTTTTATTGATAACCTTCACTCTGTTTACTTCTTACTTTCGCTCGTAAACTTGCCAAGATTTGAGTTTCAAAAGGCTATATATAATGAAGTTGTTACTTCTTTTAATAGCTTTTCCAGCAATGAATAAACATGTTTTATTATTTTTGAGTTAAGTAATTCATTGTCCACATTAAATTAAAGCAATAATGAAATTTATAATGTGCCACTTTAAGTAATTCTTCGTTGAGAATTTATTGGTTCGCAATACGTAAACGTAATAGAACCTCAAATAATTCAAATTATTGCTATTTTTCCAGTACTCTTTATTGCACTTTGCAATTTCCACTCATTAACAACAATTAAATATGGTGTAAGTATAAAGCAAAGGTAGCATCTCTGAGGTATAGAAATGCCAATACTAATTGCAGTTTTATATGGCATTTTGACATCATTATTCGGCATTGGGCATAAATGTCAAGAATTGGCCCTAAATCGAAAAGCGTGGGGTGCACTTTCAGTTAGCGAGCGAGCATGTTCTGAGCGAGTTCGTTCGTTCGTTGTTCCTTCGCTCGCTCATACATTAAATAAAGTAATTAAGTAAAAACGCACCGTAAGTGTTTTCATCTACGCAAAAATGAACAATTGCTCGCTCGGAACTGAGCTCGCTGGCTTAGTGAAAACACCCTTAGAGTACGATCGTTTACGAGTACGAGCGTTTTTATATGTAGTTGTAGCATGTGTACATCTTGAATAAAATAGTTACATGCATTTATCTGCACGTATCCTTAGACACGCAAATTACGCAACCAATAATATATTATTAGGTCATTGCGCTATCATAATCGTTCTTACAGCTCGTAGATGTTTAATGTTGACAACTCATAAGTCATACGGAATAAATCTAAAATTGCCAAAAAGCTCGATTAATGAGAAATCCTGACATCTTCTAACCAGTCCCTCAACTATACAAATGAGTCCTCGTGGTCCAATCAGTTAGACTACGAGGAAAAAGTGGATATTTGTTCCTAAGTCATAGATATATTTTCTATGCATTTAGGTGAATCTCTGACGGTATAGGTAATAGTCTAGTACCCATAGTACATGCATTGCTTAGTTTGGGACTAAATACAAATACAAATACAAGTACTCTTTATTGCACACCTCATAAAATATACAGGAGAAATACAATGCAAGTAATTACAATTAGAGGTAAACAACAGGCGGTCTTATCGCTAAAGACTAGGGACTAGGGGCTAGGGACTATATCGATATGTGTAAAATACAAAAAAAATCTTCTAACGTAATGCCCCCTAAATCCTCTTATTTATTTAATAAAGAAGAAGATAGCGCAGAATGAATATAATTGCCATCCACCATATCATATCTCTAGCTCCTGTCCTTTCATCTCTACTCAAACCGTTCTCATAAGACATCGGTTACACGTTCATTCTGGCGTCAGTTTAGTCCATCATTCTCGACGGCGTCGAACAGGATAGCAAGATCTTAGGGGTGATAAGTTGGACAAGGAAAGCCAAGATCGGACTGGAGAGATTTGCTAGACTAAGGTCCACCCGCGTCTGTAACGCGATGATTGATTGAGTTTACTGTCATTAATTCATTTTTACTAGTCCGGACCGTCAGTCCGGCAATCCGAGAGTTATACACGATCATTTTCTCCATATTCTGACCAGCATCTGCTGCGCACATGCTGAGTGCTTTTGTCACACGGAATAATTTGGGTGGACAATGTACTTACCGACAATGCTGTTCTTGCTTATTCCATGTACTGTAATGTTTCTTTCTTCTTTCAGACTTATGAACTGAACTGACGCCAGATTGAACGTGTAACCGCTCTAAGATGGAGAATAATCGTCCGTCTATTTTTAGCTCGTACCTAAGGATAAAGATAATCAAATACAATTTAGTTCACGACGACGCTGGACGGTCTCACGGCGTTGCGTGATTCACGATTTGGAAATAGTCCTCGTATCACGGGCACTGAGGCGGCGTCTTGTTTTGTAAATTGCTCTTGACATTTTCTAGAAACTTTAACCACAATCTATTCATTCTTTCCTGGCCGATTTAATTTAATATATTTATTGCTCGATATAACGATCAATAGGGACATAATTAATCATGGAGTTATTATGGCGAAATATTATTAATAATGTTAATTTAAAATTATACTTTAATAAATAGGTTATTAATATGAAAGTTCACAACACTCCCGATTTGCTATCAAGAAGGAAAAACTATCATATAATCAGTTTTAGGTACAACGACGAGTAAAACTCGGATTAGGATAAAACAAATGTCTTTTATTATACCAAAAAAAGTAAATTCCATTTCCAGTGTTCCTAATTTTCTGATTTATTTTAAGCTACGTCTATATTACTATATCAAAATATTATGGAAGTCGCCTCTGTGGCGTAGGCCTCCCCTATTTCCCCCCACCCATATATATAGTTTCTTTGTTTTCCTATCTTCTCTCAAAGTATTTGGTTTTCTTCTTTATTTATTAGTATTACGAAACGAAGTACAACATTTAAAACCGCAGTTTCACAGTTTGTCTTTTTGTTCCCTTTACCTATCAGACGTTGATTTTAATAAGTGGTGATATTTCTGATGGATGGCATTAGAGACATCGAATTTATCCTAGATCATTCATGTTCATGAGTAAGCAAATATTTTTTCTTCTTACGAAACGAGGTTTGTGGCTGTCCCAAGACAATGCCTTTATTGTTAAATGTATCATAAACATATCATTTAAAATCATGACGACATCGAAGCATGTTGAAATCTCGAGTTTATTTCTTTGGTCAAGTACTTTACCTTCCCTCATCGTAACCGAGTTGAACGAGTAAACATAAAATCTTGGATCGTTCCAATAAACTTGTCTAAAGTGGTTTAAACAACGTCTGATCCTGTTATTATTAGATCATTTTATTCGCCAACACCTACGCTTTTTAAGTGGCCGCAAAATTCTGCATTACTGCTGCATGAGCAATCTTTATGCCTGTATTCGGTTAAATTGCTCTTGAAAGGGTAATCAAGTTTTCACCGTAAAATATATCAACATTATAACTGTAACGGGGTTACACTAAAGTTCGAACTTGGAAGTTTATGATGTTGGTCATTCGACCCTCGCAAAGGTTAACACGATTCTGCATCGCTACTATCGCGATTCAGCATCGCTACTATCGCGATTCAGCATCGATACAGCCGCGATTCAGCATCGATACAGCCGCGATTCAGCATCGATACAGTCGAGATTCAGTATCGATACAGCCGCGATTCAGCGTCGATACAGCCGCGATTCAGCATCGATACAGCCGCGATTCAGCATCGATACAGCCGCGATTCAGCATCGATACAGCCGTGATTCAGCATCGATACAGCCGCGATTCAGCATCGATACAGCCGCCACATTTACCAGAGGATAAGGTAACTATCCTACCTTAGTCGGAAAAATCACCTAAATAAATAATCAAAATCACACTAATATTATAAAGGCACAAGTTTGCGAGTCTGTTTGTATGTTTGTTACTTCTTCACACTGAAACGGCTGGACTGATTTCGATAAGGTATGAAGTTAGCTGAACACCCTACATAGTCGCGATGCAGAAGTTATACTCGTATCCTATACCTACATACATGCAAAGCTTTATTTCGATACGACAATTAGACGTAAAGTTAAAATTGACTGCCAAGATTTTATTACATTGTTAGTAACAAACAAATTAAAAATCGAATTTAGTTACAATTCTCCACTACTCAAGGGTTGTCTGGAAGAAATCGCTCTTTAGCGATAAGACCTGTTTTTATCAGGTGTGCTATAAAGAGTACTTGTATTTTATTGTACAATTGAAGCTAATAAAAACGTGTTAATAAAGAACACATCGCTGAAATAAACATAATTATAGCTATATTTCGGACTTAGCACAGAATTAAGTCTTAGATTATAGTGAATGAACGGTTGTCGTTGGGTCATCCACACTGGGATTCGTCGATGGAGATTTTTCGATGGGTGTTTGTCTTAAAAGTTTACCTACATGTATTTTTTTTTTCAGAAAAAAACATTTTAGGCCCTTCTTACTCAGAAACGTTTGTACCAATTCGAACCGCTTAAAAAAAAGTGTCCAATGGTGTTCTTTTACCATACAATACGAGTAAGTACCTGTACCTACATGCATATTTTACATTAAATGCTCATTTGAACTGGCAATAAAATCTTTTCTGTCGACAAAAATCATCCCTGTTTACCTAAGAAACTAGATGAAGTCGTTGTGATCGAGATACATTGAATTTAGTACTTTTAAGTTTATTAGCAATGTCTGTGCCTCATAGTCATAACAATTTTTACTATGATTTATTTTGTTATATTGCCACGGTTGTACTCCACTATTTTTAATTTCATCGTTAACATTGATAATATATATATCCGTCAAAGTTGTCTTTGACGCCATCTAGCGTCAAGTAGCGGCAATATTTACTTACAAAACTTGCTTGTAGATTACGAGTCCAACGAAGCAATAGTAAAGCCTTGTCTATTTTTTGATCAAACAACTAAGTTACAATAAACTTTTGTACAACTTGGTAGGTACCTATATGTACCTACTATATTACTAAACTGTAAAAACAAAAGAATAGCTATGCAATGACACGGTAGGTAGATAGATATAGATAGATTCTAGACAATGTTAGTAATAGGTACAACTAAATAAAAAATATAATTATATATTATTATAGAAAGTAGGACGTAGGTACTTCAAATACTTCAATTCTATTCGTTAATTAGGTAAGTACTTAATCCGATAAGATCTGAATATGGAAGTGGAATATCTAAAAAAAGAAGCTGTATAATCTGCCTGATTAAAAGCTTTTCTGTTAAAAAGTGCGTTTTAGAAATTAAATGGCGCACTCTTATATTTAGCAATGAAATCACACGATTGCTGAATAAAAATATCGAATATATATCTAAGATTATAGGTAATTTGCTTAATTATGATAACAAATACGATAACACAATTTTGCAAGCACAGTTGTTATTTCTGTCCGCCCAATCGTAAGTAGGTAACTTCCTAACTACGTAAACAGTACCTAATAAAATTAAGGCAATGGGGAATTAATGACGTACTCATACAAGCGTAATAAAATTGCTTGAGCATTCATTCATATTCACAACGCAGCGCGTTTTTATTTATAGATTTTATACCTTATACCGCTTATCGGCGCATCGCGTAGGGGCATCTACTGTTTCTGTTAGTTGGCATGCGGGCTTCACGCCAGTAACTCGCGTCGCGACTCGTGCTGCCATCTAGTGCCGCGCCGCGCTGTCTTCAGTGACCTTGCCAGCCTACCACACCGTTCATTGGCCACAGACGCCACGATCGTGCCTCTCTATCCATTTCTCTCGCTCCCAAAACTATGGCATTCGGACACAAAATACACCAGCGATGACAATATCCCGCAAAACAGGTGGCGATGACATCGCCAGTGACCTGTCAAAATGACGTGACGTTAACATACTGTTGTGTTTATAACCTCTCTGTGCAACTAATCTATATTCTAGTGTAAACATGTTGGTTGACGAATTGTGGATGGCGTTTCAAGATGAGTTAGGTGAGTAAAGTTGTGTTTAAGTTTGAGGTTACGTAATTTTTTTTTGGACCGGCGTCGGTGCGCTTGAGATAAACGCTTGATTGATATTACAGCAGACAAAGACGTGATCTCTGTATTCTAAAAATAACTCTCGGTGGCACGGTAGTTAATCAGCAATTTACTCGATTCAATGCATAATTTGCCACTATTTGTCGCTTCTATGTACACACAAGATACTCGCACGAATGGGTATCGTGTTAGGTTCGTTTACTTTATTATGTACCGTGCCGCTTGCGAGTAAAACTAGCATTTTAATGTAGTTTTATGTAGAATTTATGCTAGTACTCGTAAATTTTATGGAAGAATTAACTACCCTATTTTCTAAGAATGATAATATTGATGACTAGTTTTACAAAGGTATTGAAACCTCGAGCATGAATAAGCTGCACACAAAACAAGGAAAAACATAATTAAATCGAATTGTACAGTCAGAAATATGTTGGCACTAGCAAAAAATATGTTTAAAATATTATGCAAGTATCTATTATAATATACACGCACTAGTTTGAAGCCAAAATTAGATTTCTGATTTGCACCAACTTCTAGTAGGTATCTCTGTTACGCCCTATGTTTGACTGGTAGAGAATGCCATCTGGCATTAAGACCGCCATTTGTACTGATTTTTGTTTTGTGCAATAAAGTTTAAATAAATATACCTAATTCTTATTACTTCCTTCGGTGTCTAAATATAAATAAACTTTCATCATGATTCGATTTTTATGACTTGTTTACTTGCTCAGACTGCAGAATATACGCATATATAAGTAGGTGGCTTATATCACTCCAAACATTAAGATTAGGCGTGCGATAACAGTTGCTAGAACGTAAACATCTAACGGGGTGTATGAAATTATGTATTTTTACACTTTAATGAATAAATTAATACCTACTCACAGTGTGTACGCATATAAAAGGTATGCACATCTTACTTACGTTACGGCTAAGCTAAACACATTAACACACACACGCTTATGTTCTGAAGCTCTAACTATACAGTTAGAAGATACCTCTCGTACGTAATTAAGAGGCCTTATTCCTTTTAAAATGCTGATTGTTTAGACATTTTTCTCTATGATCAAACATGTTTCTTAACATATTATTGATGTTACTACCTAGAACAGGGCTATTGGGATTTATTGGTATATATTTGAAACTTACAGTTTGAAGTTTTCATTGATAATTTTTGTTCGAAAAACTACTCGAAATTGACAAAATTCACGTGGAAAATTCGTTTTTTCAACTTATTTTCGACTGCACGCAATGAACGCATGAAATAGCTACGTTACTACCTAGAACTCGGCAAAAAGTATTATTCACTTCAAAAAGTTGGTTGAAATTATCAATATATTCCTCATAATACGTAAAAAAATATTTTTAAAAGGAATAAGGCCTCTTAATCCTCTACAACTTTGGAATTGATAATTATATCCCGGGGTTTCGGTGCACCTATGATTTGACGCCTACTGTCGGCCTAGTGTCAAGGGCAAAGGGCACAAGTCACGTGAGGTTCAATAGGGGGGAGGGGGGGTCACGAGAAAATCACGATATATCACGTGGGGGGAGGGGTATAAGGAGACCTCACGTGTATTTTTCTACAGTGAACGAACTATGAAACGAGGGTTCCGTACAAACACTTTCCATCCCTAAGTGGTTAAGTTAAGTTTGCACCTGGTATGTATAGCGCCCCATATAAATTAGGTGCAAAGTTAGGTATTGGAAAAAAAACTACTTACTAGATCTCGTTCAAAACAATTTTCGTTGGTAGTTTTTATAGTAATGTACCTACAACATATGTTTTTTTTAGATTTTTCATTTTCTTATTTTAGAAGTTAGAGGGGGGGGGGCAACTTTTTTCCAATTTGGAAGCGTCTGTCACGCAAACTATTCGGTTTAGAAGAAAAATATTTTAGAAACCTCGATATCATTTTTGAAGACCTATCCATAGATACCCCACACGTATGTGTTTGATGAAAAAAACATTTTTGAGTTTCAGTTCTAAGTATGGGGAGCCCCCAATATTTATTATTTTTTTTTATTTTTTTGCATCAAAATCTTAATGCGGTTCACAGAATACATCTACCTACCAAGTTTCAACAGTATAGCTCTTATAGTTTCGGAAAAAAATGGCTGTGACATACGGACGGACAGACGGACAGACAGACGGACAGACGGACAGACAGACATGACGAATCTATAAGGGTTCCGTTTTTTGCCATTTGGCTACGGAACCCTAAAAACCGATAAATTTTCCCGTTTTCGTTAAGGGGCTCCCCGCTCTCAATGACCTTCGATCTGTTGCGATAGATTTTCCCATATTATAAATAGCTAATCATAATAACATAGTTTTTCCACAACAAAATACCGTATCAAGTACCTTTCACATGTCACTGACTTTGAGTTGAGATACAGGCCGTCAAAGTTTACGATTTTTTCGGGGGAAAAGTTGTGGAAACGGTTTTTTTGCGTTTTTCTCGAAAAGTATTGAGAAAAATAGAAAAAGCTTCACAACAAATTTTGTGGAATATGGTTTAGAACAATAAAATGTAAGATATTTTCTACATATACACCGGGGATAAAAGTAGAAACGAGATTAGTGTAATTTTGGTCCTTCACCGAATATTTTTTTATAAAATACACAGTCGTTAAATCAAAATTCGGGTCACTAAAAAGTGTTAAGCATAGACCATACTACAATATATATTAAATAGGACATTATAACTCTATAATCCACAAACTAGATACGATGTAAAAATCATCAAATTGGCTGATTTCTGTAGGGAGCCCCTTAAAAAAAATCTTCACTTGTTAAATACATCAAAATAGCGACTCAATTTTACGAAATTCTGGCGGGAAAAAATACACGTGAGGTAGTGAGGGGGAGGAGGGTTAGCAAAGAACTTCACCAAATATCACCAGGGGGGAGGGGGGTCAAAAAGTGGCCGAAAAAACCTCGCGTGATTTGTGCCCAAGTCCCAAATAATTCGTGCATCGAAAACGCCGGGATATGTTGAAAATACATCTATGTGCTACCACATAAGATAGGGATCACTCCCTGCAGTCCATAGCACAACTATGGTTCACGACTAGGGTTGCCAGATCGTCGGGATTTGGCGGGATTCTCCCGAATTTTTGTGTGTCCTACCGACTCCCGACTAAGTAGAAAATCTCCCGAAACACAACTTCATTTTATAAAACTATAATCTTACCACTGCTACCTAGTTTGTTCATAAGTATTATAAACAAATTATCTTAATACATGTTTGTTAGTATATATTTATGTAGACATTTCTAGTTGTTTTAAATATATTATTTACTTTAATGTTATTAAATTTTTGTTTCTACCGACCAGACACAAATTCCAGGAAAAAAAATTGTTTCTCCCGATAGTAGGTCATTTTATCTAGCAACACTATTCGCGACTCATGTCGCGGGACATACCATCACCCGTCACTCTCTCACAATACTGTACAGAAAGATATAGGTAGTATAACTCGCGCGAGAAAGACGAGTGTCACAATGTCCTAGAGGTGCAGGTGTAGGAATTGAACAATAATATAAGCACGAGTTCAACCTTACCGTTGGGTGGATAATATATATAATAAATAATTACGCGACGCGACCTAATATTTTTGTACGTCGCGCCGCGTAGTTCCGCTGACGCGTAGTGCATTCTATCTCGTGCTATTAAAAAAACTTTCAAATTTTGCAATTTTTCGCATGATGCGCGCCCTAACTGATCCTTACAATAGATAATATATTAAAAATCCAGAACTACATCGTAAAAAGTCGGACTTACGATAGGTAACCTTTTATGGTATCCTTTCACAACTCCGACACATTGTTTCCCATCTGTAACGTTTTGCCGACTTTTCATTTGTCCGAAATCAATTTTTTCCTGAAAACCATAATTTTTTTAGGATTTTATAAACATCGTTTTAAAGAACCCATTAGGTTAGGTTAGGTTTGTTTTATAATTATTCTGAAATATAAACAGTTTTGGAATAAATTTTCGGGCAAATGAAAATTTGGCGAAAAGTTACAGGTGGGAAACAAAAAGTCGGACTTACGATAGGTAACCGTGTTTTATAATTTTAGCTTTTTGGGTTGTCGATTTCTATGGGGTTATTAACATTTTCCGTATTAAATAACATTATCACAAACGTAGTGCTATCCAGACGTTTCTGCGTAAAGCAAACTTAACTAGTGAATAGACCCTTAGAACCTCTAGCAGAGTAACTTAGAAAACGACGCCAAAAATTGTTAACTTCAGAGCTTAAAATGATGATGATTATAGTTAAGCCTCAAACTTATAGGTCGAAACGGAACGAAACTTCTATACAAAAACCTGATGAGTGATCAGAGTGATGCATCCGACTTGATACGAGCCATTGTTGCTTCAGCAAATTACTTAACAATACGTTTTATTGCACACTTTAAGAAAGAACAAAACATGGAGATTAAAGAAGATCAGTAGTGTAAAACAACAGGCAATTTTACCGTTACATACAGAATGGCAGATGACCCTGTGAATTATGGAATGAACAATGCTTATTTTGCCCTTACAAACGTTGCTGATCAGAGGGTTTTCTCTCTTCTTGAGATTCTTGCAGGCCTCTGGAATGCTACATAGATCTTAGTAATCATAATCATACTATGTAAAATATTATTATGTGTCTAATACATTTATGCTGTACATCTTACTAACGATCTTACATGGTAAGTAGAAACATCATTACAACAAATACTTATTGCTGGTTCCTTATAAAAGGATGCCATATTTTTATTTTGCTCTGTAGTTATGAATCAGTGAAACTGAAGTTTGCCAAAATCTGAAGTACACTACACTACGGAGATTGAATTTTGAAGTAAAGTAAAGAACCACAAAACTAACAATTACATCCTGTTGGTATTTCAATTCTTCGCAAAACACAACACTTATACTTTTAAGTACCTTCCAAATTTTGTCACGCTCTATCAGTAGTAGGTATCAATACTATCAATAGAAATCGATAGCTACTGATTAATCTGCACGTCATAGGAATATTTTGCTACGTTACTTATCTCTTCACACTGCGAAGCCAAAATTGAAATCCCTATACTAGATAAACTAGACATATCGAAGATCAAACCGTTTTATGTACTATCTATTACCGATACTTGAGTCCTATTCCCATCTTATTAAAATTCATCGAAGTTTAGTTTTTGATAAGCTTTGAGTGTCTCGAAAATTATGTATTAGTAGACCAGAAGAAGACATAGCAATATGAAAATAACTAAAACACTTTTGAGAGGCCAAATTTTCACAATTCAAATCAATTTTCCTGATAAATTAAGTAAATACAAAAAAACCTAGATCGTCTTACAATCACCATACCCGATACAAAATTTAGTAAAGATAATAAATATAGAACAGCGTGCACGAGAATATCATGTGCTCTGTGAGGGAGATAATCTTCGTACCAGCTTTTAAATAAAAATACAATTGCAAAAAAGAATGCCTGGCAAAAGCACCAATACTACACCAGTTTATTTTTTAATCGCTATGCCATAAAGTGGTGCAATAGGCATTAAATGAGACGTGCCAACGAAATAATTTAATTATACACCGACCGAGGTAAACAATGATGTTATTAGGGAACAAGGCCGACACAACACTTTCAGAACGCTTTATTGTAAAGAGCTTATTACGATACCCGATGTTTGCTCTATTATGATCAAGAAGTATAATGATTTCTTTAAGTGTTAATGTGTCGTCCGGTTTTGAGATTAAAACTCATGACTCCAGACTTCTGGATCATTATAATCAGGCTATAACACGCGTCCATCATTATCTTATCATGTAACCACTTGTTGATCGTTGATCTCCATCAGGCTACTAACATTCCCGAATGCAACAGCTTCTTACTGCCAGTTTGGTTTTGTCCTGGACCTATACCATATATTACCAGCTGGGTAATAATACTCACCTGATCACTTCCATAAAAATAAGACTTTCTTGATGCTTATTCGAATACTACTGGTATCGTATTGTAAATTATCTCATAAATTGGTAAAAAAGTTACATGTAAAATTTAATTATAAAATTGGATGGTCCCTATAAAAACTCATGCGACCGAAGAGACACGCACTGACTTTTCAACAGGTTATACGGATTATAATATCACCAGAATACCGGCAGGGTCAATGCCCGAACTTATCTTTGTTTATAGCTGCCCCTATTTCATGACATGGTGACATATCCTAGAAAATTTGTGAGTTTTTTCAGTAATCAGCGTCAAACGAAACTCGTTTATTGCGCCATTAGCACCTTTGTGCTGAACTGAATGGTAAACAAATAAAGAGCTTTGGTCTTTATCAAATATTTGGTTACTTTTTCACTCATCACCGTGATATCTCTTAGAGCACCTTTTAGATTGTCTACTAGTAGTAATTTAATAGCAGATATTAAGTAGGTTCGTAGTTGTATATGTCATTTTAATTAATGTTATTTTTTATTGTTTCGTTATTGGCATCGTGTCTATACACTTTTTGTTGTAAACCGATCCCGCACCAACTATCTCTGTTCGGCCTTATGGTTGACTGATACATAATGCCTAATGACATAAAGTTAGGCATTTGTATATTTTTGTGCAATAGTCTTATTAAATAAATATCTGTCATAATCGAGTCTAATTTATTTTGTGTGTTTCAAATGTTTCATGCATCGATGAAATGGTATCGGCACAATTTCTGTACTATAATATAAGTTTATTTATAGTGGGAATAAAATATTGTGGCGTTTCTATTGTCCATATAATGTATCATGCAAAAGAGCATGTGAGCCCGATTTTGGAGAGACCATTTGGAATTTTAACTGTCTCACAAAAGTGGTAAATATTCATTTCAAAACTTACCACAGGATGTAGGATGCATCAACAAATATCGAACCTCGAAGGTTGCTTTGGTGCCTTGATAATTTGTTTTGATGATATATTTTTAAAATACATATCTGAATATTTTCCAACCGCTGTCAAGGTTTGTTTGCGAGTAACGTGGTAAATTTAGAAGAACTAGTAGGGTGATACTTGACTTCAAAGTGTGATGAGGGTTATGAGGTTTGTGTTATAAGAGTTTAGTGCTTGGTAGAGGTGGATATCGATAATCGCAAAAAGAATGTTGTTGCAATCAGAAATCTGGGTTGCTGTGGGATCCTATAGGATCGTAGCTGTCCAAAGCGTAGATCGATCTGAATGCAGCTTATAATTTTGATACTTAATTGGTTTCCTGTCGGTAAATAGCTAGTACATAAATTAATTTACTCAATACAAAATGTCATTCAATCAAGTTGAATACCTCGGTATTATTAATTCAAGATGTACCCTACCAACAGGTAGTTCTTTAGTAAGCGCTTTTTTTTGAAGTGAAAACTTCTTTAGCGGCGCTTGGCACTTTTTTAGATGGGTAAAAAATGTTGAACTCGCGTCAGATCAAAGCGTCAGACCCTGATCGAAAAAGCGCAAGATTGTTAATTGTGACATTTTAATTTCTAAATAATGTATAAACAATTGGTAACCTAGCAACCGTGTCTGTTTCAAAGAAAGGGGGCCTTCGAAAAACAAAATGTTGTAAGTGACAGATGGTGAAGCGTAATCATAAACTTACATTAGTAAGAAATGGAGATTAAAATAGAAATCAAGTGTCAGTGAGATAGAATAAAATCGGATAGTTCGGACTTAACCTTAACAAATTCAGTGAGGAAAAATACTTCTAATATTTTCAAAGTTTTATATTATGGACCAAAAGTGCTACAGCTACAGGGAAGGGAGAAACTTATCATATGTTTTATTTAATCTTTATTACACAATTGAAATAAAAACGCACACAAGGCGAACTTAATACCATTGGGTATCAATACCAGTCAACCTTTGAGCAAAGCAGATAAATTGTACGCGGTGAAAAAACAGGTTTTAATTATCTCACTAATATTATAAAGGCGAAAGTTTTGTGTGTGTGGGTGTGTGTGAGTGAAATTCGGTATGGAGGTAGCTGACACCCTGGATTAACACATAGAGGCTACTTTTTAACAGCGGGTAACACCGCGGGGCACAGCTAGTATTTGTAATATGTTGATACTTTATAGCGTTAACCTATATATACGCGCGACAAATTTTAGCGACATATCTGAGGGAAATTGTTTCTTTTTTAATAATATATTAAAATAATGCGCGCGTGACTCATTGGTTCTTGATATTAGGAGTATCAAAATGTGATACTGACCACATTGGCTTATCCAGTGCTTTGCTAAATGCTTAATGAATATTGTATTTGGCCACATACATGATAGTACTTTTATACTGATAAATAAAACAATTTGTGCGAAATTATTCTCTAACTATTCCAAAATATTTAAAAATGCACAACGTTGATGTTTAAGTTTTCACTTCTGCCGGCACTCCCGGAGTGCAACCCGTCCTTTTATTTTAAGACCAACAAACACCTGATGATGTCTTATAGAGAGGCGAAATACGCGTCGGGAAGTCTGGAATTATTCCAAGTGGAGGTAGGGTTTATTTACTTTATTTGTGTTGAAGACACTGTCGACACTGACGAAGGAAGTGTCATATTGGCACAGACACAATCTCACGGAATAGAAAAGAAACTATCGTCCAGTAATTGGGATATACCAAAAAAAAAACCCATGTTTTTGTTACAATCGTAAAATATAGGCCAATTTAAGCTAATTTGATCCGTTTGCCAATTACATACGTTTAATATCTTTTCTTCATAGTAAGCATTTTGTGATGACATCACGATTGACTTGTACAGCAAAACAGCAAGGACAAGTGAGTCAAAAAATTAAGTATGAAAGTTTTTTCACAGGTGTCATATAAAGACAATCTAATTGTTCATTGCGGTAATACGCTATAAGAGGTTCCCGGAAATGGTTTCGGTATTAACATAGTTCGTAAAAATTGGTATATCCCAATTGAATATATAGTTATTTTATGTTGGGGCTTTTAAATTCCACTTCTATTTCTGCCGTAGACAGTATTTTTTTCTCTTTCTTCTAACATTTAAGCAGTCTACATCCATGCACTTAAATATTATTATCGTCTTAATGAGTTTGTTTAGTGATATTTTCATATTAAAAAATATCATTCGGAAAGTAACATGTTCGTTCGGTGTTTATTGTTATAGCTTATAGCTTATTCTTAGATTATTTTACCTTATAAATAATTAATATTATTCTTCCTGTATTCCTTTAAAATCTTTATTTTTTTTTATTTAGTCGTTTAAATAATAAAAATTAGGTACATAAAGATAAAATATAAATTTACATATTAGGATAGGGATCAAGCTACTGAGGGGTTACTATGAAGTTCGAGCTCAAAGTTTGTGTCATAATTATAATCCCTCCTTTTTATTTCAGCTCTCTTCTCAACAGCGGTCTCCTTTTGTGAAATATCGGTAGATTCAAATTAAGACTTGTAAAAGTGCCCTTGTGGCCTATTCATATACTTTTATTTCACTTCATTTCATTCCCTTTGGTGTTGTAGATCCGCAAAGAGATGAACTTCCTGATGATGCCGTGACCAGGAGTATTGACCCTTAATTCAGTCATCAAGCGAGAGGTCGATAGTGGAGAATATTTATTTAGTTACTGTTAAATTGTAAAATAATATCTTACTGCATAATTCTCGCTGGTACAGCCTTTTGCAACAGGCGTCAAATTCCAAACGTTAGTTGGCAACTTTTTCTTAGAACGTTAGCAAAGAGCCGGTTTTAGCATGAATAATGCAACTATGCATAACATGTAATGTAACTCTTCGTTTGAACACGTGATACGGGTAAATATCGGCATAGCATTGTGGATCGAATGGCAAACAACCATTGTCTCCGTTGGCCGGCACGCCCACAGACGAATGTCGTGTGCCTTCTGCAAAAATATGGGTTGCCATATTAACAATTTGTAAGACACCAGTGGCATCACTAATAATGTTAAAAGTGACGCTTTTGCCCACGATCCTGTGTCAGGATAGAGCGGACATGTTTCGAACTCGTATGGAGATACCCAGGGACATTTAGACATAACGGACCACTCCAAACACCTCCGTGAACGTAACCATTATTTTCTATATAAAAACTTATGGATTGCCGATAAGTTTTACAACTATTTTATGAAATTAACCCGCGTATAGAAAGGTAGCATGTAATATTTTCCACAAATGTTTTGAACTCGAGAGACAAAAATTTAACCTTATTTTTCTATTCCATCCTAGTCTATTTGAATACGTCCATTTGATGGTCTACTGTGTAGACTAAACAAAATGTCAGTTAATTCCCGTTTAGACTGACTGTAACTGTCATTTCTTTGATTCTTCTGAAGACGTTAATCATTAAAACACTCTCGCGGTTTTCAAATAACTGAGCTTTGCTATTAAGGAACTAGTGAAAACTTCACACATCCCATGATATGACATGAAAAGTTTCGTCATGGCGCGGGTTCTAATAGCTGCCTTTGCTTACCCATCCATATGTACCAGCTTGAAGGACTACTCCGAAGATCGAAACAATATACGCATGAGCGAGACGTCACGATACGAAGTTCGAATTTCGAACGTTGGAGTAACCCTCCTAGCGTTAGTTAGACCCCAAATAATATCTGGTGCTTGAGTGCGCCTTCCACGTTGTACCTATGGCCAAAACGTTCGTCACCAATCGTAGCGATGCGCAGGCGTCGGTTGATGACGTCACAATGCTCCTTGATCAATTATATCACATTTTACACAAACGCCTAATGAAATACGGTGGCGGTGGGTTTTGCTAAGATCCTTAGTGTAATGTTTTAATCTGCGAGGAAAGTTTAATTACCCTGATCAGTGATGACGTCATCGATGACGCAGTTCCTCATCCCGAGTAAATACTGACGCATTCGTTGAATCCGCAGCGCACACGAGATGATTCTACGGCTTTCGAATAAATAAATAAATATCAGACAAACTCACACAAATTGATCTGGTCCCAAATTAAGCTCAAGAAGGCCTGTTTTATGGGTGCTAGACGACGATATACATACTTGTATATATAAATATATACTTCAATACATAGAACAACCATGACCCAAGCACAATTTTTCGAGTTCATCACACAAATATTTGCCCTGGCCGGGATTCGAACCCGGGACCGCCGACTCAGTAGGCAAGTGCTTACCAACCTGCGCCAAACGTGTCGACATTATATATTAAAGTACCTACCTACACTAATGGCTCTTTGAGCTGTAGTCTAGACCTCGCAAGTGTGTTTCGAAATTTCTGAAATTTGTAATTTTTAACGTTTTCAACCCTTATCTCAGCCGTTTTCAAACATTTTGACGACGCGCTTGGCGCAGTTTGTATTGCCTACTGTGCGCCGGTCCTGGGTTTGAAATCCGGCAGATATTTGTGTAATGAACTCGAATATTTGTTCCTGCGTCATGGATGTTATGTATGTATTTCGAACATTGCCTAGTTTGGGACTACGTCGATTCGTGACTATATTGACAAAAAATATAATAAAAAAATAATAAATATTAAGGGACAATCTTACACAAATCGACCTAGTCCCAAACTAAGCAAAGCTTGTACTATGGGTACTAGACGACGATATACATAATATATAAATACATACATAGATAACATCCATGACCCAAGAACAAATATTTGCACAAATATTTGCCCCGGCCGGGATTCGAACCCGGGACCGCCGACTCAGTAGGCAGGTGTCTACCAACCGAGCCAAACGCGTCGTCAAATGAATTATATACCCATACATATCGAATCTACTCTCGCTATGAGAATCTGTTGTGAAATACCTACGACTTCGAAGCGAGAACAGCTGGAAAGCTTCTGAACATCCAAACATACGAAAAAAATTGAGCGAAACTCAAACAGAGACGCTTCACTCGCTCGAGCAATAAATTTATCTACGACCCACTTCTAGCCGATACTTATCAAATATCTACTTTGATCAATCACGTGAAAAACTTTACGCGCACCAATTTCTTTGCGATCACGAGGTTCGTATGGAGGCAGGAACGAGTTAGAGATGGGAAATGGGTGATAATGATAAGTAACGTTACGTTGAAAAGACAGTTATCAGCCGCCGAAAAGTACTTAATCATTCTGACTAGTATCTGGACTGTCTATTTAGGTAGCAAGCAAGTAGTAACCACTAAATGCGCTTCCTTAATCCGTCACACTTCAGTCACTATTTAGTTCTTTTTAGGTTTATTTTTATGACAAACTACGTCATTCGAAGTGCATTTAGTGGTCTTAGCATGTGATACAATCACGGTATAACTATCTCTATAAAAACCTGATTCATCTCATCTGACAGTTAAAAACCGGTACCATTTTCTGAACCATCGGTACGGCAGTTGAAGTGTAAAGTTTTTCACATCTCTACGAGCCATTTGTGGTCCAACATCGAACAATTCCATGACATCTAGTCACAAAACTGTCAATGTCGCAGTGATTTTTTCGGAACCACCGCCGGTACGGCAGTTAATGTGTAACTTTTTTCACATCTCTACGAGCCATTTGTGGTCCAACATCGAACAATTCCATGACATCTAGTCACGAAGCTGTCAATGTCGCAGTGATTTTTTCGGAACCACCGGTACGGCAGTTAAAGTGTAACTTTTTTTTTTTTAGGGTTCCGTAGCCAAATGGCAAAAACGGAACCCTTATAGATTCGTCATGTCTGTCTGTCCGTCTGTCCGTCCGTATGTCACAGCCATTTTTTTTCCGAAACTATAAGAGCTAACTGTTGAAACTTGGTAGGTAGATGTATTCTGTGAACCTCATTAAGATTTTGACGCAAAAAAAAAAAAAAATATTGGGGGCTCCCCATACTTAGAACTGAAACTCAAAAATATTTTTTTCATTAAACACATACGTGTGGTGTATCTATGGATAGGTCTTCAAAAATGATATCGAGGTTTCTAAAATATTTCTTTTTTTCTAAACCGAATAGTTTGCGTGACAGACGCTTCCAAAGTGGAAAAAAGTTGATCCCCCCCCTCTAACTTCTAAAATAAGAAAATGAAAAAACCTGAAAAACATATGATGTACATTACTATAAAAACTACCAACGAAAATTGTTTTGAACGAGATCTAGTAAGTAGTTTTTTTTAATACCTAACTTTGCACCTATAATTTATATGGGGCGCTATACATACCAGGTGCAAACTTAACTTAACCACTTAGGGATGGAAAGTGTTTGTACGGAACGCTCGGTGCGCGAGTCCGACTCGTTTCACATCTCTACGAGCCATTTGTGATCACATCATACAAATCCATAACATCTAGTCACGAAACTGTCGATGTCGCAGTTCTTTTTTCGGAACCACTGGTACGGCAGTGAAAGTGTAACTTTTTTCATATCTCTACGAGCCATTTGTAGTCCGACATCGTATCATACCATTACACAATTCCATGACATCTAGTGGATCGTCTCGTGTATTCTTATCACATACGTCCAATAGACTTTAGTCCAATAAATCGAGTCCAGTTTGAGTGTTTTTGAATATCTATATTTTTAACCCCCAACGAAAAAAGAGGTGTGTTCTGACCTGTGTATCTGTGTGTCTGTATGTAGCTCCCAAACGAATGGACCAATTTAAGTGCGGTTTTTTTTTAATGAATGACTGTCCGTGGAGATGGTTCTTACCTACGATTTGGTTGAAATGGGACCGGTAGTTTCCAAGATATTCAGCTTTGATTTTAACAAGCGACAAGATCTGATCAGCCACTATTGAAGCGAAGCATTCCAAATTCTGTAGTTATGTTCAGTTTTAGTAGCATTTTCTATATCAGTCATTGAACGGGAGTCTAATGATGACCTGCTATTACTTGAGTCGGGGGTGTTTTAAATTTGTTATTCAGGTTATTATTTATTGTCTTTAAAATACTTACTTGTAATATAGATGTGCTTAAATTCTAGATGGCTTAAATTAGTACGGTATTCTGGATCAAATAATTTTGTTAATAGTGGCCAAAATTTAAAAGAAAACTTTTGTACCATAATATAGAACCATCAATGTATCAAAGGCTTGAATTATAAATATCGTAATTACTAATTACGGCCTGTGAGAAAGATACTTGATAAGTTGTCAACGGTTATATGTACATGCAAAAACCGACTTGCATTTCATGACGTAGAAGATAAACTCTCCATAACATTTAATATGCTCTGGTATTTTACTGTCATGTAAAATGTTAAAAGATTACAAGAATCAATAAATTATGGACCACAGTTGAATAAAAATAAATATTTATTCAAAAATCATAAAAAATGTCAAATTACAAAATAATAACCACTTAACTAAACATAATATACACAAATACAATACTTTTAGTCAAATAACCCGCCCCGAGTCATTCCGGGTGCAAAGGTGCCCATCACGCTCGCTGCATTACCGCGTTGAATCGCGATCGACAACCTTTGCAGCAGGAACGACCCGGCACGGGGGTCATGACCTCTCTCTCGCAAACGGCGCCCGACTTCCGCCAAAAACGTTCTAGCTTCTGAACACCAGCAGCCAGTCGTCTCCACCGCGAGCGGGACAAATAAATAATTTGTCAAAGCGGAATATTTGTCCCGCTTTCTGAGAGCAGCCGTCTCGGCTGCAGCTCCGGCCGCTCTGATGGTGCGACCCAGGTGCGAGGCAGCGAAAGTGCTGACACATGTTGCGTCCCACAACAGACACTTGCCCTTCTGCCACGGCACCAAGGTCAAACCATCAGGCCTTTTTCCATCCGTCCTGCTCAACCCTGAAGGCTCCAGCACACATGGTATGTTGGCTGATACCAGCGCCCTCCGGACGATGTCGTTCAGAGCGTGATGACGCGAAAATCTCCCCGCACAACGACAGCAACTCAACGCATGGTGCCCGTTGCTCTCCACCATGGTACCGCAGATGCATAAATGTGGTTCACAAACATCGCAGCCCAGGCGGAGAGCCACAGCCACCCGCAACGAGTCGTCGTCGAGCAGAGTGCCTAGGTGGGGGGAGGGAAGCGCATGTAACCAAGCCCCAGACTCCGACTCCGACACAGCCTTCAATCTTGCCCTGTCTGCTCCCTCTGCGCCATCGACAAGAGAGCACAGTACCCGCGTCACCCCTGCATCGTCCCACAAGCGCTGGCGGTCTGGTCTTTCAGGCGCACTGCTATTTGGGTTAAGAGCCATCCAAGCATCCTGGGCATCAGACGCATACGGTATGGTTGCCTTATCACCTTCAACGGACAATATATCAGTCACAAGGTCCACAACCCCACACGCCGATGCCAAGAAAGCCGGAAGGCTGACGTCCCGTGCGCGCCGGATCCCTAAGCCACCACTGCGAATAGGGAGAGACGCAAGATCCCATTGATCCGAATTGAGGGAAACATTCAATATAGACTCTGTTGTCTCCCTCAACACAGAGTCAAAGGAGTCAACATCACCGGGGTGCAACCAAGCCGGCACAGTGCGCAAAAAGTAAGTGAGCTTGGGAACTGCAAAACACGACCGTAACAATGTGAGAGCTACGTGAGCCGAGAGATCTTTAAGTCTCGTCCCCGCTGTCAGAAGAAGCCGCCTCCTTAACGCAAAGGCATCAGAAATAGCTTCTGGGAAAATAGGAGACCCTAAGAGGTTAAACGTTTGCGCCGATAACATCCTGAGGCCGGGAAACAAAGTATTAAATGAAGCGAAGGACTCACAAGATGCGTTACTGCAAGGGAAGAATTCGCACTTGGCAATGTTTACCTCCAGACCCAGCTCCTTAAAACGAGGAAGGATTATATTAAGGTCTTGCAAAACCACCTCAGGCTTTCCTCCGAGAGTTCCGTCGTCAAGGTACCAGATATTCAAAGGAGCCTGCAGCTCCGATATGACCTTCTGAATGCCCAGACTAAAGGCTAACGGGCCAAGTGGGTCCCCCTGCTGCGCCCCAACCTGGGAGAGTATGAGAGACTCATTGTAGAAAAGATTGGTAGGCGACGAGTATACCTGGAAGAGGAAGGGATAAAGGGAAGGCACCCGCTCTCTGACTTCACACAGCAATGCATCGCGTTCGATTGAGTTAAATGCGTTTTTAATGTCTAATTTAATAATGACACAATCTGTGTGATCAGAATTTAAAGAAAAAGCCCGTGTTGCGTGGATGGCAGCCTCACATCCCAGCTTCGTCTCAAACCCCAACTGGCACGGTCGCAAGTAGGCGGCCATCTCCTCCCTCACAGCCTGACACCCCAATTTAGCGGTCAACCGACGAAACGCGCTGCCAACAGCTATGGGTCTTAAACCCCCATCTTTTTTCGATAACGCGCACAAAGAAGCTCCGTAAATATATGGACATACTTCCGGATTTACCTGACCACTAAGTAAGAAATTACAGAGCTTAGTAAGGCAACCAAGCAAACGAGTTCCGCTATCACCAGCCGACCCCGACGTCAGCTCTTTTAAGTGTACAGGCCGAATGCCGTCTAAACCAGCCGCAGAACTACTGTTAAAGGACGCGATTGCCCCCGCGACGTGTTCAACCTCCGCACTATATGAAGGGATCGACCGGTCTGGCTCCAGCGGAAGCTGCAAAGGCCGAGATGGGGCCGGATGTTTTGACTGTAGCGTGGCAAGTGTCTCCAGGCTTTGTGGCGCCACTCCATCCTCCGACATAAGCACCCGGACTGCCCCTTTCAGGTCACCCTCAAACACTTTAGACTCAATTGTCCTAACTACCGAGGGTGCCTTTGAAGCCACTTTTCCTGTCCTAATCGAACTCAAAGGACCGTCGACCCCCACAGAATCGACATTGCGCTTTACCTTGGCAGTAAGGTTACCTTCCGATGTCGATTCTGGTGCCCTGAGTGCCGTATAAGCAAAGGTTAGTAAAGCAGTCCATTCAACAGTACCATTGGTAGCGATACATCTATCGATGATGTCACTCAACCTACCCGCCGCAAGGTTCCGTGCTCCTTTAGGTATATGTCGCAGCACTCGCATAGTCTGTTTAAGAGCAGCTAAATCTGACAAACGCAAAGCGGTATCGTTATCAGTTTGTGGTTGCGACGGCGTCACCACACTGCGAACGGGTTGAGACAAACTGGAATGGTTTATCCCTTTGTGCATGCGACCCATGTGTACCTTAAGCCCATGTGAAGTAAAGGTGCGAGACGCATTAGGGCAGTGCGGGCACGTCAACGACAGAGAGGCGTTGTTCATTGTTACAAATACAAACACAGTTGAATAATATAGTTGAACTAATAATGTAGGCATTAGTAAAGGTTAAATTTTAAATCCTATAATTGAATAACGCTTTTAGTTAGTACTTACTGTAGCTCAAATTCTGAAAGTCCACTTTTTTGCTCCTTTTTACCTAAGTCCATAATAAATATGTCATCTGTAGGCATCGAATAATCGGATGCTTTTATACCTAAACTTTGGCGGCGGCTTTGTTGTTCAGTTGTAGCTTAGGCTTTGTTTGAGGTATGAGTGAGATAGCAATAGGATTTTGTTAACTTTAGTTAAATATCTACCTGAATATCCGATCCCTAGTCATCTGGCAACGCTAGATCTGATAAAAAAATATATAGTTCAGTCCACTCGTTGACTGGGCTATCGTCCTCGGTCCGTTTTAAATTTGATACGGACTGGTTATTTGCATTCAATCGTCGAATCCGCAAAAACGACATTATTATGTACCCAGTGTCGGCGGAAAATCCTTCATCAATATGAATGAATGCCGGCCTGTTGCTTTGTAAATTGTAGGTCCAATCTGCGTCCAAACAGACTGGTGAAAAGGAATTGGTAATGTTTCGTCACTCGTCAGTCGACTTGAATGGCCAAACGTTTCCAGTGAATATAAAGTAAGTTCACGTGCATTCTGGTGAATTGATTATAATACTAATACTAGTATTATAATACGTGCCTGCGACCTCGTCCGCGTAAAACCGTAGTCGGGTAAAAAGTAACTATAGCCATCTTTGGTTGGAGATCCACCTATCGCCATATCAAAATTTGTTCATATCCCCCCCCCCCAGACATTTAGTTGTGATGAGTGGACAAATGAAAATCTGACCAACAGATGGCGCCAGACCACCTTGGCGCCGCGCGCCCAAACAAAATAAAAGGCGATCCTGCATCGCGTTATATTAAGATTTTTCCTGAAGTCATGACACCTCGCCATAGAAAAGTGGTTCTTAATACAAATCTAAAATTTTATAATAGGTATATAGTTTTTTTAACAGAAACAAATGATAAAAGAAATTGGTTAAGAAAAGTAATATAGTACATTACTGCAGAGGCCGCGAAATAGGGAATTATTGGCCGAGTAGTAATAGATGGCCGAGTGATAACGAGGCCATCTAGAGATACGAGGCCGATAATCCCTGTTCGCGCCGAGGCTTGTATAGTGCTTTTCTCAAATAAATCCAAGGAAATAATACAAATGTTCAACTTATATATTCATATAAAAACAAATTTATTTCAAATTTAATAAAAAAAAACAAATTTATTTTTTTAAGCTGTTCGGGTCAATGTTTTTGCCACCAAATGTTAAGATGATTCTATTTATTAAAAAATGACAACACCTTATTAATTAGATATTGTTATATTTTTTAACAATAAACGTGATTCCTTGTTTATTTTATTGAATATCTGATTTAATCGAATTGAATAATCTAGTTAAATATAAGAAATAAAACGTAAATATACATGCACAAACTAAGTTTTTTTTTATTGGCAGTATGCCATAGATTATCAATAAAAGAAATAAACCCCACTGAAACAAAAGACAATCTCTTTGTTGGCTACGGCCAATAATGTTGTATGAAATTCCTTTATATCGTTCTAATTTGAAATTAGAACGAATCTTCAACAATTGCTATACAAAGACGTATTTCGCGTTCTATTACCACGATCATAAGAACGACATTTCCTTGGATGTTTGAGAAAAAAAAGTTACCTACTTTATAGTTTTGAGATAAACTATTCTAAATAAGCTGTTCTTTCTGGTAGAATTTTTACGTAATGTAGTGTACTTATAAGTTATACAAATGTTTATTTATTTAATGAACTTACCTTTGTAAATCGGTCAATCAACTATTTTCTGCCACTCGTTGCCATGGTGATGTCCACTGGGTCACTTTTTAAAATTACGATTTTCCGCGTTTATATTTAGCAAAAGCTTTGTAATTTAAGCAGTTATAAGCCCATTCTTATGTAGACTATCTCCTGACAATACCAGTAATATAAATTATTAACACTTTCTTAGAAGGTGAATCACTATTGTCCCCTGGGTCACGGGACAGAATAACAGCAAGAAAAAGTTGATCCACCCAAATACTATTTTATTGTAGATATGATTATAGATACTAACAAATATTTATTATGGATCAGATCTTGAGTCTGATAAAAATATAGTGATGAAATGCTCCGATTGAACAGAGAGAACGAGAATCAAAGGCGAAAATAAGAACTAGTTAAGTATGTCAAATGGAAAATTTTAAGCGCAAAACTGGCGATTAACAGAGGAAAATTTTAGCAATAAAACTAAATTGCCTCCACCAGAATTTATGTTAACGTTCGTTCGTTAGTCATTTTCTATTTATCGGCCACAAACATTAACCTCACTTGCAAATATATCATCGGGTGAGTTTTCGGCAATTTTACGTGCAGTAAAATTATTTTTTATTTCAGCACACCTTCCTACACGTGCGACCCGTGGCTTAATGCCAGTAATTCGTTATATATATATTATGATTATTATATAATTATTTATCTTATCTATTAGTGAGTTTTGGCCGAGGGACAAATAAACCTGTCAATTTCGCGTTTGCTTCCGCGATAAATAAAAGCATGCGTTAAGATAACTATGAGACTGGTGCGCTATTTTAGAATTGATATAATAAACATCACAGTTTGTTGATCTGTTTGTGTTGATTGCCAATTGAATAATTCAAGTTTATCATTTGGAATCCACGTATCAACTCTAAAGCTAGGTATCCAAAGATATGCGAGGATCCACAACTTTTCACATCTTAGCTTCCTGCACCGCTCCAGTAACTATCAGTGGCGTCGCGTCCGTAGAAATCGATTATAACCAGCTTATTTGTTTAGGAAATATTGCTTTATAATTTTTGGAAAAAGTTACCTAAACTAAATCAGTCCCCTGGCAGTGTCTAGCTCGGTGAGCTCTAGTGAATATCTTAGCCAAATTTTGACCCAGGTGAACGATAAACATGTTATTGAAAACCTACCCTAGGGCGCCGCCGGTAGCAGCCAGCAAGGCAGAGAGGACTCAAGCTACTGGTGGCTTAACAGGGGTGACCTTTTAGGTATTGCAAGGCTCCGGGCGAAAGTTTTTCTAGGCCCTCGTCTTTCGAAGTTTTTTTTTTTACTTGAGCTGCCTGAGGTTACTGCAGGGGCGAGGTCTCTGGTTGCCCTGATTGCCACCCGCAACGGAGATCCGCGATTTTGAGCGACCAGCGCGGTGAGCGGTTGTGTGGTTGAGATCCGAGCGCATCGGCCATACGAGTGAGTGAGACACACGTACCTACACTGCTGCCGCTGTCGCCCAAAGTCGTGGCATATCCGTAAGGCGTCGCTGTCCAGCACCTCTAGCATAACTGTCATATGCGACTATTTCTCGCGCGAGATAAATTACCCATCTCTTTCTGTGCAGTAATGTGAGAGAGTGACGGGTAGCGCTATGTCGCACGACAAGAGTCGCGAAGCATAGTAGTTGAGCTAGACGATGAAACCTTTGTAGCCATCTGGCTAGTTTCTTTTCATGTGGGCCGAGACTCATCGCTATTCACTGAATGACTGTATCGGTCGGGACAATAATTATTGCATTGATATCACATTCCAAGTGGCAGTCACCTCGGGTGCTAAGTCAATACTTTATTTTACAATAAATTACAAGTATACTTTATTGCACACCTCACAAAACATACAGGAGAAATACAACGCAAGAAATTACAACAAGAAGTAAAACAAAAGGCGGTCTTATCGAAACAATCTAATTTATTTTATTGTTATATTTTATAAGGGGTTAATATGAACTAAAAATGTATCCTCCTACATGTGCACTTTAGAACATCGTTAAAAAGGTAATTCGTACCAGAAGTAGACATTTATTCCAGATATAAGTAAATTCCTATAATTTGTGAGAAATTGACGTAAACACCATCCAGTACCGATTTGTTTATTATAAACCCGGCGGATGGACGTAAATTGTTTACAGTATAGGAATTACAAATCTTTTGATCCTCTAATACACGTCATGAAGAGGTGCTTATGGAGGATTTATTTTCGGTTTAGGCCGCCGATATTACCCTGTGGTGTGGAATTATTACCTAAATAACGGAAAGTTTAACACAGCCTGACACATGGCAAACGAATGAAATATAGTAGGTATATATAGAGGGTAAGGAGGAGCCACGGAGGAGATATATTCAAATTATTCAAAAGTATACGTTGAAAGGTGTTAAATTGGTGGCGCTACTGAAAGTAGTTGAATTACTTAGCAACGGTTTATTTATAGATTTTTAATGTCATTGTGGACAACATTTTCGTTTTCCTGTATATAAAGGAACGAATTAAGATTAGTCACCGAAAATATATAATACTAAAATTTTCAATTCGACACAGTTCACTAAACCTTGGTTTTTAAACTTTGGTTTTTTTTTCATACTATCTTGCTACTCTAGCGCTATTGCGGACGGCATTGGAACTATTATTTACTGCAAAAAAACACCGTTTTTTTATTTATATACGAATGTCCACTATCCAGTAAGTCGGGTATATCATCAGTGATACTGATAACGTTACAGCAACAAACTAGGTTACATTTTCAGTTTCCCATCACTATAAATTTCAAGTTATCAGGGCTGAGGTAGGGTACAATTTACAGAATGAGCCTATGATTTCTGCCTATCCAATTATATGTTATGCTGTTATCATATAATTGGACGACCATGTTATAACGAGGATGAACGTACTGATACTGCCGAGAACTTAATGGACTTGTCAATTTTAATTACTCTATATATATGCAAGTTGAGATGCTAATTTAATAACGTTACGATTAAAAAGTCACAGTGATTGGCCGTTTAAAGTCACTGCGGTATATTACGAAGAAATAACGTTACAAAATCACGTAAGTAGACCGTTTCTCCGCTCCTACCTGTACCTGTCGCGGCAAGCCAGTCACTATTTCAGAGTATTTTTTAGATAGATATGTCAAAGAACTACATCCAAAACGTATTAGTTAATGAGAGTAATAAGTAAGATTCGATGTAAAAGAGAGAAAGAGAAACAGTGGCATCACAGAAAGATTACATTATACCATATTATTTCACAGTTTGAAAATGATATTTCACATTTTGGAAATGTAACGAGGGTAACGGTGACCGAATTGTAACGCATTTCCTACCTCTATACTCAAGTTCTTATCCGACGACGCGGTTGGCGCAGCCGAGCCTGAGCCGGCGATCCCGGGTTCGAATCCCGGCCGGGGCAAATATTTGTGTGATGAACTCGAATATTTGTTCTTGGGTCATGGATGTTATCTATATATGTATTTATATATTATGTATATCGTCGTCTAGTACCCATAGCTTTGCTTAGTTTGGGACTAGGTAGATTTGTGTATGATTGTCCCATAATATTTATTTATTTATTTGATCTCTCGAATTTAGCATATCAGTAGTTATAAGCTGTTACTGAGGCTTGATTGTTGATATTCACGTAGCCATTACAAGTGACTTTAAAACAACATCTATTTGTAGACGTTTGTTCTGTCCTTGATTGCGCTAATTTGCATCGTCATTTACCTAATGGCAGAAGTTACTTATGCCAAGCAATGATGCTTCGATAAGTATTCAAATTCTGCCCCAAATAGAACGGGGACTGATAATGGCAACTCGTTTTCAATTAAAACAAATTTACTGTGTTGATTACGTTATGATACGAGTATGCACTTAGGACTCGCGTGTACTCGTACATACACATATGAATGGTTCTTAATTAGCTACATCCTTTGCAGACTTTGTCACTTAATAAGTACATTGTAATGAAATTTTAAAGTTTATTTTATGTTGTTTAAAAACCGTTTCACTGTTACGTTTATGGTTCAACTGTTTTTTTTTTTAATATGAAATATCGATTAAATAAGCTTATGGAGATGTGGGAGGGTACTTAATCATATTATTATAAGTAAAGGCCTTGAAAAAGTACTTAGGTAAAACTGACAATCCCAAGAAAAGGTATGTGATTGGGTTAAATTCTACCTAAATAACCTAAATTAAAAATTTAAAACACCCCTGACACAAGTAGCTGGTCATCATGAAACCCTCATTCAGTGAGTGATATAGAAAAAGCTACTGAAACTCAACATAAATACAAAATTTGGAATTCTTTGCTTCAACATTGGCTGAGATCTTGTCACTTGTTCCAATTCAATCTAAATATCTTGGAAACTGCTGGTCCTATTTCCGCCAAACATAGCTAGGAACCATCTCGACTGACATGTCTATCGTTTAAAGAATCCCGCACTCAAATTGGTCTATCCGTTTAGGAGCTACGATGCCACAGACAGACACACAGATACACATCAGTCTTTTTTCGTCTGGGGTTAAAAATAAAGACCAAATTTAAGCTAGTAATTTCATCCGTTTGCCATTAAGTAAATTGCGTTTATTTGTCTTTCTCCCTGACGACTTTAAATTGCCTAAGGTTGACTTTCAATTTCGATCTCGTTCTTGTTTGACGGGATAGTGGTGTGATAGGCATCGGTGTCCGAGACACGTGTCATTATACACGTCGACTTTAGCCCCTGCTTGGATCATAAGTATGTGCATCATTGACTAAGTTGCAACCCAATAGTGTTCGTGCCATACATGATCCTTTGATGACGACGACTTTTACGACATATTATTTTATCTACTAGTGTTCCTGCTAACATTCACGTTCGCAAATATCAGATGTCCTAAGTAAGTAAGACATGTAGTCTTATTGGGTGCTGTTACCGTAACATAAAGCCCCTATGTCTTATTTCCTGATTAGGGTGTACAGTCCCGGGAACATTTTACTTACACAGGAATTCTCGGGACTGACATAGCAGAAATTCCTGGGACTGCACACACTATTCCTGATCATGACTCGTTTAGTTAAAGGAAGTTTACGTTTTTATTACTATAGGGAACGTGCACGAACTATTGATGGCAGCACTGCAATGTCAATTTCAAGTAATCAATAATCATAAGGTAAAAGATTTAGATTTGCGGCACCAGTTGGTAGTACCTTCGTTGTTTACTCATTATATGATATGACGGGTGACATTCATTAAATAAAGTAATAAATAAATGCATAGAAATTAGTTTTTTTGCACTTGTTTATTCGTATTATATTAATTTCTACTCCAATTTCCTAATCTATAGATACCTAATACAAATTTATATTATTACCCAGGTATAAAACAAGTCTGAATATGACACAGTCTACTTATACCTATAAGCAAGACAAATATATAAATCGTCATCACCATGCAGAATAAAGGCGTCATAAATGCATTCATCGATTCGATGAACACATAAACAGAGCACAAACACTTGATATGCAACAAAAACCACTGGTCCATCCCAGGCATTGCATTCAAATCGCTCCATTCACAATACCGCGTCCGTCTACATTAAAAATGGCCACGACTAAATCTAAAAATAGCCGTTCAGGGATGGGTATCAAGATAACTAGCTCAACTCGACTAAACTGGTCATATTTAAACCGGCCGAGTCCAAATATAGCTCGGGAATTAAAATAGCTGCACAGAAATAGCACTCGCCTTTTGTTTTATTGTACTTTTAGAATTGCGTCCGAGGGGTGAACGTATTCTCTAGACACTTACCCCGGTGAATGATCCCTGGGACACTTCAATATGTCATTTAAAAAAAAGCATCTTGCATGTTGTAGCATCAAATGTAGCTGTCAATTTTTCTGCTGGATTATGTCAAATTGCATAATAAAGTCATACTAATATTAAAACTAGATCTACCAATGATGCTTATATCTACATTACTAATTAGTGCGTATCAAATATATCTTTAATTAATAGGAAAGTCCTCGAAAAAATACTAGTAATAATCTAACTGGGTATCAGAAAGAATTCAAGATCAAAGTCTAAATAGCGCTAGAATATTTCGATAAAAAAAAACTTAGGCATCTAAATATGTTATCGCGTTGTTATTTTGGAGATTTTATTAGTTTTTTACCTAGTACACTATTTTATAATAGTATAGATATAAATTTAATTCACATCGAAAAAAAATAACATTTTAGTGCCTAAAACATAAAATCAAAAATAAATACCTATATACTAATATGAATATTATCTAGTAAGTTCGAAGCAAAAATATAATTATATGTTGAAAGGTAGCTCTACTAGATTTTCAATAGGTCTCAGTTTCCTGTCGCATATGTTACGAAAGTAAACGAAAATAATATATAATATATTTCAATAATTCGTAATTAATTGTATATATCGCAAGCACAGTACGAGTACGTCCGTTTATCAAATCCATACGCACATTGCAGCTTATTTGTCCAAAATAGGCGACAGGAAACTGAGAGCGTTTGAAATGCTCGTAGTCGTCCCTGAAAACAATTGTAATTTATAACAATATCATCACAACTATATTTATATGCAAATACATTTAAAACCCCATTCTTGAAAACAGGAAGTCCGCAAATAAATGAACTAATTATAAACACAGTTATTATCAAATTATTGCCAATCTATAAATAGTTAATAAATATGTTATACGGCTAATTAATGTTGTCTTGATAATATAAAATTAATGATTATATTTATGATCATTAATACCTAACTAATGTCACATTGATGGTTCTGTATGCACTGATGATTTATCAATTTAATACAAATAATGATTTTAATGCAATCAAAATTGTTTGGCAATTGAATTGTTAATCAATTCACTTGAGTTATTTCGGTATAATTTTTATATAAAGTGTTCATTAGATTTAGATATATTTCAATAAATAGATACTTACTGACATTTTATATAATTATTGTGATTGTGAAATCATAACATAAAAATATCGGTTTAAATTACGCTAAGTTTATTTACATGGATTTATATTATGATCGGTTTAAAAATTAAAATAATTCATAAAAATAGTAAAATTACTTAAGCATTCGTTGGTACATGTCAAATATCATTTAAATAGTTAAATTGTCATGTGAATTAATTTCGCTCAACGTATTAGCCTTGCTATTCGAAGCAGCATCTTCGGAACCGTGCCAAAGGGGTTATTTTTTTATGTCTTTTTAATATTACATTTACTTCGTTTTAGCAAATATTTTAGTTAGTCTTAGTTTATAATTGTATTGTATTTTTATTTCTGTATTATTGTTATTGTTGATAAGTTAATTTCTTTACACTGCATAAAACAAAAACTTAACTTGAAATAATATTTATTATCAGTGAATAATAATCAGTTCTCAGAAAATAAACTCAATTTTTAACTAAAATATATGTGTATGTGTTTATGTTTAACCATATGAGACCTGAATGTAGCATTAAGGAAGCTCAATAAGCCGGTACATTGAAAGGTTATGTTCGTATAAAATGCACATTTACTTGCAGTGAAGACTGATAGAAATCAAATGAAGCCTAAAATGGGCTGGTAGTTGAGCAAATACCAACCTTTTGGCTGTATCATTATGGAAGGAATGCCGACCGGTTTGTAACTGTGCTTGTCTTGTACCCTAGAGACTGGTCCCTTATGTTAGAATCGGTACAGATCTATGAATAGCTATTAGCGTGATGAATCGAGTTTAATACTTTTAAAAGAACACAAGGGAACACCTTAATACAAATCGGTCGATTGCAAACTAAAGGATTAAAAAAACAGTTTACGTCTGGGTACATTTTCACTATTAGTAGCATTAGGTAAATAGTAATATGAAGAAAAATTGGATAGGTACCTAATCATCATTATTATCCCCTTTTTTGTTTCCTTAGGTAAATTTATTATATTAACTAGCGACCCGCCCCGGCTTCGCACGGGTGCAATGCTGATAAATTATACATATAAACCTTCCTCTTGAATCACTCTATCTATTAAAAAAACCGCATCAAAATCCGTTGCGTAGTTTTAAAGATTTAAGCATACAAAGGGACAGAGAAAGCGACTTTGTTTTATACTATGTAGTGATGTGTGGCTCTGTATTTATCTTGAATAAAGAGAATCAGTAAGTTATATGACGACACGGTTGGCGCCGTGGTTAAGCAGCTGCCTACTGAGCCGACGGTCCTGGGTTCGAATCCCGGCAAGGGCAATTATTTGTGTGATGAACACGAATATTTGTGCCTGGGTCATGGATGTTATTTGAAATAATAATAATGAAATAATGAAATGCCCACAAGGGCACTTTTACATGTCTGAGTCTACCGGCATTTCACAAGAGGAGACCACTGTTGAGAAGAAACGCCGAAAGAAACTCAACAGTAAGTCATTTTTTCAGAAAGCATAAGTAGTTACTTAACTATTATAATGATATGAACTTAACTATACGTAGTTCTACAAGAAAACATATTAAAAGTGTATTTTTTAATACAGTTGCTCAAAAAGTGGTACTTTTTGTGGCTGCGTAGCGTGCGAGAAGCTCATTTTCTCGAACTAGTGCTTTTTACTTTTTAGTTCCAAACTATACTTTCGAAACGCAGTAACTGAGTTTCGAATGTCAGTGATGATGATGACGATGACGATGACGATGACGATGACGATGACGATGGCGATGGCGATGGCGATGGCGATGGCGATGGCGATGGCGATGGCGATGGCGATGGCGATGGCGATGGCGATGGCGATGGCGATGGCGATGGCGATGGCGATGACGATGGCGATGACGATGGCGATGACGATGACGATGACGATGACGATGACGATGACGATGACGATGACGATGACGATGACGATGGCGATGGCGATGACGATGACGATGACGATGACGATGACGATGACGATGGCGATGGCGATGACGATGACGATGACGATGACGATGACGATGATGATGACGATGACGATGATGATGGTCTTAATGTACCATGTCATTTGTAAAGTATGGGTTCGTTCAAAAATAACTTCGAAGCAAGCATATTTTATCGCAATGATATATTAATTTGTTATTTTTTCGCAATTGCATTAAAAAACGTCGTTTACAACACGTGTGAAATGTCTTTTTACTACTCGTACCGAGTCTTGCCACTCGCTTTCAGCTCGTGGCAAGATACCTCGGTACTAGTGGTAAAAAGACATTCTTTTCACACTAGTTGTAAAATGTACTATTAAGATATAAGTGAGGAAAAGTGCAAGAATAAAATAGACTACAAGAAAGCCTGACGGTTTATCACAATTTATGTACGTTTGATAATATGCTTTCTTATTAGAACTGTGTCCCTTAAACTAGTTAGGTACAATCTAAGAAGGAGTCAGCTACGCGGTTTCTGGTTCAGGCCATGCATTTTTGTCTGTCAGATAGTCCTCTACTGTATAATATGCTTTTGACATTAGAGATTTTTTTAAATAATTTTTGAGAGATGGAAAGGCTAATTTTAAAACATGATCAGGTAACTTATTATAAAAATGAATACATTGGCCTAAAAATGATTTACTTACTTTACGAACACGAAACTTTCTGATAGCAATTTTATTTTTATTTCTAGTGTTAAAACTGTGGACATCAGAATTTTTTGTAAATGAATCTAGGTTTCTAATAACATACATAATACTCTCATAAATATATTGGGACGCTACAGTTAAGATGTTTATATCTTTGAAAATGTCTCTTAAGGAGTCACGAGAATTTAGGTTATATATAGAACGAATGGCTCTTTTTTGTAGCACAAATATAGTCTGAATGTCAGCTGCTTTGCCCCAAACCAGAATACCATATGACATGACTCTATGAAAATAACTATGATAAACTAGGCGAGCTGTATCAACATTACTCAATTGTCTAATTTTCCTAACAGCGTACGCCGCTGAACTTAATTTACCTGCAAGCACTGCTATATGTGGACTCCATTGCAAATTACTGTCCAATGTTATACCTAAGAATAATGCCTTATTCACTATTTCTAAACATTCACCATTTAGTAATATAGTAGAATCTACCGCCGTAACATTCGGTAAAGCAAATCTAACACATTTAGTCTTCTTGGCATTTAATAGAAGATTATTCGTAGTAAACCAGTTAAGTACTTTCTCTAGTGTGCCATTAATTTCCGCATAGTCGGTTGATTTCCGGTGAACCTTAAAAATTAATGATGTATCGTCAGCAAATAGTACTATATTACAAAGATTATCTACTATAGATGGTAAGTCATTTATATAAACCAAAAATAGAAATGGACCTAAAATAGAGCCCTGTGGCACTCCTAGCTTAACTATAGCTACTTTGGACTGGGTTCCATTTACATCCACTGTTTGCATTCTATCACTGAGATATGAAGACATAAGGCTTAAAGCATTTGAAGACAGACCATAATGTTCTAATTTCAAAATGAGTGTTCCAGGATGAACGCAGTCGAATGCCTTAGAAAGGTCGCAGAAGATCCCAATTGCATCACAAGATTCCTCCCAGCTGTCATAAATGTGTTTAATAAGTACAGATGCTGCATCAGTCGTGGAACGTCCCCTTGTGAAACCGAACTGTTTACTAGAGAGTAATTTATTTCTATTGAAGTGTCCTAGTAGATCTTTCAACATTAATTTTTCGAAAACTTTACTTAAAATAGGTAGTATAGATATCGGACGAAAATTAGTCAGATCACTCAAATCACCCGATTTAAAAAGAGGTATGACTTTACTAATTTTCATAAGATTTGGGAAAACTCCCTCTGCTATGCAACTATTGTAAATCAAAGCTAGGTAAGGTGCAATTGAATCTATGATATGATTAATTATTTTTACTGATGCTCCCCATAAATCCTCTGTTTTCTTTAAATTGAGTGATTTAAATGTTTTAATAACATCTACTGTATTTACTTATTTAAATTGAAACTCAACATCACATTTCTTACAATTAGCACAAAGTAAGGTATGGGCTTCGGACGCAGATGATTTTAAACATTTTGTGGTATTAACTGCAATGTTGGAAAAATAATCCTCGAATGCCGAGGCAACATCATGATTTGACATAGTCTGCCCGTTTCCTCTGACAATGTTGACTTGGCAATTGCGAGTTTTGGATTTACCAGTTTCTCTGTTAATAACATTCCAAATAGTTTTCACTTTGTTGTCCGACATTTTGACTTTAGAACTAATATAATTTGCTTTTGCGGCTATGCACACTTGCTTAAACAATTTTGAATAGTTCTTAACATAGTTTAAAAAATCTGCGTCCTTGTTCACTTCCTTCTCTGCATACAGTTCATAAAGCCTGGTTCTGCTTCTATGAATACCTACAGTAGCCCATTCACTAAACTTTGTTTTTGTAGTCGACCCAGAAATAGTTTTCTTTTTGAAATGTGTATTGAATTGATCCATTATTATGCCAAATAAATCTTTGTAAGTACTATTTAAGTCGTTACATGAAAGAGGTAACATACAAAGATCATTATGAATTTCATTTTTGAATGATTCCAAACGATAACTAGTTATGGGTCTGCATGTTATAGTTTGTGGTTGTAGTGTTTCCTGTAAATTGTTAGGAAAAGAAGCTTTCTGCCCTCTATGATCTGAATTAAAACACTTAAATATTTCCTTTTCTAAGTAATCACAATCACAAAAAATATTATCTAAACAGGTTTTACTAGTTACACCTACCCGGGTAGGCTCCAGGAACATATTGACCAAATGAAAAGATTTGAACAAACTTAACAGCTTAACAGTATCACTGGTCATTTCAAGTAAATTAACATTAAAGTCTCCACAAACTATAACATGTTTTTTACCTTTACATGCTATTTTTAAAACATTTTCCATAGTTGATTCAAATGAATGAAAATCAGTTGCCGGTGGTCGGTAAACACATATAATTACATAATTCTCTAATTCTACACAAGCAATTTCTATGACTCGTTCTATTGAAAAATTAACAATATCTTCTCGTTCTTTGGATTTTAAGGAACTTTTAACAATAATAAGAGAACCACCATGAATGGAAAATTTTCTAGTAAAACAGCTCACTAATTTAAAATTAACAAAATCAAAAATCAACTGTTCTTGTCTCAGCCAATGCTCAGTAATAGGGTAGACCGGGGTCAAGTGAAACACTTTGCCTTTGACAGCCTGTAACGGTCATATTTTTATGAGTAGAAAGATGTACACTCAAAATATTTCAAGGTTAGTTATCTGGTTCCTAAATAAAACGCACCTGGTTGGTCTATAATCCATAGTTTTTTGACAATCATGTAATGAAGAGAATGGGACAGAATGGTTCAATTGATCTCACATGAGTGTCAATTGAAACACTATGTTAGGTCAATTGAAACACTCGAATATTTTCGGCACCATGAAAGTACTTATATCTGTTTTAATCTTTTTCATTACTACCACGGAATACAATGAGATCCTAAAAAATTCGCAAGCATTACATTAACATTTCTCAATTTATGAGCATGTGAAAATCTCAATAAAAAAAAGCGTTTTAAAAAAAATACTACTTACTTTTAGTTTTCTTTGTTGCTGCTATCTTATTCATTTTGCTTAACCAAAGTAGTTTTAATACAATGATAAGATGTAAAGATACAGAATTTCAGAACACAAGCATAATCATGTTTCATACAAGTGTTTGTTTCAACTATAACAATGTTTCAATCATAACCATTCCGCGTACCTACCCTGTGACATAGTGTTGCAAACGTCGGGATGTAAAATGACACAATAAATACCTAATCAATTTCAATTATATTACTAAACAAAAACATGGCGATATGTCAAACTAAACTTTTTCTGATATACATATTTTAAAGTCGGTTCCTTTTGGGGACAATTAAAACGCTTGAAACGTTTCAATCGTCCACAAGCAAGTTGTTTCTACCGTCCCCACACCACGTTTTTAACTTTAAGGTCAAATAATATATATAAAAAAGACTCGAATGCTGATCAACGGCCATTAAAAACATTCGTTAATTCCTAACTATAACACCAAAACAATTTGATCAGTCAATATACAAGAGTACACGAAGTTATAAGAAAATATAAGACAGCGCAAATTCTTGCTTTTTACCGCGAAAAACTGATTTGGCTCGAGAACACCCCCGTCTTGCACCGTCGCTCGAGCGCTACTGGCTAAAGATTCAAACATGGCCGACTGCGTGTTCTGAGTCTTGCGTCAGACGCGTAGGTATTATAGTTTTCGAGAAATTTGACTTGTTTCAATCATGACGTGTTTCTATTGACCCCAGTCTACCCTACACATAACTTGAATATTCTTATTATCCAAAAATAAGCCTATTTCTAATTCCTTGCTGGAAAAACCCTGAATATTCTGGTGAACAATGTTAATATTCAGAGATGTTTCCGCTGTCTTACAATCTAGTTTAAATGTGACAAAGGTGTATTGCCACTGCAGACATGCTTGTGCCCACTGACCGAGGTATAAAATCTATTTGGCTCTATGTTAAAAGCTAAAAGATCCACTAGTGTAAGAATACATTTCTTAGGCATAGTTATCGTTTCAGAGGTCAATTTGAAGCGCTTTGATAAATTTATTTATGTCAAAGAAATGCACCTTTTTATTGAAACATATAGCATTGTATAATATGGAGTTAAGGTGTGCTATTCTATTGTTATAGCAGTCGCAGCACCTCACCCTCGGCTTCTTGTAATTTAAGATCATTATCCAGACCATTATCTTTGTATTTAAGTATGTATTTATCTATAATATAAGTATGTTTATCGTCGTCTGGTGTCCATAACACAAGCCTACTAGAGCTTACTATGGGACTAGATTGATTTGTGTGAGGCTGTCCGATATTTATTTATTATTTATATGTGGTGGTTATTTTGGGAGTCCACCCTATTTTACGCGTATAACTGAACAAAAACCATGTTTATTACAAGTCTTGATTGTCTTGGCACAATTGAAACCTCCTTTCTTAAAGTATAAAAGACGGCGCGGTTGGCGCAGTTTGTAAGCACTTGCCTACTGAGCCGGCGGTCCCGGGTTCGAATCCCGGCCAGGGCAAATATTTGTGTGATGAACTCGAATATTTGTGCTAGGGTCATGGTTGTTATATTTATTTAAGTAAGTATATTATCTTTATAGCACAAGCCTTTTTGAGCTTAATTTAGGGCTAGATCGATTTGTGCGAGGCCTGATAGTTATATTTATTTATATTTATTATAAAAGAAATACTTTAATCAAGCCCTTTTATCTCTAGACGAAAAGATGTTACTTAGAACAGTACCTACTTATGGCCCGAAATGGTTCTTGTAATATTACCCACGGCCTTTCTTGCTTCACGAACTTGGCTGACACACTTCCGTTTATCTAAATATTGCACGATAAGTGATGTTTCGAATCAAAACCGTCCACTTTTTTATGCATTAAACTAACTACGCATCTGTTAACAAGCGACAAAGTGGACCATTTTGATTGAATGGAAAACGTCAAATATTCTCTTGCACTTATTGTGTACTAAGTACCTCTATGACAAGAATAGCAAGTCCAAAGTTCAAACCACGCCGGTTTGATGTTTAAATACTTACCTATAATATAATAAATTCATGAATATGTATTTACTATTGTACTATGCTGTGTTGTACGGGTATACGCCGACCGACGAGGTCATAGTAAAACGCGGGCTCACGTGCATGTGCAGACTGTCATTTGATGATAAGGTACAATTATGTAGGTAGATATAGTACCTACATACAGTTATTATCAAACCAAAAACATAATACGTACAAAAACTCCAAGTCTCGTAGAGATTTCTCATTATAAAACTAGTCTTTATAGGTAGACTCAGTAACGATTTTCGCATTATGATAACAACGGAACGGACGCAATACTACTATAATTATTATAATTTGTTTCGTAGTAGTTACGGAGGTACCAAAGTTTAGTGAGTGTAAAAATATTATGGGATGATTTAGTTTATAATGGAAGGCACTTTAGGATAAATTTTTATCTTATAAAACAATATTGACAAAACTGATTATATTCTAAATACTAAAATGGAAGTAAATACATATGTATTAAATAATGAGTGATTTAATGAGTGTGGGAAATTGGAAATTTACTTACTCAATTGATCACTTATCTGAATGCGTCTCCTACCGCAACGTTAGTTTTTATTTGCTAGTGATAAGTCTGTATAATGTAAATCCGTAATTGGCCAATGTTAAACAAATATGTATCTGTTTAAAAAAATATTGTAATTTGTGCTGTGGATTTTGTATCAATAAATAAATAAATAAAATTAAGGATCGTTCTCTAATTCAACTCTGTTTCTCTTCTAATTTAATTTAGGCTACTGGCTTTGTAAATAACTAAGTTACAAGCGCCAGTAGTCCCGAGAAAAGGATCGTATCGTATGGCTGTGCCTTTTTTGCTAGACTTGGCGGGGGCACTGCCGTGCTCGTAAATATGTCTATGCTGCCGTAAATCGCAAGTCTTGACATACGATAATTTACCTACTTATTAATTTATTGCTATGAGAAAACGTACGTACGAAAATGATTCAATTAGATAAAATGGTGGGTAACAAATAATAATTTAATAAATGTGAATAAAATGTATCTACTGAAGTCGATATCGAAAATGATTAATCAGATATATGTGATGAGAATCGGTACGTTACATAGTGCTTTCGGTTAGATAGGTATATACTCTCTGCCAACGGTCCCTAGGTATTAAGCAATTAACAGCCTGGTACCAATCTACAACACCTATTCATATTGTATAGAATTCGGTTTTTCATCATTCATATTTGCATGCTTAAATTACCATTTTTATAATTTATTTGTAATGATCTATTATTTATTAATTTTCTTGGTAATCTAATGATCTTCACGCACTATTTTATTTTTTCTGGGTAGTATTTGATAACGTATTAGGATTGCTTAAAATAGCACCATCTACCGGCTACATATAACGATGCGGCGCGAGTTTTATACAACCGTCGTCGGAATAACGCTACTCGCCGCTAGAGGGCGCTATTAATAGAACTGATTTGATGGAGTCATTTTAAGACTATGTACTTACCTAAGGTTGACTGGTAGAGAATGCTTCATGGCATTTAAGTACGCCTTTTGTACGTAAAGTTTTTTCTTTGTGCAATAAAATGTAATAAATAAATAAATATATATGTTTTTTTTCATGATAAAAGCGGTGGTAGCCTAGTGGTTAGGACATGCGACTTTCAATCCGGAGGTCGCGGGTTCGAACCCGGCCCGTACCAATGAGTTTTTCGGAACTTATGTACGGAATGTCATTTGATATTTACCACTCGCTTTTCGGTGAAGGAAAACATCGTGAGGAAACCACCTAAGCCCAATAAGGCCTAGTTTCCCCTCTGGGTTGGAAGGTCAGATGGCAGTCGCTTGCGTAAAAACTAGTGCCTACGCCACATCTTGGGATTTAGGTAGCCGACCCCGATTGAGAATTCATTCTCAAAAAATGGGACAAAGGCTAGGAGGATGATGTTTTTTTTTCATGATACTTAAATACAATACAGTAAAGTGGTGGTTTACACTATTAGACACACTATTTTACCGTACCGTCTGGATCGTTGGAGGAGATAACCTTTTCACCTTTTTCTTTTTTTATAGCTACAAGTGCTACAACACAGTCTAGAAAAGACGAGGTTACTCCTGCTTATAAAAAAACAACTTTTTAAAAATGTTTATCCATTTCGCGTTCTTAACACCATAGCAATAATTGAAATTACACACAAAAGAAGTTAAACAAATAAATAAAGCAGTTAGCTGGAGCTGCTTTACGCAAAATAGGTCAAAGCAAAAATACCGCCACTTAGTTGCAATGAAACAAATTACCTACATACAAGCGTCCAGTAACTATTATTGTTATTGTACTCGCGTCATGGCATCTTGTTGCACAATTACGAGCATGTGTTCAATGGGGTTGTCATTCTCATTATTGTTAATAAGTTTCTGTCAAAATGTTCATTTTAGTGACAAGCTTTTATAGCCGACTGTACTTTTCTTTGGATATCCATCAAATGGTCACTGAGACGATTCTAATGAGCCCAAACTCGGTAGGATTGTTTTTTTCTATTATAGAGTTCCTATGGCCACCTTCCGGCTCCATCATCAGATCAGCCCCATGGTACCATATTATTGTATTGTCATCAACGTTATGTAAATATGAAAAATTTCAGCTCAATCGGTTGACGATATCTGCTTCAAAATTGAGTTGCAAGATTCCACCCGAACAAACATACTTCATACATACAATGCAAGTTAAATAAAAGTTTGTAAAAATGTACACTAGTATTCAATTATAAATTCACCATAAAGCATTTGGTCGGAATTTCTTTATTTTTTGAAGCAGGCGTCCACGTTTTAAAATAACCACCACATTAATTGTCTTCGTTATTTGGATTATTTCTCGTTGACGGAGGCTTGGAAAAGGAAAGCTTTGGACTTTGAACTCTGTAGGAAAATAAACTACTTTAAGTATTCTAAAGAATAAAGTAGTCCGTCCGTAGTACTAAAGTAGTCCGTGAATTCTATACTACGGAATTCTTAATAATTTTGTTTTTCTTAACATTTTTTTTTTGGCCCACGTGGCACACAGGTGCATAGGAGCTTATACATCCCTTATTCGGCTTATTTTAGCTGTGTACCGGGTGTATTAAGCTCTTATTCAGCATGCGTGTTACTTGCGGGGTATGAGTAGTAGTCTGAATCCTATTGCTGGCCTTCAACGGGTTATTGACATTGAGAAGTGTCAACCATCGAGCTTTTTTGTTGGGGTTTAAAGGCAGAGATCCCTTCATCCATAGGAAGGAATGGTAAACTGTCATATTAAAAATGGGCTGCGGTTTGTAAATCCTAATAACAAAGACTATCGAAAAAAATAATAATTTGATAGTCTTCAAGTTTTTATCAAGAAACTCCCCATCCTATTCGCCATTCATTCATTACTTATTTATTTATTTGAACTTGGCAACGGAACAAATGGCGGACTTAATGCCAAATGACATTCTCTACCAGCTAACCTCCTTAAGTGGTGCCCAGCAAATCTTTCAGTGGTAGGTATAAAATAACATCGGTTCATAAATGACCGAGTTATTTGGTACTCATAACAACATGAAAACACACATGAGACTATTGAGATCCTCTTTTTGAAATCTGTTGGAATTTTTAAAATGCCGTGTTTTTTTTTTTTATTCTTGCGAAAGTCTCACATAGTTCGCATTCAAGGAATGCATAGAGGGCCGACCGCTCACTGCCGCCTGTGCGCCCGCGCCGCTTATCTCCTCCTTAAGTGATGCCCAGCAAATCTACCCGCAGCACAATATAATTTTTAATTAAAATTATTCCAAAAATCGGCTCATAATTGACGAAGTCCAGAACCTCCTCTTTTTCCAGTCGGTTAAAAAGGTCCGATCCGAAGCGTGCATACTCATACAGGACTGCTCGCTGCCGCCTCTGCGCCCGCGCCGCTTATCTCCTCCTTAAGTGGTGCCCAGCAAATCTGCCGGCAGCTCAATATGAATTTATAACATACGCGCCTTTGTCACGTGCACTCGTCTCCACTTATTCAGATAAAGTCTGTTGAGAAAATTTTCCTCAAGTCTATTTTCTGACGTGTTATATTCGGAAGAATCTGTGTGTGATATCGATAACGGAAAATCGATTGCGATAGAATCGAACTGATTGTTATTTTGAGTGTGCAGTGTGTGTTCTGGGCTTATTGCTGTTTAGTTCTTTCTGGTAAGCAAACTTAGTTTATATTTATTATAGATATGATACTAATATCATTTACAATGCATATTTTTATAACGGGGCTAGTGCGTTGCCGAATTTTGTTATGTTTTGTTACCTACCACCGATCCTTTGTACACTATATCGACTTAAAAATAAAAGGGCTTTCATCGATTTAGAATATTCTTTACGTACGACGAATGATGGAAGTAAAACTACATGTTCTTCATATTCATACATTATGGTAACTCTCATACATAGTCTGTATTCCTGTGTATTAGAGGTGTGAAATAAAGAGCATTTGTATTGTAGTTAGGAACGCAATTAGAATGTTTACAATTTTCTACGTTAACTACTTGTAAACTTCGATTAGTGTTTTATCAGTGTTGTCTATAGGTATGTATCGATTAACCTTTTAACAAGCAATAAGATTATTTATTATTGCGGATATTTATTGAAACAAAAGTCTAAAGCCTCTAACAGCCAATAAGCCAGCAATTATTTTACCAAAACTATAAAACTAATAATGTATAGTTTTATAAATTATAGCCTCTAGTTCGGCTCTAAATGATTTTCGCGGTAGATTATATTCCACTACCTACGTCATATATTTCTTGTTTATCGAGTTTTACAACTATGCTCGTAAAGCATGTAAATGTTTACGAATGAACAAATTAACTAAATATATCTGGCACCATATTTTGCATTTGACGTAGCATTTGTTTCAAAAACGTGTAGTTTTTATCACCAGATGCATTCATTCATTTTTCTTTTAATACATTCAGATACGTTAATAATTACATTTTGACGACTGCAATAGCCTCACTATAGGACTACTTCAGTTATACGCGAACTATACTTTTATTTTAAATGATAACTCGAATAGTAAATCTCGAAATCTATCAGCCATATAAAGGTTATACAAAATAAAAAATATATATTATGTTCTTGATACATCGCCTCCGATTTGGATATCAAATGAGAAACTAATGAAATAGAATGTAACTTTGACAGAGAAAAATTGTGTTTTTCTCAGTCAACCTTTGACAACGGTATCTGTAAAGGTACCGTCAAAGGTAAACGTCAGGAAGGCTCAAAATAATTAGTATACGCGATATAATCCTTTAAAAATTGTTTTATTTAAATGAGAAACTGTCAACAACATATCATTTGTTTGGTATAACAATATAAAATTCAACGTACTCACTGTCGAATAGATTCGAAAGCTTGCATTGTCACTTCAGTAAACAACACGTTGGTTTCTACGAGTTTATTGGTTATGCTAACTTTGTTCTCAATACATTTAATACTAGATTCAGTCCCCTACTGTTTAAGAAGTCAAAACAGAACTAGATTTTCCTCAAGGGGCTGTCCATTTATTACGTGGGACGATTAAGAGGGGCGCAGGTCTGAAAACGGCTTATTCTTCCTCATACAGGTGTGAAAAGTGGTCTAGAATCTAGATTGTTCTTACGGACGGCAAAAGGGGGGTCAGAAAGTAATTACGTTCTGATCACTGTCTTGCGTAATAATTGAATGGTGCTCCGGTTATTATTTAGCTATGAGCTAGATAGATTTTGCGTATTACTAATTTATTTAATATTTAGAGGTCAATGACCGACGCTACATTGATTAGATATAAAGTTATCACATAAATATTTGTTTTACCTAATTAAATTATGATTACCAGTGATCAATAGTGATTTATTGAACAAATTGTTAGTACCACTTTGATTTGTGTTAACGTCACAAGCATTTACATCAGACATCATAATATACTTATGACTGTTTATCATATATGCCTTATTTACTAGACCTGCTTGCAACTTCGACCGCATATAACTCTCCTTCTTTTTTTACTGTAGTGGGGTAAATTCGTGTAAACATTTTTTTAAATTTTATACTATCCCTTTACCAAAATACTCAGATGGCGTTATAATCATTGATTATACATACTAATCACAGGAATACGTGCACTGCATCGCACTGTTAATATTTTCCCGGAAATCACGACCCCATCCCATAAAAAGTGATTTTCATCACAATTTTAGAGTTGTATGATAGTATAAATGTCAATGCTTAGGTTTTTTTGTTTGTTATCAAAGTAATTTCAGGAAAAAGCAGCATTTGTATGGGAGCGTGGCTGTGAAAATGGATTTTTCCTCCTATCACGAACGAAACGGCTCAACGAATTTTAAGCGACTTTGGTACATAGCTAGGACATCCAGCGAAAGTTAAAGGATACTTTTTACTAGACTACGGCAAAGAAAAATAATTTAAGCGGACGAGGTTGCGGTCTTCTAGTTAAACAAAAACAACATGCAATTTCACTACCATTACGAGCAATTCACAAGTTTTAAACTGATTTGACCACACGAAACGGACGTACAACATATGTTAATTTATATATATGTATCGGTATCGGTATCACGAGGTTTCAATTACAGTTCAGTTGCTAAACGAACGACGCATGCGTCAGTGTTTGTTGTCTGTATTTCCTATGTTAATACTTATTGAGTATCCTTCTGTCTTATTGTCGAGGAATAACGACCATATAAGTATGCCTCTAGGGAGTAATCATCAATGGATTTGCATGAATCGTTTATGTCACTTGATGTTTTTATTAGTAAACAATTAACATTTCATATATCTTACAGATGAAAATTAATAAGTATAGAAATTGAGAGAGCTTTGCGTCGTGTACACGCTAAAATATTTATTTGAATTTATTTTTTTGTATGTACCTAATCAAACATAAGAAAATCAAGCGGTGGTAGCCTAGTGGTTAGGGCATGCGACTTTCAATCCGGAGGTCGCGGGTTCGAACCCGGCTCGTACCAATGAGTTTTTCAGAACTTATGTACGGAATGTCATTTGATATTTACCACTCGCTTTTCGGTGAAGGAAAACATCTTGAGGAAACCACCTAAGCTCAATAAGGCCTAGTTTCCCCTCTGGGTTGGAAGGTCAGATGGCAGTCGCTTGCGTAAAAACTAGTGCCTACGCCACATCTTGGGATTTAGGTATCCGACCCCGATTGAGAATTCATTCTCTACAAAGATATGGGACAAAGGCTAGGAGGATGATGATGATGAATCAAACATAAGAAAATACATAAAAGAACCGAAATCTACGACAACTATATCTGGATAGAGTTGTAGTCTTCGACCTATCCGCGAAAAAAAGTAAACTGTCTTGACATTGGTCAATAAAAACGTCATTCCTTTTTTTTTAATAGACACCAGACTAAAGTATGTCACAGTTTGGATAGTTACTAAATCTTAGAATGAGTAAGTACATACAAATGAATAATAAAATAATTAGTAATCGCAGCAAAAATATAAAAAACATTGATTAAATCCTCTTTCTAAGCGAAAAGCGGAAAAGTAATAAAATTGTAGTCAATCAGGGGTACGAGAAATGCGTTTTTTTATCATTTAATTTCCGATCTTTTTATTTCGCGTTTCTTTAAAAAAATGTTTAAAAAAAGTCATTTGCTGTAGCGCATATATACCTAATATCTTTTAAATATTATGCGAATTATAATTTGTTATGTCCCAGATTACGAAATCTTAAAATAATAAGATTTCAACACAACATTTGACTTCAAAGGAAAATTTAAAAGAGTCAGTGAATTCGATAAATTCATCAAAGAAAGAAACCTTGGTTTCAAAAATTGAAAAACATATATTTCACAAGGAAACTTAACGAAATAAATGGATAAAAATAAAATTTGATATAGAAAACAGTACCGTGACTTACGGAGATAATTTTCAGGCAAGTCTACTTATAGGAATATAATTTTGAAACCAATACTTCTTAAGACTTTTTTTAATTCTATCTCGCTACGGAAATAGAATTAAATATTATTTGTTTTTTTTTTTTCGAAATTCATATTGTAAACGGACGATGTCGTGGGAAATAACTAGTTATTTTATAAGGTTAATCATAGTGATTGTTCGCTGTAACAACTAGGGCCCTGACCTAATACTAGGCACTGCTATTTGTAGGTTACATGGTTTACATCGCGTTATTTCTGCCTATTTAAAGTATTTCAAATAGTTGCGTGCTAATTGTGACTCAAACTCATTTATCACAAATTCTGTTTTTTTTTCTTGTCATATCAATGAGACTATTATATCTACGATTCTCTCAATAAATGCAATAAATAAAGTTGTATAGTCAGCATCCAAAATAGCTGACAATTTTAGTATACATTTTGACATAAGCCAGTAGTCATTTATTTATTCATTGTACGTTTGCATATTTTAATGTACAGGTACACTCTAATAGGTTTACTAGGGTGCTTATGAAAATAATAACCTGAATACCTGTTTCTTGCAATACCTACTTACTTGTTTTTTTTTTCGATCTTAGAATCGATTGCATTTTCGATGTAAATATTAAAAAAAGAGTTGCAGAAATTTGTACGGGACTTATAGTTTCCACTACGTAACGCTCATACAAATAAAAAAAAAGTTCATTTTCAAACGTAACATAATGGAACCGAAAAATTTTGGCCACTTTTTTAATATTCACCTGCAAATTAAAATCCAAGATATATTTTTTGAGCAGAATGAACCCAATACCGTCAAGTTCTGGAAGAAACAGAAATTAAGGTTTTTTTTTTATGCAAACAAATCAAAATTTAAGTTTACCTACATTTCTGAAGTCTCAGCCTTGTGATGTTTATTTAAAATTAATGTAATATTATTGAACGTTGGTTTAAATATTTACGTTTCTCACCTTTAACAGTTTCTTTCGCAATCGCAATACCCAACAATCAAATTTTCGACACACGATTTTCATGTCGCTCAGAACTCAAAATGAAGTCTTCGACTGATTGCATGCTGTCAAGAATGAGTTGAAGGCGTTGTTTTTGCACCAAATTATTATGGCTAAAGGCATGTTCATTAAATTCCTTTCAGATAAAAAGCCCTCTGTTGTTTTTTCCTTTAAAAAAAATAAAAATGTACAAAAGGGCATTGAAAACTGAATTGTGGTTGGAGTAGTTCTTCAGAAAATTCTTTATTTTCGTTACTATCGCCTTTTTAAGCAACGTATTTATTTATTATCGATTTAGCACAGAGGTTCCCAACCTTTTCTTGACCAGAGATTCAAGGACCACTTTCATTATTTTGTTGTTCCCATCAGGAACCAAATGAAAACAAACTCCCCCATCCTCCATTGGAGTCCGGCGATGTATAATGCCTACGAATTTGAAATCGTTCGCGGACCATATTTTGACTCCTTCAGACGACTGTTCAGCAAGTCGGATGTATTTGGCTGGATATTTAGACGTTGGGCATTGTCCACTCGCATCGTGTTCATATCCTAACCTACTATTGAGTTAGTCTCAGATTTGTATGGCACTCTTCGATTTTCAGCTGTTTGTAGTCCGTTCCTAGCGATACTTGGGTAGACCAATAGTCGATAGTTGATGGACTTAATCGTCCCAGGCATATTCTATTACAATCTTTGACTTATTTTTATAGAATCTTTTTTATCGATTCAATTTTTTTATGTGGAAATACCACATTTTTATTTTTATAAATAATGACACAAAGGTAAATTAAGGAAGAAAAATTTAATGCGATCCACTACAATCTAAGCAGGGCATTCAATTTTTCTTTCTTAATTTACCTTTGTGTCATTATTTATAACCTTTGACTTGTTTAAACTCAGCCGAATCTACGGAGCTTTGTTACACAATGATGTATAAAACAATATTTGACGCGTTTCTGAACTACGACTACTGATATACAGACAGACATATGCAATTATAATTCCAGTCTTTTCGGTCAAGAGTTAGCACAGCGGTATTCTTCTTAATTTTATCTTCGTAATAAAATACAAAAGAAAGCATAAATATTGTGAAAGCAGCGTAAAAACCGAATTATTTGTTTAATAGATCACGAATTACTTAACTGTTTAACTTTAGGTTTATAATTTAACTGAAATTCTTCGCTAATGAACTAGCTGTTGAATCATGATTAAACTTTTTACAATGTCATGGTCTTTAAAAAGTAATTAACTTCGCCCGTTTTCATAATTATCTTAACATTTATTCCTGAGTTATGAGTAAAACTGTCATTTGTCTGTCGTGCCTTTTTGTTGCTTTGATTTAAATCTGACTGCCACTTTTTTTAAGGCTATGCCACCTCGTTGAGACCGGTTGGGTTGATAACTGACAGGTCATACCCTGTTCAATGAGTATTTTCGCATGAGAAATACTAAAGTTAATTCTTCGTTAATTTAAATCCTGTTACTCAACTAGCTATCTACTTCCATGTTCTACCCGTAACCTAAAAATATTCGAATAGAACACAGCGTAATTTTTTTTTTGTGTCGGCTAAAAAACTATTAAAATAAAATCCTTAGTTATCGGATAATCGAGCGATTCGTAGGTATCGCTTATCGGTTGGCGGCGCCATGCCCTGGAAACCCTCCTTGTTTCATTTATTTACCCCACTAGTTCCATAAATCCCCCCATGAAAGCTTACTGAGGGCGTTTTCAACCCATGTCTAACAAACCTCAAATCCGCCGACATTGCCATCGGTGACATTGAACTCCGATCTTCTCTTTTCCACCGGGCTCCTTGATTTACTAACTACGCCACTGTATGAAAGTATCGACCTCTTTGATTGGACTCTCGTGGTTTCAGCTTATCAGTACGTAATTGATCATAAGTTATTTGGAGGTGATAAAAAGCATTAAAGCAACTGCCATAATGTCTCTCGAATTTGGTGTTTAAGATAGTGAGATGACGTTCAATTTTGACCCGAGCAGCTTTTTAAAAGTTATTGATAAAGTTGAGTAGGCTCTTTGCAGGTTTGCGTATAGTTAGGGTTCCGTACACAAAGGGTAAAAACGGGACCTTATTAGTTGTTACTAGGACTCTACTGTCCGTCTGTCACCAGGCTGTATCTCATGGACCGTGACAGCTAGACAGTTGAAATTTTCACAGATGATGAATTTCAGTTGCCGTTATGACAAAAAATACTAAAAACAGAAAAAATAAATATTTTAAGTGGGGCGGGCTCCCATACATCAATCGCGTTTTATTGCCGTTTTTTATTTGATAGAACGGAACCCTTCGTGCGCGAGTCCGACTCGCACTTTGCCGGTTTTTGTAATTATCGTAAACTTTCTTGGAATCTTAATACAATTTTTATTTGTTATGATGTTTGCATGTTGTGAGTTACCTTATCTTTTCTAATTATATGAACAGTTGACTCATAGAGATGGGAAATCAGAATCTTAGTATATTGTTCAAATAGGCCTCAATTTTGAACAAGAATTTAAAGCAATCAGGATGTTAATCTTCACTGCACCTATCTATGTACAGTAAGGAATTAGTTGAATACAATAATATTTTGGCAGAATTGTTTTAGATTTAATCTTTATACTTTGAATTTGATTAATAAATAACGTACAAATTTACTTAAATTAGTGATGGATAACAGAAATTGACAAAATCAGAATATAAAATTAAAAAGGATTAGGAATGGGGAAATGTATGGGCATCTGACACGAAACGATAGATTTTTATGTAACGCCTTGTCATACTAAATCGGCATAAATGTGTTGAATCCAGATCTGGAAAATTCCAGGGTCGTAAACTAGTAACAGATTGAAGAGACGATGGAATAATAGTATCTTGGGAGTAGTTGGGAATATTAACCAAGGTGAAAATTACATACTAACGTTTTACCAAAGTCTAGATACTGATTGAAGTGCTATACTGTGACGTAAACGGCGAAAGCTAATTTAAATCCTATTATTAGTTTCACATTGTCACCACACTTCCATCAAAGTAACAAGATTAGAAAGTAATTGGGAAATGTCTCTTAATGTGTGGTTATAAAGTCTCTGTCACACGTATGCAATGATTATAGGGAAGAGTTACATGTTTGTAGTAAAGCTTGGCATTTATGACTCCCATTTATCGCCTATTCTACAAATGTCACGAGAGGTGATAATGTCGGTAAATTTTGATGGAATAGCGGTAAAGTAAGTTTATAAACCGGGGGATATATGAGTATTGGAAATCGGCTAAGTACTGTCATTCACATAATACCCCTTTTTGGCATGTCAATGCCACGATGTGTTATGTTGGACCCTATAGTCTTTCTCATCGATTTCGACGACGGCGACCCAATGCAAGAACTATGGACTTCGTCTATTGTGGGCTCTGATATGGCTAGCTAAGCCAAAAAAAAATTGCGCTTGTTGGATCCTAAGGTGCTGCCAAAACGATTTTGCTTATTAACCTTCATAAGCATCTTCATAAGAAGCAATCAATAATCTGAATCGAATTAAATATATACAGACGAATAGGAATTAACTATAACTTTTTTGATATATGATGTTTGATCATTATAAAACGAACTGCACTGTGTAATAGCCTAGTTTGTAAGTTTTTTATATATATTATAAGGTATAGTAAGTAGTTGGGAATATTAACCAAGGTGAAAATTACATACTAACGTTTTACCAAAGTCTAGATACTGATTGAAGTGCTATACTGTGACGTAAACGGCGAAAGCTAATTTAAATCCTATTATTAGTTTCACATTGTCACCACACTTCCATCAAAGTAACAAGATTAGAAAGTAATTGGGAAATGTCTCTTAATGTGTGGTTATAAAGTCTCTGTCACACGTATGCAATGATTATAGGGAAGAGTTACATGTTTGTAGTAAAGCTTGGCATTTATGACTCCCATTTATCGCCTATTCTACAAATGTCACGAGAGGTGATAATGTCGGTAAATTTTGATGGAATAGCGGTAAAGTAAGTTTATAAACCGGGGGATATATGAGTATTGGAAATCGGCTAAGTACTGTCATTCACATAATACCCCTTTTTGGCATGTCAATGCCACGATGTGTTATGTTGGACCCTATAGTCTTTCTCATCGATTTCGACGACGGCGACCCAATGCAAGAACTATGGACTTCGTCTATTGTGGGCTCTGATATGGCTAGCTAAGCAAAAAAAAAATTGCGCTTGTTGGATCCTAAGGTGCTGCCAAAACGATTTTGCACAACAACGCCACTATGTCAGTCCGAGTACAAGACCAGTGTACGGAGGCGATTCCATTGCAGAGAGGTGTGAGACAAGGAGATGTAATATCTCCGAAGCTCTTCACCAACACAATGGAAGACGCCTTTAAGCTCTTGGAATGGCAAGGACTTGGCATCAACATAAATGGCGAGTACATCACGCACCTTCGGTTTGCTGACGATATCGTGGTCATGGCGGAGACGCTGGAGGATCTCGGTATAATGCTGGATGATCTCAACCGAGTATCCCAACAGGTAGGCCTTAAGATGAACATGGACAAGACGAAGATCATGTCAAATGTCCATGTAGCACCCACCCCAGTATTGGTTGGGAACTCGGTCCTCGAAGTTGTCGACGAATACGTCTATCTGGGTCAGACGATCCAATTAGGCAGGTCCAACTTCGAGAAAGAGATCAATCGACGGATTCAACTCGGATGGGCAGCGTTCGGGAAACTGCGAAGTGTCTTCTCGTCCAAGATACCTCAGTGCTTGAAGACAAAAGTCTTTAACCAGTGCGTATTACCGGTGATGACCTACGGAGCCGAGACGTGGTCTCTAACTATGGGCCTCTTAAGGAAGCTCAGAGTCACTCAGCGAGCTATGGAAAGGGCTATGCTCGGGATCTCTCTACGTGATCGAATCAGGAATGATGAGATTCGTAGACGAACTAACGTCACCGACATAGCAAACAGGGTTAGCAAACTGAAGTGGCAATGGGCAGGGCACATAGCTCGAAGAACCGATGGCCGTTGGGGCAGAAAGGTTCTCGAGTGGAGACCACGTACCGGCAAGCGCAGCGTAGGACGGCCACCCGCAAGGTGGTCGGATGACCTGGTCAAGGTTGCGGGGACACGCTGGATGCGGGTCGCTTCTATCAGGCCCATGTGGAAGTCAATTGAGGAGGCCTGTGTCCAGCAGTGGACGTCCTATGGCTGAAATGATGATGATGATAGTAAGCTAATCCAGAAAATGTTAACTAAAATTTTTGTACGCTCTTGTACCTAACCTTGAATGACGATGATTTACCCTGCATAGTACAAGAACCAGTAAATTCCCACTATTTCGTCCCATGCAATTTAAGGCGTATTTCTTATGTATAAAAATGCCTATTATATGACTTATAGATATCGGTTTGTTTTAGTAGGATAGTTTATAATACCTTCATACTGTCGTTATCAGTAGAGATCAGCATTTGATCCAGGGTCATTGAGCTGTTGTTATCTCATTGTCAACGTTGGCACTACAACTGGTCACTTGTCATCCTCTCCTTGGATGCATATGTTTATTATTCTCCTGTCATTGTCACTGGTTGACTACCAAAGTTGTCTGCATCATTATCAAGGTAAAATGCATAAGTTCAAGTATGTAAAAGAGTATCAAATTTCTATAGGGACGTGTGCGTGCTTACGACAATTGACAACATTGCATATTTTTAAGACTAGGACATAATTAATGTTTTTATATTTTTTCGACGCAATTTTTTAGGGGGTACACGACACAAAGCTCTCGATCTTTTTATTAATTTTCACCTGTTAGAAATATGAAACGTTGTAAATAGAGGTGTGCAATCGAAGCTTTAAAAAAATACTTTTATCAAAATAGGTTCAACAATGACGGAGTACTGAGGTTTGAGGCACAAAAAACATACGCGCTCGAGAACCTTATTTTGGAATTCGATTTTGACAAATTCATCAAACTTTTTTATTCAAATGATTCAGTGATTTGATCAAGATGTTTGTACTAAGTTTACTTTTATTTGCAATTAAAATGTGGATGAATAAATAATTATAAATTATTCTAAGTGACACCTAGAAACGTGTTGAGCATAGATTATGAAGCTTAGAAACTGAATCATGGAACCTCGTTAGGAAAATAATTTATGTAGCAGAAATAGCGTGTGCCCATGTAGTAGATAATATACAGTTCTGACTACTGGCTATTAACAGTACTACTGACAGTAAAACCTCAAAAGTACCGTAATTATTGTAGTCCTTTATTTATCACTTTAAATAATTGGATGAACTCCAACAGTCGTGCACTGTTACTTACTTCGTTATATATATACTATTTAAAGTGATTAGTTACTTCTGTGAACACTATACGGGCACTATTTAATACTGTCCACACATGTTGTAAATGCGTTTGACAGATTGAGCGAATCTTATGAATGAGTACCCACTTCCTATTTATTATTCTATGATATTGTTCAAAAAATCGATACACACTCGTACTAATTACAATTCTTTTACCAGTGAAATTCAAACTTTTTTATTCTTTTATGAATAATATTACACTATCATTACAGATTACCTTATTTCTCAGTAGAACTTCTTGAATTTGATATTTGTCTATAATTAAATACAGTCTACCAGTTTGATTTGATTTATATTTTTTTTATTGAACAAGACATTTACATTCAAGCTTACTGTGTCTAATATTAGAATGGCAAGTATGGACGGTGACGTTCGTGGCAAATGGAGGTGATTAGTGGCCATTCAATGAATAATAATGCGACTAACATGATTTCTAGATTACTTTTAATTAACAGCAGGCATAAATGAATAATTGTTTAACATACATATTGACATCAAGGAATTAAATCTACGAGGGCGAATCAAAAAGTTCTTAGAACAGCATGGTGGTAAAACCTTTTTAAATGTAGTTTATTTTTATTTTATTTTAGCTATCCTTACGACATAATATGACGACAATTTTTTTTTGATTACGTATACCAATAACACATAATTAATTATTTTGTGAAGCAAATCGCTCAAAATCTGTCATAATGGACAAAAATGAGTTACGTGCCGTGATTAAGTATTTGTGTTTGAAAAAAAATTCCACTAAGGAAATTCATTTGGATATTCAGCAGACTATAGGTACTAATGCTGTACCATATTCCACGGTTGCTTGCTGGGTTGCCGAATTTAATAGAGGTAGGCCCAAGTGTGAAGATGACCTTCGCTCCGGCCGGCCTTCCACCTCTGTTACTGATGACAACGTGGCGAGAATCAAAAAATTGGTATTAGAAGATAGAAGAATTAGCATCAAACAGTTAGCAGAGATCCTACACATTTCTTTTGACAGCGTGCAATCAATATTGACGGACGTTTTGGGGTTTAAAAAAGTTTCGCTAAGATGGGTTCCGCGAATGTTAACTGAGGTAAACAAAGAACAGCGTGCGGAGGTTTCGAAGCGGAATCTCGAAATCATCGAACGTGACCCGGATGCGTTTTATCGCCGATTTGTAACCCAGGACGAAACATGGCTCCACCATTTTGATCCCGAAGCAAAAAAACAAAGCATGTCCTGGAAACGACCATCTTCTTCAGCTGATAAAAAATTTCGAGATTTTCCGACGGCGGGCAAAATTAGGGAATCTATATTCTAGGATGCGGAAGGAATCCTGTTTATTGACTACCTGCCGAAAGGAAAAACTATTACAGGTCCCTATTATAAAGAATTCATCCCGAAAGTGCGGCAAGTGATCATAGAAAATCGCCGGGGAAAATGGTCTACAGGCGCACTGTTTCACCACGACAACGGCCCAGCTCATCGCTCACAATTGGCAATCACTGCGATCCGCCAAGCTGGCTTCAAGCTGTTCGACCACCCGCCATATTCTCCGGATTATGACTAGGAAATCATTTTCACATATTCCCGAAATTAAAAGCACATCCGCGGAATAAAATTCCGAGATGATAATGCCATAGTGGGTGCTGTAGAGGAGTTTTTCGAGTCCCAAGGAAAATCTTATTTTATGATGGAATGAAAAAAAAATTAAAACAGTACTTAAAGTGTATAGAATAACAAGGAGACAATGTAGAAAAATAAAAGATAGAAAAACAATTTTCTTTTGTTTTTCACCCTTATTCTAAGAACTTTTTGATTTACCCTCGTATACATCTTCTTTACGTGTACCAATGTAATTAGTTATAACATAAATGTAATTGATTGTTTAAAGTATTATTATTTACGAAAAATTACTTACTATACCTAGAGTTCATTTCGGCTTTCTTCTCAACAGTGGTCTCCACTTGGAAAATGCCGGTAGAAACACTATCTGACATGTAAAAGTGCCCTTGTGTCCTACTTACTGAATAAATTATTTCATTTCCTGTCAAATTCTTGTTAGTTTATGTCAAATAAAAATGTGTTTTGATCAGGGATACCGATAATAAAGGAAACATTTATAATGATTCATGAACATCTACCGTTTCCAATTATAATTATTTTGTTAACCCATGGAATAACTACATTTACTCATTCCCGCTCAGCGCAGCTGATTCTATTGGTTAACAAAAACATCCGTCGCTACACATCTCTGGTGGAAACGCAGCCTCAATGGCACAATAGGTTAAAAATTTAAATGCATCGAGTATACGGAATATTACGCCTTGAAGTAATTCTTCTAACAAATATTTAACTATCGTAACATCATGTGACGTAACAACCAGAAATACGTTATTTACTGATGTTTACTTTTAAGCACTTAATCTATGCCAAATCACACTAATTATCACTTTATCTTTATAATAACACATTGCTATTTATAGCAGTTTTATTTATTTAAGAAAGTCAGTGTTCCTTTTTTCCTCTGTCTACGTTATTTATTATTATTACCTTTGGTAACATTATTTAATATCTCACGTTGACGTAAAGTCGTTTCATTTGTCACTTTAAAGGTACCCTAAATTACTTTATTTAGAACTGGAATGTCGACCAGTTTTAAAATGGGCACCATAACTCTATCTTCGTTGACTAGACGAGCAGAACTGCAATCTATAACGTAATTTATCTATCTGTGTACTATAATTGTTACATTAAATGCTAGAAAATAGGCGTATTTCCTGTGAACAATACAATAACACATGTTGGGTACAAATCCCTTATATTTTAACCCGACTTCAGCAAAACCTGATGAATGTTATGATTTTAGCGGGCTATGTAAGTATGTATTGTCACCGTTAGATTGTAAACACTGTCAGTTTATAATTTATCTAGTGAATTAAAAACTAACCTAACAAATCCGTCAGTTTGCAATATAACTAGGTAGATTATAAACTAACGATAGTCATAATTAAATATTGTATACATATTTGTATGAATGCGCTTAAACTACTCAACCGAATTTGATAAAAGTGGTGTTTATCATTCAAGTCTTAAGTAGGTAGAGTCTACATGCCTATGACTTGAAACTGAAATATCCACAGGATAATACGCAAATAGCGAACTCATAGTAATAATATGTGTGTGACCTGTTACATCTTCGCTGTGATAAAAACTTATAATTAAGTAAATAAAGGAGTTTGACCTTACAAACGGTCCGGTAGTTTTGAATTTTTTATATGTTGTCTAGGATGGTTAGTCAGTGTTTAAAATGCAAAATGCACAAATCCCCCCCCTCCGCGCCCGCCGCCATATTGAAAAAACCGGCACGTTCTTCATATTTTTGCTCATATCTTCCTTTAGGAGCATTTTAGGTAGAAGAAAGCTATGACAATGTTATAGAGGAATAAATTTACTACATTCTCCATTTTATATTTTGTTTCTAGAACAAACAGTTACGGAGATATGCCTATTTAAAAAAACGTAAAAAATCGCAATTTCGAACTCAAAAACAAACTTCTGGATTATATCTTCGTTTAGGAGCATTTTAGCTAGAAGAGAGCTTGGACAATGTTGTAGAGAATTAAATTTACTATAATTTACATTTCAGATTTTGTTTCTAGGACAGATAATTACGGAGATATGTAAAAAATAAAGTCACATTTTCCGAAAATGTATGTAAAAATGGACATGAGTTTTATAAGCAATTATATTTCCAACATGTTTTAATTTGTCCTAGACTAGTCTGTAACTGAATGACAGCGTTCTAAACCAAGAATTTTTAGAAATTTCTTGAAAATTCGACTTTTCCAGTTTTTTTAATGTGCATATCTCCGTAACTAACCGTCCTTGAAACAAAATTTGAAATGTAAATTATAGGAAATTGAATTCTCTACAACATGGCCCAAGCACTGTTCTAGCTACAATGCTCCTAAACGGAGATATAATCCAGAAGTTTGTTTTTGAGTTGGAAATTGCGATTTTTTAAGTTTTTTTAAATGTGCATATCTCCGTAACTATCTGTCCTAGAAACAAAATATAAAATGGAGAATGTAGTAAATTTATTCCTCTATAACATTGTCATAGCTTTCTTCTACCGAAAATGCTCCTAAAGGAAGATATGAGCAAAAATATGAAGAACGTGCCGGTTTTTTCAATATGGCGGCGGGCGCGGAGGGGGGGGAATTGTGCATTTTGCATTTTAAACACTGACTAACCATTCTAGACAACATATAAAAAATTCAAAACTACCGGACCGTTTGCAAGGTCACACATAGTACTTTAGTCTCTATTCACCGTATTATTACTCTATTGCAGATGTTTTTGTGTAGGTAATGCTTATGCAATGTACACTCCAGTTTTTAATTAGGCGAACTAACTTGACAGTTCATTGCACACGAATGTTGCCAGTTTCGCTAGTGTTGTTAATATCGATAAATAAAAAAACCAGTTCCTACCAGAGGTTTTGCTAAACAGCATTAAAAAAAAGTTGACATTAAGTATTTCATAAATTTTGTGTTATTGTGTTTGAAATCTAACTAATAATTGTATTACACGAATCAATAATAAAAAAACGGTTGCTATTAAAATACTTACATCGAACGAACTTTATTTTAGGACATCGCTATATAAGAACGCTGTCCGCCTTTTTGTTTTCTTGACAGTTTTATAGTACTATCGAATACACTGATAACTGTACATTTTTAAACGAATATAAACCTTATTACAACACAATTAAGGTCAGTAATGTCTAGGGGTGTATTGTTAAGGTTATATCGACATATTTGTATCGATATAAACCAATCACTATTTTTTTTTTCTATTTCTGACAACACTTTCGGCTGTCAAGTTAGTTCGCCTAATTAAAAACTGGAGGTTAGGTGCGCACATCCTCTCCTCCGCATAAAGAAATTGGTATTCTCATACAAATAATACAAACTGGAACCTAAAATAAACACGTGTTTCGCTTCCACGACTTGAAGATATCATTCAAGTGTTTCAACTCTTCGAATACAGGACGATGAAAACGGTAGTTGTTTGGGTTATGAGTCAGTAGTACTCGACATTAGTTGACATGTATGGATCGAATCCGTTTATCGAATCATGAATAAATAAATATTAATTAATTAATTAATTCAGTAACAATCCTAGACAAATCGACCTAGTCCCAAACTAAGCACAGCTTGTACTATACGATGATATATGAACATGACCCAGGAACAAATATTCGAGTTCATCACAAACATGTGCCCCGGCTGGGATTAAAAGGTGTATACAAATTTGTACCCCCGCCCCTTCTCCACAGCTTTTCGTCGTCACTAGCTAAAGTATGGCTTTTTTAACCAGTTGCTTCATTTCTTATATCGCTGACGGTGGTATAAAAAATAACTCATGAGCATAATGCATGCAATTTTTTAATTTTTGGCTTCAATATAAACCTATGATTGTTGTGTCCTATAAATTAAATTCTTCGACAACCCTATCCATTATATATCATTTCTCTTTTTTGTCACGGCACACAATCACAGAGGGCGATCTTAATTTACCTTAATTTCCATATCAAACTCTTCTTCAAAAATCGACGACTTTGCGCCTATTGACGACAAAGCTCAGACATCTACAACACAACTGTGATCTTAATTTTCCGTTCCGTCTATTTTTAGTTGAAGTCCAATAGATCCAATTCCAGTCTGGCTGTCGCGCGCGCAATTATGTGATTTAACTCTCCGGGCGACACAGGCGCTGCGAAGCGGCGTTTAGTTCATTTACCATTAACAATAAATTGTCGTTCATTGCTCAGCGGGCTATTAAGCAATGTTTGACGGCATCTTTGTTAGTACTCGAGTGTATACATTATGACAGCAGTTAACGCTTCAAAAATATGTCACAATCCTCCAGTGAGACTGCTAACATCATTGTCTTGGTTGGTTAGGTTGTTTAGAAGAGATCGCTCTTTAGCGATAAAGACTGCATGTTGTCTACTGTAACTAAGTTTTTTTGTGTGTAGGTATTTCTTTATTGTCGAGGTGTGGAATAACGATTTTCTTACTAGTATGATCATTCATCGTAGAGGCTGTAATTGTAAAGACGCTACTCAAAAAAACAAGAAAGACCGAGATCTTTATCCTTCATGAGTGCAAACCATTAAATAGTTTATACTCATAATAAAGTAGGTTTTATGCTTGCCAGATGGATTTAATGTACTTTTGCAGCAATTACACATAATTCCAGGAGGACATTTTGTTTTATTTTCTTACTAGCGTCTTGAATTACTACTACAAAGGTACATAGGGGCAACAAAACATAGGTACATTATTTTGATGAGCTTTTTTATAATTACGAATATTTTTTTCATTTTAAGTTATTGTCAAAGAAGATACTAGTAAGAGAGTTCAGATCTTGAAGCGTGCTATCAAAACATGCTTAAGATTTTTAAACATCTGTTATGTGTATCATCAATCAAGTTACCAACGTTTCCTAACTCGTTTGTAAATTCTAACCTGTCTATTTATGTTGTACCGTCTTTAATCATGCAGTCTGTGTTTACATAACCTTAGTATCTCGTTAAGATTATTTGTATCGAATGTGATTTATGATAAAATTCACTTGAGTATCCATAATATATTTACGAGTTTCATAATGGGCCATAACGCTTATGAGTTATATATACTTGAATTAGTTCAAGATTGAGTGTGTCGTTAGGAATAGACTGTTTATTTATTTTCCAGTAATCTTGTTATTCTAGATCTTTATCGTAAGTGGCTGGAAACTTTATCTATCTATCTAAGATCGTTTGTCCTGAATATGATATATTTGTAGTTTTAGCTTGTACCTAATTGTTTTATAGAATATCTCTGAGTTACCTTTTGGTAATACCAAAACTCCATTAGTGTATGTTGGTTGTCTAATCTTCTCCAGACACAAATTAGTGTTTCAGATAGGCAACCGGTTATATTATATACTTAAGCGCTATCATATTATAAAGAGGAGAAATATTAGGAATCAGACGACAAAATTGACTTAAGAACACATATAAGAACTAATATGGACAGATATTTGTAATGACAACTAGCTTTTTAAGCCACGTACCTACATAATAAAATATCATCGCTTAGTATCACAACCACTCGCAAATTTGACAATATACTTTACTTAAGAGTATGTCCACAGATTTAATCAAAAAATGTTTAATAGTTTCGTAATGAACAAAATAAAATTGTAGATTTACAAGTTTACCATGTACGTATTTAATGATATTCGATTTATGCGGCAGCATAAAAAAGTCATAGTATTATAACCAGTTTGTGTAGATAATTAATGTTACTTACCATTGTTTGCTAGTTCTGTTGCCATGTTTGGAGAATAAATGCACGTCAAAATAGCCACCCAACATTGCATACATCATTCCACATTTGATGTAAATCTGTATAGATTTCATCTAGAACGTGTAGTTTACATATATCATATACTTTCATAGACGTACTTCTGACTCGGTAAAATAGCCGATATTGAAGCCGAAATCCATCTCCCAAGATAATCTAGAGTTTGCCTTTGTGTCCGTGACTGATGTGACATTCAGGCGCATTGCTATGTGCAATTGTGTGTATATGAGCCCTTTATGCTGTCTCTACACTATGCACACCCACCGGAAATATACAATTAAATAATGAACACCCACTGACGAAACTAGGGTAAGGTTGACGTTTATTACAATGGCGCGTTCTTGGACACTATCTTTGCTTCATAATTAGCTAAGTTGTGAGTGCTTTATGTCTTTAGTTCCGTGTTAGAACGACCTTCGTAAATAACCTAATTGTTTACTTGACTAGATTGAGTACTATCTACGACTAATGACGCGTCACCATTCTAAATTTTAATCAAAGAAACCTCAACTTATCCTACTGTCAGTCCAGTTTACGGTAACTGTTTAATAATGTGAGTCAGATATAAATATCAGTTTATGCCATTAGTATTAAAATTTTCCATCTTATCTATAATCCGCCGGAAATTAGAAGGGCTACTCCCATGTTCGGAATTCCACAATCATAATGGTGCCATCGCTCTTGAACTCCTGTCAAAGTATATTTGGGGAGCAATTATTAGAACTAAATGGCATAACTATGGTTATAGTTGGGTATTCCTACTGCAAGGAATGTATGGAGAGTGCCCAACAATAAGCATGTTAGTAATGACGTCTAGAGCATTAGATGTTTAAAGGTTAGCCTGTAATGCTCTATAAACTTTCTGGTATGAGGAAGATATACCAACTCCTCTTTAGAACTCGACAGATCGCATACAAAGAGATAAATGTCGATCTCAGTTTGGAACTCGTACTTATAAAGAAAAGCCCCATAAAGTATCCAAGTTTGGAATATTTCCCATATTTACAGATGTCTATTTGCATTGGCTTTCTGCCCGGTGGTTGTAAGCTAAGTGTATCAGTTTTCCTTTCGCTTCAAGAATATCAGTTTTGTTTTGACAGTTGGGTTTAAGTGACTTTTAAAGTGTATCTGTATTTATAATCATGTGCCTCTGACAATCTAGGTTGCCTATTTATAAGATAATCTCAGTGGTCCTTTCTGTATTCAGAACTGCATGGGTGTAAATAGGTCCCTTATGTACTGGAGAGGTGTATCAACACATGTTACCTATAAGCTATTTATAGTTCGAACTACTCAAGCGTCACCTAACGACATTCTCAATTAATCTAATGCGCTGTAATAATAGGTTTAGATTGTCATTGAAATGTGTATGACGTTATATCATTTTAATCTTAGTTTATTGCAGTCAGGTGGTTCCCTGTTTGTCTAGGAAGACTGGGGATCTAATGTTGGCAAAGAGATATAAACAGCATGTCGATACCAAAGTTTTGGAGTTGGCGTTTATAATACCTCATTTACTGCTGACACGTGTTTGCCAATAGAATGTTTGAGTCATAAGACACACCAATAATGGTGTTGGTTTGAACGTTTTGTTTCAACTGTTTTCACCATTTAGCAGTAAAAAAATGTCTGCTTACAAACTTCATTTTTTTTTATATAGTCTGATGTGGTGTACTTATCTAAAATATGTAGTCACAGTTCATACTGTAATTTAATTACCTAAAGGATTGGAAACTGGATGAACAATGAAGCAAAAAATCATACAGGAAAGAAATATACAAATATTTCTTTCCGATATAATTTTTTGCGTTATAAAATGCGGCGTGTGATTTACTAAGGTGGTTTATGTAACTTTATTTGTGTAGCATTTACGGGATTCTCCTCGTGTAGGTACGAGAATTATGGGAATTACCATCTCATAACATTGTTTATTTAAACAGTTTTATAACCGAAATTATATTGACCTACTCGTCATATCAGAGCTTATCGCGCGTTATCCTTCGTAATGTCAAATGCAGAACTGAGATGAAACGGATTAGATATCGGTCATGTGTATTGCGAACGAATCAGGTGATCTATTGTTCTACCAATTCTATAACTGCAGGAACCATGCCTACAGGTTTTTTAAAGTGACTTTTATCTATAATAAAACATTATAATAATTTTGAACATCTTATGAAATATTCATAGGAACTGGTATACAAATACAACTGACGCGGCTGATAAGACTTTTAAGTATGAACAAGATCTTGAATTTTTTGATGTATTGCTAGGATAACTTATTGATATTTTTCTGTGATTGTCAATATTGATGGTGTATTTTTTGTTTATTTGCAGGGCGTTGTCAAGGCACGTGGGCCTGACTCCGCGGCAGCCGCACCGGCTCGGCGGCGCGCGAGTATCTGCACTGTACCGCTCGTCCGCGATCGCGTCGCACGTCTCAACCCACGCACATCCCGTGCCGTGCATCCCGCTGATCAAGTACACGTATTGTGCTCGACAAACAAGTGACAGTGACAAAACTCACCCAAAAACCCTTACCCCCAGTGAAAACCTCAGTGGTGTTCCTGTGAAGTGCTCGGTAGCCGAGTGAATGCGCGTCTGCTTCGATACCCTCTGCTTTGGATCGTCACAGCGAGTAGCTGCTGACGATGAGCCGAGGGTTGTAGTGCATTCTGGTGGAGGAGCTCTTACCGTGGCTCCCACAGTCAACGGCGATAGGCGTGCGTTAAACGAGACTTACAGAGAGATAGAAGTGAACGGAACAATGGGGACTCCAAGCATGAATTCTGATTCAGAGAATTGTGTCGCAAATGCGACTGTGACTAACGATATGCAGCCTCTGCTGGAGAGGATTAGGGAATTGGAAGCGCTGCTGAAGCAACGCGACCAGGAGATGCTGGAGTTGCGGTCGCAGCTGGATAAGTTGCAGAGCGTCTTTCCTTACCAGCAGTACGCTCGCGGATCCCGAGCCCCTAGGAAACAGAGGGCCCAGGGTATCTCCGCTGAGCCCCAGACCAGCTCCTCGCTCCAAGACCTGGCGCACCAGACCTTCCCTGTCTACGACAAGAACGAACCGTGAGTATTTACTCTTATCAATACCGATAATGCATTTCGTAACCTATTGATGTAAACTATGCGTGAAATTCCGTTGCAGTTTTGAGCCCAGACTATTTTAATTTTAACAATGCATTGAGTGTGATACATGCGTCAGTTGAACGCTGCGGGTGCTTGTTATTAATAGAGATTAGAATAAATGAATCATAATTCATACTCAATATTGTATTCTCTCACCGGTAAATAACGTCGAAAAGATTATATTATCCAGTGATTAATGATCCAAGCGTAAAAATAGCAAACAACAACAATGCTTCGTAAAATAATTTTCCAGTACTCATTTCGTCATAACATGGAAATAATGAGTCAAATTTACGTCCAACATAACTGCCATGTTTGCCAAGGGTGATTATCACAATTTGTGTGGAGATCATACTCTGTGTGCAAACTGAAAAGTCGTGACGGAATGTTGAAAATTACGATTAAATTAAATTCTCACCTTTTTCAGGGGCTTAATCTTTGGTCGCTAAACTAAGATCCTGTTATCCATAATACACAGTCATTGAACACAAACATATGAAACGAAGTTAATCTGTGTCTTAATGTCCTTGCTAAAATTCTTGAACTCAGCTCAAACGTCCCGTATCCTTATTGAAGTTTAGAATCCGAAGTTTATGTTTAGAGTAAACGTTTGATAAGATGAAAATTCCACATACTGCAATTTTTATTAGTTCAAGGACACTTACTTAATCACAGTTTGATTAGAAATAAAATATTTTACGATGCCGTTTAAGCGCGTTTACCTGAATTATTTTTCTCGTGGTTTTTTCGCAAATATTTTTTTATTATGTGCTATAATTTATTAACCAAGTCACTATTATAGTCCTACTTAGTTTATGAATGACTATTAATTACAAGTTTCAACGATGAAAGTAATTTACTTTTCAGATATATTAAACTGCCGCCCATTAATTCTGGAAAGGAAAAGTTACAAACAACATGTAAACATTTTACCCGTATAAAGACAAAAACAGCCTAGAAGGCCACGTAATAGCCAAAACAATACAACTATGTAGTAAGTACATGCCTCATTGATGAAATTAGTATTCGTACCGTGATAGTACTTAGCGCGCAATCACCTTAAACAAGTCGTTAAAGAGAATCCTCATGAATGACAACCGCGTTTGGCATTTTTCGTATGCAACGCAGTGACATGCGGGAAGGCTAATTTGTCTAATTTCGTCTGCATCCTTCGATCACATGATGTATTTCTAGGTCACGCCAACCAGAACTGACGGGTTATCAGTGGATCTGACGTTCAATTGTTTTGAATTCTGGGACTTGATAACTGAGTTCTTTTAACTGAGATTGATATAAGTAGGCAATGAAACAATCATTAATACGATTTTTATGTATACGTAGCTGCACCAAATAGTGTAATTATAACAAAACGGCCTCTTCGAGACCATGAACGTACCATGAAAGTGGGAGCTTTTACTAGCGCACTCTCTGTCAGACTCAACTAAACTAGTTTATAAACATAAATAGACGTTAAAGTACATATTAGTTTAGATTTAAGACTTATGTAACACCTACAGAGCGACATCGTCACCTGAGTGGCAAAGCTCTTTAAATAAAGAAAAAAAAAGTAAGTAATTAAATAAACACTTTTTGAACTCGATTAAGTCCCGTTTTGATATAATATTAATGTGTAAAATCGTGTGAATTCAAATCAAAATAATACACCAAATATTATTATGATACAGGACTAATAACTATTTTTGGTTTCAAGTTCACCAATCACACAACAATATTTCCGATGATTATATTATAAAAAACTTTACGATATTACAAATTAGTCGCATCGCCCTTTTATCTTTTAGCTCTAAACTTGACTGGTAGAGAAAACTCTATGTCGTTAATTCTCTATTTCTTAGTAAGACTATTTTTTGTGAGATATAGATAGAAAAGTAAATTTAGGATCGTATTCTATGCTCCCTTTTTAGCGCTTTGCGAAACCATACACTTAAAGAACCAATACAATAAAGATTGTAGGTATTGTAAAACATCTTCTTTCGTGAGTGCAATCTAAAGAAACTTGTTTGAGTTAAAGGGGTTTCGAATACATGCTATTAATTATCCGAAGCCATTCGAATTGTTGCAGAACAAATCATTTAAAAGCATGAAATTGAAAATTTACCAGATGGTATCATTTGAAATTATAATCTGATCTCATGACTACATGTATTCATTAGTTCTCTTTCTGTACTTCTGTTATTATGCTGTATTGTAAACTGGCCAGATGGGGTACACGAAATAAAATAACCAAAAGACTAATGAGGTACTTAAATGATATTATGGTCATTCTCGCACCCTTAGGGCGTGGCCACATGTCCACGACACGGCGTCGTAAACGTAAAACGACACGGTGTCGCGTCGGAGCGCGACACATTATCCACCGTGCGAATATCCGTTGCCGCGTCGTGAAAACACACGACACGGCGTCGTAAACGTAAAACGACGCTGTGTCGCGTCGGAGCGCGACACAATTATCCACCGTGCGAATATACGTTGCTGCGTCGTGAAAACACACGACGCTGTGTCGCGTCGGAGCACGACACAATTATCCACCGTGCGAATATACGTTGCCGCGTCGTGAAAACACATGCTGCACCGGGCACCGCGTATTCCTGACCATATTTAGAGACTAAATTGTCCAATAAACCTTTACTGAAAATCACCTCGTTTCGGAGTTATAACCAATAAAAAAATATATATTTTGGTTGTAACTTAGCACCGAACGCCTTTTTTACGGCGATTTTACCACTACGGAACACTTTATGGGCATTCCCTTTGACAGGCATCAAAGTGACAGGAAATATTTAGCTTTAACTTAGATTTTCAGGAAAAAAAATGATCTTATTTGTTGTTAGACACAGTTTTGTAATTTACTTCTCATGTGAAACCACGCTCAAAAAACAAAAAAAAAACAAAAAAAAAAATATTTTTTTTGACCGCATTGGTTTAAAGCCACATGATATTTTTTTCTTCTTGTGGCGTCAGGAATACGCTGTTAAAATTATTCGGTGTCTTCATGTGACACCGTGTATAAAATTTGTTAATAGTGTTACCTCATTATTTCCAAATAGTTACAAGCTTGACTAATTACTTATAAAACATTCTTGTTTGATTGACAATGACAATAAACAATAACATAAATATATATAGTTTTAATTCTTACCTTATTGTTAATCCCAACATCTCCAGAGGCCGAACTGGTTTCCTAAATACATTTTGCCTTTTTAAACGAGGCGATATTTTCCATAATAGTTCTTCAAAACTTGACACAGACATTCTAAAATAATCATAAAACTTGTGATCACTTATTTTTAAAGCCTCGTACTTCCTTTTGAAATGACTGCCATCATGGTTCATAATAGAAAGATATGGATTTATCCAACATTTTCGTTTCTTCTGCTTTTTCTTCATGCTTCTTCTTAAAAGCAACAAGAGCAGAATACGTGTGATAGGATCCATGTCGAATTGAAAACTGATCGCAAAATATTTTGAACATGTACGAGAAGCTGCGGCGTCGTAATCGAACGTGGCACCGCACCGTGCATCTACTCAACACAGCAAAGTTAATCTGCCCGGCGCGCGGCGCGACCTGCGGTGCCCGGTGCAGCATGTGTTTTCACGACGCGGCAACGTATATTCGCACGGTGGATAATTGTGTCGCGCTCCGACGCGACACAGCGTCGTGTGTTTTCACGACGCGGCAACGTATATTCGCACGGTGGATAATTGTGTCGCGCTCCGACGCGACACAGCGTCGTTTTACGTTTACGACGCCGTGTCGTGTGTTTTCACGACGCGGCAACGGATATTCGCACGGTGGATAATGTGTCGCGCTCCGACGCCACACCGTGTCGTTTTACGTTTACGACGCCGTGTCGTGGACATGTGGCCACGCCCTTATACGTGATACGCTATCAATAAATAAATTCTATTCTACTTTTTACTGTAGCAATAACTAAAAAACCGGTCAAGTGTGAGTCGGACTCGCGCACCGAGGGTTCCGTACAAACACTTTCCATCGTGGTTAAGTTTGCACCTGGTATGTATAGCGCCCCATACAAATGAGGTGCAAAGTTAACGCAACCAATCCCGTTTGTTGTATGGGAACCCCCCTTAAATATTTATTTTATTTTATTTTTAGTATATGCTGTTATAGCGGCAATAAAAATACGTCATCTGTGTAAATTTCAACTGTCTAACTATCACCGTTCTTGAGATACAGCCTGGTGACAGACGGACGGACGGACGGACAGCGAAGTAATAGGGTCCCGTTTTTACCCTTTGGGTACGGAACCCTAAAAAAACCTTGAAATTGCGCACGTGCGCGACCACTGAGGCCTCCGTACAAAATATTAATAAAGCTATGAAATTGCGCTCTCTCAAACACTACTTCTTCCTATATTGGACTATGCTGACATAGCTTACCTTGACCTCACGGAGGAGCAGCTTAATAAGCTTGAGCGTATCCAAAACATCTGCATTCGGTTCATATTTGGGTTACGCAAGTATGACCATGTATCCGACTTCCGGTCTCAGCTCAAGTGGCTCTCAATCCGTTCTCGTCGTCACTCCCATATTCTGTCTCTTCTTTATAATGTACTATTTAACCCCACAACTCCCCGCTACCTCAAGGAGCGCTTCAGTTATTTGCGTTCTGTTCGCTCTGCACAAAACTTAGTTCTTACTGTTCCCCCTTCATCTTCTAAATTTTATAATGGTTCTTTCACTTTCCGGGCTACTTTACTGTGGAATTCGCTTCCTCTGGATACAAGGCGTGCCCAATCTGTTGCAACATTTAAAACCCTCGTCAAAAAACACTACTTGTCTCTCCCTTAGTACACTGCAATAATAATCGCTCCTTTAACTTTGTGGCTCATACTGTTTTTGTTTTATTTATTACTTTACAATATATTTATTTATTATGTCTAAGTATTTTATGTAAGTATATCTGTATATTTTTATTTATGTATGTTTATTACCTTTGTCTTTTATGGTAGTCGTTCATTTAGTCCTTTAATTATTATGCACCACCTACTAATTTCAAACATTAATTTTTCAACTACTCCGCTACCTAAAGGTTGTCTGGAAGAGATCGCTATTTAGCGATAAGACCGCCTGTTGTTTACCTCTGCCTGTTATATGAATGTATCTCATGTTGTGTTGTATATTCCTTGATGTTGGAGGTGTGCAATAAAGAGTATTTGTATTTGTATTTGTATTGGTGTAACGAAAAGGTAAACTGTACTGAACGACAAACTTAATTTTGACGTTGGAAAACTGTCGTCTCCATACATTAGCATAGGTCGGGGTTAGTTTACCAACTGCAAATAATTTATTGTAATATAGGTAACTACGAATATACGGTTTGCGAACCTTTTTATTTACTAGTGCTACATGATGTAGCTTCTTGCTAAATTTCATGGTTCTAAGTCAATGGGAAGTACCCTATAGGCTTTGATTCCCTCGTCGAAAGCTGTGATTGCGGTGACTTTAGAATTGAAGTTTGATTTTTCACGGCTCCAATCCAAAGGGCAGTCTTTAGTATTTCATATAAAAAAAAAGTTTTGACACACAGGCCAACAGTGTTCCTATCCACTCAATTGCTTTTGGTAACTACCGCTACCTGTCACCGCTCTTATTTTATAATATAAATAGAGTCCAACTTTAAATTCGAAGCAATGATTGAGATTAGAGTTGCCAGATGGTCTGGATTTGGCGGGATTCTCCCGAATTTTGTATGTCTTCCCGACTCCCGACAAAGTAAAAAAAATCCTGAAAAACAACATCATTTTATAAAACTATTATTTTAAAAGGATAAACCACTGCTAATGTTTCCATAAGTACTATAAAAAAAATACCTTATAACATTTTTGTAGATTATAGATAAAATTATAATAATGAGAAAAACATTTTGTTTTTTTTTTGTCAGTATTTATTTATGTAGACATTTCTATCGGCAGCGGACGACGTTTTTTTTAATATTATTAACTTTATAATGTGATTCAATTTTTGTTTTTCCCGATCAAAATCACAAAATCCCGAAAAAAATGATGATCCTCCCGATAATAGGTTAATTCGGTCTGGCAACCCTAATTGAGATACGGAATCCTAAAAGGCAGTTCAAGGAAACAAAGATGACCTTTCTGATATCACCCTCATCCTCATGCTTTGTTGGCTTCAAATATTCCAGTATAGTTGCGTAACAACTCTCGGAAGTTGGTTTATCTCCACGCCCCGTCAAAACATTCAAATTTATTGACACGAACTTGAACTTGATTGTGATAAAGACACTTTCGTTGTTATTTAACTAACTGGTCATGTACTCGTATAGTGGTATAGTGGCACTGCCCTTATACAGCATAAATTTGAGTTTTGATGGCTGCATAGGGTCTTATACAGTCTGTATGCTACTTGCCATGTGCTCGTGTTTCTATAGAGCTGATAACTTAAACTTTCCACTAATATTAAACAAAACTCTTTAGACGTCCCTGAAATGAGGACATATGTATATTCTCTTTCAGCCATTTTATAAAATATTTTAAAAAATATGTTATCATTTACATATGTAATACATATTTTATTACACCTCGTTTAATAATATTCCAATAACGCCATAGTAACATTGCTTAAAATCACATTTCTGCAAGCAACTTAGTCAAATTACTATTTGCACAATTGCAATTGATCTACATATACTCATTGTATGTTTTGATTTTGATCGATTTCACTTATGATAATAGATATCATATACTTGATGTGTTTTGCTGTCTAGGTCTCAAATGTGTTATTAATTTTAACATGAATATCGTCAACGGTTAGATCTATTTAAAAAACTTGTGAATTTAATTCACAGATGCTTTAAATATTTGAAACATTAACCTTTATAAACCAAACCTTTTCCAAACAACTGGCGAAATCTTGTTCCTAAAGTAACCGCGAAATATTAAAACAGAGTTCCTTAAATTGATAAAATCTTTATTGATTCAGGTGAATGAGAAACCCGTGTCAATAAATATTTCGTGGTGGATCATAAGTGTGTGTGACTCCGTGTCGTGTGTTACAGTTGTCAAGTTCATCGTGCAAATGATCCAGATCATGTGAAAAAGAAATGTCTAAAGTAGAATCAAAGGCAAAATCGGACGCGTGAGTTTTTTGTCATCCTTTTACCTATCTCGTTTACTCAACCATGTTTATACAAATTTAGGATCTGGAAAAGCAAAGGGAGATTATGAATAAAGCCAGAGCTATGTAAAACGTCCTTGGTCATATCATTGATACAAGCCTCTTTCGAAATATCTTATCTTATCAGATAATGTGATAGTACTCGAAATAATTTAATCCATTTACGATTTGTTCAATCATTACACCTTTGTGATGTATAAGTGATTTAATCATGTATTTAATGTTATATCTAAATATAGAAACGCACTTATGTAAATATTATGATTATGACTAATTCCGCCTTTTTAACTAACTCCAATCTTAGAACTAGTATGTATGTTTCGTTCATTAACTTGGTGATATTAAACTGACCTTTTAACCTTTTAAGGGTTGCCGCAAATAATTTATCACTTACCCGTAAGTTTGATTTTGATCAGTTGCGTGGATACGACAAATAAAAGCAACATTACCGCACTGCTTCGATTGCAGATCGACACTTCCAAATTGCTATAATTGTCTGAAATGAGAAATTGCGGACACTTTAAAGTTAATTGAAAACGGGGTGGAAAGTCAACTGTAGCACGCCCAAAGGTAGCATTAAGATCGTGGTCCAAACTTGACCTTTACTTACGCGTATCATTAAGGTGCAGTATTACATTTTTGCTCAATTAAAAGATACGTATTGTGGTTTAATATGTCATCGTTCCCGCGATTGCTCGTATACGCATAATAACTAGGTCAAGAAGGCGGTAGACCTTGTTTTGTGAAATAAGGTATTGGCGTAGGTTTTGCGACGACTTTGCTGCATCATTTTTCCTTTATTTACAAACGGCTACTTTCAAGAGGGTACAAAATAACTGTGTCAAGTTATTCAAGAGTGCGTATCACGAGATTGTTTTATTGTTCACGTTGATAAAGGCCACCAGGATAGTTGTTAATTGAACTGTAAGGATATCAGCGGCATAACACTTTATGGCGCTTTTATTGTTGCTAATTGTGTTTAATATCATTATGATAATTAGTTGGCCTGCTTGATGATAGTGATAATTGCCGCTCGGCAGTTTTGCATTGACAAATTGGGTTAATTCATGATTTAATAACCCTGCTCCTCGATACCCTTAATATCCATTCATTATCTTGAATAGAACTGCAATTAAAGTGAAGGGGCTGCATTTTATAAAATCTGGTAAGTACATATGTTTGTAATTACGTCTCTATATAACGCCATAACGCTAGCGATATAAATTATGCCAACGAGTTTGAATCTACATTTAAACCAAAATAAATAGAATATATAAAATCGCTTGATACAAACACCATAAATCAAAGCAGAAGCAAAGTATGACTCACCAACCACTAACAGATTTTCTATATAAAACAATGGGTACCTACTTCTTTCTCTTCAATATCTTACTAACAGATTTTTGTATTTCTATTATTATTATTTAATCGTATGGTGAAAAGTTTGTTGTAGGAAATGTATTTCTATATTTCTATGTGCTACATTAATATGTGAATGTTAGTGTTGTTATGTACATACTTTAATAAGTTTTAGCCAATAACATCTGAGCGGTATATCGATCATATCACGTAACATTGCCATTTAAATGTAAATAGAGCATATGACTATATTTCACATAACAATGGTGTAATTTTGCACAGGTGTGAAATAAGGATTACCAGTTTAAGAATCTTAAATAGCTTGACTATTTTAGAAATACATCAGAAAGCGGCGCTCATACCAGACCGTATGTCAGCAGGCACCGCGAACCAGTAGCTACTGCGTCGAAGAAATCATAACCAGTTCGGGACGTCTCCGCCTCCAGGCGAGTAATTTGCAGTCTAGGAAACTACTTAGTATCATATTTGTCTAAAAATAATACGTTTACCTGGCTTATTTCGATGCTGTAGTTCTAACCCCCAGTTTAGAAATATCTCTTATCACTATCATATAACGGACGGAAAACTTTAGATATACATATTGCTCTCGCTAGTCACTAACTTTAGCAGTATGACTCGCTCAAATCGTACGCCTATTATGAGAAAGTAAATGTCAACACGGTTATCTCTTGGAAAGACGCCAAGTTAGTCGGAGCAAACAGTCAGGATTTTATTTTATTTTGGATCAAAAGTAGCTGAAAATTTAACCAGTGAGGACCACACGACGAGTGTCAAGAGAAAGTTCAAGAATTCACTAATAATACAAAAACCAAGTTATAAAATATTGACATATCAAACATTTACTTTCTAACTTCTTTGTAAGTATGAAAAGAATAGCGTCACGCGCCCGACATTCTGGTGGAATACCACAGCCAAGTCTCTTTTTCGGCATTTGCAAAATGCCGCAGCGTTATTGTGTAAGAAACCCAAACAATTATAACTAACACGATGATTCTTGAAAACGTTCCGTTGCATCGAAGGTGTTATTAAACATCACTTGCTAACATGACCGGCATCGGTGCAAATTACGTTGCTGATTCCCCATACAAGGCACTAAATTACTTTGAGGTATCTATTGAAATCGCTGCTTAACACAATGTTATGTTTGGTATGTTTGGTAGCAAATCGCGAGTAGGGGAGCGATAACTACATGACTACCATTTAAGTACGCTATTTAAGGTGTCTAATTATAAAGTTATCTGTGATGTTAATACCTACTACCAAATTGATTTTTGAAACCATTTTTCACAATTTTTGAGATATAATTTTTATTAGACGTACCTAGTTAAGAAAACACACAAAGCAACTAGTTTGTTTATCTAGGTAATTGAATATTTCTTTATCCGCATTAACATCTGATCAAGCATTTGTTACAAACAGACAGATATACACAAAGATATCCAACTGCTGATGTATAGCAAAACTTCTTTGACAGAACCATAAAGCAGAAACCGAAGGCTCTTGAGAAATCACCGTAACCGATTAAATTACTATAAATAAAAATAGCAAAAAGTTTAAACATTTAGAAATCGCTGCATAATCTAATGTCAAGTAAATCCACGTCGCGTGTAATTCTGAATATGGTGAGTAGAAAACTTGTGTACCTATTACGCGTACACACATTCACAACTTTCAAGCCCTTTTAGCCACAGGCCCTAATGTGGAGAGGTGAAGGGCACGATGTAAGCACACGGTATGTTTGGGTAACTCGAAATTATTTGCTTTGACTCTTTCGGACTTGCGTCACGTGAGCGTGATGCGCAGACTTTTGGAAGAGAACCACAAATCGTAGGTAATAGACTAAAGGGCCTGGGTCATTTTCAATTCAGTTCAAAAATAAAATTCGTCCCTCCGGTGGTCAAAAATTAAGAGCTTGTATGAATCCAGGATATGTTGCTATTACATCGGATTATAGAAGAGGGAACGGTTTTTATTCGCAGAGGCATTTAATCAGAAAATTAGGCCTTGGAATCCTTAATTTAAATTAAATCTGACAATGACCCGCCTATGATGATGATGAATTATTTTAACAGGTTCGGTTCTCTTTTGTGTTTTTATAAGTTTGGATTTAATAAACCAGTTGTTTTATTTGTGAAATCAATGTCGTGTTCAAAACTTAGAATTACAAGATTCTTAAAGTCAGTAATTAGAATGTAAACTGCTAACATCACCTTCCTAAATCGGATCTTTGCATACGTCGTTAATTTGTCCCATCATCTCGAAAAGGATATTTTAATCTAAATTAAAAACCAGTTACCATTAATTTTGTCCTTAAGAGCGACAAGTTTACTTTAATTAATTAAAGGAATCTAAGTCATTACTCTTTGCAACACATTATTCTCAGCAAAAAGCTCGAATGTAGTCACCAACAAGATTCCTTTGGTTCGAAACTGCGCAGTAATAGTATAGTTAATGGCGTTAGCTTGGAACGATAAAATAATTAATGATAAGTATTCTGAGCAAATGTATCAATTTCAGTTAATTGACTAAACGTTGAAGACCTCAGTTGCAGAAGTTATAAAACATTTTCAAGGAATATAGGAATCTAGAATTCTTAGCCGACTATCGAAAGAAATAGCATTTATTCCGACGACAGAAGCAAACCACGGATGTGACGGATTTAAATATTTAACCTATACAAAATACCCTATTTTCTCAATTTAAGGATGGAAATATTTTAACCGCTCATAAGAGTTATGCTACCAAAATGATGATGAAAATATTTAGGTCACGCAATCATATGACCTTATGCTTCCAAAAAGACGGTGAGAGAGAATATTTTGGCCACTAAAAGAACTTGTACTTCATAAAATTATGGAATTATTTACACCACTCTTACTCAAACTTTCGGTTCCAATTTGCTGTTCCCAAAAATAGATGTAGGAATGTCCACAAGATGGTCTAACATTTCCAACGTTCACCTTACGGCTCCTTATCCGTTCAAAAATGCTGATTGTTTTAGACATTTTTCTCTATGATCAAACATGTTTCTTAACATATTATCAATGCTGCTACTTAGAACAGAGCTATTGCGATTTATTAGGATTTATACCATTTATTATAAAGGTACAGTTTGAATTTTTCATTGATATATTTTGTTTCAAAAACTACTGAAATTGACAAAATTCACGCAGGAAACTGGTTTATTCAACTTATTTTCGACTGCACGCATGAAAATGAAAGCATGAAATATATTCGACGACGCGTTTGGCTCGGTTTGTAGACACCTGCCTACTGAGTCGGCGGTCCCGGGTTCGAATCCCGGCCGGGGCAAATATCTGTGCAAAATATTTGTTCTTGGGTCATGGATGTTATCTATATATGTATTTTATATATTATGTATATCGTCGTCTAGTACCCATAGTACAAGCTTTGCTTAGTTTGGGACTAGGTCGATTTGTGTATGATTGTCCCTTAATTGTTTTAATTGATTGTCCCTTAATCTATGTTACTATTTAGAACTGAGGGAAAATATTTATTCACTTAAAAAAGATGGTTAAAGTTACCAATATTTTTGTCATAATAAAATGTATAGAAATAGAGAGAAACTACGCCAGTTTCCCGATAGTATGAGTCAGTTAAGAGCAAAAATGGCGCATAATAAGCTGTTCCAGTCTAGTACGGAAGCAGCGAACGAGCGACTTCCGCCAACGAAAGTGACCTCGAGCGGTCCTAGTCTTACGCTGAGGTTTCTTTATAGCGTTTCATTAGATCAACGTATAATATCAGATGATAATACACAAATCGACCCAGTCTCAAATTAAACTACTTACAATATGGCTTCTGTTGTTGGTACGACGAATGATATACTTAAATATATAGAAAACACCCATACTCCAAGAACGAGATAGGTCTCTTGCTCATGAAACAAATCCTTGCCTTGCCCTTGCCAGATTTAGAGCCTAGCAGCATCGCAGGCTGTTGTATAGCCAAACGTGTTGTAAAAGTATGTACTTAACTTACGTAGTTATAGAAAAAAAAAAAATTAGCACCTTTGATCGTTAATGTTCTCCAGCTATGTTTCTTTCCCAAACTAAGAGCAGCACTGTAATGATCTTTCTTGGAAGTTATAGTAATCAACAATTGAATATCGGTAAGAACTCCGTAGTTCTTGCTTACTACTATACTAAGTCTTCTATCAGGTATATATATGGAATATGGCATCTGTTTTTTGAGTACTAACCAAGTACCAACTTTATAAACATCATCAATAATAAGTACATAACATCATTTTTAGTTTCAAGTACCTAAGAATGCCAGAATTTCTGATTCGCTAAGGAGTTTATTGATAATACATCATTATAATCTCAAACTCGTGCAAAGCGTATTATCAGACTGCCAGATTAAAGTCATTCTTTATGTTACCCAACCTATATCCTTCATGTAACTATATTGGACGGATAAATATAACCAAACTGGTTTAAATTTAAATCCGAAGTTTTATGACAAAACACTTGATATCAAAGACAAATCGATTCGTATAAACTACTCTGTATTTTGTAATACATTCTGACAACTTCATAATATGCGTTAATAGCCCTCGAGTGCATAAGGTGATACTTTTCATTTTTGCATATTCTGCAATCGTTTTCAACATTGTCACAACGTTATCGAACTTAAATCAAGCAAGGAAGACATTTTGTATATTATTGAGATGCAAAATAAAGTTTGTCAAGTTCGTCTTGATAATTACAGACCACCAAAAAAGCGTAACCGTGAGACGATTACGGTGCAGCGATAAATAAACTTAATTTGTTTCGAAAAAGAAAAATTGCTCTGCATTCAAGTCTGAACAGTCTGATTGAATTATTTTCGAATAAGATGTACTTACGTAGCGCTTCGTTTGTTTCAATTATGTAGAAACTGACTTGACATCATTGGAATAAGAATTTCGAGAGTCAAGTTATATAAAGACAGGAGCGTGATATTACTATTATATATCAAAAATGATAAAGCCAATATATTGCTAAAGTAGATATCGCAATGTATCATTTAATTCAGTGTTCTGAACAGTTTATTCCGCGGCACGTTGGTGTACCGTGGTCATTAGTTGATGTGCCGCGGAAAAAAAGGTTGTCTCTTAAGTTAAAGAGATAGACTAAAAAAATAGCTACGGCTGCAAATAATATTTTTTATTTACGGTGTGCCTTCAAAATTGCCCGATCTCCTAGATGTACCTTGAACGCAAATAATTTGCGGTACATTAATCTAATCTAATTAAATAGCACCTTCGTCTGCTCGTCTCTAGATGACGATTATTTGTGTGAACGGTTCGGTTTTACGTGGTCTAGAAGTACCTATTTGCAACATTTTTATGTTCCAATTTATTGTCATATTATTTGGACTTTACTTTATTAATATTACCCATTTTCAGCAGTGCTTTACGTTGTTTATCCTCCACATCCAATGTAAACATTTTGAGCAAGCCGAGATTGATAGGTGCCGTTAATCGTATTTTGTGTTTATGCATCTCACATCCGTTAATGCAGTATTCTACGCCTCTTCTACTGACATTGTAACATATGTAACTTGTATTTTATTAATAGATTTATTTTTTAACAACAACGAAACGGCTGTCTACTAAATAATGTACAGAGGACCAAGATAAAGCATCCGCCCCGTCCCATTCGCACGCCAGATTAAAAGGACCTATCCCAATTTCGTGAAATAATTTCTTGGATTACGAAGTATATTGTATTGAAAATCAAGAAAATAAGAGATCAAATTATAAAAACCTCAACTTGATCACTTCATAATTACTATAACTGATATATCCTCTAAATAGCATTTCCTATTAACCCACTAGTATATGCTCTAATCTCCGATCGGTCACACCCGAACTTCTATTGACATACATTAATCACGCAGCGCGACCGGTGACAGGTAGGGTGTCACCGGTCAGCGTGAGGCGTCACACACAACTGTGACATCTGGGTCAGTGCACCAGGGCCGCGTTAGATTGTGACCCTTAGAAAGCGTTTGTAGAAACATTTTTAACCTCAGTCAAACATTTTTAACCTTAGTCAGAAAACGGAACAGGTTCTCAATTCGTCGGTTTGTTTTTTCTTTTTATTATTGTATATGTGTGTACCCCGATTACTCAAAGACGACTGGACCGCTTTGAAAAATTGTTTTTTTTTGTTTCATAGGGTATACTTTCTAGTTGGTTCCATTGTCAAGCGGTTAGGGTCTGATCATGGAATGAGAGGAATTGAGAGAACTCTTCAAAAATTATTGGTAGGTACTGTAGGGATATATGCCTGTTATAAAGAAGTATAAATTTACGATTTTAGTTTAAATGAAGATTCTGTCATTGTAAGGTGAATGCTATAATAAAATATTATGTAATTGCTCTACAAGCCGCCACCAAAAAAACATCTATACTTATTTTTATATTGCGATTATAAATATATTCGAAATTAACAAGTTATGTGTTTTCCTGGACCAAACATTTGGTGGAGGTGCGACGTATTGATTCCCGTACCTCTCGCAAATGTGGGGGTGATCCGACATGGCTTGGGAGTCGTTTCCAAATTCATACTTAATCTACTTTGTCAATTTTGGTGAGATAACAGTGCGGAAATAAAACCGCTGTAAAAACGCCGAAAATTTAACGTCTAGGCTAGAGGAAAACAACTATTAGAAGTTACATAAATACGGCCCTGCGTTGAACGCTGTGCATTGTGTTGCTGGCAAACAGTGGTCACATTTTCCCTTGAAAATAAGCGTTTCAATGTAATTAATAAGCTTTTATCATAGCTGTCATACTTGTCTCCATTTATACGTCACTGCGAAACGGTTATATTGGAGCTTAAGGATAGATGGTGGCCAAAAGTGTTACAGTTTTTTAATACAATTTTAGCAAGTCGCGAGTGTGAGCGAGTTAATAGGAGTTAGGGGAAATTATTTTGCCCTATATATTTTTTTAGGGAAATATTCGGTTCGGGGTCTACTCTAATTATTCCAAGGGTTATTTTTTATAGACTTGCGTTTTGTCTTTGTGTCTCTCTATGTATTTTAATGCCTTAAAATGTGACACTTCGTCTTACAGAATAGGAGACAGTCATATTTTAATAAAATAATGTGTGTTGGCTAATCGTTCCTTGTTTTTGCACGATCAATTTATATATTATCATATTGTTTGATGATGGCGTGATTGGCGTGGTTTCATTATCCAAAATAGATGTAAAATCATAATCTTTCGGCGCTAGAGGTAAACAAACTGTCGACTGCCTATCTTCTTATGTATTCCTCATACACGTGTCTGATCCTAGCTAAGAATACAAAATTATAGGTAAAGTTACCAAACCCAAGAAGCTTACTGCCCGCCGCGAACTGCGCTAATAGCACGCCGGTACGCACCATACTGCTTGGTTCCGCTTTCCACTTCTGTTCGTGCACGCGTTTCAGCCACATGCGCCTGCCGGTCTCGTCGTCATGCTCCGCGCCCATTGCGTCGCATTTTTCAAAAACAACCAGTAAAATACAGCTCTCAGAAGTTTTTACGAAGATAAAAATACACCACAAACAAACTAACATACAAACCTATACCTTAAAGTACCCTAGTGTAAAGTATTTTTTTTGTAACGTGCACAAGACGTTTTTCTACCCGACAGTACTAGAATGATACAATATTCATGTGTCAATTCCGTTGCTTTGCCTTATCTCGCCTGCCCTTGACGGAACCCTTGGTCAAAGCCACAGCTATTAAGGGCTAGAGCCTAGAGGTACACCCTGCACTTTAAATGTAACATAAGTGGCCAAGTTGTCAAATTTATCCTTTTTAAGCCGTAGATCATGTCTAATTTAAAAATTGTTTTAATAATTGACACTTGACAGTAAATATATGCGCTATCCGACCGTTACCGTAATTGCATTTTCTTTCTGATTCAGATGAATAAGTAAACCTCATTTTAAATTCCAAATAGTGAGTCTTATCGCTAAAGTATATATATAGGCAGGAACAATGATTGTAAAATTTTCACATACGTCTTTTAATAAGTATGCCAACTTATTATGTGTGGTCTGTAACAGGAGCAATAAAGTAAAACTTTACTCTTGAAACTGAACAACATATGTGAAAAAAAAAAAACATTTTCGAGATGTTAATTATTTTCGAACAATTGAAATAGTATTTTCAAAGTGCGCCATCCAACATTGACATCGCGCTGACTATCACTGGCTGTCACGCTGTTAATTATCAAATATTTCGCAATATATTGCTACTTTGAATTAACAATATTTTACAAGCCTTTTTTATAATATAAAAAAGTGTGGTGTATCCATATTAAAAATAATGAGACTTAATACAAGCTATATACAGTATATATAAAGTTGCTAAACTAATGTTGTGCAGTTTAATGACTAGTCTCTACGTGTTAATTTATTGCTCCTGTTACAGGCCGCACCCAAAAGAGCAGTGGTAAAATTTTCATACTAAATCCGCCTTAGTAAAAAGTCCGATTGTATGATTTTCTGCGCTGTGACCAATTTATGGTCGCTTACGCTCGTTTAAAAGGAGGAAATTTTCAAAGAATTTTTTCAATCACAAATAGGGATATTTTCGAAAATGTAAAAAATGTGGGAATATTGAATTTTTTATCCTTTATTTAATAATTGTTGTTGTCGTTGTAAATGTCGATAAAAAACCTGGTTAAAAAAATGAAATGTCGTCAATTGTTAACACCGTTAGTTTATAAACTCACGAGTGTAATCGGATAGGTTAGATTAGTTTATAATTTCACTAGCTAAATTATAAAATGATGTTGGCCACAATTTTACACTATCACTTCCGATGTTTTCCGATATACCGCTATGATAACGCCGAGATATCGCTAAATTGAAGTTCTCGCAAAACTTCGTCGAATTAGCGCCGAGTTTTTTTTTTCATACCACGAGTTGCGAGCTGAAATGAAATGAAATGAAATGAAATGAAATGAAATATGAAATGAAATGAAATGAAATAATTTATTCAGTAAGTAGGCCACAGGGGCACTTTTACAAGTCAGATTGTGAATCTACCGGCATTTCGCAAGAGGAGACCGCTGTTGAGAAGAAAGCCGAAAGAAACTCAACAGAAAGTCATTTTTTTGTAAATAATAATTAAAACAATTACAATGATTACATTTGTGTTATAACTAATTACACTGGTACACGTAAAGGAGATGTATAGATACTCCAAATCAATGTTAAGTGAGAACATTAAAATATAAATTCATAATATGAAATATACCCAGAGGTGTATAAAGTCTCTGGGTGTCACAACATGCAATAAAATATAATTACTTGATTAATTTAATTCCACAGAGATGTATAAGGTCTCTAGGCGTCAACGTGAATAATTTACAATAGAAAATAATTATTAAACCTAAATTTCTTACAGATGTATACCTATGGTCTCTAGGCGTCATAACATGCAATAAAATATTTTAAAATTATTAAATTTCCTCAGAGATGTATAAAGTCTCTGAGTGTCATACTACTTCAAACATATAATAAAGCTATAATTTATGCTTCTAAATAAAGCCTTGTCTATTCTAATATATGGCGTGGTGAGTGTACATAAATCTATTCACTTAATCTGATTACTGGACACGGCCTGCTAGGCCAGTCGGGCGGCCTGTCAGCTGCATATTGCTAACTTGACACCACTGAATTGCTATACATACTTGCAGATTATCGTATAGATATCTGGAAGTCGCTACACGAATGTACGAGGAAGGCGGATATCAGAGAAGAATGGCGGCGTGTTGTGAAGCTTGCTACCAACATCTGAAATGATGACCACGACTACTCTGCCAAGAGTGAAAACGACAAAGAAGAAGATCTGGAAGTGTTGCCTATTGTGTAAATGGAGACTCCTTGAGTTGACACATGTCTTACAATCTCAATGTAAGATTTCTAATGACTGTTATTGCAGTTCGTATCGAAGTTGACCGAAGTTGGTAGAGGCGAAGTTGGCCGAAGTATGGGTTTCCACTGCGAAGTATCTCTCCACACTGTCATATTTGCCCAACCTCGGCCAACTCTCGCGAATAGTGTAGAGGTAGGACTAGGACAAAGTTGGCCAAAAGCCTAGCCAATGAAACACGGCAGCAACCCTGCGGAATCGAAAAAAATATCGCTTCAGATAGGTTGTGGTACCGGCCGTCGATGGCGGGGAAACACATTTTCATCTTTTTTTATAGCATAGCTAATAGTTAGCTACAGAAAAATTCGTTACCATTTTCAAGGAATGACGGGGTTATTCCAAACTATAAACAAATATTCAAGGTCATTCCTCATAATCCTCATTGTATACGTGACATCATCTCTGTTGACCAATTCATACAATTAATTCTAATATTAGTACTGTGTAAATAAAAATTATAATCTCGTCCATATATTCTTTGCTACTGTGGACCACTCATGCAGAGAAGAAGTATCCACATACCGTTTTGCCCCAAGAAGAGATACAACGACTCACTACTTACGCTTCCCGACTCTCGTCGCGTGCCATAGACACCTGTCACTCTCTCACAATACAGCGAAGAAAGAGATAATAGAGTCGGGTGTCCCATTTGTGCTAGAGGTGCTGGACTCATCAGGACTCAGAAGTGAACTCTTGGGGCTGCCACAATAGATCGACACTCGGTCGATATGGCACACAAAAGGCCCAAAGCCAACAATAATAATGTCCCGAGAGTAGAATCATAACTTTCTACTCCAGCAAATCTAGCATAACCGTGTCACGCGACTTTATGTCGCGCGACAAATACTACCTGTCACTTTCCTTTCAATACCGTGCGAGCAAGACAGGTATCATGCTGAATCGCGGCAGGGTATGGTAGCCTTGAAGGGGTTCTTAACGATCGGTATATTGTTAAAGGAAAATTGTATGTTCTAGAACCCGTTCTTTAACTGTAATTATACCACAGAATAGATAATAGTACAAGTACAGAAGGCACACTGCTTTGATCTTTACAAAAGCCGCTTTTTTAGCCAAAAAAATATGATTTATGGCCCTTCTAAAGTCGTCGTCCCCAGCGCAAGCCAAACGGAACGTTAAAGCTGCGTGCCAACGGTGAAAATGAATTGTCTCGCTTGCCGCGTCGCCGAGAGCGAGGGCTGTCAACGACTAAAAATAAAAATGTATTTCCCATTTATTTCTTGCATTCAATATAGAGAGCAATATATTTATATTCTTCATAAATTATATTTATTATTTCATTATTTAACTATAAAATAATCAATCTCAGAATTTGGACGAATTGAATCCACCACCAGGCCGCAAAACATTTTAGCTTTATTTTTAAACATTTTAATACGTATAATATAATAAAATAATGCAACGAATGCGTTACCTTAACATGCAATTAAATTCTTGAGCTTCATTTTGTTTTTGCTTAGTTGTCCGATATTAATTTATTTATTCATATTCACTACATACCTAGTATAAAACAAAGTCGTTTCTTGCTGTCTGTCTGCCCCTATGTACCTATGCTTAGATTTTTAAAAATACGCACGGACGCACCGTGCGAAGCCGGGGCGGGTCGCTTGTAACAAATAAAACATGTACAAAGGCGAACTTACAGGGATCTCTTCCAATACATTTATTGTACCTTATTATTTATATACTTTATATACTTACCTATCAAACTATCACTCAATCGTTTATTCATTACTGGTAATTTTACAAACGTGATATCAAATATTATTATAAAAACCTCTGTGATTGTTGATTTAGTAGTAGACATACTTATTTTACTAGAATTTAAATTGACAAATAGCAGCAAATAATGAATTCAAAATTACATAAAATTGTTCTGAGTATTACCAGTATTAAATATGGAAGTAGATACACCTGATGCAATATGTTTTTTATTATTATTCAGTAACTAATTATTATATATTATGTTCATTTTCTTACCTTTCGGCATCCTTCGGACATGTTGGGAGAGCGAAAAACGCGTGATTCCAATTTCGATCATTGTTCCTACAACCCGCTGCGATACAATATCTTTTCGCTGTCTTTTTACTCATTTAAACACTATTATAATATAACACTGGTATCAACAGATGAATGCGGAACGTTCACTTGCGACGTAAATCGTGAGCGCGCGAAAATCGTGTAGGTACGTGCGTTCCGAGACAGAGCGTGTCAGCCACTGAATAGTCCGCATGCATGCGGCCACCGGCATGTACTTGTAGCGGGAAACGTTAATCGCGGAGTGCGCCCCTCCTGATTATACTATTATTAATGTTTAACTATTTTCCTTTTACTGTTTACGCCGCCTATAATTTTTATCACTTCCTCAGCGTTTAGTTTAATGTCGCATAAAATTGTTAATGATAGTAATATGATCATGAATCTGAGATACAGTTAAGTTAATATTCGCATCTCTTTAAATAAATAATAAATGAATATGACAATCGTACACAAGTCTACTCTGATAAAAAAAGATTTGTTAACAGTAGCCCAAATCTTAGCCTGCTAAACAGTTAATAAATCGGAGGACTGACAAACTGAGGGCTACTAGTAATCAAAATGATTTATGTAAAATTAGCTTAATTTTGGTTACTACTAAGCAAAATTTGGCTATTTCTCAAGTAGATAAACTAATTGAAATATTTTTTTTCAGTGCACCTAGACACAAAGTTAGGTCTTGACTGTGTTATGGATACAGTTAATTTCATATACCTAGGCCTGATTCCACGTGACAACATCTTTAGGCAGAAACAATGAAACAAAAGATAACGATAAATATAGGACTTTACTTTTTGGTATACCGACACGTGCCATCATAAAAAACCTGAGATCATAATGCAATTAGTTAACAAAAGATAAAAAATTATGATTCTTATTGTTTAGTCTCTAGTGCCCTTGCCGGAATTCGAAACCAAGACCGTTGGCTCAATAAGCAGCTCTGTGCCAACCACGTTCTCAATGCTGAGCCTAACAAGTGACAGTGGCGCTAAAAACAGCTTTCATATGGCAATAATGTGCATACATCATATTTGCATTATTAAACGCCAGTAGCGATTTGTCAAAGATTTCTCATCAACCCAATTCAAAACATTGTTTATCGGAATGCTGCTCAATCCTTCGTTCTTCTTGCAAAATAAATATTGCACCGTAAAGACAAAGAACTTAACTTCCATCTTATTTTTGTCTTTATCATGCAAAAAATACTACACATTTGCGGAATATTTAGTCCTGTTTCCCCTTTGTTTACTTTGTTGAAATGTTGTTTTATTACAATGTCAGTTACCAAAAATTTGTCGTTGTCAGTAAAATAAATTAGTACCTACTTACCATTAAACATCCGCAATATGGCGTATTAGGCTGAAAACACCCTGGTGGGCTATTAACTATACAATGATGAAAATAACATGATTATGAAATCATCACACTTAAAATAGTGCACTGATTCTTGTTGCCTCTTACGTCTACCACCAGTAAATCTAACAATCTTCGATCTTATCGATAAATGTACTTGGAATGTATATAGCTTCATGAACTTAATGGTCACTTCATCATTTATAAGTATAAGTCCCGAGCGACATCGTAAATTCAATTGAGATAGCCAAATAAAGAGCCACTTATATTCTAATATCATAATTACGAGAATTCCAATGAATGATTCCGCGTTGAACGAATGAATGAAACGGAACAGTTAATTATGAATTAGTGTTTTATCTTCGATAAAAACAGGAAAAAGATATGTGATGATGCACCAATGATGTTTTATAAGTAGGTTACTAGCGCTCAAAAATGAGCCCTTAAGTGGCCTTATTCCTTTTAAAAAAAATTTTTTTCATATTATGACAAATATATTGACAATTTCAACCAACTTTTTGATGTGAATAATACTTTTCCCCGAGTTCTAGGTAGTAACATAAATATTTCATGATTTTATTGCGTGCAGTCGAAAATAAGTTGAAAAAACGAATTTTCCGCGTGAATTTTGTCAATTTCGAGTAGTTTTTGAAACAAAAATTATCAATGAAAAATTCAAATTGTAGGTCTCAAATATATGCCAATAAATCCCAATAGCCCTGTTCTAGGTAGTAACATCAATAAAATGTTAAGAAACATGTTTGATCATAGAGAAAAATGTCTAAAGCCATCAGCATTTTAAAAGGAATAAGGCCTCTTAATAAGAGTCAATTGTAATTTATCGCTATAGCAACACTTTCATTGATCTCTAGAAAGTATGTAAATATTCAATTATATTTTATGTTTTCGACTGAAGGACACTGATTATGATGATTATTATAGTCATGAAATTAATTAAAAGAAAAAAACTCTGGAAAGTGACAGATAATGTTGCAGCTGTTATGTTAGTGTACAACGTATCTTCTTCTAAAGCATCATTGTGATGAAGCACTAGCACAAAGTTCAACTAAGTTGCTCGAATATTGACTAGTCCCTAAATTATAAATAATGACACAAAGGTAAATTAAGAAAGAAAAATTGAATGCGATCTTCTACTACAATCTAAGCAGGATTTGAACCTGCGACCTCTGCGTTTTTCTTTCTTAATTTACCTTTGTGTCATTATTTATAAAAATGTGGTATTTCCACATAAAAATATGAATCGATAGAAAGATTCTATACAAATATTTAGTCCCTAGATTGGCAACGGGCTGTTTTTTTAATTACTAGCTTTTTCCGCGGCTTCGCAGGCATACATATACCTTTATCGGGATAAAAAATGGCCTACGTTCCAAATGTCATGTAAATCCGTCCACAGCCATTACAACTTCTTTCGTATACTCGGATGTCCGGATGTTCGGATTTCCGGCTGTTCTCGCCTACAGGCCACATTTCTCAACTGATTCTCATGACATTTTGTGAGCAGGTTCGATAATTTTATAAGTATTAGTACGTTATTTTTTGTGGATTCAATTTTTCAAGAATTTTCAAAATGGCTGGGCCTAGATTTACTACCAGGTGTAGGTAGGGTTTTATTCCATGACACACGTGTCTTCTACGACTTAAGTAGCGACTAGCGAAACATGCTAACATCACATTCCAGTACCAATCCCACATAAATTGAAATAGCAAAGTGCACATCAGCCGCATACTTACATGATGTTAGTTCATACCACACAGTTCTTGCCATTACGAGAATCACACACACTAAACAACATTTGAGTGGGCATTCTATTTTTAGTATATAAACGAGATGTGAACTGTGAACCGCTCATCACGAGCCACCACGCAATCAATTTGACCCATCAAGACGCATTGTTGTGAATAGCGCCGTTGTCATTGAAATGTTTTGTCATTATTGAACTTTAGCTGACGTTTGTTTTAATTCTTGAGGAAATATTTGACATTCCAAGTTAATCCCTTGATAACACCTTTATCCTGTGGATTCTGTACTATACATGAAAGAAGTACTACAGATATCGTTTGCACGGTAGCGCCACCTGTTGTCGAGTAGCGGAAATGAAAATGGTCATGTAGTTTGACGCGGAAAAATAGATGGAAGCACTGAAACGCAAAGAAATGCGAGGCAATGCAAAACGATTTTTTTAATAGTGATTTAATTTTCTTCATTAACATTATTGAATAAGCTGATGGTACTTCATGATAGATCGGATGATACTATGCGGTCACTAGATTGGTAAGATATGTCGCTACTATATCACTACTTTAGCGATATGCTCTATGCGATCGTTTTATCATATTGACTTTTTCTTTCTCATTGAAGTGTAAAAACCAAAATGCTAGGTCATATCGCTAGTCCAAATGACAGGAACGAGCTTACATTTAAATAAACCGAAACGAGGAAACCGAAGAAAATATTTTAATGACTGGACTTTATCATTGGATCCCAAAAGAAACTCCAGCATCGTCTTGATCCACTATTTCCCGAATTTTCTAATTCCACTAAACTAATAAACCAAACTCTCAACGCCGTTTTGACAGAACAAATTAACACTTCAATACCGCCAAAATCTTGTTACAAAACAGTTTATCATCAAAGAAGTGAATTTAAAATAACTTACGCCTCCGTTAAACCTCCGTGTATACTAATTCTAAATTTCAAATAAAAATGGCGTATCTGCCATTGGTGGTCACATGCAGTTACACCGTTTTTACGTAGGGTCTTAGTTCTCTGATGTTTTATGGCAAAACAGCTTCAAGGTTGAAAATATGCCGCGGGCCCAAAATAGATCGCGCGCGCATACGAATTGATCATTATGTTGGTAGCGATAATAGGTCGTTGTCAATTGTTAAAGCCTGACCAGAAATATATGAGGATTTGAGGATTGTCAAGAGGGCGCTATTTATAAGATTTATATGGCATCAATTTTGCAACCAATCGCAACCCACTATAATGACATTAGTTTAAATACCTGTCCAGTTCCATTATGTTAACCTCGTAATATCATTTAATGGAATGCACTCTTTTCCTAACTGTTTTTCGTGTAGTAAACACGTGTACACTTTATTTATAATCCTACGTTCACAACTGTGAATGTTTTCGGCATTTTCTTTGGATAATTTTAAATATTTGTCTTTAAAAAAAATCACTGACATTGACATTGTTGACAAACCATCATAAAATCATTGCCAGTGTAAGAAATTAGTTCCAGTGATATTCCTCAATATGGCGCATCCTCATATATTTCTGGTCAGGCTTTACCAATAGTGCCAGTTTACATACTAGTGAATTTTTGATACCGTGAAATCATAAATTTGGACTATACCGTATGAATGAACTTTATGAATGAATGAATGTTACTAGCGGTATGTCATCATTACCGGATTGCTACTCAGTCCTTCCTTATTTTCCCCATGGTATAAAAAACAAGGTATGGCAACAGGGCAGACTTGTGACGTAGACCGATTATTTGCCGCTTTATGGTAACAAAATAATTATAAGGAAAAGATGTTCGTACAAAAAAAAAAAATTGCATTACAATTGTCATAATTCTTTGAATAAATGTTTTTTGTCGTAATAATTGATTTTAAACACTTGATTTTAAGACATTCATACAGGTAACAAGGGAATCGGGGAGTATTATGATTATACTAATGGCTACACAGAAACGGATTGACAGAACCAACCAACCAATCATAGCGTGATGACGTCAAAAGTCTGTACTGTCATTCCGGAATGCCATACCTTGTACGATACCTTTTTTATACGATTTTTCCAAAATAAATATTGAATCGTATAAAAAAATAACTTGACTGATAGTTTCGCTTTTATAAAATCTCGTAATATTTAGTCCTGTTTCCCCTTTGCTTACATCAGTGACATTCACTTACTTTCATTTCAACATCAGTTACCAAAAATTTGAGTTTTCCCGTAAAATAAATTAGTACCACTTAAAATCCGTTACATGGCGTGGGCTGAAAAGCAACTTGTCTAACTATTCCCGGTTTTTCAAAGGTAAAAAAATTCGCTTTAAAACCTTTTGTATAAGTACCAAATAACCCCAAACTCCGGGTTCCAAATGGCCTCGCATTACGGTAGGCCAAATTCTTGATTTTCAATGCCATTTTAGGGCAAATTTTTAATTTGTCGTCGATTTTTTTTTCTCAGATTTCAATATTTGGTGAGTTGGTAAAGTTGCTTCTTCTGACCATGGTAAGCCCAATTTCATGATATGTCCCACAATTTTTTCTCCATTGAGTTACACAAAATGTATTACAGAAATAGGCCCAATGGGCCAATTTTTATTTTGTTGTCGAATTATTTATTTTTCATTTCAAGCTCCTCATTTTGTACTAAAAAATCCATAATTTTTTTGTAACTCAATGGAAAATTTTATAGGACATATCGTGAAATTCGGCTTACCATGTTCAGAATAAGCAACTTTACCAACTCACCAAATTTTATTGAAATCCGAGAAAAAAACAAAATCGACAACAAAATAAAAATTTGCCCTTTACCGTTCCCACATAACATATATCTATTATGTAAAATGACTGTATTCAGTACAAAAATTGACTACAGTGATTTAATAAACATTAATAGTGTTTTCCGAGTGCCCAGGCTTTTGCAATCACTTAAAATTTCTCTGATTTAAAAAATATAAGAAAAAATCGGAGGTGGCGATAATTCCGCATTACTTACATGTCACCTTAACGGCGTCAAGTGGAGGAACATTACGCGGTCATACGGATGAGCAAGTTGCGGAAACTTCCCAAAAATCGGAGAATTATTCTGGTATTTTCTGGAAATTTTCACATGAATTTAAAAGTTTACTTCGATGGGGAAATTTTCAAAAAAAATATTTCGTGGAAAGTTTAGCAATTATGGAAACGACGTGTCGGCACATCATTACGCAGTCACGATCCTTTCCGTTTCTACCTCTTTAGTAGCCCATATTATTAGTGAATTAATAGTACAATTTGATTTTATTTTAAAACAATTAATCCATTTCTGCTAAATCGCAAAATTAAGCATATCGCAATGCCTCGTGGAATAAGTTTCAATCTGATATTTTAACGACTAACGGCTTCGCCTGAAAGTTTTCAGAAATATATAAAAACTATGTACAAAAAAACATATATATATATACCTACCTAATTATGGAAACTGCTCACAAAATCTCACGAGAGTTGATTGAGTTTACGGCCTGTATAGGAGAATAGGAGAAGAGCCGGACATACGACAGCATTTTGCCCCAGCTGAAACGGAGACGCTTCGCTAGCTCGTTCAATAAGGGTATGGAACTATAGAAATAGTACAATACGAAAATAAGGCCGGCCACATACAGTCGGAATTCTAGTCCGGTTTCCGAACGGAATGACGTCAGCAAGCGAAACATCGCCATATGACAGAGACAGAGTCACTTTCTGACATCTGACGTTATACCGTGTGGAAACCGAACGAAAATTTAGAACGTCTGCGGCGGCCCTAAACGTATTTCCCCTGTGGCCCTTGTGCGCGAGTTCGACTCTTACTTTCATGGTTTTTGTTATATTTATAGCCTAATGTTAACTTATCGTCAAACTAACTGACATCTCGTTTTCACGTGGACTCCACGTCCGTTGCCCGTTGGCACGCTCGCAAATTTGCACTTTCGAAGATTAATTGTTTCGTGAAATTTTGACTACGTGCCATTTCTTACTCCTATATGATTAATGTACCATTTAGGTACATTCATCATATAGGTTCATTTCATGTACCCGTATTTATCAATACGTGCGTAAAAAGTAATATAAATATAGCTTTACACACTAAATCAACAATATTTATTAGTAGGTATTTCAATCGTATACTTTTTAATTGAAGCATTTACATCGGCCTAACGAATAATAAATATCAATACAGTTTTCAACCAACTAAGAGACCAATGAATAATACAGGCTCATTCGTCAGCCTCACCTATGTGTGAGTTATTCACGTAGCCATATTACGCATGAAAGATACATCCAGTTTTTAGTCGAGGCGTAAGATTCTCATTATGTCACCAAAATACGTAAGTATTCGATCATCCTAATAATGTTTGAGTGGGAAGAATGTTATATGAATATGGTAAAATTATGGGTGATAAAAAGCATTCTTAAATAAATAATATATGCATAGAGGACATTGTAAAATCTACTCATAGGAAGGTGAACCACCACTTGGATACAATGTATGAGCAAATGTCATTTCATGCGCATCTAAATTATAGCGTGGAGAAGTCTAGAATCTGGAGTGAATGTAAATCTTAATATTCTATGCCTTTATAATATAATAAAAAAATATTCGTCAATAAGAATCCGTCCACTGCCGATTACTAAAGTACAGAAAGTACGGTGTTAAGTTTCCAAAATTGTGAAACGTTCCACATAGAAATTTCTTGGAAATTACTCAAAACTTCGTATTGCAAATTTCGCAATTGAAATATCTTATTAAATTCTTGTGAAAGTTTCCAGAAATTTCTGGAAAATTACTCCGCTTTTTGGAAACATTCCGCAACTTCTCTACCCGCAGGATCAATATGACTTTCTTTACAATATCTCCTTAAAAAAAGTGAATCTGTTAAATTCGTTCAACGGCAGCTTGCATACCAAAAAATTGTTTGCGATAGATATATATAAAAAAACGCCATAGGTATAAGGCTAAGATATTTCTTAATTTAAAATATCACACAGTAGCGCCCAGGATGTGTTAAAGATGCACTTCAGTCACACTTTAGTAAATGCCAGTACTCCAAAAGCATCAGCTAAGCACTCAGCTCTTCAGGAAGGCCGCACAGCTGACTCTGCGCAGTCATACCGCGGCGCGCACGCCGGTATCACGCGTGGAACGATTTAAAAATCGAACGTGACCATAAACAAAAATAGCTGAACGTTTTAATTTTGATACATAGTTGGTAACCGGCCAGTGATCTAGTGCAAATTGGGCGCTGTTTTTTAAAGTGTTGCGAATTATCGATTGGATTTAAATGTGTTATTGCTAATTTGGGTTTGATGGGAAGCAAAAAATGATCATAAAACTACAAGATTCTCTTAACTTCATAATAAACAATTTGCTAGGCATCTAGGCTATTCATGTTGTCATTAAACTACTTTATAATTGCTCAGTGAGCAGTGCAAAACCATTTTATTACGTATATTTACGTTATGCCTCAGTAAAATCATTACAAATATATACGGATTTCATCAACTTACAAAAAAAAAACAATATTAAACTAATGTATATCCAAATTACGTTATTTATATTTTAATAATAAGAAATAGTCGTAGTGCATAAATAGTGTTATTAAAATTACATAGTAAGTAAATAAATGTGATTTGGTTATACACATGTATAAATATGGAAGAGCGGGACCTCCTGACACAAGTATTTACAAATACTTAATAGGAGATCCCAAACCTGTAATATGTAAATTTATGTAAACCAATAAACATTTTCATTTTTTTTCATTTTCAGTAATTGAACACTGATATGATATTTTTTTCTCTATCATTGTATCCAAATAGTTCTTCTGTTGGTTCATTATCAAGCATAGTTAAATTAATCTTGTATTTATTTAATCAGTTGTAATCATAGCCTCAAGCGTACCAATTTATAATGCCCTTGTTAAAAAAATAACTCCTGTCACGTAGTTGTCAAACTGCCTGTCTAATATACGTCGTCGGGCGAGATCAGCCGATATGAACAAGCCGACGACAAATTATCCTTGTCGCTAATGCTTTTGGTACACAGCAGAAAGATACGAGTATCATCGAAAAGTTCTATGTCGCCCTTGCTGTCTTGACTTCGTAGATCAATTTGAGTTAATCGCTTGTTAAGATATATCTTCGATCGTTATTAAATGGCGTTTTCTTCTCCAGTAGCAAGTCTTTTGCGCGACAAACATTATCTGTCTCTTTCCTTTCATGCAATGTGGGAAAGACGGGAGATAATGCGACGCACGAAAAATAAAGACGCGGTCTATCGGACAGGTGTCATATATATTTTCCAAAACACCTATTTTGCAAAATTAGGACTCTCGTGATACTGCCTCACCTCTGTGAACGGCGCATATTATCTTCGTAAAACTGCCACTTCGTCTTCAGACAAACATTACTCATTGTTTGTTTTTATATATGCCGTGTGCCGTTTTTGCCAAAAAAAAATTATATGAGTTTTGTCTGTGCCGTAGCATGCAATTTTCAAAATGCTTCTGGGTCCGTTAAATTGGTAAAAATGGTATGAAACTCCAGCTTTTTACTAATAGGTGAATAATAGGTGATCTTTAACCCCACATAATTTATTTATTGAGTGATAAATGCAACCGCCTAGCCTGGCTCTATAGCCATAAGCAGAAACCATATGGCCCTATGCAACCCATATACAGACTTGATATTGCATCATATGCATGTACTCTTAGATGTGACAGTAACGATGCAGGACTTAGTGAAAGATCCGGCGAGATATCATTCTTTATCGTGACAATGATACACGGTTTTGTTAATAATTCGAGTGCTGCTTATATTTTACTATGTATTTAAGGAGTTTTAGGTGAACGTAAAATCACGATTATGGCATTAAAAGCCTCATTACTCAACTTCAACCGTTTGTAAAATATAGTCAGATCTTTGTTTAGATCAAAATTCATCAGTTTTTTTATCTATTTGGGTCAAATTTTTTATCGAGGCCTACAAAAACGTCCCTTGTCTCCTCGAAAAATATATAATTATATAAAATACGTGGACTAAACAAAAGTTAGTAACGCAGTGTACTTATATTATTTTCTATGACATCTGGGGACTGAAAACACAGTGGCAATGCTAATGCCATATGGGTCTTAGAAGAGTTAGAAAATTAATTATAAACATTGAGGTCCAGTTGAGAAGTAACATAACACTCCTAGGATAATATTTCGAAACATCTGGAATTTTTAATTTTCATCCCTATTTTAGGTATACACCTAAAATAATGATTATTGATTAGATATTAGAATTTTTAGCCCATTTACTAGCATAAATACTCCTGTTAGAATTTATTGAGATTACATACTTATCTCACGGTCCTTACTTATAACGCTAATAAGCTATTTCTCTTGCATCATCACCGTAGATGCTAATACCACGGTTTGATCTGGTCATTAATTTAAATGATTATGAAGCAAGTAATTACAACCAGTTAGTTTCAGCGTCACGCTTAGAATTATTTCAGCTGAATTTATTTACTATTTATTTGGACTCTATTAATTATTGACACCGTTTAGAACTTATCTTGCCACGAATTTATGTCGTCACGGTACTTAAGCATCTTTTCCCGTTATCGTTTCCACCTGACCTTAGAATCCATTATTTTTCACAACATGCTCCATTATCGGTCTATTACATAACCCTGTCAACCTTGTGCTTTCTAACCACATTTAGAAACAACGCATTCATTGTTAACTTGACATAACTGGCGGTCCCGCATGGCCTGATGAGACAAATGAGAATGACGTTTCTATAACCAGCACCTCTAAAGTAACTGTGATACGCAACTCTTTGTCGCGCGACATATACTACCTGTCACTGTCCTTTCACTACTGTGCGAGCATGACAGATGATATTGAGTCGCGCGACAAGCGAAGTCGCAGTAAGATGTGCTAACCCCGCAGCTAGTCTAATAAAAATTATTTCCTCAGCAAAATCAATATTCTAATCCATTTTGTAATCGCGAAATAAATTTAAATCTTGGTTTGTTCTTAACTTGCATAGGATTGCTCTTGGCTACAATCAGACCTGATGTAAGCATCGATAAAGCGTACGATGATATGAGCGCAACCAGAGAATACTTATGCACACTAGTTTATAGTCATGAAATCAAAAATATTCGGGTTTTAGTGGTCGAAAAAACTGATGCAGCTATACCTGCTGAATTGGACATTGCATCTGGTCAGACAGATAGCGCGTGCTATTTTATAACCAAAACTATTAACAAAAAATTGACATGCGAGCAAAGGCACGGGGAAAAAGAAACCGTAATCATAAAACTGTTGTTCCTTATAGCCCTTTAAATGCGCCATGCAACGTGGTTGGCAGCGCGAGCGCACTCGCAATGATTCGCATCGTTGACTTCCGACATCAAGAGCAGCCTTCGCTACACCTTCCGGAATTCTATTTTTTTCCAATTAATCGTCTGTTGGCTATCTTGTCTGTGCCTTTTGTTGTGTTGACAGATATCTATTCTATTTGCATGTTGCGGATATTGTATGTTTTCTAAATAATATAATAAAAAATAAACCAAAATATTCTGCTGTCGAAATATTCTATTACTATTCTTTATCAAAGGGAAAAACGCGTGACTTTATAAAACCATGCAAAAGCTTCGAGAAAGATCAATGATAAGTATTTCATTCGTTCTCATCTTTGTATCCTCTGATTTATTGTGACATATAAGTAGGTAATCGCTAATGTTTCCGGTTAATCTGCATTGAATACCATTGTAGTTGTTATAATTGTCCATAGGGAGAAGTCGGTCCCTAATAAGAATAGAACAATGAGTGTGTTAGGTCATATTGCTGCTAAATATAGGCTTGCTCTGATTCCGTCCTTGACGTTTTGCTAAAAAATATTTGTACAGCTGAATCGTAAATAACTCTTGCTGTGCCAATATCAATGACTTATCCATTGTTCCGGAAACCGTCTGAACTCACAGTGGCTATTGCTAATTTATATTTTTGTATTTTATGTATTTACAGAATAGAAAAACTCGACTCGATCATCTATTTCAAGTTCTACTGAACTTATATCGTTTATATTAACATCGCTGTATTAATGTGACTAGGTTTGACTACATACATTTTCTCAATACGTTATCTAGTCGGCTCGTGTTTTTTTTTACAAATACATAGCTATGAAATATTAATATTGATGTTCTTTTAAACCGAAACGTCGACAGTTGCAACAGTTAGCAGTATGAGTCACATCAGTCAAATCTCTCTTGACATCCACTGTGACTAACGAAAATAACTCGTTCATTAAGTGGCTATTTTCCCTCTGCTGACATCGACCTATAAACGTTTTGTTTTTTACAATTCTCACGGACGTGCAGAATTTCCCCACAATGTATGTCAGGGTGAAGCACCTGTAAATATACACCTAAATCATTAAATCATAAAGAAACGTAACGATATTAATGTCATTTCTGAGAACAAAAATTCTGGATTAATTATTCACAGCATTCATTGTGATGTCTTCGTAAAGAGTGCAATATTTTAATCGAATTAACACATATTTCGTAATATTTCCCCTACTAGGTTGAATTTACAAGCTTTAGTTAAAAATCTTATTCTTACCAAACCTAAAGCATGCAATAAATTTACGCCAGATTCTAAATTTTGCGATGTAGCAAATTAGCCAGCTTATCCGCATACCAATTTGAAGCCAAAGCAAACGTTTCCCAGATCTACCTGTGATCTACGATCTAAGATAACTTCACCATTCCCACCAGGTAAACATTGCCTCTCCACGTTGCTGCGCAAAACTCACATGTCATTACGTCATGGGATGGTTTTGCTAATGGATCCGACGTCTGTCGCGATAACGTCAATCCCCATAAATAGCCAAGTGTGCTGTCAACCTGGCTAACACTGGCTTAATTAGACTAGTGACGTCAGCAGCATCATGGAGATTATCCAGCATTTACATATTGTCGTAAAATTTGTCAGTTTCGTGGCGATGGAGGAAATTATAAATTATATGCTTAGACTAATTTGAAACTGCCCGTAGTATCGCCCGTGCGGAGTTCAGATTATGAAGTCAATCACATATTTTCTCCTGCACAAGAGGTAGACTAAAAAAATAAAGTTACCTATACTCATCCTTGGGGCAACTTCTTACCAAATTTTATCAATTCGCTCAGTAGTCCGTGTAAAGATAACAGACAAATGACTTTCGCATCTAATATAGGTAGGTATTTAGTATGAATTCTATCCTGTGAATTTAACATACTAAGGCATATTTGGTTTTATGAGACTGCCCTTTGGACTTGAGTATGCTGTATGTTACGTTTAAACGACTATCGTCCATCACATCCTTTAATAGAGTTTAGTGAGATAAAGAGAGGTCTTAGTTTTATAAATATATTTTAATCTTAGTTTAATTTTTAGTTTTAATCCCATAAATTTGTTATTTTTAGTAAGATAGATTACGTACTTAACATCTCAATATTAATGGCAATATTCAATTTTAACTCGTGATATGGTTAAGGTTGATGGGCGTTATTTATCATACGCGTAATATTTAAAGTAACTAGCCTTTCGTGTGATTTATTCATTGCATTGAGATGTTTATATTCTTAATAGGCGACTGTGAAATATTATCAGTATTTGGTTAGAGTGATTCATTGAAATCGTTTAAATCTATATACCATCACTATGAATAAACACATAGTACTTATTAATTTTCAAAGTACTATTTAATTTTAATTCTAGCAAACCTTGTGATTGAACATTTTATGATCAAGTCATAAATAGTATATTTCAAGAGATGGTTCAATAGATCTTTTTACAGGAAACATAATATTTATAACATATAAATTACAGGGTCTATCGAATGACACATAAGATTAGGTTTAATGTAGCAAAACACACAATCTGGGCTCCCATCCAACGTCAGAAACGGGTCTAGGTCAGCGTGAAGACAGCTATTAGCAGCATAGATTGCAGAAAATGTGTTTAAGTGTTTAACACATCGATCATACATTGTTACATATATTATTTACATAGCTTAAGAATTAAATTTAGCGTTTCGGCGTGATGAGAGGACAAATAAATATTTACCAACAGATGATGCCGCGCGATCATAAAAATCCTGCATCGTGCTGTTAAGAGTTTTCCTGAAATATTGACCCCTCCATAAAATACAGATTTTTGATACAATTGTATAATAGTATATGTAGATGAGTATTTAAGAATACTTGCGGTAATCGATAGCTGATCAATAACGAATTGTATTATTTTATGTCAGACTGACCTCACCCTGAACACACCTTTGCTATACTTAGAAAGGTATCAATCACAAAACAACAGTGGATCGACCTTCTAAAAAAATTACCTACGCATAGCAACTGGTTCTTTTCACACTCCCACTTAAAACGGGCATTGATTTTAGGATAATGAGTATAGTGACACAAATAAAGCAAGACAAAATGTCACTACCATTTACAGTAGTCGAGGACGCAATTTAGAAAATACACAACACGTGCCTACACAATCATCAATTGTGATTGACTTATTTATGTCTCGTGTTATTTCTGTTCAATATTTAGTATTTGTTTATGTAAGGAATATTACATTGTTTCATGGCGTGTGTGACATATGTTTTCAAACATTTTAGAATTCAGTTGGATCACGCGCTTTCCATTTGCGAGTCTCGTGTGATGAAGTCTTCTCTAGATAATTGCCACAATTAACCAGTATTTTAGAATGCCGTTCTGAATATTGCACCTTCTATTTTGATGTTTAGTACAAATTTGCATAGTCCTCCACTAAACCGTCATACGAGATCATAAAAATCCTAATGACACCGATTTGCAAAACCTCGCTTGAGGCAAAACCAATGGAAGGACGATATTTATACCTACTTTAATAATTGCTTTTATAGGTCTGCTTTGATAATAAATAGTTTGTTGTTGATCAAGTCTGATTAAAGCGTATCGAATGTTAACTAAACAGACTGTACCGCATATATAGGCGAATTCACTGTCGTTGAAGGGTCAAGTAATTTAAACTTTGAGTCAGTGCTGTTCAGTGGCTCGAGTGGACATAAAAGTATACCTACTCATTTGTATAGTGTTGGAACAATGGGAGCGAATGAACAAAGCTCCTTGATTATTCTAGGCACACTTGTGACATGGTTGACCATTTACATTAAGAACACAGCTCTTTCTTTAAGAATTGTTTCTAAACAGTCGTTCGAAGTAATTGTATTCACTTTACTCCGTTCATTATTTAACGACGCGTTTGGCTCGGTTTGTAGGCACCTGCCTACTGAGTCGGTGGTCCCGGGTTCGAATTCTGGCCAGGGCAAATATTTGTGCAAAATATTTGTTCTTGGGTCATGGATGTTATCTATATATGTATTTATATATGATGTATATCGTCGTCTAGTACCCATAGTACAAGCTTTGCGCTTAGTTTGGGACTAGGTCGATTTGTGTATGATTGTCCCTTAATATTTATTTATTTATTATTTATTTATTTATTATTGCCAAAATTAGAACTCTTGTCCGTCCTGAGATAGGTATATTTTTAGAGGTAGTGACTTTACACCTCCATAAGTAGCAGATAGGTAAAGTGACACCATAACACGCTCTGACGAGTAGGTTTACTTATCGTTACCTATCATCGGCATTAGCGATAACAAAACACTTTATTAAACAGTTAGCGCTTGTAGAACAGGGCCGGTGAACGTGTGAAACAGAAATTATTATGAAATGACCGTCGAGACTTTGATTGCGTCGTGACAAGTGGATAAAAAAGTGTGTTAAAAATGTCGCAAACGCATACGCAGTGCAAAATGGATCACAATTACAAATTGGAGAAGAAATACCTGGAGATGAAACGACTGGTGATAGAGAAGACAGAAGAGTTGAAACGAAGGGATAAAATTATCGCTCTCCTTGAGAATGAAATAGATGAAAGAGATTCTACAATAAGATATTTGAAAAATGAAATTGATAAATTCAGACAAGTCGTGAAGCCCTTGACCAGACAGATAATAGACAGTCACAGGAATGGAGCAGATGGAGATGAGGATGGATTTGTGATGAAAACGCCGGGTGTGGAAAATACGAGAATAATTCCTCTTATTGAACCGCGGCTCAAAAGGACCGCTATATCAGCTGAGCCATTATCATCGCTGACTCAAGACCACGAGATGAAATTAGTCAAGATACCCAAAAGCAGCAAGTGAGTATTGCTACAGAAATTACAGAATACATTCAAGTTTACCATAATAACATTATGACTCGTTTCTTTAACAAACCTCATTCAACTTAAGCGTACGGCTATTTTAGGACATTTAATGATCCGAAACAATTCAATAACCTCTGTAGCTTTTGTGCTTATGTTTGACGTGACAAGGAGTATATAGAGCGCACTCGCAGACAGTATTTACATTTAAGAATTCATAATTATCTTAAAGTAAACATAATGTTCATGTTAACGAGTGGTCGTTGACAGGTCATAACGGTCAGTTTTGGCTTATATTTGCGTACTGACTATGAGTGGAGAAGATTTACCCCCTTTAATCGTAAAGTGTAATATAACGACCGGATCAGAATTATCGACGTTCATAGGGATTTTGAACACAATGCCCAGATGACAAGCGTATCAGAAACGCACTTCATTCACAAGATTAAAAAACATCGTGCGCAAAGAGCTTTAGTATTATTTAAATGTAAGTTTATTCAACGTTTGACATGGAATAAAATACTACAGTTTATTCTCTCCCTTCTTAATTTTGATGAAATAATGATGAAATATATTAGTTTGAGTTTCTAGATAATCTCAAACTAATATATCTACGTGTGATTATATTCAAATGATTAAGTGTAACTGTCGTATTTTGTCGGGAAAGCTATATTATATTTTTATATTTCTATATTAACTTTTTCCGGATTTAATAAACAAAGCACCTAAATAGCTAAAACGAACTTTTTCGACAAAATACAATGGCAAAACATTCCCTACATCTGTAAGTTATTAGATCAACCATCGAAGGATGTACCACAGTGAATCAACTGAATTTTGCTTGTAGACCGATCCAGTGCAGATCAGTTGATTCACTGTGGTACATCTTTCGACGGTTGATCTATAAATACCAGGAAATTCCACTAATAGGTGGTAATGGTTAATAGCTATGTTGTTATGGTTTTAATTGGTCTCATTAGTTTGTAAACTCAACAACTTTGTCACCGATCAATCACAGGGTGATTGAATTTCACGCAAGCATTTGCAATGGAGTCCATTCGAGGCCAACTTGTGTTAGCGGGGTACCTTGGAGTGAACCCATTTGGTATAATTGCGTACGGTACGCACCTCAAGTTTGCCCTCGCCATCGGCTATGTCACGACTGATGAGATAAATCTTAAGCCTTATACGGCGATTGTTTGATGTGGGTGCATATCGTTGGAATCAATTTAAGTATTTTACCGAAATTTCGAACAAGCTTCGGAGTTTTCATAGCACGGTATAGGACGTTAGAGAGATATGGAGTCGACAATAACATTGAAATTAATTTATACTGTTCGACGATAGGCGATTGTCTTTATGTTAGCGATATCTCGGATTTATCACGGCATTATATCGGAAATGTCCATGTTTGCTTTTCGAAATGCATTGAAAGAGTTAAGTTTACAAGAAAGTTTAAAACATACATAATTAACAATGATATAATTTGAAAAGACTGGCCATTTTGAATGAGAAAGAAAATACAGTAGGGCAAAGGTCGCTTAAACGCATCGCTAAAGTAGAAATATAGGGGTGAGTATTCGGATAGATGTCAATGTCAAACGTCCAATTTAGGCTCAGTTGTTATACTTATAGTTTGCTGACCAAACTTCAGGTTAAGGAAAACTAGATGAATCTTTATGTTTACGTCCGTCCCCTAAGCACAGCCCTAAGACAATCTTGAACTTCCTAACCTAACATATTTTTTTGGCCAAATAATATAATATTCGACCTTATCATGTATCTAGTCCCTCCCAAAACGTGCACGTATACTTCCGTTGATACGACAACCCATTGTTGTCTTTCATAAGCAGGCGTACTTGACCTTACCACGTAAACAACATAACAGTTCCGGTGGCGGAAATCGGAACTAACATTCTTAGTACGAATTGTTCTTTAGTTGATAGACAGTGGCGCCGCATGTTACAAAAAAGGCAATTGGTGAAGCGGAACCTGTTAGTTTGAATTTATGAATGGTTATGATATGATGAATTCGCGAATGCGCGAGTAATGGAAATTTTATTTCTATTTTGGATATCATTAGGTATATATCATTTGCTATAAATGTGGCGAATTTCAATAGCTCAAGATCACGATTAATAATAACTAGGTACCTAGAATATGGCATCATTTATCGTATCAATAAATATTTTATGGTTTGATGGAAAAATGATTGATAAAAATTAGGAAGTAGGTAAATAGTTGATTATTTGATAAGAGACTAAAATTGAACCATGACATAAACAGGCGATGATTCATGAATATTTTACTCTACATTTTTATTAAATAAAATGACGCAAACTGTTATTGCCAACTTTAATATTTTAGTTTTTTTTTATTTCAAAATATTCAAGCGAGCTCGTGAGACTTGATGGGAATGTGTCGTTTACTTACAGTTCCCATGGTCACCTCCCGCTTAATGCTCCTAACTCATGTTAGGACTTTTGTTAGCATACCGAGGTTCTAAAATCCACAGAATGGCAAATTGTAAAAAAAAAACATAGTCAATGTCTAAAAATATATGACGCTCATCCCACGGGAACACAATTTGTTTTCGGGATATAAAGTACCCTATGTGTTAATCCAGGCTGTGACCTTCATACCAAAATTTATCAAAATTAGTCCAGCCGTTTCAGCGTGAAGAAGTAACAAATATATTTATTTATTTATTTAATCTTTATTGCACAAAAGAAAACTTATTGTACAAAAGGCGGACTTAATGCCATGAGGCATTCTCTACCAGTCAACCTTCGGGCAAAGCAGAGAAATTGTGGGCGGTGCAACCAACTTAAACAAGTTTTAAAAAATAAATATTTAGATAAATACATATATTCATATAATATATACACATATAAATAAATACAGATGAAACATACTAATCACAATAATACACATAAACACACTCACAAACTTTCGCCTTTATAATTTACTGTGATATATAAGATGCTGTTACATCGCTACTATATCTTTACTACCGCAGTACCGCAACGTTATGTACACCGCGTAAAATTAAGTATTAGGTACTTATAATATTCTACCAATACGTCCTCTGTACCACGTTTTATTTTTTAAATTCTAGCGCGTTTACTATACTTATAGGACATGCCTATGCCTATACTTACGCAATATTTCCCATTGTTTCTTCTACAGTAGATAAGTGTTAAGGACAGCGAAAGAGATGGCTCTATGGTCAAGGTTTGACAGAATTTGCTTATTCTTTATTCCTTTGTAAAACTACCACATTTTATTATAATTATTATGATACAGAGGCTAAATATAAATACAAGCTTGTAAAATAATGCTATCATATAAATCTTCTCAAGATAACCCATCGCCTAAGGCACTCTCTTAAACGGCAATATTTCAGCCTTCTAGTTTATCTCCGTAATCAGAATAGCCTACCAGTCGTTAGTTATATCAAATGGCCCATCATTATAACTGGCATGATCTTTTCATAAATCTGTCTTCTGAAGTTTATGCGCGAAAGGTTATCCTTGTTAAGCCTATTACTAATATCGCTACCCAGAAGCCATTAGTCATATGTGTCAATTCTGGAGTTAATAGTCCTTTGACTTATTGCTTCTGAGCTTGTTGTGAAACCATAATTATTGGTCAAATGATAGACGACGGCGTAAAGCTGTGATCAATTTTGCGGCTTTTACGTGTAACTGAAAGGGTGTAATTATGTAGTTAGAGTGGTCGACTGATGTTTGCGGAAGCTTTAGTCCTATGAAACCTTGGTAACTCAAGCTATACATAAAGGCATGTGGTGTGGGGGGGCTGATGAAAAAACACAAGTACAAGTACTTTTTACGATACAATACAAGTACTCATTATTGCACACCTCATAAAACATACAGGAGAAATACAATGCAAAAAATTGCAATTAGAGGTAAACAACAGGCGGTCTTAGCGCTAAGGAGCGATCTCTTCCAGACAACCTTTGGGTAGTGGAGAAACTGAAAAATTATTTTGTTAATAGAAACACCACAAGACTAAGTAGGGAAAATCTCGATTTTCTTGCCAAAGCAAGACGTAAAGCATTAGAAAAACCACCGGGAATTCATGAAGCCCCAGATCGCATATTTATGGCCCTTACCGTCAATTTGGGCCACTAACACCGCAATCTGGGACATTCACGAATTCACCGCCCTTATTTCACCCTTTTTTCGTACTAGTCGGTAAATTTTCAATCCATCGTTAAATAACCTGCTTTTGCATAAAATAAAGATTGTGCTAAGTATTGCTTATTTAATTTAATTTTTCTTCTAAATACAACTAAATATTTATTTTATTAAACTTTATTGAACAAAACAAAAGTGTACAAATGGCGGACTTAATGCCATAAGGCATTCTCTACCAGTCAACCATTCAACCAAATATTTAGACAACGAGTATAATAAATGGAAAAACCCAAGAGCCAAAACATTAGATTTCCTTGTATATAATTTGCTTTTCTATCCATTTTGTTGCCACGGTCCGCATTTTCACCTTTGGTTCACAGTACAGTGTTAACCCTTTATTTGACGTCGTATACTGTGAGATACATTCACAAAAAAAAATCTACACAGTCTTCCGAAACATCTAAGTGAAAATTTAATATTTTATCTGGTCACACAATTTGTTCTAATTTAGACAAAAATAGTTCTGAGTACTGGTAAAATTTTTAGCCGACAGTCGAAGGTCAAATTGACGGACCTGCGGAGTGTACACACGCTTCGCAAAGTATTTATTACATTTTAAAATATTTATAGCAATGTTTTGGGGCGAAATGCGGTTTAGGTATAATTGTAAATGTTTGCCATTGGATTGTGTCAGATTTTAATTTCGATTTGCACTAATTCCCACTAACTGCAATCGCCTAAAGTTGTTTGTATCTCACAGTATACATTGCCAAGAACGGGCACTAAGGCAACTAAACTTGTATGTATACCGTGATATACTTTGCCAAGAACGGACTTAATTTGTATGTATACCGGGATATACTTTGCCAAATATGAATGCAGCTTGGTTATGGGGTGTTTTTGCTTTTTTCTTCCTTCTTTGCTTCTTAACAGCATGTGGTAAAGAATAGATCTGCGAAATATTGTCCCTCATACCAAATGCGATGATAAAAAAAGAGGTTCAAGTATTTAGGGACCTTTCTTCCCCTGAATGCTCGTCTTCAACGCCATCCTTGGATTTTTTGCTTGGACGCTTAAGTCTACTATGTAGCTCTGATGAAGACGTCACAGAAAGAGTTAATACACAAATAGAACCTTGTGGCGCCGAAGAAAATGTTCCTTTGACCCCAACAATTCAAAAAATGTGCCGTTCATCGACACAGGAACCAGACTTTTTAAATATGCCATTAATTTCTTCATTACCGTCCCTTCCATCTGTAACCAATGCTACCCCTCGAGCCACACCATCAACCACAAGAAAAACTCCGGCTAAAAAACGAATTGCCCCTGTGGCGAAGCAGGCTAAAAAAATTAAAAAGTTTAAAAAGTAAAAAGCAGTATTTCAACATGCAGCTATACTAGAACACTAAGATGACGGCGATTACGAAGACATACCAGACGATTCATCCCTTGATTATTTTAACAAATTCTTTTCGCCTGATATAATACCTATCTTTCATAACAGAACAGACTAACATTTATTCAGTTGGAAAAACTGGAAAGTCGATTCAATTAACCGACCATGAACTTGTAGATTTTATTGCCACACAAATTATAATGGGCATAGTTGATATGCCAGAAGATGACAACGGTATATTGCCTGAAATGCAATGCAAAGCTTTGTTTTGTGACAGGGAAAGACCCTCGAAAATGTTTCCTGAGCTTTCACACAAAATAAAATAATAGTTTCTAAATAAATTGCTTTTTTATTTAAAATTACCTTTCTGTTGCATATTTGACATTGTATATCACAGTATACATTCACTTCACTTCATTCTATTGGTATTGTATACTGTGGTATACATTAGTTTTCGGGAAAACTGGAAAAGCTAGATTTTTTTTACAATTTTTTCTAATCACATTTTATACCTAAAAGACCAAAAAAAATTAAAAAATACAAAATGTACACTTTTTCTGTCTTTGCCAAATAAAGGGTTAATTAAAGCATAAGGAGGTGGAGAATAAATACATATTTATTGTGTAAATGTAGTTTTTAGCGCGCGGTTAGGTAACCGATGAAATGTTTTTTACCAAGCCTAAATTATGGTTAGAAAGTATTTTTACAGGTATTTGAATGTATTGACTTTCATTACTTTACTTTTATCTACTCTAATGTTTGATATGAATAGTTGAATTAGTATATGGTTGTTTACAACATAAAAATCGTAAGAATTATTATCTGAAAGTGATGTATTTGGGATTCTTCTATTTGGATCCAATCTAAAGCTTCATGGCTTCTATCCTAAGACGCTTGCACAAATGACGAAAGCTTTCTGAAAAATTGTCTACAAAATAAAACTTTTATGAATTGAAGGAAATACGGGACCCCAATGAATTACTAGTACATACTCGAATTTCTTAATAACCATTTGTTTTGAGAAGAAGGCTAATGTATTTTTCTTCTACTTATTGTCGTTTAGTTTTATCGGGTATTTACCCGATCGTGTAGTTCATCCTCACACACTGCACGTCTAGCATAACTTTGACACGCGACTCATGTCGCGCGAGATAGCATCATCCTTCACTATCTCATAGTACTGTACAGACAAAGACAGGTAGTATATCTCGCGCGAGAAAGAGTCGCGTGTCAAAGTTATGCTAGCCGTGCTGGAGCCTATCTATCAGCCACAGACGTCCACTGCTGAACATAGGCCTCCCCCATGACTCGCCACAAAGTGCGATCCTGTGCAGACCGCATCCAATGATTCCCCGCTACCCTCACGAGGTCATCCGTCCATCTAGTCGGGGGCCGACCTACGCTGCGCTTTCCTATACGTGGTCGCCACTCTAGGACTTTGCTGCCCCAACGGCCATCCGTTCTCCGAGCTACATGGCCTGCCCTTGCCACTTCAACCGGGCAATCCTGTGCACTATGTCGGTTACCTTGGTTCTTCTGCGGATATCCTCATTTCTGATTCTATCGCGCAAAGAAACTCCGAGCATTGCCCTTTCCATTGCACGTTGCGTGACTCTTAGCCGCCTCATGAGTCCCATTGTGAACGACCATGTCTCAGTTCCGTAAGTCATCACTGGCAACACGCACTGTTCGAAGACTTTCGTCTTCAGGCACTGGGGAATTTTCGACGAGAAGATATGACGTAGCTTCCCGAACGCTGCCCAGCCGAGTTGAATTCGTCGATTAACCTCCTTCTCGAAGTTGGACTTACCTAGCTGGACAATTTGTCCCAGGTACACATACTCGTCGACAACTTCGAGGGCAGAGTTCCCAACCACTATCGGGTAAGGCGCAACATGGTCATTCGACATGATTGTGCTGGAGCCTAAATGGTCGAAAATGTGCGGTTGCAGAGGAATTTCCTACGCTCCGCATGGAGGTCCCTACCGAGGTTTTCCCCGGGGGCTACTGTATGCGGTTCTTCAAGAAAGGAGTAAATAGGTTCTTGAAGGGTCGGCAACACGCGTGTGATGCTCCTGGCGTCGCGAGCGTCCATAGGCGGCGGTAACTGCTTAACATCAGGCGGGCCGCATTCTTCTTTGCCACCGTCGTAGCATAAGAAAAAAAAACCTAATGTGTAGGTACTGTAATAAATATATTTAAATGTCTAAATACGCGTCAAAACTGCAAGAGGATTTTCCTTTACTCATCTTGTTTTTATGAGTCAGATGTGTTGATTAAAATCACGGTAAAGTTTCACTATGTCGCCGGTTCACGGTTTTAGGAGCCATACAAATTCATGTATGCAAAACAAAACAATAAGTAACGCAATTTGTTTTAATTCCAGATCACGGGAATTGATCAAGGCCGCGATACTAGACAACGACTTCATGAAGAATCTTGAGATGACGCAGATTCGCGAGATCGTGGACTGCATGTATCCAGTGGAGTATGCGGCAGGAAGCCTCATTATCAAGGAAGGCGATGTCGGCAGCATCGTATATGTCATGGAAGGTAAGCTATAACTTTGGGAATTGGGCCATCTAGCGGCGAGTAGTGAAACATTGGTGCTGCCATCTCTCGATTAACTGTTGTATTACCTGATGGACATTATGAGCTCACTGTTAATTCTGCTACTTTTCCTACTCGCCGTGAGATGGCGTTAAATGCAATGTAAACCGGCTGCTTATTTAGTTATATTATAAGATTGTAGATGGCGCTTATTTGAAGATTGCATAGGAAGTGTTGGAATTTGGAAGTGATTAGTATTTTCGTGACCTTTTTTAATTAAGAGACTTATTATTATAAGAGTGTCACTAGGGTACAAACATTTCACCCATTATGTTATTTTTGGGTAAGTGGTATACGACTACTGGAAGTCTTTTTGACTGCTAGGACCTAGTCGCCACCATCACCATCATTTTTCTATATTAATTCCTTATAAAAAATGGTTAAAATCTCTAAGCCTCAAGTTATCATGAGCACGTTGCGTCGAACCAGGTACTTTCCCTGAGTTGTGTTCGTGAAAGCGGAAAACAGGCGCGGCGCTTTTCCTATGACTGCTTGGAACTAGTTTCCCGCTCGAGCCGTGCGATACCGAATGCCTACAGCCTAATTAGAAAAAAATATGTAGAAAATTCTGCCTCATTAGTCGCTGGTGCGAGGAGTCTATAGTGGCTGTCTGTGTTTGTACGCTGGGCGATTTTTTTAATACTCAACATAGATTAACGTCAGTTTTTCGACTTAGGTACTTTCCGATTTAAAAGGGACTTGTGGAGTACAAATTATATAATTATGGTCTTTTGGGACAACTGAAATATTTTATATATAGTTATTTAATTAATAATCCGTCTTTACCATCGCACGTGTATATTTCTTTCAATGATTATGCCTACAGCAATATGCGGTAGTAAAACAAATATTTACATTCTTTAGTTTAATATTTGTATGTAGCGATAACTGTGATAAATCGTCTACATATTTATAAACAGTTAAATAAACAATACCTACACGTATTCTTGTCACACCCGGATATGCCATAGGTACGCCAATAGTCATCATCATCAATAAACATGAAATTCAGCAAGGCCATACAATCAGGTCAAGTTGTATGACTTGTATGACCCGCCTGACTCAACGCGACTTGCGTAACATACCATACGTGTTATACAACTTAATATTTAATCCTCATTTACTTTTGTGTAGATCTAGTGTTAAAATATTTTTTTCTCAAACATGCACTGAAATGACGTCATACAGTGCCTTAATAACTCGCGAGAACTGTAAAGAAATTTCATACAAAATTGAAGGCCTAGGCCGGGAAGTATTTTTTTTTACACCTGGCGTCTGTGTTCATGATCAGGCTAAACAGCAGAACTATATATTTTTTTCGTGGTGTTTTGTTTTATTTCATCGCATAATGTTTGAGAAAAGCACTATACATGCCTTAGCCGTGAAAAGGGCTTGCCGGCTTCGTATCACTATCCGTCTATATCTACTCACCCGGCAAGCCCTTATTTCCCGGCGTGTGCAGTAATGTACTATTACGTCACCCTAGACCGTTCTGGCCGCTACACGGGGAGAAAATCTAACTACCTGGCCAAGACAAGACATAAAACTTTAGACAAACCACGGGCGGTTATACGTAAAGCCTCAGGTCTCATATTTATGGCCCAAACCAAAGGTGTACCAAGGAGATAGGTTCTCTCGTTTGAAGATCGTTTCTTTAGGTGTATTGAATATTTTTTTCGTTTCAGCTAAAGTTGACTCGGGACATAATTAATTAGTACCTCTAGTTAAGACCGTATTTTAAAAAGGAAGCTTGAATACCATGGTGAATCATTATGACTCAGACATGATACACCAGTAGCAATAATATTTCTACCGTTCAACATGTAGGCACCTACGGGTAATATAATATCTAACTATTTAACCATGTAGCTCTGTTCATAAAAAAGGTCTGCGTTCTCACCTGCCAGTTGTAAAAGGCATATAAAGGGCCGACGGGAAGGGAAAGGGAAGGAACTACCTCCGATTTATCGAAATTTGAACTTCGTATCGTGCCATCCCGCTCATTCGAATATTGTTTGACGCGAGATCGCGTCACTGTCTCGTTTTCTTGTGTCAATATAATTATTTTGCAATTTTTTTTAATATGCAGCTGCTTTTATTTATACTTAATTTCACGTTTATCTTCCACTTAAGTATCTATTTTAGTTATCAAATCCGCTTTACCAACCATTATACGTCATGTACGTTGTGATTTTACTGTATCATTATATATAAACAATAGAAAGTGAAAACCAACCTAACATTATCATTTAAAAGATTTTTTGATGATTTTTGTTTCGTAAACCACTTACCTACTCGCAATTGTCAAAATTCACGCAGGAAAAGTTTTATTTTTTTCAACTTATTTTCGAGTGCACGCAATTCAACCATGAAATAGCTATGTTACTATCTACAACTCAGAAAAAGTACTCACTTTAACAAGTTGGTTGAAGTTATCGATACATTTGTCACAATATGAAAAAAACATTTTAAAATGTATCAGGCCTCTTAATCTGTAGGTAAGTAGGTCATCTGTCATTAAATTACCATTAAGTGTGACCCATGACTATAAAAGTGAATAAAAAGGGTTATATGGGCTAAACCGCTAACAACCTTAGGCATTAAGCGACAAGTAAATGATTTTAGATGTTTTCCATTTCGACATGTATAAGCCATTGAAATCATGACGCGAAAGAAAATCAGTAAGTAAGTCAAAAGAATTAGTACCTACTGCTTAGCAATTGCGTGCCGTCAAACTAAAAGCTACGATAAGCCACGGAGGATTTCGCTTACTTTTACGTTAGTAGCAATAAAGAATGGTGCTCAATCTTCCAAAATTGGGCAACCCCATGGTCATCATGAGGGTAGCGGGGAGTCAATTGATGCGGCCTGCACGGGATTGCACTTTGTGGCGAGCTATGGGAGAGGCCTACGTTCAGCAGTGGACGTCTGTGGCTGATAGATAGATAGATAGATGGTCATCGGGTTGTGTGGAAGCCACGCCACTGTTGCTTAGGCAGATGCAGCTTCCATTCCCATTTTTTAATGCATGGGCAATACCACTCTTTGGATTTCAGTATTCAAGCGGTACGGATAGGGTTTACGCGAATAATTGCGAGGACAATTTTTAAGCGGACGAAACTAGCCCCAGACTACGCAAATACTTGTAGGTACGTTAAGAAAAGAGAATGAAACTATGAAGAAAAATGAATGAATCCTTATGGATATTAATTAATTAATGATGCGGTTGGCGCAGTGGTAGTGCAGCTGCCTACTGAGCCGACGGTCCTGGGTTTGAATCCCGATAAAGGCAAATATTTGTGTGATGAACTTGACAATTTGTGCGTAAATCATATTTTTTATCTATTTACGTATGTATTAACTATATACGTATGTATATCGTCATCTAATAGACACACAAGAATACTAGACTAGAGCTTACTATGGGACTAGATTGATTTGTGCGAGGTTGTCCGATATTTATTTATATATACGAGCGCAGGCCTTTACGCTATTACAAACCAAACTAGCGGTAGTTTGATAGGCAGTTGCAATGTTGTTGAAGATGATGCTGATTCGTCTTGTAAGTCTTTCGAAATAAATACTTATTGGCGTTCAGTTCTCAAAATCTCAAGTTGGCGTGTAGAGCGTAAGGGCCTTTTCAAACTGATAAATCTGATCCAAGCCGGTATAAAAAGATTTAGAATCTTGTATTTATTTGAGTACCAACAAAAATAAAACCTAACCTTGCATGGTAATTTAAGGGTGTATAAGTGGAGACTTTGTTCTTAATTAAGTTTAATCTGAATTATTTGCTAATGAAACGCAAGCACATTCAGGCAAGCAAAACAATATTTATGCGGTTAACTTAAATTCCTACATCACTTTGGATAATCATCAGGTAAAACAAATAACTTAGGTATGAATAGAGGAGATAGATTTTTTCTTTAGTTAATAACCTCAACAGAAAACAGTTTTCAAACAAGTTTAAAATGCGTTTCTGTTGCAAACCGTTCTGATATGAAGGAAAATTAACGTTTTCACTCAAAAGAAACTTAGAAACGAAAGAAAGTATAAAGGAACGTTAATAATGCACTCGTACACTAATGCGTAACTTTACGCTTAGTCAAGTCGGGTAAATTATCAGCGACTCGTGCTGTAAACGACGACTGCGTATCACCGACTCAAATAACCAGCCATTATGCCATCGGCCACCATAAACACGGCCTATACATGATTAGCGAAATAGCTACACTTTCACTTTCCATCAGGTTCCAACTTTTATAAGTCACCATAGATAATGATCTTCATTCAAACCTGCTTGTCTAAGTTTATTCCCCCAAATTACTCCTACGGCGTGGAGAAAATCCCATTAGCGGGTTACACAAAGTCCGCTTACTGGTAGTGAGTGCTAACCCGCTCTGATAAAATTCGAGTCATGGCTTAAAAAAACCAAGACAGGTCCGTAAACACACTGTACGTCCTACGCACTTCTACGTATTTCCTCTTTCACTAGCTTTTGCCCGCGACTTGGTCTGTGTAGAGTTAGTACTTACAGTATCCTACCAACTTTACCATGATGTAATTAACCTATATTCTACCCCGACACCCAAAGTTTGGGACTAGGTCGATTTGTGTATGATTTATTTACTTTTATTTTATTATTTTAAAGTCGCGCCAAATTTCATCTAAATTGGTTTGTATTGGTTGTTATTCCAGAATATACTAATTAACCTCATTCTCAAAAAGTAACTAAAACGATATCAGTTAAAAATATATGCAAGGCAACCCACCATCACGTAATATAGGTAGTTATTGGTGAAAAACTTAGCATTTGATTTGTTTGTGTTACACATTTTAAACATGTTTTCTCTATTCGTATACGTCTCACCTACATATAACATATAAAAAAGTGCTTTACTCAAGTTTTTTACCTACTTATTTATAATAGCAGAGTTCGCACCCAAAATACTGCCATAAAATGCAACAACTTTAGTGCAGCGAACGTTCGTAATGGATCCAAGATAAATGACGTCAGCCTTTCTGTTTCTGTTAGTTTGTGGTCGACTAGTCAACAAAAACTCGACAAGGTCTCGATCTCGCCTCCAAGGCCGATCACGCATTGTCAGATTGTCACTCGAAGTTTTTGCCGATGCTAACGTAATAGGACAATGAAATGCGATATCTATTTATATTTAAGGGAAACTTGAGTATCCGTTTTCTTTGTGAAATCTCAATGCAAATGCAATAACATTGAACGTAAATGTAAATAGATTGTTACGAGCAAATGTAGGTATACAAGTTATGCGACAGGATGAAAAGTTTAGTGTTGAAGCAAAACTGTATTGCAAATAGTTCCTATTTGTTGCTGTCTTCAAAGACATCACGAGAAAGTGCCTATATTTCTTTTTTTAACAATCGTTAGTTATGTAAGTTATTTATGTATTCACGAAAAGGTTATCCAATAGGTCAATGGCATTTATAATTGTGGACAATAATTTGGACTTCCCACATCGATACGATATAGTCAATCATAAAAATTCCGAAGTCAAAACAGATATAATAATATTATACAATGTATGTTTGTTTCATTAGGTACTTATTGTCCACATTTAATATTCTTCCTGCAATGTAGTTTGTTTTATATCTGTAAAGTGGGATTTCAAAACATTGTATTTTGTGGAATCGTTGGCAAGAGGCAATTTTCAAGTAAGTTCCACTCGCTTAAGGCGGGAACATTGGGCAATAAAATCATATTACATACAACCTTAATGCTCTACAATCTTTAGGTTTACGATCTGGAATTCTTGTGTAACCATCGAGTCTTGTAGTATTACAAAGGAAGAACTGTGTTAAAAACTCAACTCAACAAAGTAGATAAATGCTATGTTTTTTCTTCCAAAAGATAGTAAGCCTAATATATTGCTCATCCTCAAATTCCTTGTACCCAATTTCCATTGTAAATCTTTACTGAAGATGCCTATAGTGAAAGTTAAGTACAGTATACTTAAAGTATTTTGAATACATGCCATAGGTATAGCAATGCCAAATAAAAATGGTATACAACTTGTTAAGATATAGAGACCATCAACATTATACCGGAGAAAATCATAGCGTGTCACGCGACCATAACTCAACATCGGCATTTTTACTTTTCTCCGGAAAGATCATTAATCTTGGCACTGTTTCATCCAGATCAATTAGTATCCATTACACGTTCTAATTCCTAGATAAGCGGCGGAAAATAAGACTGTCAAATTCAAAAGTCACCTTACCACCCTAGCGTTCCTTTCCATCTGAGACATCTACATCTGGGTGTATAACGATTTGTTTCTCATCTCACTGTCCACGCATTCTAACGATGTGTAGCCGTGGTGTAGCCGCATCATGCGATTTCTCTTGACAATATCGTTTGTATAACTACATATGCAAATGCTCGTTTAAGTGGCCTAATTGTTAACTGGGCTATTAGAGGCAATATTTCTGTACTATTTATAAATGCAGAATTGTTTTGATTCATATTGATTCGAGTAATGACTTTAATAATTACGGATGCTGTATTATAACTTACTTCTGCCGATTATTTAAAGGAAATATCAGCCAAGGACGTTTGAGGTTTTAGTGATTTCCCTTAACTTCAAATTTAAGACGCAATTAATATTTTGTATTAAGTTTAATAATCATTGTTTCCTCGAATAGGTACATCTGTTCAAATACTTTTAAATACAACGATACCAACCAAGACGATAAATAAAACGTAAAAGACATTATACGCAATAGAATGCCAATAGAAATACCGTCTGTCGCCGTATTCATTATTAAACATTTCCTTAACCAACCCATTGTCAACATAGGAATTTTAATCATGGCATCCATTGAATGTTCTAATAGTTACTTGAGGACATCGTCATAGGGGAGAATGCCCGCATACAGGCCGCATTATACAGGCTTCATTGTTCAATCAGAGACACAGTAGGGGAGTCCGTGATTCTAAACATGGATTTACTCGAGCACTACGGGGTTAGGTTTTGAAGATTTGATAATACAAATAATAAAGGGATTTATAATGTGAAAACATTGGTGGGTAGAGCGTCTACAGAATTTAAAGGTGTAAAAAAGGTTGACATGGGCTTACTTGAGCGTGCAATATATTGATAATTTAGGTGCCATATGTCTCTGATACTAATGTTGCTTATTCATCGGCTGGCTGGAATAGCGAGGGCCAAGCATTTCCTAAAGTGGCAGGAAAACAATCTAAATATTCAGAAGGGATGTTAAATGAAATCTGATTTTTTAAGTCACGCTTAAATCGACAGATAATTGAAATACACACTTTGCCTATTATAAAATTAACCAAGCTTAGCTTAATCTGACGCGCTCGAATTAATAGCAATATTCCCTCTAGGGCTCCCCTACTGTAATGTGTAATGCAACTGCTCCTATTCATGTTGGGTTCCATTTGGATGATTGTGAATAAGGTATTAACTGTACTATTGCTACTTACTCCGTTAAGGGTCTTATGCATTAATGTCGTCTTCTATTTCCTTTGCATAATACCTGTTTGAAATGGACGCAATAATCCTATCTTGTGAGTGTGGGAGTGGGATATATTACGTGCGTTTAGAATACATAGATTTTATAATTATATTGTCATGTTTAGTGTCTTCAGTAACTGACGCGTTTTTCTTAATATAGGTTAATTATGCCTACCGGATTACGATGGATGACACATTTTCTATAAGCGACTCATTCAAAATTATTAAATCAATTCAAAGTAAATTGATACTAATAAAAACATATTCTTTTTTGTATAATATAATTTCTTCTTGATAATAAAAACGCCAACGATGCAATAATGATGATGATGTGAATCCTAATTTTTACCTAAATCCGGTATCTTAAATAATATATTTAGAAGCCTAGCTGTGCTGCGGTAATGAAAGTTGGCAAATAGTTACACAATTATACCCCGATGTAACCGCAGGGGCAAATATTTCCACTATTATACAAACCAACAGTGTTACCTCAACAAAAACAAAACAAACCACTCCCTGTAGCTGGCAAAAACGGCACTTGCATCGCACAGTTAGATGGGTTCACATTTTTAGGTGCTAAGACATCCTTGGATACAAGAATACCTTGAAATAACGTGAGTTTTTAGTGCGCTTCGTTTGCAGTTTTTACGCATCAAGAGAAGTAAACGCAACGATGATTGTCGTGTTTATGCTTGTCGCTTTTCTAACGGAAGGAAGAGTTCGGGCGAGTAGGTCAGGCGAAACGTTGAATGCATTCATACATAGCTTAAACCCGGCAAAGATAATAAATAATACAATGATAGGATTTCCAAGTCACAGGCTTTACACCGAAACGATGTACCTACTCTACGGTTTTCGGTATTATATACTACTAATAAAAAACGACATCTTACAGTGTCAAAATTGCATAATTAGTAAATCGTCTTGATATCTTAAATGTTTGTATGTCTCCATGAATTTTGTTCCAGATAAACTCATGTATGTCAATTATTATACTGGAATGTATAATAATTATTTCTTGTCAGGATTCATATTGACAAATCGAATACAAACATAAGTAAAACAATAAACAAGAAAATCAAAATAACGTTCGACAATCATTACAACCATTCAATTTCATCCGACCATTAAAATTAAACATTTGGTCAGAGATGTTTTGGAAAGTAATAGCCGTCTAATTGCTTGCAATGCTCAAATATGTTTAATCACAGGAGCAGAAGTAATGAAATATCAGATATCGTGAAAGTGAAATGATCACGATTTTTGCAGCCTTGACCGCGGTCTGATCTGCGTCATCAATGACTTCGGTTCAGATTTGCATCCCATTTCCATGTCTACTTTTACTTTGAACTTTCGATCTCAGAATTTGCGATAGCTCGCGAAATGTCATATGTACCTACAATAAATGTGGTCTGCTTTCGTATTGCGCTTTTTTTGTATACATTTGGCAAATTTTCAAGCTAGGTGATTTGTTTCTTTTTCAGGCTTCCGTAGCCAAAGGGTGCTAACGGGACCGTTTTGCTAAGCCCCCGCCGTCCGTCAGTTTATCTGTCCGTGATACAGGACTGTATCTTTCCTTTAGCTGTAGAACCTTTCGCATAATTTGTATTAGAATGGCCGCTATAACAACAAATACTGAAAATGAAAACAAGTTAAAAATTAAAGGGGGGTATACAAAACAAGTGTTACGAAGTTTACGATTACGTTTACGATATATGTACGTTAAAAAGTTTACGATTTTTTCCTAACGGTTGAATGGTAATAGGCACTTGAAATTTGCATAGAGGTTGTATTTACTATGGTCACTATAACAACAAATGCTAAATATAAAAAAGAAAAAAAAAACAAATTATGTTTAACAGAACCCTTCGTGCCCGTTTTTAGGGTTCCGTACCCGAAGGGTAAAAACGGGACCCTGATGCTGAGACTTCGCTGTCCGTCGGTCCGTCTGTCACCAGGCTGTATCTCAAGAACGGTGATAGCTAGACAGTTGAAATTTTCACAGATGATGTATTTCTATTGCCGCTCTAACAACAAATACTAAAAATAAAATAAAATAAATATTTAGGGGGGGCTCCCATACAACAAACTTACAGATAATGGTACGGAACCCTTCGTGCGTGAGTCCCACTCACACTTGGTGTATTTTTTATTGTCCGTTCGAGGTTATAAATATTTAACTCAATCCTGGAACGCATTGCAAAAATTAAAAAGAAAAGAAGAAAATAAAAATATTTAATCGGAAACAAAACATAGGTACTTAATTACATAAAACTGACAAAGAAAAAAAAACTGAACTATTATCATTACGAATTGGCTCGAAAAGGTCCCAACTCAGCATAATGCTAACTCGAGGGCCAGCGCCGATCTTCCGGTGGGAGCAATTTGGAGTTGCTTTTGGATCCTAACAATAAAGATGCAAGAAGTTTATATTATTTCCTAACAAACGAGTGCAGAACAGATGATCTCACCAATCACTAAATCGTGAAACTAGGTTGCTTACGTTACCTACTCTCGTCTTGGAAGTATACAAGCCAGAGAAATCGTTACAAGTAGCATATTCTACTGCCATCATCCAATTTGCAATTTTCATCGCTTGGCTGAATTGTCTTAGCATTTTGCAATATCTAGAATTTCTCTTAATGTTTATCGACAGATTTATCGCCTCTCGCTTCTCTGTTTGTATAAAATTACTTTTACTAAAACGAACTTGGTTAAGAGACTCTAAAGTTACCAACATTAGCATTTTTTTTTCCGCGCATCGCTAAAATACGAATTATACAATACAATTAAATGTTTGTTCCTTTTAGTTTCATAATAACATTTCCTTTCACTGTTGTTTTAATTATTCGCGTTGTCTTCAAGGATAGGTAATGATACTGTACTGTAATAACCATAATGATTGTATGAATATCATCCAGTGCATTGACTACTTTAAGTACCATTTTAAAAATAATGTTTTGAATGTAAAGGTAACCGACTGTCTTTATTGCAAAATGTAGTTTTGGTAAGTCTGAAGGTTCTGGCTTTCGACACCCGATCTGTTGGTACCTTGATCTGGTTTAGAGTGGTCAAATGTCCCGTTTAATTATTCAAGAAATACATTATTCCAGATTCACTGCTTTATATTCGACACTCGTTGACGATGTAAACCAATTCAGTCATGTTTGTCTACTAGAATTTGTGATTCAATCTTTCTGTCGTGGACAGAACAAAGCGGAGAAATATGTATAACGTTATGAAGTTCGGTTTTGACTAGAGATAAAACAAACTTTGATTATGGCCTCAACTTTTTAAATCCAGATAGATTACATTATATGTAGTATTTTCTTTTTTCTTAACTTTAAAATAGGTACCCACTATAATACGTATGTCACAATTGGGAACATTAAGTTTTACAAATTTTCATTATTCATATTTTATTTTTTCCCGTTATACGTTATTTGGATTCAGAATCTACGATTGTTATACTTTTACGTCGTATAGTTCCGTATTTAGATTTCGTTTTTTTTAATCTTGATTTGATATTTGGTCGTATTACGCAAGAACTTTGGGCTCTATGGAATTAGTACGGCTAAAAAAAGAACAGTCAGTGCCACGGTTACGTTTTAATTTTCCTTACTTATTCTTTGTAGATCAAGGTAATGTTGTATACCTTCGGAATGTGATCAAATGTCACATCGAGGTTTTAAAAACAATATCTGACTGTAATTTTCTTTAAACATCCATCAGTTGCTCACTGAGACGATTCTAAAGACCCCAAAAACTCGGTAGGATTGATCTATCTATTACAGAGTTTCTAGAGCTTCCATGGTAATATATCTTTTATTGTATTGTGATCAGTCATCAAAGATAAGTAGGCATGCAGAATTTCAGCTCAATCGGTTGAAGATATGTGCTTTAAAATTGGGATGCAAGATTCCTCTCGGACAAACATAGTTTCATATTGCAAGTTAAATAACACCACTCTTTTTTTGTCGGGGGTTAAAAATAATGTATACTATCGAGAAAAAATATAATATTATGATACCTCTGAAAGACTTAATGTTCCCAACTTGAGGTAAATCATATAAGGACTTTACCTACCTTCATTTTTAATTAGCTTTTTTAATCCCGCTCCTATAACTATCGACTATCGATAAGATACTAACATAAACAAACTACGTACCGTTGTTGTTTGTGAAAGAAACCGGTTGCCTTGCCATTTCGCGTTTTTTGTCACCCCTTAATATAGGTCAGTAACCGAAAAATCCCTACCGTCTACCGGCGTGTCTAGCTTTTGTATTATTATTATAAAGTTTCCTGGAGCTTTTTTGATCCAGGTATGTCTTGCCTTTTTCTGAATACGGCCGTCCCTCTCGCACGCGTCACTCGTGCGTGCGCCGGAGTTGATTCTTGACTAGGGCAGTAAGCGGAGCGGCGCTGATGTGATTGGTCGCTGTGCTTGCGACGCCGCGCGTTCTGAATTTAAAATAGTCGTGATCGAGTTCTCTGTCAAGAGACAAAGACCTGTGGCTTATGTCAAGTTTGTTGTTTGTGATATACTTTTTTAATCTGTGGTTCGTGTCGTGTATTCTTAAATATAGTGCTAATCACGATGCTTTTTCCGCGGAAGTTGCAGCTGTCACCTCAGACAGATTTCAAAGGATTTCAAGTGTTAATCTTAATATTGAAGTTTCCGGATCGTATTCGCTTTATACTACAACAACCTTGTGTTACAATATGACTAAATAATAATGCAGTTGAACTTTAAAGCAGTACTTTAGATAGCTTTGCAAAAATGTACACTAAGTGTATTGTTTTTTTTTCAACGTGGAAATATAAAATGCAAATAATTAAGGAATCAACTTATCTCGTTATTGGTATAAACGAATGTAACATATTATACAATATGTTAAAATTATTTTATTTTGCATAATGAGCAATCTGAAAGTCGTAACTCCGAAGGCTCTCCGCACTCCTCCAAGGTTACTGCAACCATTCTCGTGGTTGCGTGCACATCTGAATGCTATATCACGTGAAAGTCTATTTCGTTTTTTCACGCTTAAAGATATTTGAGCATATTAAATCTCATCGATTGCTTTCTAGGCTGGGTTCGACGACGACAGTAGTTTCAGTATCGTTAGAATTGGCATTTGTTAGCTCAGTTCGACTTCGATTGCATTGTTCTGAAAGTAGTGGACCATTTAACTGACGGACCCGTTTAATAATTAATGAAATGTTGCGTTGCGACACGAATCGGTTAGTGCCTCGTGGAAATTTTCGAATAATTCACACTGTTCCGATCGTTTATTACACTTTTTTCACTTGAGTTTTACGACTGTACTGGTTTTGCTCTGTTGGATAGCCACTAGACGTTTTGCAACACAAAGTCTATTGTGTAAAATTGACGTACGTAAATTTTATTGACGAAAGTATAACCTGATCTTTGTATTGAACTTCGTTCTTAATCTAACCTATGACTTAACCAACGTACTTGAAGATTACTGTCATGTCTGGCCTTCCAAAGAAACATTAGAAAGTCCGATGTTTATCGGTGCTGTAAGCTAGTTGGACAGTACGCCGACACGGAGTGTGCAGTATGGCACGATATGCGATGTGTTATTATGATTTTATCACAAATAATAACCCGAACCATTAGAAGAGCTATCAGACCATACGATGGTATGTTGTAACTTTGTCATAGCTTTTCAAAATATGGGTCTATACCCACATTTATTTATGGTTTGATAGATTGCTTTAAACATTTTTATTGATCGTAAACAAAACAAGTCTTTCATGTCTTAAACGTTTTCTACCAAATGTAGAACACGGGATAAGTTTTTCATTCATAAATGATTTAGAGATAACGGCCTCATATATTCAGAGCATGGATGGAATAATAAGAGTTGATGTCATTGTGGAGAAAGGAACAGCATTGTCTTTGACTTAAGTAACATACCGTTACAGTTATAAATAAGCCCTTGTCCGTGCTATTTATGTAATGGCATTCAACTTTTGAATCTATTCCGGGCTATAGAAAAAGTATTATTTGAAGGCGGCTGACAAAACAATACCTATATATCCTTCTATCCAATCTTGTTCTAATTTTTATTTTTTATTTATAAGAAAGGGATTAAATAAGTTTAGTAGATTATCCAGTTGAGCTCATTAGATAACCAACTATTGTGACGTACTTACACGTACATACTTATCATCACAACATTAACAATGTTTTAAGAGTCATTAGGAATCGCACTTTTCCTTAAACAAAACCTGACATTAACAGTAATCAATTTCCAACGGTTGGTCATAGCCATGTAAACACGATCCCGTGCGATGCTTAGCTGTAATGACTTTGATCACATACCTATTGAATTGGTAAATTGCATTCGGTACCGGGATCCCATTAGCTAGCCATCTAATGCTGATTTTCTTGGTTCCTGGACAGATTCTCACGTCTCCTCTGGCCAGTTCGCTGAATATGTGGACCAACGAACTGGTTTCAACCCGCTATCGGCTGCTATCTAGAAATCGTTTCCTATTAGCCCGATCATGCGTACAATAATTGCAACTTATGCGTTACACTCCAGTATCCATTTATATTGATTATTCAGTAAATTTGTAACAACAAATTACGCATTGACTTTCTTTTGTATCCCTATTAACATCTCGTATAAATTTTCTCAAGTCTGCTATGCAAGTGAAAGTGCAATTGATAACAATAAGTGCTCCAGGATGGGTTGGCTCACTCGCGCAGTCCCCATTATCTAATTGATTATGCAACTTGATTCCATTTGCATTCATCTGATGGACTTTGAGACCCAGTTACTGCTTCCTTGTAGAATACGGTTTGGGGCAAAGAACTGCTTGTGCAATACGTGCTTGCGTCCCGTGACGCATCCGTTGTTGCGAAATGTACCGTACCTAGTTTACAGCTGATATCTTCATACATATATTTATTCATATTACACTTAAACATCTTCATTTATTTAGTATATTTTTATTCCTTGGTAGATTGTTATCGTGTTGTAATTTGTTTCGAGGGTCAAGTAATCAAGCTACTATCTGTATAACTTGCGTCACGGCTGCTCTATTTGTACCAGGTCACTCAACATGAACATTTAACAAGTCGATAGCTACGCGAAAGAATGCCAGTACATGAATCTTTGAATATAACTTGGCGCTTATGAAACAGAGGTCGTTCGTTTCTTTGCGTTGCGCGCCCAACCGTTTGTGTTGCGAATGCTCATTGTTTCACAAATTAATATTATCATTCGTATTGAAAACAATGATGCCTACCATTGCGTGTTAATGTAGTAGAGGTATTTGAATATGTACCTAAATTATAATACCTACTACTATTATCTACAGTGTAGCACGCACATGCGTTACGAGCAATTAAGTACTTAAACATATTTGCAATCACTTAATATCTTATTTCTCAGAGTTGGTATTGAAATAATTATTTGGTTTCAACACAGGCGGCGTGATATAAATAGATTTCATACTCAATATACCCACTCGATTGGAATAATCCCAGTCATCTGTCTAAATTACAAATAAAAGGTTGTTGTAGCATAAATCGGCACATTTACAATTTGATTGAATAATTTAGGTCAATGCTGAATCAAGTCGAACGCAAAATTATTAACACGAGAAAATGACCGTGATTACTGTAGTGCAGTATGCCTTAATGACGTGAACCTAGAAATACTAGTCCGCTAACTCAATCAGTGAATTGCGTCCATCAAACGGGAACATGAAATTACTTTTAACTATGACCCATTCGACGTTGCGAATGCGGTGGCTATCTTCTAACCTACTGTCTGCGAGCACTACAATATGAAAATAAAACAGTATCCAGGAAAAGCGGTCATGGAGGACCCCTGGCTTTCGATCAATGACAGGACGATGGACCTGGTGTATGCCGCCAACTGGGTTGGAGCAAGGAATCTCAGTGAATATAAGGAACACAGTAATTCACCGCCAAAATCCCAATTCAATTCTATAACAAGAAGCGAGTCATGCAGAAATATAGGCCGCAGCGCTGAGTCAAATGACAGCAATATATACTCACGAGAAAGCAATGGATACTCATATTCGAATAACGTTCCTAGTGAAAATATATCTCAATTAGCCAAGTACCAACAAAATATCGAAGAAAAAGCAAGAGCGAACAATAATCTCATTATGCAAAATAAGTTAAAACACAGTTATAGTTTTAAAGACATGCCCAACGGGTATAGACCGTCAACATTAAGGAGGGTGAAACGTAGAAATTTTACAGAGTGGGATATTGAATCTTTTTCTTCTAACGGGAAGTCCCCCCCAGTCCCACCACAACGTAAAGACTCGTTGAAATATGCACATAGGCAAAGAAAGATCGACAAAAAACATCCACTGCCAGATCCGGGCCCTGTTCCGCCAGACCCTTCCTCAGAATCATACTACGAATATTATTCAAGGGTTAGCCAGCAGGATAATAATACCGATAGCCAAAAAATTAATCAATTACAAAAAGATACAAACAAAGACAGTAAACAAAATGGACAAAATGGAACTGTCCGAGGATTTGGTAATGACACTATGTATCAATTGATAAACTCAATGGCCACACTAGATTTGACGCCGATTAAATCCAGATCAGGAATAGAGACCACGGACTGTGAAGCGGAGGATTTGGGCTTATATATGCGGCCTATAAATGAATCGTTATCTACATGCGACCAACTTCCTGAGCACACAACACAACAAACGACCGAACGAAACGGACGCATCGAAGACTCTAAACCTAGCTTTCGTTCTAAATCTCTGAGAGTTAAAAGCGAAGGGCGAGCACCTCTTCGAGCTTATCTCGATATTGTCCAGCCTGATAGCGAGCCTTACAATGGCGTCACTATTACACAACCGAAAAGAAACATATCCCCGAGTGAACAGCTGATGATGATGCAGTATAAAATGTACAACGGCAACCAAAACCCTCCTACTACACCTCCTACTGTTTCCAATGGATTCCATTCAATTGACACGGTTAAAGAAAGTGATAATCGGACTACAAATGGTGTGTCGAAACTATTAAAGCCCGATAAATATGGCAAATTATATAACACAGTGAGAGTAAAAAGTGACAGTAGATACGATAGGTATAATGACATTATGTCTTTCGAGCCTCTTAAAGAACGTTCAGTGGAACCGCGCGTCACGAATGGTAACGGTGTGTATTCCAGAAGTGCAAAAAGTTCATCGAGTGGTTCTGATTCGGACTTCTCTATTCCTAGACCTAAGTTAATTGTGCCGGTTCATACGTATGGGCTGAGAAAAAGGAGGACTGGAAATCTTTGTCACCGTGATAGCAATGCTACGGAGGTGTCTTTGGATGCAGGAATCCTGCTCGATGTCACCCGTCTGGAGGAAGATACAAGTGACCAACTGGCTGGTGTTCATCTTTCTACAAATGGGGATTCAGGTAAATAGAATTCTCATGACGATTTAACTTTTGACTCTGCTGGTAACCAGTTTTTAAATAGCATCTTATCATATGTTATCTCGAGATTACTGATCTCGTCTGTTTACTGATGTTGATCGATGGCGAATGTCTTACTCATACAAGGTTAAGAGTTAATGTAAAGGGACAGGACGCAAGTAATGTATTTCTGAAATCGTTTGTTGAGAAACATTATTGTATCAACTGACGTCACGTACTATTGCATTATCAGGTGCCTTCGGAATTGCGTATATGTACGTCGTCATTAATTATTGCTGATGGTTTACGTATATGGAAAGCGTGTTTAGTACATCCATTAACCTAAAGATACAGATATGGCAGTAACGTGTGAAACTATATACACCTTCCTCTACTTTAGGACACAGATGCCTTTATCATCTGCTCGCGAATATAATCATTGATGTACATGATGACTTGCGAGTTATTGCATCCTTTGGAAGTATCTTATATGATTAATTCATTAAATGTAAGTAATTAACCGGTTTAAGAATGGAGGTAAACCAATTCAATGGGCAATAGGTTAATGATGTTGTGTACATTATCACGAATTCAGATATAATCAGTACGAAAATAATACACAATTGATTTACCAAATAACTGACAGCTTTAGGATGAAGTTACCGACAAAATGCAGAATCGAATATACTGATACTTTGTGAAGCACCAAAGTAACCTTGTCAAAATTAAACTGAAGTAAAGTTGTTTTTCATCCATAAATGACCAGCATATCAGACCTCAGTATCACCTGATTGTAAATGTCAGGCTGGAAGATATAGCTCGCTGGTTCAGCAACAGCTTGTTTGACTCTTGTCTTGAATAGGCCCAAGTTATAATTCTCAGAATTTAAAAATATTTTCAAACATGCGTGCAAATGCGAGTGTTAAAAGCTTGCATTTTTTTTTCTTTATGATTTTTTTATTTCTACCCTTCCTTACAATATTACTAAGACGCGATACTTATCGCGTATGAACTTTTAACCTGCGGCGCTAAATGCTAAAGTAGTACATGCCTTGCCTTGAAACACTTTCGATCTTAGACTTGGAGTCATTACGCTACGTCCGCTGTAGAAACGACATGTAATCCAAATTAATGTATCTTGTAATAATTCAAGCACTTACGGAAATTTAAGCAATTATGCTTTTCCCGAAGTTATAACATAACCATACTTCATCTGCGTATTCATGTCAAACATAGGTAATTAGGCCTTCTAACTTAAGAGACAATTAGAAACGCTTTTTCTACCTGCAGAAATTCCTCTTTCTTTTGTGTAAATCTGTCTATACATATACAATATCTTTTCTAAGAAAGTTAAACAATTATCATCTCTCGTTAAGTAGGTGTTAATTTTCTTTATTGACACTTTATTGATATGTCTGCCTTGTTAGAAAAAGTGTAAAAAATAACTATGTTGCGTGCCAGAAGATCAGCTTGCTTGACATTTGAATAGTTTCGTACGATGCGGGCTGTGAAATGAGTATAGCCGATTTTCCCAGTATTTTATGAAGAGAAACTAATATGTATCGATCACAATTATCTTTCTCTTTGCTGAATTGGTACAAACATTTCTCTTGTATACAATATCTTGCTGTTAGATTGAGTGATATTCACATCAAAATATGGCCTTATACAGTTCTCGAATACACGGCTTGGTTTGACTAAAATATTTTGTTCTATAGGAATAATTTCGTCTCTTAAAGGATGTCATTAATTCGTTACAATGCTATAGAATAGGGGACTTATTTGACCTTTCGCATTTTAGGTCCAGTGAACTCATGTAAAGAATGTGATTTGTGTTGCTTTATTAAACAAGAAATGTATTAATTTTCCTCCTTTTAGCTATGAAAATAAATGGCCTAAATTTTCATCGAATGTTTATATGTGTTAACAGTTAATGTGTTCATATAGCACATGAACAATAGTACTGTTAGTAATCACATTGAATAGACAATACGGTACGTGTTAAAGGACAATGACTCTATATAAATAATCCGGATATATCCCGTTCCGACATTACGCGTGTGCACTGATGAAGGAAGACCATTCAACTGTACAGGAAAACCCCTCTGAAAACATTTAGATTCTCGATGGGATTTTGCTAATTCGAGGACTTTTGAATATTTGCATACCTGCAAGCGTTGACTCATTATAGTGTTACCCTATCAAATGTTAAATTAAGGTCGTTTATGAATTAAATGCAGAAGGAAGTGTGGACACGTCTATTTACGTTGAGGTCAAAACTGATAATGCTCACAAAAATATGTGACTTGTAATGAGGACTTGCAATATTCATTGTGAATGACACTGATTCATATATATATATATATATATATATATAATTAACCACAAACATTAATACATAAAATTTAAAATACCTACACAATGAAAAAAAAATGAAAATGTAAGTACCTAAATATACTAAAATAAATATTATGATGAAAATATCATAACTAAATCAGAGTGTATTTATTACATGATAGGAACAGCACTATACGATTTAACACTTTTTCCATGAAACGAACGAAAACCACTTAAAACCGAACATTCTGATTGTGAATGTACAATCTGATTTTCACACGGTTCTCTATTTATTCCCACTCTTATCGCTTTCAGTATTTAACACATCAATGCTCATTATCAGAAGCATGTGTAGACACTTGAAATCTAAACGCATGAATTAACTCTTAAGTATTTCAAGAGTTGTTACTTCCAAGTCGGCTACTTGAAATCCGAGCCCTATCTTCTTTCTTATACTCAATGTATTTTCTTTATTCGTTTAATAAGGTATTAAGTTGCGTCTTTTAATAATTGTATGTTCTAAAAAACATTAAAATATAAACAGTTAAACACATTTTAAAAGCTTATCCTATGGTACCTCCGCCGGCAGCGAGACAGGGCCTAAAGCTACTTAGTGGTTAGGGCTACAGAGAGACGAACCTCCTGAATTCCTGATGATGCATGCTGCGTCGAGGATTACCGCCCTTCTGTATCTTGAGATGTTTGTCTAGACTTCTCGGTATGAGACCATTCGCCGAAACAACTATCGGGACGATGATAGTGTTTCAGTTTCTTTTATTATTAAGCTAATCGGATCCGTTCTTAATTGCTCATAATCTACCGAAGTAAATCACCAAATTGATTATTAACTACCATCGCCATTTAGATTGGCGTTTTCATTCGGGTATTAAAAATAGATTGTGTTGTGCGTTATCATGACCATTCACCAAGATGAGTCATCACGACTCGAGGACCATTTATTGAGTATTAAGTAACAACCTTGATATTTGAAATGCTTCCACGCGATTTCCTTTTTTTTGTTGCTTGTTTTGGTTTAAGTTGAATTTTCTTTAAAGTTTATATTTGCGTCATTATATTAAGATTGTTATACGAGTTTTAATTTATTTATTCTTAAAAACAATGTAAAGTGTTTAACCTAGACTGCTTTGGATCCTGAACACGTAGGTAATGTAAAATCTGAACACACTGATTTAAAACAGGTTTAAGGGAAAACAACTAGTGCTCATTTATAACATCTAACGCAATCTGACTAATGACACTCTTTAGACATTTCCGACTTGAACCATTGGATCTGTACATTTATAGCTAAAACCAAAAAGGTTGCAGTCAAACACTTATTTGGTGAAACCACCGATTGCGTCGAACTCAGATCCGGCAATTTACCACGTTGTGAATGAGAATGATCATGCAATTTTAAATAATTATTTATAGGTGGAATAACCCACAAAGTAAATTTGTGTACCATTTTGATTTTACTGCCTCGAAGTTATTTTCTACCACCCACTTTCAGATTGTGTTATTAAATATAATCATTGTTATAGTAATGTGGTTAGCAATCAATGTGGAAAAAGCAATGTTTGAAATGTATAATTGATTACTAAGCAAATTCTATTTATCAATAGTCATGTTTACATCGTATTCCCGTTTCACATTGAGAGTTACGTGACGGCAAACGCTGTCGCCATATTACTTACTCGTAATTTTATCTGGTGGTCTAAGGTAGATTTTGAAAATTTCGGGATATCTGTCAAGGACTAAATATTTGTTCTGATGTTCCTGTTTTTCTTTGTCACTTTCAGTTTCTTAAAACATATACTATTTATTTTGAGTATTGTTCTGTCCTGTGTCAAACGACGACGACGCGGTTGGCGCAGTTTGCAGACACCTGCCTACTGAGCCGGCGGTCCCGGGTTCGAATCCCGGCCGGGGCAAATATTTGTGTGATGAACTCGAATATTTGTTCTTGGGTCATGGATGTTATCTAATATGTATTTATATATTATGTATATCGTCGTCTAGTACCCATAGTACAAGCTTTGCTTAGTTTGGGACTAGATCGATTTGTCTATGATTGTCCCATAATATTTATTTATTTAAAGATTATATAACTAATGCTTAAAATTTTCTTCCAGAGGGCAGAGTGGAGGTGTCCAGAGAGAACAAGTACCTCAGTACCATGGCCCCTGGCAAGGTGTTCGGTGAGCTGGCGATTTTGTACAACTGCAAACGAACAGCCACCATCAAGGCAGCCACCGACTGCCGGCTTTGGGCCATCGAACGACAATGCTTCCAGACCATCATGATGAGAACTGGTCTCATCCGCCAGGCCGAATACACAGACTTCCTTAAGAGGTACGTCATTCTTCCCATTTCATTCACTGAAGTTAGATGGGATTTCGATATTATCCACTTTCATTATCGGTCCCTTTAAAACCAGGATCTATGTTGAAATCCTTTATAGCGCAACAACGCAACTTTACCTATCAAAGCAGGTGACATTATAAATACCAATCACGCCACTAAGCATATCGTGTTACCAGATTGCGTTTCACAAATTTGCCGTTTTTTGGCCTTGTAAGTACGTGACACCAATTACTGGTCAGACTCTAGGGGATAAGTTTTCAAAAGCTAACGGAACTAAGGAAGAAGACGGACTTTTTCCACTGGTGAAGACTGAACGGTATCTGCCAGTCACTGTTAAGGTCTTCGCACATTATAACAACTCAACGGCGACTCGATTCTATGCCAAATATTGAAATTTAAGCCCTATGTCATATTTACTAGGTTTAATTTCGACGATACACCGACGCGTTGTCCACTCGTCGTCCACTACTAATATAATTTTTTGAAATTAAACCTAGTAAATATGACATAGGGCTTACATTTCAATATTTGGCATAGAATCGAGTCGCCGTTGAGTTGTTATAATGTGCGAAGACCTTTAAGGGTATTATTTAGCAGATATTAAGCTCGCTAACGTGCATGTTTGGTAACCGGTCGAGTGCTTATTCACGTAAATATAACCATTTGTCAATGTGGGCTAAACTAAGCACACACAAATTACCTCGCGTCATTTAGAAACCAATATCACCGCATACGTGCCAGTACGTTTAAAATAGATGGTTTATTAGGACTAAGAAGTAGGACTGAAGGAAGTTGACGGAGTGACGGCTGGACTTAAAAATAGAATCTTATGCCATGCTGCATAGTTATGTACAAATTTGATGGTCCCAATCCCAATGCAATAATTCTCGAATCATGACGTCCACTAGTAGCACTTAATACATACTGTCATTTACTTTCAACATCTGATTTAGGTATCTTAATCTTGTGTCTTTCTTATCTAGTGAAGATTTTCACTGTGCTAGATATATTTAAACCTGAACATAATCGAATTTTGCCAAAAGGTTAATACGATGTTTTTTTTTTTTTGTATCAGCAAACTGCCTTAATAAATATTTATAAGAGGTTCGTTAACGAGGGACGAGTGAGATACGAATAAAAACTGCTCTGTCCACTGGTAATCAGGATGACCCAGAAATGAATGACGTCGCTACTGATAAATATCACGTTGAACCCGATTTTTGAAATGTTTTCGGAAGCTCTTCGGATCTTAATTGACGCCATGTTTTAAACCTGTCACTGTCAATTAAAATCTTCAGAATAATTTTATGGTGAACCTAAAGATGTCTGCAACTTCGTTTGCGTTGGAAAAGGCATGACTCTTTTTGTTGCTTTACCCTAGTTGAGTAAACAGTGTCCTTTAATTTGTTGATAGCAGGCTACCAGTGTATCAAATAACAATTAAAACAGATTTAGAAAATATTATTTGCTGTAGCCGCAAACACGCATACCAACTACATACAAACATAAAAAGAGTATCTTTCGATTCAGTGACAACGACACCTGTATGGGTAGCTTCTTTCATTTATTTGAAATACTTTCTATGTCTGTACAACTCTACAGTTTTTACCCGAATGCGTGACAGTGAATACCAGATTATGTTTTTGTATAATAATTATTATAGATATCAATAATGGTGGAGATGTTGAGATTATCAAAACGTGTTTCTTAATGGGGATATGGTTAGAATAAAGAAAAAGAACTTTAATAACTACCTACTCCTTTCTCAGTATTTTATTTTTAATAGTTTATTTATTATTATCGCGCCATCGCACCATTGTTTTACTATATTCGTGATAAGACCTAATTTAGTTTTCATTCATTCATTTTAGTTTCTATTACGAACGAGTGAATGAAGAACACATGTTTATCTGGCGGCTATTTCGGTTTTTTTGTTCGTAATGGGACGTTGTTTGTAACAATGAGGCCAGTAACCCCAGCTCGTGTCTTTATTTGGGAATTTGTTTTGACGTGTTTATAAAGAAATGATTTCGTATGTTCGTTTATTCGTCCCACATTTTTGTGTTAAAACATTTTGGGTTAAAATGTTTTAAAATTATTCTACATTTATGTTACATTAGCTACGCACTTACGCATTACAAATCGATGTCAAAATATTTCTTTTATCGAATAAACCTTGCTTCGAAACTCTTGCTTCATATAAACTACTTACTTGAGATTTATGTAATAAAACAGTTTAGATATACATATGTTATTAATCTGACTGAATTGCGATTTTTTAAATATTTTGTAATTATGGAACGAGCCTTCTACAACATTCATTTCAGAGATTCTGCTATTACTTACGAGTACATATATTGCAATAACGAGAATCCAGTCTAATTTATCGATCTTATTTGCTATGACAAATATTTACTTTAACTATTTGTAATTACTCAAACACAATCTCCTACATGCCATATCAATGTCGTAAATATGCCGTGATAACAAGACTGGAGGAAGTCTAAACAAGCCTAAATAAAGACATAAAGTTTGCAAGCAAAGGTTCAAGCATACCGTCTAGGGCACAATGACAAAAGAAAGGATAATGACCTCAAGCAAGACACTTATGCAAATGTTGGCCGTGCAGTGGCCCACTCTTCTGCTTTCGTCCCAGGTAGGGATGGGCAAATGAATAATATCGATATGTATCGATTAAAAAACATCAATACATCGATATTATTTTCCCATATCAATAGTTCCTTGATATTTACTTGGGTTGCGTTTACAAACTTTAAGGACATACTACGCATGAGCAGTCTACAGTCTGATGCATGCGACGTCGTACAGAGTTTTAAAATACATCCGCCTAAAACTTTTTTCTTTCCCGTCGTCGGGTAAAAAACAGCCTTTTTCTATCTTTGGATATCCAGCTATCTCTGTACCAAAATTGATTAAAACCCATCCAGCTCTTTTGGCGAGATGCAAGGACATAGAAGTTTCTACCAACAGGTGGCGGTCCTTGACTGACGCTGCACCCATACAAATCCTGCATCGCGTTGTTAAGATTTGTCCTGAAACAACTGACCCATCACCCATAGAAAACAAATTCTCAATACATCATTTTATAGTAGTCTAAACATCCAAAATCGGTTTATCATCATTTGCTAAACAACTTTTTACAAACAATCACTTAACAAACAACGATTTACAAACTATTCATTTCACAAACCTATCATTCCTTAAAATGCTCATTTTACAAATAATTACTCGACAAATATACATTTAGTAACTTAGACGCTTTATAAAAATATTGAATAACTTAATATTCGTGGTAATAATTTATATCATGATCACTTCACGAATACATCGTTTTAAAAATCAGTCATTTTGCAAAACATTAATTGATAAACTATTGTTTCATAAAAATATTAAAAATAACTTTCTATGTAACGAAACGCAGGACGGTATGAAGTTTAATACTCTAAACACTTGGGCCAAATATTAAACAGGCAAGTACTTATTTTGGTCAGATTGTACCAAAGAGGGGCCGTTTCTGGGACTTAAATTTTTTTTACACTTTTTTTCTTGTAGACTACACTAAAATAAGCATGCTTTGTTCTTTAAACTTTTTCTCTCAGAGCGATATTTACCGAGATACTGGGGTTCAAAAAAATTTTTTTTTTTATATTTGCCATTATTAGGCTAAGACATTGAGTGAAGCATTTTGACGTTCCGCTCGCTCCGCTATACATGGTCATAAAACAAACCTAACCTAACCTACAGTTTTCGGTTTTTGCGCCATGTTACCTAAAAAACCTCAATAACCTGAACACTAAGACGTCTGTATGCTCATCAGAACAATTATACTTTGTTAAAAATTAAGTAGGTATGTTAATATGTATTTATCTGTTTTATTATTAATTCCGCTGTTTTTACTATCAATTTCATCACATTTTATCTGTTAATATTAATATATATGACGATCATAGTATAAGTGCATGTAAATTGACTTAGTGTAATTTATATTGACATTTTATATTATGAAATAAATAAATCTAAATCTAAATCTACTCGTAGAAAACTACACATATGAATGGCGTTCACACCATGATGATTTATTAAACGAAATGTTTACCAAACAATGCGGTTTATTATCGTTGTTTTATCATTCGTTATTTTGTTAATTGACTAGAATAATAAATGAATAATTTGCGAAATAATGTTTTGTGATATGATGTTTTGTCCAATAAATAATTTATATCATGATCTATTTGTAAAACTATATTTTATGCAACGTGTAATTTGGGAATCGTTTATATCATTTGTCTAACGTTGTTTGTAAAATGAATATTTATGAAACGTTGTTTAGCAAGTGATTGGCTACCCCAAAATCCTTATGTCGAAATAAAAACATTGCCGACATATATTTCTTAATTTCTTAAAAGGTATCGATATTTCTACCCAAGTCTACCTGGATTTGCATACACGAATACCTAATATATGAGCATTGTGCATAATATTCGTGGTAATGTATTTGGCATTACAAACACAAATGCTAAAGGCGTGCTTCTTTGAAATGGTGACTCGAATAGAAAACGTGAGCTCCATTTGAATGCTGATAATAATTTTGAGTACACAGAACTACTGAGGTCATACAGTTTATTATTTTTGATGCGACGTTGACGTTTTATGAGATTATTTCTTGTCCTTATTTAGTCTGTCGGCACCGAAACGTGGTCTTTCACTATCGGCCTCATCTCAAAGCTCAAAGTTGGAGAGGGCATGAGGAAATCCGTAGACGAACTAAAGTGACCGATATAGTTCACCAGATTAGCAAGTTGAAGTGGCAATGGGCAGGCCACATAGCACGCAGAGCAGATGGCCGATGGGGCCGAAAAGTGCTCGAGTGGAGACCTCGGACAAGCAAGCGCAGCGTAGGACGTCCACCTACAAGATGGACAGATGACCTTATAAAGGTCGCCGGAAAGCGCTGGATGCAGGTCGCTTCCAACCGGTATATATGGAAGTCCAAAGGGGAGGCCTATGTTCAGCAGTGGACGTCCTATGGCTGAGATGATGATGATGATTTAGTCTGTCTTCACGGTACCAATTTAAAAATTGCATGCTGTGATACAGACTATACTAATTTCTAGCCAAAAACGGGACAAGGCATATTTTTCATCATATAAAGTATATGAGAAATGTTTGTCCGTAGACGAAGTGCCAATTTTGGGAAGATAGAAGAAGATAGAAGCCAGAATTATTATAACTGCAAGTTTGTTTGTTGATTTGTCCGTTCAAAATGGCGCACCAGAAGGATTTTTTGACATATTATATTGCAGACAGAAGAGCATTTTTTATCGAATTTAATGTTAATATTACGGATAAGCAAGGATGCATCAGCCTCATGGACGGAGTCGAGAAAAAAAAACAGTTTACTGCCTTTCTTTTAAAACTGGAAAATATAATACTCCCAGAGACAATTGCAGCTATTACAGCGCTTTTGAAACAATTAAAGTTAAAAATAACTCCATTTTTCTATATCACCTATTATTACTCCGTTTATTACTTCAGAACATTTAACAGAAACCTGTTCGGCTACCTTTAACGAGTTACTTGTACTTAACTTAGCACGTAATGTAATTGTAGACTGCCTGGCATATTGTCCAAGGGTATCGTGCAAAGGTATGCTAATGTCAGCAGCTGTTACTGTGAATCCTTATGCGTCTCGCCTTTCGCGCTCTCCACTTAAGTCGATCCATCTTCTGAGAAGGCATTACTACAATCAAGATTAATGTCTCTATCGTGTGGCTTAATCTGTTACTGGCCATGGTTATAATTGATATACTTGATGCCTTAGGAATGTGTGCAGTGAAACTCTACTCTTAATTCAGTTTTATTAATCCTGTGAATGCGCTAAATAACAATTTGCATTGCAATTAACAGTTCAACAAACACAACTCAAGTTAATCCGCCTAAAAAAACCTATTTTACAATGTAAATCAATATCTTGAACAATCTTAGACAAATCGACTTAAGTATTAGGTTCGATTTGACCAATTTAGATTAATTATTCTTAGAATTAATACCAAGTTTATATGGCATTTGTCTCTTAATCTCCGAGTAAGTCTTATTTCAGTTTGGTTGATTCGTACCTTTTGTCTCTAAGTTAGTAAAGCGTATACTATGGGCTCTGGACGATGATATCTATACCGACAAAATGTTAAAAACCCTTCAAAATCCACGAACAAATATTCGTGGTCGTTATGCGAATACTTCCAAGGTAAGTGTAGTTATTCGCATAGCATACAACCACACAATATTTCGCTATTTTTTTAATTTTCTTTGTTAATTTTTTAAAGAACCTTCGTCTTAAGATAAAATTGCAATTTAAACGAGTATCAATCCCAATTCAATGTTTTAACAACAATACTTCCTTATATCAGAAGTAAAGAACTGGTACAATCATATCGAATGAGAGCAAAATGTAAAACAAAGGAGTTGTTTATGAAACTAGTGTCGCCGCGTTACTCAAGCGATTTGCGACACTCTAGCACGTTCTCGCCTTTGATATTTGCAATCCTTTCACTGCTTCGTCGTCCTCACCAATAATGCTGGGGGTTACTCTGAAGAACAAAATTCAAAGTATGTAGGTACTTACAGAATTCGACAGTTAGACAATGTTCTGTATTGTATTGTCTTCTCCAGATGGCACCAAATATAATTACATATTCTCCTTTTGGGGTGGAAACCTTAGTCCCTGCGCAAAGACCCCAGAAAAAAGGATAGATGAAAGTACTGGTGACCGAAGAGCTGGCAGTTTCCTCACACAACACATTACTATTGCAAATCAGCGATGTAAATGCTGCCAGGAAATTCGGGGCCATGCCACAGGGGCACAGTTTTTTTTAGTTAGAAGTAAGTTACACAGTGCCGTTCTCTCGATCTCGTTTCGAATTTCCAACTTCGGAGTAACCCCACTTAAATGGCTTAAATTGATTCAAACATTTAATGGCACTCACACGATCCGATATTTCAATGTCCGCACCGGCAATGAGCCCCGCAAATGTTTTGATTTCCAATTGTCATTTTGATTTATGAAGCTGGTTTGCACGGATGCCGAAAGATGAAGTTTTATAAAAATTTTGAAATACAAGGGACTTATTATTATAGATTAATCAAATGAGAAAACTTCAAAATATCTCTAATTAATATACTAACATAAGGTTATTTTGTCATTAGCTTTGTGGAGTTATGCAGCTAGCAAATATTATGGAATCAAGCAGTTCTCTATAATATTAGAGTCGAATTGATTTTCCTCTCTGTAGAGACAAGATGTATCTAAGTAGTACACGTCCTTACGTCCCCGACATACTTTACATACAAACATTTACCTGGTTGCTGTATTTAAGTGACATGATTGCGTACCTACTAGCTCGACTTGCCTGTTAACTATGCTACCCATTTGTAGGATTACGTCATCATTTAGTGAATCTATGATGATGTGATCCTCTACCTCATTAGGGACATAGGGCTCGCAAAAGGTTCTTCCATTTTTTGCGGTCGTAGTGCGCCTTCAAGTAACTTACAAATACAGTGTAATAGTTATTAACATTCATCTGTTATTCATGACAAGGTAACAGTCGTATAACTCCCTAGATAATATACCCTTAGATCATGATATAACAGTCATACATTTTGCAGAGTACGCATAAACCAGTATTACAGTAATTAAATCACCAAACAAACCTTTCAATTTAGACCGGTGTGTTAACGCTCACTTTCAATACGAACCAGTACCATTTATTATACGATATTTACCTGTTTCAAAAAGGTTTCAAGAACATCGTGTATTTAAAGGCAATTATTCAAATTATTGAGAAAAGATACATGTTATTAAGAGACTAGTATCTAAAATATTTAAAAAAGAAATCCAATTGATGCAATTACATCATGATTACTTTTATAAATAACTCAGTTACACGAGACTTGTATTACTTAAAATCCGAGTTAGAGATAATTTTATTGCATAAAGCGTTTTATAATTGCTTGGATAAATTAAAACAACTACGTCTATTCCAAGGATTTCGTAATACATATTTTTTTGTTCGTTATTGCGGCACTTTCTACTCGGAAGGCGTAAAGTCCCGTATATCTGGGTTCTTTAATACATTATTATGAAACTACCTTAATTTTATTTGCTTACCAAGAGGCGTCTCAAGTTGTTAGTCCAATTTATGAATTGATTTTGAAATTGTTGTTATAATTCAATGCTACTAAGTCATCAATGCATATCACTAACATAGATCTTATAGTGCCAGGCCAATAAGAACTAATTGCTGCCTGACACATGATATCTCCACAAATTTCTTAACATAAAAATCGATTTTAGGTTATAAAATGTATTGAGATAACAGCTGTCAGGGTTGAGTTCTTATCGGCCGAGTACTATAGTCTGATTGAAAAACAGTCAATCAGAATAATGATTGAATGTCCACTAATAGGTGCTAGGCGATAAAAAACATCGGCAGTCGAAACCCTGTGTTCGCGATCAACTTGCACTTGACCGGTTACGATGATGTAACTGTTCCAGTTTCTGATCTCTGTTTTGTTTTTCCACAGCGTTCCGATCTTTAAGAACCTGCCCGAAGACACGCTTATTAAGATCTCCGACGTGCTAGAGGAGACGCATTACCAAAATGGAGACTACATCGTCAGACAAGGTGCTCGGGGTGACACATTCTTCATCATTTCCAAGGGACAGGTAAATACAAATTTGTGTATCCTACAAAAACGTGTCTTTTATTGTCTCCAGACAGGTCATGATACCGAGAATTATCTTTGTAACAACCTTGTTTTGTAACTCACTTGACTCATTAGACGAAATTATTCATTTCTATCAATTCGTCGTTTAAAAGTGATTTTCTAAAATTAGTAGCGGCGTATTTCTTTATCAGATCTTTATCATCATACTTAAAGACGTAAATTTGTCGTCATATTGACTTTGAGATTTTTTTTTCCTCCATTTATTTGAATGACTGCGTCGTTATGTGTGAAGATGTTCTCCAAATACGAAAGTCAACAATTTCACTTTCGTTCCGCGGTTCAACTTTCGAGAGACCGGCTCACAACGTGACTTCTTCAACCACGCCTCTATGTTTTGTAAACATAATAACGTAGCCTTCGAGTACATTACTCATTTTCGATATCTTGTAATCAAATCACTCACGAAATTGTTCTTATACAATGGCCGGGTGCAATCACTGTCTTTATGGTTTTATTACTATTTAAGCTTTTCAAAGTTAATTAGCTTCGTATACGGGTAATAGTCTATTATTCATATGTGCCCTCCTATAATACACAATTTTGAAATGTGGTTCCGTCTTAATGGCGTCCTGTGGTTCTTAATTTGAATTTGACTATTAAATCATCTGCAAGAATTTTGATTTGAATAGAAACGTTGGCTTTCTTTTCTAATTCTGACCACAACTTTGTTTCGACACTGTGGTCTATAGGCCGTGAATACATTGATGTATATGGACTGGCCGTGTGACTAAGTTTTTTTAACTGCACATAGCATAGTGTCAGTTGAGGCCAGAAAGTCAAGCTATTGTGCCTGCAAGGTCAGTGTTCTGAGGCGAGAGGATTATGCGCGCGGTATTTTGAGGCCGGATTTTTTAAACCCGTGTGGGAATTTATCTGAGTTCTTGCCGTGTTTTGAATTTACAAAAAGCTGTGTTATATTATTTTTTGTTAGCGGTATCTACATGGCTATATCATCATCATCATTATAGGCAGTTTCGTCTATTACAGATGATTTTATACAGTACTGTGGAGGCAACTTTTTTGGTGACTCGATGCGAGATCGGCACGGTCGTCCGCACTTCGGACATAAATATTTTACGTCATTATAGATGCTTTAGTGCCGGTTTATTGTCTACGCACCCTTCTACCAGCTAAAGCTTCAAACCAGGCTTCATCACAAGACTTGTGACCGTCGAAAACCCGTTTGCGCCATCCGTCTCTGTTTTTGGCAAAAGTTTCCCAAGACTTGTAGGTCCTTCCCAAAACAACGCTTATATATCACGCTTGGCACAGTCTTTATATGGCTATATACATAACTGTAAAATGAACTCATGAACCCTTATTCATGAATGATGTTGGAGAAGCTATTGTTACATCATAAAGCCTTGTGTTTGTATTGTATATGCCTGCCCATCTGTTGATTCGAGCATGGCGTTTAGTTTAACAGATGTTCTGATTCGTGTGAAATACTTAATGGCGTGTGGTCTTTGTTCGATCAGCTTTAGTTACGCCTTGGAAATCGATATGAATTCCTTTTGTTTTTGTTACTACGTATTTAATACGGGTATTTCGGCAACGTAATTCAGGTAGGTATGTATAAATAGCTAGTGTAACACAAGCCTACTAGAGCTACTGTGGGACTAGATTGATTTGTGTGAGGTTGTCCGATATTTATTTATTTATTTATTAGATAAAATGAACAATACATTATATATAATAATAAATATCTGATAGGTAACCTAGTCTTACAGTTAGCTATAGTAGGCTTGTGTTATGGGCACTTAATGACGATATACAATATTTTTATACATAAATATATAGAAAACATCTAGGGGAGAGTAACCTATATTGAACCACTTTTGACATTAAGTCACATTTCACCAAATTCTTTAGAGATATACTAATGAAACATTACTCATAATGTAGCTTCATTTAGTATCTAGATAATACCAGTCTGTTAATATTATAGGATAATCGCAACTAGTAAAAAATTTTTTTTAGTAAAGGTTGTCATTCGGTCCAATTAACGAAACTGGTATCTTATATTGAACCACTAGACCCCTTAATTGTACCATAACAAATAAAAATATGAAATTAAATTCAAAAACACCATTTTACATCAATATTATTTATTTTCATGATTTAACTTAACCAGTCTTTCAAATAGGAACGATATTATTTCTGGGAACTCTTTGCAGTCTTACTAAATCAACACAATAATAATGTTTTAAGCATTCTAACAATAAGTTAAGATATATAAACTGAAAAAATCAACAACGCTACAAATCATCAACAATATACTGAATAGAATAATGAAATATTCATTCAAACAATCATCACAAATATCGGGATTGGTGGTGCAAGTCTCATGTAGCCAGTTCATGTAGTACAATTTAGGAACCATGGAGAGGTCCAATATAGGGGCCATGTTAGAATTTGAATTCATCGACAAAAATAAAATCATAAGCTCAAAAGATTCGTGCTCGTTAACCGACACTTAAAACAATATAAAACAAGCTTTTTTATTAAATGTCTTCCAAAATTCTGACTGACCATTACGACGAACAAGGTCCTTAGGTAACACAGGCAAAATTTACATTAAAACAGCCAAAAAACCTTTTTTTCCGATAACAGACGCAACCACAGAACAGTGTCGATGCAAATTGGTGGACTGATTATGGCGCTGTCGTCGCTTCATTTTTTGTTGCCAGTGTAAATAAATTGTGTTATTTGGTAGAAATACAGAAGTGGTCCAATTTAAGCGCCGGTTCAATATAGGTTACTCTCCCCTATAATCCAGGAATAAATATTCGAGTTCATCACACAAATGTTTGCCCTAGCTTGGATTTGAATCCAGGACCGACAGGATGTTGTGTATGTAATGTCAGAAGAGTCTGAATTGTCCTGTTGTCTTGACTTTCGAAATAATTATGATTTTCTATCCCGACTAAGTATCCCATAGTGGAATAAATTGATGTAGACATAGATGTATTGCTTTTACGAGAACTCATGAATGAATAGGAAGGTGTATAAAATATATTTTAGTACATATTATTACACAGTGATATATATCAATGTAAATCGATATATTAAGCGTCCTTGTTTAGATTTCGCTAAACTTTGTTCCTATCACGTAAACAATAATGGAAAATGACTCAAAGTAGGTATTACAAAGTGGTTTCCGAGACGTGATGTTTTATTGAAACCGCCAAAGTAAATTGTTACAATATTTACAAGCGTGAGAAATAAACTGCAAGTACAAAGCACGTTTCCTCATTCATTCGGTTATTGTAAGTTACTTGACCTTGCGTTGGTTTCAAGGGGATTCTTAAATCTATATGTACTTACATTAAAATTTAATAGTGCTATAGGAAATCGTTTCTTTTTTTGTTCTTTTTTTCACATGTGTTTATCTGTTCTAGTAACTAACGACCTAGATAACTCTATAGACATTGGTCAAACCCATTTCAGTGATATTTCGTTGTTTGCTTTTTCAACGTCAAAAAACGGAGTACCTGATAGGGTGGATTGGCTTTGGAAAGAATTAAAACGTAGAAATACAAAACATTATGTTTATATTTTTATATGAGAAAAATAGAATAAATTACATGACACTGTACATCAATCAGTTTTTAAATAATTCCTAAAACAAATTCAAAATGTATCATAGACAAACATGGACAGCATCACGACCTTCCAACACCTTCTCCTGATGTTCGTTCATGTTGCTGAGACACGTTTCTATACATGCATTAATCTTGCACAGTGTCTTTCAAACTTTACTTTTGACAGTGGTTTTGTCATTACGTCAGCTAACTGAATCTCAGTTGGACAGTAGCTGATATTGATCAGTCCGTTCACGAAGTGTTCGTGTATAAAATGGTATCGCACATCTATGTGCTTCGACCTTTTGTTGAATGATCCAGATTTCACAAGTTGAATCGAACTTTGGTTATCAACGTGTAAATTTATCTTTATATCCATATCGGTTATTTCCTTCAATAAAGATTTCAGATGCAATGCCTCTTTGCAACAGTCAGCTGCGGCTATGTACTCGGCTTCGGTCGACGATAACGCCACTATAGGCTGTCTCTTGGATGCCCATACGATTGGTCCATCTGCTATCATGAGCACGGAGCCAGAAGTGCTTCTTCGCGTCAATGGATCTCCAGCATAGTCCGAGTCGCTGTATGCATCGATATTCTCTATCGGTGTGTTTCTTTTGAACAAAATGCCTTTGTCTTTGGTTCCAACCAAATACTTAAATATTTTCTTCAGTTTTGTGACATCTTCTCTAGTGGGATTTTCGACCTTCCTGCTAACTTGATTGACCGCTTGTGCGATGTCTGGTCTAGTTCTGGTAGACAGGTACAGTAAACTTCCCACTGCCTCCCTGTAGGGATATTCCTTCTCCTGGGCAGTTTCCTGTATCGACTTCGAATCGCTACTTGTACTTGCGGGCGTGTCACAAGGTTTGGCATTTTTCATATTATATTTTTCCAGTACGTCATTTATATAAGATCTCTGAGTAAGAATTATTCCTTCTTTTGAATTTCTTATTTCCATACCCAGATAAGTACTTGGATTTTGATTCTTTTTCATTTCAAATTTGGTTTCAAGCTTCTTCAAAATAACTTCGATCTTTTTCACGTCTTTACCTATGACAAGTCCGTCATCGACAAATAATCCGATTATTATTGACTTATCTTCGTTTATGAAAACGCATCGATCGGTTTTTATGGTCTTGAAACCCAACTCAAACATCGCTTGGGTAAAAGTTTTGTTCCAAGTGAATGGAGCTTGTTTTAATCCATATAACGACTTTTTTAGCCGGCATACTACTTCAGTAGTGTTGTAGTCAGTTTTATAGCCAACAGGTAATTTCATATAAACTTCATCTGTCAACTCTCCGTACAAGAATGCTGTCTTTACGTCAAATGTCATGAAGTGGTAAGATTTGGATGCGGCAACGGCTAGTAAAGTTTTCAGTGCAGATTGAGCCACGACTGGACTATATACGTCTTCAAAATCCAGGTTTCCCTTCTGCTCGCAGCCACGTACGACTAATCTGGCCTTGTACGTACCGTCATCTTTAATCCGAAATACCCATTTGTTCGACAAAATTTTGTGTCCTTTGGCTTCTGATCTGTCAACTAGTACCCAGGTGTTATTTTTCTGTAATGAATCCATTTCAGACTGTATTGCCTTCTCCCAATTTTGTCTGTCGGTGCCCGTCACTGCATCTTGATATGTAAGAAATGAATAGTCATAATCATCATTACTATCTGAAGTAAACATAGTCACGCAACGACTTAACTCATAGTCTTTGGTCCATGTTGGTGGTCTCACTTCTCTTTGTGGTCTTCCACTTGAGGAAGGTGGGTCAATTGGATCTTGACTGGAGCTGGAAGAAGGAAAATTTGTAGGTTCCTGAAAAGGTAAGTTATTATTAATTTTGTTTTTAATTTCAGGTTCTTCAATCTCAATTAATTCGTCCGATTTTGGTCCTAGAGTAGAGTCTTCGTTTTTCTCAGCAGAAGTATTGCCATAATGCATCTTTTCGATTACTTTTACGTCTCTGCTGATAACAACGTCATTCTTTTCCGGTATGTAGATTCTAAAGCCTTTGGTATTATTCGCGTATCCCAAAAATACTCCTTCTGTCGCTTTGGCTGTGAATTTTCCTCTTCGGTTCTTGTTCATCACAAATGCTCTATTTCCAAACACGTGTAAATGATTTCCCGATGGTGTTCTTCCTACCCACTTCTCATATGGGGAGTTTCCTTTGAGAGCTTTTGCTGGGCTTCTATTTATCAAATAGTTTGCAGTATTCACTGCTTCTGCCCATAGATTTGCAGGAATATTGGAATCCAGCATCAGACATCTTGCTTTATCCATCAGCGACCGATTTTTCCTTTCACTCATGCCATTTTGCTGCGGTGTATAGGGTGCAGATAGTCTTCGGCTTATACCATTATCTTTGAGGAATTTGTCAAACGCTTTCGACCTATATTCGCCTCCATTGTCAGACTGAAGGTTTTGAATTTTGTTCTTATGAAATTGTTCAACATAGTTTTTATACTCTTTGAATTTTTCGATTACTTCGCTCTTTTCTTTTAAGAAGTAAACACAGCAGTATCTTGTATAGTCGTCAATAAATGTAACGAAATACTTGGATCCGGCCATTGATTTATGCTCAAAGGGGCCACATACATCGCTGTGAATTATCTGGAGCACTTCGGTAGAGATTATTTGTTCATGGCTTTGGAATGGTAGAGTGGTAAATTTACTCTTGATACAAGTCTCGCAGGTACCCAAAGGTTTTTGTTTAAAGTCGAGTCCTCGCATCATTTTATTTTTAACCATTTCCTTTAGGTCTCTTTCATTGACATGACCTAATTTCTTGTGCCATTTCATAATTTCGCTTTCAGCACTGGGCGTGAAATTTGCTGTCTCTTCCGGCTTATCGAATTCAATAAAATATAATCCATTTCTTCTTTTAGCTTTTAAGCTAACACTTCCGTCTTTTATGACGCTGGCTTGTTCCTTTTCAAATAAAACTTTATAGCCATGATCTGTAATCTTGCTTACTGACATCAAGTTGTTTGACAAATCTGGTACATATAATGTGTCAGTTATATTATGTTTGCAATCTTCTGTATAGAGTTCAGCTTTTCCTTTCCCTTTAACTTCGGTCGTATGCTTTTCTGAAGCTAGTCGTAGAGTGTCAGATGCAGGGATTAAGTTACAGAGTATACTTTTGTCACCCGTCATATGTGACGTACAGCCACTATCCAGACACCATAAATTGCTTATACATTTCGACGTTTCTGTTGTTAGACAGATGTTGTAGGTCTTTTCTGGACCTTTAGTTTTATTAGGGTTATCAGGTCTCTTCTTTGACCAACAATTTTCTGTGGAATGCCCTTTCTTCTTACATTTGTTGCAATATAGTACCTTTTTCTTTGTTTTAACATAGAATGCTTCTGAAGTTTGAGGTTCGCTTGCTTCGCTTTGCCTTCTTGCTTCGTATTCCTCTATGATTTTTACTTTTAACATGTCAGGACTTGGAAAAATATCTCTCGACTCAATTGCCGTTCTGAAGCTATCGAAATTTGCAGGTAAACTGTATAGCATCATAATGCTTAATAATTCTGGATGAATTTTGACATCCATGTCTTCTAATTTACCCACTACGTCCATAAAGTTACTGAGATGGTCTCTCACATCTTCTTGTGAAGTCATTTTCTTTAATACTAGCTGCTTTAATAGCGTAGCCTTTCTCGCAGGTCCTGAACTTTGGTGTACAGATTTTAGTTTATCCCACACCTCCTTGGATGTGTTACATCCCTTTATTTGCTTAAGTTCTGGTGGAGATATAAGTAAAAGTAGCTCTGACCTTGCCTTTAAGTCTTCCTTTAGGAACGCACTCTTTTGTTCGGCAGTCGCAGTTGCCGCTAACGTTTTTTCACCACTAGCGTACTCCCACAGATCGTATCTTATGAGAATCGCCTGTGCTTGTAAGCACCAGGTATCGTAATTTGATTTTGTCAGCGATTCTATGCTTCTTAGACTTGAGCTCATTTTGAAAATTTTATTATCTCATTTACTCACGGTTTTATTTATTTTTCTTTCATTTGCCACTAATTATTCAACGCTCTGCTACCACTGATAGGGTGGATTGGCTTTGGAAAGAATTAAAACGTAGAAATACAAAACATTATGTTTATATTTGTATATGAGAAAAATAGAATAAATTACATGACACTGTACATCAATCAGTTTTTAAATAATTCCTAAAACAAATTCAAAATGTATCATAGACAAACATGGACAGCATCACGACCTTCCAACAGTACCTACGTTCTCAGTTGGTCGAGGAGTTGTAATTCATCCTACTGATTAGGTTAGGTTAGTTTCATAACAATCCCAAATAGGTAGGGTTTTAAAAAAATGCTTTCAACGAAATTACACTTCTGCGAAATTAAATATTCGATGAAGGCAGAGAACCGACAGAAACAGACGTTTTCCTATCATGTACTTTGTACTTATGTACAAACAATAGGTACGTTTTTTTTCACCGCCAGAGAACATTTTGGAACGCGTCGAACTAAACCTTACCAAAGCGGGTTAAAATCCATTATCAGCCTTCGCTTCGGAGCCAAGGGAAAGTGTAAACTCCACAATAACACCTAATTAGCGCTTGACAAATCGGACAATATGATTGCTTACAATATTACCAGAAGAAAGCAGATAACTAATCCGTAACGAGAATGGCCGTCGGTTTGCGGTTCTTGTGAAATAGCCCGTATTTACGTAAATCAGCGGTTCTCAAAGTGTGCTCCGCGGGACGGAGTTCCGTAAGACTTCGTAGACGGTTCTGCCAATTAATTTCAACCTGACTGGTCTTACAGAACTGAGACATAGTCGTTCACAATGGGAATTATAATCATAAGGCGCTAAGGCAAGGCAGTCACGCAACGTGCAATGAAAATTTCAATGCTCGGAGTTTCTATGCGTTATAGAATCTGGAATGAACGCAGAAGAACCAAGGTAACCAACTAGCCACTAGAATTGCACAGTTGAAGTGGGAATGGGTGGGAACGATTGACCGTTGGGGCAGCAAAGTGGCGACCACATATATATAAGAGAGCGCGGCGTGAGATGGCCCCAGTCTAGTTGGAAGCATGACCATGACCTCGGGTAGTGGGGAGTCGATGGATGTCCTGCACAGGATCGTTCTTTGTGGCGAGCTATAGGAGAGAGAGCTAACCGATAGAACAGAACCGAGCACAAAAAAACAATTAAAGAAAACAAACTAGTATCCAGAAATATGAATTACAGCTTCGTAAAGTGAGGGCTGAATCTACAAATTACACAACAATTAAGAAACAATTAAGTAATAATTACTCATGACTTGTCTTGTTATCAAAGCAATGATTATAATATAATAAGGAGATATATTTTGTGATACATTTGAACCCCATTATTTTATTAAATAAGCAGCATATAGTTAGGTTAATCTGGTTTGATATCCGTTAACAGTGACATGATACTGTTTCAAAAAGTTTTCGTCCCCAAAAGTTTGAGAACCGCCAACGTAAAGTAAACTTGTTACTTCAACCATAGTTATCTCATCCGCTTCCGCTATTTCATCGTGTCTTTCAAATAGCGTAAAGTATTTCGTGTCCGAGTATACTTACGCCCATTTAGATTTAGTATATATAGTTACCTGTACAAATCTTTCAACGCAATCCACTTTTTTGATCTTTATTTAATCTGTTGCGAGTCATTTGTATTTTACTTGAATTAGGAACCGGTTTTATGCCATTTTTACTGTGGTTTCGCTGAATTTAACATTACATCACCTTTGCATAATGCATATTATTATGAAAATAACAGTTAAACCAACCACGATCACGAAGTTGGCGAATAATCTTATAATATTCTTGCGGTAATTACTTTGCATCGTAATAACTTTAGAATAAATTAAGCATTGTACAAAATATTAATTTTAGACAAGAAATTTTTATTTGTAATTATGAAAAGGTAGATATTGAGACAAGCCACCGTTATGAAGCGTAATCTTAAAATCTGACGTATTATTAATCTGGACAAATTACGCGCCGTGAGCCTTAGTAATAGCCTACAAGGTAGCGTACCGCTTTTGTTTGGATGAAATCAGCACGCGTTCGTAGCCACTCCTAACAGCGTACGCGGTGACTGACGCTTAGCCACGCCCCATGACCAATTACGTCGCACTTTTAATCAGCAACAAATAAAATACAGTTCTGAGCCGGGTTTTGCGATGATTGGAAGAGAAAATCTTCTGTAGTGTTTTATCCTCTCTAAACAATAGTCTACCAGACTGTACTTTAAAGTAGATATTTAATCTAAAGTTGTTGTCTATATTAATGCCATAAAGCTAATGAGCTTGCCAAACCTGTCCTATTAGGTGTAATTATTTTAATAACCATCATCTAGTTTACCTCCTTATAGGAGGCTTAACGGCTCATCAAATACAACTGAGGCTTAATATATCGTATGCTTTTTTATTCCAGGTCAAAGTCACCCAGAAGCTACCTAACAACGATGAGAAATTCATTAGGAGTCTTACTAAAGGCGACTTCTTTGGTGAAAAGGCTTTACAAGGGTATGTTTTTGCTTTCTTGATAAGCATATTGCGTATCAATTTATACTGCACTTCTGAATACATCTATAGTGCAAATTATCGCAATCTAATTGACAAATATATTTATTTGCATCACCTAATCAATATTTATTTTGGTTTATTTTTGACCAACTTAACTAACTTCTTCTGTAAGAGATCGCTGTTTAGTCCTCTTCCTGTAGTCTACGGATTTTATAATTCTTCTATTTGTGTTATATTAGGGTGAGGGCTCCCTAACGTCAAGCATTCGCCTGTAATGTTACAAAAAACGAATGAAGTTTTCATATTATCAGCACCCTTATATTCTACATCGTCGAATTCAAATTCACTCCCAGTGCTTCCCGTATTAACAATGCCAGCTTTGCGTCCCGACATTTATTTTCATATATCAGGTCCCAACTTTACAAGTCCTTAAGACTAAGTTGCTTAGGAACATATTAGCTTCCATAAAACATATGCATTATTTTTTCTCTGAATATTTCAGTGATGATCTACGAACAGCGAACATCATCGCCGACGCTCCCGAGGGCACGACTTGTCTTGTGATCGACAGAGAAACCTTCAACCAGCTGATCTCGACTCTGGACGAAATCAGGACCAAGTACAAGGATGAAGGCGAGAGCAGAGCTAGGTAAGAATCCAATACTATTGATGTAAGCTTCAAGTACAATTTGAGTTTTCTTTCAAAAGCGACGTCACAGTGACATCGCCAAACGTATCTAAACAAATACAGGAATGACAACGACGACACTTGCCGACGCACACAACACTACCACATTTATGTGTGGGGTATATAATTGACGACGCTGCTTCTCCGAGACTGGCAGATCTCGTACCTAATTTTTAAAATGAGTATAGGTAGTCAATTCTAATAAGATGCACCTTTCATTGAAGTGTCATATGAAACGACCCCATAATCTACAGCTGATAATAAATAATTCCAAGTAGTACAATTTCCTTATATCCTTGGTGCTAGTTCTAATTTTAGTTTAGTTTAACTGAACGCGCAGTTTCTAATCGAGATCTAAGCATAACATGACAAATGCATAATCGCTTCCATATCGCGTTACTACGTTGCCTAATAAAAAATATAATGAGCTGAAAAGCTAATGAAATAGATGAATTTCCTATGTCAAGTTCATCGCAAAAACCGAAGCTAAGCCGGCGGCACAACAATAGATTTCATTTGAATGAGTCTGCTACTATTGTGTCGCTTATCTTTTATTTTTCACCAAAACAATGGATGTTTTGGCGGTAAAGAAACGGCCTTCTTGATTTCACTGTATTTAATTCGTTCCATTTCTATGTTGATGCAAACACTCGTGAGGATGTAATTGTAGCGTGGTAAGTATTTGAAAAAAATGATGAATTTTTAAATAAGGTAATCTACAAGTGTCAGAACATGATGGATAGCGTTGAAGAAACTTATCAATGTCAATATGGTTTCGAAGAGCTCTTTAATTATAGGATGGAAGCTAATCTTAACGTGGTTATTAACTTTTCTCTTTAGCTCGGAAAACACGTGTTTTAACAAGCGGCATTGAGAAATAATTGCTGTTCCCGCGGTTTTGCAGTCTTGTGAAGTGCGAAGCCCAGAATACAATACATCTCCGCTTTAATGAATGATTGCTTTGTCAAATATAATGGAAATGAAATTGAGAATGAACAAAAGTTAATTATTCAGCAAAAGAGTTGATTGCAGCTGCATTTGCGCCATGTCTTTCGATAGCACTATTAAGCGTTTTGAAACCATGATTCCATATTTGAATATTACTGTTTTACAGTTATCACTTCTATACGTATATTGACATCTGTGTGTTCTGTGATTTCCATTTATGGAAAGGTGGAAGTTGCCTCAATGATTAATGATGAATAACCGGATATAATCTCTTGTTGCTCATCTATTGAACTACTTAATAAAACTCCTGCTCAAAATTGTTTGCTTCTTGCTCGTCCGATTTAGGTAAACGTTGTTTGATAGTGCTAAAGTTAATTAGATAGTTGAAATAATCCGTCTCTCTCTCGTGACCGAAGAGCTGGCAACCTCCTTGCACAACGCATCAGCATTGCGATTCAGTGAGGAAATGCTGCCGGCGTCTTCGGGACCATGCCGCAGGGGCACAGTTCTCTAGAGTTACTTTATATTTAATTTATTTTAGATTTTAGTTCTGTAGTTTTATCTTTTTAGATTTAATTTTTAATTTAGTTGTCCATTTGTATTTTAATTTGTAATACTAAATCAAGGTATAAAAATCCGTCTCTTAAATATTTTCAGACTTAACGAAGAATTCGCCAACTTGCGCCTCTCAGATCTTCGCATCATCGCGACACTGGGTATCGGTGGCTTTGGACGGGTGGAACTGGTCCAAATCCAGGGCGACGCGTCCCGGTCGTTCGCTCTCAAGCAGATGAAGAAGGCCCAGATCGTTGAGACCAGGCAACAGCAGCATATCATGTCAGAGAAGGAGATCATGTCAGAAATGAACTGCGAATTCATAGTGAAGTTGTACAAGACGTTTAAAGATCGCAAATACTTGTACATGCTGATGGAAACTTGCCTTGGAGGAGAGCTGTGGACGATACTAAGGGACAAAGGTGAGTTTCTATTATCAACGCTTAGTTTAGGTATCTGCTTTCCTGAGCCGTCGGCCGGCCCAGATATCGGTGGAGAGATGCAGTGGAGGCGGATCTGGCGGAGTTAAACGCCGATAACTGGCTAGAAACAGCACTAAATCGTCAGGAGTGGCGAAATGTCTTATCGGAGGCCAAGCTCGACTAACTTTGGGTCACTGAGTTATAGGAGTAGGTAAGTAAGTAGTGTAGGTATAAGCACATTATTTTGTACCGAAACAAACAACCACAAAATCGGTATAATTAAACACGTGTTTTGCCTCTCTTTGAGGCATCAGGACACTGACTGGCATTTATCCGAGAAATATGCTTTGGTATACTTACATACTTCATCAGAAGGAGAGAAGGGAGGGATACCATAACCTGGTTACGGCCTCCCACGTACCAGGCATGCTAGCTGCAACAGCTAGTCGATTATGGAAGCTCGTAGCTGCATAGTGCGCGGAAGGCCTACGGAAGTGGGCACAAATGATATCACAATTGGCCAAGAAGTTTTTTCGCGGATTAGGAAAGAAACTGTCATCCAGTAATTTAATATAATACTTACATAAGCCTACTTTCCTATATTATATATCAGATCATATCATTTCAAATACCATATTTTAAGGGAACTCCGAGCATCCTTTTAATACCTTTCCCACTATTTCTAGCAATTACGACAAACCAAATATAGATATCAAAGCATACAAAGAATTGTGGGCTTTATATGGGCAGTGGTTTCCATTGAATCTTTTGTCGAATTCCAAATGTTTGTTGATAAGATGAATGGTTTTCCATTCCAGGACAATTTGACGACGCCACTACGAGGTTCTACACGGCGTGTGTGGTCGAAGCGTTCCACTATCTACATTCTAGGAATATTATATACAGGTATATTATTAATTATCATTATTTTACATTGAAAACTTCCGTGAGTCTCAGACATGATACAGTGCATATGAAACAGGTTGACTCACGTCGTATAAGTCGAGCGAAGATACAGAAGCAGGAGTCCGATTTGCCGCCGCCGCGACAGATAGGCGGTAGAGGATGGATTGCGAATCGATCCGAAACATGTCGAGCGATATTTGACTTTATACGACGTGAGTGAACCCGTTTCATACGCATTTTAACATTATCATTATCACATATAAACGAGAATGAAACAGGCATAGTTACCTTACCTGCGTTGGTTAATCTTCGGCGATTAAAACATCATTAGGTCCATGGTCTCGAAGAGGTATTTATTATATTGGTGCATTGTATGGCAGTCCCGGATTCGAATCTCAAATATTTTCACAGAAATATTTAATAAAATACATATATAATATTTAATGTCCTGAGTCTAAATATATTTATTTATTTAAACTTTATTGCACAAAACAAAAGTCAGTGCAAATGGCGGACTTAATGCTAAATGGCATTCTCTACCAGTCGGTCAACCATATTTCATTTCATTTATTCATTTAATTACAATGTAAGTTTACAGCATACATGACACCAAAGCACTTACACGATAAATTATTACATAAAAAGAAAAATACATGTCAAAGATAAAGGATCAGTCAAAATAATACAATATTTTAAAATTTATACATAACAATTAATTCACATTATCTAGGAACTGCTTAGCAGTACAGCACAATTGAGCAAAGCGATCAGCAAATATATCAGTATCGTCGTGCTGAGTGAGCATCAGGTACATCAACGATATTGCGCGCGCGGTAGGAGCGTGTCGAGCGTGGCACGTGCGAGCGGACACACGCTGCAGCAGGCCTGGCCGGCGGCGGGGCGCCACCGCCACGCAGTCTAAATCTTGGGGGACCCTCGTCGGAACCACCAAACCTATCTTTTCTAGCACAGTCGGGCTGTCCACTCTGTGATGGACAATAGACAGGTAGTGGACTAACAATAACAATTTCCTCCTCATCCGTAGCGTGTCTAGCCCCACCATCCCGGTGACAAACAATGAAGGGTACAGGTATGGGTAATACCCATAGGCCTTGCAGTACAACCAACGGGCGAATTTACGCTGTACTCTTTCCACCAACACAGAATATTTATCCTCGTAGGGATCCCAAATAACAGCGCCATACTCCAACCTACTACGGATATAATAGGCATTGTACAAAACCACAGAAACTCCGACATGGAACTGTTTCGATGCCCTCATGACAAAACCCAAAGCTTTGCTAGCCTGTTTACAAATATTTGTTACGTGTTTATGGAAATCTAATTTATTATCTAAAACTAAACCTAAGTCAGGGATTTCGTCAGCCCTTTCCAAACTAGCATTCCCCAAGCAGTAATCGGCTAAAAGTGGTGAGCGCTTACGTGAGAAAGTTATGACCTTGCATTTTGCTGCATTAAAAGGCAGACGATTTGCAACACTCCACTGAGCTGCAGCATTGATATCGCTCTGCAACGCAGCGCTGTCAGCCACACTACTGACGCCGAGCAACAACTTTAGGTATATGACCAACTAGAAGTTGGTGCAAATCAGAAATCTGATATAATACCCGCTGTAAGGTCAGCATTATAATTAGCTGACAATTTTACTTCTGGCATATAGTTAGCAGCTACTTTTAACGCAGACTGTACAAGTGGTTTGGGACTAAATATATCGATTTGTGCAAGATTTCTATATCAGGTTTTTGTCTGCATTTCAATGCATATCCTTGACTTATAGAAAAAAATAAGGAAATAATAAATATGTATAAACCAAGTAACTGTCGCCGCCGAAAGGCCACTTGATTTAATGTTAACAATTGGTCAAGGTTATTATTGCATTGCGTTTTTTCCATGATCTTAAGAAGAAGCATATTTTTCGTTAAAATATGATTATTTTCGAAAAATGAAAATGTTAAGAAGACCGTTAAATAATGTTGGAGCATTGCAAAAAGTTTGCATGCACACATACACATTTTTTATAAAAGATGACACTTTTAGGTATGGATCTTTAATTCTTTAATCTAAAACAAAGTAAAAACCTGGTATTTCCCGTTTAACAAATAAAAACGTCTATTTTCTATCCAAATATCAATTTAAATTAATAACCTTGACATTGCGGGACTAAAAAAATACTAGTTTTCATCATTTCACATTAAAAATAAATTACATATTTGTATATTTGTTATCTATTCCAATTTTGGCAATTTTTATTTTGATCATATCCTTGGATCCTATTAATCTTAAAGTCCAAATATTTGAATATGATAAATAGCAAGACCCATGCCTATTGGCGACCTTTTGGTGCAATCAACAACTTATCACGAGTAACTATCTACATATAATGTCCTAAAATGTATAACGTTATAAAGTGTTCTTTATATCGACGATAGATGCTCTAAATAAAAATGAATCAAGTTTGAACATGTTCACTTATGAATTAACCAGTGACTGACTAAATACATTCTATTCCAGGGATCTTAAGCCCGAAAACCTTCTACTAGACTCCAAAGGCTACGTGAAGCTGGTAGACTTCGGGTTCTCCAAGAAGCTGCAGGCCAGCCGCAAGACCTGGACCTTCTGCGGCACCCCGGAGTACGTGGCGCCAGAAGTCATCATGAACCGAGGCCACGATATCAGCGCGGACTATTGGTCCTTAGGTAAACTGTTTTATTGACGTCGGTTCATAGAAAAATGTTCCTATACGACCAATAATTTAATACGTAAAGATATATAACCTAAATAAAACATCTAAAACAGCCCCGGCACAAGTATCTGGTCATCATGAGACCCTTATTGAGTGATATAGAAAATGCTACTAAAACTGACCATAACTACAAAATTTGGAATTATTAGCTTCAATAGTCGATGAAATCTTGTCACTTGTTCCAATTAAAGCTGAATATCTTGTTAACTACTGATCCTATTTCCACCAAACGAAAAGAACCATCTCGACGGACAAGTCTTTCGATTAATAAGAATAAGAATTCATTTGTGAACTACGTCATTTATTAGCCCTTTGACCGCCACAGTCGGCTGTGGCCGTCAACAAAAAATCGTGCCCCTGACGCCACGTCGGCCACAGCCGTCCAAATTTCAATGATCAAAAACTTTGTAATTCTAACCGCTACAAGTATTTTTCAATCCCTGTTGATTTTGGGGCACATCTTTTTTTTTTTACTCTGGCGTCAGTGCACGGTAAATTGCTAGACCGCTTGGCGGTCAATAGGTTAGTGTCGCCACTCGACACTAGATGGCGTCAAAATACAAATCACTAACTTACAAAACTTGTAATTTTCCACGAGCCAGCTACTCGCCAACAGATGGCGCTTCTGCACATTTCAAATTTCGAATCTCAAATTCCAGGTGTTCTCATGTTCGAGCTGCTCACCGGCTCACCGCCATTCACCGGCGCCGACCCCATGAAGACGTACAACAAGATTCTCAAGGGTATCGACGCGGTGGAGTTCCCCCGCTGCATCACCAGGAATGCGGCTAATCTAATCAAGAAGCTGTGCCGAGACAACCCGGCCGAGCGGCTCGGGTACCAGCGGGGTGGCATAACTGAGATACAGAAGCACAAGTAACAACCTTTATTATCTGTATTTTAAGTTTATGTAGTAAAACAATTAAGACTGACAGTGTGTAACGGTGCAAATGTTAGGCTGCGTTTCCACCAGTGCGAGAATGCGTAGCGAGAGCGAGGGATGTGTTTTTGTTAACCAATAGAATCAGTTGCGCTGAGCGAGCTAAGTAAATGAATGTATCCCATTGGTTTACAAAAACACATCCCTCACTACGCATACTCGCACATTTCTGGTGGAAAGGCAGCCTTACACGGGACGGCCAATTCAAAGTTGAGTTGTAGTAGACTTGTTTTTACACTACCGTGCCCCGTCATGACGAACAAAAAAGAAGCGGGGCACTACCTACGTTTTCTCGAACCGTTTCGTCTGATTTTCAAACCCTCGTTTCATAGATCAGTTTATGTTTTTAATCTTGTGTGATAATATTAGTAATGTTAATTCCTATCTATGAAACGGACTGGCCATACTTTTGAAACCAAGGTAAAAAAAAAAGGGAAGGAGTAAAAGTCAGGACTTAGGGGCTTCGCTTTTCCTGGGAACTGATAGCATTTTTACAGCGAAAGTGTGAGCATGTGAATCTTGAGGTTTACGAGTATAATTTGCCATTTTACTTACTTTTAAAGAGTTCGGCTTGCTTACTTTATGCTATATTTTTCTGGTCATTTAAACGAATTTCAATGTAAACTCCAGGCAATAACAAGACAGTTTTCAAAATTTAAGCTTTATTATTTCAGATGTTGATTTCCTGCTAAGGTAGTCCCAAAAAGAGACTTTAGGAAGGCAGGAAATACTTTGATTTGCCCTTATTTTAATTATATGAATGAAATTCCAGATGGTTCGACGGCTTCAACTGGGAGGGCCTGGCTCAACGTACCCTCGAGCCTCCAATAATGCCTGTGGTGAAACATGCCGTGGACACGCACAACTTCGACCAATACCCACCAGACGCGGACGAACCGCCACCAGACGACCTATCTGGCTGGGACGCCACATTCTAAACCCAGGAACACACTTGTGAATCTTAGCACTAGATGTCACTGCGAGTTTGATGTAACGTTTCGTTCCACGACAATATACCAATAAGAAACATGTATATTTGACGTAAGTAGGACCTTGTCGGGACGCTACGCATGTTAAAACTGGGCACGAAAGGTCGCTGTCGTTCGGGACAAATGCGACTTACGTTCCTTTCTACGGAACTTTTTGGAGAAAAATGTAGAAACTGACCGCCCATGACGGCTGGGACGCTGTTTAGCGTCAGTGACAAATAACAGTATCACTTACCGCTCACTATTTTATTTCCCTAATGTTTTATTGCTTTATTCCTTATCATGGTCGCCCTTTGCAATCATGGCGACATTGTGTAAAATAAAAGTTATAGCCTAAAAATTAAAGAAAAATCACGTAGCAACATACACGTGGTATTTTATTGTGAAAGGTTTCGTTCTATCGAGCTACTATAGTCATTTTTATTGTTATAATAAAACCCGAACTTAGTCGAGTACCTATAAGTTTGTATGACTTGCTTATTCACTGATCAAGTTCGGTTTTATTATAATAACATGTATCAGGATTATTTAAATTAACGCCATTTTCTGTTCGTTCACTTGGCTTTTTTGTTGAAACTATATTTATTTAACAACAAACAAATTACACAGCATTACAGCATTATGCTAGGCACTATTCAGAATTATATCCAATACCGTATTACAACAATCCTTAAAACGCTAGCAGCTTATGAAAATGGAAACAAAACATGAGGGTAATATCGTATTAAGTTCAAAGTAACCTGCTACTGGCAGAGTATACTCGAGAGGGCGCTACTAGCGCTACTGCGAGTCAAAATGCGACTTGTGTTCCTTTCTACGCAGATCAATAGCAAAATTTTAAAACGTTTATTTATTATGATTGTTTTTGAAAATTTAGTCGCGAAGCTTGCCAATTTGAAACTAAAGTAACTGTCTCATTTCGTGCAGACAATGTCACATCGCGATGTAGTCGTTAATGTTATATTGCCATTAACTTTAGTTAAGTTATTATTTTTAATTTTAACAGGGTGACCGGAATGCCAAAATATCGTGTTACCATATTTCAAATGACAGTAATACACGTAATGTATTTAAAATTTCCTGTAATACTTGACATTTGTCCAATATTTTGGAAATTATTACAAAAGCCCGACAACCGAGGTAACAAACGTATGCCACAGTATCTATAAAATAAAAACGTCTCGATACTCCTTAGGGGAACGTGCACAACGAAAGTGCTGCCAACTGGTGTCGCCTGTCAGTCTTACATTGGCACGTTTTCTTGTTCAAAGACGGTGCTGCCATCTAGTGCCGCTAATCTGAATTTTAAATTTGATCAGTACATCAAATTGACATTATATAGGTCGCGGTCGTGCACGTTTCCTATATTCGTTCCGTTCGGGAGTATATAATATTTTATTTGCAATTTCTCAAAGTACATTCTATATTATGTATGTGATTTACAGACTAAACAAATCGAATGTTAGGTGACTACGAATAACATAGATTATAATTAAATGCACCATCATATTTTTATTGCCTATCATTCACAACCATGAAATATGATTGCCATTCACTTTTTAAGTGTGAGTGATTTATACCTTCACTGTTTTAAACAATTCATTCATGCCACTACGAAGTGTAAAGTTGGAAAGAATGAGTATACTTTTAGTTTTTTTTTTTTTAATCAGCTTGGTGCTCAAATGATGTATAAAAGAGTTTGTTATTTTTTATAATTTCTAACAATACATAACCACATTATGTATTACATATTAGTTACTATTTACTAGGTGTAAAAATAAATTATGAACTTTATTTTAATATCCGAAAGTCCACTAATCTTTTTTTTTTGTATGTTAGGAACCTACTAGTTAAAGTTTAGTTTGTCATGTACTAAACGTGTTGCTTCTCATGGTAGCTATCTCGTGAACATGACATATTCGATTATATTCGATAATAAAGGATAAGATTCGTAAGACTATAACGTCTAATCAGAATAATTAAAATAGTCAATCTAAATCTAAGTCTTCCACGTAATAAAACATCATTGTAAATATCCTATTAGTGAATTTGAAATAATATAAATAACATTAAATTAATTTGTGTATGAATTTGTAATTAAAAATTGTATTGAAGTCGTGAAATTATGATGTTGTAATTATGAAATATATTTTTATTTATAAGATCACTATTTTTGTAATCAATTTAGTAATTACGCGAATATTTGAGAAAGTATGTAAAATATACTTTAGTTTATTATATGTCGTCTCATTTATGATTCTCCTCATAGGTCAAGGAGTCACCAAATCCTCAAATTGTCATTTGCACTGTGCTAAGGCTTCCAATTCGGGGGTTACCCATTACATAAAATATCTCAGGATCGGAAGCCCTGTACTGGCCCCTAATTCCATATGATATACGCGATGACTCTTAATCGGTGATCAGGAGTAGAAAAATATAAATATCCAGTTAAAATAAAACTTAATAGTAATTAATAAAAAGTTAAAACATAAAAAAAAATACATGGTCATCCTACATAATTATTGAAGTACGATACCTACGTCAAGTACGGTTTGGCGGGAAATTTAACGAAATTTTCTGCGACTGTTTATGTAATGACAATGACAAATTGTTACTCATAAATTCTCAATCCCGTTAAATTATCATAGAGGTTGTAAGCTCACACATACAGATTAGTAGGGTGACAAGGAATTTAAGACAAAATTGGTTTCAAAATAAAAATGATCATAGAAAAATAAACTGACTGCTGACTGCTCTCAATTACTGAGTTAGACAAGTTGGTACCTGATCACCGATACAAAATCTTCGTGTATATCTGATATCCCGGAGAGATCTCCAAATTTGGCGATGTACAGTCGGCCAAAAATGTGGTCTACGGTCGAGGTTCATTTGAACGTCATTATGACAGTGACTTCCGACAGCAAAGTCAACCTTAGCGATAATTAAATCTCACAGAAACTTTTGTCAAAACTGGTAGACCACTTTCTTGGCCGATAGTACCTAATATATCGCCACTTTGACAACCATCATAGGCCTATATTATGGTTGCGTTTATCACGTGATAAATAATTGACAAAGCATCTGTCACTCATACTGGCATTTCGCCCAGACGTGACGGATGCTTTGTCACTATTTATTGGGTAGTATTTAAACGCACATCAAAAATAAACCTTTTTCTATGCAAAAATAATCAAAATTTATATCAAAATTACTGATTGCACAGCAAATATTGCACTCAAAATGTTATACTACAATTTACTTATATTTGTGGCGTGCATCTATTTATTTAACAGTAAAGCATATTTAAGTAATGCATATCTAATAATCACTACCGCTCATTATGGAGCGTTTTTTAGGGATATATAAAAAAAAACTAACCTAACCTAACCCGGCCGAGTCGGATCTGCTCTGAAAGGTGATCAGGATTAGATGGTTACCTATCCGAAACACTAATTTTTGTTTCCTATCTGTAACGTTTCGCCAAATTATCATTTGTCCGAAAGCCATTTTTTTTCAAACTTGTTTATTTTTCAGAATAATTATGAAACGAACCTAACCTAACCTACTGGATTCTTTAAAAACATGAAAAGTAATGTCGTGCTGATGTGTATTTTTTAATTATCTGCAGTACAATTTTTGCTAGGCATTTATTTTATTTGCTGTGCAATAATTAATTTGATGTAAAAAGTATATAATTGATGAAAATAAATTGATAGGCGATTATTTGTTTGCTGTGCCATTAATAATATCCCCTATTTATTGTGTGATCCGTGCCCGCAGGTCGTGTTAATTAAGTTTGCGCCTCATTTATATGCGACGCCATAGACATCAGGCGCAAACTTAACTTTACCGGGTAGACGTGAAATATCACTTTATACAGTCCGAATTGCATGTGGTGACCACAGAAAAGACGTACATGCTTAAAGATTATACTAAGAATTATCAAAGTATCATAAATAGTTATAAAAAGGTGGTTCCGTATACTTAATTCTGATTCATCGAGCTATATAGTGTAAAAATGAAGGACAATGTTCTAAAAGTCTCTTCAACATTTTCGGGGACCAATTAACAACGAAATTAGCTTTGTGTATAAAAACGTGTTTAATTAAAAAAGGTCGTTGTAATAACACTACTATTATTAGCTGTAAAAATTACTCGTTGTAAATAATAAATATTTTCATTTCATTAAGTATTTATTAGAAATTTCACTTGCTTGATCGATAATTTTAATTTCCATACAGAAAATATCTTCCTTATTTATTACGCACACCTACTTATTTTCAAATAATTTTCCCAATAAGTAAAAAAAAATACTTATTATCTCTAATACTACTAAGCAGATATTGATTCGGTCCCCAGTGGCATAACTCTTGTTTTATGAAATGTTTAATTTGTTTGCAATAATTAAAAATATTTCATTTATTTATTTATTAACAATTCAGTAAATAATAGGTAACCTACATTATCATCGGGTACCTAACTATAATGCAATACCGCGTAACTAACACTTATAAAGAAAATTACAATTTCACAAAAATGAGTATTTTTGCGTTTGTTCGAATTAGAATCATATAATTTACCTACAGTCGTTAATTATGCGGAATTGCATTTGTCAAAATTGAATTACTTTGAGTCTACTTGTCAAAATAGACTTGAATTACTTCGAGTCTATTTGACAAATTAGACTTGAATTACTTCGAGTCCATTTGTCAAAACAGCCTTGAATTACTTCGACTCTATTTGACAAATTAGACTTGAATTACTTCGAGTCCATTTATCAAAACAGACTTGAATTACTTCGAGTCTATTTGACAAATTAGACTTGAATTACTTCGAGTCCATTTGTCAAAACAGACTTGAATTACTTCGAGTTTTTGTCGCCCCCAAAATGAAATCCAAACGATAAATCTGGTAACTTGAAAGAGCCGGCAAACGATGCTGTTTCAGTAAAGGCGGATTCTGAAAGGGAGAAAAAGTTTTCTTTAAAAAAACTATAATCAATAAAATAACAAACATGAAACCTTCTTCATGATTTATTATTTTATGATACATATCAAAAATATTTCTGTTTTTGTTTTTTCAAACTAGCTATTATTTATTTTATTTAAATTGCATGAAACAAAAGTCAGACTTAATGCTAAAAAGCTGTCTCTAGCAGTCAATCATAGGGTCAAAGAGAGATACTACTTAAAAGTTGGAGCAGAGCTCTGCTGTTCGGGGCTTGTCACCCGGAAAAACAAATATTTAACATACTCACTAATAGGATCGATATCGCCAATTAAATCACCAATGAACTTGTCAACAAATTTGCAAGCTGCCGCCTGAAATAAACAAAAAACAATCTGAACTTACTCTCGTACCTAGATACAGTCCGACCAAAAAGAGTAGAAATTAAAAAGTGGCAATACTGTAGTGTCCTCCCTTTCTAATCAATATAAGAAAACGGGGACACTACAGTATTGCCACTTTTGAATTTCTACTCTTTTTGGTCGCTTACGGTATAGCCTCTCTAATCAAGTGTCGGTCCGGCCCTGGGATAGTGGCGCTACAAACAGCTTTCATGTAGCAATAATGAGCACACGTCATATTTGGGTCAATCAACTATTTTCTGCCACTCGCTGCCACGGTGATGTCCCCTGGGTCACTTTTTAAAACTACGATTTTCCGTGGTTATATTTAAGAATAAGAATAAGAATATATTTTATTTGTCCAACATAGGTCAAAAGGTGTTAAAATTTTTACATGTGTCCACTATGAGGCGCCAAAAGGCATACACATTGTGTGTGGCATGCATGTCATAGGCACAATATAAAACTTATCATCTAAAAATTCTTTTACAGAGTAATATGCTTTTTCAACTAAAAAATTATATAAAGCTTTTTTAAATCTATATAGATCTTCCATATCTGCAATGTTTTTTGGCAATCTATTAAAAATCTTAGGAGCCATGCCCACAATACTATTTTGTAGTAACATGGTTTTAGGTACAGTTATATTTGATATTTTATTGCGTAAACGGGTACTTTTGAAACTTGAAAATTGATGAGAGTTACGTTTTACATAAATTGCTAATTCATAAATAAATAAGCTGGGAAGCGAGAATGTGGTTTACAGGAATCGAAATATTTATTACCACATAAAGATCTAACACATTTCTTTTGGGCTCGAAATGCAACCTCTCTACTTGGTGAATTTCCCCAAAATATTATGCCGTATCTTAGAGTAGATGTCACAAATGCATGATACGCAGTTAGTACCGTAGATTGGCAACTTTTTTCCTTAAATTATACAATGCAAAGGAAAATGTATTTAATTTTTTACATATAATATTGTCAATATGAGGTTTCCACGTCAACTTATTATCTACACTTAATCCTAAAAATTTTGTGACGTCAGTTTTTTCAATTTTCTGTCCCTTAGAAACTAATGTTGGTGCGTAATTAGTTCTTTGTTGAAATAACATTATTTTAGTTTTTCCTAAATTAATTTTTAAATTATTACTAGAAAGCCATTTTATTATTATGTCCAATGTCCTATTAATGTCAGCCTCATATGATTCCAAATGTTCACCAGAAAACACTATCGTACTGTCGTCAGCAAACAGTACCATTGGGTGTTCAATGGCTTTAGGCATATCATTAATGTAAATGAGAAACAAAAGAGGACCTAGCATGCTCCCCTGAGGTACGCCATAGTGAATTTCTCTGACATCTGATGAATGAGTTATTTCCGATTTAGTTTTAAAACACAATCTATTTATTTGGGTTAATTGTTTCCTATTAGATAAATATGATTTAATTAAACTATAAACATTGCCGCGTAATCCGTATTGATACAGTTTGTCGAGAAGTATTTGGTGGTCAACATTAATCGAACGCTTTGGACATGTCCATGTAAAGGGCTGAGACCAGAACTTTTTTATCCATATTCTTTATGACAGTTTGAATTAACTCATATGCAGCCATGTTTACTGACATGTTTTTCCGAAAACCTTTTTGCTCTTTGGCAAACAAATTATTGCATTCGAAGTAGCCAGAAACACAGTTATAAATATATTTTTCTATAATTTTGGAGAAAATCGGAATCAGCGCAACTGGTCTGTAGTTGTTCATATCATCTTTGTTTTCCTTTTTAAATAGTGGTTTCACGATAGTAAGTTTTAATCTATCTGGGAATTGTCCGCATGTAATATACTACTACTATCAATCAAAAATAGACTCAGTGCATGTGTGTTACGGTGTGTTATAGCCAATTATTAAAAGTGCGTAAAATACAATGTATCTGTCGCCTGGCAAACAATTTGGATCTAATCCCGAGATTCACTCAAAGCACAGTAGTCAAGAACTAAGCCCCACACACGGAGTCACCCAGCGCAAACGCAAATATTTAGATGGATTTGAAACGGACTTGTCTGATTTTAAATCAGATATTACTAAAATGTTTTCCGACATCAAATCGGAATTGCAATCACTGCGCTCAGATAACTCAAAGATTCATCAATCTATATCTGAACTTAAACAACAACAACAGGCGGTAATAACCGAGTTTAACGACATGAAATCCACTATTGAATTCGTATCCAATAAACAATGCGACCAGGAAATGCAAATGGCTGAACTAACCTCAAAAGTCGCCGACTTAGATAAAAAAACATACGGATTACGAGCAGTTGAGTAATAAATACGATCAGATACTAATAGAACTGGACAAACAGCAGCAATATGCTCGTATTCAGAATTTGGAGATTTCCGGGATGCCGGAATCGAAGAACGAAAATTTGATATCTATAGTCATGAATATTGCAAGACATGCAGGCGTAGTTTTAACACAGAATGACATTGAGCATGCTAACAGAGTACGGCCGATGAAGCCACAAGAAGGTCGTCCTAAAGCCATCATAGTCAAATTAAGGAGTCGTACAATAAAGAACAATATCCTGGCAGGCCTGCGCCGGACCCGCGGCGTCTCCACGACGGACATCGGACTCCAGGGTGAAGCACGCACACTTTATGTCAACGACCACCTTACCCCATATAGGAAACAAGTACTGAAGGAGTGTAAAACTGCAGCAAATAATCGAAGCTACGAGCACGTCTGGGTTCGTGATTGCAACATTTATGCCAGGAAGTCTGACGGTGCTCCTCTCCTGCAGTTCGAGTCACTCAAGGATATCATGAAAATAAGATGAAATAAGATGTATCTGTTTATAATCTCAGTACCGATTGCATTACTATACTGCATGTATGTGTTATGTACGCGCCTACGATTTATTTACTTACAACAAAGCCTTAATACGAGTACTTACAGTAGCGATCAAAAGTATTTTGACAACGGCAAAAGCTTTGATATTATATGCCATATGTTAGTTTTTCCAACTTAATTCTTGATAAAGTATTTCATGGCTTAAAAGCTTCTCGAAACAAGTAAAAAGTTTAGTTTCATTGAATTAAAATATAAACATAGCAACAAAAAATATTTATATACCGGTTCAAAAATATTTTGACAATGTCTCTTTTCCAATTTAACTGAGAAATGGGGCTGCAGAATTTAAATACTTTGTAGGAACTACAACTTGAGGCTTTTCTTAGCATGTCTCGACATAAATAATATTCGGAAGATTTTAAGTAACCCGTTGCGGCTGCGTTTAAGAAGGGTAAGTCGCAAGCTGAGATTTCGCGAAGTTCTGGTATATCACGGCAATTCATTAGTGTCTGGAATAAGCAGTACAAGGCTCGAAACAGCGTCACAAATAAGCCTGAAAACAGTCGTCCTCGAAAAATGACTTGTACAACCGATTGTGTAATAAAAAAGTAAGACGTAGAAACCCCACGGAATAATGCAATACCAATTAAAGATGAGCTAACAGAAAACTACAACACAAATGTTCATATTTTTACTATTAAACGACGCCTAATAGACCATGGATCACATGGTCGACGCCCATTAAAAAAAACTACAATGTTCAGCAAAGAATATGGCTTCCCGATTAGCATTTGCGATTCGTCACAAATCATGAACAAGTGCCGATGGGTCAAAAATTGTATGGAGTGACGCGAGCAAGTTAAATTTAATCTCGTGGGGTGGTATCCAGTATGTGCGTCGTGCTCATAATAAAAGACACGATGTGCGATACCTGGTACCCACACTCAAGCATGGTGGCGGATACGTAACGGTGCGGGGATATTTTTCTCGCTATGGCGTCGGGCCTCTCGTATGAATTGACGGGATAATGGGATCGATATGTGTATGAAAATATACTTTATACACATACGATACCCTATGAAAATAAATAAAGAAAAATATGCCACCTCGTTGGGTTTTTCAGCACCATAATGACCTCAGACACAATTCTAAAAATTTACAGGCTTTCTTAAAGCGTAAAAAAGTCAAGGTTTTGGAGGGGCCTAGTCAAAATGCTGACCTTAATCCTATTGAGCATCTACGAGAAGAGTTGGATCGTCGAGTGAGGTGCAGAAATTACTCCAAGGGGCTTTTTTTCAAGCACTTCAGTCAGAAAGGACGAACATACCTTACGAACGTATATATAGAAGTTAGTGGACTATATGACGGCTCCTTGCACAGCTGTTAGGAAGGGCAGAGGATATGCAACTAAATATTCATGAAACGTCTTATTTAACCCTGTTGCAAGTTCAGCAAAATAATTTTATGTAAGTGTCAAAATACTTTTGACCTACCTGAAGCGTGTATTATCAGTATTTATTCTAAGTCCATTGTTAAGTTTTAGTTATCTAAGTGGAAACGTAACAAGAAAAGGGCCATAAGATGTTATCATAACGTAATTATTAAATATATATTCAATTCATCAACATCTTGAAAAAAAATGGTTTGTCAAAATACTTTTGATCGCTACTGTACATGAACAGTTATTTACCTAGATTTTATACAAGAATACACGCTAAACTTACACTCACTCCACACAGTTTATATTATATTTTTTACGCAATTAACCACTATGTTTATTTTAAAACGACACCAATATTTACACTAAGATTCATAAATCTTGAACCGCTAATTAAAACTATAACAACATTAATTTCCCCTAGTCGAGCACTAACTGATTATCTTAAGTTGTATGACCTATCTTATTATAAAATGTACTGGGAGACTATACACATATACTTAAATACTTTACATACTGGAAATCAATTTAAGATTACGACCGGGAGCGATTGCGCGCGAGTAACAGCGAATGTGACTGGCACACTGGCGCGCACATACAGTATATTGAAATCTCAACGTCTAAAAAAAGTTGTTTACACCGTATGCACCGCTAGATCGTTGACTAATCTTCATATTATATTGCATATCTCTTCTAATTTAGGCTTATTTTTGCCTAGCATAATTTATTGTTTCATTTTACTACAATGTCTTTAAAGATATACTACCAGAATGTGCGCGGTTTGCGCACCAAAACAACAGACTTTTATAGAAATATTCTTTTACAAAATTATGACCTTATTATTATTACGGAAACCTGGCTTCATGCAGGCATATTAGACAGTGAATTATGCAACTCACAGTATGAACTTTTTAGAGCGGACCGAGACCTCGAGCTGACGAACGTAACTATGGGAGGTGGGGTGATGGTGTGCGCTCGGCGACATCTGGGAGTTACTTTGTGTGCAGACCGACCGGCGCCACCTACTGAACTTCTCTGGGTAACTGTACCTTCAAGCTCTCTGGGGTCAAATAACAATCTTCATATTGCAACTATATATTTACCACCTAATTATCGAACCTTACCAAACGATGTTAAAAATGTTTTAGATTCTGTATCGCGAGTATATAATCAAAACATTAAGGATTATTTCATGATTGTAGGCGACTTTAACTTACCTTGCATATTATGGACAAGCGTGGGCCCAATTCATTTAAAAAAAGGTTCAGTAGAAATGCAGCAGGCCGGCATTGAACTAGTTGAAGAATTTTCATGCCATGGGCTGGAGCAGCACAATCATATGACAAACTCTAGTGGTAACACCCTCGACCTTGTCTTCAGTAACTTTTCGATAGACATAAATAAGATAACGAAACCTATTTTAAAAGAAGATAAAGCACATCCTAGCTTCGATATAGTAACTAACGATTTACAGATAAAACCTTTGCACGAAAATAAAATAACGAAAATACTATATTTTAAAGGGGATTATAATAAAATAAACGAATATCTTAATGAAGTTGACTGGCCTATTCTTTTTAAAAATTGTGATTCCGTAAACTGTGCCGTAACTTGTTTTTACAAAAAAATCAACGAAAGTATACAACTATTTATTCCTAGAGTACAACATAATCAAAATTCCAAACAATATCCTTCCTGGTATAGTAAATCCTTAATTAGTCTGATACGTCGTAAATGGAAGGCTCATAGAAAATGGAAGCGTTACCACAATGATTTGGATTATCAAGAATTTTCATATCTCAGGCGTAAGGTTAAAGATCTTGAAACTGATAACTATAACACCTTTTTAACATCTGCACAAGATCAAATAAAAATTAACCCCAAAAAGTTATGGAGCTATGTAAAATCAATGCGTGGCTGCTCAAAATATCCTAAATCTATGACCCATGGAAATGGATCCTTAAATGACGGTCCTAGCATTTGTAACGGATTTAGTCAGTTCTTCAAAAGTGTCTATATAGAACCGGATAGCAACTCTGATTACAGTGACCTTGATATTCCCAACGTAGGAGATGTACATGCAATTGGTGAAGTTGTTGTGTCGCCTGAAAAAATCACTGCACTTCTTAAAAAAGTAGATGTTAATAAATCTGCTGGGCCTGATAACATCTCACCTTATTATATTAAAAACACAGCAGTAGCAATAAGTACGCCATTAACGATTCTCTTCAATAGGTCTTTAAAAGAGGGAATATTTCCAGATAGGTGGAAAGAAGCAAATATTATACCTATTCATAAAAAATCTTCCAAAACTGCTATTGAGAACTACCGCCCAATTTCAATACTGAACATATTCAGTAAAATATTTGAAAAAATTGTTTATGAACACATTTATCCTACTATAACACATGGCATCAGCTCAAGTCAACATGGATTTTTAAGGCAACGTTCTACCATTACTAATTTAGCGGAATTTACTAACTTTGTACTGAGTAATATGGAGCGAGGCGGACAGGTTGACGTGGTGTACACTGATTTTGAAAAAGCATTTGACAGAGTGGACCACGTCATCCTGTTAGCCAAATTAGAGCATTTAGGTATTCACGGTTGTCTGTTACGTTGGATTAAGTCGTATCTTTTAAACAGATCTCAGATTGTCACAGTTGGTGGTTTTAGATCCGATCACATTTTGGTCCCCTCGGGTGTCCCCCAAGGATCCCACCTAGGGCCATTGTTTTATAATGCTTATATATTTGATATTTACACTTGTATTCAATCTCCAGTACAACACTTACTTTACGCTGATGACAAAAAAATATTTATTAAAATAAAAGATGCGTCTGATTGTCGCCTAATGCAAAATGCATTAGATTCTCTAGTGGAATATTATCATAGAAATAAAATAACAGTTAATACTTCAAAATGTCAGATAATAACGTTTTCTAGAAAACCTTCACCATTGCGTACAACTTACACTATAAATAACATTTCACTGCAAAGAGTCCAGGTTATAAGAGACCTAGGCGTACTATTAGATAGTAAAATGCTAATGTCCGATCATATTGATAGTATAATCAATAAGGCTTATAAAAATTTAGGATTTGTAATGCGAATATGCAAGGCGTTTAAAGATGTCAATTGTATTAAAGTGGTGTACTTTGCTTATGTACGTAGTGTCCTAGAGTATGCATGTAGTATATGGTCTCCACAGTATATCACATACATATCGCGTATTGAAAAATTACAACAAAGGTTTTTACGGTATCTTAACTACCGAACAAAATATACATCTGCTAATTATGAAACTAGCTGTCAGAGACATGGTCTGATGAGCTTAGAAGATAGAAGAGTTGTGCTCGACATGGGGCTATTATTTGATATTGTCAGAGGGGATATTGATTGTCCAGATCTTATAGCGGAGATCAAGTATTTTACACCTAAGTCGAATACGAGGCATCCACGACTTTTTAGTTTGCCTCATTATCAGACTAATTACAGTAGAAATTCTGTGATTTATAGAATAGTTAATACATACAACAAAAAGTATAGCGACATAGATCCGTTTGTACTTAATAGTAAAAATAAATTTAAAAATGCAATCAAAACAAAAATGAAAGATGGCTCTGTACATTAACCTATGTATACACACACACACACACACACACACACACATTTAGGTGAATTGTTAATATAATAACCTTTTGGATTGATAGTAATAATTTTAGGTTAAGCAAACCCGTTTTCATACCTTGTATTTGATAGGGAGACCTGTTATTGGCTACACTAAATGTATCTTATCCGTAGATTATTTTTGTTTGTTACAAAGCTGTTGGTCTTCTAATAAAGAAAATAAAAATAAAAAGTAATACATAAGTTAACGATGTGACTAAGCAATGGTGAGATAATATTGGAGACTTTTTTCACTACACTAGTACTAACACCATCATAACCAGTGCTATTTGTGTTTTAAGCGAACTAATTATTTTTTCAATATCTTTAGGAATTGTTGGTTTCATAAACATTGAATTAGGTACATTTATTGTCAACTTGTATGGTTTATTAAATTCTTTATTATTTGATTTGTCATCTACTAAATTGATTGGCTGAATTTGATCAATGAAATGATTATTAAATTCTTGAGCAATTTTCTTAGGATTTTTAAATACGTTACTATTTGATATTATTTGTATAATATAGTCCTTTGGATGATTCGACTTAGAATTATTAATTATTTTCCACATTTAGCAAAAACTTTGTAATTTAAGCAGTTATGAGCCCATTATTATGTAGACTATATCCTGACAATACCAGTAATATAAATTGTCAACGCTTTTCTTAGAAGTTTAATCACTATTGTCCCTTGGGTCACGGGACAGAATAACACAAGAAAAAGTTGATCCAGCCATTTGCATTATTAAACGCCAGTGGGTGAATTGCAGAAAATATGCACCCTTTATGCTTATGAGTGTCCCATGAATACACAATGAATTTAAACATATATCATGAGAAGAAAACACAATGTAACTATGTTACTTTGATAATAAGAATTCTTTCAATTCAAATAAGATATTTTTATTTCAATTCCTTTTTTTATTTTATTTTTTAAGTATTTTTTTCCTAAGAGGTACGCAGTTACTTCATATATTATGCTCATGTCCCAATTCTGAGTGTATTTTTATCTCGGAAATTTGTTACGATTGTTATTATTTATTTTAAAGTTTAACTGTAAATTATTCAGTCCTTATTAGATCATCTTTAAATTCTGTATAAATATATTTACGTGTATTATAAATAGTTGTGAAATTTTTATAATGATAAACTTGTCCCAACTTACTAGAGTTTCGTTACTCAGGGTTAGTTACGGAGCATTTAATCCCAAAGAAATGTCTCAGTTCTTAGTAGAATTATTTTTTCTTATTCCGGCAGCACTTTGACATGTTCCAAAATGATAAACACGGCGACAGCCACTTTATTTTCAACAAGGTGGTGCGTCGATCGATAGTCTTGAGTAAATGAGCTAAAAAATCTCAGGTTGCGTAACGGCGCTTTTCTCATATAAAATCTTTATTTTCGTACTCCAGTTTATTCATTGCCGATTGATTTTACTCTGAATCTTACAAATTTACATAGTTCCAGATGAATGCATTACACGTTTGAAGAAAAATATTGTTTTAGGTTGCGATTTTACTTTGATAATAAGAATTCTTTCAATTCAAATAAGATATTTTTATTTCAATTCCTTTTTTTATTTTATTTTTTAAGTATTTTTTTCCTAAGAGGTACGCAGTTACTTCATATATTATGCTCATGTCCCAATTCTGAGTGTATTTTTATCTCGGAAATTTGTTACGATTGTTATTATTTATTTTAAAGTTTAACTGTAAATTATTCAGTCCTTATTAGATCATCTTTAAATTCTGTATAAATATATTTACGTGTATTATAAATAGTTGTGAAATTTTTATAATGATAAACTTGTCCCAACTTACTAGAGTTTCGTTACTCAGGGTTAGTTACGGAGCATTTAATCCCAAAGAAATGTCTCAGTTCTTAGTAGAATTATTTTTTCTTATTCCGGCAGCACTTTGACATGTTCCAAAATGATAAACACGGCGACAGCCACTTTATTTTCAACAAGGTGGTGCGTCGATCGATAGTCTTGAGTAAATGAGCTAAAAAATCTCAGGTTGCGTAACGGCGCTTTTCTCATATAAAATCTTTATTTTCGTACTCCAGTTTATTCATTATTGATTTTACTCTGAATCTTACAAATTTACATAGTTCCAGATGAATGCATTACACGTTTGAAGAAAAATATTGTTTTAGGTTGCGATTTCTCATATATCTTGTCTCAGTTTCGTTATGTTTCGTTATGTTTCGTTATGTAACGAAACTGATAAAATGTAAGGGTTAGTTCATACTATAAAACCTTTTTTATAGGTCGAAAAACCTATCTGAATATGGACTGTAATATTTTTTGTCTCTGTTTCGATTCCCTAATTGATTTATTTTAGCATTTTCAGCATAAAAGACCGGCAGTGATCATCGAATCGTAAGAGGCACACTGAATATCAATGTTAAACTGGAAAGGTCCAGTCTGATGAAGTCTACGCTCCGACCTACTCGGGCCCATATTCAAAACCCCGAGAGCTTTCAACTCGAGCTCTCCAACCGCTTCGCTTGTCTGGAGAACTTTGTCTCAGTGGACGAGATCAATGACGGGCTAGTGGAAACTGTCCACACGGTAGGGTCTAAGTTTTTCAGACCCCGCCGTAAAGATAGACCTCAGAAATTGTCTGATCGAACCTTAAACCTCATGGCTGAACGACGCTCGCTACAGTTGCAGTCTCCCGATGACGCGAGGTCATATAGGCAGCTTAATAGACGTATATCGAAGTCCTTGCGACATGATCTGCGGCTCTTTAATACGAACCGTGTTAAAGAGACCATTGAGCAGAACAAAGGCTCCAAAGTGTTCGCAAAGGACAAGTCTATTGGACAAAGCCAACTGACCAAGCTGAAACGGGAAGATGGCAGCATAGCGTCGACCAAAGCAGAGGTTCTAGGCGAGATCGAGAGGTTCTATGGTCAGTTATACACTTCAGTCGCAAAGCCCGTTGACAGCTTGGTAGGCGATCCAAGAGCCAAGCTGTCCCGACATTATACCGAAGATATCCCGGACATCAGTCTGTACGAGATTAGGATGGCCCTGAAGCACCTTAAGAACAACAAGGCGCCGGGCGAAGACGGAATCACCTCAGAGCTTCTGAGAGCGGGTGGAACACCGGTACTTAAGGTCCTCCAGAAGCTCTTTAATTCCGTCTTGTCCGAGGGCAAAACGCCTGAAGCATGGAATAGAGGCGAGGTGGTACTGTTCTTCAAGAAAGGTGATAAAACCCTATTGAAGAACTACAGGCCCATCACGCTTCTAAGCCATGTTTATAAGTTGTTTTCAAAGGTCATCACGAACCGTCTCGAACATAGACTTGATGACTTCCAGCCTCCCGAACAAGCCGGTTTCCGAAGAAGCTATAGTACCATAGACCACATACATACGCTGCGGCAAGTTATACAGAAGACTGAAGAGTATAACTTGCCATTATGCTTAGCGTTTGTGGACTATGAGAAAGCCTTCGATTCGGTGGAAACATGGGCGGTGCTCGAGTCACTTCAGCGATGCCATATTGACTATCGGTACATTGAAGTGTTGAAGTGTTTGTATAGTAACGCCACCATGTCGGTCCGAGTTCAGGAGCAGAGCACAAAGGCCATTCCATTGAGAAGAGGCGTAAGACAGGGGGACGTTGTGTCCCCGAAACTGTTTACGGCCGTTATGGAAGACGCCTTCAAGCTCCTGGAATGGCAAGGACTTGGCATCAACATCAATGGCGAATACATCACTCACCTTCGGTTTGCCGACGACATCGTAGTCATGGCAAAGTCGATGGAGGAACTCAGCATGATGCTCGATGACCTCAATCGAGTTTCTCAGCGGGTGGGCTTAAAAATGAACATGGACAAGACGAAACTCATGTCAAATGCCAAGGTTGTGCCCATCCCAGTCTCTGTTGAAAACTCGGTACTCGAAGTTGTTGACTCATACATCTACCTAGGACAAGTGGTCCAATTAGGTAGGTCCAACTTCGAGAAAGAGGTCAACCGCCGAATCCAACTCGGCTGGGCAGCGTTCGGGAAACTACGCAATGTCTTTTCATCCGACATACCTCAGTGCCTCAAGACGAAAGTCTTCAACCAATGTGTGTTACCAGTGATGACTTACGGCACCGAAACGTGGTCTTTCACTATCGGCCTCATCTCAAAGCTCAAAGTCGCTCAACGAGCAATGGAGAGGGCTATGCTCGGGGTGTCTCTACGTGATCGAATCAGAAATGAGGAAATCCGTAGACGAACTAAAGTGACCGATATAGCTCACCGGATTAGCAAGTTGAAGTGGCAATGGGCAGGCCACATAGCACGCAGAGCAGATGGCCGATGGGGTCGTAAAGTGCTCGAGTGGAGACCTCGGACCAGCAAGCGCAGCGTAGGACGTCCACCTACAAGATGGACAGATGACCTTATAAAGGTCGCCGGAAGGCGCTGGATGCAGGTCGCTTCCAACCGGTATATATGGAAGTCCAAAGGGGAGGCCTATGTTCAGCAGTGGACGTCCTATGGCTGAGATGATGATGATGATGATTAGTATTCACACCGTGATTATGTAAACCAAAAATCAGTTATCAATATTGTTAATTGAAATTAAAACGTTTTATTAAATAATTCTGCGAACGAAACCATAAAACATCACTAGTTTTATTTCATGAGTCCGACGCTTTATGTTATCAGTTTCGTTACAGCAATTATCAGTTTCGTTACTCTCAGTTTAGTTACGAAATTCCAAAGGTACATATTTTCTGCAATTCACCCCAGTAGCAAATTGTCAAGGCTTTGTCATTAACTAAATTATTAAAACAATCCTTCGTTCTTCTTGCGAAATAAATACTTCAGTACTATTGAAAAAAAAAACTTGAATTTCATCACTGTGGATAGTTTTGGCAATATTATGCAAACATTACTTGTTTCCTCTTTATTTACATCAGTGACATTCACCGACTTTCAACATCAGTTACCTATAATTTGTCGTTACCAGTTAAATACATTAGTACCACAAAAAAATCCGCAATATGGCGTGTGCTGAAAAACACCCTTTTAGGGGTATGGATGGGGTAACTATTAGACTAACACACACGAAAAAAAACACAGACAAGAAAAAGAACATTGATAAAATTAAATATTTACCAGTATTAACAAAGAACACAACAGAATTTTCCTGCTCATCTTGCACGTCTAATATTAACCGGAGTACTACGAAATGTAAGGTACGACGGAAATCACTATGAACTCGCACGTCAGCTGCTCAAATATCCATTGTCTTTGTGTTTAACTTCGATCAATAAATTATGTATTTAGAAATACTGTGTGAGTGTAATCAAGTCTGACGTAGATTCATCTGACAGTTTCTCAATGTTTTTCAAATTGGCGGAGATGTAGGTTTTACAGTTACACGTAAAAATTACATATTTCAGCCATTTGAAAAAAATGTTTGTGAGGTCTCCAATTCACAGAACCACTATATTTTATAACAGCAGTATAGGTAGGTACTTTCCTAACTTTTCTTCTTATTTATTTAAAAGCTAGTAAAGTTTTAAGAATTATTTTGGCATTAGTAACATTATCTTAATACATTTTATCTACTTATCTACTATGTAATTTAGAAAGTTTCTATTTAGAAGTCTTAACCAAACTTTGTAACGTCACCCTTAACTTTTATAAAATCCTATGAGGGATACTTTTAATATAATAAAATGTGTACGAGCCAATTTGGTATAAGTTTAATGTGCTTATGAATAATTTTATATTCTATACTATTACAAAATTCTAAATTTGTATGCACTGAAAATACATTTTTCTGTGGAGGATGATTTCAGGACAAAATCGTAATAGCGCGAGGCAGGTTTCGTATACGGGCGCTGTTGGCAGAAATTTATTTGTCCGCACATCACGCTAAAACGTCTGGAAGTATTTTAACCAATTTTGGTACAGAAATAGCTTGGTATCCACTGATGGTTACAAAACACTTTTACCCGACTACGGAGAAGCAAAAAAAGGGTACATTATATAGGGTATCATGCAGAAATATTGTAGTTACACCGATTCAACAAGTACAGTGTAAAAGTACAAGTCCCTAGAATAAATTAAAAATCTAACTTACACAGAAAAACATTGTTTTTATCAGTCAACCTTTGACAACGGTAACTGGAAAGCTACCGAAACGTCAGGGAGGCTCAAATAATTAATATACGCGATATAATCCATTAAAATTGTTTTATTTATATGTGTGCCAGTCGCGGAAACATTAAAAGTACATTAGTGAGAAGACGTTTCTGACCAGGCAGATAACGCATCTTATGCGTGAAGACGTATTAACCGGGATGGAAACCCCTACTACTTACTTGCGGGACCGACGCAAAATTGTGCATTACCTACGCGGGAAATAGTATTAAAAGTGATCGTATTAAGCGGGTTGTACCTTAATTATATTTATCATCAATTCATCGCGTAAAAATTCATTACTGAATTCTTGGCGCGGATCGAGTCCGAATAAAAGTAAATCCTTTTAAAGCGCCCCAGCTCTCGCTTGTTGGGCGCAGATAGACGACTTAAGCTGCCCGACCGTAAAAACTCATCTCTCTAACCCAGCCCCGTCAGAATTAGTTTCAATTTTCATTTAGATGGACAAACTACTTTAAGGAAGGTTAGCGAGTCCTTACAAGGTCATCCAATATCAACGATACCTTCTTGACTTGGTAATACTTATAAATATTCAAGATTCTCGCAGATCCATATTGATAACCTACGAGCTTTTTGCCGAGACTTTTCCCTAAGTACATGAATAATTGTGATAAGCAATTTCATGAACAATATATGTATTGACAAAACCGTTTCGTCTATACAGATTTAAAGCGATTGAGGTCAATCGTATCGTATCGAGACTATCGAGTATACAGCAATTATTTAGCGAATGTTTAAGTATGCAGTTTCCATTAAATTGTAAATTTTTGAGATGACTCTAGTTTGTCTATAACTAGTTACCTACTCTAGTATATTGCAGAATAACTTAAATATATATTTTGTTATACGAGTAAACTAACATTGCGGCATTTACAAACAAATGCAGTTCTAATTAAGAAGATTCAAGCGATTATTTCGATACTTTTATTCTTGAATTGAACAAAATCTTCCAGCAAGAGACTATTGCAAGCGTAATATGAGCGAAATGAGACCCTGTCTAGCACAATGTGTCTCGTAACCTTTTGTCACTTGCGAAATGTTACCTAACTCATTCTATCCGCTATATATATCGCACGACAACCGAAGTCATTAAAAAGACAAAGCTGTGTTCGCCCAACTTAAGTCTATTTGGAAGACCAATGTGCTGTCTTACAGTTGATTGTCACCACGTTATATTATTATGGCTTTTTGATTAATTGGCGAGGCTTAAAGAATAACAAAAGGCTTGTCAAACAAAGTACAAGTCGATTCTTTGCGTATTTTCTGACCGAAGACCTACCTCTATACCTGTCAAGTAGCGTGTGTGTCGAGAGTCAACCACTAGCGTGGTCATCGTGGTACGTAAATTGATAGATTCATAAAGGATAAGCTAACAATGCAAGCAGAAGAAGTCGGTTTTTGTATATGGATTTCGGACATTGCTTTTGCTCTGTACCGCGTCAACTGCATCAAAATCCGTTTGCGTATTTTGCGTATTAACCTACTTACCTCTGTTTTGATCTCACTGTCCCTACAAGTGTATAGCGATCTACTCAATTTTATATACGCACCAATCATAATTTCCACGACCGTTTCTGCATTGGATCGACCACCAACTGCATCAAAATCCGGAATTCCGCCGCGCGCCCTATCGTCTCCTTTCCTATCCTGTTCAACTCTCCCTACAAAGTTGCCGTATCGACTGGGCTCGCGATTGCGTATTTTGCGTAAAACTACCTGTTTGTTTTTTTTATCTTTGTTTTTTTATTTGATCTCACTGTCCCCTCGACCGACCTCGACCTCTTCCACTCTATATTATATACGCACAATCATAATTTCCGCGACCGTTTCTGCATTGGATCGACCACCAACTGCATCAAAATCCGGAATTCCGTCGCGCGCCCTATCGTCTCCTTTCCTATCCTGTTCAACTCTCCCTACAAAGTTGCCGTATAGACTGGGCTCACGTTTGCGTATGTTTGCGCCGTATAATGGGGTCAAGCGTAAATAACGCTTCAATTACACCGGCTAAAGTTGGATGGAATAGAATCCTGTGAAAAGTTTGTACGTTTCATATGTTGCGAGGGAATACAATGTACAATGTGTCTGTAAAGTTACATCTTCATTTACTGGTATAATTCTACTTTATTAGGTACGCAGTACGCAGGTGTCATCTTTTTTCGCTTGATCTTTTCGAATAAGTTTTAGTCAAGTTTTTATGGTCTAGAACCGAAAATACAAGCCACTACCATCATAGTGACGTCTGTCCTAAATATCACAACTGTGTGCATACCTTACCGATGTGTTCATATTAAAAGACTTATCAATGTTACTTAATGCAGCTCGAACAGCAATAACACATATTTATGACATACGTACAACCATTATGGACATCCTTAACATAATCGATACTAGCTATGTCAACTGAAATACCCCTTTTCGTAAGAGAACTCAAAACTATTGCAAGCTTGCGTTTCCAATTGCCAACTTAAGTTGCCAACTCTAAAGACTAACTAGGTAAGTTGGAAACACCGGTCTTACCCCCACATCGCGCAAACTACTCCTTCGCGACAGGTGAGCGGGTAAGATCGTGGTGTGGCGGTCACGTCGCTATCGTGAAGTTAACTGCTTAACTATTGCACAGAATAAAAAATTACTGGAGCTCTGTTAATTTTCGTAAAACCTCGCTGAGAACTGAGGTCGTAGCTGTAGATGCTGAACTGTAGGCGGAGACCGACGCGTGGGTATCGCTACGACAGGCTACGAACACGTAGATGATGAACGGACTAAGAGAGGAAGGCTGAGCCGGTGTAAGCTTGTGCGTTGGCTACTATTAGCGCGGTACGCGGGGCGTAGTGAGCACGTCAGTAATGTATAGTTGCCGGCAAACTTTTAGAACAAAAATGGTGGATCTACGCATGTACATTTATACGTAAATCCGCTACTTCGCAGTCAAAGTTATGCTCTAAAAGTTTGCCGGCAGCTGTACAATAGCGGCCAAAATCATGTCCACACATTTTCATTTTAAGATTAATAGGATTCCTATCAAATGAAAATGGCCTAAATTGTTGTAGTTGTATATTGAAAAACAAACATAATTATAAGCTTTTTTGTGTATTTTCAATTATTAGTAATTAGTATATTTAGAACTTCCTGTCTGAATGGGTCATGATGAAAACAACACTTTTTTTTCAAGGCGCACAATGGCGACGAAGTTGATTTAAATAACCACATACATGAATAGAAAAATATACGTTTTATTTGCTAAAAGTAAAATAGCTGGCCGGTATGTCTTTTTAAAGTTTTTTTTTTGTTTTTTTTTCGATAGTAAAAGTGTGGCATCATACAGAATACACCGATATGATAAATTGTTTATCGCTTGTAGGTGTTAAGTAGATGTCAAATATTTTTTACGATACTCAGCTCCCAGCGTAATAAGCACATAACTGTCCTCACTGTACTTGAATTCATTAGACCGATGTCACTTATTTTTACTTTCGATAAGCGCACAATGTACTTATAACACATTTTCGTGACATTGAACATGTGTAACTTATAAAACTTAGGGGAAGATTGGCACCATTCGTACACGGGGCAGCTTCATACAGTCACTATTACAGCTTATTAGGACAATGTATTTATTACGGGTTTGTGTGTGAGGGTAGGCGCTGACGGCGACCAGTGCACCACGAAGTTAGCTGTCAGTGCGGTTACCAAGAGCGACACGAGAGGGCGTTATTTGTTTTTGCACCCTTGTAGTAAATTTTTCGTCGATGTTCTCGGATGTTTCGTGCTTAAGGCGCTGTAAATAGTGAAAACTACAATTTTAGAAAATATTAATACAATACTTGCACATAACTTACAAGTGCAACTTTTTTATATGTAAATTTTCAGTATATGCCCTAGTTTTTTACTTCATCAGAAACACGATTACTGAAAAAATCCTCGATAGTTTTCTTTTTTGAAAAGTACCCCTTTTTTACACCTTAAGCCAAATATTTCGATAACTATTATGAATATCAACACAAAATTTGCTTCATTTAATAGTTTTTTTGTATATTTCGATTTGTGCTTCATAGATTTTTAATAGGTTGAGTACATCAATCATACCAATTCATTTCGTTATTGGCAAAATAAAATGGTTCAGCGCGCGGCGGCGGCCGACTATTGCCTAGTCGCCAGTACGCTCGTGACAACGGTCGACGCCGGACCTGTGCACATTTTTCTAACGCGGTAATATGACTTTAGACAGCAAGCAATATGGGTAATCACAGTGTAAATAAAGTTAAGCGAAAGAGGAAACGCTTAAGTGAACTAAGAGAACATATTTATGTAGTACCTAACCAGACCAATCGACCGGCCGCATCGTAGCGGATTTCACATTCGTTTTTACGTAGTTGGTTTGCAGTTCGGTTGCAGTTTTACCAATAGTGTGTTGGACAGTTCTATTCTATTCTAGTTCTCTTAAAGTGAGTTACAAACGTTATTTCCTTAATGAGTGTTAATATGTCTTACTATTATTTAAACTCCGGTTTGTAATTAACCTACACGTGAATTAACTATAATTATTTTAAGATGTTGGATTAACACCATTTAGTACATTGTAATTTTATGTATTTTAACCCTTAACTATAAATTAATATAATATATACTAATATCGATTCACTAAAGCTGGCGCGAATGGATTGAATGAGTGAATGATAATATTTATGTGTGCGTCACAAAATGATTACATACAGGTTGATACAATAAGTGATTATTGAAAAGGTATTTGTAGACAAACTAGACGCATAACCGCCCAAATTCAGCAGTATAAAGAATAGGTACTACAAAATATAATATTATCGAACCAAATGAAATTCAAAATGACGAATGGGGTTTTTTCCAAAATTTCAAATTGGTGCTAGGAAGCTGAAACTCGGTATCGGGGGGCATTTGGGGCTCACAAATATGAATCTGAAATCGGTGTCCGAAAATTCGGTCGAAGTCGGAAAATATCGAAAAAACCAAGATTTGTATGGAGATTTTTTTTTAAGAGTCCCGTATCTCGTAAACGGCTGGAGATGGGTAGGGGATGCTCAAACAAATATCATAGGGGACCCCCACCCGAGTACAGTCGTGGAAAAAAAATCAAAATGGCGACTTTTTTTTTTCGAAAATTTCATATTGTTCCGAGGGGGCTGAAACTCGGTTTCGGGGGGCTTTTAGGTCCTCCGACTCAGAATATGAAAACGGATTTTGAATATTCGGTAAACTTCGGATAATATCGGACAAACAAAATTTAGTAATCTTAGCTCGACGGAGGGCCGAGCCATTTTTGAGCATAACTTATTGAATCGAATGGGTCTTAGCCTCGGATACTAGTAATTTCAATGAAAACTATATTGAATAAAATCGGTCGAGCCGTTTTTGAGTTATTGCAAAATTTCATAATTTTCTTTAAAATGACGTAAGTGCCGCGCGGTGTCACTACACTTCGAACGTTACACATATTGGTTAAGTACCAAACTATATTAAAACATTTCGCTCAATCTGTCGCGTATAATAGATAACTTCCAAAAGATAATAAGTAATTACTGTTTCTTGGCGTGTACGACCTTTTTATAGGGCTTGAAATCTTTCTCGTAATTTTCGTCTATTGTGAAGGACGGGCAACTACGAGACCCTACACTGAGCGTGGCCCGACATGCTCTTGGCCGGTTTTTTATAAATCGAACTAGTCGTCCGTCACCTATTAATTCTTGACATTAACCCTTTACCAGGCCGCGAAGACAAGAAGAAAATGTGGGTTACGTTAATACCATTGCATAGTCCCACATGGTCAAACTCATACGAGACAATGGAATAGTCTCATCCCTCATCCCACATCCTAATTCTGGTCATACACAGATTGCATGAATATTAAGCAATATGTACAATTACACTGCCTTACAACAGTCAAAATCTAAAGTATGTCAAAAAACTAGCGTCTGCATAAAACACCAATATTGATAGTAAAATATGTTTGTATCAAACAGTTAAATATACCTTTCGGATATATATATTACTTGTTTAGTCTAAATATTGTGCAGATTATGCATATATTATACCTAATAATTTTAATTTTTCTTGAATAACAAGAACCAATTTCGTTGTTGTTTACAAAATATTAGGAGGCCCCTGTATAAGAACGGCACTCACACTAACACTCGAAGTGACAAGTGACATAACTTTCATTCAATCCATTCGCGCCAGCTTTAGTGAATCGACCTATACCTAACTGCTTATTTAGTCACAGAAACACCTACCTCCCGTCCCCAGGACGGATACATAATGTCCGCCTTATATATTAAATTTTATCGGATCCTTTGAGTATTTATATTTAGACAGGAGATGCCATGCATGGGCGACCCCCTCCGGCAAAATAATTGGTCAAATGGTCAAGCACGTTATATAAAACTACTTAAAGTCACTTCACTGTCATTTTGCATCATTCCGTGTCGCGTGACATTTCTCTTCAAAAATGGTGAATTGTGCAGTATTTTCGTGTAAAAGACGATCCGACACCTCAAATTCGCCACAAGATCGCGTTTCCTATCACAGGTAAGTGTTTTTAATAACTATTAAATGTGTATTGAAGTACAATCTCCATTGAAAGAAAAAACCGTTGCGATACGTAAACGACAGAAAAATGTAAACATAAAACGGTGGTACAGGGGCGAGGGATGTGACAAAGTCAAAACCACGACTCAACATTTGAATGAATCATTTATTCATTCGATCACTGCAGTTCGTTTAATAGTTAGTGTATTATTAGATACTTGCGACCCTCCCGGCTTCGCACGGGTGCAAAACTGATAAATTATGCATGTATTATACATATTATAAACCTTCCACTTGAATCACTCTATCTATTAAGAAAAACTGCGTCATAATCCGTTGCGTAGTTCTAAAGATCTAAGCATACATAGGGACAGACAGACAAACAGGCAGACAGCAAGAAGCGATTTTGTTCTATACGATGTAGTGATTGAATTTAATAATAGGTATAGATGCATGTTATTTTTAAATCTTGCAAGGTGAATTAGAAATATTACCTTTCTCTAGACATACGATGTTGAAATTTAATATGAAAATGAAAATAATTCTTTGCTAAAAGTATATCTAGATAAAAGGAACATTTAATGCTGGGCTATGAGTATATGCGTTATTCATATACTATTATTTATAGACTTTATTTCATATTCTTTCCATCTTCACTGCTGCCTCCTTATTTGCTTATTCTTCTTTTCTTTTATAGAATGAGAAATGAGGATATGCCGTAGAAGAACCAAGGTAACCGGCATAGCTCACAGGACTGCACGATTGAAGTGGCAATGAGCAACCCATGTAGCCCGGAGAATCGATGGCCGTTAGGTCAGCAAAGTGCTAGAGTGGCGACCACGTATAGGAAAGCGCAGCGTAGCGAGGGTTGTGACGATTCTTGGGGAGGCCTATGTTCAGCAGTGGACATCTGTGGCTGATAGATAGATGAATATATTTACTTAATTATAACTTTTTTTATTTTATTTTATATGTGGTAATTCTAATTAAATTAATAACAATTTGTTTTATTGTTTTCTCTTTACTCATTATTTACTCATATCTTTAAATCACTTTATATGTTGTTTCATATTAATCACCTTTATTTTTAGATGGGCGTATGTTCTTTTCCTGAAGGTTATATTCACCGACCTCTAAACTACAAGCACGTTGGACTAAATATTCCATAGGGAATGACAGTTGTTTTCAGTGCCCATTCAAAGCATCCTGCGTGAACGTCTACTAAAATTGTCATTTCAGGCAAACCGTTCTTTGATCTGTGACGATCTGTGAATCTCTAATATTAGACCCATGGACGCTCACACAACTTGCACATGGCTATCAGCTCCAAAATGGCGAAAATGAAATGGTTTCATTTTAGCAACGACAATATGAAGTCGAGTGTACTTGTTTTAGAAGTCCGTGATTGTTTAAGCCCGAAACAACCGCGGGCGACAGTTTTATTTTACAGTTTAGTTATTCGAGAGTGATAAGGACACAATAAATATAGACAAATATACATAGAAACAAATATATTTATTGGATAACATCTTCAATATACAGAATTTACAGTTTTCAAATTTCACAATAGATAGTACCTATAAGACAATTCAGTTCATTCATTAAAATGATTTGACTCATTCTTCATATGTGTCCCATCACTATGTTTTTCATATGTATGCTGCACAGTTACGTGAAAAGAGTATCTGTGTGCATGTCATTTTTGATGTGTTGAATTTTGCTGTAGTGTGCGTTTATCGCAACAGCAAAATTTGTGTCTGTTGAGTTATTCGTCTTTTGGTGGTGTGCTGTACGTGTTTACCTCACCCCCCGCTAAAATTGGCGAAAAAATTTGTTCGAAGAGTTTACGTTATGACACCTCCATTGTCTATAAATACTCAAAGATCGGATCGGACATTTTAAATAATAATGGCAATATAGACAATGGCAATATATATATTATAATATTTGTTAAACTAATAATCATTCTGGAAACATTAAAAGATTTTTTTTTACTGTTAACATATGGCAACAGTCCTTATTTCACTTTATAAACTATAATATCCTTTGGAAGGTGAGATCAACAAAAATTTTGACTATATAAAGATCCAAGTCATTATTTCTAATTACTCAATAATTAACAATGCTAAATCAATAAGTTTAGTTAAAATGAAGGTAATATTTTTATAAAATTGCAGACCACTAATTTGATCAATTTGTTCGCGGCAGTGAATGTAAGTTTGTTTGCACATTCTAGGCAAATAGATTTTTTACATTAGAAACATACGTACTGGGTCCCGTTTTTTATTCGGGTCAAAAGTAGAACAGGTTTTCCGCACTTCCAATCACTACCAACGTAACTTAGCGGTCGGCTAAGTAAAGAAAAAAATATCCATAGTCACGTAACCACCTACCACCCGTCTCCGAGACCCTTAAGAAAAATACGTATCCACCTACCACCCGTCTCACAGACGGTCGGAGACAGTAATATGCTCACCAAAATTAGATGCGTGCACGACCGACCTTGTCGAGCGACGACGCGGCACTCACTGAGGAGAAGGTACAAGGACACAAACGTTTGTAGGATTCTCGCCCATAGGTATGTTGGGTCATTCTACTTTTTACTGCAGGTTTTTGACACTAGTAGTAACGGGTTTGAAAAAAATATTGTGTAAAGATAAATAAAGTTATGTCATTGTATGTATGCAGAATTATATCTAAACAATTGCAATACACGGCCAGCACAGCCAGTCACTCATTACAACAAAGAAAAAATACAATACGTTTTTTAAGGACGTAATCTTTTTTTTTTTCATAATTTTAATTAGAAATTATAATTTATTTAGTCTTATAAATCACATTCAAAAGACAACTGTGTTACTGTTGTGCACTTTTGGTTCAAACTATTTGTCATAACCGTATACATGGTTATGACAAATAGTTTGAAACAAAAGTGCGTAAAAATATCTTAGCAAAGTATTTAACATTGATAAATATTTATGTTAGCTTGCATCTGATATATTTGTAATATAATTTAGAAACCAATCGTACAACTGAAATCGAAAAACTTCAATATAGAAATAGGGACATAATGGTAAGACAGTTGTTCAATAGTAACAAAGTTGTTTCATTAGAACATTCTCTTTTACAAAAAATGCTTAATTGGTCTCTTAGTTACATTACAACATACGTTGTAAATAATAATTTTATTATTATTACTATAACCTTTTTGTTAAATCACAGCACTTACACGGGCTAGGTTTCTTAATAAATATTTATAATTATTGTTCGAACACTTCCAAAGGATAAGGAAATACGCAGTTATCGCATGTAAAGGAAGATATGACCAAAAAAATATGAAGAAAGTGCTGGCTTTTTCAATATGGCGGCGGGCGCGGAGGAGGGGGAATTGTGCATTGACTAACCATCCTAGACAACATATCAAAAATTCAAAACTACAGGATCGTTTGTAAGGTCAAAATCCTTTATTCACTGGATTATTACCGGGGGACACAAAAACCTGCACTAAAAAGTTGAATGACCCTGTTCACAATTTTAGGTTTGAATGAGTCTGTCAGACGGGAGGTAGGTTAAGGATTAATTTTAGAGCTAAACAGGACTCTCAGCTTGAAAACCCCGGAACGTCACTTACAATCCTGACACTGACAGGTGCATCACTGCCAAACTCAATTCTCGTAATGAGTAAGTTTTACTATACCTTAGATAATTATTAGGGTTCCGTACCCAAAGGGTAAAAACGGGACCCTATTACTGAGGGTTCCATATTGGGTTGCATAAATTTTTAAGCCATAATGTCGGTGTGCATAACCACTTTTGTCATAAAAATCTTTCCGCATAAGTGTGTTACGCATTAATTAATCCGCATACATTTTATGACCATAATGTCTGTATGCATAAGTAAGGAATGCCATATACTTTTGGAGCATATGAACCTAAATCATAATCTTTTAACGCCATAATGTTTTTATGCATATCATATTTTGGCGCATAATACTGAACAACATACAGTGAGTACCTACTAATTATAACATTTTACATGTGAGTAGTGTTATCACTTCTATTTTACGATGCGTATGTATATGTCATTTATAAATAAAGCATGTTGATTAATTGTTTTTTCCCTGATCAATCTACATATCATGCGCTTTTTTAACCTAACCTAACCTAACCTACTTTTCTGGCCGATGTTCGTATTCATAGGTTCACAGTTCTAACCTAACCTAACCTACAACTAACCTAACCTAACCTACTTTTCTGGCCGATGTTCGTATTTATAGGTTCACAATTCTAACCTAACCTAACCTACAACTAAGAGGTCAGTGTGGAGAAGGATTTCTTAATGCGGGGGGCTTCGCCCCCCGAGCCCCCCTTGTGGGGGGCTTCGCCCCCCCGTCCCCCCTTTTTGTTTTTCTGCTTGTGTAAGTTTTGTATCATTATTTCAAATGTTATATTTTTGGTACATGTGATATAACTTATACTATATAATGTCTATTTCCATTAATAATTATGAAAGCCATAATTTATGCGTTGCTCTTCTTCGTACTATCAATTATTATGACATTCAATAATATGATTTGAAATTTTGTGCCATACTAAATTATGCTTATGAACAGCCTGCCGAACAACAATTATGAGGTAAAATTTTTATGCAATTAACAATTTATGACAAATAACATGTATGAGGAAAGCCATTATGCGAAATGAGTTATGACAATCGAATTTATGACACGAATTTTTATTCCACTAGAGGTGATCCCATTACTGAGACTTCGCTGTCCGTCCGTCTGTCTGTCACCAGGCTGTATCTCAAGAACGGTTATAGCTAGACAGTTGAAATTTACACATATCCACTAGATTGCTTTTGGTAACTACGGCTACCTGTCACCGCTCTTATTTTATTATATAAATAGAGTCCAACTCAAAATTCCAAGCAATTGAGTGGATATGATGTATTTATATTGCCGCTATAATAACAAATACTAAAAATAAAATAAAATAAATATTTAAGGGGGGCTCTAATACAACAAACGGGATTGGTTGCGTTAACTTTGCACCTCATTTGTAGGTATGGGGCGCTATACATACCAGTTGCAAACTTAACTTAACCACTTAAGGAAGGAAAGTGTTTGAATAAATAAATATGTAAATATTAGACAACCTCACACAAATCAACCTAGTTTGTACGGAACCCTCGGTGCGCGAGTCCGACTCGCAACTTGACCAGTTTTTAATTGATAATTTTTTATCATACTTCCACATCTGAATTTTATTTTGCTTACTTGCGTATGCTATCATCATCAATAAATCATCATTCATAAATAAATAAAATAAATTGTTATGTCAAAGTGCAGACTTTGTTGTCATATTAATGATGTAGACTTACGTAGCTATAGAATTTGAGGACCTTATTTCCAGCTCTGAGAGTTGCTATTCCATTGTGACACTTACATTGAACAAGTAGGAACTAGTAATCACATATTTCGTGAGGCAAATTAATTGCGCTTCTGGCGCGGCGGTCTACATAGTGGACTAGTAAGCAGGAGGTCGGGAGTTCGATCCCCAGGTGTCTTACTTACTTACTATTCTTTTTCTAAATTTAGTTGCATTTTTATAGCACGGTACCTATGCATGTAATTTATTTAAAATATTGTTTGGGGTCATGACTGGCATATTCGACAATTGAGCTCTGACTAGCGACCAGTAAAGGTCCTCCACATAGTGTGTGATTTAGGAAATAATATTATAGAAATTGTGGAACTGAATTTCCGGACATCTATCTAGTATCTAGTGGCAGTGACTAATTTTATATTTTGGTGTGCTGTGAATATTAAAAAAGGGGTAAGTTCACAATGGATCGTATCTGTAGGGCTTGCTAGTTTACATTTTTAACAGGATAGCTAATATATTAGTATGTTTGTATTTCAGCGTACCGATACGCCCTTTAAACCCACGGCTTTCATTTGGAAGCAGACTGAGCTACGCTTGGCAAGGATAGGCAGAGTTCCCAGTAATACACGGAACTAAAACTCTCCTGGCGCCCTTTAAATTTAAGTTAGATTTAAGAACCTAGTTATTAAAGTTTAAGTTTTCATTTTAAATTGTTGCCGTTATTCTGTTTACCTGATCACCCCATAACAAAATAAATAAAATCATCGATAAAAACGCGGTGTATTGTTACCACTATTTACATTAAATGAATATTAAATGAAGCGCTAAGCATTTTTTTATAAAACAAAATAATAGTACTTTATAATTTTTTTATTCAATCAGAATACGGTTACAATAAGGCCATCAACGGGCTGCGCGAGCAACGCGCGTGGCGTGGAGCGGGGCGCCCCGCATGCGTCTCCACCGCGTGTCTGCTTCACCCCCGCAAATACCTAAAGTTCGCCTATAAGCGCGCCTTAAGTGAAGCGGTAAATCTTAAAATTTTGTTGATCAACGGTAAGTAAATACTATCATTTTCATAATAAAGTACATATTTTGTTTTATATTATATTATATATTCTCTACATTAATTTTGTGTAGTAAACAATATTTTATTTTTGAGCTTCGGGGCAGGTTCGTACGCCTACACCTGGGGCACATTCATATGCGTATGCCTGTATCCCCAATTAACATGTTTCTTTTTATTTCAGAAAATTTGCAAATATAGTGCGGAATTATAAGAAAAAAGGGTTTTCTAACGAAATAGAGTCACAATTAATCGAATATATTGGAAATTTTCGAAAATGCATTGCGGGCTCACAACTGAGAAAGCTGTCATATGATTATGCCAAAGAATTGAAACGGAAATATCCGCCAATGAGATTGGGGGTATTGACTTGTTTTTAAAGACCATTAAAACTATTTTTGATATTATTATTGCTTTTTTATTTAACATGTACGAAGTTATCTCATACTGTCTGAATGTTCCCCGACCCATGTACGAATGTGCCCCTTCAGTGGGGTAGATTCGGGCATTTGACAGCTTCTACTAAAAGTCAATCTACTCGTTTGTTGTAAAAGTAGGCGACTTCTAACTTTTTAATTAGGAAGCTAAATGTATCTGCTATATTATAGCGGCCAAAGGACGAATCTATCTTTAAAAATAAAAATTCAAAAAACCGTAATGTAAAAAGTGTACGAATGGTGCCAATCTTCACCTATGAGATAAAATGACGGAAATATAGTTATGGTTATAGTGCGACCAACTTTTCTGTGAACAGCAAGACTATAGCGTATCTTACCGCGACTTCGCTTGTCGCGCGACTCAACATCACCTGTCTTGCTCACGCACTATTGAAAGGAAAGTGACAGGTAGTGTTTGTTGCGTGACAAAGAGTCGCATATCACAGTTATGTCTAGCAGCTAGACATACTGAAGGGGTACCAGTTCGCCACAATCTTCACACACAGACCACTCCAACGCAGAGACGCTGACAATCGTATGAAATTTCAGCATGACAGTCGTACTTCCTAATTTCGCCGTTTCACAGATGAGTCGTTTACAAAAGACATGTACAGTCAACCAATTTGATTTCTAGGCCACTATAGAACCTTGTCACAATATGAAATGATATGAGATTTCAAGCGGCTTTCATATTGACGTTCACTGTGACAAGGTATGAAATGGCCTAGGAATCAAATTGGTTGACTGTACATAGTTAAAGGCTTAATAAAAACAAAATTACGATCGCGTCTTTTGTGTAACGAAAGCTATTAGTCATACAAAAGATTGGGTAACTGTCGTTACACAAAGGAATCAATTAAGCTTTGTTTTCATTATAGCCCTTAACTAAGTACATGTTTTTAGAAAACGACTCAGATTAGTTGGTCGCACTATAGAGAAAGCACATTTCTTTTAACAAGAATACGAAACGTCATGTCGTAGTTGCATGGTTGTAAGATGGAATTGGTACCTATGGGTAGTATAACATATATATTTTTAGATATTTCGATATAGTAGGCAATTCAATAATACTGGAAACAGCTACCCTCATTCTACTGCAATTCGAACCTAAAACCAGAAATTAATCAGCCATTCTATTGATTCGGCCCTAAGCGTGAGGCGAGGAAGCAATACATTTTCGCGCGGTGATCACTGATCACATCATTCCTGTGGTCCATGCAAAATATAAGTTGAACCCTGAGTTACATGAGTCATCATACAAACTCAGGGCCTATGTGCTTTGGCCTATGGCTAAATGGGATAATTTGGTTCCGTGCCTGGGGCCCGACCCCCGGTTATTGGCATGTCAATGGTAGTGATTGACTTTGGTGAATAAAATGCACTTTGTAACGTCGTGTGTAAGAACAAATTTGGATATTACGAAAAAATTCCTAAATTTTAATTTAAACTTACATTTACGTTATTTATAAATTGTATTTGTTTTGTTTCCTTTTGTAAACTTTTATTGGCGTGCAATAAAACATTGTTGTATTGTATTGCATTGTATTGTATTGTGTATTACACCACACTTATGTAGATGGAGTTCCCCGATTGTACGTCAGTAAAAAAGACCTTCAAGTGTAAGTTTCATACGTACGTAACAAAACGTCTGGATCCCGTTAAGTACCTACCCAAATAGCACAGAGGTTGCATAAGCGTTTATACGGCCTTTATTCAGCTTAAATTAGTTGTATAAGCTTAGTTTGGTTGCTGCTTGGGTTCCCCGTAATCCCGTAAATATAAATGTAATTTATACTGATGTCACAAACATTTGCCAGACTCTTTGCGTTGAAAGCACACTTGGTAGGCCTCAGGGCGTATATTCGAGATCTAAGTTTGTTTAATTAATTTTCACAACGCCTAAAACTTCACCGAGTTAACGAGTGCAGTAAATTTTTACTATAGGTACTAGGGCTTAATTCGACCGAAATTTAGCCATTACTGTTGTGATATGCTCTGCTCAAGGTAACCGTTATGTTATGAAAAAAATGTCTCTTTCATTCAGATGTATGTATGTTTTTATATATCTACATACCTAGGCAAAATTTTGGATGGCAAGTGATATGGGAAATGGCTGAAGCGAGCAATACCTAAAAGAATAGATGTATCATGCCGTAATTAAGCCGAGATATTGCTAAATTGGGAATATCACAAAGCCTCCTCGAATTCAGACAGTTTGTTAGGTTTCAATGTCCTTATGACATATCAATTATAATTTTATTATAACTCACAGAAGGGCAAAGGCAGTCGTCCTTTTTACTTAGGTATACTCGTATTTATTTAATCCATTAGTACGAAGGTTATTTGCGAATGTCATTAAAATTGACGGAGAACTTCGAAGTTGAGAGTAATTCACCAACTTCACCTCGGCGAGGAATTCGAAATTTAGTCCAATCACTATAGGACATTTGATGTTCAAATTCTTGATCCGACCGCGTCATGAAAGACAGATTTGAATTATGCGCATATTTCTTATTTTAAATATGCCAATTAGTTCACCAGCCTTTAAATGTATGCCTTATCATTTTTAATAAAGATAACATTATTTTATTTTCATTAGGTAAAGTGCTAGAAATATGGTTTATAAGTAATTTTCAGTATTGTGCTAGAAATATGGTTTTAATTCTCAGTATAGTACTAAATATGAATTATAAGTAATCAAACTAGCTATTTATGTAAACCAATTTACCATTTCCGATTGCATAATTATATTATTGAAAACGTGGTTGCCGCAGTGATAATGCAGCTGCCTACTAAGCCGACGGTGCTACGTTCGAATCCCGACAAGGGCACATATTTGTGTGAGTGATGAACTCTTATAAACAGAGAAATATTTGTAGCGGTTGTTCCATGCAGTTAAGTATATATTTATCTCTATGAGTACATCTTTTGTTCAGTACCCATAACACAAGCCACTACAGTCTAGAGTTTACTTTGGGACTAGTCCTAAAGTAGATCTAGATCTATTTGTCAGAGGTTGTCCACTATTTATTTATTTATGATCCTTTTCTTTTAGTGTTGCAAAGTGTCCGTCATTTTCAATAAATGCCCGACATTTTCGATAAATGTCCGGACATTTTCGACAAATATTGACACAATTGACATTTATTTTATGAAATATTTTTTCCAGTTTTAGTCAAATGATCATCGATTTCTACTTAAATACCTGACTGGGCTTTAAAAGATATCTATATCTCATAAATTTTCGATAAATGTCTGGACATTTTCGACATTTACAGTAATAATGGACATATATTTTTTTGAAAATGTTTTTACATTTTTATACAAATAATCAATGATGATGAATTGATGATCATTGATTCTTTGTTTGTGACATCACAGCTGCTTAACAACTTAGAAAAAAATCGGTCAAGTGCGAGTCGGACTCGCTTTATCGAAAATATTTTAAACGATAATTTTGTCGTTGGAATACAGTTGTCTCCATATATCGACATAAGTCGGGGTTAGTTTACCGACTGCAAGTAAGTTTGTACTCACAAACATTATACATTTACATTTTCGATTCCCTCGCCAACGTCAACAAAGTAACATAAACGCACGTATTTTTTTGATTGCGTTTACTTCGAAGTTTGATTTTTTCACGGCTCCAAGGGGTAGGCCAGCAGGCCTGATTTGATATCAATTACTAATTAGAGCTTGATGCCTTCACGGATTCCTGAGAAAAAGGTATTGACAGATGGACATACAAACTGAAATGGTGTTCCTATAAGAGTTCCGTTTATGCCGATTGACGTACCTAGGATACAGAAACAAGATTTTTTTTGACGTTTTGAAGGTAACAAAAGTAGAGCTGTGCGCCGTGCCGCCACGCCGTCACCCCCGGATTCGGTCGGCGTAAATCTTCATGGCGTGAATTGAAGAAATTCTACGACTAGACTAGTAATATAATATTTCCGAGATTTGTTTTTGAGCCTTTTGATTTCATAAAGAATTGATATTTAATTGATTAAGAATATGTAGACAGTTTTCAAAAGTATTTTGGGCTAAAATGTACAGCTGTATTGTATTGAATACATTTACTGCACTTTTTGAAAATCTATGAAGTTGTTAGTAGTATTCCGCATAAAAATATACACAACTGGTAAATCTAAAGGATCCTGTATCAGATGTGCGATCCAAGCGGAGTCAGCTCTATGAAGTAACCGAGATCACACCAGACCAGGTACAAATTAATACTAGAACTAGAAACATTAGTGCCTGTTCGCCACACGTGCGATCATCTCGATCAGCCAACTAAGTTAGATGATGTGATCATCCTTTCTTCGTAACGAGATGGACACACGCAACCTTCCATGAGGATGGGAATGACAGGTTTTTTTGAGAAGATTTGAAAGAGAAATAATAGAAGCAGAAATAATAGGCATATGGACTACTCGGCTGGAGATCTTCACGTTTACCTGATATATCGTTGGGTACAAGCGATCAAGGTAAAGGGTTGACCGTCACTTTGGATAAAGCAACATATACGCATTCTATCAGGTTTGGTAGAAAGCACTTCTTTCGAAGAATCCATCCTATTGGCTTTCCGAGAAATAATATGAATCAGTCAGTATCTTTCTAGCAGACAGAAGCATAAAGGTTTTAGTTGACGTTGCATGTTCAAACTCCATGTCTGTGAATGCTAGTCTCAAGGCTGTGTGATACATGAACATTGAACGCCGACGCTATTCTTTCTGCATATTAATGATAAGCTGCAAATCTGCACCATTCACAGTTATGCAGATGATAGTATGACTGATGCCGCCTACACTGATTGTGGTCATATCTCTCGGGAAAACGTCATTGAGATCCGAAACAAACTTGTGTCTGAAGTTGAGACTTTCACAAAAGAATTTTCAGAATGGGGTCAACTTAAGTTAGTCCGATTTGACAAAGACAAATGTGCGCTTACTTTTAAAAAGTTTGCTTTTGTTGTCGTTTCGTCACCTTTTAATTTAACATGTTTTCATTACAATAATCAAATAATGGTTCAGTCTCCTGATTCGTCAACATTCCCATTTTATTACTTTTCTAACGCGTTCACATTCATATACGGTCCACAGTGCTAAGTCCTTCACTTTCTTAAATTGTTCATGGTTGTTCTATGTATTTAAGTAATTATTTATCTATATAAGTACGTATATCGTCGTCTAGTACCCATAACACAAGCCTTCTTGAGCTTAATTTGGGACTAGATCGATTTGTGTGAGGTTGTCCGATATTTATTTATTTATTTTATTTATTTTTACAGTAATACATATCCGCGTTGATGATATAGTTTTTTTAATGCTAGCACCTGTGGTGCTGATCTAGCACAGGTGTTCAATGCATGAAGTTGCAACTGCATCTCCCAAATATCAATATTTCAACTAACTTATGTAACTGTTAAGCCCTAGCACACGAGGCCAAATATTTGAGATACTGATAAAAATAAGCATTGAATTATGGGTTACGCCGATAATTTTATTGGCGCCGGCAGCGTGGTATAAAACTCGTCGGCGCACATGTCTAGATCAGACTCGAACCGCTCTGGGCGACAAATACTTTGATTCTTTAGAGTTTAATGAAGAATCCATACAATTTAAATCCATAGACGAGTAGCTTCATGAATACTGAATGTATTTTTTTTTATTTTGTTTAGTATTTATCGGTCATTTATTTGGATAATTTAATTTATAATGTCCGGCTAACTACAGTTTATAAATGTCGTTTGTGTCTTTAGATGTCCATTTTTGTCAGGTAAATGTCGATTGTGACGGACAAATTGACAAATGTCGCACGGACATTTTGAAAGTGTCCGTCACTTTGCAACTCTATTTTCTTTACTCCTTTGACCGGACTACTAATATCATATTGGAATCCAATAAATTTAGTGAACAGCGAATCGATAAATACTTTATTTTTTGTCAGAACATAATGGTGAAAGTTTTAATAAGTATGTGTTTTGCAATACCGCACTTTACTCGAGTAAAAGGCACGGAGCTATAAGCAAAATGTTTATAAATATTATGCTCGTATTTTTGGACATTCTATTAATATTATGTTGGATTGTAACGTATAGTATGTGTATGTGTAGGCCTAGCTTTGATGTCCGAAATGGATTGGTTGATTGATATATTTCATTTGAATTATTTACAAACATTTCGTTACATAAATATAAATATAATATTGCATTCCTTATAATTATTTACAAATAAGCTTGTTGCCGCATTTGTTGACGTTGAACGTCATCGAATGTCACTGAATGTGAATTGAGAGGACACAGGGCTAAATATTACGGTAATTTCGTCTGTTGACAACCAAAACTAAGTGACCAATACCTACTTGTAACCAAAACTAAGTAACAAAACAAAGCTTGTATCTCAGTGCCAATGTACTTACTGGATACGAGGTTTTGAAGCAGTGACATAAAATTAGTGAGTTTTTTGTCACCAGGCGATTTCACATAATTGCCGCATAATAATGCCAATGACATCCACAGCGTTGCAAAAAGTGTTATTTTTTTAATAGGATTCAATATTGATTCAAGAAGATATGAAGGATTTAACAGCATTCCGATAAACAACGTTTTGAAATTGGTTGCACCGCTACTGACATTTTATAATGCATGTGACATACACATAGAAAGAAAGGTTGAGGGGAAGTGAAGAAGAGGAAGGCCAAAAATAAGTAACATTAAACAAATTAAAGAGAAAAGAGACGTCATGTCGTATAGGGAAGTCAAGGAAGTGGCTACGGATAGAGTTAGATGGAGAAAACTACATACTTCATCAGCTATACACCGAAAAGTCTCTTAAATTTATGATGTTGTTGCTCTATGACATAATTAGGGTAGCCTGGTCTAAGAGCACGCATCCGATAAGAGTACGCAACGTCAAAAACCGTGACGTCGTTTACGATACTCGGCTAACTTCAATCGCATTTCGATGTCAATTGTGGTAAGGAGTGCTGTGCGAAAAAAAAATCAAAACCGGATGAAAACGCAAAAAATACGTAACTTTAAAGATTTTTACCTCAATTCTTAATTTTTTTTATCCTTTTCAAAGTATTTTTGACAGGAACCTGCAATTATTTTGTAGTAACGAAGTGAAGTGTTGTGTTTTCAAATACTATACCTAACGCACGCGGCGAGCGTAATTCCGGTCAATGCTAAGAGATGGCGTTGTTCTCCGCTCATTTTCGATTTGGCTGGTACGCAGTACGTGGCAGTACGTACCTTGTAAGAGGACGCGCGCGTACTCATACACGAAATTATTTTGAAGTTGGTTTTATTGCGTTTATTTTTTATTTTATACATATGATGAACTACAAATATAATTTATAATGTGTGAAGTAACTATTCCTTTTGTACACATTAATGTAATTGTAATTTCCGACCCGCGTACTCTTAAAGACGTAGACGCGTACTCTTACTCAGTAGGACTTGTAAGAGGACGCATTTCCCATTTCTCACTATTATTGTTTTTTTGAGAGTTATAACATAATTTTGTTATTTTTTGTGTTACTTTATGGAAGATGATTAAATTGTAGACGTAATAAATGACTTCTTGTTTTCATAGACATCAATATAATTTTTTTAGAATATTTTGAACCTTAAGTGCGTGCTCCTAGACCAGGTTACCCTATGCATATTTCATATTCATATGCCAATATTGTGTGGTATGCAACATACACTGTCACTATCCTATCCCAGGGTCGAACCACAACTTCTCACACTACCTATAGGTACATAATTCAAAAATTATAAGTGATATAGGTAAATCAAAATGTTGAAAGAAAAACTCTTTCAATAAAACCAAGTCTGTTATAGCTTGGTTGACCCGCATTTCTTCATTTCGCCCTTTCGAATAAATTTTAATGTAGCCGGCAAAGGAGACCGCTTCTAAAATAATCAAATACAAACGAGTCGCGCGGAGGTCAGATTAATTTGGGTCTCTTTTCCATTCCGTGGGTCTTTTGAAATGCGTTTCAGGTTAGCATTATTTAATCAAGGAAATCGTGTCTTTATTTCACGATGTTAACAAGATGTTGGAAAGAAAGTTATTGATTATTAAAACGTTCCTTTATTTATTTTCATTTATTTCTTTGGCGCATTAAGGACGCATCTGCGAAAAGATTTCAGAAGACGGTTTAAAGATAAATGATTTGTATAACTTTGAAGTAATAAAAACGTATTGTATACCAAGGGTGCGAAATGTGTAACGGGTTTACTAAGAAAAAAATCGGCCAAGTACGATTCGATACCATTTCAGGTGACAACGGAATTAATCAGTAGTTCCAAATTCCAAAGATGCGTCGAGCGGTCGCGTAGACATACCTTTTGACTGACGTGTATTTTGCACAAACAATCAATGAAATATAGTTCTCAGGCGCCCTGTGTATTGTAGATAGCCGATTATTTTTAAAAGGAATAAGGCCTCTTATCCATCAATTAATTAAAATAAACATATAAATAGTGCCATGGCGATAATGAAACCCATGTGTCATAAGCACGCCTCGGGGTTTTCGGCGCACGGATGATTTGACATTTGGCCGACAGTACACCGAAAACCCCGGGTAATGTTGATAAGTGGCTCTGTGAGCTGTGAGATGTGTCGCGAGTTCGTTACGAAAAGTTATAAATGCGTATTTTTTTAATTTACCTAATAATATCCACATCTCACACATGTTGAAACAATCGAACAACTGAACCGACAAAAAAAAATATACCTACATATCGAACTTACTGACAAAATTTCATGCGTCCTTTAGGCTCCGTCAGCCGGAAAGCGTCATACGAAAGAATATCGGCCAAGTTGAAGCGGAGACGCTTCGCTGGCTCGAACAAAAACTGAGTAACATTTCAAATATAAGGAAGAATCATAATGGTCCATTTACAAAACTTATACTCAAAACTCCATTATTTGTTATTGAGAACAAAGAGCGATTTATTACGACTACACAATACGTGGGAATATCAAGCTATGTTCGATACGAGCGGGCATTTGTCAATTTTATGACGGAATGTATCACGGGGAATGAAACAGTAGCTAATGAAGATACATATATGATAATGTGTGGTCATTTGCAAGTGTTGTTTTGGTTAACACGTTCACGGACATAGAACCAAAACAGAACAAACAAATGTCAAACAGAAAAGTTCTAGCCAAAAACGGCAAAAGGCATTTGCCTTATAAAAATTAATATAGTTACGAGTATGATAAGCGTATTGCGCAATGTTTTATTATTATATGAATTTTACGCTCGCTGTAGCGCAAATGATAGGGCGTGAAATTTTGATATCATTAAAATCTGGCCTGTGCCTCACCCAGTATATTTAACAATATCTTCCTTAAAATTTAAACTTGTCAATTTATGCCTTATGAATAGCCAGTCAAGCCGTGATAAAGCCGAAAAGATGACAGGGCACCGCTATATTATGCTCAGTCCATGGTATAAAAAAATAAGGTATGACATTCCGGCTAGTGAGACTTTCTACGTCAGTGATTAGTTGCCGCTTTATGGTAACCTAAGTTTTATTTTGTCATAATAGTTGATTTAAAACACTCACAATTTTATGAGATTCATGCAGGTAACAAGGGAATCGTGGAGTATTATACAACACTGGCAACACAGAAACGGATTGACAGAACCAACCAACCAATCATAGCGTGATGGCGTCAAAAGTCTCTCGCTTGTCATTCCGGAGTGGCATACCTTATTTTCTCATACCATGGCTTAGTCAAATTAGGGTTCTAAAAATGCACCAAAATGGTAGCAACCACTCACAACACACCCTTACGGGTACCTTGTTATCATAACATGATATACTTTACGGCAGGAAGGTGGGTACCCATTACGTTTCTTCATTTTAACCCAAGTGTGTTTCAACGCGGGATCGTGACTGGATATTTACATTTCAGAGGGCCGTAGATGGTTTGATAATTAATTATTAATAATTTAAACATAACAAGTGCATGTGAGCCCTAGTCAGGGTTGTCGCGTATACTTAGGAGTTTATTTTATAGTTTTTAGTTTGGTTCATTGAAAAATTAATGATTTAAAAATACTACTTTACTTAAATTACCAACCCGGTAATATAAAGTACTTAAGTACTTAATAACCTAAATAAATATTTTAAAACACCCCCCTGTTCTAGCTGGTCATCATAAAACCCTTATTCATTGAGGGATATAGAAAATGCTAATACTAAAACTGAACATAAATACAAGGAATTCTCGGCTCTAATCTTGGCTGATACCTTGTCACTTGCTCCAATTTAAGCTGAATATCTTGGAAACTACTGGTCCTATTCTCACCAAAAAGCTAAGAACCATCTCAGCGCATATGTCGTTCGATTTAAAAAAACCGGCCAAGTGCGAGTCGGACTCGCGCACCGAGGGTTCCGTACAAACACTTTCCATCCCTAAGTGGTTAAGTTAAGTTTGCACCTGGTATGTATAGCGCCCCATATAAATTAGGTGCAAAGTTAGGTATTAAAAAAAAATTATGGTTTTCGTAATTATTCCTTTATCTATGCTATAAGACGTTGCTTCGTACCAAATTTCAAGATTCTGAGTTCACGGGAAGCACCCTGTAGGTTTTGATTCCCTTGCAAGTGTCGAAAATTTGCGGCATAAACGGCTGTATAAGTATTAAAAAAAAAATTTATGGTTTTCGTAATTATTCCTTTATCTATGCTATAAGACGTTGCTTCGTACCAAATTTCAAGATTCTGAGTTCACGGGAAGCACCCTGTAGGTTTTGATTCCCTTGCAAGTGTCGAAAATTTGCGGCATAAACGGCTGTATCTTTTGATTGCGTTGGCTTAGAAGTTTGATTTTTTCACAGCTTCAAGGGACAGTAGACCTGAGTAATTGATATAAATTTCAGCTTCATACCTCCACGCGTTCCTGAGAAAAAGGGTCTTGACAGACGGACAGACGGACAACAAAGTGATCCTATAAGGGTTCCGTTTTTTCCTTTTGAGGTACGGAACCCTAAAAACGCACTCTAATTATTCTACCCGTTTAGGAGCTACGATGCCACAGACAGACACACGATTACACAGATACACATGTTAAACTTATAAGACCCCTCTTTTTCGTCGCGGGTTAATAAACAATGACCTGCTTTGATTACAAATACATAGTAGCCGAGAACATGTATGTTAAGATAGCCGTTAGCCTTAGCCGTTTGAATGGTAAAATTGTGCAAAATAATGCCTAAATGTATCAATTATCCTCTGACAAGTTTAGTTTTATAAGTTTAAAAAGGATACTTACCCAGACCTACTATTTAGACTACCTAAATTGTTTTCCATTAGTTTCACTAAAACAAAACCGAATCCAGATCGCATATACTTCCGTTCTTTACAAATTCGGGGCAATTAATCCTTCCCACATAACATTAATCGTTTTTATTACAATGGACAGCCCTACCGAGCCCCTTATTAGTGTGAATACGATGAAATGAACCTAACACTACAAACAAACATAAATTTTACATTTACAAAACACTATCAAAAAGAATATCAACCGTATGCCAAGGGAATATGTGTCAATTTAAGTGAATGTTACTTTGAAGAGTGCATTAGTTATTTGTCCGAATGGCCTATATACGGTGAATAAGGGTGAAAAGGCTGAAATTTTCCCTCTACGAAATAATTAATTTATCTGTTGCATGGGGAAACGTGCCGTATTTTACCAGTAAATGAGAGCCTGGACTTAAGACTATAATATTCCCCGGGCTTAATTCGTTAGACATACGTTCATTTCGGGGATTTATCGATCATGTCACGGACATTTCCGATCATATATCAAGTTTTGCTACTCTACAAGTATCGACCATTCGACATGATATTGATACCTCGGACAGGCGTAGCTAGGAACGTAGACTATTGTTTTAGTCTTTCAATACATACAAGGCACCATTGGTTTCTTGTCAGTTGCCATTGCGACTTGGGATCCCTGTTTAACATTATTATGTTGTGCCAATAAAAAAAGTTATTTATTTTAACTACGCGATCGGCTTCTTCATTGTAAGATGGGCATTGAGGCAGTGTAGGTAGATATCGGGCGCTAATTCTAGCGTACTTTGAGATATCGCCTAATAAGCAATGTCTCAGTCTCTGGTACTTATATCCCAGGTTTATCGGTAATAACAGTTATAACTGTCATTAAAACGCGATGATTCGAGCTGCGTAAAGTGACTGCCCGGCCCAGTTAAGTTTGCGCCTGATCTTATGGCGTCGCATATAAAAGGGGCACAAACTTAACGCGACCGGATTGGCAAATTGGCGATATACAAGGTATATTTCTCCAAGATATTAGATGTGATATGTATATAAGGAATAAGTGTATTGCTTTTGAAAGAAAGAAAAATATGACAAAGCAACTTTCTGATCGAGTGAGGTAATAAGTTGCTGGATATAATTTGGCCCCCGCATCTTATTAAAATAAGTACTATTAAATATTCCATATAATTTATCAAAATTAATTCTAAAACCCGTACCTACTCGCGACTAAAATACAATTTAATTACGCAAAAGAGGTAACTTAATTAAATGTCGCACCTTTGTTGTAAAAGGCACAAAAGACCAATTAATAGAAACCATATACTCAACAACCTCCCTACAAACGTGAAAATTACTATTTACTTACACACCGTCATATGTACCATTGACGCGACTTACAAATATGAACTTTTAATTCACTGACAGCATCGCTGCTAATGCAACTGTCACTCTGGAGTGTAAAATGATTTATTAGAAGTAAGCAATCAAAATAGAACCTCTATGCTGTCACTGTCACGCCAATCGTTTAATACGTTAGTGTGAATGGGATGGTATGTTATTGTGACATAATAATGGAGATGTTTACTGTTCCGGGTGCGAATTGGCGTGTAGCGTAAAAATGCTGCCGGTCATTGAACCCCGACGTGTTAGGGTTGATGTCATGAAAATATCGAAAATAATATATCATAGTGTGTTTTGCGAAATACATTCATCACGCTTTCATTGTAATTTATTATGGTTGCTTGATTGTTCACACTAAGTGAAGTACCTAAAAAAGGCCTTGTTGGCACTGGAGGGAGAGGAGCTTCTTCAGATTTTTGGGGATAGTTTCTTTTGGCACACTCCTGCTCAAATTTTATGATGTAGGTAAGTACTAGAAGTTGCCGGAACTTCGTTCGCGGAGTGGGGTAAAAATTATCCTATAACCAACTTTGGACGTTATCAGCTATCCCTGTACCAAAATTGGTTAAAATTCATCCAACCATTTCATCGTTATGAGCGGTCAAAATGATGTTTTGACCAATAGATGCCGCTGTAGGTACATCTGGTGTGCGCCCCTACAAAAAGAAATCCTATATTGCGCTGTTAAGGTTGTTCCTGAAATTACCTCTGTACATAGAAAACTGATTTTTAATACAATTCGATTAGAATTTCTAGAATATTATAATAATATTCAAAGGTCAATTCAATCAATTCCAATGTCCCGTTGCTGCGTATTGGTAACAGGGCCAACCCAATAAACACACAAACCAACAAACATACTTTCGCATAATTTACGAGAACGGAGTATCACAAATGTCATTGTGTCAATCTGTAATTGAATTCTCGATTGAATTTCTGAAAATAAAAGCATGTCTCAAAAGCTTTTTTACACCAGTATCAACGGATACTGGTGGAAAAAACTTTTGAGACACGCTTTTATTGCCGACTGTACTTCCTCACACAAACGTGAATTGCTCATGAAAAACCATCAAATGAGCCCAAGCACACACTAGGTATCTTGTGCTGTTTAGGATTAGGAGTTCCTACGGTCACCTTCCGTTTCCATCATCACCATCAGAGCAACTCCAAAATGCGATATTATTGTATAGTCAAGTAAACTACAATTACAGAAGAACTTACTTACTACGCTTCGCGACTCTTAGCGCGACATAGCATCGTCCGTCCCTTTTTCACAGTACAGCGAAGAAAGAGATAGGTAATATTTAGCGTGCGAGAAAGAGTCGCAAGTCATAGTTGTTTTAGAGGTGCAAGGGCCCATTTCACGACGCTGCAAGTTACAAATTACAAGCGGAAGGCCCTTTTTACTTCATACATTAGAAAGAGACTTCCGCTTGTAATTTGTAAATTGTAGCTTCGTGAAATGGACCCCTGGTAATGGGATGGGTATCGATCTTATCGATACTCTTTCACACACTACTGACTATTGTGTATGTTGATGCATGGATGTGCTAATTTGTTTTTTTTTTATTCAAATGATATACATCGGTTCCCGATAAGACATCTGGCGTCTTTAATGGCCGGAAACTTCAGATTGAGACATGTAAATGCACCCTGATGGCCTACTAATAGAATAAACATTATGAATTCTTGAATCAATTTTCATCACAACGAAAATCGCAAGTTCAAGTTATAGTTGTACTGTTCATCTCCTGAAGCGATAGTCGCGTGATAATCGTCTAACAAAAGCAATTAGTTTTCTGATTGCCGACCATCCTCAAACACGACATAATAAAGTAGCGTTACAGTACACTGATGTACGAAATGTATGAACAAATATCATAGAATTATGTCTATGCCGCAATGATTTTAAGTTGATTTAACCATTTTTAGCTTTGACTCATAAACCTGCTTTTAAAATTATTATCATTACCGACAAAATGCCTTAGATGCAAAAAAGTCACATAAACCGATTAAAAATAATGCTCTCACTTACATCAATTAATATTTTTGTAACCCCAAATTTCAAATAAACGTTAAATGTTAATAATAGGAATAAGAAGATTATAATGCTTCTACCGACAGCCTCAAAGCTGTTCGAAAAAGCTATGTGTGAGCGCGTGTACGCTTTTTGCGAAAAATATAACATCTTCGATAAAAACCAGAACGGTTTCCGAAAAAATAAGTCCACCACATTAGCGGTCTATAAGTACATACAAGAAATCCTAAACAATATAAATAACAAAAAGTACGGCATTGGAATACTGTTAGATATGACGAAAGCTTATGACAAAGTTCAGTATAACATACTACTAACCAAACTTCACGGTATAGGAATACGTGGGTTAGCTCATAAATGGTTTGCGTCTTACCTCCAGAACAGGGAACAGTTTGCCGAAGTTGAATTTTATAACCACCAAACAGGAGAAATCTCAAATACCCGCTCTGACGGTATACAGATAAAATCTTCAATTCCTCAAGGTAGTGTCATCGGATGTCTTTTATTTATAATATATATAAACGATCTTCCAAAAATACTGCAGGAACCATGTATTTTGTTTGCAGATGATATCTCACTTTTAACAACATGCCAAAATAACGACATACATTGTGTTCATGAAAGAATTAACTCCATTTTAAACAAAACCACTAATTGGCTATCAGAACATAATTTAGAAATTAACTTCACTAAAACTAAAATAATGACCTTCCACCTATATCAAAAACCCCCATTGAATATAAATTTTACTTACAACAACAAACAAATAGAAGTGACCCAAGAATTTTCATTGCTCGGACTAGAAATTGATACACATGTTAACTGGAAAGCACATATAAAGAAAATAAGATCAAAAATTGCTTCATTTGCATATGCCCTCCGCGAAATTAAAAGAAGTACTGACATTCACACTGCCATTGTTGCTTACAACGCATACGCTTACTCTTGGTTCACCTATGGCGTCGTGCTGTGGGGAAACAGTACTGATGCCCCAACCCTGTTTACATTACAAAAGAAACTAATAAGAATCATAGCTAATATCAAAAATGGAGGTAGCTGTAGGCCTCACTTTAAAGAATTAAAAATGCTTACTTTGCCATGTATATACATTTTGGAAGTTTGTAAATTTGTACGTAAATATCCTGATTTTTATAACCGTCGGAAAGATTTACCTACTACCCATACTTTACGGTACAGAAACAAACTAATGTTACCGTCATCAAAATTAAAAATGCACTCCGAAAGCGCATTTGTTATGTCAATAAAGATTTACAATAAATTACAGGACAATTTAAAAAATGAACAGAATGACAAAATATTTTTCAGTAACCTTAAAAACTTCCTTATACATAAATGCTACTATAATTTAGATGAATATTTCAAAGACAATTGAATGTAAATAACTTTGTAAGTAAACTTTTATAAGTATCTTCTACAATCTGTTTATAAATGTTAGCATTGTATTGTAACTATTTAATTAAGCATGATTTTATTCTTACATTCATAGTTTCTGTTAGTATGTAAGTTAGATATTTAAGGCTAACATTGCTGTGCCCTTACGGGGTGCATACTATTACTTGTAAATCTTGTAATATTATGTTTTTGCAATAAATGAAAATGAAATGAAATGTTTGTTTTCTATATCACGACGTTTCATAATATGCCTAGAAAACAAACACAAAATATCGTTTTGGTTATTTTATTAATTTACACCTTTATATTTTATTGAAAATGAAAAAAATATATAATTAATGCCATACCATTCCACTATAAGCCTGAACTGGCGCAGTAGGAGAGTGCAATCGCACTGATTTTTTTAGGATGTATAATTTTTATACAAGCGTGTGTGCAAATCTCGTATCCGGACTTTAAATACTAGTACATATGATTGATGTCTTTGGCATAATGTGGCTGTTAGCGTTCGTGTTTGGTGAGAGGGAAAACATTGAGGGTGTGCATTCTGCTATGCATGCGACATGTAATTCCGCATGACGTTGACACTTGCATGTTAAAAGTTAATAGGGTACGCAAAATTGTCTATTGTTTACTACCTGATTTAAGTTTTGATTTTTTTTCATTAGAAGGTGCGGAACTTTAAAAATGAATATTTTAGATCAAAAACTATTTCACTTTATTATAAACTTTTATTTGTCTTTTCGTTTGTAGCAAATCTTGCAAGTTTATGACTCACACTTCCCGATTTATCTGTTTTACTTGATCAGAAGCGTCAGTATGGATCATGGAAGTGAAACTTAACACTTAAATGTGTCCAAATACGGTTTACCCTTAGAATAAACACGTAGTATTCATACAACAGATTTGCGAAGGATGAAGCCGGTTTAGGTTTGATGTGTGCGTGTCTACGAACCAATCATAGAGACGTTTTGCTTGTGATAATATATATGACGCTGTGAAAGAGGCGTTAACGGACGAAACCGAAACTCATCATCATCATCATCAGTTTATTCTTGTCCACTGCTGGACATAGGCCTCACCAACTGCACGCCATTGTGAACGATCCTCGGCTACTCTCATCCAGCTCTTGCCAGCCACCCTGCAAAGATCATCCAGCTCCACCTAGTCAGAGGGCGTCCCACACTATGCTTGCCGATCATTTTTCGAGCGAGAGAAATTTAAAATTTCCAGCATGTAGGCAAAGGTATGGAAACTGCATCGCTTAAAAACGATAGGAAAGCCTATTTATATGCCAATGTGAGGAGTGCCGAGTACCCGTAGGTAGGTACTAAAAGTCCATCCACAACTAGTCCATACACGTGCGACCTGCGGCAACGGTGAGCGGCGAGCGAAAACAAAATCATAACGATGTATGAAGTATAGAAGTAATTCTTTTGGTTGAGCGAATCCACTTAGCTTTGTACCCGATGAACAATACTCTTTGTCTGTATTGTTAGATGTGGCCACAACTGCCACTTCAAAATGTAAGGCGTTATAAGTGCAAATTACTTTTACACTAAATTAGTCTTAAGTCAAACGAAATAAGGTTTACTCTTAAACAAAGAGAACAGAGATGTTGGTCACTTCATTGTCATTATAAGCATCGAAACGAGCTTCACTGCTCTTTCACTTACGAAGTGACCAACATCTGTGTTCTCTTTGTTTAAGAGTAAACCTTATTTTGTTTTATTTAAAGACTAATTTAGTGTAAAAGTAATTTGCACTTATAACGCCTTACATTTCGAAGTGGCAGCTGTGGCCACCGTTAACAATACAGATAATAAGTATTGTTCATCGGGTACAAAGCTAATGGGATTCGCTTAGCAAATGGGATTCGAACTATACCTTCGCCATGAGCAAAATGTTTGGCTTCACCTTGAGCCTTTGATTGGGCAAATCGACGCGCATTTGTAGCCAGTCGTAACAGCACACACTTGTTGGTCGCTCGTATCGCCCACACCACACCCCATAAGCAAAATCGACGCATTTTTATAAACAACCAATAAAATACAGTGCTCTGGCGACTAGACTAGAATGAATGGGGAATCATCTGTAGTTTCTGTTCTGTGCTAGTGTTTATATTGTATCAAAATGAGTAGATATAAGTCTGATATTCTACCGTTGATTTAAAAATGAAACAGGTTTAAAGTGAGATTTTAAAATTCGCGCATTGCGAAATTTTCCCAGCAATTACTTTTTGAGTACTATTCGTCTTTTGTTCACTCTCGTAGAAGTTTCTGCTGAATTAGATACTCAGTGGTTCAGTAGTCAGGGCAGTCATTATCATTACCTGCAGCTTCCCGAGTTTATTATGTTGTATGAAACATAAAGTCTATCCGTCCTTACCATTTATAGGAGAAAATTTGAAAACGTGGCAAGCGGGAAGTACTCAATAAATAAAATAAAAATGTATTTATTCATTAACACGATCGCATCTACATAACAGTGTTTGATAATTCAAATGCCCTCTAACTAACGCCAGCAATTCATCGCCTGTCAACGGATACTTTTGGATATAAAGATAACGCTCCTCCGTTTGTACACTTTATCATTGTCTAATGTGGTCATCAGTATTTTAACTTCATAGTAGGACTTATTTCAACAATATTAAGTACCTAGCTATCTTGGAATAAGTACGCCTAGAACGAGTCTTCATACAACAGATTGGCGAAAAATGAAACCGCGTTTGGTTTTATGTGTGCGTGTCTACGAACCAATCATAAACGTTTTTCTTGTGACATTGACGTTGTGGTTGTGACAGATGCGCACATGGACGAACCTTAGCCCGTGATAACCCAAACTGGCTTCACTTTTAAGGTGTCTATGTATTATTCCAAGGTACTCCCCTAATTGACCTAATAACGCAAGTGCTAATATTATTACACCTATCAACGTTAACTCTAATTTCCATTAGCCCTAATGTCATTTCACCTAATTTTTATACCCTAATTAGTTGTTAGACCTAATAATCGAATACTCTAATAATGATTTGTACTAATAATCAACAATACTAATATGAAATAACCTAATAATTACCACACCTAATGATTATTAGACCTAATCATTACTGACACTAAATGTCAAGAGTACTAAAGATTATTAAACCAATTTTGTTACGTTAAGGCGCGCTTATAGGCGAACTTTAGGTATTTGCGGGGGTGAAGCAGACACGCGGTGGAGACGCATGCGGGGCGCCCCGCTCCACGCCACGCGCGTTGCTCGCGCAGCCCGTTGATGGCCTTATTGTAACCGTATTCTGATTGAATAAAAAAATTATAAAGTACTATTATTTTGTTTTATAAAAAAATGCTTAGCGCTTCATTTAATATTCATTTAATGTAAATAGTGGTAACAATACACCGCGTTTTTATCGATGATTTTATTTATTTTGTTATGGGGTGATCAGGTAAACAGAATAACGGCAACAATTTAAAATGAAAACTTAAACTTTAATAACTAGGTTCTTAAATCTAACTTAAATTTAAAGGGCGCCAGGAGAGTTTTAGTTCCGTGTATTACTGGGAACTCTGCCTATCCTTGCCAAGCGTAGCTCAGTCTGCTTCCAAATGAAAGCCGTGGGTTTAAAGGGCGTATCGGTACGCTGAAATACAAACATACTAATATATTAGCTATCCTGTTAAAAATGTAAACTAGCAAGCCCTACAGATACGATCCATTGTGAACTTACCCCTTTTTTAATATTCACAGCACACCAAAATATAAAATTAGTCACTGCCACTAGATACTAGATAGATGTCCGGAAATTCAGTTCCACAATTTCTATAATATTATTTCCTAAATCACACACTATGTGGAGGACCTTTACTGGTCGCTAGTCAGAGCTCAATTGTCGAATATGCCAGTCATGACCCCAAACAATATTTTAAATAAATTACATGCATAGGTACCGTGCTATAAAAATGCAACTAAATTTAGAAAAAGAATAGTAAGTAAGTAAGACACCTGGGGATCGAACTCCCGACCTCCTGCTTACTAGTCCACTATGTAGACCGCCGCGCCAGAAGCGCAATTAATTTGCCTCACGAAATATGTGATTACTAGTTCCTACTTGTTCAATGTAAGTGTCACAATGGAATAGCAACTCTCAGAGCTGGAAATAAGGTCCTCAAATTCTATAGCTACGTAAGTCTACATCATTAATATGACAACAAAGTCTGCACTTTGACATAACAATTTATTTTATTTATTTATGAATGATGATTTATTGATGATGATAGCATACGCAAGTAAGCAAAATAAAATTCAGATGTGGAAGTATGATAAAAAATTATCAATTAAAAACTGGTCAAGTTGCGAGTCGGACTCGCGCACCGAGGGTTCCGTACAAACTAGGTTGATTTGTGTGAGGTTGTCTAATATTTACATATTTATTTATTCAAACACTTTCCTTCCTTAAGTGGTTAAGTTAAGTTTGCAACTGGTATGTATAGCGCCCCATACCTACAAATGAGGTGCAAAGTTAACGCAACCAATCCCGTTTGTTGTATTAGAGCCCCCCTTAAATATTTATTTTATTTTATTTTTAGTATTTGTTATTATAGCGGCAATATAAATACATCATATCCACTCAATTGCTTGGAATTTTGAGTTGGACTCTATTTATATAATAAAATAAGAGCGGTGACAGGTAGCCGTAGTTACCAAAAGCAATCTAGTGGATATGTGTAAATTTCAACTGTCTAGCTATAACCGTTCTTGAGATACAGCCTGGTGACAGACAGACGGACGGACAGCGAAGTCTCAGTAATGGGATCACCTCTAGTGGAATAAAAATTCGTGTCATAAATTCGATTGTCATAACTCATTTCGCATAATGGCTTTCCTCATACATGTTATTTGTCATAAATTGTTAATTGCATAAAAATTTTACCTCATAATTGTTGTTCGGCAGGCTGTTCATAAGCATAATTTAGTATGGCACAAAATTTCAAATCATATTATTGAATGTCATAATAATTGATAGTACGAAGAAGAGCAACGCATAAATTATGGCTTTCATAATTATTAATGGAAATAGACATTATATAGTATAAGTTATATCACATGTACCAAAAATATAACATTTGAAATAATGATACAAAACTTACACAAGCAGAAAAACAAAAAGGGGGGACGGGGGGGCGAAGCCCCCCACAAGGGGGGCTCGGGGGGCGAAGCCCCCCGCATTAAGAAATCCTTCTCCACACTGACCTCTTAGTTGTAGGTTAGGTTAGGTTAGAATTGTGAACCTATAAATACGAACATCGGCCAGAAAAGTAGGTTAGGTTAGGTTAGTTGTAGGTTAGGTTAGGTTAGAACTGTGAACCTATGAATACGAACATCGGCCAGAAAAGTAGGTTAGGTTAGGTTAGGTTAAAAAAGCGCATGATATGTAGATTGATCAGGGAAAAAACAATTAATCAACATGCTTTATTTATAAATGACATATACATACGCATCGTAAAATAGAAGTGATAACACTACTCACATGTAAAATGTTATAATTAGTAGGTACTCACTGTATGTTGTTCAGTATTATGCGCCAAAATATGATATGCATAAAAACATTATGGCGTTAAAAGATTATGATTTAGGTTCATATGCTCCAAAAGTATATGGCATTCCTTACTTATGCATACAGACATTATGGTCATAAAATGTATGCGGATTAATTAATGCGTAACACACTTATGCGGAAAGATTTTTATGACAAAAGTGGTTATGCACACCGACATTATGGCTTAAAAATTTATGCAACCCAATATGGAACCCTCAGTAATAGGGTCCCGTTTTTACCCTTTGGGTACGGAACCCTAATAATTATCTAAGGTATAGTAAAACTTACTCATTACGAGAATTGAGTTTGGCAGTGATGCACCTGTCAGTGTCAGGATTGTAAGTGACGTTCCGGGGTTTTCAAGCTGAGAGTCCTGTTTAGCTCTAAAATTAATCCTTAACCTACCTCCCGTCTGACAGACTCATTCAAACCTAAAATTGTGAACAGGGTCATTCAACTTTTTAGTGCAGGTTTTTGTGTCCCCCGGTAATAATCCAGTGAATAAAGGATTTTGACCTTACAAACGATCCTGTAGTTTTGAATTTTTGATATGTTGTCTAGGATGGTTAGTCAATGCACAATTCCCCCTCCTCCGCGCCCGCCGCCATATTGAAAAAGCCAGCACTTTCTTCATATTTTTTTGGTCATATCTTCCTTTACATGCGATAACTGCGTATTTCCTTATCCTTTGGAAGTGTTCGAACAATAATTATAAATATTTATTAAGAAACCTAGCCCGTGTAAGTGCTGTGATTTAACAAAAAGGTTATAGTAATAATAATAAAATTATTATTTACAACGTATGTTGTAATGTAACTAAGAGACCAATTAAGCATTTTTTGTAAAAGAGAATGTTCTAATGAAACAACTTTGTTACTATTGAACAACTGTCTTACCATTATGTCCCTATTTCTATATTGAAGTTTTTCGATTTCAGTTGTACGATTGGTTTCTAAATTATATTACAAATATATCAGATGCAAGCTAACATAAATATTTATCAATGTTAAATACTTTGCTAAGATATTTTTACGCACTTTTGTTTCAAACTATTTGTCATAACCATGTATACGGTTATGACAAATAGTTTGAACCAAAAGTGCACAACAGTAACACAGTTGTCTTTTGAATGTGATTTATAAGACTAAATAAATTATAATTTCTAATTAAAATTATGAAAAAAAAAAAGATTACGTCCTTAAAAAACGTATTGTATTTTTTCTTTGTTGTAATGAGTGACTGGCTGTGCTGGCCGTGTATTGCAATTGTTTAGATATAATTCTGCATACATACAATGACATAACTTTATTTATCTTTACACAATATTTTTTTCAAACCCGTTACTACTAGTGTCAAAAACCTGCAGTAAAAAGTAGAATGACCCAACATACCTATGGGCGAGAATCCTACAAACGTTTGTGTCCTTGTACCTTCTCCTCAGTGAGTGCCGCGTCGTCGCTCGACAAGGTCGGTCGTGCACGCATCTAATTTTGGTGAGCATATTACTGTCTCCGACCGTCTGTGAGACGGGTGGTAGGTGGATACGTATTTTTCTTAAGGGTCTCGGAGACGGGTGGTAGGTGGTTACGTGACTATGGATATTTTTTTCTTTACTTAGCCGACCGCTAAGTTACGTTGGTAGTGATTGGAAGTGCGGAAAACCTGTTCTACTTTTGACCCGAATAAAAAACGGGACCCAGTACGTATGTTTCTAATGTAAAAAATCTATTTGCCTAGAATGTGCAAACAAACTTACATTCACTGCCGCGAACAAATTGATCAAATTAGTGGTCTGCAATTTTATAAAAATATTACCTTCATTTTAACTAAACTTATTGATTTAGCATTGTTAATTATTGAGTAATTAGAAATAATGACTTGGATCTTTATATAGTCAAAATTTTTGTTGATCTCACCTTCCAAAGGATATTATAGTTTATAAAGTGAAATAAGGACTGTTGCCATATGTTAACAGTAAAAAAAAATCTTTTAATGTTTCCAGAATGATTATTAGTTTAACAAATATTATAATATATATATTGCCATTGTCTATATTGCCATTATTATTTAAAATGTCCGATCCGATCTTTGAGTATTTATAGACAATGGAGGTGTCATAACGTAAACTCTTCGAACAAATTTTTTCGCCAATTTTAGCGGGGGGTGAGGTAAACACGTACAGCACACCACCAAAAGACGAATAACTCAACAGACACAAATTTTGCTGTTGCGATAAACGCACACTACAGCAAAATTCAACACATCAAAAATGACATGCACACAGATACTCTTTTCACGTAACTGTGCAGCATACATATGAAAAACATAGTGATGGGACACATATGAAGAATGAGTCAAATCATTTTAATGAATGAACTGAATTGTCTTATAGGTACTATCTATTGTGAAATTTGAAAACTGTAAATTCTGTATATTGAAGATGTTATCCAATAAATATATTTGTTTCTATGTATATTTGTCTATATTTATTGTGTCCTTATCACTCTCGAATAACTAAACTGTAAAATAAAACTGTCGCCCGCGGTTGTTTCGGGCTTAAACAATCACGGACTTCTAAAACAAGTACACTCGACTTCATATTGTCGTTGCTAAAATGAAACCATTTCATTTTCGCCATTTTGGAGCTGATAGCCATGTGCAAGTTGTGTGAGCGTCCATGGGTCTAATATTAGAGATTCACAGATCGTCACAGATCAAAGAACGGTTTGCCTGAAATGACAATTTTAGTAGACGTTCACGCAGGATGCTTTGAATGGGCACTGAAAACAACTGTCATTCCCTATGGAATATTTAGTCCAACGTGCTTGTAGTTTAGAGGTCGGTGAATATAACCTTCAGGAAAAGAACATACGCCCATCTAAAAATAAAGGTGATTAATATGAAACAACATATAAAGTGATTTAAAGATATGAGTAAATAATGAGTAAAGAGAAAACAATAAAACAAATTGTTATTAATTTAATTAGAATTACCACATATAAAATAAAATAAAAAAAGTTATAATTAAGTAAATATATTCATCTATCTATCAGCCACAGATGTCCACTGCTGAACATAGGCCTCCCCAAGAATCGTCACAACCCTCGCTACGCTGCGCTTTCCTATACGTGGTCGCCACTCTAGCACTTTGCTGACCTAACGGCCATCGATTCTCCGGGCTACATGGGTTGCTCATTGCCACTTCAATCGTGCAGTCCTGTGAGCTATGCCGGTTACCTTGGTTCTTCTACGGCATATCCTCATTTCTCATTCTATAAAAGAAAAGAAGAATAAGCAAATAAGGAGGCAGCAGTGAAGATGGAAAGAATATGAAATAAAGTCTATAAATAATAGTATATGAATAACGCATATACTCATAGCCCAGCATTAAATGTTCCTTTTATCTAGATATACTTTTAGCAAAGAATTATTTTCATTTTCATATTAAATTTCAACATCGTATGTCTAGAGAAAGGTAATATTTCTAATTCACCTTGCAAGATTTAAAAATAACATGCATCTATACCTATTATTAAATTCAATCACTACATCGTATAGAACAAAATCGCTTCTTGCTGTCTGCCTGTTTGTCTGTCTGTCCCTATGTATGCTTAGATCTTTAGAACTACGCAACGGATTATGACGCAGTTTTTCTTAATAGATAGAGTGATTCAAGTGGAAGGTTTATAATATGTATAATACATGCATAATTTATCAGTTTTGCACCCGTGCGAAGCCGGGAGGGTCGCAAGTATCTAATAATACACTAACTATTAAACGAACTGCAGTGATCGAATGAATAAATGATTCATTCAAATGTTGAGTCGTGGTTTTGACTTTGTCACATCCCTCGCCCCTGTACCACCGTTTTATGTTTACATTTTTCTGTCGTTTACGTATCGCAACGGTTTTTTCTTTCAATGGAGATTGTACTTCAATACACATTTAATAGTTATTAAAAACACTTACCTGTGATAGGAAACGCGATCTTGTGGCGAATTTGAGGTGTCGGATCGTCTTTTACACGAAAATACTGCACAATTCACCATTTTTGAAGAGAAATGTCACGCGACACGGAATGATGCAAAATGACAGTGAAGTGACTTTAAGTAGTTTTATATAACGTGCTTGACCATTTGACCAATTATTTTGCCGGAGGGGGTCGCCCATGCATGGCATCTCCTGTCTAAATATAAATACTCAAAGGATCCGATAAAATTTAATATATAAGGCGGACATTATGTATCCGTCCTGGGGACGGGAGGTAGGTGTTTCTGTGACTAAATAAGCAGTTAGGTATAGGTCGATTCACTAAAGCTGGCGCGAATGGATTGAATGAAAGTTATGTCACTTGTCACTTCGAGTGTTAGTGTGAGTGCCGTTCTTATACAGGGGCCTCCTAATATTTTGTAAACAACAACGAAATTGGTTCTTGTTATTCAAGAAAAATTAAAATTATTAGGTATAATATATGCATAATCTGCACAATATTTAGACTAAACAAGTAATATATATATCCGAAAGGTATATTTAACTGTTTGATACAAACATATTTTACTATCAATATTGGTGTTTTATGCAGACGCTAGTTTTTTGACATACTTTAGATTTTGACTGTTGTAAGGCAGTGTAATTGTACATATTGCTTAATATTCATGCAATCTGTGTATGACCAGAATTAGGATGTGGGATGAGGGATGAGACTATTCCATTGTCTCGTATGAGTTTGACCATGTGGGACTATGCAATGGTATTAACGTAACCCACATTTTCTTCTTGTCTTCGCGGCCTGGTAAAGGGTTAATGTCAAGAATTAATAGGTGACGGACGACTAGTTCGATTTATAAAAAACCGGCCAAGAGCATGTCGGGCCACGCTCAGTGTAGGGTCTCGTAGTTGCCCGTCCTTCACAATAGACGAAAATTACGAGAAAGATTTCAAGCCCTATAAAAAGGTCGTACACGCCAAGAAACAGTAATTACTTATTATCTTTTGGAAGTTATCTATTATACGCGACAGATTGAGCGAAATGTTTTAATATAGTTTGGTACTTAACCAATATGTGTAACGTTCGAAGTGTAGTGACACCGCGCGGCACTTACGTCATTTTAAAGAAAATTATGAAATTTTGCAATAACTCAAAAACGGCTCGACCGATTTTATTCAATATAGTTTTCATTGAAATTACTAGTATCCGAGGCTAAGACCCATTCGATTCAATAAGTTATGCTCAAAAATGGCTCGGCCCTCCGTCGAGCTAAGATTACTAAATTTTGTTTGTCCGATATTATCCGAAGTTTACCGAATATTCAAAATCCGTTTTCATATTCTGAGTCGGAGGACCTAAAAGCCCCCCGAAACCGAGTTTCAGCCCCCTCGGAACAATATGAAATTTTCGAAAAAAAAAAGTCGCCATTTTGATTTTTTTTCCACGACTGTACTCGGGTGGGGGTCCCCTATGATATTTGTTTGAGCATCCCCTACCCATCTCCAGCCGTTTACGAGATACGGGACTCTTAAAAAAAAATCTCCATACAAATCTTGGTTTTTTCGATATTTTCCGACTTCGACCGAATTTTCGGACACCGATTTCAGATTCATATTTGTGAGCCCCAAATGCCCCCCGATACCGAGTTTCAGCTTCCTAGCACCAATTTGAAATTTTGGAAAAAACCCCATTCGTCATTTTGAATTTCATTTGGTTCGATAATATTATATTTTGTAGTACCTATTCTTTATACTGCTGAATTTGGGCGGTTATGCGTCTAGTTTGTCTACAAATACCTTTTCAATAATCACTTATTGTATCAACCTGTATGTAATCATTTTGTGACGCACACATAAATATTATCATTCACTCATTCAATCCATTCGCGCCAGCTTTAGTGAATCGATATTAGTATATATTATATTAATTTATAGTTAAGGGTTAAAATACATAAAATTACAATGTACTAAATGGTGTTAATCCAACATCTTAAAATAATTATAGTTAATTCACGTGTAGGTTAATTACAAACCGGAGTTTAAATAATAGTAAGACATATTAACACTCATTAAGGAAATAACGTTTGTAACTCACTTTAAGAGAACTAGAATAGAATAGAACTGTCCAACACACTATTGGTAAAACTGCAACCGAACTGCAAACCAACTACGTAAAAACGAATGTGAAATCCGCTACGATGCGGCCGGTCGATTGGTCTGGTTAGGTACTACATAAATATGTTCTCTTAGTTCACTTAAGCGTTTCCTCTTTCGCTTAACTTTATTTACACTGTGATTACCCATATTGCTTGCTGTCTAAAGTCATATTACCGCGTTAGAAAAATGTGCACAGGTCCGGCGTCGACCGTTGTCACGAGCGTACTGGCGACTAGGCAATAGTCGGCCGCCGCCGCGCGCTGAACCATTTTATTTTGCCAATAACGAAATGAATTGGTATGATTGATGTACTCAACCTATTAAAAATCTATGAAGCACAAATCGAAATATACAAAAAAACTATTAAATGAAGCAAATTTTGTGTTGATATTCATAATAGTTATCGAAATATTTGGCTTAAGGTGTAAAAAAGGGGTACTTTTCAAAAAAGAAAACTATCGAGGATTTTTTCAGTAATCGTGTTTCTGATGAAGTAAAAAACTAGGGCATATACTGAAAATTTACATATAAAAAAGTTGCACTTGTAAGTTATGTGCAAGTATTGTATTAATATTTTCTAAAATTGTAGTTTTCACTATTTACAGCGCCTTAAAACAAAAAACGGATTTGGACAAATATCGAACTGGCTGAACCCCGAAAACTGTAGGTTAGGTTAGGTTTGTATTGTGACCACGTATAGCGGAGCGAGCGAAGCGTCAAAAGATTCCCATATACATCCAGAGTCTACAGCAATCCCGACTCCACGTGGTCTTGTCTGTCCTACCCCTAGAGTGTTATTCCAAAACCGGAGGCGCGGAGGGAGAGCAGCCCTCGCCTTAGGTTTATGGATTATTAGGTTTAATAAAATTTAGGTTTTAGCATTATTAGGCATTATAATATTAGTAGTCTAAAAAATTCGGTTATGAAAATGAAATTAGGATGAAAGTTTTTCAGGCTAACGCGGGGGAACCTTATTCCAAGGTACCTATATTCGAGTATCCTTCCTTGGCCATACATTTTACCTCGACGTACAACGTCCAACTTTTCCTATCAGCGGCTCCTTTGCCAATAGGTACTTAAGACCGTTCAAGAACTTCAGCGAGAAACCTGACATCAATCAGAGGCTTATACAGGAATCTTCCACGAAGGCTCATTGAAAACTATCACGCGCTCCACAGCTGACTCAATAGGGTCAGTGTGTGCGAAGCCTTACAATGTTTCAGCTTTAAGGAGCCGCTACACTGCTGCTCAAAATACGTCGACGGTATGTTTACGTACTGACGTGTGGTATCCTCGCGTTTCAAACGCACACTGGCCACTGTGCCAGGGAAACACAACAAGCATTACTGTCATACGCGACTATTTCTCTATAGATAATTATCTGTCTCTTTCTGTGGGTAATGTGAGAGTGAGAGAGTGACGGGTAGCGCTATGTCGCGCGACAAGAGTCGCGAAGCATATTTGTGCTAGACGAGCTGGTCTCGAACTTCTAGTAGGCTTGTGTAAAGGGTGCTAGACAACGATATATATAGGTACATAAATAAATGAATATTTACTTAAATACATAAAAGGCATCCACGTTCCACATTCAACACACAAATCATTTCCAGATTCAAACCCAGGACCGCTGGCTCAATAGGCAGCTGCACTCCTGCGTAGTCAATTACGTAACTTACTAGTGCTATAATCTGATATTTATAACAATTATTAATTTAGCGTTAACTGCCATAGCGTACCTAACTAATTATTGAAAAATTTCTGAACAGCAATGTATAGCGTACTTATTACTAGTGACAGTTGTGACATCATGATGTTACGTGTCAACAAACAACAACAAAGAAATACATTGCGTGCTGAATTATTTTATATGGAAAAAAATAAGTTCGATTTTTTTAATAATTTACGGATCAATATATTAATAAGTGCCTATACTAAGATCCCGTAAAGTTTGCGGTTATAACAAAATATACACGCTGTATATAGACTGGTAGAAAAATCCAAATATCGGCTTCCTTTACCGTCCTAACGGCATTTTGTGAGCCATTTTGGCAACATGACTTTTTCGAAGTAAAAAAGCCTGCTGAATTCGATTCTGGATGTTGCCAAGCCGAATTTTGCCCCCCTCCCCCCATTTCCCCCCTTTTTACCTCAAAATATGTCCCTAATCACGGTTTTTACGGTTTTATACAAAAAGTATTGCAGCTAGAAAAAAAATGTCAAAGACAAGAATGATCTCTATAAAATTTCCTATAACATGGTGTATAATTTTTTTTAGTAAGCCTTATGGTTTGTGAGCAATAGCTTCCCGAACTTCATAGACTGGTAGAAAATTCTAAATATCGGCTTCCTTTACCGTGCTAACGGCATTTTGGGATCCATTTTGGCAACATGACTTTTCCGATGTAAAAAAGCCTGCTGAATTCGGTTCTGAATGTTGCCAAGCCGAATTTTGCCGCCCTCTCCCCTTTTCCCCCCTTTTTTGACCTCAAAATATGTCCCTAATCACGATTTTTACGGTTTTATACAAAAAGTTTTACAGCTAGAAAAAAATGTCAAAGACAAGAATGATCTCTATAAAATTTCCTATAACATGGTGTATAATTTTTTTTAGTAGGCCTTATGGTTTGTGAGCAATATCTTCCCGAACTTCATTATTTTTAAAAAAATTGATAAACTTGGTCGAGGCAGTGAAATGCACTTATTTTAGGATAATTGGTATCGCACAGGATCCAGCCGCTCTGCAGTGCTTGACGCTGACATCCAGTTGGCATGTTGCTTATTATCTGTCAAGACTCACGAGACTTTCAGTCATAAGCAGTCGTCAGATTTACACGCAGGACCGTACCCAAGTCGGGCTAAAAGGGCCGTAGAAAATAAAAATGCTTTGCTTCTGAACATGAAATCCTTCGAAATGCTCAGTTCTACGCCAGATTCTCCAGAAATGTGCCTTAGAAATGCAGTTACCCGGGATCTTGCAACAGAAAAAAATAAAGTGTCATTTCACACTGCTAAGCAGCTTGGATCACACTAAAGTAACGAAGTTTGTTTCCGAAAGGCTCACCAACAGCAGCCCGTCTAGCACAACTATGCTTTGCGACTCTTGTCGCGCGACATAGCGCTACCCGTCACCCTCTTACATTACTGCACAGAAAGAGACAGGCAATCATCTCGCGCCAGAAATGGCCGTTTGCGACAGTTGTGCTAGGGGTGCAGGTCTACAAGCTACAACGCAAAGTTCAAAATGAACTGAGGTCCGACCTTCAAGACCTGTACAAGGCAGGTCGTTCAAAATCTACCATATTTGCGTCTGATGTGGGGGGCAAACGCTCAGGCGCTGGAGTGGTGCCAAACAAAGCATAGCCTGCATCGTCACATACTCGACTTAAGGACCGTGCCAGAATGAAAGTGGACAACTGGAAAGGTGCATATTTTTTATTCTGAGTAATATTTACAAATAAAATATAAAATAAACCAAACTGTAACATTCTCCCTATAAACAATTTTTAGGAATTCGCTGTAAACTGCCTATTTTGCTTGCAATCTGACTTTTTTCTTTATATTCTTCATCAGATTTTGGACGACCAGGTCTGGCACTTTTTTTGACGCCCTATTCCACTTTTTCTTGAAGTCATTGACTGACGTTGCAGCTTTGACATTTTCTTGTAGGTACCGCTTCATTATAGCCCAGTATCTTTCAATAGGCCGGACTTCGGGGCAGTTTGGTGGGTTCATGTCCTTTTCAACAACGTCCACCTTGTTGGCTTTATACCATTCTAGTGTGTCTTTAGAATAATGGCATGATGCCAAGTCTGGCCAAAATAATATCGGTATCCTGTGCTTTCTGATGAAGGGTAGCAGTCTTTTCTGCAAGCACTCCTTGCGATATAATTCGGCTTTTAAGTTGTCTGTGGTAAAGAATGCTTGAGATCGCATCCCGCATTGACAGATTGCTTGCCAAACTAATATCTTCTTGCCGAATTTCTCAACACAGATAGACTTATCCTTTTGGCTAACAGTTTTGCTAGCGGGTACCGTAATAAACTGGGGTCCTGGTAAGGTTTTAAAATCAAATTTACAGTACGTTTCATCGTCCATTATTATGCATAACCGTTTTTTGGTTAGTACACGATCGTAGAGTTTTCTAGTGCGTTTTCGAACAGCTGCCGTCTACTTATCGTCCCGTTTGGGCTGTTTTTGTTTTTTGTATGTTTTTAAGTTACATCTAAGTTTGATTCGCTGAATCGTTGAGGGCGACGTATTAGCTTTTTTTGCGGCGTCTCGTACTGAAAGAGACGGTTTTTGTAGAAATATCCGTACCACTTTCTTCTCCAGTGCCGGGTCCCACGTTCCTCGCTTTCTGCCAGACTTAGGCAGATCTTGCAAAACAGTAGTTTCACCAAACTTTTTTATTAATTTGTGCACACCTGACGGACTAACGACTTTTTAGCGAGTTTTTTATACGTCATACCCTTTAATTTGCACCAATCGTCCAAAATATTTTTGCGAATTTCTAAGTTTATTCGTCCCATCTTGACAATACATTAGAATTTAAATTGGTGTTTGTCACTGTCAAAAAGTACACAAAAGTGGCCTTAATAAACGATTAAAAAGTTTTACTCTTTGCCGATGGATGAAGTATTTATATCATCATAAAGTTGTCCACTATCATTCTGGCACGGTCCTTATACAGCAGGGACAGGAACTTCTCAGCCTTTCGCTCATGGGGTGTATGTCTATCTCATTGAGTAGTTCACAGTGCTTTCGATAACGGAAAACGGAATACTTTTAATCAAAGGAGTGTCTAGGTAAATGTTTTAGAAACGCAAATGATCAATTTAATTATTTTGTTACCTGCAATAAAGCCGTTCGAATCGCCAGTGCCTGAGTAAAACGCCAGAATATTCTAACGTTCTAAAGCAATCCCTTAATTTTGTCATGATGATGAATCATAAGCAACAACAACACTAATAACCAGTCTTCTGGGTGGGCTATGCACAGTGTGGAGCACATGTCGAGTGTCGGTTTCCTCATGAATAGCACGTATGTTGAGGTATCGACCTCAGTTGGTGACGCTTGAACCTTAGTCTCGTCTGCAAATCCTCGCACTACGACGACATTAGTCCCGCTCGCGCGTTCGCGGGATAAAAACTGCGAGCCCAACCTTGTTTGAAGGCATTGAGTAATTTTTAAGGAGCTGCTTAGCAGTGAGAAGTGACACTTTATTGTTTTCTGCTGCAATATCCTGGGTAACTGCATTTCTAAGGCCCGTTTCTGGAGAATCTGGCGTATAAGTGAGCATTTTGAATGACTTCATGGTAAGAAGTAAAGGATTTTTATTTTCTACGTCGCTTTTAGCCCTACTTGGATACAGTTCTGCGTGTAAATCTGACGGCTGCTTATGACTGAAAGCCTCGTAAGTCTTGACATATAATAAGCAGCATGCCAACTGGATGTCAGCTTCAAGAGCTGCAGAGCGGCTGGATCCTGTGCGAAACCAATTATCCCAAAATAAGTGTATTTCACTGCCTCGACCAAGTTCATCAATTTTTTTTAAATAATGAAGTTCGGGAAGATATTGCTCACAAACCATAAGGCCTACTAAAAAAAATATACACCATGTTATAATAGGAAATTTTATAGAGATCATTCTTGTCTTTGAATTTTTTTTTCTAGCTGTAAAACTTTTCGTATAAAACCGTAAAAATCGTGATTAGGGACATATTTTGAGGTCAAAAAGGGGGGAAAAGGGGGGAGGGGGGCAAAATTCGGTTTGGCAACATTCAGAACCGAATTCAGCAGGCTTTTTTACATCGCAAAAGTCATGTTGCCAAAATGGATCCCAAAATGCCGTTAGCACGGTAAACGAAGCCGATATTTAGAATTTTCTACCAGTCTATGAAGTTCGGGAAGATATTGCTCACAAACCATAAGGCTTACTAAAAAAGTTTATACACCATGTTATAGGTAATTTTATAGAGATCATTCTTGTCTTTGACATTTTTTTTCTAGCTGTAATACTTTTTGTATAAAACCGTAAAAACCGTGATTAGGGACATATTTTGAGGTAAAAAGGGGGGAAAAAGGGGGGAGGGGGGCAAAATTAGGCTTGGCAACATCCAGAATCGAAATCAGCAGGCTTTTTTACTTCGAAAAAGTCATGTTGCCAAAATGGCTCACAAAATGCCGTTAGACTTGAAAATTTTGATTTGAACTACCAGTCTAATAGTGATGAATGAACTCTATGGCTTTGGTCCTATTGACAATCAGCTGTAGGCAGCGTGACCGCAGTCAATGAGTTCTCGTGGAAGATTCCTGGGATTTGAGACTTGATATCGGGTTTCTCTCTGGAACCAATTTATTGACAACGTGCTAATAGTAAGAAAGTAGTGGTATTATGCGTGGACGTGAATAAATGTTACACAACAGTACCTTACGCTAAATTATTTGTAAAAAGCAAACGGGCATCATGTTATTTTTTTTTCTTGTCCCCAATGGTTTTCAAAATAGTTTTTTTTTATGTCATAGGGGCAAACGAGCTAACGGTTCGCCTGATGGAAAGCGAATACCGTCGCTTATATCCATCTGCAATACCAGAGGAGTCACAAGTCACAAATGCGTTGCCGGCCTTTCAGGTGGGAGTCCGCTCTTTACTTGAAGGTTTGGTCGTATCGGTCCGGAAATATAATTATATACTTAGATAAATTATATGTTTTAAGTACTGACTCAGGTTTCCACCTGTCTTGAAAAATATTCTATTATTTTGTTAACTTTTTCCGACACTGGAAAAAGGCTCCTGTAAGTGACGTAGTGGTTCTTCAAGTTATTTCGAAAGCTTTTTATTATTTCTGGGAAAGGACGAGACTGGATTTTTCTTATCCTTTGAAGGACCCGTCGAAACCAACGCTAAAGGTTGCTAACGTTTCCTTTGCTGTCGGTTTCGATTCCGTCTTTTTTATTTAAAGGAAAAAAGGGGATCACTCAAGAGTCTAATATTTTATCTGAAACCCTAGTGGAAGTTTTCTTTTAACACAAAAAACGAGAAATGTAAACGAAAATCTAGAAAGGTTGTTGTGTTGGAAACTTACACGTGAGGCTCTGTACGTCTATAAGAACGAAGTGATAAATAAAAACATTAGTAAAAATAAAAATGCAATCCCATGATTTTTTTATATTTGTATCACATTATCAAAAAAATAGGTACATAATTTAAGATAAAATTTAAAAGCAAAAATACCTTAAAAAAGAATGCTTTTATTTAAAAATGCTCTAAAAAGAAGAATTTAATTTTCCTTTAAAATTTTATCTATCAACAACTTCATTATACACAATTTATATGATCATAAAAGCTTGTCGCGAGGTTTGCGTAAGTACCTATAAGTATTTAATTGAACTGAAAACCGCGACAAGCTTTTATGATCATAATTATAAAGTGTGTATAATGAGGTTATAAGTTGATATGTTGAAGTTGAAGGAAATTTTATTTTCTTCTTTTTAGAGCATTTAAATATAAGTTTTTTTTAAAAAGGTTTTTTGCTTTTAATTTATTTTTTACTTTTTAGTTATCACTACTAAAAATAACTAACTATTTATTAAAAATAACGACTACGCCATCTTGGATGGTCCGCTATATTGGATTTAGAATTACGTCACACAGCTAATCGTGTATTGTCATCTAAACTAAACGTGTATACAAAATTTCAGCTCAATCGGTTGAAGATAATATATCTGCTTCAAAATTGAGTAGCAAGATTCCACCCGAACAAACATACGTACATACATTGCAAGTTAAATAAAAGCTTTTAAAAATGGGCACTCGTACAACTTACGTTAATCAAGTTGCAAGTTTAAGGGCCGTTTTTTTTTCGGGCGCCACCTTTGTGAAATTAAATTTTATATCTCTCTTACCTAACCTAATCAATGCGGAATATTTTTTTAACAATACCATATTTTTGAGACTATAAAATTACTCGAGTAGACTACAATAACAGAATACAATTGCCGATGCCGTGTGGGTAAGCAATTTATAAAATAGTTAATCATTAGGTACTTATTAATAAAATGTAAAATAATAACTAATGTACAGTAAACGGCGATAAAGAATGCACATCGGCAATCATCGCATTTCCGAATACAAACGAATGCTAATTTCCATGTACATCAATTATTAGATTAATCGTTCATCAGAATTTGAATTTAGAACTAAGTACTTTATTGTTGTTTTGTTTTGATTTCACGTGGAATATATAGAGCTGTAAAACTCGATGTAATTATATTTTATTATTGCTATGGTCTTGTTGGGGAAAAATAATATACATACATATATATGTTCAAAGTTCTTCTTGAAATTCCAGTGGCATCTGCAACTCTCTGTTGAACCTTCTTAAAATAATTACTTAGGTAGGTACATTAACATCCTCATGTTTTTTAAATTGGTCGGCTTCAGTTACAAAATATTTATAAACATTGTAGATAATTTCGCGTGACTGGCAAAGTAACGGCTTACCTTTTTTTCCTATAGATGCCATAGTACAAATTTAATTTTGTAAAAGTTTTAGCAACTCTATATATATATTGACTTGGATATGCGACTGCACTCTCTCGCATTTGAACCACGACTGACAAAACAAACGTCATGGTGTGTGCGACACAGATATCGCTATACAAAGTCGAAATTAGCCGATTGCCTCTTTTCAAAGATCGATGTGCATTCTTTATCGCCGTTTACTGTAATACGTATCGTTTCATACTACGTAGGTATGCTCTTTTGTTTTTATTATTTTGATTTCCGAAATGTTCCCTCTCGAATGTCTCCCCAAGTAAAAGCTATTCGTATTGATGAGATCCGTTATAAAATATGAAATAAAATACTAGTGAGGAAATACATGCAAATACATTGTAATATATTTGCAATTAATGGCCAGCAATTAAAGCAATTAAAGAAAATCATGTTTGTACAAAATGAAATCCAAAAAACCATTGCCTATCTATTTTTCATTAGGTACTTACGACTTTTTACTAAGCCTTCTGATATATATTAGAAATGTATGTCTTTTTTGCTAATGGGACCAAATGCACAAGTTGCACAACAATCGAATTGTTTTCAAATAAGCTGAGAGAAAGTAAGTTCAGGATTGAAAAACCATGTAGTATTTTTTTACTTTAATTGGGGCACTATTGTTACATGAGAGGGAATCAAATAATTCCATTGAAAACCTCACAAATCTTCGTCACGTTGACTATATATATTTTTGCTTCTTACCATATTTTTTCAAACGGTTGCAAGTGCTTCTGCCAACAGCCTGGAGTTATTACCTATATCAAGATCGAACCCCCCCATTGACTAGTCTACTAAGGGTCTGGTCCACCAGGTGTGTCCCTCCAACCGTGGAAACTCTTTTCTCCGTGACCCATTTTCTCGAATACCAAAAGCAAAAGTAATCAATCTCGTTTTTCAGTACCCATGGGAACCATGCCTTTTGCCGAAAATAAAGGAGAAATTACATCGGGATTGGGAATAGGTACCGTCTTAAATGATATTCCACTTTTCAGGCACTTAGATTGAAAGTTGAACGCATTCGTTTGTGGTGCAGCACACATTATAGCTTTTTTAGGTCTTCAAACAGGTTTTTTCTATGTTGCCGAATATTCCACATTTTCACACGTGTTCCATCGTAGCGTTTCAACAGATTTTGTGTTCCTACGTGGTTCCTACCGTTTTAGAGATGGGGAGTGGGTAACACCCAATGTAATTACTGGGTAAATACCTGGTAAACATACATTTTAATCAGGTATTTACCCAAAGATTTAGGTGATCCGGGTATCGGAAAAAAAGATGGTTAGGTATATTTTTACAAACGAAAAGCCAACGGTTTATTTCGATAATGACGCGGGAACGCAGTGTTACCAATAAGGTATTAAAACCCCTCTATTTGTTCTCAAGCACAATACCGCTATTGCAATAACCTCGCCGTAGCAATTAAAACGCGAATGATTTCCTCAGCACGCCGAGAAGACGTTACCGAGTATTACCGTATATGCGTAGTGACGAAAGCGTTTTCCACACTTGGTTGGCTCTAGTGCGAACGATTTTCATCGCCTCTCCACGGTACGTCAGTTTCGAACGGACTTCGGAGGCGAGCACATGCCCGACCACCGCTCGGTCGTTGGAAGATCGCGGAACGTAAACAAAACCAAAAAGGTGAATCGCAGTGATACGTGCCGAAACAACCCTGTGACGTATAACTGGATATATTTAGTTTTAAACTGTGTTTTGTTTGTGTGTGTGTTAAGTGGTAATAACTGAGGTCGTCGACATCAAGTTTTTCAGGTAGGTTTATAACTGGAAAAATTCCGATATGTTTTCCTAGGCGTGAGTACAATCAATTCGAGTAAATCGCTTGTTATACTCAAATATCGTTAATGTTTCCGCTTCAGACGGATATTTGGCTGAAAAATATTTCAGTACATGCAACAAGTGGCGTCGGAATTCGTTGTATAAGTCGTCTTTATTATATAAGTTAAGTCAAATCAAACAATAATTTTAAAATCTATTGAATATTCGAAGAATATAGGTAGCTAGATTTAATTTTAAAAATTTACAGATTTCTGTTAAGGCTGGCGAATAGACACGGGCTGGAGTACTACACTTTATTTGGGTACAATCACTAAGTAAAAACTGTCTATTTTCACCTTATTTCCATGAAATGGAACATATTAGTCGTCCCTTAAAACCTTTAATAAACTAGTGGCCCTGTGAGCTGTAGACCTAGATTGTCTAATATTTATGAATGGCTGAAATATTATATCTTTTAGGTTTTCAACCACCTAAGCCATCTAAGCCATGTAAAAATATTTTAAAAAATCATCTCCAAACCAAACCAGCTTACAAAATTTCCCGAGAATCGAAAAATGCGAGAAAAAGAATCGATACTGTTGGCGAAAACTGGACATACGAAAGCAGTTTTGACCAAATTAAAAGGGAATCGCTTGCTTGGTCAATTAGACCCTAATATGGCTTCAAGAAATATTTTTATGGTTATGGCAGATAATTTTCAGTACCACCACGTAATACAACGTTGCCTTCTTACTGTCTTTAAAAGGTAGACTATCTTGTGAAGGCTGCGGGAAGCTTTTTCGAATATCGCAGGACTGTGGAGATTATTAAGCGAAGCCTTTGTCCAGCACTGACTGCCTTTGCCTACTCGTGTGCAAAAGCTTCATTAATTACTGTGACACGTAAACACGTCTGAGGTGGAGAGTGCTCCTTACGTAAGCATCTATCCTGACCCCAATCACAGACCATACGCATCCAATCAAATCGTAATTCAATCAGCTGACTGAATCCTTATCTCAGAACGGTGACAAATTACAGGCACCCCAACCTGTTTGATAGCTTAGAACAAGGGAAATAAGCTCTACGACGCTGTGTTAAGGACTCCGTCAAGTGCAGATGTAGGTAAGCAAGGCGGGCGAAAACCACAGGGACCACGCGTTATTATCTCTATATATTGACTGACATAATAATTTTGCTTCTTTATGTTCTAGTAAAACAAAGACGCCGCTTGTCTTGTGTGTCTATCTGGGACGAACTCGTAACGGGATCGATATTGATGCGGTTTTGTACGCCTTGAATCTAGTTTGTCTCTAGTTCAAAAGTACGAAAAATGCGCTGCAAATTGCTCTAATAGCCTAAGCCCGGCGTTTACCACTGTCCTTGACTTCGCCTTCCGATTTTCTTTTTCCGAAGTGCGTGCGCACACACGATCACATCACCATGAAACACCAACACCAGTTAAAACAAACAGCTAATAACATAACATATAGTTTTCAGGCGTCTTTTGAGATGATCAAAAGGGAGAACCTTCTGTGGTGTTGTCTAACAATAAAATTATTGTTCGATATCGATAAATTATCGAATATTTGTGCTTGGGTCATGGTTGTTCCATGTATTTAAGTATATATTTATCTATATAAGTATGTATATCGTCGTCTAGTACCCATAACACAAGCCTGCTTGAGCTTAATTTGGGACTAGATCGATTTGTGTGAGGTTGTCTGATATTTATTTTTTATTATTATTATTGTTTACCAACATGGAAAATGTGACCCCTACATATTTGACACTTGACATTGATGTCTCACTTTTCTTTCATTGGTTATGGTTTCACGTTTGGCCCGAATGCTGATGATGGCAAGCGATAGTGCGTACCAAAAATGGTGGTCGTATTGTCTTCGAATACGTCTGATGAAGGTCAATGGAATGAATGTTAAATGTTCTAAAAAACTATACAAATGATCAGGTAGATGGCCCAATTTTGGAATGAATTCCAAGTAGAGCTTATCAATTTAAATCCTAGGCAGGCTGTAATTAATAAAACTCTAGTCACTAAGGGCCGATGCAGACGGACAACGTTGAACTGCAACGCAGTTGCAAAGTCGCAGTTTGAGGGCAGTTCTGATGCAGTTGACATAAATGCATCAAAACTACAAAGCGTGTAGTCCGCTTGCAGTTTTAATGCAGTTACAGAATTCGTCAATAGTAACGGCTTAAAAAACGTGACAATGTCTTAAATCAGGATGCGTCAAAATTTCGAATAGTAATGAAATGGCGTCTCATGTACGTGATCGATTGATTAGATCGGCCGGCGGCACGGCGCCATCTATTATCTAGACGCAGCACAATTTATGCCCAGTTTGCATTTTGCGAATACAGGAATGGGGCAGTAAGACTAGTAAGAGCATCTACTAGTTGGCAGTGGGAGATGCTTGGGAAATTACTTAAAGAGACTTACTAATAACTGGAGTAAGTAATAAATTACTTATTTACAATTTTTTTTTTAAAGATGTAGGTACAGTGTCGAGAAGAACCTCACATGTGGATCTGATTGCTACCAACGATCAAAAGTATCGTTCGGATCAACCAGATTCCGGTAGCTACCCGAAAAAAAACAGAATTAGAAAATATCTTCTAACGTTTCGAGAAGAAATTGAAAGCAGTATTTATCATTGCACCGACTTCAATTAAAGTCTCTAAAGTTTTCCAAATCTTCGCTTAAACTAAAATAATTATAAGCAACTATAAAACTATGCCTACTCGAAAACGCGCGCTTATATGCATATTTCCCCGCTAATATTTAACTTTACGCTTAATAAGACGCTTAGAAGCCGTGTGTGCTCAGTAAAGTAAAGTAGTTCAGTTTAAAACTTTGTAAACACACCCTGGTCAATATCTAGGTCACAGGGTGGGATCTTATATCATATTTCCTCGATAGCTTCTCGCATTCCTGAAATATCTTTTCCTTTACTTTGCACTTATTGCGGACCGATATTGATAATACGTTTGTGTAAGGGTACGGTCTGTATCAAAAGCTGCCAATGTTACTAGCATATATCAAATTGCTTACTAAAATTGTCGGCTACTTTTGATGACCGTATAAATACCTGCATCGTAGTATTTTGATTTATGATTTAGATGTGCAAAATACAATTTTGATTGTGAGGCTTAAGTACACCGGGTTGTTACTAATATTAAGTTAATAAAAATATTAAGACTTTACCAACGACGGTAAGTGCCAGTTTTGCCTATTCTCAATTAGTGAAACTATCTTTCTCCTGGCGATTTTCTTCCTTTGTGTACTTCTTCGTCAGCAAAACATGGGCTTAAAATTTCGTTGGCTTGGGTTGCATAAAATTGATAGTCATCATTGTCATTTGGCATAATTTTCGACAATACGGATACGTTGTATTCCAATTTTATGCCAGCCGATACGATCCCGTCTTTATAATGTAGATCAGTGTCTTTCAACTTTTTGAAGTCACGGCCCTTAATGACCATCAAAATTCCTTCGCGACCCCCTAAACCCCAGTTTGTACGGTTAAACATAAAACCGTCTATAATTTAATCAGTCATGCGTTTGCGTTTTGGAACGTAACCTACCTGTATTTATCAAAAAATCAGAATATAGTTAACTGTTTTGTAAAAAAAATAAAAAAAATACATATTTAAATCAACATGAGTAAGAATGTTTGCTTTTTCATTAAAATGTATATGCTTGAAAAAATCTGCATTCCTTGTAGTCACGAGACTTTCTCGATGCTAACCCTCGCGACCCCCCTGGATATATGCCGCGGCCCCCCTGGCGGTGGCGACCCACAGTTTGAAAAACACTGATGTAGATGAACTACGCATGTATTTATTTTCGCCTATAATATATTTATGTTTATAGTTAATAGACATACTTATTTTGAATACAAAGAGTCTCCTATTTTATACACTTCTTATCTCACCATACAAACGGTCCGAAATGATTTGTAAACTCACAATAAGTGTTATTGTATCACTTGAGTAACACCGAGCCGAATCTTGAGCAACAGGTGCAATTATCATTGTCATTATCCGATGTGTGTTTAATTGCGGTTTCTACTTTATATCTCTTGCTTTTTACAACGTAAGTTACGAGAGAAACGAATAAGAGAGAATAACAACTTAGAAATTAGGGCACGATAATTAAGTACTTCTTTGTACTAACATTTTACCCATTACATACTCTTTGCATTTACTTGTGAACATCACGGTAGAATACTACGAAGATCATCGCTTTACATTTTATGACGTGAATCTTTCTTATCAGGACAGCAAAGGATTTGAACTCTCTTCCTGCGCACTTTTTCCCTGAAAAATATAACTTAGATCTCTTTAAGTCGAGAGTGAATAGGCATCTTCTAGACAAGTAACACTCACAAACTTTCTCACCTTTATAATATTATTTTGATTTAATTAACTTGCGACTTTGAGCTTTTGTGGCCATGGCACAAGAAGGAATAAAAATAATGGTTCAAGAAAAAGTCAGTGTTGTGAGAATGTGGAAACATCATGTCATAGTAGGTACATCAAAGACAAACATATCGCAATTTTACGACCGCCTAGCACGATTCACGTTATTATTTATCATGTTATCACACGACTGATTCTATGTATCTATTTTTATTGAGAGTGTGACAAACATGACTCGTTTGTCACACGACGACATGATGTTGTATTGTAAGATTGTAACCCTTTTGTCTAAAAAGGCGGCATATGAAAGTTTCAGCATATTGAGAACGTGTATGGAGTATTTAAATATATGTTAAACTAGCTGCGCCGCGCGGTATTACTCGCTCATCCCACGGGAACACTAAATTTTTTGGGATAAAAAGTAGCTTTTGTGTTAATCCAGGGTGTGAACTACCTTCGTACTACCTTCTTTTGAGCGTGAAGAAGTAACAAACATACGTATAAAGAAAAACACACTCGCAAACTTTCGCCTTTATAATATTAGTGTGATAAATTGAAACAAAACTATAAACTTTAATTTATTTATTATTTATTTATTTATTTATTTATTTAGAACCATTAAATGAGTAACATTACAGATTTCTCCATTGCGTTACATCGATTCTTAATCTAGGCTAACACTAATATTTAAAACTAACACAAACACAAATCCATGCTAACGTCCTTCTATCACTCTCTTCCATTCGATCATCAGTCGCGCTATCGCTGTCACAAACACATCGCACTGCGGTGAGGCTGCGAGTACCGAGTTGAGCAGAGCGGTCGCGCGGGGGATGGGCGAGTGGTGGTACAGGTTTGTACGTGAGGGAGCTACTGCTAGAAGTGGCACTACCCGCCGCCTGTTGCGGTAGTCGTCTGGCACTTTTAGCTTAAGTACCTTCTCCAGAAGACTTACACTGTCGATCTTATTCCTTAAAATGCTCAATATAAAAAAGAGCAAGCTTATAGATCTACGCATCTCTAAGGATTCGAAACCTAAATATCCTAATAGGTACCGCGTCGGATATAGGTAGGGATAGTACTTATACAGTTTTTTGTACAGATCTCTAAGAAATCTTTTTTGGACTTGTTCCAGCATGAGACAATATTTGGCCTCATGTGGAGCCCAGACCACTGCATTCGTTTCTAAAATGCTACGCACCAGAGAAATATACAATGTACGCGTCGCCGTCGCGGTCAGTGGTGCGGCGTTACGTAACACGAACCCTAATCTCTGATACGCAGACTTAGTAATAAGGCGTATATGAGGACGAAAAGTGAGACACGTGTCGAAGGTAACCCCTAGATCGCGCACCTCGCTCACCCGTGCTATCGCCGCTCCTGCCATGATATATTCGTAGTTGAGGGGCGCCGCGGAGCGCGCGAACGACATTATCTCACACTTGTCCTTGTTAAACAAGAGTTTGTTCGTGATGCTCCACTTGCTGACCGCATCTATGTCCTTCTGCAAGGCATGACAGTCCCGGATGGATTTAACGGGCATGACCAACTTTACGTCATCAGCAAATAGCAGTATTGTGGCGCTGCTAACCACCTCAGGGAGGTCATTTATGAGTATCAAAAAAAGGAATGGCCCTAAATTTGAACCTTGACTTACCCCAGAACGAGTCTGATACGGCTGTGACTGGTAGGGGCCATACCTCACGAACTGTTTTCTATCCCCGAGGTAGCTAGCAAACAACCGTAAGAGCCGGGGACCAAAACCAATCATGCTCAGCTTTTCCAGCAAGATGTCGTTGTCAACTCGATCAAAAGCCTTTTGGAAGTCGAGATAGACCACATCCACCTGGTTTCGTGCGTCCAACTCTCTCGAGATGATATCCACCAGCTCGACTAGATTAGTGGCTACTGATCTCTTAGGTAGAAAGCCATGTTGGGAGCTAGTAAGATACGGTGAGCATTGGGGCAGCAGGCAACTATGCAGGACCATCTCGAATACCTTGGCCAGGGCAGACAGTATGGCTATCGGCCGATAGTTCTCTATCCTCATTAATGCATATCTTACCTACATTCGATTTACTAAAGAGCGCAAATATTTGAACTACTTTTTTGGTGTCTTCAACTACATCCTGAAGTCTACTGTTTTGGAGACTAAACAGCAGACAACAGGAGTGGTAATCTCGTTAAAGCCACCAAAAATACTGAAATGCACACAACATAATAAATATTATTGTTAACTGAAATAAATATTATTAATTGACACACGATTATTCTAAAAACTCTTAACAGTGCGATGTAGAACAGCTAACTATAAAATGAACAGCGTCAAGTATCGAACGCTTCACGGATGAAGTTGCGAACGTGTCTAGTTTATACAAAAGTTATTAACCCGGCACTCCAAACCAGCCAAGAGCCTCTTCAGACAGGCCGACAGTCCTGATACTTATCAGTGTAACGAAGTCAGAATTCGGAGGGGGGGTGAATCAGAGGAACTCTGCATGTAAGTACTACCTATTGTCATGATTCCTAAATTTTGTTTGGACGAAAATAACGTCTAACGCTGGATAAAGGCGTCGGCGTATCTAAGATTATTTTTTAGACGGGGCCTAGCCATGGTTATGAGATGTAGCCATAAATTTCTATCGGTAATCCAAAATCTTGGTGGGCACTAGACCATATTGGGGTGGGCACGGCCCGCTCGGCCACCCCCTAAATACGCCTATGGACAAAAGTCTCATCAATGAACTGTAGCAAATAGGCTTGCGATTCAACATCCAGCAGCTTTTCCCGCAGTCTTCCAAAGATCATCTGTCCATCTTATACTGGCCTGTACACGATGCATCTTCCAGTACGTGGTCACCACATGAGAACCTCTGTGCGGTAAACTGTGTATGGATATTAATCAGGTTTTAATAGTTACTCGGTTACCTCTGAAGACACTCAAGTTTTATATGTAATTGTATACCCATGTAGGTTTAGTGATAACTTGTCTCTCTCCATTTTATCGATCTCGTGGTTACAGGGAGGGAATATTATGATATCGATACCTACCTACGAGTGGGTAGTTCCGGCTTTTAACTCGCTTCATTGTATTCATGCGGGGAATTTAATCTGATATTGTAGGACAACCCTCCATTTATAAGTACTGTTGGCTACATTATTAGGTTGCGAATATTTTTGCTAATTATTTAGCAAAAAGTCGGGGTCAGTTGTGATAAGTCCGTCAGGGGGCAAGCACACCTACACTGAAAAAAAAAAAGTTTGTCAACAGAAGCCTAAATGTTAGCTGCTAGTTACCTAAATCGGAGGACGGAAAAACTAAGGGCTACAAGTAACCTAAAAATAAAAAAAGGAAAATTTCCTTTTATGGTTCTACTTAGCACAATTCGGCTATTTCCGAAGTAGTTGAACTACATGAGCTATTTTTTTTTTCAGTGTACTACAGCACCTCTAGCATAACTGTCATACGCGACTATTTCTCGCGCGAGATAATTATTACCCGTCTCTTTCTGTGCAGTAATGTGAGAGAGTGACGAGTAGCGTTATGTCGTGCGACAAGAGTCGCGAAGCATATTTAGTTACTAGACCGGCAGATGTAACGAATAGCTCGGCAGGCCTATAGAAGACATGAAGGGACTTACCGACGGTGTATCGAAAATCATAGTTTCAGACCATTATTCTGAAAAAGAAAATAATGTTTTGAATACATTTATAAATTGTGTTTTTAATGTGCAAATATCACCATTACCCTTTTGTTTTCCTCTCATATTTACCTTTGTGATAATATTTGTAAATAATCTCGTGTATGCATACAACATTTTGTTAAAACCGTGTGAGTCACTTTTCGATCAAGAATCCCGTTCAAAGTTATAATGAAGATAAGACATATCGTCAATTATAAGTGGCAGTATAAAAAGGTTGTGTTCAATAGCCCGGTGAAAAAAGTCAATCAACTGTGCTTAATTGCAGCTCACAGTGCGTGTTGTAGTAGGTATATGGTTAGTGAAACGATACATGTAAACACGCTGATTCACAGCATCTATGGAACATAGTGAATATTTCTGGCTTCTCAGGTGATCGCTTAAGCTAGTATTTTTTCTGGCTAAAATAAAAAAAACCTAATGAAAGGATCCTTTTGAGTTACATTACAAAAAGACAAAAAGCCGAGAAGCATAAAATAATAGTACCAATGATGTCCGCAATAGCGCTAGCAAAAAAAAAACAATTTTAATAATGTAGATTTTAGTCTATTACCGCAGCTCTCGGTGCAACATGAATTTTGGTTCGGTGGTCTAATTATAAACAAAATACTTATTTAATTTAAATTGAAGAGATTTGTCACTAGAAAGTGAATATAGTTTTTTTATCGACATCATCATTATTTCATTATGAACACGCAATACTATAATTTATTACGTAATTAATTTGCTGTCTAATTTGGAATTTTATCTGATTTAAGTGTTGGTTATAATCTAAATGTTAAGCCGTACGAATATTCGACATGACATGGACATAGAAATGAAAATATCATTAACACGCAAACGAAGTAACAAAAAAGTCCTGGTCCTACATAATGGACCTTTGACCATGTTTAATGTGATAGTACATTATTTTTACGGGGTATATTTCGCTTACTTTATCTTCAGTACCGATAGAGAATGGTGCTCAATCGTGCTGAAGTGGGCAAGCCGATGGGATTCGTCTCTTTGGAAGCAACGCCACTGTGACACGTAGACATGGATAAAGCTATAATTTTATATTATTATATTATAGTTAGATGAATCCGCCGACTGTACAAGTATACACGCTCGGAAACTACGATCACATTTCAAAATATGTATGAGATTCTCAACCTTGCTCCCCAAATATTAGTTCCAAAATGTATACATATTTTTAGAGGCGACTGTACAGTGTCGGCACGTTTAAGCGGAAATTGCCGGAACGAGTGCCATAGGAAGCCCGCGAGTCACGTTCAGATGACGTCCCGAATCCATAGCTCTCATAGTCCAAGAGCCAATGGCATAATCGCAGAACACAACGGTTATGGACCGTCTGACTACGTAGAAATATTGGTAGTGCTACCCTATTATACATCCCCGGTCGAAGGTGCAGAAGCGGACCCAAAAGTAAGTAGTGATAGATGTGATATGTATGCCATATACATAATCGAAAACGGTGTCAATGATGAGGGAAATAGAGGAGAGTACCTAAGGAAAGGAAAGCAGTGGTATTCTGGTATTTTCCCATCCACGTAACTGTAACTGGGTCCTGTGCAACAAGTTTACGTGACCTTAAAACTTTTGTTGTTAGATCTCGCCCCATCGGAAGCTGGCAAAGTAAGCATAAATACACGGCTTTGAGCACCTACCTCAGCAGATTCGATGCTAACAATTTTTCTATCGCTTTTCGATATGGAAGATGATATTGGTATTTTTATCCAGTAATTATCTGGATAGTTTTTATAATTATTTCATACAATATGGTTGATTTTATTGAGATTTAAGTACTCTTTTCATGAAGTCGACTAATCCAAGCTACGCGATAAGTATTATTTTGTGTAGGAACCTTAATCTTTTATAATTTTAACTTTGTACAAGTTACTGATTTGTTCGATCGGCGAAACTGTGGTCTGTAGTCTGTTTTTTTTCTGTTGTATGTATATACAAGGTAAAAATTGCGTAGTCCGCGGGTATTTGAATTTTTAAGAAAACAACCATGTTGCGTAGGTATTCGTTTAGGTCTTGATTACTTTTTTAGTAATTCCAATGTCCGTAGGTTAACTAGTTACCCGCCGTCCGGGATCCGATCTTTATCTACAAGTCCTACATACATTATTATAAAACAAAAGTAATATAGCCCTCTAATTTTATGAAAAAGAAAATGATTTGTAAAAGGAGATCGGGTCCCGGACAGCAACCCTTAACTATAATTGTAGAAGAGAGAACGCTATGTTTAATGTGTAATAACACTACACATATTATAACATACAATATAACTAAAAAAAAAGTTATTCTAATAAGCATCACAACGTACCTACTTCTATCATTCTAAAGAAAAAGAGAGTTAACAACTATTTATAAATTTTCAGGAAATGCTTGTAAGCAGCTAAGAGCTTTGCTTACTTTGCGATTCTAGCAACTAAGCCATTCAACATTATGAATAAAGTATATTTTCTGAGCGTCGTGGGCCGAAAATAAAATGATCAATTCTTGAAATAGAACTCGATTAATTCAGGTAAGTACGCAATAAATATACTCATGAAACATTGATATTTTAGTAAATGCGTAATTTTTCCTAGATTGTATATTTATTAACTTCGTTTTACCTGTTGTTTCTTATACAATATATTGGCACTAGGGTTTGTAGTCTCGGCATTTTCGAGATTATTTCGAGCAATTATCGAGACACTCAATACTGAATTTCCCTGTAAGTACAATAAACCTTCTTCATCCTATTAGAGTACAAAAATTATTATCGGATCTGGAATCAGGGTCTTTTCTGCTTATTCTTGTTACCCTTCTAGAACATTAGTATTGTAATCAAGTTTGCCGGCCGACATCATTTTGTATCATATCACGTATACCTTTTACTTCACCATTTAAATATCTGGGTTTGTTATTCGCTTGGTAATTAATTTGGTTGCGTTCCATTCCCTTTACATGTCTCTCAGTTTCAGTACAAATTTTGCTCTTTCAATAGATGTTTTGATGGTAACTATATCCTGAGTGTGTTTTATGTTTTATCAAGTTCTTTATTTTTAGCATATTATATTATTTCTTCATAAATTTTTGACACATCCAAATTTTGTGTGAGGTTTTTTAGGTGTTCATCACTATCGCTATTTTCTTTATGCACGTTCGGTATTAGTCTCGTTCGATATTCGTTACTTCGTAATTGTTTTTTTTTTATCTGTTATGCATTTGTTTCATATTTTAGTAACGAAATTTGCATCTATACAACTATAAAATTGCATCGAAGAACAGTTTGACTCACGGTAGTTTTTTTTTTTGTAAAATAGATTTTTGTACTACTATGAAGTTCTCATATTAAATTGCAAATTTTCTATGAGGGGTAGTGATTCCAGGAAAAATATTAACGGTACACTACATGTTTCCCAATACTGATTCGATTAAATAGATAACAACTTTAATAAGTTTGCACATCAAAATTAATTTTATCACGACGGTTTGAAGGACGTTGATCATCGTCATAATATCAGCTGATTATACGTCCAGTCGTCCATTGCTGGACAAATAGCACCAGAGTTCTCCACAACGATCAGTCATGTGATAGGGTTGTACTATTGAAACAACGACATCTTGGAAGTATCTTTATTCACAACTCTGTTGTCTCACTCTTACATTATAGTTTTAAGGTATGTCTATCCTTGTCTATGCTACTGGTGTATTAACTATCAAATGAGACTATTACGGTTCGACCTAATATCGACATTGCCCTTACATGCCCTTTGAAATTCAAATTTAAATTAATATTTATATTCATTTACTTTTTAATTTCACATCTTCCTTACATGCCGCTATTCCAAACAATTTCAAACAATTTTACGAAATTCTCATTCCTTTACTTTAAATTACAAATACTTAATACTGCAATTAAATTTACTTTACTGTTTACTAGTTATTTATAGGGCGGGCCTGAAACTGAACTACTGAAAACTTTGACAAATTACAATGCTCTTCATGAATTTACCTGTTCTGTTAGTGTTACATGTTGTATTCAAATCAACTTAATATTTCATCCCAAAAATATTTACATTTTAACTTCATTTATGTGGTCTAAACTTTAATACTTACAACTAGTCTTAAGGTTATTGTTCATGCATTATTTCTAAAGAAATATCTATACAGCAAACTACATTATATGGTATATTTACATTTTATTTCATTTATTCTAGTCTAAACTTCATTTTTTTTATATACATTTTAACAGAAATATATTTTTTTGCTACTTATTTATGATCATTTTATGTTTTTTTTTTTGTTTTTGTGTTTTTACTTAGACTTATTTTACATTTCATACAAACTTATTTACATACTACTTACTAAGATCTAAAATATCTAAATTTTGTGTGTCGGCGCTAGTTTTATTATTACTTTAGTTAAATTAAGTTTATTTTATTATTACAACTTTAATATATACAAATGTGAAACATGCTGGTTTTATTTACACTATCATTCCTTCATACCCTGCTTCTTATTTCCTTTTAACTAACTATCTATACCCTACTATACAAACCTATTTACACTTATATTTAATTATGTACATATTTATAGCATATACTTTTTATTTACACATTCTGGCGCTTCGCAAACTTCAATCCTATTCCTTTCTTTTTTGTTCCATACTTTAAACTGAATGACTTTATGTATACTAATTAATTACAAAACATTAATGAACTGTTAATAGAATGTATTAAGTTATTATGCTATTGAATAAACTTTGAATGCCAAAAAAAAATTACAATAATGATATCTAAGACTCTTTGGTACATAGATTGTATACTAACATGAAATATAAAAGAAATACATATGGTTATATAGTCAAATCCGGTTAAATATCATACTTGAATGGTCTCTCGGTGATGCGTCCTCTCCTAGTAACATACTGAATTTTGTGTACTGGTTGGTTGGTACCATCATATCCCGGTGTGTGTGTCATATCCGTGGGCTGAACTTCCTCTTGAATTTGTATACCAAGGGAGTTGTCATCATCATCATATTGGTCATCATATGTCTGGTCATCATTGTGTGCTGAAAAAGCTGAAAAAGAATCTAGGACGGGAGGTGGGGATAAGGGTTTTAAATATTGAACATGTACTACTTTCTTCTGAGTCGGTTTTTTTGTGTTCTGGATTTCATAACAAACAGATCCTATTTTCTTGATAATTTTGTATGGTCCTTTATATTTTGGCGTCAACTTATGGTCTTGTGGTTGAGGCCATGCATATAAAACATATTCTCCTTCCTCAAAGTTATGCTGTAATTTTCTTTGGTCATATTTTTCTTTACTTTTAATATGTTGATCTTGTATTCTTGTGATAGCTTCTTGTCTAGCCTTTTCTAATAAATCTAACTGGTGTGTCCGGTCTATGTCTTCCTGAATAGTTCCAATGTGAATTTCGTTTGGTGGTATTCTCGGGTGATATCCATGTAATAAGTAGAATGGTGAATAATTTGTGGTTTTTTGTCTTGATGTGTTGATGGCTAATAATGTGTTTGGCAACAATCTGTCCCATTCTGTACTGTTTTCTAAAATTGGTGAAGATGTTAAAAGTGATTCTACTGATTGAAACGATTCTTGTTGTCTATCTGTCAATGTCAATTTATTTTTCTTCAAGTATTGTTTTTTTTCTATGGTCATCTTTGAGGTTTGTTGGAGGTTTGTTTAAAAATGTCAGATAATGATTTTACTATAGATGCATGATGCGATGAAAATTCTACGTGATGATCTTGTGTGATAACAGCTGTTTTGTAAATATCTTCCTCTCTAATTTTTATATTGTGGTAGGCATGATAAATGTCAAGTTTAAATTTGTAAACAAACTGTGAAATTATGTGTATTATGTCTTCCATTCTGTCTATAGGTTGTACATTTTCTTCAGTAATTGGATTTATTGTTTTAGAATAATCTACAACGGGTCTATATGGGGTTGTATTATGGAATGGCTGTTCTACGACAAACATTGGTGCCGCATAAGGAGAGTCTGAATGTCTGCATATCTTTTGTTCTATCCATTGTTCAATTGTTTTTCTCAAAAATTCTCGTTCTGGTTGTGGAAGTCTATATGGTTTACATTTAATTGGAATGTTGTGTTTCAAATTTATTTCTAGTTCAACATCTTGAAATTCTCCTATATCATTGCTGTCACTTTTAAAAATATCTGAATATTTGTCAACTAATTTATTAATTTTACTTTGATTTTCTATTGAGACTGAAATCTCCTGTTCCTTGGATCCTGAAGTTTTCATAAAACATGCAATCGAAGTTTCTTCAAGTACTGAATTGGTAAAATACTCTGTATGTGTAGGTGTAATTATGCATACTCTGCCATCTGGTTCATGTATAATTCTTGCATATACTGCATCTTGCCAATCTTTACCTATTATCATATCTACGGGTAAATTTTCACAAATTGCTATCTGAGGCATAATGTAATCAATTTTTCCCACCTGTAATCTTGCTGTAATCCATCCAAAGGGTGTGATCATATTGCCTGCTGCCTTGTATGAGCCTTTTTGCCATGGATATACTTGCATTTCACTTGGGAGCAACTTCTTATCAACCAATGTAATTACTGATCCAGAATCTGGGAGAGCTGTTAAGTTTATGTTGCTGTTAAGGGTTACTGGAATTAAAGTTACACTTGGTTCATTAAATTGTATGCAATTTATTTGTTTTTCCTTCGGTTGGTAATTTTTGGTGCTTGTCGATGTGCTTGGGGTACTGAATTTATTAGTATGTGGTTTTGTGACAATTTTTTCTTTTGGATTCGGTACATGAGATTGTTGTACTTGCATATCACAATTATATGAAATATGTCCTTTCCTTTTGCATCGAAAACAAGTTACTTCTTCTAATTTATCTGTGCCTGGGTTATATTTTGGTATGAAATTACTTTTAGGTCTGTCAAATGATTTACTTACAGATTCCTGAGGCTCGGTCATCTTACGCTGTACTTTCCTGATGTTATCCATAGCTGTCGCATGTGTGATCAGATCTTCAACATTTTTACAACAATGTGTAGCTAAAGGCGTTGACCACCGCATATCCTGTATTCCTTCTAAGATGAGTGACACTCGATCTGCTTCTGGAATCATGCTGGGAGATTTTTCAAGCATAGCATTTTTGACATATATGTATTCAGTTATGGATTCAGTTAAGCGAAGTGTTCGTTTACTCTGGTATTGTATAAACTCAGCAAATGACATTCTTATTTTAAATCTATCAATTAATTGTTTCTTCCATTCTGACCAAGATTCAATTTTTTTACCACAAACTGTGTTCCAATTATAAGCAGGTCCCTTTAACCTCATAGATGCATTTACCATTGTCAAATTGTCTGACCAATTAGCTAAAGCAGCGATGCGTTCAACTTGTTTTATCCATTCTGATGCATTTTCATAACGATTGCCACCAAAAAGTGGTATAGCATTACTTGTGTCGCTGGTTGAGAAAACTTGAAATGTAGGGGACATTTTTTGTGCAATTATTTCCTGTGTTTGTGCCAATTGAGTCAAAACTTCCGTTAAGGTTTCATTATAATTATCGTTAGACGTATCTGCGTTTGAAAAAGGAACGCGCTGTGCTTGTAACTCTCGAATTTGTTGTCTCATGGATTCCATTTCTAGAATTTGAGATGCCCGTCTAACCTTTTCTTCTTTCAACGTTTCCAATGTACCATCCTCAATTTTATCTTTGTTGTCCTGTATAATCCGTGAAATTAAGTCTTGTTTAAGGCCACTTGTTGGCAAGTATCGTAACACCAACTCTTCCTTTAATTGTGCCACCGTGAAATTTTGAAATTTGTCTTCTTCTATTGCTTCCATCATTTTACTTTATAATTGCCTGAAAATACCTGAAAAACCCTGCCTGTACTTAAACGTAGTACTCGCAATTGAACGTATTGCGTGCTACTTAGCATGAAACGTATGCTTTTTCGCAATCCGGCTACATCTGGTTTTTACTACTGATTATTACTTATTTTTCACTTTATTATCACTTCTACGACTTCATTCTATTGAAATATTACTTTATTTTCACTTTTTGACTAACATTTCCTATTTATTTTAATTAATTTGGCGCAGTGCCATGATAGGGTTGTACTATTGAAACAACGACATCTTGGAAGTATCTTTATTCACAACTCTGTTGTCTCACTCTTACATTATAGTTTTAAGGTATGTCTATCCTTGTCTATGCTACTGGTGTATTAACTATCAAATGAGACTATTACGGTTCGACCTAATATCGACATTGCCCTTACAATGCGCTGTCCTCATCCAATTATTTTCGGCAATCCTAACTAGATCATCGGTCTACCTTATTGGAGGACATCCCACGCTACTCTACGAGCAATGTGCCCTGACCGCAGCCAGTTAAGTTTGACAACTTTCGGAGTTATATCTACAACTTTGGTGCTCTTGCGGATCTCATTTTTGATTCGGTCACGCAAGAAGACTCCGATCTTAGCCGTAAACCGCCGAAACCAATTTTGGTGGAAAAGTTTTCTGTTTTAACGCCTTCTTTTAGGTCTTTAACAAACTATTCAACAAGAACTTATTAAGTCACCTAACGCAATAGTCCGTTGCTCAACATCGGCGCCACCCGATGCCAGCCGTACCTGCCGGATCCAAATCTAATAAGTTAGTCGGAACTAGGACACGGTTCCGTCTCCAGTAGCAGTGCATGCGGAACCCTAATTTTAACCGAATCAATGGGTTAAGTTGTAACTTTGTTTCTACTAACTTTACTTGGTTAACTTGGGCATGTGTTTGACACTCAAAGCTGTGGCCAATGTTGTATAACTGAACGTTATGCAATAACCTATTAAACTACAGATAATTTGCCTACATCTTCTTCAATATAGTTACTTATAAATATATTGGATGTCACAAAATGAACGTACAAAACTTACATAAAAAATGGCAGTAGAAAATCAATTCGGTTGTGAGCACAAAATACCTTACAATTAAGAGAAGAACACAGCTAAACAACTAAACCGTCAATATTTGTTGAATGGTTCAGGCGGGATTCGAACCCGCATTTGCAAAGACTTCCCGGGCCTCTACGGGCGTCCTACCTATGGAACCACAGAACTGATGCGAACCATTGCATTTTTCAACCAGTTTTTTCCTCTTGCATGCCTTCGGGTGGCAGCATAGCCATCTACCGTTAAGATTCTGTTTCTACTTCTTTTTTTAAACTAAAAAAGTAACGTTTGCTAACGTAAACTAAATCTTTAAATTTAAACTAACTAGCATTAAAGTTCACAATACAAAGACGAGAAAATTTTGTAGAAACCAATTCCATGTTAAATACACAAACAGTCTGTATCTTAATAACCTTTTTGTTTAAATCGCGACCGGAACTGTCAATATTTATTCCCGGATCTTTTCACCCCGTTCCTCATTGCACCGTCTCTGGACCCCCTTCATTAATTCTAGCCCAATAACCAGCCCAAAATAAAAGGATGGAATTTGAATGATATCTTTTGTATTGACCCCTCATTACTGAGGATGTTCGAGCGGAATGGACCAATTTGCAATCTATCTGAGGCTTAATCACGACGCCTTTATATACAAATATCTTTTTATTATTAGATAAAGTCTATATTATTTTTTTCTTGAGGTAAATTAGGCCCTGGAAAAATGATAATGGCGTTGGTATTACCAGTCGACGTGTATTGTATATACAATCACAAATCTGTATTATAGAAAATAAAAGCTGGTCCTCATTTAGTTTACTCCCCGTATTTTGGATGAGGATGTTTTAGACTCTGTTAACCTTTATATCAAACTCATTAGCTCATTACCTATAATAGATTGGCATATGAAGGGTCTTCATAGGACGTTTGACAGCGACATCTATGAGAGATCTCATCTCACCACTGTATTTCAAAGATAAGTGTCAATACCGGGATGAACAAGGCAAATAATTTTGAGGATTCCAATTTTATAAACCACATATAACATACTATTTTCATTGGGGGTTACAAATAACAATGATCTGCCATGTTCCTTTGTCTTTATCAGTTGAACTTTTCCATTCAGTCTTTGACAAGCGAATTCTTAGAGCTTCGAATAATTTATTCACATTTTTCCAAGGTTTCAAACCTCGGAACTTCTTCGCAAGTAAAAAATGGAAATTCGTAAGTTCTATGCTTATTAAGGTTTCTCTCGGCGTATTCTTGGTAAATGTAACACAGAACACGCCACTTTGGCTCGCTACGATGTGTAACAAATTGAATTACCAGTCGCCTCTCGCGGTAGTCATGTCATGTGGGAAAACAGAACTTACTTATTTGCTAGCGCCATCTCTTGTTACTTTTTGTAAATAGTTCCGTGGAATGTTCTGTTTTCACCCGATACTGTCAGCTGCAATTATATATATTGTGTTACACGATTAGTCCATTCAAAAATATATTCGGTGTATATATTATTAGATGCCCGCAAACTCGTCCTCGTATTTTTTTTTACCGTGGACGGGTAAAAGTATCCTATACCCATCTTTGGATGTCCAGCTATTTCTGTCCAGCGGTTTCGGCGTGATGAGAGGACAAAAAAAAATATGGCCAACAGATGGCGCCAGACTGGCATGGCGCCGCGCGTCTATACAAAACAAAAGACGATCCTGCATCACGTTATTAAGATTTTTTCTGAAATTACGACCCCTCTCCGTATACAACAGATTTTTAGTAAAAATCTAGAATTTTATAATAGTATAGATATAGCCTTATTTAGTAGTATAGGATTTTTTTTTCACTTAATTAAAGAATATTTTAATCAAACCTGACAAGCATATAAAGATCTAAAACATAGCGGATATATTTCAGACATAGGTACGTCATGAACAATATTTATATCAGCGCCATAAGTACATCAAGAAAAAAAATATATAAAATTATAAAGAATTGTATTATAAAGAAATGTTTTCTAAAAGGAACTAGCAGAGAACAAATGTAAATCAAGTAAACTCCTGAATCAAACTTAACTTATATCTGAACTGATTGAGGAGGAAAAACTTGAAGGCACTCCCGAACTCTCGTAACTTGAGATGTTTGAATTTCCGATATATAGTAACTTTTACCGTCCGACTCATGTTTTGACAACACTTGGAAGTTGTGGGATTATCGCAGGTAAGCCATGTTGAGTTATTGCTATCGGTATGCACAAGACTTAATATATATATCGAGATGTACTAACTTACATATTTATAAGTTAGTCCATCCATATTTATATATTTTATATTATACGAACAAGCTGGTCTCGATCAAGCGATCCGATTGAGATCCTTCAACATTCAGTCTCCTAGTAGTAATTTAATAAATAAAATAAATATCAAGAGAAAATCTTACACAAATCGTCCTAATCCCGAATTAAGCAAAGCTTGTACTATGGGTACTACGACGATATATATATTTAATATATAAATACATATATAGATAACATCCATGACCCAGGAACATACATTCGTGTTCATCACAAAATATTTGCCCTGGCCGGGATTCGAACCTAGGACCTCTGGCACAGTAGGTAGGTGTACTACAAACTGTGCCAACGGCGTCGTCAAGCAGTTACCCTACATTTATATAAATTTTATATGTGCATATTATGTCTTTAATGTTATACGTTATATGTGGTACATATAATTATAATATTTCGCTAAACTTTTTTTTGTTGATTCATCATTTCATCATTTCAGCCTATTGCAGTCCACTGCTGGACGTAAGCCTCCCCCAGGGTTCGCCACATGGCCCGATCTCCCGTTTTCGCCATCCAGTCACCACCAGCCACTTTTTTCAGGTCGTCGGTCCATCTGGCCGGAGGGCGTCCTACACTACGCTTGCCGAGTCGTGGTCTCCACTCGAGAACCCGTCTACTCCACCGATCATCGGTTCTGCGACAGATGTGACCAGCCCACTGCCACTTCAGTCTGCTACACTTCTGAACTACGTCAGTGACTTTGGTTTTTTGTCGGATAATCTCGTTCCGGACTTTGTCCCTTAACGAGATTCCGAGCATACCCCTTTCCATAGCTCGCTGTGTGATGTGTAGTCGGTGGGCTAGTTTCACTGTCAGGTTCCACGTCTCGGCTCCGTATGTCATGACCGGCAGGACGCACTGATTGAATACCTTGGTCTTCAGGCATTGTGGCAAGGGTGACTCGAAGATGTGACGCAGCTTTCCAAATGCTGCCCAGCCAAGCTGCACTCTTCTGGTGATTTCACTCTCAAAGTTGTCTCTACCCAGCTGTAACTTTTGTCCTAGGTAGACGTACTCCTGGACAACTTCAATGGCTACACCTTCGACGGAAACGGGCACAGGGACGATGTGCTCGTTGAACATGACCTTAGTCTTGTCCAAGTTCATCCCTAGCCCAACGCGTCTCGAGGCAGCATTAAGACCGGACAGCATTTCCTGCAGGTCTTGCAGCGATTCTGCCATTATAACTATGTCGTCAGCAAAGCGGAGGTGTGTGAGATATTCACCATTGACATTGATGCCCATTCCATTCCACCGCAGGGTCTTGAAGACATCCTCCAGAGCATTGGTGAAGAGTTTCGGGGAAATAACGTCACCCTGTCTTACACCTCTGAGCAACTGGATGGGTCTTGTTTGGTGGTTCTGCACTTGGACGGACATAGTCGCCATTTGGTAGAGACTTCTCAACACCTCCACGTACCGCCAGTCGACTTGGCATCGCTGCAAAGACTCCAGAACGGCCCAGGTTTCGATGGAGTCGAAGGCCTTCTCGTAGTCCACAAACGCCATACACAGCGGTTGGTTATACTCCTCGGACTTCTGTATAACCTGCCGAACAGTATGGATGTGGTCCACGGTGCTATAGCCTTTACGAAACCCAGCCTGTTCCGGTGGCTGAAAGGCGTCAAATCTTGATGCCAGACGATTCGTGACGACTCTCGAGAACAGCTTATAGACGTGGCTCAGAAGCGTGATCGGCCTATAGTTTTTAAGGAGCGTTTTGTCTCCTTTCTTGAAAAACAATGCCACTACACCTCTGCTCCACGCCTTCGGGGTAGTCCCATTGGTTATTACAGAGTTGAAGAGCCTCTTCAACTCCCCAAGAACAGGTTTACCCCCAGCCTTGAGGAGCTCAGAGGCTACTCAATCTTCACCGGGAGCCTTCCCATTACTAAGCTGTTTGAGAGCCGCCTCGATTTCGTCGACATCTACGTCTGGGAGATCTTCAGTGAAGTGGCGGGTAAGTGGGGCTCTAGGGTCTCTCGCGTCAGGTGTAGGCTTCGGTGCATGCGAAGCATACAGATGTCCGTAGAAGTCCTCAATTTCAGCCAGTATCCCCGGGACTGATGTGACCGTTTCACCATTCGAGGTAGCTAACTTTGTCAGATGACTCCTCCCCAGTGTCTTGGTAAAGACCTTCGACCCCCGATTTCGCTCGATCGCCTCATGTACTAGGCGAGTGTTCCAGCTGCGAAGGTCGCGTCTCACCAAGCTCCTGATTTTCTTGTGGAGTGACTGGGGATCTGACAATTGGGGATTTTTGTTGATTGCCAACTAATAATTAAGGGTATCAATATCGACATCATCAATATTTTTACTCATGCTTAAAATCGTTCAAATACCAAAATGCACCTCAAGTGTCGCCAGAACCTTCACACACAAAGCATTCGAACGCAGACACTGACAATCGTATGAAATTTCAGCATGTCAGTCGTAAGCCTTTAATACAAAGATCAAAGCTTAAATAAACATTTAAAAAGGAGCTACCTGGGGGAAGAGACCGGGAATCGAACCCAGTACCTCTGGATTGCCGTCCAGCGCGTTAACCATTTCGCTACCCTAGCTCCAGGAAGATCTAACGAATTTTTCCTTATGCTTGTGTGTCGATCTATGCATCGTTTTATTTGAGGTTTTTACTCCTTAGCTCCAGGTACCAGGTAGCTCCTTTTTCAATTTTTCTTTAAGCTTTGATCTTTGTATTAAAGGCTTAAATAAAATTGTGGTGGGTAGGTACCACATTAAAAAAAATTGACACTACATGTTTCATACTTTATGTCAGTCGTAGTTCCTAAAATCGCCGTTTCACAGATAAATTGGTCGCACAGTAACAGTGAATCATAACCCACAATTTGATGAACCGCTACTTTGTACAATTGGCAGTCCTTTTGAGTTATTGGTCCGTGCTATCGGAAAACAAAACGGGTAAGAAAACCAATGAATCCAAGCGGCAAGGAATGAACGTAATATTATTTCCGCGGAAGGTTCGCAGATTACTTTTCCTGTTTGATATGAAGGGTAATCTACCCTATAAGTATGTATTTGTTACATAATTATCGTCGTTCTATAAACCTTTATTGGGCTTCGTCGTAACTTCACTTGTCGTGCGACTTAGCATGGGTCGCTTTGCTTGCACGATATTTTATTCATTGATTTGTCATTCGTCACCGTTGCATTGGCCTAAAAGTGCTATATTTCGGTAAATATTGATTTTGAGGACGGAGCAGAGGCAGACTGAAAAGAAGATGGCGGGATGGCCTGGATGCATTTAGTTACGAGTGGAGGGAGCATGCAGCCAATAGAGACGAGTGGCGTAAGAGAGGGGAGGCCTTTGCCCAGCAGTGGGACACAATTATAGGGTAGTAAAAAAAACGAATTTTATGAGACAGCGTAAGAGTTAAGTTGCAAGGCTATCCTATCCGTCAATGTAATTTTTTTATTTTATTATTTATTTATTTAGTAGGAACTTTTACACTTTTATATAAGATATGAAATTACCTATTTTATCTAAAATTAATATTACTACTCAATTCCCGGTAATTCAGCCAAAAACGCTAGTAAATGCTAGTTTCATTAATTAGTGCTTGTAAAGTACTCTGTTCTCGTTATTTGCTAAAAGAGTAATTCAATTAATATAAAGAGACGCAACCGAACGATTCTACCTCGACATTAAATCCTATTACCTATTATACCTACTCATAAAAATCGTGTATCTTCATAACAATCTCCCTTACCCAGAGGTAAACCTAATAATAAAGTCAATGTTCGTACCAAAATAAAGAATCAAGTATATTAGTTTACCGTAATGCGGCATTCGGGACACGTACGTAAAGGCATATGGTATAAACATAAATACGATCCCTTTCCAAAGGTAAGGTAATAGGCGTAAACTATTGACATTGTAGTAATAACTTATAAGTAAAGAGAAATACCAACCTGCTAACTAATGAATATGGGAGGTAGAAACAGAGAATGTTGCAGATTAATTTTCGAATTTATAAATAAATAGATATCGGCCAACCTTACAAAAATCGATCTATAGTATACATATATATGTCGCAGAGAAATGGTAAAATCAGGGATTTGGTCAAATCCCTAAGATGACAAAATTGCAACCGAGCTGTTATTTCACTAAACGATCAAATTGCTAGACTAGTTTAGCGAAATGACGAAATAGGATTGGTAACTAAAGTATTGCCATTTCACTGGAAATTTTCAGGGATTTCATCAAATCGCCAAGCTGGTTTAGTGAAATGACAAAATATCATTATAGGCTGATCTTGCTTTGCCGTTTCCCTAGACAAGGTCGGTGATTTGATCAAATCTGATTTATTCAAATGGATATAGAGTACACATTTGATAGCTTTTCGATGTGTATTTAGATTAAGGAAAACTGCATGCGGTTTGCATTGCAACTCGACCGATTTGAAGATCAATTTGTGGCCAAATGTTGATTTTAACTCCGAATTACCGATTATATTTTCAAGAACACCGATTTTCGATATGTATGAGTGATAGTGTATCGGTATTTATGAATTTTAATCATTCGAGTTTGTTAAATACCTGCCAAGTAATGTACTCTTTTTATAAATAAACTAGCGACCCGCCCCGGCTTCACACGTGTACAATGCTAAATTATGCTTGTATTATACATATAAACCTTCCTCTTGAATTACTGTATCTATTAAAAAAAATTGGGCAAGTGCGAGCCCGACTCGCGCATGAAGGGTTCCGTACCTATACGTATATATAATCTATAACAAGTTTGTTGTATGGGAGCCCCCCTTAAATATTTTTTTTATTTTATTTTTAGTATTTGTTGTTATAGCGGCAATAGAAATACATCATCTGTGAAAATTCCAACTGTCTAGCTATCACCGTTGTTGAGATACAGCCTGGTGACAGACGGACGGACGGACGGCGAAGTCTCAGTAATAGGGTCCCGTTTTTACCCTTTGGGTACGGAACCCTAAAAACACATCAAAATCCGTTGAGTAGTTTTAAAGATCTAAGCATACGAGTACATAGGGACACACTGACAGCAGGAAGTGACTTTGTTTTATGCTATATAGTGATATATTGGACAACCTGTTGTAGCCCTGTTATATTCAGAGAAAATAAGTAGTATAATAGTAGTAAAATAGACAAGACAAGTAATGTACCTAGGGGAGACCGAGGGATTTTGAAACAGGTGGTTACAAACGTTAGCGAAGCAAGGAGCGCGGGCGGTGGATTGCATCGAAACAGCGTTTTTGCCGGCTAACTAACCGATATAAATGCCGAGAAATTGACGTTGTTTCAACTCACCTCTGTTTCAAAACTCCTGTCTCTCCTAGGTACCTTCCTTGGCGTGTCTATTTACTACATAGTTTCTCGAATTTACTGCATTCCTAAAATTTTTCCATAAAACGCGTACACTACCAGACCTGCACTATGTAAATAAATAAATACATATTAAGGGACAATCTTACACAAATCGACCTAGTCCCAATCTAAGCAAAGCTTGTGCTATAGGTACTAGACAACGATATACATAATATATAAATACATATATAGATAACATCCATGACCCAAGCACAAATATTCGAGTTCGAGTGATCACACAAATATTTGCCCTGGCCGGGATTCAAACCCAGGACCGCCGGCTCAGTAGGCAAGTGCTTACAAACAGAGCCACCCGCGTCAAACTTATTTACTACTATTTACTACACTTACTATTTATATGTACTTATTTACTAGGTATTTATTATATCTGAATATACGTAAAATAATTCATCCGACATCCGACCCGTCCAAATACAATCCATTACGTAAAACTTATGCGGCAGTCTCTAGCAAATTATTGATGCATCCAACTGTCATAACATAAGTATGAATATCCGAGTTCTGGATCATGCGGTGGAATATCGGGTCTACGTGATTGGTCCACTGTGTCACAGTGAAATATAAAACTGAAGCAGTACATCAATCGGGCCTTTTGGAATACACGCTCGCGCATTATCCCATGTTTCCATTGCGGACACGTGACGAAGACTTTAAAAAATACACGGAAATAAATAAACTACAATTTACTTTTGGACATTATACTATTCTTGATTGGACAAACACTAAAAAGAGATCGTGTTTTGACTAATAATTTTTACGACGTTACAAGCCAATATTTTTGCATACATATATAAAGAAAGTAGCTGGTTTGAGCTGTCATCAAATACAGTATTGACTTGCAATCCTACAATCAATCGAACGAGATTCTTAGTAGCAGGTCGGCAGTAGGGCACCTGTGGTATAAGACGTTGTCTTCAATCGATATCTATATATAGTTACAAAAACCGAAATAATTGTGAATGTCAGCCCATTGAAAAAGTAAATTCTGTCACTTACCTTGGTGTTAAAGTGGATTCAAGCTTCTCTTGGAATGAACACATTAGTTTCTTATGCAGTAAATTAAGAATTCTTCTTACCAAGTTCTATCATTTGAGTTATAAAACTCCGCAAAATATTCTTAAACAGCTATATTTCGCCTTGGTGGACTCAGTGCTGAGCTATGCTCTCGATTCCTATGGTCTAACTTTTAAATCATATATAGATAAAATAGAGGCATTACAAATAAGGTTCCTTAAATTACTCGTAAATAATAAAACAAAACAAAGTTGTGATGGTAACTATTATAAACTATTTAAAATTCTCAAGATACTTCCTATTCGCCTAAAGCATAAATACCTACTTTTAACAAATAACCATAGTAATCTGGAGCATAGTTTAGTACTGGTCAACCACAGACATAGTACCAGGTCGGTGACATCAGGTAAATACGAGGTACCAAGAGTAACTAATTATTTTGGAGACAGGACATTAGATAAAAGATTGCCATATTTATTTAACAGCCTACCTGAAGACATCCGCTCGGAACTAAACAAAAATAAATTTAAAAAAGTCCTTAAAAAACATTTGTTAGAAACCCTTCCATAAAGTAAGCAGACGTAATAGTAAATATTATAGTAATGTAAGACAAACTTTTTGTAGAGACTCTCCTGCAGATAAACTGTGCAAACAGTTTTGCAGAACTCTGTTCTTAACACTTTTGTAAACAAAAGCCAAATAAAGATTTTTATTATTATTATTATTATTATTTATAACTCAAGAACGGCTGAACTGATTTGGCTGAAAATTGGTGGGGAGGTAGCTTAGAAACAGTAGAAGGACATAGGATACTTTTTATCACGTTCCCGTGGGATTAATAGTAAAAGCTATCTCTACATTTATCGACTTTCAGGTGGTACAAAGTTCGCCGGGTCAGCTAGTATGGTATAAGAAAATAACAATAAGGCATGGTACTCCAGCTACTGAAACTCTCTACGTCACTGATTAGTTGCCGTTTTATGGTAACAAAATAATTGTAAGGAAAAAAAAAGCCGCCGGTCGTACAAAAAATAATAAATGCATTTATGGATTACGATTGTCATGTTCTTTGACTAAGTTTCATTTTGTCGTAATATAAGATTTAAAACACTCACGATTCTATGAGCTTCATAGAGGTAACAAGGGAATCGTATTATTATAGTGGCAGAACCAACCAACCAATCATAGCGTGACGTCTCAAACCTTATTTTCTTATACCATGAGCCGATATACAGTACGTGAGATGTTAGAAGAACATTCGGGTTTTATACCTGTCTCGCTCGCTCATACGCGATCCAGATAAGAACCTCTCAGTTTTCACCCGAACCCGAATGTTCTTCGAAGATCTCACGTACTGTATGGATTGTTGTACTGCTCTGATACGACTGTGTGCTCATCTAAATTTCATGAGCCCACGACGCTATCTATTAGATCCCATGGGTTCTTTTTGTGCTATGTAATGCTAATGAAGCGTACGTAATGTATCGTAATTTTGTTTGATGAAAAAATGTTGATTAAAGGTACTTAGTAGTTTAGTTACATGTAAATTAAGGGTTTAGGAGTTTATTAAGGAGATAACAATGTATTTTATCGACAGCAAAGACCATTCCTTAGAATTACGAGTAATTTGTTTTTTTACTAAAAGACTTTAAGGCGAGTAGCGCTCCTATGGGGTTGTTTTTTTAGTTTGTGTCGAAGTATAATACCTGCATTTCGTTCAGTACTTAATAAACGATGATATAAACTTTATTAAATGATAAACAAGTAAAAAACAACAATAACTAACTTCACGTATCCTAAGAGATCCTAACGATAACCGATGCCCCCAAATCACGGCCCTGCGGCAGCACCCATGATGCCGGCTACATTCCCCCGCTGAATAGCCATGCTAATCCATTTAATACTATCATTTATAAAACTTTAGGTGCACACAATTTCACAATTTAGTATTTCATAATTGTTAAACGAAGTACTATATTGGCTGTACAAAATGCATGGCCCATTTATGAATGAACTAGCTGCGCCGCGCGGAGCGACACGCGCATCCCACGGGAACACTACATTTTTTGGGATTAAAAGTAACCTATGTGTTAATCCAGGGTATTAGCTACCTTCGTACCAAAATTTATCAAAAATGGTCCAGCCGTTTGAGCGTGAAGAAGTAACAAATAATGACCGAGTTTTGACCAAACACCCAGACACACTCACAAACTTTGGCCTTTAATATTAATTAGTGTGATTCAATTATAAATCGGCCATTGTGCAGCTCATTGTACATTTAATTCCAACTTCGAAGATATCCATACTCTCAATAGTCTCAATATCATACAGAAACTTAACTTCAATTCGAAACTGCAAAGGACTGTAAAAAGAGCAAGTTAGCTCATTTCCTACTGCAATAGGAGGGGATTAAATCGTGTTCGAAACTGTAAGTTTCTTATACAAGTTCAAACGTAATTGCTCGAGTCTATCAACTTTTTTGAGCCAACAACGTTCTGCAGTGCGTCATTATTGCCTTGCCGAGTGTTCTTGCTAAAGTTGTTTACCATAAAATGACAGTATAGACCTCCGTATGAGCTGATTATTATTATGATAACTGTTTGCGGCTTCGTTTGAGTGACGAATCGTTTTAAGTTGCTCGATGATGATGTCAAAATAAACCTTCCTTCCTTGTACCTAGTACCTACTTGGAGTCAATAAATGATTATGAATATGAAAAATAAAATTTTAATAAATAGTTGGTGAGGTTTTGGCGTGCAATGCAGTACAAATGTGTTTTATTGTATACCTAAATATATTTATTTAGGAAATTTTAAATGGAAGAAAACTGGTAGTTTCATCATTAAAGCGCGATTTGCTTCAGACAAATTTTGGTTGCAAAACATAAAAATATTATATATGTACTCATAGATGATGCTACATGCGATAGTACCTACTTACCAAAACAGAGGTACACAAATTGTTTGAAAATTTGATACTAAAGCTTTTACATAATTAGGACGCTTATAAAAGAAAATGTTCATTTTTCACACCTGCCCGGCGATAAATAATAAAGTTATTTTTCAGAATGTTCGTAGGAATAATTTATATATAGGTAAGGTACTCTAATGTCTTTTAGTACTTTGAGTGTCATCCATAATAAAAACGTTACTATAACCAATAATTTTGAAAAAAATATGAGATGTGTGACTTTCTCCTTCAGTAAAATGAAATATCATTCATATTTTATCTTGGCTCAATGGGCTTCTACCACAATGATTATATTTAACGTTATGAAGCTATAAAACTTGAAAAATCGTACAGCTCGGCTTGTTTTTAGGGTTCCGTACCCAAAGGGTAAAAACGGGACCCTATTACTGAGACTTCGCTGTCCGTCCGTCCGTCCGTGTCCGTCCGTCCGTCCGTCCGTCCGTCCGTCCGTCTGTCACCAGGCTGTATCTCAACAATGGTGATAGCTAGACAGTTGAAATTTTCACAGATGATGTATTTCTATTGCCGCTATAACAACAAATACTAAAAATAAAATAAAATATATATTTCAGGGGGGCTCCCATACAACAAACTTGTTAAAGATTATATATATGTATAGGTACGGAACCCTTCATGCGCGAGTCGGGCTCGCACTTGCCCAATTTTTTTGTTAAGACGAGTAGCGTACAGACGATAAAGCAAACTCAGCGAATAAAGGCGTATTCATATTATTATATTTGCAGACGCCAAGGAAGCTAGAACTTATTTCCTGAACACGATAAACTCGGCAGCTATCCAGACTTTTAAACAGGAGTTTACTATTTATTATGCCATCCTTATCGTACAAATGGAAAAGGATAAAGTAACATTGCTGTTTTTTTCCTTAATTACGCATTTTTGCGGTTTGATTGCAAAATAAACCTCGGTAAAATTGAATGTGTTGTTAAAGACATTATAACATAATACCGAATTTTGCCTGATAAGTTCGTCTGATCTCTGTGAAAACCAGATAGTGTTAAACAATTAAGTTAAATTTTACCAGGCATGTGAGTACCATTATGTTTTTTTATAATGTCAGACTTCATCAAGATAACAAAGTATTTTTTTACCTACCCCTAATTCCTCCCTCCCTTCAATGTCATCACCCCCAATTTAAAAACCTATGCACCAACATAATTAGGAGTATCGCAGTTTTTGTTCCCCTCATCAAACACCCATAGAAACACAGCTTATCCACAATCATACCGCATCCCGATGGTACTTCACTTTAGTAGCCCTCAGAGTCCCCTGAATAGGAGGTACGTGCTTTATCTCCTTGCCTAATTACTTGATTGCGGCAAAAATTGCAGCTATATTATTATTTAAGGGCAATTTACTTTACAAAGGAGCTGAGTGCCTTGGGAATTTATAACGCGAATGACGTAGACTTTTGAGTTACATTTTTAGGGTTCACCCCTAGTTTATTACGACGTGCTTTTGTTAAACTAGAGCACACTACAAATGATAAGAGTGATGCTCTGATGCTATTATAATTTTTCGAGCACTTCCTCCATTTGAGCATTCTTGCGTAAGCTGACATGAGGCGTTACGATGCATTATTCCTTTTTTTTATTTTATATAAATATATTGATAATTTTAACCAATTTTTGAAGTGAATAATGCTTTTTCCTGAGTTCTATGTATAATAGTAACATAGCTATTCCTTGCTTTGCTTGCGTGCAGTCGAAAATAGGTTAAAAAAAAACAGTTTTCTGCGTGAATTTTGTCAATTTCGATTTGTTTTTGAAACAAAAATTATCTCTGAAAAAATCAAGCTGTACGTTTTAAATAAATCGCAACAGGCCTGTTCTTAATAGTAACATTGATAATTATGATAAAGAAACAGAAACATTTTTGATCATTGAGAAGAATGTCTAAAACAATCAGCAGCAACGGCCTTACTGTAAGTATTTTTAAGACAGAAGCGGTGCGGAGAAAATAACCAATCAGGATGCGTCTTTGTGAAGCGTCTTTGTATAGAAGAGCATCAAAATCTGGGGAATGTGATTGGACCTTTTTACACATATCCGCTCCGCTCCGCTCAGTCTATCTACTATGCTCTACGATCTGTATCTACTAATAAAGCAAATTGTACATTTTCCTCCAGTTTGTTCTACGAGTTTTACGGATAGAGCAAATTGAACTGTATTTTTCTAATTTGCTATACTAGTTCTAACAATAGAGCAAATTGGAGGAAAACAGTTCGATTTAGGTACCCTATTAGTTGGGAAAGTAGAGCAAACCTAACTTTTTCTCTCCAATTTGCTCTACTCAAACTGGAGGAAAATGTACAATTTGCTCTATTAGTACATACAGATCGTAGAGCATAGTGGATAGATTCGCTCCGCTTATGAGGACAGGAATCCTAAAGTTTCAACTACACAGAAGCTAGAGGATGCATATACGTGATGGCGCGTTTTTAACGTAACGTCTTCTCATACATTTGAGTGGGTTTACCGTGTGCGTCTAACGTCTTTTGTGCAGCGATGTGGTCTCTCCACAACACATTTTCGCATCGCACGTTTACTTAAACATTCCCCGTTTAACTTTCACATGTGACGTGTTAGATTCTTTTGTTTCCTTGCAGGGTTATCTGACGTGGATACACGAGTAAATTAAGAGGCCTCATTCCTTTTTTTTCATATTATGACAAATAAATTGATAACTTCAACCAACTTTTTGAAGTGAATAATATTTTTCCTGAATTCTAGGTAGTCACATTGTTATTTCATGCTTTCATTGAAGGATTGCATTTTATTGCGTGCAGTCGAAAATTAGTTGAAAAAGCTAATTTTCCGCGTGAATTTTGGCAACTTCGAGTAGTTTTTGAAACAAAAATTATCAATGAAAAATTCAAACTGTGGGTTTAATATTTACCGATAAATCCCAATAGCCCTGTTCTAGGTAGTAACATCAATAATAAATATGTTAAGAAACATGTTTGATTAAGAGAAATATTTCTAAAAAAATCAGCATTTTAAAAGGAATAAGACCGCTTAACGGAAAATCTATTGTCTTATGCAATCTCGTGGCAACATTTGTATAGTTGTGAGAGCTTCCACGTCCTTGTGAGATCAATTCAATTGTTTGCTCCATTAATACGGTTCTAGGAATGTTCGACGGGTTTTCCAATAAAAAAGGCTTGTAAAATGTAGCAGCCTTCTCAGAGTTTCTACAACATGATAAATCTAAATCGTATTTATTCAGATTTTCTTACTTTAGTCGGTACAACGAATTCCTTATAAGGTCACCTTGTTGTCTATCTATTCGTAGAAAAATAAACCGCGATAATCCATAAGAGATAATCCAATTTAAAAATGAAGACACCTGTTGAAGTAAAAAAATATGCCGCTTTGATAAGGTATCCGCTAAAGGTTCATTGAATATACAACTCGTTTATGAGTAAGTCTACGTACGGGATTTTAATTCGTAAAAAAAGAAGACGTAATGTACGATCAAGTAAGTAGTATTTCTACGAACGTTCTTTGTTGAGTCACTTTTTTCACACACAGCAGTTTTATTGTTTATAGATGAAGACTTTAATTACAAAGGAAAAAAAACAACGCTATCCAATGCTGTAAGCCTTATTATGGTGTTTCTTTTTTTCAAACAGATGTATGCCACATCGCCCGCAAACCACAAACAAATGACGCCGGTTGTGTCAGCAATCAATTGCGGCTTGTCGAGTTATTCACTTATTTGCATTCGATTTTGTGTCATACTAGACGAAGTACTCGTGACGTGCTCATATTTAGGAAACAACCTCTTCACATCAGAACTTACATTTTATTGCCAATACCATATTTTCATTTACAAGTAAACTAATTTCATTTTTAACATTGATAATATTCTTGGTTACAGGTAAAACAGGCTACTTTGAGACTGGCTGAAAGACTCGCTTGACTCACCATGGTATTTTTTTGTTATAAATACAATCTGACATCATGTTATAATAATATGAATAAAATAAGTAAACACACTTTGACATGAGCCAACAGTCTCACAGACATTCAAGGAGTCTAAACTACTCCAACAGTGTTCGACTTCGCTTCCGCTTTTGTTTAGGCAAAACGGCGCGCCTTCGTGCGACCAGTCCTAGTATGTGTAGGTACGCTTCGGTAGCATTGCCAGCAGCGTCGCATTTTACACAAACAACCAATTAAATAAAGTAAAGATCTCATGTTGTTTTTCAAATATCAAAAGAGCGATCTTTCTGTTATCTTGTGGCCAGGGCTAAACGGGTACGATTATTTTTACATGGCGCCAATTCATTCCAAGCTAGCATGGCAAATTACATGACAGTGACATTGACGAAGCAACTAGATAATAGGTATAGACTAGGTACATCTAGAAGTCAGCCTTTTTCTTTTATGAACAGTTGATATTATGTCACGATCACGACTCACGAGTCGAAATATACAAAGTTCGATCTTGATACGACCTGACTATAAATACCTTTTAAGTGAATAGCACATCTGCTTCGCTAATAATTCACTATACCGCATAAATGTGTTATAGATGAGTTATTGGCTAGTTACAATGCGGTATGCTGGGTGTGCATGGATATTTAAGTAATATAATCTAATAATATGAAAATTGGGTAGGTACAAATACTGACGTCAGTTTGGCGAAAATATGTCCTACTTTAATTCCTATTGTACTCGTACATTGTTATCTATAGGTAGTAATATAATTCTAAATTGTATTGAAAATCAGTTTGCTATTGAGAGGGATCAATCTTAATAGCACGATGCAGGATCGTCTTTTGTTTTGAATAGGCACCAGGTTCCACGCCTATCTGGCGCCATTTGTTGGTCATAATTCCTTTGTCCTCTCATTTCTTCTAGTTTTGGTACAGGGATAGCTGGACATCCAAAGATGGTTATTATATAGACTTTTTACCTTATACCATTTTTACTTTTGCATTAAAAAAAATACATCTATATTGATCTAAAACCGGTGGCTCAGGATATCAAGAAACATCATAACGTCTGTGATAATGTTTTTTATCCGGGAAACGTAAGCAATCGAAGCGTTTCTTTGAGTTGGTAACTTACACTAGAGGACTCTGATTATACGCCTTTGTGGCTCTAAAAGCGCGTAGCGGCAAATTGCGGATGCGTCGTCGACACGCATAAATGTCACGCACGACGATTCGGTTTCATTTTCATTTGTACCGACTGTACCGCAATCATTTTCATTTCGCGGTGAGCAGCGCGCTTTGACACTTCGGTCGTGTATTTAGTTTGAAAGACTACGTGACCATAGAAACGGATCGGAGCGGAGATGCTCAAGTTTAAATGCACTTAGTTTGGGCTTCAAAAAGGCGGTTCATTTTCTCTGACTGTCGACACAGCCTTAGGTAGTGTTTTCGTGTGGATCATTTTGGCAGAGCGAGGTGACTAACATAATGTCTTATATTTTGAAACCGAGATAATGGTAGGTATACTACCTAGAACAGGGCTATTGGGATTTTTTGGTATGTATTTGAAACCTACCGTTTTAATTTTTCATTGACAATTTTTGTTTCAAAAACTACTCGAAATTGACAAAATTCACGCGAAAATTAGTTTTTCAACTTATTTTCGACTGCACGCAATGAACGCATGAAATGGCTATGTTACTACCTAGAACTCGGGGAAAAGTATTATTTACTTCAAAAAGTTGGTTGAACTTATCAATATGTTTGTCATAATATGAAAAAAATAATTTTAAAAGTAATAAGGCCTCTTAAGCAGACGAACTGCTGGGACGCTCGGCGACGAGTTTTTGTCTGACCGTAAATAAATGAGAACAAGTCAACAGTTTCGCATCATATTACTTCGTGGTCGTCTTTATAGTTCAATCATTAATTTATTTATTTTGAATGATAAAACATAGTTTTATATGTCAACATTTAATGCTGCATCACGGCCGCAAATGGTATAATCCCTGGTCATCGGCAGCAAATTGTAATGTATCGACGAAGCTTACCCTAACTCTAGAGATCTACGACGAGCTACCTAAACTACCTCCTGGTCCTACGCCTGTTTCACCTTCAAAACTCTACTCCTACAACGAAACCCTAGGAAACCCTTCAACGACTACCTAGCCTTCCAGAACCTACAACTAACCAAACCTTGATATGAAAGGATCTTTATACAGTTGAGCTGAACATTTCTTATAACTAATGGCCAAAAAGGGATCGGTATAACCGTTGTGAACGTCTAGATGGTAGGAACCTACCTTGAAGTAGTAACTCAGTTTCTTTAAAGAGAAATTTAACCGTGATGTGTCGTTAAGTGCTTCCGTACCTATATACTGTGCTATGCTACTATGTATTTCCAAATAAATGTGTATTCTCTTAATTATTTAATGCAAGCTTCTCGTATCCTACTGCTACCTAGGTTCTTTGTATTAGGTAAATTTCTAACTTAGTTTAATGTTATCTATCCTCAAAATATAAACTTATTACTTCCTATGTAGTCTAGCCAACAAAATATCTATAGTTCCTATAGCAAGATTCAATATGGAATATTATAGATACTCCTATAAGAAGATTATTTAACTCTATATGAATTATAGAGTTCATCCAGTCCATAGTTATATAATTGAACTAGATTACCTTATGTAGCAATAAAATTCAATATGTGATTCTATCCAACTATTATTAGGATTTTGGGATGAAAGATAATTTAGTTCTTAAAATTGCATGCCCTTACTCTAGAAAGATTAGAAGTCAAGTGTTTAAGTACAATATGAAACTACACTTCATTACCAACCTATAAATAGGTGAAAGTTACAGGTTCTAAGAGATTTTATTACAAATTTAATTAATCTTAAGTTTTCATATTTGACAAAAATTAAGTAATTTTTGTTATTATAATCTAATCTGGGAAGGTGGTACACATCCCTTAAATAAGCTATAGTAGGCCATTCCGAGATGGATTCTAGACCTATACACTAAGTAGCAAACTTTTATAGTCATCACAATTAAGAACTAGTAAAGACTAGATCATAGTATAATAAAGAAGGTATCTTATGGTCAGTGATCGGGGATTTCTCTGCCACAACGCGGTATTTCGTGTATATTATTTTATATGGACATGGTTATTATAATTGAATCCGGCTATCTTGGCCAAAAAAAATAATTGTATTCAGATTTGATGAGATAATGATAACTATAATGAAATTGAAAAATATATTTGTTTGAAATACCGCGTTGTGGCAGAGAAATCCCCGATCACTGCTTATGGTGTATATATAAAAAAAAATATAAATTGTTGTTACAAAGCCCCCTACCACCCTAAGTGCGCGGAGAGTGTCACTGAACGCTTTACCTATCTATTCCTGAGAAGCAAATCGAATTAAAGCGTTCAGCTAGAGGATGGGGAACTCCGCACCTATTCTAAACTGAACAAACCACAGTGGGACCATCCTGCAACCTTACATGATGCATAAACTACGGCAAGGTGTCAGGAGGTCCATCTTTTAGGAAGCCTCTTTGCCCAGGTATCTTTAAAGTTAACTACACAAAGCCTACTCTAAGGCTTTTACCTACCTATTTAACTAGTTAAATATATGTAATGGTTGTAAAAACTATGATAATTCAGAAAAATGAAGTTATAATTGTATTTGTAAGAAGTCTAATACACTACTCTTTCCTAGTAGGTATGAACCCTTCTAATGAGTTCTAGAACTTGGTTTTCGTCTGACCATATTTGCAATTACCTGAAATCATGAAACCTGTAGACTTTGGCGTCAATTTCTTTTGGGTTTTGAATTTGTGATGCTTGGTAGATGACTGGATGATTGAAGAATGAAGTATGCAGTAACTTTTAAACGATTTTAATGCAAAACAACTTTAGTACATGCAGTTTATACTATATAGACTTATTAACTATGCCACTTGAACACTAATTTTGAGTTTTGAAAAGGGCGTAAGTCTGTGTGCGCACGCTAACAGCAAACGGCGAAGAGTGACATGCAAATTTGATGCAGCTGCCTCCCCGCGCGGTGCATTCCCCTCGGAGGTCCGGCGGCCGCAAGATAAGGGTTCCTTAACATGCCCCCCGGCGTTGAAAGTCCTGGCTTTCAACAGGATCATTATCCAATGGAAGAGGACAGATTCGATTGAAGGCTCTTCTGATGACGCCTTTATTCGTTTGGATATCAGCTACTCTATTCACTCCATCGATGCCTGGGTGCACGCTTACGATTCGTCCGAGACTCCATTTTAAAGGCGGCAAAGCATCTTCTTTGACGATGACCATCGTTCCTGTGTCGAGGTGTCCCTTGCACGATCTCCATTTTGTTTTCTGCTGCAATTCTGAGACGTATTCCTTTTGCCATCTTGTCCAGAAATGCTGGTGAATTTGTTCAATGCGATCCCATCGTTGTAGTCTGGTCGGATTTATATTCTCTAGCGGAGGAACTGGCAGAGCAGTAAGAGGGCGTCCGACCAAAAAGTGACCTGGAGTTAGTGGGTTAAGATCGGATGGATCTGACGACATGGGTGATAAAGGTCGCGAATTAAGTATGGCTTCTATTTTGACTAGAACTGTATATAACTCCTCGTAAGTAAGATGGGAGTCGCCTATGACTCTGGTTAAGTGGTATTTAAATGATTTAACACCAGCCTCCCATAGCCCACCAAAATGAGGCGCGTAGGCTGGAATGAACTTAAATTTAACGTGCTCATTTGCCATACACTCTGAAATGGATGAAGAGTTCTGTTTTAAAAAGGCGTTAAGCTCATTTTTAGCCCCCACAAATTGAGTACCATTATCCGAAAAGATAAGCGCTGGTTTTCCGCGACGCGCAATAAACCTATGTAATGCAGCAATATAGGCCTCCTTTGTTAAATTTGTGACCAGCTCGAGGTGCAGGCACTTAGTGGTGAAGCACACGAACACTACGACGTAAACCTTTATTAGTTTTCATCCACGTCCTTTACGGTCAGCAGCGAGAAGTGGTCCCGCGTAATCTACACCCGTGGTTTGGAATACATAACCTGGATTGAGGCGCTGCTCAGGCAAATGACCCATCATAGGGTTGACTGTTTGAGCCCTCATCCTGAAACATCTCAGGCATTTGTGTGCGACAGATCTGGCCAAGTTGCGACCACGCCAAATGATTTGTTGTAAATGTCTTTGATTTTCATGCACTAAAACTTGCCGGTACATTTTTTCAATATCTCCGGTCAAAACGTATTGATAATGTCTGAATCTTAAAAGGATGGATAGTAAATCACTCTGTATAGTGGGGCCAACTATTTGGAGGTCGTTGTATGAAACCCCTGAACTCGTGGCAGCACTAGCGTTGAAAACAACACGAAGTTTCGTGGTGGCGCTGTTGTCGCGCAAGACTCCATGATGTGGAAGATAAAATGGTTGCGTGTTTGCTTGTTCGTGTTGTTTTGTCTCCGCCATGTGCCCTAATTCAATATATTCTGACATGAAATCTGTATACATTTGTTTTAATTGTGGTTGTTTTGCTAGCCTACGCTCAAGCGATAGGAAGCACTGTTTTGCGCGTTCAAATGAGTCACCTAAGCAAGATTCTGGTTTCTTGAGAGGGACTGCGACTGAGAATCGCCCGTCTGGCATTCGAGTATGATTTTCTACGAAATTATCTTCACATAAACGCTCTTCTACAGAATACACCAGCTTAGAATTGTCCGGAACCTCCTCAAGAGACCAGAATTTAGCTAACTGTTCCTGTAATGAATTGTTCGCGATCAGATTACATTGTACTGTTTCAAATGAATTTCTGTATTCGTGATTTAGCCCACTGGTAGGCCCAGAAACTATATAGCCGAGTTTTGTATGCTGTAATATTGGACAGCCTGTACCTAAACGGACTTGACCCTGTTCAAGCAGGTCCCAGAAGATGTCTGCGCCGAGTAGAATATCTATGCTCGACGGATTATAGTATTCTGGGTCTGCCAGTACTACATGTGTAGGGATGTCTAGCTTAGGTACGCTAACTTGATTACTGCAAATCGTAGCAATGTTCGGTAGAATCAAGAATGATATATTGGTTTTGTATTGGTTAGTTCTTGATTCGATGAATGCATTGCAGCGTTTTGTTATCTTTGACACTGTATTGTTTATTCCTACGACGGACGATTGCACTTGTGTATGTTTAAATTTTAATTTACGTAACAAGGAATCCGTCATGAAAGAGGCCTGGCTCCCGGAGTCCAGGAGAGCTTTCACTTCATGGCGGTGGTTGTCCTTGTCATACATGTGGATCACGGCAGTTGAGAGCAGGAATCGCCCTGTCGGCTCGACTGAGAGCGATGTCGCACCCACAACTGATGGCTGAGATGACCCTGACGCTGTATCTGAATGTAGCACTGAATTGTGTTTTTGTGAGCATTTCATGCATGGGCCCAATCTGCAAACGCGAGCCTGATGACCGGGGCGGAGGCAGTTCTCGCATAACTTGTGCTTCCTCACCGATTCTGCTCTCTCGTCGACAGATTGTGCCAAGAACTGCTCACATCTATAAATGCGATGGCTTTGCTTGCACAAGGGGCAGCTGTAATTGTATGGTACATATTTTGGTTGCTGTGTATTAGTGACTGCTGCGAGACCCTTCACATACTCGGCAGATTTGTGTCTGTCAGCTCTGGCGCTGATATTTGTATTATTATTACTCATGTGTAACGTTTCAAGCAAGTCAGCTCTGTTTTTTAAGAATGAAGTAAATTGATCTAATGTAATTGATTTTTAATCGGATTTATGTTCTTCCCATTCCCGCAATGTCCTAGCGTCTAATTTTGTAGTCATAATATAAATGATAAGCGTATCCCATGAAGTGGTGGGTTCCCCGAGGTATCTAAAGCTCTCAAGTTTTTTGTGAAAGTGTCTATAATTTTGCGAATTGATTGATACGATTCTTTTTTATTTTGCTCTAAAGTGAACAATGCCTGAATATGATTTTGAATAAGTAGCCGTTTATTGTCATACCTGTCGCACAACAAATCCCAAGCGATTCTATAATTACGGGCTGAAAACTCTAAAGATTTGATTACCTGCGCAGCGGCTCCCTCCAGGGATGCCCTTAAGTAGTGAAACTTTTGTACATCGGAGATTGACGTGTGTTCATGTATCAACGACACGAATAAATCACGAAATGCCAACCACTCCTCGTACTGACCGCTAAATTTCGGTATTTGAATCGTGGGTAACTTAATACCACGAGTGCTCGTGCGAACCACCTTACTACGCCGTGCGTGCTCCTCAGCGTCACCTGAAACGTACGAGGCACTGGAAGAATTATCATCATTTTTTACAGGTTTATTAGCGTTTAAGATCTCCTGCGCGAGCGCAATATTCGCGTAAAACAAATCCTCAAACTCTGTGCGGGCGGCGGAGTGAACGGTCAATTCATTTTCATCAACTAAAGTATCAATTTCAGATTGAATTTCCTCAAATTGTGTATAAAGAGCATCCATTTTGCTTAAGCGAGCTTGAAGTTCAATTACTTGTAATGACGTTAACGAATCTAATTTTTCTAAGTAGTTGATGAAATTGGTTAACCTCCCCTTAACTGCGCCACGCTTACGTATTAAATCCTTTAAATCTACTGACATTGTGTCGGGCTATGGGAATATAGGTTAAATCTTTTAAATTGTATTGTTTTAAATGTTTACAAACTATAAGTATTGATTTTAAAATTGTATATGAATAATAATTGACTTGTATAAAATAATGTATTTAAATTAACTTTTAAAACGTATATGATTTGATTATTTAAAACACTTTGTGTTTAATAATATATTAAACATAAATATGTTGCAAATAGTAGAAAATAATGTTTTGTGCTAGCAACAAGCTTTTATAGTTTTTGAGTGTAGCAACACTGTTTTATGACTCCATCCATGGCTGTATCCGTGCAGCATGTAATAATTTTAAGTGAAGCTCAATAAATGAGTTTACATAATGTTTAGAAGCTGTTGTTTTATTATACATACAGCTTTTAGTGGTCCTTCGATAAAACATTGAAACCAGTGCCGTTTTAGAAGAATTGGACAGTTCGCGAGTGTTAAGTGCACGTGCCGGCTCCATAGTCGTCGGGCCCGAAATCCTATAGTATTTCGCTATTTAGGCCTGGGAACTGCCCACATTGCGGACATACATCACAGTGTTAATTGTGTGAAGAAGTGTGGCTATATACATACTTCATTTTAATCAAAAGTGTATCAAAAATACAAAGTGAGTTCGGCCATTTTTTCCGATCTGGTTTTAACCGGTCGGCCGCCATTCCCGCGTCCGTTCAAAATTTTCGTGACGCGCTTGCGGCGTGTATGTTGGTAGCGCAGCCAACCTGTCATTTATGGAGCGAACATCATACGTCAGATTGACAGATACTTCAAACGTCAGATTGACGCAATAATATTTCGAAGTTTCGACTATTTCGAGACAAACATCGTTTATAAACAGAATATACAGCAGTTTCCAAGATGCCTGATGAGATTCCACCTCAACTACAAGGTTCCGGCCCGATGGCGGAGCTTAAACGGCTTAAGGCGAAGAGAACCGCCTTGAAAAAGGCGATTACTAGAAGCGAAACGTTCGTTAACAACTTGCAAACAGTGCCAATAGAAAGTGAGATGTTATTAGCTAGAAGAGACAAGCTGGTAAGTGCTTTTAAGGAATATGAGGACATCTATGTTGACATTCAAACGTTAGATGAAAATGATAGTGATGACATTTCAGTGATAGAAAATAAATATTTCTACGTGATATCAAAATTAGATGAGGCCTTGAAAGATTTAAACAAGAGTTCAAATGAAAATAAACAACAATATGCTCAAAATACTCATAGTTCATCAAACTCTAAATTACCAAATATAGAAATTCCATATTTTGATGGAAAAGACTTCACAAAGTTTAAACCTTTCATGGATCTCTTTTGTGCTGTGTTTGATCAAAATCGATCACTGTCAAATGTACAAAAATTATTTTACTTGCGCAAATACTTGTGTGACGATGCTCTGGGCATCATAGTTAACTTGCCAATTGTAAATGAATCATATCCTGAGGCTATGGAGCTACTCAAAAAACGCTTTGAGAACAAATCACGTTTGGTTTCAACTCATATAAATGTGCTATTGGATTTGCCCTCCATGCAGAAGGGTACTGCTGCAAATATAAGATCCTTTATTTCACAAGTACAACAACAATTGTATGCTTTGAAAAATTTAGAACAACCTGTCAAAGAGTGGGATATGCTATTGATATCCATTCTAACAAAAAAGTTAGATATATATACTAACAGAGCATACCATTTGGATCGTGCAAGTCCAGATGATATGCCAACAATGGATGATTTAATAGGATTCTTAGAAAAGCGTGCTATAGCGCTCGAGGAGAGCCCCCAGGAGTCCATACATGTATCAAAGTCACAGTTTAAAAATACTTTCAATAAAGTAACTAATGTGGTGACAAATAATATTTCCTGTGGGTTCTGCCAAAAACAACATCCATTGTACTCATGTCCAAAATTTCAAACTGCAGCTATTAAAGAGAAATTAGAACATGTAAAATCAAACAATCTATGCAATATGTGCTTAAAGTCACATAAAAATACTTGTAAATTTAGCTTTAAATGCAAAATATGTAAACAGGGGCACAATACCCTGCTGCATGAAGAGGCACCCCATAGCGTACCTCAGGAACCAATGGTTAATTGTCATGCAAACACAAATATGTGTAAAAATGTTTTATTACCTTCTATAAAGGTCAAAGTCTATGACAATAATGGTTGTGAACACTATGTAAAAGCGATCCTCGATAGTGGGTCCCAAGCAAATCTAATGTGCAAGGCACTTGCTGAAAAATTAAATTTAAAATCCAAAATTGAACACACAAATATTATCGGTGTTGGAAACAAAAATAATAAAATAAAACAATGTGTCAATTTAAATATTTATTCCTGCATAAACAATGTAAATTGCAATGTCAGCTGCTATGTAGTTGACAACATAACACCATCTTTGCCACAGCATCATGTAGATGTCTCAAATATAAAAATTCCTGAAAATATCAAATTGTCTGATGTCAGCTTCAATGAACCATCTGAAATTTCCATGCTGTTGGGGGCAGATGTGTATTTTAATGCACTATTAGATGGGCACATAAAGATTGTTAATGGCCCAGTATTACAAAATACTGTGTTCGGTTATGTTGTTGGAGGCAAGGTGGATTGTTTGAAATCATGCAGGGTGTCCAATACTGCTCTGGTGTCCAATTTTGTTACCTGTGACTGTGAAAACAAAACAAATCGATTAGAAAATATTATGGAGCAATTCTGGCTTTCTGAAAAAATACCAGGAGAACCAGCAATAAATACAACACAAGTACATGAGTTACAAAAAACAGAACAAATATTTAAAGATACAGTAAAATTAGAAAATAATAAATATCAAGTAGACTTACCGCTGAAAACTCCCATGACTGATCTCAATTTAGGAGATTCCTTTTCAGTAGCGCTCCAAAGATTTTTAACACTAGAGCAAAAGTTTAAAAGGTCCCCATCCTACTTCCAACAATATAGTGAATTTATCAAAGAATATGTTGCGATGGGGCATGCCAAAATTGTGGACATTCAAAATGGGCCACTTTATTTTCTAGCCCATCATGCTGTCATAAATTTAGACAGCTTAACAACTCGTTTGCGTGTCGTTTTTGATGGTAATACAAAATCAAAGACTGGGGTGTCCTTAAATGATGTACTTCTGAATGGACCTGTAGTTCAAAGTGAGCTTTTTGACATTCTCCTTTTATGGAGAACTTTCATATACACACTTAGCTGTGACATTTCAAAGATGTTTAGGGCTATTTCTATAAACCCTGAGCAAGCTCCTCTGCAGAACATACTTTGGAGGCCTGACCCCAGCGAACCCATCAAATGTTTGCAACTAGAAACTATCACTTATGGTTTAAAACCTTCTAACTTTCTAGCAACGCGATGCCTAATAGACTTGGCTGAAAGGTACAAAGAGGTATATCCATTAGCTGCTGAAGCATTGCACAAAAGCACCTTTGTTGATGATATAATTTCAGGTTCAGATGAACAAGTGCAATTGATTGAACTTAGAAGGCAACTTGTAGAAATGTTAAAAAAGGGAGGATTTATGCTTCATAAATGGTGTTCTAACCTTCCTGAAGCCCTTGATGGACTTCCTAGTGAGCATAAATATTTAGAAAAGCTGGATATAAATAAAAACAATATCGTTAAAACTTTAGGCTTGAAATGCGATGTGCTAAAGGATCAACTCACATTCACATGTCCTGCTTCAAATGACAATGAAATTAACACAAAAAGGAAGGTTCTCAGTTACATTGGCCAGTCCTTCGACCCTTTGGGAATAATTTCACCGATTTTGGTAATCGCAAAGTTACAGATGCAGAGGCTGTGGACACAGAAGTTAGGTTGGGATACTATATTACCCCAAGAAGAGCTTAAACAATGGAATGCCTTTATGGAAAAATTAAGAGCCATGGGAACACTCACTATACCCAGATGTGTAAATTCAGATAAAAAAGGTTCTGTAGAGTTGGTTGGTTATGCCGATTCATCCATGAAGGCTTTCGGTTGTTGTCTATTTAAGAATACTGAACTCAGATGGAACTGTACATACAAACCTCTTGTGTTCTAAATCGCGCATCGCTCCTCTAAATAAAAGTATTACAATTCCAAAGCTCGAATTAAACAGTGCGTTGTTACTTGCTAAACTTACACACAGGGTGCATAGCATTTTGAGAGCCAGATTCCCATTAAAGGTATTTTTGTACAGTGATTCGCAAATCACTCTGGCATGGATTAAGGCAGGTACCATAAAATCTAACATTTATGTGTCAAATAGGGTTTCAGAAATTCAAGCTCTAACAAAAGATTTTACATGGCTCTATGTTCCCACTTCTAAAAATCCATCTGATCTTATTTCAAGGGGATGTGATCCACAGAAGCTTAAGGCAAGCAACCTTTGGTGGCATGGGCCAAGCGATTTATCCGAGCCAGATTTTGAGCATACAGCCTCCGAAGCCCAAGTTATAGTAGCAAATCCAAATGAAAATGACTTAAATGTAAATAATGTATGTAATGTCACACACTCAGCTGAAGATACTCATAACAGTATATTAAATGTAATTAACAAACATTCTGATATTACCAAAATTCAAAGAGTTATAGCATATGTTATGAGGTTTTGTCATAACTCTAGGTTGGGTGATGATGAACGATATTTAGGGTCAATAATACCCGTAGAGCTCAATAATGCCCTAATTGCTATAATATCATGTGTTCAAAATAAATATTTCAATGCGGAGATCAATGCTCTTAAAAATGGTGCACCAATAAAAACAGGCATAGCCAGTTTGCATCCTTTTTTAGACAAGAATAATGTCATGAGGGTCGGAGGTAGACTTCAAAATGCAGAAGATATACCATATTCTCAGATTCATCCTGCTATTTTACCAAAACACTGTAATTTGACCACCATCATAATTCAAAAGGAGCACATGCGCCTTAAGCATGCCGGGGCAAGGGCAGTACTAGGCTCACTTTCAGAAAGGTATTGGATTATTAGTGGTATATGTCAGGTAAAAAATGTTGTAAGTAAATGCATTATTTGCGCAAAATTAAAATTTAAAGCTGCTCAACAGCTGATGGGTTCGCTGCCAAAAGAGAGGTTAGATGCAGTTAGGCCTTTTCATATCTCAGGCGTTGATTTCTGTGGGCCATTTAATGTTAAAATGTCTCGAATTAGAAAACCAATAATAACAAAAGGTTATATTGCAGTCTTTGTCTGTTTTACCACAAAGGCTATACACTTAGAATTGGTCAGCGACCTCACTACTGAAGCATTTTTGGCATGCCTCAAACGCTTCATAGCCAGGCGTGGTATGCCCACTAAGATTTTTTGTGACAATGCAAAAACCTTTAAGGGTGCATCAAATGAATTGAAAAGACTTCATGAGCTATTCACATCTCAGCCTCACATAAACGCAGTTGAAAACTATTGTGTACCTAATTACATTCATTTTAAATTTATCCCAAGTTATGCTCCAGAATTTGGCGGTTTATGGGAGGCTGGAGTAAAAAGCTTCAAACATCATTTTAAAAGGATTGTTGGTAATATTGCTTTGACATATGAGGGCTTGTACACTGTTATGACTGAAATTGAAGCAATTTTAAATTCAAGGCCCTTGTTGCCATTGAATTCAGATAGCTCAAGTTGTGAATACCTTACGCCTGGCCACTTTATCATAGGTAAAGCTATGATAAGTTATCCTGAATTAGACTTATCAAACAAATGCATTAACCGATTAAGATTTTGGAACATGTTAACTAAAATAAAACAAGATTTTTGGAAAATTTGGTCAAAAAATTACCTTACACAATTACAAAATAGACCTAAGTGGAAACAATCACATCCCAATTTGAAAGAAGGAGATCTTGTAATTGTGCGGGGTGAAAATACTTCACCTTTAACATGGCCTATGGCAAGAATTGTAAAGACAATCCCAGGACCTGACGGTAGAGTCAGAGTTGTTGAGGTAAAAATGAATAATAAAATATATACTAGGTCACTTCAAAAGATTTGTCCATTACCCATTTAAGATAACTTTTTACCTATGTTTAGTGGTTTCATATCCGATCCCAAGACTCTGTCGTAGGGCTAAACATAGGTAAATATTTCAAATATTATCAAAACTAAATATGTTTCATTCATTTTACTGTAAGTAATGACTTACAATTTTTGAATTGTATTTTTGTTGTACTTTTGACTACCTACTTAATGAATGTATAAGGCCGTGGCCAGCTATGTTTAATAATATATTAAACATAAATATGTTGCAAATAGTAGAAAATAATGTTTTGTGCTAGCAACAAGCTTTTATAGTTTTTGAGTGTAGCAACACTGTTTTATGACTCCATCCATGGCTGTATCCGTGCAGCATGTAATAATTTTAAGTGAAGCTCAATAAATGAGTTTACATAATGTTTAGAAGCTGTTGTTTTATTATACACTTTGTATAAGTAATAAACATGTAAATAAGTAAAATACGATTGCAATTCATAAATAATTCTAATGAGATATTAGTTGCATAAGTTGTTTACTTAAAACTGCAGCGTACCTACGAGCGGGCCGGCTAGTAACAGCGCGCACGGAAACATGTACCTATGCAATGATATGATTAACAACTATTGAACTCGATTTTAACTTAACTATACGTTACTTTGCTTAATGATCACGTAAATATTAACTCAAATGTTTGATTTGCAATCACTATTACACATAATTAAATGTAATAGTGTTTTAAATGTTTACTACTCAACACGTACCGTTAAGTTTTACTGTAAATGTTATTAAATATTGTATACAGTTATGATAAAATGCAATTTTTACGTACCTAGTAGTCTAATTAGCAATAGATGGTAACAGATTGGAACGGACTCACTCTTAATCACTCGTTTCGGCCTTAAATTCCATTGCAATTCGACCAATTCTTTTCACTTTCGTATATGTATGTAGCTTAGTATTCCGTAAACAATAAAATTACTTGTAATCTTTGATTTGTGCACTTAACGGCTTCGGTTTCTCGTAGCTGATGTATGTACCTTAATCTTCGCATAAATAGCTGAATACTTGTATGAATGCTGTATAAATGTCTTGACTCTTCGGTTCAGCTGGTTAAACGTCCTGGATTCCTTTTAGGGCTTGATTCTTCTGTATATTCGGCTCGATGAAGGACCATGTAGACTTTGGCGTCAATTGCTTTTGGGTTTTGAATTTGTGATGCTTGGTAGATGACTGGATGATTGAAGAATGAAGTATGCAGTAACTTTTAAACGATTTTAATGCAAAACAACTTTAGTACATGCAGTTTATACTATATAGACTTATTAACTATGCCACTTGAACACTAATTTTGAGTTTTGAAAAGGGCGTAAGTCTGTGTGCGCACGCTAACAGCGAACGGCGAAGAGTGACATGCAAATTTGATGCAGCTGCCTCCCCGCGCGGTGCATTCCCCTCGGAGGTCCGGCGGCCGCAAGATAAGGGTTCCTTAACAAAACCTATTGTGTCCGTTCATAGTATCTTTCAACTCTCGACTGACTTATTCTGATAAGGAAATTCTTTTACGCCCTGTGATATAAATTAATTCAGTTCTGAGATCTGTGATTTAAATACGGGAACGGATAACTTTCATTATTGCTATCCACAAGTCCCCGGCTTCTCTTAGCAATTTACACTTCAGACACACCAAATCCAACAATAGGGATGCTTTGTTTTCCATACTACACAACAATCCACAATTTCCTTGTCAAAATTATAACAATATTTAAAATTATCTCTGTTCATTAAAAGAGTGAATGTCATCTGTCGTCTGATTTGACTTTGCTTTAGTAATGCTATCCTGATACTAAGGCTATAGCATGTGTATATTAATTGACCAAACCTTAACCCAAGATCGGTAAAGTTTAACTAATTGCTTCTATAAATATTCATGTCGAAATAAAAGTTCTAGATATCTGGTTAGCTTAAATAACAGGTTCGTCTATTCCATTCCGTCTATTCTATTCTTTACAAACTGATACAAGATTTTGTTCTTCCCTTGCTAACTTCCCGGTTTATAAACACTTAAAAAAATAATAGTTCAACCTCTGAATCCACTATACCTGACAAGGTTAAAATAATTTGAATAAATGTTATGTTAGTTAATGACGATTGACCGATTGCTCGGTAGGTAAAGAACCCCGTCCTAATGTTCCAATTAAAGTGTACCTATCACTATACCCTGTTCCCTAGCTAATACAAAGAACACTAGAGACCTAGGTCTCATATTTATATTTAAACGTGTATGGGGCCTAGCTAAGCTAAACTGTAACTTCGGGTGATTAGCCCGAAGAAGTGGCTAGCATCGGTGTATTTGAGCCCCCCCCCCATGTGGCTGATGAGACGCCGGAAACATGGAGTAGCTCGCCCTAATATGTGTATATAAGCAGATATATAAATATATAAGTTTATGAGACCGAGCCTGGAGGTCCATTTGGCTTCAGCAAGCGCGGATTAGCCCGCATGTCCATCACGTGTGGTCCTTGCTTTCACCAAACAAAACTATCCACACTCGTAGGCTATTCACTGCACTTATATATGACTAGTGCCCGAGTCGCCTAACTCGGGTAAAACTAGAAGAGTCTGAAAGATATTCGTTTAACAGCCGCAAGGTTAAATATCCTTCACCTGGCAACCATGTACCAAAACACTATTTCTGGCATGTGACTAAGCTTAATAGCCTTTAAAACAACAAAACCCCACTAAATCTCAATAGGCAAATATAGTTTCAGGGACAAACAAAACCCCAACAGAAGTTTCCCTTAGAATTAATTTTAATACCTTAACTGCCAGAAAACAATGTTACCAGACGAAGTTCCAAACAAAAAGAATCCCCTTCTACTAAGCCGTTGCCTATTTATAACCAATATCTCCCGACATTCCAGATATTCTAGACATGCTAGACTTTTCAGATTATCCAGACTTTCCAGACATCAACGATTTTCGCGTCTTTCGCGACACTTGTGGCGATTCACATGATCTCGTCATGTGCCCGCCATCATATAAACATATATCATCATCGTGATACTCACATCATCATTATCATCATCGAATTTAAGACATATTAGCATCATACGTCATCAAGCTCATACTAAAATTATCATTTACTAGATATAGGCAATACAAATGCAAAATATGAGTAATAGTGTGAATGTTTGCGGAAGCAAATAAAACCATTCCTATAACTAAAACATGCTACCACTTTAAAAATAGCAAGTTGATATTCACAAATTGACAACAGAGGAGTTGAGCTTTATTTAGACCAAATAAGAATCAAAATCCCATATACAACGCTTGGAGGGCGGGGGCTAGGTCACGTGACGTGTCGGGAATGTCGCGAATGACGCGAAAGTCGTTGAAGTCTGGAAAGTCTGGATAGTCTGAAAAGTCTAGAATATCTGGAATGTCGGGAGATATTGGTTATAAATAGGCAACGGCTTAATGGACGGGGTTTCTTTTTGTTTGGGACTTCGTCCGAGTAACATTGTTTTCTGGCAGTTAAGGTATTAAAATTAATTCTAAGGGGAATTTCTATTGGGGTTTTGATTGTCTTTGAAACTATATTTGCCTATTGAAATTTAGTGGGGTTTCTGTTGTTTTAAAGGATATTAAGCTTAGTCACATGCCAGAAATAGTGTTTTGGTACATGGTTACCAGGTGAAAGATATTTAACCTTGCGGCTGTTAAACGAATATCTTTCGGACTCTTCTAGTTTTATCCGAATTAGGCGATTCGGACACTAGCCATATATAAGTGCAGTGAATAGCCTACGAGTGTGGATAGTTTTGTTTGGTGAAAGCGAGGACCACACGTGATGGACATGCGGGCCTTTCCGCGCTCGCTGAAGCCAAACGGACCTCCAGGCTCGGTCTCATAAACTATATATTTATATATCTGCTTATATACACATATTAGGGCAAGCTACTCCATGTTTCCGGCGTCTCATTAGCCACATGGGGGGGGCTTAATTACACTGATGATAGTCACATCCTCGGGTTAATCTCCCGAACTTACAGTTTAGCTTAGCTAGGCCCCATACACGTTTAAATATAAATATGAGACCTAGGTCTCTAGTGTTCTTTGTATTAGCTAGGGAACAGGGTTTAGCGATAGGTACACCTTAATAGGAACATTAGGACGGGGATCTTTACCTACTGAGCAATCGGTCAATCGTCATTAACTAGCATAACATTTATTCAAATTATTTTAACCTTGTTAGGTATAGTGGTTAAGAGGTTGAACTATTAAATTCTTAAGTGGTTATGACCCGGGAAGTTAGTAGGGGAAGAACAGAGTCTAGTGGCGGTTTGTAAAGATTGGGGATAGGGAACCAGTTATTTAGGCCAACCAGATATTTAACACCTAAATTAAAGGAATAATTAATTAGAACTTACCGATTATGATTTAAAGTAATGAACCTTTGGTATAGCTTAAGCGATAGAATGGCATCACTGAGGTAAAGTTGAGTCAGTTGGCAGTAGATATTCGCTTTTCAATGAACAGAAGTAATTTTAAACTTTATTATAAATTTGATAAGGAAATTGTGGATCGTTGTATAGTGTGGAAATACAAAGCATTCCTAAGACTGGATGTGGAGAATCTGAAGTGTAAATTGCTAAGAAAAGCCGGGGACTTATGGATAGCAATAATGAAAGTTATTCGTTCCCGTATTTACATCACAGATCCCAGAATTGAATTAATTTATATCACAGGGCGTAAAAGAATTCCCTTATCAGAATAAGTCAGTCGAAAGTTGAAAGATACTACGAACAGGCACAATAGTCTTCATGATTTCAAGGATATACTACATTTATGAATATGGTCAAACGAAAACCCAGTTCTAGAACTCATTAGAAGGGTTCAAACCTACTAGGAAGGAGTAGTGTATTAGACTTCTTACAAATACAATTATAACTTTATTTTTCTGAATTATAATAGTTTTACAACCATCACATATATTTATCTAGTTAAATAGGTAGGTAAAATCCTTAAAATAGGCCTTGTGTAGTTAACGTAGAGAAGCCTGCGCCAAAAGGCTTCCCCAAAAAGATGGATCCTTGACACTATGCCGTAGGCTAGGACGTCATGCATAGATGTGATGAGATCCCACAGTGGTTTGTTCAGTTTAGAATAGGTGCGGAGTTCCCCATCCTCTAGCTGAACGCTTTAATTCGATTTGCTTCTCAGGAATAGATAGGTAGAGCGTTCAGTGACACTCTCCGCGCATTTAGGGTGGTAGGGGACCATTAACAAAAATTTATATTTATTTTTTCTACACAATAGAGATACCTTCTCTATTATACTATAATCTAGTCCTTACTAGTTTTTTTTTTTAGTTGTGGTGATTATAGCAGCTTACTACTTATTGCATAGGTCTAATCCACCTCTGATTGTCCTACTATAACTTATTTAAGGGATGTATACCATCTTCCCAGATTAGATTATAATAACAAAATTACCAAAAATTTTTGTCAAATATGAAAACTTAAGATTAATTAAATTCATAATGAAATTTCAAAGATCCTGTAACTTCCATCTAATTATAGATTGGTAATGAAGTGTAGTTTCATATTGTACATAGACGAATGATTTCTAATCATCCTGGAGTAAGAACATGCAATCTTAAAAACTAAGTTACCCCTCATTTCGGAATCCTAATAATAATTGATTTGATTCACATACTGATCTTTATTGTTACATAGAGTAATCTAGTAAAACTATACCTAACTATGGATTGGATGAATTTTATAGAATTAATAATATTTTTATAAGAGTATTTATAATATTTCATATTGAATCTTGCTATAGGAACTATGGATATTCTTGTTGGCTGGACTTCTTGGGAAGTAATAAGTTTATATTATGAGGATAGATAACATTAAATTAAGTTAGAAATTTAATTAGTATAAGGAACCTAGGTAGCAGTAGGATACGAGAAGCTTGCATTAAATAATTAAGAGAATACACATTTATTTGGAAATACATAGTAGCATAGCACAGTATATAGGTACGGAAGCACTTAGCGACACATCACGGTTAAATTTCCCTTTAAAGAAACTGAGTTACTACTTCAACGTAGGTTCCTACCATCTAGACTTTCACACGGTTTTACTGATCACATTTGGCCATTAGTTAATAAGAAATGTTCAAGCTCAATTGTTATGAAGATCTTTTCATATCTAGGTTTGGTTAGTTGTAGGTTCTGGAAGGCTAGGTAGTCGTTGTAGGAGTAGAGTTTAGTGGCGAGGGTGAAGCAGGTGTAGAACCTGTATCTTTAGTTTAGGCGTAGGTACATTTCAGTAGGTGCATTTTCATAGTATTTAATAGGTAGCTCGTCGTTGATATATTACAAGTTGGTGCTCGTTCCCAGGATGTATTTATTTAGCAGATGGTCTTGATAATCATTACAATTGGTGCCGTGACCAGGATAGGATCAGTCCGGGACTGTTGAGGTCGTGCCGATGTAGTTCGGCGTGTCGTTGCCGTAGCGGATCGCCGTGCTGCCTCCTTGTGCTTTGTATATCGACAATTGTTATTTGTTTTGGAATTTTAGTGGAGTCGCTGCTGGCGGTTTTATTGAAGGGATCTTGAACACTTGAGCTTTGAACTATGAGACCCTCAAGGGTACAATTGTTGACGTGAGAATGGAAAGGAGAATTTAGCCGTGATGGGTTGTGTTGTGCACATCGTCAAGAAACACATTTTGTTGCATATTTATACACAAACTATAGTGAATAGAGTAGCTTCTTGATATAACACACGATATTTTTCTTATTTCACATAGTAATAGTACCTGAAACAAAAGACTTATATTAGAACAACGTGATTATTTTATCAATCAATATTTTGCAAACAGTAATCAATTGACAGTTCATTCATTGAGTCATTTTATTATTTTATCTGTATCTATACTGGATTATTTGAGATATGATTAAATTCGTTGCGATTGGTTTTATGGTTCAAAAAGTTATTTTTAATACTGATTAATAATTAAATAAGTGGTTTATTTAAGTTTTAGATAATAATTTACGTTACATAGAATAATAATATCAAGTAATAATATACTTACTTTAGTTTCAATCAGATACGTAGGCAATTTTACTCAATATGTTCGTAGTATTAATATAACATAATATTCAGATATTTAGGGATATTATATTTAATATTATTTAAGCATAATTGAGAAAAAAAAAAGGTAATTCACTTTTAAATTAAATACGTAAGCAAGGCAGAGTGAAAAGAAACGTCCTCGAGTTGGTTGATTTGACAAGTGACAGGTGTCATCGCTTATCTTATCAGTAAATGATTATGATATCGAGATGGAATGATTATTTAAATAAATTTAATTTTAATATAGATATAAAGTCGGAATTTTGTAGGAAATTAGTTAAGTGAGGTAGAATAGAGATGTCATTGTTCTTGACTACAGGAAATATGAGTTGTGAAGACTTATTTTTACATCAGTTATTAGTTCAAGCTGTGTTGTAAATTTGTTATGAAATTAAGGATAGACTATGAGGATACTAAGGACTTATTATTTCGGGGGGCGCGGGTTTATTTATAGGCTTTAGCTCAATCTAGGAAAGGTTTCAGAATAAGATCCGATAAACATGACTAACTACAATGTTAAACTGTGTATAAGGCTCCTAGCCACAATATTGAGTATTAATCTTTTAGCTTATTATAAGACCTGTTAGAATCATTAAATATAGTAATTATAAGGAAAGTAGGAGTGTTAGTGATTTCATAAGTGGGGGGGGGGCGATCCATTTTTGAGTTTTTTTTTTACACATAATGTAACAAATGAAATGAAAGTAATTTTTTTAAGTATATTTATCAATATAATCACAGAATCAGCAGGTTAAGGGATTGTTCCAGGCTCGCCTTGATAGTCAAAAATCTGGAACATAAAATAAAAAATCTGTTGAATCAAGTTAGGTTAACGATTACTAATTACAAAACAAAAGTAGGGAATCTACTTTGCGTTTATTGATTGAAGTAAAATATAGTACAGTTTTATACAATAATAAATAATAAAAACAAATAATAACAAAAAGAAAAAAAGGGGGAGAGATTAAAATTAGTAAATAGAATGTAGTCTAATTTTGAAATATATGACATCAAGGGGTAGTTGATCATTCATGGAGGGGAGTGTGGCGGCATTTTCGCAACCCTCCAAACCTTTTTTTTAAATTGTGTGAAAGTATGTAAACTTACATCATTTAATCAAGTTTGGGAGTAAGTAAGTGGTTACATCAGACATTTTTAGTTGGTATAGGAGGGAGGTAGAATTTGGTCTGAAAAAAAAAAAAAAAACGAGGAAGTATTAATAATATTATCACCAAAGAATTTCAATAAAGATCGTGACGATTTGGCAAGCATGAGATGTATCAAAAGAAAACGTAATAAGTTAATAAAATGTCTTATTCAAGGAAACTATGGTGTCATTTCGGAAGGATGGACTCACCTTCCAAGTCCTCCCACGGGAAGCCCTGAAATTAGATATAAGAAAATTAGCAAAAATAATAATAATAATAATAATAAAAAAAAAAAAACAGAAGGAAAGAAAGTAAATATTTGTGGTATTTAACGTGGGTGTTTATGAGTATAAATTTATAGGTGAATTTTACCATATCGTCGTGCAAGGCCTGTCCCTCACTAGCTTCGCCATTAGGGTGGGGTGGTAGAACTTCGGGCTGAAGCTATTAAGATAAACCACGAGTTATTATATTACATTCAAAAAAAAAAAAAAGGAGGGGAGAGGGTTAAGAATTTATAAAATTATTAACTAATAGTATTATTTGATGATATAGAAGGTGTAATGAGAAAATGATTAACTTACGAGGGGATGGTCGGTGCTAACGGTGTCTGGATTAAGCTGAAATAAATTATAAGGGGTTAGTATCATTTTTAATTTCTAGGAAAATGACAAATTTTGGCCCAAAACTTACAAGTTCCATGTTCAGCAACGTTGAGGGAGAAAAGCTAAACGATGGAGACATTGGGATGATTAGGGGGGATGGGATGCTGTTGAGATCAGGTGGGAGTGGCATCGGCTCAGGGCGTGGCGTTAATGGTTTGACTAATTGCTGAAAGAGAGGGGGAAATTATTAAATTAATAATTATAGGTATTTTCTTTTCAAAAGGAGAGATAAGAAACAAATTACAAGTACTGTACCTTTTAAGAATGCAAGAGGGTAGATGGAACGGGGTACATTTCCTTTTTATATGATGTAAACATATTTCAACAATTTAAGTTAGCATTAAGAACGGGAGAGGAAATTGTATTTACCTTCTTGCTATGGCGCAGTTGCTTCCTTTGGAAGCTATTAATTTTGCGCTGGATGTCGGTTGAAGTTAGGGCTATGTCTGATTGCAAGTTACATATCCTGAGTAATTCGGCTTTCGCGACCTTTCGTAACTTATTGTCCTTATTGTTCAAATACTTTTTGTCCCAAAGTATGGGGAATTTTAATAAAATTTCTTCGAATGGGGTCATAGTGAGCGGACGGAATGCGCGGTAGTATGATAATGTTTGACAACAGTGTTAACATGTTAAAGAAATAAGTTGTCATAAATGGTAACTACTGTTAAAGTATAGATTCACCTACCTAGTTCGTAAAATTTACGTTGTATTTATAAAGAATAGTTAAATATTTATTTATATATTATTTAATTAAACAACGTACAAATAATTCGGTGATTTATCAGTCTAAAGCTAATATTCAATAGGAGTATTAAGTTAAGATCAATTAAGGAATCGATTGCCGACGAAAATTTTAAAGACGATCGTGATATCATCATATATAAGTTGTACTGCAGTATAGGTATTTGTAAGTTGAGGTTTGAATATGGTTTTAAGTAAATTCCACTAGGGGTCGTTAGTAGTATATTTAATTGAATGTTTTGTGGGATGGATCGTTTCCATTAATACGTATTTTGGGGTTCTTTAATGAATTGATATTCGATAAGTTCAAAAGGGTAGTTAGGGGTGAATTGAAAAATTACGAGTTTTATTAGAGTATAACAAAAATACGAAATGTGTGAAGTGGATGGTCAATTTTATTATTTATATTAGAGAAAATCTTTATTTTGATTTTGATGAAAGAAGTAAAGGGGAATTTGGGATATTATAGGAAAGTAAAGTAGTATGGATTTTGAATACATAGTGGGTGATGTTCTTCTGACTAAGTCAATGCGAAAAAATGAATGTAGGAGCCTGTTAGTGTGACGTATGGAAATGTTTTAGTGCGCGATGTATGCTTGTGTGATGGATGAAAGATATGATAAGAATGAACAGGAGTGAGTGGACCTTTTGAGTTGGATGTTGTCTATATGTATTCAAGCTAAGTTCGAAAGTATTCGGGTCCAAAACGGGGGGGTCTACTATCTTTAGAGGTACGAACGGGAGTATTTTCTAAAGACATCAATTGGTTTGCACATACTTAGAAGTTAGGCTTAGTAAATCGAAGTTTCGATTTAAGACCGATTGTGCGGTAGTTTGTGCGAAACAATACTTTACATGGCCTACGGGCTAACCTTCTACGAGCACGGGCAGGAACGTGCAGGTTTCACACACACCCATGTCAACAAATAGATTGGCCAACTGTATATTTTTAAATAAAAGGAATTGTGGATTGGTTTATCCGTAAAGGCAGGATAAAACTGAATTGATATATTTGTATGAACCTCTGGTATAATAGTATTATTTAGCATAATTTTGAAATGAAACATTATTTCACAATTCGACTAGTAAGTCTATAGTCTTACGAGAAAAAAAAAAAAAACACAATTGTATGATTATAGAGCTGAAATTGGCTTGTTTATTCTTGATGTGATAACACGCACCGAGAAACGAGAGTCGCATGTGATTTTGGAGAAGAATTTGAAATCGGAATCAGTTATTGAATTGAAGTAAGGATGAATATTCAGTATCTATACCAAAGATCTTTGCTATGTTGTCTGAAGAGAGTTTTGTCAATTCATCGAAGAATTCGTACAAGGTGAATTCGCAAATAAGGCTGAGCAATGGGCAGGTCAAGTTTGAGGTGTTTAGGCAAAACCGAGCTAATAGGGCTTGTTTGACTCACAACCAAACACTTCTTACGATGTGGTCGAGATTTGGAGAAATATATTCACGATTCAATGATATTATTCTATGGTTTGAATTCTGATTTAATACACAAGTGACTTCCCAAGTATCGGTTTAAACACACACACACTTAAGGGTACGAATACTAACGGATTTAGAATATCCAAGATTATCACAAAATGTTATTTGCTTTAAGAATAATTGTCATATATAAATATACATATTGTTTTTTTTTAATTATTTTACAATTTAATAAGGGGAATGCGAAGTTCTACGTTATTTGACGATGTCAATCCACTTCAAACTTTCGCAGGGGGGCGATTGTGGCGATTCACATGATCTCGTCATGTGCCCGCCATCATATAAACATATATCATCATCGTGATACTCACATCATCATTATCATCATCGAATTTAAGACATATTAGCATCATACGTCATCAAGCTCATACTAAAATTATCATTTACTAGATATAGGCAATACAAATGCAAAATATGAGTAATAGTGTGAATGTTTGCGGAAGCAAATAAAACCATTCCTATAACTAAAACATGCTACCACTTTAAAAATAGCAAGTTGATATTCACAAATTGACAACAGAGGAGTTGAGCTTTATTTAGACCAAATAAGAATCAAAATCCCATATACAACGCTTGGAGGGCGGGGGCTAGGTCACGTGACGTGTCGGGAATGTCGCGAATGACGCGAAAGTCGTTGAAGTCTGGAAAGTCTGGATAGTCTGAAAAGTCTAGAATATCTGGAATGTCGGGAGATATTGGTTATAAATAGGCAACGGCTTAATGGACGGGGTTTCTTTTTGTTTGGGACTTCGTCCGAGTAACATTGTTTTCTGGCAGTTAAGGTATTAAAATTAATTCTAAGGGGAATTTCTATTGGGGTTTTGATTGTCTTTGAAACTATATTTGCCTATTGAAATTTAGTGGGGTTTCTGTTGTTTTAAAGGATATTAAGCTTAGTCACATGCCAGAAATAGTGTTTTGGTACATGGTTACCAGGTGAAAGATATTTAACCTTGCGGCTGTTAAACGAATATCTTTCGGACTCTTCTAGTTTTATCCGAATTAGGCGATTCGGACACTAGCCATATATAAGTGCAGTGAATAGCCTACGAGTGTGGATAGTTTTGTTTGGTGAAAGCGAGGACCACACGTGATGGACATGCGGGCCTTTCCGCGCTCGCTGAAGCCAAACGGACCTCCAGGCTCGGTCTCATAAACTATATATTTATATATCTGCTTATATACACATATTAGGGCAAGCTACTCCATGTTTCCGGCGTCTCATTAGCCACATGGGGGGGGCTTAATTACACTGATGATAGTCACATCCTCGGGTTAATCTCCCGAACTTACAGTTTAGCTTAGCTAGGCCCCATACACGTTTAAATATAAATATGAGACCTAGGTCTCTAGTGTTCTTTGTATTAGCTAGGGAACAGGGTTTAGCGATAGGTACACCTTAATAGGAACATTAGGACGGGGATCTTTACCTACTGAGCAATCGGTCAATCGTCATTAACTAGCATAACATTTATTCAAATTATTTTAACCTTGTTAGGTATAGTGGTTAAGAGGTTGAACTATTAAATTCTTAAGTGGTTATGACCCGGGAAGTTAGTAGGGGAAGAACAGAGTCTAGTGGCGGTTTGTAAAGATTGGGGATAGGGAACCAGTTATTTAGGCCAACCAGATATTTAACACCTAAATTAAAGGAATAATTAATTAGAACTTACCGATTATGATTTAAAGTAATGAACCTTTGGTATAGCTTAAGCGATAGAATGGCATCACTGAGGTAAAGTTGAGTCAGTTGGCAGTAGATATTCGCTTTTCAATGAACAGAAGTAATTTTAAACTTTATTATAAATTTGATAAGGAAATTGTGGATCGTTGTATAGTGTGGAAATACAAAGCATTCCTAAGACTGGATGTGGAGAATCTGAAGTGTAAATTGCTAAGAAAAGCCGGGGACTTATGGATAGCAATAATGAAAGTTATTCGTTCCCGTATTTACATCACAGATCCCAGAATTGAATTAATTTATATCACAGGGCGTAAAAGAATTCCCTTATCAGAATAAGTCAGTCGAAAGTTGAAAGATACTACGAACAGGCACAATAGTCTTCATGATTTCAAGGATATACTACATTTATGAATATGGTCAAACGAAAACCCAGTTCTAGAACTCATTAGAAGGGTTCAAACCTACTAGGAAGGAGTAGTGTATTAGACTTCTTACAAATACAATTATAACTTTATTTTTCTGAATTATAATAGTTTTACAACCATCACATATATTTATCTAGTTAAATAGGTAGGTAAAATCCTTAAAATAGGCCTTGTGTAGTTAACGTAGAGAAGCCTGCGCCAAAAGGCTTCCCCAAAAAGATGGATCCTTGACACTATGCCGTAGGCTAGGACGTCATGCATAGATGTGATGAGATCCCACAGTGGTTTGTTCAGTTTAGAATAGGTGCGGAGTTCCCCATCCTCTAGCTGAACGCTTTAATTCGATTTGCTTCTCAGGAATAGATAGGTAGAGCGTTCAGTGACACTCTCCGCGCATTTAGGGTGGTAGGGGACCATTAACAAAAATTTATATTTATTTTTTCTACACAATAGAGATACCTTCTCTATTATACTATAATCTAGTCCTTACTAGTTTTTTTTTTAGTTGTGGTGATTATAGCAGCTTACTACTTATTGCATAGGTCTAATCCACCTCTGATTGTCCTACTATAACTTATTTAAGGGATGTATACCATCTTCCCAGATTAGATTATAATAACAAAATTACCAAAAATTTTTGTCAAATATGAAAACTTAAGATTAATTAAATTCATAATGAAATTTCAAAGATCCTGTAACTTCCATCTAATTATAGATTGGTAATGAAGTGTAGTTTCATATTGTACATAGACGAATGATTTCTAATCATCCTGGAGTAAGAACATGCAATCTTAAAAACTAAGTTACCCCTCATTTCGGAATCCTAATAATAATTGATTTGATTCACATACTGATCTTTATTGTTACATAGAGTAATCTAGTAAAACTATACCTAACTATGGATTGGATGAATTTTATAGAATTAATAATATTTTTATAAGAGTATTTATAATATTTCATATTGAATCTTGCTATAGGAACTATGGATATTCTTGTTGGCTGGACTTCTTGGGAAGTAATAAGTTTATATTATGAGGATAGATAACATTAAATTAAGTTAGAAATTTAATTAGTATAAGGAACCTAGGTAGCAGTAGGATACGAGAAGCTTGCATTAAATAATTAAGAGAATACACATTTATTTGGAAATACATAGTAGCATAGCACAGTATATAGGTACGGAAGCACTTAGCGACACATCACGGTTAAATTTCCCTTTAAAGAAACTGAGTTACTACTTCAACGTAGGTTCCTACCATCTAGACTTTCACACGGTTTTACTGATCACATTTGGCCATTAGTTAATAAGAAATGTTCAAGCTCAATTGTTATGAAGATCTTTTCATATCTAGGTTTGGTTAGTTGTAGGTTCTGGAAGGCTAGGTAGTCGTTGTAGGAGTAGAGTTTAGTGGCGAGGGTGAAGCAGGTGTAGAACCTGTATCTTTAGTTTAGGCGTAGGTACATTTCAGTAGGTGCATTTTCATAGTATTTAATAGGTAGCTCGTCGTTGATATATTACAAGTTGGTGCTCGTTCCCAGGATGTATTTATTTAGCAGATGGTCTTGATAATCATTACACACTCCCGACACGTCACGTGACCTAGCCCCCGCCCGCGCACGCTACGCGTTGTATATGGGATTTTGATTCTTATTTAGTCTAAATAAAGCTCAACTTCTCTGTTGTCAATTTGTGAATATTAACTTGCTATTTTTAAAGTGGTAGTATGTTTAGTTATAAGAATGGTTTTATTTGCTTCCGCAAACATTCACACTATTACTCATATTTTGCATTTGTATTGCCTATATCTACTAAATGATAATTTTAGTATTAGCTTGATGACGTATGATGCTAATATGTCTTAAATTCGATGATGATATATGTTTATATGATGGCGGGCACATGACGAGATCATGTGAATCGCTACAATCATAATTATCATTATTATAGGATTGTAACTAAAGTTTATATATCTTCCATTGGGTAGTGAACCGGTTACGGGTGTGCACTCAGTTACTTAAACATTCGTCAATAGATTAGATCACGTCTACCGCTAGTTTGGTCTTAAGTTTGTTTACAAAACAACTCAGCTAGCAGATTTTTGAATTCTAAGCATATTTTGTTATAGACTTTAGGGCATATAGTGTGAAGGCACTTTTTTGACTTTGCGAGACGTATACAAGGTGGGCGCAGTTTCCCCAGCAGTTACAGTAGCAGCAGTTTGATTGCATGCGTGTGTATTTTTTTGGATCTGCTAGTTCTCACGATGCGCCGTGCACTCCATATCTGCACTGCATGTTCAACTGTCATATTCCGTTAATAAACAAAAACAAACGACGAGCTCCGACCGGGTGTGTCGTTGAGAGGTGTGATCTAATTAGTAACTATACGTTTGGTCATGGACTTTGTTGTACATTCTTGCCAACAAAAATTTATTCGTTTTAAATCATATCGCAAAGCAAAAATAACCGATTGCATTATCTGCTTACCTACTAATGCTACCGCACTGTGCTCAGATAGCAATTCCAACTAGCGATGATATCGGTAGATAGAAACATTAGAAACAAATTGATAAGAATTCTGCCGTTGTACAAAGATCGTTACCCGTTTTGTATGAACCAGAACGTTCCCGGGAATATTTCTTATATAAATCGAAGAACGTACCTGAGAATGCCCGAGAGTGGCTCTACTCTGATACAATCTCAGTTATCACGGAATTTCGTCAAAATTTATTATTAAAGTTGCTGCAATCTGTAAAACACAAATTGTTGTCACTTTCTAATTCACCAGGATAAAAAGTAACGCACGCAATTTACATGTCATTATATATAAAGTAGAGTGAATAAACTCGATTTTACTAATTGTCTTCGAAGTGGCATGTTCCTTTGAATATAAGTTTTGTATTTTTACACTACTGAAGCAAACACCGGTCGAAGATCCAGAGGCAGACCCAAAATGAGGTGGAAAGATGTAGTGCAAAAGGATATGAGTGAGTGTCAAGTCTCCGAAGACGATGTCGAGGACAGGGCGAAGTGGAGAAGTAAAATAAGGAAAGCTGAACACACCACCATGTGGGATAATAGCTAGGAAGAGAAAGACTCTATTGAACCGAACATAGAAATAGTAGCTATATATTCCTTCGTTTTTATTACAACTCGTCTGTATACTTCAACAATATTCGTAATTTATCCAGAGCCTTCATAAAATCTGTGAAAATAAAAATGCACTTTTTTTACGACGATTTCACTCCAATTTCGAGAGCCAACTTAACTGAATTAGCTTTTCCAAATTTTAAAATTCATTTCGAACGTGCCGAAAATTCAAATAAGAGAGGCTATTCGAAAGCATTTTTTTCGTTAATTAAATAACGTTTTGTAAAAGTTAATCCAATCAATGCAATTTGTGTTTTCGCTATTTACATGTTCGTCACGTAATCGGTTTGTTCGACGTTAATCATGTTCCGGCATATATATCACTTATTAAATGAAGCATGCTTGAATAGACTAATTGAATACTATTATAAAAAATTACAACAGTACATAGAAGACTAGTATAAAAGAAAGTCGCTTCCCGCAGTGATTCAAGAGGAAAGTTATATTTATAATACACTGATTAAACTTCAATGTAGATAGATATACATTGCACCCCTGTGAAGCCGGGACGTCATTTATGTATTTACAAAGTATACATATTACTTGTATGATTTTAAGATCTCGACTGGTCTTACAAGTAGTCTATCGAATATATTGAAGGCAGAATAAAATAATTTAGAAGGCTAAAATCATTAAAAGTTATAGTTATTGGTAATAATTGAATAACCAGAAATTTTACCAGGGCAAAGGAAAACAAAAAAATTGGGCAAGTGCGAGCCCGACTCGCGCATGAAGGGTTCCGTACCTATACATATATATAATCTATAACAAGTTTGTTGTATGGGAGCCCCCCTTAAATATTTATATTATTTTATTTTTAGTATTTGTTGTTATAGCGGCAATAGAAATACATCATCTGTGAAAATTTCAACTGTCTAGCTATCACCGTTGTTGAGATACAGCCTGGTGACAGACGGACGGACGGACGGACGGACGGACGGACGGACGGACGGACGGACGGCGAAGTCTCAGTAATAGGGTCCCGTTTTTACCCTTTGGGTACGGAACCCTAAAAATCAAAATAGATAGTGAAACAAGTCACTGTGCCCGCAAAAAAATGTATAATGGGTTGAAAGATACTGATGTATGAAGTGCGAAAAGATGCGTCCGAAAAATACGACGAATTTAACTGCACGTCGTCTGACACTGAAGTTTAAAATACATTATGATGAAATCTTCGTTCTGAACAGAATATTATCTGAAATAAACATAGTCAAATGCTTTCCAATACTAACAAAAATTTAATCTGCAAGAAGCTTCTGAAGAAAAATCTGCGTATCTTTTTTCTGTAAATTTCATTAAATCATCATTATCATTATATCAGCCCACTACTGGATAAAGACCAACCGTCTACATTGACCAATCGAGCGCTGCCAAACAGTTTCCCGCGATCCCGACAAGATTGTCAGTCCTTGTTGGGGGCCTGCCCACGCTGCTGCATGGGTCTAAAATATAGCTTGCTTATTTCTTTTGAGGCCCATAGTGACTTTACTAAACTGTTCTAAATATTTATTTCCTTGTCGTAACGATTGATGGCACCTCAATTTATTTCATGCAATGATAAAAAAGGCAAAACAAAGAAACAGAAAATGAAAACTTGAACCAAAAAACAACTATGTACAAAAAAGCTTAATCTAAAATACACTATTACTTTAGAAAATTACTCCCTTGCAGCATGGCGCCGAATATAGGTACCTACATTTCGTCGCTGAATAGCTACGGTGATTAGAGCATAGAATCCGGGAATTTTTAGTATGGATAATCCCGAGACCCCGGGATTACCCATTCAAGAAATCACGGGATTGGAAGCTCTAATGGTGATATAGGTTGTGCGAGGAACCCGCCAGCACTTCAATTACAATTATTCTATTTCCCAACAAACACAGATAAGCCAAAAATTACCAGAAATACCGGGAAGCTCAAAGTAACTTATTACAGACTAAAAGCAAAGAAATCGTTCTTGGGAAATTGTATAAAACCCTACAATAAAATTCCAAAACAGATACCAAACTTACCGATCGTTAATTTAAATTAGCGGTGAAACAAAAACTCAAATCAAAAGCTTATTATAAGGTAAGTGATTTATCATAGATAGGGATGTTTGGCAGTGATAACATTCGCATCTATCGCATCCAGAAAACACAAAATATACGTAGTCCTCGAACTGTAAAAAAATAATGTATAAAATATATTTACTGTTTTGCAAAACAGTAAATATATTGACATTCGTAAGTGCATTGTAATTATGCCTAAATTGAAGAATAAACTACTTCGAGTACTTCGACTGAATTTAACATTACTAATATCGATAACCTTTTTATTTTAATATGATCAATAACCGTCTGAAAAATGTATTTTAATTGTTGTTTGTTAAATGCGTTGAGTACGACTACCTACTGGTAATAAACAAGATCCTTTGTTTGGCCAAACTAAAGAAAGTGACTAACAAAAACTTGTTTTATTTCCTATGTAATAAAAAGTTACACAAACTAAAATGCTTGATGTAAACAAAACTAGTATAAAAAGGAAATTTTGCCTGACAGCATAATAATCGTAAATCTGTTACTTAGCGAAAAAGGGACTCCCTTGACCAAGTGTACAAGAATTCTTTGATAATGTGCATAATACACTTGATCCTTTAATTCACCATAAAATATCATAATGCGTTGCAAAATTTACAAGTTGATGCCACTATCAAGATATACTCAATATGCTCATGCTCCGGACTGCCTATTCTGCATTAAACTCTGCCTTTTCGTAAAGTCGTTGCGTGTACGCACTACGCAGGGTGGGGCGCGTCGCCGCACGCCGCACGCCGGTCGGTCGAGTCCCCACGCCTTACGTATCAATCGAGTCACATCTTACACAAACAACCAATAAAATACAGCTCTTAGACGACTTTTGCGAACATCAAAAGAGATAACCTTCTGTAGTAGGTACTTTATTCTGTGTGTCATAAATACTAAAATGTGTTATTGGGTTACCTACATAAATAAGAGCTGTGCGACTACAAACTTCAGAAGTCTAGTCTAGGCAGAGTCCATAAAACCCCGAGGGAATCGGACCATTAACCTCCGAGTTTGGGTTAGTCGGGATTACCTGACATAAAACAATAAAGTTGCGTTTACTACCCTACTACCTCTGCAACCCTAAACGTCCTAAGTGCAGAACATCGTCAACTAAATCCACGCGTTTTCCAAATGAGCATTAAGATAGAAGTAATTTAGGTCTCTTGGTGAGTAATCGATATGGCCGTGTAAAACACTTCCTTTAAACATTGTTTGTATAACTCAGTTTCGTACTTAGCTAGCTTGGAAATTAATTAATTAAACAAAGATAATAGATATCAGACAGCTCTAAAACGGATTTGAATTAAATCTTGGAAACTATTGAGGAAATAGATGAACCTTCTGCGTTTGCTTTACAAAACAGATAGTAATACTATTTATTTTGTATTAGACGACGCCCGCAACTTTGTCTTCGGAAGGTGAAAGAGTGATAAGTAGGTAAGTACCTTCTTTTTATCTCCTCCATATTCGGGTTAAAAGTATCCCATAACCTATGTGTGTAAGAAAAATAGAAGAAACCTCTTCAGCCGATTTAGGTTGCCTGCCTACTGAAGCGGGGCTGTTTAAAATGCACCAATCACCATTCCTCAGATTTGAGTACACTTCTTTAGGGCTTTACAAAGACGCGTCCAGATTAGTTTATTTTCACCGCTCCGTTTTAGTAGACAGGCAGCCTCGTTGTAATGACACTGCAGACACATAGTGATATATTTATACACATCGTACGTAACGTAGGTACTTACAATGAATGAAAATTACCTAAATAATATTTTTTAGATTGAGTACCTAACCAAATAACCTATTTTCTGAATAGAAATTATTCATAGTTACGGTTTAACAATGAAATAAAAATTTGTGATAGCACTGATAACTTTGCTCACATGTATATTTTTGTAGCGATAATTACAACGTAGGAATAGTTACATCATTACATTTCTACCTACATCATGTCATGTTTTTTCTTTATAGGAAAAATTTAGGTACATTTATGTTATAAAACAAGGTCGAAGAGAAGTAAAAAAAAATTTATATGAATAGGAAATACAATACTTCTAAGTTTCGCCGGAATTATTGGAATGCAACTGCACGATAATTGGCTAATTGCACGAAAATGGATAAATAAATGGATCATGCAATATTATGCAATATTTTTTACGCCACCCTAGGCCGTAAGTTGGATTTTCTGCCCGCCACGAGGGGAGAACACCTCACCTCCTGGCCAACGCAAGACGTAAAAATTTAGCCAAACTACGGGCGGTAATCCGTAAAGCTCCAGATCGCATATTTATGGCCGTCACCTTTAGTTCGGGCTACAAACACCTGCGATCTGGGACATTTACGAATTCACCGCCGATATTATAATGTTCTATAGGTATCCGTTAACTAGAAGGCCCAAGGTCGTAAGGTGAGGCTATTAGGACCTAAGGGGCTATTTGGTAATATCTCATATATTTCCCATTAGGGTTTAAAGCCCTAATAGATATTTCCTATCGCACTAGTTGGAACAAATGTCTTGAACCTGAAAACATGTATTTTCCCAAGATTCTATGGGAAAAAATAAATCGGGATTATTTAATCGCATTTTTATGCTTAGTACCAAATTGCCCCTTGGGTTTTAAAAAACCTTACCTTATGGGAACCCTATTTGACGAGTTCTTCTTTAGAATTTTCAGCTATCAAGTGTTCCGAAATCGATTAAAATGCGTCTAAGTGGCGTTTAAGAGAGAAATTGTATCTTTATGTAACGCGATTTATGCCCGTGATATTTATGTGACATTGAACATGGTCTTGTTTATCACACGACGAATATTATAAAGGCGAAAGTTTGTATGTAATATGTGTATATTTGTTATTTCTTCACGTTCAAACGGCTGGACCAATTTCGATAAATTTTGTTATGAAGGTAGCTGAAACCCTGACTTAATACATAGGCTACATTTTATCCCGAAAAAATCTAGTGTTCCGGGATGAGCGGGTAACACCGCACGGCGCAGTTGGTTAAAGATAAACAGAAAACTGTTATATAAATAAATGGTTAAAGTAATTATCCATACTAATATTATAAATGCGAAAGTGTGTCTGTCTGTCTGTCTGTTACCTCTTCACGCTTAAACCCCTGAACCGATTTAGATGAAATTTGATATATAGATAGTTTCAGTCCCGGGGAAGGACATAGGAACCGAATAAATTTAGTGTTCCCGTGGGATGAGCGGGTAACACCGCGGGGCACAGCTAGTAAAATATATTTCCGACACAATCTATGAGAAGCGTCGAGTTTGGCCCCTTCCTTCTGGCTTAAAAGTATGTCAATCAGGAAATGTATACTTTACTTAGCAGCAAGATCCCCGAACATCGAATTCGGGCGATATCGATATTACGATTGGAACCAATAATGTAGGTTTACCGCACTCTGTGGATATTAAGCCTTACATAAAACACGAATTTATCCTTAACTAGTTTTCCCTGTGGTTTCGAGTGGTAGAATAATCTTGATGATCCTAGTGGAATCGAGTTACAAGAAATATTTATTGTTTTCCGTTCAATACTGTATATCTATGTAAAATAGAGACGAAAACAACCTAATAGCCACTAGATTGCTTTTGGTAACTACGGCTACCTGTCACCGCTCTTATTTTATTATATAAATAGAGTCCAACTCAAATTTCGAAGCAATTGAGTGGATAGATACACATGCTTTACGGATTCGCTCAATTTTGGACAATAACCTTCGTCCTGCACTTCTTCAAACGTCATCTTATATGTCGTCTTAAACGTCATCTCATATTTACTTGGAAGAGAAAACTTAGTCTATACACAAAATGTTATGCGAATCGTTAGAACTGCTCCCGGCTTTAACGATTATTGATTTTTACAAAATTGAACCGAATTTATGTTGTGACAGATTATACGTTTTCATATGAGTAGACAGAATTTAACAATGTAATTTCATTTTGAACTACTTAGACTGATAACCTTCAAAATAAGTCTCGACTCTACAACTAAGCAATCCACTTACTGCTGAGGTATAATTTGCCTACAAATTGGCAAGGACGAGTAATCATGTTATACAACTATTTCGCCGAATAGTAGAGGAGCCCATGATGCTAAATTTGTACTTACTCAAGCGTCGTCGAGGCTTAGATAATTATTTGAAGATTAGATGAAAAGAAAATCGAAATCGAAAAAAAAAGTCAACCGCGTTTTAGACCATCCAGATAAAGTCATTTAAGCAAGTTGTCCCCCTTCCCCTTTCCCTTATGTGAAACTCAAATTATCAGTAACACTAGTGTCTTTATTCTGTGGTAACAGTGTGTAAGCGCACGGTCTCTTTGGTTTTGATATGACTTCTGTTATGTCAATTCGTTTTTACGTGTCAATGCTTTATTTATATTATTCTGTCAATGATTTGTGTTTGCTAAAAATAAAGTAGATTCCCAACGTCCGAGTTTTAATACAAATTCTACAACTGAAATACATACTGTCCAGCTGGTAATTAACCCACTCAACCTTAATCTGTCACGCGTGAGTATGCTCATAAATGCTCATATGTATGAGGTTCTCTACAGGATGCAAAGTATTAATCTGCCGCGCTCGAGTAAATCCTAACCCCCCCTCTTGGGCTCCCTTACTATAATAAACAATAATATTGAATAACTGGTACGCGTTCGAGAGGCCGTCAAACTATTATTGGAGTTACGTTTCACGACTACTGAAGTAGCTATCGATGTCTACTCGAGATTATGAAGTGGGTATTGTCAAGTGCTGGGGTGCTTACAGCACTTCGTATACACAGTCATAACTATACGTATAATTAGTTAACATTTTAATTACCTCATGAATTTCTCGTCACAGAAAAAATACTACAGAAAGTGCCATCAGAGAGCTGTCTCTATTGCTATACAAACCTTAACAAATATATATATGTATATGTATTGTAGATTACTCAACTGTCGATATCGATAAAAAAAATGTTTCTTACACTAGCTAGATTGCGACAGTCTTTCATTCCGCGAATTTTCCGACCTGTGCTAATAGGTATTATTGTGATTTACTCTTTTCCGTTCCGTTCAATTCTTAATAATAAATACGGTTATAATTCAATCATTTTAATTTATTTACAGGTATGTACCGACTCTCCAACCCAGACCCAGACGAGGTATTATGTTCCATTTTTAACAATTAGATCGCTTGTGATTTCCTATTGGCAGGCAATAGAAAGAACATAACTTACATTTGAGTGGCGTGGATTATCTATTAACTATCTTTTTGCAAGGAAAATATTTAGAGTACAAACATCAACAAATTTCCAAGAACAAAAACAAAAGCATAACGTAAAATTTATTACCTCTCCTGTAAAAGGAGACCAATTTACTATCAAAGAATTCTACCAATCAACGTCGACTAAATCGAAGGAATAAAACCCGACACTGGAAATAAGACGTTCCAGAACAAAAATGTCCTAAGTGAAACAATATCCATAAGGAGCTTGATGTTTTTCTTTTGAGGGTATACTGGACTGATATTCAGAAGTCAAGGGCAAGGAGTCAACATGCTTCGTACATTTATCACTTTTTCGCTGGACACCTTTCGGGTCGCGATTTATGTCCGTCCATAAGTCAGAGGAATTGGAGATTAAAGGTAACGACTAAATAGGAGTGGACTAGAGGTCGAGCAAGTAAAGGGCATCTTTGATTTGTTGCGGATAATAGCAAAAAAAATGTGTGCGTTGGCTTAATTGCGTAACTTCATACATAACATATTTACCTTTAAATAGGTTTGTTAAAAACGACTAGGCTGACTGTCTAGTCGTATAAAAATAAATCGTGTTGTACTCACGTGTCGAGGGTTCTATATAACACAAAAGTCATTATAAATAATTTTAAAATTTGGAACACAAAAACCAAAAAAAATTGAAATTCGTAGGTATTGAGTATCTAAAATTAATTGAAGTACTTATACTAATTCATCACCATAAATTAAAGAGTCGAACTCTCGTCGAACTAGCTGATGAATAGTTGTGTCCTCCTAACCCTACTCATCCTCCTAGCCTTTGTCCCATTTTTTGAGAATGAATTCTCAATCGGGGTCGGCTATCTAAATCCCAAGATGTGGCGTAGGCACTAGTTTTTACGCAAGCGACTGCCAACCTGACCTTCCAACCCAGAGGGGAAACTAGGCCGTATTGGGCTTAGGTGGTTTCCTCACGATGTTTTTCCTTCACTGAAAAGCGAGTGGTAAATATCAAATGACATTCCGTACATAAGTTCCGAAAAACTCATTGGTATGGGCCGGGTTCAAACCCGCGACCTCCGGATTGAAAGTCGCATGCCCTAACTACTAGGCTACCACCGCTTCCTCCTAACCCTACTACTGAAAAAAAAAATGGCTGATTCAAACACCAAGGCAACGTAAGGGTTATTTTTATATCTTTTTGGTACTAAACCCTAAACAGACTTAGTTATCGGCCGTGTTACCGAGTCGAATCCAATTAAAACGAGCAATTTTGGCTCACAGGAGGTAAGCTCCTTGCTCCTTTGCGCATTTGTTGCAAAAAACTCAACGATAATTCCTCGTAAAAAACTATATTAAATGTTGTTTAAGTAAAGCCAGTGTCACCAATAACAACGAAAATACTATTCTATCATTACCTATTAGATTAAAACACCTTGATATTTTTTCTTTGAACTTAAACCTCTCTAATATGCAATTCCGCGTAGCGCCCTGATAGATTCAGGTGCATATGATACATTCCATATGAAATTATTGGATAATAGGTAAAGCTAATCATGAATACCCGTGGTCTGTTTCGATTCAGTCGGCCGTATACGTTGCAGCAAAACAAAGCCTGGGTAATATAGGTAACAAGTTCATCCATTTCCGCCATCGCCCATTTGTCGGATTTTGATACATGAGGTGGAATGGATGTCGCTTTGTCTTAATAATGCAACCAACACCTGATACTTGTAGGCCGAGTATTATCGTATGGTATTTTTAACCGACTTCAAAAAAGGAGGAGGTTCTCAATTCGAACTAATTTTTAAATTTTTTTGTATGTTTGTTATTCGATATCTCCGAGAACCGTGAACCGATTTTCAATTTTTTTTTTTTTATCGAAAGGGTATAACTCCGAGTTGGTCCCGTTGGCACTAAGTCGGGATCTGATGATGGAATCTTGGAGAAATCGAGGGAACTCTTCAAATGTTATAGGGACATGTACGGCGCTTTCGATAATTTATTGATAAGGTCAAGAATTTACATTCAGTAAATAGGATTTGGTGTAAGGAAACTGATGATGAACACATACGAATCACTAAAAAGCAAAAAAAAAATTTTTAACAAAAAAAAGAACCGACTTCAGTAAAACTAAAAAAGCCAACAATAACCCGTTCAAGTACAGATTACATTTGACTCACCCTTCGAAGTCGGTGCCAAACCTCGCGTAAACTATAATATATAAATATAAGAACTGGTTTGGGATCGACTTCGAAGGGTGAGTCAAATGTAATCTGTACTTGAACGGGTTATTGATGGCTTTTTTAGTTTTACTGAAGTCGGTTCTTTTTTTTGTTAATTTTTTTTTACTTTTTATTTAACTTAAGCTGTTTTATTTGGCGGTTGATACATATATTGATTAGCGAATGACGAGAATCTCGTGAACGAAGCCTCGAGAATAATGATTAATAGTGAAATGGTATTTATTGAAGAGTTTCAATCAAGACGTTAAGAAACTGGTTAGATGGCGGGAACAAGACACATAAACGAAGGCAGTACTCCAGAGTACGGCGGTACGGTATCTTCAGAAGGTAGCCACTGGTACCTTGGACCCTATCCTGACTGGTACCTTGGACCCTATTCTGACAGGTACATACCTTGAACCCTATCCTGAACAGAACCTGAACCTGACAGCAGTGCCTTTGGTTAGGTTGATTGGATTAAGAACCGTGTTTTTCTGGCTAAGACCATGTTTAGGCTAGATACAATGTAATAATGACTTAGTTTTTAGGGTTCCGTACCGAAAAGGTGAGACTGAAGCAAATGGAAAGCGATCATCCACAAAATAATTCGTGGAGGTCACGACCCTCAGTAATGAGGAACACGACACAAGGAGCAGGCCCCAAAGGGTAAAAACGGAACCCTAATACTAAGACTCCACTGTCCGCTTGTCTGTATGTCTGTCACCAGGCTGCAGGCTGGCTGGATAGCTAGACAGTTGAAATTTCTGGCCTCGCTATAACAAAAAAAAACTAAAAACAAAATTCAAATAAATATTTAGGTGCTCCCATATAATAAACGTGATTTTCTGCCGTTTTCTTATTTGATATGGGACGGAAACATTCGTGCGCGTGTCCGACTCGCGAGCGAAAGAACTTTTTCTAGCAGGTCTGAACCTAGCATCCTTGCTAAATAATTAGATAGTCAAAAACTCAACTAGAGCTAAAAAAACAGTGTCCTTGATCAATAGGAAAAGCGTTTCAGTGCTCGCAGGCTGTTCTGGATATTCAGAGCTGTAAATTTAGCGTTCAGTGAAGCGTTTATTTTCGTCTACGAGGCGTTTTGTAAAGTTGAACCTTGAACCTTAACAGTGTTCATTTTTATCCAACTTCCTCGTAAAGTTGTTACTAACGCTTTTAACAGCGTTATTAGGCCTTTTATTCAAATGAGTAGCGACCCGTAAAAAGAAGAATAAGGAGTTGTTAAAGTAAGATTTATTTTTCCCTTATGTGAATCTTAGAGGGTTTCTCCGAAAGTTATCACAACATCTTTTTAATGAAATATTTACGTAGTTGACACAAAGACCAAAGTTCAAAGCTCTTACCCGTGTACAACACCAAAAATCAAATGTAATGTGGTATCTTTGGATTCCCCGTTCAACGTGGAGCGGAGGAAATCAAGGTGCGTCTTTGTAAAGTCCAAAAGATGTGCATTTAAATCTGATGAATGTGATAGGCCCAATTTAATAACGGGACATAATACTCCGAACAAACACCTCTTCAATTTAAGTATAACAGACAGCCCAGTATGCAGAGCATGCATGGAGGTAGAAGAAACCACCAATCATATTCTACTAGATTGTAAACAGGTACTTAGAAGGATACAGGATGAAATACCTAGGATCTCCAAGTACCGTACACGAAGCCATAAGCAACATCAAGGCTTTGCTTAGGTTCGTGGAGGAGTTGGGGTCGTTGGAGTAGCGCTACCCCCTTTTCACGCAAAATAGGCACGTTGGCTGTCGACTTGCGGAAAATGCCCCAGCGCAACTAACTAGGCCCAATTTGCACAGCTGAGCTCCACTTCATTTCAGTGGACAGACAGCCTAATCTATACATATAATAAAGCTGAAGCGGGTCGAAAGTCTGTACATGGAAGCTATTCGAAAAAAAGTTGGCGGGGGATACTATTAGAATCGATAACAGAACAAGTTCGAACAGTTTTTAGAATTTTTGTCTGTTTATCTGTTTGCCTGTTGATTTGACCGCGCACCACGTGAACACGGCTAAACAGGTTTTGGTGAAAACTTCATTAATCTGTCGAGGAAATCCCCGGCCATATTATATAGGCTATAAAAAACCCCATAATTATAAAAGGGGGGTAGCCACTACATTTCATTGAGTTAAGTTTGCACCTGAATCTTGTGACGCTACTTAGGAAGGAGGTGCAAACTTATTTCAAACATGTGCCATTGAGTACCCTGATAAAATTAAAGTTGTCTTGTAGGTAAAGGACGTAAAAATAGAAAAAAGGTACTATATCCTCCTATACATACCTAATAGTCTAGGTCATTTATATCACGTTAAAAAAAATTATAAGGGCGAAAAATTTATTGATTTTGAAGTGTATTTATCCTGGACAGCAGTCATATATCGTATTCACTTTCTTTTACTACAAGTTCCACCTCCAGGAGAGAGGGAGAGAAATTGTCGGGGGTGAGTTGAAAAGGGTAAATTAGTCGTTTACTGAGACAGACCGATTTCCACGCGTGTGGAGCCGCGGGAACAGCTAGTGCTAAATAAACACGTACACGTCAAGAAAAACACGCACATTTATTACACTGATCCTTTTCGTCCAGTTATACTTACGCACATACAATAAATACACCAGATACCGTAAACCAACACCGGCCATCCGTCTTGCGAGATATAAATCAGGTTTCTCATGAATTTTCCCCTAGTCTAGGATTTATTCACTACTGCCTTACAAGGACTAAACTACGTTTTTACTTATGTAACAGTGAATCCAGCAACTTGATTTTTTGATAAGAGAACCGTTTGGTTACTTCTCGATTTGTATGAATTAATTACAGAATTAAGTACTAGAAATTTAGTGTCCTGAAATAATTAGCCATACAAAACATATTTTAATGCAATTTTATAATAGTATTGTAAATAATTCTACCTGCAAAATTCATAGGTTGTTATTTACGCAAATATTTTAATTGTTCCTTAAATGCTAGTTATTGTTATGGTATAACAATACTATGGTTATTGATATTTTGTATTTCAATTAACTCTATTCCACAAACCTTTAAATACTCGTAAAACAAAGCATAGACCAGATATGATTATGTTCGTAAATTATATAATTATGTTCTACGTTCTATGTAGGATTTTTTTTAAATCACATTACCTACAATTCTCCAAAACGAATTTATTATACTATCGACATACGTACATAGATATATCTGCCATTCTACGGTAAAAGGACGTATCTTACTATGACATTTGTATAAAGATACGACCTTTTATCGAAACACGGCAGATATGTTATGTACCACTACAATATAATAAATCGCCTTGGGAAAAAACGTGCCTATCTCATACGATTATGTACTAGGGCTATGTAAATATACTGTTAGGTTTGCACGAATCGCACGATACAAGGAGTACTAAAGGCTCCTAAAAGGTCGAAAGTTGAATTTCTGCTGAGTCATACGTCGGCAGTCAATCACCGCCCGTTTCGCCCGTAAGTGGATACGATGGAAATTGTATGGAAAATCTAGCCAATCATCTCTTGACCTCGGCGAGGCTTAAATGAGATCATCCGAATCGGCTTCCAGGCAGGATTCCGACTTGATTGACGAATAAATACAGAGTCCAATCGAACCGACTAGTCAAAAACGATTTACGTCACTTTGTAATCTACTGCGGAATTAGCGTTTTAATGCGGACTATTTAGCGAATATAATTGTATAATACGTGTCAGATCAGTCGGAATAATTCAACATTTAGAGCCCTATAAAAGACAGATAGAGATAGACAGCAAAGACTTAGTACACGCAAAACACTAGTACCAAGTCTTCGCTGTCTCCCTCTGTCTGTGTTTCGTTGGCACCATTTCCATAAATATAAATATCAGGAAGCGAAGTTCATCTCAAATGTATTATTGCGACTTCATTAATCTTTGATATAGTAGTAATGTAGTAGTTAACGTTTAACCTCCTGGGGTCGCCTATTTTCCCTGAAGCTATTTCTGACGCTTTCTCGTTGAGGAGGCGGATTCTTCTGGCGGCGGGGACAAGGCTTAAAGATCTCTCGGCTCACGTTGCTCTCACTTTGTTACGATCTTGTTTCGCAGTTCCCAAGCTCATGTACTTTCTGCGCACTGTGCCGGCTTGGTTGCATCACGGGGATGTTGACTCCTTTGACTCTGTGTTGAGGGAGACATTAGAGTCAATCTTGAATGTTTCCTTCAATTCAGATCAATGGGATCTTGCGTCTCTCCCTATTCGGAGTGGTGGCTTGGGGATCCGGCGTGCGCGGGACATCAGCCTTCCGGCTTTCTTGGCATCGGCGTGTGGTGTTGTGGACCTTGTGACTGATATATTGGCCGTGGAAGGTGACAAGGCAACCATACCGTATGCGTCTGATGCCCGGGATGCTTGGATGGCTCTCAACCCGAATAGTAGTGCGCCTGAAAGGCCGGACCGCCAGCGCTTGTGGGACGACGCAGGGGTGGCGCGGATACTGTGCTCTCTTGTCGATGGCGCGGAGGGGGTGGATAGGGCAAGGTTGAGAGCCGTGTCGAAGCCGGAGTCTGGAGCGTGGTTACATGTGCTTCCCTCCCCCCACCTAGGCACTCTGCTCGACGACGACTCGATGCGGGTGGCTGTGGCTCTCCGCCTGGGCTGCGATGTTTGTGAACCACATTTATGCATCTGCGGTACCAGGGTGGAGAGCAACGGGCACCATGCGTTGAGTTGCTGTCGTTGCGCGGGGAGATTCTCGCGCCATCACGCTCTGAACGACATCGTGCGGAGGGCGCTAGTGTCAGCCAACATACCGTGTGTCCTGGAGCCTTCAGGGTTGAGTAGATCGGATGGGAAAAGGCCGGATGGTTTGACCTTGGTGCCGTGGCAGAAAGGCAAGTGCCTGCTGTGGGACGCCACATGCGTCAGCACTTTCGCTGCCTCGCACCTGGGTTGTACCATCTGTGCGGCCGGAGCGGCGGCCGAGACGGCTGCCCTTAGAAAGCGGGGCAAGTACTCCGCCCTGACAAATTACTTATTTGTCCCTCTCGCGGTGGAGACAACTGGCTGCTGGTGCTCAGAAGCCAGAACGTTCTTGACGGAAGTCGGGCGCCGTCTGCGGGAGAGAGGTCATGACCCCCGTGCCGGGTCATTCCTGTTGCAAAGGCTGTCGATTGCGATTCAACGCGGTAATGCAGCGAGCGTGATGGGCACCTTTGCTCCCGGAATGACTCGGGGCGGGTTATTTGATTAATACCTACTTATTTGAGTTGTGTTAAGTTAAGTGACTATACCTATTGACATTTTGTGTTATTTTTGAATAAAGAATTTAATTATTTAGTGTTATCATTTAACATCAATATCATTTCTGTTAGAAAATCATGATATTATAATCCTTGAACATAGTTACTTTTTAATATCAATATCTTTTCTATTAGACAATCATGATAGCTTAATTTAGTCCGACACACAATAAAAATATCACTCAATTCAACGTCTGACTCAAACAACGGACGGGACGTTCCGACCTTGTTCAACTCTTACTTAACTATTATTAAACGTGCCCTACTACTGTACACAATACTTAATAAAGCATACAATTCAATCTTCAACCTAAACTCAAGTAGATATTACCATGAATCCGAATGCGAGATGTTGCATGTATGACTTTTTAACACGCATAATGCACTGGAATAAGTAAATTTTGCGCCTGGGCAAAATTAATTAGTGCCCAACGGTTCATTATGAGTGATGACCAATTGTGAAAATTGTAGCAGTGAATGGCAGCAGCGATGGCGCAATGCAAACCGTAGTTTAAATGAAGGCAACTTCATAGATAATGAGACCCATTTAAAAGGGGCGTGAATTCACGTCCGATTCATTACATTGCAGGGTTAGATCAAGCGATGGAACTAGTTATGTAATGTAAGACCGCAATTTTTTTTTTTGTAAAGGGACCGAGTTCGATTTGACATTGACATAATACTACTTATTGATCTAGTAAAAAAGATTTGGCAACCTATTTTGTCGGGATTCATATTTCTATCTCACCTTTTTTACTGAAGTTAATTGAGAAAACAAGCTAAATTGAACTTTTCTGGCAAAATACGATGGCCAAACATTATTCACTAGATCGGACATTTGACAGAATGATATACCTACCTAGTATACCTACGTATACATTTTATCCATTTGTGATGTAACAACGCTATTTAGACGCGCCTCACCGCCCACGGGCTCCTTAGTGTGAGTCCTTGTTTCGCTAACGGACGTCGGTCCGAAAAAAAAATGTTGTTTCAAATCCCCTCGGTCTCCCCTAATGTATATCGCTCCAATGGGTGAGCGTATTTCTAAAAACGTTAAGTTGTTTTTTTTTCTGATAATTAAGCTTTTATATTGTTTTTGTATTTAATAATAATTTTTACAAAATTAATGCACCCACAATTACGTACCTATAGTGCTATAAACTGAAAGACTCGGTAAAGAAAATGTGTTGGAATACAAAATGAAATACATAACTTAGATAAAAAACATGTTGCAATTTCATGCATAGCATTAATATTAACCCAGTCTGAAACTAGTGCAGTTGAGTAAAATAGCCTGCTAAACATTAGAACTCTGTTAAACATGCAAGACAATAATCTTTCCGCGGGTTTATCTATCGAACTACCAATAATTCTACTTTAATAGAGAGATCCAACTAGTATGAAACTTCAACACCACTAACTTTTTTAGGGTTATTATCAGCAGCTAATATGTTGAAAATAATAAGTTAATTACTTAGCGTTGGTCGCCCAGGGAACAGGTTGCCAAGTTATTAATTTAGCTGCCAAGTTATTATTTTTGTAGATTAGGTTAGGTTGGACTTCTATTATTTTTTTAGCTCCGCGATTCAATACATTGCCTTTTTTAAATTGACAGAAAAATGAGCAGATCGTAGAGCGTCGGATGAAAATGTATGAAGTTCGTATAAATAAGCACGTAATATTATTCATCAAAAATATGCATGAGATCTAAATATAGAGCATTTTTTCCAACACTTTTTAGCTCTCGCTTGCGTCAGTAGGATCGAGATTGGTCCTATTGTACTCGTGCAAGCAACGAATATTCGAACAACGAATAAATATATCTAGGTATATATTATATTCGTTGCTTCCGACAATTCCCGGCGAAATATTGTTGTTGCAAAAAAACTCTAGTTGGTAATTTTATTGTTCTAAGAAGCTTCACATAGTCTCGATGTATTAAAGTTATGAATTTCAATATCAAAAAGTGCAATTATATGCGGGATACTGTACTAAAAGACGACACGCGAATTTATCTCGTTTGCGGCTTTAACTATTTAAACGGACAGACAATAACACACTATGATTATAATGTATTAGTAAGCATTGCAAATAATAGGAAGCAACGTCATCTCGCTCATTATTTCCGCTAACTGCTTTAATATTTGAATTAAATTAAATTTCAATTTCGTTACGCTTGTCTCTCGGTTGTTTGCACGTGCCCGAGTGAACCGAATTTCGACAACTGTCGTGGATAATTAGGTGATAATGATAATGGAACTGAGTATCTCTCTGATGAAGTCATTTTGGTATTTAAATTCATCTTGACAGAGCGTTTGATAACAAAAAGGAGTCTATTCAGAACCAAAACATTGGGCCCATATTCGGAACAGGCTTATAAAAGTATACATCGGGGGCATATCATTGTATAGAAGCGAAACATGGACGATGCGTAAAAGAGAACTGAAGTCTTTGAAATGTGGTGCTGGAGGTGAATGGAGAGAATAAGCTGGACAAAAAGAAGACTAAAGAGGAAGTGCTTGAGAGTAAAGGAAAAGATAATGTCGTTAAAAACCATTGAGAACAGAAGAGGAAAGACGATTACATGAAAATCATCATGGAAGAAAAGATTCAGGAAATGAAGATGATAGGAAGACTGAGATCTTATATATGCCAAATCAAAAAGAAGGTAAAAAGTGCGCCGTATCAGAAAATCAAAAAAAAAGCTGGAACTGAAGAAATATTGGTAGTTGCTCCACGGACAAGAGCCTAACTCTTAAGTTAATAATGATGATTGACAGACAGTCACCAAAACAGACGAAACTAAATAAAATCTGGTAAATATCGAAATTAAATCACTACAATATTTAGGTACAAAACAATGTCAAAAACTGAAATCACTCAAATGGTCAATTAGAATGCAATACCTAAACCTAAGGTTCTGTTTTGGCCACTAATAGACGTGAAGTAAGTGGAGGAATCCAATTTACGCTAGATGCCATTATTGTACATTGGACGCTACACATTATTCTCCAACATACAAGTTTATACAATAACGACCGAACACAAATGTGATTACCGAAAACTTGTTGAATATCATGGCAATTCTCATCGCATCCCCAGGGAAATCATTCAAAATGGGGTTCTACTATCGCAAACTTACAACATTGACATGTTGAAGCTATTTGAGAACTAAATGTGTTATTACAGAAGTTTATGTTACTGTTGGCGATTTACAAACAATTCTAGGGATGAGATAAGAGCTCCGGACACTTGTCTAATGTTTACTATTGAAATCAATTGTAATGATTGTTGATTTATTATAAACATTATGAGTTCACAGAATGGACTGCGGAATTTAAAAAAAAATGACAGTTATAGTCGCTGTTAGGCGTGCGTCCGTTCGTTTATTATTTTTATAAGGGTCAGTATTGCATGTCTACAAGCTGATATGAAAGATTGTTTCAAAATGAGCTTTGATTTGACTAGAGATGTGCCGTTCTCGAGAACCTTTCCCAATTTGTATGGGGAAAGAACATTCCAAAGAAAAATAAATACAAATCGGAACAGACCGAAGTAATAACAGCAGACAATTCTCCTTATGGAAAAATTCCCTATTAATATTGTATTTATTTTATTAACTTGCTTAAAATAGCTGTTCACAATTTATCTGCTATGCCCAAAGGCCGACTGGCAGAGCTGCCTCATGTCATTAAGTCCGCCTTTTGTACGATAAGGTTTTCTTTGGTGCAATAAAGATTAAAAATGAGGAAGTAGAAGACTCTTTATTGCACACCTCAGCAATAAAGAAATAAAAACACAGATAACACTTGGCATTACAATAGAAGTAAACAATAGACGAAAATAAACATACCTACCTAACATTATGAAGTTCCATTTGTTAAATGTAAAGATCATATTGTTTTTTAGCATATGTGGCGATTCACATGATCTCGTCATGTGCCCGCCATCATATAAACATATATCATCATCATGATACTCACATCATCATTATCATCATCGAATTTAAAACATATTAGCATCATACGTCATCAAGCTAAAACTAAAATTATCATTTAGTAGATATAGGCAATACAAATGCAAAATATGAGTACCTAATAGTGTGAATGGTTGCGGAAGCAAATAAAACCATTCTTATAACTAAACATACTACCACTTTAAAAATAGCAAGTTGATATTCACAAATTGACAACAGAGGAGTTGAGCTTTATTTAGACTGAATAAGAATCAAAATCCCATATACAACATTTAGAGGGCGGGGGTTAGGTCACGTGACGTGTCGGGAGTATCGCGAGACACGCAAAGATCGTTGTTATACGGGAGGACTGGATAATCTGAAAGATCTAGCACGTCTAGTGTATCTGGATTGCCTGAAGGGTCTAGCATGACTAGCGTATCTGAAATGTCGGGGGATATTGGTTATAAATAGGCAAGGGCTTAGTAGGAGGGGATTCTTTTTGTTTGGAACTTCGTCTGGGTAACACTGTCCTCTGGCAAAATAAAAGGTACTAATATAATACAAAGGGGAAATTCTGTTGAAAGTTAAAATTATCCTTCGGGATTATAATTATTTATTAGATTTTGGTGGGATTTGTTGGTTGAAAGCTATTAAGCTTAATCACATGCCAGAAATAGTGTTTTGGTACATGGTTACCAGGCGAAAGATATTTAACCTAGCGGCTGTTAAACGAATATCTTTCGGACTCTTCTAGTTTATCCGAATTAGGCGATTCGGACACTAGCCATATATAAGTGCAGTGAATAGCCTACGAGTGTGGATAGTTTTGTTTGGTGAAAGCGAGGACCACACGTGATGGACATGCGGGCCTTTCCGCGCTCGCTGAAGCCAAACGGACCTCCAGGCTCGGTCTCATAAACTATATATTTATATATCTGCTTATATACACATATTAGGGCAAGCTACTCCATGTTTCCGGCGTCTCATTAGCCACATGGGGGGGGCTTAAATACACTGATGTTAGCCACATCCTCGGGTTAATCTCCCGAACTTACAGTTTAGCTTAGCTAGGCCCCATACACGTTTAAATATAAATATGAGACCTAGGTCTCTAGTGTTCTTTGTATTAGCTAGGGAACAGGGTTTAGCGATAGGTACACCTTAATAGGAACATTAGGACGGGGATCTTTACCTACTGAGCAATCGGTCAATCGTCATTAACTAGCATAACATTTATTCAAATTATTTTAACCTTGTTAGGTATAGTGGTTAAGAGGTTGAACTATTAATTTCTTAAGTGGTTATGACCCGGGAAGTTAGTAGGGGAAGAACAGAGTCTAGTAGCGGTTTGTAAAGATTGGGAATAGGGAACCAGTTATTTAGGCCAACCAGATATTTAACACCTAAATTAAAGGAATAATTAGATAAAATTTACCGATTATGATTTAAAGTAATGAACCTTTGGTATAGCTTAAGCGATAGAATGGCATCACTGAGGTAAAGTTGAGTCAGTTGGCAGTAGATATTCGCTTTTTCAATGAACAGAAGTAATTTTAAACTTTATTATAAATTTGATAAGGAAATTGTGGATCGTTGTATAGTGTGGAAATACAAAGCATTCCTAAGACTGGATGTGGAGAATCTGAAGTGTAAATTGCTAAGAAAAGCCGGGGATTTATGGATAGCAATAATGAAAGTTATTCGTTCCCGTATTTACATCACAGATCCCAGAATTGAATTAATTTATATCACAGGGCGTAAAAGAATTCCCTTATCAGAATAAGTCGGTCGAGAGTTGAAAGATACTACGAAAGGGCACAATAGTCTTCATGATTTCAAGGATATACTACATTTATGAATATGGTCAAACGAAAACCAAGTTCTAGAACTCATTAGAAGGGTTCAAACCTACTAGGAAGGAGTAGTGTATTAGTCTTCTTACAAATACAATTAAAACTTTATTTTTTCTGAATTATCAGTTTTACAATCATTACATATATTTAGCAAGTTGTAGGGTTAGGCAGGTAGCTTAACCTAGCGTAGGCCTTGTGTAGTTAACTTAAGAAGCTTGCGCCAAAGGGCTTCTCTAAAAGATGGATCCTTCACACTTTGCCTAAGGTAGGACGTTATGCATAGATGTGATGAGATCCCACAGTGGTTTGACAAGTTATTAGCCAGGCGTGAAGGTTCGTCCATCCCTGTGCTGTATGTCTTAATTAGCTTTGCCAAAATAGAATAGATAGCTAAGGCATACAGTATTATTCCTTCACACACTTAGGAGGGTTGGCGATTTTCTAAAAAAAAAAAAAATTATATATTTTTTTTTTACACCTTAAAGTTACCTTCTTCATCCTACTATAATCTAGGTTTTACTAGGTCTTAATTGTGAAGACTATAACGACTTCCTATTTATTGTATAGGTCTAGAATCCACTTCAGATTGTTCTACTATAGTTTATTCAAGGGATGTATACCATCTTCTCAGATTAAGGTGTAATGATAAAATTTATTTAATATTGTCAAATATGAAAACTTAAGATTAATTAAATTCATAATAAAATCTCATAGATCCTGTAACTTTCACCTGATTATAGATTGGTAATGAAGTGTAGTTTCATATTGTACATAGACATATGTTTTCTAATCATTCTGGAGTAAGAACATGCAATTTTAAAAACTAAATTACCCTTCATTTCGGAATCTTAATAATATTTGGGTTGATTCACATATTGATTTTTATTGTTACCTAATGTAATCTAGTTCAACTATATCTGACTATGGTCTAAATGAATTTGATATTTCATATAGAATTAAACAACTTTTATAAGAGTATCCATAAAATTTCATATTGAAATCTGCTATAGGAACTATAGCTATTTTGTTGGCTAGCCCACATAGGAAGTAACGGTTTATATTTTGAGGATAGATAGCATTAAGTTAAGTTAGAAACTCAATTTAGTACAAAGAACCAAGGTAGCAGTAGGATAGGAGAAGCTTGCATTAAATAAGTAAGAGAATACACATTTATTTGGTAATACATGGTAGCATAGCACAGTATATGGGTACGGAAGCACTTGGCGACACATCACGGTTAGATTTCTCTTAAAAGGGCTTGAGTTACTACAACAACGTAGGATCCGACTAATCTAGACGTTCACAACGGTTTTACTGATCACCTTTGGCCATACGTTATTAAGAAAAGTTCAAACTCAATTGTATAAAGATCCTTTCATATCTAGGTTTGGTTAGTTGTAGGTTCCGGAAGGCTAGGTAGTCGTTGAAGGGTTTCCTAGGGTGTCGTTTAGGAGTAGAGTTTGGTAGGCTTCGTAGATACGTTTCAGTAGGTGCATTTTCTTAGTATTTAATAGGTAGCTCGTCGTCGATACATTACAATTTGGTGGTCCCGTGACTCAGGATAGCTTTAGAGTTAGGGTAAGCTTCAGATGAAGCATTACAAATTGCTGCCGGTGACCAGGGATTATACCTCTTCCTGCCATGATCATGCATTACAATTTTGTGCCGTTGACCATGGATATAATCAGTCCGGGATTGTTGAGGCCGTGCCGATGTAGTTCGTCGTGTCGTTGCCGTGGCAGATCGCCGTGCTGCCTCCTTGTGCTTTGTAGATCAACAATTGTTGCTCATTTTGTTATTTCGTCATGGAATTTTGGTGGAGTCGCTGCTGGCATTTTTGTTAAAGGGATCTTTGAACATTTGAGTTTTGAACTAGTTACCCTTTGGGTACAATTTGTTGGCGTGAGAGAGGAAAGGAGAATTTAGTCGTGATGGGTGCTGTGCGCGTTGTCAAGAAACACATTTTGTTGCATATTAATACACAAATTATAGTGAATAGAGTAGCTTCTTGATATAACACACGATATTTTTCTTATTTCACATAGTAATAGTACCTGAAACAAAGGAAGTATATTAGAACAACGTGATTTTGTTTTCAATAGATATGTCACATAATAATTAATTGACAGTTGACGCCTTGACAGTTCATTTAGGTATTGGATTATTTGAGATACAATTAAATTCGTACGTTTGTGTTAACGCTTTACAAAAGGTTATTTTTAATAACGATTAATAATTAAATAGGTGGTTTATTTAAGTTTAGATAATAAATTACGTTACATAAGATAATAATATTAAGCAATAATATACTTACTTTAGTTCGAGTCAGACACGTAGACTCAACCTTACTCAATGTGTTCATATTATTAATATAGTATAAAATTGAGATATTTCGGGATACATTTAATATTATTTATGCATAATTTACATAATTGGGAAAAATTATAATAGGTAATTCATTTTTAAATTAAAAACAAAATCAAGGCTGAGTGAACAAAACGCTTTCTAAGCAGGTTGATTTGACAAGTTGACAAGTGACAGGGTGTTATCTGTTATCACTTATCAGTAATTAATATGATATCAAGATGGAATGATTATTTAAATAAATTTAATTTTAGTTATAAAGTCGGGATATCGTAGGAGATTAGTTAAGTAGGGGAAAATAGAGATGTCATTGTTCTTGACTACAGAAAATATGAGTTTGTGAAGAATTTACCTACGTCAGTTCAAGTTGGGTTGAGAAATAAGTTATAAAATTAAGGATAGATTATGAGATGCTAAAGTCTTAGAAGGTGGGGGGGCGTGGTTTTTATTTATATGCTCTAGTTCAGTATAGGAAATGTTTCAGAATAGGATCTGATACATGACTCCAGTCATTATGTTAACCTTTGTATAAGTAGTAAGGCTTCTATCTACAATGTTTATCTTTTAGCTTATTATAAGAACTATAAGGGAAAATAGGAGTGTTAGTGATTTCATATCTGGGGGGGCGGTCTCTTTTGAGTTTTTTGAACACATAATGAAACAAATGAAATGAAAGTAATTTTATTAAAATAATTAAGGCATCTGTGTGACTTATAGATCATTATTAGAATCGCTTGGTTATATATGTTCACATGTAGTATAAGGGTATGATCATAGAATCAGACAGAAAATCAATTGATATATATTTAATTTATCTTTGAAGAAAAGTAAAAATGTCTGTAATGTTACAACCAGATTTTATTAAAGTATTCAGTTCAATATCCTATATATTTAAGTAAATAAAAATACATCCTCAGTCAAGTTTTATTTCACATTAGTCATGATACTCGGGTTACATTTTAGATGTATAGTAGATTTGGACCAGAGCTTGCCGTTGAAATCCAAAAATCTGGAAAGTAAAATGAATAATTATTGAAACAAGTTAGATTACATGTTATTTGTTATCAAATAAACGTAGAAAGCTATACAGGACATCTACATACTTTACTTTGAGATATAAACAATTAGAGCAGTTGTTTGAGGAAAATAAATTTAGTTCATAAATAAACTGCTCGACTTCAAATGAAATGAAAATTGTAATCAGGCGATGGAAACAGATTTGAGAAAACAATAGGATGAAGACAAGAAGAGAAGTAGCAGTAATAATAGGAAGAAATTAATAAAATTTCGACCCCGAAGAAGTACCTACTGTTTTGATCAAAGTCATTTCCATGAACATTACCATAAAGATATTTTTAAACAACTATGTTCTTCAAAATTGAAATAATAATAGAGTAAGATAAATAATATTACCTTGTGAAGAAGTTCCAATAAGCTGCAGCAGTAGATGTGGGGGTTCATGCCATCCTTCATAACTTTTGCTTCATTCAAGATTAGTTTGCACTGAAGAAGTCAAGATTTACGAGCAGTCTGAAAATAGAAAACAGAAGATGTTAGAATCAAGAAAAGAGCATAAATTGGCGTACAGAAAAATCAAGAATTATTTTATGAACAAACGCAGTTAAAACTTTTGTTAACTTACGTTTTGATAGTATGATGTTTCAGGTGGCGCTGGCGCAGTTTGACTACATTGTTTCTTGTCTAATTATCCGGGGTTCGTTATTTTTGCTTAAATTTTGAGATATAACTTATAACCGTTGCGCGGAGGTTAACGTAATTGGTTTGATTCTGTAACAAAAACAAATTTTGATTGTAAACATACAACACGATCTTTCTTTACTCGTTATTTTAGCCAGATCATAGTAACAAGCGTAGAAAATAGTTACCTTATTATCGTAGACTCATTTTATCACAGTTTTCTTCATAATCCGTTTTATTGTATATTATTTTTCTATTCGTAATTTCATTCCCGTTTCATGGAATAGATATAGGTTATGAAAAAAAGAATTGACATTTGACATGTCATAGACGGTGTTACCAGGTTAAAGAAATAAGATGGCATAAATAGTAGACTATTATTTACGGTATATATTCATTTACCTAGTTCGTAAGATTTACGTAACATTTATAGAAAATAGACAAGTACATTTTATTTACATATCCGTGCCTGGCGTGAAGAACTTGATAACTCGACTTATACGTTTTTTTTTTTATTGGCGTAATGGCTTTCTACGGCCCAGGTTTTGTAGGAAAAAAATTGACAACTCGATATCTATGATACTTTTGAAGATATGGCCTGTGACATCATATTGATATCTCGATATTTAGCGGATTTTATTTAACAAAACGAGATATCAGCGCGATGAGGCACAAAAAATATTGCATATCAACTTATCAACAAATTCTCAAAAAAAAAAAAAGCGTTCGTAACTTGACAAATCAAGATATTAGAATGAAGACAAGCACACTTTAACGATAACAAATGAATATATCGTTTTATCTCATTATACACGACTACCGTAAATTCATATGTCGATTTATCATTTTCAGGTTGATGGACACAGCAAATAATAAGTTGACATAATTAATTATTCATAATTTATCGAAATGTATATTTCGATTTGTCAAGTTATTCTCACATCTGAGGTGTACTCTGGTACAAAGGAAAACACTGATAACTGTACATTTGTGAACATAATATAAACCTTAGTACAATGTGTTAAGGTCCATGGGGTATAGTTAACAGTGTCTTCGTATGTATCATTCACATTACCGGTACCTTGTCAACCATCGACCAGTTTTATTTATTGGATCAGAAAAACAAAGATGTTGCCAGTTAAAAATAAGATGAATTCATCTAGTTTTTCTGTAGAATAAGTGCTTTTGCATTACTGAATTAAAGACGATTCATTTACTACAATTTATTCAATGTTTTTATAACTTTTAATTTTATTTTCTTCGGGTTCCGTGACTAAAATAAAACAATTCAAACGGATTGTATCATATTTATTCATTGTTTGTGCCTTTCTGACGTATTTGGCACCGAAAATTTGTGTTTTTCTCATCAAAAATAGTTGCCGAAACGTCAGGAGACTCAAACAACGAACACACGCGATATAATCCATTCAAATCGCCTTATATAAACAAAACAGTTGTATAGAAACGATAGAATTGTTTAATTGATACCCTATATTCTATGGTGAATATGTTGATAAGTCTAATATCTCACAAAATACAATGATTCTACCAAAATAAATAAGATAATTGAAAAGTTTGCATAAAATTACCCTTAAATCAATTTAGACATTTCAATTATACAGAAAAACTGATTTTTAGGGATTAAATTAAAAAACATTTTCACCAATTTGGGCACTAATGTATGGGGAATAACTTGATAAGTAAATGGTGAACTTGATAAGTCGATGGTGAATATGTTGATAAGTCTAATATCTCACAAAATACAATGTTTCCACCAAAATAAGTAAAATAATTGAAAAGTTTGCATAAAATTACCTATAAATCAATTTAGACGTTTCAGTTACTATGAAAAACTGATTTTTAGGAATTAAATTAAAAAACATTTTCACCAATTTGGGCACTAATGTATGGGGAATAACTTGATAAGTCGTTGGTACCTATGTTGATAAGTCTTATATCACAGAAAATAAGAGGATTTTACTAGAATACGTAAGGTAAATGAAAAGATAGCGGAAAATTATCCATAAATCAAGCTTTAAACACGAGTTAAAGATGAAAATGGATTTTGGAGAAAATGTCAAACTTTAAAATCGACGCCCTGAACAATTGCCATTTTGGACTTATCAAGTTCTTCACGCCATGCACGGATATATTATTTGATTAAACAGTGATAATATTGAAGCAAAATTTAATATTCAATAGGGATATTAAATTAAGATCGATTGGGGAATCGATTGCAGGCGGAAATTTTAAAGACGATTGTGATATCATCATATAAGTTGTAGCGCGGTATAGGTATTTGTAAGTTGAGGTTTGAATAATGGTTTTAAGTAAATTCCACTAGGGGTCGGTAGTAGTATATTTAATTGAATGTTTTGTGGGATGGATCGTTTCCATTAATACGTATTTTGGGGTTCTTTAATGAATTGATATTCGATAAGTTCAAAAGGGTAGTTAGGGGTGAATTGAATCAGGTGGATAAAATAATTACGAGTTTTATTAGAGTATAACAAAAATACGAAATGTGTGAAGTGGATGGTCAATTTTATTATTTATATTAGAGAAAATCTTTAATTTGATTTTAATGAAAGAAGTAAAGGGGAACTTGGGATATTATAGGAAGGTAAAGTAGTATGGATTTTGAATACAAAATGGATGATGTTCTTCTGACTAAGTCGATGCGGAAACATGAATGTAGGAGCCTGTAGTGCGATGTATGAAAGAATGAATGAGTGGACTTTTTGAGTTGGATGTTGTCTGTATGTATTCAAGCCAAGTTCGAAAGTATTCGGAGCCGAAAACGGGGGGTCTTCTATCTTTAGAGGTACGAACGGGAGTATTCTCTAAAGACATCAATTGGTTTGCACATACTTAGAAGTTAGGCTTAGTAAATCGAAGTTTCGATTTAAGACCGATTGTGCGGTAGTTTGTGCGAAACAATACTCTACATGGCCTACGGGCTAACCTTCTACGAGCACGGGCAGGAACGTGCAGGTTTCACACACACCCATGTCAACAAATAGATTGGCCAACTGTATATTTTTAAATAAAAAGAATTGTGATTTGGTTTGTCCGTAAAGGCAGGATGAAACTAAATTGGTATATTTGTATGAACCTCTGGTATAATAGTATTGTTTGGCATAATTTTGAAATGAAACATTATTTCACAATTCGACTAGTAAGTCTATAGTCTTACAAGAAAAAAAAAAAAAAAAAAACACAATTGTATGATTATAGAGCTGAAATTGGCTTGTTTATTCTTGATGTGATACACGCACCAATAAGGAGAGTCGCATGTGATTTTGGAGAAGAATTTGAAATCGGAATCAGTTATTGAATTGAAGTAAGGATGAATATTCAGTATCTATACCAAAGATCTTGCTATGTTGTCTGAGGAGAGTTTTGTCAATTCATCGAAGAATTCGTACAATGTGAATTCGCAAATGAGGCTGAGCAATGGGCAGGTCAAGTTTGAGGTGTTTAGGCAAAATCGAGCTAATAGGGCTTGTTTGACTCACAACCAAACACTTCTTACGATGTGGTCGAGATTTGGAGAAATATATTCACGATTCAATGATATTATTCTATGGTTTGAATTCTGATTTAATACACAAGTGACTTTCCAAATATTGGTTTAAACACACACACACTTAAGGGTACGAATACTAACGGATTTAGAATATCCAAGATTATCACAAAACGTTACTTGCTTTAAGAATAATTGTCATATATATATATACATATATTTTTTTAAATTGTTTTTACAATTTAATAAGGGGAATGCGAAGTTCTACGTTATTTGACGATGTCAATCCACTTCAAACTTTCGCAGGGGGGCGATTGTGGCGATTCACATGATCTCGTCATGTGCCCGCCATCATATAAACATATATCATCATCATGATACTCACATCATCATTATCATCATCGAATTTAAAACATATTAGCATCATACGTCATCAAGCTAAAACTAAAATTATCATTTAGTAGATATAGGCAATACAAATGCAAAATATGAGTACCTAATAGTGTGAATGGTTGCGGAAGCAAATAAAACCATTCTTATAACTAAACATACTACCACTTTAAAAATAGCAAGTTGATATTCACAAATTGACAACAGAGGAGTTGAGCTTTATTTAGACTGAATAAGAATCAAAATCCCATATACAACATTTAGAGGGCGGGGGTTAGGTCACGTGACGTGTCGGGAGTATCGCGAGACACGCAAAGATCGTTGTTATACGGGAGGACTGGATAATCTGAAAGATCTAGCACGTCTAGTGTATCTGGATTGCCTGAAGGGTCTAGCATGACTAGCGTATCTGAAATGTCGGGGGATATTGGTTATAAATAGGCAAGGGCTTAGTAGGAGGGGATTCTTTTTGTTTGGAACTTCGTCTGGGTAACACTGTCCTCTGGCAAAATAAAAGGTACTAATATAATACAAAGGGGAAATTCTGTTGAAAGTTAAAATTATCCTTCGGGATTATAATTATTTATTAGATTTTGGTGGGATTTGTTGGTTGAAAGCTATTAAGCTTAATCACATGCCAGAAATAGTGTTTTGGTACATGGTTACCAGGCGAAAGATATTTAACCTAGCGGCTGTTAAACGAATATCTTTCGGACTCTTCTAGTTTATCCGAATTAGGCGATTCGGACACTAGCCATATATAAGTGCAGTGAATAGCCTACGAGTGTGGATAGTTTTGTTTGGTGAAAGCGAGGACCACACGTGATGGACATGCGGGCCTTTCCGCGCTCGCTGAAGCCAAACGGACCTCCAGGCTCGGTCTCATAAACTATATATTTATATATCTGCTTATATACACATATTAGGGCAAGCTACTCCATGTTTCCGGCGTCTCATTAGCCACATGGGGGGGGCTTAAATACACTGATGTTAGCCACATCCTCGGGTTAATCTCCCGAACTTACAGTTTAGCTTAGCTAGGCCCCATACACGTTTAAATATAAATATGAGACCTAGGTCTCTAGTGTTCTTTGTATTAGCTAGGGAACAGGGTTTAGCGATAGGTACACCTTAATAGGAACATTAGGACGGGGATCTTTACCTACTGAGCAATCGGTCAATCGTCATTAACTAGCATAACATTTATTCAAATTATTTTAACCTTGTTAGGTATAGTGGTTAAGAGGTTGAACTATTAATTTCTTAAGTGGTTATGACCCGGGAAGTTAGTAGGGGAAGAACAGAGTCTAGTAGCGGTTTGTAAAGATTGGGAATAGGGAACCAGTTATTTAGGCCAACCAGATATTTAACACCTAAATTAAAGGAATAATTAGATAAAATTTACCGATTATGATTTAAAGTAATGAACCTTTGGTATAGCTTAAGCGATAGAATGGCATCACTGAGGTAAAGTTGAGTCAGTTGGCAGTAGATATTCGCTTTTTCAATGAACAGAAGTAATTTTAAACTTTATTATAAATTTGATAAGGAAATTGTGGATCGTTGTATAGTGTGGAAATACAAAGCATTCCTAAGACTGGATGTGGAGAATCTGAAGTGTAAATTGCTAAGAAAAGCCGGGGATTTATGGATAGCAATAATGAAAGTTATTCGTTCCCGTATTTACATCACAGATCCCAGAATTGAATTAATTTATATCACAGGGCGTAAAAGAATTCCCTTATCAGAATAAGTCGGTCGAGAGTTGAAAGATACTACGAAAGGGCACAATAGTCTTCATGATTTCAAGGATATACTACATTTATGAATATGGTCAAACGAAAACCAAGTTCTAGAACTCATTAGAAGGGTTCAAACCTACTAGGAAGGAGTAGTGTATTAGTCTTCTTACAAATACAATTAAAACTTTATTTTTTCTGAATTATCAGTTTTACAATCATTACATATATTTAGCAAGTTGTAGGGTTAGGCAGGTAGCTTAACCTAGCGTAGGCCTTGTGTAGTTAACTTAAGAAGCTTGCGCCAAAGGGCTTCTCTAAAAGATGGATCCTTCACACTTTGCCTAAGGTAGGACGTTATGCATAGATGTGATGAGATCCCACAGTGGTTTGACAAGTTATTAGCCAGGCGTGAAGGTTCGTCCATCCCTGTGCTGTATGTCTTAATTAGCTTTGCCAAAATAGAATAGATAGCTAAGGCATACAGTATTATTCCTTCACACACTTAGGAGGGTTGGCGATTTTCTAAAAAAAAAAAAAATTATATATTTTTTTTTTACACCTTAAAGTTACCTTCTTCATCCTACTATAATCTAGGTTTTACTAGGTCTTAATTGTGAAGACTATAACGACTTCCTATTTATTGTATAGGTCTAGAATCCACTTCAGATTGTTCTACTATAGTTTATTCAAGGGATGTATACCATCTTCTCAGATTAAGGTGTAATGATAAAATTTATTTAATATTGTCAAATATGAAAACTTAAGATTAATTAAATTCATAATAAAATCTCATAGATCCTGTAACTTTCACCTGATTATAGATTGGTAATGAAGTGTAGTTTCATATTGTACATAGACATATGTTTTCTAATCATTCTGGAGTAAGAACATGCAATTTTAAAAACTAAATTACCCTTCATTTCGGAATCTTAATAATATTTGGGTTGATTCACATATTGATTTTTATTGTTACCTAATGTAATCTAGTTCAACTATATCTGACTATGGTCTAAATGAATTTGATATTTCATATAGAATTAAACAACTTTTATAAGAGTATCCATAAAATTTCATATTGAAATCTGCTATAGGAACTATAGCTATTTTGTTGGCTAGCCCACATAGGAAGTAACGGTTTATATTTTGAGGATAGATAGCATTAAGTTAAGTTAGAAACTCAATTTAGTACAAAGAACCAAGGTAGCAGTAGGATAGGAGAAGCTTGCATTAAATAAGTAAGAGAATACACATTTATTTGGTAATACATGGTAGCATAGCACAGTATATGGGTACGGAAGCACTTGGCGACACATCACGGTTAGATTTCTCTTAAAAGGGCTTGAGTTACTACAACAACGTAGGATCCGACTAATCTAGACGTTCACAACGGTTTTACTGATCACCTTTGGCCATACGTTATTAAGAAAAGTTCAAACTCAATTGTATAAAGATCCTTTCATATCTAGGTTTGGTTAGTTGTAGGTTCCGGAAGGCTAGGTAGTCGTTGAAGGGTTTCCTAGGGTGTCGTTTAGGAGTAGAGTTTGGTAGGCTTCGTAGATACGTTTCAGTAGGTGCATTTTCTTAGTATTTAATAGGTAGCTCGTCGTCGATACATTACACATAGAATAATACGGCTTAGAGTTGCATATAAACACCGCCATATATTAACTTTGAATTGAATGTGACTTTAACGATACTTTTATATTATTTTCCAAATTTTATGTTTTTACTTGAACCATTTATTAATGGTAACTATATAGTACATAGTTTACGAAACAAGGACATAACATTTTATCCCCCATCTTAGAACGCTAAACCACATCGGGAAATTTTATCCCCGCTTTTAAAGCTAACGTAACCCTAAAGAGGATATATCTCTGCTCCTTTTCCCATATTCAGTTTACGTTAAGTTTGCACCTGAGAGAGATAGAATGAAATCTAACATAACCGGGTTATACAAATCGAAGCGAATTTGTGCATCAAGTTTTTGTATGCCGGAGCACTGATCAGTCCAAAGAATTAAGCCTATCTTAATATATCATTGAGATTCAATTTAATTGCCAAATGTTTGACATAGTATACGAAAGGTTAAGAAATACCATTGTTTATTTTCCATACAAATCGAGGTTTCGTTATCGTCTGTTTCCTCCTCCAAAACTGGACCAATCTTTACGAAATTTTAGGAACAGAGTGAGATAGAAATGTTTTGTGTCGGACTGTTTTGATTTTTGCGCAAATTGGGTCATTGTCAGTTCAAAAAACAAAAGTTGTCTCTTCGGTGACCAATAGTTAACAGCTATGTGCATAGAAGTTATGTTTTTAACACGCAAGCCATAGAAAGGGAAACGACGCGTCGTCTATGCTAATATAATTCTGATCGGAAAACTAGGCCTAAAGTTCTTAACTTTGTACGTGTCCACCGAAAAGACGCGTACCTAAATCTGACAATGACCCAATTAATATAGAATTTGTGTACTAGGCGTCCGCTTGTGGCGGAAATTTGGCCAAAAACAGAAGCATGCTACACAAACTGTACAACAATAAGAGTAAAAATGGAAACGGTCCAACACAACATTTTATTCCCATTCTGTTCCTAACATTTCGTAGATATTAGTTAAATTTTCGTGGAGGAAACAGACGGAAACGAAACCCCGAATGTATGGCAAAATGAGTACTTCCTCTCCTTTCGTATGCTATCTCAAACATTTGGAAATTAAATTGAATCTCAATGATATGTTAAGATCGGTTTTAAATGCTTTGGATTGATCAGTGCTCTGGAATACAAAGCTTAATGCACAAATACACAACTGTAAATCATTTTATATTGAAGACGAACCACAGAGGAACATAATAATAATAAATCAATGTCAATATTGGCATGATCCTCGGCGAATCGAATGAGAATTCGACAAGGCATTGTGATATCGCTAGTCTCACTGGGAATATTAGTGAGCTTAGGGATATCCGTATGTGCACAAACTTTCGCTTTTTAACCCTCGTCGAAACAAGAGGTGTTATGAGTTTAACATGTGTATCTGTGTATCTGTGTGTCTGTCTGTGGCATTGTAGGTCCCAAACGGATGGACAAGTTTAGGTGCGGTTTTTTTTATCGAAAGACTTGTCCGTCGCTATGGTTCGTAACTATGTTTGGTGGAAAAGGGAGCATTAGTTTCCAAGATATTCAGCTTTAATTGGAACAAGTGACAAGTGACGAGATATTGAAGCTAAGAATTAAAATTTTTGTAGTTATGTTCAGTTTTAGTAGCATTTTCTATATCACTCATTGAATGAGGGTCTCATGATGACCAGCAACTTGTGTCGGGGGTGTTTTAATTTTTTTTATTTAGTTTATATATTACCCAAGTTTTTATCAAAATCCATCCAGCTGTTGGAGCGTGAAGAATTAACATACATAAAAACACACTAACAAACCGCCTTTATAATATTAATGTGGTTTATACCCCAACTTAACATATACTACTACTTTCTATCACGAAAAAGCATGGTACCTATCAAAGTCAAAGTCAAAATTATTTATTTGCAGAAGTACAGTAAATATACAGTAACAGGTCTTATGTTTCATACACCGTGTACTCGGCCTGCATGCACACTGAGAAAACTGTTCATCAAAAACATAGGTGAATTCAGTTAAAATGATGATGATTTCACGTAAAGTAGGGAGCATACTGATATCACCAAAAGGTACGATGATACTACTGCCGCTGTTGCTCACTGTATTATATGATGAACTGTCACCACGCTTTAGGAGGAAGCAGACACATATTTCGTGGTTCGTAACAAGCGTTTATGGTGAAAGTCATCATAAGTTGTGGGAAGACCCCATATGAGAATATTACCGTCATCATACATTAGTATGCTTTCCTCATAATTTTAAGTGATTTCCTCTTACTTCCGATATTTCCTTTTATTTCTTCCTATTGTCTTTAAATGCCGTCATCGTATTATTGTATGATTTCTTACTTCTATATACGCTCTTTCATCTAATTTCAGTAATATCATATTATTTACTCCTAGTACTTATCTAGGCTTTCCTGATATTTTTGTTTGCTTGCCTGCTATTGTTTAGGTGCTTTCCTCATATTTTTGTTGTTTTCCTATTAGCTCTTCCTACTTTTTATCTACGCTTTCCTTATATTGTTGTGTTCTGTCTCGTTATGTCTACTCACTATTTATCTATCCTTTCCTATTATTTTAAGAGGACACTATGCGTCTAGTGGCATTCTTGTCACTGTAATAGTGTTTTCTACTAGACTAAATTATTTTATTAAAGTCAAATATCAAATACAACTCATATTCTATGTAATGGAAATTGTATCAATTACTTTCCCCATTTTAACTTAACGGGGACAACTGGTGACTTTTTCCGTTGAGTTAAAAAAGTGAATAGTAAATAGTAATGGATACAAAGCTTCATTTGTATTCGATATTCGATTTTAATCAAGTAGTTTAGTATAATAGAAAACACAATTACAGAGACGAGGAAACCTTTACACGCACTGCGTCCTCTTAAAATAAATAAATAGACAAATAGTGGGCATACATAACAAGAAATATATCAGAAGTACTTGATGCTTAACCAAAAAAGATCACAATATACCAGAGCGTTATTGAGAAGACAATGATAGAAAGAAAAAAAAATGTTTTTAGCAAAAAGGTTTTATTGATTTTAAATTAGTTACAATTTCACACAAAAAGGGCATAAGTAAATAATAAACTCTTACCTATATCTTTAAAATTTAAATACATATATGATAAAATTCATTTATTATTAGTTTAATACAGATGGTTTGCATTCATTGATTTTTTATTTCAATTCCGTACACATAAAGTTGTTTATGTCTATGTCAATAAATTCTATAAACATCTTTGTACAGCATAAAAGTTGAACATTATATGCAAACAATCTACCATGGGCACAAGATAAATCATCTCGAGTCGATTTTTTGAGAAGCAAGCGCTCGAAAAAGCATGCATACTCGTACCTAATATATAATGGAATAAGCGAAAAATTTGAACGCTCTCGATTCTGAAAATTCAGCCCACTGTATATTGTTTTTAAAGTAACATACTTACAGCATATAATATAAACCATGAATGTCAACGCCGTTATGGATATCACATTATCATTCTCCTGAATTAGTGTTATTTTTACTAGAACTTAGAACATACATAGTAAAGAAGAGGCAATACCGAATTACATATCTATCGTCACACTAGCTTTTCCAATAGTAATTTGCTTAGACGCCCGCGTAGTGCCGCGGTTAAGGCGCCTGCTTTGAGGCCTTCGGCCGATGTTTCCAATATGACTCGCACCTGAAACAAAAATGTATTTATCAGTTACATATAACATCTAGGTCAGTTAGTTTTTCCTAGTTGTAATTTTAAAAGAGTCGCCGTGACACGCCCCGTGATATAGCTGATTGGGTACTCCCCTACTTGACCTAATAACGCAAGTGCTAATATTATTACACCTATCAACGTTAGCTCTAATTTTCATTAGCCCTAATGTCATTTCACCTAATTTTTATACCCTAATTAGTTGTTAGACCTAATAATCCAATACTCTAATAATGATTTGTACTAATTGTCAACAATACTAATATGAAATAACCTAATAATTACCACACCTAATGATTATTAGACCTAATCATTACTGACACTAAATGTCAAGAGTACTAAAGATTATTAAACCTATTTTTACGTTAAAACAGAAAATACGGATTTGGACAAATATCGAATTGGCTGAACCCCGAAAACTGTAGGTTAGGTTAGGTTTCTATTGTGACAATGTATAGCGGAGCGAGCGAAGCGAGCGGAGCGTCAAAAGAGTACTTACATCCTGAGTCTATGGCAATTTCGACTCCACGTCGTGGTCTTGCCTGTCCTACCCTAGTGTTATTCCAAAACCGGAGGCGCGGAGGGAGAGCAGCCCTCGCCTTAGGTTTATAGATAAAATAGAAAAAATAGGTTTGATAAAATTTAGGTTTTAGCATTATTAGGTATCATAATATTAGTAGTCTAAAAAAATCGGCTAAGTGCAAATTAGGGCTAGTGAGAATTCGGTATGAAGTAATTAGGTATTATGAAAATTCGGAATCCTGAAATTAGGGCGATTCATTAATTAGGATGAATGAAAATTCGGGTTTGTGATTTTAGGGTTACCAAAATTAGGGCCAATGAAATTAGGATGAAAGTTTTTCGGGCTAACGGAGGGGAACCAGCTGATTGACCTGCTCAATAATAAGGTCCATCCATATCATATAACATAGCGCTCACCATATACCACTTTGTCTCATCAAACCAAAACAAAATCACAAAGCACAAAAAAAAACAAGGCGCCAATTAGGCTGGTTTAGTAATCAATTAACAAACAATACGACTAGTACTAGGTTGTATATACTTCAACTTACCAGCAATTTTCTCAATGTAACTGGCCAAATTCCATCTGCCATAAATCTGCTGTGATTGATCCATCATCATCATCAGCACAAAGACGTCCACTGCTGGACATAGGCCTCCCCCAGAGAACGCCACTGTGACCGGTCCCGCGCCGCCCCCATTCAGTGGACTCCAGCTACCTTCACCAGGTCATCAATCCACCTTGTGGGGGGGCGTACCCACGCTGCGTCATCCGGTGCGTGGTCGCCACTCAAGAAGTTAATTATTCATTTCACATATTATTCACAACACTGTTCGCGTAGCGCGTGCACTTTCGTTAAACAAAAAATGGCTACTGACTTTACTCATGCAATATATTTTTGTTATACCTACCATGACTTTACTGTGACGGGCCTGTGACTTACGCACGCGCGTAATATAATTTCGGAACGGTCATCGTAATTTTGTACTTTCCGCATATTTTTGTGTGATAGCTTTGTTTATTATTAGGATGTCATGATATTCCAGAATTACCAGTGTTAAAAAATATGATGCTAACAACGTAAATAATATGACAAGTCATACCTTGTTTCAGTACGGTGCTTTCACCGTATTTCAATGTACGTCCTGCAATTCTACTAGTAATTTCTTAAAACAATATGGTGACAGTTTCCTCGTGTAATATAATTATAATCTTTCTTTGGAGTATCATCGTATTTCTGTAATATACTTTAATTTTAACAGAACAGCATGATATTTTATCGAGATGGTAATATTATATTCGGTGACTAAATCTTATGATGAAAGGTCATCACATTATTACATTACTTCATCTAGAAATACAGTTATTTCGTTATATGGTACAATTCTAGCGTGATATTTACCGAGGATCACTTTATTTTAGTATAATTAATCATATTCCTGATCAATATCACGATATTTTAAAATGAAGCCGAAACGACATTTTTCTCAGTGCAGGCATGCAAATATGAGAGCGCGCTCAATTAATTTAAAATAATATAATAGTAAATTAAAATGGCATGTATTTAACGCGGCGACAAATTAATCAGATTTAGGGATTTATAAAAAATTAAAGGGGGTAGCAAAAATAATAAGTTGGCGACTAATTGCGGAGACTAATAAAGTAAAAAGTAGCAGCTAAGTAATCAATTTTCGGCTTTGTTTCAATATAAACTAGCATCGAGTTATTGTTTTGGCGACTGAATTAACTAATTAAGCGGAAACATGACAGCGGATAAAAAGTTGAAAATGGCCTACTCTAATTGTTCAATGGAGATTGCATATAAAATAAATCAAGGTCATAAAAAAAATACTTTGTGCGACACTTTAAGAGCTTTAATTAAAGTTGAAAATTGCATGTATAAATAATAATTTTGGTCTATAGTTTTATTAAGTTTACAACAAAAGGAGCGTTTTTTAGGGATATAAAAAAAAAAACTAACCTAACCTAACCCGGCCGAGTCGGATCTGCTCTGAACGGTGAGTTTATTTAAAGTTTGAGAATAAGTAGGTTGAGGTGAATCAATCACCTTTCAGCAACAGCAAACAACAACAAACGCGCGAGTCTCGTGACGTTCGCCCGCCTGCGCCGCGTGCTGGTCAGTAGCGCGCTCCGCCCCCCCCCCCCCCCCCCCCCCCCCCCCACCGCCGCGCGACGACCCGCACTCCACTTCAAACGAACGCGCTTGTCGCCGTTTTCAATTAATTATGGTTTCGAAAACTAAAAAAATAACTCCCCATTACTTTTATATAGTACCCATTTTAATATTTAAGCTGCCAGCAAATCAAAGCCCAAAATGCTTTTTTAGATGGAGACCTGTAGTTGCCATTAATATAAAGTTTGTTATCCTTCTGCTAATATTAGTCGCCAAGTCATTATTTATAGTACCTCGCCTATGATTTCAGTAATCTTGTTTATTATTTTTGCTACCTTAAAGTAGCTGCCATTATTTGAATTTTAAAATATCCTTAGTTTAAAGCTCATTTAATATAAATGATTGCCAAAATATTTAATCGCTGACAAGTTATTATTTTAGTTGCAAATAGTTTGCTGCTCTTTATTTTTTCTGTCGCCGCGAAAATAATAAGCCAATTAAAATAGATACAAAAACAATGTCAGACAAAAAATAATAATAAAACTAGCATAGAAAATAACTGAAAATTAAAATGTCAAGTACTTGAACGGTCAAAAATACAAAAGGGAGATACTAAACCACAAGCCGATGTCAGCTAGGCTCACCCTTCCCAAACTAAGGTTCCAGCTTTTCTATCATCTCTTCTTTTTCCCCATCTTTCCTGTCTTTACCCCTTCCTAGCAATGCAGTTACGATCGAGAAGTCTACGTCCTGGGCCGCTGCCCGAGGGTGATCGTCGGGGCGCATCTGGAGCCGTTGCTGGATGCCACAGCATGCGAACCAACGGCGATGCGGAGTTGAACAGGCGGGCTCCCATCGAACAATCTACTACAGCCGAAGTCGAGTCGCTACCCGAGGGCGAGCGTCGGGGCGCATCTGGAGCCGTTGCTGGATGCTACAGCATGCGGACCAACGGCGATGTGGAGCTGAGCAGGCGGGCTCCCATCGAACAATGTACTACAGCCGACAACACAGCAGCACACGAGTCCTCGTCTACGTCGTTGATTTCCTCAATTCCTTCGTCGCCAGCATCTTTATTTTCTTCAATCCCGTCATCACCAGCCTCTTACTTGAACTTCCCAGAATCGAATACATCGTCAGCGCGAACATCTCCTTCAATTTCTTCTCATACAGCCAAGGACGTTGTACAGGAGGCAAGCACTGCCAACAAACCTGAACCCGCCATGGTTGATAAAAACGTGCGCAAGAAATGGTCACGTGAAATGAACATCTTCATCTTGCGCACATACTTTAGAATCACTCATATAGAAACTGTAACAAACAACTACTTATTACAGCTACACGCTGAATTCAGTCAGAAATTTCCAACATTCGAAGTAAGCAAACAACGTTTAGGCGATCAACGTAGGGCAATAGTACGTAATAAACTATTATCAGACGCGGACATAATGGAAATTAAGAAACTCACTGAGAATGACATACAAAACTCACCTCCACTATCCCAACAGTCACAAGTAAACACACTATATAATAATCAAAGATTAAGCTGGACCAATGAGATTAACGAATCAATTATGAGAGAATACTACAGAATAACGCAACTAGAAACTAATACAACCGCATACAGAAAACCTTTACATCAAATAATTATTGCAAAATACCCTCAATTATCACATGTCTCTGAGCAGAGAGTAGCCGATCAGAGACGAGTTATCATAAACAATAAATTTTTGAGTGAACAAAGACTTCAAGAGCTAAAGCATGAGATTGCATGTGAGATAGTAACAGATAATGACTCTACTAACAGTGCAATTTCTCCATCCCCACCTAATAGCTCATCAGAAACATTGATGACTGAACGAACAAACGACCAACTGACAGTAGACGTTATTCCCGTAAATAATTCTGATATCCTACCCAGTATTACCCCCCAGAGTGAAAATGAACCACAGTTAGATTACCCTCCAATAACAAACCAAGAAGAAATTGAACAAAATTTTTTAGTAGCCATGAATCGTTTTGATAACTCTGATCCTACCACCAGACCCACCATACCCAAACAAAAGCCATCTAAGAAACTTGTATCTATTGTCCACTTTATTAACAGTGTTATACTTCCAAAATATCTCGCGACGGACTCTAATTTTGAAAACACTCAAACCGCCCTTTACTGTGCCGCTTTTGCAGCGGCCACTCAAAATGGCTCTAAGATAGGAAACACACATGACACTCAACATAATAACAACAATCAACTCCCAAATTGGCAAAAACGACTACAGGACCGAATTACAGATCTAAGAGCTAAGATAGGTAGATTAACAGAATTTATTAACGGTAACACTAGCCCAAGACTTACACGACTTGTAAATGCAATTAAAAGACACCATAAGCTGCATTCGCGACACGAAAATGAGAACACACAATTGACCCACTTCCTTGACACCCTAAAACAAAAACTTAGCGCACTTACAAGCCGACTTCGCCGATATAAACTTACGACACTACGCAAAACACAAAATAAGCAATTTGTCAATAATGAAAAAATATTTTACAGAACGCTACACAACGCTCAATGTAATTTGCAAGGTCCGGAACAAAATCCCAACCGCGATTCTGAATCCCCCACTGCAGAAGACATGCACCATTTCTGGTCCGAAATTTGGTCCAACCCCGTGGAGCATAGGTGCGCCGAATGGATCGAGGCTGATAAGGACTCACTTGATTCTGTATCTGAAATGCCATTTGAAGACATAAGTTTAGATTTATTTCAAACTGTGATAGCGAAAACTCATAACTGGAAGGCAACTGGTTCCGATAAAATCCACAACTACTGGCTTAAAAAATTCACCTATCTGCACCTAATTCTACTTAAACATATTAATGAATTTATTTGTACGCCCGCATCTCTACCACAATACATTACTCAAGGTACCACTTATATGTTACCTAAAGACAACAATGACCGTAAAAATCCTGCTAAATATAGACCAATTACTTGCTTGCAAAATATCTACAAAATAATAACTTCATGCATTAGTAAACTTATATACAAACACATAGACACACACAATATATTATCTGAACAACAAAAAGGATGCCGCCCAAATAGTCAAGGCTGCAAAGAACAGCTAACAATAGACGCTGTCATATCAAAACAAGCACTAAATAACAGAAGGAATATCTACACCATGTACATTGACTACAAAAAAGCATTCGACTCAGTACCACATACCTGGTTAGTATATATTTTAAAACACTACAAAATTCACCACACTCTCATACAGTTTTTACATAACACCATGCTCCACTGGTCTACAGTTCTTAAGGTATTTAGTAACAGCACACACATAGAAACAGAACCAATCGAAATCCGCAGAGGCATTTTTCAAGGAGATTCGCTAAGCCCACTATGGTTCTGTCTTGCGCTCAATCCGCTCTCTAACTTATTGAACAATAGCAAGGCTGGATTTAAACTCAACTTTGATAATACATCTCACACAGTATCACACTTAATGTACATGGATGACATCAAACTTTATGGTAATAACTTAACACATATAAATAAACTCGCAGACATAACTCAATCATTTTCATCGGATATAAACATGGAATTTGGCATCGACAAGTGTAAAATCCAATCTATTCGCAGAGGCAAAATTGAACGTAACTCATATTTGTTAGACAATGGAGACCAAATAGACCCTGTTGACGCTGAAACTGGATACAAATATCTTGGTTATCAGCAATCTCAGCAAATTCACCAAAAGAACACAAAAGCTACTCTGAAACAAAAATTTTCAACCAGACTTCACAAAATTCTTAATACTCACCTTAACGCACGCAATACGATAAAAGCTATAAATACATATGCAGTTCCCATACTTACCTACTCGTTTGGTATTATACAGTGGTCACAAACCGATTTAAGTAATTTGCAAAGAGTGATAAATACCTTAATGACCAAATACCGGAAACATCACCCACGTAGTTGCATTCAGAGGCTCACTCTTCCTAAAAAAGAAGGAGGACGGGGCATAATAGACATAAGGAATCTCCACAATAAACAGGTAAGTACTCTCAGAAAATACTTCCATGCTCAGACATCCCGATCTCAAATTCACCAAGCCGTTGTCAAATCCGATAAGAAATTTACACCACTCAATTTGAAAGACCCCACGCAGCAGAAAAGTGAAACGATAACGGAGCCTCAACAGAAACTACAGGCATGGATTCAAAAATCATTACATGGCAGACACCGACTAGACCTGATAAATCCGAACGTCGACAAAGTAGCATCAAACATGTGGCTCAAGAAAGGTGAGTTATTCCCAGAAACCGAAGGATTTATGTTAGCGATACAAGACCAAATTATAGACACAAGAAATTACCGAAAACACATAATACGCGACCAAAACTTACCCACAGACTTATGTCGACACTGCCATGCTGCCTCAGAGACCATACAGCACATAACAGGAGCATGCCGATCCATAGCCCAGACAGACTACAAACACCGACATGACCAAGTTGCCGCCATCATCCACCAATACCTTGCATACAAATTTCAGCTCATTAAAGACACCACTTCTTATTATAAATATACACCACAAGTTGTTCTTGAATCGCCAGAATATAAACTTTATTGGGATAGAACCATTATTACCGATAAAACAATCCATTACAATAGACCAGATATTACATTACATGATAAATTAAATAAAACCGTGTACCTCATAGATATAGCTATCCCCAATACCCACAACCTGGCATCCACCCACACAGAAAAAATAACCAAATACATAGACCTCTCTATTGAAATTAAATCCCAGTGGCGAGTTAACACCGTCAAAACAATTCCTATTGTTTTATCTACCACAGGAGTTATTCCCCACAACCTTCACGACAGCCTCAAAAGCATAAAAGTCCACCCACTCACTTTCAATACCCTACAAAAGGCAGTAATTCTAAATACTTGCAGAATTGTCCGGAAATTTCTAGCGCTGGACCAGTAGGATCCTGCCCAATATATCAAAATTGCCATACTCGTTTGGCCAAAATCCCGCGAGTATGGTATTAAAGTTACCTCCGATTGGAGAGAAAGAAGTAAAAAAAAGAAAGAAAATAATAATAACAGCAAAATTAACAATATTAACAATAAAATTAAGCTAGAAATGTCAGGTACGGTCTAAATAACTATTTACACTATAAAAACAATGGTCAAGGAGCCAGGCAGTTAATTTGTTTTTAAAACTATTTCCTTGCAGTACCTTTATTTCTTCAGGGAGGCTATTAAACACAGTAATACACATATTAAATACATTTTTGCGATACACAGATTTGGTGGCTCGTGGTTTATGGAGTAGGCTCAGAGTTTTTTGACGAGCTCCTCTGCGCATGACTTCACCCTTCACTATCCTTAGAATAGTGTATATGATTTAACGCGAGCGAAACCGCGGGAGCTAGTTTAGTAATCTCAGACTTATCACGGCAAATTAATAGAAATGCCGATTTATTTTTACCTAAATATGCAAGTTGCATTAAGTGCACTTTAAAGAATACGGTTCAATGTACATATCAAAAATAAATATACCACTCGCGATTTTCATTTATACTTTAGCGATATGATTCTCCTTCTCGAATTTTACTATGATCAAATAGAGTACATTCATTTCAATTAGAAAGGAAAGACCATAATATAGCTACAATAGCCATGTACTATGGGCTGCAGAAATGCATGGTCATTCTGCAGCTCATTGTACCTCTCTTGTGGCGATATCTCAGACATAATACCATTGTCACCTTTAACCATAACATGGAACGTCGAATTCAGCCCCTGACTTAGTGATAAATAAATGTAAAAGGTATTTTACTGTATCGAGCCGTGAAAAAGATATATATGCCATAGAAACTGGTGTACATTAAGCCCTTTTTATTCGTTTGCATAGGTTTCGTGTAGGCATATTTATCACTGTGTTCGTAGTGATACTCACAGGCTTTTGGGCCTGGAAATTATACAAGGTACACATGTTCTTTAAAAAAACCTTTTTAGTTACAGAATCGACATATTGAAATACAATCAATAAACCTTTACGTATCGAAGCATCGAAATTTTTCTAAATAATATATACTTACATAGTGATGCTATTATTTATCAATGTAATACCTTTGTACGTACCTATGTCTTACAAATAAATAAATAAATAAATAAAAAAAGCATTTAACTGCGATTTTCTCGACATTTTATTTTTGTGACAACACACCTTACGTCGTCAAGTAATTATAACTTTTTTTTTACCCAGGGAAATACAAAATTGGCCGAACGGTGTCGTATAGAGCACTAAAATTAGAAGACTAAAATGCACCTTTGTACTAATGGCACCTAATGGTCTTGAAAAAATACTAAGTGATCTCTGTTCCAGCTTACCTAAGAATACTTTTGACATTACTCAACCAATGTCATATCAGTAACAGGTGTTTAGGAGAAATGAACATCAAAAATAAACTGAAAATTACTTTACAATCCCACGGGCCATGACTAGCGAAAGTCATAAAGCTAATACCATGTCAAGTATGTCTTATCTTAGCATCACAAAAGGGCGTAAGTTATTATCAGTTTAGTAACGGCATCGGTCGTTTTAGTGCCAAAGGAAGGTCGTTGACCGCACTCGAGTCAGATGTCAGCGCGTCCCGCTGAAGCACTGCACCCTTTCGACACTGCGGCACTGGGTAGTGAAGAGACTGTGAACTTATCGATAACCAAATACTTATCGATAAATCTAATCTAAATAAAAAAAAAACATCTTTTTTTTTCGGGCTACATGATACATACATGAATACAAAAAAATATATATAACATAAAACAACTAAAAGACTAAATAACTCGGTCACATTTTAAACTGCAATATGTACTAAATGCAAGTTCGTGGTGTCAGTATGCTGGCCGTTAATTTTATTAATATTCCGTGTCTCGCTCTTCATAATTACATATTTTTTAATAATCGTCGAAGGTCACTCAAACCTATATTATGTGTAATCATTTCGTCTGATCTTGAAATGATCGAGTCTAAGACGCTCAGTTGGTTGATTTACACCCTGTTATTTGACTGCCTAAGTTTTTAATCCTGAGCATACCTACTACGTATTTATTTCTAACTAGCTGTGCCCCGCGGTGTTACCCGCTCATCCCACGGGAACACTAAATTTATTCGGGATGAAAAGTATCCTATTTCCTTTCCCGGGTCTCAAACTATCTCCATACCAAATTTCATCTAAATCGGTTCAGCGGTTTAAGCGTGAAGAGGTAACAGACAGACAGACAGACAGACAGACACACTTTCGCATTTATAATATTAGTATGGATATAACATTATATTTCTTGTTTAGGCATAGATGATAATAAACAATAAACATTTTCAACCGTTTTTTCTTAAGAATATTTCTTCCTCGCGATCAAGTCATAAAAGTTTTGCGCATCATTATGCGACTATTTAGGTTTTCGCGTGTCTTAACCCATTGGTTAAGAGACGTGAAAATCTAAATATTCAACACGTCTATTTTAAACGATACTGTTGTTTAATTTTTATTTTAGCTGATTGTTGACGCTTTCTCATTCACTAAGGTAAATAGTAACCTCGTGTGACTTAGAGCAACATTAGATACCTACTACTACCTTAGGACAAAACGAAACAGAAATAATCCACAGAAAATTTATGAGAAAGTGCACTATTGATACTCCCTATATGCAATATCGGATATAGAATATTTATTTATTTATTTTTATTTTATTCATATTTTAACACAGCATTACAGTATACACTAAGACACTGTGAAAAACAGCAACATACGTAATGTATACAAACAATTACAAATGAAGAACAACCAAAAATACAACAATATTATTCAATCTTACATCTATATTAATATATGGTCGATTGACGTGTATCCATCGCCTCACAGAACCTCAAGCATTCTTTATAAAGAGCCATCCATCGACATGCAAAAATATCGCATTCAGGTGCTGACGCGAGGAGCGCATTGAGATGCCGTAGTACGCGGATAAGCGGAGAATTACGATGTGCCATGCACCGTGCGCGCTGTTGGCACTGCCAGCAGGGGGCAATGGCGCGGTCGGAGGTTCAGTTTAGATTTGGATAGGGAAGGAACCTTACGGTGAACAAGTTGACACACCAAATCAGAGCAGTCCGAATCTCCCCTTAATATCTTGATCACAAAAGTCAAAACTCCTAAATTACGCCTCACTTCTAGAGAATTAAGCCCTAGGGCACCCAAGAGAAATTTGGAAGGGTACAGGAAAGGATAGTAACCATATATTTTTTTATAATAGAATCTAAGGAACGCCTTTTGAATTTTCTCCAACAGTAAGATGTAAGAGGTCTCGTGGGGGTTCCATACTATAGAGGCAGCCTCAAGCTTGCTCCTGACTAGACAGTAGTAAACAAGCTTAATAGCTAGAGGGTTAAAGAAATCACGACAATTACGGATAACAAATCCCAATCTTCGATAGCCAGCGACCGCTAGCTCTTTCATATGCTCATGAAAATTGAGATTTGTATCAAAAACTATGCCAAGATCCTTCATGGAATTGACCCGCTCTATGATTTCATTGCCTAGCCGATATTTTGAGATCAAAGGAGATTTAGATCGACTAAAAGTCATTATGGAGCACTTACTAGCATTGAAAAGCAACCTGTTTTCAATACTCCATTGGAATACTAAGTCGATGTCCCTTTGAAGGGATTCACTATCTGTTGATTGCTGAACACCGTAAATAAGTTTTAGGTCGTCGGCATATAGCAAACACTTGGCGCACTTTGGAACCGAGGCCAAGTCGTTCACCAAAATACTGAACAACAACGGGCCGAGAATCGAGCCCTGGCTGACTCCAGAACGGGTATGATAAGGTTTAGATATATAACATCCGTGTTGCACATATTGCTGCCTGTCGCGAAGATAACTGGCAAACAAACGGATCAGCTTAGGTGTAAAACCAATATTACATAATTTGGTCAGTAGCAAGTCATTGTCTACGCGATCAAATGCTTTCTGAAAATCGAAATACAGTACGTCGACCTGTATACCCTTATCTAAATGTTCGGACACGGAGTCAACCAAGGTCAGAAGATTAGTTTCAACCGACCGCCCAGACCTGAAACCGTGTTGTGCGTCATCAAGGTAAGGTTTTACTTGATGGGCAACAAGTTTGCTCAAGATTGCTTCGAATAGCTTGGCAATTGTTGATAAAATAGCTATAGGCCGGTAATTTTCAACTGGAGCTGTATCAATCGTTTTCGGAATAGGGCGCACCCGTGAAATCTTCCATTTGCGAGGGTACTCTCCAGTAGATAAAGCAAGGTTAAAGATATGGATTAGAGGCGATATAAGCGATTCCTTGCAACCCTTTAAAATGAATGCTGGAAAACTATCCGGACCTGGAGAACTACGGGGCTTCAAACTTTTAATGCCAGCTTCAATATCAGCATGTGAGATCTTATCTATATGGACAGCGTTTGCGTTACTCGTAGGATCATTGCAGATAATTTCGTCGTGGTTGAGAGTGGGTGTAGTAGGCAAAAAAACACTCGAGAAAAAGTTAGCAAAAGCTTGAGCAGCCTCGACACCCTTGCAAACCTTCCCTTCATAGGTAACTTCAGCCACGAACCCGCCTTTTGACTTCAGACTGGTAATATGGTGCCAGAAGGCCCTCGGATCACGCGAAATTTCAGCCTGAATTTTACACACATACTTGTCATAGACGATTGAAGTTTCCCGCTTAATCTCAGCACGCAGTCTAGAAAAGTTAGCATATATGTCCCTGTTCCCAGTCTGTTTCCACTCACGGTGAAGATCAGCTTTTCGTTTTATGCTCTTAATTAAGTCTCCAGTAAACCAGACCGGGTAGAGTCTGCAGGGTTTACGAGACCTGATCTTCCTTGGAATGCAAGCATCAAAAGTTTCATACATGGTTTGGTAGAAGAGTTCTGTAGCAACATTGACATTTTTAGTCTTAAGGATCTCATCCCAGGATAATTGAGAGACCAGATGGTAGAGTAGCTCGTAATCGCCCTTGGAGAAATCCCAATCAGACTCCATGTCCTTATTACTAGGATCGACCTTGCCGAGACCACTTACGGTATTCACAAGAGGGAAGGAGATATCCAGCGGGGGATGATATGCGTCAGGGTACGGGACTAACCCGCCTCCCTTAATTTCGAGAACACGAGTGCGGCGAGCATGCTCTCGCACCAGCACCACATCTAACACTCCACCATACGTATTTAGTACCTCATTCGTCTCTTTTAGATCACACACTTCGACAAAGTAACAATAGGAACCTAAAATACTAGTCGAAGTATACTTTTTGTTTAAATTCAAGTATTGAATTCGTAACATTAAATTGACTACACTTTTTACCTTTTATTGCTCTCTAATGTTCTGTTTGCATGAAACATCGCTTAAAATGTTATGTTTCAATTTTACGACGACGTACCCAATATTTTTCCTGAGCTCAATTTTACACCAAACATTAAACCGACAGCTTTCTCTATTATTCTTAAAAGCAGCTATAAACGGTAAGTAGGTAAAGTATGATACTTTATAAATATGCCGGGCGTTGCCCATTACGCTGGGATTATCGCGGCCTAATGCTCATTATCGATATCGATAAAATCAAACTTGTCCCTAAAAGGCCGCCTTGTTTCATCTCGCGCTATAAATGACCAGATTGTAGCTGAATGGCTACTTTGATATTGCCTACTTTATGGATTATACAGACGCAGCAAAACCACTCTGTCGCAATATAAGTAGTATAGATGATCGTTTGAAATTATGATAACAGCTATTATAAATTTCCTATTGTTGAAAGAAACGCCCACACTATTGTATTAACATAGGTATTCTAGTCACATCACACTGTACGGGTATTTATTAGTTAAATCGATACATTTTTATCTTCATTGACAAAATATGATTGATCTTACGAATGACATTTTTTGACGTGGATTGTCGATGTGTTATTTTATTAGTTTATTACTTTGCAATTTAGAAATCATGTGTCAGTGATATAGAATGTAGCAATTTTTATTAATGAGTTTACAAACATTAGTTATTGTTATTGTTGTTTACCTCTGCCTGTTATTTGAATGTATCTCATGTTGTGTTGTATATTCCTTGATGTTGGAGGTGTGCAATAAAGAGTATTTGTATTGTCGTACAATAAACAAAAAAAACACGATTCGTGTACACATTCGTTTCACAGAAAGAATTTAAACCAAATAACTAATTGATTGCATGGACTGCCATGAAACGACTTGTCAGTATTAAATTATCCACAATTGTAAGAAAAATCGATAAATCCATCACCCAAAACAAAAATTTATAATGATTGCTTTTCATGTAAATATAGTCATGATAGTAAAACACTAAGTATTTACTTACCTATCTCGTGTTTTTATCGAATTTGCACGGTGCAGCTTAAAAACAGTAACTACAACTATAGTAGTATCGTGCATCGTGCGTGCTGATGCTGTGAAATATAGATGTGCGTTAAATACAGTGCGCCGGCAATGCTCATTTAATGTTAGTGTACTGCACATGTTTAATGTACCGTGACTCCATAGTACCTACGCGGAAGGATATTAAACATTCCGCTCGTTAAGTGGACGTATCTTGTTTTTGCACTGTTTTATAGTCCGTTTGAGAGCTAGTTATAGAGCAGATAACTGCTCCTTAATCCATTAGAATGTATCTTGACATAAATTGATGGCATAATCAATTCAGGTCAGGTTGGTCTTATGGTTCTATACCCGGGGTGGCCTGTCATTTGTTCAACGCCATACAAAGCGTGGGTTTATCTAAAATTTACTGTTATTTTTGTAAAGTGGCAATCATTTTATCAATTATTGGTGTTATTCCTTTATTCAATCTATGTTACACAAAAATAATTATCGAATAAAAGGCGGACTATCTTTATCTAGGTACCTACTAGTCTACGTTAGGGCAAAGAAGAAAAATTGTAGGTGGACCTTATACCTATACTTACGTGCTAAAGAAACTGCACACGGATTTTTAGATGCTAACTATTAATTTTGGTAGAGTAGGTATGCTATTACTACCTAAACCCTATTTTTAGGTTTTAATTAAAAGCAAGTAAGTAAAAAAACACGTTAATCTTTCATCATCGTTTTTGACTTACGATGCCTCAGACACAGTTTATAGATATGTCAACACAATAGAAGAATAGGTACTCCCACGAACTTCTCAAATCCAATATTTACATAACTTCATCTGAATAATATTAACGGAGACTCGGCTAAGGTCAATTTGCTGCTAGAAAACTGCATCCGGAATTGCTTTTTGCAATGAGATGAAACTTGTTTCCACAGTGGCTAGTGGAAATCTTAGAGCTCATTTCAGATTAGCTTTGCGATGTTAGACCGGGCCGCCGGGCTAAACAAACTGATTCGGTGGCTGAACCAAAATGTTTTTTGGACATAACTTGAGTTGTTGGGTGATTCTCCAAGCGCTATCTCTCTCTCTCTCACTCTCTCTCTCTCCCTCGTAACTAGGATCGCACTAGGGAGTGGCTTCGGGATACATAAAAAAATCGACTTCCAACAATCATCTATTTTAACAATATTTGCAGAAATGGAACAGGTCTGGATGGTCCTTATTAACAGTGAATCAGAGTTAGCGTGGACAAGCCCGCAAATGGGAATATCTTCACGCCACAGGGGTGATACCAAGATGTCATGGCTTAGGAGTACTAAGATATATATCTAAAATTTGACGCCTTCGGCATATTTCTGGACACCTTTTCACTTTACAGTTACCAGAAAAGCTTCTCAATTCATTTTATTCAAGAAAAGCCTAAAGGCTACACCGGTGAGAGACTTTTAACAATAATTGCTGATTACAGCAATCGTTGATAATATAAGAATGAAAAAAAAAACACTGACCTCCAGTTGGTACCAGAGTATTGAAGAGTGACTTTTTCTGTTCCATACTTTTTCTGTTTTCCGAAATGGAAAAAAAAACAATTTCTAGAGAAAATAGCTGTATTCCTACATAAAAAATATTTTAGAAACTCTGATATAAATGTAGAGTTAAAAACTCGAAGATAAATTAAAACCGAGACTTTCCCAAGTAGCAAAACACTCCTGTAAGACCCGCTATATAAGATTTAACATCTTATAGCCGTTCTATAGCCGTCTTGTCTATGACCATTATCTCGAATTGTCTTGTAGGAGTCTTATAAAGGTTATAAATTTGACCAACTATCTTATAACAACATTGTACATGACTATTTGAGGTGCAAGAGCCATCAATCCTATAACTTAGTCTCTCTAACTTCTATAGGATAACTTTATAAGTGTCTTATAAGCCATACAGGCTTATAAGCACACTTTATAAAACTGTTACCAATGTGTCTAGAATAGTCTTATAAACGCATTTAGTAAAATGTTTACTCCTTTTACCGTTTTACTTCTTTCTTTCATAGGATGTATAATCCTATAAGTGTCATAGAAAATGTTGGTATAGGGTATAGGCAGGCTTATAAGCGCGTTTTATAAAACTGTTACCAGTGTGTATAGTTTGGTCCTATAAACACATTTAGTAAAATGTTCACTTCTATTACCGTCTTACTTCTTTCTTTTATAGGATGTATAATCCTATAACTGTTATAGAAAAAGTCACTATAGGATAACAAATTTATAGGACTGATTTAACCCGGTCGCTACTTTTAAAAGATTATTGGCACTAAACTAGCATATTATATGATTGCTATAAGTAAGTTTTACTTATAAGCGCCTTGCACTTGCTGTTAATAGTCGAATGTCGGCCATCCACGAAGACGAAGAGTGGTACGGGTGAAATCCGTGATGGTTCCGTACCATAAAAATGCCTGTGAAGATGATAGTTTTAATAATGAAGATAATTTAGAAATGTATGGTGCTAGTCTTACCTTTTGACCTAAATTCAATAAAGTCACTATATGTATAATTTAATTTCCGTGCAAATCACCATTTACAATTAGCTGGAAAGAATATACTTGTTGGTGGTACGGTTGACATTTTGTTTACGTATATTTATTTGTACGTTATACAACGCACATCTTTAGTACAAGTTATAAAAAAAAATACAACCAAATAGAGAACCTCCTCTATTTTGAGTCGCTTGAAATATTACCTACCCTGAATATTCAATAGTGTATAATTCAAATTGATATCCTATCAATTTCATCACGGTTCACTTTAGTCAAAAAGAACCCTAAAGATAAAAATGGCGATGTTAATTATTTTCTATAATAGCATGACATAGAACAAATGGTTTTATAAAGGTCCTGTCGCGTGCAATTAAAGTGCATCCGATCCGCCATAAGCGCAATGGCTACTTTGTTCATATAATTATCGAAAAAATAAACAATTGTATAATATTTAATATTAAACTGTTCACGAGGGGCATGAAAACAAGCTTTCTAGCGTAATGTAAATTATCAATAAAATTAATTTCGCCAGAAGTATCTGGGCATCCTTCTCTAAATAACATTTTAAGTTTAACACTTAATCACATTTTGGAAATTACATGATATGGTCAATACTTACACTTTTCCATGTTTTACTTCATTTTTATTATGACACATCACTTGGCACGAAGTAAGAACAAACGAATTCATCATGCCCTATAGCGCTATTCCCGCTGGCCACAAAAGGATCAATTACTCCAGTAATGGCATGCGCCTGCGGCCTGATCGTTATAGGACTAATTGTGCTTATTAAGTGCGTTTTCCGGATACTTATAGGAGCATTTTATCTTGTAAGTGCACCTAACAAGATGTTTTTAAAATTGAATTGCACTCTACTGGACTCTTATAAAACTACTATAAGACGTAATAGCACTATAAACTGGGCCAAAACACGGTTTTGTAGTAGTTTATTGGAGCTCTATAGGACTAATAAATACATGGTCCTAGAACGTTTACACGACTAAATTTTGCTACTTGGGTTTCTAACATTTTGGGTACTTGTAATTTTGCACATCAAAACAAATAAGGAGATAGCATCGCCGAACATCATTTAGGAAAAACTAAAACATGGGCCGTTAGCATTCGATCTTGCTACGTCTCTCAGGAAATGGAAATGGCCGTGTTCTCAACGGAGGCTTAACTAATAACGGAATTTGAATAGGAAGGTCGCTTTATGAAGCGAAGTTGACGGTAGCCTAATTTTACTGCCTTTCCCAAGCTTGGAGTGCTTTTGATGCTGCTATAAACTTGACAAGAGTAATTATTTTATTTACTCAGAGAAACGTTTTATGTAAGCTCCTAAGCCATAGAGTAAGGAAGTGTTTAAGTTTAATCTACGCCTAAGCTGACCAAGTAAGACCTAAGGGTTTTCGGCATTTCTTATCGAAGGCAACCAGAATATGTATGTAAATACTTGTGTTACATAAAAACAATTCACAAACCTTCAAAACAATAGATATACTCCAACATCTCTATTTCAAAAAGTAGTTACATAACATACTGTATATGTATTATTTTCTTGTCACTGTATTTTTATCGTGTCCATAACACTATTTCATACTTAATTCCCTAAGGGACGCATATCACTGCCCTGATCACAGAACAGAACTGATCCAAAAACTTATTTGTGCACTGTCAGTTTCCATCACTTTCCGCAGAGTAATTTTTCTTCATGGCTGTATCGGTAAGCTCCATAGTCCTTTGCCATTTGGATTAGCTATTCAGAGTTGTTTTTTTTTGAACCACTTAATTCTAATTTCAAACAATGATTCAAAAGATTTTATATTATATTCAATCCGAGTCTCAGTCAACTAATGACCTGCTTTCAAAATAGGAGAAATAAATAAGTCTATTTGCTTATAGTTTAACCGAAAAGAACAGACGATTCACCAAGGAACTGCATATCGCTGCCTCAATTGGCCCACTCCGAGGCTTTGAGTATCGCAGGGGACTTGTGGGCTCCCAGTTTCTATATATCATTCTGGAATCTGGAGCTTAATTCATCGTTTCTAAAGACATCTGCCTGAGATTTCACTCCTATATAATCATTTTTAACCCGCTAGCAGATATCTAATTCTATAATATCAGAAAATAATGTATTTATTAGTAGTATTTCTGTCAGACTGGACTTCACAGACGATTTACCAAGGGAATGCATAGTCTGTATATCACTGCCTCAATTGGACCACTAACAGGCTGGGCCAGCTCAAAGTGTCTCAGGGGGTTCGTGGACTTGCAGCTTCTATTATTTTGGAATATGGGCTAAATACATTCCTCGTTTATGATGGCATTAGTCCATAATCTTACCATATATGTATACTTTAGCGAAATCCTTTGTAATGAGTCTAGTTCTTCTTTCTTCCGTTCTTCGAGCTGTATGCTACACTAAGTTGATGACGTTTAAAGAAGATAAAATATAAAAAGTAAACTTGAATATTAACTTCGGTGGTATATTTTAAGAACCATTTTGGATTTACCCTTATTAATCTTATCATAATAGAGTAAGTATATTCATCTCAATGAGAAAGAAAATGTCATTACCGATAAAGGCCCAATAACGCATATACTTAGTACCGCAAGAAGAAATATAGTTAAGAGAATACATATTACATGGACCTAAATTTAGAATTTTTTTATTAATACGAGAGACTAAAACCTTGAAGTTGCATACCACTCTTCCAATTGCTTTACCTCAGGGTTTTGTGTACATACATTTTTCATCTCACGGCAATCCCAGTATTTGCTTACTCAGAGTGACACCTTATTCCATAGAGTATATTGAATGTTTTCCTTATTCCTTTTCTTCAACCTAATAGATTCCCTGTAATTCAAAATAGCAACACCATGTTAAGCCATCTTATATAATGCGCTGCGCATTTTATCAGACTTTATTGGTAAGCTCTTCTTTTTTCTTATCTTAACCCATTGAAACCCGATGTTAATACATATTATCTTCAACCCGTTATTCAGAGATATAGCTTTAAAAATATCAGTTAATACTTAGACGACTTTACCAAGAATTTACTAATTAACTAATTTACCAAGGGGCTGCATATCAGTGTTCCAATTGCGCTACCAGGCTGACCCAATGCGGCGTACCACAGGGATTTGTATTTCCAGTTTCCATTAGACGACTTTTGCTTACATTAAGTGTTATCATGGCTAAATGTCTGTGATATAGCGAATACATCACACGAATGGCGAGATATCGATGTCAATTGAAATTAGCTCCTGGTTTCCATTACAAATTACCGTAGACATGAAATATATACACTTTTGATGAACAATCTTTTGATGACGCGGTTGGTGCAGTTTGTAGTGCAGCTCCCTACTGATTCTAGCACAACTGCGACACGCGATTCTTTCTCGCGCGAGATATATTACCTATCTCTTTCTGTATAGTACTGCTAGTCACTCTCTAGCAGTACTGTAGACTAAGGTGACGCTATGTCGCACGACTAGAGTCGCGAAGCATAGTTGTGCAAGACGGGCTGGGTTTGAATCCCGGCTGGGACAAATATTTGTGTGATGAACTCCTGTTCCTGGGTCATGGCTGTTATCTATATAATGTATTGTCATCTAGTACCTGTAGTACAAACATTACTTTGTTTAGTACTAGGTCGACTTGTGTAAGATGGCCCCTTAATATTTATTTATTATAATCTTACTAATTTACCAAGGGGCTGCATATCTCTGCGTCAATAGCGCTACCAGGCTGACCCAGTGCGGCGTACCTCAGGGATTTGTATGCCCAGTTTCCATCACACGGCTTCTGCTTACATTAAGTGTGAACGTGACTTTGCGCCGAGTAAACTTAGAGGTGTGCTTTAGTTGGAAATTTACATAAATATCGATTGTTTGCTGTTTGTAATGATTTAGAGCAGTACTCAAGCCCAACCTAAGAGAGAGATTTGAGATCACATCATCATGATGATGATAATAAAATTAGTAAGTACATAGGTAAAAAACATTAAACCCTGAACTAAACGGTTTTAAAATTCACCTCAAAATAATATGCGTATAAAAATTCACAACATACTTGTTCTCTAACAATACGCCTGCATTTGACATTCAGAACATTTGGAGCAGTTATTTGAGCAGCGAAAAGTTGAATTTTTCATCGTTCCAATGTAAACGGCCACTTTTTTCTACCTAATTGCGTCATTGTCCTCCTTTACAGTAGGCTTAATACGAAAAATTTCTTCCTAGTGAAGTCATAATTAAAATATACGTAGGTAGTGTAGAGATTTGTCCTGTAAAATTCATCTCCTAACCGAGTCAAATGAAGTCTGTATGGATATTGTAACATAATCAATTTATCAGTAGTTTAGTCCATAATTACTACGCAAACGTTTCTTTAACTATAAAAGAAAGGTTCCGATGAACTGAGAACTTCCTCCTTTTTAAAAAGTAGGTAAGATAAGTTCTCGGTTCAGATTTGGCACTACGAATATGTAGTATGTAGTCCGTTTACATCGTACCAATGTAAACCGACACGTTTTTGCTACCTAATTGCGTCATTATGTAGCACATAATTAAAAAGAAAAGTAATTCCAACATTGCTTAGATCTGAAAATAATAAAGATGCAAAATGTTCAAGATAAGATTCCACGCGACGTAGTAATAGCGAATTGTTTTGTAAAATTCATCTCCTAACCGAGTCAAATGAAGTCTGTATATGGATATTGTAACATTATCAATTTAGCAGTAATTTAGCCCATAATTATTATACAAACGTTCCTTTAACTGTAAAAGAAAGATTGACTGATGAACTGAGAACTTCCTCCTTTTTAAAAAGTCGGTAAGAAAAGTTCTTGGTCCACATCTGGCTCTACAACTATGTAGTGCTTGGCACACATATGACACCGAGCATTGCCCAATCGACTGGAGAATGTTTAGTCAAGCCGTCGATTGATTGAGTCCCAAGACGTTTACAGACGTCCACTAGGATCCACTCGGATCCCAAGCGCCCTTGAGACCCGGACATAATCTCCCAGATATAGCCCCGTTTCGATTGGAACTCCTATTCCAGGGACACGAGGCTGAAATTACTTCGTGTTGGTTTAGCTTTGAAATCTGTGTATGATGGAAGGAAAGGAATTTCGGGTCAGTGTCGAGGTGGTATCCTTTTGACGGATTTTATGTCATGAGTTCGCGACCCATATTACATTCCGACAATATTTGGTTGCATGTTATTGTCCGGTTTAACATAATATTACTCAAATGGGGTCAAGTACCATGGATTAGTACCATGTAGTAATTTTATTTATTTTTGTTTAGGGTTTTCCCAACGACGGGCAATAGAAATGGGCAATTTTTTTGCGGAATAAAGAGTATCATTCTGCCACGGCCTACCTATCTTGTCTCACTACCCAATACCAGTTTGGAGTACAAGACTGTGTTTTTTGATGCGATCAGATCTGGAACACCCAGTATGCGTTCTTTTGCTCACTGGCGGATCTTGAATTTGGACTTTTTGGTTTCAGGGTTTTTACCAAGTAGGACAGGAAACGCAATATGCGCATGTCGATAAGTTTGGGTATGTGACTGATGTCTTCATGGACAAAAAGGGTCTTCGATGCGTCGAAGTGCCTGCATTTCTAAGGGATTTTTAATTTTATAATTTACTACACTAATAGTATAACGAAAACGTCAAAAACTGTAGCATTAAAGTCCAAGCAAGTTGTTCATAATTAATTTAACTTTTACGTACCTAACATATAGTGTCAATTTCCTAGTTTTTCTCCGGAAAGCATTTGCTTTGCATGTATCATGAAACAATCCAATATGATAACTACCTAACTGGTTTCCCTTCTTTGACTAATAATAACTGTTACTTGTGCTGATGGTTATTTTATGTAAATGTACGTAAATAACTGCTAAAGTGTTTGTTCCAATTATTATAATTTTATGAAAATTCAACTCCTTGGCGTAATATAATTATGCGAGGGCTTAGAATATAAACGTCTATTTCTAATATCAGGGACTCTAGACGTCCATTGTAAATATGCGGACCTATGATGGTAGCTTTTATCACGCAAGAAAGAATAAAGGTACTTATCCCTTTGAAAAATAAATACCTATACAAAAGACCAGCGAGCCTATTATAGTTGCGTTTATAACGTGATAAATAAGTTTCTAAGCACGACCTGTCACTCACACTCGCATTTTGTCAAAACGTGACGGATGCTTTGTCACTTATTTATCACTTTATAAACGCAACTATCATAGGCCCGCTGGTCTTTCGAGTAACACGCAAGAGGTGTAGGTATTTACTTTTTAAAGGGATAAGTACCTATACTCTAATAAAATAAAACAATCAATGAAACGTTTGTTGGCGAAACAAGGGTAAAACGTTATTATTTTTCAAAGGAAATAAAAACGAAGTAGACGTAGTTGAGAGATCTCGGAAACAAGTTTCCGAGATTCAAGGAAAAGAAAGTTCAAGGGCTAAATTTGACGTTCTCATAACAAGTTATGAGAACGTCAAATTTAGCCCTTGAACTTTGTAAGGGTACAATTTGCCATGGCTTCCCTTGGAATTACTTCCAAAGTATTTCGTAAACAATTCCAGCAGTCTTGTTTGATATATCCCTGTCACAAGAGGTATCAACATTAATTTCCCAAAAAAATCACGGAGAAAATCCTGTGCCTCACGCGAACTGTCAGTTTTTCGAGAGCAGTCTCACATTATTATGACGTTATAATAAATCCATGCCAACCTCTTGTCGGCCCTGCGCGTAGTCTAATGAGATTTCTTCCACTTTTATTAGATTATGATTTCGTAACTTGTCAGAGGGAATGAAAAATTCGGGAGCACTAATGTTGTTGACAGTTTAGGGTATTAGTTAACTTCAAATTACTCAGAAAATAAATTAAATAGAAATCCCGGGACCTGTTTTTGTTTTGAAATTGATACAGCCATTAGAGCGACGTATCAGCCTTATTATGGAAATATCCATATTGGGACTTTTGTTATTGAAGCTGCGTTAACTTGACAATGACAAATTGATTTCTAAAGAGAAATAGAGCACATCCCAAGTAGCACACAAGCTGTATACGCGCGTATACAGCCCTTATACAGCTGTAATACTCATACTCATTTATTTATAAAATGTTTTTCAATTTTACATGTGTAATATTATATTAATTATCAAATTATATTAGGTAACATTATTCCATTTAATTGTCAAATTAAATTATGATGTACATTTCAAATAATGAATCGATAAAATTCAATACAAAATTAAAATAACGGTAATAATTTATAATTAGAATAAAATAATCAACAACGATTCTATTTTTTTATGTGTAAATACCATATTTTTTAACTCACAGATCATATATTAATATTTGTTTACAAACTACTATAATCTTGTTTTATACTGTCTTAAATACGTCCTTCTTGCACTAAAATCCGTATGGCACTGCGGAGCTCGGTGTGACATACCCTGCGGCACGCACCGCGTCTCCGTCCGAGCGCGCGAATCGTCGTGCGTCTCGCTACTCCGTGCGTCGAGGCGGAGCCAGTGTGTCGTACCTACCATGCGATTTTTCTATACAAAATCAAGATTCTACATACAAAGTAAAAAAACGCATCAACGGACGCCGCTGCGAGATGCGGAGCAGTGTGACAACCGCCTAAGCAGGATTTGAACCTGCGACCTCTACGTTTCTGGCGTATTGCTCTCCCAACTGAGCTATTAGATCGCTACGTCAATCACACCAACTGTTTCATTCCATAATTCTTACGCTACTGGAGCGCCCTCTGCGTCATATGTGTTTGAAATGCTTAATGCGCATTAGCCATACCCTAGGATGTGCGCTTTACACGCACGATCCCCTGTCCACATCGCTTTACACAGCAAAAGTGCTTTTTTAGCAAAAGCTTTATTAAGGCAAAAAAATATTACACAATAAACATTTAGTAAAATTTTCATTCAGCGTCATATTATACGAAAAATTACAAATTATTTTTTTTCAATTTACATTTAATTTGGCAAACGATTATTTGGCAAATGAAATTCTACGATTTTTTTTGGGAAGTGTTAATTTGACAAATATATTTTGGTAAAACAAAGGTAAGCCAGGTAAATCACTAGTATTTTTTTGGATAAAGGAAGAAAAACGAATTGAAGGAAAAGTATCACTGACCACGAGATTGGCTCTATGGTAATACAGCTTTCTACGAACTATGAAGCTAGCGGCCCTACGGTTCGAATCCAGGCAAGAGAAAATATTTGTGTAATTTGTACAAAAATTTTGTTCCTGCGTCTCGGTCGTCATGTATTCTGTGTTTAATGTTTATGGGTCATTGTCAGTTCGGTGTTCGGTCAAAATTCGTCCCTTCGATGGTGAAAAGTTAAAAGCTTGTATGAATCTAGGTTATGTTGCTATTACATCGGATTATAGAAGAAGGAACGTTCTTTATTCTCAAAGGCATTTAAGCAGAAAATTAGGCCCTGGAATCCTTAATTTCGCAAATGTCCACCGGAAAGACACACCTAAATCTGACAATCACCCTTATATTACTAAAAGATGCCCGCAACTTGGACCGTGTAATCTTGTAACTAAAATTGGTTAAAATCCGTGCAGCCGAGCCGTTTTCGCGTGATGAGCGCAGAAAGAAATGTCTGCCAACAGATGGCGCCGCGTCCAAAACTGCATTGCGCCGTAGAGATTAATTCCTGAAATCATGACCTTTATCCACAGAACTGATTTTTCAATACAATTTTAGAATTTTGTAAGTATTAGTACCTATAGATTACTTATATTATTATCGTCTAGCATCCGTAGTACTTAGTTTGGGACTACATCTTTTTGTACCTATATGTTTGAACAAAAAAAAAATAACATAGCAATTTTAAGTCTTTAAACTAGAATATAAATACAATACAGTGAAACATAGGATCTCCACCTTTTTTGGATGTCGGTTAAAAATAAACTATACATATCTGTTTGATCTAATCTCTAACTTTGAAACTAATCCATCAATAATTTTGCTGTCTCAGACAGATCAAATACAGTCAAAGTCAATAAAATGCCCAAGATCACATTCATTATTTAGAAACTTTGTGGAATCTAACGCTAGATATATATCAAATTGCTTTTGTGTTTTCTTCCGAGAATTTCCCGCTTAATGGGAGCAACAAAATTGAATTTTCAGACTCAGATGCGCTACATTTGAAAATTAATATCCAGAAAGCATCAAAACGTTTTCGCGTGTAGTTGAAATTTAATTTGCCCTAGCTTGTTAGTGTTCCAAATGTGAATGCTAATGATTAATGAAATTTGTGTTAGTTAATTGAATATCTTACACTTATTTGTGCGGTTGTTTTTTAAATTATTTAAAACTGTATGGTAAATTACTTGAATGGTAAATTACTTGAGATACTTAAACACACTAATAGGTATAGACCCTAAAAAGGCGAAAGTTTGTGAGTATCTTCTTCACTCTCAAATGGCTGTACCAATTTTGATAAATTTTGGTATGAAGGTAGCTGACACCCTAGATTAATACATAGGCTACTTTTCATCCCGAAAAATTTAGTGTTCCTGTGGGAAACGCGGATAGCACCGCACGGCGCAGCCAGTAGTTTAATAAGACAAGCTCTCGGTGATAGCTACGTATTTGCGGCGTTGGCCGTGGGGACCCGAGAAAACTAAGCTTTTCAAAAAGCTGAGCTATTTGGGTTAGGACCAAAATGTTGGATAAAATTAAGGCGTCGTTAGCGAGGAAATAAAAGCGATTGGAATAAGTTCCGTTGTGCGACAAAAATTAACGATACAATAAGGAACCTTAAGGTACTTTATTGGAAGGTTAACTGCCGATGCCGTCGCACAACGGAGACTTTGATACAAATATTGATTGAGTGAATATAGGTGGTAAACCTGGTCTTTACCCATTTGCACATCCGGTGAGGTTGGGCTCGCTCAAGTCACTGAAAATAGAAGCGGAGAAGAAGGCCATGGAACAATGGTACAGAATGAAAGCATGTAAGGAATGGAGAGGAAGCGTGGTGGACAAGGGACACGCACTTATTCAGAGGGAAGCAGGCTCGAAGATGGGGATGCTTACCCAAAACAACGACCTCATAAAGAGACAGGAGATGTTCGACAAGAAATATAGGATACACATAGGAGAAAGGGACAACTGGAAAATAGAGGTTGAACACCCCGTGACTATCTGCTTTACGGATGGTTCTCGGCGGGAATCGACAAAACTCGCAGGAGCCGGCATAGTGATACCGAAGCTGGATAAGAAGGTACACATACCTCTGGGGAGGTACGCTAGCGTATTTCAGGCAGAGGTATGCGGCATAATGAGATGTGCACAAATAATAGATGAATGTTCACAGGAAGTGGGATCTGTCGTTATATACACAGACAGCCAGGCTGCACTAAAAGCGTTAGACAAACAGACGGTAAGCTCGTCCTTGGTAAAGGAATGCAGAGAAGCCCTGTACAAACTTGGAGGATACACTAGGATTACGGTAGCATGGGTACCTGGACATCAGGGTGTGACAGGGAATGAAAGGGCAGATGAGATGGCAAGGCTAGGAGCAGAGAGGGAACTCATAGGACCCGAACCTGCACTGCCAATATCGGCAGAAGTCACGAAAGGAGTTATAGCTAGGCTAATGGAGAAAGAGGCCAATAGACAATGGCAAGAGACAACGGACTGTCGGCAATCGAAGATGATCCTAGGAGGCATCAACAGAAAAAGGACCAGGTATTTACTGGAACTAGGTAAGAGAACTCTCAGATTATTAACAGGCATAATCACGGGACACAACAGCCTTAACAGGCACCTACACATTATGGGTGTAGCAAGTGATCCATACTGCTCGCACTGTGGCCAGGAGGAGACGAGCAAGCATGTTATAGCAGAGTGTGGCATGTATGCGATAGTACGCTATAGCATCTTCAGAAAAGATAAACTAGAAGAGGAAGAGCTGAGGGACATTAACCTTAAAGATGTCCTTTCCTTCTGCAGGAGAACAAGAAGATTCGAGGAAGAAGGCTGTATGGGAGCGCCGCCGGGACAGTAACCGTTGGCTCCAATTGGGAATTGGGCTGAATGAACGCAGTCAAGCGATCGACAGCCCGCCTGTTTCCGGCCGGGCGTCCCTACACCAAATCATCATCATCGAGGTTGGGCTGGCTCGTTCCTCGCCCAGCGCATTGGCATTGCCATCCAGCGAGGCAACGCGGCCAGCCTTATGGGCACCCTACCCAATGGTAGTGACCTAGGGGATATATGTACATATGACTTAGGTCCCAATAGTTTAAGTTAAGTTTAATTAGATCATAAGCTTCTTAAGGTTTAGTTATATACTTTTTTGTGTTTTTTTTTTCTTTTATAAATAACTTATTTGAATATAAGGCACTTACTATGCGCCGTGCTCCGCGCTAAATAGCCACCAAGGTGCATGAATTGGCCTTCAATTCGGAACAAGCCAAACGACGCGCTTCCAGTTGTAACGGTGCGCACGCTTCGGTTGCACAAAAAAAAATATCTCAAGTAGTTAAACTATTATCCAAATTGTGCTTAGTAGTAACCAAAATTATGCAATTTTACAACTTATTTTGGTTACTAGTAGCCCTCAGTTTGTTAGTCGTCCGATTCATGTAACCAGCAGCTAACATTTGGGCTGCTGTTAACAAAAAAAAATCTGTGTGGTCTGTACGACCACTTGCAACGCATTTTACACGAACAACCAATATAATACAGTTCTGACTTTAACGAAGATGAATAGAAAAAATGTCTGTAAGATCCTACACATTCATATAGCGTTAGTTACCTATATGCAATGTATCCTATATTTTACTAATGCATTGCTTTATTCACATGAATTTCAACATTCGGCAGCATAATATGTATTTCAATAGTTCTTCATTCTGAACACGAAGCGCATGGAAACTAGGTCGATCCTCTTAATAATCAGGGAAATATCGCAAAATACCTTCCATTAGTAGATTATTTTTGAAGCTAAAAGAGGCTGCAGGTTGGGCTACTATTATCACAGATAAACACTACAGAAAGTCCTCTTTTGGATCTTTATAAAAACTGTATTTCATTGGTTGGTGTGCATCAATTTGAACGTGCGCTGATTTATTTCGAACAAAAGCTGAGAGAGAAAGAGAGTGAGCGGTTTCCTCGCTCAAAGAATCAGTTTGGCGATTCAGCGAGGAAATGTCGCCATCATCTTTGGCACTATGCCGCAGGGGCCATTTTTAGACTTAGTTTAATTTTATTATGTTCAAGTTTAGTTTAATTTCTAAGTTTAGTTTTATTGTAAGTATCTTAACAAAAGCTTGGAAGCCTTTAGAGCTTGGTTCGGGCTGTCTTAATGTTTTGTCATAAATTATATTACTGGTTAAGAGCCAACCACTATTCAATCCAAGCATATTCGTCTCAAGGAACCCTAAGGGGGCGTTTCCATTGAAGCGATTCGGAGCGGAGACGTGCGGAATAGACCAATCACCTGAATTGAAATCTGGATCTCAGCTCCGCTCCGCTTTTGTGATTCCGTACGTCTCCGCTCCGCTCCTCTCCGCTTCAGAGGAGACGCACTCCTAGGCATTTAATGCGCCCGAGAGGGCATATTCACACGTTCACACTGAGACATCGACATTCTGACTGGAATTAATACGAATCTCACGTAAAAACGTCACGTGATATTGGACGAACTTTCATGAACGTTCATATCTGTACCCTTACCATGAGTTTACAGTCACCGTTCTCGCTAACGACTGCATAAACGATTTGTATGGATAATTGTATTTCTTCAAAGTAACCGCTAGGGGTGATGTACTATTCTCTATACAAATCCTTAACGCTGTCGCTAGCGAGCACGGTCACGTTATCTCATGGTAAGGGTACTGAAGAGCTACTCTGATGTTCGAAATTTTACCTTTGTATAATCCCTCTGGATCTCCTACAATAGCATTGTGTATGCAGGTAAGTGGATTAGCTCAGCTTGTATTACTTCAACTATATAGTGCCATTCCACTCACTCAAATATACTTTGACAGGAGATCCAGAGGGATGACACTATTCGATAGTCGAATTACATCGGAGTAGTCCTTCTGATGTCCGACCCGGCCATTTGTCCTAGCCGATAAGTTCCAATTTAAAATTTAGTTTTGTATGGATCGGGTCCTTTTACCTTAACTATTTATGTCCAAATTTTGTTTAAATTCGCATTCAGTTATTGATTTAATTTTAAAATTTACATAAGTTTCACTTTGTAATGTGGGTACACACCACAATTTTTATAGTAAACCATTGATAGGTACAACCCGTCTTTCAAATCAATCCCGTCTTGCTTTATATACATTTAAGCGAATCTAAACAAAAATGTAACCAAACCAATTAAAATTGTTCTTTTAATGCTGGCTGGCTGGGAATCGAACCCGGTACCTCTGGAATCGATCCAGAAAAAAATAAAACAAAGCATAAGGAAAAATTCGAAAGGCGATGGACCGGCAATCCAGACGTACCGGGTTTGATTCCCAGTTTCTTCCACCAGGTTACGCATTTCAATTTTTATTTATGTTTTAATCTTTACATCAATGATTTGATTTAATGTTTGTTTAGATTCGCTTTTTATATAAAGCAAGACGGGACTGGAAAGTTATAATTACTCAAGGATTTGTTCGCTCTTACCTCTTATTTTTTCCTCACCAAAAGGGTCTAGTCGATTCATAATGAATCAAAATTATGTAAAACAAATTAAAAAGTAAACTTTTCTAAAAATGTAAACAAACCCTCGATTTTTATTGGAACTTTTTTAATTAATATAAAAAAAAATTGTTTATGGAATGACGTCGACCGTGAACGAGGGCACTTGATGTTGAAAAAATTAGGTTTTAGCGCATAACGCAGGTAGTTGGAGAGAAAATCTAGTAAACAAACTTAACCTTTTCTATCCCTGGGGGGAGGCTTTGACGGCACCGCAATTTACTACTCGCAGTGAAATGAATGAGACTATAGTAGATCCTGTAGATCTTGTACTCGCTATTAAGATACCGCAATAGACATCTTACACAAATCGACTTAACTGTGTCCCTTAAACTAGTCAGGTACAATTTAAGGAGTCAGTTACTCGGTTTCTGGTTCAGGCCATGCATTTTTGTCTGTATAATATGCTTCTGACATTAGAGTTTTTTTTTTTTTTTTTTTGAGATGGAAAGGCTAATTTTAAAACATGATCAGGTAACTTGTTATAAAAATGAATACAATGGCCTAGAAAATATTTACATACTTTAAGAACACGAAACTTCTAATAGCAATTTTATTTTTATTTCTAGTGTTAAAATTGTGGACATCGGATTTTTTGTAAATGAATCTAGGTTCTTCATAACATACATAGCACTCTCATAAATACGAGTACATTGGGACGCTACAGTTAAGATGTTTTTGTTCTGTATACTGTGACTAAATCCTAGAAGAATAGCCTGGGGTTCGAAAGGTTCCGAAGATACATGAACAAACAAAGTGGTTTTAGGGATATGCTTGAATTAACATAAAATGACCAAACCACTTTCCCGTATGTACATAGGCGTATAAATAACATTCTCAATTCTCATGAGAGTATAATTTTGATCCTATTCCTGTAATTATAATTTTTAACCGACTTCAGAATACAGGTTCCGTGTTCGACTATATGTATATTAATTAAGTAGATATAGGCAGTTTATATACTATTTTTTGTTGACAAAATTATAAAAAGATTTTAAAAAGTCTTCAGTAAGTTCTATTATTGTTTTTTTTTTTTTGTGTTTTGGAAAATAATTTAATAGAGGTCCCCCTTACATTTCAAAAAATATTCTCAACTATACGTAGCTTTTACTCGCGGCTACGCTAGCGTCGAAAACGCATACACTCCTCCATGCCTTCTTTTGGGATGAAAAGTAGCCTATATGTTAAGTGAGGATACGTATAAATTATCATTGTTCCTAATTTCATGCGAATCCGTTTAAGCATTAAGTCGTCGCAAACTTCGCATAAACAAAATGTCTAAATGATGCACACAAAACTAATTAATTCTGTTTTGTTTCAGGTAAGCTCGAAGAAATCTATTTTACTACAGGAAAATAACGTTCTTTACACGGTAAATTCTAAACTATAATGAACACATTTTAACATTAATAACACTGACATTTCTTATTAAAACTGACTTCTTGCTAATTACGTTCTTTTTTTACCTTTTTGAACCAACTGAACCAGATGGTTTAACCAACTCTGTACTGCAATTTTGTTCAGGGCGAGGAAGGTACAGTCATAACCTTTTATTTTTATTTCCCGTAAAACATTATCTTATAACTATCTCAGATCTAGACTATCAGAATCTGGATTCCGGATTCCAGATACCCATATATCAAGTTACCAATAACATGTTTACGATGAAGCGATTTTTTTTTTAATTTAACTGTTCACGCAGGGTTCGAATCTGCGTCTCCAACGGCTTTCGGGCCAACACGGGCGTCCTACCAATTGGACCACCGAACTGGATGCGAGAGCCAATTGAAGCCATTACCAACAACAGTTGAAATCTATCCAGCTGTTTCGGATGACGACTTCACAGTTTATTTTTCACTTTCTATGAGTGGTTAACCACTGTTCCTGTTCCTTTTTTTTATGGTAAATAACACATTTTTGGAATTCAAACTACCTATAAAAATACCTAAATAAAAGTTATTATATCCGAACCCTTGTTTAGAACGGGCTGTTGTGACCATGCGACAAGTTATTGTAGAGACATTCCGGTGAAATATTCGCAATAATTAATAACCTCGGCCTTTATTCGATTGACAGTGTCAATTTGACACTAACATACATCCATTGGAGCGACGTATCAGCCATACACACATATGATAATGGACCGACGAGTTCATGAACAGCGACCACGTATCGGAAAACGCAGTGTAAAGCAGATTCTCCACAAAGTGGCTTGATAATTTCCAAAGGCCCGGGAGTATGCTAGACGGAGGCAACGCGGAATTGCTCGAAGTTGCATTTTTTAAAGTAGGGAAAGATTACATTGAACTGTTTTTGATCATCAATTGAAATACCTATAAATCATTGAAAGCCTCAGACAGTGGTCTTTGACAGCTATTGTCTCCGACTGAGAAGCGTACAATACCAAAATGAACCTCAACTAAATAAATTATTTGTAAAGGGTAATCAATACAAATGGGTCAGGAGGGAGCGAACAAAAACTATAAGATGTAGGGAAATCTGTTCTTAGGAACCATGGTAAAACTGCATCCAATTTTTTTTAAATATCATACATAACCGGGAAATTAACCTGATTAAAATTCTGTAAGTGATCGCATATCGTATTCTAACAATTTTGACAGGGATTTTGACCACAAATATGAAATTATAAATAAGATAGAAGAAAAAAAAAAGAATAATGCAGTTTTGATTAAATCTCCATGGCTCCTTAGAACAGATTTCCCTATAACTCTTATAGTTTCTGACTTCTCCCTACTGACCCATTTGGATTGATCACTCGGTATAAGCTCCTTGGCTGCAACAGTTAACGAAAACATTTATGTTCCCTTTGTTATCCCGTTTATTTTCAAAACGACGGCCACCCGTTACGTGTGCCCAAACATTTGGTACATAGATGGCATCGCTCCAGGTCTGCGTATGACAGTTTAATTTTATACCAATAGGTTGGCTATTCCTGGCGCCTGAATATTAGCCAGGTGCCGCCTACCGTGAAGCTATTTAAGGACGAAGTGGCAGTCTTATTACAGGCAATTCCCACGCAAAAACAAGAGACTTGTAGGCATCGAATCTTTTTGTCTACTGCAAGCGTTTTGTAAGCATCGACGCTGCCGTAAGATGAGGCCAAGATTTGGGACTTAAGAGGCCTTATTCCTTTTAAAATTTATTTTTTTCATGTTATGACAAATATATGGATAATTTCAACCAACTTTTTGAAGTGAATAATACTTTTCCCAGAGTTCTAGGTAGTAACATAGCTATTTCATGCTTTTAATGCATGCAGTCGAAAATAGGTTGAAAAAACTAATTTTCCGCGTGAATTTCGTCAATCTAGAGTAGTTTTTGACAAAAATTGTCAATGAAAAATTCAAACTGTAGGTTTCAAATATATACCAATAAATCCCAATAGCCCTGTTCTAGGTAGTAACATCAATAATATGTTAAGAAACACGTTCGATCATAGAGAAAAATGTGTAAAACAATCACAATTTAAAAGGAATAAGGCCTCTTAAGGGACTATTTGGTAATTTGAAGGTTACAGGTTTTAAGCCCATATATATGTATATATCCATGGCAATAATGGTTGGGACAAGTGTCTTAGTTATACCTGAAAACATGTATTTTCCTCATATTACACAACGGTAAAAAACGGGCCCCCCTTTAGTTCCAAATAACCTCACCTTACGATATCTAGACTTATGGTTAATTCTATCTAGGAGCGAAATTATTTCACAGTAAATATTGCCCTGACTCCTGTTTTCCTGATAATATCGAGATATGAAAGATATTTTCGGTTATTTAGTAATTGACTCTGATTTCTAGCAATGAAATGAATCCCTGGTATAAGCTTGACAAAAAAGGTCTCGAATATGTTTGTGATTACGTTATTAATACGGGAAATATAATCTCTATCGAGGGAGACGTTTTCTTGGATTGGAAATGCCAACCGAATCTCGGGATTATATACAGTATTGCGACATCTAACCACCGAAATTAGGGCACTCGAAATGCTCAGTGGAATGTTTCGGTAAATTAGTCGATTATCTCGATATCTCTGTGAATTAGATTGAATGATTTTTATACAAATTTGTCTAATTAGCGCCCCATTCAATGCCATACATACAATTATGTTTACTTTACGGCACATCGAAATTAGTTGACAAAAGAAACATACAAAGTAACGTGGGGTGAGACTAAATAAAATAACATAGTTTATTGTGGAATGGGGTAGTAAGACTTATAGTTAGTTAGTTATTGGATTGTGGCAGTCTTCCCCCTGTGATAGTCTAACCCCACCTTACCTTACTAGTGACTTATGCCACGCGAGTTTGTTTCAAAATTACTAAAATTTGTCATTTTTCACTGTAACAACCCCCCCCCCTAAATTAAAAGTACTAAATCAACCTGGTTAGAGTTGCGGGGGCTCGCTGGATGCGCTGCTATCCGGCACATGTGGAAGTCTATTGAGGAGGCCTGTCCAGTAGTGGACGTCTTATGGCTGAAATGATGATGATGATAGTGATGAAATCGACAAAAAATCTATAATATCGAACCTATCCACAAAATTTCATGAGAGTCAGTTAAGAAATGTGGCAAAAATAGCAGGAAATCCGAACACCCAAACATACGAAATAAATTTTGGAGTATGGCAGGAGGGTTGCTCCGGTGTCCGCAATTCACACTTTGTGTCGTGCCGTCCCGCGCATTTAAATATCGTTTGAAAGGAGATCGAGAGGGATGGCACAGTAAAAACTACGGATTTCGATCTTCGGCGTAGCCCTTCTGGAACAGAGACGCTTCGATCGCTCTGTCAACAAGAATTTGAATAACGGTAAACAACATGTGGTTTTATCACTCGAGAGCGATCTCATCCAGACAAACTACGATAATAAACACAATATTGTTATAATTATATTGTATTGTCATGTAACTGTTAATTCGATGACGGCATTGGAAAGCGATATCATCGCCATATCGGTACCGAACTTGCCGACCTTCGACAATGGCTCATTTCTTCTGGAACGTGAGAATTCTTTACACACAGAACAATGACGGGAATGTACGAGCGGTGTTTTCTTAAAACGTTATTGCTACTGTTACCATACGTTCGCAAACTTGTGTCACTTCGAAAAGTTTTTACTCCATTGTAATGTGAACTATTTTTGCGTATCTTTAGTGTAGAGTTGTTCGTAGGCTTGTGTAACTGTCGTGTATTTGATTTTGATGTGAATGAAATTGGTTTGTGCAATATTGCGTTAGAAGGGTAATTATAGCGTCAAAATTGCACATGTGTTTAGGAGATGGCGAGGTTTATTGGTTATATAATGCAAAACAAGGAAACTAGGTAAAATTACAAATATAAAACAAGACTACCTAAGTACTAAAAATAGAGACAATTAGAAATTTTGGCCGATCTCGTCCGGTTGATTTGTTTTTAATTATCCGTATCTAAATAACTGGCCACTAACAAGTTTTCCTTTTTATTTTCATAGAAATTATTTTATGGTTTCCATTTCAATCTTAGGAGCTAAACGACGACTTTAGCCCCGCTCTTTGAGGAGCTAAAATAACCTACATTTTGAGCAGGAGAAGTGAAAGATATTTGTTATTCACGCGGACGGAAATGTATAGTATTATTTTATGCCCTACTAAAAACTATAAATATGTTCCTACAAAAAACTATAAATATATTTAAAATATTCTATACAATTTACAGCATTTTAATGCCCACAGTAATTTACCAAATAGCATTATTTACAATCGTAACCAATGTTTAAATCCTGCTCGTTTACGGCCCTTTTACGAGCATAGACAAAATGAAAACAGTGTTGATGTTTATGTTCACACGTTGTCCGTGGCCAGACTGACAAACCCATAGAGACTTTCTAACAAAATATTCAGCGCCGTGTGTATGCGCTTCGAATATTCATTAAAGACATGAATGGAGGTCTTTGACGGTTTTAGGTACGACTACGTGAACGCCATGTTTGGTGGCGTTAGGAACAATGGAATTGATTTGTATTTTGTTTTATTCTTTTGAAGCGGCCTTGATTGCTCATTTATTATATTATTCAACGAAATTTTGATGAGTCCTCATTATCACACTAATATTACAAACGCGAAAGTTTGCATAGTTCATTTCATGTTCAAATGGCTGGAACAATTTTGATCAAATTCGGTACGGAGGTAGCTGACACCCTAAATTAACACATAGGATACTTTTTATGCCGAACGCAGGTAACACCGCGGGACGCAGCTAGCACCTACCATAATGTGGCAACTTGTCCAATACTGGTCAATTTGACCTTAGATCCCGTTTAGCATTTCGTGGGACCTTAAACATTTTTAATGACCAAATATAGTGAGGTCCTGAATGCCTGTCCGTAGAAGCGAAGTGAAGAAAATTAACCAATCAGGCAGCATCTTTGTGAAGCCCAAAACAAGTGCATTTAAATCTGAGAGATGTGATTGGTCCATTTTATTTCAGCTTGTGTGGACAGGCACTTGTCAGCCTTATATGGTATCAAAGCATCTGAAGTACTTATATCGTTTTTTTTGTACAGAAGCAGCTAAACCTGGTAGAGTAGTATTAGAATACCTTTTATCTGACTGCGGTAAGGAAATAAATAAATCGCATCCTAAAAGGATTTCTAAAATGGACGGGTAGACTTAAATTATTGTATTAAGTGGTTTGGGGAAATGGGCTGGCCACATGGTTAGAGGAAAAGACAATTGGAGCAAAATAGTCACGCAATGGTACCCAAGGGATGGAAAAAGGAAGAGAGGTAGACCACTGCGACGGTGGGATGACGACATAAGACAGGTCGCGGGAATAACATGGGGTAGAGTGGCCATAGAAAGGCCAGAATGGAGAAGATTGGAGGAGGCCTATGCCACCTGGCAAACGGACATACAAAAATTAAAAAAAAGGGATATACGAATAAAAAGAAAAATAATGAAACAAAAAAAACATGGAAATAATCATTGGAGAATATATTTAAAAAAAAATGTCCGATAGAAGGCTTAAATAATAAGTGGTTTACAGTCACGTGTAATTGCCAGGAACGTCCGAGATATTTCGAACTCGTATGGAACATCATCAAGGACTGCTACCCTACTGAGTGACGAAGTTACCGCGCTGCTGTACGGGTAATAGTCCCTGATGAAGAGCTCCATACGAGTGCAAAACACGTCGGGCCGTTCCTGACAATTTGCGTGAGTGTAAACCGCTCATAAAATAGCATGTAGCTATTAGTTTTCGTTATATTACACAACTAAAGTTTCGTAGGTTTCATTTTATTGGAAAAAATATTCACTCTTTTTCTATTAGATGTATCAAAAAACTATTACGACGCTATATTTTATTGAAGACTTTTTCATAAAGAAAACCGAAATATGCGTAAAAATTCATAAACAAGAGCGATATAGGCAGATTTTATTGTCATAGGGTTCTCTGATATTGGGGTCGCCGCATAATATTGGCCATGTTGGATAAAATTGACACTTTTCTCATATTATAGTGATATAGGCGTGATATTGGAATCTTTTATGAGTTAATATGGCGGCTGAAATGAAAAAATCTTACAAAGGAAATATTTCTAATAAAATTGACGGGAGCAATTGGAATAGATATTTGATTCTTCTCACAAAGCATTCAACTACAATAAAGATGGATTACTATAAAGAGAGAGATACTTACAGTCTGTGAGCTCTTAAACTCTTAGAATACCATCATGAAAATGTTTATTGTAATAATACTAGTCATATTCAGCTATGTGAACAACTGGAGGGGATTATCAAATAATAACAATACGAATATTATCACAATATACACATACAAAACAAAAGACAATCCTGCATCGCGCTATTAAGATTTTTCCTGAAATCATGACCCTTCTCCATAGAAGACTGATTTTCAATACAAATCATCTAGGACAGGTGTACTCGTATCATTACTGTATTTGAATGCCTGCTTTAAGAGGCCTTATTCCTTTAAAAAAAATTTTTTTTCGTATTATAACAAATATATTGATAATTTCAACCAACTTTTTGAAGTGAATAATAATTTTCCCCGAGTTCTAAGTCATAGCTATTTCATGATTTCATTGCGTGCAGTCGAAAATAAGTTGTAAAAACTAATTTTCCGCGTGAGAATTGTCAATTTCGAGTAGTTTTTCAATAAAAATTATCAATGAAAAATTCAAACTGCAGGTTTCAAATATATACCAATACATCCCAATAGCCCTGTTCTAGGTAGTAACATCAATAATATGTTAAGAAACATGTTTGATTATAGAGAAAAATGTCTAAACAATCAGAATTTTAAAAGGAATCAGGGCTCTTAATTGTAAAATCAGCATAACGCTCTACTCGTTGCCTTTGGGTTTGGTTGAAATCAGAGAGGTTCAAATCTTAACCATACCATATAAGGGCAAACGAGGCAGGCATAAACACGGTCATTTTAATAACTCAGCTGTTGTCTTTATCTTGGGGTAACAATATGGGAATAAAAACAAGCAGCCGTTTTATCTCTACAACGTTTTAATACGTTTCAACATCAAACAGCCTGCATTAGAGTAAATAAATATAAAATCCTTGCGTGACCTCTTCTTTAGCAGAATGGAGAAATCTTAGCATATCTGTTTTGATTTTTAGTCCATATATATTTATATTATGTATATATAATAAATATATGTATTTATCTAAGTATTTATCTATTAAAACCTATTTAAGTTAGTTGCACCGCCCACAACTTATCTGCTTTGCCCGATGGTTGACTGGTAGAGAATGCCCTATGGCATTAAGTCCGCCTTTTGTACGATTTGTTTTTCTTTTGTGCAATAAAGATTAAATAAATAAATATAAGTGTAATATACATCTTCATCATCTGTTTCTAAAAGTATCCGTCAGATATATCGCCATGCTTATATTATGTCCGCTAATTAAAATATATGTACGTAAGAACTCTTGCAACTCACCATCATGTAATGCACTTAATGCAAATATAATGGTCCTGTAACACAGGGAATCCTGAACCCAAAGGCATAAATCATTATGTTGTGTTCTTTAGTTTTTTTTTTTTTTCATTTCCATTTTCACTCTTTCACGGTACAGTGAAGAAAGAGATAGGTTATATTTATCACGCGAGAAAGAGTCCTGTGTCACAGTTTTGCTAGAGGTGTTGGAACAGCAAGCATTGTTTTTGATAATATGGCTAACAATAAAGGCTCAATAAGCTAAATGCCAACTAATATAAGTAGGCTGGTCAATTTTAATTTATATTAGGTATTTACATAAAATAACTACAGCAATTGCATCAACAGAGCGTAAGTTTGTCTAAAATTCTTTTAAAATTTCTACCTCTGAAGGGCCAATTGCTGGTCTGTACTGGAGGACTCTAGAGAAATTGCGGGATCTTTTTCCTCGGCCACATAACTTACGCTAAATAACACAAGGACTTGCATCAAAGAACATGTTTCTTGCTTTGAAACCCTTCCCGGTTACGTTAAAGGCGGATTTTGAATGCAGATTTCTGGCTGTTGGGTCTTTTCGTTGTCAGGAGCGAAGTGGACTCTTAGGCTTGTCGTATTCAGCCGCGGACTATGAAGGTACTACGTGTTACTTGAATATAGAACAGGTGGAGATTTTTTGGGTCTGTATACATTTCATATTCACTGGAATGCTTTGAATGCTTGGGGCAACTGGGCTGCCTTTTGTTGCATGTTACGAAAGTTATCCTATTTTTAACCGACTTCAAAAAAGTAGGAGGTTCTCAATTCGAACTAATTTTTTATTTTATTTTTTGTATGTATGTTACTCGATATCTCCGAGAACCGTGAACCGATTTTCAATTTCTTTTTTTATCGAAAGGGTATAACTCCGAGTTGGTCCCGTTGGCACTAAGTCGGGATCTGATGATGGAATCTTGGAGAAATCGAGGGAACTCTTCAAATGTTATAGGGACATGCACGGCGCTTTCGGTAATTTATTGATAAAGTCAAGAATTTACATTCAGTAAATAGGATTTGGTGTAAGGAAACTGATGATGAAACACCACAGATGGCCACTAGAACTTTTATATGAATCACTAAAAAGCAAAAAAAAAAAAGATTTTTAACAAACAAAAGAATCGACTTCAGTAAAACTAAAACGCCAAAAATAACCCGTTCAAGTACAGATTACATTTGACTCACCCTTCGAAGTCGGTGCCAAATCTCGCGTAAACTATAATATATAAATATAAGAACTGAGTGGTTTGGGATCGACTTCGAAGGGTGAGTCAAATGTAATCTGTACTTGAACGGGTTATTTTTGGCGTTTTAGTTTTACTGAAGTCGGTTCTTTTTTTTTTTTAATATTTTTACTTAAAACCTGCATTGGCCAACCAAAATAGTAAATTTTTAACGGACTTCAAAGAAATAAAGCTATTTTCATTTGAGATATTATTTTTTACGACCTACTGCGACTATTTCTGAGAGCTCCTGTACTGCAATAAAAAATTAAATTAAGAGTCCGCAGCAAGCTCGATTCTTCATACAAACGTAGTTACGTCCTTATTTTAATATAACATGTCACATTATCATGAAATTCTCTAAATATAATGAGATAAGATATATCTAGGGCTAAAACTAGTTTATGACTCTTGAAATGTTAATAGAAAGAAAATAGAGCGAGTACAAGTTTTGCATTTTTAGACCCCAGAAAGTTGTTCAGTTTGGCGGCATACTACGACCAAAATATAGTTTAGATTGAAGTCAAAACCTATTTCCGGTGTCGATTAAACTATGCAGTTTGATAAGAAAAAAGATTTATCAAAATTGATCTCGTAGTTTTAAAATGAGAGCGTAACTACGAAAACCTTAAAATAAATTACAAAAAATTGTTGCGAAACTGCAGCGAATTACTCTAGCGCGGGGAACGGTCCCGGGGGGCGGCGGTAAGCACCGCCCTTATCATAGCTACTCCTAGCCAGCCTCGCGCAACTCTCAAAGTAAAAAACGATCGACAACGGCTGTATGAAACGGAGGTGAATTTTTTACCTAAGTTTGAAAGAACGTTGAAACCTACAAAGCATTAGATAATTGGCGACAATCGAATTTAGGCGGGTTGTACTTCAGCCGCCATTTTTGTCCGCCATGCTATGTTAGATGACGTTTCTATTTTGTTGTGTAGTCTGTCACTTCTGTCAAGGTTCTGCGATCTTTTCAAATAATTCAAATTTCACAAATAATCTAATAATTTGCATTCTTTGGGTGTAGTGGTCGTCTAGAAGGTACACAAGACAATCACAATTGCAAAAATGAGTGGATTGAAAAGGAAAAAGTGCGAAATATGCAGAATGAAAACGTGTCGAATGGACGGTCAAAAAAGACTATTCATGGCAAGATTTCCACCGTTCGAAGATCGGTAAGTAAAAAATATACTTAATTACTGCGTGTTATAACCATGTTAATCGTAAGTTTCATTGAAAACTTGGTATTTCGGGTAAAATAATACATAAGTACCCTTATACGTATGTAAACAATAGTGCTGTATGTAAGTTTTATCGATAATTTTCATTTGAAGTGAAAAATACCTGGGTAAACACGGAATATCTTTCTTCAAGCAAAAGCCTATTGGTATGTGTACTTATAAAAAAGTGTGCACTTGAATACAGCTGTTAAAGCCGTCTCAGATGAGAGGATAAGACATTATTATCACTACTTTTTATGCCAGTTTGAGTTAGATTATGGTCACAGAAATATTTTACGAAAAATCTTCAATGGACTATGAATGGTACGGTTTCATCTGGACAAACAGATTCATTTTTACTCTGTAATTTTCTGTTTACCCTGCATTATTTGTGTTGCAGAACTTCCAACCTGGAGCACAGACTGGAGTGATGAAACGGCTTTTTTCGTCTATGTTTATCAGCAAGCCAAGCAAAGTTTGAACGAAATAAAATTATTTGCACACTATTGTTTTTTTTTATGAAGTCAGTAACCTAAAGTAAACCAAATGTTTACATTGAAGCGAAATATTTAATGATTTAAATAACCGGAAAGCCGTTGGAGACGCGGGTGCGAATGCGAACCCCGCCTGAACCATTTTTTTTAAATACCGATATCGATATCGATAATTCGATAATTTGTGTAACATGTGACATCCCTATTTTGTTCTTGATGTTGGCATTATGTCATGAGTTTGCTTTTTGTATGGCACTCCCGTCTCTTAAAACGTAGTGATTACATACTCTTTGCTCCTAGCGCGCTCTCGCTTTACTGCTAGCGCCCTGTCTTCCTCTAGGTGAAACAACAACATTTTAAAGCGTAAGCGCGCGATCTCAACGCGGAGTTGAGCGGACCTTGCTGCGGACTCTTAAGACAATTATGACAGCTATGAAAAGTTATACATACAAAAATTTTCGACTTTCACTTGTTGTTTTTGCCGTACCTCGACGTTGGTCCCATAATCGTGCTGATGCCAAACGACTACATCACCAACAGGCATCAGACGTCGTGCAACTAGAACTTCCTAAAAACGTCATTGAATATAAACTATTTTGACCTCAACCTCCACGGTTTACCTTCATAATGCATACAATTGAATAAACGATCTTCCTGCATAGGTACAGCCAATCCTAATAGATTAGTCGTGGTCGTAATCTATTAAATTGTTAATGCATTTCGTATATTTTAATTCATTTAACTACGATGTGGGCACCATTCGACATTCCATCACTTTTTGACACGTGTATGAGTGAAGGAGTAGCAACAACAGAAGAGTCGTAGGACGAGGACGCGTCCCCGCCCCGTCTCGTCTTCTCCGAGGTTTCTTTACATCTATACTATTATAAAATTCTAGATGGGTATTGAAAATCATTTTTCTTTTGAGAGGTCATGATTTCAGGAAAAATCTTAATAGCGTGATGCAGGATCGTCATTTGTTTTGTATGGGCGCGCGGCGCCATGCCAGCCTGGCGCCATCTGTTGGTCATAATTTCCTTTGTCCTCTCATCACGCCGAAACGGTTGGACAAATTTTAACCAATTTTGGTACAGGGATAGTTGGACATCCGAAGATGGTTATAGGATACTTTTTACCCGTCTGCGGTAAAGAAAAAAAATAACCGGAAGAAGTTGCCTGTTGTTGGGTGCCTCCTAGTTTTGAATAAGAATTCATTTAGGGCTGCCTGTCTACTGAACCGGAGCGGAGGAAATTAACGAATCAGATTGCGTCTTTATGAAGCCCAAAAGAAATGCATTTAAATCTGAGGAATGTGGTTGGTTCATTTTACACAGCGCCCCTTCGGTTCAGTGGACATGCAGTCTAAGGGTGCGACTTCATTGAATCGAGGCTGAGACGTGCGGAATAGACCGATCACTTGAGTTGAAATCTGTGTCTCAGCTCCGCATTCGTCACCGCTTCGCTTCAGTGGAGACGCATCCTAAAGGGAGCCGCGTCTGCTCTTATGTATTGAAAAGTTAATAGTAAAAAACCTTACAAAAGAGCTAAAAATAACTGTCTCAATGCCAAAGTTACATATGTAAGTCGATTTTTATCGCATCGTATGAATACTAAAATCAAGTATTTTTAACAAATGAAGTTAACTAATACATTTAACCCCGCTCTCCCCGACGTAAGTAAGTTATATTATAATCCATTTTGATCTATCTAGACTAGTACGAGAATTCTTGCTACTCAATCGCGCAATGTTCATTTATCTCAAACGATTAAATCGACATGATTATGAAATTCTATTATTCTTATCGTGCCACGCTTGCAACCCATGGCTTTGTTATGACTTTCTAAACATAATAAATAAGGGTTCGTAATCTAAAGTGCCAAATTTCTAACTTGGAAGTACGTAATTCGTTTTCGTGATCCTAAAGTTATTTACATTTGAATCATTGAGGTATTATTATAATAGAGCCACAGACCCGAACAAAAATGACAAAAAAAGTGGCATCGTTGTCATGTTCAAGTAGATGCCAATAACGCTTATTTATAATTTATAAAAACATAATTACTTCGTACAAAAGAACTCATTGCTCAAACGTTTAAGTGTCAGATTGACTTACGTACTTATTACCACAAATATTTTTCGTGTAAATTAACTTCTTTAGCGTATTCTGACTCATGTCTCTTGTCAAACTTGGAACATGGCATGAATGGAGCAGATTTTAATATTTTTACATACTAAATATATTTTCATTATTATTTTATTTAGGTATTAAATTATATTTGTTGTTTGAACTAAATAAACTCGTAAATTGTTAATAACAAATTAAGTTACGTTTTTATTTAACAACTGCATAAAAGGGTCCCGACACTGCATAGAAGGGATCAGTAATAATTACATTATTTCTCAACTCATCTTGTTCTAGTATGTGAAATAAGAGTAAGGCAAGTGCAAAATATTAACATTTTTAGCCTTTTAAAGTTTGATGGCGTGGCGTGAAAGTCGGTGGCGTGGTATGCACGGCAGCACACGTTGCCTTTAGGTGTTCGTGGCGTTCAATGGTTTAAACTGACAGTGTCTAGACTCTGAGACCAAATAAAACAATGACAACAGAGCAATTAATTTATTAATGTAACCATTTTACGCTTCTTTTCATTAAACATTAAAAAAACATATAGGTATGATTATGCAGAACACACGAGAGACGAATTATTTAGCTGAAATTATTCTTGACTCTAAACGTGATTCTCTTAACCTGTGCTAAACGTGTCCTAAATTTTTCACGTTGTTTAGGATCGCGTGGGAATCTTTAATAAAAAAAAGTAGGATAATTATTTATTGCACTCCTTTATTTATTAATAAAATATAAAACTATAGCGACTCCTTAGATTTATGTTCTGTGATGAGGTGCATTTTGTAGGGACAAAGTTAATAATTCTTATTTAAAATATGCTATGATTTTACATAGGATTAGTTAATTAATCAATAGAACCTACGTAAAATAGAATATTCCGACCTTTTTCTTTATTTTATAGCTGTTATTTTTGCAATTTTTTACTGAACATTTAGTCATTTTTGAGACCCGTCACGTGTCATGGTCTAAACGAGACTGAGAGCCCAACTAATGCGATTTGTGATTTTGCATTAGTTGGGAGGGTGCCATTTTTTCCGCCTTATTGTGTGTCCATGTAATTATTACGTCAATGATTTGAATACATCACGTCGATTTCTGGAGTGAAAGTGTAAAAGGGCTCAAATCTTTAGTAATCTGATGAGACTTGAGTCCTTCTTCCGTTGATGCTAGACTTCTGAAGGCTCTATAAATAGATCCTGTGGCTTTATTTGGATGAGGGGTCTGAGGTTCCGAGGTCAAGTGTAGGCAATGTCACTTGCGAAATTAGGGAGGATGGTCTTATTGTCTAGACAACTAATCTCGTCTATCCGAATGTAAGACGACGAGATAGTGTTAAATGTAGATAACCTATGTAATCATCTATCACTATCACTACATAGTATAAAACAAAGATGCTTCCTGTTGTCGGTCTATCTGTCTGTCCCTATCTATGCTTAGATCTTTAAACCTACGCAACGGATTTTGATGCGTTTTTTTAATAGATAGAGTGATTCAAGAGGAAGGTTTATATGTATAATACATGCATAATTTATTCAGCTTAAGGCTAAATTTGACGTTTCTGAACACTGAAAACTTCGAGTGAGAGTGAGTATTTTATTTAGAAACACAAATTTTATATTTTTCGATATGATTTTTTAATGTGGTTACCTAAATGAATACTAGATCTTTTTGTTCAGTGGTAGTTTTCAAGCATATTCTTTTAGATTTATATTATATAGGAAAATTATGCTTTTCCTACTTCGAGTGATAGATTCTATTTTATCTACCAATTTTCAATGAGAACTGCAGAAATAAAACGTCAAAAATTACAAAATCTGGCCTATTTACACGGGAATATATGTCTGTGGTAGCCTAGTGGTTAGGGCATGCGACTTTCAATCCGGAGGTCGCGGGTTCGAACCCGGCCCGTACCAATGAGTTTTTCGGAACTTATGTACGGAATGTCATTCGATATTTACCACTCGCTTTTCGGTGAAGGAAAACATCGTGAGGAAACCACCTAAGCCCAATAAGGCCTAGTTTCCCCTCTGGGTTGGAAGGTCAGATGGCAGTCGCTTTCGTAAAAACTAGTGCCTACGCCACATCTTGGGATTTTAGGTAGCCGACCCCGATTGAGAATTCATTCTCAAAAAATAATGGGACAAAGGCTAGGAGGATGATGATATGTCTGTGATATCGCCAAACAAAACGTTTCTCAAAATATAATATTTATTAATATTAATATAACTTTGTTTGACTGATCGATTTGTGTGAGGTTGTCCAATATCTATTTATTATGTATTTATTACTGTCCTTTACACTTCAGATTCAGGTGCTACATTAAAGGTGCGACAACACCGCTACTCAAAAAACGGTGATGACGTATCGCGCGGCGCAGACGTGTCGCATCCATACCTTTCTACATTGGTTTTACCGCAAGCTCTCAAGACCGTTCTGTATACCTTTAGTTACTTTACACAATGGTGATACGAATTCAGGATCATTTACAAATAGTAAACACAAACATCTGGTTGGCAAACAGTCACTTATAATTACGAGTAATCAAAAACAAATAACTCTGGATCAAACAAAATAACGTCCAAAAATAAGAACAAACTGTTCGAAAGATATGAAGATGGGATCAGATATGAAGTGGGGATCAGAAAATATGTGTCATTTTTAACCAAAAGGGTGCACTTTGTCGTTTACCATAAGGACGTATTAACAGGTTATGGGTGATGCCAACATATTTTGAATCTATTAACAAGCGACAAAACCTTTTTGGTTGAAAACGTCACATATTTGGGAATAGGGATGAACGTCGGACAAAATTATGCTAACATCGTTCCATTGCGTACGAGTCTTCAAATCGCGGATGTGAATACGAAATCGTCAATAAACATGCGGTGCATGGCGGGAATTCTGATGGCGTTGACATATAAGATTGACATAATTTAATTTGGCACATCATAAACAATGGTGTATGATTTAAACTCGTGTGTACGCGTGCGAAATCTATTTATACTTACAAGTAGCTCTGTGAGCTGTAAAACTCGTGAGTCAGTTTTGAAATGGCTTCATCCTCTTCGGCTTGTTGAAAAATTCGAAAAACGGACATACAAAACATTCGGGGGTACGAAAGCAATTTTGGCCAAGCTGATACGCTTCACTCGCTCGGACAATAACACTCTTAATTGTATGAATAGAAAGCCAATTTTGTGCGATAAGAGATCATGTTAAAGGAGCGATGCACGTTTTCTTTCGTTTCGTACAGACATTGATTACAACGCCGTCTATCGATAGGAATATAGTAATATCGGCCTCATCATCATCATACTAAAACGGCTTAACAGATTTTTTATCATTTTTAACCCCTGACGAAAGAAGAGGAGAGTGTATGTGTGTATAGTGTCTCCCAAACATATGGGCCAATTTGAATGCGGTTTTTTATCGAAAAACTTGTCCATCAAGATGGTTCTTAGCTATATTTTGTGGAAATAAGACCAGTAGTTTCCAAGATATTCAGTTTCAATTGGAATGTGACAGGGTCTCAGACAAAATTGAAGCTAAAAACTCCATGTAGTTATGTTCAGTTTTAGTAACATTTTCTATGTCACTGATATAGAAGTATCACATATCTATATGATGACCAGCTACTTGTGTTGGGGGTCATTGAATTTTTATATTTCGGTTATTATATCACAAGCTTTCAAAACCAGTTACCTAAAAGTTCGTTGCAATTCTCAGGCGATATTTCCAAACATCAAGTGGAACTTTCTGTTGTTTTTTATTCTGTGTCATACACAGACCACTCCCACTAGACGGAGCATGTAAGGCGACCCGTAGGCGACCCGCGCGCACCAACGATATGGTACGGCAGAACATTAAAGTATCAACACGGCGGCCACCGTTTAGTTGCGTCCATGTTTATGAGGTCTCTCTACACCACTTAACACTACAATTTATCATGTTATTTATTTAATTTCTTTTTTCGTTGACGTACGCATGGATCATAAACAAGGACGCAACTAAACGGTGGCCGCCGTGTTCATACTTTAATGTTCTGCCGTACCATATCGTTGGTGCGCGCGGGTCGCCTTACATGCTCCGTCTAGTGGGGGTTGTCTGTGGTGTCATATGTTATGTACCTAATGTTCTAAAAACCAATTACCCAATGCTATTTAGCCCCATCGTTACAATTGAAGACGCCACTAAAGTTCCTTTAATCTTACTAGATACTTCTAGTACCTACAACAAATTAAGAGCACTAGCTAAATAGAAGAGGTTCTCGGTACTTGCCCAGGGTCGTACAAGCACCATTCCGAGTTTATTAACTTAATTTTAAGGACGCCTTTAGGGAAAGGTTGGCGCACTCCCATCTCTACAATTAAGAGTTAAATTAAAGGTAATGTTATTAAAACTATCGTGTGATATATTTAATAATTATAAACGGTCAAAACTTACATACGTAAAAATTGTCAGGAACGGCCCGACATGGAGCTCTTACAGCCGCCGCGATCAAGTGGGCCGCGAGTCGTGTAGCAGCACGGATAGCTGCCCCTGACGAAGAGCTCCATATGAACTCGAAGCATGTCGGGCCTATTTTGTTTGATAACTCGAATGAACATTATAATACTGTTTTGTTGCGAGTAATTGAATACGGGTTCGATAATAAATGAATTCATGAACCGAAATAATGACTCAATTATTGAGGTACCTATGTACGAAGTACTCTACGCGATTATAGCTAATAACAGTAATAACTATTATTGAGGCCTAGATTGCTTGTAATTGTGCACATTTACTTCATTGATAATTCACAATATTCGCTTTTTATGCCGAGGCTAAACTAGCGCAACACTAGGAGACTACTTTATTTTTGGATGCCTGGAGAGGGACACTATTTATATGTAAGTTATTAGGGTTCCGTACCCAAAGGGTAAAAACGGGACCCTATTACTGAGACTTCGCTGTCCGTCCGTCCGTCCGTCCGTCCGTCCGTCTGTCACCAGGCTGTATCTCAAGAACGGTGATAGCTAGACAGTTGAAATTTTCACAGATGATGTATTTCTATTGCCGCTATAACAACAAATACTAAAAATAAATAAAATAAATATTTAAGGGGGCTCCCATACAACAAACTTGTTATAGATTATGGTACGGAACCCTTCATGAGCGAGTCGGACTCGCACTTGCCCAATTTTTATTATCATGAAGTTAAACCATTCATACAAAGACCAAATCACAAAAAAAAATGCGTAACCTGGCGGAAGAGACCGGGAATCGAACCCGGTACCTCTGGATTACAACACGCTGGATGTTAACCTTTCCACCATCCCGACTCCTGATAAGCTTTGTGCTTTGATCTATGTATCAATGGTTTAAAATAAAATGTTGGCGTGTACCCACATTAAATAATGATGAGACATTACACGTTTCATAAATGTATTATGATGTTGTTATGGTAAAAATTGGTATACATAGGGACATGTTTCAGAAAAGTATCTAATCCTAGGCATTTTTTTTATAATGTAAAGTTGACCTTAAAAAAATTATGTTGATGGAGTTGTATGGGTACGCGGCGCCATCGCCAGCTGTACAGTGGCGTGTCTTGGTAAAAATATATATGTCTTCTCATCACATCACGGCTAGGCTTATTATGACCTATTTCTGTACAGAGACATCCAAAGATGCTTATAAAAGATTCGTCACAAACCTCTTTTATAAATTAAAAACTCCTTACACGACGACGAATTATGTCAGTGTGTGTAAGAAACATCATCTCATTCCGTTGCACAATCGAAGAGAAATCGCGGGCATAACTTATATTTTAAAAATTTTAAATATAATAAACAACAATGTTGACTGCCCTGAACTGCTTGCTGAACTTTCTTTCAATACTTCAATACTCCCTACGTTCCCTTTTCCTCACGTAACTATAGGAAAAATAGTTTTCTGTTGCGTGCTGGTAAAAGTGTTAATAAAGTAGTGAAAGAGCTGGATATCGACATCTTCAACAGTAATATCCCGACTGTAAGGCGTAAGATGACGAACGAATTCTTTAAGTGAGCGTGATTTAACCGAATCAGCTGTCTGGTGCATTGATTAAATTATTTCTATTACACTTAGTTTGTAATCATAGGTAGTTGCGTTGTTGTGCATTGTGCGAGCACTTTATTTTTGTATAATATATCACTACTGGTGGGAACCTTTAATTGGTTTTCCATTAACTAGGTATTTCTAATTAATAATTGTTTATCCGTCTACGGTTAAGAATAACCTAAATTAAAAATGTAAAACACCGCCGAGACAAGAAGCTGGTCATCATGAGACCCTCATCTCATTAAATAAGTGATTTAGAAAATGATACTAAAACTAAACATTTAGAATACTTAGCTTCAATATTAACTTAGATCTTGTCACTTGTGTCAAAAGCTGAATATCTTAGAAACTACTGGTCGTATATCCACCAAACATAACTAAGAAGAAGCTCGATGGACAAGTCTTTCGATAAAAAAAACTGCGCTCAAATTGGTCCATCCCTTTGGGAGCTATAATGCCACACAGATTCACATGTTAAACTTACACTCTCTTTTTTCATTGCGGATTAAAAAGGGTTACGCAGACGAAGTTATGGGCACCTTTTAGTGCTCCTTTATCGTCGGACTTATCTTCTACTAGTTGATCTATCGTCGGGAATGGCTTTATTCCAAGTTAAATGGTGAAGTCTTGAAATCTTTCAACGTAATTTAAAGACAAACTTTGATTACACTGACTAGTATAGATTAGATCGAAGCTAGACTTTGTCGAGCACGATTGAAGGTGACTTTCAATCTAGCGTACCTAAGTATTATGTTAATCGATTCTTAAAATAAGTTTAACATATACGTATGTATAACGCGCCTTCTCGTTCTATATTTTACTATCTTATTTTCCCGCATCTTTGCCCGCATTTTTTTTTAAGTCCAGCTAACCCTCTACCAAAATTGGTCCGTCCGTCCAGACGTTTCGGCGTGTTAAGCGGACAACGAAATGATGCGCGACAATAATACTGTATCGCCACACCTCGGACAATGGCGATCAAATGTATGAAAGAAACGCGTTGCTACGCACACAGTCTAAGCTCGTGTAGGTGAACGCGTACCATGCTTGTGTGAGTAAGATAAGACATGCTAGGGTTGCCGCCATTTTGAACGCACGAGTCGGGAACACAACGTGCAGCAATATGAGATGACCTTGTAGGTAATAGCGGCGTCGAATTAATTTTGTGTGCTTATAATTAAACTAATGTTAAACTACGATTTCTAATGCCGCCCGCGTTCAAATTCGATAACCTCAATGACTAAAAACTCATTGCGGGAATTAGGAAGAAATAAGAATCATATTACGCTGTAAGGTGGGTATCTAAGCTCGATTTATACAAATAGTTTCCTATTTTGAATCAGTATAAACGAAGTAACTAAATTTTTGTAAGGAAATTCAGGCCACCAAAATATTACGTAAGTTGAAAACATGATTTTTTGTTCATATATATATTGTGTTGTTTTCAGTGTGATCTGATAGGTTTAGGTCGAAAACGGATAGGGTAAAAAAAAAACTAAACATAAGTACCTAGGTATTGTAAGTTGGTTTTCTACTAAAACATAAAACACTTTGAAAATAACTGGGTACCTATGTACTTGCCTTGATTCATCCAATGGGAATCTGTAGAACTTTCTTTTATTTTTGTTGTTTATAGAGCTTAAACCGTATACACAGCACAACACACGCCCATTACAAAAGTATTTGTATATTTGAATATTATACGTGGCCTCCGCTCGTCGCGTCCTTGCCAGCCGGTAACTGCGAGGTAACCGAGCGCGGGTGGGCGGCACTTTCGGGGGGAGGCAGGGAGTGTCCATACTGTACGTTAGTACTCTTTATTATACTGTGGTATCGCGCTGTTAAGATTTCTCCTGAATTACCCCTCGTTGGTTAGAGTTGCGGGGACTCGCTGGTGCGGGTCGCTGCTATCCGGCCCATGTGGAAGTCTATTGAGGAGGCCTGTGTCCTGCAGTGGACGTCCTATGGCTGAAATGATGATGATGATGATGACCCCTCGTTGAGATACTAGTTATTGATACAATTTAAGAATACTATAAGTAAGTTCTAGAGTATCCCTTATTCATCTAAAGCTGTAATTTTCCCGTAAATAAAGTAACCTGAGTCACTGCTTCGGATATTACGTTGCCAAATATAAACATTAAAGCCATTAAGTGGCTAACAAATCTTAATATTGATTTTATAAATTTATGAAACATGTAATGTCAAATTTTTTTGATGTGGGTAGGTACACCACAATTGTTTTTTTTTGATCTTTGTATTTAAGGCTTAATGTTGATTTGTAATAATAAGTACTCGAGTTTTCTGATGTCACTGTATATGCCATACGATTAAATATTATAAACAAAAAATAATTAACTCGAGACTGAATATAGAGAATAAAACCACAAGTTCAACTAGCTAAATAAAATCCATGCTGGGTAGAATCACGTTTACTAAATTTGCCAAGCATGAGCCAATAGACTGTATATACATTAATTATCTGCTAAAACCAATTCACCTGAACGAGTGCGAAGGCTGAGATTCCGCGTGGATGCTTCGAGGCTCTTTTGATCTCAGACCTGCGTCATACATTGACACGCAATAGGCTATGTCTAGGGAAGGGTAGACCCACGTAGTTCTGTACCCTTCCAAGGAGTTCTGTAACAGCGTAAACGGTTTGTATGGAGGTTACAGTAGGGCGGATAGCTCAATGAAAACATTTTTTTTTTTCAAGGTTTTTGAAAACGATGGGCGCGATTTTGATGCCTCTTGTGGAGGCTATACCTACTTAGAAAAATAATGAAAAGAATATCAAGTATTGGTAAGTGCCTCCACAAAGCGATTGAAAGTAATGAAAAATACATTTTAAAAAGGTGTTTTGGAACCTAACTACATATATTGGTCATGTATATTATTATTATAATAATAATAATAATAAATTGTTTATTTCGGACAATTTACATCCATAGTTTGTTAGTAAGGCTTACCCGCTACGTTAGTAAACTTAACACTACTACTTAACACTAGATTCGGGTTAATTTTTTTTTTTTTATAGGTATATCACTTAAATAACATATTGTGCTACACTATTAATCTGCACTATCCAGAATCTAAATAGATGGCAGTCATTCCTCTCCTCTAACGCTTTGAGGATGCCGTTGGTGCTTTGCCTGATGCGAGCCATCAGCGAGGTGATTCTTTTGCGGATTACGGCCTGAAAACAGTCAACGCGGGCCTCCGCAAACATACTCGACGCGCTGCACCATCTCGGCATCCCCAGCAGCATCCTCAACGCGTTATTATACTGCACTCGTAGGGCGCTATAAGCTCTTTTCGTATAATTAACCCACAGGCTGCTCGAGTAGAATGATTGCGTGTATGCTTTAAATAAAGTGAGTTTTACTTCAGTTGAGCATCGAGCAAACCTGCGGGCTAGCATATTACTCCGAACTGATAGCGCCCTACGCTCCCTTTCCATGTCACAGTCATCCTTCATAGTACTAGTCAAAATGTGACCTAGGTACTTCACCCTATCGACTACATTTAAGGCAGCACCATTCAGCACAATGGGAGGTATAAAATATGGTTTTATCTTACCCGCTTTAAACACCATGACCTCACTTTTGGTGCCATTGTACTGAAGTCCATGAGTGGAAGCATTAATATTTAATATTTTCTTCGGTTTCCGCGACTGTCACACATTTAAATAAAACAATTTAAACGGATTATATGTATGAATAGCTACACGGGTTAAGGACTAGGCTAGCTCCTAGGCTCCTAGCTAGGGAGCTAGGGTAGTGAAGTGGTTAACGCGCTGGACCGGTAATCCAGACGTACCGGGTTCGATTCCCGGACTCTTCCACCAGGTAGCTCCTTTTTAATTTTTTCTTTGAGCTTTGATCTTTGTATTAATAGTTTGTGTATCTTTTGTTGGCTAATTCCTTTATAATTTAAGCTTTTATAATTGACACGTCCTGCCCCTAATCTTTATCTTTATCTTATGTTCCATTGTTAACGCCTAATAATGTTCTCAAACGAAATCGGAGCTTGAATATTAAATGAACTTACTTACGCGAAAATATGATTAAATAGCTTCGATTTCGTAATGGCACAAATTGAACGAATTGTTAACTTAGCTCTTATGCTGTCAATATTTGAACATCGCTGAGTTTAGCCAAACTAGAATGTTATTCTAAAGATTGTTTGTGGGTGTAGTGGCTGTAACTAAAGACTGTATCGTTAAGTATAAATAAAAGTAAAATAAAGTACTATTACTGACAACTTTCATATATTTATTAATAGAAAAAAAATCTTCTACGTTTTAGAGGTTAAATGATACAAAAACGTCTTTAAACCCAATGAAATAATTCATTTTTGGCTAATTTTTTGACTTTCTGTCTGTACGTAGAAATCAGATTTCGGACAGCGCCTTGGTAAAATTTTTTTGTCATCCTGTTCTAGTCTCGACGAAATTGCTCTTCGGAACCTGTAGACCGGGCATTTTTCCGCAGTTTAGCTTTAGTTATAGCCCAAAAACGTTCGATAGGCCTAAGATTTGGGCAATTTGGGGGTTCATAGCTTTAGGTACAAAATTGATATTTTTCTCTTCATACCACTACAAAGCCTAGGACCCATAGTGGCAAGATACCAAATCGGGCCAAAATATAGTCTGAACACTGTGTTTTCTAACCATATAGGCAAAAGTCATTTATTAAGACATTCCTTTATATAAATATGCTGTCATTGTAGACGTAGTGATAAATGGAGTTGATTTGAGGCCACACTCGCAGATCTCCTGCCATACCATAATTTTTTTGCCAATTTTTTCTGTAAAAATTGACTTTTCAGATTCACTAATAACAGATCGATCTTGAACTGTGTAATACTGCGGTCCCGGCAGAGATTTATAATCGAATTTCACATATGTCTCATCGTCCATTATAAGACACAGATTTTCCTTGAAAGAATAGTCATAAAATTTTTAAAACTCTTTATTTTACTGAGCTTTGATGTTTTTCGCTTTGTTTAGTCTGCCTTCGCTTTTTGTAAGTCTTTAAATTGTATCTCTGCTTTGGACGTTGGACCATACCAATAGATGTCCCTAACTTATTAGCCAAATCCCGAACAGACACCTCCCTTGTTGGTTGTGTTTGTGTATGCCTTTACTATCTTTTTATCCAAATTGGGGTTTGAAGGACCTGATTTTCGGCCGGATTTCGGTTTGTCAACGAAAGTATACTCTTGGCCGTACTGTTTAATCGCATTTTGGACTCCACCAACACTTAATGTTTTCGAGTTTAGGTAGCTTCCTGAGAGTGATTCCTTTACTACACCATTTGTCCAGAATCGATTTCCGTTTTTCTGGTGAAAGTCCATACAGTTTTAGTTTACAATAACTAACGAGGAAACGAAACAATCCTAGTCAAATCCAAAATTTAATTTTTAGATTGACATCAGTTTGAATTAAAAAAACTATGTTTTAATCGAATGAAACCACTGTCAAGTTGTATTTATACTTAACGATACAGTCTATATGTTATAACGAGCAGCGGGCAGACCACGCCGCCAGAGCCATGACGTCACAGCGCGCGGCACCGGAGCGCGGGCGGCGGGGAGAGCGACGCGCCGTGTACCGTTAGGCCGCTATATAAGCCGACGCGCGCCCAGTACGGGCAGCGGTGTGTTACCATCTCTCGAGCAGTAAGGTCGTGTGAGCGGCTCCAACTGTGAGGCATTGTAAACCATCGCTCCCCGCAGCGCAGAGTGTTTGCCACGCTCCTTGCGACGCCGTAGGTTCTCCGTCAATCTAGGTAATGGTGTTAGGTCGATATCCAGGTGTCCTAAGCTAAGTCCTAGAGCCGTCCCTAGCGCAGAGTGTTTACCACGCTCGTTGTCGCTACAACCGGGGGCTGTTCCCAGCGCAGAGTGTTTACCACGCTCGTTGTCGCTGACACGGGGACCTAGTGCTTACGCTCCTGGACCAGGCTGCCGGCGCGGTGTGTTTACCACGCATCTAGTCGTCCAAGCGGCCGGGAAATCTATCCTTAAGCGCGGTGTGTTTCTGGCCGCACCTGCGATTAGGGGTAGCTTTCCACGAAGGATACCGACCAGGCTCCCTTGCCCACGCGTACTAACCACTAACTGTTCCTCCGACGGGACGCTAACCTGACGCGTGGCCGGGACACCGGGTCCCCTAGGGAATTTAGGGACGTTAGGATACGTAGTCTAGGTTATAGGGTAGGATTAAGGTTGACTATAAATAAACAGGCATAAAAGCCCTCAGTTTGTTAGTATATGACATCCTAGTTTGATTTATTCCCCGCTCCTTGCCTCCCGAACTAAGCTAGCTCGGAAAACCCTCAAGATCCCGTCTGGATCGAGGGATATGTACTAGTGTCTAGGCCCGTTACGTCCTAATCCACCTAGCGGGGCTAAACACTACGTCACATTTGGCGCCCAACGAAATAGCTCATACAGGAGTTTTATAGCTCATTACAGGCAAGGACTATCCTTAATCTAGATCTATCTTAAACTCTTACCGTCCGTCCGTTTAATCCGTCCATTTACAAACCGTCCGTATACATAATATTGTCCATAGCCGCGCCAGAGATAAATCATTATAATTATAGGCCTTACAGAGAAAGGTAGGTTACAGTTTAGATACCTAGGCGATGCCCACCGCCTGGATTTACCGACTAAAGAAACCAGAACTAATGAGAGAAGCCGAAGAGAGAGGCTTACAGGTAGACGGATTAACCGTAGAACAAATAAGAAAGGACCTCGTAGAAATCATCAAGGAGGCCGAGGAATTCGGAACGCCAGGAAAACAAGAACAACCAGACATGTCTGAAAACGATCGTCCTAAGGATGAGGACAGGAGAGAGCTGTCAAAGCAAATAAAGGACTGGAACCTGTCTTTCGAGGTAACAGACAATGCCGTCGAATTCCTAGAGAGGCTAGAGGAATTGATGGAGGCCAGCAACGTCGAGCAGGACGATATATTGCAGGCACTTCCGAGGATTTTGCAGGGAAAAGCATTACAATGGCATAGGAACAACGCCCAGTCATGGAAGTCGTGGGACGAATTTATTGAACTTTTCAAATTGTATTATTTCCCGAGCAACTATGAGGAAGACCTTATAGCGAGGATAGTGGCACGGAAACAAAGGTTCAGAGAAAAGTTCACTAACTATGTCACGGACCTGCAGACGCTGATGAGGCGATATGGAAGCCTGACAGGAGAACAGCAACTGCATCGGATCCACGATAACATGCTTAAGGAGTATAAGTTGTATATAAAGAGACAAGACTATACGAACTTACCCGGCCTATTGAGATTAGCCGCTGAGTATGAGAACATTTCCTCTTCGGCGTACGGAGAGGGATACCAGCGAAAGACAGACCAGGAAGAGACCGAAGCACCAGACAGATGGAGAAAATACGGGGAGACGCGGGCAGGACCTATTAACGAGCTAGGGGAAAAAGGGAGAGAGCCCAGGAGAAGCGAAAATTGTCCCGTAAAGATTCATCCTAACTACAATCCAAACACGTGCTGTTGGTCATGCGGAAAACCGGGACATAGTCTGAAGGAATGTAAGGGCAAACAGAAGATTTTCTGTAGTCAATGCGGGAAGTTAGGTACCCTAAGTAGAAATTGCTGCAAAAGGCAGAAATGTGGAAAACAGGAATACTTGGAATCAGCCAATGAGCAGAGGAGAGATGACAACCGAATGTACCTGGAGGCCGAAATAATGGGGAATAAATACCAGTGTTTGGTAGATACAGGGTCTACAAACACCTACATAAATCAGAATATATACCGCGACTGCTTGGCAAAAACAGCGGTGAGGGTAAATAAACCAAGAGAGCTAGTTCTCGCAAATGGGGTAACAACGCAGACCGAGAAAAGCGTGCTAGTCGACTTAGAAATTAAAGGCGCGAGAATAAGACACTGGGTACGTGTTCTTCCAACTGCTACCTGCACTATCGTTGGGATGGATGTCCTCCGCAGGGTAGGAATGCAAGTTTCGTGGAAAGGCGACGCGCAATCTCGGACATCGCAGGAAGATCGATGTATACAGGAGAACCGTCCAACCCGTATAAGTACGCGACCTGATCCAGATATCCAAACTACCAAAACCACTACGGAAACAAAACAAGTAAATGCTAGGCGTTCGAATGATAAGGAACCAGAAAAATCTAAATATTATCCCCGAAACCCGAACCGTAACCAGAAATCGAATACATTATCCCGAAACCCGATTGGCGCGTCACAGAATCAAGACTGGCATGAGTACAAGCCAGTAGCAATCAGAAAAGCGCAGCCAAGAGAATCCCGCATTTACGAGAACCAGAAACGTTATAGGGAAATAAGCCGTACAACCAGAGATCCGCCAGCCTTCATGATCAGGAGATATGATAAGGAATTTAGCCCACCTACCAATAAGACCCGATTCCCCATGTCGCAATTAAGAAATAACCATAGAAAAGTATCCGAAACACGAAATAGTTACTATAATAGGCAAGTAACGAATGGGAACCCTAAAATTGACGTATGGAGGAAATTATATCCGGTCCGTGAGTCAAAAAAAAAAAAAAGAAAGAGAAACGCAGATCCGAACAAGCCGGAGAGGATCCGCGACCGAAAAACCTTCGAAATCCCGTGTAAACATTCGGAAAAAATTAGGGAAAGGCCATATGTTCAGCCAGAAAATATAATTAGTAAATAACATTCCCAGTATTATAGTATAAACCGGAAACACCGAATTGAAAATTTCTTTTTTTTTAAAAAGCCCGTTATTGTTAGATGCGATTTAGTACGCAGTTACAATACAATTATAAGATTTAAAACTAGAAATAAACGAATTATGCAACAAATAACATTTCCAGTATCGTAAACAAAGGAAACGATACGAAATGTTACTCCGCCGTTTGGAACAAAATAACGTCGAGTATGTACTAATAGTTTAAAATGTATACAAGATATAAAACACGGAATAAAGGGTCCTTAAACACGTTATGCTAAAAAGAAACGAAGACATATCACCCGTAATACAAGTCCAGCGTAAGGAAAACAACCGGAAATTACACCGTAAGGATAAACGCATAAGGATGAAAATACACGACGAGGCGTCGAGAAACAGATTAAAACTTAAATAGTACGCGGTGATCGAAATCACGTATAAGGATTTGGATATCACGTTTTTTTTTTGTTGCTATCACCAACCGGGGATTATTTAACTTGGCGAAAATTATTATTTCTTTTTCCGTGAAGATGCATGTACTTTCCCGTCATCCATAGATTTGGTACATATCTCCCGCATCTGGCGAACATTATAATATAAGCATAACTTAATGCACTGACCAGTACATTAGTAAGTACAGTATTTGTTTCCCGAGACGTGGTCTACGTCTAAGAAAAGACCAGGACATCCAGAAACCTTAACAATTTTAAGAGACAACAGGGTTGTTTGTTGTTTTTTTTTCTTAGTATTAATTTAGTGTATCTTTGTTTTTTTTCCTTCTCTTTTAATTCAAGAATAAAGTCCATTAAAAAAAAACATGGTCATCCTTACCACAGCTAGAATTAAAATTATTAATGATTAAAAAAAGCAAGTAAAGAATTGAAGGTAATAGACCAGTAATGCTGCTCGTTATAAAAACGCATACGCGTTAACCAGACCGGTAGCACCATCCAGTACCTGACCCTACCACTTTAGTAGAACACCACTGATCGGGGATTTTTACAGGTAAAAATCTCCAGAAGGAGGAGGGCAGTATAACGAGCAGCGGGCAGACCACGCCGCCAGAGCCATGACGTCACAGCGCGCGGCACCGGAGCGCGGGCGGCGGGGAGAGCGACGCGCCGTGTACCGTTAGGCCGCTATATAAGCCGACGCGCGCCCAGTACGGGCAGCGGTGTGTTACCATCTCTCGAGCAGTAAGGTCGTGTGAGCGGCTCCAACTGTGAGGCATTGTAAACCATCGCTCCCCGCAGCGCAGAGTGTTTGCCACGCTCCTTGCGACGCCGTAGGTTCTCCGTCAATCTAGGTAATGGTGTTAGGTCGATATCCAGGTGTCCTAAGCTAAGTCCTAGAGCCGTCCCTAGCGCAGAGTGTTTACCACGCTCGTTGTCGCTACAACCGGGGGCTGTTCCCAGCGCAGAGTGTTTACCACGCTCGTTGTCGCTGACACGGGGACCTAGTGCTTACGCTCCTGGACCAGGCTGCCGGCGCGGTGTGTTTACCACGCATCTAGTCGTCCAAGCGGCCGGGAAATCTATCCTTAAGCGCGGTGTGTTTCTGGCCGCACCTGCGATTAGGGGTAGCTTTCCACGAAGGATACCGACCAGGCTCCCTTGCCCACGCGTACTAACCACTAACTGTTCCTCCGACGGGACGCTAACCTGACGCGTGGCCGGGACACCGGGTCCCCTAGGGAATTTAGGGACGTTAGGATACGTAGTCTAGGTTATAGGGTAGGATTAAGGTTGACTATAAATAAACAGGCATAAAAGCCCTCAGTTTGTTAGTATATGACATCCTAGTTTGATTTATTCCCCGCTCCTTGCCTCCCGAACTAAGCTAGCTCGGAAAACCCTCAAGATCCCGTCTGGATCGAGGGATATGTACTAGTGTCTAGGCCCGTTACGTCCTAATCCACCTAGCGGGGCTAAACACTACGTCACAATGTATTATATTTGAATCGTCAGCATAAAATAGCAAAAAACTACCCAACTATAGTCCAATCATCCAACTATGATCCAAACAAAATTCGTTTATTTTTATAAAAAATTATATTCTTTCAGTGATTTTATACGTTTTTATTTAAGTTTGTTTGTTTGTTATGTTGTTCACTTTAGAGTTTATTCGTTATAATTGTCATTATATTAACCAGTAATTTTCGGATTAAATTGGACCATAGTTGTGTGGACTGGACTATATTTGGGTAGTTTAACGGTACACAGTTACTTTTATCTTTAATGCTGAACGAAAAGTAGCTTCGAGTAAGTATATGATTATGACGTAAACAAGCATATTAAAACACGAATTTACTCAAAGCCACAAAAGTAAAGTTGACAAAGAATTCAGTAGAAACACGTAAACAAAGAAACCACACCTGGTAACCGGCGCTTTGCAAGAAATACTAGCGGTATTAAAATGCGCCACGAAATAAGCACGGATGCCGTTGGTTTAAAAACAAATGCGACATTTGTATAATACTTTGAATTTGCTAAAGACCCGGTATGCCACGTTTTTAGGGTTCCATACGCAAAGGGTAAAAACGGGACCCCATTACTAATCCTCCGCTGTCCGTCCGTCTGCTACCAGGCTGTATCTCATGAACCGTGATAGCTAGACAATAGAAATTTTCACGGATGATGTATTTTGGTTGCCGCTATAACAACAAATACTAAAAACAGAATAAAATAAATATATAAGTGAGGCTCCCATACAACAATGGTGATCGGTTGTGTTAACTTTGCACCTCATTTGTGTCCGGCGCCATACCAGGTGCAAACTTAACTTAACCCGGTCAGTTAAGATGGGATAAGTGTTTGTACGGAACCTGCGGTGCGCGACTCAGACTCGCACTTGGCCGGTTTTTATTGTTAAGTAGGTAAGTTGAAATATGGAGGTATTTCAGTGACGTAAGTCGCATACCAGGGTTGTACGTTACGCAAATAATGACGTCGTTGTTAACGTTGGCGTATGATATCTAACCCGTATAGTCCAGTAAAATTAGAGTGAAATAGAAATACCTTTGACAATTCTAAAATCTTTTAATTTTGGCGTGTGGATAAAAAAAGCAATTTTCAAAAGTTTAGAAAATCTCTGCTTATGCATTTGGCACAATTGTAAATGTTCCAAAATTTTGAATCTTTTTGTGGAAGAAAGTAATAACGTCATTTAACATGGTAATCATTCGATACATAAAACTATGTAAATATGATTAATAGCACTTTCAAAATTTTCAGGTATGTGAAAATATGAAAAACTCAATAAAATTATAACTCAACCGCAGTTGTTCCGCAATTAATGTTGCTAATAAAAGAAACACTGTACAGATGAATCTACGGAGCTATTAGATGGATTTATACTAAAAAGTGTTGACTACCATCTCGCCAGGCGGTAGGGGAAAATGGTAAAAAAACATAACATTAATAATGCACTCGAACAAAAACCAAAGACTTTAAAATTAACAAAGTCTAAACTCTATTTTTTTTACAGTACTTTTATCTCACGAGCGCGGGTGAGCCATGTTTGTGTGAGTAGTGTACATGCACATTGGCTCTGTGTGGGTGAGCCGGCACTGAACGCTCCCGAACTCACCCACATAGAGCCAATGTGCATGTACATCTACTCACACAAACATGGCTCACCCGCGCTCGTGAGATAAAAGTACTGTACTGGACTAACACTATATCACCTATAAAATAACCTATTATAGTAGGCGCACGTCAGAGTTCCCTAACTTATTTATCGGATAAACTTCTTTGCAAAATTGAAAAGGCAGCGGTTAACTTTTCGCTTTGAATTTTTCATGATCATCCACGTTCCTGAATTTTCGAGTGTTCCTTAAGACTCTTAAGAGTTGATACTAATCTTGTAGAAGTTTTAATTGGCCGGCCGAAATCGATAAATTTCGAGAGCCGATGAAAAATCATTTTTAATCCATTCTAATACAATATTTATTTACATTGCTAGCTGAACTTCAAGCGTCTATTTGCCAAAAACAACAACATTTTCACGCTAGGATAAGATACAAAATATCCACTTCGTTTCGGAGTAAACCCTCCTGGTACAAAACGGGCTTTGATAGCTCTTCATCATTACCATAGACTAATAATTCAAGACTAAATGCCTGTACAAAATCGCGTTCCACCGATCCGTGCCGTGCGTGGTCTCTTCTATACTATTGTAAAATTCTAAAATGTTTTACATTTTTTGTATAATCATTTTTCTATGAAGAGAGTTCATTATTGATGATGATGTTGATGTAGTATTTGCATGGGCGCGCGGCACCAGTCGTATAATGCCATCTGTTGAAATGGGTACAGGAATAGATACATACAAAGGTGGTTATTGGATTTTTTTACGACTACAGTAAAGAAATAGTTTTACGCGTTGAAGTTGTAGGCTTTTATAGTCTTAATACAATACAATACAATACAAATCCACTTAATTGCACACCTATATACTGTGTATTTGAACACAGGAATACAAAACACGAGAGATATACGCAGAGGTTAACTACTGGCGGTCTTATCGCTAAATAGCGATCTCTTCCAGACAACCTTTAGGTAGCGAAGTAGATCAACAAAAGTCAATATTACTAGAAGGTGACCGAAACTTCGAAATCCAAGCAATAACATTTTGCTATAATGAGTTGGCGCCGCGCAGGATGCATGACTTTGGTAAAACAACGAGCACACAAATCGATCCCGAGCTAATAAATAACCCAGATGCTGATAACGAACTCCAAGACAAATGAATCAGTAATTCAATATTGTACTCGGAAGATTGATTCGGATTGCACAGCGTTGTTAGGCGACAGCGGAGTATACACTGGAAAAACAAAACGATTTGTTAAAAGTATGTTAGCAAAACTTTAGCAAATGTTAGCTGCTGACAAACTGAGAAACTAGAAACCAAAATAAAAATTTGGCTCAAGTAACTAGTTAAACTAGTGGAGCTATGTATATATAATATTTTTTTTTTTTTCATTGAAAGGGTGCTTCCACGTTGTGAACATTTCCCTGTAATGCAACAGTTTATTCTATGGGATTGAATGTTACATTGCAGGCGATTGCTCGAGTTAGGGACAACCCTAACCTGTCACAGAGGAAATTAAAACACACCCTGGGAAACCAAAGTCTCAGGCAGGTCTCTGTGACTATCTAAAACTATCTATTTAACTTTCTATCGCATTGGGGCTGCCTATAATGATAGATTTAAGTTATCAAATATATCTTCTTCTTCTTCGATACACTCTTTACAGAGTGGTCGTGGCCATTATGAAATATATAAATTGAAAATAAAAGTTTACGGGTAATACGGGTACCTACTTATGTATAGGTACCTACATTATTTTTCAGCATATATAAAACGTTTTTGGTTTAAGAAAGAACCTGCTGGGCTGTTGTAAGCTGCGTTTTGTTTCCCCTTTTAACGCTGTTGGTATAAACTTTGCATTTTGACAGTTGCCAGAAAATGTTTGTCTGTTTAATAAATACGTAATTGAATGATTATTCGAGATGAAATGCACGAATTTTTCCCGGACTTTCTTCCGGGTCATCTCATCAATCATCGTTTTCATTTGTCTTATTCCTTGAAAGGAGGCTTTTTATTTTGACGAAAGTTCTCTCTACGGTCCAAAAATTTCAATATTAAACAAGAAATGTGACGGAAATTAGGTATTACTGTATGATAGGATTTGCTGAACGACTCGAATATAATTAGTATTGGTATATAAGTAGCTAAAAATTCACAAACTATATACCTAATGCATATTATAACTAAAACTAACACGACTTTTACACATTATTATAACATGTCAGCTATTTTTCACAATTAAAATAACCGACTAATGAAAAAAGAATCACATACGTATAAAACAAACACAGTTGAATTGAGAGCCCCTCCCCCTCCTTTTTTGAAGTCGGTTGAAAATGAGACTTAATCGTGTTTTAAAAGGTACTTATTGAATTACCTCGCAAGCGGCGGCGGGCGGTAATTAACCACTGTAGGGCTTATTATGCAGCATCCGATTTCGATATTCTCTTGTGTACCTATTTGAGAAGGGATTATACACAAATGCGCGTTAGATTCTCTCCAGTTCCTAGCAACAACCTTGACCTGTTTTGCGAAAGCCTGTGAGCTGCATTTTGTTAGTTGTTTATGTTATTTATGTTGCACTGCACAAAATACAGCAATTGGCGGACTTAATGACATTAGGCATTGTTTACAACTCAAGCATAGAAAGAAAGAATGAAATACATTTATTCGTTACGTGACCATAAAACATCATTTACCTAGACGGTGTCACAAAAATAATAAAATAAAACAAATATGACGCTTTAGTCGCCATGTTTGTAATAATGCCCCCTAACCTCCCCCAATGGGGATAAGACCGCAGAATTTTGGCAGGATTCAGCAGATCCTCATTTCTAGTGCCAAGATAAAACAAAGTAAAGCCTGACCAGAAATATATGAGGATTGTCAAGAGGGCGCTATTTATAAGATTTATATGGCAACAATTTCCAAAGTATCGCAACCGCACTATAATGACATTACTTGAAATATACCTGTCAGTTCCTAATCCTATGAATGATTGAATGAATTCCTGTCTTTTCCTGACTGTTTTTCGTGTAGTAAACGCGTCTACACTTTATTTATAATATTTTATATTTACGACAATGAATGGTTTAAGGGTTGGTTCATTTTCTTTGGATATTTTGAAATATGTGTCTTTTAAAGAAACCACCACGAATGACATTGACATCATAAAATCATTGCCAGTGTAAGAAATTAGTTCAAGTAAAATTCCGCAATATGGCGCATCCTCATATATTTCTGATAAAGCCTTTATTATTGATGTACCTATTTTGCGGCACAAAAATATGCTATTTTTCCTGTACTAAAGCGATTTTGAACAGGTTCTGTGGTTCGCTAGACAACTTACTCCGGATATTAGTTCCGACTAAAACATTAGCTTTATTGATTGACCTGCTAACTAAATAAACAGAGATTGACGTCATACCAGGCTTGTCATGTGTGTGACACTTTAATCTGCTGGAAAAATTGCATATTGCAATTTCAGTGTTTGTTTTAGACGCCTTGAATAATGATTTTTTTATGAATGAAATTGGTTGAAGTGGGAATGTTTTTATTACATTTATTTTGCTGGTATAATATTAAAGAGAAAATGGTAACTTTGTATAATTGAAATATAATCACAGTATAATATGTGACAACCCTAAAGGTTCTTTTCCACTTATGGCAAGAAGTGAGTTTTTTTTCTTTACTTTATATTTCCTTGTTTAATCATTTAACCATTAAATCTAAATTTTACTTAAGTATGACACCTACAGAGACACCATTCAAAAATCATCGACTTTAGACTCAAATGAACACAATTCGTACCTAGGAAGCCCAATTTAGTCTAGTCTATATATAGCCGTATTTTTGCTAATTAACGCATTGTTGTCAAAAGGGGTGTCAAAACATCTTCAAGTTGGTGGTGAGACCAACCTAGCATGCACTTAGTGCCATATACTAGGCCAGCCTTCTAAAGAGGTAGTACTGGGCTTTCAAGGTCACCGGAATAGGCCAGGGACCTATGCGATAAGAGGACTCAGGCCAGCTCCCACTCACTGGTTCAACATGAAGAAACGGACACCCACCCATAAGGTAACAAAAATCGTATATAACCTATGGATTTTAAAAACTTCGATAGCGCGATGTAGAACAACTACCTGCTTCTATTTGTCTAGTTTAGGGACAATAGATCGAAGGGTCGGGGGCCTATTGTAAGTTTTTGATAGTTTTGTATTGTTGCCTCGCCATTTGACGCCTTGGGAGCGGATAAGTTTGGCAAAAGTGGGAAACTTGAATGTTCCGGTCATTACTGTGGTGATAGCAAAGAAATATAACTTTTTTAGGCTTCAGTAAGTAGGTATTTAAGGAAATAACCGAGGCCTTAATTTTGCGAAAAGACCGCATTAAGTTGATAAGCATATTAATTGCAGGTTCTGATGCGCCCACTGGAGAAAACTCACAAAGAATACAAAAGTATAGAGTAAGAAAAACACCCAACACAGATACGCGGCAGCACGGCACGCTGTTCTACACATATCCTGATCTGGATCCACGGAAGATCAGCGTCGTGTTGCTTACGAGTGCTTTGGCATAATGCTGAGTGGACTCCATTTTTGCAACCAGGACACCGTTTAGCTCATAGAATTACCATAGAGATTAAGTTAAATTTCATTGAAAAAAATATTTTAATGTAAAATGTAATTGGTTTGCAAAATAAATGTATCTTCTTCATCTTCTTAAATTATGATACTTACCTAGTACCTACTTACTTCTTACATAATATCCGAGCGGGAGCGAGTTCTAGTAAATGTACGAGTTTCAAAGTTCTCAAAAAAATCAAAAACCTTGAAAAACCACGAACGATACCTTTAAAATGATTACCTGTATGTATTATTGAGTTGCTTTTTCAGATTAAGGAACCCTAAGAAATTGGGAGACAAAACGAAGCACTTTATTCAAATTTATTTACGTAACCGAATTTGATTGTTAAAGAAAGCAAAATAAATGAAAGGTATTGTAATTTTCTAGGTTGCGTTGCGGGTTGCTTGATTAAATATTCTTCTGGGAAACACCTCCCTTATCTGAGACGTTGTTATCACAGCCTTTTGTATTCTACCCTATTTCCACGGCTACTTAATATACTGGGTGAAAAGATTCCTCCCAGTTTCTTAATGTTTCGTCGAAAAAATATTGTATTAAGGTTCGGTTACACAACGCTGTTTGGGTTACACAAGAGCTTTTCGACATTGTTACATAATAAAAAGCTACAGGTGGTTCACTCTTTGCAAAAGCCGCCTGAGAATAGTAAGATTTTATTGGTTGTTCTAGTAAAATACGTCGCTATTGGTCGTGGGGCGTGGCGACATAAAGAACTGACCGACCCGCCGATCGCCCACGGCGACTATGGCGACGGTCATATAACTCATATATCCTCGCAAACGTAAACACGATTCAGCATCGCTACTATTGGGATGTAGAATCGCTAGACTGAAAAAATATTTTCTCCAACTTGCTTGGAAATGTTCCCATTAATGTAGTAAAACTGGACCGCGAAATCGTTCGTTATATTTAGAAGGCGTTAATGAAAATTAAAAAAAATATATATTATTGGCCTTAGCCGGGAAATCAATATTATTTAAATAAGACGATTAAGTAAAAAACACACCTTCCGTTTATAACGTCTCATACAAATGAGGGTAATCTTAATTTGGCCGGTTACTGCATTTTTACTTTTAATTTTTTCAAAGACTGATAATTCACCATACAGCCAATTGTCCACTAAATTTAAAAAATAAAAACTATTATAAACGTTTTAATTGTTCTCTGCGTTTAGTTCTTGCACTGAACATTTTTTTGCTCTGCTACTGTCAATGTATTTGAAATGTCGACAAATTTCGAATAACGGACAAACAATTTAAATAATAATCTTATATGCGGTTAATTTATTTTCATGATTCTTAGTTATTTATTAGAGATTTCTCACGAAAGTTTTAATTTTAATAATATGATGATATTTAATGAGTGAGTTGAAAATTAATAAGTGTACGAAACGTAAACAAATAAAAAATAAAACAGAAATGATTGTGTCCAAATCAATATAAAAGTTATTTTGATCTTATGATCTTCTCCGAATGATAAATATGGTATGGTTTCTAAAAAAAAACAGTGTGTTTAGAAGTTGTTAATTTAACTAAAATTTATAATTACCTATGCGCATATTTTTTGTTATTGTGTTTTCATATATATTTAATTCTTATTCATATATTTTGTTGTAAATCAAACATATGATTCGGACCCGAAATTGTATTCCTATTCCTAAAAAAAATAAGTACCAAATGAACTTCATGGTACTGATATATTAAATTAAAATGTAGATTGGTGATTATTTCCAAGCATATTTGGAGAAAAGCACTATACAAGCCTCGGCGGGAATGTCAGTTCGCAGATTCGTATTATTGAAGGACTCGGCTACGCCTCGTCCTTCAAAATCATACTCATCCACGAACTGACTTTTCCCGGCCTCGGCAGTAATATACTATTATTATAAGTAGCCCAATTGTTAGCTAAACTACGATTTCTAATTCAAGACCAAAAAAACTACCACAAGGTTGCCACTACAACAAAATATTTTTACAATAGTAAATTCCTTTTTCTTTTGTAAACAGGCTAACATAACTTATTTATCGGTAACTTTAACTCTATGTTTTAACAAAATAACTAGATATGTTTATTATTGCATAATTACGAGAGGAGATAATAAAAACTTAAACATCGGAGATTTTTGGTACAAAATCTGGTATTGTACTTGTAACACTTCAGCATTTGGTGTAAGCCAAAAAACAAACTCAAATGTCATTTAAATGTTGTCAATTTTGACAGTGACGTATCTGTCGTAGTTTTTTTGGTCTTGAATTATAAATCGTAGTATAGTCACTTAAATCGGAGAACTGACAAACTGAGGGTACTAGTAACCAGATGGGTTATATAAAATTAGCATAATTTTGGTTACTACTAAGCACAATTTGGCTACTTCTCAAGTAGTTAAACTATAGTTGTTATATTTATTAAACTAGTTTAACCATGTTTTTTTCAGTGTAATATGACTTGAACTGTATCAGGGCTGTTTAGCACTCACTATCAGTGAGTCGGACTTTGTGTGGGAGTAACTAAGGACCCCGCCGGCGAAGATTCCGCGGCGACCATCACTTGGATGGTTTCCGTGAACTCATCGTCTGGGTTAGATAAGCTTCGGACGTCGGGTAAACCGACCTCTCTGCAATAACAATCTGTGAGGTGGACGATCCGGTGACTTGCTAAACAGCCATGCGTTAGTTGCAATGCTGATTCAATACAGTCGCGCGTAGGTATATGTATAATATGTATCGATGCAGGACCAATGCTAAATCAAAAGAGCACGATGCACGTTTGCATTTGTCACGCGCTGAAAATGTGACCAGAGGACACATGCCGCGATACAGGTGCTGCAAAAAGTTGCCATGTACCACTTCTCTTAGACTTGACAAGAATGCTCGCCGATTATGCCCAGATAAAGCGCAAAAGTACGTACGCAACGGTAGGTAGGCTGCTAGGACACTTACGGGTGGTAGTGGATCCATCTTGATTATTTGCAGTCTAAAATGTTATTTCGTCCTGTGTCACAGAATAAAACATTACCGGTGTCACAGTTTAAACATTTCCCGTGTACACGATTAATGTAAATTTCCAAAACATAAGTACTTGTTTTAAAACAAGCTAAATTACAAATCTTTGCATATCCAATAATACCTATAAAATAAAAAAAACCAGCTGCTAAAGTAATTAGTAGCATTTTATTAAAACGCTCATTTATATTACTTACCTATGACGAACTAGGTACCTATGAGTCCCAATATGCCAGCAACCTTAGCCTCAATCAATTCCCCTATATAATAAATTCAAACACCGGCCCGTTCTTAGTTAAACTTTAAACACAAAGTGCCGCGTTGTGAAATAAACCCCGTAACAATCTTATTGCAAACTGAGAGATGAGAAATAAAGGTCGTTTCTGTGTGATGAGACCAGGACAAAGAATTAAATAAATAAATATAAATATTAAGGGGCAATCATACACAAATCGACCTAGTCCCAAACCAAGCAAAGCTTGTACTATGTACTTGTACTAATTCTTTTACCAATAGGTGGCGCTGGCTAGCGCCGCGCGCCCTCACAATACCTGCATCGCGCTGTCATGATTTTTCCTGCAATAATCATATTCATATATTCATGCATGTGTATATCTATTGTTATGTTTACTTGCTTCATCATCATCATCATCATCTCAGCCATAGGACGTCCACTGCTGAACATAGGCCTCCCCTTTGGACTTCCACATATACCGGTTGGAAGCGACCTGCATCCAGCGCCTTCCGGCGACCTTTATACTTGTTTACTTGCTTATCTGTTGATAATTATTTTGTTCTCCGTTTCTGCATCTCCTACTCATTGTGTGGCTTATAATGATCAACTCCACTACCCAAAGGTTGTCTGGAAGAGATCGCTCTTTAGCGATAAGACCGCCTGTTGTCTACCGTTATAAAAATGATTGTTTCTGTGTTTAATTTGTAAACTTCTTTTGGTGTGCAATAAAGCATTTTGTATTGTATTGTAATCAGCCCGTCTAGCATAACTATTAGGTATGCTTCGCGACTCTTGTCGCGCGCCTGAGCGCTACCCGTCACTCTCTCACATTACTGCACAGAAAAAGACAGGTAATTATCTCGCGCGAGAAATAGTCGCGTATGACAGTTATGCTAGAGGTGCTGCCCTCTCCAAATCTCCATAGAGAACTGATTTTCGATACAATTTTAGAAATTTATAATAGTACTAGCTGCGCCGCGCGGTATTCCACTCATCCCACGGGAACACTACATTTTTCGGGACAAAAATAGCCTATGTGTTAATCCAGGGTGTCTTCCTACCAGCTACCTTCATACCAAGATTTATAAAAAATGGTCAAGCCGTTTCAACGTGAAGAAGTAACATATATACTCCCATGCCGGTTTCGGCTACGGTGACTGCTAGGTACCACGCCGGTGATTAGAGGCTCTAGTGATTAGCCCTATCGTGTGCCCTCATATGGCTACAGTAGCCAATCTTATGCGTGAAAGTGCGCGAGCATTGGCGGCACGTAAGGACACCGTCAACATAATTGTAATTGATGGCCGTCGGTGTTTTATCCTTAAGAGCATCACGCTTATTATCCAGATCAACTTTCCTTTGCTCTTCAAAGTGATCTACTTTTCCATGCACCAAGCGCCTCCACTCTGGACGACGAGTTGCAACTTCCTCCCACTGTAAGGGATCAATATTACATTGCTTCATATGTCTTTTCTGAACATCCTTGAACCGAAGGAACTGGCCGCCTTGTTTCCGCTTACCATCTTGGAGCTCAGAAAAGAAGATGCGTTTTGCTACTCGTTTGTCGTCCATTCGCGAGACATGGCCACACCACCGGAGCTGCCGCCGCATCAAAAATGCTTCAATGCCACAGACTTTTGCCCGTCGAAGTACATCGGTGTTTCTCACTCGATCAGACCATTTGATGTTTAAAATATCGCGCAAGCATTTTAGGTGAAACCTATCCAACATGCGGATATGCTTCCGATAAAGGCCCCAGGTCTCGGATGAGTAGGTACAGGAGGTTTGGGAGAACGATAGCCACATAAACAGAAACTTTTGTAGAAAGCTTCAAATCATGCGATCGCAGCACCTTGGATCGCAGCTTACCGAAAGCCGCGGCAGCTGCACCAATGCGGTTATTTATTTCGGTATCAAGGTCACACCTAGACGTGACGGTACTGCCCAAGTACTTAAACTTCTCCACCTGCTTCAGTTCCTTGTTGCCAAGGCATAGCCTTAGGGTTTCAGTGGCTACGCTATAGTTCATTGCCATAACCTCGGTCTTGGTAATGCTGATTTTGAGACCAAAACGGCAACAAACCTGGTGCAAGCTTGAAATAAGGTTCTGAAGCAAGTGCGGAGAGTTAGCCACGAAACACAGATCGTCTGCATACATAATCTCCGTTATGACCATATGTGACACCTTTGTGCGAGATCTTAGTCTAGATAAATTCAATAATCCTCCATCAGTTCGGAAACGAATGCCAATGCCAGCAGAAGTCTGTTCCAGAGCTTCCCTAACTGCTACCGCAAAATAAAGCGCAAACAAAGTCGGTGCAAGCACACATCCCTGTTTGACGCCACAGCTAACGGAAAAGAAATCTGACTGTTCACCGTTAAAGGTTATACAGCAGGTCATTTCGTCATGCAGGAGTCGGATCATACGAACAAACTTCTCAGGGCATCCTAACTTGACCAGAACAGTCCATAGAAGAAGTTCCGAAGAAGTAACAAACATACACATAAACACACTCACAAACGTTCGCCGTTACCATATTAGTCTAGTGTGATAGATTATCTTTATTTGCCGTTATGGCTCTGTTAGCTGTAGAGTTGACCTCGCAGCCTGCCTTTTGCATTTCATTTAACGGAATAAATCCATTTCGGAAATTGGGAAAACTAAGAAATGAACAAAATAATCTGAATTAAATATCCATTCTGCTTACAAAAGTAATGAGAATCGATTGTGAAAAGCGTACATTTGGCTATGAGCACCTTCCTATACTCGTATATCCATATATATCCATACTAATATTATAATTGCGAAAGTGCGTCTGTCTGTCTGTTACCTCTTCGCGCTTAAACCGCTCAATCGATTATGATGAAATTTGGCATGGAGATAGTGTAAGATCCGAGGAAGGATATAGGATAGTTTTCGTCCTGGAAATTATCCCTAAAAAGATTGAAAAGTGAGTAAGTAATTCATGATGACATTGATGACCCTGTAGGAAATGTAATGATTAGACCAAAAGCACAATTGCTCTTACATTTGCTTAGGCGCTTTTAATAATCCCTTTTATTAATTAAGGTGATTAGGTGGATATCTATCGTGTTGCACGAGGTTGTTTCCATACTTCAAAGTTCCACGCGGACGTAGTCACGGGCAAAAGCTAGTTATGTGTGTGTGTTGTTGTGTTGTGTGTGTGTTGTTGTCCTAAGGCACCCCGGAGGTGCAGAGGGCCTTCATCAGCTCGCGCCACGCCTTTCTATCCTCAGCAACTTTTTTGGCCTTGCTCCAGCTCATTCCAACGGCTCGCAGCTCGCTCTCCACGGTGCGCCGCCATGAGTGTACAGGACGTCCGCGTCTGCGCCTTCCGTCCGGCGGCATCCACTCGAAAGCATTGCTTGCATTGTTCGCTCCTCCACGTCGAAAGGTGTGGCCTATCCATTTCCATTTTCGCGTCGCGATGTCCACACTTATGGGAGACTGGTGGCATATCCTCCACAGGTCGTCGTTACGCATCGTCCTCGGCCAGAATACGCGGAGAATAGACCTCAGGGACGATGACTTGCAGCTTGTTCGTCAGGCCTTTAGTCACCCTCCACGTCTCACAGCCAAACAACAATACCGACTTGACGATCGACTCGAAAAGGGAGACTTTAACACGACGAGTGAGGACGTTGGACTCCCACACAGGCTTTAGTTGGGCAAACGCAGCCCTGGTTTTCTTTATTCTGCTGTCGACGTCATCGTCTAATCCCCCTTGGCATGTTAATACGCTGCCTAGGTACACAAACTTGGGAACAGAATCTAGGCTTTCTCCTCTCAACGCCAGTGTACTTGTTGTGCTGCACTGAAAAGTTATGTATATTTAACTAATTTAATTTATGATAAGTACTTACATTTCAAAACGATGAATATTTTAGCCCAAGCTGAAACAGAAACCGTTCGCTCGCACTTCGCGTTCCCTCGGTCAATAAATTCAAACACCCGCCCGTCCCTAGTTAAACTTTAAACACAAAGTGCCCTGTTGAGAAATATTACCCCATAACAGTGTTATTGCAAACTGAGAGATGATAAATAAAAGCTCATAACGTCCACGGTGTTATTGCTGGGTTATTTTATGTTGACATATATAGGGGTAAAACGGGCAGTATAAAGCGGATTTTTTTTTTGATAGCTTGGAAATAGTTCAGTAGGTTTTATATGGCTGTAGTTTTTTCAGTACACACTGGCGAGGTTATCCTCGAAAAGATTATGAAGAATCAACTGATATCACATACGATTTATCTAGTTAAGTATTATGTTATGATTTGTTTTATTTAGTATTACTAGTGGCTCTGTGAGTTATAGTCAATCTTGTGAACATGTTTTTGTGTAGCTTAAAACGTAAAAAAATTAAAACCATTTTGACAATTAAATCCATAAAATTCCATATATGATTATTAAACCTGCTCGCAAAATCAACGACAATCGGTTGAGAAATTGCGAAATATAGAGACCAACTGTGCATTTGGACAAAAGTAAGCATTTCAACCCAAGCTGAAACAGAATCGCCTCGGTCGCATTTTGTGTTCGGCCAGCATATTCAAACACCGCTTATCCTTAGATAAACTTTAAACATTAAGTACCCTGTTGAGGAATATACCCCATAACAGTGTTATTGCAAACTAAGAGATGAAAAATAAAGGTCGTTTACGGCCGTAGCGTCCGTGCGTTATTGCTGGGTTATTTTATGTTTACATAGCGGTAAAATGTGCAGTATAACGCGGAAAAAGTCTTTGATAGCTTGGAAATAATTCAGTAGGGTTTATACGGCTGTAGTTCAGTACTTATTACCTAGTTAAAGTACTGTAGTTAAAGTACCAGCAGTTTCTACGAGAAATCATAAATAAGCAGCGAATATCGCACAAGCACTGGAGTTAATCCATCAATCATAATCCGTTTAGTAAAATTGTAAAAATAAAATATTTGAAAATTGAAGATATTTACAAAAACATTGTGAAATGGGATTGTTGGAGGCTACTGAATATTTGTTTTGTATGCATTTATGATCCTACCTTTGAATGTAAGTATTTTTGCTTCCTCATCTCACTAAGACGGTGGGACAGGTTTCAATTATTTTCATTACACGCGTATTTAGGTGCATTTATGATTGTTTGTTTCCATAGAGAAATTGTTATGCATCTTTATACCACTTATACCACCTGTCAACGCGTCCTTAAACCCACAAAACCCAAAAACTGGGTACTTTTACTTGATGATGATTTGGTGTAGGGACGCCTGGCCGGAGACAGACGGGCTGTCGATCGCTTGACTGCGTTCATTCAGCCCAATTCCCAATTGGAGCCAACGGTTACTGTTCCGGCGGCGCTCCCAACAGCCTTCTTCCTCAAATCTTCTTTCTTTGTACTTTTACTTTCTACGCTGTCACATTTTTACCCGATTAGAGCAAAACAAAATTAATGATTTTTTATAGAGTACCTAACGATGATGCGACCTTCTGGTATCTACTAAATATCACGCAATTATAAAAATCAGAACGTCAAAAAAACGTGCTATTATGGCCAAAAAACCGCTATTCATTCAAATTTATATTTTTTTTATATCACATGACAAAAAAGCCAAATACTTTTTTTGTAAAATCTAGACAGTATCGTGAAGTTCTACACATTTTTGAAAACCTAACTTAAAACGTACACTAAGTGTGCGAAGTTTTCGCTCTTCTGATATTTGTAAGTATAATTTAATTGAGCAACTATGCAGAATGGTAATGGGTATTGCTATTCTAAAGATGAAGACTATAATAATATAAAACGGCGGTTCACTAGAGTTTATGACGGACAGAAGTTAACTCCGTTACTTATAAGTTATTATAGGTCCTATGCCTACGGTGGCCTTTACACCAGAGCACGCACGGGACAGACATGCGAACAGAAAAATGGATGTCGTTTTAGTTTCTTCACACCTTCTATTCTATCGAAGCTCTTTCTAGCACCTTCTAGAATGTGTTCCTCGCCGATGTGCGTACCTATTTTCTTCCTATCGTTGTAATCAAAGTAATTAAAAATTTAAGAAGATAAAATTGTGAATGTAAATTCCATTAGCCACACGGATAGTAGATTATTTTTTTCACAACAGCTAATAAAAGTTTGTCCTTTATTCTTCAATCTCGTATCCCGTTACACGAAAGGACATGTCGACGTACGATATTCTTGTCTGTTAATACCTTTTGTAGATGAAAGGTCACTTTGAAAAATACGAGTTGAAATATGGAGGTTTCGTAATTTAGTTATACGATCGCCGACGGCTGTGGCGTAAATTGAAAATTTCAACTCGGACGCATAATTGGGGTAATTTTGTACAAGGACAGCAGATATTCGGTGTTGCTTGCTACGACTGAAGCTACGCACTTTGTGATTCATACTCACAATACTCATACTCATTGTATAAGAAAACGAGGTATGGCACTCCGGCAAGTGAGACTTTGTACGTCACTGATTAGTTGCCGCTTTATGGTTACAAAATAATTATAAGGAAAAAAATGATGGCCGCCAGTCGTACAAAAAAAATATGCATTACAGTAGAAAAATAACCCATTCCTAATGTGTTTACGTAATATCAAATTTTTATATGTACGTTACGTTAATATTAAAAAAAAACTGCGCCTACTGTATTAAAAAAAAAATTAAAATACTGTATTTACTTTTATCGTATAGTTCATCCGGAATTCTAAGATCGAATTATGTCAAACTGGCACAAGTGAAAAACGACCTTAAATTTACCCGTATACGGTTGTTAGTAGGTACCTTGGGCCAAAGTGATTTCATTTGATCTGAGATATCGGACAGAGTATACCACTGTGCAATAAAATTTCGAGTTGTTAATTTCTCTAAAGCGGATATACTCGTAGTTAAAGCTAAAGAATTACTATGTAAGTTTTTATGACTAGAAGCTAAATGCGAAAAATTTAAGCGTGCTATAAAAGTACCGAGTACCGGCTAGTTTTCACTTAAAAGTTATACTCAATTCGTTTCAGGTTCCGTACGCAAAAACTGAACCCAATATATATATTGATTATAGCCTATAGGCTTCCGTCTGTCACGCTCAGATCAGAGAGGACAAAATCCTAAGACAGGCTTCGACGTTAACTAAAAAATGCGTATGTTTTCGATTCAGTTTTTAGGGTTCCGTACCCAAAGGGTAAAAACGGGACCCTATTTAAAACGAATGGCCTGACTTGCTACTGGCGACTCGTTCTGCATGATTGGACTGTATAATACTTGAGACTGGGTTGCACAATAAAAAGATACTGTTTCTTTCTTCATAAGGTGAACTGGAGCGAGATGAGAGCTGGGCGACGCTTGCTGTGACACTGACCCACTTTTTGCGCCCGCCATCTTTATTCCGTCCTTGATAGACCGAATCAGAGTTATAAGATGTACGGGGGCGTGGTTTATTCGCGCTTGCGCTCATCTAGCTTATTTCACGAATTTATTTATAAAATATTCATGTTTATTAATGGTACATACAAAATGTTTACATATGTATTTCAGTTAGTCAGATCTCAAAAATGGGGAATAATAAGTCATGTTATTAAGCGTTTATTTATTATTATACCTTCATCTTATATCTATACCTGAGATCTGACAACTTTTATGATTATCACAAAATATTTTGGCTATGCGTATTGGATTCTAATTGGAACTACGATATTTTCCCTTCGTTACGTAAGCGGCATGAAATGTAGGTCAACAACATTCAAGGTTACTTTCATGGCTTACGTAAATAAGAGATACGAAAGGAGATAAAGAAATAGCCAGTTTTTGCCTATGGTTAGGAAGTGGTTCACCTAAGCTAATTTGATAATCATCTTTAATAATATAATGTGATTTTACTTAATACTATAACTATTCTCTGATTGAGTAATTCACCTAATTAAACACCTTAAAAATAATTATAATATAAAACAGTTGCATACATAATAACGATGCCCGGAAGTAATAATATTACACAATAGCTATTGTCCTTTATCTGGACAAAAAGGGTAAGTAATTACACAATATTACGTCATTACGTTATCTCGTTATATAATCATGTAAAAATGGGTCATCGTTATCTTAACCTATATTAAGCAATTATAACTATTTATTTATATTGTAAGGGTCTGTATTCAACATTCCCCCCAACGTGTGCGAACACCATAAACTAATGTGTGTGAATTACGATGAGACGAGAGGCTGGGCGGCGTATTAATCCTGCTGTCGTTCTTATCTCGGTTACACGAACTCTGCCATCTGGTCCGGGATAGATTTTTACGACCTCGCCTCTCGGCCATGAACCTCTGGGCATAGTGCCATCTGCGATTATAACGATGTCGCCGATTTTCACGTTACTAGCTGGGGCGTTCTTGACTACTCGTGGACGTAGAGATTGTCGATATTCTTTCACCCATCGATTCCAAAAAGAGTCTGCTAGTACTTGCGCTGCTTTCCACGACTTTTCGTTTAGTGTAATGTCGCTGAAAGACCCGAATGGTGACATGGCGTTTGACCGGCCCAATAAAAAGTGGTTGGGGGTCAGTGCCTCTTGTTTACTGCACGGCATTACGGGTATCAGGGGGCGCGAGTTGACAACATGCTCGGCCTCTAAAAGCAGTGTGTGCAAGACTTCTTCTGACGGCGATCTCTCCTTCAAAGTAACACGCAAAGCGGTTTTCACCGACCCGACTAATTTCTCCCAGGCACCTCCGGCCGATGGGTTCCCGGGCGGTATTCGTTTGAAAATTATCTGCTTGTTTTCTAAGTAGGCTCGCATCTCGGTGTCGATCGACTCTGCAGCATCTTTTATCTCTCTCTCGCTGCCGATAAAATTTGTACCATTGTCCGAGTAGAACACTGTCGGAGTGCCGCGTCTAGCCATCATGCGGCGTAATGCTAGTATCATCGAAGATGCAGATAGGGATGCTGCGAGTTCTAAGTGTACTGCTCTTGTGGTTAAGCAAGTAAATAAGACTCCCCATCTCTTTTCTCTCCTCCTCCCGATGGTTATGTGCATGGGGCCGAAGTAATCGCAAGCTGTCGCCGTGAACGCCGGTTGATTAACTGCGAGCCTTTCTGGCGGTATGTCACCGAGAGGTATGTTCGGAGTCTTTCCTTTATACACTCGACACCATTGACATGTGTGAGCTATGTACCTCAAAGCGCTTCTCAGTCCTACTATATGAAACGATTTCTGCAACTCGTTCATAACAGTAGCGTGATTGCCATGATTAAAAATAGCGTGGTAGTGTGCTATAATTAATTTCGTGAATGACTCTTTGGCATGTAGGACTGGGATACTCTCGCTTCTGTCGATTCGCCCGTCGAGTAGTAATGTGCCGTGTCTGTCGATCTTTACTGCTAGTCTGTGTAACGTTGATTTCTTAGGGATTGGCCGCCCAGCCTTAAGACGCTCGATGTCCTCGGAGAACGACTCGTACTGGCTTCGCTTTAAGAGCAATAGTTCGGCGATTTTAATGTGTTCGTTATTTACATTTTTGTCAACGTTACATTTTAACAATTTAGCCTTAAACATTTGGGCGGCTAGCAGGATACGAGCAGTGACGCGTAACAGGCGCAAGTACTTCGAGTACTTGTTTACGTCCGGTAAGTGAGCAAATTTATCGCGCCTAGTTGGGGCTATGACGTAACGCTGTATCTCTAAGTTACGTAACTTATTTACGTTTTCTATGAACGAACGCCATTTCTCGTTTAGCTCCGGTGATATGCATTGATCCCAATCTATACCTAGACGCCACATGTCTTGAATTAATGTCTTGCCCGCAATGCTGACGGGCGAGACGAGACCGTTCGGGTCGAACAGACCCATTACACCGCTAGTTACTTGGCGTTTCGTAGGTATTTTTTGGCCCTCTACTATCTCCGGAGGTAAGTTTCGAAAGTTTACATTGAAACCTATCGTGTCGCGAGAATTATGCCATAACATTCCTAATGTTCGTTCATAGTCACACTTTCCTAACAGCGTAGTCTCGTCTTTTTTGACGTCCACTACGTCGCCTAGTACCTCGGGGTCGTTTGACGCCCACCCACACAACTCAAAGGACGCCTCCTTGAATACCTTACTCATGTCGGTTACTAAACGCTTTGCCTCCTGCCTGTCATCGAAACTAGCTAACAGGTCATCGACGTAGAAGCTATTTATAGTTTTTTCATATACGAGTGGGTATTGCTTCGCGTGACTCTCTGCGTTTCTGTTCTTAACGAATATCGCTGTTGTTGGGCTTGAAGAGCCGCCGAAAAAGAGATTTTTCATGCGATATTCTTGGACTGGGCCTTGTCTATCATCTCCCCTCCACAGAAACATCAGTGAGTTACGGTCAGCTTCAATGATTCGTATCTGCAAAAACATCTCGCGAATGTCCGAAATAACGGCAATACGACCCTCTCTAAACCTTATAAGGACACCGAATAACGACTGAAGTAAGTCCGGCCCTGTTAACAGAGCGTCGTTCAGACTAACACCGTTATACTTGCAAGCTGCGTCAAAAACAACTCGAACACGTTGTTTTTGCGGATGTTTTACCGCAAAATGCGGTAAGTACGACGTTCGCGAGGATGACGAGACGCTTTCTACTTTCTCCGCGTAATCTTTGTCTAATAAATTTTGTATTTGTTTAGAATACTCGACCCGTAACGCCGCGTCTTTATCTAATTTTCTTTCTAAACTATACAACCGGTTGAGCGCCTGTTGCTTATTGTTAGGCAAAATCACATCATCACTCGCCCAGAGAAGTCCTATTTCGTAGCGGCGCTCATCTGGTATTTTAGCGCATGTCGCGTTTAGGATGTCTAATGCGCGCTGATTGGGGTCCGATTTAGGTATTCGCGGCTCTATACCTAACGATTCTATGCTAAAATGTTGCTTTATTAAGTCATACATGTCCTGTTCGTTACTACACCTCGCGTGATTTACATAACCTACCAGAGACCTGGGTATAGACATTGAACCGTGTACGCTAAACCCTAATCGACCCTCACTAGCTATCAGCTGCGATTTATTACCGCTTAGAACATTTTGTGTCACTAATAAGTGCCAATTGTCCTGGCCTATTAATAGTTTAGGCGTGCCTTCATCATAGCACAATTGATCACTTATAGGTAACAGGTGTGGGCAACTATCGATCAACTCTTTATTTACGCGTTGAGTACCTAAGTTCAAACTATCAATCGTACATACATTTATTTTCTCAATGTTTCTACGATATTTGCCCTGTATTGTTAGTTCTAAACGGTATGACTCGCTTTCGTTTATTACGCATCCGCCAACCCCTTCGATAAGGAGTTTCTCAGTCGCGCCGAGCGGAGCGATTCTTTCGGCTACACTGCGCTCCAAAATTGTTAAGCTACTGCCGTCATCTTGTAGACATAAGATTTCCTGCGATCCTAACGGGCCGCTAATAATAGCGGGTACTATCTTTAAATAAGTTGCTGGCCGCCTTACGTGATTAATCCTAGCTACATTATTCGGCGCGGGGGTGTCCCGTGACACTCCGTGTAATAACTTATTGTGACCTGCCTCACAGCCTCCGTGTCCACACGGCACGTACGCACACCTGTACGGCTTTTTATGAGCGAAATTTAAGCATCTAAAACACAGTTTAAACTCCTTAGCCTTTGCCCAGCGATCATCTACGGATAATTTAATAAAATCCGCGCACTTAGCTACCGTATGATCGCCGTTGCAAATGGTGCATTTTTTATTCGAATTTTCGCGAGTCTGTGCCGGTGCGTGCTGTGTGGATTTTTTCGGCTTGTTTTGCGGTCTACTATTTACCTGAGCTACCGTGTGCCTAGGTTTATCGACATTTTTCCTACTATTTACGACTCTATGGGTGTTAACGCTGTGATTGACGTCTGATCCTACACTATCCCTGCTTAGCGATCGAGACGATGACCTAGACCTACGCCGGGCTAACCTAGTTGTGTGAACCGGGTTACGTTGTTGCCGCGTTATCGGCCTACGAGTTAAACCCGAAGCTCTACTGGTGTCGTTTAAAAATGTCGATAATGCTACTAGAGTAGGTATAGAGGAGTTCGCCACGCGATATTTGTTCCATTCGTACCGCAAAATGGGATTTAGCTTCTCGACTAACCTACCTACTAGTTCGGGGGCTAACAAGTACTGATCCTGTTTCAACGCCTTGATACATGAAACTACATTAGCTACCTGTCCCGCGAATGAGATAATATTGGCGCAATCTTCGGTCAATTTAGGCAAACGTTTGACCTCCTCGATTTCGGCTAAAATGATAGCCTCAGGATTGCCGAACTGCAATTCTAACAAATCCATTATCTCATTCGGGTCCGATACTGTATACAAAATTGATTTTACCGCGTTCCTCGCGTCGCCTCGCAAGCTACGTCGTATTCTAGCTACATTCATGACGTCTGTGAATAGCGACTCGGTGTCTAAATATTCGGCTTTAAAGGGGATCCACTCTGTGAGTGCCCCAGAGAAATGCGATAGCTCCGGTACGTTCAGTTGTATAATTGGTGCATTTTTACGAGTAACCGCGGTCTCTATCCTGTGTGACATTAACTCAAGATCCTTGTTCTGAAACTGATCGTACGTGATCTCATTACGCGGCTCCCTAATGCGCACCCCGGGCAAATTAGTGACGTTTTGTTGTTGAATCCAACCCTCTACACGAGAATTCCTATCACAGTCCCGCGACGTGTTGCTACTAGACCTAGCTGCCTCTAGCCTGGCGATTTCTAGTCTAGTCTGAGCTTCCGCCGATACTGCCCTAGCCTGGATCAACTCCGCCTTCCTTAATTCTAATTCTGCCATAAGCACAGAGATGCTTGCATTATCCGTGGCTGGAGGAGCCTCTTTTTGCGCGTGAGTTACGTTTTTTGGCGTTAATGTTTCCTGACTCGCGGTGGCCTTTGCCTTTGCGTCACTGCTCGTATTTTTATTTGCACTTTCAACGTCCTTGTCCCAAGTGTTCGTTTCGTTCGAAGTAGTCAACCCCGACGGCGGGGTGCCGGTAACCGACATGTTGACTGGAGACACCGAAGGTGTTCGCTTTCCCGAGCGCAAAACCCTTACGTTAATCTCCGGTACGGACATTAACACTTAAACAAACAAAATAAACGAAACGAATCAACTTGAACGCACTGACATTGATCACAATTAAAACAATTATAAAACAAAAACACTTCTTTAAACACGGAACTAATCAAACAATTCAAATTAAACACAATTATTACGCGAATTTTTAAACACAATTATTTACGCGAAATCAAAAACACAGTTATTTGCGCGAAAATTTAAACACAATTATTTACGCGAAATTAAAAAACACAATTTACACATTTATACACAAAACACAAAAACACTTATCCGACCGTATATTCCCTAATGAACCACTTCCTAACAACCTAGCATCGGGTCCAGCTCCCTGATAAGCTGGCTCCGTGCGACCTACTGGGCCCTGTGGCCTAACTGGACACACTATGTGGGGAATCCAGCTAGGACTTGGGGAAGTGTGGAACCGTATTCACGGCCGGACTGTACGATCCACCACCGTGGAAAGGTGAGCGCGTCCGAGAACTCACGAAGTACGACACTCTGTGGGTTTAACACCGCAAGGTCCACTGCCGCTTGTTTTGCAATTGACCCAACCAGTTTTCACTTGAGAATTAGCTGGACACCAGGTGCGCTCGCGCATTCTCTTTTGAAATTAGGGGGTTCGGTGCATGAGTGTCTACAGAGCGCCGCCCAGTACTCTACAGATCAATAGTTGAACACATTTAAGTGAACCGCTCACGTTCGTTAAGAGTACCGACAAGGCTCGACCGTCACTCAGTCTGTGTCGCAGTAAAGGGCTGCCTGCGCTCGAAAGCACTAGCCTGCACGATTACAAAACGACGACTGCAATTTCAACTTTCACTAGTGTTACTTGTTGAAATGCAGCATAACCGCAACTAAAGTTGCGGTCCGAATTTCTCTGTTAGACAGAGACCACTTGTGAGTGTCGCGAAAATTCGCAAAACACTTGGCGATTGACGTAATTGTTGCGTTGATTCTTGATCCGGCTACTCGAAGGGACCATTAAAACGAATGGTCTCACGGGATCTTGATCCGGCTGCTCGAAGGACCATTAAAACGAATGGCCTGACTTGCTACTGGCGACTCGTTCTGCATGATTGGACTGTATAATACTTGAGACTGGGTTGCACAATAAAAAGATACTGTTTCTTTCTTCATAAGGTGAACTGGAGCGAGATGAGAGCTGGGCGACGCTTGCTGTGACACTGACCCACTTTTTGCGCCCGCCATCTTTATTCCGTCCTTGATAGACCGAATCAGAGTTATAAGATGTACGGGGGCGTGGTTTATTCGCGCTTGCGCTCATCTAGCTTATTTCACGAATTTATTTATAAAATATTCATGTTTATTAATGGTACATACAAAATGTTTACATATGTATTTCAGTTAGTCAGATCTCAAAAATGGGGAATAATAAGTCATGTTATTAAGCGTTTATTTATTATTATACCTTCATCTTATATCTATACCTGAGATCTGACAACTTTTATGATTATCACAAAATATTTTGGCTATGCGTATTGGATTCTAATTGGAACTACGATATTTTCCCTTCGTTACGTAAGCGGCATGAAATGTAGGTCAACAACATTCAAGGTTACTTTCATGGCTTACGTAAATAAGAGATACGAAAGGAGATAAAGAAATAGCCAGTTTTTGCCTATGGTTAGGAAGTGGTTCACCTAAGCTAATTTGATAATCATCTTTAATAATATAATGTGATTTTACTTAATACTATAACTATTCTCTGATTGAGTAATTCACCTAATTAAACACCTTAAAAATAATTATAATATAAAACAGTTGCATACATAATAACGATGCCCGGAAGTAATAATATTACACAATAGCTATTGTCCTTTATCTGGACAAAAAGGGTAAGTAATTACACAATATTACGTCATTACGTTATCTCGTTATATAATCATGTAAAAATGGGTCATCGTTATCTTAACCTATATTAAGCAATTATAACTATTTATTTATATTGTAAGGGTCTGTATTCAACACTATTACTGAGACTTCGCCGTCCGTCCGTCCGTCCGTCCGTCTGTCACCAGGCTGTATCTCAACAACGGTGATAGCTAGACAGTTGAAATTTTCACAGATGATGTATTTCTATTGCCGCTATAACAACAAATACTAAAAATAAAATAAAATAAATATTTAAGGGGGGCTCCCATACAACAAACTTGTTATAGATTATATATATATATATAGGTACGGAACCCTTCATGCGCGAGTCGGGCTCGCACTTGCCCAATTTTTTTTTTTCATCTTAGCATCTTACTCAGAATCGTTTTTACATTTCAAACCTCATACTCAGGTACATAAAAAAAGTGTCCCAAAGTTTTATTTCAGCACCTCTAGCACAACTGTGACACGCGCGAGAAATATTACCTATTCCTTTTTTTGCTGTACTGTGAGAGAGTGATGGGCGAAGCAATGTCGCGCGACAGAGGTCGCGAAGGGTAGTTGTGCTAGACGGACCCACCATCAAGTTGATGTATGAATGTTTCTTTTTTATTTCTATGAACGTGACGCAATGGAAAAATATTTATTTTTATAACTTTATGGACCACTTTCTTTCGTGGATAAGGTGCGAATTCTCAAACGATTCTGAGTAAGATAAACAATTTTCTGAAAAAAAAACCCACGTACACTTAACGCCTTCTTACAATTTTGATGGAATGTCTATTATTGTAACAATATTAAAAACAACGTAAACTCATTATAACACTAATATTCTCGCGGTTTGTACACATAATTAAAACTTATTGAACCGGATCTATCGCGATGTTTTTGATTTACCTTCATTGTCTGACGTTTCATCAGTACGTCTGAGACCACGGCACGTGAAACCGTGTCGAAACGTCGAGCAATGATGATAAATCAAAAATATCGCGATAGACCCGGTTCAATAAGTTGATATAAAGTCATGTTTAACTAACTATCTTTGTCCAAGTATTTCATGTATTTTTTTTTTGCCTATTACTTATTCGAATGTTTATTATTTTGCTACGGAGCCCTAAAAACTTCAAGTCTGATAATACGCGTATAAGTACCAGGTACTTTATTTGCATACTTGCACTCACTTTACAGCCAGTAGACAGCAACTATAAACTGAACCCATCTGCTTAACACGTCATTTAAATTTATATTTTATAGATTAATACCTGTAAAGCACTTATAAAACATCACTAAAACAACTTGGGTGGTCCATAATAGTAGTTTATGCAACTGATACATAATGAGAGGCCTTAAAACACGAGTGTGGTTTTATGAAACGAGCGTCAGCGAGTTTCATAATAGGATCACACGAGTGTTTTAAGGCCTAATTATGTACAGTTGTATACACTACTTTATCTACACACATATCATAAGTACTCTAAGATGGGTTCAGAAGCCATAATGGAAGGAAATGACCGGCACCACTAGTGCTACCTGTAAAATATCTAAAAACGACATATACTCATGCAGTAAGAAATAAATCTGAACAAATACATAAACAGATTATTTATTGTAATAGTTGTAATTTACATTTACATTGAAACAATATTTTCAACTAAAATGTGAATCACAATAAACTTCACAATTCTACTTTCGTAACAGCAAAGAACCAACAAACAAATGACAACAATAATGGCGGCAATTCGAACCTCCGTCAAGACGAATGTTTTTTTTTTCTAAATCATGTACAAACGAATGTATCCATATTCTCATGTCACTCGAGAACAAATGTCGTGCGGTTTTTATAAAAAAAATATACTAAATTGACGTTTCGTATCGATAACAATATTAATATCTATGGATACTAAAATAGAGATCAACTTGTGTTTTGACAGCTGTTCCTAATTTAAACTCTTAACCTTACAAAAATCGGTACTGTAATAACATTACAGTACAGATTTTACCTACTACCACAGACAAAAAAATCTCATAGTAAAATTGGTTGTAATAATGCTGGTCATTTCCTACGATTTCTGAACGCATTTTAGAGCACTAATGATATGTGCGTAGATAAAAGGGGTTACTTAGTACCGAATCGTCTGTGGAGCAATATGTCCATGTCCAATGTCGGAAATTGACCGAGATTAGCATTTTGCTCAAGAAATAACGTCCATAAAGCAGCAATCCAAACCACATAATTTCAAATAAGCTGATACCAGCAATAGCTCATTGTCAAATATTATCGAAAGCATAATGGCCAAAAAGCAAAACGTCCAAAATGGCCAGTAACATTGTTAAGCCAAGTTTTATTATACATCTCGCTGTTTTTCGTTGACTTTGCCAAGCTAAAGTTTGTCCTATTTTCCCGAAAGTGTGAAACGATGGCAAATGGGTGGTTCTACTCAAAAGGGAATTTTCCGCGGCTCACCTTATTTTGTATAGTTTTTGTAGGCAAATTATATTGATTTACGATCGAAACTGTACAACTAAATGGTTTCTAGTATGACACTGAAAATTAGCTAAGCCCTAAATATATATCTCTCAAAAATTGTACTTTAAAGTGCCATTTTCTCAGTCTCCAGGCATGTCTCTCGGACGAAATGAAAGCTTAATGGCTGCATCATAACTGCATTTTGAGTATGTACGTAATATTTTCGCTAAAATAGAAATCTATAATATATGTAGTTTCAATGTGATGTCTAATTTTTCCTTAAATGCGAAACTTATTAAAAACAAGTGCATTATATTTTGTCCCTCGTTTTTTACCTCAGTCTCCTGCTACATTAAAACACGTTAAAATCAGTTTGAGTAACCACGTCTAGCGCGTTGCTGTTCGGTCTGAGTGAAAGATCGAAGTGAAGTTAGCATATAAATGATCGCGTTTGTCTAGGTTCGCGGTTGGCTTAGTCGCTACGGCGAGTTGTGTAAGTGAAGTTGTGCTACGGCCAGTCAGCTTAACAGTATCCTGGCCCGTATTTATTTAAAATCCATTGTTTTCTATACACTTTTTTTGCATTCATAGGTCGTAAATTCGTTGCATTAGAGTACAGAACTGCATGATTTCAATATTAAATGTTGCATTGACGTAGTTATTGGCTAAAAACTTACAATAATCTCAGTATCCTGTCCTCAGTCTCCTGGGCCCATATATTGTATAAATGGTCATAAATTTGGTATATTTTATTTTTTGACTGGCCCGTTTGAGATCAGTAAAAGAACGACCTCCGCTAGGCGTTAAGCTACTTTTCTGACCTTAGATGCTAAAAAAATGGTGTGCCGCAAATCACTTCATTTTCGTCCCTCCTGAGTAGAACCACCCAAATGTGAGTTTTTGCGGATATTACATATTATCCTTAGCAAAAGGAACACAATTAATTTGGTAGTGTAATATTACCTACACTAGTGCGGTGAATTCGTGAATGCCCCAGATCGCAGGTGTATGTGGGACGAACCAAATATATGCAATAATAAGTGGCATATTTGTCATTCCACGTTTTGCTTTTAGGTGTACAGGTTTGTAGTTGATTTAGTACACTATATCAACCACAAAATCCACCCAATATTGATATTCGGACTTTTAAGTATTTATTATTTTGACATGCTTAGACTTGTGGGCCGTATCGCTTTATAATCTAATTGGGTATTTTTCCATTAAGACATATTTAGATGGTCAATTTACATAATGAACTTAGTGATTGAGACCAACTGAGCACATGGACAGTTTGCTACGTATATATAGGCGATTCAGTACTAGCCCGGCTGTAAATACTCTAAATGGACTTTGCTTGTAGTTTACAACTCCCGCGGTGGCTGGGGACATTATCGATGGACGAATACGGATGTAACATTGTAAAATATAGGACACAAAACTAAGCTGGGAAAAAGAGTTGTTTGTGTTTTAATAGTTATTGATATTCGATATTGGCTTACTATTATTATCACAAAACATCATGTTCTGAACATGGCAAAAAAGGTACCTACTCTTTTTGATATTCGCAAAAGACCAGCTAATAAACACTTCTTATTATTGTAACAGTTAAGTAACATTAAGACAAAACTTCGTGACCGATAACTTTCCTTCGGCTTTTTTCTCAACAGTAGGCTTTTATAGATTGGACTCATATTTGTAAAAGTGCTCTTATGGTCGTGGCTAATTTACAGAATAAGGTTCTTGGAAAATGTTACGTGATGCACTGCAACGTAAGCGGGATCGAACCTGCGACCCTATGTTTAGAGCACTGCGCTGGAAACTAAGGGTCGCAGGATCGAGTCTGCGAAGTTGCAGTAGATAACGTAATCCGAATCCGATTCTGTGCTGTAATAACAAGATCTGATTCAATGCATATTAATGTTCACGAGTTATTACTGAAATGAACAGAGCTGAATGTAACTAATTCATTCGGGCGTCAAATGAAAACATTAACTATTGAATGGAGGTCTGCGAATGAAATTATCGATCAGTTATTATATTACGAAGCTATGAAAACAGACAGAGCCAAACCACGCTAACTTTTCCAAGCAAATTAACTGTTAAACCATACAAAGTGAGGCAGTTTGTGTACTTTGCAGCATGGCTGTACATATCTTTTCCTTTTGAGGTACAGAACCCTAAAAAACATCGATACCCGGCAATTCCTAGTGTTCATAGCTGCGTGTTCCTAATTCACGGTCGGCCGGTATCGATGATTAAAAATGAAAATCGGACGCATCGGCGCGAGGCCAATCGGAACGGGTCACATATGCAACGCCGTAGTGACTGATATACTAGTTAAAGACAAAACTAGGAATGGCAGTGGTCTGATGGTGCTATATTCATCGTTTATCAATATTTTGCCTTACACATTCGATTCATCCATATTCGATTCATCATCGAAGTGTCAGAACATTCACAGAATAAAAAACTACAGAAGCATCTCTCTTTTGTGCCTGGGAACGTATATTAGATGTTTGTGAATCATGCGATGCAAGTCGTCGTACGTTGGGCAAGACGACGCGACCGCAACCGACTAATGAGTGCGCACCGCTATGATTGGCTACAAACGCGCACCCTACCCTATTTGCCTGATCAAAGTCGGAAAGCCACCAAAACTTGGTGGTTTTATAACATACACTTAGTGTACGCTGGCGCGTCGGCTAATACGGAGGCTAATATGGAATATTGTCATTACTATCCGAGGGTAACCATTCTTGAAATCTTGGAATGGAATAAAAGTTAGGTCGAATGCGTACTTAAATGGTTATTAGCATGATCTTACTGACAACCAGCAATGTCTTCTCCCTTAGGTTGAAAACACCAATGTTACATCCATATAGCTCAATACATGTAGATCCGTTAGCCTCTTACGACACCCATGGGAAAAGGCGTGGCACAACGTACTCACATCACACACAGCTAAGAGGTTTTTTCAGATCCATTTGTCGCTGACATTGCACTAAGAATAGCTAAAGTTTAATGACAATAGGCGTGGCATATTGCGCATAGAATTGATGGCTGATGTGGCCAATAATCTTGTGACCAATGTTGAATGGTGACCACGTACTGCAAAATGCGACGTGGGAACAGTCGAGGTATCTTTATTTAGGTGGGGCTTGTGTTGTGTTGTCTTAATGGCTCCTAAACGAGATATTTTTAAAATATACAATTTTGCTATTATTGATATGTATATCGAACTAATAAATAGGATTATGAATGATTTCGGAACAGCAATTGAACACGCAAAGAAAATTAAGAATAGACTTTAATTTTATTTTTTTAAGACAATAATGACATAGCTCTCAGTATTAAAATGTTAAGTCCTGGCACCGCAAAGATGATTCTGACAGAAATTTTTCATTTATCAAAAAGTAATATTTTTAGGATCGCGTCAATCTTTTTTACAGTCCTTTTGTTGTTTTATTACTGAGTCACATGCATCTCTATTGACTGATACATCAGTTTCATATTATCCGATTTACATATTATGTATGTAGGTATACAAAGTTTCACCTTCTTGATCGGAAAGTAGCGATCGGGTAGTGGGTAAAATTTGATTTCCCAGATTCGACTACAGTTCAGAGTCACGTTTTTTGGATGGGAGACCTATTGAAATATTATTTTATTCTGCTTTTAGTATGTTTTGTTACAGCGGCAACAGAAATAAAGCATCCGTAAATATTTCAAGTGTCTATATCGCTATCAGGGATCAGGGTTCATGTGATACAGCCTGGTAACAGACGGACAGACAGACAGACGGTCCGTCCAGCGGAGGCTTAGCAATAGGGTTCCGTTTTTACCCTATAGGTACAGAACCCTAACTACGCACAAGGCTAATAGAAGGAAAAAATACTTGCTATACTGCTTCGAGATAAAATAATGTACTACCATAATGTTTAACAAATCAAATTAACAAAGACATTGCAAGGGTCTCACTCTTTTAAAATACATCAGTTAAAAGAGTTCACCAATTCGAAAGGGTACAGAAATAACTTTTCTATTGTTTTAGTCAATTGCCAAGTTTTTTTAACCAAAATAACTTCGTTGGGATTCCATTTGAACGGTCTCAAGAGGTATTTCAATGTATTTTAAACTGTTATTCTAAGCTTTCTCGTTGTTGCAAAACTCCATTTCAAGGAGCGTTACATTTCGAAATTTGCCAAGTAACTACAACTTTAAGTTGTAAAGTTGCATTAGATCTTTATTATACAAGTTAACTGAGAACATTTTCATTTTATGTTCTGCTGCATTAGTAAGTTTATAGTTCGTCCTAAAATGAAAACTGAAAAAAACACGTGTGTTGTGTTGTTTTGGCATTCAAAGACTATCATAGCGCGTAACATAATAATAACAGGTAAGAAAAAAACTGGGAGGTCCATTTTTTACTATTTTTTTTTGTTTTTGTCTATGGTCAAAAAATTTCTCACTTTAACATAAGTATGACTATCTTGAAAACTCGCTGAATAAATTTTTTTTTTTTCGCTATGCTTTCGCTGACACACAATACAGCTATAAAGGATTTTGACAACTGCAATGTCTGTTCTGTATTGTGATTGTAACAACCAGTTCTTCCCTTAGCTCTTCAGCCTATTATCTAGTACTAATCATCAATTTAGACTTTAGAGAATAGGCACAACGAACATTTTATTTATCGATTTATTTTTTTATTGGGATCAAATGTCTATATGGTTCTAACTACACTTAAACTGCTCTAAAAGTCAGAAATGACCCTCAAAGTTCAACATTCCTATGGTGCGCTAAAACGCTCCTTATACAAATGGCCACCTAATCGTGACGTCATTATATGTTATGAGTACCAATATTTGTATGGAGACAGAAGGTAATTTGCCGTGAAAAAGTGGGTTTATGGTCATGGTTGTCGTACAATCATTGTTTCGTTAAAAATATGAGGCCTGAAAGCAATTTAAATTTTTTTTCTTTTGGTAAAAAAAAAATTACAAACATACCTTTGAAGTCGCATATAAAAAATAAATTGTTTCATTGTTTTATCACATATTGAGCTATATTTATTTATTTCATTACAGTACGCTGTAGAATTTAATATCAGTCGTCATCACTGGTGTAAAATTAAAATTTTAACAAAATAGTAGGTATCTTAGTGTAGGTACCTACTATTAGTCTATTAATAATTTGCCAAAAATTCCAATGCATTTTAACCAACCAATTCAAAGAAAAGTCATTATAACCATTCAAATGCGATGGTTGTTTTGAATGTGAAGAGTATTAAGGTCAAAGTTACCTTTAAAGATGATTTTCTCTATGCATTTGACATTGTACATCTAAGAACATAAAGGAAAGGAAATTAAAACACGTACCTATTTTTTTCTCTTGTCACAATAATAATAAGGGTCAAAAAGGTACACGATTGTTTCCTTTACTGTACTGTACCTACTTATCGTAACCTTTATGGCCTAGTGAAAAGTACTATAGACTTGCAGTAATTCTCACATTCCAATACTCCCAGCAAAGTATTTTCATTTTAACTGCATAATAGTACAAATGCTCTTTATTACACACCTCAAACATCGAGGAAGAGACAAAACAACATGAAATAGTAGGTACTTATCTGTCAGGCTAAATCAATTTGTGTAAGATTATCTCCTCATATTCATTTATTTATTTATCACAAAATTGCAGTGAAATAATTATGATATCGTACATTTATCTTAATAACTACTTAATTATTTTGCACGATAAAGATTGAAGAACTAAAAAAACCTGAACATGTTACGAAAAACATCGAAATCGCTATAGACGTGCCTATAATATTTGAGTAGGTACCTTCGATTGTGAAAATAGGACCTACTTGGAGTTGTCTCCGCTACAACAAAAAATAATTTTCCAATAAACATTAAAAAAATACAACAGACTTGATAACCTCCTCTTTTTGGAAGTCGGTTGAAAAGGCAACCGAATGCATAGGCTTTATTAATGGTAAATTGATTTGACGCCTTTGGACATGATACAATTAACAGTCTTGAATCGATACTGAAATACAAGTTTAGTTCTAAATAATGAATTTTAGCTATTATCAAACTATATACAATCAAACAATTCATAATTAGTGGTTCATAATCATAACAAAAGTATTCACGAATTCACGATACGAGCACGATTTACTAATATATGTAACTAAACTACATTAATGTTACTTGCTGTGCTATTGTACATAAAGAACTCAAAAAAAATTACAAATCAGTATCGTACTTGTAAACCTATCTGGATCAAAGCTTGTGGTGTTAATAGCAATCTAATGGAAATTGACGTTGGTATTTGGCAAATAGCCAAGTTTCTAGTGACAATGATTGGTGTCAACATTTTATTTCACTCCTAAAATGGAAATGTATGTGATCTAGAATGTTTTAAATTAACATCATTTGGAGTTCTGCTAGGTTTGATGGATTTGTTTACCTGTTCACTCGTGTTTAATTGGAAACGAGCACTTAACTGAATACCACTTAAACCACAGCGTAATATTCGCAATTAATTAAGTAGATATAAAGGTTTACAGTGTAAGTAAACATTGCGCTAAGAAAACTAAAATACGGTACGCGGTAAATTATTATGACTGGCCAAAAATATCTGTCTACCCGCTACGTGAAAAACAGTAATAATTTTATTATGATTCTGTTTATTAGCTATGTCGTAATGCTTGGGCGCGTAATCAACTAATATAATGATTTTATTTAATACTAGCAGTAATAAAGAGCGTATTTAAAATAATTTCACCTATGTTACCAGTTATTTTAATAATTATTAAACAGTTAAAAATCCCGATTCTGCATCGCGCTATCGAAGTTTTTTAAGCATACGCTTCATATACAACTTCTTCAAAGTTGTAGTCGGGTGTCCAGCTCTCCTCGGGAAGTCACTGTGTGACCTGAGATTTGTAAAATGATTGCTAACCTTTCCGAAAAACTAGCTGTGCTTTACCGCGCGGTTCCAAATTTGAATGAGCTGCTGAAAGGCAGATTTCGTGGGTGCGAGGGAGAGGTAAGCGCCGTACTCTCTCCCTCCATTCTGGTGGTCGATGTTCAGTCTACTGTTCTCACCCTCACCGCAGGAGAGCTCATTTGACACCCTTTTTACTATTTTATTTTAACTGACTTCAAAATGAGGTATGGTGCACTGTTCCATCTTCCACTTTTGTTTCGACCGCGTTTTAAACAATACAAGTGTAAGCTAATTTTTCCTATTTTTTTTAAAACAACTTTCTGTCGTGCTTTATTTTGTTATGATAGTGTCAACACGGTAGACTTTTTTAATAAATGTGTTTATAAAAAAATAACAAAGAACTTTAAGGGTGTAGATATAAATGTACAGGTCTCTTAAATATATTTATTTATTCAACTTTTAAATTGGTTTATGATGTTTTCAAGTGTCACTATCACTTCGATCCATTAAAAATGTTCAAACACTTAATGCCTTTGTATCTACTATTAGCACATTTCATCTGCCGTATGACATTGCTATTAAATTGCATCAGGCGCTAATTAATTCCTCGCGCATGTTTCGTACTGAAAACTTCACCGAAATGCATTAACCCTAAAATTTCAATAGCTCCGCTTTACAATTAGGTTCAAAACATAGTTCTGTAGTGATTTAGATTGGAGCAACTTGTTCGTGCACGTTAGTTTCGGAGTTTTCATTTAACGGCTCACGCCCGTGTCAAACTTTTCTCATTGATTTGAAAAGTTTGCGATACGATGCTAAATTATTCCGGCTAAAACCTGAGTGTATTGAGAGTAACATGTTAGCTTTGGGTTTTAATACTTACCTACTTTATGTGTGGACGTATCACACCTAATATACCTACAGGGTGATTCAGGAGTCATGAGCAGGAGTGATAGGGTGATCGAGAGGGCCACACTAAGAAACTTTTACTTGGAATCAGTCACGAAATCGTGATTTTTAAATAGTTCATTGCTAACTATACGAAATGTATGGACAGCCGTCTTTTGTTTTGTGATTTTGTAGTTGGTCCCATAGTATGTTGCTCAGTGTAATCCACCCCCTCACCCCTATAACTCCAGCTTATGACTCCTGAATCACCCTGTACTTATGTGGAAATGTCGTTGAGTACAATAAATAAAGGCATGTATTTAACGCGGCGACAAATTAATCTGATTTAGGGATTTTTAAAAAATTAAAGGGGGTAGCAAAAATAATAAGTTGGCGACTAATTGCGGAGACTAATAAAGTAAAAAGTAGCAGCTAAGTAATCAATCTTCGGCTTTGTTTCAATATAAACTAGCATCGAGTTTTGGCTACTGAATTAACTAATTAAGCGGAAACATGACAGCGAATAAAAAGTTGAAAATGGCCTACTCTAATTGTTCAATGGAGATTGCATATAAAATAAATCAAGGTCATAAAAAAAAAAAAGGAGCGCTTTTTAGGGATATAAAAAAAAACCAACCTAACCTAACCCGGCCGAGTCGGATCTTCTGCTAATATTAGTCGCCAAGTCATTATTTATAGTACCTCGCCTATGATTTCAGTAATCTTGTTTATTATTTCTGCTACCTTAAAGTAGCTGCCATTATTTGAATTTTAAAATATCCTTAGTTTAAAGCTCATTTAATATAAATGATTGCCAAAATATTTAATCGCTGACAAGTTGATATCATGTTTCTCTATAAAATAGTTAATAACTTTGTTGATTCCCCCTCACTTCTTGGTAAGCTATCATTTAAGATTCCAAAACGCACTGCACGCCACAGGAAATTGTTTGCTGTTCCGCACTCCCGTACCAGATATAAATCTAATTCTTTCTTCAACCGTTGTCTCAATTACTGTAACATACATTTGTGTAATGCTGATTTTTTCTCATATAAAAATTGTCAACGCTTTAAAAACCAAATTGTCTGTCAATTAAAATCAAAGCTGTAAGAATAACTAATTATTTCACAATGTTGTGTCATTTTGAAATAATTAGCTGCATTTTAATGTTATTTGCATCGTTGCTGTTTCGTTGTCTACCGTTCCCATACTAAAATTTAGTTTTGTATAACCTTAAGTTATGGCACTCCAGGTCTTTTAGCATACTATTGTTAACCGTTATATGTTTTGTATTGTGACTGTTTGTTGCCTTAATAAATAAAAAAATAAAAAATAAAAGTTATTATTTTAGTTGCAAATAGTTTGCTGCTCTTTAATTTTTCTGTCGCCGCGAAAATAATAAGCCATAAATAAATACTTATATTTAGCCTATGGAGAATGCCAAACAAGAGCGAACCCCTCTGCCAAAATAAGTACCTACATTGGTCAACTTCATAAGGCCATGCCATGATATATGCGTGTTTCTTTTTATGTAGTGTGCGTTTATCGCAACAAAGTGTATGCAATAATTTTATTAAAACTTTCGTGAGACATATTTAATTATTGTATTAAGCGGTTTACACTCACGCGAAATTGTCAGTGACGAGGTTGCCGCGGCGGTGTACGGGCAGCCGTCCCTGATGAAGAGCTCCATACGAGTTCGAAACATGTCGGGCCGTTCCTGACAATTTCACGTGAGTGTAAACCGCTTAATACAATGATTAAAGTGTATGCATTCATATTTTGGTAGGGTGCTGTACCTACATGATTATTGATTACCTCGCCTCCCGCTAAATTTAATAAATTTATTTAGTAAACCTTACATCTCAAAAACACTTCAAAAACATAAATGTGAAATAACCTCGGGAAATGTGGAAAAGCCAAAAATCGCATAATATTATCATTTATCGGTATTGAATGTGTCTCGAAATAAAATGTAATAAATAAATCGCATTTATGGAAAGCAATGTCTCACTCAAAAATATTTATTCTAACGGATAATCTTCCATAAACCTATCAACGTTAGCAATAAAATTGCTCAAGCCTAAAAAAACATTCCCATATCGCTTACGCAACATTACGGCGTCAAATACGAAAAACCACACCAGGGTAATACAAAACAAGCAACCCTTAGCCACCTGGGTCCCGCAAACTTTCAGATTTATCTGTAAGGGAGTGGCCACACCGCTGTTAAAAATACGCTATGGGAGATGCCAGTAAAAATACGCTAAGGGAGGAACTTTAACAGGAGTTGTAGCGGCGAGCAGTGCGGCAAGCGATACATGGGTCTCGCTCACTCGTATGGCCGCCGCGCTCGGATCTCTCGCTCAACCGCCCGGCGCGCCGCTGGTCGCGCAAAGTCGTGGCATCTCCGTAACGGTGCATTTACGCAGTGACGTTTCGTATCGGTAACGTTTTTAATAGTAGTTTATGCATCTGCTACGTAATGGGAGGTCTTAAAATACGAGTGTGGTTTAATGAAACGAGCCGAAGGCGAAATTACATCTCGGATTTTGGTCGCTGCCAAGTAATGTAGGTCCTTGCCTACAATATCTGAACTTGTTATAGTGATACGCAAACATCAACATCTTCTCTTCTTGTTAAGGTATGGTTAAATGTCAGTGTACTAAAAATATAAATATACAGGGGTTGGTTTAAGGAATGTTGCTCACGGATTTGACTGTGATCTGCGGATTAATTACGTTTAGCGGAACGTTTTTACCGCGTACGGTGCACACTGAAGCTTGACATTGGGCTAATAACGCGTCGCTGGCGCCACATTTTCTTCATTCACAGTTGCCAGTTGAATCCATAAACGCACGGTGGTTATGTAAGTATAAGTTCATATTATTTTGACAGGTGGACGTCAATAAAAAATAAGTTTATCAGAGACTACTTTTTTTTTATTTTGTTGATTCCGAGCGGGAAACATGTAATTATTTTCTTTGTTGTTTATTTGCATTTTATTTATGAAATGTTGAGTCGTAGAAAAAGTATTGTATACAACGTTGTATAAGTAGGTCAAAAAACGTTAATTTCTTCTTTCTTCCCATGCCACTCGCGTTTGCCCCCTCTTATACAACGGTTGCATAAAATACTATAAATACACTGACGGTCGGGTACGTTAATGTCCCCTTCGTTGTTTGGTATAAAAACTTTTTGCAGCACCGCCTTGGTCTCTGATTACGAAATTCAAGTAAACTACATCACCGTTATGAAGATATTTTTTATAGGAGCCAGGTGACTCGTTTAATAAAGTTCAGTTTACGGGAATACCTGCATAGATAATATTTTCATTAATTACATCTAAGGGCAACTACAAACGTGCGATGTGTATTTTTTCCAGTTTTTAGACTATATTATTACAAAAAATTAACCCTTCTCTTGGCAAAATATCATATATTAAATTTTGAAAGGTTTGAAATGTGGACTTCTCATTTATTTTGCCAAGAAAAGGGTTAAAAAGGTAAATATATCTCCTTGGCGGCTTAACAGGATAAAACACTACAGAAGGTTCTTTCTTTTGAGCTTCGCATACGCGCCTTCTGCGAAATTTGTTTACGCTATTATTGGTTGTTTGAGTAAAACGCGACGTTAGTGGTCGTGGGGTGTGGCGACGCGACCAATAGACGCGTGCAACCGGCTACGATCGCGCGCCGAATGTGCTAAATAAAACTGGAAGGAGTAGTGGACCCTGATGCAACGTAAAAATAATCACTCACTAATCACTCTTACCTGTCTATCAGCCATAGACGTCCACCGCTGAACCCACTGCTGTGCCTCCATTTTTTTTTTACGAGTCTGGTTAATCTAAGTTTTGTGTCTCCCCTAGTACTTGTAAAGACTCACAGGGTAAAGTTGCCAAGATAATAGATAAAAAGGAGTCAAAATTTCTACGACAGTGGTGTTGAGTGCTACGCACATCCCTTTCACCATCAAGAAGCAATTCGCCCTCTGATGTACGCTCCATACTTCCGAGTACTTCACGCCCTAGCCAATAAGTTATGCAACTGGTTTCTACCAGTCTGCATTACCCGCGTAGAAACGGACTCCCTATCCCCAAAACAACCAAAATTGTATATATGGCGAGAGATTTTAAAATTCTCATAGTGCGATGCAGAAATCATAGAGAAAAAAATAGCTGTTTCTATTACTCAGGGACTCAGGTAGTTGGGCAAAAAATGTGCAGTTAGGGTGTGGGATAGTGAATAGAAAAAAAGCGTGACCCACCATTTTGGTTTCGCGCGCAGCCGTTGCACATTTAAAACGTATGGTCCACAGACGATGCGGTGACGTTGCGATGCAAAAAAGTGTGTTTTTCATTAGCGTATTCTTGAATGAAAACAACATAAACAAACAAGTTTGAGATTAGCCCCCGCCGCGACCGATCGGAGCTCATGAAGCTGATTCAAACAAAACATGTCTAGACTTTAACGACACGAATTTCCGTTTCATATATTTTAATATGTCTGAGTTTATAATATTGTCTGAGTAGACTCACGGGGATTTTCTATGAACAAAATGTTAGTTACTCTGTGTAACACTGAACAACGTAACTGTTGTAGAAACAAAGTTTCGGTCTTATTATCATACTAACGTGAGCGTTGGTGTCAGTTCGTAGTTCAAATGCATTGCATAGCAACTTTTTCACACCCAATATGAATATACAGCTTGGAATGGAATGAGAACAATTTCAATGGTCTCAAAATAGCTGAAATTGTATATATAATTGAAATTGTCGCCAAATAGAACAATGGAGACTACCCTAAATCATTCGCCGCTGGGATCAAAGGGTTTCAAAGTTCATAATTCTCTATTGACAAAACTTCTCAGTTGCAATGTCAATCCTTCATAAGGATTATCTACTGGTATTTGGTGGTTAATAGCAATTCTACGATTCGTGCCTCTTATGTTATGTTGTTTAATTAATATTGTCTTTTATAAAATTGAAAAAGTAAATTTTTCGTTAACTTCGTAGGTGTTCATAGGATAGAATACTTTTACAGGAATTATGTATGACGATAAAGTAAGGTTATGTTTTTTTTCTTCCTTACAATTTATATTCATTCTAGCTAGGGCCGCACTTTGTTTTGCGAAGTAAATGTACAATCACAATCTCGAAACTTATATAGCCAAATGTCGGTCCTGCCCATCGATAGTGGCACTACAAACAGCTTTCACATGACAATGATGTGAATAGGTCATATTTGCATTATTATACGTCAGTAGCGATTTATCAAGGATTTGTCATCAAACAAATTCAAAACATTGTTTACCGGAATGCTGCTCAATGCTTCGTTCTTCTTGCGAAATAAAAACTGAACCCTATTGAAAAAAAAAACTTGTTTTTCATCATTGTGGATAGTTATAGCTTGATTATGCAAAAATGACTTCAAAATTTGCGGAATATTTAGTCCTGTTTCCTCTTTGTTTATATCAGTTTCAGTGGCATTCACTGACTTACAACGCCAGTTACCAAAATGTGTCGTTGCCATTCCCAGTAAAATAAATTAGTACCACAGCTTTTTTAACCGGCACTACTACCTACTGGTTTACGTGCACATATACATCAATGTCATCAATCGTCAATGCATGAAAGTATGAATTAAATAGACGGTCATCCCCCGATATTACAACACGCGACGGGACTGAAATTTTCATGAGAAAATAGTACATTACAAACCTAGGGCGGTAAATTAGTCAATGTCCCAGATCGCAGGTGTTTGTGTGATACTATAGACACCATAAATATGCGATCTTGGGCTTTACTAATTACCCGTGGTTTGTCTACAGTTTTACGTCTTGCCTTGGCCAGAAATTAAGACTTTTCCAATGCGTAATAGCGGACAGAAAATCTCACTTACGGCATAGAGTGACGAAAAAGTTTTATGCTAGATAGATTTTCTCTCTACGTAGCGAACAGAAAGTCCCGACTGGGGTGACGTAAAATATAACTTACATTAACATTTTCTGGTTCTTCTTTTTACTCTGAGGTTGACATAGATAAGTTAAGTACAATATATTTGTATAGAATCTTTTTATCGATTCTATATTTTTTATGTGGTAATACCACATTTTTATTTTTATAAATAATGACACAAAGGTAAATTAAGAAAGAAAAAAAAAAAAAAAAATAAAAAATAAAAAAGAAAAAAAGAAAAAGAAGAAGTAAATAATAAAAGATTCTATACAAATATTTAGAACAGCGCCATCTCTCTCGCAGTCTTCACACTTGCTGTAAAGCAATGGGGATTGGGGATCGTGCGTGTAAAACGCACATCCTAGGGTATGGCTAATGCGCAATAAGCATTTCAAAAAACATATATGACGCAGAGGGCGCTCCAGTAGCGTAAAGGATTAAGGGATGAAAGATTTGGTGTGACTGACGTAGCGGTCGAATAGCTCAGTTGGGAGAGCAATGCGCCGGTAACGCAGAGGTCGCGGGTTCAAACCCCGCTTCGATTGTAGTAGATCGCATTCAATTTTTCTTTCTTAATTTACCTTTGTGTCATTATTTATAAGTACAATATTTTATGGAAATTCTGATGTTTGTGTAGCACGAAATTATTTTTTCAAACCATTACACAATTAACGGAATATTACGAATATTTTAATAACGTTATATTTTTTTCTACCATGTACCTGAAAATTATTAACACTCACGAAAACTTTACGACTTCGTAGTGGACTTGAGCAATATACTAACATTTTACTATTTGTTTCAGGTCGTCATCAAAGGAACTCCCACCCAGTTTTATAAGTGTATTTAAATTTATGTAAAAATATTGCTCAGTGTAGTGCAAAACGTAATTATAAGTGCAAATGTGCAAGTGCCAAGTGAATTTATTATGTGACGATCTACAATGTTGAAGATACAAATGCTAGATTCCATCGTCAGTAATGATGCTGAAGAAAACCAGGAGCCGCAACAGAACGGGTAAGACTTTCCAGAATATTCTGCCTTCTGGGATTCCCTATAGCTGAGGTTCTTAAAAAAAATATGAGCCTTAGACAGGGGTCGTTATACTAGATCCTATAGTTACAGTTTAAAGAAATTCTTAATCCACTTAAAGTTGGAGACTACGCTCGACACTGTAGACGACTATATTTACCTTGTACAAACGATCCAGTTGGATTTGGTCGAATTTCGAAAAAGAGGTCACTCGTCGAATCCAACTCGGATGGGCAGCGTTCGGGAAGCTGCGGAATATCTTCTCGTCCCAAATACCGCAGTGTCTTAAGACGAAGGACATACAGTAGTACTAAAACGTGATCGCTTACAATGGGCCTCATAAGAAGGCTCAAAGTTACTCAAAATAAATTTGTAGTGTTGTAAAAAAATGTACTTATTGAAATACATAATTTATAGAAAAGCGGCATAATACAAAAAATAAATAAAAAAAATGAGTGGTTGCGCCCCCTGGCAATCATGTTACGAATCCCTTGGGAGTCCATGGACCCAACAACCACAAACCCTCGGTATATTTTTTTATGTTGTGATCCTGGGAGCAAACCCTTAAAAACTAGATACTTAAAAAATGTAACATTATAATTGAATAACTAATAACGTAATGTCTTACTAATCGCTTTCACACATTTTAGCCAAATCCATTCACATACGCGAGTAAAATTACTAACTTTAAACAGTTTAAACGCAAGCCATAAAGGTAGTTATTTAAATTGTGTTTCTTTGTAAAATATATGAGCTTCCTAACTTCCTATATGTATTTTCAACTAAGATCATTCTAAGATACCTCCATTTCAAAACGGTGGATATAATTATCGTTATACCAACTGCTATAGCTATTATGTAAGTAGAGGTAATTTAATTGCTGGTTAGCAATTAATTCGCGGCCTAGGCCAAAAGTTACTTAATTTCGGGGCGTAATAGCCGAGCGAATTTCAACTCTTGTTTTAGTATAAATTTGCATTAATACTGTACTCCAGAATTTAGTGGATAAGATGGTATTTTAAATATTAAAGCTAGTTTGTGTAACCCCAAAAATACCTACTTATATTAAACTATGTAACTTTTCTTCGATTAGTGAATGTTGGAGTCACATAAAATATCAATCATTTATATCATAAAATATTTTATTTTTATGATTTCTATTAAAGCAGTACGGTCTACTAGCGTGAACCATTATGTTTACAATGAAGCAAGAAGGCGCTACGATGTCACTCTAAGGCATACAAGAAGCAACTGGTGGAAAAATTCAATGGCTCTGGCATCGGTCCAGTGGTCCCATAGGTAGGACGCCCGTGTTCGCCCGGAAAACCGTTGGAAAACGCGAGTTCGAACCCAGCGAACTATTACATTTTTTAAATTACGATACTTTTTTTTTATAATATGGTTTGCCGCAAGTTGACTGCACGGTGTGTACCGCTGAATTATATGGCTGCAGGTTAGTTTAGTATAGGATATTTTTATTCCCATTTACGTTATCTTCGGCATTTTGCAATATACACAGAAACTAATAGTTTATAGTCCAGCAAAAAACACTGACATCGAGGATTTAGGGCCTTTAGTTAGTCACGCCAAACCTTAACTAACCTTAACTTTATTTAGTAAATCCCTGAGACCAAAATACGTTAATATCCACATTAGCATACCTGTGCTAACTTGGGGGCACCGATACTAAAGTAATGTAGCAAAATATTTTATCGACAAATAAATATATCGACATTTTTTTATTATAATTTTCATAGTAAGTATACAATCAATATTTTTTCCATATTCTTCGGTATTCAAGATTGCCGTCTAGATGAAAAAAATCCACTTCATTAGACATGATATCGCATCGTTTTATAGTAATCGATAACCTTCAATAAGACATGTATATATTGACATCTTTTTTATCGATATCAAATCCCTAGAGCGTGCCCCGAGTTAGCACGGGTATGCACATTAGTAACATTTATTCATTCCTTTCCACTCCTAGTATTCGCTACGTGCTCCTTTCCTAGCACTAGTAAACGTTGTCTCCCTAAGTGATATTTAAGCGCTCCTTGGAACTAATTACCTATATCGGATCACGGCCCTTCTTACTTTAATGGGCAATATATTTCTTTAATGGTTTCCTATGTCTTGGTGTTTGTCTACGGTTTTTTTTCATCAAACTGTTTTTCTCGTAAACCATTGTTTATTGAACGGTCGTGGGCGAAAGTGTGTATGTATTTTAGTCGCTGGTTACCTACTTTTTAGGGTTTCGTAGTCAACTAGGAACCCTTATAGTTTCGCCATTTCCGTCTGTCCGTCTGTCCGTCCGCGGCTTAGCTCCGTGATCATTAGTACTAGAAAGCTGAAATTTGGTATGAGTATGTGTATGTATCATACCGACAAAACGGTAAAATAAAAACTAAAAAAAAACTTTTTTCGGTACCTACCTCTCGTACACCTTAAGTAGGGGTGTTTTTTTTTCTTTTCTACACTAGTGTGTGGGTGTGGGATGTCGTTGAATAGGTCTTTTAAAAATAAAAGGGGTCCCCAAACATTATTTTTTGATAAAGTCAGCAGTTTTGTTAATATTTACTCCGGAAATCCAAAAATAGCGTGAAATCTTTCTCGTAATTTAAATTGTGAAGGATGGGCAACTACCGAACCCTACACCGAGCGATGCCTGACATGTTCTTGGCCGGTTTTTATTTTGATTCATTCATTTTGATAAATCTACTTACAAGTTCTGAAAAGATTAAACTCATAATGCTATGTTAGGATAAATGGGATACCAAAAACATAACACAAAAAGAAAATTTGGTCGATAAGTGTATGATTGTCCCTTAATAGATTTATTTATTTATCGATATTACATAAATGTATATACATCGGAAGTCAATAAACAAGAAGTCCCAATGACAATCAAAAAGCCTCTATAGTGCCACAAGAATTCCGGCCTCTGATAATTTATAATTCCCTTCACAAGTCCACAGTGATATTAGAAGCTTTGTCGTCATACTATGTAGACATATGTGTATATCCATATATACCGTTGCAGAATTAGTAATCAAGAGCAAAGAGGGATTACAGTCTTCAGACAGTATAGGGTTGCCACATCAGAAGAATACGACTAAATTATTTATATTTTGTCGGGAATTTAGTTGGGCTTAAGTCGGGGCAAATATAAACTATATTTATTTATTTATTTATTGAAAAACAGGTTACATAACATTACAGTTTACACCAATGCGTCATGAACTGAACAATACCTATTTATTTTGAGGGCGAAACGGCGTATATGTATAGTGAGGGTATTTGCCTTTTGAACTTGTTGCGTGTTTTTTACTGGGAGAATTCAGATGATTTCGAATATTTGTTCCTGGATCCTCGGTTATGGAGATTTAGTATGTATATAATATGTAAGTAATTATGTATATAGTTGTCTAATACCCATAGCACAAGCATGGCTTAGTTTGGGGCTAGATCGATTTGTGTAAGATTGTCCCTAATATTAATTTATTATGAATTTGGCAACCCTATTCTTAGCTACTATTGATATAGCGATTATATAAGTAATATATCGCTTATGAACATAGATTCACTGACAAATGAGATTGTCTGATGAATACCCAAGTAACTGAGCTACTTGTATTCTATTATTAGTTAATATTGGATGAGCTATATGTGGTGTTTATGAAACGATAATAGCGCAGGAAATGTGAGGATTCGTTGTTTGAGTGATTCTAAGTTGAATCCTGAGTGTAGCGAGGGACTTAACAGCAGGACATGCAATGAAAGAGACAGAGTGCAGCGAAGTTTGAATGATTCGAATTTAACAATTAACCTGTTGGTAAGAATGACAATTCATGGCCAAAAAAAAAAAAAAATATTTTGTACAAATTCATCACACTCGAAACAAAATCTTATTTTGTCACTGTTATCTCGCAGTAAAATCACCATTGTATGTTACCACTTATTGTTAGTTTACAAGTAGGTAACTACATAGGTATTAGCATAGACACTGTAAGAAGTAAAACTAGTATATCGCATTGAAATTAGCATTTAAAGTCAAAAACTGTTACTGAATAACTTCGCATTTATGATATTTTTCACGATTATGAAGGCTAATTTTATTTACCTCCGCCTGTTTCCTTCCTGCTAACCTGGGTTCACCTAACATTCTATTTCCGATGATATCGATTTTCAGCAAAATAACAGACGATACGACGCCAAATGAAATGGCTAATAACTTTTTATGTGGACGTCTGATGAAGTCTGAGAGGAAAAATAAGGGATTAAAAACGTTTGATACTTACATTATTTTTATATTATTGGGTCATTGTCAGATTTAGGTTCGCGTCGTTTCGGTGGACACGTACAAAGTTAAGGACTTTAGGCCTAGTTTTCCGATGAAAATTATATTAGCATAAACGACGTTACCCTTTCTATGGGCTTGCGTGTTAAACATAACTTCTATGCACATATGCTGTTAACTATTGGCCACCCACGAGACAACTTTTGTTTTTTGAGCTGACCTATTATGGTTTTAATTGCTTATGCATATACGTTAATAGATGTATATGAATCCCTTTGAGGAGGAGTAGGTAGGATACTTACCCGCAATTTGGTAAAGATGCCTCTTTAGCGATGATAAGACATGCTTATCTCTTGTTTACTTCTAGTTGTAGGTAATTGGACACTCTCTTTAAACTTCTTACCCTAGCCCCACACTACTCGCGAAGTTGGCCGAGGCGAAGTTGGCCGAGGCGAAGTTGGCCGAAGTATGGTTTTTTTTTTAATTTTAATCGAGGTTAACGTTGTTAGTGACACTAATTCGGCATAAATCTTGAATTATATATATTTTTGTTAACCTGTAGGAGTGCCCCATTTCCACAACTCCCGATTAGATGCTTCTTCTCGTCAGTTGTTAAGATACGCGTCTAGATCGTCTCTCCATCTCTGTCTAGGACTACCCCGTCTGCACAGCCCCTCCCCAAATAGCAAATTCAGCTTAAATTAGTTGAATAAGGGCTGTAAAAGCGCTTATACAGCTCGTGTGCTGCTTGATCCTTCAGGTACCCACTTAGCGGTCACACTATCCCACATGTGTATGCGGTAGACGTGGCCAGTCCAACTCCACTTTAGCCTGGCGGTTGTTTATCGAACTTCGGTAATTCTTATTTGGAACGCAGTGTGATATTCCGAACGCGATCTGTTCTATTAACACCTAAAATCCTCCAGCTCTCTGGCAAACCTTCAATTTGGATTTCCTATTCCGACTCTAAGTGAATGACCAAATTTGCGCACCGTAGGTTAGGACGAGCAGAATTAAATACACATATCGACGAGTTTTCGCTTGAATTCAATTTTAAATAATTTTATTTATTTATAAAATTATTCATACACCATTTACTAGGCTACTCTTAGGTCTTTAGAGTCAAGTGTGTGAATAGATCAATTTGTTAAAGCCTCACGTTATTTATTTCTCTGTCCAGTACAAACACCGCATTCCCATATGAGACGGCAAATAACTTTTTATGTGGACCAGTCGAGCCACTGAGTCTTGTTTACCACGATCCTACTGACCTATTTACTTTAAGGATGTTTGTTAGGGTTGTGTATTAAGTTTAGGATATGTTTATTTTATGTAAAATTATGTTGTTTTATCTAGCATATTAAATCCGAATTTGACTAATGGTAATTAAGGGTCTAGTGTCTTCTCTGAGAATCGTATATAAATTACTCAGTCTGCTATAGAGTGAAAGTCACATTCAAAATTCATAATAGAAGGTACGTCAGGGAAATTCGCGGTGAACCACTTAAAGAAACTTTGCCTTATCAATGACAGCTAGTTAATTATACAGTCGTAACGTCGATTGCATAAACAATAGTAGCCTTTAAAGTACAGTCAGCAGCCAAATCATCTGACAATTTTAGAATGCAATTTGACATAAGCCAGTACTAAAGTTGTATTTTTTTTTATGCTGACCGTACACCGGAAGTGTACGTTTGTACAGTCGCCATCAGATATATCGCAGCATATAAGGCGTTCATAAATATGTTTACACGACTCTTATTAACATTACAGTACACTGAAAAAAATGGTTTGTTGGATTTACCAAATTAGCAAAGGTTGGCTAAATTACATGGAAACTACGATAAATATAACAAAACCTCGCTGTTGAACTTACAAAACTAAAAAGGTTGAAGTTGGTACCAGAGTTCTGATGTAAATTAACAAAGAGTATTGTATATTTTACCAAACAAACCTCAACAATTTAGTTTGGTTGATTTTATCATAGCAATATGATAAATATAACAAGATCTCGCGGTTGATCTTACAAAACAACAAAGGTTGAGGTCAAAATATAGTCCCTACCAGAGTTAAATAGTATAAATTAACAAATAACATTGTACATTTTAACAAACAAATTTCTACAAATTAGTCTGGTTGGTTTTATTATATAAATATGATACATATAACAAGACCTCGCGGTTGAACTTACAAAACATCAAAGGTTGAGGTCAAAATATAGTCCCTACCAGAGTTAAATAGTATAAATTAACAAAAAAACATTATACATTTTACCAAACAAATTTCTACAAATTAGTCTGGTTGGTTTTATTATATAAATATGATAAATATAACAAGACCTCGCGGTTGAACTTACAAAACAACAAAGGTTGAGGTCAAAATATAGTCCCTACCAGAGTTAAATAGTATAAATTAACAAATAACATTGTACATTTTAACAAACAAATTTCTACAAATTAGTCTGGTTGGTTTTATTATATAAATATGATACATATAACAAGACCTTGCGGTTGAACTTACAAAACAACAAAGGTTGAGGTCAAAATATAGTCCCTACCAGAGTTAAATAGTATAAATTAACAAAAAAACATTATACATTTTACCAAACAAATTTCTACAAATTAGTCTGGTTGGTTTTATTATATAAATATGATAAATATAACAAGACCTCGCGGTTGAACTTACAAAACAACAAAGGTTGAGGTCAAAATATAGTCCCTACCAGAGTTAAATAGTATAAATTAACAAATAACATTGTACATTTTAACAAACAAATTTCTACAAATTAGTCTGGTTGGTTTGATTATATAAATATGATAAATATAACAAGACCTCGCGGTTGAACTTACAAAACAACAAAGGTTGAGGTCAAAATATAGTCCCTACCAGAGTTAAATAGTATAAATTAACAAATAACATTGTACATTTTAACAAACAAATTTCTACAAATTAGTCTGGTTGGTTTTATTATATAAATATGATACATATAACAAGACCTCGCGGTTGAACTTACAAAACAACAAAGGTTGAGGTCAAAATATAGTCCCTACCAGAGTTAAATAGTATAAATTAACAAATAACATTGTACATTTTAACAAACAAATTTCTACAAATTAGTCTGGTTGGTTTTATTATATAAATATGATACATATAACAAGACCTCGCGGTTGAACTTACAAAACATCAAAGGTTGAGGTCAAAATATAGTCCCTACCAGAGTTAAATAGTATAAATTAACAAAAAAACATTATACATTTTACCAAACAAATTTCTACAAATTAGTCTGGTTGGTTTTATTATATAAATATGATAAATATAACAAGACCTCGCGGTTGAACTTACAAAACAACAAAGGTTGAGGTCAAAATATAGTCCCTACCAGAGTTAAATAGTATAAATTAACAAATAACATTGTACATTTTAACAAACAAATTTCTACAAATTAGTCTGGTTGGTTTTATTATATAAATATGATACATATAACAAGACCTTGCGGTTGAACTTACAAAACAACAAAGGTTGAGGTCAAAATATAGTCCCTACCAGAGTTAAATAGTATAAATTAACAAAAAAACATTATACATTTTACCAAACAAATTTCTACAAATTAGTCTGGTTGGTTTTATTATATAAATATGATAAATATAACAAGACCTCGCGGTTGAACTAACAAAACAAAGTTTGAGGTCAAAATATAGTCCCTAACAGAGTTAAATAGTATAAATTAACAAAAAACTAAAATTTTGCATGCATGTATAAATCGGATGACAATGCAATACTATTATGACATAGAGCTGATCTGATGATGGAGCTGGAAGGTGGCCATAGGAACTCCGTAATTAAACGAAGCAACCCCACCGAGTTTGGGCTAGTTTAATTCGTCTTGACGATTACTTTGATACTATATGGTAACCAGGTTCTGATGATGGAGCTGGAAGGTGGCCAGGTGTTCCGTTTGTTATCAACTAGGTAAGTCGTAGTAAATCTTGAATTAAAAATGCTAGAAAGTTAAAAATAAAATTAAAGAAAAATAAAACTTTTTTAAAAACAAGCTTTTATTATCTGTTGATAAAATGAACTAAAAAGTTTAAAATAAATTAACTCTAATAAGAAATATAATACCAAGGTTACCGGAGCAGAGGCAGACCGAAAAGGAGATGGCGGGATGACCTGGATGCATTTAGTAACGAGTGGAGGGAGCATGCAGCCAATAGAGACGATCAACTAGGTACGTCGTAGTAAATCTTGAATTAAAAATGCTAGAAAGTTAAAAATAAAATTAAAGAAAAATATAACTTTTTTAAAAACAAGCTTTTATTATCTGTTGATAAAATGAACTAAAAAGTTTAAAATAAATTAACTCTAATAAGAAATATAATACCAAGGTTACCGGAGCAGAGGCAGACCGAAAAGGAGATGGCGGGATGACCTGGATGCATTTAGTAACGAGTGGAGGGAGCATGCAGCCAATAGAGACGAGTGGCGCAAGAGGAGGCCTTTGCCCAGCAGTGGGACACAATATAATACTTTATAAGTTCATGGTAACCTTTAACGTTAATTAAACTTCTTCGTCTACGACAAAATTTAATTCAATATCGTACATAATTATATATTTTTGACACAAACTTTACACCTTAATTATTAAATCTTCCCGTTTTTATCACAGTCCCAATTTTATAGATAAAAGAGGAAGATTTCATAATTAATAATTAAGGTGTAAAGTTTTAGTGTAAAAATTATATAATTATGTACGATATGGAATTATTTTGTCGTAGACGAAAAAGCTTACAATGTTGTATGTATCCTTAAAGGTTACAAAGAACTTATAAAGTGTTATATTTCTTATTAGAGTTAATTTATTTTTAACTTTTTATATAATTTTTTTAACCAATAATAATTTAAGAATTTTTTAATAAGTTTTCTAAAACGGCTGTAACGATTTCGAAAGCGGGTGCGAAAAATCGATCTAGCTATGTCTCATATCTGTGAAAATTAGTTTTCACCGTATTTCAAGCAAAGCTCGCTCACCCAGGTACTGCTATACAATCTGAGATAAAATCACTGAGTCAGTATGAAAATAGTGATTTTTGGACGTCAAAATCTCGTGATCGGTAAGAGGGATTCGGTAATTAAAAAACGGTCTTACAAGATTGCAAGCATGTAGGTCAAATAGATTTTCAGTTATTTGGGGGTCAAAAGTGGCTGTTGTTGGCTGTGGCTGGCTGACTGGTGTGAGTTTTGCTTTGCCCCACTTATCCATAACCACGTCAAAACTATTCTACTAGTGCTATGTCTGAGGTAATTTTCCGTTTACTACATTTCATTGCTTAGAGGCATTAAATCGCCTGTCATTTATCGAAAATGTTTTCTATAAAACTACATATTCTAATGGGACCAATTATTCATAACGACGCCAACAAAAATGTAGCGGCAAAAATACTTGAACGTGTAAGAGGTTATCAATGTAAAAGGGGTATTTTTTTCATTAAAAAATACAAGACGTTCCCGGCTTTGAATGCAATAAGAGAAAATAAAGCTGAATCTACGTCCAATGGACTATAATATTTTATAGTCTATTAACTATAAATTGACTTTGTAATCGGCAATTTTTGACAGGGCACGCGTCCATACTAATTTGGTTTCGTCCTTTGTTTGGTAAAATTTACAATATTCTTTGTTAAATGACACTATGAACTCCGGTAGGGACTGTATTTTGACCTCAACCTTTGCAGTCTTGTAAGATCAACCGCGAGGTCTTGTTATATTTATCATATTTATATAATAAAACCAACCAGACTAATTTGTAGAAATTTGTTTGTTAAAATGAAGTGGATCAAATTTAACTTGCAAGATTTGATTACAGAACGACATCAGACAGACAGACAGACAGACAGACAACGGGACAGGTGAAAGTAAATAAAAGCTTGTAATATGTATACCTAATAATATTAAGATAGGTAAGTATAATTGCCACTTACTTTTCACAATATTATATTCACCTACTATACGATACTGTACCTACCTAATATAATTTTTACACCTTTAATTGTGGCAATAGCATGAAATTTTGCATTGTTCCTGCTTAAATACCGAAACTAACGAATTATGCATTGATGTCAATATTGCCAGTTTATTTTGTTATCTTAACGAAACGAACATTGGATTGTGTAGGTACACGCGCAACGTGCAATGGAACGGGCTATGCTCGGAGTTTCTCTGCGTGATAGAATCAGAAATGAGGATATCCGCAGAAGAACCAAGTAACCGACATTATTCAAAGGATTGCATGGTTGAAGTGGCAATGGGCGGGCCATGTAGCCCGGAGAACGGATGGTCGTTGGGGTATCAAAGTCCTGGAGTGGCGACCACGTATAGGAAAGCGCAGCGTAGGACGACCCCCGACAAGGAGGACGGATGACCTCATGAGAGTTGCGGGAAGTCGATGGATGTGGTCTGCACAGGATCGCACTTTGTGGCGAGCTTTAGGGGAGGCCTATGTTTAGCAGTGGACGTCCGTGGCTGATAGATAGAGAAATAGAATGCAAAATAACGTAGGTAGTATAATGCGAATTAATCACAGACCATAAGAATACTATAGACTGGGTATTGGGTATTACAAATTCAAATTCGTTTATTGCAAGAACATAGTAATAAATTAGGTGATACAGGTATATACAGTGTTGGTTATGTTCTACCAAAAAGGCATGCAAACAAAATAAAACAATATTCATATACTTCATTGTTACATATTACAATTTGTTACTTATGCCAAAAATAATTATTAAAACTCAGAATTTGCAGATTAAATTACATTAATTATTACATTATTTTTATAAGTATTTGCACCCCGTTTGTATGCGGCGCCATACATTTCAGATGCAAACTTAACTCAACCAGGCCAATTAAGATGGGATAAGTGAAAGTTTGTACGGAACCCTCGGTGCGCGAGTCAGAATCGCACCTGGCCGGTTTTTTTTTAATTCAGACAAGTAATTTTATTACAGCGAAATCAATAGCAGTCGGTGACAAAATCATTAGATTAAAACAGTATTATTGTTTTGCTAATCCACAATGTAATACGTGCTAGTCAGTTGACGACGAGGTTGGCGCAGTTTTAATGCACCTGCCTACTGAGCCGGCGGTCCTGGGTTCGAATCTCGGCAAGGGCAAATATTTGTGTGATGAACTCGAATATTTGTTCCTGGGTCATGGATGTTATCTATATATATTGTTTATATCTTCGTCGTTTGTTCGTCGTCGTTGTTTTGTTTCAACGTGAGATCAGTCTTAATACAAATAACTACAAATTATAATATTTGCGTAATACCTAGATGAAATAGCGTCGGAACGGTGTCTCCACAAAGCGGCGTCTGTTTTGAAGACGCCGAAAATAATTGCAAACTCGGTTTTATTAGAATGGCATAAGATTGAAACGCGGCTTACGCGGCATTGTCAAAGCCGCGTTTGTCTTTGCGACGAAACCACACCGCAGTATGCGAAATTAAGTCTTAACGAAACGGATTAAGTATTATGTTTGATTTGAGTGAATACGTAAATATAAGAGTGAGATGCTATTATTTCCCCCCTCCCGCACTACCGCCCGGAACAGAGCTGTTGCGTCTGCCACAAATAGGGTTGCCACCTTTTTCTTTGACGGAAAGAAAATAAAAAGTCCGCACATAAATAAAAGAGGTACTTTTTCATCACACTTGCTCGTAAACGGTGTTATCACACGCAGAAGAAAAAGCGCAGTTACAGCCTATTTACCTCCCGCGGGAGTTATAGAAAATAAAGAATTATATATTGTCTATAAAAACAATTTACTATATTTCTTTAAACACATTTATGTTTTATTTTTCGGCTAATAACAGTTTCGTATCTGCTTTAAATATATTTATAGCATCTAAACATCTAAACTTTCTGTAAATGCTGAAGTGGCTATTTTATTAATTGTGATATTAAAAATTCAGCACTTTTAACGTTTTACGTTTTGTTAGCTGTCAAATGTCACTTATAAGCTGCGTTCAAATGACAAAACTCTTTCTCCACATGTGGATAAAAAGCGATTTTCTCTACAGATATATCAAACAATCAAAAAGGGGCTTTCCGAGCTAGTGAAGTGAAAAATATATATCATTCTTGATTATAATATCTTTAATACAGCATTCGATACACGATTCATAAAACTTCGCTCGATACAATTAATTCCCAAAATAACCTCCAATTCGAATTTTTACTTCATTTGTTTTTTTTTCTACGTGACACTATGAAACAAAAAAAAGGAGAAAAATCAATCATAACTAAAATAGTAATTTTACAGCTTCCGAATTTCAATAATTTAAGGCAATATTTTTAAAATAAATAATCATCGACAAATTCTTACGAAAAAAGATATCGCCTTACGACCCGCAAGCTCTGTCTCCGTCACTCTTTTGAAATGTGACAGGGACGGGTGGCCTGAGGAGGGGCTCGGGGCTCTGGTTTCCCTTATTTCATTTATATATATATTATTTTCATTGTATAAGCTATTCAGCAATTTTAATCCGATTCCCACAGCGGACTAAAGTTTTGCATTCGTTTTATTTTCCTATTACCACTGCTACTACTGATAGTGCTAGCATTATCTGATCGTCATCTATTTTGAAATTATTTTACTTTTCACAGTTTTCAAGTACAATACTTTATAATAAAGTCCGGTATTGACAACCCTAGCCAAGCGAGCACTCGTCATAACCAGTTGTGGTGGTGGGATATCGCCAGCCAATCCTGCGAGGGCTGCGAGTCGTGCGTTGCGTGCCGTTGTTTGTTTGTTTATTCTGTCCGCAACGCCAGGCGTCAACTGGTGTCGTGTAGGTTTCTCCTTTAATTTGCGCTTGCGCCGTTTTCGTGTTTAAAGTGTGTGAAACCAACTATTATGGACAGTGATTTTGATGATGATTTAAATGTCGGGGTTGCCGAATATTTAAAGGATTGGGGATTATCTGAATCAACCATAACAAAGGACAATGGGCAAATTTGTATGGGGGGTGTCCCCACCCACCAACAGAGATGAGACCGGTGCAGATAGTTTTATGATGACCCAAAAAAGGTGGTTAGATAATTATTAACTTAAAAATCAATGGGGTTCTCCCGTAATTAGAGTTTAAAGTTCGGTAATTAACTGCATGTGGCGAAAGTTGGTACTAATTAACTCATATATTTTTAGAGCTTTTACATAGATGGTAGCGCCAGTATATAAATAAATAGCTTGACAACTTTAGAAATGGTCGGAAATGAATGATATAATTATATTATGAAATAAATATGCTTAACTTGCAGTCATAAAATGTTTATATTGCAATAAAATGCAATTTTATTGAAACTACACTGGCCATCTAGTGTGGAATAGGAGAACTGACACTGACATTATTCTTGACAGTAATTACTAAACGTGTTGAGTAGCCGAACTAATGATATACGTCAATAATGCTAGATCCATATAATCGTTTATAAACGCCGCGCGCCAAAGACAGTAAGCAATACATAAAAGTATGTATAGGTACGGAACGAAAATTCAGAGCATAAATGTACATTATCTATCTTACTCATGCTATATGGTTTAGAGCGGGACGATGATACAATAATCTCGATGCCATATCTATCTACATTCCTGCAACTTGATACCTATGCGTCCCCATTACTTACTAATAAACCAGCTTTTGCCATATTTCGAGCATTCCAAAGCATAAGGAGCGGTCGGATATTAGCCCATTTCACATACAGGCTCTAAGCTTTAAGATTGAAGTTCGGGATTGGGTGAAATCGGAAAGGTTCTTATCTCAATCGCATATGTCGAAGCGAGACAGGTATAAAATTCGAATCATATTCTGTCAGCTCACAAACTGTACAAGATTAGCTGGTTCCGCAAGTATACTTGGTCAAGTCGATTCCTATAATACATCTACTACAGCAGGTAGCGAGTGTTCACAGGTTCAGAGTTACTGTTGGCTCTCAACGCGAAAGCATGATTTTGATTTAGGTACTGTCATCTTGACAGTATATCATCTTTTTCTCGTTATGATAGTGAAAAAGAGACAAAAAATGTATTGTCGCAGTGGTAGCCTTATATTTATCGTTTCCAAAATACTTTCGCTTGCACACTTTCAATGAAGTATGCAAATCATCCCTACTCTACTTTAAATATCATCATCATCATCATCTCAGCCATAGGACGTCCACTGCTGAACATAGGCCTCCCCTTTGGACTTCCATATATACCGGTTGGAAGCGACCTGCATCCAGCGCCTTCCGGCGACCTTTATAAGGTCATCTGTCCATCTTGTAGGTGGACGTCCTACGCTGCGCTTGCTGGTCCGAGGTCTCCACTCGAGCACTTTACGGCCCCATCGGCCATCTGCTCTGCGTGCTATGTGGCCTGCCCATTGCCACTTCAACTTGCTAATCCGGTGAGCTATATCGGTCACTTTAGTTCGTCTACGGATTTCCTCATTTCTGATTCGATCACGTAGAGATACCCCGAGCATAGCCCTCTCCATTGCTCGTTGAGCGACTTTGAGCTTTGAGATGAGGCCGATAGTGAAAGACCACGTTTCGGTCCCGTAAGTCATCACTGGTAACACACATTGGTTGAAGACTTTCGTCTTGAGGCACTGAGGTACGTCGGATGAAAAGACATTGCGTAGTTTCCCGAACGCTGCCCAGCCGAGTTGGATTCGGCGGTTGACCTCTTTCTCGAAGTTGGACCTACCTAATTGGACCACTTGTCCTAGGTAGATGTATGAGTTAACAACTTCGAGTACCGAGTTTTCAACAGAGACTGGGATGGGCACAACATTGGCATTTGACATGAGTTTCGTCTTGTCCATGTTCATTTTTAAGCCCACCCGTTGAGAAACTCGATTGAGGTCATCGAGCATCATGCTGAGTTCCTCCATCGACTTTGCCATGACTACGATGTCGTCGGCAAACCGAAGGTGAGTGATGTATTCGCCATTGATGTTGATGCCAAGTCCTTGCCATTCCAGGAGCTTGAAGGCGTCTTCCATACCGGCCGTAAACAGTTTCGGGGACACAACGTCCCCCTGTCTTACGCCTCTTCTCAATGGGATGGCCTTTGTGCTCTGCTCCTGAACTCGGACCGACATGGTGGCGTTACTATACAAACACTTCAACACTTCAATGTACCGATAGTCAATATGGCATCGCTGAAGTGACTCGAGCACCGCCCATGTTTCCACCGAATCGAAGGCTTTCTCATAGTCCACAAACGCTAAGCATAATGGCAAGTTATACTCTTCAGTCTTCTGTATAACTTGCCGCAGCGTATGTATGTGGTCTATGGTACTATAGCTTCTTCGGAAACCGGCCTGTTCGGGAGGCTGGAAGTCATCAAGTCTATGTTCGAGACGGTTCGTGATGACCCTTGAAAACAACTTATAAACATGGCTTAGAAGCGTGATGGGCCTGTAGTTCTTCAATAGGGTTTTATCACCTTTCTTGAAGAACAGTACCACCTCGCCTCTATTCCATGCTTCAGGCTTGTTCAGGCGTTTTGCCCTCGGACAAGACGGAATTAAAGAGCTTCTGGAGGACCTTAAGTACCGGTGTTCCACCCGCTCTCAGAAGCTCTGAGGTGATTCCGTCTTCACCCGGCGCCTTGTTGTTCTTAAGGTGCTTCAGGGCCATCCTAATCTCGTACAGACTGATGTCCGGGATATCTTCGGTATAATGTCGGGATATCTTCGGTATAATGTCGGGACAGCTTGGCTCTTGGATCGCCTACCAAGCTGTCAACGGGCTTTGCGACTGAAGTGTATAACTGACCATAGAACCTCTCGATCTCGCCTAGTACCTCTGCTTTGGTCGACGCTATGCTGCCATCTTCCCGTTTCAGCTTGGTCAGCTGGCTTTGTCCAATAGACTTGTCCTTTGCGAACACTTTGGAGCCTTTGTTCTGCTCAATGGTCTCTTTAACACGGTTCGTATTAAAGAGCCGCAGATCATGTCGCAAGGACTTCGATATACGTCTATTAAGCTGCCTATATGACCTCGCGTCATCGGGAGACTGCAACTGTAGCGAGCGTCGTTCAGCCATGAGGTTTAAGGTTCGATCAGACAATTTCTGAGGTCTATCTTTACGGCGGGGTCTGAAAAACTTAGACCCTACCGTGTGGACAGTTTCCACTTTAAATATAGTACTCTGGAACTGCTCTATCAGATGTCTACCAGGCAGCTTCGTTTTATTATGATAAGATTAAGTATTATTTCATGTCTGGTATTATGATGGGTATAAAAAAACTCCTCGGGACTATACACAAACTTACCTATGTCAATATTTCCGACCAACCAGGATATGTTTTAAAGTACTTAATCAGTGCTTATCAGTAGACATGAGAAGTTGGTTGGTAATTCCGATAAAGTCGTGCATGCATCACTGTATATAAAGTTATATAATATGTGACTAGACTTAACAGAAAATTAACCTTCATCACCATGCCTCCCGATTCCCACTATCCGTACCACCACTTTCCCTAGAAGTTAAATGTGGATTTTTTCCCTAATATTTTGTTTATTTCTCACGGCACGCTTTGATTCTGACTGATCATTTTATATGCTGAAGCTTAATCATTTTATACCTTTTTCAGAGTGATCGTCAGGATTACGCGATTTTCGATGATGTAGTTTCCAGGTTAAGGACCTATTTAGTACTATTCAGAAACTTCAATCAAACCTTGTATAAAATTATAATGAATGTGGTTCAACCATTTTGATGTCAAACGTTATTACCATTTTTTTATGAAAAGATGCATGCAAGTTGTAAATCTGAACAAGGTGACACGGACTTGATCAAGCCATTCTGGTGTCAGAATGTCTAAATCAGCTTTAGTTTTAAATTCTTTTAAACAAGGTATAATTTTGTTATGTCGAGGTTTGCATTAATTATTAAACTCCGTCCGAACCACACAACATAAAGTGCTCCAGCCATCCTGACGCTCACCCTTAAGGTCACAGCACACATATCAATTCAGGAGCAGATCAACACCGCCTCGCCTTTCCCCTTGCCGTCAAACAGGCGTCCACGTAACGTAACCACGTAACTGACGTAATGTAAGTGGATAAGAAGCTCCGGCACGTTAACTCGGCTACGGCTAGGCGACGCCGCGCCTACGGGTCGGCTCACACCGAGACGCGACGCGACGCGACGCTGCGCGCACATTTCAATAGAGCGACTCAAAATGATACTTTATTTACTACCTATTAAAAGGAACACATTTCATCGTGAGAATTCAAAATACGTTGCGCCACGCAGCGCTGCGCCTCGAGATGCCTCGCGGCGTAGAGCGACGCATCGCGACGCAGCGGTGCATCGCCGGTACGCGCGGCGTGTAAGAGCGGCGCTGCGCCTCGTGAAGCCGCGCGACGCAGCGCGACGCCGCGAGGCGCAGCCTGAGGCCGCCGTGGCGACTTGTCTCTACTATTTCCGTCCAGTAGACTGCGGGGCGGTTGGACGCAGCGGGGCGGGTGCATGACACGCGGCGAGTAGACACGTTCCGCTGCACCGCGCGGTGTCTCGCTGCGCAGCGAGGCGTCGTGCTGCCAACGATTTTACGATGCGCCTCGCTACGTTGCGATGCGTCTCGCGGCGGCGCGCGGCTCAGCGCGAAATCACCGGCCTCTTTCAGTATCGTCGCGTCGCGTCGCGTCTCGGTGTGAGCTGACCCTACGGCTCGCCGACCGTACGGTTGCATGTGGATAATTCAAAATCAGGAATAAAACGAATGTGGAAAAATCGGAATTTGTGAATTTCATAATTTGGTTAATAAACGATTAACGATGTAGATAATAAACGATTCCGTAAAAAACGGAATCTGGTAAATACCGCAGCATGGAAAATTCAGAAATTGGACCTCATCTCTGCGATCGATCTAGTTAGAGTATTTGGCAAGGGCGTAGAAAGAGCTACGTCCAAACTTTTGCTACGGTCCTGGCATGAACGTTCCACTTCAACACTTATTAATCTCGCCTGCATGCTCGTCGGTTTAGCGTACTTTTGACTTGCCCATTTTTATAACGTGTTCAATCTGATCGAGAAATGTTTGTCTAGGTCTTCTCTGTTCCAACATTTTCATTTAAGTTCGCCTTGTAGATGTGTCTACTCAATCTCCCTTTCTGCATGTCCAAACTATCTTAGCATCCCTTTCTCAATTCGAGTTACTACATCTTCTTTCACACCTTAAGTTTTACAAACTATATTTTAATTTCTTGCTTCCTCTGCTACATCCAACGTTCACTTCCGTATACAAGTGTTGGAACCAAATACACCTCTCTATGCACATCCAGAGACACCTACTTAATTTAATAGATTTTGAGTGTTTTTAAATGGCTGGGCAACTCGGCAAATGGCTCGACTGCCTCTTGTGCATAATCTGTCATTCGCAACCGTACACACACCACTTTTATACTATTTCCTTTTTAAATACCATGGTTTTCGCTTTTTTCGCATTCACTTTAATCCCTTTCCTTTATTCATGATTGTCACAATCTGCAATTCAATCCATCGGCCAGTGCAGACGATGAATGCGATACTTGACTGAGCATCGGCGCAAATAAACATAAATTGACACGTAATTCCCCTATCATCAAGCCACAATGACTCTCTATTATATTCTATTAGACAGTTATTCATGAATAAATAATTAAACAGCTACCGTTATATACATCCATTACAATACCTTCTTGGATGTTAAACTGACAGAGGCTAATTCTGCGGTAATTTCTGCAGTTTTATTGAATCCTATTTGTGCAGAGACAGAGGCACGATTACAACTGTTCACCAGTCTCCGGTCTTTCCTCTAATACAAATTGAAACGCTGTATAACTTACTCTCCACTACGCTCTGGCTGGCCCACGGTTTCCCGGCAGGTACCCGCCGTTATCTTTAAAACGTCTCTTAGGCTCTCCCAAAACCCCTTCCATTCCTTCTTAGGTACTCGATACACCAGACCGCTAAGCTTCGCCCCCGTTGGTAAATTCACTTGATACATTATTGTATCCACTTTTACGAAATGGATTTATAGAAAACTTTAATTTTTTAGTACATAGATCTTACTTTGTCCTTATGGAGTCAGTTCAAGTGGGAAGTAAACATTCTTAAAAATACATAATTAATTGTTTTATGTAGTGGACGTTTTCAATACTACTTAGACATTTTAACTGGGGACTAAATCTTCGAAAGATATGTTAATGTTACTAAATAGAAAAAGTTTATTTGAAACAAAGAAAATATGGTAATATTTACTAACAAAAAACAGTACAAAATAGACTATCTAATCAGATAGATACTCTTATCATTACAGTCACAAAAACACGTGGAATCACGATGGACCAAGGATCAAGATGGCCTTTGGCACCAAGATTGACCCAGAAAGGGTGTCATGAGCCCTCTTTTCGCCGCCAGTATGATTTTCTATGCCGACTCTAAGAACATCGTCTCACTCGATTGTCAGTCCAACTCGGTTTTCATCTCTTGTTTTAATCTGAAACAGAGTTAAATAGTGATAATTTTTACAAGCTTTTATTTTACTCGCTTCTATATATGTATGAATATCTTGGACAAATCATGCAAGCAGTATCTGAAGCACTTTCTAGTCACCGATTGAAGTCAGTAAAAAAATAAGATAATCCTTCCGAATTTGGACTCTTTATAATCGTCTCGGTGACTGATTGATGGATGTTGCAAGAAAAAAACGAAGGAAATTACGTTCACATGTGTTCATACATACGATCGTATATGAGAGGGTATCCGATCAAGAGCCCTTTCTCGAAATGAACTAAATATACAAAAAAGAAATTAAATACATAGTATTGACAAGATTGTGAAAGCGTTGAAAAGTATGAAATCAGCGTAAGGCTGCGTATCCGTCGAGGATACGGTGGCAAGACTTAGCGGTGTACACGTGTCGGTAGCTCCATGTCGCCACGTACCAAGAAGCGTTTGCCTTGCAATTTTACAAAAATAATCAATAAAATACAGTTCATCATCATTTTGACTCGGAGACGTTCATTGTTTAATATATGTCTCCGTAAAGACTTCCATAACGAACTGTTCGTTTTTGTACGGGTTTGATTTTGGTCGCCACTGACTGCCTGTGTACATCCTATGTTATGGATGGAGAACATTTTACTTTAGAGCACAATACAGAAACAGTTCCAACTGTTCAGTTCTCTAAGGAAATGAAGTCGGAGGAAATAAAATAACATACAATCTTAGACACAATCACTTAGTAGCCGCGGGAGAACCGCGCTCTCACTGGGAATCGAACCCAGGATCCCTAAGCTTGATAAAAATGACTTCTTCTAATCACCATACTTTGCAGCGAGCTAATAATGTCGTCGTGCTTAGGTCCACGAGTCTGCGTTCAGCGCTCTTATCAGCTAGTACGCTTGTCACTCGATTGTCAATCCATTGTCAATTGTTATCTCTTGTTTTGTTCTGAAACAGAGTGAAATAGTGATTATTTAACTAGCAATGTTTGTATGTTTGAGGTCTAATCTTGCTTCATAGTCTAATCAGCTTCTTTTCTGCATATTTCCTTTTTTTTCCTTACACATACTACTCACTTCAATAGCAGAATATGCCGATGCATTTTTAACACGTTGGCTACCATGAGCGTTACCAGTAGGATTATGCATTTATTTCGGACCAATTAATCCATAAATATTAAAAAAAGAAACGTTGTTTTACATAAAATGAAATAGAAAATGAGTAAATATCCGATAATACATTTTGTACAACTTCTCATTAGATCCATAACAACTTGCTAGATCTATTGAAAGAAATATTCTCTATAGATCCATTTCTTGCAACTAGGTACAAAGATGTATCAGAAGAGAAATAAGATTTTATTAGATCCATACTTCCAAGTACCTAATGGATCTAGTAAGAAAAAATAAAATCACTTTATACATCATGGATCCAGCCAATGGATTTTAAGAGAATGATCCCGGAACCCTAAAAACGGCCACAAATATAAAATTACAATTAAAAGTGTGCATTCTCAGAGCGGTGCAGGCGAAACCACTGTTTATGACACTAGTCACTGTACCTACTCATTGGCTATCAGTGACAGAATTTCAATACCCGAGGTTCTCGGTCTTGTCTGAAATGCCGCAGACCGGGTTGTTCATATGGCGAAGAAGTCAGGTATTATCTCGTCAGCAAACATACCCTTCGTACTGCTGAAGGGTGGTAGTTTAAGCAAGATACGAAATGCGTTATTATACTGAACCCTATTTATTATAATGAATCACATTAAGGGTACCATAAGTACAGATTTTTTACGTTTTGTTTTTAGATTTCCTGTGTCAAGTTCCAAATCGCGAGTCCAATTCCTATTACCCACAGTAGAATATTGATGCTTATTTTACCCTCGTATGGACGCTCATTTCGTGATAATTAGAATCACAGGTTCCCATTGTTCACGCATATTTTTTTGTCAGTTTATCGGTCTACTTATTGCTTTTAAAGTAACATTAGACGGAAGAAGAGAGCACTGCAAGAATCGTAAATCATAACACACAAGCACAATCACCATAGGGCCGATTCACACCGGAATGGCAGCGGCCGGCAGCGACGCGGCGAGCACTTTTAGTGTGAAATAGTTTTAAACTTTATCTACATACATATTTAATAAAAAGACCAGTATGACTTGAATACCTCTAACAGGTCGCGCGGCTGCCCGCGGCGTTGCGAGCGGCCGCGCGACGCCGCGTTTCTTGGCGGTGGCGAAACTAGCGGCGCCGCGCGGCCGTTCGGGGTGCCGCGCGGCTGCTCGCGTTGCCGCGGGCGGCCGCGCGCTCTCCGCGCTGCTCGCCCCCGCCCCGCCGCCGAAACAGCCCACCAGTTCTCTGTACTCTAGAAGGGTCGGGGGAGGCGGCGCACGGTCGCCAGCGGCCGCCGGCGGCCGCTGCTGCCGACCGCTGCTGACCGCTGTCGGCCGCTGCCCTTCCAGTGTAAATCAGCCCTAAGGTTTAGTATTATTTAAAAAAACCTTTGTCAAACAATAATTTTATAAATAACGTTTCACAAACAGATCTTCACAAACATGTAATTTCGCAAACTTTCCATATCACAAATGGTAATTTAACAAATATACATTACACACAGTATCATTTCACAAGCTCTTCATATCATAAGTGATATATTAAGAACTTTAAGAATCAATAAACTTTTCTTACATAAATAATAACATACTTATGTTCTCGTACTCGTACAGTCAGATTTTGATTGTTTTTTTTTTTTAAATAAAGTATTCATCAAAGAATGCCTTTTTACTAAACGTTACTATGCCATAAGTTGATTTGCCAATTGAAGTGCTTTTGAAATGAATGAATAGTTTCAATTTGATGATTTGCGATATGTTGATTTTTCAAGTAAAAATAGGGAAACGTGGACGGAGTGAACCTTTACGATTATACTTACCATTATTTACAAAGCGATTCGCGTGGATTATGTTTGTAGAACGCCATGGAGATTTAAACATTTCTTGTTTCTTTTTCAGCGAAGATTCTTGAATACGATAAGTAAAATCGTAGTTGATCGATTTAAGTTGTTTACCTAGGAAAAAGTATCATTGAAATCAAACTAAATACTTCTGCAAATAATTTACACTTCGTAAATGTGAAGCTAAGCTTGAATGAGCGGATAACCACTGGGGCAGCAAAGTCCTGGATTAGTGACTATGTATGTACAGGAAACCTACGTATCTGTAGTCGCTAGATGCGATGTTCGCAAGATCTATATTTGTGGCAAGTTAAAGAGTAGGCCTTATTTGTTCAGCAGTGGATGTCCATGGTCCATGGCTGATAGATAGATAGAAGGCTGAGAATTTAACAGTTCTTTTGGCACACTACCTGCCGAGCGACAGGCAGATTCGGACTTGTTTCCTCACTTCAAAGGAGTTCAAGAACATACGGACGGACGGACGGACGGACGGACGGATGGACGGACGGACAGACGGACAGACGGACAGACGGACAGACGGAAAGAAAAGAGAAAACGTGCTTCATCACATTTAAACTGAACGGGCACCTGAATGGGAGTCTCAAGGTGTGTGCAGGCGATGCCCCTATACAGCACGCGACCTGCACACGCCTGCTCGGGTTCCACATCGTCAGCGCGCTGAAGTGGGAGACGCACATAGACGAGGTGTGCGGCCGGCTCGGGCGCGCGTGCTTCGCGTTGCGGCGGCTGGCACGCACGGCCGGGCCTGCCGCGATACGCGAGTGCTATTTTGCAACGGTGCACTCTCTGCTCACGTACGGAACTGAGCTCTGGGGCCGAGCTTCGGACTGGCGGAGTGTTCGCGATGCAGAAGAGAGCGATTAAAGCGATGGTGGGCCTGCCGGCGGACGCCTCAGCACGGGAGCACTTCAAACAATTGAATATCCTTCCCTTGCCTTGTCTATACCTGTATCAGGTGGCGGTGTTCACTCACGAACATCTTGATGCTTTCAAGCGCAAGGGGAGTAATTCCAATTATAGATTGCGTAGCAACAAGCACGAGAATAGGCTGGTGGCAGATTCGCACAAACTTACCAAATCAGAGCGGTCCGTGTATTACTCAGGGCCTTCCGTCTATAACCGGTTGCCTGACGCGGTAAGAAATGCAGCTTCCGTTCCATGTTTTAAAGGAACATTGAAAAAATGGCTCCACGAGAACAATTTCTACAATTTTGAAGATTATTATAATTTACCTTTTACATTGTAAATGTACCAAATAGTGTTTAATTTGTAATAATATTTGTGACCTATAACCGCCTGTTATCAATAAATAATTTCATTTCATTTTCATTTCATTTCATTTCATAATGTGGTTCAGCCATTCCGATGTCAAGATGGCATTTATTCAATTCAAAGCATTTTTATCTGATCATGTCCATATATTGTTAATTACATAAAAGTTATAAATGATTATTATTAACCTAAAAAAAACATCATACACACAGCCTCTCGATTCCACATGGATAGTATTCCAGCGCTTCCATATAGCGCTAGCAGGATACTCCGACAATAGGCGCAAGAGGGTGTTGGAACTCTCACACACGCGCCGCATCAGATGCAATTTTCTTGCGTAATATGGCACTGAAGCAATCAGTGCGCGCCTCAGCGAACATACCTGACGCGCTGCAAAAGCGTGGTAGCCCAAACAGCACTCTGAACCCATTGTTGTATTGGGCGCACAGGGCCTCGAAAGCCATTTTAGTGCAATTAGTCCACAGGCTGCACGTGTAAAACGTCTGACAGAATGCCTTAAAAAGGATTACTTTAACATTTCTATCACAACGTGCTAACATGTTACAGCGCACGGCGAATGCCCTGCGCTCCCTCTCAACATCGGGATCATCATGGAGATTTTCAGTGATCCAGTGTCCGAGATACTTAAAGCTGGTGACTCTTTTTAGTGAAACCTCATTTAAGAATACCGTAGGAACAGCATCAAAGGCCTTATTTCTAGCAAACATAACCACTACAAGCTCACTTCTTCTAGAATTGTATCTCAGACCGTGAATCACCGCATACTACGCGCGATTTATGCGTCCATATAAGTACTAAAAACTTGATATCACTCACCTGGAGCAGTATCCGACTATAGCCCTTGGGATCTCTTATTTCGGTCATTATCTCCCAACCACCATTTCTCCCAAGTATTTTCCCTTTTTTAGCGAGGTGATGAATGGTACTACACAGTGCCATACATATATGGCTTACTAAAACTTGGCATCACTCAATTTGAAGACTCTCTCTTAGTTCAGTGAATCTGATTTTATTACGACTATAACGTTTCATTATAATAAAAAGATGCATGCAAGTTCTAAAACTAAATACTTAAGGTGACATGAACGGACTTTATCGAGCCATTCTGACGTCAGAATACCTAGATCACATTCTTTATAGCTTTTCTAGGGTTCCGTACCGAAAGGATAAAAAACGGGACTCCATTAATAAGACTCCGCTGTCCGTCCGTCCGTCCGTCTGTCTGTCTGTCCATCCGTCTGTCTGTCTATCTGTCCGTCTGTCTTATTTACAGTTACGATAGTATTATTGGACAAAATAAAATAAAATAAAACAAATCACACAGTGTGGACCTGGAACCATCTCCGCAGGAGTGGAGAGTCCCACCAGTCTGAGAATACATGAAGCTGTTGAAGCTCTCACGTAAGCAATTTAATGCTGATACACACCGCTTCCTCATGATGGCCGGGAAACCGTCTGTAGGTGCATCCGCAAACATCCCCGACGCGCTACACCGCCATGGCAGCTCCATCAGCACCCTGAGTGCGTACCCACCACGAATATGAGGCCCACAGACAGCACGTGTACATAAACTGACAATTAACTTGTGTATAGGTATACAGCGTGCAAATCTGCGAGCCAGCATATTACAACAGACAGCCAGCGACCTACGTTCCCTATTGATGTCAAGTTTATACTTCAGATCCTCGGTGACCCAGTGGCCCAAATATTTAAATGATTATTATATAGAGGTTCTAAATAGTCCCAAAGACGTACTTAATCTGACCATACAACATCGAGTAGTCCAGCCCTCCTGACGCTCACCCTGCAACGGGTTCCAAGTTACCCAATTAGTTCCCTTAATATGAATGTTTTCTTTCTTATAATCTATTTATACATATTTTAAAAATTAAATATTTATATATATACGTGACGATGCTGATATTTTAATTTACGAGAATTTACTCTTTTAGCTGCAAATACCTTAAACAGGTCTCTCTCTACCTTATGACCTAGCATACAGTTTGCATCATTATCTTAAGATCCATTCAACTTTTATCATTATCAGCTTTCATTTTCCACCCAGATCTATTGTTCTAAAGTAATGATCTAAGGAGTTTTTTCAATTGATATTTTATAACCACGCTTTTCTCCCAACGGCGTAGACAGAGCTACGCTCATACTCTTGCTACGGTCCTGGCATGCACGTTGTACTTCAACATTAATTAATTCCGCCTGCATGCTCGTCAGTTTAGAGTACCTACCTTTGACCTGTCCTTTTTTAGAACGTGTTAAATCTAATCGAGAAATGTTAGTTTGTCTGCTCAATCTCCTTCTATGCATCCTCTGTAACATACCTAAACTATTTTAGCATCCCTTTCTCAATTTGAGTTACTACATATTCTTTCACACCTTAAAGTTTACGAACTGCATTTTTTTTTGCTTCCTCTGCTACATCCAACTTTCACTTCCGTACACAAGTGTTGGAACCAATACACCTCTATGTACATCCAAAAACGCCTTTTTAGAGATTTAATGGCTGGGCAGCTCGGCAAACTCCAATCTCTCATTAGCAACCATACACACACTAGGTATTGTTATACTATTTTCTTTTTCAAATACCATGGCTCTTCATCTCTTGCCTTTTTTGCATCCACTTTAATTCCTTTCTACAAAGCTTTATTCATGATTGTCACAATCTCCTGCATAATTCAATCCGTCGGCTAGTGCGAGTGCCACGATCGAAGTGACACTTTACTGAGCATGAAATATATATTAGAAAAATATATTAGCATATATTAGGAAAAAATTGATACGTCATTCCTCCATCATCAATCCACAATCACATTTAACTATGGCCTAAATCTTCTATGTTGTTAAGTAATAAAAAGTTTATTTGATACAAAATATTAATTATAGCAATATTTTACCAATATAAAATAGATTATCTAATCAAATTGCCCGCCTCTAATCTTTACAGGGGCAAAAGGCCCCTAGATTACGATGAATCACGATGGACAGCCTTTGCCCCAAGATTGACCCAGAACCGGTGTCATGAGCCCGCTCGCGTAGCCGATGCCCATTTCCCTAGAAAAAGCTCCTTTGCCTCCCTCTGAGGCCCAAAAACCGGTCGTTTTCACCGCCAGTAAGATTTGTATGCCAACTCTAAGAACATTTTCATTTCGTCTCACTCGATTGTCAGTCCACGCTGGGTTGTTATCTCTTGTTTATTTCTGAAACAGAGTTAAAAAGCGATTATTTTTACTAGCTTTTATTTTACTTGCATCTATGTATGCAGGTATGTTTTGGTCATATCAAGCAAGCAGGATTTGAAGCACTTTCAGGTCACCGATTGTACTCAGTAAAAATATTACATAATCCTACCGAATTTGGACTCTTTAAAAACGTCTCGGTGAATAATTGATGGATGTTCGAATAGAAAACGAAGGAAATTAAATTACGTTCACATATGTTCATACATACATAAAATGGTGACCGAACCAAGCGTAGTGAGACCGTGTAGAACAAGACATCCGGACAAGAACTCTTTCTCGATGTGAACTAAAAAAACAAAAGGGAAATTAAACACATACTATGGATGAGATTGTAAATGCGTTAAAAAGTATTAAATATGAAATGCAGGAAGGCTGCGGGATATGACAGGGTCGAGGATACTCCGGCAACACGTAGCGGTGGACACGCGTCGGTAGCTCGTGTCACCATGTCCCAAGAAGAGTTTGCCTTGAATTTTACACAAACAACCAATAAAATATAGTTCATCATCATTTTGAGTCCGAGACGTCCATTATTTAATAGATAAAGACTTCCATAACGAACGGTTCGTAGTGAGCGCCCGTACATTCTACATATACAATACAATAATAGGTACTTTATTGCACACTAACAAGAAAAATATAACATGAAAAATCTTAAATTAAACAATGGCAGACAATAGGCGGTCTTAACGCTAAAGAGCGATCTCTTCCAGACAACTTTTCGGTAGCGGAGAAAACAAAATTAAACAGGAAGGAATTATAGATGGTGGAATAAGAACTTAAATAATATGAGAAGTAACAAATAATTGTCATTCTATGTTGTGGAAACAATTTTATTTTAGTGAACAATACAAAAACAGCCTGACTGTTCTCTAAAGAAATGAGGTCGAAGGAAATAAATATCACCACCTAATGGACGCAACCGTTTAGTAACCACGGGGGAACCGCGCTCTCACTGGGAATCGAACCAGGATCCCTAGCTTGATAAAAAATACTTCTAATCACCATACTTGCAGCGAGCTAAAGACATCGTTGCGTTTACACAGCTCTGGTCTCACCAGTTAAGGTTTACTCGTAAGTGGAATAATAACATACCGTTGATGTGTAATACAGAAACGTTATTAAACGTTACACAGACATAAAAACATGAAAAATAGACAGACAGACAGACTTTTATCAATTGTGACGCCACAGACACTCACAGATACACAGACACGCATACAATACATACGTTAAAATTATGACATCTTTATGCTGCTTGCGCTATTGCCTGCAAGGCTTGACTGAGCGGATGGCTACTGGGACAGAAAAGTCCTGGAGTAGTGACTACGTATAGGAAAACTAAGCGTTGGAAGGCACAGTGCAACCGTCCGCTTAGGTGGAGACCTAAGCGGACGGTTGCACTGTGCGCTGGGTCTTTTTCTGAAGCGAGCTATAGGGGAGCCCTATGTTTAGCAGTGACGACGTCCGTGGCAGATAGATAGATTGGTAGAAGCTTGAGAATTTAACAGTTGTTTTAGCACACTAGCTGCCGAGAGACTAGCAGATTCAGAATCGAATCCACCTCCACCGTTCACCTCTCGTTCACGGTAAGGCGTTCGTCCTCATACCTCGGAGTCTAAATGGTCGCGTACCGTATGGTTCCAAAGGAATTTTCTCCGCACAACGTTCAGGCTACGGAATGACCTGCTGTCCCTGCCGAGTTATTCCCGGGAGACTACTTACAAAAATGGAGTGCTTCAAAAAAAGAGCGTACAGTTGTATAAAGGGTCGGTAACATGCATGCGAATCCACTGGAGTTGGCGTCCATATAGGCTGCTGTAACCGCTTACCATCAGACGGGCCAAACGTTTGTTTGCCACCTCCGTAATATATAAAAATAATTATGCAGGATTTGAATACTACTTTAAATACTTACCTGATTTGTTTTATTCTCATAGGTATTTTATATTTAATATGAGCTGAAAAACAAAACATTCTGATAAACATGAAAAAAAAAACTACTACTTTTAAGCTGAGCTATCTTAAAATATGACAAAAGTTAGATCTGTTGCAGAGTCAAGCTTTTACTGCTAACTTTTCACGGTATACAAAGAACCTGATGCTCTCCACACCGCTGTACAGATTTTCTTGATTCAGAACTCGATGCTCTACATAAAAACACAATTCTACGTTTAATGAATATCAAAGCATCTCTTCAGAGGCTACGAGGCACAGACAGACTTAGTTATGTGCTGGTCTGTGATGGCTAGTGGACGGACGGACGGACGGACGGACGGATGGATGGACAGACGGACGGATGGACAGACGGACAGACGGACAGACGGAAAGACGGACAGACGGACGGACGGACGGACGGACAGACGGACAGACGGACAGACGGACGGACTGACGGACGGACGGACAGACGGACCGACGCACAGACGGACAGTCGGACAGACGGACCGACGGACAGACGGACAGACGGACAGACGGACGGACGGGCGGACGGACGGACGGACGGACAGACGGACCGACGGACAGTCGGACAGACGGACGGACGGGCGGACAGACGGACAGACGGACGGACGGACCGACGCACAGTCGGACAGTCGAACAGACGGACAGACGGACAGACGGACGGACGGACGGACGGACGGACAGACAGACAGATGGACAGACGGACATGGCGAAACTATAAAGGAACCCTTATAGTTTCGCCATGTCCGTTGTTGACTACGGATCCCTAAAAAGACTTCTAATCACCATACTTGCAGTGAGCTGATAACATCGTTGCGTTTCACGGCTGTGACAATAAAAATAAGGTTTAAGTGGAACATACAAACACGAAAAATAGACAGACAGACTTTAATCCATTAATGCAGGGATAAAGCAGTTCTTTTCTGTACCTAGACCTTTTTTGCTCCAAAATCCAAACTGCTGTACCTAAAGAATGTTTATTGTGACGGCACAGACAGACCCACACATACACAGACACGCATACAATACATACGTTAATATTATATGACATTCTTGAGTGAGCGAATGGCTACTGGGGCAGAAAAGTCCTGGAGTAGCGACCACGTATAGGAAAACTCAGTGTAGGAAGGCCTTAGGTACGAATACCTAGGTGGACGGATGACCTCGTGTGGGTCGCGGGGAGGCGGTGGATGCACTACACGCAGGGTCTTTTGTCTGTAGCGAACTATCAAAGTTGAGTACTTATCTTGGAAATGGCTGCGGTTATTTTCAACAAACAAATCTAAGGACCATCTGGACAGACAATACATTCGATAAAAACACTGCATTCAAATGGGTCCATCCGTTTGAGAGCTACGATCCCACAGACAAACACACAAATATGTGGATAAACAGAAACACACATACACATATTAAACTTATAATAAGGTGAGTCGGGGCTATTGTAGCTATGGGGTTATTGTATCTTCTTACCATTATAATGGTCTGTGTATATATAGGATACACAGACCAATGGTATATATACACAATCCTATATATACACAGACCATTTTAAGGGTCACAGACCATTATAATGGTAAGAAGATACAATAACCCCATAGCTACAATAGCCCCGACTCACCTTACCCCTCTTTTTGGGCAGGAATTCAAAACGTTAGTTGAACAGGAAACCGAGACGATGGTAACCGTGCCATGATGGGCTTACTGCGCGCCGCAAACCGCGCTATTAGCCTGCGCATCAGCGTACACTTGGATATTCGGCTCCGTTCATAGCGTCGATTGTATGGCCATGTAATATAAATAATCGCCTTGCATTTTCTACAAACAACTAATACAATTCAGTTCATCATCATTTCGACCCCAAGACGTTCACTGTTTTATATAAGTATTATGTCTCCCTGGCGATTTGTCTGTTTGGTTTTGGGTTCGGTATACTTTCTCTTTACTAGGCCCTTAGGCAAACACATAAATCGTTGATGCCTTATAAAGAAATGTTATTAAAAATAGCAACGTACCTATATTATGGTAACCTTTATAATTTTTCCAGCATTTTCTCGATAAAAATTCAATTTTGCAAGTCTTTGAAGACTTGATTTTTTTTTAGTGACAGGTGACTTTTGTTTGTTATAATTTCTTTATAATTTTAGCTCATAGACAAGGCTTTTGAATATTTTTAATGCTAAGGCTAGACTGACGTTTAAAAAAAAATCTACTCACCACCAGAGGTCGGTACTCTAGCTAGCTCTTCTTAGCACTAGCGAGCTCTGGTGAGCAGTAGAAGAATTGCAATTTTGCTAAATCAAAAGTATAAAATGACTATAACTATACTGGTATACGCATATATACGATTATAAGTACGTAATTAGAAACAGTAACTACCATAATACATTGGTGTTCCATGCAATACAACTTAAATACTAAGAATATGCAAGTTTACTGAAATAAAAAATCTGCACATGAATCAAGTTTTAAGTAATACAATAGTGTAATAATAAGATTAAACTAGTTACTACAACATTTAAAATGAAAACTATCACGGTACGTTCATAGGCCAACCTCCAAAACAGAGTGCTCATTAGTAAATAAACAAAGTATATATACAAACACAAAATACGATTTTCCAAGATAACACCATGCTTAAGCCGAATGATGTCTTAGTGAAAAAACAGCATGTTGTTCAGACCTATAAATATAGATATGTTTCATTTTTGTTGGTTATCGGGAACTTTGGCCCCCACCGTTAAATAAAAAGTGTAAATTAATATTGGCGCCACCGTCTATGCATAAGTAGTCGTTTTGTATGAGTTAAATAGTATCAATTTTGTCCACATTCCTCTTAACAAAACACGATTTTCCAGGAAAACCCCATATTTCCAGGGATTGTTCCCATACTGAAAAACAATCACATTGTTGAGATCTACAAGATGAGATATGTCCCATCTCTGTTGGTGGGTGGGGACGTTTTGCCCATCGTCCTTTTGAAGGTAAGTGTTTTGACCTATATTCTTAATAAGAATTATTATTTTTGTTAATAATTTAGTAATTATAGGATAAAAGAATAGAAATCTCATGCCTAGATATTAGGTACCTACCTAATTAGCTATTTTACTTTGATTAATTTACAAAACTAAATTCAGTCCAATTTACCTAATTGGTTTGGTTGACCTATTAAATATAAATTTATTTTCTTTCTAATTGTAATCTCGACCGTTTCTCGTATAGGTACATCGTATTGTAGTTTGTAGTTGACTGATGTAATGTTTTCCTTGTTTTTTAGTAAATCAGATTTCGTTCAAATTGCTTGAACACATACAGGAAACAGAAATGAGAGAGCTGATTCCTAGTTTAAAAGAAAGAATTTTATTCAAACGAGGATTGAATAAACTTCAAAATATTATTCGGGTAATTATTTTTCATTATTTTTTTCTTATTTCACAGAGTATGGAAATGATTTGTCTATGTTTTTGTTAAAAAATTACTTGTAGTGAGTGTTATGGTCCCTTATATACAATTACTTGTTACAGGCGACAGAATCTGATGAAACTCTAAGCATTGATAGCGATTTTTCTGCGCCCAGTTCCACGGCGAGCACAAGCAGTCATGAGTTCCCGACCACGGTAGAGAAATCTTATGTAAGTTCTTTTGCCTTAATTTTATGTGTATTTAAGCTTGGTACTTCTCTGTCTACCCAATATAGTCTGATGTGAATAGATTTACGTTGGCATACATTTTCATAGTATTGGGAACATTAAGTTTTCAAAACGTATCCATATTATATTTTTCCCTGACAGCATGCGTTATTTCATATTCATATTGTTTATTGCGAATCATGATCATTACAATAGATGGTATGGTAGTCATAGGTTGGTATATACATGATACCTTGTTAGGCCATTGTAATTTCTTATATACTAAGACATAATATATCAAAGACAATTTCAACTATTTTATACAGCTATAAAATGTTGTATCAGATTTTCCTCCGCGGGCGACTCGCAGGCAGGTATCAACACGTTACACAAACTAGCGCTGTCAGCGCTATCTATCTCGCTCGCGCCCGGACGGCCGAGTAGTAGACGTGGGTCGTTACGTCGTTTTCAAGAAACGTAACGAAACCAGTGACTCGGTCGCGCGTCAGCTGTTTCATAACTAGTGATTTTTGTAACTGGTTATTTTTATTCTGCTACTGTGATTGTTTGCAAAACTCGATTCGCGCGATCACCATCCCGCTCGCGCGGCTGGCCGGGACGGTGACGGCACGCGCGCGTTCTACATCTCGCTCGCTCGGCTGGCTGTGGCCGGTGCAGAAGGTGAGCTCTCTCTCGCTCGATTACTCGACTCACAGATAGCAGTAATAATAAAATAACGCATTTACAAAAATCACTACTTGTTATTTGACGCGAAACTAGTGATTCGGTTACATGTCGCGTAACTAGTGACGGGAAATAACGCCCACGTCTACCGAGTAGTTGCTTTGGAAGCCTCGTACCGAGCGGCCATTGTTTTATAACGCGCGCTATCGCACTATACTTATTGACCGAGCGAACGAAGTGAGCGAAGCGTCTCTGCTTCAGCTTGGATGAAAAATAGTTGGTATATTTGGATTTCTGTTCTCGCCTAAAGGTCGCATTTCTCAACTCGACTGACTGACTCGAGTGACTCGCGAAAAAATATATATTTACTCATCAAACCTACTCACAAAATTTCATGTGAATCGGTTAGGAAAAGCGACCTCTATGCGAGAACAGAAATCCGGATATCCTAACATCCAAACATACTGGTATCAACGATTGTACACCAAAGCTGAAGCAGACGCTTCGCTAGCTCGGTCAATTATTTGAATAAACACGCTCAGACCGGATTATTTTAATTAAGACATAATACCTATTGCCTACGAACATGTCAAAGAAAGCCGCCTTTTGAAACGCGCCGCGCCGCGCTTCTAGTGTTCGCAACAAATAGGTATGTGATGGTACAGCCAATGTGATTAGCTATTTATTTATTATAACAATTTTTTATTTATTAAATTTTTTATATTTTTTATTGATTCTAGTTAAGTAGGTAATTTTTCATAGCATTACTTTTTACTTTTTTACTCATTGAAGCACTTTTTAAAGATGCGAGATATGATGTCATTTTGGAAATGACCCCCTCCCCCTATAAAGTTTTGTGTTGTACACGGGTGAAAAGTTATTTTACGTCTCGTGTGTTGAATCACTCGCTACGCTCGGGATTCAATTTTTGAACCAGTCATAGAATCCTTTCGCTACCTCGTGTTTCAATTGAACACTCGCAGGTAAAATACAACTTTCCCCCCTTGTATAACAAATAACTATTTTATATCGACAATTTTTTTAGATATAATTTTTTAAGCCCTCGTTGTGACGATTGGTTGAATGACGGATGTATGCGATATTACTTTGGTCTATTCTATATAGAATTGGTAAGGAGAATTAAAAATAAAACTGTCAATGTCATCACGAATACTTTTTAGGGTTCCGTAGTCAACTAGGAACCCTTATAGTTTCGCCATGTCCGTCTGTCCGTCTGTCCGTCCGCGGCTTAGCTCCGTGATCATTAGTACTAGAAAGCTGAAATTTGGTACGAGTATGTGTATGTATCACGCCGAAAAAACGGTAATATAAAAACTAAAAAAGAAACTTTTTTCGGGTACCTCCCCTACACCTAAAGTGGGGGTGAGTTTTTTTAGGGTTCCGTAGCCAAATGGCAAAAAACGGAACCCTTATAGATTCGTCATGTCTGTCTGTCCGTCTGTCTGTCCGTCTGTCCGTCCGTAAGTCACAGCCATTTTTTTCCGAAACTATAGGCTATACTGTTGAAACTTGGTAGGTAGATGTATTCTGTGAACTGCATTAAGATTTTGATGCAAAAATAAAAAAATAATAATAAATATTGGGGGCACCCCATGCTTAGAACTGAAACTCAAAAATTTTTTTTTCATCAAACACATACGTGTGGGTTATCTATGGATAGGTCTTCAAAAATTATATCGAGGTTTCTAAAATATATTTTTTTCTAAACCGAATAATTTGCGTGACAGACGCTTCCAGTGGAAAAAAGTTGGTCCCCCTCCCCCTCTAACTTTTAAAATAAGAAAATGAAAAATCTAAAAAAAACATATGATGTACATTACTATAAAAACTACCAACGAAAATTGTTTTGAACGAGATCTAGCAAGTAGTTTTTTTTAATATTTTAATACCTAACTTTGCACCTAATTTATATGGGGCGCTATACATACCAGGTGCAAACTTAACTTAACCACTTAGGGATGGAAAGTGTTTGTACGGAACCCTCGGTGCGCGAGTCCGACTCGCACTTGGCCGGTTTTTTTTTCGTTCCAACCCTAGTGTGTGGGGTATCGTTAAATAGGTCTTTTAAAAATAATAGGGGTCTTCAAACATTATTTTTTGATAGTCAGCAGTTTTGTAATTATTCGCTCCGGAAATAAAAAAAATAGTGTCCCCCACCCCTCTAACTTTTTAACCACGGGTCATAAAAATATGGAAAAATTCATGTATATGAGGCCTTATAGGTACTTTTAACGAAAACTATATTGAATAAAATCGGTTGAGCCATTTTTGAGTTATCGCAAAATTTCCTAATTTTCTTTAAAATGACGTAAGTGCCGCGCGGTGTCCTTATACTTCGAACGTTACACATACATATTAGTTAAGTGCCATACTGCATTAAAACATTCTGCTCAAACGGCGCGTATAATCGATAAATTCCAGAAGGTAATAAGTAATTACAGTTACTTTGGCGTTTACGACCTTTTTGTGGAGGATAGGCAACTACGGAACCCTACACTGAGCGTGGCCCGACATGCTCTTGGCCGGTTTTTTAATGCTCCTTTCCAATTCCATATAGACCAAAGTAATATCGCATACATCCGTCATTCAACCAAACGTCACATCGAGGGTTTAAAAAATTAAATCTAAAAAATTAATCTATATAAAAATAAATTATTTTTAGATACTAAGTCCAAATAAGGCATCTATCAGGGAAAAATATAATATGGATACTTTTTGAAAACTTAATGTTTCTAATTCTCTGCCCTTGTAATCGTGACTATAAGAGACTATAAGTGACGACGGTGGCATTTAGGTCTATTAAACACGCATTCTGAATAAATTATTATTTTGCATGCAAATATTCTGTTTCCATTTTAATGTATGCTATTTTCTTTTTGTTTAGACTGATGATTTAAAGATTATTTTAAAAACCAATAGTGCTGGAGAAATGTGTCTAGCTTCCTTAAAAAAAAATGGTAAATTAGACACTGCGGCACGCAACTACATGGTAAAATCTGTAGTGGAATATCATATGAAAAAATATGGTGAAATGAAAAAACAACAATTTCAAGATATTTCCGCACAAATTGTTACGTTAGTCCCAACTGAAGTGAAGGTATCGAAATTAAAACTGTGATTTTAAATTGTAATGAAATGAAATACCTATGTAGTTACAGTAGTTAGTTTATTATGATCACTTATTTACTCCTTGTAGTGTAAGAAATGTAGTGTAGTGCTTTTTTTTCCCAATTTTTAGGCTCAGTAGTGGTCAGACTACTTATACCAAAGGGGGCCCGGGACTTGGGTTTTTTTGCCGTTTTTGAGCATATTTTAGTTGCATCATGTAGAATACGCCAAAATAAGCATGTTTAATAATTTACACTTTTAATACTCTCCGATCAATATTTCGCGAGATATTGGGGTTCAAAGGTCAACCATTTTAAAGGGCTCTGACTTAGAAAAATTCGGAATCGTGAAATTTATCGAGCAAAAACGAGCGAAAAAATCACGTTTGTTGTATGGGAGCCCCTTTATTCTGGTTTTTAGTATTTGTTGTTATAGCGGCAACAGAAATACATCATCTGTGAAAATTTCAACTGTCTAACTATCACGGTTCATGAGATACAGGCTGGTGACAGACGGACGGGACGGACAGCAGTCTTAATAGTAATAGGGTCCCGTTTTACCCTTTGGGTACGAATACGGAACCCTAAAAACTATCATTTCCATATTGTTAGGTTGATATTCATGACAAATACCTACACTTAATGGTTATTTTCATTTCCTTGACTTTCATGCTTAGTTCCTTATAATTTTTACAAAAAAATTGTTTTCCATAGGAGACATACTACATTCCGAGCCAAAAGTTTGGCAGTAATAAATATATTCCGGCAAGGGGAAAACTTGCTGACAAATATAACAATCACAAACGTTTGCTACGAAAGAGTGGGGTAATAATAAACGAAAGGAGAGCCCACGCGAGCACCGACGATGTTCCGGCTGACACAGCTGCCAGTACACCAGTATCTAATGAAGAATATGAAGAGTTAAAACTTTGGCTGAAATACAACAAGGAGCCAGTGCCCGAAGTAATCGAGAATTGGAGGAAAACATCCAAATTGCGCCTTAAGGAACTACAATCCGAAAAATATGCAAACATACATGACGTCGTGAACGATTGGCCCTCATATAAATTGAGTTTCGGATACAAGTTGGTAAGTTGTGACCCTTTTTAAGCCCTATCCACACAGCGAGCGGGCGCAGATCGGCCCGAACCGTCCCGCGCCCGCTTGCTTTGTGGATTGGGCTTTACAAGTTTTCTATTAAATTACCCCGTATATTTGTATGTTAGTTTAAAATCTTGTGAGCAATATTTGACATAATTTGTACCTGATTACGCAATGTTTTCGAGCGTGCATAAGGTAGAAATAAAGTGGCTAAATCTGCTGAAGCATATCTGCCATCTTATTTCCTTGCAAACTTAATGAAAACCACTGTGTGGGGAAGCCTTAATGTGTATTTGATTGTAAAGGATCATTGATCAATTTGACCATCCTGGGGTCATCTACGAAACTACCGGGCATATACTTTAGAAATTAAATGAAATGAATGAGAAAATAGTTCTTAACTTATAGATATCAATATCCAGTATAAAGTAAACTGACACTAAAACAGTATGTTGAGTACATACTTAGTGTACGTTTATTTTATAGTGGACTTTGCAATATTTCGATGCATGCTACTCCATTTACGACTGTTATATTAAAGAAGGTACGGAACTCTTGCTTTGGCTGAAACGTGATGAAGAACAAGATACCCAGGGCTAGATACTGGCCACGAGCAAACCCATTCGCAATCAAAAAAATATATATATACTCATCATAATCGTTTTTTTTTTTCAGATTGAACTGGATTTCGAAACCAAGTTTAAAGGATCAGAGCTCTGTCTATTCAAAAAATGGCCCATATTTTTAGAGAAAGCGCTTAATATTTTGAAAACGATTAAAGCTGCTTCTGTCTACATTAAATTAATTGAAGAAAATCCAAGTGAAGGTTGGTTATCATTACTATACTCGTATCGACTAAACTTTCACGAATAAAAAAAATGCTACCTATTTGGTCATACGTAATTCGGGCAAATTTTTTTTTCACGTATTGTATAATTATAGCGTTAGAACTAATTAAGTCAACGTAAATGCATCATAACGTATTTCATTTTTACTTTTCAGATGTTAGAGACTTCTGTTATTGCGCGGCAATTGGATTTAAAATAGTTCCAACTGTGAGAATACAGTGCCAAGATACAGCTGGCAAAAAAAAAGCCATAAAGCCAAGCATTCAAGAAGCTATGAACAGTTTCATTCTTCATGCAAAGGTAGGTCTAGTTTCACTTTTAACATTATTGTGAGCTGACTACTTTCCATATTTACGGCGATAGCCGCGTCCACACTGGGCGAGCCGCCTCGCGCGGCAATTGCCGCGCGCGGCGGCGCGCTCTGTGTGTACGCGCCTCGCCCGCGGCGCCCGCACGCTTTGCCTCGGCCGAGCGCTGCCGCGGCCGAGCCGCGCGCTGTCGGTTTTTGTCCGTGCTCAAAGGTGCCTCGGTCGTTTGCCGCGCGCAGTGTGGACGTACACGTGTTTGCTTCGGTCAAATTATAACAGATAAAACAAAATGGCGTGCGACACTTACGTATTACGCGAAACGGAATAACCGTAACTAAATATTATGTGCTATTTGTTTGTTTTAAAGATAAAAAAATATTGAATTAGCTTTTTTTTGGAAAATTCTTTGTATGAACGTAGCAACAAGTCAAAAATCAAAAGCTGATTGCGTGCGGCGGCGCCATATTGTTTTATCTGTCAAATGGGCGAACAAGACGGCTCGGGCTTGCCGCGCGCGGCATTCGGTGAGCGTAATTTCATCCAATGCCCGAGGCATGCGCCGAATGCCGCGCGTGGCAATTGCCTCGCGAGGCCGCTCGCCTTGTGTGGACTCGGCTGATAACGATTTCCACCCCCTAAGCGTTAAAGGCCAAGCCACAGCGGATGCGTGTGCAGCACGTGCGCGTTGTATAGTATGAAACCTCACAGTAGACGTCTGAAACTGTGTGAGAATTTGGAGGGTGGAAATCATAATCGCCGTTTGTACGAAAAGGCTAGTTTTCGCCGTTGCTTCGTGATCCTCGTTAAATATGAATTCCTTTTATTACCTTAATTTTAAATTATCACCGTATTTTACTAACAAACTATGGATGAGCGCGTGACTTGTGCTCTTCTCGGCACCTCCCCGTACGCTAACCGTACAGGGCAAGAGAAAACTTTCAATAATTCAAATTATTTAAAGCTACAGAAAAATCTGTAATTTTTTTCTTAGAATAAGGAAGGTTATTTCAATTTATAAAAAAAGTTTTGAAAATTTTCATCCATTCCCCATTGCAATACTAAAGCAATAATAAATTCTCAGTGTCAACACTGACTACGTATTATAAAAAAAATACGTTTAAATGTAAACAATTCATTCTAATTTTCCAGAACCAAAGCGAAATCCTCACCCAGCTGGACTATCGGCGAAAAGCCCAAATTGCTAAGGGTCTACGGTGCCAACCCATCATTGTTGCTGTCGGACCAACCATCGATGCCCTAAAGGACTTTTATGTTGCGTATGATAACATCCTTTATAAAATAGACTCGTTCTTGAAAGCACTGGATGTATGCTTCAAAACTTTTCACTGCCTGGACGCAGAATATCCCACAGAAGCCGTTCACATTTGGCTATTTCAGCAAAAATATTTTTATAACATTGACACAAAATTAGACAAAAAGCTTTCGGGAGTCTCATCATTTATCTCTGACTTGGAATAAGTGAGTTGTTTGCTAAATTTAATCAAAATGTTTGTTTGTTTCAAATGTCTCGCTTCAGTTGAAGATTACAAAGATTTTTGTGAACATTTAAAAGATCATCATAACTTAAGTGCAAACGCAACATATCGCTGTAAACAGTATCAATGTGATCGCGAATATCAAAATGTACGGTCTTTTAGACGCCACTTAATTTCCCAACATTTGAATGCACAAACAATTTTTAATCGAAATCTCCCTACAAATGATTCCGTTTTAAGTGAAAATATACATGATACGTGTAGTTTGTTAGATCCTTGTGAATCCTTTGAATATCATCCTCTAAACATTGGTCGTGAGAACGCTTTGGATACTGCCCATAGTATGTTAGAGAAATCTGCCGCTACGTTAGCGCTTTCATTAACCGAAAAACTGCTCTTAAGATATTAGAAAATATTCAAGTTCATATTACCCAAGTTCTTGGTGATATTTTTAAACATGTAATGCCTATTTATAGTGAGTTCAGTCAAAGTGAAATAGATAATATACATAAACTGATTTCAAATCCTTTTGGTAATATACGCACAGAATATCAAATTATAAAATACTTTACAGATATCAATTGCTACATTGCTCCTGAAAAATACATTATTAATGAAAATGTTTCTGAGAATACAGTCAACACTTCAGTAATGCTTGCACCTAAATCCTGTACCGGGGCCAAATTACCACTTCGCTTAGTGTTCAAGAAAATTTTTGAATTACCCAAGTTTTACAAATTAGTTTCAAATACATTAAAACCTAACGAAGTTGATTTTCCAAATTTTGCTCACAGTTTAATTTGGCAAAAAAAAATTGCAAGTAAAGAAAGCAAACTCTGTTGTCCTTTTTTTATATATTTCGATGATTTCGAATGTAATAATCCCTTAGGAAGCCACGCCGGTGTACATTCAATATCAGCTGTATATTATCAATTTCCTACTATGCCACAGGAATATCTTTCACTGCTGGATAATGTGTTTGTTGCAATGTTGTACAACTCTTCTTTTAAGATATACGGTAATCACTCGGCATTCTACGAACTCATTAAAGAATTAACATATTTAGAGGAAGAAGGTATAGATATAAACACTGAAAATGGTAAAGTGAAAATCTATTTTATACTTGGGATGATATTAGGGGACAATTTAGGACTAAACACAATTCTCGGATTTTCTAAATCTTTCAGCAGCAATTACTACTGTAGAATATGTAAAAGTCACAAATCTATAATGAAAAAACAAACCAAAGCAGATAATGCACTATTAAGAGATCAGGATAATTATGCAAATGACCTTGAGCAAAATAATGTAACAGAAACAGGAATAAGCGAATATTGTTGTTTTAACGATATTCCTAGCTTTCACGTAGTGGATAACTGTTGTGTTGATATTATGCACGATATTTTTGAAGGAGTGTGTCATTACGACTTAGCACATATTATTTTGTATTATACTGAAATATTACACTGTTTTGACCTGGTCACTTTAAATAATCGCTTAAAATTATTTGACTATTCAGTTACAGAGCTTAACAATACGTCTGTTTGCATCAAGCAAGAACATTTAGTTCGTAGAAAGTTTAAAATGTCAGCTTCGGAAATGTTGATGTTTGTACATTTGTTCCCTCTACTAGTTGGAGATTTAGTTCCTAGTGACGATCCCGTATGGCAATTTTTAATAATCTTACTAAAAATAATTCAGATGATATTATGTAGTGTTGTTGTAGATGCTCCGACTGTAAAATTATTAGAATCTTTAATTACTGAACATCATGAAAATTACATTAATATTTTTAATGATACATTGAAACCGAAACACCATTTGATGTTACACTACCCGCATATAATTGAGCAGGTGGGCCCCTTAAAGCAATTATGGTGCATGAGATTTGAAGCTAAACACAAAACATTGAAAAACACAGCCCATATCATAACTTCTAGAAAAAACATATCTCTAACGTTGCTAATGAAAGAACAGTTAGCATTTGCAAACAGACTTTTTGTAAAAAAAGGATTAGAGTCTCGAGTGGAATTAGGAAAAGTAACTGTACGGGAGTCGCGTTTGGATATTTCTCGCATTAACGATACTTCTAATCAAGATATTGATTTATCTTGTGATTTTCAATGGATACGTTTTAAGGGCACAAAGTATAACCCAGGAATGATAATAGTTAATACTGATGAAAATGATATATATTTTTTCAAATTAGAAAAAATTTTTCGTTCTAAATATTCTATGAGTTTATATTTTCTATGTAAATCATTAAAATGCTCTGGTTTTAATGATCATTTTCAAGCTTATTCAATTGAAGGAGAAAACGATTCCATGGAGCTGTTGAAACCAGAAAATTTAATTATTTCTCCCACTAATGTTCATGTTATTGCCACAGGTGAAGCTTATTGTCGATTGAGTTACTATTAAAATTAAATGAAAAAAATAATAGTAAAGCCATTCCATAGATAGCCTTAAAGTACGCTAACCTGATGTAAAGGTAGCGTAAATATTAATAGATGGTTATGAATCACTTTACAAGGTGGGTCCTGTAACAGGAGCAAAAAATTAAAACATACATTTTACTCATATTAAAATGCATATGAAACGGGTTTACTCACGTCATTTAAGTCGAAATACGCTCGACATGTTTCGAATCGGTCGCGATTCTTCGTCAGGAGCAACGACCAGTCGCGACGGCAACTAATCGATCACTAACTTATCGTCGCTCCTGATGAAGAATCGTGACCGATTCGAAACATGTCGAGCGTATTTCGACTTAAACGACGTGAGTAAACCCGTTTCATATGCATTTTAATATGTCTGAGACTCACGAGTTTTCTTAGTAAAATACATTTTACTCGTCAAACTGAACAACATATGTTCAGAAACTTTTTTTTTTAAATACTGTTTTACGGACCAACCATCGATGCCCTAAAGGACTTTTATGTTGCGTATGATAACATCCTTCATAAAATAGACTCGTTCTTGAAAGCGCTGGATGTATGTTTCAAAACTTTTCACTGCCTGGACGCAGAATATCCCACAGAAGCCGTTCACATTTGGCTATTTCTGCAAAAATATTTTTATAACATTGACACAAAATTAGACAAAAAGCTTTCGGGAGTCTCATCCTTTATCTCTGACTTGGAATAAGTGATTTGTTTGCTAAATTTAATCAAAATGTTTGTTTGTTTCAAATGTCTCGCTTCAGTTGAAGAAAAAAATAATAGTAAAGCCATTCCATAGATAGCCTTAAAGTACGCTTACCTGATGTAAAGGTAGCGTAAATATAAATAGATGGTTATGAATCACTTTACAAGGTGGGTCCTGTAACAGGAGCAAACAATTAAAACATACATTTTACTCATATTAAAATGCATATGAAACGGGTTTACTCACGTCGTTTAAGTCGAAATACGCTCGACATGTTTCGAATCGGTTACGATTCTTCATCAGGAGCGACGATCAGTTAGTGATCGATTAGTTGCCGTCGCGACTGGTCGTGAATATGCATTTTAATATGTCTGAGACTCACGAGTTTTCTTAGTAAAATACATTTTACTCGTCAAACTGAACAACATGTTTAGAAACTTTTTTTTTAAATACTGTTTTAAGATGTTCATTATTTCAAACAAAGTAAATAGCATTTTCAATGGTGTGCGTGTGGATTGAGTGAACACCCTTCAAAAATGAAAAAAAAATTTGCTGATCATTTATTAAAAGTTCTAAAACAATTGTAAAACTAATTGATGAATTTGTAAAACGATAAATAAAAAGAATACATTCATTAACGTATGCTCACTCAGTTCTCACAAACGATCAACGAAATCTGTGAATGTTTATTTAACATATAAAATTTATATCCTAATTTTTAGTAAAAATTATGCTTAAGGTAGGTAATAATTTGTAGATCACCTACTTTGTAGTTTCCTAGATACTACAAATCTTAAGATATTTACATTTTTAACTTACGAATAATGTGTGGACTGAGTGAGCACTTACAAACATGTATTATCCAAAAATCTGCCTCGTTAGCGGTTTGTTTTGTATTTTACAAATTCCCATATGAGTTTTACTAAACTATATACATATATAGAAGTTTCAATCTGCAGTATTTTCATCAGAAATCGGGTTTTCGAAAGTGTGCGGATTGAGTGAGCATACGAAATAATTTGTAAATCTTTAAATATGTAACCAGGTGATCTACAAATTATTACCTACCTTAAGCATAATTTTTACTAAAAATTAGTATATAAATATTATATGTTAAATAAACACATTCACAGATTTCGTTGGTTGTTTGTGAGAACTGAGTGAGCATACGTTAATGAATGTATTCTTTTTATTTATCGTTTTACAAATTCATCAATTAGTTTTACAATTGTTTTAGAACTTTTACTAAATGATCAGCACATTTTTTTTTTCATTTTTGAAGGGTGCTCACTCAATCCACACGCACACTTTTCAATGTACGCTGTCCACTGTAATTTTACTAAAATATATCAAATGTTCCGCGATACATTGGTTCTTTGATTAAATATTATTTTGCAGGTCCACATTATAAATGAGTTATATTTAAAAGTTGTTTAACAAATGTTGTTCAGTTTGATGGGTTAGAATCTGTTTTAATTGATCGCTCCTGTAACCTGACCTTCACTTGGATTTTATTCAATAAAATTCATCCTGGCCAAAACCTGGTCGCCTTGTGTCCTTTAAAGTAAGAAAAGTTTTGAAGCATATACTGACATAATTTATTCAATAGATTTAATGTACCGTTACCAAATAGTGCTGTTACTGCTGTTGTACGACTTTCAAACGCTCTTTCATTTCTCCGTTTTTATTTAAATTTTGGTATATAGGCGCCACTTTCTATAGAGCAATAGGGCACTTTTCAGCCGCCCTAAGGAAAAACGCAATAGCTATATATTATGTGAGCTTGATACATAGTTACTGCGTATTTTATTAGGACGGCAGTTTTGTGTAGTAAATTTTTAATAGCAGAATTGCTTGTAGGGAGTTGGCTACCTTTTAGAGCATTTTGCATTATAGTGTATTTGATATAATATATATATTTTGTTAGAGCCAGCCATATAGGACTGAGCAAATACTAAATACGATTAATGAATGATACACGGTGTCCAGCCACATTGTAGTACAGTTTGGCAGCCGCCTTCCCCATTGCAATTCTGTAACCTGACCTTCACTTGGATTTTATTCAATAAAATTCATCCTGGCCAAAACCTGGTCGCCTTGTGTCCTTTAAAGTAAGAAAAGTTTTGAAGCATATACTGACATAATTTATTCAATAGATTTAATGTACCGTTACCAAATAGTGCTGTTACTGCTGTTGTACGACTTTCAAACGCTCTTTCATTTCTCCGTTTTTATTTAAATTTTGGTATATAGGCGCCACTTTCTATAGAGCAATAGGGCACTTTTCAGCCGCCCTAAGGAAAAACGCAATAGCTATATATTATGTGAGCTTGATACATAGTTACTGCGTATTTTATTAGGACGGCAGTTTTGTGTAGTAAATTTTTAATAGCAGAATTGCTTGTAGGGAGTTGGCTACCTTTTAGAGCATTTTGCATTATAGTGTATTTGATATAATATATATATTTTGTTAGAGCCAGCCATATAGGACTGAGCAAATACTAAATACGATTAATGAATGATACACGGTGTCCAGCCACATTGTAGTACAGTTTGGCAGCCGCCTTCCCCATTGCAATTTTGTAGTCAGTTACAAAATTGTGCTGTTGTACGACTTTCATTTCTCCGTTGTTCATATAAATTTTGGTATATATAGGCGCCACTTTCTACAGAGCAATAGGGCACTTTTCAGCCGCCCTAAGGAAAAACGCAATAGCTATATATTATGTGAGCTTGATACATAGTTACTGCGTATTTTAATTAGGACGGCAGTTTTGTGTAGTAAATTTTTAATAGCAGAATTGCTTGTAGGGAGTTGGCTACCTTTTAGAGCATTTTGCATTATAGTGTATTTGATATAATATATATATTTTGTTAGAGCCAGCCATATAGGACTGAGCAAATACTAAATACGATTAATGAATGATACACGGTGTCCAGCCACCTTGTAGTACAGTTTGGCAGCCGCCTTCCCCATTGCAATTTTGTAGTCAGTTACAAAATTGTGCTGTTGTACGACTTTCATTTCTCCGTTGTTCATATAAATTTTGGTATATATAGGCGCCACTTTCTATAGAGCAATAGGGCACTTTTCAGCCGCCCTAAGGAAAAACGCAATAGCTATATATTATGTGAGCTTGATACATAGTTACTGCGTATTTTATTAGGACGGCAGTTTTGTGTAGTAAATTTTTAATAGCAGAATTGCTTGTAGGGAGTTGGCTACCTTTTAGAGCATTTTGCATTATAGTGTATTTGATATAATATATATATTTTGTTAGAGCCAGCCATATAGGACTGAGAAAATACTAAAAACGATTAATAAATGATTTACGGTGTCCAAAAATTTACGGCCGTTACAGACGAACTAGCTACTTAGTAGCACAGTTTGGCAACTGCTTCTCCATTGCAATTTTGTAGTATGATCGCAGTTGAAATGCAGTCCGTAGATAACTGCCCTCAATTTTTGGACACCTATCATAAGACTTAAGGTGCTTTTCCACCGGCATTTCTTTTTTAAACATAGAGTTTAATGTCGATAGCGGAATGTCATGCTCCCTGGAGACCCCACTGTCTGTTTTGTGATTTATTAAGACGTAATGCTGATGTACCCAATATGTACGGAATTAGTACATACTTAAAAAAAATGTACCTCAATAGATAGAGACAGTGGGGTTTCCAGGGTGCATGACATGAATGCGGGCACCCTGGTACGGCTTATCTGCATCCTGGCCGACACCTGGCAGCCTTGTGTTCTTTAAAATAAGAAAGGTTTTGAATCCTATACTGATATAATTTTAAAATAAGTGATCTAGTGATTATTTAATTGTAGTTATGATTAGTAAAATAAATTTTATTATATGTACCAAAAATCTGTTTATTTTTCCTGGAACCACCCTTTTTATTAAGCCCTTATACTAAATAAGGTTACTGGTAATTCGACGTATTCTAGAAACTCCTGAGTTTCGGATAGCTTACATGATCTTTTTAACTGCAAATTATGAGCTTTACTATAATATCCCCGTAAAAAGGAATATGTTGAGCTACCAATAAACCTGTATATTTTTGAAGTGTTTGTCAAACGGTCTTATAACCATTTTTTTTTTCAGATCCTGTATTTCATGTAAGGTTTTTTTTCTTCTACTATATTTCTAGGGTGTGGCCAAGAAAGTAAAACGTAATTTGAAAATCTAAACTGCAATACTATGATTTGACTCTCATACCATGTCAGCAAGATTGCAGATTAGCTTTTTCAATGATACTACACCCTATTAATATTCAGGAAATCAATGTTTGGTAATATATACCTTTAAGGTCGTGTACATTTTACTAGTGTTAGTTTGATAAATTAACCAAACTAACACCAGTAAAATTTACACTATTTATTTGGTGTTTTACTAAACTAAGACCGGTACAATCAGCAAAACAAGCACTGATAAAATATTGGTAGATATTACCAGTTACAGTTTGGTGATAACTACAGCACAAATCTGTTAGATATTACCAAACAAAATTTAGGAAAACATAGAAAACACACATGATAGATAATACTTAATTTTATTTGATAAAATCTGCAATACACTACTGGTAGATAATACAATATTATCTCTGATAACAAGCACGATACACATCTGATAGATTATACTAAGCTAACTTTGATGAGAACTGCAATACACTACTGGTAGATAATACAATAGTATCTCTGATAAAAAGCACGATACACATCTGATAGATTATACTAAGGTAACTTTGATGAGAACTACATTACACATCTGGTAGATATTACCAAATAACCTTTGGTAGCAACAAAAATAAAATCTGGTAATTATTACCAAACTAACGCTGATAAAATACACTGAACGTGTTTAGTAAATACTGCTAAATTTTGTTTGTTAGAGTTTACCAAATAAAATAGATTATACTTACGAGTTAAGTTTAGTTTTCTCTATCAAACTGATTTAATACATTCTACCATATAATAAGTGCTATCTACCAAATTTTGTTTGTAGATTTTACTAAATACCTTTGCATTTTCTATTAAAATAACTTTGGTAATTTTTACCAAAAAAACATCAGTAGAACATACAAAATGTATTTAGTAAAAAAGACAAGTATGTTGGGTAAAATATGCAATATTTATTTGGTAGATTGCAGCAAACTATATTGTACTTTTTTACTAAAGTACTTTTATAAAAGGTTACTAAAGTACTTTGGTTAAACATCTACAAAAGTAATTTCGTTAAAAACCTACCAAAGTACTTTGGTAAAAGAAAATACTAAAGTATTTTGGTAAAAATTATACTAAAGTACTTTAGTAAGAAATTTTACTAAATTACGTTTGTAAAAAAATATACTAAAGTAATTTGGTAAGAAATTTTACTAAATTACGTTTGTAAAAAATATACTAAAGTAATTTGGTAAGAAATTTTACTAAATTAGTTTGGTGAGAAATGTTACTAAATCACTGTGGTAAAAAGTGTACAAAATATAGGTGTAATCTACCAAATAAATTTGGTAAAACACCAACTTAAGGTGTTTAGTAAAATCAACCAAAATTTGTGATAGGACCGAAATCAACCGCAAACTTTGGTAACATTTACGCAGAATCTGTTAAATTCAACCTAACATTTTTTTCAGTGTACAATGTTCATATATTTATGAACGCCTTATATGCTGCGATATATCTGATGGCGACTGTACCCTATACCCACATTTTGTCCGCTCCCTAACTCTGGCGTCGTCTGCCTATTTGCACACTGACTGACTACAAAACACACGGTATTTTTTAGTAAAAACAAATCCTCTCTGGAACCGGATTGAATTTATAGTGACGTCGATACGGGATACACTGGGGTACGAGCACGGCCAGTATGATACAATGTAAAGTACGATTCACATTTGGCTTTTGTTTTTAGGGCATATTCCAAGCTAATACAAAAAAAAATTACAATATTCAGTCAGCTACAATATTTTTCGTTCGAAACAAGATACTAATTTGTGGATGAACCCTGAGCGGCAGAGAATAAAGTTGTTTTCGTCTACATTGTTATTGTTACAATTATTATCTACTTATGTTTTCCTATTTTACAAAACGAACACGATAATTCATCAAATTACTAAGAAATGCAACGGGTGATTGTATCGCAAATTTAAATGTAACATTTACAATTACGTACTGTATTCAAGCCGAAAAAATTACGATCTTTAGAATTATGAAACCTTCTGCTCTGCATGAGACATTGCCAGTTCGTCACTTCACCGTAGAAAATATTTCCACGCGTACCAAGAAGTTTGGCAATTCCATCTGCCAAACTATTAAAAAATGTAACTCTTTTCAGCATATGTGCCTCTTTCTTGCAACGTGGGACTCTTCAAATCGAATGAAGCATGATAGCACGTCTCCGGGCAGTACGCCAGTGTCAACTGATAGGGCACCGTTGGTTTCTTACTTAGGCTCCCCTATTTGGTTACCATCAGGCGAAGTGGAGCCACTATGTTGTGCCAATATAAAAAAAGGCTAAAATGTGTACCGTGCTAAAGACTTTCTGGACGATTTCTCGCATTTGTTTTGCCGGCGGCGTCGGCACGGCGGGTGCGGCGCCCTCGTAAGTAATTTCATTAAAGATTTTACGATCACAAACAACACTATGTCTGACCGTGTTGTCGTATGTTGACGCGAGATATCACTTATAATAAGCGTAAAATTGGGAGCAAAAAGAGGAGTGTTGCAAGTTGATCAACATCAACATATAAAAATTAAGTTATGACGCGGCATGAATGGCGATCCACAGGTTCCGACGGGAGCTTACAAAATAAGACTTCCGATAATCAAGATCTACAATTGTAACTCCGAGAGAGTTACGGTCAGTTACTAAATCATCAAAAGATTTTTTTTCTTGCATATTACAGTCTGTTTAGTTAGATGGATGACACTCTTAACAACCTCCTTAGGAAGGTGCGTGGGTCAATCAACTTTTTTCTTTAACTCCTTGCCACGGTGATGTCCCCTGGGTCACTTTATAAAACAACATTTTTTAGCGGTTATCGCAACAGTTATAAGCCCATTCTTATATAGACTAAGTATCTCCTTACAATACCAAAACCTCATAATAAAAATCATCAACACTTCTATGACGTTTAATCACTATTGTCCTCTGAGTCACGGGACACAATAACAGCAAGAAACAATAGTCGTTGATCCACCCCCGTACTACAGTTTTAGTTAGCACCGAGATAGATATTGTATGGAATGGTATACTCGTACTTATACGAGTATCTACGCCCCGGGGATACCCTCGCCGAAAAGATTTTCGATATCGTTAACTTTCAGCGTGAAATAAAAATACATATTCCGAGGGTATGTAAAAATATTATTCTACCAACAATATTGACTCCAATATTTTTTTTTGAAACACAATTAGGTTTTCGAAATATATTTTTTACTGTAGGTAAATTAACACCACCAATGTTGATCTTTGTATCTATACAGAAATATTGATTTTATTTTATTAATGGACCTCATGGCGCAAGGTGGTCGGATGACCTGGTCAGGGTTGCGGGGACACGCTGGATGCGGGTCGCTTCTATCCGGCCCATGTGGAAGTCAATTGAGGAGGCCTGTGTCCAGCAGTGGACGTCCTATGGCTGAAATAATGATGATGATGATGATGAATGGACCTCGCGATTGGCTGCGTGGTTGTGCAGACGCCTATAAAGCTGGTGATCCTATGTTCGAATCCCGGCAAGGGCAAATGAATGTGTTATGAGCTCGAATATTTTCCAATACTTTTATATACGTTAGATTTAAATTAATCTAGTTTTTTTGTCATCTGTTCTGATTCTTCATAAGCAGTTAAAATTAAGGATGTGATATGGCAGACACGGTGACCGACCCCAAGGATTTGTGCGTAGCGTCACGTCGTTTCAATACATCAATGGTAAAACATCCCTTAATAACACCGTGTAACTGACAAGCCCGTTCAACGATATTCTTATATTAATGCAAATGTATCGACACCTATAATTTTCCTCCATCAACTGTGACAAAGGTATAAGCTGTCAAAGGCAAACGCTCGTTACGACGTCACTTTATCCCCAACCGACTGTAGGAAAATATCTTGTAGAAGAAAATGTATCTTTAAAACGACCAGACTAAGAGGATCCGTAGACTTAAGAATAGCAACATCGTTAGCGGTGTACTTTTGCTAGTAACAGGTGAGATCGGGGGTCTCTATAAAGTGGTTACGTGTAACGAGGTAAGTTTGCGTATTTGATACCGATATGTAGGTTAGTTACTTACCTAAGTTGGTAGTAAATTTATTTACATGCGAAAAATGTAGCTGTTTGCCACTTGTTTTAATCGACTTTAAAACAGGAGGAAACTATGCGCTTGTTTGTAAGTACCTACTTTTTGTTAGCTGATACCGGGTTTAGTACAAAGTGTACAAACCTAGAAATGATTTACCCGAGTAAGGTCACTTAGGCAGAAAGTGTGTTTTTTGTTACTTGTTTTTAAACTATCGTTTACGTTTCCTCACTCTACCTATCTCGAGTTTTCGGTTCGTTAAAACTCGGTCAACTCTTGGAGTTTAATTAAAAGTTCAGAGAAGAGACGTTATTTTTGTAACGAATTAAAAATAAAAGTTTGGCTTGTTATTAATTTGTTTTTGAATTTTTGTTATGCATTTCGTTTATATTACGTAATAGTTTAATATAGGAATGAGTATTTCATTATGGAATAAGAGTGAAATTATTAAATTTGTACGTTTTGCAGACGATATAGCAGCGGTCGCAAATAATAGTAGAGAACTTCAGGTTTTGCTGCTAGAAATGAATGAAGTATTTTTGGAAAGGGGTCTCAAAATTAATAAAAGCAAAACCAAAACTTTAGTTGTCTCCAAAAGAATAGTTGAGAGTACAATTATATTGAAAAACACAAAAATAGAACAAGTGAAGTCGTTTAGATACCTTGGCAGCATTATTACAGAGGAATGTACACCAGATATTATTACCAGGATAGCCATGGCGAAAAAAGTATTTAACACTAAAAGAAGCCTACTTGGAGCTAAAATATCAAGCTCCGTCAGGAAGAAACTGGTGAAGGTCTACATCTGGAGTATAGCCCTCTACGGCTGCGAAACGTGGACCATAACCCAAAGTGACAGAGAGAGATTGGAAGCGTTCGAAATGTGGTGTTGGAGGAGGATGGAAAAGATCAGTTGGATAGAAAAGAAAAGTAATCTGGAAGTTTTAAATATAGAACAGTTAACGAAAAAAGATCTTTATTGAAAATAATTGAAAACAGGAGAGTAAAAATGTTAGGTCATCTCTTGCGTCACGATAATTACATGAAGACTATAATAAAAGGAAAAATAGAAGGGAAAAGGAAGAGGGGAAGACCTTTGGCTTTGCTATGTATAGCAATGCCGACAGCGTTAAGTTTTCTGTGGAGCCAGAGGGACGGTTTCGAGGGATTATGTAATTATAATTTGCGTCACGTAAAAAGAGTACGTGCAGTATAACTAAAGCGCAATAAAACTGACCTCTGCTCTGTTTACGAGACTCGACCTGTACTCATGTAAATTCCTACAGAAACTAAACATACCCTTAAAATCAAATAATTAACATGTATCACCGCACGTAAACTTCTTAATCCTATTTATCTTAAGGTAGGGTTCAATTTGCGGTCCAAAAAATAAATAAACACTGCAAACGAGAGTGTTTACCCAGCCCCGTCGGTTTGTTGACCAATGGTTTGGCAGTTCTATTTCGGGGCTAGATTTCCAATCTAGTTAGGCGTTTTGTGAAGGATTTAGGGATTGTGTTTCATCGTGGGGAAATACAAGCAGGTAATGTAAACTTCATTTGCGTATATTTCTATTTTTGGATGTCCAGCTATACCGGTACTAAAGGTTAAAATCTGTCCAGTCCTTTCGGCGTGATGAGAAGGCAAAGAAAATTTTACCAAAAGAAGACTGGCGCACGTTGCTTCTGTATCGAGCTGTTAAGATTTGTCCTGATATAATTACCCCACTTTAAATAAATCTGACTTTTAATATAATTTCTAAAATTAAATAGTTAAGAATAAATAAAAAAAAATATAGTTAGGTACGCGGGGAAAGAAGGGCTAGCCAGAGCAGTACGGATAGTGCGGATAGCAATAACATAAAAAAATATACCACTCAAAAAATATAACTCAGCTGTTTAGCCTGTTCATGAACATAGATGCCATGTTTAAAAAAATATATTTTCCGGCCTAGGCCTTCAATTTTATATAAAATTCCTTTACAGTTCTCTCGAGTTGTTCCGCCCGATTAATGTTAAGTTGTGTAAGGAAAAAAAAACATAAGTTCAATTAAAATTTAAGGTTTATTCTACATCACAAGAACACTAAAGAACTTGTCCTTCAGACTAAATAATACGATCACACCGCTCCTTTACCGAACTATTCTAGTTTTGACTGAAGCAATTCAGGAGATTTAGATTATACAGTGCCCTTACCATAAGCACAGTGTAAAAAGTAACAGTGGGCCGACGCCTTTGATGTTTGCGTAAATGCCGACACCGCTCAAGGTTACCGTACTTACCTAGGGTTGTCACAGACTTACACAACTGCCCAAAAAAGGAGGGTAATGTTTTTAGGTTTCATGTATGTGTACTAATTTTACATATGGCGTCCATTTTGGAAATAAAGATGGCGGACGTCACTTTTTTGAAAAAATCGACATGGGTGTCGTTTTCTAGGTTTTTGGGGGTGTAGATTTCAAAAATGGAATCCATTTTGGGATGGTTGATATCACTGCTACAGACATCAACACCCATTTCAAAAAGTGACGCCCGCCATCTTGGATTTCAAAATGGACGTCATTTTCGTAATTGGAACCCCCAGGAACCTCGGAGATGACACCCATATCGATTTTTAAGAAAAAATAATGTCCGCCATCTTGGATATCAAAATGGACGTCATTTTCGTAATCGGCACCCCGAGGTACCTCGGAGAAGACACCCATATCGATTTTTAAGAAAAAATAATGTCCGCCATCTTGGATTTCAAAATGGACGTCATTTTCGTAATTGGAACCCCCAGGAACCTCGGAGATGACACCCATATCGATTTTTAAGAAAAAATAATGTCCGCCATCTTGGATATCAAAATGGACTTCATTTTCGTAATCGGTACCCCGCGGACCCTCAAATTTATTTAAAAATCAGATGATTCATAAACAAACAATTTCTTACTTTTTAAATAAAGTCTTAAACCTTACGTAACTCGTAATTACTTTTTTTTAATGTAATAAAAATTTGTTGAAGTAAAATAAAATATTGAAAATATACAAAAATGGATGACGACGGCAGTGGGGGAGTAAAGGTCAAACTCGTAATTACTTAAAATAACCTATAAATCATGTCCGACATTTTGAATTTAAAAATTCATGTGACATATCATATCATTATATATTTTTGTTTAGGTACACAGAAACAAACAAATAGCGATATTACTGCGGTATTTCATTTTTTACTGGCAGGCGTAACGCTTTTACATCCGCCATTTTGTTTACGTTAGCATGACATGAGAAAATTTATTACTTAAGCACTATAAAATAATATTAAAAATATAATATTTACCTTTCTATTGACCGAGGAAATCTATGGAATCGTAGTTCTTTATTTTTATAAGATGTCGACATGCATTGTCGCACAGCACATGTCGTATGCACCATTTCAATAAAATTGTAAGTTGCAACACGCGTCAGCCCTCAAAGTTAGTTCCCTCATTACTAACAATTTCGTCGTATGACACATGGGGAACGCCCCTCCCGCCGCCGCCTCTGTCACCCCGCACGATTGCCCTGTCTAGACGCCTTCGTCGACCGACTGTATTTGTTTCTTAGACTGTGCCATAAGTTTATAGTGACAGTACTCGCTAGCGACTACGTAAGGTAGTCCCTGTGCTCGAAACGCTAATGTCTAATTAGTTGACACCATGCTCCACCTCTATTGCTAATGACATAACATTCAAGATGGCAACTATTGGGACAGTGTCGAGCACAGGGACGTTTACCTTAAAGGATTTGTATGGAGAATTGTATTTCTACAAAGTAACCGCTAGGGGCGCTGTACTATTTGTAAAACAAGTACAAATACCGAGAAGTTAGTTCCCTTTTGTTAGTGCAGGCAACCCTAGGAGTATAACACGCCTCACAGAAACTTCAACCAACACCGTCACACGTCATTCAAAATTACCAATCAGATACTAGTAGGCTAATTCCTTTGCAAAAGCGGCAAATAATAAAAGAGTGCAGCTTCTGTAGCGTCTTTATTCTGTGCTCATGGTAAGGGCTCAGAAATCCCGGCGACACCACGTCGAAACCACGAAATTCGACGCTTTAAAGTTTAACCGTGATCAAATCCCGGTCCCGGTGGCGGGAACCGGGATTAAACAGCGTTCCCGCTTAGGTAAACCCGGGATAACGTCAGTACAGGTCTTAACTATTCCCAGTAATTTAATTATGCATTAGTTCTTATTTTATTAAGGCTGGATTTGACCAAACTTTTATTCCAAGAATAACGCTTACTCTCGGATATTAGTGTCAAACCTCCATTAAGATCTGAACTAAGTAATAGCCTAAGTAGAAAAGCTTAAAGCATAATTCGATTAACACTATAGCCATTGATCATTGGTGATCTGTAATACAGGTACCCACCTTGTTCAGACTCCAGTTTCTCACAAAGAATAGTACCTACCTACAGCATGATTTACTAGAACGTAATCAGTGTTATTACAATTTAAGTTTGAACTTTGTGAGCTGTTAAATAAATACATTATTTTTATATTAGCCATTGAGAGGACATGTCGCTGGGCTGTGACCGATATCTGTTGTATTGAAAATCAGTTTTCTATAGAGCCAGCCATAGAGCGCCATCTGTTGAACAAAATGTATTTGTCCTCTTATCACGCCTAAACCGCTGGACGGATTTTAACAAAAATTTTGGTAGGTACAGATATAGCAAGCCTACTTACGAGGCACTGATATTTTTACAGCTAATGTCAAATCATTCCTGCCCGGAAAACCCCGAAATATGAGCTGGACATCCAAAGGTGCGGGAGCGGGTTGCTTAAGTATGGGATACCCAACTACGGCGAACCAAGTAGGGGCACTTCCTAGTACATAATAAAGTCCATTTAGAATTTTACTATTAATTCAAACTGCATTAATTCATATTGAAAAGTTATTATTTGAAGTTTAAAACAACACATCGCAGAAAACACACGAATAATCATATTTTTTCTGACAGATAATCAATAGGATACCAAATGTAGACTTCTAATATTGTAAAGGCATGAATAAAAGGACGATGGGCTGAAGATAATATATCCTTACTAAGGATAATGATAGAATATCATTATTGATTCAGCGGCACTTAAAACTTAATTACGATGCCATCTGTCGTTGTCGTTGAAAACTCAATGACCGTCACGAACGATACGTATTCGATATTAATGTTCAAGTAAATAACTAGATGGCGATGATGTAGCCATCCAGTAAAAATATGGCAAATGGTTCTAATTTGTTGTTTATACTACCTATGCCAAAACAGGTGTTTCAAGCAGGATAAAATAATCTCAACAGCGCGATACGTTTTCTTTTATTTAGTATGTACATTGCGTAACGCCATCTATTTGCACATCCTAATCAATAGATGGTTATACAGGATGGCAAATATCTAGGCCCTGTAGGGAAACTACCTTAAACACTATAACTCATTGTACACAAAGAAAATGTTGTTTTAATTTCCCTAAGGTGAATAACTGTACTCACAAATGTTATGTTCGTAAATAGCATTTTTATGTTGCAGGTGTCATATCTGAATTTCTTACGGATAATAATAAAGGTTCCGAAAAATAAATGAACCTCCAGCGAACTGTGGCCGACTGTAATACTAACTATGCTGCGTAAAAATAAATTACCGAAAAATAAATACAAAATATACCGAATAAAAAAAGATTTTGTTACACATAACAATTCAACGTTAAAATAACTATACTTCCACCTGAAAAACTAAACTTCCGAAAAAATACTTAACTTCCGAAATAAATACTAATTTTCCGAAAATACGGCCGTACAAAACACGGCTGGCCGCGAACCATACTGCTAGCAGTAAAGTAGGTAGGTTATGTTAGAACTGCGACCACAACAGCGCGCGAGCCGAGCGAGCGAAGCGAGCGTACCGCGGCAGCGATCGGCGAAGCGCCAGAACAGAACAGAACACAATGTCGTTACAGGCTAGGGTCCCGTTTGTATGTACCAAATTAGAAATGTATTGGAAAGATTATCGTAACATTAGTCTTATGGATTAGTAGAAATAGTTATTGTGTATTTATTTATTTTTCAATTTTGAGTTGGTTTAATTCCTGGTCCAGGTAAGCTTTTCGTAACATCCATGAATGAAGTTATTAAAAAAAATGTTCAAAAGATTCCCATGTACATCCTGAGTCTATGGCAATTCCGACTCCACGTGGTCTTGCCTGTCCTACCCTAGTGTTATTCCAAAACCGGAGGCGCGGAGGGAGAGCAGCCCTCGCCTTTGGTTTATAGATAGATAGGTTTAATAAAATTTAGGCTTTAGCATTATTAGGTATTATAATATTAGTAGTATAAAAAAATCGGCTAAGTGCAAATTAGGGCTAGTGAGAATTCGGTATGAAGTAATTAGGTATTATGAAAATTCGGAAAACTGAAATTAGGGCTATTCATTTAAGGATGAATGAAAATTCGGGTTAGTGATTTTAGGGTTACCAAAATTAGGGCCAATGAAATTAGGATGAAAGTTTTTCGGGCTAACGGAGGGGAACCAACATACGCGGTATAATCCGTTGAAATTGTTTTATTTAAAAATGAAAAATCTTTAGAGTAAAATAGGCACATTGTAAGACGTTTAGTTGCGGAAAACCAGACCGCGATAACCTATCATATCATGGGGTTGATAATTTCCCTTCGGGCCCATAGATTTTTTGCACCCTGTATTTATTTGTTTACTTATACCTCGATTACGATAAAGAATAATAAGGCTTTCACAGTTCTATTGCATAATGGGAATTGAGAGCCCTTTATTGTTAAAATAAATTAAGAAACCGTCATAACAGTGAAGCGTAACAGCGCAAGAATGCACGCATCATTAAATTACAGTAAAACTTAAGAACACGTGTCTTACTGGTAATTTCTAAAGTAATTTGTTTAAGGAACATTAAACATTATACCTTAGAACTAAAATTTTGCTTGAGTTGTTTAGCTGTGCTTAGGGCTGCCATCCGCCCGGGTTTCCCCGGATTCGTCCTAGTTTGAAGGTCGTCCGGGGGCCGTCCGGGGGGGGGGGGGGGGGGTTTCAAAAAGTGTCCGGACACATTTTATGTGAATCAAAAATAAAGCGATTGTTTTTTAAATAATATAATTTTCGAACACGTCCGGGGAAAAATGCGATTTACGCCAAATGTCCGGGTTTTTAAGTCTGTCCGGCTTCGGTGAATTTAGAGATGGTAGCCCTCTGTGCTGAACGTCCGACCAAGCGTTGAGGTAAAAATATTTTTAACTACTGATGACCCGATAACGATAATATTATGATTTATGGATATACTCATATACCTACCGTCGATTGAGTTTACTTACAAATTGCAAGTAGGTAAATTTAATCTTTGACAACGGTAACTGGAAAGTTACCAAAACGTCAGGAGGCTCAAATAATTAATATACGCGATATAATCCGTTTAAATCGTTTTATTTCAAACAGGTAAAATGATCTTTATAAATTACCGGTAATTAACCGGTAATCCGGTAATTTCCATACAAAAACTTACGGCAAAAGTCGCCGTCTGCGACCTCACTTATCGCACATACACATGCATTGTAACAAACAAAGCCAAAGATAATAATTAATAAGCAACGCATTTGACCCGTATAAATTAATTATTCGCTCGTTAAATACTTCATATTCGTAAAAAAACCTCGCAAGCTGCAAACAACAGCAACGCTAAACAAACATTGAAATAAAGTAATTTCGCTTTCACCACAAAAAAATCCACATCTGGAACGGCACGTGGCAATCAAAGGGCTTCCTTCCGGTGCAATCCGGACCCTTCGCGAAAACCGACAGACATACAAAACGGACCTTACACATGTCGATATACGTGAGGTTATTTCGTGGCTGGATACAAACATTGAGCCCCGACCAAGATAGTAATGCGTTATGCGACCGAGTTCCCTTTGGCCCTCCGACACAGAATAACATACTACAGAAGGTTCTTTTGAACGTCGCAAGTTTGAAAACTGCATTTCATTGGTATGTGTAAAATGCGGCTTAAATAGCCATTTGGTATGGCAATGTAACCTACGCCAAACATTTAGGGCAATTCGGCGTACGTTTGTATGCACTTTGACGTGTCAGTCTGTCATGTCGCCACGCCCAATTTCGTCGTTACATAAATAACCAGTAAAATATAGTTATAAGGCGGATTTTGCGGAAATAAAACAAAATTCGCACCATACATCTGGAACGGCACGTGGCAATCAAAGGGCTTCTTTCCGGTGCAATCTAACCCTTCGCGAAAACAACTGACGGACGTACAAAACGGACCTTACACATGTCGATATACGTGGCTGGGTATAAATAATATTTAACTTTTTTCTAGGAAGGTTATTCCTACCTATAAAAACAAATTCAGACTTATTGAAAAATCAATTCCTCATTGGTGACGATGTTTTTACTAGTTATAACATTATTGTAATAATCTAAAGTATAATTTCTGATGAAATTACTGTTAAATTTCTTTCGGCTTTCTTCTCAACAGCGGTCTCCTCGAAGGCTACAACTCTCTGCAGGCATAGTTGTCGTAGATTTCGATTATTTTATGTATTTTCTTATATTTCTTTACATACAGAAAAATAAATTTAAATATTTTTTTTGGGGATACACAGATCTCTCGATTTCTATATTAATTTCCACCTGTTAGAAATATGGAATGTTGTCAAATTTGCGTCAATGAAATACAGTTCTCAGTTGGCTTTTGCGAAAAGAGAACCTTCTGTAGTCTATTATTCTATGCCTTCGTCGTGTTCTTCTCCATTTGTTTCCAGACCTTATCCCACTTAACTTGAAGTCGTTTTTTGTGTAAATTATGATCACGTGTTTTGGATTGTGATGGCTATAACTGTTAGAGTCGTATACGTATATATGACGTTTTTATTGGTTTCTTATGGCGATTGAGTGCAGGGGTTTTTGCTTGTTAGTGACCCGTAAAAACCGGGACAGTAGCATCTGGGGACTAAACAAACAGATATAATGTGTAAGGATAATTTCTAATTTAAAAGTAGTTGCAATGAACGATCACGTGATAGTCACGTGATCGCCCCCTTCCACTCCGAGCAATGGCGACCGGTCACGTGGCTGGGAATAAGAGACATTCGCTAACGGACATTGTCCGTGGTCGGTCGGTTGCTCGCCGTGGAGGCATTGTTGGATTTGTTGGTTATTTAAGGGCTAATTATAAGTTCAAGCCTACTGAATTAAGTACAGGTCAGTATCGCTCTCGTATTGATTGGGTATAATCAATATTAATACTATTTAATGAGGTCTATGCCTACTCACAAGTTGTATTCATTGTGCGAATAAACACCATTTGTTATCAACTGTCGTTGTTTTAATTAAACGTATCGATTCCTTATATATCAGAAGTTGGGATAGGCTTGTATTCTTATAATCACTTGCTTATCCCGCCCGCAAATTTCGAATTATCGGCCTTCACACAATGAATACGACTAACGAGTATTAAGAATAAGTATTAATTTCATCCCTAAACGACGCGAAAGTGCTAAATGGTTTTAATTATTTTGTGGAATTTTTGATTTAACGTTTGAGATAAATTTGCAAAAAAAAAGTAAATACACTTGTTTATATAATTAAACGACTACCTTAAGGGTATGCATAATTCAGCGTTCAATATATTCGTATACCTTTCACTCCCATTTACTCGGAGCTTAACTAAAAGAAATCCCTTATAAATAATGACGGGTTCGTCTTTGTATACTTTGATTGTTTTTATGTTCTACTTATAATATTGCTGTTATGATAAAGTGTCTATATATATTAATGCATAATATCAAATATCCTCTTAAATTTGTGTTGTGAAATAATTCAAGGGCTACTAATACTATGGCATTTTAATTACCAACTAAAGGGATATAATATAATTATGTACATTCAATTAGAAATACAAACTTTCACTTAAAAATGCAATGGTGAATGTCCGTAAAGTTATAGTGTTCGACCATATTCTTTTGTTGGGTTTTAGATAGTTATCTTAATTATGTTTTGGTGGTTCAGATTGTGTATCTGTGATATTACGAGTTCTAGTATAGGTAACTAAATACCTGAACATTGCTTATGCGAGAACTATTTCTCTTTTATTAATGTTTCTGGGCTTTGTTTCTTGAATGAACACACAAAATATACGTAGCCCTCCAACTGAAAAAACCATGTAATTTTATGTATAAAATATACTTACTGTTTTGCAAAACAGCCGACATTCATAAGTGCATTGTAATTATGCCTAAATTGAAGAATAAACTACTTTGACTTTGAATGTACCATACCATACTAGGGTCTACTCTATTCTGTTCTTTTACTAAGACTGTACTTTGAAACGTGAAGATGATAATTTTCGTGAGAATGGAATTAAAATACTACAAAGATACATACATGGTTATGGTTTAAGAATTTATTTCTCCAAAAGAATACAATTCACTTAACTAGAGAAATACATGCACATCGTTTAACTAAATACTTAACTAAGTTCAAAGTGTACGAATCGCAAATAATACAACATAAGGTAACTATGAATAAATAAATAAAATATAAACAACAAAGTGGGTGCCTAGATAAAATATTCCAGTTGCTTATCAATGCGCTGACCGCTGCACTCGTAAGTTGTAGGGTTTTATTACGTATCGGCTTGTTATTACTATGCCGCTCAAGGCGACCAACAATGTGATAGCAATCAGACTATTTTGCGAGTTACATACCAACACATTCTCGAGATCGGTCTTAAAATCTCAAGCTCACGACCATCATCGAGGTTTTCTGGAATCCTACCATAATATACGAGTAGGTTCTGAGAACTTACCCCAAAGATATATTAGAAATGATTATGGGTTAATTCGAGAAACTGGAAGTAAGTTTTTGGCACTTGGTGAATAAGAAATTTAACTAGCTTTTCTTCGCGGTTTCGTTCGCGTAGAGGGGATGAGGTGCGCCCGTAGAAACCCTCGGCTCCTATTTGTCCCTCCTTTGAATGAGTACCCTATGATTTGTAACCATAACACTGTGTCTGTTCTGATGTCTGGTTACTGAATAAGTTTTATGATGGTCTATTGCCTTTTAAAGTTGAAGGTATATATAACTATATGATCATAAACTTTCACGTTTGTAATAATGTACAATACAAGATAATCTGGTAGGACTCCTCGAAATGACGGACTAGTAACTAAGGAGTTTAACAGCTGGACCCTTTCCTGGCTTTGTTCCCTATACGATAAATTTGTTTCATTTTTATGATCGAAGCACCGATGTATGCATGCTGATAAATAAATTATCAGTGTAATCACTGTTTAAGTGCAAGTTTCAGTGATGGAGGCTGAGAAATAAGGAGGGCACTGATACTGAGCCCAGAGAGGAGCGCGAGAGAGGAGATACGATGAATTCGAGATTCATCGACATTCGCCGCGGAAGTCATGCTAAGTGAGGGAGCGGAAGGGAGCCTGAAGGTAGGCAAAGCCGCAAGCACTTACATGATGGAGGCAGTTCATCGACATTCGCCGCGGAAGTCATGCTAAGTGAGGGAGCGGAAGGGAGCCTGAAGGTAGGCAAAGCCGCAAACACTTACATGATGGAGGCAGTTATGATCGCGCAGTATATCGTGAGAGAGTTTCACGCTCGTAGGCCGTCGAAGCACACACCTCGTGATCAGCACAGATTGCATGATGTAGTCGATCGACGGGAAAGACGGTTGCCGAGGTCGCGGAGTTCATCGTATGAACTCCGCGATGTGAATGTGAGCCCAAGACGGTATGAGCGCATGGAGACGGAGAGGCTTTATATTTATAGTAGTAGTTCCGATGATGACAAGCTTCTAAATTCAAATTTTCAAAAGTTGTACTCTCGTTCTCCAAGCGCCGCTCAACTTCTAAACTAGAGTCTGGCTAGTCAAATAATGTTGACAGATATTTCTTTGTGGTATCACCAAATGTTTATTTTAAATAAATGACTCATATTAACAATAACCATACCAAGTGAGGTCCGCAAACTATTATTTAAGCTCGTAAATAATTGCGACAATGTGCGAAGCCAATGTGAAGCGTCGTATAGCAAAGACATTGAATGTTAACAAGTAGAAAACAATTTAGTTGTTGGGCTATTTGTAAATATTTTGATACTTTATTTACTAGTTCTATCTTTTACCTATAACCTTGATTAGGTTCGTAAGTTTATTAATTTCCGTGAAACTCATAAACAGGGCAAGTGTGTAAGGAAACGGACAAACCAAAAGTTCTGTAGAATATAAATAAAATCAAACCATCTGAACGCAAAAACTTACTAAAAACCAATATTTAGAAAAAGAAATTTGTGGAGCAATTTGATATTAGACAAAAAAAAAAACATTGTAGCGGAATATTTAGAGGCCGATTTTGACTATAGCGAATAGGTCATGGTTAGTAAAATTAAAAGGTGTAAATATTCATCTTAGTCAAAATGATTGATTGTAGCTTATAGTTAGTTTCTCGTGGTTTTACCTATTCCGGTGTCGATCTTGTCTGTAAGCAAGCAAACAAGAAACGCGAATATACTAAGTTAAACTTGACCCACTTCGCGGTTTCCGATTGAGCTGAAATTTGGCCTAGTAATTATGTAAATCTTTTTGTGACGGATTATTATTACGGTATTATCGAGCTGGGTTTTATTTACATTACATTTCATCTTTCGCCTTGTTTATGGTTAGAAAGTGTAAACATATGTGTTTGTTGCTTACGGTACTGTACATAGTGGTAAAAATTATGTGAGCTGACTATGAGTGCATGACAACATATATTTAACTTATTTATTTGGGTGCCTTACGTTTGAATAGGAAATAAAAATCATTTTTTTTAGTACCAAAACTATATTTCCTACTACACACCGTGTGACTAGCCACAGATTATTTTTAAAGTGTCCGTCGTAACTTTGAGTATTAATTCATTAGCCAGATAATATCATTAAATAATGTCTTTCCTGAATTCAATGTCGGAAGATCACGATTTTGACGTGGCCCACCAAAGTAAAGGAGTGTACTGAAATTTTGGATGGACTGAAAGAGAGACGGCACTTCCCAAACTTACAGAGCTTGCCAAGTCTTGGTATCGGGGTCTCGGCACGGTCCTATATTTCATGGTCAGTGTGGAAGATACAACTTATAGAGTCATTCCCTTGCCGTGACGATTACGCAGAGCTTTTGTTCTGGTCAGAAGAAAAAGATCGATATAGTGATTCCCTTGAGCACTACTAATACGCTGAAATCAATTTATTGAACAGGTGTAGCATAACAGGTTATAAATGGGTGGATTATTTATTCACATTCATATTATTCATATTCGCTTATTGCTGTCATGAGTAGGTGCAGTAGGGTGTTAACATATATGGCAGTTAAACGCCCTGACAGGGCATTGCAATTATCTTATAACTAGAAACTAAAGTACTTATATTAGATTTACATATCAGTTTTAAGTTAGGTAAATAATATCAGTTGTTATAATATCAGTTGTCAAACGGTATAGAAGATCGTGTTGTACGAGTAGGTGCTCAAGCCGCCTACTTTCGCGAACCTGAAGAGGTTCTTAGATATCTAAATTGCAATGAGGACGGGCACAAACGCTTCCAGTGCAAAAATACTCTAATAATTGTACTACGTGTCGTGTGGCAAGCTAGATCACCTTCCAACATTCTGTCCTTTCGCTTGTAATAATGTAAATGGTAAATATATCAGAAAGTATCAGCTACAAAGGGAGTCAAATGTTATCGAGTAAAGTTGTCAAAAAAATTAAATTCATGTTGGTAGGTACCTACTGAAGTAGGTACCTACAACATGTTGATAGAGGGTAGGACGCTTTTAAATTTAATTCGTTTTATTGCCAGAAGGAAAAACCATGCAAAAAAAAATGATAGATTACAAACTAGATAGTCTAGAATTTAAATAAAATACCAAAATGAAATTAAAATACAATAATCAAATTCCATAATCAATAAAATCACATAATAACATAAATAAGTATACATAACAAAATCAAAGGAGACTTTTATGCCATGTCGGTAGTCAACGCACCGTCATTAGATAATTCGATTTATTAGATAAATATTTAAGTTTCCTGATACGAGGCGTATTAAGTAGGGCGCCTCGAGTGTGTCAGTTCTAGGCATGAACACACAATCATGTTCTAAAATATCCCATTCGGTTTGAACTCATGTTTTTAGTGTTGCCGAAAATACTCAACTATTATTAAGGATTCCACATCAGTTAGTTTCGAGAAAGTAAAATCTAACAAACTGTTCTTGCAACAAATCAAGAAAGATTCAGTGGATAAATCTGTGAACGATTCAGTGGATTAAAACCTTATTAAAATTGGCCCAGCCGTTTGAGCGTGGGGAAGTAACAGACATACACATAAACACGCTCGCAAACTTTCTCCTTTATAATATTTATGAGATAATATTGAGGTGATAATAAGTAGCATAGTAGTGATGAGAGTGCTGGCTAACTCTTATGGTCTATGGTGTTAACAATAATTAAATTACTACTGTGTAGCCATTATAATTTCCTTAGCTTTAGGAATTTATTTATATGTATATAGGTTTTCTTGCTGCAATTGAATGCTGATGCTGCTGTATATCTATATTTGAAAATTTAAAATATAATTCACATATTTTAATTAATTTGCAAAATTATTTAGAGACACGCCCAACTAGTTGGTTTCATTTGTAAGTGTCCCAATAAAACAAAATAAAAATTGAAATCTTTTGATCATACGATGTTATTAGTAAATGACGATATTTTATCTAAGTATATTTAATTACACTTTACTGTACAGTATAAAATGGTAGGCACAAAAATGGTGGACTTAATGCCGTGGCGCATTCTTTACCGGTCAACCATGAGACCAAACGGAAATCAGCATTTGGTGCATTGGCATATCTAATATATCTATATCTATGTATGTGTAATTAACTAAGCAATTATTACGACACCTAAAAGAAAAGATAATTAAAAAAAATATATAACATAAAATAGAACAAAATACTGTAATGCTTTTTGTAAAATTATAATGATTTACCATAATACAATATTATCAAAATATTTATATAATTTAATAGCATTGAAAATATTTAGTCTCTTATTCGACTTCCGCCACTATGGCGTCCTGGCCGCTGATTCCAGTCTACCTACATATTATTCGATTTTATTAATGATGAAACGTAATGTTCCCGCGAAATTGCTGGTGACGGTGACACTACTTTCCCCCTCCTCAGAAACTTAATGTCACAAATGATTACCGAACATAGGTGTTTACCTGATTTTTTATATGAACATTTCATATCTATCATCTTTCTTGACAAATTTGATACTTAATAGATGCTGGAAGGGTTAACCATAATACATACCTAAATGTTGTCTGGAAGAGATCGCTATTTAAGCGATAAGACCGCCTGTTGTTTACCTCTGCCTGTTATTTGAATGTATCTCATGTTGTGTTGTATATTCCTTGATGTTGGTGTGCAATAAAGAGTATTTGTATTTGTATTTGTATTTGTACATTTTAAATTAAGACATGAATCTTTGATTTTAGAAATTATAAGGTTAACCTAGGTTTTCGCAATATACTTACAATTTTATTTATATTACTATGATGTAGTTATAGAGCGAAGAGACTTGCTCTAGCAGGATGGCCGAGCTGTAAGGATAATTTCTAATTTAAAAGTAGTTGCAATGAACGATCACGTGATAGTCACGTGATCGCCCCCTTCCACTCCGAGCAATGGCGACCGGTCACGTGGCTGGGAATAAGAGACATTCGCTAACGGACATTGTCGTCCGTGGTCGGTCGGTTGCTCGCCGTGGAGGCATTGTTGGATTTGTTGGTTATTTAAGGGCTAATTATAAGTTCAAGCCTACTGAATTAAGTACAGGTCAGTATCGCTCTCGTATTGATTGGGTATAATCAATATTAATACTATTTAATGAGGTCTATGCCTACTCACAAGTTGTATTCATTGTGCGAATAAACACCATTTGTTATCAACTGTCGTTGTTTTAATTAAACGTATCGATTCCTTATAAATGTGATCTGATACAGTATCTCACAAAAAAAGAGAAATGTGGGTAATTTTATTCTTCTGACAGGCCGTAGGTTTCTATTCAATGTGAAACTTCAAAATGAAAGAGGTTATAAAATTGTAATCAGATCTTTTATATTTGTGTTGATTAAAATAGAAACGGTCAAATTATCAATTGAAGTTACCTTATTTAGAGGCCTTAATTTCTTGATTCCAATTTAGGTGTCTATTCAAAAAATATATACATGTTAATTTTATTAATTACTAGCGACCCGGCCCGGTTTCGCACGGAACCATATTTATTTATTTATATTTATTATTAAAAAGAACAGCATCATAATCCGTCACGTAGTTTTTAAAGATCTAAGCATACATAGGGACAGACGGCAGAAAGCAACTAAAATATGTTGTATACTATATAGTGATAGGTAAAAAAAAAAACTTATTTGAAGGTCAGTCATATTTTAATTTACCCAAATAATAATTAGGGGCGGGGGTCATTTCTGACGAGAATAACTTTAGGGTTTATTTTAATTACTTAGTAATAATAAGTAACGTATTAAATTTCCCGTAATATTTCAAGATTTAAGACGAGAATTCTCTAGTTTACTCAGGATGCGTAACAATTTGTTAATTAACTTAAGGGCTAACTTCTAACTAAAATAACGGTCATCTTCCAAGAAACTCCAACAAATCTTTTACTGAGATAACAAGACTGGTTTATTTTTTTAATCCATCAAGTTGATCATTTCATTTAGTTTTTCATAATTCATTTATTTTTTGGTGAATCCTCTTGTCTTTTTTCTCTTTCATAGAAAGGCTAAAAATAATTAGGTACATGTGTTTCCATAAACAAACTGATGAAGACCCATAGACTTGTCATTCGAGAAAACAGGCAGTCTTATCTTATCATAAACTTCGGCAATATCGGTAGCACATCTCAAAGACCATATAACCACTACGTTTTAGCACATCTCTTGAAAAATCTTTGTTTCGACTTCCTCGATTCGATTCGTTAAATAGGAATGACGAAATGTATTTTTTTGAGAATGTCAATCGATTTTTTTATGGGGATCAAATGTCTATAGGTACATACATAATGGGACTAACTACAATTAGACTGCTCCAAAAGTCAGAAATGACCGTCAAAGTTCAACATTCCTATTACGGACGCTCCATAGAAATTGATCACCTGAGGATTCTGAATTCAATTTCTTTTTATTGTGATGAAATGAAATGAAATGAAATGAAATGAAATGAAATGAAATGAACATTTTAACATCCGTCGCCATTCTTAATCTAGTTTTATCCAACCATAAATTCCATTTCTTGTCAAGCCTGTTTCGGAATATTATTATGTTCTGCCATATGTTTGTTTTATCTAATTCTAGTTACGTCCATTCAACTTCTTGCTAAGGGTGGTACATGTATGGATTGTCTAGTGAGAAAAGAGCGCGTGAACTCGTGCGCCGCCGGATTCACGGCTGGTCGATTTTTAATTTAATAAGGCGCAGGAAACGACGGGTTGTCAGAATTGTCGTTACGCAGCCGCGTGTAGCTTACTAGTATTGTTCTTTTTATTTATTTAACTGCTGGAAGGTGTCCGCAAACTTCGTTCGCGCGGAGAAAAACTGGCTTATGGTTTTTTGGTACTCTGTAGACGGGTAAAAAGTATCTTATAACGATTTGTAGTTGCCTATTTACCCGTGTACCAAAAATAGTTGAAATCGGTCTAGCAGTTTAGACATGATGAACGCACATATACACATCCATACAAATATAGTCCACATAGATAGATGACAAAGCTACCGTCACTGTCATACTTATCATGTGTCAAACATGAAAAATTCTTTATCACTTCTCTAATATGCTATAAACGATACATTAGCGATATGTGCTTGGAAGAAAAATGACATACGATATTTTTTCAGAGTAGTGATATTTTAATATTTATTTATTCAAACACAAACACAGTATTACAGTTTACACTAAGGCACTGTGAGTATCAAAAAATAACAGACAAAGAAAAATAAAAATGTAAACATAAAATAACACACATAACATAACAAACAAAATTAACATTGGTAAAAACGTAAACAATTTATTTAAAAACAGAAGATTCTCGAACATCCGTCGCCTCACAGAACTTCAAACACTCCGCACAAACAACCGCCCAGCTACACGCAAAAACATCGCAGTCAGGTGCTGATGCGAGGAGAGCATTGAGGCTCTGCAAAGCTCGAACAAGCGGAGAGTTCCGGTACGACACGGTGCGCGCCGCCGGCACAGCCAGCAGGAGGGACTGGCGCGGGCGAAGGTTAGCCTTCTTCTGTATTGAAGGGACATGGAGGCGTACCAGTTGCGCCACCAGGTCCATACAATCCGAGTCTCCTCTTAAAATCTTGCACGCCCCCATCAAAAGCCCAACGTTACGCCTTACCTCTAGAGAATTGAATCCCATGACACCTAGTAAAAACTGAGATGGGTACAGAAATGGATAGTACCCATAAAGCTTCTTGTAAAAGAACCTCAAAAAGGCTTTCTGTATTTTCTCTAGGAGTAACGCGTAAGTGGTCTCGTGCGGGTTCCACACAATAGAGGCTGCCTCAAGTTTACTCCTGACTAAGGCCGTGTAAACCAACTTGATGGCTCTTGGATTGTCAAACTCACGAGCATTACGGATAACAAATCCCAACCTTCGGTAGCAGTCCAGTACAAGTTTTTTCATATGCTCATGGAAGTTGAGATGAGTATCAAAAGTGACACCTAAATCCTTAATGGAGTCTACCCGAACTATGGGCTCACCACCTAGCGAATACTTTGCGCACTGGGGATTTCGAGCACGGCTAAAGGTCATTACGGAACATTTTTCAGCATTAAAAAGAAGCCTGTTCTCAACACTCCACTGATAAATCCTATCAATTTCACTCTGAAGAGAATCACAGTCTGAGGATTGCTGTACACCATAAACCAGCTTCAAATCATCGGCGTATAGCAAACACTTGGCATATTGAGGAACTGATGCCAAGTCATTTACCATGATGCCAAACAGAAATGGGCCCAAGATAGAACCCTGGCTAACTCCGGACCGCGTGTGATAAGCTTCCGACACATAGCATCCGTGCTGCACATACTGCTGCCTATCGCGTAGATAACTCGCAAAGAAGCGAAGCAATTTGGGTGTAAAGCCAATATTGCATAACTTGCTCAAAAGTATGTCATTATCTACGCGATCAAAGGCTTTCCTGAAATCGAAGTACAGCACGTCTACTTGTATCCCCTTATCTAAATGTTCGGAGATGGAGTCCACCAGGGTCAGAAGGTTCGTTTCAACTGAACGTCCTGGTCTGAAACCGTGCTGCGCGTCACAGAGGTAGGGTTTAACCTGCGGGGCTAAAAGCTTATTCACAACGGATTCAAATAACTTGGCAATTGAGGAGAGAATGGCTATTGGCCGATAGTTTTCAACCCTCGTCGTATCGTTAGATTTGGGAATAGGGCGGACTCGAGTAATTTTCCACTGAAGAGGGTACTCTCCGGTATACAAAGCGAGGTTGAAAATATGTAGTAATGGCGACAATAGCCATTCACTACAGCCCTTCAAGATAAACGCTGGAAAGCCATCTGGCCCTGGGCCAGTATAATATAATATAAGTATTTACTTTATTTTGAAAGGTATAAAATTCAAAATTGTGAGATTTTATGCCCAATTGGACAAAGATGAAGCGACCAATATTCCTAATTTTACCAGATCTCCCACCTTTTTATAACTTAACAGTTTTGGTTTTTTAACGAAAAAATGGTAACAAAATATCGAAATGTAGCCACTCCACAATTCAATAATAGATAGATAACAATAGGGCCGTCCGTACCCCGATTTATCGCTGTGGCAAAAGCAACGCGCCAAATATTTTTTATTGCTGTGATACCAATAACTCCCCCTTATAACTGGTTTGTTCCACGCTGTACCGGAAACAGATATACGAGCGTTGATGATCGAATTAATCACAATTTTGTGTAAGGTTGTCTGATATTTATTTATTTCTTATTTTTTCTTATTTCTTATCACATAATTTGATCGTGCGACTCGTTTAGCTTTCAAGAAGAAAGTGGCAGATTATTCTGTAGCTTGTAGGGTTATACATCAGAAGTCGACTTCGATAGCAACAATTATCTCCGTTGTAGCCAACGACGTTGGGTCCTGTCACCGATCCGGCTTACATACTTAAGTCTGAAGTTCATATAGTGAGCCTAATCTCAAACTGTCTTTGTTTCTTAGTGTTGAAAAAAGCGTTAAATATGCGTATGATATTGCATTACTTTATACTTAAAGTCTGTACTCTGTATTTCTGCGCACATCCAGATAATTTTATTTCTACTCAATTCGGGTGGAGTTCTTGAATGAGAATTTAGTAGGTAGAATAGAAAGGAAAACCTTTAGTGTTTTGTTCTGTGACTGTTCGGTGCGTTCAAAAATCCCAGTTGAAAATCTCCCGGTCCAGTACGGAACAAATTCCTGGTCAACAGAAACTGTGTACGTGTGCTTGCAAATAAAATAGAGCTTTGTTTCAATACCTTTTTTATTTACAGTTAGGAGTGTTACCATCAATGTCATAGCCATGAACTATTACAGACCTGGCTTTAGCACATGTTTATGAATATTCATTAAAACTATAGTGTTTTCCTGCATGTAAGGGCGGGATTCGAATTTGAATCCTCAGGCCAGCTTTCCAGGCCGTTTTTTAACCAAATTCCTATAATTAGCTTATCGAAATCAGTCATTTATTTGCTTAAACATGGTTAACCATACAGGTGGTCTAAAATCTAAGTATGTACAGAACTACATATTTTGAACTGAATCAATGCATTTTTAAATTCGGTCATGTTCGTTAACGTTAAGCGTTTAACGTTAGCTCAATCGTGTCGTTGGTTGAATTGGAAAAAAGAAGTTTCAATACTTTAGTAAATATACATCATAATTTGAGCCTAACTTAATAAGGAACAAAGTTTTGTAAGTGAATAATAAATCACGTCTTAGTTTTGGGTATTGTCGGGATTTTGTTTGAATGAAACAACAAGTAAATAGTGCCTTTTCGGCTGTAGATGCCGAAAAGTTTCTTGTTTAGAAGCTAACTATATTTAAATTAGAATTGTGTAAATTATTATAAGTTTGTTGTTTGAGTATATTCTCTAATAATTACGTAATGCAATTGAACATTACCTATACATACATATGGTAGTTACATATTTATGGTAGTTAAGTTATATAATATACATGTATTCACTTGTATCTTGGATGCTCTCCGAACGCTAAATTTTCTACTCTGCACCCACTTGAAGTATCTCTGTTTGGCCCTATGGTTGACTGGCAGAGAATGCCATTAGGCATTAAGTTCGCCATTTGTACTTACTTTTGTTTTGTGCAATAAAGTTTAAATAAATAAATAATAAATATGGTGGTGAATTCGTGAATGTTCCAGTAGGTGTTTGTGGTCTGAACTGAAGGTGAGATCCATAAATAAGCGATCTGGGGCTTTACGAATTACCACCCTTGGTTTGTCTAAAGTGTTATGTCTTGTCTTGGGCAGGAAGCGAGATTGACTCCTCGCGCAGAGGGCAGAAAATGTAACTTACGGGCTAGGGGGATGTAAAAAAGTATAATGCTCGTCCAGAAGCACTGACTGTGGCGACTCTTTGTCGCGCGACATATAATGCCCGAGACTCGTTATGCTGAAATTACGGTTAGATTAGGAAAATAATATTTTTACTGGTTGTTTGTGAAAAATGGCACGCAATTGCTCGTGGGGCATGACGATCGGCCGAATGTCTCATCTAATTTACCGTTAGTTCAAAGTGAAATTAATAAAAAAAATTAAACAGAATTATTTATTTGTAACTAAAGTCCAATTCCGATCGCCCTTTTATATTTGGCTGATTGATTAAGTATTATAATTTTTTGCCGTGTCATTATATTCTTAGGGCTACATTTTATTCGTTGCAAAAAGTGTATTTGCACAAATATTCCTATCCAATGCCCACTATTTGCACATCCTTCTGTTTCGTACTTGTGGCTGATAATAAACGGTAGTCCAATTTACACACCCCTTTGTTTGCTAACGTTACACATTTTTTTATTCATTTATTCATTGTGTTAAGACTGCTTTGTGGTGGTATATATAAACACTTTTTATCAAAAAACTAACGAACTCGTAAAAGCAATTCTTCTATTCAATGCTCTGTGTATGCTATAATAACACTGTAAATGTACCTAAATATAAAATATAATATATTCATTGAAGATTTCTAGACTACAGAAACAAAAAAAGGTACACATCGCGCATAAACTTCACTCGCGCGGGAATCAAAAAAGTCAAACCGGAGTGCAAAGACTTATTTTCATCTTCTAAGTTGGTCCCTCACTGCTGAGGATCGTGACTCCACCGATTAATATTTTTGATAGCAGCTCTCCAGTTCTCCTGCCGGTTGCTTTCTGGAGAGCGTTGCTTAACGTCTTATCCAGTTGGTTGGATATCTGATGGTTGGTGGTTCTCTGCGAACGGTATGCAGCTTAACTTAGATAAGACCAACATTGTCCATTTCCAACTAAAAAACACGAACAAAAACAAACTTAACATCGTGGCCAACGAGACTCCAGTACCACAGGTAGAATCAACAAAATACCTCGGTTTTGTGATCGATGCAGGACTCACGTGGGCCCCACACATCCAGATGACCTGTGACCGGTTAGCTTCAGCGTGTTATGCGTTGTCTAGGCTTGCACCAACCTTGTCTATCGAAAATCTCAGGATGGCCTACTTTGGTTATTTCCACTCGATTCTTACGCAGGGTGTCGATCTCTGGGCCACAGCAGCCGACCGTGACAGGATATTTAGAATACAAAAACGTGCCCTGCGTGTAATCGATGGAAAACCCGTCGACCACCCAGCTCAGGACCTTTTTAGAAAACACAAGATCTTGACATTACCGTGTGTGTATATATTGACCGCATGCATATATGTAAGGTCAAAAGTACATACATACTTGACAACTGCAACAGCCCGCGACCTCCCCGCCCGTAGGAGACCGCTACTGCTTGCCCCGCGACGCCGACTTCATCAGTAGGCATCCATGGTGTGCCTATTTAAAACGCGTTACCATCGAATATTACGGACGCAAAAACCGACTCAATTTTTAAGAGAAAACTTAAATCGTTACTGCTGGACCGGGCTTATTACAGCATCGATGAACTCCATAATGACAAATCACTGACCTGCGCATCAAGTAAACACCATAAACAAATATAACATGTAATCTAATCTAATAAATATAATGTAACATATCTGCATTATGAATATCTGTATAATTAATGACGTGTAAAATGTAATTGTGATTTTTACCAATAAATTCTGTATTCTGTATTCTGATCACCATCGGATTGGGCTTCTTCCCCGTGATCTGGTGCCATTTATCTTTCCAATCACCAACAATCTCTCCAAATTGCCAGGGTCTTTGCGAGTTATGTGACCAAAGCACAGTATAATAAAGAGTACCAAAGTATGTAGCACGTTGAAGGCAGATGGTAAAGAGTAGGCTGGCTTAGATTAATATTAATTAATAATAATATTACCTAAATGGTAGAAGGTGCGCAACTTCGTCCAAGTAAAACGTTTTGCTTTACGGTAGTCGGGTAGAAAGTATTCTAAAACCATCTTTGAATGCCCGGTTATCCCTTTACCGAGATTGGTTAAAATCCGTCCCGCCGTTTTGGTGCGATGAGCGGACAAAGACATTTTTATCTGCTTACTGAGCCGGCGGTCCCGGGTTCGAATCCCGGCCGGGGCAAATATTTGTGTGATGAACTCGAATATTTGTTCTTGGGTCTTGGATATTATCTATATATGTATTTATATATTATGTATATCGTCGTCTAGTACCCATAGTATGAGCTTTGCTTAGTTTGGGACTAGGTCGATTTGTGTATGGTTGTCCCATAATATTATTTATTTTTATTTTTTTATTTATCTATAAATGGCGCTGTACGACTGGCGCCGTGCGCGTGCGCCCATACGAATCCTTCATTATCATCATAAATTTAAGAGCTACGCTCTTGTCGGTGGAGCAACTTCTATGCATCCCGTTCTTGCGCCTTCTCTATGACAGCCTGGTACGACACGACGATCACCTTCTCCTTAATTTGGTCCATGTAAGCTTTCCTTGGTCTTTCTTTCTTTCTTCTCCCTTCGAATCCATCATCGTGCTGTTAATTTGTCCCTTAATTCGTTGATTGAGGTAATCCTCGCCTCCTCCTCGGTAATGCCTAGCGTGCTTTTTAGGGTTCCGTACCCAAAGAGTAAAAACGGGACCCTATTACTGAGACTTCGCTGTCCGTCCGTCCGTCCGTCCGTCCGTCCATCCGTCCGTCCGTCCGTCCGTCTGTCACCAGGCTGTATCTCAACAACGGTGATAGCTAGACAGTTGAAATTTTCACAGATGATGTATTTCTATTGCCGCTATAACAACAAATACTAAAAATAAAATAAAATAAATATGTAAGGGGGGCTCCCATACAACAAACTTGTTATAGATTATATATATGTATAGGTACGGAACCCTTCATGCGCGAGTCGGGCTCGCACTTGCCCAATTTTTTTATGCATTGTCGTCTATAAATTTGCAATGTAAATCGATATTCACCGCAATATTTGCACGCTCAATTTTTTGTCAAAGCCCTTGTTAGCTCTACCTTGTTTAACCACACAAATAACCTTTTTTTTTAACATGCGATGAATAAATTAATGCTTACAAATCTGCATAAATTCGATATCGTACGTTGCTACAATAACTTACAAGGGTTAATAACCTTAAAAAAAAATACTTCTATAAATGGTAATCATTGCGGCAACTTTTACTTAGGCAAAGAAACTTGCGATTGAGCGAGAGATCCGGGCACGTTGGCCATACGAGTGAGCGAAACACACGTAGGTACTGCTCACCGCTTCCGCTGTCGCGACGTCTTAAAGGCTTGGGATTCGCGATCTACACTGCACTGACATATAAATTACTTCACAATATTAACACTTTTCTTACAATCAGCTGCATATGAACACTTTTCTTACAGCTGAACTTTCAACTCGCACGTCAACGCTACCAAAAGAGCCAGTTTACCTTCAGACCTTCAAATCAATCCCAAAAATTTTATAATCCATCGTTACAAACGGGATTTACAGAGTTAAATGTCGTGTGAAAATTCAGCATTATCGTAAATAAACTAACTACATTGTGACACACAAAAGGGATCGGAAGAGTCAACAATGACGAGCATTTAAAATCACACCCTTTTGAATTAAATGCCATAAATTTTATAGGAAGTAGACGCGTGGCGTTCCGGTACATGCGAAATGGAGCGTGGCAAACCAGGTTTAACCAGGTTCCGGGAAGTGACACCGTTACAATTATTTTTGCCCCTTGTGGAACACCAAATTTTAAACGTACCTAAATGGGTAATAGGTTATCAGAATAGAATAGAATACTCTTTATTGCACACCTCAAGAAGAAAGAAATACAAATACAGATAACACTTAACATTACAATAGAGGCAAACAATAGGCGATCTTATCGCTAAAAAGCGATCTCTTCCAGACAACCTTTGGGTGGCGGATTAATATAAATGAAATGAGATGAGTAGGCGATGCAAAAAGTAATTAAGTAAACTACTGAAAAATTATTAAAATCTACTAAAACCTTTGTGACAAACATTGTGACTTATGTTATGTTTTCATGAATAATTAACATTATTTTTGCAAAAGCGTTAATTGGTGAGCTCATAACAGATAGTTTTTTTGCAAAATGTGTTGGATTCCAGAAATAAGATGATATTCGTCTAAATTTCGTAACACAAGGGAACGAGCAATTGAAACGGTCCTGAGCGTTGCCCAAATATGAAATGGTTAAGCGAAACAGTTGAAGAAACGGTAGAATAATCAATAATATAAACATTTTTTTATGAACTACAGTGGAAACTGGATTAGTGGAACCTGGGTTAGTGGAAAACCTCTTTAAGTGGACCCAAGTTTTTTTAACCAGTTAATGGACCAATGATAAAAGAAAAAAAGCTGAAGAATTTGCAAAAAGGCTAATATTCATATATTTTTTAAGAGTAACGGATGGTTAGAAGTATTCAAAAAACGTAACAATTTGGTTTTTAAAAAAATGTGCAGAGAGAGTAGTGCAGTGGACACCAACACCTCTACATACATATTTAATAAAAGAGGATTATTTAAGTCTTGATCTTTTATTTGACCATATATGTATACGTGACCTCTGTAAGCGACATTACTAGCATCCACAACCTCTGTTAGCGAGAGCCTCTGTAAGCGAGGAAACGTTTTATTTGAACCTGGCTAAGTGGAAAACTGGATAAATGGAAAACCTGGATAAGCGGAACTAAACAGCCGGTCCCTTGCGATTCCACTTATCCAGTTTCCACTGTTTTTCCCATCTGTTGAAAATTAAATAATAATAGACCATGATGACGTCACAGATTATTAGATAACGCTACATATGAAGCGGCATCTAGAGAAATAATAAACTAACTTTCCTGAAAAATATTAAAGCTTTATTACTTATTTTTGCCACAGAAATGAAAAACTGCATCCGAACGGGTCGTCATCGTAATGCAGAATCGTCAGAAAGATTTTTCATTTTAAACAAAGAAGCCAGCAACTAAAGGTGCTCCAATCTATCCTGCAATCGACTTTGACTTTGACAATTCTAATTCCCAGTATTCCAGCTTGCAGAGTTTCCGTGATTATATAGGAATCCTTTGACCCGCATTCTGACTAAGTTTCTGGAAACTTATGCTTAGCAATAGTTATAACAGAAGCATAGTATAGTCATAAATGAGCTACATTAAGGTTGTAAAAGAAGATTTCTTTAAAGATAAAATTGACAAAGCTGTAAATAAAAAAAGCCTTTTATTTCTTGCAAAACTAATCTACAAATTTATACATAATGTTATCAATATTTTACCTACCGCTGTTTACACTTCTAAATATAAAAAAAAACTGTAAATAAACCTACCGAAATAGATAATGATTTGGTTAAGGCTCAGGAACGTTTCAACTGCCTGTGTTACGAAATTTAGACGAATCTAATCTTTTTTTTGAATTCCATCACAATTCGCAACAAGCGGTCTTTTATGAGCTTACCATTTTTTTTTTTGCAAAAATAATGTTATTCATTCGTGAAAACGTAACATAAATCAAGGAGCGTTCAAAACTTCTCTTGTGCCTTAGGTACCCATTTAAGGCCTCTGTGTATGGTGCTGATGCACTAAAACGTCTCGATTACGTTTCCCGTATAAGTCATCATCATCATCATCATCATCAGCCCGGAGTCGTCCACTGCTGGACATAGGCCTCCCGTATAAGTATGTAGGGGTAATCCCAGACAACGGGTAACCGCAAACATTTGGTATTTTAAGAAAACGACCATGTTGCGTTGATTTAATTATCAGAATAATTGACATGTACGTATCCTTCCTCTTTCGGTTTCAATTCTGAATAAGAATTAAATAACCTTCACCTAACATTGTCAATTTATCAATATCATTATCACAAATAGGTACGATCGAAGCGTTCTTGCGTTAAAACCAAACTTACATGTAACACTAGATGATCTGTTTTAGGACCACCTTGCAAAAAATGCAGTTTGAAAATAGGCACACACTTTAGCAGGATCTGTCTTAATATTAATATAAACTTAATACATATATTCCTTTTTAATTATTATTAGAATACTATTGCAACTTTTGTTGTACCTTTGTACGTGTAGAGCTGGAGAGCAAAAGGGTGGGGAAATCGTTTGCTCATTCCCGTCTTGTTGCTTTTCACTTGTTAAAACAAGCTGCATCGAGCAAAATTTACAAACAAGGTCCTTCATAATTTAGGGTTATTTTTTCTCACAATCTAAACAAAAGTTAACTGGCCCTTTGTTTGAGAGCCCATTTATTTTTCTTTTCACTGACGCCGTTAGTGGTTTTCGTACAATTAGTAGACCCGATTGTTAACTGTTCATAATTAACAGGTCACTAATTGGAGAAGTCAAAGAAATGATGTGATTCTTATGCAAATATCTTTACTAGTAAGAACAAATAACGGTTTTCATTGTGATTTTTACTTGTCGTTGTAATAATTGTAAAATTACTGATATTATTATTTATTGTTTATGTAAACACATTAAATAATTTGGTTTTACCCTTTTTTTATAGACAAACGTTTCATAGAATATTATCATTTCAACGAAATCATTTGTCTCTGAAATGAACCTTTTTTTTGGATTTTAATATTTATAATAAAACCAACTTTTTTAAACCTAAACTAACCTAGCCTAATCTATATGACATTTTCGACATTTTATGAAAAGTATATAAAAAAAACGAAAACGAAACCTATTTGTATGGAAAAATAAGCAGTGATCTTTTCTCTTAAATTTGCCTACTATTTATTTTCCGATTTCAAAGTACATTGACCCCAATAAAAATGGAGTTTTTATTTTGTATTGGTATATCCCAAGTGTCTCAATAAGAATAAATTATAACCATTTATTTGCAAAAACTTACGCTGTCATACTCAATCAGTTAATTTGCGAATCAAACCAACATCACTATTATTACCGTAGACAGCCGCCAAAACGATATGCAAATTCACAAATATTTTTTCAAAAGGACATGTAAATTAACAAACACTTTTTTCAACAAAAAGATGAGCAGAAACATTGTTATGTCAAATGAATTCCGGAACAGAATGACAATACGTCAAACCCCCCGATTTTGTTTGTTAATGATGTAACGGCAAAATGATGATGAAAATAAATAATAAATCGCTTTCGCGTCCTATATTTGCATATGAATGTTTGTCTTGACTACACTTCATTCAATAACGAATGACAACCGATTGGTGCAAGTGCCAAACATTGTTTTTTTTTTGTTTTTTTTATTAAAATATTTGTGTGCTAGGCGTCTGTTTATCGCCAAAAATCCGCTGCCAAATCAATATTCATTTGCACGAAAATCGAAACGGTCCGACACAGACCATTCCCTTCCTATTCAGTGCCTAAAATTTCAAGAAGAAACGGAATCAGTGATATTTCCTCTTAATAGCGCGATGCAGGATTGCCTTTGGTTTTGTATGGGCGCGTGGCGCCATGCAAAACCAAAGGCGATGGCGACTGGTGACATCTGTTGGTCAGAATTTATCTGCCTATTTTATTTATCTGCATAACAACGAAACTTTAATCAATTTTAGTACAGGGATAGCTGGACATCCAAAGTTGGTTGAAATATGGTATACTTTTTACCCGACTATGCAGGTTTTCTTTTGTTTCACACAACACAATACCGCTTTTTATAAAAATTGCGGCCATCACCATTTATTGAACCAACACCACGGATTTTAATCAATTTTGATAAAGGGATCGCTAAACATCCAAAGGCGTTTACTTACCCACGTTTTACCAGACTACGATGGTAAAGAAGGAAGGAGGCTTACTTGGACCCTCTGATATTAATAATATCATCAAAGATTCACGTTGATAATTTCATATGAACACGTCTTCTTTTAAAATCTCACTACATTTAAGCTGTACAAAATAAAATGATGCCGGGTGAAAACACCTGCTTTCGTTTTTTAATTACTACATTATGTAACTTCCTTTGTAAAACAAATATGCATCTGGTGTCAGATATTCATAATTGGGACATAACAAAATAATAAAGATCCCATTTTTTTATAAATCGTAAATTGTAAGCTTAACTGTTTTTCTCCATTGTATGTTTAACTGTTTTTCTCCATTGCAACTATTTTGTGACATCCAATGGTGATGTAAAAATACTTGCTGTACCTACTGCAAAACGACAAGACAAGTGAAAGTTCAAAAATTAGATATGATTAATTTTTCACTGGTGTGATTATTGTCACAATCACAATCCAATTGTTTATTTCGGTATAAGAGCCCCATTCCCAGAATGGATTTTAAATTAAATAGTGAACATCCCAGCCAACACATAAGCCAGATAGAAGCGAAAATATACCACAATAAGCAGTGTCAAGCTTTATTACTTTTGTATCACAGCTGACGTTATGGCTTTATTTTGAATAAGAGAGTTCTTAAATTAAAATAATGTTGTAAGCTTATTAAATTCTGTATAAAGTTCGCGGTATTTTTTCAAGCTGAATAGTAATCAAGAGTAGAATCTGCTAAACAAGCGATATTCAAATAAAAGTAATTGAAAAAGCTATTATCTGCACAGTAGCTGAAATTATTGCATTTTCCTGTATAACATATTTAAGCAAAGCAGTTAAACAGCAAAACGCTGAATATTAGACAAAATATTTTCTTTAAGCTGCATAGTGTACGAAATGGTACTAATTTATTCAGATGCTGAATATTTTAGATTTTTTCTTCTTTACACAGCTGACTTCTGCATAATTGAAAATAAACTCCTTGTTTTACCTAACTTATAGCGCTATAAGCGTACAATTGTCTTTATGTTAAGCTTAAAACAATATCAGTTGCAAATGTGGGTATCTTAAGCAGCAAATAACTGGTTAGTTGAAGATATCGTATGTTTATATCCAGATATTTCACCATTTTGTGTCACAGTGATAAATGCTGCATCAACAATATGCCTCCTCAGAAAAATAATAACAAAAGCGTAAATGATTCATGGAAAAAAAGAAAGAGAACGGGAGGAATAAGAAGAAAGTGTTCACGAGAGTATGTAAAGATAAAAAATAGTATCTGTGCAGTAATACAAAAGGATTTGACAACTGATACAAATAGGCCCGGGTCAAGTGCGACCAATACAGTTCAAGAGGGTTCTGTACACGATGATTGTGCATCACCATCAGGATTAGTGATTCAAACAAATAGACTGGGTCCAACTTTAGGTGCAGATAACGAGAGTTATATGTGTGACAACTTTGCATCTCCATCACAGACTGTACAATTTGATAGTGATTCAAGTTCTACTGATTTGGAAGAAAACTCGGAATTTAGTAAAAATTCAGATTTTCGCAATAACCTCAGAGAATGGGCAGTGAGTAAAAATATTTCTCAAGAGGCTGTAAAAGACCTACTAAACGTCATTAATCAACGATTTCCTGGAACTGTACCAGTTGATCCTAGGACTTTATTGCAAACTCCTATTAGAAATATCGTAATTAAAGAAATTGAAGGCGGAGAATACTGGTATAACGGCCTCACGAAACAACTGACCAATATTTTAAATGTTTGGCTGGACTTGCCAGATATGATAAATCTTAATTTCAATTTTGATGGGCTGCCAATTTTTAAAAGTTCCAAAAAAGAATTTTGGCCTATTCTTTGTAATTTACATGAAAGAACTGATATACGACCACTCATTGTTGGGATTTACTATGGTTCTGGCAAACCAAAAAATCTGAATCAGTATTTAGAAGACTTTGTCTCAGAGATGAAAACGCTACTCGAAAATGGCATCCACATGGTTAAAGAAGGTGAAGAAAAGATAGTAACTGTAAAAATAAGATGCTTTATATGTGATTCGCCAGCGAGAGCTTTCATAAAAGGTAATTTTGTAAGTCTAAAATATAGATCGTTTAAACATTACTACTAGACCATATATACAAACGCACGCTCGAACACACACACGCACTACATACTTATTTATTAAGTTCCCGAAGGCCAATATTGTGTCACGATTTTTTAATACGTCAGTTGATAAAATGTGACGTTCTCGTGGTAAAGGTCCCACTTTGTCGCTTACCAATAAGGACGCATTGACAGGTTATTAGTATAAAGATACAATCAAATTTCGACTCTATTCACAAGCGACAAAGTGGAACCTTTACCATGAGAACGTCACAAATTATTCGAGCATGTGTAACGTGAGCATTTATTTTCAGGTGTATGCAACTTCAACGGGAAGCATGGTTGTTTAAAATGTGTAACCGTAGGCGACTACTCCCACAAGTCTCATACAGTGATATTTCCAGACTCAAGATGTCCCAAGAGAACGGATAATGAATTTAGACAAAGAAACTATGGACAACATCACAAAACAGACACACCCCTTCTAGGATTACCTATCGATATGATTGAAGATTTCCCAATTTCTGATTCACTGCATCTTATTGATCTGGGAGTTATGAAACGTTTACTAGTGGGATGGCGCGATGGTAATTTTGAAAAACGTTTGACCAAATGGAGGGCTTCAGATACGCAAAAAGTCACAGATTTTTTACGGGCTTGTAAACTTCCTTCTGAAATCCATAGATCCGCACGAGGGTTAGATGAGCTGCTTCATTGGAAAGCAGTGGAATTCAGATCTTTTTTTTATTACCTAAGTATCATAATTCTACCTGAAGTGATGTCAAAAGAACCCTATGAACATTTTTTATTACTTTTTTGTGCAATTACGATTTGCTCATCTCAAAAATACAGCTCACTACTAGATCTTTCTGAGCAACTATTATTACACTTTGTAGAAAACTTCAAAACATTTTACGGTAACTACATTACAAGTAATATTCATAATTTAGTACATGTTACTGATGAAGTCCGTAAATTTGGCCCTCTTAACACATTTAATTCGTATCCGTTTGAGAATATGCTCCACATTATAAAAAATATGTTAAGGAAAGGGAATAAACCACTAATTCAAGTTGCAAATAGGCTGGCAGAAAGTAATAAAAATAATTGTTTAAAAAATATCGTGGTAAAAAAAATTAAAACTAATTATCCGGTAATAACAAAAAGTAGACACCACGATATTGTGAACTTCGATACATTCAAAATTTCACATAAAACTCAAGATAAATATTTTATGAGCACAGAAAGAGATATTATTGAAGTGATAGAGATAAAAGAAAAAAATATAAAAGGTTACAAAATTGAAAATTTGTCTGATGTTTTCCAAACTCCTATAAAATCATCTTATCTTAATATATTTAAAGCTAGTTTACCAGATTGTCACCGTACAGTTGTAAATATACATTGTGAAAAAATTTGTTGCAAATTAGTGGTTAATTCATATAAAGACTATTTATATTTTATTCCTCTCTTACACACACTGAATCAATAGTTATAGTCATACAAGTAATAAACACAAACAAAAAACACATTTATAAACACATTACACACACACACACATCACACACACACACGCCCACACACACACACACACACACACACACACACACACACACACACACACACATTCACACATATAAATGTTTATGAAAACACATTTTATTTCATTATTTACTTTTTGGTCAACCATATTGTAGGTATTTAAGTTACTTTATAAGGTTAATTGTATAAATAAAACTCTAGTTATGTATTAGTTTGTTTTATTTATTAAAATGTGTGAATTAAATCAATATCTCCAATCAATAACGACTTAAAACTATTAGTCAGATCAATACCTAATAATTTAGTCGCATCTTTAAGTAGCGTGTGGATTATTATTTAAAAACTATCAGTCAAATCAATATCTTATATTACTATAATGCAGTCACATATATAAGGTCATATTAAATCAAGCGCAAATATTTTAGGCATGTGTTATTCTCATGAAACTGAACAACTTTTCCCAATAAACACAAGATTTTAATTTTTGTCTTATGTTTATTGGGAAAGTTGTTCAGTTTCATGAGAAAAACACACCCTTAAAATATTTGTGCTTAATTTAAAATGACCTTAAAAAAGTAAGTAGCATTCACATTAGTTTTTGATCATAATATTGAATATATCCCAAAGACTCTTCAACTTATCTGACTTATTCTATAATGATATCTTATACCTAATTCCATCAAGTGAACCACTTTTACCAAGGAACATGTTGTTCATTTGGAAAGCCGTTTCACTGACCGAGCATACTTACCATTTTAGTTTACGGTAATCTATAATTTTCATCCTATATAAAAGTAGTTTTTTTAATAGTTCTTTTTGGGATTTCCAACCTAACTTCGGCTCATCCATTCGATCATATTTCCTAAAAAAACTTAAGAAAAGTCATAAATGTTGGTAAAGATGTAAAACTTAAATCTCCAAAATTTCATCTATGATTTAAGTTTTAACAGTTTAGAACTCAAATCATAGATAAAATTTTGGAGATACTGGTAAAAAAGTAATCTTCTATTCAATATCAATCAAAACATCAAAAAAAAAAAATAGACAAGTGAAACAAACGGTCCTTTTGTATCTTTCCTCCACATCTAATAATAAAAAAAAAAAAAAATAGGTATCTAAAATCTTACAAAATGTTGTGCATAACTAAATAAAAAGCCCAGTCTAACAAAGTGATTCTTCGTCCTTTTCATTCTCAACATTATTCGGGTGATCCCCACAATTGTCGTGTTGATTATTCGTTTTCAATTCGCCTACCTTTACATTGCTTGGGTTGGCGTTGTTGTTATTTTGTATCTCGTCTTCGTCGGCTTCGTTATTATTACTTTTTGGCTCGACTTCCTTGATTTCGTTATCATTTTGTATCTCGTCTTCGCAAGCTTTGTTATTACTTTGTGTCTCGTCTACGTTAGTTTTATTATTATTTTGTGTCTCAGTTTTGTCGGTTTCAAGATTCACATTCTTTGCTTTTATAGTCTTCTTGTTTTTCTTGCTTGATTTTCTAATGTTTTTTGTTCCTTTTCTTTTTAACGCGTTTCTCAATACGGACTTCAGAAACTCTTCATTATTTTCAACTGTGTAACTAGGATCCCATGAATTAACCATCTCAAAAAAAAAGTTGATAACATTTTTGTAGGCTTTGAATCCTATTTTTACATCAGATCCACGACTTCCTCCTGTCCATGAGCACTTACATAAAAAATCTTTTGAAAATAAAGCATCTAATAGTCTATATGCACAATTAAAACCACTCCCTTTAGAAGCGGAGCACAAAATAGAATATTTTTGTAATAAGCTTTCAAACGTGTCAAAGTTTGATAGTTGATTATTAAATCGTTCCAGTTCGTTCACATTTTTAATAGGTTCTATTATAAATTTTTCTTTTTGTGATCCTGATGTAGCTTCCCCAAGTGTGGTAACAAATGTTTTTCTATTTTCCTTTATTTCCTCCAATTGGACTGAAACTTCTGCAAGTTTTTTCATCATTTTATCTTGATTTTGCAAAACTGCAAGAAGCAACTCATTTGATATAGTAGTTTGATCACTGACATATGATACTTGCGAAGTAGAAATTTGTTGTGTATTTGCTATATCCGGTGAATTTTCAATCACTTCATAAATTTCACCTTCCATACCTTCAATGACTACATGTTCTGCTGCTGAACTTGTATTTGCTGTGGAATCAATCTGTAAAATAAATACATTAAGGTATAAATAATTATAGAAAGGCTAGTAACCGGTACTCACTTAAAATGACTTGCTCCCACGGGAAAAGCGGAAACTACGCGGCTGGAGTGGAACCGCGGGCGGTCGTTAGTAAATTGTACTATATAAACAGATACTTTTTCAATAAATAGATGCTACTTACCAAAATGTTTGCCCTCGGATTAAAATCTTTATTTTGTGAAATACGAGAAGATGTATTAACGCGTGGACCTTGTTGTTGTTCTGCTGCTGTAATTGTACTTGCTGCGGAATCAATCTGTAAAGTAAATACATTAACGTAAGTATATCTAAGTATAGAAAGGCAAGTAACCGGTACTCACTCAGAACTAATACAATTTTAGTACCTATTAGTGCTATGCCATCGTAGATAACGAGCATTCAATGTAGAACAAAATTAATACGAAAGAGCTACATACTAGTTGTATAAGAAAATGCACACGGGCGGCACACAGCGATCGCTATGTGAAGTGCAAAACGTTATGAACGCGATCGTCCCCGAGTGTACTAGGTAAACTAATAGTTACAATACATCATACAGAATTTTTATACCGATGTTCATAGTCACCCTGACCCGAGGACAGTGTAAGATACAAGTGGAGTAGCATCTAAACTATCTAATTATATTTTACATTGATAGTACTTGGCTGTAGCTGACTCATATCATAATAAAACAGGACAATGTTTACAATAAAGCCTTTTTTACGTTTTCAATTTTGGTAAACAAACACCACGCCGTCACAAAATCCTAAGTTTCTATGCGAATCTTAGACTATTTGCCTCACCGAATGCTTTACATTCCTTAATCTTTATACACAGCACATTTTTAAACCAAAAACTACACATATTATATTCACTTTTAATCAACAAAAACTTGTGATGGGGCAACATAACAAACTGATTTAAGTCACAGTTCAAATTCTTCAAACATTATGCGCGGCTCATATGCAGCGTTATATTTAATCACCCCGGATATTTTTAGGGTGTAGTATTTTGAAATAATAATATAGTATTCAATCACTTGCAGAATCTGTGATACTGTAATACCGGGTGTTTCCTGTAATAGGAGCGATAAATTAAAACATAGATTCTTCGCTTGAAACTGGACAACATTTGTTAAGCAATTTCTGAAAATAACGTGTATTAAATGATATTTTGTAGAATAATGTTTAGACAAAGAAGCAATGTATTGCGAAATGTCCGATATTAGTAGAGTGACAGCTATGTCAATGCTCAGGGAATGTCAACGTTGGACGACATACATTGAAAATACTATTTAATTTGTTTGAAATAATACAATTTTGAAAACTGACTTTTTTTTAAAGTTGCTGAACAAATGTTGTTCAGTTTAACGAGTAAAATCTATGTTTTCATTTATTGCTCCTATTACAGGAAACACCTGGTATAATCAAAATAGTCAACGTAAATTTATTTTGAAACTATAAAACATGCGACGTACATAAATAATATTATTAAAAACAATATCGATCACATATATCCCAATTCCCAACTAACCCTGTGTCCTTCCATAAATAAATATGACCTTGATTACTTGGAAGCGCATCACTCAGTGAGTGACTCAACTCAATGAACTAAACTTTGAACTTATCAATTTCTTATTACCCCAGCACTATTACTGTCATCGCCGCTATCTTTGGTTACTCTTTGCGAAAACGTAAAAAAACAGGCTTTAGAGAAATAACTTGATCCCAAGGGAAAAGCGGAAACTGCCTACGCGGCTGGAGTGGAGCCGCGGGCAGTCGTTACTATAATTGTACTATATAAACAGATACATTTTCAATAAATGTATGCTACTTACCAAATTTTTTGCCATCGAATTAAAATCTATATTTTGTGAAATACGAGAAGATGTATTAACGAGTGGATCTTGTTGTTGTTCGAAATCCGTATCATCCGTATCAGTTTTATTCAACATTTGAGATAATTCTTCCTCAGCTTCTTCAAAAGTTTTGAAATTATTGCGTTTTAATGTACAGTAATAGGTGTTCCAGTCCGGCTGTGGTAGGATTGCAGGATTCTTGCAAAGTCGCTCGACATTTTTTTTTGGCCAGTATAACTTTCCTTTGTTCTCCCAAGAAGCGGGCACTGTTGATAATTCAACCCGGCCTTTTTTACGAACAGAAACGATTTTGAACATGTTTCTGAAAAAAAATTATAATTTTTCAATAACACTTCAAAAATACTACAACACTATTACAAACAACAACAACACTATTATAAATACTAACATTATAATATAATAAATCTCGATGTTTACGCTTGTATCTTACTTAATGACTACACAAGCGCGACAAGTCCGGGTTTATAAAAAGTACTCTGTGTCGACAAGGAAGCTACGATAACGGGGACCTCTCTACTTAAAGTTACAATTTGAATTGAGTATAGTACTAAGCAACAGCGCAGCGAGCGTGGCCGAGCGCAAACCGATCGTAAGCCGAGTTTAGCCGAGCGCCTATTTGAAGCGTTGTGGTGGGAAAGGAAGCGCGATACTTTTGGTTGCGACTACCTACAATGTGCTGTGTGTTTATATGTATATTTTAGTTGGTAATATAAACAATTGTCTAACTAAATATTACGCAATGCGTCATTCATAGTCATAGTAGTACCTACTGTAGATAACTTTAAATACCTAATAGTGGGTCCTACCTACATTAGTATAGGTCCCATCAACCTCAAATATTCATAGATTTATTTTCTATAAAAAAGAACCCTAAAAAGCTGAATAAGAGTATACTGAATTATGTAATTTAAGACCTTTCTCTGAGAAATGTATAATTATTGTACTTTAAACCAAATAATTTCTGGATATGTAGTCGCATGTGAACTATTATGGTGAAATAAGCTACATAATCACTGAAATAGACACTTTTATTCAAATTGGCCGTCCGCCATTAACTAACGTTCGACATAACCTCTTTTTATAAAAATCCTCAACATTTATCTTATGAAACACTTTGTTTAGTGTGTAGGAAACATAAGCAGTCATACAAAATTTGATTCTCATTATTTGCTGGGACTGAAATTTGATAAAAAGTAAAGATAATTTAATTTAAATATTATTTTACATTTGTTTACCTTTTAAATTGTAGCTTTATCTTAAGGCGCTCAAAAAATTTTATATTAATCATATTGATAATTCACAGTAAAGTGCCATGCGTTTATATAATTCACCTTAAACTTACTTAAAATATATGAAACAATTTACTTACCAAATTTTTGAAGACGTGATCAGCGACCATTACAGAATTTTGTGAACTATAAGTTAACACAAAATAATCTCGTCACAATAAAAAATACATTTATACTTTTTTAACTTGCATAATTTCTTTATAAAACTACTCCTGAGATCGGAATCTTGAATATCATTTGAATATCTGAACTCACAAATTAACAACTGCATAAAAGATGTATAATTTCTGGACTAAAGAAAAATCAGAATTTATGCAGAAGATATTCAGTGTGTTGTACATTTATTCAGCTGCTATGTGGCTATTAATCAAATGTTATCCAAATTGAAGCAAGATATTTTGTGCCCAAATTGCCTGAATATCATCTGTATAAGCGCTTACACAGAAGTTATACAAATACTTTATCCAGCTTAAAGTCAAAAGAATTGCTTTTACGCAAAATTTATTCAGCTAATCTGTGTTGGCTGGGATAGGCAATAAAATATCCCAATTTGTGGAATTGAATAATACAATCCTAAACAAAACACTCAACATTACTACGAAAACTCGACATAAAAAACTTATTCAATACTGCTTAACCTTGTAATGATTTAAGTTGACAGTTTAGTTTAGTTTTGTACAAATTGATTTTAATTTTTATTAAAGCAGTAACGTCTGCAGCGTAAACAAAATGTTTACCTCCAACACGGGACCACTGTACTGGTTTAAAAATTCAATTGCATCTCACATCGGTTCAGTGGTCTAATAGGTAAAACCTTTTTTTTGCGTAATATTTTCCAGTAAAAAGTGGTCAGTGACTTCATTTTTGTTGACGTCAGTCGAAATCATGCTACGAATTCATACAGAGGGTCCCTTAAAAAACACCTTTCGTTATGAGGGGCACGCGTTTATTGTCACCGCATGATAGATTGCTGTCATATTCAAAGTATTCCCTATAGTTATGTAAATTATTCTACATTTGTGATGTACGTCTGTGCGGCTCATGTGTTAATGTCAGCAAAAAATCGAGAATTCCAAGGGGCCTAGCGCCAGCTTACATTTTCGAATTGTCTTTTGTCCGTTTTGGATGACAATATTAATTACCTACCAGATGAAAACTTATTTCTCAAGGTACCCGTACTCCTTGAGAAAGTACCTTTGACGACGATTAATTAACAATGAGAGATGACAGTGAAAAAGAAAGTTGGAATAAGTGATGCAGCTATTTTTAATTTCAGTGCTATTTCTTAGTCAAAGACAGATTAAAAACCTTCACCCGTTGTTGGAGCGAAGTCATTAAAACGAAATACGGCAGCGAGTTTACTATTAAATTTTATGACCTGCTCATAATAAAAGGCTCGAAGTTTAAGAATCCTTACTGTGGTATCGGTAAATTTCAATCTATTTTTAACATTATGTGTATATTCTACTCACCAAGTAATTTGCGTATTCGAACCCAAATAATCAGCTCTTTAGAATCTATAAATCTGATGTATCATTTGGCTTCATTGGTCATGTTACCTTTTGGTTCTGCGGTACAAATATGTACCAGTAAATCTTCACTTATCATAACGCAGCATATTCAAAATATTGTTACCATAATTTCTCCGCCCAAACGTTACCACGCCCGGCGCAAGCGTCACAAATGACGATCCTATTCGAATCCTTTTCGATCTAGAATATTCACTATTTCTATCTGACATGTGTAACTTGAAAAAGTGCGAGTGAGATGGATGTGATTGTGACTCCGGTAGACTCTTGAATAGGTCGATGCATTTTGACGCTTTATCAAGTTTTTAATAAAGGAAGGGTTGGTGCACAATACACGAATCACGTTACATTTATTTTTTGACAGCATTGTCTGTTATTTGGTCTTTTTCAAACGCAGTGGGCCAGCGTTCGAACTGACACCATTCATGTCATGATTGATGTGACTAATTAATTTTGTCGTACGCGTGTCCCGAGCTACTTGAATTTGTAAATTAAAAAACTATGTTTTTGTAAAGGATTGCGCCGACAATGGACTGCTTTTTTAAATTTCGATGCGCATTCGCTTCGATTTTGATGCAAAATGTTCTGAATAATGTCTATTGTTGTTTACGTCGATTTGATTTTGAACAGCATCTGCTTCATATGTGGTTCATCAATAACTAAATTAAGGAAGGATTGAGAGGGGTTTACTAACTTTTCAAATAATAATAAACTTTGCTACCACTTGGTTGAATCTGTTTCATAAAACAAAAAGGTATTCACTGTAAACTTTCAGCTGCTTTCGCGGCTATTTGCTTCTTTAAAACGAATTTTATTATTCAACACGCAATCCTTTGCAAATAAATATACTGCATTTTCGTTTTCGTTAATCAGGAAATTAAAAGTAAACTAGGCTTATGTGTTTAACCATACTAAAACTCATATGAGCATTGTAATATGTATTTCGGTCGACTATTTTCGCAACTATTTACCCCCCCGTGAGGGACTATTGACCTGTTGGGGGTATATATGTTGAGTGGCCAAGCACCACATCGACCTTGAACTTGAAACCTTGACTTAGACTTTGTCAACCATACCGGCGTCGCGTCCTCGTTCTGCAAGCAATGTACCCAGAGTATAAAAAGAAGTGAGCATGATAAATTTATGAAACATGTAATGTCTCTTTTTTTTATGTGGGTACACACCACAATTTTTATTTAAACCACTGATACAAAGATCAAAGCTTAAAGAAAAAATGAAAAAGGAGTTACCTCTGGTAGTGGAAGACTTTTTTTTAAGCTTTGTTCTTTGTATCAATGGTTTCAGTGACCATGATATTAATCCAAATGTTCCGTAGTCGCGTCGACAACTTACTAAGTTACATTACTTAAATAAAATGTTTTTGTATCATGAACAGCAAAAGTTGTATTTCCGAGACCAACTGATCGAATTACTATAAAAAACGTCGAAATCGTCATAGCTGTGCCTATAATATATTTGAGGAGTTCCCTCAATTCCTCATGAATGTCGCCATCATCGTCGTCTTCAAACAAAACTTTATGGGACCAAATTGGAGTCCTTGGAGATGCCTACTCTCGAACAAAAAATAATAATTTTAATTCATAAATGACGGACCTCTGAGGTGCATGTTTGTAAATACATTAAGAAACTCCTCCTTTTCAAGTCGAATGAAAATTAGATTCACGTTGCATTTATCAAAATTATTCATTTCTCGCCGGTAAAATAATCATTATCCTTATGAAAAAACTTCGTGACACTTCGCAAAGCGGTAGATAGAAAGTTGGAATGAATGATTGCGAAAGTTTCAAAGATGCAGTTTTGAGTTCGCTGTCACTGAAGTTCCAGAAACATCTCGTGAGAAAAAGCTTAACAAATGTTCACGATACTGCAAGATGAATGTAACTAGCCAACGGAAGTATTATTTTGTTTACCTATTTGTTTTTAATCCCTTTATTTTTTGCGGCACGTTTCGCGGCGTTATGCTAAATTTCGAAATAACTTACTCAAAAAAAAAAAATATTTCCTTAATTATATAAATATTACTAGCTTTTGCCCGCGACTATGTCCGCGTGGAACTTGGAAGGATGGAAGCAACCTCGTACAACACGATAGATATCCACCCACAGACCACTTAACCCATCCAACTAATCACCTTAATTAATCATCATCATCATCATCATCATCTCAGCCATAGGACGTCCACTGCTGAACATAGGCCTCCCCTTTGGACGTCCATATATACCGGTTGGAAGCGACCTGCATCCAGCGCCTTCCGGCGACCTTTATAAGGTCATCTGTCAATCTTGTAGGTGGACGTCCTACGCTGCGCTTGCTGGTCCGAGGTCTCCACTCGAGCACTTTTCGGCCCCATCGGCCATCTGCTCTGCGTGCTATGTGGCCTGCCCATTGCCACTTCAACTTGCTAATCCGGTGAGCTATATCGGTCACTTTAGTTCGTCTACGGATTTCCTCATTTCTGATTCGATCACGTAGAGACACCCCGAGCATAGCCCTCTCCATTGCTCGTTGAGCGACTTTGAGCTTTGAGATGAGGCCGATAGTGAAAGACCACGTTTCCTTAATTAATAAAAGGGATTATTTAAAGCGCCTATAAGCAAATGTAAGAGCAATTATGCTTTTGGTCTAATCATTAAATTTCTGACAGGGTCATCAATGTCATCATGAATTACTTACTCACTTTTCAATCTTTTTAGGGATAATTTCCAGGATGAAAACTATCCTATGTCCTTCCTCGGATCTTAAACTATCTCCATGCCAAATTTCATCAAAATCGATTCAGCGGTTTAAGCGTGAAGAGGTAACAGACAGACAGACAGACAGACAGACAGACACACTTTCGCATTTATAATATTAGTATGGATAGTATGGATTAGACCTCCCGTCTAGCACAACTATGCTTCGCGACTCTTGTCGCGCGACATAGCGCTACCCGTCATCTTCTCACATTACCACACAGAAAGAGACAGACAATTACCTCGCGTGAGAAATAGTCGCTTGTGACAGTTGTGCTAGAGGTGCTGCTCACTAAATTTCACGAGAATCGGCTGAGAAATGCGGCCTGTAGACGAGAACAGCCGGAAATCCGTACAAACGGACAATACCATACGAAAGATTTTTTTGCCAAGCTAAAACGGAGGCGCTTTGAGTTCGGTCAACTAGTAATTACCAGGAACAATTACAAAAACTGTAAGCTATGATTGGACACGCATTTTCCACGGATTTCGTAAATCTAAATTTCATGTAACATTCATTATGTTCTGCTTGAGTTATCTCATAAATATTACATCAGGAAACATCACCCTTTTCACTCCTATTGCAATTTCAATCCCGGTCCCACTCTGCTAAAAGTGATCGTGCGTTTTCATTCATATAAAGTGACTTATTTGCATTTTAGCTCGGCATTTACATAAAAGCACTTGTGGCATCATAATATATGTATTACATATCGTGGTTTAATGTACTGTTATGGTACAATCCTTCCTAATGTGTTATGCGTTGATGAGGATGTTTGGGATCTTTATATTTATATGTATTCATATTTTGACATTTCGTTTCGGTGACTACACCCAGCCAGCAGTTCTGCTGCAAGGACGCGGAGACGTTGAGCATGCAAGAGAGGGAGGGACAGACAAGCTCAACGAAATGGCTCAGAAGCGCATATTGGCACAATACCGAAAGTCGTTGAAGGTGAAGGTAGTACAGAAACCTTAACATTCCCTGAACGGAGCTTTCGGTTCTGAGACAGGGCACGTATCCGGGTCTTCTCGTGTTCCCCTCCGTCTTCTGCCGCTCCTGTATTCATAATTGACATGCAAATATTACTAACATTATGAGAGAGGTGCGTAAAATGCGCGTTTTGACGTGATTTCTGATACTATGGTACACCAATGGCGAATATCGAGAGACGATCAGGCAAAGCATCATGAACCTTATTTATTGGGATATCTACAACCCAACCCTTACAACCCCGATGTAGACACATCAAGGAAGGCTCAAAGTGCGCTGCATGTCTGTGTACAACCTTAGTTGTTTTCCACTTTCAGTAATGCGTTATGTATGTCATTGTTATATCATTTTTTGTGAATAATAATAGGTGAATGCTCCCATTATTTTAAGTCACGCCGCGATTTCGCGATGCTTGATTTTATCAAGACGCTGTTCCCAAAACATAATTGAAACTTCTACGACATTTTCTGTGTGTGTATCATTGCTTAGTTAGACTAGGTCAATTTATGTAAGATTGTCCCTTGATATTTATATATCTATATCAGTATTAATAATTTCTCTATCAATATTGTATATCTGTATTGTAATATAATATTTCCTTTTCTAGTATTGTTTCCATACAGTGAGCGCAGCGCGTGACTTACACGGTTCGTTACGCGTAGCACTGATTTAATTAGTGCCAACGGCTTTTTCAATATTCGTAATTATTTCCGACGGAAGACGACACGCGGTAATTGCCTCTTGAGAATTTTGGAGAGCGATTTGTTTACCTAATCTAATTATGTAATAATTTTAAATGCAATAAGTTTAAGCACTAATACCTACTATTAAAACTATTGTGAGAAATAATCACAGTCATATTATAAAGGCAAACAAAAGTTTGGGAGTGTGTTTATGTGTATGTGTGTTACTTCTTTACGCTCAAACGACTGGGCCAATTTTGATATTTTTTTTGTATGAAGATAGCTGACACCCTGGATTAATACATAAGCTACTTTTTATCCCGAAAAAATGTAGTGTTCCCGTGGGATGAGCTGGTAACACCGCAGCGCAGCTAGTCTTTAATAATTATACAAACGGTTTATACTCACGTAAAGATTGTCAGGAACGCGAACGGTCCGACATGTTTCAAACATTTGGATCTCTTCATCAGGGACACGCTACTCAACTCACGGCCCACTCGGTTCAACATGTCGGGCATTTCCTGTCAATTCTTCCGCTGCCGCTCTGGGATACTCGTCTGAAAACTCAGTACGGCTAGCCGTCAGGGCTTCACCGCAGCTTGGTTGCTGGTGAACACTGTCGGGGTACTAGGCCGAAGAGTACGGTATCGGGGTTGCAACCGGTTGCAGGCCCGTATCTGGGCATCCGGTCATCATTTTAAGGATGGCTGCGTAAGGAGCTCGACTCCACTTTAATATGACCCCTTGGTACCACCAGGCGTCGACACCATAGATCTCGCCTTGGTGTCGTTTGGCAAACCATTTGACGATTTTATTTTTTACTAGTTGCGCGACGCAGTGCTACCCGCTCATCCCACAGAAATACATTTTTTTTTTCGGGATAAAAAGTAGCCTATGTACACAGGGTCTCAGCTTCCTTTATATAACAAAATCATCGAAATTGGTACAGCCATTAGAGCGTGAAGAAGTATCAAACATACACATATACACACTCGCAAACTTTCGACTTTACAATATTAGTGTGATTTACTTATATCGAACAACCACACACAAATCGATCTAGTCCCAAAGTAAGCTATAGTAGGCTTGTGAGATTTGCTTAACACTTAACAGACTAAAACACAGTCTGCTCAGCATCAATGGAAACTTAACCTAAAATAGTTGTGCTCCGGCTTACCGAGATATTTCCTTGACACCTTCTACTAGTTGTTTTTCTCCGCCTTCCGAAAACTCGAACGACTTTTTGCCGTGTTGTAACTTTATTTCTCCACTGTTACTTACATTTTAAAAGTCAAAGCTCATTCCCTTTCTTGCTCAAGACGATACACCAATTTCGACCCTGCCAAAATCGATTTATAACAACCATGAGCTTTATGGCTAATGTTATGTTAGGGAGGATTCATAAGTGTCGGTCTATTATTAAGTAGCTATTGAAAAAACGTTTCTTCTCGTCTCATTTATCTTAAGAAACAAGGGTTGGGACCTTGACTTTATTAGTAGTTAGTTATTTGTTATTTATGGGTTTTTACTCGACTGTACTAATTTACTTTATTAGTTGCTTCGGCGTTATGCGTTCTGGATACTTGGAAGCACTCTAAATTGCTTTAAGGAATTAGTTTGCATTAAGCGGAACAATTCGATATGGTGCAATAAATTTATTTGGTATCGGTTTTTGGACTTGGTATACATTAGAAATTGCAGTTAATAATATGGAGATACGAGGAATTTCCAAAGCATTATCACAGAATAGATAATAGTACAAGTACAGAAGGCACACTGCTTTGATCTTTACAAAAGCCGTTTTTTTTTGCCAAAAATATATGATGTATGGCCCTTCTAAAGTCGTCGTCCCCAGCGCAAGCCAAACGGAACGTTAAAGCTGCGTGCCAACGGTGAAAATGAATTGTCTCGCTTGCCGCGTCGCCGAGAGCGAGGGCTGTCAACGATTGTTGATTTAGTAGTAGACATACTTATTTTACTAGAATTTAAATTGACAAATAGCAGCAAATAATCAATTCAAAATTACATAAGTACTTAACAATTAAAATTGTTCTGAGTATTACCAGTGTTAAATATGGAAGTAACCTGCAATATGTTTTTTATTATTATTCAGTAACTAATTATTATATATTATGTTCATTTTCTTACCTTTCGGCATCCTTCGGACATGTTGGGAGAGCGAAAAATGCGTGATTCCAATTTCGATCATTGTTCCTACAACCCGCTGCGATACAATATCTTTTCGCTGTCTTTTTACTCATTTAAACACTATTATAATATAACACTGGTATCAACAGATGAATGCGGAACGTTCACTTGCGACGTAAATCGTGAGCGCGCAAAAATCGTGTAGGTACGTGCGTTCCGAGACAGAGCGTGTCAGCCACTGAATAGTCCGCATGCATGCGGCCACCGGCATGTACTTGTAGCGGGAAACGTTAATCGCGGAGTGCGCCCCGCCTGGCATTATATATTGTTTAACTAATGAGACCGAAATAAACTGTACTTACAGTCGCATGGAGAATTTATAAAAACAATGCAATACATTAAACTATATCCGTAGATTCTGAGTCCCAATAACGCAAATTATCGAGAAATAATAAGTGTGCCTCTGGGAGTTTAATATTGCACCGAATTACATAATTGCGGTTATTTGAATGATAAATCAGTGATATTTTGTATGTGCGAAACTTATCGAATTAGCTGGTCCCTCAGTTTTACCGATGAATGCATCAAAGGTCCCCGCCATATTGTCATAGGTCAGGGTCACACATAATGCTTAAGTCCATAAAGTATTGAAAAATAACAATCTATTCAAAGATATCGATATTCACAACTAAAACATGTATCACGCCTTGACAAACATGTATTAAATTTTCAAGTTTAACAAGAAAGTACATAATTATAACTCCACGATACGATTTATCCGGTCAATCCGGTCATTCATTCATTCTGAATGAACTAGTTTGCGACAACTTAGATTACGTTTTGATATTTATTTGCATTCAAACTAAGGAAGCAGCTGAGGTTTAATTGAAACGGTCATTTAGAAAACGACTTAAAGGCTCATACTTTCTATAGCGATCTCTTCATATTTAAATCATTGTGAAGGCGTTATTGAAATCTATAAAGATGAAGCGATAGTTATTTATTACAATGAGCTCAATGAGCAGGGAAATGAAAAGTTCCCTCCCTCCTCTACTCTTCAACACTCACTTAAAATATATCTTTAAGTACCCCGTGAAGTGCTGTCAAATTCATACCACTTCAACTAGTTTGGATTCAAACAAGCCGGTTTAGTTTATAATGAATGGTATATTAAAAATCTACTCGTATTTTAAAGAGTTTATTTAATAAGTTGGCTCTTTTAAATTAATCGGCACCATTAATGATAAGTTAACGCTTTTAGACATAAATGGGAATAATCCAATAAAGTATTAGCTATTGCCACTTTCTTATCTACTCCGTTGAAAGAATTGGACATTTATGTCGATATCAATTAGGGCCGAAAAGCATTATAGATAATGGACTAGTTAGTAATGATAAGATTACCGGCCTGCTGCGAACCATCTGTTCTCAAGGGGTGTCCATTTTGTTAGTTCAGTCATAGATATAGCTTATAATGCTTCAAAACCAGATAAATAAACGTTAAATAACAAACATTAGTGTAATAAATCCTTGCGCTTTGTGCACAAGGTTCAAAACTAAATATTTTCGCATTACCGGTTTACAGCTGGATGCAAACGCATAAACTACAAAAGTTTGTTTTTGTACTAGTGCAAAAAAGTACAATGGGGTTTTGCTATTCAAGTGGGGCACTCGAGTTACAAATCCATATTGGTTTGTGGGCTCGTGACTTATATAGAGTCATTGTGATAAAAGTTTTTAAAGATATTTAACACTGACATGAGCCTGTTATATTATTTTATGTATTCGTTCTTTAAGATGAAGATATTTGCACGTCATTAGGGCACGCGTATGGAACAGATGAGCCACCTGACAAGAAATAGTCATGTAGACTGTTTTATCCCAATAAAAAATAGAATCAATTGACATCCTCAAAAAAACCGCCTACTGTGCGAAAGTAGTGTTATGTTTTGTGTTCGCACTAAAAATAAAAAATAAGGAGTTAATTAAATACCGCTGGGGAGACGTGGTGGAGGTGGATCTGCGTAAGAAACTGTGCAGGGTCGGGACAAGTGGCGTGCTCTAGTTTCGGAGGCTAAAATACTGTGTGGGTCACTGAGCCAGATAGTTAGTTAATTAGTTAATGAAATAGATGGATACCATTTGTCGCGACAAGAACTCGAGGCGTTATCAGTAGCCTTACAGTTGCCGAGAAACTTCTTGAGCCTAACCTTGACTGCGCAGTAGCCGATTTACGTACAAATATGCATGCGCAGATCCGCCATTTTGGGTCAAGAAGTTTCTCGGCAACTGTACCATGAGTTAAGGAGACCGTACTCGCTAGTGACAGCGTACAGTATTTGCATGGAATAGTACAGCGCTCCTAGCGGTTACTTTGTAGAACTACAATTCTCCATACAAATCATTTACGCAGTTGCTAGCGAGTAAAGTCACTGTAAACTCAGACTAGCGCTAGTTGAATTATCAGTTTGCACAAAGAGCTAAGTTTTGTTAAGTTTCCCAACGCGTCCTTTGTGCGTAAAGCGAACCAAGTCTAGAAATCTATCAGCTAACGTAATTACATTTCTTTATGCCCCGCAAATCAAATAAAGATAATCATCCTTTTCAGGTTTATTTTAAGTCACCCATTTGTTGGTATTACTGGTCTGGAGTATATTCAACGTTTTCGCGTTTTTTGAGTCTCGTCTTTTTTATCACTACAAGGAGGGATTTAATCCGGCTTATTTATTAGATTTTTTTCGGTAATAACCTCATTACTTTCGATAAGCGTCGAAAAATGTAAGACAGTTCTTGCTCCTAATTACACCCAGCTTCGACACGGTATTTATTTTTCAGGTGTATTTTTATCAAGTTTGTATACCTTTCGTGCCCTTGTTAAAATAGTTGAGGTTTTAGTTGAACCAAATACACTGCAAGACAATGACGCTAGTTTTATATTGCCCGACTAATCGATAATATACTAGGCGATTAGTCGGATAGTCGGCAAAATTCATTCCCTAACTAGACATGGGCCGACTAGTCCGCCGACTAATTGGACACGTTTATAGTCTGCCAATATTCGGCCGGCCTAATTAGCAATCCGAAGACCGATTAGATTAGCCAGCAAAACTTATACTTGGTTATGCTCTGCACTTCTAACCATTTTATTCTAAGCTCCCGGAACGAAACGTGTGGTATAACAACGTCATTACAAGCCTACTGTTTGTTTGTACATACGCCATTACATTTTCATAGGTTCCAACTACCCTTGCGGGAAATGCGTAACGTTCGTCACCTATATTTTATCACCAATAACACTGTCGTTCATTCAATTTGGGCATTGCCTGACGAGCCCATGTGTGTAGTTGCATTGCACAGTATGTTTACTCCAAAGTAGATGCCAAATGCTGGCCGGAGCTCAAGCATTATGCATATGCGTGACATGTGCGTTGTAAAGTATAAATCTTAATAGGAAATGACACACTGCTTGCGTGCGGTGCGTTTAGCTGTGTGTTATCTCTTATGAGAATCCATACTTTGCAACACGTTACATCTTAGAATTAAATTGCTAGCTTACGTGTCGTTTTTAAATATTCGGATACTCGTGAATCTCTCGGACGCAAACTAGAACGTCGATGGTCATGTAATACTTATACAAATATAGCGCTCGTATTTTCTTGTAAGTAATACATTACAACAAATATATTGTTATTTTATTAGGTAGGTAAATAAGCTTATTATAATTAGCTAAAATAACGTCCTTTTCGCAAGAATTGAGAAAATACAAGGTTGGAGCTTTTTGCAGCTAAACTAAAATAAAAAGTTTGCGTTCAAACGCTTCTTTAAATCAGTCACATTTTTAACAAATTACAAACACAACACCGAAGGTACTTTTACAAAAATACACTTTGTGTTTCACTGAAAACGTGAAAACAGTGCTATCACTGGAAGCTAAAGTCCTCTAAATGAAAATGTGGCCATCTGAAACAAAAGAATAAATGTTGTTTGTGCTGTGAATTACGAAAACTAAGGATTTAAAAAGGTCTCTATTTTTTCATAATACCGAGCGAACGGATGGTACACGTTTGAGACGATCTTACACAAATCGACCTAACATCTATACTTGTTTAGGTATTCAACATTTTAATACATTCACAAATCATATTAAAATGCCTTCATTATGATCTTTTTAGTGCAGAGTGGAATCGCTGCTCAGGTCAAAATTTTCACTCTAATCCAGAAACCGTCAGAGACAGCCAGGCAAGTTTGTTCATAGTTAAGTAAAAATTGCCCAGCCAGCCGGGCCGGCATTCGAACAAAAATTACGAGTGCCTTCGCCGGGTTGCTGGTCGTTAAAATGTAAAAAAAAAACGAGGTGGCTCAGCTCTTACAGCCGATCAAAATAACAGTTTGAATCTGTACTTACCTACATTACCACTAACTGTTCAATAACTTGAGTAACTGCTTTTTTGTTCAGATACATGAACGTGAAGACCTAAATAAAATGAGGAAAGACGGTATACAGATCTATATTTACTAAAACTAGCAAACTAAAGGTTTTCAAATTGCCAATTAGTCGGCCGATTAGAAATATTGCCAAATAGTCGGCGGCGTTCCCGACTTGTCTCTGACTAGTCGGCTTCGTCTCTAGTAGAGATGGGCTGACTAGCAGACTAATTGGCTTTCATGTTGTCGATTAGTTGGCCGACTATTCACCAACTTCAAATGTTGCCGTACATTCGGCGTTTTCCCGACTAGTCGGCCACTAGTCAAGTCAGCCCACTTCTAATATATATAATTTAAATATACTTTACACATAATATGTGACAGTAAAAGATCCTTTTAGCCGAGTTTTCATAGAAACTAAATTTGTTTGCATCTTTGTACCTTATGGAACCCCGAACTATGGGACCTAAACACTGTCAAATGATCAACATTTGAATGGACATTCTGCTTCCCGGTGTTTCTAGTAATGCACGGCCACGTAATATATCTAATTAGGATTAATGCAAACATAATTTGATTTGCTAGGTTCGGCGCAGTGCTTCAATTAACCTAGTTTCTCTGATAGGCCACTATTCCACTATCATCATAACAATATTAAGTTTACGCATACCTAATACTGGCCATGACCAAGTGACCACGGTGACTTGAATGTGCCTCCTCACCCTCAGCTGCTGAAGGGCTACCCTGAAGTTCGAAATTTAAAGTTCATACAAAAAAAATGAGAAATGGGTATTTTGGATAAAAATACATATACTTACGTTACGATAAACGGATCTTTTGGCAAACGGCCAAAGAAACTGTTATTTTGGAACGAGTGTTTGGGAAAGGGAAACGGATGGCACGTTCCGAACCCGTTCTCTTGAGCTCCTTTCAAATAATTAATATCTATAATAAATAATATAAAAAAATATAAAAATAAAATCTTTGCCCTTTCATCACGGCTAGACAGCTGGACCAATTTCGATTTTTTTGATGTACGGTTGCTGCACTTCCACAGATGGTTATAGTTATAGGATACTCTTTACCCGATTACAAAGAAGCAAAATAAGAGGGTTAAGACTTTTTTATTCCAAGCGGGCGAAGTTCGAGGGCACCTAGTTGTTGAATAAATGAAACTGTTTGCGAAACATAATATATTGATATATATTGATTTAAACTAACACGATGTTCACAATCCCGAAGGGCTGATCCCCTTCAATCTTGCAAATTTAGCAAAATCGAAAAATCCGCAGCTGTTTCCACCGAGGCGTAACAATAATTTGACAAGAAGTGTCAACTTCATATATTGTGAACATTGTGATTTAGAGGAGACTTTGACACTTTTTGTCAAATAAACCTTTCGCCTCGGTAGCATCAGCTGATGATTTCGGTTACAGATATATGGTTCATTCAAAGATGGCAACCCTAATTCAAATAAGTATTCTATGATCCTTGTTGACAGCTTGCTGTAACATGAGACGTCATATGACAGTGGACTGATAGTGATAGCCTTAGTCATCCCCAAATGGCAGATGTGTATCCATTTTGACTCAGAATTTATTGTGCTAAATAGGTGACAAGGCATTTTTACACAACGAACTTACAATATCATGAGAGGTATTAAATAATTATGTATATTATTTACACTTTCCCAATGGGAACAAACATCAAAATTAGGTACGATAACAAGGCAAATCTTGCTGGTCGTGAAAAGTACACGAATAAAAGAAATACAAAAAGAACTAACTGTGCTCGTTACGTTTCCTAAATGTTGACCTACTGTAATTCTCTCTATTGTGCTGCCAGCGTCGTTTTATTACCAGAATAATGGCTCGTTTTTACGAGTTGCACTCGCCATTTTTGGACATTATGTTTATTGCTTGACTATGACTTAACGATTTCAGTTTTTTTTGACGTAGGTACTTCAATAACTTTTAGCTTTAGGCGCTCAATTTAGAGGGCGATGTAAAATATAAAGGTGTTATACTGTTATGATTATGAAGAATAGTAATATTGTTCGCTCGTAAAATATTTAAGTATGATAAGAAATTACGTATTTCAATTACTTACTGCAATATATTACCGATGAAAATGGTTCCCTCTTCGTGACTTTTTATGGGCGTGAATTAATAACGACCAATATTTTGAATAATTTTATAAGATGACTAAGTACAATAAAGTCATATCATCAGGCTAAAAGACGTACGTATACTTTAATATACGTAATATACATGGCTGGCCTCCGCAAGGTTCTCCACAAAGACTGATTGTGCGCCGCCCTCATCCAACAGCTACGCTATCTTGACGAGATCGTCGGTCCACCTTGTTGAAAGTCGCAGCGCGAGAAGATATTTGTATACCTATACGAAGTCCGAAATGAGACGCTAAAGATTAAGAGTCATGTTACGGCCATATTATCGGTGAAAATTCCTGTTTGCGTCTCTCTCAATGACATAATAAAAGAAACAGACGGCAGCACGAATATTTGTCGAATCTAGATAATGTAGCCGTTTTGCTACGGGATCATAAACCGAACACTAACATAATGCTCGTAGTTACATTTTAACTATACCTAAGAGTATACTATACAGGGTGTTGTTCGGGTACGTGCATAATGTAATAATAAATATTAAATTTTGCCCCCAAAACCGCAACTCCGGAATCCAGCACCCATCAACGATTAATGTTTCTCATTTGAAATTTCCTCGCAAAGTCAATATTAATTTACATATTTATTAGTCTGTCAATCATCACACGTGCCAGCGGGCTCCTTTGGAGAATTATGTCTGTGGGTCTAAGTGAAATTCATGTTGTTATCGCCAAAGTCAATATAAGATTTATGAGTCTTTATTTAGATCAGCGTTTTGTACCAAACACTCAAAAATGGTTTATTCTTGATCAACAACTTTACTACATAAAAATATATCAGTCAACGTTTGAAACTCCTCCTAGCGGCGTCAGTGTTTTGTATTGTTTAAATAAATTTCAGGACTGGATATTAGTAATCTAAAAAATTTAGTGTATCGTTTATTAAAACTGATTTATTGAGGTAAACTCACAATTTTATAACAGTCAATAAATAAATCAAAAACTAAGTTTAACTGCAATTAAAACGTTAGAACAGTCCCTAATAATTTATATTTTATATCAGAACCTGCGGTGTTAAAATTTCAATCTCATAATATATTTATACTACCTTAAGACTCATACACAAATCAGAATTTTATTCGGTGTATTGACATCGGTGAATAAACGGTCGCTTGTTAAGTAATTGATTTTTATAAATACCTACCATTGCGTCCTTAACGGTAAGCCACAAAGTGGACCCTTTTGATTTAAAACGTCACATACCCATATAACCCATAAGTCAACAACATTGCCGTTTTCATTTATAATAACTTTGTCAATGTTTGATAAGCGATAAGGCGCAATAATAAATCCAATAAAATGCAGTACTTGACCCGCTGATTAAAGTTCCTGATAAAAATCATCCCATCAAAATGTACCTTTAATTTTATCGCGATACGGGGGCATTGACCTTAAGAACATTCATTTCTTTACAAATTAACGTAAGATGTTCATACGAATTTATACTTTATTCATGATTGGATAAAGAAAGATTTTGAAACAGTTTTTTTTTGATCGAAATGCAGTTACCCCTTATAATTGCAGCACCCTGCGATGTCCTTCACAATGTTTTCACGGCCGGTTGGTCCGATTATGTAAATTTTTATACGCACATCTTAAATTAACACATCTACAGCTACACCCTGTATAATTTGAGTGATATTGAATACTAACACAATCACATAAGAACTATATTCGATCAACTAAACCGTTAAAAAAGTTTGATTAAACCCTTACAAAATGTGTTGGATTTGGACAAAAGAATTTTGTAACCATTAGTAAATTTAGACGTTTTAGTGAAAGCAAAATTTTTTTTGTATCAAAACTGACCTATTGTTATATTAAATTAAACATTCGTCGCAGAGCGGATATCCGATTTCGAATTAATGGTGGACACAAAAGAGATAAGCAAAAGCCGTGTAATGGTAATGCGCCGTGTCGAATATGCATGAGAGAAGGCAAGTAATTAATATTGCCTGAGAGCTTCAGTACAGAATGATTACCTACATCAATACATTTAATGGAGGAAGACATCAATACCTTGCTATTAACCCGATATCTGTACAATCTGTAGTACCTAATTCATATAACAAAAAAATAAGTGGCTCATCAGTACCACCTCTCGTACTAAGTGATGTAAACCAAATATAAGAACGATTCCTTCGAAATCGAAAACACGCAAGCGAAGCAAAAACAATGCTTCTCTTCTTCCTCCCCTTAATCCCGGTTCTATCTGGGCCTCAGCTCTGTCCTGGGTTGGAATTATCTAACAATACTTTTTAAAATCATACCAGCTTACGCTTTTTCACCAATTTTTGCATCAAATTTCTGACTTGATGGTTTTACATGAATTAGTAACACTAACATCAATTGTTATTTAAACCATAAGCTCTCGAACTCGAGGATTAATATATCGAAATTATAAGCCAAAAGAGGTTAAGAGAAACCTTAAATAATCCCAAATTTGGCTTCAAAATCGCAGTGATAAGATTCAAAGTCGAATCCTCTTGGTTGTTGAGTTAATGTCCTTTAGTGCTAAAATTATATTATTCAAATGCGTTGCACTGCGAACCAACATTGCATTTATTATGCTGTTTCTAGTTATTCCTTTGAAGTTTATTGTAAAAAGTCGTGTAATCCCCCTTTGGGTGCATTGTAATGCAACACTGCAACTAGTCGAAATGAAAGGGGAGAATTCTAATTTTAATTCAAAAATTTGAATGGACCCTCCAAATGAAGTAACGGTGGTCAGCGTAATTTGACACTTCACTGTTCATCTATAAAGCTACGCTTTAGTTTATTATTTGGACCGTGTTTATTGTAGCCAATGCGCAAATAGCCACTAGCTTTATAGAAGGCCCGTCACACACAGAGTAACCTTCAATATATTTTGCGTACTATTTCACAGTCCATGCATGCAATATTATTAGCTCCGTATGTGATTGACTCTATACCTAGTTGGTAGACATTTTTTTTTTAAACCAGTAGTTAACTAAGTGCCTTTCAACCTCAATCTTTGCTATTCCGCGCAATACTTAATATACATGGACCGAATCACCATGTTTGTTGTATTCTATTGTATATCTTGATAAAATGAGAAGCTGCAAAGGCACGCAATTTTTAGTAGAACACATTTCTACAATTATGACTATAGTCAAAATTCTCTGCTTCCCCGTATACTGCTACTTGACAACCGGGCAAGTATTTAGCATACTTTACCCTTACCCCATTCATTTGGGGTTGTCGCATTAAGTCTTTTTCTTTCATCCTTCGCAATTACCTAACATATTGTCACTCAATTCCTTCTTGTCCTTATCATATGTTGATACAACGAGTACGTCATGTGTAGAAACACTTATACGAGATACTTAAAGGATTAACTGAGATTTGGCTAGCCAGTTTAATATTAAACTCCTGCTAGAAACTGACAAAATCTGAAAAGCTCCTACATTAAGCTAGAGTGCATTCAACAAGTAACCTTGATTCTACCCCTGACATTCAATTTTTCTGACCTACTTTAAAACCTCGTAGCAGGAAAACCCATTTAGAAGTCAACTGTTAAGCTTAATGCAAATACGTGGGGTAGGTGAGAGGTAAAACGGAATAGCAGGAAAGCGTTTTGCACGTTTTGAAAATATTTTATTCCTTTACTGAATAGAGTAAGGCTTAACTGTTGCAGATTAAATTTTGTTAAGATTTTGTTCTCTTCGTTGTATTAACCATAAGTAGGTGTGGTGAAATAGGCTTGGTAGTTTTTGGATGACCATGATATGATATTTTAATTCGATAGTCCTTGCTCTAAGGATCTACAAGCTGCAGGTCATTAATTTTTCTTTACCATGGGATTTCCAAAATGATTTTTAAGTTGACAATTTAACAGTTCTCAATAATACTGGCTAAAAGCCTTCGAAACTTAATGTATTTAAAAAATCCAAGTCATCCCGACATCGAATACGAGGTCTGCCGCGTTTCAGTTTCGTGTTTTGGGGCTTCCAGTCCATAGTAGGACTCACATTCGTAAATAGCTGTTCTTGATCTTGCAAGCCGGACTGTTTACTTATATGCCACCACACTCTTATACAACTATTTAAATATCTTATACGACGAAATGACGGCTAACAGGTCATTTAGACGGAATGTGTCACATTAAAGCATCGGACAAAGAGTTAAAAGACCTATTGTAAGGCGCTGAATGCTCTTCTCACCTTCTTTGTAAGGCGGGGTCACATTACTACTCAAAATGCCGTTGCTTAAATATTATTTAAATGTGATTAAGTTAAATACTTTTTCACTTTTACAGATAGACTGGCTGTGACTGACAATATTATATTATAAAAGGTCGGGATATATTATTTTATTTCGCGCCAACCGCTATATTTTACCATTAAGTTGAGATAAACCATATCTAAATTTGAAATATGAGTGCGCCTTCACTTTCCTTGCGTACTTAAATAGTTTTAATGTTCCTATATTTACTAGATTCAATATATCAAAGAGAATTCCTTTAGACCGATTAGTCCGCCATTTTTATTTTACTGTACAATAATTTTCAAATAGATAATTTTGTGCCCATTTATTTAAGGAATTCTGTTTCTTGTCTTCAGATAAATTCTTGGAAAAAGAATTCATTGGAAGCCGAATCTGATTTATTGAGATGTAGAAATAATCTAGATTGTGCGGAACATGAGTGGTCCTGATGCCGCACTCTTATTGAATTGGGAGCTTGCAACAAAATATTAATAGATTTTCATACGAAACATAATGTCCCATACCATACTGATTTATATATTCTGATTAGGATACTACGAACTTCACAAATGGGAGTCGAAGTGAGAACGCGTCTACTGAACGTTAAAAACTCCTCCATAAAGACGCGCAGGTACGACGTCACAATTGATGTGAAAACATGCATTTTGCAATGTCGATCTTAAAATTCTGCGTTTATGTATATACTTGTAATATGGACCACGTTAAATTTATGTCGATTTTGTGTGAAGAATTTGATAGTATCATTAGTTTTCTCAAAATTATATGAAAATTTACATATTTATGAAGTATGGTTTTTTTAAGTAGACTAGCATTTATTATATAAATAGGAATATAAACAAAATAAATAGGAATTCCAACTTCTTGCATGTTCCCTATTGTGCTTATTTATTATTTGGTCATCACTAAAATTCCATTTAATCAATGGGTAGACGTGAAGTGAAATCTTAAGACTTGATCAATATTCAAACCACAGGCTGAAAGTGACAATAGAATTCTTTTACAGGGGATGAAGAAAGGTCGACGGCCTTTGGAGAATAAGGGTGGTACCGGTCCGTTGTTTTCGTATTGTGTTCTTTGTTGGTATTGTTATACACTTGTCTTCGCCTCACCTTGCTTTGTGGAGTATACGGTGGAGTATACAGGGTGCTGTTACATTTTGGCATGCGATACGTCGTTTAATGTAGTGCAATGTTACGGCAATTTTTATCTGCCGAATATTAGCAAAACAGGTTCGATGTGTCTGTGGCATCGCTAGATTTTCTTTATTTACGAAATAAGTTTAGCACATGGATACATATTTAAAGATTTAGAGAACAGGTATATCGAATTATATGTATTTATATCTGATGATCTTGAGATAGGTATAATTGATTGTGCGGTTGTACAAAATATTTTTTGGTTAAATGAGTTAATTTTACATTGAAAGTATTTTGAGTAAGTAAGTACGCGCTTTTATGGCAATAATTATAGGTATAAATTTAACATTAGTACACTCGACATTAGGAGGCCTATGAGGCCTATGTTCAGCAGTGGACGTCCTATGGCTGAGATGATGATGATGATGATGATGACACTCGACATAATTTTTAACTTTTATTATCTTTATAATGCATGACGATGAAAAGCAAGGACAAAATCCAGGTTACAAATTTTATCTCAAATAGATTTTCGTTTCGGACAAAAAAATATCAACGCTTTTTTTAGACACCCTGTATGTCATTTCAATCTGTCCATCCAAACCTGCACTGAGATTAACTAGAGTAATATAATAAAGAGTTAACTGTGTGAATAACAGCATCCCTTTGTCCTCCATTGTGGCCTGGGAACATCTCGAGACTGGGTCACTGTGGATAAAGACCCATTGTCCATATTGTCCGAGATAATTCGCCCCGTTCTATGAGAAGCGTATAAATAACAAACATTATGTGTTTATGGTGCGATTAAGATTTGGGAAAGAATTGCTTGGACCACAGATGAATATGTACTGTAACTTGGTTCTGTCAAATTAGATGCATTAACGTAAAGGTGGGGAAAGACAGTTTATTGTTTAACTACCTAGCTTTTGCCCGCGACTACGTCCGCGTGGAACTTGGAAGTATGGAAGCAACCTCGTACAACACGATAGATATCCACCTAATCACCTTAATTAATAAAAGGGATTATTAAAAGCGCCTAAGCAAATGTTAGAGCAATTGTGCATTTGGTCTAATCATTACATTTCCTACAGGGTCATCAATGTCATCTTGAATTACTTACTCACTTTTCAATCTTTATAGGGATAATTTCCAGGATGAAAATTATCCTATGTCCTTCCTCGGATCTAAAACTATCTCCATGCCAAATTTCATCAAAATCGATTCAGCGGTTTAAGCGTGAAGAGGTAACAGACAGACAGACACACTTTCGCATTTATAATACTAGCTGTGCCCCGCGGTGTTACCCGCTCATCCCACGGGAACACTAAATTTATTCGGGATGAAAAGTATTCTATGTCCTTTCCCGGGTCTCAAACTATCTCCATACCAAATTTCATCTCAGTCGGTTCAGCGGTTTAAGCGTGAAGAGGTAACAGACAGACAGACAGACACACTTTCGCATTTATAATATTAGTATGGATTAGTATGGATGGACTAACAGACTGACAGTTTTGGGTAAATAACGCTAGTACGCAGTCGCTAGCGAGTACGGCCATTGTACTCATGGTACGAGTAATATACCTATTTAGGCATTAGACGTGTCCATCTGCCTGCCCGAAAACTCATTTAGAAGTAATCACACATAAACGCTATTTACTGTATTTTATTACGGATGTATTCCCGGAGAGTGTAATGGTAATTTTCCGAAGTTTCTTCTCAAAGTTACTGCTATACCAGAAACTGTGACATCAATTTCCATAGCTATATCATGATGAGCTAAAAACATACGGGCATAAAGACATACTACCGTTCTAAGGCAAAAGGCGACCTTTCGCTATGGAGCTTCATACAAAAAGGTCACCTTTTTGTTTAGCACGGCAGCATAGGCGTCACAGAGACATAAGCCTTTTCGGGTTCTTCGGCACCATAGTAAGAACACACGGGTTTTATGAGAGCTGTTAATAGAAACAACTACTCTACCTATACATGCAATCTAACTAAGACACTTAACCTTAAAGCTAGCTTCAAATGAACACGCAACAAATTTTATATTTATGTACCATTAAGGATCGATCACACGATGCGATGACGTTGCGTAAATGCAGTCAATTATATTATAAAAAAATGACGTGACGCATACATCACCGTCACCGTTCTTTAAGCAGCGGTGTGGGCAACCCTTCAGTTAATATCTGGTTAGACAGCCGATCCCGCAATCAGAATTGATTCCTATTCAATTTTACAGTTTGGTACTACAGGATTTTTGCAGCAAAGGGCATGAACGCAAATCAGACGTGCGTTTATGTGAACCTAGCCTAAACCTTTGATACAAAGGTCAAAGAACAATTGAAATGCGTAACCTGGTGGAAGATACCGGGAATCGAATGCGGTACCTCTGGATTGCCGGTCCAGCGCTTTGTGGTGAAAATTGTGGTGTGTACCCACATTAAAAAATTAGACATGTTACATAAATTTCTAGCCTAAACCTATTATAATTTAGGTAGAAGAAGGTATCTTGGAAAATGTTGTAGCTGCGAAATATATACGGGGTTCATACGGGGGACATACACACCAACAACTTTTAAATAAAATAATTTAAACGGATTATTTCGCGAAAATTCATTATTTGCGCCTCCCTGACGTTTCAATTGTTTTATTTAAATGTGTGACAATCGCGGAAACCAAAGAAAATATTACTTTTATTAACTTACATGGGGATTCTTTAAGAGGCCTTATACATTTTAAAATGTATTTTTTATCATATTAAGACAAATATATTGATAATTTTAACCACCTTTTTATAGAATAACACATTTCCCTGAGTTCTAGATAGTAACATAGGTAGTTAATGCTTTCGTTGCGTGTAGTAGAAAATGAGTGGAAAAAAACAGTTTTCTGCGTGAATTTTGTCAATTTCAAGTAAGTAGTTTTTTCAATAAAAATTATCAATGATAAATTCAAAGTGTAGGTTTTAGATATATGTAAGTACCAATTAATCGCAATAGCCCTGTTCTAACTAGTAACATGATAATACGTTAAGAAATATGTTTGTTCAGAGAAAAATCTCTTAAACAATCGGCATTTTTGAACGAAGAAGGAGCCTTAAACTCAATTCAAGACTCCACAACGGACATTTCATTGTTAATTCTAGTTTGCATTATGGCATGAAAACTAAAAAAAAATTACTTTAAGTGCAAGTGTTTCTTAAGAAATTTTACCTACTTGACTTGCATAACGGAGCAAATGTTCAGTAATGCGTTTTATTCGTAATTTAAAGTTTACACTCACTTTAATTAACTAACCGTACCTACTAAAAGCTATACTAAAAATGGCACTTAAGCCTTTCTACCGCTTCGCAATTATGGGCCGATTGGCTAACAATTGCAATGTGCAATTTATTTCTAAAATACACGACATTTAGAAAGATAGCAATAATGGTTAATTTTGCATCGTAATTTATCATATTATGAAAATAATAAAAATAGGTATGATTTGTTTCCAAAAAAATAAATTGTTTTTGTTCTCCTGTAAAGTTTCATAAATGCACGTAAGTCAAATAGTCACAGTCATTATTAACTTACATAGGGATCCTTAAAGAAGCCCATTTATTGCATGTTCCTGATTTCTTTACGCAATAATGCTCAATCGTCCCAAAGTTTTTATTTTATACTTGACTAGCGACCCGCCCCGGCTTCGCACGGGTGCAATGCTGATAAATTATACATGTATTATACATATAAACCTTCCTCTTGAATCACTCTATCTATTAAAAAAAACCGCATCAAAATCCGTTGCGTAGTTTTAAATATTTAAGCATACAAAGGGACATAGGGACAGAGAAAGCGACTTTGTTTTATATTATGTAGTGAAGAGGTGCCCGCGAAATTCGCCGGCGCAGAACAAACAGTGTGTTATGACACTTTGCTTCTCCTTAGTCGGGTAGAAACTATCTGTGGATGTCCAGCTTCTTATACGTATATAAATTCTAAAAATATATATTTCGATCCTGTGACCTTTATTTGCTGGACGGAAATTAACCAATTTTAGTACAGGATAGCCAAAGATGGTCATGGGATACTTTTTAACCAAAGTAACGAAAAAAAATACGCGAACGAAACAAGTAATTTTTCAGCAAGTAACCTAATTTAATTAAACCATTGATACAAAGATCAAAGCTTAAAGAAAAATTTAAACGAGTTACCTGGTGGAAGGAGCCTGGTGGAACCCAATTGAATGTTTTTTTTTTTGTATAATATCTTTAATGTACAGACAGACGTACGTTTCATTTTGCAATTTACTATACCGGTTGAGCCTACCCATTTACAAAAGAACTGTTATTATTTTTTCAAAACCGACGCGTAGGAAAGCTCGTTTTTCGTTTCCTCATTAACCCATATAATGTAATTTAAAACGTAATTGTCGGGAACTCGTTTCAAAAGAGTTATTCTGTAACAAAGTTAGTTGTAATAGAAATAAACGGCGTTAGTACTTTATAGGCTTACGACCTGCGGTTGATGAGGATTATGTAATTTATGTACGGTAAAAGAAAATAAAACGAGTACCTTTTTGACCCTTATTTTCATCGTGACTAGAGCGAAAAAGATACGCGTTTCATTTTCCTTGACTACACGTACATATAAAATTATCGAATCTTTATAAAAGACTAGAAGTAGTCCGGAACCTCGTTCGCGTATTTTTTTTCGTTACTTTGGTTAAAAAGTATCCCATGACCATCTTTGGCTATCCTGTACTAAAATTGGTTAATTTCCGTCCAGCAATTTCGGCGTGATGAAAGGCCAAAGAAATTACCAATCCTGCATTACGCTGTTAAGATTTTTCCTGCAGTAATGACTCTTCTCTATTAAAAAAAATATATTTTAAATGAGGCATGAGGTTGCATGCGTGTTGCACACGCCACGCAGCCGGAGTGCTTTAGCCTTAAACCTTAAAAAGTTCCGTGGTCGTCTCTGGTACCTAGTTAAGTCTTCGATTTCCACCCCGTGAAAATTTCATTTAGGTAAAGATGAAAAAGTATCAGCTTCTTCGAATTCGAATGCAGTAATAATAGCGACGCTGTCAGCTACAAGGAATAAAATAAAACTTCTGTCGTTAGATAAGAGCGCTTTGCATTTAATTTCTCAAAGCTTTTTTTACTTTCAAAGCGATGTTTCAAAGAAATTGTGTTTAATTAATGCTCAGCGTGTTTTTCTCTGAATGAGTTCGGTTTAGAGGAGTTATCTTGCGTTCGAATATAACTAGTTTTTCTGCTGCTCCGATGCTTTTCTATGCTGAAATTAGAAATAGTTGTCTCATTCTAACAGATAGCAGCGTCCCTCTCGGTCCGCCGGACCGTTCGATCGTCTGTTAAAACTTTATGAAAGTATTGCTGTAGGCGTAAACAGGGTAAGACACTCTCTGATACAATACAGAAACATAGATTCCAACTGCGAAATTGATGCGGTCGGCGACCAAATTGTGTTGTCTCAGCTCAGTATGAGGTAATAGTGTTTGCTGTTCATCACGAAACGCCTACGGATCCATCGATCCGATCCGAACCTATTGACCCGTATTTTACCATACATGTGGGAAAAGTAAACGAAAATAGATGTGTGAAACTTTATCCTGGGGGCTTAATGAGATTGACATTAACATATATCCATTTTTATCGTTCATTGCGATAAAAATAACCTGACATCAGAATTTAGCGGACTCATTGAACAATTAATTACGTTACACATCTACATATTCTTTAATCTTACCATTGGTCGAACCATGGGCAGTATGAATAGAGCCTAAAGGAACAAACATTGCTGTGATACATTATGGTCGGATAGCATATTTTTAACAGACTACCGTAAAATACAAAAGGAGGTTACACTTTTTAAAGAGAGCTTATACACTATTATACCGCACCAATCCATGGTTCTTGGCTTCGGCTGCCGCTTTTCTTCTAACGCACGTTTTAGCCGCTCGTAGTGACGCACATTTATATCGATCGCGTTGCCAAGTTCCACGACAAATTCCATTGCGCTTTACACAAACAATCAATAATAAAAAAATCCTGTTTTTAGGGTAATCGAAAGGCAGAAAAGAACTTTATTGTAGTGTTTTTATTATAACTTGGACGGAGATCATGCACTTTCAATTCGAATATGCATGACAATTACAATCAGAGTGAGGAAATCACTGATGATTAAGGTGCTAGTCAAACACAATATATTTTATTAAATTCAATTTAGAGTATGTGAAAGCGCCCATGCGGAGTCTAAGCTGTTCCCTGGTTTACACAGCAGTTGGTTTACCTCAGGCCGATGCCATAACTACAAATTAAGCCGACATAAGCATAGTACTTTCGTCACGGCCATCATGCTTCTCGTACGTTATAACCCAGATATTGCATTAATTTTTGTTTTATTCACGCATTGTGAAACTTATGTTTGGATTCTTTGGAAGCTTGACATCATTTCACAAATAACCTTTTACAAATTATATTAACACTTTAAATACAATAGGTACGCTATTTTTATTGTATTCCATTAGATTTATTGTAAGTGTTTTAATTATTATTGCCATGTAAAAAGTTTTGAAAAAATATAATCAACGTATTTACTGCAATGACGTTTGACGAAGTTTTTATTCAGTTTTATCTGTTCCAGTGTCTGTCTGTCTGTCATCAACTCTTGCAAGGCAAATTTGATCCCCATCTAGCTTTCTGATTGCGTTAAACTCGAATAACAATTCAATATAATTAAGAGACTGTGTTCTGATGACGGAGCAGGAAGGTGGAGTATTAGTAATCATGTTTTGGTCAATCACTCCTGTGGCGCGGAGACATTACTCCTATGGCGCGGAGACATTCCCGTTAGTGAGTTTGTTGCCCCACACAAAGTCCGACTCACTGGCAGTGAGGGCTAACCAGTCCTGATACAGTTCAAGTCATGTTTTGGTCAACCACGGCGATATGTCCGTGATATGACCGATTTATTATTTAACCCTATAATGGCAGTCAACCAAATTAAGCAGTTACCAGCACATCTACACAAAAATAAGGACCGTTGCGATTTTTTTCCAAACTATAAAAAGCTTCTGATAACCTTATTACCTCAATTGAGCCTTAAATCTGAGAAATATTTTTAAAAGCGTTTTACAAATCTTATAAAGTCAATCGACCGACATAATCCGAGGGCCTAGGCCGTAATTCGACGAAGCATTGCGACATCTTCATTTTAGCTATATACGGGGCGATTTATCTGGCGATTCCTAACAGTATGAGAAATTTCAAAAATGATTGGGGGTCAATCATTGCCGGAACTGTCTTACGTAATTAATGAATGGCTATCCCAGCTTTAAGTATCACCAAATTATAATAAATTTTACTTCACTGAGTTTATTAACCAGTTGACATTTTAAAGGATATATGTATACTAAAACTAGAAATGTTCCTCACCCCTGCGTCCTGACATTTGTACTTTAGCTATATGACTTGGTCTCGCCATTTGGAATTTACACTTCTCAAAATTTAGCAAATACATATACATCTCAATTAAAAGAAAATGCCCGGTAAAAGTTGATTTGTACTTATAATTAAAACTAAATAGTAGGTAATATAGTGGCAAGATCTCGGATTGAGGTCAGAGTCAAATATTGAATTGAGACTAAAGATTGAAGCGATTACAGATCTAATCCGCAATCAAGTCAAGTATCAACTTGACTGTATAAATTTATTCAATTTAAAATACAATTTCGTATTCAAAAACTTCGCTACCAAATTAAATCAACCTTTCCAAAATGACTAATGGCCGATGCAAATATTTGGTTGAACAGGTCAGGCCTGATGATTCTCTCATCGGAAAGATTAATCGCAAACAGGATTCAAATAAAATTATAACTAGTTACGGAGAGAACAATTAAGTACATCGTGAGATGGCCGCAAATCGCGAAAACCGGTTAAAGAATTTCTTATAGCTTCTAAAACATGGGAGACAAAATATGACAATTAAACCTGTAAATCTTGTATTTGGCGACCTGTTTGTTTATTTAATGTATTTTTTTTTTATTTCAGGTAAGATCTACGAATTCCCAGAGGATCCAAGGCACAGACCTATCATTAGCGACGGGCAAGGCAAGTATTGCGTCCCAGTCATTACTTAGAAAGATTTCCCAACTGAAAACCCTCTAAACGGTCACTTGAACAATGAATTCTTTGTGCGGTTCAAATCGTTAGAAGTTCCATATGTAGTTAATTATAGGTCAAACTGGACGGTTTCGACTGTGACCCTTTTTCGAGCGAAATTAAAAGGTGGTAAGTAAGTTCCAGCTTTATATGTATTTACAGCATTCGTTCTTTGCAAGTTAGTTTTATGGATAAGTAGGGCCTTTTGTAAAGAAACGGCTCAAGTCTGTTAAGTTGTTCAAGTAATATAATACAGAGGACTTTGCCCTTTCCCAAAGGGAGAGAAACTTCGTGTTTTGGAGGTATTTTGTTCGTGCGTGGAATATAGTTGGGCTTTGACAAATTGTTTCAAGAAATGTTTATTACATTTCGAATGCTAACATTTGTCTTCTATTTGGATTCCTTATCTCAATGTGCTTTGTATTCCTGCAGTTAGAAACAAGCAGAGTCAACTAGTTATACTTTTTCTTTTTTCTATATAGCTACAGGCTAACATCTGTATTGATAACTTTTCCTCATCAATAGGCGCAGCTATCTAAGCTAATATTTCGGCGAACTAATCAGGTACTCCGGCGAAATAAAAGATTGGATGTCTGAGTCAGTTTGAGAGTATCCAGGATTCTTAAGAAGTCACAAATTTTTCCAATCTAAAAATTCAAGATTGAACATCTTTGTAAACACCATAGTCGGCAGGCGCAAAGTTTGACCAAGTCGGCACGAGTTCATACTGACTTGGGAATTATAAAAATTATGGAATAATTAGAAGGTATGCGTTACACGCTAGCGCTTACAGAGGAGCTTGATTTAGGTCCCAGTGAGGATCGCTCCGCCTAGCCCTCCAATAGTTACGCCATCGGTCATCAATGGTAAACCAAGGTCAGTCCAGAGGGCATTCAGATTCTAAATTTGCAGGCCATAGTTGAATTTGGAACAATGCCCTTTCGGACAAAACATTTCTAGCTAACCCTTTGATGTGTATTCGCAGTCTTCCGCAGAGGCGCGAGGTTTGAATCCGGAATCAGCACGTTGCTGCATGTCTGATCGCGTCTGACTCAGACGTGCGTACGCGCATAACAATGCGCGATAGTGCAATCGTTTTATTGATATTGTTGCATATTACTAGGCCAAGTTGGCTTATTGTTTGTTATTAGCGAGATGCAATTATTTCTACGAAGCGCTTTAATTATTTTTATTTAAACAATGGTACATAATATAGTTATGTTTGATTTTAGTGTAAAAAAAACGTCTTCGGAGCTGGCAAGAGACTTATACCCAGTTAGCGTGACAGATACCGAGTAAAATTGAGTCTTGTGCGATAGTCGGATTTACAACAATGAGCATATGTTATTATATTTTAATGAAACGTAAACTCAACTAGTTAAATTATACCAATAAACCAATTCGAATCTGTCTGAATGGAAATAAACCAAAATTTATTAAACATTATTTACATTTATTAAACAGCTGAACGTTCACACAGCACTTAGCATTAGCACAACTCGTTTATTTAATAAATTCATTCAATCAATTCAGTCCAAGTGGAACAAAGTTTGATGTTGACTTTTATGCGCTGTTACTTATGACTTTATTCGTTCAACTGATTTCCCCACAGTAAGGTGCCAAAACAAGATTGCAGTACTCTGGCCAAAAACAGGTGTACTCGTAAGCGTAGCTAGCACAGTGACCCCAATATGTCGCCGCGGGACATCGCCACCCCTAGCGATTGTCGATAATCGCTCCATCTCGGTCCTAATTAGGAGGCTGGTAGATCTTGATAACACTAGGGCTGCCATCGATATAATAAATACGATGTTGCGTTAGCTTTTGTTCGGCGAGGTGTAAGTAATAAGGTGCGATGGCGTAATAACGGCTGTTTTAGATTTAAAAGGGCGCGATTATTGTGTGAGGCATTGTGTACCAAAATCTCACCGTTAAAGAGTTATTTCATTAAATTATTTCAGTAATTATTAACTTTAACTTTCGCGACGCGATGGACGCAAATTGTATTTTTATTTTTCTCAGGAGATCATGAACTTATTTAGAAGTTATCGCAAGTATCAGAATACAGCAAACAACGGTATTGTATGATACATAATATATGCTTACATTGATTATTTAATCGTAAAAGTCAATGCGATGTTACGTAAACTTTTAATATCAGGAAGGGACAGCAAATGTCCCAATTGGACATTAATGTAAATTAAATACTAAGTAACTATAGTATCAATTGCTGAATGTGCCTTATTATGGACGTATAGTAACATGACACTAATTGTGCATTGTAATTGTATTTTTCAAAGCTAAGTTCACTTGATTAAAATAAGTTAATCTTGGTCTTCCTCTCCCTCTTCTTCCGATATTTTTTGCCTCGAGGACGTTTACAAAGAAAGCATCATATCGCATGAGGTCTCACATCGTCTGTCTTCTTCTTCGAGAATGCAGACACCCTGTCGTATCATGAGACCAAGAAATAGGGAATAAAAAAAAACAGGAATAGGGAAAGGTGGCGATTACGCCACCAACAAGAGATTAATCTCGTAAATCACTAATACATATTTAGTATAAAACAAATTCCTATATTGTCTATCTGTCTGTCCCTATGTATGCTTAGGTCTTTAAAACTACGCAACGGAATTTGATGCGGGTTTTCAATAGATATTAGAATGATTCAAGAGAATGTACAATACCTACATGCATAATTTAATTATCAGCATTGCACTCGTGCGAGCCGGGGCGGGTCGCTAGTTATGAATACATGAAAGCTAAGTTGCGACAAAACGAACATGATGTCAAATAAAGACTGTCTCCCTAAAATTCCTATAAATAAATTACACCAATTAAACACAACGTCAAGTGTACACGATGCGCCATTTAACCTAAAGCACATTTCATGGATGAATGACGATTCTTCAGCATTAGGAATACCGCTGTAATTTATTCTATGTTCATGTCTCATATTGTTTCCAAAAACAACTCTTCTTCAGTTCAATAAAGTATAAAATGTAGTGACGGAACGTGTTGGTGAACGGCAAAGTTGGTTGCGGCCGGTATGAGGTGATGCATTAGTTTCGTACTGGGTGATATGGGAGCATTTGTATGCGTCCCGAAACTGAGTGAAGAGGCGTGTAAGTACTCGGGTAACTTTTTTAGTTTGTATCTGGGGAATTACGAGTATATTGAGTTAGTTTAGACTTTATATTACTGTATCTAACTTTGATTTTGAGAATCTATACATCTCCTATCCGCAGAAGAACCAAGGTAACCGATATAGCTCACAGGGTTGCACGGTTGAAGTGGCAATGGGCAGGCCACGTAGCCCGGAGAATGGACGGCCGTTGGGGCAGCAAGATCCTACAGTGGCGACCACGTATAGGAAAGTGAAGCGTGGATCAGCCCCCGGCTAGATGGACGGATGACCTCATGAGGCTAGCGGGGAATCAATGGATGCGGTTTGCACGGGATCGCACTTTGTCATTGGGGAGGCCAATGTTCAGCAGTAGACGTCTGTGACTGTGATAGATAGATAGATAGAACATCTCCTTTCCGCATTTCTTTTAGCTTTCTTTATAACAGCGGACTACTTGTGAAATGCCGGTGGATTCATATTGAGTCATGTTAAGAGGAAATATCAACCTTCATTTTTCCATACAAACCTCGAATTGTATAACCCAGTTACGTTAAGTTTGGACCTCATTTGTATGCGAACATTGCGAACATATAGTTAGGTACCAGGTGCAAACTTAACGTAAACTGATAGTATGGAAAAAGCCTTACAGAATAAACATTTTGAATTTTGAATGTTTGACTTTTGCTTGCCCTTCCGTGTGTTCAAAGTGGACTATTTTTAATAGCATAATAATAAGAAACATACCTACAACACTAAATACCTATCAATCACTTCGCGCATCAGTCAATATTAATTTCATCTATCTAGTTGTCTTATCTGTGTTTGGTTTGCGGTCGACGTCGAATGTGATTGTTTTCATTTGATAGTCATTAATTGACAATTAGAGTTAAGGCGCTATTCCGAAACAAACCGCAGACTACGAACCACAAAACACGGCAAGGCGAGCTCACTAAGCGAGTCTCGCTCCCTCGTATGGCCGCCACGCTCGGACCTTTCACTCCCACTGATTGCCACCGCTCATCGCTGCCGCTTACCGCCGAAGTCCTACCTAAGTTGGGCGAGGCAAAGTTGCTCGAATTATGGGCTTCCGCAGTGAAGCCCCTCACACTATCATGTTCGCCCAACCGCGAGTAGTGTGGTAGCGGCATAACAGGTGGCGCGAACCATGATGCTACACTACTCCTACTATGGTTCGCGCAAAAACGGCGCGCGTTCATAACAACACTGGTGGCTTATACAAATATTTTGTTCGACGCCCTTTGTGACCCACGCGTGCGGCAAACGAACAAGAAACTGAACTGGAATACCGCACGATAGTTTAGTAGGCAATAAGGGAAGTGCTAAACTACGACCTAACAAACTTAGGAACTTGATTCGATGCCGCGCGAACCTAAAGTGTTGACATTGCCACGTATCAACTTTACCTCCACGGGCTCCACGTATAAAGCTACTGCTACTCGCCTGTAAATATGAGAGTTTCGTAAATAAAAGTGATACGCCAAATTGGCCGAAGATACCATATCTAGAACTAACTATAAAGTCACAATATTCGGGTGCCTCCGGCGTTTAGTCAGTAGTATGGTTGAAAGTTAGAACAGGTCATAGGATCCCGATAGCAAAGACCTCATTGAGGTCACAAGAAATAGCACTAGGTGGTAGAAGGCTTATAATTGACAGCACGACGGCCAGGTAGTGCCTCTCTCTCTGCCAAGAGTGTACGTAATGGGTAAGGAATGACATGAGTCTCTAACAAAGTGAATTTTAGTCTGCCGATATAATTAGGTACCTAATAGTATAGTTTGATTTTAAACTCATCTGTTTCTATTTTATTCAGGTCAATCTCGTTCATCGCATGACTACTTACAAATACTTTCTGTGCTATTGCTCTCATCGCATGAATGGAATCCAATACAAAATCACTGCCGATGCCAATAAACCTATTGGAGATCCGTGGATCATTTACTCTAAGATATACTAGTCTTATTAAAACTTTCGTGAGACATCTCTAGTAATTTTGTACGTGACATCACCCGTGTCAGGAACAGCCCGTATAGTTTCATAGTCAACCACTGAGCTGATTTGAGCTGATTGAAATTAAATCCTCAATTCAAATCCCATCGCCATTCATATCCTAATTTCTTAAGTCCCTTCATGACGTAAAGTACATTATCTACATAAAGCAACTTCTTTATTAAACTGTCCCATTTCCATTAATTTCTCTCAGTTTCTGTCTCCAACCAAAATGTATCATTATCCTTGGCTTGGTTTCCTTTTTTTATGTCAAACTTGAATGCTTACTGTTTTTCACAATCTGCCTCATCCAATAGCTCAGAGCAAACCTATCTAAAGGTAGGTGTTATATATCCTCATTCATTAAAATATGTTGGTCCAATCTAAAAATCATGCAACTGCTTCATCATAATCATCATCATCATCATTTCAGCCATAGGACGCCCACTGCTGGACACAGGCCTCCTCAATAGATTTCCACATGGGCCGGATAGCAGCGACCCGCATCCAGCGAGCCTTGCGGGTGGTCGTCCTACACTGCGCTTGCCGGTACGTGGTCTCCACTCGAGAACTTTTCTGCCCCAACGGCCATCGGTCCTTCGAGCTATGTGCCCCGCCCATTGCCACTTCAGCTTGCTTAGCCGGTTTGCTATGTCGATGACCTTGGTTCGTCTACGAATCTCCTCATTTCTGATTCGATCTCGTAGACAAATCCCGAGCATAGCTCTTTCCATAGCTCGCTGAGTGACTCTGAGCTTCCTTAAAAGGCCCATAGTTAGACACCACGTCTCGGCTCCGTAGGTCATCACCGGTAATACGCACTGGTTGAAGACTTTCGTCTTCAAGCACTGAGGTATGTTGGACGAGAAGACACTTCGCAGTTTCCCGAACGCTGCCCATCCGAGTTGAATCCGCCGATTGATCTCTTTCTCGAAGTTGGACCTGCCTAACTGAATTGTTTGTCCCAGATAGACGTATTTGTCAACAACTTCGAGGACCGAGTTACCAACCATTACTGGGGTGGGTGCTACATGGACATTCGACATAATCTTCGTTTTGTCCATGTTCATCTTAAGGCCCACCTGTTGGGATACTCTGTTGAGACCTTCGAGCATCGTACCGAGATCCTCCAGCGTCTCTGCCATGACCACGATGTCGTCGGCAAACCGAAGGTGCGTGATGTACTCGCCGTTAATATTGATGCCTAGTCCTTGCCATTCCAAAAGCTTGAAGGCGTCTTCCATTGCGTTGGTGAAGAGCTTCGGAGATATAACATCCCCTTGTCTCACACCCCTTCGCAAAGGAATCGGCTCCGTACGCTGGTCTTGTACTCGGACCGACATAGTGGCGTTGTTGTACACACTTCTCAGCACCTCGACATACCGATAATCAATCCGGCATCGCTGGAGTGACTGCAGTACTGCCCATGTCTCGACGGAATCAAAGGCCTTTTCATAGTCCACAAACGCTAAGCAGAGTGGCAGGTTATACTCCTCGGTGCAACTGCTTGGCAAATTCAAATTATAAATCTACGCTATATGACTGTCTTAAGAAAATCGTAAATCAAACAGAATCCCAAAACAAACATTCGATTTACTCTTGTTGTATTTTCCTCATTGCTAAGTTTGCGTGTGTTAATTATACGGTCGATTTACAATTCTGTTACAGTCATCATCGGAAAATATCGAATGTTGTTTACACTTTCTGAAACGTTATACGTTATACTTACCTTAATGTTATATGTACATTAACATTAAATTAGCAAAGTTTAAGGGAAAAGTTTTAATCAAATTTTACGTCCATAATTATTGTTCGGGATTATTTTAAGCTTATCATTTGTGAGTTTGGGTCTCTGCTCAGTTACGACAGGTAAGTACATGAATTTATATGAGAGAAATTCCCTGTCCTCATTAAATGTAAAGCTTTTTACCTACTCTTTCACCCGTTCCCTTTAATTGTTCACTAAATCATTGTAGAATAAATTTTCGTCAAATGTTTCATTTCGTAGACAGCATTTTTCTCTGAAACCGTCAACTATCTGGGATTGTTATAATTATAAAACGAACCTAACCTAATTAATTTGCATGAATTATAAGAAATGTAGGTAGGGAGAAATGACAGTATGACTACAGAGGAATAAAAATTCTGTGAAGTGAGAATTCGTCGTAATAAAACATTTGACTAAAACTAATTCTTTGCAAATGCAGTATACCCCCTTCAATGAATGCGAGAGGATTCGTTCTATACTTACGTTAAGACTGGAAACGCGCGTCGACGTCCCGATGAACTGCCATGTCGGTAGAAAACGTGGAAGCGGACCTACAGGGTTATATCTTGTCGTGACTCAGCAATACCGGTCTTGCTTGCACCGGGAGTAATTGTCGCGCGATAAAGTCCCGTGTCACAGATTCGCTTGTTGCTTGACTGAGTGGTATCCGTCTTACTGGCTCGCGATTGGAAGAAAAGACAGATCGCGATGCCAATCATGCGTTTTGTTGCGTTGTGTCGTGCTCAAACTTGAGATTCTGTGCGTAGTACCTAACCGAATCGTTTAGATAAGTACAGTAGGTAGCCGGCAAACAACTTGACCCAAAATGGCGGATCTGCGCATGCATATTTGTACGTAAATCGGCTACTGCGCAGTCAAGGTTATGCTCAAGAAGTTTGCCGGCTACTGTACTGTTAGTGCAATCCGTACATCGCTATCTATTGGTAAAAAAATATTTGTCCTCTCATCACGCCAAAACGGCTGGACGGATTCTACCTAATTTAGGTACAATGATAATCCGGCTATCCAAGGACGGTTATAGATTTTTTCTACCCGACTACGGTAAAGAACTATGTTTAATGTGGACGAAGAACCTTCTAAATTCTTGAATTTGTTGAGTTCCTCATCTTACGAAATACCTATTTAAATTTGAAGCACAACTTATGTGTGTTTGTAATCATTCGACCGATTACGATATGGACACAGGCCCGGACGCACTATACGTGCCAGGATCTATAGAAACGGAAAAGGGATGGGGCAAATTAGTACCCAGGGAACCTCTAGGGCTAGCACTTAGTGCTGACGTCCGCGTCCGGATTGCGGTTTTAACTGTGGCTTCTGTGCGGTGCTATTCTGGTGCGGTGTTACGTCTGTGCTTTTGTGCCAATTTAGGTACAAATAATAAGAGAAATTGACTTTTTGGAGTTCACTCTATTGATAAATATAGTTTTTTTTTTAATGTTTCTATTGATATTTTGCTGCCTGATCACGCCTAAATTGGGCTGAAAACAATGGTGCCGAGCCTTGGACATCCACGGGTGGTTATATACTATGTAGGTAACTTTATCCGCCAACACGGAAGCGCTATTTCTACCTAACCCCATCACTACACTACTCGCGAAGTTGACCGAGTCCTGTTGACTGAGGTATTACGACGTGCCTCTCTCAGACGATCGAACGGTCCGGCAGACCGAGAGGGACGCTGCTATCTATTAGAATGAGACAGTAATATACATCTCTCATTCTAACAGATAGCAGCGTCCCTCTCGGTCCGAATCGTCTGTTAGCTCCATAACGCTTGCATGAGTTTTTTTTTTCACTCGGCGTTGTACGTTGGGCCGGGCCTACTAATACTTACCAAATTTATTTAGCAGTATCTATTTCTACCTAGGTACCTAAGTAGCTAAATCGAACTACCTAAATTAAATAACGACCTATTTACGTATTTTGTGATTTATTAACTTATTCGTGTAAATAAATCAATAAATAACGTACTCTTTTTACATGGACACCCTTACATTAGGTAAACATTTTACTAGGTAGGTAGGTACTAGGTACTGATAGAAACGCTAGTTAGGTTAAATTAACAAAATTATCAACTCACTAGACAAGGTCACTAACCTCATCGATACATTTATTCAAACAACAATCAATTCAATTATCATTATCATATTCAATGAATTCGTCATGCGATCCCTTGTCAATTTTATTATTGATTTTGACGTTGCATCTTCGCGGGGACGCAAGCGCAGCGCACGCGCAGGCGCACCGGGCTATGTGCCGGAGCCGACTCGGCTCGACCAATCACAACCTCAGTAGCTCTTCAACCGCCGTTGCATGCGTACGTACGGTCGCAATGTTCGAACGCTCGCGCGGACATTCCAAATTTGAAATACGAATCGATTTGTTGTGAACTTGTGACAATGTGAATGCTGGTGGATTTATGGGTTAACCTCATCACTTTAAGGTGATAACGGATTTTCGAAAGACGTTTGTGTTCTATCAATCGAATTGTTATTTGGATTTTTTCTACTATGGTGATCGTTGGCGTTTTTAACAGGTATTGTTTGTTTATGTTTTTTTTGTGTTTGTTTTATCTATTCATTTTCAATATGTAGTAAAGATAATTAAGCAATAAAATAATCACCTGCTTAAAAAGTTTACAACGAAAGACGAAAGACATCCTCGATGACGACATTTTTCTCCAAAACTTCAATACACTACAGGCAATTTTATGTTAAAATTACCTGTGATTTATCGAGATATTCGGGCTTCACAGCAGGTTAAAAAAAATAACCTGTTGACGATGCTCGTGTACTATATCCCAAATTCCAATCAGGTAGGCTACAAAAAACAACCCTAAAAAGAAACAGAAAATAGATTTAAAATGTTATACGATATCTGTAGTGAATTAAAAAACGATTAATAAACGTATCGAATAGGATATCTATGAAAAGGGTTCCATTTCCAATTTCAGGTTAAAAAAACTCATTAAATGTTTGACAAATATTCAGCCAAGTGAAATGTCAGCCTTATAACAAGTTTGATAACGATTGTTTTGTAGTTCTACCTATATCACAGATTATATACAAGTTACCTATTCAAGTTCTCTAGGGATCGCGTTAGGTGTGAAGTGTGAAGCATGCTTTACATGCTTATAAGATTATCTAATTGGATTATAACTTATGACGTATTCTGGACCAGCCCATCGGTGTAATCGTTCCGACTGATCAGTCCCTGGGGTGCCCATGTAATGCGTTACGTACCTATCTGCCACATAATAAAACGAATCTAGGGTTGCCATCTCTAAAACCTGGCTACCAGGACAGGACACGTGTAACCCCGGATTTTGGAGCTCAGAACCCGGACGGGCGGACATGTCCATATATTTTTGTGCTTACTGAGTAAAATAAAAATCAACCTTCATACAAGGAAGGAAGGAAAGTCTTTCATTCATCTTAAAATCTTGTTCGGCTGAAGACGGATTGGTAGTTTCACGAAAATAAGAGTAGCCGTCCACAAACGTGATCCCGTATCACAAGCGACCTAATTTACGTCTCTCGACGTACAGTGCGTGAAAATGTTAAACCCGGACTACAGTAGCCGGCAAACAACTTGACCCAAAATGGCGGATCTGCGTATGCATATTTGTACGTAAATCGGCTACTGCGCAGTCAAGGTTATGCCCAAGAAGTTTGCCGGCTACTGTAAGTACAAATAAAACCTCGCCCGGACGCTTCCCGGACGCCCTCTAAACTAGGACAAATCCGGGAAAACCCGGACGGATGGCAACCCTAAACGAATCCAACAGTCTCATTAACATTAAGTAGGTATAAAGATATAAGATTTAACCTGGCTTGTTGACATCTTGATTTGGTGAATTCCGAAACGGTATAGGCGCAAAATCAAATTAAGTGCAGCTTAGTCCGTTAACCGTCATTGAACAATGCAACAAAAAATCTGAATTCTGCATTTTTATTGGTGAATTCATGTTTACAAACACGCTAGGTACCTAACTAGATTTAATTGTATTAGTGCTGTAGGTACACAAACTTAAAACGAAATAGTACAACTCGTTTACTATGTGTTCGCATCTATTTCGTCGCATATAAATGAGATCCAAACTTCAAGTAAACACTCGAAATCTAGTAGCTACTTGTAGCACCGACCTGCTAGATATTGGGTAGTAATATGGCCGGTGGGTTTTTTTTCCAGTAGGTACCTATCTTAATAAAAAAACAAATACCTGCTCGTCTATTTAAATGCGTTTTACAAATCCACTTTATTGCATACCTCAAATACGCAGGGATAAAAAACATTAGAGATATTTATCGCTAAATAGCTTCCAGACAACCTTTAGGTAGCGGAGTAGATCAACAAGAGTCAGAATTGAGTACGTGATGCAAAACAACTTTAAGCCACAAAAATTACCTACAAAAAATAAAATAAAAATGTATTATGTTTATCTAGTTAATTGCATTTAAACTATTCAACCATAAAAAATGTTAATCCAGCTGCATTTTTAATGCTTTAAAAAAGTGTAAAAGCGTTTCACCTAAATTAATTTGGACACGGTTAATTACATACTTTGCTTAACTGCTCACGTATGTGACAATTAGCGATGATTTAACCATTTTTTTTTTGTGTAGTTCTTGATAACAAGCGCTTTCTTTTATTGTAAATTCTTTCGTTTTATAGCTTTGGACTTGGAAAATCTTAGCTGATGAAATCTAATATAACCGACTATCAATATCTATAGATACCGCATAGGTAGTGTATGTAGGCCTATATATCAGTATCATAAATCATAACTTACATACGACCGTTGTCTAAAGTAAATATCAAAGTAGCATCGTCATAACATAAACGCACCTGTCACTTATTTTATTGCCAACCTTGGTTGGTTCATATCTATTTCCCTCGACCACCATTACCACCAACTAAAAACCGTCGCCAAACTTAGTAAGGTAATCGATGCTACCCCTTTCTTCCTGGTTCCCATGCCTAATCAACGACTTCCTACCCACCAATTTGACACGGTAGCTCAGTAACCAACATTTCGTACCACCTGTCAATGCCTCCGTGACGTGCATCCATCACTTTCTTCCGTTAAGCAATCGGTATATCGCCGTCACACTTTGCCGCGTGCGTTACTGTTTTGCTTTTTTTATTCCCTTTTTTGTCCGCAAACTCTTCCTCTTTGGAGTAATTTAGAAATGAATAAATCATTATCACGTAATTAAGTGGTAATAACCAGTTATTTACACTAGCGTTAGGGTCGTTTGTTGCTTGGTATCGTTTTGTTTCCGATTACGCACGCGAAATGGAAACCGACTGCGACTGATCTTTGAATATGCATGTGCACGCTCAGCAGCTGCGTACTTCCACAAAGAGGTAGGAACTCTTCAGAAAACAGGAACACTGCAGAAACAACCAAAAAACACAAGGAACTAACATAAACAGTTTTCACACTTCCATGAACCCCATCAAGTGTGTTTACCCTATTGTATTGGCACGTTCCAATCGTCTTCAGGCAATTTTTTGCTGATGGGGAATTCCCATTTTCGCAAACGCCTAATTTTCATCAAATCCCTTTCTTATTGCCCACCTACAGCTTACAAACAGTAGGAACGCCTGGGCAAAACTCACTTTTCCTACGAACTACGCTGTTCGTTTTGTTAACATGATGATATAAGCTTTGCCTTTGATTTATATTGCATTTGATCGTCTATGTAACCCTTAAAGTTAGTCTAAGCGGTAAAGACCCCTTTCAACGGCCGTCTTCAGTGCGTTGCGAATCGCCATCGGAGCGCACCGTTGCATGCATAGCCTAATCTAACTTGAGCGCGCTTGAATAAGCTAACCCCGCCCTCTAGCTGCTCAGAACGCGAACTAATGCTTTAAGACGCAAACATGAACCCACTCGCACGGCCGCACGTTACGACCAGATCGTACCGACACGGTTCCCAATCTTAGCAAATTTTCAAGTCCCTGCCTTCATTAAACGATAAATAAACAATCAGAGAGTGATTGATTGCACATTCTGGGTCAATTTCAATTGGTATATTCACTTAAATATTGCGTTATCTAGTTCCGGATATTACTGGTTGTTTAATAAGCCGTGTAACACTATATCTGAGGTATTTCTGAAATTGCGGTTTGTTAATAGAGTTGGATATCCTCACAAATGAAATTGCTCCTAATTCAGACGGCTTATTTAATAGGTTGAACTTTAGCGCTCGCTAGTAGTTATAGCCGTTGAATTTGCGTTACTTAATTGCTATTTAAATTCAACTCCCGTAACCGATAAATCTCTATTGGGTAATTTGTAATTTGCAAAATTGATTGTACTAATAATGTGTGACGTCAATTTAATACGATTGCGGTGGTCCCTGTTGTAGTATCGGACGATGCGAAATGATTACTGATTACTGACACGATTTAACGTGTCCAGAAGTAGAATTAAGTTAGGTAGGAGTTAATTCTAGTTACCAGGGGCGTGGTATCATACAAAAAATTGGGTAAGTGCGAGTCCGACTCGCGCATGAAGGGTTCCGTACCGTAATCTATAACAAGTTTGTTGTATGGGAGCCCCCCTTAAATATTTATTTTATTTTATTTTTAGTATTTGTTGTTATAGCGGCAATAGAAATACATCATCTGTGAAAATTTCAACTGTCTAGCCATCACCCTTCTTGAGATACAGCCTGGTGACAGACGGACGGACAGCGAAGTCTCACTCTCTCAAGTAATTGGGTCTCGCTTTTACCCTTTGGGTACGGAACCCTAAAAACAGGGCAAGCCGGGATAGTTATTGCTTTCTTTTTCGTCAGTAGCATACAGGCTGGTGCTTAATTGTCCTGAAATAGCCAAGCCGGTGGGAATCGTGTTCCCTGCCACGCCACTGCTAAATATACCCAATGATGGTCGCTGAAGTGAACAATAACGAATCAGTGTTCTTTTTGAAAGGATATTTTACTAATTAGTTTATCAATTTCGTCACCTAGATGTTTGGCAGTTTCGTAATCCAATTTCAAAAACCGGTTGGATGTTCTAAATAATATTTTATACGTGATTACAAGCAAAATTCTTTAAAGCAACGTTTATCCATTTACTAATTAGGTGAGTGTAACTTCAAAAGGCTTCTTAATTGCCAATTATACTTAAAGCCAGTTTACACCGATCTTCGCAACTGTATGGCTTTGGTTAATATTTCTTGTAACTTGAATCTTGATCCAATTACTGTCAAAAACTTTAGTATAATGTTAAGTTTGCATTAAATAAATGAACTTAATATTTTATGCGGTTTCTGCGACTGACACACACAAAAAAAAACGATTCAAATGACGAAAGGCAATGTAACTTTGACAGAGACAAATTGTGTTTTTCTCAGTCAATCTTTGACAACGGTAACTGGAAAGTTACCGAAACGTCAGGGAGACCTCACATAATTCACGCGATATAATCCGTTTAAGGCTGCGTTTCCACCAGAGATGTGCGAGGATGCGTAGCGAGGGATGTGTTTTCGTTAACCAGTGGAATGACTTCATTTACTTATCCTCGCTCAGCGCAACTGATTCAATTGGTTAACAAAAACACATCCCTCGCTCTCGCTACGCATCCTCGCACTGGTGGAAACGCAGCATTACTCGTTTTAAACGTTAAGGTGTTATATAAAATTATTTAAGTTTGCCTCACAATAGCAGCAACGTGGTTTCATTGTCTTAAGGAGAGTACTCACCGTGAGTATGCGCCTATAAAGTAGCAATTTATTTTATTATTTAGTAGAACCAACAGCTAATACACTAAACATAAAAAATTAAATAGAAGCATAGTGCCAATTACAGGAACTCACAAATAGTTTTTAAATTAGTAACGCTTGCTTAAAGTATCCTGCACCTCAAGCATAACTATAGCACGCGACTGGACTGTTTGTCGTGCGACATATACTACCTATTACTTTCTTTTCAATATCGTGCGAGCGAGATGGGTCATGCTGAGTCAATTGAAGTCGCGGCAGATATTTATGCAAGCCCTGCTGCACAGCTAGCATATCTTGAAGCGACTACGCTTTCGTGCGACTCAGCATCACCTATCTTACTCGCACGGTATTGAAAGGAAAGTGACGACAAAGAGTCGCGTGCTACACGTACTTATCGACATATTTCGGCACTTACGAATTCACCTAGTACGTAAAAGAGCACTTTACTTTTTTCCACTCGTCCTTGCATAGTTGCACGTTAGTCGTTAATGTATGCTCACTAGTAGTTATATACCTAGGGCTGCCATCAGTCCGGGTTTCCCCGATTTATCCTAGTTCGGAGGTCGTCCCGAGGCCGTCCGGGAGGGTTATCAAAAAGTGCCCAAAGAAAACCCGGACTCTTTTTATGTGAATGAAAAATAAAGCGATTAATTTTTAAATTTATATTATTTTTGGATTTTTGGACACGTCCGGGGGAAAATGCGATTTACGCCAAATGTCCGGGATTTCTTGACTCTTTGGGCCGAAACACATAACCGCGTTGCGGCGTCGCGCCGCTAAAATTGGCGGTAGCGTTGGCCGATTTTCATACAAATCGGGCTGACGCTACTGCCAATTTTATCGGCGTGACGCCGCAACGCGGTTATGTGTTTCGGCCCTTTGTCCGGGTGCGACAGCCCTAATATGCCCAACCTAATATAGGAGCGGCACATAAGGTTTATTTACCGGTTTCCTTTGACTCTGAGAGGAAACTTATGTTCCTAAACGTAATTTAGCGTGAAGCAAAAAAGCGCTTAGCATACAAATTCAAGCAATTAATGAAAGAGAAACGGTTCTCAATCGCAAATTTATTCTGAATAATTATACAAATTTTGCAATACATAACTAAGTATTGTAATATACTTTACCTCTAGTTCTGTGAGCTGTAGACGTCGCGATTTTGTTTCGATATAAGGTAAACGTCCCTGTGCTCGACTCGGTAATGCCTAATAGTCGACACCATGGTGTCACCTCTATCGCTAATGACACAAACATTCGAGATGGCAACTATTGGGACAGTGTCGAGCACAGGGACCTTTACCTTAGCTGAAATTTTAGATTTTCCCCGTTTTCAACCAATCTCGGTCATTTTAAAATCATTATAAAAACGGTTTAATTTAAACTCACGTAAAATTGACAGGTGGTTTTTATGTAATATCTGACGATAGTTTTAATAATAATCATTTTAAATTATGAATATATTGTAAAGGCGAAAGTTTGTGGGTATGTTTGTTTGTTACTTCACGCTAACACGGCTGGACCAATTTCGATAATTTTTGGTATGAAGATAGCTGACACCCTGCATTAACACATAGGCTACTTTTTATCCCAAAAATGTAGTGTACCCGTGGGATGAGCGGGTAATACCGCGAGGCGCAGCTAGTTTTGAATATGTTTGAAAAACTGAATTGACAAAAAAATTATACATACTTATCGAACCTACTCACAAAATTTCATGAGAATCGGTTGAGAAATGCGACCACTAGGCGAGGTCAGCCGAAAAGTATCTGGACATCCAAACATCCGGACATACGAAACATTTTTGGACCAAGCTGAAACAGGGACGCTTTGCTCGCTCGGTCAATTAAAACTATAAAAGGCTCGTAACTCGTTGTAGGTACTCAATGAAATCCCTGTTAAATAGACTTGACAGGTTCAGAAATGAGCAAAGTATAATTCTCCTTATTAACACAAAAAAAACGGACATAAGTTTCTCATAATTAAAGCTAACAAGGTTTGCTTACGGTAAATAGTATTTAGGCTATAATTCAACCTCTATACGATTTTAATCTCCAAAGATTTAGATGTGAATAGAACTAAACACCGAAATTGTACAAAACAAAAGATACTACATTATAAATTTGTTTAACAGAATTTGGGAAACGCAAAATGCTAATGTAATTAAGTAGACATATGTTTTGCCATGATACGCTAAAAGGACGTATCTTACTATGACATCCGCATAAAGATACGACCTTTTACGGTAACACGGCAGATTTTTCACTCCCAACAATCGAGTGATGTGAATGTTTCCAAGTTTGAATGGGGTTAGATAACAATGACGCTTGATGACAGTACGCATGTATGAGAACATTCAGCGACACTACTACATGACTACTTTGAGATATTAAAGAAACTCAGAACGATTTTAAAGAGACTTTATATAAACACAGAGTAAAATACTCATAGCATATGCAAGCTTATAATACTGATAACCATTGTACAACAATACCATTCCGCCTTTTCTATTTATAAAACGTAAATCGTCTTCCATATTTGCAATAATTATTTAGATATGTATTTCTTTTAGGAAGCCTATCTACTATTGTCAAGACATTACAGCTTTCAGTAATTCATATTTTCAAGTGCCGGGAAATAAGATGGCCAGTATCTTTACAACAGCGGTGGAACTATAAATATTTGCAAATCCTACCCCCCCATTATTAAGCAGTGGGTCCACGAGTATTTAAAAAGCCTGCTGGACCCACTAGCAGTGGACCCAACAGACGGAATGGGTCGCGTTTGGTCTTCGCAAAAGTCATAAAGTGAATAGTATTTTATTGGTTGTTTGTGTAAAACTGATGTGGATCGCATGCCGCTACGACTGGCTACGGCCACCAATTTTGCTTAAACAAAGGCAGAGGGTGGAGCCTGCACCAGTGTGCGCTAGTGCGAAGGCTATCTCGCCCGGAGAACCCAGCCCGTACTAATGTGTGGTTGTGATAGTGAAGAAAATTTCTCCATTCATAAAGTTTATGTCATCAGCGGTAGGGGAGACCGAGGTGTTGTGAACTCGCTTTCGGTCGCAACTCGCAACTCACCTCGGTCGGTTAGTCCAATTTAGCTGGACCTAAATGAGGTAATGGTTTTAGAACTTCATAAATCCAAAAGCGAGCCGACCATCCGCAATGAATCACTGCCACGTCGTCGCCCACAGGCGTCTTTACCTCTCGCACTGCTCTTGATTTCCATCAAGTGTCCATTGGATGCTTAACCTTTGTATGTTCATAATAAGGTCCATGACAGGCACAGGTAATCTGCAGGATCGTATTTGCGTCGAGGTCGTTCACTGCACCCACTTATGAGAGTTTGATTCATGACGTCTTGATAGAGACAATATTTGTCGCTGGAGTTCGTTTTTATCGAGGGTTTATTCGGATTCATTTATTTCGTGTCGCTATCGGTTGAGAAATTTTGGAAATTTTTCTTTGATAAGTTGCTGTGGATATGTTTATGTCAAAGATGACCTCAAATACACAAGTAAGGTACCTAAACGAAAATTGCAGTACATTATGGTTGTGGCGTTTTCGGGAATGTTTTTTTGTTTTAACAGATAAATTTTGTCTAGAATTTTCAGTACCTAACGAAACACTTGTTTGCCACATGTGCAGTTAAGTCGCTGATTCAATAAGCATGTAAACATTGTAAAACCCTTGACAGTTTATCTCTGAATCAGCGATCCAATCCAATATAAGCACAAAAGTAACCTATCGTAAATCCGAATTGTTGTTTCCCACCCTGTAACGTTTCGCCTGCATTTGTCCGAAAGCCATTTTATTCCACAACTGTTGATATTTCAGCATAATTATAAAAAAAACCTAACCTAACCTAATGGGTTCTTTAAAACGATGTTTATAAAACCCTGAAAATATGGGTGTCAGGACAAAATGGTCTCAGACAAATGAAAATTTGGCGAAAAGTTACAGATGTGAAACGATTTTTGAGTCGTGATAGAATACCAAGAACAATGTCAGTTAGCGCACACATCGTATGTATACTTAACACAAGATATACTTAAAATATTCACAAAGAAACCGTGGCTAATTAGGTCACATGTATAATGAGCGAAGTCTTATTCATTAGCAGATCCACTGAGACCTCGAGGACAAGTCACCTCCGTTCCACTTTGCAAAAGTGTCACCCATTGGGATATTTACTTTTGTTTTAGTTAGCCTGTTTGAGTGTCCCACTGCTGAGCAAAGGCCTCTCGGTTAGATCTCCACAACTCCCTATTGACTAGGGCCAGTTGACTAGGAATTCATCTAATTCGTCTCGGCACATCTGTCTCGGTCTGCCTTATTGACGTCACCGCCCATCTTGCGGCATTTCTTTTTATTAAAATCGTATAATATATGCCAATTTGATATAATCGTTTCATCCGTTTGCCAATTAGATATGTTTGTTTTTCTCCTCAGTTAGTATTTGCGATGACGTCACTATTTGTACTACAAATCGGCAAGGGCAAGTGAAAGTCGAAAAAATAAACATGAATAATTTTTCACTGGTGTCATGTTTATGTCATACAGTCCTGTTCTGGGTCTGTAAAAATTGGTATATCATCCCAATTGGAATTTTTATGTTCTCGAATCGCTTAGACAGTACAACAGTCAATACTAAATTTTGCGTCCCCGAACCGAAGTATTTTTTTATTAGCTTCTATTTGTATTAATTAAGTATTACAAAGGCTAAAACATTTCTGTTCCCTGAAGCAATTTCGCTAATAGTGGACCCCAATTTTGCAAAAATTGAGTTCTTCGAAACGCGATCCTGGCTACCGAATTTGAGACGGATAACTAATTCGATATTAATGGAGGACCCATCGAATTTCACTCATCTCGTTTTTTTATTCATTTCTAACTGCAGCACGCAGATTGAAGAGAAATTTAAGTGTTACGTAATTATGCACCTTTGAAATTTGCTCGCTTTTATTCAAATTTCTAGTAGATTGTGTTGTGTAAGTAATTTGCCACAGTCTACCACAAAGCGGTAGTTTGAAACTTACTGCCATTCAACCGCAGAGCATTATGGTGATGGCGCTAAGTTAACTGCTCACTTATCTGGCTAACTTTCATCGACATGTACGTCATGTACATTAACGTCTTCAAGATAATGAAGTCGGTTTCAATTATTATTCACCTGGGGTTTAATTCGACGTTTCTAACCTCAGATGTCGGAGTTATTGCCACTCAATGCGATATTTTAGTGACATATGTTATATGAAATAACCGTAATGATATTTCCTCTCTTATTGAGAAGAAAGTTCTCTATTTTGACTGGCGTAGAATTCAAGATGGTGCGCCATACCGTTCAAGTGCGAGCATTATATAAGATTGAGCTCATTTTTTTTAATCGAGCAAAGCGAGCGAAGAGTCTGCAACTTGGTCAACAATTCTTTCGTATGTCCGGATGTTTGGATGTCCGGTTTTCCGGTTGTTCTCGCCTAGAGGTCGAATTCCTCAACCGATTGTTATCAAATTGTATCTGTAGGTTTGTTAACTATATAGAATGTATTGGTCAGTTCAGTTTTTTTCGAAATTTTTCAAAATTATTATATGGGGATTCAAAACGTTAAAAAAAATACAAATCTGAGCAATTCCGAAACAAACTCGCGAGGTCTATAGCCACTACCCACTAGTTATCGAGACTTTCGAGCCTTTTTTTAGGGTTCCGTACCCAAAGGGTACAAACGGGACCCTATTACTGAGACTTCGCTGTCCGTCCGTCCGTCCGTCCGTCCGTCCGTCCGTCCGTCCGTCTGTCACCAGGTTGTATCTCAAGAACGGTGATAGCTAGACAGTTAAAATTTTCACAGATGATGTATTTCTATTGCCGCTATAACAACAAATACTAAAAATAAAATAAAATAAATATTTAAGGGGGGCTCCCATACAACAAACTTGTTATAGATTATATATATATAGGTACGGAACCCTTCATGCGCGAGTCGGACTCGCACTTGCCCAATTTTTTAATGTAAATCTGTTAATGTCATTTGTTGCAGCTCCGATTGCAAAAATGGACATGTCTGTTACAATTATTATGCTATGATAAGAACGACATGTTAGCAAAAATCTATATATATCGGCAATATCAGGGTCTTATGTCCTTAATATATCCTGTCCTCTACACTCCTACCCCGGCTCCCCGGGAGATTGTACGAGCTAATACCTAACACAATCTTGTGGCTCGGGACCCTGAACTTATACTTACATTTTATTGTTGTCATTTGTTTCTTTGAATTGTTTGTGTAAATACGCCATGCGATTAAATAGTAATAAATGTCCTTAATATCGCTCAAATAGTTCAGTGGACTACGCGAGCATAACGTTTCATCTAATCACAAGCCAGGCGCTGGTGTGGCGAAAGTAGCACGTCTTTACTGTTGTAAAAAGTCTGATTCTCTAATTGGTCGTTAGCTAAACACTAATTAAACGCCTATTGCGTGATACAATAGATAATGATCAGTTAACTGTCAAGATCATTTGTGGTTTGGAAATCAATGGCAAATAAAAGTTGTGAAAATGTTGCGTTAACACATAACAACAAAAACGGGACTTATCGCGTTTAAATATTATTAGATAATTACCTTTTGTTGGCATGTTATTCAGGATCTTATACAATCTAAACATTGGAGAATGCCAAGGAATTGGTCATCCTCAAAGGCCTTCAGTCTTTTACAATGTCATGTAGGAAAACTATTAAAATAAATGGTTTAAGTATGTTTGATATAACAACATTTGGTATAATGACTCATTTGATATAATAAACGTTTGGTATAATTTCAAAATATCTATTTTTATTTCGTATACTTATCATTTGGTATAAAACTTATTTCCTATAACCATCATATGGTATAACAACATTTGGTATAATTTGATATTGTATAATTTGATATGGTATAATGTTCATTTGGTATATTTTCATATGATATAATTTCATATGGTATAACAACATTTGGTATAACAACATTTGGTAGAATTTCGGTCGTCGTAGTACCTTACCATGACTCTATTACAATTTAACTTCCATGTTTGAGCAGTTTGAGCGGGTTTTTTTTTTTTTTTTTTGCCACTTTTTTCATTTTTTTCCCTCTTTTTTAGGGTTCCGTACCCAAAGGGTAAAAACGGGACCCTATTACTGAGACTTCGCCGTCCGTCCGTCCGTCCGTCCGTCCGTCCGTCCGTCCGTCTGTCACCAGGCTGTATCTCAACAACGGTGATAGCTAGACAGTTGAAATTTTCACAGATGATGTATTTCTATTGCCGCTATAACAAAAAATACTAAAAATAAAATAAAATAAATATTTCAGGGGGCTCCCATACAACAAACTTGTTATAGATTATATATATGTATAGGTACGGAACCCTTCATGCGCGAGTCAGGCTCGCACTTGCCCAATTTTTTTCCTTTTTATTTTCTATCCTAACCTAACCTAACCTACGTTTCTCTTGAACTTTCGGTTTAAGTTTTTTTTAATGCGGGGGACTTCGCCCCCCGCCCCCCTATTTCTCTATACACTATACGTTATGCCATTTGAACGTTAGATAAAATAAACCATATTATACTAGTTATACCATAAATTCATTAGACGAAATATGCATTATACTAAAAGAATGTTATATTAAATGTTATTCGATAAAATGATCAGTATATGAAACAATAATTATATCAAATGTTGATATATCAAGTGTTGTTATATCATTCAATCATTATATCAAATGAGCGTTATACCGACTGAAATTATATCAAAAGTTGTTATAGCCATCGTTACGCACCCGTTTTTCATGGCTATGCAAGCCAATACAAGATCGGCACTTTGTGTGTTCCGTTCTCAAGCTTGGCTGATGAAGAAATTAAGAAGAATTGGCTACGCGTGGTGAGCAAGGGCTGACGAGTGTAGTAAATATTGTTTATACCCGACAAGCCTCGTTGTTACGTCATATGTTACTAATAGTCATGCCCAATTATCACTAAGCAATTGAACCAAATATTTTGTTCAAGTGCGAACAATTTGAATATCCCGTCTAATTAGCATGCTATTCTCACCGGCGCTGTATAAGCACGCGACTATATTTAAATCCGTGACAGGTGCATGCTATGCACTGGGTTTCACCTTAAGAATAGGTAGTAAAACTTTCTACATCATATATCATAATCTCTAACTAGAATAAAATTGCATGCTGCAAATGTTTTATTTTACAAACCATCCGGGCCAGTAAGGGATATTTATTGCTGTGAGCAGAAAATGTTGATTCTTGGTCAGGACATAAAAGTCAATATTGTATAAGGTCACAGGACAATCGCGCCAACGGGTAAGCGCGTCTGCTATAAAAATATTGAAAAGTACAGATGATATATACTTATACAACTAAGGGCCGATTGTTCAATCACCAGATTAAACATATCTGTGAGATAAATGTTGGCTGTCACTTTTCTTTTATATGACGGGAGAAAAGGATAGCAATAATTTTAACTGGCACAGATAAATTTATCTGGTGATTGAACAATCGGCCCTAAGGCAATTTTACAACCACGCAACTATAGGTAGCTCGCCCAGACTTACCTAAAATACTTCAAATTAAATGTCCCGGCCACTTTGCTTGTACTGACAAATTATATTATATTATGAATTGTGGCCAAAAACTAATCAGACATGATCTCGTTATTCTGTGTGTATTAATCAGACATGGTGTCGTTATTCTGTGTACACACCTCATTTACAACGATTGAATGAAATGTCAAATTGAAGTAAGAAGTTTTTTTTCTATTTCTTTCATTAAAATAAATTTTGGATTGAGGGTAAAGTGTTAGTGGATCGATACTTCATTATCTATCAACAGGAAATAATCACATACATGACTTCGCTAAAATCAATAAGCTTCATTATTATTATATTCTGACATGTCAATTTTTCAACAACCACCAATTTAGATACCATTGTACAACCGATATGAACGTAATCCGAAACTGTCATCATTAGGCGATGAAAAATCGATTTTAAGCCGATCGATCTCAGCATGAATACGCGAAATTGCCCCTAAAACTAAAATCAATCGGAATTGCCCTAACAATGGCACATTCTACTGTTTCTATTGTATATACCATCTGTCATTGGGGTTCAATCGTACTCGATAATCGCATTGAGATCCAACGTCGGTCGATTGTACTAATTTCGGATCGAAGGGAGGGATCGCAATTATCCTAATCCCCCATTGCATTAAGCGTCTGACATCTTCTCATCTTCTTATGACGTGTAAAGACTTGGCGTCAAAACAGGATTAAAATAGAATTGATGCCTTGTGTTAAAATGTTTAGAATTCATGAATTTTCCTCAAGAAATTTAGCACATGAGATCATTACCTTATAATTTTTAATTTTTTTCGCTACTTATCTATGAATCAATTTAATATGACTACGTAAATAGCGCTCGGGTGCTGTGGATTCATTACGAAATTTCATCGTTCATATTTTCGTCGACGGTCATTGTAGGTTTATTTATTGGCCGAGACCCGAGTTATAAAATGTTTTTAAGGGTTCGTATTGTAGTTTAGTTTGTTTCATTAGATCTCTCGGGATCTATTCGGAGTTGTCTGTCAACGTCGCTTTTGGATGCTTGTTAAACCGAAGGCTGTCGAATGTTTCCAACTAGTCTGAATGTTTAGTCTGTATTGCGTCTAATTCTAGATTTCTGTTAAGGATAAAGTGAACTTTAACGATGTATTATCTTTCTAGTTAGTTTCTTCAAGTTACATCTAGGGTCTTTTACTTTGATTTGTTTGTTGTAATCCTACTGAATATTTTTCTCATTATTATAACGATCATAAGCCACAAATAATAGGAATATAAAAAAAACATAATAAAAAAAAAACGAACTGATATCCAAACCCGTACTTTTTACCCAAATTACAGTGTTAGTCGACACCATTGCCCACACAAATAGGATTAATACCAGCTATCCTGCAATAAAATACTATATTCGAGGGTGTATAGTTTGGACAATACTTAGCGCATTATGTTTATGCAGAGGGTATTGATTCGTGTGATTTCTTTGTTATGAATTATGAATATTAAATGGCTTAGCCGCTAGTAATATGAATGTGGTTATTGTTATGGATTAGGGTAGGGCAGGGTGCGCTCGGTCATCTGGACTCGATAGCTTGTTAACTGAATGTATTTCTATAGAATAAATTGACCATCCTATTCCTGGCCGAGTTGGCACAATTTTATACTAAATTGTATCAGAACAATGTTGATATTGTGCGGCTTTGCGATCTTCAAGTGCTCATTTGACTGAGGTCTGTAACGTCTATTTTAACAATTATTGAGAACAGTCTGTCTAGAAATAAAGGCAAACGAATGTTGATGATTTTATGATTTAAATTACTTCTGGTGTATAATCACTGACCTATTATTGAATGTCATTTAAGATACAGAAACAGTTTTTTGATATGCTTTATTCGGTTTTCTACTACCGCGTAGAAATGCTACCGACATGATAAAATTATGAGCATTCTCCTCTCATAACGAAAACACCGTAACTGTAAAGATGTCGTGACTACCAATAAAACGCTTGATCGGAACAAGTTCCTCAAGAGTTTATTCTACGGTTATATAAAGCGATATTAGTTAAGAATCGGCTGAACAAGACATAATAGGCCCTATAAAAAGTCATTGTACCTATTGATAAGTCCGATGCTTAACTGTACCTGATGGTGATTTAGACATCCGATAAATCGAAATTCCTTTGACTTACGGTATCCACCGGTCGATAATCGGATTGCGATAAATCTATGTAAAAAATCGGGAGCCGCTTTGATTCGATTGAGGTCGGAAATAATAGGGAAATACCCCCGTCAGACTTTCAATTAAAACGTCAATCCTCTAATAAGTATTCGGCGATCTATGATTGCGAACCCGAACTGTTCTTTAAATCCACAATGAACGAGTGTATTGTTTTTTCTACCTACCTGTAAAACAATATAAGTGATATCATGATAATTATTTACATAAAAAAAAAACTTCTGTAGGATTAGGTTAGCCTGTAAGGACATTATGAATAAATAAAACTCATGATTAATATCAAAAAAACATGATATGAAACGACTTTTCTCGCGTTGTTCAAGTCGAATATCACCCGATATGTGTCGAATCGGTTCGAGTTTCATTATTGGCCCGTGCACAACTTAGCTTCGCGACTCTAGTAGCGCGACATAGCATCGCCCGTCACTCTCTCACACTACAGTGAAGATAGATACAGGTAATATTTCTCGCGCGAGAAAGTGTCGCGTGTCACAGTTGTGCTAGAGGAGACTATTTCTCGCGCGAGATAATTACCTGTCTCTTTCTGTGCAGTAATGTGAGAGAGTGACGGGTAGCGCAGGTCCGATCAGTCGCGGCGGCGGCCAATCGAGTAGTGCGTGCCAACGCTCTCATTATTATTTTTTAGTTTTTTTCCATAGTTAAAATACAAATGTGTAAGAGGAGTAAAGCATAAAAAATCTGTCATATTTCCGTAAGACGAATTTGGAAGTAAATGAAATCTGCGAATCTCTTGTACTTCAATTGTTGCTCATTATTCCTCTTTTTAACCGACTTCAAAAAAAGGAGGGGGTTCTCAGTTCGGTTGTATGTTTTTTTTTTTTTTTTTTTTTTTTTTTTTTTTTTTTTTTTTTTTTTTTTAATGTTTGTTACCTCATAACTCCGTCATTTATGAGTCGATTTGGAAAATTCTTTTTAGGTTCATGAATAGACATCTCAAGGTTGGTCCCATAAAATTTTGGTGAAGATCGGATGACGAGATCCATGAGGAATCGAAGGAATTCCTGAAATTTTATAGGCACTTATAATATTTTTCATGTATTTTCTAAAACTATTTAAGTATTTGCGTATGGTAGTCATCATCTCCTCATTCTGAACTGATGATGGAAGGTACAACTCCTTAACAGTTAGGAGTTAGGAGATATTTCAAACGAGATGCATGCCTTCAAGACCTCCCTGATCACCCCGCCATAAGTATTTTATATGAATCACTAAAAAGCGAAAAAAAAAAATTTTTAACAAAAAAAAGAACCGACTTCAGTAAAACTAAAAAGCCGAAAATAACCCGTTCAAGTACAGATTACATTTGACTCACCCTTTGAAGTCGGTGCCAAACCTCACGTAAACTTTGATATATAAATATAATAACTGAGTGGTTTGGGATCGATTTCAAAGGGTGAGTCAAATGTAATCTGTACTTGAACGGGTTATTTTCGGCTTTTTAGTTTTACTGAAGTCGGTTCTTTTTTTTGTTAAAAATTTTTTTTACTTGGATTGCGGATAAACAGATGTATATTGAATGCCTAATCGGCCCCATTAAACGTGTCAACTCTAGCGTGACTAGTTCCGTTAATAAATATTTTAACGCTTAATTTATAAGCGAGCACCTTGTCACGCGGAACCCTAAATAATGTTTTACGATTGTTTGTAAAAATCGGAAGCGTATTTGTGGTCATTGAATTAGTATTCGAACAAACATGTTCAAGTAGACTTATTGTGTGTCGATTTATTTACGCTTCATCGGTATGTTTTGTAAAATAATCGATTGAAACGCTGCTTTTGTAAATGGCACATCAGTATTATGGTTGAATAGATGCACGCTTAATGATATCATAATCAATCATTATAGATATTTAGCGGGGGAGCGAATTACTTGACATCTGCTTAATAAAAAGTACTACGGCTGTTTTAAATCTCTTCTCTTATACGGATATTTTTTTACGCAATTTGACTTTATTTTGACCACAAGTTTAGGACTTATTGAAAGTTGGAGTTTATAGAAATAGCTTACATTAATTTTGTATGTATATTCTTTTTCTAACGTTTTGTTATTTTTTCAGTGGAACTTTGTGAATTTTGCTCCAGCGTTAGTCACCTGAGTTAATTGCGTCTATAGAGGCAAATGTGTCTTTTGATGATATCATAAAAACGCAACACTTAGTAACTATCACCGCTCTCTTTTTAGTGCCAATCTTTTGACGGTAAGGTGGTCTTAAAATCCGCTTCTATGATATCATGAAAAGGCGCAGTTGCCTCTAGAGGTAATTACCTCAGATGTCTTTATGCCGCTTAAAGATTACACTTAAGTAAACCATGCGTTTTGTAAAAAAATACATTTAAATCAAGACATACATCCAACCCAATTTGTCACTAGTTAATTGTGTAATGCTCTTATCTTATCATAACGGAAAGGTCAGCACGAATCGCAGTGTCAAACTTCCGAGCAATAAATATAGCAGGCCAGGCTAAGTAGAGCCGTGCGAGGAACACAGGTAGATACCAACCGGCTTGTTGACACGTGGGTCTAGGTATACTGGACGAAACAAGTTTTATCTGCTCGGCTGTGTTCATCACGATCAGTAGGTATTCCTTGTTTCTATGCAGATGTTTTTAGCTAATTTTAATCGCATTGTGTTCAGGAATTATTCTAACTATAATAGCCCGCGGCTTGTCTCGCGTGGAATTCGTAGTGCGGGGCTGATCTCACTTCCACCACACCTCGGACAATGGCGATCAAATGTATGAAAGAAACGCGTTGCTCCGCACACAGTCTAAGCTCGTGTAGGTGAACGCGTACCATGCTTGTGTGAGTGAGATAAGACATGCTAGGGTTGCTGCCATTTTGAACGCACGAGTCGGGAACACAATGTGCAGCAATATGAGATGACCTTGTAATAGCGGCGTCGAATTAATTTAGTGTGCTTATAATTAAAGTAATGTTAATCTACGATTTCTTATTCCGCCCACGTTCAAATTCGATAACCTCAATGACTAAAAACTCATTGCGCGAATTAGGAAGAATTAAGAATCATATTACGCTGTAAGGTGGGTTGGGTATCTAAGCTCTATTTATACAAATAGTTTCCTATTTTGAATCAGTATAAACGAAGTAACTAAATTTTTGTAAGGAAATTCAGGCCACCGAAATATTACGTAAGTTGAAAACATGATTTTTTGTTCATATATATATATATATTGTGTTGTTTTCAGTGTGATCTGATAGGTTTAGGTCGAAAACGGATAGGGCAAAAAAAAAAACTAAACATAAGTACCTATTGTAAGTTGGTTTTCTACTAAAACATAAAACACTTTGAAAATAACTGGGTATGTACATGCCTTGATTCATCCAATGGGGAACTGTAGAACTTTCTTTTATTTTTGTTGTTTATAGAGCTTAAACAACCGTACACAGCACAACACACGCCCATTACAAAAGTATTTGTTTAATATTTGAATATTTTACGTGGCCCGTGGCCTCCGCTCTGCGCACCGCGTCATCGCGTCCCTGCCAGCCGGTAACTGCGAGGTAACCGAGCGCGGGTGGGCGGCACTTTCGGGGGGAGGCAGGGAGTGTCCATACTGTACGTTAGTACTCTTTATTATACTGTGCTTCCACTATGAATATAAAATAGCCTTCGTCCATCCTTGGGCTATAGGGTTTCTACAGGCCAAATTTCATTAAAATCTGTTTAGTAATTTAGACGTGAAAGGTCAAACAAACAGTTACTTTCGTATTAATTCAATATTTGTATAGATTAATAGGGTGGATAGGTTAAACAATTTTTTCTTGTTATTCTGTCCAGTGGCTCAGGGGACAATAGCGAATAAATTTCTTAGGAAAATGTTGATAAATTTATATCAGTAGGTACTGGTATTGACAGAAGATAGTCTCTTATGTAGACTAGTAGTAGTAAATTGAGATTATAACTGTTGCAATTACAAAACTTTTGATAAATATTAACTGCCGAAAAGTTTTAAGAAATGACCCAGGAGATCATAAGCAACAGACAAATGTTTTTTGAGCCTGTAGTACAAACGTGTGCGCAATGCGCATATACAAACATATTACCGTGACTTTTTATCGATGCTTACACATAAATAACACAAAAAAAAATCTTGAAATATAGAAAATACATTTCAAGAATTTCATTTTATGGCGATGTCAGGTACAATTAACCTACACCTTTCTGTTTTACTTTTAGTGACAGTTACAAAAACATTACTGTTTTTGGAACTTCGGTTTTAAGTCGATCCAATAAAATGAAATGCCGTTTTTTGTTCGAATATCGTAAAAATTCGATTATACCGGTGCGGCATTCCTTAATGAAAGCGGGCTAATGTCTTCATTTGACTCGAATATTTTCGTCAATATGAGAAAAGCAGTAAGATCGTATTACTTTTACGGGTTCATACTGCCTTTTTCCGTTGGACGGGTATGATAAAATGTAATTATGTATTTGCTCTAAACGAACGCCAATATACGCCAGTTTTATGACTTTATTACCGTTGATAATTTTGCCAAGTTCAAGTGACGTTTTTTGCGTTATTTGATAAGTATAACTGCGTATTTTAAGACTATGCCCTGCTATATCTGTTCGGTTGAAGTATGCATTGGAAACGAAGAATATTGTGCCTAATTTCGATGCACTTTTCCCTTTTGCATATGTAGCTCCGATTGTAAATAAATCGAAACCAACTACGTTATAGTTTTATTACCTTGTTTGTTGTGTATCATTGTGACAAATCGTTAGAGCGGTGATATGTCACATTAAATCCGAGAATATTCTTTCAATTCGCAATGTGTCTCTCTCTAGCCCTCTAGCCACTTCAGTACGGTCACTCTCAAAAGCAGTTGAACATTCTATGCTTTTTACGCGGCACTGTCTAACTTCTAAGGCTGATTGTACTATCCCGTTCCTAGCATAATGCGTAGTTGCCAGCGTATCCATCAAGCATCGCGGCCGCCCACCTGACCGCTTGACCCCACTAATCTCGGTACCGGAAACTTCGTCTGGGAAAAGGAATGCTGGTACAGTACCATCAACCTGTCTTTGCCAGCCAGTGTGGCTTGTATCGCCGTGTGTGACGTCACATTAATATGCCGTAGTTCATAGCATAATCATTATCAGTTTTCATGTCGTCCGTTTTGAGTCGTACGTAGGATATTTTCAAAGTCTTCCATGTTTGCAATGATACCATTTATCTAAAGATGGTCTCCCCCTCTAATGACAGTATTGATTGGTGTTCAGAATAATGTACGTAGTTGAAAAAAAAATATGGCAAACATTAGCATTTTTTGAACAACATACTTATACTGAAAAAGATAATTGAACACTATGGATGGATATTCCATCGGGAACACCAATATAAATCATTACTGGATAGACGGAAGAAATTATCGTCCTGTATTCATCCAAGAAGCATAATTGTTCATTGAATTATTGAGTAATTAAATTTGCTTGAGCTTTATATAATTGCTGTTATTTACAACCTATTTTTACTACGCTGTAAAGCAAATTTACTGCTAAGGCATAAGAAAAGGGGATAATAGTCACACCGGTGGTTGTATTTGAACCAGGAACTGGGATTCACGATCCTGGCACAGAGTACTCCAAAATGTGAATGTTCTTACTTTTTACCCTCTTTCTGCTTCTTGGTAGTACATTTGAAACGTCCTCTAATAAATACGTGTATCAAACTACTACTGATACTATCTTGTTTAAAGCTTTTTGTTATATTCTCTGTCATTCGGCATGTCAGGTCAGGGTGGTGATGAGGAGTGTCTTTTCAAATGGGCTCTATGAAACTCGTACAAAAATAAGCCCTTTTTGGAAAATACACTTCTCGACTGATGCTTTAAGTACATGTCTGAACATTTTAGTTATATTCATATTCGTTTTCCATATATTGATGTGTTTATTTATGAATATGTAATTTTATGGTGTTCTTGTCCATGTTTATCTAATTTGGGTATAAAATAAATATTTTAAGAAATCTTGAGACAATTTCTTAACCACTCAAACAAATCAACCGACTGCTTTGCGCTTTGAGTGCTTTAAAAAAATTCTCCGTGTCCACAAAACTGTAATCAATCCTATGGACACGGATACAACTAAATAGTAACCCACGTAACGCCTATGGTACGTTCACATTAACGACCGAAATGCATTTCTCTACACCATCTAATCACCATTAAGACTTTCCAATCATCCCGCATCTTACACAACTTTACGATCTAGCAGATACATCGCTTATTTATGACTTTTATGAGTTGATTCTACCCTGCTTACAGATAGGACAATGCTTTTACCCAGGGCAGGACGTGGGTGTTATAGCTGATGTCAGATACTGGGGGAACCGACGTTTCCTTGGATAGTCGTATAACAGTTGTATTGGGGCCTTAGGAGATATATTCGTGTGTGCATTCGTTTGTGGCGAAATTTTATGGCGTGATTTAGTTCGCATATTAGTAGATAGTACAGCAATTACGAAAATGGCCGGATGAAAATTAAGATTGTGACGTAAAACAAGTAATAACGAAGAATGATTAAGGAAGAATCCAATCGCATATTATTTTCCATTACGTCTTATTAGAAATGCTAACATTTCGTACCGCTCAGTTGTGTAAAGTGTAATATCCATATAACTTTACAATACAAATGATAATATATAGACAGGACAGTTAAATATTCTTCCCAGATCTTTGAGGCTTTTATTATAAGAATGAGCATTTCAAATTCCAATACAAGAACTATTGTCATTGAAAGCAGCTAGGTTTTGGCATGTTGAGTATTCCTCTATCCAAAAGAAGCACAATAGCATGATACAACTGCAGAAAAGTCGCATTTTACCTTTCCGTTTCAATGCAACTTGAACTCAATTTCCGTATAGTAATGATCAACTTTGCTCCTTTCGTTGTGGGGGTTAATATGAGTAGGTATGCAAAAGTTCCTAGGTATATTTCGCGTGGATTTGAATGCGATGCATTTCCTTAGTGTCATACGGGTCAATTCGAGGTACGAACATCAAAATACTAGCCGTTTTGTCTGCTACAGTGTAGGCAAACAGGACGGGCTCTCGAACTAAAGAAAACCTAGATGTTATCTTTTTGACAGTTAGTTAGTAAGACATGCGCGATTTATGGTTATGGGTACTGAAGTGACTAGTACTGACACGCCTTGCCACGTCAAATGCACTACAGTTAATGACGTCTCATACTCTCACATATCTCTACTTTCACACAATCACAAACTCACTACATTTAGCTGTTCATGGTCGCCTTGTGCGACACAGCACTTTTAAAACCACCACGTTGCGGGTACGGAGGTCCCACTCTGCGACCCCACCCGCACATCCAGATCGCCCTAGTACAGCCGAAAGGCTCGGGCCTATCAATAGACAAAAAAAATGATTTAGGTCTGTTCACTGATGCAGAGCGGAGAAAATGGATCAGTGAGGTTGCGACTTCGTGACACCGAAAAAAAGTGCATTTAAATCTGAGGAATGTGATCCAATGTTACGCAGCTCTGCTGCAGTGGGCAGGCAGTCTTACGATTATAGATGGTTTGCAACAACTGGCCCCAAATCAGCTTTGTTGATCGGTGTCACAGGTATTTGGAACCTCAAATGGTAGGTAGTTGTAACGCTAATAGTGGTTGAGCTAATGGTCTGTAATAAATTATAGTGTTACCACTGAATTCATTACCGTGTAATTTAGATTCAATCTGAATATTCTGAATGCCTAAAAGCTTTCAGTGGTATGACGGCCGTGGGTCTGTTCATTTACCGCTCGATTGTCACTTGAAATGCGGCATGTATTTCACAGGCTACACGTTTAGCCATAGTGATATGGCACTATACGAAGACGGGTTCACTACGCGCCTCGAGCCGCGCTAATAGCCTACACACCACCAACAACGCATGCAACAAGGCACCAGTTCAACCTTCCGCTGTTGTTCGGCGTGCGTTCCCAGCCAGTTATGTTAAGTCCTGCAGTGCACATTGCGTTGATCTATCTAGTCACAACGCCCTACCCTATATCTAGTTGCGTCTCATTTTCCACAAACAACCAATCAAATAGGTACAGATCTTATGCAGCGTTTGTAAAGATCTCAAGAGAGAGTCTTCTGTAGTGTTTTATTCTGTGGTTTCCCAAGCGTTAGTTACATCTAAAGTAGTCTCGAGCTATTTATGTGAGCGTTTTAAACCCCGAACGCTCGAATTAATAAAATCGTATCTCCTAATTGGGGGGAAGGGAAAAAGGGGGAAGTTTCTGGGAAAGTTTGCTAAGAAAGTAATAAAACCCACCAATTTCAAGATAAACCCTGTAATTTACCTCATATCTACTATAATGTCTTATGGCAACATGTTTCACCTGAGCTTAGCTACAAATAGTGGTTTTTATCACTATATACTACACAACACACTATAGACAAATATATCGCCTTAAGTACTAATAGCCGATTAGATCCGGTAGAACCTTAGTTTGCAATTTCACAGTAAGCCTACGCATGTAATCGATGGGATGTAAATCATCGATCATATCTATAATCGTTTCACGCGTCGATTTTGTTTTGTTGAATCGATTTGTTTACAAATAATATGGATATGTTGGACGTACGGAAATGGGATTTAACGGGCTACTGATGATTCTAATCAGATTTATTAACAGAAAATGGTGCAAGGAATTCTTCTTTATGAAATGAGTTTTGTTCTTGGTGATGGTGTTGGTATTTTGTTCATCTTGGTAAACAATTTAGATCTCAGAATATTGAATAAAACTATGATTTTTCGATTTATTTTCAATGGAGAATCTGACATTCTTTCGTCTAGCACACATCACAACCGGAATAATCTGCTTTGGTTATTTGGTCCCAATTTCATTTATATAGATTTAATGAACAATTATTAACTTTTTCAGCTCATTATTCAATCGATTGACCCACTTTCCACAACCCCTTTGTGTGATTGACGCATAACAACTGGAAAATGGTAAACAAAATGTTTCCAATTATTTTCGCAACGATTTGTTTACGAATAACACTTATGTATTGTAAAATTGGGTCATGGAAACATGGAATCTCTCCATTCCATGTCCATCCCAAGTTACAGTTATTTTTATTGATACAACGCCGTGCACCAAGTTACATAAAATACATCATTTATTACCGCAAATATCTATTTGGGATTACGTTATGGCACCCTCAGATTCGTCATTAGAAAATAAGAAATAATCAGTTTTACTCGCGTTGAAAACTATTTTTAGTAGCAGTTCTTTATTGCAGAGAAAGGTCATGTAAATCCCCAGAGAAATATTAAAGTGTCTGGTCATATTTGACATAATGTTTTAACCTGGACACCGTAGTCGTAAGTTGGGAGTTTTACTCATAAATCTTGATGTTGATGAATTGTGGACAAAAGGTAGTTATAGGATACTTTTTACCCGAGTACGGTAAAGTTAAAATATTAACGCAGACGTACACCGTCGAGAGTCGTAAGAGATCCTCGAGCTTTCCGTTTGGCCAGCAATGAATGTCTTTCAGCTGGTGTGATGGCTCCCATATTTTGTAAGATTCCATGAACGCGAATCTAACCAAACTCGCCTCGCACTAGGGATAAAATTAGTTTCATGTTTATAATGCGTATACTAAACGGCCCACACCTGATGGTGAGCGATGACAACCGTGTAAGGAAACTTGCATAGTCGCTCCATTTGTTATCCATTAGATTATACTAATAAAGTAATGTTTTTTTTGTTGCGAGGACGTAAAAGGTTATGATTGTTTTTTATTGCTAAGTGCTCAATTATATGACTATATAGCTCATTAAGAGAATGCTACTTGGCTTCGCTTCCATATATATAGTGGTTTATTTAGATGAATGATACACTAACCTGACTAACCCGTCGTATTTTATAGTATCATCATTGCAAATAAAACGTATATGGATAAGAGTATACTTAAGTTAACTTCATTAGCTTCTATTGAATTTACTATCTAAATAATTTGGCATATTATTTTACGGCCAAGGACTGCTGTACCGGGCTGCCTGTCCACAGCAGCGAAACGGAGAAAATAAACCAATCAGGCGCCGTCTTTGTGAATCCCAAAAGAGGTGCATTTAAATTTGAGGAATGTGATTGTTCCATTGTACGGTCAGCTTCTTTGGACAGCCAGCCTTACTCAATTCGATACTAGACATATTGGCAAACACTGCGTCTTCTCCGTCGGCCCCTCATTGCTAAGAATCGTGACTCCATTTCGGCTTTTCAACTGCTTGCCTCCATGCATTGTTTACTGTCAGCTGCCTAGTGTAGTGCGTCTCTAATTGCTCCGTTGGTTTGCTCTGGGATCTCCACCTTTAGCATTACTATTAAACGCGACTCTTCTCGCGTGACTCAAATTGTCTGTCTCCTTCCATTCAATACAGTGTGAGAAAAACGGGTAAGCTGTCTCGCGCGACAAGTGAAGTTGCAGCTAGTTGTGCTGGAGGAGCAGGTCAGACAAGCGTTTCGGGACTATCGGGCTCCGGCCTCTAGGTCGTTTCTTTCTACTTTTCCGGTGACCATCAGACGTCATCGCCAAGTTATCCGCTCCTTTGAGAACTATGTGGTCAAAGTAACGCATTGTGCGGTTTAGACAGGGGGTAGACAAGCATTGAGCGTTCTCCGTTATCAGCGGTTCTAGGACGTGGTAAACACGTTTTTTTTTTAAACCAGGGACTTAAATTACAATTATTAATTTTTTAATTTTTGCGTAATACATGGAGGTACAACTGACGGACTTAAGGCCTAAAGGACCATAAGGCATCCTCTGCAAATATGGAAAAAAGGAATTAATATGTTAAATTAGGTAGTAATTGCTTTTTATAATGTAAGTAATTCAACTCCTGTTCATTTTTTTTATTGCTATGTAATTTAAATGTCAGATTGCTCTTCATGAACTAGGAAGTATTATAATTCATATTTGTACTAAAGCAATTAGGGTAACAGCTTAATTCAGTGTTTGCCCATATTTGGCGTAACCTATCGTTTTAAAACCGGTTGCATTGCATGGCGCCGTGGTTCCGCATCTTTTTATGATTTAAATCAAAATTTACATATAATTGTCTTTGTATGCGTCTAAACGATTAACCCACGCGGTCGGCCGAGGACTAATAATGGCAATGATATCGAGTACGTAAAACAATACATTATCACCTTGTTCGTTATATTCTAGTATTTATTCACGGTTGTTTCCTTTGGTTAACGTGTTATTGAGTAAAAGCTCCAAAATGTTCACTGATTTTCACAGAAAGCGGATGAAAGGAATTAATGAAAGAAATCCTAATTAAGAATCAAAATGACAAAGAGCACTTCACAAGTTCACATAATGTAATTAGTTCTTAATATTGTTACAAGTCATAACGCTGAATTTCAGTCACGGGCTTACATTTTAACAATAACAAGACACTTTATTATTCAAATTCAATAAACGTTTCTAAACTATCGTTGTCACACATAACAAATGAAAGCCATGAATCGTCTACCACTAATCGATCCACTCAAAGTTCCAGTAGTACTAATTGTTGTAGAACAAATTGTAGAAGCAATCAAAAGCAGATTAACGGGGAGGTAATTGCCCCTACATAAACACCGCCCTGCGGCCCGACGGCAATGCATTTGTTCTAGGCTCTAGCCTTTGTACAGTACGACATAAAATAGTAGAAGTTAGTGGCAATATTTAACGTCGTCCCTTTCTAATCAATCTAAGAAACGTGTGTGATTGTACCTAGCTGCATATAGTATAAACTACGAAATGAACTATCGCTTGCGGTATTTCCGAACCGATATGACCTCCGACCACCTGTACTGTTACGAATTTTACTTCTGAGTGTTGCAGCCTACACTGTTAAAAATTTTCAGGGAATTTTACACAAAAGTGAGGGCAACTTTCGTTGCCCTCACTTTTTTGTGTTTTTACATAATTATGTAATTTTACAGGGCTATGTAATTTTACATAATTAACGATTTTACATATATGTAAAATTACATAAAGAAAATTTTACATATTTGTCAGTTATGTAAAATTACATAAATGTAATTTTACATATCTGTCAGATATGTAAAATTACATAAAATGTAATTTCACATAACTGAAACTGTCAGATATGTAAAATAATATTTTATGTAATTTTACATACCTCTTCATGTAAATTCTAGGATATGTAAAATTTTTATTTATGTAATTTTACATAGACGTTAATTATTTTTACATTTTTCCGGTACTATTACTGAAATATTATGTGTTTTTAGTACATATGTTTTCTGTAAAACTACATGTAGTTTCTGTGATATTAATGATATTTTATGGATTTTTACATTTATTCTGTATTGTTACAGAAATATTATGTGTTTTTTGTACATATGTTTTCTGTAAAACTACATGTAGTTTCTGTGTTATTAATGTTTTTTTGTTGATTTTTACATTTATTCTGTAATGTTACAGAAATCTTATGTGTTTTTTGTACATATATTTTCTGTAAAACTACATGTAGTTTCTGTGTAAATACTGTTTATTTGTGGATTTTTACATTTATTCTGTAATGTTACAGAAATATTATGTGTTTTTTGTACATATATTTTCTGTAAAACTACATGTAGTTTCTGTGTAAATACTGTTTATTTGTGGATTTTTACATTTATTCTGTAATGTTACAGAAATATTATGTGTTTTTTGTACATATATTTTCTGTAAAACTACATTTAGTTTCTGTGTAAATACTGTTTATTTGTGGATTTTTACATTTATTCTGTAATGTTACAGAAATCTTATGTGTTTTTTGTACATATATTTTCTGTAAAACTACATGTAGTTTCTGTATTTTTAATGTTTGTTTGTGGATTTTTACATTTATTCTGTAATGTTACAGAAATATTATGTGTTTTTTGTACATTTATTTTCTGTAAAACTACATGTAGTTTCTGTGTAAATACTGTTTATTTGTGGATTTTTACATTTATTCTGTAATATTACTGAAATACTATGTGGTTTTTTTACAGATATTGTATGTAAAACTACACGTAGTTTGTGTTTTATTAATGATTTTATTATGTAATTTCACATACATTCAGTAATATTACTGAATCCATTTATGTATTTTTACCTAAAGAAAATGTATTTTTAAGTAAGGGTAAGGTAAAATTACATGTTTATTATGCATTATTAACAATAAAATTAGTTAGTTTTACATGTAACTGTAAAATATTTTCTGTAAAATTTAATAATAATTCGGTTATATTTACATAATATCTGTAATTCTCGGGATTTAGTTTTTTTTTGCCAGAATTCTTTTTCTACGTATTTAAATTAGTGCAGTTGTATTAATCAAAATATATATGAAAAAGAAAACACTGGGAAACAATAAACTGGAAAGATTACTGATCTTGGTATAATCGTAGCTTCTGTATATAAGAACTATCCACCTATATAACATAATTACAGGGGTGATATGTACTCTTTATAAAATGCGTAGTCACACAGCAGTCAAATAAAAATACTGCTTTATGATTAACTTACTTGCTTTGAGGATACACATTTTACAAGTATTACATATATCCCCTGTAATTTTGTTATAGGTGGACAGTTTCTATACAGAAGATACGATTATATCCAGATCAGTAATCTTCATAGTTAATTATTTCCCAGTGTTTTTGTTACATATATATTTCGATTAATACTATTGCACTATTAAAATACATAAAGAAGAACGTCTGTCAAAAAACCTAAATCCCGATAATTACAGACATTATATAAATCTACCGAATTATTATTAAATTTTACAGAAAATATTTTACAGTTACATGTCACATTAACTAATTTATAGTTATAATAATGCACACCAAAACAAGTAACCTGAAAAAAAAAAACAAATTAAAAAGTAGTAAATCAATTTATTGTCATACAAAGATTAATATAAACAATACACATAACTGGAAGTTATATATTATAACACCTTTTTTACAATGAAATACAGTGATTGAAATTGTAATTAATTAAGCATTCGATTATATTTGAAATATTGATATGTGACTTGTAAAATGCATTTGCTTTTATTAATAAATTATCTGTATCTGTATCTGAATCCCCTTTACTTAAATCTAGTTTCAGTTAATAAGGTCAACGTCTTTCTAGCGGTAGCGAATGCGCAGTAACGTTATATCATATCAAATATACCGGGTGTTTCCTGTAATAGAAGCGATAAATTAAAACATAGATTCTTCGCTTGAAACTGGACAACATTTGTTAAGCAACTTCTGAAAACAACGTGTAAAAAAGGATATTTTGTAGAATAATGTTTAGACAAAGAAGCAATGTATTGCGAAATGTCCGATATTAGTAGAGTGACAGCTATGTCAATGCTCAGGGAATGTCAATGTTGGACGACGTACATTGAAAACACTATCTAGTTTGTTTGAAATAATAAAATTCTGAGAACTGACTTTTTTTTAAAGTTGCTGAACAAATGTTGTTCAATTTGAAGAGTAGAATCTATATTTTAATTTATTGCTCCTTTTACAGGAAACACCTGGTATTACATATTGCGAGTGTATTGCAACATATAAAAGAATCAGCCTTATTGTTATCGTGTTAGTAAGAATTTTCGACTATTTTTTTATTTCGTCTTCACATAACGACACGTTGATTCTTTTAACATGCAACATTAACTAATTTATCGTTATAATAATGCACACCGAAACAAGTAATTTATAGTTAAAATTAATTAGGTATCTGAGGTGGCTGACTAGAATTAATAAACTGGTAAGGTAATACAATTTGAACCTTCTAGAGAGTGAAATCACTATTTGAACAGATTCTTTAGAATTTCCTTGCAGCCACCTTAAACATACAAACTGAAATACAAAACAAAGTAAAACGATCAATTTATTGTCTTACAATAATAACAATAACAAAAATGAACAATACAAATAATTGAAGTTATATACTATAACTTTTTACAAGGTAATAATATAAATTATTTTGATATAGATAATGTTAAATATTACATTTCAGTTTAGAAAACTGTTACATTAAATCATCAGAAGTGTTAAATCATGGGTCGAAAATTAAGCCGTCTAACGTGGAGCGACTAACTAAATTCTCTTGCCACTACAACTTTAAAACTAGATAAATGGGTAATTGTAACAATTAAGGGAGAATTGCTCTATGCCGATAGTCACGAACTAAGGCTTTAAAACAGAAATTAGGTTTAAAGACCTTTGTTTTCTCATAAGAATACATGAATATTCACTTACATGAGAATCTTAACATGCAACTAGGTATCTTAATCGGTGAGCGCACACTTATAAGAAAAAATATAATACACACACTTAAAACTAAATACAATACACTTATTTAAGTATAACTTAATTTAAAGGTAATAATTAGTTTCATATTTAGATCATAAAAAAACTATGTAGAATGCGAGGGGGTTTGGCTGTAATAGTGGTATATATATTGATAGGCTCCTGTTCCCCAGCTCAAGGGTCACGGACCCTTTCAGGCACCTTAAGCCGGTGAACTTGAGCTAAGATCATAAAAAACTATGTAGAATGCGAAGGGGTTTGGCTGTAATAGTGGTATATATATATATATATATATATATATATATATAGGCTCCTGTTCCCCGGCTAAAGGGTCACGGACCCTTTCAGGCACCTTTAGCCGGTGAACCTGAGCTAAGTACATAACGTCTCCGCCTGCTTAGGGGGAGACGTGTGAAATCATGGGTCGGAGATTAAGCGTCCTAACGTAAAACGGCTAACTTAACCTCCTTCCCACTACAGCTAAAAACTAGATTAATGTGTAAATAACATCAAGGGCAGGTCGTCTTCGCCAAGTTCGGGGTAATTGTAACCATTAAGGGAGAATTGCTCTATGCCGATAGTCACGAACTAAGGCTTTAAAACAGAAATTATCGCACAAATACAAAAAAAACTAAGTAGAATGCGAGGGGGTTTGGCTGTAATAGTGGTATATATATATATATAGGCTCCTGTTCCCCGGCTCAAGGGTCACGGACCCTTTCAGGCACCTTTAGCCGGTGAACCTGAGCTAAGATCATAAAAAAACTATGTAGAATGCGAGGGGGTTTGGCTGTAATAGTGGTATATATATTGATAGGCTCCTGTTCCCCGGCTCAAGGGTCACGGACCCTTTCAGGCACCTTAAGCCGGTGAACCTGAGCTAAGATCATAAAAAAACTATGTAGAATGCGAGGGGGTTTGGCTGTCATAGTGGTATATATATATATATATACAGGCTCCTGTTCCCCGGCTAAAGGGTCACGGACCCTTTCAGGCACCTTTAGCCGGTGAACCTGAGCTAAGATCATAAAAAACTATGTAGAATGCGAAGGGGTTTGGCTGTAATAGTGGTATATATATTTTATTATTATTTCAGTGAAACACTGGGAGAAATGCCTGTATTCAAGGTATGGTGTAACAGTTTTAAGACGAAGAAAATAGTTTTGATAAAGGAATATTCCAAAGCAGAAATAATTCAAAAAGGTAATCTTATAAATTATTTTGATACAGATAATGTAAAATACCTAACTAACACTTTTTAGTTTAGATATCTGTAGATTATATCCCATCAAAATCCTAGTACTCTATGCCATTATGAGTTTAACAATAATTGCCATAATGTCACTATGATGAGTCGTTGCGACAGGGTAAGATTTTTGAGATGAGATCATGAGACGTCCGCGTCTACATCGCCATGCCGTCTCTGCTGAAGCACCTATATCCAGCAACTAAGCACAAAATAGTTGGACTAGTAAGTTCGCTTATACTTTTTTTATTCACCGTTTCTCCCTTGACCCCTAGCCTAAAGAAAGATCAACAGACAGTTTCCAATCTCCTATAAAATGTAAAAGACTTACTATGGCTGTATATTTTTCTTTTTTAACAGAGTTTAAAAAAAGAGGATATCAATTGTATATACTGTTAAATTGTAAAAATAACATTATCTTCTTGATTGCAGCCAATGAAAAGAATATCTTCGGTAGTAAGATTTTTCTGTTAGACGGAACAGAAGTTGAAGACGATGAAATTCTTGTAGAATTAGAAAAGGACGTTCTAATTATAGGAGATAGTTGGAAACCCGACCACAGGGATGACCAGAGTGCACACGCGACTGAATCTGCAAAGACTATTCCTAATTCGCCAACGTCCACTATAGTCAGCAAAACTACCTACAAGATCAATGTAAAAGAACAGTTGCAAAGAGCTGATGAGAAACATGTATTCAATTTGAACTACGAGGAAAGTATGAATGGCAAATGGTCTAAAAAGTTGTCAAGCAAGTACTTGGTTTGGCTGTATTAGTGGTATAAATATTGATAGGCTCCTGTTCCCCGGCTAAAGGGTCACGGACCCTTTCAGGCACCTTTAGCCGGTGAACCTGAGCTAAGATCATAAAAAACTATGTAGAATGCGAGGGGGTTTGGCTTTAATAGTGGTAAATATATTGATAGGCTCCTGTTCCCCGGCTCAAGGGTCACGGACCCTTTCAGGCACCTTAAGCCGGTGAACCTGAGCTAAGATCATAAAAAACAGCATTTATAAGTGCTTCCACCAGCCGAATGAGTCGTCAGAATCCTCACGAAAAAGCCTTATGTTTGTGATCCTAATTCCTGTCTGCGAACTAACAGTAAAATATATCGGAAGGGTTGACAAGAGATTCCGACCAAAAAAGCTCAAGTCCTGCTGAAGAACCTTGGCATCCATCGAGTCCGCGTGGTCGTCGCTGGAAACGATGGCGTCGAGGCCTACGGTTACAGCATTTTTTCAGATCAACTTCTTAAGTCTTTCAGTAACTGTCATGGAGGGGTCGTCTCCGCCTGCTTAGGGGGAGACGTGTGAAATCATGGGTCAGAGATTAAGCGTCCTAACGTAAAACGGCTTACTTAACCTCCTTCCCACTACAGCTAAAAACTAGATTAATGTGTAAATAACACACAGACAACCCCCACTATACGGAGCATGTAAGGTGACCCGCGCGCACCAACGATATGGTACGGCAGAACATTAAAGTATCAACACGGCGGCCACTTTTTAGTTGCGTCCATGTTTATGAGGTCTCTCTACACCACTTAACACTACGATTTACCATGTTATTTATTTGATTTCTTTTTTCGTTGACGTACGCATGGTACATAAACAAGGACGCAACTAAACGGTGGCCGCCGTGTTGATATTTAATGTTCTGCCGTACCATGTCGTTGGTGCGCGCGGGTCGCCTGACATGCTCCGTCTAGTGGTGGTTGTCTGTGAAATAACATCAAGGGAAGGTCGTCTTCGCCAAGTTCGGGGAAGGCGCGTTAAATCATGGGTCGAAAATTAAGCTGTCTAACGCGGAGCGACTAACTAAATTCTCTTGCCACTACAACTTTAAAACTAAGATAAATGGGTAATTGTAACCATTAAGGGAGAATCGTCCTTGCCGATTAAAATCCTACTACTATAGTACTGCCAGCAGCGCTATTCAAGATTTTACTATTTCTAACGAATTAGACGATTAAAGCGTGAATATATCCGAAGGGTTGACAAGAGTTTCCGACCAAAGAAGCTCAAGTCCTGCTGAAGAACCTTGGCATCCATCGAGTCCGCGTGGTCGTCGCTGGAAACGATAGCGTCGAGGCCTACGGTTACAGCATTTTTTCAGATCAACTTCTTAAGTCTTTCAGTAACTGTCATGGAGGGGTCGTCTCCGCCTGCTTAGGGGGAGACGTGTGAAATCATGGGTCAGAGATTAAGCGTCCTAACGTAAAACGGCTTACTTAACCTCCTTCCCACTACAGCTAAAAACTAGATTAATGTGTAAATAACATCAAGGGCAGGTCGTCTTCGCCAAGTTCGGGGTAATTGTAACCATTAAGGGAGAATTGCTCTATGCCGATAGTCACGAACTAAGGCTTTAAAACAGAAATTATCGCACAAATACAAAAAAAACTAAGTAGAATGCGAGGGGGTTTGGCTGTAATAGTGGTATATATATTGATAGGCTCCTGTTCCCCGGCTCAAGGGTCACGGACCCTTTCAGGCACCTTTAGCCGGTGAACCTGAGCTAAGATCATAAAAAACTATGTAGAATGCGAGGGGGTTTGGCTGTAATAGTGGTATATATATTGATAGGCTCCTGTTCCCCGGCTCAAGGGTCACGGACCCTTTCAGGCACCTTAAGCCGGTGAACCTGAGCTAAGATCATAAAAAAACTATGTAGAATGCGAGGGGGTTTGGCTGTAATAGTGGTATATATATTGATAGGCTCCTGTTCCCCGGCTCAAGGGTCACGGACCCTTTCAGGCACCTTTAGCCGGTGAACCTGAGCTAAGATCATAAAAAACTATGTAGAATGCGAAGGGGTTTGGCTGTAATAGTGGTATATATATATATACAGGCTCCTGTTCCCCGGCTAAAGGGTCACGGACCCTTTCAGGCACCTTTAGCCGGTGAACCTGAGCTAAGTACATAACGTCTCCGTCTGCTTAGGGGGAGACGTGTGAAATCATGGGTCAGAGATTAAGCGTCCTAACGTAAAACGGCTTACTTAACCTCCTTCCCACTAAAACTTAGAAAAACTAGATTAATGTGTAAATAACACATCACAGACAACCCCTACTAGATTATTTACTAACAATTTTGATAATTTCCCACCTCTTCTTCACAACAATATTTATTGGACCTTACAAATAGTCAATTCACCCATTAACTTATATAAATATTGTATTATTATTTCAGTGAAACACTGGGAGAAATGCCTGTATTCAAGGTATGGTGTAACAGTTTTAAGACGAAGAAAATAGTTTTGATAAAGGAATATTCCAAAGCAGAAATCATTCAAAAAGGTAATCTTATAAATTATTTTGATACAGATAATGTAAAATACCTAACTAACACTTTTTAGTTTAGATATCTGTAGATTATATCCCATCAAAATCCTAGTACTCTATGCCATTATGAGTTTAACAATAATTGCCATAATGTCACTATGATGAGTCGTTGCGACAGGGTAAGATTTTTGAGATGAGATCATGAGACGTCCGCGTCTACATCGCCATGCCGTCTCTGCTGAAGCACCTATATCCAGCAACTAAGCACAAAATAGTTGGACTAGTAAGTTCGCTTATACTTTTTTTATTCACCGTTTCTCCCTTGACCCCTAGCCTAAAGAAAGATCAACAGACAGTTTCCAATCTCCTATAAAATGTAAAAGACTTACTATGGCTGTATATTTTTCTTTTTTAACAGAGTTTAAAAAAAGAGGATATCAATTGTATATACTGTTAAATTGTAAAAATAACATTATCTTCTTGATTGCAGCCAATGAAAAGAATATCTTCGGTAGTAAGATTTTTCTGTTAGACGGAACAGAAGTTGAAGACGATGAAATTCTTGTAGAATTAGAAAAGGACGTTCTAATTATAGGAGATAGTTGGAAACCCGACCACAGGGATGACCAGAGTGCACACGCGACTGAATCTGCAAAGACTATTCCTAATTCGCCAACGTCCACTATAGTCAGCAAAACTACCTACAAGATCAATGTAAAAGAACAGTTGCAAAGAGCTGATGAGAAACATGTATTCAATTTGAACTACGAGGAAAGTATGAATGGCAAATGGTCTAAAAAGTTGTCAAGCAAGTACTTGGTTTGGCTGTATTAGTGGTATAAATATTGATAGGCTCCTGTTCCCCGGCTAAAGGGTCACGGACCCTTTCAGGCACCTTTAGCCGGTGAACCTGAGCTAAGATCATAAAAAACTATGTAGAATGCGAGGGGGTTTGGCTTTAATAGTGGTAAATATATTGATAGGCTCCTGTTCCCCGGCTCAAGGGTCACGGACCCTTTCAGGCACCTTAAGCCGGTGAACCTGAGCTAAGATCATAAAAAACAGCATTTATAAGTGCTTCCACCAGCCGAATGAGTCGTCAGAATCCTCACGAAAAAGCCTTATGTTTGTGATCCTAATTCCTGTCTGCGAACTAACAGTAAAATATATCGGAAGGGTTGACAAGAGATTCCGACCAAAAAAGCTCAAGTCCTGCTGAAGAACCTTGGCATCCATCGAGTCCGCGTGGTCGTCGCTGGAAACGATGGCGTCGAGGCCTACGGTTACAGCATTTTTTCAGATCAACTTCTTAAGTCTTTCAGTAACTGTCATGGAGGGGTCGTCTCCGCCTGCTTAGGGGGAGACGTGTGAAATCATGGGTCAGAGATTAAGCGTCCTAACGTAAAACGGCTTACTTAACCTCCTTCCCACTACAGCTAAAACCTAGATTAATGTGTAAATAACATCAAGGGCAGGTCGTTTTCGCCAAGTTCGGGGTAATTGTTACCATTAAGGGAGAATTGCTCTATGCCGATAGTCACGAACTAAGGCTTTAAAACAGAAATTATCGCACAAATACAAAAAAAACTAAGTAGAATGCGAGGGGGTTTGGCTGTAATAGTGGTATATATATTGATAGGCTCCTGTTCCCCGGCTCAAGGGTCACGGACCCTTTCAGGCACCTTTAGCCGGTGAACCTGAGCTAAGATCATAAAAAACTATGTAGAATGCGAGGGGGTTTGGCTGTAATAGTGGTATATATATTGATAGGCTCCTGTTCCCCGGCTCAAGGGTCACGGACCCTTTCAGGCACCTTAAGCCGGTGAACCTGAGCTAAGATCATAAAAAAACTATGTAGAATGCGAGGGGGTTTGGCTGTAATAGTGGTATATATATTGATAGGCTCCTGTTCCCCGGCTCAAGGGTTACGGACCCTTTCAGGCACCTTTAGCCGGTGAACCTGAGCTAAGTACATAACGTCTCCGCCTGCTTAGGGGGAGACGTGTGAAATCATGGGTCGGAGATTAAGCGTCCTAACGTAAAACGGCTAACTTAATTTCCTTCCCACTACAACTAAAAACTAGATTAATGTGTTAATAACATCAAGGGAAGGTCGTCTTCGCCAAGTTCGGGGAAGGCGCGTTAAATCATGGGTCAAAAATTAAGCTGTCTAACGCGGAGCGACTAACTAAATTCTCTTGCCACTACAACTTTAAAACTAAGATAAATGGGTAATTGTAACCATTAAGGGAGAATCGTCCTTGCCAATTAAAATCCTACTACAATAGTACTGCCAGCAGCGATATTCAAGATTTTACTATTTCTAACGAATTAGACGATTAAAGCGCGAAATAATATATTTCTCTTCGAACAACACTGGTGCAGCAGTTTAAAGACGATGAAAATAGTTTCAATTAACGAGTATTCCATAATAATAGAAATAATTCAAAAAGGTAATTTTATAAATTATTTTGATGTAATAGATAATGTTCAATAATACATTTTAGTTTAGATACTGTAGATTAAATCATCAGTAGTGTTAAATCATGGGTCGAAAATTAAGCCGTCTAACGTGGAGTAATTAAGCAAGGAACGAAATTCTGAAGGAAATAATGTAATCAATATAATAGATATACCTCATCACTTTGGTACATGTGTGATATATCTTCTTTAAAATATACAGCAATCAGCCGTATATTATCTATGAAATCATTGCCGTTGTTTGCGCTTTCTTCGAGACTAAAACTTTCAACCGCTCGTTCAATGCCGCAGTTTTAGTTTGAAAAACTTCCATACACTCACAGAATTCAAGGCACAAAGACAATCAAAGTGCGAAATCATATATATATCTTCGAACAACACCGGCAACTCTTCAACAATACTTGGTATCGCAGGTGTCGAGTTCAGAAATTTCCTCTGCTGTGAATAGGTTTCTTGCATGTATAATTCAACTCGTACAAGAGGTCTTGGAAACCTGACCACAGGGATGATCAGAGTGCAAACGCGACTGAATCTGCAACGACTATCTAATTCGCCAACGTCCACTATAGTCAGCAATATCAGTGAATGGAGCACAAATAGCACTGTGTTAGACATTTCCTACTACAAATTACTACGATAATTATTACAAATTATCTGTGGTAGAAATTTCATGTTTGTAACCCGATGCGCACAATTATGTAAGAAAACACCGGACTAACAACTCTACTAGAAGGACGTACTGGCCTTTACACAATTACTTCGGTCTAGGTATATTTAATAATTGTGACAATCACAAAATTCACAACACAACACAACGACACGACGCTTCACTGGCGGATCTAGAAGACAAAATGGCAAAATTTATCGCAAAAATTCCTTAAAAAGCTATGTAGAATGCGAGGGGGTTTGGCTGTAATAGTGGTCACGAAAAAGCCTGATGTTTGTGATCCTATCCTAATTCCTGTCTGCGAACTAACAGTAAAATATATCCGAAGGGTTGACAAGAGTTTCCGACCAAAGAAGCTCAAGTCCTGCTGAAGAACCTTGGCATCCATCGAGTCCGCGTGGTCGTCGCTGGAAACGATGGCGTCTAGGCCTACGGTTACAGCATTTTTTTAGATCATCTTTGTAAGTCTTTCAGTAACTGTCATGGAGGGGTCGTCTCCGCCTGCTTAGGGGGATACGTGTGATATCATGGGTCAGAGATTAAGCGTCCTAACGTAAAACGGCTTACTTAACCTCCTTCCCACTACAGCTAAAACCTAGATTAATGTGTAAATAACACATCACAGACAACCCCTACTAGATTATTTACTAACAATTTTGATAATTTCCCACCTCTTCTTCACAACAATATTTATTGGACCTTACAAATAGTCTGACCGAAATTCACCCTTTAACTTATATCAATATTTTATTATTATTTCTGTGAAACACTGGGAGAAATGCCTGTATTCAAGGTATGGTGTAACAGTTTTAAGACGAAGAAAATAGTTTTGATAAAGGAATATTCCAAAGCAGAAATAATTCAAAAAGGTAATCTTATAAATTATTTTGATATAGATAATGTAAAATACCTAACTAACACTTTTTAGTTTAGATATCTATCTGTAGATTATATCCCATCAAAATCCTAGTACTCTATGCCATTATGAGTTTAAGGGAGAATTGCTCTATGCCGATAGTCACGAACTAAGGCTTTAAAACGGAAATTATCGCACATATACAAAAAAAACTAAGTAGAATGCGAGGGGGTTTGGCTGTAATAGTGGTATATATATTGATAGGCTCCTGTTCCCCGGCTCAAGGGTCACGGACCCTTTCAGGCACCTTTAGCCGGTGAACCTGAGCTAAGATCAAAACGTCTCCGCCTGCTTAGGGGGAGACGTGTGAAATCATGGGTCGAAAATTAAGCTGTCTAACGCGGAGCGACTAACTTAATTCTCTTGCCACTACAATTTTAAAAGTAGATAAATGGGTAATTGTAACCATTAAGGGAGAATCGTCCTTGCCGATTTTGTGTCGCAGGTGTCGAGTTTAGAAATTTGCTCTGCTGTGAATAGGTTTCTTGCATGTATAATTCAACTCGTACCTCCTCTCTATCCTTTATGCGAGAATTCGATTTAAGCCAGTCCTTTTTATGTTCTAAAGTCTCAAGATCAGCAGTATCAGCATCACTAGGCTGCCATTCCTTGCAGCCAGCACTCAAATTCATAAGTTTTCTAGTTTTCTTTCTTGATCCCAAGCCGTCATCACATACACCTCTCTTTAATTTATTCGGCCTTTGGAGATAATGAACTCTTTCTTCAATTTTTTTGAAAATTGTGTAGCAGCCTGTTCCAATTAGTTCTTTTGTATCAGCATCTCTATCATATAATTGCGGAAATTTATCACACAAATCCTTTGCAACTGTTCTATACATTGATCTTGTAGGTAGTTTTGACTGTTGGAGTACTTCATCCGTTAAGATTCTCACGATAGTGTTGACGTCCGTATTGGAAACCGGTTCAAGATCATTCAATTTTTTTAAAAGCGACGTTGGTAATTTGTCGTAGGTAATGTCTAACACAGTGCTATTTGTGCTCCATTCGCTGGTATTGCTGACTATAGTGGACGTTGGCGAATTAGGAATAGTCGTTGCAGATTCAGTCGCGTGTGCACTCTGATCATCCCTGTGGTCAGGTTTCCAACTATCTCCTATAATTAGAACGTCCTTTTGTAATTCTACAAGAATGTCATCGTCTTCCACAAGAGTTTCCGACCAAAGAAGCTCAAGTCCTGCTGAAGAACCTTGGCATCCATCGAGTCCGCGTGGTCGTCGCTGGAAACGATGGCGTCTAGGCCTACGGTTACAGCATTTTTTCAGATCATCTTTGTAAGTCTTTTAGTAACTGTCATGGAGGGGTCGTCTCCGCCTGCTTAGGGGGATACGTGTGATATCATGGGTCAGAGATTAAGCGTCCTAACGTAAAACGGCTTACTTAACCTCCTTCCCACTACCGCTAAAAACTAGATTAATGTGTTAATAACATCAAGGGCAGGTCGTCTTCGCCAAATTCGGGGAAGGCGCGTTAAATCATGGGTCGAAAATTAAGCTGTCTAACGCGGAGCGACTAACTTAATTCTCTTGCCACTACAATTTTAGAACTAGATAAATGGGTAATTGTAACCATTACCTAGAGAAATTCTCCCGAATTTCTCTATGCCGATAGTCACGAACTAAGGCTTTCATACAGAAATTTATCGCACAAATTCATAAAAAACTTAGTAGAATACGAGGGGGTTTGGCTGTAATAGTGGTATATATATTGATAGGCTCCTGTTCCCCGGCTCAAGGGTCACGGACCCTTTCAGGCACCTTTAGCCGGTGAACCTGAGCTAAGATCAAAACGTCTCCGCCTGCTTAGGGGGAGACGTGTGAAATCATGGGTCGAAAATTAAGCTGTCTAACGCGGGGCGACTAACTTAATTCTCTTGCCACTACAATTTTAAAACTAGATAAATGGGTAATTGTAACCATTAAGGGAGAATCGTCCTTGCCGATTTTGTATCGCAGGTGTCGAGTTTAGAAATTTGCTCTGCTGTGAATAGGTTTCTTGCATGTATAATTCAACTCGTACCTCCTCTCTATCCTTTATGCGAGAATTCGATTTAAGCCAGTCCTTTTTATGTTCTAAAGTCTCAAGATCAGCAGTATCAGCATCACTAGGCTGCTATTCCTTGCAGCCAGCACTCAAATTCATAAGTTTTCTAGTTTTCTTTCTTGATCCCAAGCCGTCATCACATACACCTCTCTTTAATTTATTCGGCCTTTGGAGATAATGAACTCTTTCTTCAATTTTTTTGAAAATTGTGTAGCAGCCTGTTCCAATTAGTTCTTTTGTATCAGCATCTCTATCATATAATTGCGGAAATTTATCACACAAATCCTTTGCAACTGTTCTATACATTGATCTTGTAGGTAGTTTTGACTGTTGGAGTACTTCATCCGTTAAGATTCTCACGATAGTGTTGACGTCCGTATTGGAAACCGGTTCAAGATCATTCAATTTTGGGGTTTGGCTGTAATAGTGTCACGAAAAAGCCTGATGTTTGTGATCCTAATTCCTGTCTGCGAACTAACAGTAAAATATATCCGAAGGGTTGACAAGAGATTCCGACCAAAAAATCTCAAGTCCTGCTGAAGAACCTTGGCATCCATCGAGTCCGCGTGGTCGTCGCTGGAAACGATGGCGTCTAGGCCTACGGTTACAGCATTTTTTCAGATCATCTTTGTAAGTCTTTTAGTAACTGTCATGGAGGGGTCGTCTCCGCCTGCTTAGGGGGATACGTGTGATATCATGGGTCAGAGATTAAGCGTCCTAACGTAAAACGGCTTACTTAACCTCCTTCCCACTACAGTTAATTCAAATCTACACACGATGATTTTTAATCGGTGATCAAGGTACCAATTTTTCAGATTCAGTAATTGATGTTTTGTTATATATATATTTTTTAGATAATAACAACTACAATTTATTGTCACGCTACTAATGGTTTGTCTATGAGCTTACAATTACAACCTCTTTCAAAAGACAGTTTCATTAGAGGGAAAAGTTTATTGACGTAAGATCTATCAAATTTCCCGCCAAAGCGCTAGCACTTGACGTATCTACTTCACTTCAATAATTAATGTAGGATGACCATGTATGTATATCAAGATGTGATCTCTTATACCGTTGTCTGATGAGAAGAAATTTGCAATAAGCCATATTAATGACTGTGATTAAAAATATTGATTTTACTTGAAGGATAAGCCAATTTTTAGAAGTTATTTTTAGTTATAAATGAACAAAAATTAAAACACTTGAGAATTCTGTAAAATTTACAAGTACTAATTATTATAGTTTCTTCGAATTAAAGCCCAACTACCTAATAACGGGACATGTTTTTTGATTCTAAATTTCACATCTAAATCGTTAGTGCTACTTGTTCTGAGTACAAATATATAGGTTTTTGTTTATTATCTCACGTTTTGAACATGTTATTACAATTCTAAGTTCTGGGCTGCAAGCATATGTACCTAAAATAAGGTCTCTGGGTCGCTATTACAAATGTCCTAAAAAGAGATTGGGTCTTAGGAGGTTTAACAGTGAGGTAACTGCGTGAGACCTCACCTCGCCTATTGAATTAAATTTTGCCGGGTTATTAATATTTTTCAACTCCTAATCACCGATTAAAAATCATCGTGTATACATAAATATACTTGCGACCGGATCTCGATGAATCTAACTATAAGGTTTTAAAGCATGTCTAAAAAAGCATGATGCAGACAAATATAGTGGCAATTATCAACAACATGAGTGGAATAAGTGTGAAAATGAAGCAGGTTTTGATAATCAATGCATATTTTATTTTCATTAAGATCAAGTTGAGGTGTAAAAAGATTTTGGCACAAGCCTATTTCCGAATTAATTTCAAATTTAATATTTGACCCAGTAAAATAAGGATTTTCATACGTATCACTGTAAAATATCTTATTTACTTTGAGGAAATTCAGTATATTCTCCTCTTGTTTGTATAAAAGATAATCACCAATTGCATAATTTATACCCCTGTAAGTTATATGTGATGCTGAGAACATTGTTCCAAGGGTGGTGTTTGAAAGCAAGGACCTCACACTTGACGGTAATTCGTCGGTACTATTCACACGAGAATCCTTCGAAAATAATTTTGTATCATACCGAATACCCTGGGAAAGGTAACCTTCGTGTAGTTGATGACGATTTGCTAATAAACTTGTGACATTTATAAAATTCGGAAGGTGTCGCACAACGTTTTTGAAAAATCTATGTTTGCTTTCAAATCTAAGTGTCCAAGAATAAATCAACGGTCCATGAAGCCTCGTCAGTTCACCATAGTGTAGCATGTAGTGATGTTTAGGTCTTAACGGAACATTAGGGAACAACTGTTTTCTAAGTACTAAATATTATTTTGTGTAAGATGTTAATAAAGCTGTTTGACCAATAGATATCTGATATGCGCAAGTAAGTTGTACAATGTCGCGCAATTTTATTAGCATTTGCCACACTGGGTCCTGAATATCTACCACTCTTAATAGAACCAGTGGCAAATTATTTAGAAAATGCCAATTTTCAAGAGCTTGACCCCCTAGCTTAACAGAATTAGCTTTAAAGGGGGGTGGCACAGATATTTTTTCCTTTTTAGCCAGACGTACCATATTCATGTTTAAAAAATTAGGAGTAAAGGTTTTTTTTTTTATAAAATAGTTGATGGCTAGAGCGATGTCAAATGGCACAATACCTTCAAATAAATCATGTCCTAAACAGGGAGGTAAACCATCAATGACGTGATAGTTTTCGATTTGATTAAAAACAGAATCCCGTTTAACCCCTCGAGAATGTGCTGATGAACAAACATTCTTATGTAATTCGTTAGAGATTTCTACGTCTTGGTTGTAGTCGTCAATAGTTCTTTTTTTTCCTAAAAGTATTGGATTCTGCGCAAAAAGTTCTTTCTCAATTAAACAAAACCGACAAAAATGGTTTACATTAAAGTTTTCAACAAAACCGCCGATGGTATGACTTCCCAAATTGTCACCAATTATTGTCAAAAGAGTGCCATAAATAACCTGGTTACACTCTTCGATATATAATCCACACGTTTCTAAGCTTCTAAGATCTTCGATTAATTTTCCAAAAATTTTACTATGACCGAATTCATTTAAATGTTTTTCTTTGCACAATAATACCAGTTTCATGTTATCTACTTTCGACCTATTGTAAGGAGAAATATTTGCCACCGTCATGTAAACTCCTAGTATTTTTTGTTTAATCTTTGATGACCCCAATGGATTACAAACTTCAAAAGCATCTTGATACAATATTATTTTTAATGTGTTTGGATTCTTTAGAAAATCGCTATTACAACTTTTTGAGCCACATGTAATATCTGTGAAAACGTCATTTATTCTCTCTTTTGGATTTTGAAATTGTTCAAGAAATGTCTTATCTGCAAACAACGTTCTTATACTGTCTATGATTGGTACATAATTTAAAGAACACATCTTGTGAAAGTTATTTCTGCCTAACATTATAGAAATTGGTAACACAATATTAAACATTTCCGAGTATAGTTTAAATCTTAAGTACTTGCTTGACAACTTTTTAGACCAATTGCCATTCATACTTTCCTCGTAGTTCAAATTGAATACATGTTTCTCAACAGCTTTTTTGGAATCTGGATATGTATCAAGCGAAGATAAACATTCGTTTTTAATATTTTTCAAAGAACTTTCATGGACATCTGCATAACCTTCAATTACACTCTGAATAGCATCTTGAGAAAGAAGATTTCGTGTCTCTAATTTAAGTAAAAGTAACAGTAATGGCTTCATAGATAATAACTCCGTATCGTTATGAAGATTAGGCTCGAGTTCTAATTCGTTAGATATAGTAAAATCTTGAATATCGCTACTGGCAGTACTAATAGTAGTAGGGTTTACATCTCGGTTGATCAAATCCGAAATAGAATGCGAATGGTTGCGATACACGTGACTTTTTAATGATGGCACACTAGTAAAAGTTGACGAACCACATGGATTAAATGGGCAAGTAACCGTTTTTCCAGACTGAATATCGTGAATTCTAGAATGGTATTCAACATTTTTTGATAAAATTCTCTTATTACACACTGTACATTTATTATAGGATGAATTAATGTCAACATCAGCACTACTAGTTTCGGACTGGTGTAATCTAAAATTGTGATTCCTAAAAGACTCATAATTATTGAACACACTTTTACACAAAGGATCAATACACATAAATTTTACATTTTTACAGAATCTATGACTTTTTTGGTGGTTATTGTACGAGATCACAGTTAAGAAATTCTCGCCACAATATTCGCATTTAAATGACATGTTATTCAAACTTAAGTTTACCCATTAACGACAATACTTTTTTCAGCGTGACACCTTTACGGATTTTACAACCTTCTTTGGGATTTATTTTGAAAACATACCTTTGCATAAACTCTAACGTGTTTTGACATTCCACTGGATATTCCAAATTAAAGTTGAAGTAAGCTGCCATCAATAATTGTAACGATCTGGAGAAGCTCGCAGTTTCGCTGACGATGGTTTTTTCCACCAGCAAGTAATATATATTTTCAATATCTGTGCGAAAAAAAAAAAGGTTAAAACAGGCACTAAATGCTGCTTATGTTAATAGCTACCTAGTTACATAAAAAACGTTCAATTATTTCCCCTGGTTGGTATTTCGGTAAGGCCGTTGAGCGTTTAAACCGTCGCTTCGTTCGTTCGTCTTTAAATGTAACACATTGCAAGCGATAGTTGAAACGCTCAGCGGCCTTCCCCATTTTATAATTGTAGTGAAGTTACATCTCACCTGAAAATACAATATTAGGTGCAGCAACTTTGGGGAGGTCAGCAACTTCTGCCCTAGTCAATGGTTTCTGAAAAAAAAAAAATAGATCAGTATAGATGAAACTACTAATAAAATTAAACAAGGAACAAAATTCGGAAGGAAATAATGTAATCAATATAATAGATATACCTCATCACTTTGGTACATGTGTGATATATCTTCTTTAAAATATACAGCAATCAGCCGTATATTATCTATGAAATCATTGCCGTTGTGAGCGCTCTGTTCGCGGGCTTTCTTCGAGACTAAAGCTTTCAACCGCTCGTTCAATGCCGAGGTTTTATTTTGAAAAGCTTCCATACACTGGTCAGAATTCAGGGCACAAAGACGATCAAAGTGCGAAATCATATATTTATCTTCGAACAACACCGGCCACTCTTCAACAATACTTCGTATCGCAGGTGTCGAGTTTAGAAATTTCCTCTGCTGTGAATAGGTTTCTTGCATGTATAATTCAACTCGTACCTCCTCTCTATCCTTTATGCAAGAATTCGATTTAAGCCAGTCCTTTTTATGTTCTAAAGTCTCAAGATCAGCAGTATCAGCATCACTAGGCTGCCATTCCTTGCAGCCAGCACTCAAATTCAAAAGTTTTCTAGTTTTCTTTCTTGATCCCAAGCCGTCATCACATACACTTCTCTTTAATTTATTCGGCCTTTGGAGATAATGAACTCTTTCTTCAATTTTTTTGAAAATTGTGTAGTAGCCTGTTCCAATTAGTTCTTTTGTATCAGCATCTCTATCATATAATTGCGGAAATTTATCACACAAATCCTTTGCAACTGTTCTATACATTGATCTTGTAGGTAGTTTTGACTGTTGGAGTACTTCATCCGTTAAGATTCTCACGATAGTGTTGACGTCCGTATTGGAAACCGGTTCAAGATCATTCAATTTTTTTAAAAGCGACGTTGGTAATTTGTCGTAGGTAATGTCTAACACAGTGCTATTTGTGCTCCATTCGCTGGTATTGCTGACTATAGTGGACGTTGGCGAATTAGGAATAGTCGTTGCAGATACAGTCGCGTGTGCACTCTGATCATCCCTGTGGTGGTCGGGGTTCCAACTATCTCCTACAATTAGAACGTCCTTTTCTAATTCTACAAGAATTTCATCGTCTTCAACTTCTGTTCCGTCTAACAGAAAAATCTTACTACCGAAGATATTCTTTTCATTGGCTGCAATCAAGAAGATAATGTTATTTTTACAATTTAACAGTATATATAATTGATATCCTCTTTTTTTAAACTCTGTTAAAAAATAAAAATATACAGCCATAGTAAGTCTTTTACATTTTATAGGAGATAGGAAACTGTCTGTTGATCTTTCTTTAGATAAAAAAGTGTAATGCTTGTAAACGGTTTTTTGCATTAAAACTTTACACAAATATGACACAGTAGGTACAGTAATTTATGTTTATAAAAGTGCAGAAGGCTAGGGGTCAAGGGAGAAACGGTGAATAAAAAAAGTATAAGCGAACTTACTAGTCCAACTATTTTGTGCTTAGTTGCTGGATATAGGTGCTTCAGCAGAGACGGCATGGCGATGTAGACGCGGACGTCTCATGCAGTATATTCAGCAGTCTACTCGGGGAAAGTAAAAGCAGTTTCTAGCTTAAAAACTAAAAAAGCATGTATAGGTATCTATTTCACTACCAGCAGAGAGTAGACAGTTTTATTGTAAAGTGTAAAACTATGGATATTATATAGTCACGGTACTTTTTGTGTGGCAAGTGGATATAATGGACTGGAATGTAACACTGTGGATATCACATATCTTTACTATAAGAGCAGATAGCAGAGTATGTATAAAGATAAAAATTAAACTGTCTCCCTCCGCTAATTCTGTGTAGTCTAAAAAAGTAGGCAATAATCTATATATTTTTCTCAAACATCCAAGGAAATGTCGTTCTTAACTTCGTGATTATAGAACGCAAAGAACGTCTTTGTACAGAACATATTGAAGATTCATTCTAATTTGAAAATAAGAGGTGTAATGTTTGTACAGTTTTATTTATAATTAACAAATACATACACCAAAAACACACTGGTATGTAACACAGAAAAGGTGCGGGACGCAAAGAATCTTATATATTGCGCGAACGATACGACACGACATCAAGTACGGCGCGACTGGCGGTCCGGGCGAGGCGAGGCGCGGGCGACGCGGCGGCGGTGCCGGCCGCGGCGAGCGTTATATTTATTATAGGTATGTACAGGGTTTAGGATTGCTACGGGCGCGCGCGAGAGGTCAATAAAGGAATTTCATACAATATTATGGAGCGTGGCCATCAGCATAGAGTTAGTGTTTTAGGTTTTTCAGTAAGTACCTATAACCAAACATGACAGGACGTATTATTTCCTTGGATTTATTTGAGAAAAGCACTATACAAGCCTAGACTACAACTTCTAGTCTTCTACATTTTTTCAAAAACCTAGTACTCTTTGTATTTTTGTAAAGTGTGGGCTACCGTTTTCGTGCTCACCAGTCGGCGCCACTGTCGAGTGAGGTCCATAAGTAAGCGTAACTAACTATAATAACTAAACTAACTAAATAACTAAGTAACTAAAATAAGTATTCCTAACAAAAAAAACCAGTCAAGTGCGAGTCGGACTCGCGCATCGAGCGTTCCCTACAAATTTTAACTCATCCCATCTTAACTGGTAGGAACCGGTTAAGTTAAGTTTGCACCTGGTATTACCTATGGCCCCGCAGACAAATGAGGTGTAAACTTAATCCAAACGGGTAGTCATTATATAACTTTTGACTTGACTGGACGGACTGGTACAGTGTTGGAACGTATAATTTCAATTAAATTATATTGTAATTAAATTTTAAGCAGCAGGTATCTATTTTCTAATTAACCTTTTGACCGCCACAGTCGGCTGTGGCCGTCAACAAAAAATCGTGCCCCTGACGCCACGTCGGCCACAGCCGTCCAAATTTCAATGATCAAAAACTTTGTAATTCTAACCGCTACAAGTATTTTTCAATCCCTGTTGATTTTGGGGCACATCATTTTTTCTTTACTCTGGCGTCAGTGGCACGGTAAATTGCTAGACCGCTTGGCGGTCAATAGGTTAATAATATGAATAAAATCAGCAACAAAGACTACAAACATACCTAAATTTGAATGGTTGGAAGACAAAGTACAAAGAGTTGAATATGTTCTCGCTGTTGAGGTGAAAAGTTGTGATTCAATCCTTCGCTTGCTCGGGACTCAAAATCAGCACTCGTAACAAAAAACAACTTTGCTCTCTTGTTGCACAAATAACTATTGATACATGATCTCCAAGGACAGTAGAGGAGGAAAATTGCAACAACCCACATAAAATAAATGCTTTTACTCTCATGTCACCAATGAACACTCCTTCCCACAAAGCTGCATCTAAGGGGAGTAACACAGAGGCAAGGAAGAAGATGCCCTCAAGCAGTTCAGTGACCCCAAAAAACTATAACCCAGCAACAACACCAACACCCAACCCCCGATTTATTCGAAATCCATACCCCACATGATATGTTTAAAAAGTCATTACTTTTTTCAAAAATGTCATGTCCGCCATCTTGGATTTCAAAATTGACATCATTTTCGATTTTCTAACCCCCGATTTATTCGAAATCCATACCCCACATGATATAATGTTTAAAAAGTCATTACTTTTTTCAAAAATGTCATGCCCGCCATCTTGGATTTCAAAATTGACATCATTTTCGATTTTCTAACCCCCGATTTATTCGAAATCCATACCCCACATGATATGTTTAAAAAGTCATTACTTTTTTCAAAAATGTCATGTCCGCCATCTTGGATTTCAAAATTGACATCATTTTCGAATTTCCAACCCCCGATTTATTCGAAATCCATACCCCACATGATATGTTTAAAAAGTCATTACTTTTTTCAAAAATGTCATATCCGCCATCTTGGATTTCAAAATTGACATCATTTTCGAATTTACAACCCCCGATTTAGTCGAAAACCATACCCCACATGATTTGTTTAAAAAGACATTACTTTTTTCAAAAATGTCATATCCGCCATCTTGGATTTCAAAATTGACATCATTTTCGAATTTCCAACCCCCGATTTATTCGAAATCCATACCCCACATGATATGTTTAAAAAGTCATTACTTTTTTCAAAAATGTCATATCCGCCATCTTGGATTTCAAAATTGACATCATTTTCGAATTTACAACCCCCGATTTAGTCGAAAACCATACCCCACATGATATGTTTAAAAATCGAAAATGATGTCAATTTTGAAATCCAAGATGGCGGACGACATTTTTGAAAAAAGTAATGACTTTTTAAACATATCATGTGGGGTATGGATTTCAAATAAATCGGGGGTTAGAAAATCGAAAATGATGTCAATTTTGAAATCCAAGATGGCGGACATGACATTTTTGAAAAAAGTAATGACTTTTTAAACATATCATGTGGGGTATGGATTTCGAATAAATCGGGGGTTAGAAAATCGAAAATGATGTCAATTTTGAAATCCAAGATGGCGGACATGACATTTTTGAAAAAAAGTAATGACTTTTTAAACATATCATGTGGGGTATGGATTTCGAATAAATCGGGGGTTAGAAAATCGAAAATGATGTCAATTTTGAAATCCAAGATGGCGGACATGACATTTTTGAAAAAAGTAATGACTTTTTAAACATATCATGTGGGGTATGGATTTCGAATAAATCGGGGGTTGGAAATTCGAAAATGATGTCAATTTTGAAATCCAAGATGGCGGCACCTGGTATTACCTATGGCCCCGCATACAAATGAGGTGTAAACTTAATCCAAACGGGTAGTCCTTATATAACTTTTGACTTGACTGGACGGACTGGTACAGTGTTGGAACGTATAATTTCAATTAAATTATATTGTAATTAAATTTTAAGCAGCAGGTATCTATTTTCTAATTAATAATATGAATAAAATCAGCAACAAAGACTACAAACATACCTAAATTTGAATGGTTGGAAGACAAAGTACAAAGAGTTGAATATGTTCTCGCTGTTGAGGTGAAAAGTTGTGATTCAATCCTTCGCTTGCTCGGGACTCAAAATCAGCACTCAACAAAGGTACAACAGTGCTACGACAACCTAACAACCGCAGTAACTAAAAGCATACAAAAAATTAAAAAACCAAATCACGTTGCTGAAGGAAACCAGGTTCTGTCCGATCGAACAAAAGTACTGTTATCACGAAGACAACACCTACAAAAAATTAAACCAAAATCACGTTCTATGAAGAATGAGTTAAGGGCGCTTTACAAATTAACACACAAGTATATTAAAAAGGACTACAAAAACTATAGACTTCATACACTAGAAAAACACCTCATCAGCACAGGCAGCTTAAAAAAGGCATATAAAGAACTACAAACACACAAGACCTGGATCAAAACTTTGAAGTACCTATACATATATATAATCTATAACAAGTTTGTTGTATTTATTTTATTTTATTTTTAGTATTTGTTGTTATAGCGGCAATAGAAATACATCATCTGTGAAAATTTCAACTGTCTAGGTATCACCGTTGTTGAGATACAGCCTGGTGACAGACGGACGGACGGATGGACGGACGGACGGACGGACAGCGAAGTCTCAGTAATAGGGTCCCGTTTTTACCCTTTGGGTACGGAACCCTAAAAAGGAAATCCACACGATGCCACCAACCGCTAGAACAAGCCGGATTCAGGCGTGGATTTTCAACAATAGATCACATACATGCGATTGAACAATCATAGAAAAGCACCAAGAATTCAACACACCAGTGTACATTGCTTACATCGACTACAAAAAGGCATTCGACACCATACTACATTCCGCCATTTGGAGAACACTACAGGACCAACAAGTACATAGCAGCTACATAACATTAATTAAAAATATTTACAAAAATAGTACGAGCAAAATACAACTAGACAACATCCGCCCTTCCTTCCCCATTGAAATCATAGTGACATTATGGCATTTATTGTTAAACTCATAATGGCAGAGAGTACTAGGTTTTTTGAGTTATCTAAACTAAAAAGTGTTAGTTAGTTATTTTACATTATCTATATCAACATAATTTAAAAGATTACCTTTTTCAATTATCTCTGCTTTGGAATATTCCTTTATCAAAACTATTTTCTTCGTCTTAAAACTGTTGCACCACACCTTGAATACAGGCATTTCTTTTCATTCCTTGAACACTGGGATTTCACTGAAATAATAATAAAATATTAATATAAGTTAAAGGGTGAACAAAATGGGTCAGACTATTTGTAAGGTCCATTAAATATTGTTATGAAGAGCTACTGCCACAGACGATGCAGTCAAACCTTTAGATGAAGGGCCGTACTGCTATGGATTTTTTGTCAGGAATAATATAATAAAGGGATAAGAACTAGTAACAATGAAATTGTATATATGTAAATTTAACGTTCTTCAGAATGGAACGGACTGAAATATTCCTCTGGAACCGCACAATACTCACATTTTGCTTATCGAACGCAGTCATATTCTTGACATGGTCCTTCAGGTCCTGGGGCATGTCGCGCGGCAGATGGTCGGAGCTGTTGTAGAAGAGCGGCTTCCAGCCTTGTTGTACGCGAAGCTGTTGCTCTCGACGCAGGGGAACCAGGTCGCTGCGTTTATGTCTACGTCACAAACCTGAGGCAGAATTTTTAAAGTAAATGGAATTGTTTTACAAGGGTTTTGATTGAGACTTAATGATGTCTGTGATAGATTTGGCAAAAGATCACTGTCTTAAGGTTAAAAGTCCTAACCTCAGGCGAAGTGGAGCCACTATATTGTGCCAATAAAAAAAAAACATCTCATTTATCACCTCCAAGTCCAACTAACATATTAACTGCTGATATGGACTAAGACGCTGGTCTTAAAAGATACAGGTTATATTTGTAGTGCCGTATCTAAGTGAAAAATACTGACATCAACAGAAGAATTCTTTATGGCGCCGTGTCCAGGAGTACCTACCTCGTTCTGTATGTGAAAAAAGGTGAAATCGGACTGCCTGGCGCCATAAACCAATTATTATTATTAACCAAGAAGAAAAAAGGACTTACCTTTATACAATTACTTCGGTCTAGGTATATATAATAAAAATCACAGAATTTATTTCACTTTACAACGAACATTCAATACGCAGATGACGCAGATTATAGGCAGAATGCAAAATGGCGGATTGGCGCGCGCGCCGCGCGCTGACTGAACGCTATCATAGAGTGTGTACCAACGAAGACGCGACGAGTCAAAAATGGCTTAGACCTTAGAGTAGCATTTATAAGTACTTGGTTGCAATAAAATATATTATTAATATAAACAGATTATTTTTGGCTTTTCAGTTTTATTTAAAGGTGGTTCTTTTTATTTGCTTTTTAGTCATTGAAATTTAATTATTATTATTGAGTAGTTTCAGTAGCCTGCTGTTTTCCATTATCAGCTCAACGTCATTAAATTATACTTTTCGAGAGCAACTGTTTTTTTTTTAAAGTCGGTTAATATACATTTGTTGTATACCAAAACCTTCTTATTTCCAGAATGTAACAAAGAGTAAGAACGGGACCCTATTTACCTATTTACTGCCGCTATAACAACAAATACTAAAAACAGAATAAAATAAATATTTGAGTGGGGCTCCCATACAACAAACGTGATTTTTTGCCGTTTTTTACTACTAGGTAGGTAGCAAGAGCATTGACTTGACTTGACATCTCTTATTTTTACTCTTTGGCACCACTTCTAGAATATTCCCACGCTTGCATAGCAAACCAAACATGGCGGATCTGCGCAAGTTATGGCTTGTCTGCTACTGCGCAGTCATATGGACCTAGTATGTACTTATAGTACACCTGGAGTGCTCATTGCTTCGTTCGATTTATTTTATATACCTAATGAAACTCATAAATAAATATAGTGAATGTTAGCTACTATGCCAGCAATAACACACTTTTGGCTCCCGTTATTTTAACAGAACGCAGCAATCCCGTAATTGTTAATTTGATTTGATAAATGACAAACTTCGTTACTTAAGTCATACTCAAAAACGAAACAAACCAAAAAACATATTCTGATGTACGTGGACATGAACACATTTATGAGGATATAAAAAAAAAAAAAACCGGCCAAGTGCGAGTCGGACTCGCGCACCGAGGGTTCCGTACAAACACTTTCCATCCCTAAGTGGTTAAGTTAAGTTTGCACCTGGTATGTATAGCGCCCCATATAAATTAGGTGCAAAGTTAAATATTAAAAAAAAAAAATATGGTTTTCGTAATTATTCCTTTATCTATGCTATAAGACGTTGCTTCGTACCAAATTTCAAGATACTGGGTTCACGGGAAGCACCCTGTAGGTTTTGATTCCCTTGCAAGTGTCGAAAATTTGCGGCATAAACGGCTGTATCTTTTGATTGCGTTGGCTTAGAAGTTTGATTTTTTCACAGCTTCAAGGGACAGTAGACCTGAGTAATTGATATAAATTTCAGCTTCATACCTCCACGCGTTCCTGAGAAAAAGGGTCTTGACAGACGGACGGATGGACGGACAGACGGACAACAAAGTGATCCTATAAGGGTTCCGTTTTTTTCCTTTTGAGGTACGGAACCCTAAAAATGGTTATTTGTAGGGCAAAAAACTAAATGCTCACCAAAATGGCTTTTTTCACCAAAATTTCAAATTGGTGCTAGGCGGCTAAAACTCGGTATCGGGGGGCTCTCGGGGCTCAAAAATATGAATCTGAAATCTTGTCCGAAAATTCGGTCAAATTCGGCAAAAATATAAAAAAAAAACCGGCCAAGAGCATGTCGGGCCACGCTCAGTGTAGGGTTCCGTAGTTGCTCATCCTTCACAATAAACTGCTGTTTTAAGCCCGAGGTTTACGTTAAGAAAGATTTTAAGCTCTATAAAAAGGTCGTAAACGCCCTAGAAACTGTAATCACTTATTACCTTCTGGAAGTCAACTTACGACCTTTTAAAGAAAAAATATGAAATTTGGCGATAACTCAAAAACGGCTCAACCGATTTTGTTCAATATAGTTTTCATTGAAAGTACATATAAGGCCTCATTAACATGAATTTTTCCGAATTTTTTTGACCCGTGGTTTTGAAAAAAACCGATTTTTTTTTCAAAATTTCAAATTGGTGCTAGGCGGCTAAAACTCGGTATCGGGGGGCTCTCGGGGCTCAGAAATATGAATCTGAAATCATGTCCAAAAATTCGGTCAAATTCGGAAAATATCGAAAAAAAACGATTCAAAATTTCTCAATTGGTGCTAGGCGGCTAAAACTCGGTATCGGGGGGCTCTCGGGGCTCAAAAATATGAATCTGAAATCTTGTCCGAAAATTCGGTCAAATTCGGAAAATATCGCAAAAAAAACGTTTTTTTTTTCAGAATTTCAAATTGGTGCTAGGCGGCTAAAACTCGGTATCGGGGGGCTCTCGGGGCTCAAAAATATGAATCTGAAATCTTGTCCGAAAATTCGGTCAAATTCGGAAAATATCGAAAAAAACGTGTTTTTTTTCAGAATTTCAAATTGGTGCTAGGCGGCTAAAACTCGGTATCGGGGGGCTCTCGGGGCTCAAAATTATGAATCTGAAATCTTGTCCGAAAATTCGGTCAAATTCGGAAAATATCGAAAAAAAACCGATTTTTTTTTTCAAAATTTCAAATTGGTGCTAGGCGGCTAAAACTCGGTATCGGGGGGCTCTCGGGGCTCAGAAATATGAATCTGAAATCTTGTCCGAAAATTCGGTCAAATTCGGAAAATGTCGAAAAAAAACGATTCAAAATTTCTCAATTGGTGCTAGGCGGCTAAAACTCGGTATCGGGGGGCTCTCGGGGCTCAAAAATATGAATCTGAAATCTTGTCCGAAAATTCGGTCAAATTCGGAAAATATCGAAAAAAACGTGTTTTTTTTCAGAATTTCAAATTGGTGCTATGCGGCTAAAACTCGGTATCGGGGGGCTCTCGGGGCTCAAAATTATGAATCTGAAATCTTGTCCGAAAATTCGGTCAAATTCGGAAAATATCGAAAAAAAACCGATTTTTTTTTTCAAAATTTCAAATTGGTGCTAGGCGGCTAAAACTCGGTATCGGGGGGCTCTCGGGGCTCAGAAATATGAATCTGAAATCTTGTCCGAAAATTCGGTCAAATTCGGAAAACATCGAAAAAAAAAACGATTTGTATGGAGAAAATTTCAAATTGATATAGCATAGCTAATAATGACTACCGCACATTATGGAACGTTTTTTAGGGATATAAAAAAAAAAAACCTAACCTAACCTAACCCGGCCGAGTCGGATCTGCTCTGAAAGGTGATCAGGATTAGATGGATACCTAGCTTAAACACTAATTTATGAAAACAATATTTGGTGAGCAAAACATCCATTTTGGTGAGCAAAACATCCATTTTGGGAAGCAAAAAATCCATTTTGGGAAGCAAAAAGATATTTTTTGGTAATCATTTTGATGTTTTATGAAAACAATTTTTGGTGAGCAAAAAATCCATTTTGGGAAGCAAAAAGATATTCTGACTCAACATAAAATTATTCTGGTGTAATGTATATCGATTTTGGAATACAAAATGATTTAATTTGGGGAGCACTGTATAGAGTGAATTTATATTAAATGGAGGCAATTCATTTTATTTGGAATTTAGTTTTGGGGTATAAAAGCCATTTTGGTGAGCGTTTAAATTGTTCCCTTTTCAGATATGGCGAGTGTATTACAAGTAGGTTGGTTTTCTCCGCGTTTAACATAATACCGTTGTCATGGGACCATTGCACAATCTTAGATACAAGCTCCCTGTGCGCAGTCAAGTTTGCCGCCATTTTTTTTTTTTGATATAATTTGAAAGAATATCATCTAGAATAGACCTCGAGTATATTTATTATACAATTAAATTACTATCATTTAGGTATAATGATTAATGAAATACTGGGGGTTTCAAACTGACAGTTGACAGCTTCGCGCCAAAACGCACCGAAACTTGCGACGACGTCACGTCATCTTTGTTTGTCAATGAACAATGAAAAATTTGATCGTAGTTGCTAAAATTAATAAATTCCGGCTTTCTTGAATAAATAGGTTAGGGTCAAATGAACTATAAAAAATGGACTATCCGTCAACATCAGGAAATCACAACGATGGCTCCAATGTTCGGATATAAAGAGCCGTGTTGTGTGTTCAGTTCAACTTCAGCGGTTTCCAAATAAAATATTCTTATCTTATCGAAATGGAGAAAAAAGTAGTTCCAAGCTGCGAAGAGGACAGACACTTATTCTCCAAAGACTGTCAGTCGATGCTGTGAAGATCACCCGATGTAAGTGCAAATATTATTGCTTAAGTACATGTTTTGCTTGTGGTAGTACGCTCTGATTAAAATTAATTTAGCTAAGTACCTAATTTACTAATGAATCTTCTTTGTGACACATACAATATTTCTTTATATTTTACAGCTGGAGAAAGATGTTGAAAATCTTTATCTAAAAAAAATGTGGTACCACACATTTTAGAGTGCCAAAATAGAATGATGCCAATATAAAGCCTACATCAGCAATACTCAAAAGGAACAGACGTGAAATTCTTGTAAGTATTGAAAATGCATCAGGTATGCCTTTGTTTCGATCTATTATTTCACAATTCTTTGGGTAGTAATTAACACAGTCATCTTGTTTAACTGGACAGTAAGTATTTATTTTCAGGAATACCTAAGTACTTATTTGTCTATTAATGACTATGAATCAGGCGACATTTTAAGTGTCTACAATAACACTCGCCAAGTGTCTACATTGATACCAAAATTGTGTATAAGTATTCATGAATAGGTTTATGTAGGTATATAAAGTATTAATTAATATGCATAATAATAATTGGTTTTATGTAGGTAACAGATTATAGAATTAAGGCACAATACAAATGTGTCTGTTTAGTTAGTCGTATGGTTACTGATAGAGAATGCCTTTTGGTATTAAAGTCTAAAATTTGTACTTTTACTTTTGTATTTTGTGCAATAAATAAATACTTTTCCATTGAGATAATAGTGATATATGCTGGGTTTGCATTTTCAGCCTTTTTGTATAATGACTGATACTAGATTTTTCATATTCTGTTGGGGTATTTACGTAATAATGATGTTACTTATTAATTTAACAAAAGCTGCACTATTAACTCATTGCTTTCAAACAGGGTGTACCTACTTATAATCTTCCCTTTTATTATAGTATGGATATCATGCTCTCTAATTAAGAAATGTTCTTTTCTTACATTTCAGATCCAACTCTGAAGATTCAGAAATCCAAGACACACTTCACCCTCAGAATATAAATGTATGCTGTGTGTATGACAAGTGTGTACAGGTAGCTCTAAAAAAAATAAAAAAAAATAAAATAAAAATAAAAAGCATTTATTTCAGACAAATTAATCCATATATTGTTAGTATTACAAAAATAACTTAAATAACTATGTTAGTGCCTAAACTAATGTGTTGAGAGGTCCAGTGCCTGATTAGGGCACTGTCCCATCTCTCCGCCACGACAGTCAGGAGACTGTGGCGGCTGTCGCGCACTCTGCGGAGCGTCGCGGCGCAGCGCTTGCGCAGCGTCGCGTGGAAACCGTCCACATGCGCGTCTGCGAACATGCCCGACGCACTGCAGTACCTCGGCAGCCGCAACAGCACCCGGAACGCGTCGTTGTACTGTACACGCATAGTGTTCATGGCACGCTGCGTGTACCTCGTCCATAGGCTACAGGTGTACAGAGAAGTACAATACGCACGAAATAATGTTATTTTAACCTGCGCTGTACACCTGCTGAACCTGCGAGCAATCATATTGGCCCTAATGGCCAACGCCCTGCGTTCCCGCTCAATGTCAGAATCGTCTCTCAAGTCATCGGTGACCAAGTGACCCAGATATTTAAATGAACTTACCCTCTTGAGCTGTTCGCCATTCAATCGAATGGGTGGGACATGAGATGGACACTTGGTACCCGCCTTGAAAATCATATACTGGCTTTTCTTTACATTGTATTGAAAATTGTGCTTACGGGCATATGACTCACACTTCTCGAGAAGTATTCTTATACCACCGACCGATGGGCTCAACAGTACCATGTCGTCAGCATCTGAATCGGTTCATTATTTTAAGGGTGAATAGGCGACCGACGGACAAAGTTACTTTCAGATGTATAGTATGAATGTTAATAAAAATATCTTGGAAAAATTAAAAGCATGGTTAAATATTATAAATATCTTTTAATACAGCACAGACACAATGCTGCTATCAAATGGTACATCTATCAAATGGTATATCTATGCTGCTATCTAATGGTAAATCTGATTTGAATCCGGTATCTATCAGTACTATGGATAATATAGTTCCTCACGAAAAGTAAAAGAAAACAAATCAACATTTTTACAAGTCTATACCTAAATATTCTATAACTTTTTGTACTGAGGTACAATTTTTTTTAAAGTAGGTACAAAATAGTACATTTTGAGTACATTTTTTTGGTATAATTGTTTTACAAATCCGTGTGTACACCCGCCATTCTGACTCTCACCCTGGCCGACGGCGATCAGCCCGGTCTCGGGCCCCGGCAGGTGCCCCTACCACAAGTAGTAGTAGCCGCAGCCGCGCCAGGCTCACCAGCGGGCACAGCGTGCGCACCGACGAGATGAGCTCCACCAGGCCCGAGTACGTCTTGTTGAAGTTTTTGGAACACGGCGGCGGTCATCTTCTTGTCGCCGAGCACGCTGTCGTTGGCGTAACCCTCGATGAGCTCGGCCGTCCAGTTGAAGTGCTTCTTCCGCAGCAGATCCGAGTGACCCGAGTGCGAGGTGGTAGGTGGTGGTGGCTGGAATGCTGTAGAACTTGTAAACGCCTTCATCCAAAATGCTGTAAAAAGAAACATTTGTTTATTGTCTCAATTTTACTCATATAATGAGTACTTCTAGCGATGCTGCCAACACTGGTGTGTATGCCGACAAAGCAAGGATACTGACCCTTCGACGGGCCCGCAAGAGGAGATGGTGGTGAATGTAGCGTCCGAGACGCAGCGGGCGCTCCTTGCGCAGCACCACCGCGCCCACCACCAGGTTTTGTCTGTGGAACACGAAAACAATACTCATAGTTATCTGGTTTCTACAGTTTGGTCAGTTTGTTTCTCCCAACAGAACTGTGAAACATCACATGGTCTTACCTTTTCTTTTTTGCCCAGAACATTAAGAACTTCTTTCTGTAGTTTTTCATTTCAACACTTGAAAACTGCACTTTCATCAAGAAAATGTAAGACCATGTCAACACTAACTTCTGGCAGATTCCTGGAGTCTGCTTTTATGAACCCAAGTTCCATTTTTATTCGAAATGTGCAATACATTTTCACAATAAAATAATATATTTATAATCTCAACTATGCCGTGAATAAAATAAGTAGACGTCAACGTCAGGTTGACATGCAGAGATAAACACGTTGATTGGTGTATGAAAAAAACGTTCCGTTTCACGTTACTTTAATTCATAATTATTGTTAAAAATTGATAATAACTAAAATAAAAATGTAGCAATGGCCTTTCTTTCGCGTTATTTTTACATTGTAGCCACAAAATATTGATATATACTATATCTGCATCTTCCCTATTGTTTGTTATACACAATGAAGTCGGTTAAAAATAGCTGACAATGAGGGTTTTCGATACTTTTTCTGCCACCAGGCGGCGCTACCTGGCGGTCCACCAAACAGCTGTCAAATAGCATAAACTCGTAGGAACTGAACGTATTGTTTACTGAAATTCTAGTGTATTTGGAGGTGTTATTGGCTTTGTTTGTACATTCCTATCCCTACTAGAACTTTGTACATTCCATGGGAATTGACTTGGCACTGCATTTTTTTTTAACACTGGTCTGGCTGAAATAATAATTAGATAAATATAAATGTTATAGTTTAGTATTTTTTGATAAGGCACAAACTAAAAATGTTTGCAATTCATCATTGAAGTTTGGTCGAGAACTGAGATAATCAGTGATTAACTAAAATTATCATTAATATTGAAAATATTCTTACGTTTTTCCAGTACTGAATCCGGCTTTTACAAACGAGGCTATTTTTCGTTGGAGTAAATTTATCTCTGCGAATAGCTACAAGCCACTGTTTTAATCGGTTTTTATCTCTCGTAGTGAACGTATGCCCTCGTGTTTTATAAATGAGATCCTTCCAAAAACATTTCATGTATAATAAAAGTTTCGTGTATAATTATTTTTTGACTACTTAGCGCCTGACACAAACATAAATACACCACAGATTTGGATTGCTCTGCTGATACGCACAGGCGTTCATGTTGTAAGTAGTCCAAAAAATAATTATACGCGAAACTTTTTGATCTGTAACGCTGCAGAGTTGATTTTAAGCTAAATGTAGGTAGCAATTAGGTAGCAAATTTTGGTTAGTAAATAACATGAAAATTGTGCGTCCTTCGCAAAATATGAACTTTGTCCAAACATCCTGACGTCAGAATGACTGGTCAAAAAAAATATGTGATATGTTTTATTATACTGAGGTAGCAATTATTTGGTAAATGGTAGCAAATACTAGCAAATAGGTAGCAATTTTTACGTAAGCAATCAATGCGGAATTCAACAGTCAACCAATCATTCTGACGCACACAGTTTTAAAGCAATATTAATGTCGCGACTGTTGCTTGGTTTTTTGACTCAAAAGTGGTTTGTTTTGTCATCAAATGCAGTATTCAGGCATGGACTTAATAACTAAATGAAATAATGAACTTTATTTTGCCACGAGGGCATTATACATTTTACATTTTCCGTTGTTAGGGTTCCGTACCCAAAGGGTAAAAACGGGACCCTATTACTGAGACTTCGCTGTCCGTCCGTCCGTCCGTCCGTCCGTCCGTCTGTCACCAGGCTGTATCTCAAGAACGGTGCTAGCTAGACAGTTGAAATTTTCACAGATGATGTATTTCTGTTGCCGCTATAACAACAAATACTAAAAATAAAATAAAATAAATATTAAAGGGGGGCTCACATACAACAAAGGGATTGGTTGCGTTAACTTTGCACCTCATTTGTATGGAGCGCTATACATACCAGGTGCAAACTTAACTTAACCACTTAAGGATGGAAAGTGTTTGTACGGAACCCTCGGTGCGCGAGTCCGACTCGCACTTGACCGGTTTTTTTACTTTTGAGGTACGGAAACCTAAAAATATTTTTTCTTAATTTTACGCGCACGTAGATTTTTTCCAAAATGAGCCATAATGTAATAAAAATAAGAATAGTAATTTAGGAACGGTAGCTACCTATACCTATTTCATGGATATACCGTCTGTTGACAACCAAAACACTATAAGTAACAAATACCTACTTATATAAAGCTCGTATCTAAGTGTCAATCTACTTACTAGATACGAGGTTTTGAAGAGTAGTGACAGAAATTTTAGTGAGTTTTGGTTGTCACCAGGCTATATACGACTATATCGTTCAGATATTTGTGAACACCTTGTTGAACTGTATATAAATGCCATTCAATCTCTCTTGTAAAATTATTGACGGCGATTGTATTCATATTAGTACAAGATTTACTTAGGTTGGGACTTTATAGGCCAATTGGTGTAAATAGTCACAAGATATTAATCTATTTATTTATTTATTTAAATGTTCCAGACATTTTATGTAATTATGCAGGTTTTATGTAAACGTCCATGTTTAGGTGATTATTACATATTTTTTTAGGCAAAAACACACACTAAAATTGAAAATTACACGATACTTTGAAAAATAAAGTACAAACTGTACAATGACATACTATCTTTTGTAATCTTACACACACTTTTGTGAATATTCCAAAAAGGTTCAGGAAATATACAAAAAACTGTGTTTTTCAGAAAGAAATGTAAAATAACAAGTATTGTATGTAATAATAGCCGTTTCAATCGTTGTAAATACATATCTAAATGTACTTTTCCCATATATTCAATGTAATTATACAGATTTTATGTAAATGTCCAAGTTTTTAGTGATTCTGACATGCCTTTTATGTAAAAACACACACTATAATTGAAAATTCCACGATATTTTGTGAAATAAAGAAAAACCTGTATAATTACGGAATATTTATGAGAACTTACAGATACTTTAGGGAAAATTCCAAAAAGGTACAGGAAATTTGCAAAAAAATGTGTTTTTCAGAAAGATATGTAAATTAACAAGTTTCGTATGTAAGATAGCCGTTTCAATCGTTGTAAATACATGTCTAAATGTACTTTGCCTACACATTCAATGTAATTATACAGATTTTATGTAAACGTCCAAGTTTTTAGTGATTTTTTACATGACTTTTATGTAAAAACACACACAATAATTGAAAATTACACGATATTTTGTGAAATAAAGAAAAACCTGTATAATTACAGAATATTTATGAAATCTTACTGATACATTTGGGATAATTACAAAACTATGTAAAATGACGAGTTCCGTATGTAATAAAAGCGTTATAAATACATATTGAAATGTATTTTTCCCAAACATTCCATGTAATTATACAGAGTTTATGTACATATACAAATTTTTTATGATTATTACATATTGTTTATGAAAAAACACAGAATTAAATTGAAAATTACACGATATATTGAAAAATAAAGAAAAAACTGAAAATTTACTTAATATTCTACGTAATCCTACTAAAATTATTATGATCATTACAAAAAACTTATGTAATTTCACATAAAAATGGGTTTTTTCTGAAGATGTGTAGAATGACGACTTATGTATGTAAAATTACAGTTTTAAGCGTTATAAATACATATTGAAATGTATTTGTCCCAGACGCTGTATGGAATTTTACAGATTTTATGTAAACGTACACATATTATTAATTATTACATATTTTTTTTGTAAAAAGACATCAAAATCGTTGAATTTAACGAAGATATTTAAAATTACCAAAAATTATGGAAAAAAACCAAAATTTTGGTACTTTTCCCAGGTTTTGAGGGAATTATACAGGTTTCTGTAATTTTTTTGTGTGTAAAATCACATAATTTTTAACAGTGTATTCTTCCTCAACCTATTTTTGTTAGCTTCTGCTGCTATTTTCTTACGCTATGTTGTAAAATGTTAAACGCTCTTGTTCACTTTTATTTTATGTTGCGCTGAATAGATATATCGTATTTTCTTTCCTAATATTTCCCAGTGTTTCTAGACTGGTATACTATAATTCTATTCTTCTGATGTTTTCGCCGGTGCATTATGACTAACATAGCTTGCAAAAGTTTACTTTTTCGTAAATGCGGTACCCTAATCTGCAGTAGATAATGTGATTTAGTTAGCTGGTTTGTATTTCGATGTTAAATCTAGCCTAATTATAATTTTCTGGCTGACAACGTTTAGTTAACGCAATCGGTTCACGGTTGCATTAACATTGTGCTATCCATTTGGGAGATATTAATTTGGTTCGCTGTTTGCGATATCGTGTTTTGTAAATATTTCCTTTTTACTTTCCCCAGTAAGTAGTTGCAAAATGCGAAGTATCACTAACATAAGAGAAAATTATTTTAACGGTTTATGGACGGATGCTAAAGAGTAACAATAAAAACATTGATTCTAAGTTTCATGAAAAATGTTATATATTTTACACATAACCTGTGACATAACGCGTAATGTTGTGCTAAGCAACTTCCTCACGTGGGTCGAAAAAGCTATTTTACATGTGTAAAATTGTTGCGTGTCGGACTTCAAAGTAAACAAGGCGAGTATTCTCGTAAATGCAACTGAGCGAGATAAGAAGACTTAGTCTCACGCTGTTACACATTCCTTCCTTCAGCTATGACCTTGTTTCCTTTCCTTGTGCAGTAAAGTTAAATTTATTATACTCTTCTTGCAACTACTTAATAACATTCATAAGGGACTGACAGACGGCGCTAAACACTTTTGGAATAGGAATAATAAATCATGCATTATATGAAATCTTGATATATAGATAAGAAAGGATTTTTATCACATAGTGCTACTAAAGAAACAGCATTTTACTAAATTGGTCGATACCGCTCCCATACGTGATATGATTGTTACTAGCGACCCGCCCCGGCTTCGCACGGGTGCAATGCTGATAAATTATGTATATATTATAAATTTAACCTTCCTCTTGAATCACTCTATCTATTAAAAAAAACCGCATCAAAATCCGTTGCGTATTTTTAAAGATCTAAGCATACATAGGGACAGAGAGACATAGGGCCTTATCACACTTGCGATTTGCGAGCGTATTTTCTATACAAATAAGCGACGCGGCGAACACGCTGCGCGATCGCCTTCATACAAAATACGCTCGCAAATCGCAAGTGTGATAAGGCTCATAAAGCGACTTTGTTTTATACTATGTAGTGATGACTACTTAGATGGGTCATTGTCAGATTTAGGTGCGCGTCTTTCCGATGGACATTTGCGAAATTAAGCATTCCAGGGCCTAATTTTCTGATTAAATGCCTGTGAGAATAAAGAACGTTCCCTCTTCTATAATCCGATGTAATAGCAACATAACCTAGATTCATACAAGCTCTTAACTTTTGACCACCGAAGGGACAAATTTTGTTTTTTGAACTGACAATGACCCAGATTGATTTGGACGGTTATTTAAATTTTGTCCGTTTAATTATTCTGTTAGTAAGGTTTTTGTTAAACATGACTACATTTGTACGGTTTTTGTATTTCGCCGTTCGCTTTAGTATTCGAATAAAATAACACCTTTCCCGCGTAGGTGCTTCATAAGTCCTAGTGTAGTCGCCCTAGATTCAGGTGAGCAATAGATTAGGTACCGTCTAGGCTTAGTTGGATTTATCGACACAAAATATCCTATGGCAACACTAAGTTTGCGTTAGCCACGATTCCTGGGAAGATGTATGTTCCACTGTTATTGCGCTACCAGGATTACTTATGTGCCGGGTTTTCACAAAAATGCGAAAACATTTCAGTGTACTGTTCTACACTGAAATATTTTCGGATTTTTGTGAAAACCGCGAGCCGCTTAACTCGTAGGTACTTATGGCTTTTTAAATGTGTTTTCTATGACTATTTTTCACCTTGTAATAGTTTACCTAATGTAATGTTATAAATATGAAACTTTTTCTGAAACTATAACGTTACCTACCTCAACCTAACTCATCTGACAAATTTACAAGTTTAGGTATATATAAATTTTATCGGGAAAAAAGGCGTTATCAATACACACGACATTAGGGTCAAAAAACACTATATCAAAACTAGGGACACTATAATAGGCTAGCTATGAAATGAGATATGAGCACAGAAAAAATACAGAAAGTTAGCTCATTAGACCTTTGCAAAAGCCATCCGAGAATAAATTTCATCGGTTGTTTGTGATCGAGGGGCGTGTGATATCGATCGACATGTGTGCCGCTACGACTAGCTACGAACGCGCGCCGAAAAAAGAAGGCGGAGCTGAGCACATAAGTAGGTGTCCGCTGGTACGTATAGGTGAGCTCATTTTGCCTTAATTAAGATTCACTTAAATGCACGATAATTTGTGTATTTGTATGTGTATGTATGGTCTGTAGTTGCCTTAAATAGGGACAACTGGAGGAAAGAGAGGGAGACCTTTGCCCAGCAGTGGGTCGGCACAGGCTAAAAATAAAAAATAAAATAAATATATAATTATGTGTGTTTACTGTGTACATGTTTACGTATTAAAATCAGTGCTATAGAATTCGCTCCCATACATTGTAGTTACACTAAATGTGATGCAATGGAAACAATAAAATTTCCATAATTTGCCTATAAATTCTCTTTCTACTTTGCTTATGCACATAAAACGAACATTAAAAGATTCATTTATGAGGTTTAATTAATAGTAATTAGAAACTATGTCCGTCACAACACTTGGGAAAAAAACTAAGCCATTTTTTGTCAGGATATCGATTGCTTATTTCCAAGCGTAATTTGATCTTATGATTATAAATGTGACTTTGTAAGTAGATAATAAAGTATAGTTTCAACAGAACTCCTAAGACACAGCCCACACTAGCGTCTTTTGAGAGTCGGCATCGTGTCAGCGCCTACGCAACGGAAACGCAACATCGGCGCAACTGTGCCGTGACGCCACCCAGTGTCGTTTACTTATTGAGCCTCAGCGTCTTCCCAGCGGCCTCACAGCGACAACGCGACATACACAATATACAATAATGACGTCGCGTCGTCACTGCGACTTCAAAAAAGGAGGAGGTTCTCAATTCGAACTAATTTTTTTTGTATGTATGTTACTCGATCTCCGAGAACCGTGAACCGATTTTCAATTTTTTATATGTATTTATTGTATAATGTTAGTTTTCAATGTATATGTTATTTACCTGGCCCGTTGCCTGAGAATAAATGCTTTCATTTCAATTTTGAAACCCGTCACGCAGACAATACAAATACAATACAATACTAATCCGCTTTATTGTACAACAAACTACATTTACATAAGAAAACAAATACAAAACAAAATATGACGGTAGACAACAGGCGGCCTTATTTAATTAAGGTGAATGGCCGACGACGTTGCGCTGTCGCTGCGTAAAACTGCGTCGCTGGTAGGACTTTAAAGACGCTAGTGTGGGATCTTTCTAAGGGATACTAAGTAGTTAGTCATAGCCCAGTAGTTGATACAAAGATTACGAAGAGATGTCGCACCGGATTGTGGTTTACGAATATGGTCGTGGCCTTATATGCCAACAGAGATTAAGTTCACTTAAAAAACTCCAACAAAAACCTGTTGGTTATTTGGATTTCTAGGCTTGTCGAATGGTTTCGCAAACTGATATGATAGGAATTGGGAAGTGCCTACCGCAACCCAAATTCCAGGTTTGTAATGACATCTGTATAATACTTATTGCGCTAATACTTTAGCGATGTGCCCTATTTACCTTCACTTATAACTTGCCAATGTCGCTAATAATAGAATTTCGAAACCAACTCGCGAGGTCTACAAAGAGCTCAGAGCTTACAGAGCCACTAGTTATTATTAGTTTTAATAATTTGCAATCAAATCAACCGCGAGAGCATAATAAAAAATGGAACTTTGTTCATGTTGAATCAAAATAACGAAAAATAGAAATAAGCCCAATATCTTAGATGTTTGCGACTTAATTGGTGCGCTATCGTCTAATTAATTTCCACTTCAAATGTTAATAACTTCATAACCATGAAATTCCATGTCAAACTGAATTTTAATCGTGCAATTACTCGTGGCAATATAACTATATTCCACACTTCTGTTAATGAGATCAGCCATTCAAACGTCGGAATTAAAATTTTATCGCTCGTAAAGTCGACGTCAGATGGTCCAAAAGTTTCCGACACTGCTGAATAAAGTAGGTAATGTTCAGCAATCGTGTCGGAAGATGGTGGAAAATGTACCTTTTTATTTTACAACCTACAATACAATATCCAAATTGTATATGGAACACGGAATTTTTCAATTACCTGGAGCAACCGGTCATTTTCTTAAGTGTGTGTATTTTTTTGATTGCATAGGTAATACAAGTCATGTACATGATGAATTGTATGTTTTAATAGTATTTAAGCTGTCTTAGCCCAATGTTCTCTGTGTGTGGTCGTTTTGTCACCAACAAGGTACTGGCTGAAAATCAGCGTTGCGGCCTGCGGGCTGCAGCACATGCTGAGCCTGGCCCTTTTTGCTTGCACACGGCCCAAATCTGAATGTTTTTGTTTTTGTTTGTACAGTCGAGTTCATTTACATCTACACGCTTACGAGAACAAAAATATCTGAACACGACCCTATTGTTAGGAGAATAAAGTCGTGTTCAGATATTTTTGTGTATAGATGTAAATGAACTCGACTGTACTACTGTGTTCGTGTGTTTGCAAATAAATATTTCTTTCTTTCTTTCTTTCTTTCTTTCTTTCTTTCTTTCTTTCTTTCTTTCTTTCTTTCTTTCTTTCTTTCTTTCTTTCTTTCTTTCTTTCTTTCTTTCTTTCTTTCTTTCTTTCTTTCTTTCTTTCTTTCTTTCTTTCTTTCTTTCTTTCATGTGGGCACTATAATAATTAGCCATGATAGAATATTTTGTGCGAATCTTCAATGGCATGTGATAACTAGGCATCGGACTTCTGGTTGCACTGGATATATTACGATGAATAATGAACCCAATTTATTCCAGGAAACATGGAAAAAGTCGCAAATATTTACGTTACGTTATATTTTACGATGACAAAAATAACAATGATTACACAAATCAAGTCTTTGTATATTCTTCTGACGTTGTCCTTGACTTTAAAATTAAATACATTTATGAGTATGAGTCTGAATATAATATTAATATCGACTCCATAGTTCTCTATAGTCCTACCGTGCTATCAAAGATCTGATGCCTGGTGATAACGTAAAATATCACAAATCTAGTAGAAGTTGAGACTGATAAATATATTTTTTGACGATTTTAGGAACACAGAGTCAGATAGAAAAGGGTCAGGGGAATAAATCTTCATCTGTGCGGAAGAAACAGTTACAAACAACATTTTATGATAGCATAGTATAGAAAGATATCGCTAAAGCAATAAAACAATATCTGCTCACAAAGCATGTAGTGGTCCATCAAAGGTTTTTATAGGTTTATGTGTTTTCGTCTCATAGTGGACAGGGCTGGTGCCATACTGCTTTCTATTTATTAGAACCGGCTTGGGTCGACTTTCACAGGAAGGCGCGATAAAATAATAGCGTGATCTTGTTCTTGCGATACTTTGTGACATACATTTTGTGCCGTACCCTTTTGCTGCTGGTTTTATAATTATGTATCCGAATTAAGGCCAGATGTCCGGTAGATAGTGGATTGATTATAATAGCTTTTACCTGCGACATAAGCCGCAGCAATCGTCGCTCGGAATCTGAACACTTTTTCAGTAAAAACATGAAGCTTTCTGTATTATTTTTTATCATGTAGTAAAATTATCGTTAATCCCAATTGATTAATAAGATAAGAAGCAATCTACTTTGCTAAAGACGCACTCTGCATGCTTTTGATGTTAATGTCCCGTTCCATTTGACCACCCGGAATAGCGAAACTTACCAAGACTTTACTTGTTGCGCGACACAATATCACCACACCCAGTCCATCCCGCACTGTATCAAATAAAAGACGAAAAATTATAAGCCGTGCGACATAAAGTTGCGTGTCACAGATGTCCTAAAAGTGTACATGTGAAAACCAGAATACTAATTCTTACTCCGCATGCATTTTCTGCATATCAAAAACTATTTAGCTACTTTGAAGTGGAACAACCTTAAATCCAGACTAAATAGGAAGTAACCTCGTATTTCCCTGGACATGAAACGTGCACTAGAATATTCCAAGCAAACTGCAGTTTGGCGAAAGGATTAAAATGGCTGTACACATATTCTGCAGCACATAGTCAAAAAGACGTAACTTAGTATGAATGTTATAGAAAGATACGTCTTTCTAGCTAAGAATGGCAATATTTGTGTTGCTACTTACCCTCTTTCTTGCGGCTTCACTTGCCTTAGTTCCGTCCTCGAGGTTTCCTTCAACATTCAAGTTTCCTTTTGCCTTGGAAGTCTTATATGTCGGCACTTTTCCGTCCTTTTAATGTTTCCCCGTGAGCTTTAAATAGACTGTAATAGAGAATTATTTAATACAGTTGGGTGACAAGGTGGAATTTTGGTTTGTTCAGATTAAACCTCTCTAGATTTGTAAGCGTTTTTTTCTATAAACCTGTACACGTATTGTATATTGTGGAGCCAGCGGGTTACTTGTGCGTAACTGCTCATTTGCATATTCGAATTTGATATCTAGCAATTATGATTTAATCTCAAGCCGCGTAACAAGAACAGAACATTCGCACGCGTGTTCAACAATCAACACCCAACAATTAAAAAAACAATTACTGCAGTCAGTCAGAATACTAATGGCGTGATGTGTCTTTAAGAAGTCGATGATTGATCGTTCTACGCCGGTACTCAACATTATAAAGACCTATGCTCTTTTCGGTGGAGCAATTTCTATGTACCTCTTTTCTGAGCCACCTCTTTGAGTCTGATACGTTTTCTTTCTCGTCCACTCTCGCTCCTCTCTTTCTTCTCTTTTTTTTTCCCCTTCGATATCAGTCTCCAGTTATTCGTCTACGTTCCGTAATAGCTGTCCAATAATGTTTCGCCTTCGACATTACTTACTGGTTCTAATTTGGCAATTGGATCAGATCTGTTCGATAATTCCGTCTAGACTGTAGGCTACCAGATTTACGATAGTCGGACCACGTAGGAGCCGTTTGCCTTTACCTAATAACTTCCCACTTGAATTCTAAATTAGCCTATAAAGCTATGACTGACGTTTTTGACAAATGATTTAACATTATTGGATCGTTAATACTTTACTGCTTATTATTTCGGGGAATCGAAATAATCGATATGATCTGTATATATTTTTTTCAAATAGTATATTGTGATTTGTTGAAAGCTTGTAATACCAAATAAATCACGGGACTGTAATTTATGGAATATTTATTGTAACTACCTAATCATTTCTTTCTGAAGAGTAAGTATACATTTATATGTAATTTTTACCCGATTTTGTAGCAAATACTAGACGGCGTTGACGTAAATTTTCATAAGACCTAAAGCGTGTCTAACCTGGCAACCTAGTAAATCCAATATAGGTACTTTGATTTGTGGGGTGCCGTATCTAAGTGTCACATAATTGCCAAGAATATTGAAATATTGGATAAATTAAAAGAAAAAATATAGTTCGGATTTCTTTATTGCAGACTCCTGTATATTCTCGATTGTGTTTGCGTAAAGGCCGAAGGTAAACTTTCAAGTTAATGTTTTACTTAAAATTTCATTGAAGGGACGGAAAATTAATAATCTCACCTAGAACTGTCTTAGCAGTTTCAACTAAATAGACGACCAATTTATTCTCATAGCTATGTTTTTATTTAATTAGGTAATGAATTCCCTCATCAGTTCTATTCTATCTTTCTTATTATGACTGCTTTGTTATCTCTTATCTTATCTTATATCTTCCTAAAACCCCAATTTCGCAAAACTATCTCCGCGTTGGCTTTCAAAATGGCTTCAAATCACGAGGACGATCCAAACCAGAACCAGTTCAATTGGGTTTACCGAAAAAAAGACCCAATATTTCATCAAAATAATAAAATGTAGGCCATTTCTAGATTCTAATTTCATCAGTTTCCCGACTTTATTTATTGTTTTATTCCCAAATAAGTATTTTGCGGTGACGTCACTTTTACTGCAAAACTGCAAGGACGAATGACACTTAAGAAATTAAATATGAGTAACTTTTCAGAGGTGTTTTATTAACACAATCTAATTGTTTATTAATTATTATGAAGTTTATTCTGTAAGTAGGCCACATGGACACTTTCACATGTCTTGAGTCTTCCGGCATTTCACAAGGGGAGACCACTGTTGAGAAGAAACGCCGAAAGAATCTCAGTTGCGGTATAATCCCATAAAAGTCTTCTGAATTTACATAGGTAGTAAATAATAGGTATATCCCAATCCGGAGGCGTACCAAATAGACTAGAATGAGTTGAATTATCGCCAGAAGGCCGATTACCAGTGAGGCCTGCGCAGGCGTCTCTTGTTGAGTAATTGCGCTAATGAAACCCAATAAAATACGTTTAATGTAGCCTTTTATGCTGACATAAGTTCGATATGCGAGCGGTAATATCACAGTTATAATTAATTTATTGCGAGAACCGGTTAATATTCGGTTTAGGAACGGCTATGAGATGCTTACACTTTATGAGATTAATATAAACATGTGAGATGATTCATTTATTGGTCAAAATAGCTCGTAAATTTTATAACTCGGCTATTGAGACTTAAATATTTAATTAATATAGTGACTTTGATCTTGATCTTTGATACTAGCATATTAATAAGCAATTTAAAATTTTATTTGTTTAGTTTTATCCGGGATAGAAAAGTATTTTCCAGAAGAAATAAACCTTAATTATGTATATCTTTGATCCTTCATATAGAATAGTTGATCGCATTATTTTTAATGACCTATTTGCATTCTGTAGAAGTCTTGCTAATTTACAAAATAGGTAAACGAGAGACGCGCCCATTAAGTAAGTACATAGTTTAAAGCTTGGAAGAAGTAGTGAAATTTGCTAGGGTTGTCTGCAAAGGACATTTTAAACTGAAACCAACGTGTTTACCGGCGTGTGTTTCAGAGACTGCTTTCAAGCATCCTAAAACTTCCTAGACAGACGGCCAACCTAACATTGCAATTCAATTCCTTGAAAATGTTACCTACAAAGTACCTATCTAACTTATCAATTCGCCTTTCAAACAATTATGAATTAGCCTCTGGAGTGTTTCATAAAACTCAGCGTATGCCAAATTGTATTTCATTTGTTTTTGATATTTGTTTCGTTTGAGCGAGCGTCTCGGTGAAAACAATTTGGAGCCTGTCTAGTTTATCAAGTACATCAGCTTTAACTTGTAATTTCGCCTTTCAGACTATTTGTTTTTGGTACCAGAAGCGGTTTGGTTCGAAACTAAATTTAAGCCAATGTTTGGCCAGCATTTGCATCGCTGCTTGTTGTGCAAAGTTTGCGAGTGCTTGTCGAGAGCTTGCACAAAATGCGCTTTATGAAATATGCAACGTGTTTCGTGCAGCTTTTAATGAGCCTTCGATATAGGTGCAGTAATTAGAAAAGCTTTTGTGGCAGTTCTGTATGTTGACGGTTCTTATTTATTTCATTTAGTTGCGCTTGGTGGAGTTTTTGTGTTTAGACTCCCGGTAACTATGATAAATGGTGTATGTGAAATACATATCTATTATTTAGTCATGCTTGCATTCATAGTTACGTAATCAAATTAAGCGCAAGAAAATAAACTAATTTTCATATTATCATGTTGTCTAGGATTTCGTACGACGACAGCTTAACCCATTCAATGCCACAGCCGGCTCGGAAAATTAACGCCAACGTCGACAAATGTCTTCAAAATTTCAATGTTCAAAAATTATGTCATTCAAACCGCTACAAATGTTTTTGAATCCTTTTGATTTTGACGCACTTATCATTTTTACTGTGGCGTCAGGGGCACGGTGAATTGCTTAACCGCTTGGCGTTCAAATGGTTAACTGACTAAAGAATGAAAGTTGAATAAGATTTCAACTGCTCATTCCTATCCTTCTTTTGAAGTCTGACTCTAAAGCGATGCAATGAATATATGAATTCTTACACAAAATTTGTCAGAAATCCCGGTGGCGATATTTTCTATTCTATATCGGTCGAAAGAATGACCCGCCCGACCCGTCTTGTTATATTAATGCCGCGACATCCATCACTTGTCATTGTGGTTTAATTTGATCGAATAGGGATCATGTTCATGCGTAAAAAAGGAGTTTTTTATTATAGTTAGTTGCCCTTTCACAAGCTATGCCCGTGGGTTTGATCGAGCGGTGTCCTCGGTTGCTTGTCTACTTAATCCTTTGTCATTTATTAGATTTACTCTTCTTTGATATCTTTGGACCTTCATGGTACAGTCTAAGATTATAAGAGCCAAGTCAAGCATAACAAAATCTTATGTTTCTGCATGTCTGTTGAAATCACGAAATTGTACTGTATGTGTCCTTTTTCTGGTTAATTTTATCATCTCATACCTTCAGTATCATTCCTATTGGCAATACTGGCAATAGTTTCATATTTTGCGGTATGTCATTAATATAGGTACCTGTACTTGTAAGTTCATTTCGTCATGAGTTTTGAAGATATATTTACTTAGCTCGCAAGCGAAGCTTAGTGCTCAAGTCAAGAGAGACCTTAATATAATGACCTTGTGTGTGCAATAATATTCTTAGCGCAAGTGGTATTTGATCTAATAATTAATCATTCTTTTTCTGTTAGTTCGTTACGTTATGTGTGGGTGCGATCAATTTGATTGATAAGTAACTCTTATGTTGAATGCATATCAAAAACAACTTAAGTCAGTATCAGTCCCGTAGTGTAATATATTGTTTTCGAAATGACTGATGCTTTTGATTGAGACGTTGAAATTTGGCGTTGCGACACGAACAATAGCAATGTTTGGGCGATAATAGTGCCTTACGGCATAGTTTATTATGTGAATACTGCATGATAAATACATTTATGTAATGACTTACAATGAATAACTACAAAGAGTAGAAAGTTGTTAAGGTATTTTACATTGTAGTGAAAACCAAATAGCGGGAAAATTACAAAATCTCCGTAATAATTCACGTGAGTACAGTCGCTTGCTAATTACATGGTATTAAAGCAAAAGTAAGCTTATTCAGAATATCATTCGTTGGAGCGGTTTACCTGCAGCACAAACGAATTATATCATCTGAATAAGACAAAGTAGGTATATAATCCGACAAAGGACGTAGGACTTATTTTGTCTCTTGCGATAAACATTGTCTAGCAGCAGCGTCGCGAACAGAACTCATGTGAACAGTGAAATTGCGTGTGAACGCCAGCCAAAGTTTGCAGTTTCATGGTCCTGGTTTTATGTCATGTTTATGACATGCAGCGTTGTCAGTTGTGTATGAGTGTGAACAACTTTTGACCGCAGACGACGGGCGTCGTGTTTCGCCTCCGTTTAGCTGCAAAATTTTAGCTATAGTCTGATATCTTTGTAAGACTTTGTTGAAGAAATACGATTTATAATACTGAGATCTGAGTACAAACTATTCTTCTATTGTTATATTTTATCATTGTGTCTTAAAGTATCTACAATCTTAGTTTATCAAAGACAAGCATCAATTTAATTCTCTATTATGACTATGAATAATATTAGTATTCTATTTTACAAATATTGATTATTTGATCGTCGTCTATTGCTAACTCAAATACAAGTATATGCCGTCTCGTGACATCGATCACTCTAACACAAGTAGATATTTATTTACAACTTGGAGTGTCTCGATGTCATTGAAGTAAATGTCAAGTGTTATACAAGACGCAGCTGCCTTTTACTTGATAAAAATAAACAAGTGTCAAACAACTCTGAGCCTAAATTATTATGGCTGGTATGGAAGGATTCCGAATAGGAATCGCTTTAGGAAATATATATTTATATTCCTCGGTTTTTGCTGTCGCTCAACCCGCTCAATAGTCATCCAATATTTCTACAATAACTTTCAATAATAAAGTTCGGGAAAAAGCTAATTTCCGACCGATCATAAAGAAACCTAACAATTTTTCGTATCCTTTTCTGTGGAACCTTTAAAACGCTTCACGTGTTCTCAAAGAAAACTGTATTTTCGTGAGCATCTCACGTTTCTTATTCAATTTAATTCTAAAACGTAGTTTAGGTAAATTTCAGTCTAAGTAACAGGAGTGCAGTTTCTCCCACGTTTTCAATTATCTTTTTGTTTATGGTAACGGTGAGGTTTTAGTGCCACGCCTTATTCGCATACTAAGGTTACATGTTTGTGATAGCGGTATCTACTCAGCACAATAGTTGGTTCAGTGGTTCAGTTCAGTTGTTCCAAATTGCTTTCTACATCGTGTTTATCATTAAATGTTTTAGTGCTGCTATCGTATATTTGGGTCGATCAACTTTTCTCTGTTGCTTGTTGCGGCTGTCATGGAGATGTCCCCTGGGTCACTTTTTAAAACTACGATTTTCGGTGGTTATATTTACTAAAACTTTTGTAATTGCAACAGTTATTAGCCCATTCTTATCACTATTGTCGCCTGGGTTACGGGATAAAATAACAAAAAGAAAAAGTTGATCCACTCATTTACACAGTGGTAGGCTTGGTAGTAAATACATTATTAGGTGAAATTTCATCTCATATTTTACTCTTTTTTTCATATATTTACGTGTGAATCAGCAGCATCTGAATGCGCAACATTAGTAGGTGGTCTACTCACAACAATTTGAAATACTCGGTTTTTATCTTACGACATAAGATGGCCTCTTACTTCCGTTCCGCTCCATGTTAATCTTTATTCATGATCTCGTTTATTATTGTATCTTATATCAGATTTGTATACGGTTGATGATAATCATTTTGTCCATTAGTTAGATCAGTTATACCCTAATCTACATTTTGTTTCAAGATTTGTGTGATATCCGCTTATTTGAATTTTATTCTGGTCAAATCTGGACTACTTTTGAACTAGTAAAGCTTTAATTGACTGTTTATTAAAGAAACCCATTCGGAAAGCCTGTCTATTCGACTGTCCCAGATGGAAAGTTAATTACTGTAGCAGAGTTCGAGATATATAATTTCGTTGTAATAGCAATGATTTGACGAGGGCCTGATAAGTTTCGATGCCGATATCGACTATTGTTTTATAATGAAAAGTACCGTTATGAAATAATGTGGACCGTGGGTTCTGACGATAACTGGGCTGGGTTAATCCGTGGAACTACGAGTATAAAATCAATAATTTTGTTAAAAGTGACCAACAGGTCATCCGTTACAAAATGATAACCGTTAAACTGCTGCTTTACAGATGCCATGGGATATATTAGGTATTCTATAAATGACAAAAAAAAACGACTAATGTAGGTTATGTAAAAACTTGTGCTCGTTTTCTGATAAATGACTGTCCGCTGAAGTATTATGTTGCTAACAATGTGTGTATAATTGAACAAATAAATATATTTTCAATTGTTTACCTTATTACAAGGAAGTTTAGTCGGATAACTTTACTCATTAGTCGAACTTAACCACGTCTATGACTAACCCGTTGATTTTTCGCATTTATTTCTCGCTTGCCTGTTAGTTAGTTGCCAATCTTCCTTTTGTATTGTTGTCTGTCTGTCTGTACATACCTTCAATCTTCTTTCTCTTCATTTTAGGAGCCGCGCTATCGGACCGAAGACCTATCGAGAGTAAAGTGATTTCGGATTTTCTTGGTTTTAGTGAAAAAAGTTGAAGTGACTGTGACGGGGTTCGCCGAATGAAGTCCAAAATTGGAAAAAAGTATTTGCCCACGGGCGGGCAGAAGGAATCTTATGTGTTAGTCACAGCCAGAAGGAGATATATGAAGAAATTAATGTACGTACTCTTTCTTTTCACTTTCTTTTGCACGCTTTTTATGAACTCTTTTAAATTATGTTTGCTATGTATTTTTATTTTTTATTCGTGCTTGATGTGTTTATTTAGCAAAGCAATTAATTTATGCTTAATTTAGCATAAAAGAGGAAAATGTATATGGTATAACGTAATGTGGTGATAACATATACCGTTTATTCCTCTTTGAATCATTGGAATTATCCACTGACCTTCATTTTGGTAATACGTAGGTATATTTATATAATGGGTACTAGAAAACGATATACATACTTCTGTTGATAAATATATATAAAACTTTCAAGACCCAGGATAAAAATATTCGAGTTCATCACACAAATATTTTCCCTTGCCGGGATTCGAGCCCAGGACCGCCGGGTAGGCAGCTGCACTACCACTACGCCATCCGCATGATACAATGCTATAAATTCGAAAATTTTGCTTATGTTTGTTACAGGGGATGTAATTACTATTTTAAGATGGTTAACAAAAATTATCTTCCCACGGAGTTGCGGGCGTCTATCACTTCACTATCACTACATAGTATAAAACAAAGTCGCTTTCTCTGTCCCTATGTCCCTTTGTATGCTTAAATCTTTAAAACTACGCAACGGATTTTGATGCGGTTTTTTTTAATAGATAGAGTGATTCAAGAGGAAGGTTTAAGGGGCTCCCTGCAGAAATCAGCCAATTTGATGATTTTTACATCGTATCTAGTTTGTGGATTATAGAGTTATAATGTCCTATTTAATATATATTGTAGTATGGTCTATGCTTAACACTTTGTATAGACCCGAATTTTGATTTAACGACTGTGTATTTTATAATAAAATATTCGGTGAAGGACCAAAAATACACTAATCTCGTTTCTACTTTTATCGCCGGTGTATATGTAGAAAATATCTTACATTTTATTGTTCTAAACCATATTCCACAAAATTTGTTCTGAAGCTTTTTCTATTTTTCTCAATACTTTTCGAGAAAAACGCAAAAAACCGTTTCCACAACTTTTTCCCCGAAAAAATCGTAAACTTTGACGGCCTGTATCTCAAAGTCAGTGGCATGTGAAAGGTACTTGATACGGTATTTTGTTGTGGAAAAACTATGTTATTATGATTAGCTATTTATAATATGGGAAAATCTATCGCAACAGATCGAAGGTCATTGAGAGCGGGTAGCCCCTTAAATGTATAATACATGCATAATTTATCAGCTTTGCACCCGTGCGAAGCCGGGGCGGGTCGCTAGTAATTAATAAAATGAAGTGTCTATCTATCTATCAGCCACAGACGTCCACTGCTAAACATAGACCCATGGCTCGCCACAAAGTGCGATCCCGTGCAGACCGCATCCATTGATTCCCCGCTCCCTCACAAGGTCATCCGTCCATCTAGTCGGGGGCCGATCTACGCTGCGCTTTCCTATACGAAGTTTCCTATGTGAAGTGTGTGTGTGAAGGAAGTGTCTTTACACCGAACATATTTCGAAAAATTAGGGCTATTAGGAGGTAACTGAATCGAAAATTTTACTATGTGTATGTTTGTAAGGTTATGACTTCCTCTGCACAAAGTTTATATAACGTTCCAGTTATTTATATAACGGTAGCCGCATTACATCTTAACAACAAGAGCTATTGTACTCGTATTTCCCCGTACAGCCTGATCAATAGAATTGTTTAAACCGTATTTCAACTGATTATCGTTTTGCTACAGTACAATAGTGGCATTAAAATGACCGCTAAGAAACCGTAGATTTACAATAACTGTTCTATTTCTGTGGTATAAGATTGAAAATTGTTTTCTGAACGCTGTAAAAGATGGCTCCCGTTAGTTGTGAGATGTCTAATCATGACGAATGATTCCTGGTTGTTTGTAGATCAAATATTTCCTACTGTCTTGTGTAATTCGAAAATGAGTTAGAAATAATTTTCCTCTGGTGTGTTGTAGTTACTTTTAAATTAAATTAGGAATCATAAATTAAACTAAAACGAAACATAATACGGTATTTTGATGACATCTCAAATCAGCAACTCTTTATGAAACATCACAAACAAAATGTTATAAGTAAAAAGTTATAAATATGAAGCTTCTATGAAGATACTGATTTGTGACGTCATACAAATTAGTAGTCAAAACACGCCTTCTTTTTAGTTTAGGTCCAATTAAAAATAGTATAATGTCAGTGGTAGTTTTTTTGGTTCCGTGTAATGTTTAATGTGTGTAGGGAAGGGATGTTAATGGTACAAATTATTTTCACTATAATAGTCAAACAAATACCGTATTGTTTCGAAGTGTTTTAATGTAAATCAACACCACATTTTATACAAAGAACAACGCGCAAAAAATAAAATCATTTATCGTGCTTACTTAAGTGCTCCACACCAGGAATCGAACCCGGTACCTTAGCGTCATTCGACATCCAGTGCTAGTTGTTGAGACCTTGGACTGATAACTTAAAGGCTCTGACTGCTCTAGATGAAAAAGTAGCGTTTTACCAACGATATGTTTGACTGATAGGCATAGTAAAAAAATCAACACCTCAGGCAAAAATTTATAACACCACTGGTAGTTCTATTAATACCACTTGATACTATAATTGCACCTCAGAAAAGCCTTGGGCGTCAATTACCTACATATAACATATTTTGTACTTACCACATTTGATGGAACTTGGCCGTGAAAGCATTAATAATAGCCGTGATGATTTTGATTCGTAAAGTACTAAAGTAATTGCACAATTTCCTTTTAATTACAAATTATCGTTTGATGTGTCTATAAATAGTAATAGTTGGGCTGTGTGTTGTGACTTCGCGTCTTAAGCTTCATATCCCAAAGATTGCTAACATAAAACAAAGTTATTATAGTCGCTGTGAGAATAAATAGTCTCGTAAAGTCTAAAAATAAAGGAAGTTTTCATTCAACAAAAAGTAGCTTGTAAAGTAAAGTTACTTCTCCGTATTTTTTTTCGAATCATGGATTGACTAAAATGAAGAATAAATTCAATTCCAACTGGTCATACATATTAGAACTATGTGAGTTTGAAATTAATTACTAGGTGCGACCCTTTAAATTGTTAAAGGGTCGCAAATATCTAATGTGAGTAAAATAAATGTAGAGTCATATTGCATTAGGTTGTAATATTACGTTTAATTACATTAACAAATTACGTATAGGTTTTTGACTATGAACCTATAATCGAAGGATCTATTATTAGTTATCACACTTATAAATAATATTCACCTAGTTCCCTACAAGTAATAACTAATAACAATTAAATGCAGGTCATAGGAAACCATCAATTAGCAATGTGCTTGCGTCGAAATGCCATCGCGCGTGCGCCCGCGCGCACCTGCGATTATTGTCGATTATTCACGATTATACGCGATTATAATAGCATAATTCAAGGTGTTTTGTTAGCGGATAATAATACAACTTTCTTTGTATACGTGTAACCGATTACTGTTTTTTGCGCAATCCGTATAACCCTTTACTTCGCACATAATTTATATGTTGATTGGAATAATTGCGTTTTTTATTTCGTACTCGGAAGTGCCCGCAAATTCGTCCGCGTCAAACTTTATTACCGGGGTAAAAGTATCCCATAACCATCTTTGGATGTTCAGCTATCCCTGTACCAAAATTGGTTAAAATCCAGCCGTTTCGGCGTGATAAGAGGACAACAGTTTTTTTACCAATAGATGTAGCTATGCGGCGGCCTCCGCGCGCCCATAATGACCCCTTTCCATGCGAGTAAAAAAGGTTTTAGTTCTATTCGAAACAACTAATTGATCTTCATCACACCCGATCAGCGGTTATCACTATATGTTTTAATATTTTTTATTGGCACAATGTAATGGCTCCACTTCACTTGATGATAAGCAAAAAGGGGAGCCCATTCGCAATGGCAACTGACAAGAAACCAACGGTGCCATGTCAGTTGACACTGCCTTGGTGACCCGAGTGATGTTTCTTAACGCATCGTTTGAAGGGTTTTTCGTTGTAAGAAGTAGGAAACACATTGTGCCGGTAAAGAGTTCCACTTTTTAATAGTTCGGTAGATGAAGGGATCATTATAACCGGTTTGTGTGTGTCAGTTTATATTGATTTGATAGTTTATAATTACGGAGTATAAAACTAATAATCATCTGCAAATTAAGTAGGAGAGGTTCCGAGAGTCAATTAACATTAAACCTCTTTCGTGCAGTAATAGTGCGTAATCTAGGCTATTCCGAGCCTTGATACACATCACCCTAGTTAGTTGGCACTTATAGTGAGCTATTACCTCTTCTAACTGGTTTAATCATGCATCTTCAGTCCAGCTTTACAATCAAACGTAGCGATGCGGCAGTAAAACAGACTACCATATAAATATTGATGTAAAATGAGTTCTACTTAATCTCACGTAAAAAGAGCTGCGTCAAACTGATCGCGCAGTATAATGACTACTTGGCAACGATTTTGACACCGATCCTTTTTACGCGAGATTAGGTATACAGACAGTGTTTGAAATTGAAAGTTCTCACTCATCAAAAATTTGCAAAGACTTGGAAAATCTGAATGAGATTGAATGAGGGACTACGATAATTTTTGATTATCATTCATTAATTCCTCATGGAAATAGCCAATGCAAAACGTGAAATGCTCCCAAGAATTATCTAGACCAGCGCAAACCTATAATAGTTTTCTTAGTGCATATTTCTTTTCTAAAAGCAGAAAATCCCACACTATTTTCAGAACAAATGCATCACACATCTGTTAAAGTATGGGTTAAGGGTAAAATATTTTTAGTTCGTTACTCGTTTATAAGTTATTTTTTCCTGGTATACCTATCTCTGGTCAGAATTTCTTCAAAAAGTAATAGCATGTCATAAGTTTCGTGTACAGTCACATACAACATCATGTATACATTTTAGAACTATATGTGTTTGGAATAAGGTCGGAAACTGAAAATATATTATTGGATATATGTGTACCTGGGATCCACGATATAAATTCTTGAAGGAAAACTTTGGTACCAAGTATGTGAGGAATAGTTTTGATGTCATAAGCGATATTATGCAGTGACGGTATTATAATGAAGGTTGACATGTGATAATGAAGATAGTTCGCTAATTGGAAACTTAGTAGGCCCCAATTCGATTAGACATTGCTCAAATTCAGGTTTATCATGGCGTTATATCGGACATACGTCCATTGTCTCTATTCGAGCTACATTGAGTGACTTGACAAGTCCACATTACTAGAACTTATATTTTAAGCACACGTTGGTCATATTATCACTGATATTAACTTTGGGTTAATTTATCTCTACGATCCCAAAAGTTATCTGAATTGACTCAATTCTTTTACCTCAGTTAAATTTATCAGTGACAATAACCCAAAGCTTGTATGGCAGAAAATATGTGAAGTTTTCAAACAAATCTGTCCACTTGTAGCCTACCAGAAGGACGGAATATGTTTGCATCTTTATACTAATATAATATTTTTCAACGCGTCCTTATGTCAAGCCACAAAGTAGTACCTTTCGCTTAAAATCGTCACATATTATATTCGTGGCGGTATTGCCTGTCAGGGAGAGTTACTCGTCAAATGTTTGCTTTTACTCGAGCAAAGGATGCTTCCCCTTTTCACGGGTGTCTGCTCACGTTACATGTTAATAAAATATTGTTTATTCGTAAAGGTGCAATGTCAATGTTTGATTGATCGACGCTAGACGGGGACGAAATTGCGGCTAATGTAATTAATATTTAATAGAATTAAAGGTGATATTTTACTAGAAAGTACTAGAACTACGCCGCCTAGTGCAAATGCTTTCTTAAAAATTTTACTAAAGTAAGGAACACTTTACAATAATAGTATTCCAAGCAGTGCATTCAAATACTGCAAACGAGTCATCATCATTCTCTTGCCCTTATTCCTTTTATTTGGGGTCGGCACAGCATGTTTTCTTTCTCCATTCCTCCCTCTTACTCGTCATCTCGTCGTTTACTTCCTTCTTACTCATATCATCTCTCTTCTATATCCACATTCATGCTTAACGCTTTTCTAGTCACGTGGCATTCCTCTCTTCGCATCAAGTTCAGGTGCCATGATAGTTCGCTTGTAATACTGCAAACAGTGCAAATAACTTGTTGCGTCAAAATAAAGAAGAAGTGTAATCTTGCAATGAATAAACACGGCTGTATGGCAGGAAAAAAAAACCATACATATTCGTATTATTGCTGAGGTGGGACCTTTTCGTGGCACAGCCATAAAAATATAGTTACTTATTGTTTTATTTTATTTTCTTATTTCTGTCACACCTTTTATGTAATTATGTTTTGTTGCAAGTCACGAATAAATGTATTTCTTTCTATCTTTCTTTATTCTATACATTTTCTCGACCCTTGATATTTTAGAGGAAAAATGAGAAAACAAATGAGCAAGCTCTAAAACCAGCCAGTAGGTATAACCAGCCCAGTGAAATATAGGCCAGTAGGCATAACTAGTCCAGTTTTCCTGGCATTCGGCCGTCGCCAATATTTCAAAACATCGAACAGTGGATCTGATTTTGTGGCTTAAACTTTAAACATCCCACGTATGAATTAACGAGCAGGAATTTAAATGCGTTAAGGAGGCTGCGCGAAAAACATCACAGGGTCAGGGATCAAAAGCCGCCGTGAGCACTTCCTCGTGTCACTAGCGGGTTGGCCCCTTACTTTACATGGTTAATAAATTCGCCTTGATGTAGCGTTTTATACAAAACGTAAAGACGGAATTTCTTGGCAAGTTTTCATCGTCTTATGAGAATTTCTAACGTTAATGAAGGCAACATTTCATGCGATCCACTGCCCTGTGCATTACTCACTAGCTGTGCCGCGCGGTGTTACCCGCTCATTCCACGGGAACACTACATTTTTTCGGGATAAAAAGTAGCCTCATACCAATATTTATCAAAAACGGTTCAGCCATTTGAGCGTGAAGAAGTAACAAACATACACATAAACACGCTTACAATACAAACTTTCTGTTATCTCAGTACATTTTGTAACCTAAATTCGATTTTATGACACTTAGAAAAACATTCAAAAAGTCGTCCAATGAGTTAGTAATATTTCTCGCAGTCGAAACGTATACTTAAATAATAATTTTCTAGAATTTGCGTTCGACACCCAATCACCATTCCGACACCAGTTTACTAATTGTGTAATAAACGCCATTTTGATTATCATCATCAGCCCGGAGTCGTCCACTGCTGGACATAGGCCTTCCCCAGTTCGCGCCACCATACCCGGTCCTCAGCTTTCCGCATCCAACCGCTTCCCGCCACTCTTTTTAGGTCGTCGGTCCACCTGGCGGGAGGCCGTCCTACAGGGCGTGTCGTTCGTGGTCTCCACTCTAGAACTCGTCTGCCCCATCGACCATCGGCTCTACGACAAATATGCCCCGCCCACTGCCACTTCAACTTGCATATCTTAAGGACTATGTCGGTCACTTTGGTTCTCCGTCGGATCTCCTGGTTCCGGATTTTGTCCTTCAGAGAAACTCCGAGCATAGCCCTCTCCATAGCTCGTTGAGCAACTTGGAATTTGTGGACGAGGCCTTTTGTTAGTGTCCACGTCTCGGCCCCATAAATAAGGACCGGAAGGACGCACTGGTCGAAGACTTTGGACTTAAGGCACTGGGGCAGTGATGATGACTGAAAAATATGGCGCAACTTCCCATATGCTGCCCAGCCCAACCTGATTCTTCTGTCAGCTTCCTTGTCGAAGTTGTTTCTACCTAGCTGGACCATCTGGCCTAGGTACGTGTACTCTTTAACAACTTCGATGCTAACATTATCGACGGTGATCGGTATTGGGTCTACGAATGAATTGAACATAACTTTAGTTTTATCCACATTCATTCCCAGACCCACCCGTCTGGAAGAAACATTTAGGCTCCGCAACATCTCCGACAAGTCCTCCAGCGATTCAGCCAAAATGACTATGTCGTCGGCGAATCGAAGGTGTGAAATATATTCACCGTTCATATTGATTTTGATTATGGTGCCTTTGAAAACAGAAAAAATCCGTAGTACAGCTTTGATCAATCCAAACGCTTTTATTTATTAGGTATTCAATTGATTTATTTAATTTAGCTACTTGTAGGAAATGGGCCGTTCTCCTTTAACAATAATTATTATATAGGTATACTAAAAATAGTAGCATTCGTCTCAAACCCGCTTTCTGTCTTTAATTCTGAAGAAATATAAATGCAGAGCGATGTTTTGAATTGTAATGGTACTTATAGAAATATACTAAAAACAGTGTGTTTTGTAGCTGACTTAAAATTATCATAGTAGGGGCAGAATTGTCGCTAAAAGAAATAGCCAACTATATTGTTTATAAAAAGTCTAGTTAAACGAGGATACGGAATTTCCTGCTCTTGGGAGAAAAGGAACACTTCCTAGAGTCCATTAAAAGATAAGTTAGTTTGTTCTTCGCGTTGAACCCGCGCTCCTGACATTTCAACAAGTCTCTAAAAGAATTTGTGAAGAATAGCCACGATTTGCTCCTTGACCTTAGATTGGTGCGGCGATACTGAATCCTCACTTTAGTATGGAAGATATAAATATTTTTTGATATAACCTAATAGCTTTTCCAAGTTTTCGTTTAAGTACCCGCAACTTCATCCATACAGCCGTCTTTTTTTCTTGAAATTAGTTCGGTATATTCAATATTATCCTACAATCGTCTTCAGCTTTCGCTATACTAAAATTGGCTATTGACTAATTGGCTATTTCTAATAAAAAAAAATAGAAGATGGCGCTGTAATCAATGCTTATATATGAAACAAAATAAATTGTACGCTATAAAGATTTTAAGTAAAATACCGACCCCACCCCAAAAAAAAATGTATCTACTCTTCTACGACAAAATCAAAAGGAATACTTATAATTTAAACAGTAATGTTAACGCAACCAACATTGATGATTGCTGTTTCAATTCTTTTCAGTTTTATAATACATAGTCTTGTTTTCAATATACCCTCTACTTAATCGCCTTGCAAGCAGTTAAAACATCAATAAATATTGTTAAGTACACGTGGCTACGGAGCGAATAATCGCCTTCGTGAGTCGCCTATAATAATAATATAACTCAGAATATTATAGTACCATCTCGTTTGAACTGCAAGACATGACAGGACGGCTCTATGGTGTTGCCGCGATGGTTTGGAGAAACAGTTTATTATTCGTTTTATTATTTCGATACAAAACTTATTTTAAGTACTATTTAACATAAGCCGTGGCCGGTGACGGCGATACAAGCAAATTACGGGCATTGAGATGTGCCGTTCTCGAAAACGTTACCCGATTCTGTTCCCGAAATGTTTTCGAGAACGTTCTTTTCCCATCATCATCATCATCATCATCTCAGCCATAGGACGTCCACTGCTGAACATAGGCCTCCCCTTTGGACTTCCATATATACCGGTTGGAAGCGACCTGCATCCAGCGCCTTCCGGCGACCTTTATAAGGTCATCTGTCCATCTTGTAGGTGGACGTCCTACGCTGCGCTTGCTGGTCCGAGGTCTCCACTCGAGCACTTTACGGCCCCATCGGCCATCTGCTCTGCGTGCTATGTGGCCTGCCCATTGCCACTTCAACTTGCTAATCCGGTGAGCTATATCGGTCACTTTAGTTCGTCTACGGATTTCCCATACACATCGGGAATCGTTCTCGAGAACGAAACATCTCTATAAAGGCGTGAGCCCTAATGTGGCTGGCAAAGCCAAACTTACTTTTACCCTATCACAAGCAACAGGGCTAGCACATCTTGCCGGGACTTCGCTTGTCACTCGACAGCGTCACATATCTGGCTCGAACGGTATTGAAAGAAAAGTGACAGGTCGTATTTGTCGCGCTACTAAGAGTCGCGTGTCACAATTATGCTGCAGCATAGCGAAGCTTCAAATTCTTTGTGTTTGTAAGTACTAGTCACACCTTCAATTGTTTTAATTAAAAAAAGTGATACCACGGCGCTACACTACTCGCGAAGTTGAGCGGGTCCCGTTGACCGAAGTATTACTTGTTCCGACGAAGTACACACACTATCATATTCGCCCAACCTCGGTTAACAACGTGAGTAGTGTAGGCTCGCAATAGACATCGGTTACACCACGTTACACGCTAAGTTTGGTTTAAATCATATTCGTCAGTCATAACGGAGACTGACGAATATGATTTAAAACATTTAATTCATCAGTCCCTGTTAGTCCGAGGGTTACATGAAAATTCTCTCGTCATTCTGACCAGAATGATGCACTGAACTAACGCCAGAATTAGCGTGTTTCCAATGTCATAGTATCTCTATTCATCCATCAATTATCATATAGGTATAAGGTAATTTAGGTTTACAACGTTATTTATTTACAGTTTTTTTTAATGACAGTTAAAGACGTTATACCTGAGCCATTGCTTTTTGGCGATACCTTTTGAGATATCGCAAAGTACACTCGAATAAGTGTAGTATAACTCGAATTATACTACCCTTAATTTTGTTTCCTTTAGTTTTCAGCTCGTCGCATTTTTCGTTTGTGTCAGCTTATCTATGCGGCGAAAACAATACAACTCCAGTAAAAAAAAAACAAACAAGAGTTCTCTCCACGTCTCTACTCGTTCGGAAATACAAACGATTTCAAACAGAATGCGGTTTTACAAATATCTACAAACTGGTAGTTATGCACAAAGGCTTGGTAAAATGATAAAACTTTTTTAACATTCATTAGAGGTAAATTTAAAAAGTGTGGAAATCTTCATTTAGCATTGCATCGGGTTGCATAAAATTTGTTTGTTAATTAATTATACGTTATACGTATCTAAATACATGGTATTTCATTCTGTGCAAATCACTGATGGTAAACAGTGAGGCAACTATAATATAACACATGCAATTTGTAATGTGATAAGTGACAATCTTTACGTAAACGAATTTTAGGTCATTCCTCACTTTAGCGTGAGTTTTCACTCCAAGTGGAAATAAGGACGCCGGGATAACATTTTAAAACTTGCATAACTTCATTAGCAATTAAAATACATGACACTATTTTAAGTCGTATAATCCAACGGTGGAAAAGTTAGTCGCTCGACAGCCGCCGGTAAATTGGTCTCGGGTGAAACTTAACCGCTGTCGCACTTCGAAACTTCAAAACTAGGAATTTAGCTTCGGTTGGCTAGAACTTACCTGTCGATAGCGAATGGTGCATTGATGCGAATGGTAGGAATATGAACAGGGATTAAAAGTTACGTTTCTAATGATATTTGTCCTTAGACATGTCCACTTTAGCGATGTTTTGAAGTAACCTTTTAAAGTCACTTAATATGCAACTCGCATAGCTAAAATCAATAATCGTATGTCCGTTATATCGCCTTAATAAAATGAAGAATGAGAATATTGAAAAACCTCATTTGTACACTTGTACAGCCTTTGTACAAAGGAGGTGGAGAAGTGCAACTTGATAGACTGTAAAGGAATTTCATACAAAATTTAAGGCCTAAAGCGGGGAAGTAATTTTTTTAAAGATGGCGTCCGTGTTCAGGAACAAGCTAAACAGCCGAATTATATTTTTTTTGAGTTGTGTATATTTTTATTTCATTACATACGTTTGAGAAAAGCACTATACAAGCCTTACCGTGAAATAGGCTTGCCGGCTTCGTTTCGTATCACTATCCGGTCTATACCTACTCACCCGGCAAGCCCACCTTCCTCGGAGTCTGCAGTAATGTACTATTTCTCCAACTTGCTTGGAAATGTTCCCATTAATGTAGTAAAACTGGACCGCGAAATCGTTCGTTATATTTAGAAGGCGTTAATAAAAATTTAAAAAAAAATATATTATTGGCCTTAGCCGGGAAATCAATATTATTTAAATAAGACGATTAAGTAAAAAACACACCTTCCGTTTATAACGTCTCATACAAATGAGGGTAATCTTAATTTGGCCGGTTACTGCATTATTACTTTTAATTTTTTCAAAGACTTTGATAATTCACCATACAGCCAATTGTCCACTAAATTTAAAAAATAAAAACGATTATAAACTTTTTAATTGTTCTCTGCGTTTAGTTCTTGCACTGAAAATTTTTTTGCTCTGCTACTGTCAATGTATTTGAAATGTCGACAAATTTCGAATAACGGACAAACAATTTAAATAATAATCTTATATGCGGTTAATTTATTTTCATGATTCTTAGTTATTTATTAGAGATTTCTCACGAAAGTTTTAATTTTAATAATATGATGATATTTAATGAGTGAGTTGAAAATTAATAAGTGTACCAAACGTAAACAAATAAAAAATAAAACAGAAATGATTGTGTCCAAATCAATGTAAAAGTTGTTTTGAACTTATGATCTTCTCCGAATGATAAATATGGTATGGTTTCTAAAAAAAAAACTGTGTTTAGAAGTTGTTAATTTAACTAAAATTTATAATTACCTATGTGCATATTTTTTGTTATTGTGTTTTCATATATCATCATCATCATCATCATCTCAGCCATAGGACGTCCACTGCTGAACATAGGCCTCCCCTTTGGACTTCCATATATACCGGTTGGAAGCGACCTGCATCCAGCGCCTTCCGGCGACCTTCACAAGGTCATCTGTCCATCTCGTAGGTGGACGTCCTACGCTGCGCTTGCTGGTCGCTTGTTTTCATATATATTTAATACTTATTCATATATTTTGTTTTAAATTAAACATATGATTCGGACCCGAAATTTTATTCCTATTCCTAAAAAAAATAAGTACCAAATGAACTTCATGGCACTGATATATTAAATTAAAATGTAGATGGTGATTATTTCCAAGCATATTTGGAGAAAAGCACTATACAAGCCTCGGCGGGAATGTCAGTTCGCAGATTCGTATTATTGAAGGACTCGGCTACACCTCGTCCTTCAAAATCATACTCATCCACGAACTGACTTTTCCCGGCCTCGGCAGTAATATACTATTAAACCTCTGAATTCCGAACTTCCCAAGCGAAAAAGTTCAATATCAAAAAAGTTACAGAGACAGAGGAAACACGATTAACGTTCCAGTTCCTCTTGACTGTGCATTGATATAGTAATATTCAGCCGTGATTCAGGTTGACCTAAATTAATATTCGATTAGGCAAAGTAGGCGTCGTACCGTACGTCATCGGTCGTCGTGTTTACTTGAATTCAAATCCGGCTTAAATGAGTCATCAAAATAAAGAGTTTCTCTCGGGTAAACGTCACTTCGCGGTAAGGCCCTCATATTGACTTTCCATTTCTTTTGAAGTGTTAGATGATTCCTTCTGCTTCTAACTTGATAGACACGCGAGACTTGACCAGGGCAGACTGTTTAGTTTTTCTATGTATTTAATAATTTATTTCTTTGTTATTTCTTATATGTTATCACTACATAGTATAAAACAAAGTCGCTTCCTGATGTCTGTCCCTATGTATGCTTAGATCATTAAAACTACACAACGGATTTTGATGCGGTTTTTTTAAATTAATAGAGTGATTCAAGGGGAAGGTTTATATGTATAATACATGTATAATTTATCAACATTGCACCCGTGCGAAGCCGGGGCGGGTCGCTAGTTTCTTATAAAAGATCAGGGTTTTATGATCCGTATGGTTCAAACGAAGGTTAAAAGGAAAATCGTTAATCCATAATGGAGCAAAACAGGAAGGATTTGTAACTACTCCTAAGTGCGAACCATGGCAAAAACAACGTGAGGAGGGAAGCTCTTACCGGTATCACAGAATAGAATTCGGTATTTAGTTGAGTCGATAGTGGAATGACCCGTAAGTTGTAATGTATTTATTATATTAATGATTCTAATGCATACAATGCAAGAACATTTTACACTACTACTTACTTAATATAAAATACTAATATAATATTTAAAAAACTGGTCAAGTGCGAGTCTGACTCGCGCACCGAGGGTTCCGTACAAATACTTATCCCATATTAACTGGCCGGGTTAAGTTAAGTTTGCACTTGGTATGTATGACGCCGGATGCATATGAGGTGCAAAGTTATCGCAACCGATCACTTTTGTTGTATGAGAGCCGCACTTAAATATTTATTTTATTCTGTTTTTAGTAGTTGTTGTTATGGCGGCAACACAAATACATCATCTGTAAAAATTTCAACTGTCTATCACGGTTCATGATCCCAGCCTGATGACAGACGGACAGACATACGGACAGTTGAGTCTTAGTAATAGGGTCCCGTTTTTTACCCTTTAGGTACGGAACCCTAAAAATGATGACAGAGGAAGGTTCGATTAACCGTATTTTGTACTAAATTAGATGCAATACTTACGTGCTCCGTAATAACTACTGCCAAGTAGTTCCAAGTAGCATTTCGTAGTAAGCGTTTCATGAGTAGTAATTAGTAACTACGTCGCCTGTAATTACCGAACAAGGGGATATTTTCCGTTTCTGACATGACTAGAGTTTAGTGGTAAATTGCTATTGTTTTCTATACTGGCAGCATTTTACACTTGAGTAATACCATTGTAACTGCTATAGGAACATTTCTGCTTTATCTCGAAAAAAGTTTTGTAAGTATTGAAGTGCTTAATTATGTATATAAAATTACACACTGAGTTTAAAGCCTGTTCCTTTATCTCCGCAAGTATCGAAAAAGGATGTTCAGGTGCTATTTTAATTCTTTTTCTATTACATAGCTCGTTAGTTGCCGCTGTCAATCTTCGGGTGAAGCCAGACGAGCGTAATTTGAGTCGCGTAATTTTGTTCGCGTAATTTCGGTCGCGTATTTTCAGTCGCGTAATTTCGGTCGCGCCATACTTATAGCGTCACGTGTTCACGTGAAATGACGTCTGGCTTCACCCTTATACCTGTCAAATGTGGATTAGCTAATCAAAGAGATTAGTTTTTATTAATAGTTTAACTTTACATATAAAATTTCTGTGACTCTCAGACATATTAAACCACATACAAAACGACTGTAAGTCGAGTATCTCTCGACATGTTGAACACACACACACAGATTTTGAGTGTTCGATTGGCCGCTACTGATCGGTGCTTCTGATGATGAATCGCGAACTAACTCTACCTTATTTGCAGCTTCGCTCATGTTCTGTATTCAATCCATAACCTGACATATCACGTACCAAGCGACATCAAACATCTTCATCACTACATAGTATAAAACAAAGTCGCTCCGTTCTGTCTGTCCCCATGTGTGCTTAGATCTTTAAAACTACGCAACGGATTTTGATGCGTTTTTTTTTAATAGATAGAGTGATTCAAGAGGAAGTTTTATACGTATAATACATGCATAAAATAACATTGCACCCGTGCGAAGCCGGGTCGGGTCGCTGGTAAAACTTTAAAATTTATAATTAATATTTTATAACATCATCAAACTTTGCCGGCCGAACTTGCGATATTCAACATTGGCTGGGATTATGAACCCAGGCTAATCCGATAAGATCGTCTTAAGTTTTATTTTTGTCGATGATCACCGTGACTGGTGCAATTCGATCTTACTCTTTGAGATTACGTCATATGACGTTTCTTCACCTTGAAATTGGCTGTGTTTATTCAGAGGTTACATTAGGGCGAATATACAAAAGTTGGGTAACTTTTCGGGATATTTTGTTTATGATAGTTTTTTAATCAAAATGCTACAAATTCGGGTATATAAGATAGGTAATGTAATGAATATATTGCTCGAGATTGGGCCAGTCACTTTTTTAAGTAGAACCGGAGAAATTTCGGTTTTTCTGAATTTGACTGCCAGGGGACTGACGAGGCTGACAAAGTACTGACAAAATACACAACTTCATAACATATGCTTGATATTTATTAAAATTTAGAAATAAATCTTTTAGCAACTAATCTATCTGTTAGCCACAGACGTCCACTGCTGAACATAGGCCTCCCTCATGACTCGACACAAAGTGCGATCCCGTGCAGACCGCATCTATTGATTCCCCGCTACCCTCAGGAGGTCATCCGTCCATCTAGTCGGGGGCCTTCCCACGCTGCGCTTTCCTATACGTGGTCGCCACTCTACGACTTAGCTGCTCCAACTGCCGTTCATTTACCGGGCTACATGGCCTGCGCATTGCCATTTCAACCGTGCAATCCTGTGAGCTGTGTCGGTTACCCTGGTTCTACTGCGGATATCCTTATTTCTGATTCTTTCGCGCTCAGAAACTTCGAGCATAGCCTTTATTGAAGAACTACAGGACCATCTCACTGCTGAGCCATATTCATCAGCTGTTCTTCAGAGTCATTACTAATCGTCTCGCGCACAGTCGATTTCCAACCTCCCGATCCGTATTCCGAAAAGCTTTAGCACCATATACCAAATTCATACACTGCGGCAGGTTGTACAGAAGAGAAAGGAGTATAACCGGCCACTATGTTTGTGAACTATGAAAAGCCTTTGATTCGATCGAGACATGGGCTGTGCTTCAATCTCTCCAGCGGTGCCGTATCGACTATCGATACATCGAAGTGCTGAAGTGTTTGTACTGAAACACCACCATGTCAGTCCGAATCCAAGACCAGAGCCTATCCAACTGCAGCGAGGAGTAAGACAGTGAGACGTTATTTCTCCAAAACTGTTTACTGCTACACTGGAATATGCCTTCAAGCTACTGGATTGGAACGGACTTGGCATCAACATTAACGGCGAGTACCTCACTCACCTTCGATTTTCAGACGATAGAAACTATTTTTAGTCTTATTCTTATGTTTTTAGTCTTCATTCACTGAAGTAATAATTGAAAAAACTGTTTAACGTGTAATACTGTGAGGAAGATCTATCTCCACCATTCAAACAGCTTTTTAATTGGCTTTACTACTTTGAGGTAGTTTAACAGTATACATTTTCTAAGTAAGCACCCCTGTTTTTTTATAAGTCACTGCTATTTTTGGTATTCTCTATAATTTTGTATTTGTTGTAGCTTGTTCGACCTTTTTTGTAGTTTCTTTTAATTTAATTTAAATAACACTTCCGCAAAGGCCCTTCACTGTTTCCTTCTTTTCCTTTTAGTAATATCTTCACTCATTTCTCCAATTCTGGTTTATGGAGTTTCTTCCATAGATTTGACAACTTACTTAGACTGCTTTTTGACTCTCCTATATTTTGGTCGATGATTTTTCAGTCTAGTTCTCAGTTTTGAAACCATTGCTTGGTTCAATATTTTTTAATTGCCTATTTCTGGACTTTTTCTGTCTTTCGCTTCATTTGCTCTTCGGTCGTCGTTTATAATAGGTCATTTGTTCACCATCTATTGATTATGCTTCGTGGTCAGTAGTTCTGGCGAACAAAGATATAAGTAGTATGATTCAGAAGTTGTTTTTTTTTGCGTGTACTCAGATGATTTTTTTATTTTTTTTTGTGGCTAATCTATGCTCCCAAGGTGTTATTTCCTTAACAAATGTCTTTACCCCTGTTCCTTCTTTTTTTAAGAAGCGGCACGATGGTTTAAACTGAAATAAGTAAAAATATACAGCTTCAACACGCTACAAATGTCAGTACCCTGGAAACCCGTCAGTCTTTTGGCGCAATATAACACAAAGGACTGACGCCAACGGACTGATGAAAAAGACATGAATTTGGGGTTATCTTTAGAATCAACATTTAATTTGATATTTTCGAACATCAACTAGCTACATTTTAACAAAACAAAGTTGACTGTGTATAAATTCAAGTATAATACAGATTAACAAGGAAATAACGACTTACCATAGGACTGATTTTTTGACTGGATCGGCACGTGTTCACATGATAACCACAACTCTGGTACAGGCTCAGTAATAGTGGCCGTAAAATGGCTCGACCTGCAGCTAACTTTACTATCAACTTTGAAATTTAACGCGGATTTGAATTTGAGTCGCCGATATTTAGCGCGAAATTCCAATTCGAACAACAGACAGCGGACTGACGAATAAAACTGAACACAAAGTTTCTTATATTTTTTACAACAACAGTGAGAATATTATATTATGAAAGTAGTGTTATACATTATTAAATACATCATAGATTGTATTGAAACAGTAAGTTTTCTTACATTAGAGGTAATATTTAATACACAGCCATTTGATTGCCCACTTTTGAGGTTGTGACATGCCAAAGTACTGACGTTTTAAGGATAAATTGTGGAGTTTCACAAATTTGTATTTAAAATTAATAGCTGAAATTGGGTGACCAAATAAAAGGCTTTTAGTAGTATTCAAATAAAATTAAATATATAAACAAAATATAACAAAACTTTATTTTATTGCCCTATGACATCGAGTTACCCATTTTTTGTAGAATCACCCATTAACGATAATATTTACAAAACTCTTACATTAAAAAGTAACCTTTAGTATTAAACTGGGAGGTGCCCGCAACTTTGTACGTATCTTTTTTTTAGGGTTCCGTACCCAAAGGGTAAAAACGGGATCCTATTACTGAGACTTCGCTGTCCGTCCGTCCGTCCGTCCGTCTGTCACCAGGCTGTATCTCAAGAACGGTGATAGCTAGACAGTTGAAATTTTCACAGATGATGTATTTCTATTGCCGCTATAACAACAAATACTAAAAATAAAATAAAATATATATTTAAGGGGGGCTCCCATACAAAAAACTTGTTTTATGGTACGGAACCCTTCATGCGCGAGTCGGACCCGCACTTGCCCATTTTTTACATCATAGTCGGGTAAAAAGTATCCTGTGACCATCTTTGGATGTCCAGCTATAATATCCCTGTACTAAAATTGATTCAAATACGTCTCGCCATTTCGGCGTGATGCGAGGCCAAAGGAAATTATGAAAACAGATGGCGCCAGGCTGGAATGGGGCCGCGCGCCCATACAAAACAAATGACGATCTGTCTCAAATCTAGAATTGTATAATTTAGATCCACGTGCTTAGTGCAAGCACTAGTTAACATCATCACATCATATGATCGTTTAAAACCTTATAGGTATAACTTGCATATTAGTATCTTCAGAGATGCGTTATCTCTCATTGTTTCGGTATCAAAACTACAAGTTTTATGAGATATTCATTTCTATTGGATAAACACGGAGAACGATAAACTATTTGAACTGAACAACAGTGGGAACCGAAACTAACCCAAATTGAATAAAGATGTAACCTTTTGACATTACATCTTTATTCAACAACACTAGAATGTGACTTTGTGTTTGTTTATTTTTAAATGTAAAACTAAAATGGAAAATTTCAATACTGTGTGAGCAAGATAGGTGATGCTGAGTCGCACGAGAAGCGAAATCGCGTCAAGTCAGCACAACTAAAATAAATAAATAAATATAGGACAACCTCACACAAATCAATCTAGTCCCACAGTAAGCTCTAGTAGGCTTGTGTTATGGACATAGACGACGATAAACATACTTATATAGATAAATACATACTTAAATACGTATGTATGTATGTATGTATGTATTTATTTCTTAGATATTAGTATTGTATGTATTAGTATAGTTTATATTATTAGTAGTCTTATTATTTTTAATACCTTGTTGTACACGGTGTTACTTTGTATTTTCTATTTTCTTTACTTTACTTTGTCTATTTTCTTCTCGTACTCACTCAATTGCTCAAAGGTTAACTGTAAGAGATTCCTTATAGGGATAAGTTCGCCTTTGTACCTATATGTTATTTATTTGTAATAACTAGATGTATTTTTTAACTGTTTTTGTGTACAATAAAGTGTTTACTTACTTACTTAAATACAATTAACATACATGACCCAGGCACAAATATTCGAGTTCATCACAAGAATATTTGCCCTTGCCGGGATTCGAACTCGGGAGCGTCGGCTCAGTAGGCAGTTGCTTAACCACTGCGCCAATCACGTCGTCAAACTGTGAAACGCGACTCTTTTTCGCGCGAGAAACATTACTAAATCTCTTTCTTCCCAGCACTGTAAGAGAGTGATGGGCGATGCTATGTCGCGCGACAAGAATCACGGAGCCAGTAGTTGTGCTAGACGGGCAGCTAGCCCTGCTGTTCTAAAAGTTATTAAAGTTATAGCGACAATAGTAATACACATTATCCGAAAATTTCAAGTCTCTGCCTATTACGGCCGAAATACAGCCCTGTGATGTGACAGGATACTTATACGGACGGACGGACAGACAGAAAGCGTAGGCTTTAATACGGAACCCTAAAAAATTGTAGGTAACTTTTAATGAACAAAAAATTCTCAGTAACAAACAGAACAGTAATTAGGAGTCCATTGAACCCAAAGATAGAAAAATCAAGGTCCGTAATTAATGTAATTATACAAAGTTTATTGCAAAAACTGCGAGCAGCAATCATGAACAAGATTTAATTATGATGAAATCAAATTATTCTTCGATCATTCATCGGAAAGTTCTGAGAAGGAGCAAATATCTTTATAATGGCATGACAAAGTAAATAAAAATACGATTACGCAAAATGTAAGACGACGTAAGTAATATTTAGATTTCTATTTGTAACAAAATGCCGATGAAGTAAATAGATGAGGTAACGATACCTAATTAGTATAATATTCATGTCCTAACAATATTAATAATATCCACATTCCACAGTTTTCCCTAAGTAAACCTCGGGCGCATATTCGTACTTAGAGGCCTTATTCCTTTTTAAATGCTGATGGCTTTAGACATTTTTCTCTATGATCAAACATGTTTCTTAACATTTTATTGATGTTACTACCTAGAATAGAACAGGGCTATTGGGATTTATTGGCATATATTTGAGACCTACAATTTGAATTTTTCATTGATAATTTTTGTTTCAAAAACTACTCGAAATTGACAAAATTCACGCGGAAAATTAGTTTTTTCAACTTATTTTCGACAAAGCATGAAATAGCTATGTTACTACCTAGAACTCGGGGAAAAGTATTATTCACATCAAAAAGTTGGTTGAAATTATCAATATATTTGTCATAATATGAAAAAAATGAATTTTAAAAGGAATAAGGCCACTTAATCATAATCGTAATAATGTAGTCCATTACTGTTGTGAAAATGAGGCTATTAAGTAGGTGCCATGCGCAATCTTAGACTTGCGTATACTAGATGTAGGATAAATAAATCAAAACATAGATTCTACCCTTCCAATTAAACATTTGTTTAGCAACTTAAAATTTAGCGAGGTACTTCTTAGAATCGTTATTTTTAATGCCATTTTATTTAGAAAAGGTAATGATTGACCATGTGAAAAAGGACTTCCGGTTCGTGACTTAAGATGGCCGCATGCGTTTAAGTTTCGTTGTTCATTATTTATTCATTTTCGTTGTTCAATGTGTAGTATTGATAGCGTATTGTGCAGTGATCTAACGTAGGAGTGAATAGCTAATGAAGAATTCAACTTGAAGCGTTCATAGCCCTTCCTGGGTCAAGGCCCGATAGTCCGCGTGGTTTTTTGTAAATCGCTATCACTTTACAAAAAGCAAAACCTCACCGAACAACGGCATGCTCTACGAGCAAACTTGAAATTGGCGAAATTATCATCAACTATGATGGAAGCCATATTTTAAAATTAGAATTAGACCATGTGAAAAAACTATATGTTGCTTTAGAGACCTTTTTGTAGGTACCTTGGGTACTCGTTACATAATTGGACAGACGTCGTTCGATAGAAAAAAAAATCCAAACAGTACCCTTATTTTGTATCTTAAAACTAATTTCATTTCTATACTATAGTACTTTATGTATTGAAAATCGCATGAAAAATGTCTGTAATGATGTAATGTCCGTCGGTTTTAACATTGTCAATATCGTAAAACATATAATTTTTAATTTTACGTTTTTCACGTTTTTTTTTGCTTTTTTCTGTAAGTCAAGTACTTAAAAACAGGTGACTTTTTCATGTTACTAAACTGAAACATTACATTACACAAAACCATGTTATATTGCATATAGGTTTCCAGTTTAAAGGTAAAAAAACAGCTGCACACCTGATAAGAATGACGGGAGAAAGACCGTTTAACTTTCGGACTGGCGGACTGACGGTCCGGACTCGTGAAAATGAATGATAGTAAACTGACAGTCGAGAATTTATGAACTGAACTGACGCCAGACTGAGCCTGTAACCGCTGTCTATAGACGTAGGTGTCATTAATGTCACTGCTCATATTTGAACCTAAGTCCGGTTAAGTGAATCACTGTCTCAAATATTTCGCTGTGTCTGTTCTTGACTCAAGAAAATAATACTAATGTTTAGTTCCTGTTTAGGGGCGACGAATACTGGAAAGCATTTTAGCAAGCCTCTAGACTTAAAAAACCGGCACAGTGCGAGGCGGACTCATGCACGAAGAGTTCAGTACCTACAGTTTTTTTTTCAATATTTTTTGTTATAGCGCCAGCGGCTATATATGAAAAGACACTATGTAAAATTTTCAGTCTCTACCTATTGCGGTGGGAAAGATGCAGCCCTGCACACACGGATAGACAGACAGTTGAGCCTTAGTTATACGAGGTTCCGTTAGTACCCTACAAAACGGAACCCTACAAAACGTATTTGTACGTAGATTTGTGGCCAATCGCCGAAATCATTATTACATTTCCTTAAAGCAAGGAATCGTTTAGTCTCTTTTATATAACTTAACAAGCAGCTTAAACTCCTTTTAATGCTGATGCTGACATTATATTCGAATACGGATAATTCTGCCGTATAATTCCAGAGTACTGCACTCCAGCATCACTTCTGCCACGCCAATTTACTTCCAATCCCGTCTCCCTAAGATCCATGTTTCACGTGTACCTTCAAAACGGAAACGTCCTATGTCAACAGGCATCGCATATGCTTATAAACCTTTTAAAATTCAGTAGTAACCAGGAAACGCTCCTTTGTTGTGATTCACACGTTCACCAGACATTTTTAAAAGGCTTTTGTGGAACGTCAAGTGAGACTGTCATAGTTACGCACCACATTCAGAATGTCGTAAGTAAATGAGATTAAACAGTGACATACGCCTTTTTAGACGTTGACGATGGCTTAGTGCTATACGCATGATAATGTAGGCGTTTTTTAAGTGTTTCGCTTTGTTTTGTTTCTTACGCAAGATTTACTACTGTGCGTGTGTGATTTATTTACTGCCATTGAGTGCATTCCGCTTTTACGACTCTTAAGTAGGGACATAAGTTAGGTATTAGTTATTTGCTTTAATAGGGATAGGGGTAGTATGAAGTGAAAAATTGACTGTGTTGGTGAGTACGACGAATAGAGTTCATCTCAAAGAAGATATCATTACAGGAACCGTCGATTAGCGTATCACTACATAGTATAAAACAAAGTCGTTTCCTGCTGATCTGTCCCTATGTATGCTTAGATTTTTAAAACTACGCAACGGATTTTGATGCGGTTTTTTTAATAGATAGAGTAATTCAAGAGGAAGGTTTATATGAAAGAAAGAAAGAAACAAAGAAACATTTATTGCCACACCAAAAAAATAAAATAGGTATATAGATTAAACAATAACAACATTGTCATTATATAGTCCACCCAAATTATTCCGTGTGACAAAAGGAGTGGACTCAGCATGTGCTGCGAGTGCGACAGACAGGCGTCTGCGCAGCGCTGGTTTTCATATGTATAATACATGCATAATATAGAGTAGAGAACACTTTTCATTTAGTATCAGCATTGCACCCATGCGAAGCCGGAGCGGGTCGCTAGTTATTGCTAAAGTAGAAAGATAGCAGCGAGAAGTCGCATATATGTGTCATATATGCTTATAGATGTCAACCTTAAATGGAGGCCCTGGGAAACTATTCAATATTTATTGCTAGACAAATATGTAGACAATGCACAAGCAGATCGTCAGCTCAGATCTAGTTACCGGATCGATGTCGGTCACACGCGCACGCGCATGACTGACATTTGACACCAGCGTCACTGCGTATTACAATAACAACAAGTTCTTATTGAGCTGGGAAACGTCAAGCGTGTTCTTGACTTGATTGTACTTACTACCTTGTTCATTTGGAGCGTGTCCTTATGAATACATTTTTTTTAGTAGGTACTAGGATAGTTTTCATCCTGGAAATTATACCTAAAAAGATTGAAAAGTGAGTGAACATTTCTGTTGGGGTGCGGTGACCCTGTAGGAAATGTAATTATTAGACCAAAAGCACAATTGCTCTTACATTTGCTTAGGCGCTTTTAATAATCCCTTTTATCAAGTTCCACGCGTACGCGGGCAAATGCTAGCTTTAAATAATGTGTTCTCTTTTTTTTTTAAAGCAGTATATAATAATGAACCAGAAATGTTTACAATAAAGCGAAAAAATTGCACTACGATGCCATTCTAAAGGCATGCAAGAAGCAACTGGTTGAAAAATTTAATGGGTCTCTCGCATCAGGTTCAATAGTCCAATAGGTAGGTCCGTGTTGGCCTGGAAAGCCGTTGGAGACACAGGTTCGAACCCTGCCTGAACCAAATAATATTTCAATGTTTCGCTTCATTGTAAACATTTAATGTGATCTCTGTTCTGTCTCGTTCAATTTTGAATATGGCTACGATAAAAAGTATTTAATAAAAAATTGGGCAAGTGCGAGCCCGACTCGCGCATGAAGGGTTCCGTACCTATACATATATATAATCTATAACAAGTTTGTTGTATGGGAGCCCCCCTTAAATATTTATTTTATTTTATTTTTAGTATTTGTTGTTATAGCGGCAATAGAAATACATCATCTGCGAAAATTTCAACTGTCTAGCTATCACCGTTGTTGAGATACAGCCTGGTGACAGACGGACGGACGGACGGACGGACGGACGGACGGACGGACGGACGGACGGACGGACGGCGAAGTCTCAGTAATAGGGTCCCGTTTTTACCCTTTGGGTACGGAACCCTAAAAAGGAACTGTCTTCATGTTGACACATGTTATCTGTTGGGACATACTCGTAAGTAGTATATTTATCCTCTTTAGTGATAGGATATCCTTTGAAATAGTGATCCCGTTCCCCTCACGAAAATAAAGGCTCCTTATCCGTTCAAAACTGCTGATTGTTCTAGACATTGTTTTCTATGATCAAACATGTTTTTTTTAAATATTATCAATGTTACTAGTTAGAACATCGCGATTTATTGGTACATTATATTTGAAACCTACCGTTTGAACTTTTCATTTGATCATTATTGTTCCAAAAACTATTCGAAATTAACAAAATTCACGTAGAAAACTATTTTTTTTTTGCAACTTTGCACGCAATGAAAGCATGAAATAGCTATGTTACTATCTAGAACTCAGGGAAGAGTATTATTCACTTTAAAAAGTTGGTTACACATAAAAAAGTACATTTTAAAATGGATTAGGTCTCTTAACGACCATACACAAATTCCTTAAAAACCGACACAGTAAAACAGTAATTTCTAGAAGTAACTGTGGTAAGTAATCTTTCCTTTAGACGTAGTTTCTGAACCGCGCTTATATCCCTTAAAAAAATTAACCCGATTTTTAAAACCAACATGAAACCGAAATACGGTCGCCACTCGGGTGGGCCTAGTATATGTTTTTACCTTTAAAAGCTAACAGCTCTTACCCGAGTAGTATATACAGCTCTTGTACAGCTGTATAAGGGCTGAATAAGCGTGTTCTTTATAAGTTTGTTCACAATCGTTCCTCAGAAATTAAAAAAAGTTCAGATTAAATAGTATTTTAGTGTACAAATCCGTAAAGTTATTCTGAATTAAATCGTAAAACCTATGTAACTTCAAGTTAGTCTGTAGTCATCACTCCCAGTCCATATTTGTCAGTGTTTTTGTACTTTCAGAGTATCTTTTTGGACCCGGCGGATGCCAGATGTGGACCAATATCATTACACAGACAAATGTCGGGGGTTAGTCCGACATGTTTGTATCGTGAGAAATAACGGGAGGAACTTTGGCAGACCAAAGTCGAAGTTATGATTGGCAATTAGAACCTTTTGAAAGAGCACCAAGTAATTTTACAGCGTTTATAATAGCCGTTTTAATTAAAAGTACTAAAGTACGGGATAAGTTCAATCTGAAATTTAAAGTAGGTATAATTAATATCACGTGAAAATTCGCAGCATTCATTGCGCAGTATAAATAACTACTGTGTGTTTGCTTTTGACTTGTGAAATTAGGTACTTTATTTATTTATTCGTATGGCAGGGTTGTAGGTCGGTATTAGGTACTTACACATAATAATGGCGTAGTGTGAAACTCAATGTCTAAACTTTTGGTTTTCTTCTCTAGCAGACGTGACTGCTTTGAAACACCCGAAAACTACTCACCGAGACGATTATGAAGAGCTCAAACTTGGAAGGATTTCATCGACTTATTACGGCGTTCCTAATATTACCATCTTTCGGCTCCACCGTCGGACCAGCTTCATGGTGTCATATTATTGTATAGTTTACAAAGTTACGTAGCTACACCGAATTGCAGCTCAATCGTTCGCCGGAAAGTGGTTCAAATTCAAATCTTTGCAAGATTGGGCCTCGCGGGACTGGGTAGCCGTGGCCACTAAAGTGCCCATCTCTGTCTGAAGATATTGTGTTCCTGTACGTTAATGTGCACTTTTTCCGTGAGATAGGTATGTAGAAGGGCTTTTTCAAAGTAATGACGATATTGTCCATAGCATCATTAACATTAAATGTAATGCCCTTATAATTAGTATCTTACGTCAAACTTTCTAACGCGACATTACACCGCGTACGCGTAAGCCATTAGGACCGCGACCTAACCCAACGCGCATCAACGATAAGATAACACCAAACATACTGACAACCGCCGTACACTGATATCCTTTCCTTTGGCTGGCAGTTAGACTGGGTTCACACTAGATGGCGTCTTTCATTTGTGCTGAAAAAAAAAACATTACTCTTTTTGTCTTTCCATACTAAGTCAGGTAAAAAGGATCCATATAAATTTTATTGACTTATTTTACCTGTTTTTCGAAGGTATATCGTAATGCCATTAATTCCATTCATTCACTACTTTTTTAACCAGTACTTTGTGCAGCGGTGTGTGTAATCATTCACCTCAGCTTTCGTGGAGATGCCTATACTATACATTAGATTTTATGTCATAATAGGAGAGGGCATTCATATTTTTGGATGGAAGGATGTGGATAGCTACGTACTAAATAGTTGACAACGCTATTGTTGGTAAGAATATAATTTTCTCTCTCATTTTACTAGTATGTAGTTGCCCGCAACTTCGTCCAAGTAAAACGTTTTTTCTTTTCCGTTGTCGGACAAAAAGCATCCTATAAAATAAACCATCTATAGTTGTCCATCCCTGCATTAAAATCTGCGGCGCACCCGTACAAATCCTGCATCGCGTCCTCCCAATCCCTTATCCTGTAATAATAAACACTCTCCATAGGAAACATATTTTCAATACGAGAGTAGAATTTTATTATAGTAGCATTTGGAATGTATACCCACATGTTTATCAGACTATACTTTGTAGAATCCTCCACCACGCGCTGAGTCAACGATGGTCTCGGGTTCATGTGAACCTGGCCTTAAAACGCAATGCCTCAAGCAGTGGTATGTGCAGGTGTGTGATAAAATGGGTCGGAACTCGTTAAAACGTCAGAGCGTTTAGTACTTGTAATGATACACCACTAGTTCACTAATAGTTCGACATTACTGTGATGGGTTCGCCTGTAGGATTGCGGTGATCTGGCTCCGAGTCTGAGTTCCTTTGAACAGGCATTTTTAAGGGCATGTGTTTAACCAGGTAGCTAAACAGAAATAAAATAATATTTTCTTCGGTTTCGGGACATTCATGAATTCGCCACCAGTATGTAATGTAAAATTACAGGTACTATTGCGTTGATGATATTCTGTTTACACAAGTAATGGCATTTCTTTTTCTAGCCCTTTTCTTGGCATAATAAATGAGAAGTCCACATTTCATGCCTCGTTGTGATTGAGTAATTAAAACAATAAGAAGTAACAAAAAATACAAAAAGATTATTAAATTAAATGTATGATATATTATGATACACTGCCAAGAAAAGGGCTAGAGTAAATCTTTTTCACGGTCTTAGCTCACAATTACCCAAACTAATTATGATTAAAGGGTCTTTGGACTTAACCACGCTTGTCAATTTAATAAGGTAGAGATTTACTGATGTATGCACGTAGTAATCGGATTAACATTGAGTTTGAAAGAAACATTAGTTATTTCACAGTTTTGAAATTCTTCATTTCGATATGGGTGTATGTTGATTGATTACGTCTTAAATTACTTCTCATAATTAAGGCAAACATGGTTATAGTCTATCCGGAACGTAAGATTAAATATGTCAAACGGGCACAGGAAAAAAATGACCCTAATTTTACAAGTAGTCGTACGATCGTTTATAAATTGTGATTTAAACTTAGATACACGATTTGCACACATTAACTATTATAACGAAAATACCCTCGATCGAGAGTCCCTTCGAGACCATGAACTACTATACTTTTTGAAAGATTGTCCCGTTTTGTTATAATATTGTGCAAAGTTAATAGAATTTGATCTTAGAATGTAGGTAACTTTTTTAGAACATAGTGAAAGTCGAACTCATTAATCAACATATTATACCAATGGAAATCTAGCTAAGCTGGCTTCAGGTACAAAGGGTAGGTACTAATTGTCCAGGCTAATTGAAGACCCAGTGCTATTTAATTGGGGCTTAACTGAACTGACTGCTTGTTCCCTATTTTAGGGAAGCTGAAATGTCACTCACGCTGCTAATCGTATTAGGCCTAAGGCCAGTTAGCATTACTCGTTAGTCGACTCACATTTGATTTTGATTACTGAGCGAATTTGATCATAGCTAATCAAAAAATGTGTATCGGCCCTAACATGTTCGTTGCTAATTTAATGTGACCCCTAGATTCGTATTAAATATTCGTAATCAATTATCCATGGATCTCTTACTTGGGCGTTCTTATGTGAAATTGACAATTTGGTGACCAGTTTATTTTGACCCATGATTGAAAACACGTACCTACCACTAATTTCCGTGTCTAATTATATCAGGAACGAATTGTGCGTGAAGATGTGTATGATGTTATGAATTGCACTCCAGATGGAAATATGTATACTGAAAATTGGAATCAGATATTTATTATTACTGTGCAATGTTGGGTGGGAGGTGAAATAACTGAGGTGGGATAGGAAAGGTGGAGTAAATATCATTATCTACTGTTTAATACAATTTAACATACATTTGAATGAGTCTGAAAACAGTAGGGTGTTATCATTATCATTCTGTATTCTGTTGGAACAAAAAGTTGCATTCTCGTAACAAGGCATCTTTACTGGCCAAATGTATAGGACTACATCAAAATCAATGATACATCAACAAAATTAGAGATTAACTGATTTTGATGCGAAAAAAAAGTTTATATTATTGAAACAATATTTTCTTATGACGTTGGTGGTGCATTCATTTTTAAATTAGTTTATATCTATTAGAAACAAACTAAATACATTTTGTAATAAGGTCACCTGAGGTTATTACGTGTGCATATATACGTGCTTTGATGATATCATAGATGCACAACACTGTGATCAATCATTGAAATAAAGAATGGTAATTATAAAGTATGACTTTTCTATATCATCAAAAGTCGCATTTGCCTCTATTAAGTATTCGCAATAGGCTCAGGCGACCTGTGTGTTTAATAACCAATGCGCTCTAAATTTAAAATTCAGCTTCCATTATGAGGTCTGTTTCTCCTAAAATATTTACCGGTAATATTTGTCGTCCTTGCCCTATATTGTGGCGCAATCCTTTATTCCAGCTATAGTAGCTATAGCTCGTATAGTTGTCCGGCGAGGGCGAGTAAAATATTCAGCATTGCACGCTATTGCAGTTTCGCAAACGACATCTGTTCGCTGAATCATGGACGGACAAAAACGTGACGCCCACATATTGGATTCTCTGACTTTGAACTTGGTAATAAGCTGAGAATTTGTTATAATATGTATACACAATAAAAGAGTTACATATGGTTCTCCTTTGATCTTCGCTAAATGCTAGCTAAAAACTGCTTTTTATTGGGTACTTGTTCATAAAGCGATTTAAAAAGCAATGCACTGCTATGGAAAGGGATATGCTCAGAGTTACTTGCGTGATAGAATCATGCAAAGTATCCAGATATCCTCCGCAGAAGAACCAAGGTAACCGATATAGATCACATGATTACACGGTTGAAGTGGCTCGGAGAACGGTCGTTGGGGCAGCAAAGTCCTGGAGTGGCGAAGTCGTATAGGAAAGCGCAGCGTGGGACGGCCCCCGACTTTGTGAGGGTGGCGGGGAGTCAATGGTTGCGTTCTGCACGGGATGGCACTCTGTGGCGTCCCCATAGGCCTCCCCAGGCTTAATTTTAGCAGTGGACGTCTGTAGCCAATAGATATATAGCTAGATAGAAAGCGGAAAGTGGAGCCGAACACCTTGGTGCGCGATGGCTCGTCGGTTGTCAGTAGAAATCCAGGCGCCTCTTGCTATTACTAAACACACAAGTACCTACATATTGACCGTTTTCAAAATTTATTTTACTTGGGTAATCCGAATTGGACTAGAAATGGTTTCCCGAGTTCAGATCCGATCACAAACAAACAGAATGCGTTGGGACGGCGATAATTTTTGCATGAGTTTATTTCCACCAAATACAATGAGGGACTTAGCAGAAATAACCCTCTCGCATTCCATTCCAGTATCCAGTACTCAACTGTCAGTCATGTCAAAACTGATTCTATCCGACAATGGATGGATACACGATATGATAGCTTGTAATAAGTCCCCGCCCCAGATTACTGTAATTGAAACACAACAAACACAGCTCTGAACCATCTGCTATCAAATTTACAAGCAATCACAAAGGAGTCCCTTCGACACAACTAAATTAACCTTATCCGTAAAACAAACAAAGCTTGATTGAGTTGCTGAAACCGGTTGTAGGAACAATTCGGTTCCCCTTAGGTTTAATTCGAAAAGCTATTAAACGTGGTCATAGCGTTTAGTGCAGAGGGTCCAAAGAATGGTCAGTTAATTGACTCATAAATCACAGCTTGACCATTATTCAACTTCTCGCTTGAGAGGAAAAATAGCGTATGTTCCTCAGTAGTCTGTAGGTTTATGCGACGTTTTTTTGTTGACAGATGTGCGAGTTTTGCGCTAGTGCCAAGTCGAGCCAATAGATGGGGTCACGTGCACGTTTTGTTTACAATTTCCATAGTTATCGAGAGCTGAAGACTGGTTTTTTATGTTTTGTTTATTATAACCCATTGAATGCTTGATTTGGTAAAATATTTTCATCTCATGCTGTTAAATAGCTGCAATTAGAGCATTGTTCCATGTGATAAATAACTCGTGCCGATTGTGAATTTAGCTTGACCGGGACCGAGTTTTATTGTGAATATAAAATTTTATTGAATTGCCTTTTAAAAAAGCAGTAGCCGTCGACTTTAGGATTACCTTCTGGTTTTTTATTTATTTATTATTATTGACAAGAGACACAATCATTTACAAATGCGTTCAAATGAATCAGACTTTTTCCTTTCATCGTCGTATTTTGCACGTTTGTTATTGGAAAGAGCCGTCACCTGTTGCAATCAGCTTCGGAACATCGGAACAAAAAAGGATTCCTTTCGAGTCGGTTAGAAAAAGAAATAAAAAGGACTGGGTCCGGTAACGAGCCCTATTGTGTCTTACGGACTTTACGCTAAGGTCTTAAGGCCGTTCCCTGAGCCTAGGGTTACCATTTAGGAATTTGAAAAGTCCTGGCAAAAAGCCGGACGTATCGAAAAAAGTCCGGACTTTTTAGTCACTAAAATAGGTAGGCATGGTAGTAGGTAGACGCTCGCATTGCGAGATTTGCGAGGGGGTAGGTGCGGGGTGCGGGCTGGCCGGGCGGTTTTATTACTCATTATTCCACTTATTTGAAAAAAGCCGGACAAATTAAAGGGCCGGACAAAGTCCGGACAAGAGTCGAAAAGTCCGGACATGTCCGGACAAATCCGGACGTATGGTAACCCTACCTGAGCCAGAACCCCGAGCCCCTCCTCAGGCCACCCGTCCCTGTCACATCACAGTCACATTTCAAAAGAGTGACGGAGACAGAGCTTGCGGGTCGTAAGGCGATATCTTTTTTCGTAAGAATTTGTCGATGATTATTTATTTTAAAAATATTGGCTTCAATTATTGAAATTCGGAAGCTGTAAAATTACTATTTTAGTTATGATTGATTTTTCTCCTTTTTTTGTTTCATAGTGTCACGTAGAAAAAAAACAAGTAAAGTTGGAGTAAAAATTCGAATTGGAGGTTACTTTGGGAATTAATTGTATCGAGCGAAGTGTTATGAATCGTGTATCGAATGCTGTGTTATTAAAGATAATATAATCAAGAATGATATATATTTTTCCCTCGTTTACTAATATCAACGTTTCGTAGAAAAATAGGATAATTTTTGGGGTATTTTTGCAAATCTGGCTCAGGGAACGGCCTTAAGAAAACGTAAAACATAAAGGAAATATTTAATTTTATTGAGTGACTTATGCAGGCGGATTGTGACTGAGACCTTTTAAATGCTTTTTTATTTAATCTTTTATTTTTGTACAATCGTATTTTTTTAAACGGTTTTATTTAGCTAGCCCTGTTTGTTTTTATGATAATAGGTACCTCATTTTGTTTGGAATTCATTAAATAATATGATGTAGCAAACTTAATGCAATCCACTGCAAATGTAAGCGGGAGCGGGACTAATAAACGCGCGCTGTTTTACGGCAATAATTTTATGAGATTCAAATAAATCGGTATTTGAATCTCATAAAATATTGCTTACATAATCAACGAGCTCAAATCATCCCAAAAAATACAACTCGAAATGGAAATAGATGTAAAGAGAAAGCGATGTAGATATTCAATTATAATATGTATTAACCGTACCCCAACCAATTGAATATGTCATATGTATGTGCTGGCTGTTTTGCATGTTTCATAAGCTTTATTTTGAATCTACCATCGCTTCCGAAAATATGACGCATGAAAATAAGGACAACATTAAACTTATCCTCCGTGCGACCAATAGGTACACTTTTGTATTAATTAGGTATTAAATTTAGATCATAATTGTGTAATGTTGGTTCGAAACTGCCACATATTTTTTGTATGTAAAATCGCGTCATCCCGGTATTGCCCATTACTAAAACATTCCGGGACTGGAAACTACAATTTGTGTTGTACGAGTAGGTAGTTACAAGTTTCTATACTTACAAGTTGCATTTCGGTTGCAGTCTGTCGGCCCTCGGCCCTTAGTTTATTCACATTAGATTGCCAGGATCATGTCCTAAGACAGAAAGGCGTCTACCTAGGCAGGTATGACAGTTGGAATCTCGCATTTCATTTACATAGGATTTTCTAGCGCAGTGGGACAATCGCCTATTTGAATCATTTAATAGGTCGGGCAGTCATTTCGAGTGAATCATGAGTCTATTGTACGGTAAATTCGAGTGCTTTATTGACTTCTCTGGTACCCTTATTTTATTGTATGTAATATCACCTATTTTATTTGGTGTAAACAAAACAGCCTCTATATATAATTGTATAAAATGTATTTATACAATACATATTTTTATACTATAAAATATCGCTATTTACCAAACTATTCGCATCACTTTTATGGCTTTACAGTGAGTTTCTGTTGAACCCAGCTGCCATCTAACGGCAAAACCACAAACTATTGCAATAGTACTGACTGTAACGCCACCTATCGACGGATAGCGACAACACTACGCTGCGTACTCGCAACAACATCGCTTAACTAGTTCCTCTATTTGCCAACAGGCGGCAGCACGTGGCGGCGCCATGGAGCTCGACGACGACAGGGGGCGCTCGCGCTCAACATGAGCTCTTCGAGTTGCTAGAGCGGGTGCAATGTTCGCGCTTGGATGACCAGAGGGCAGTGCTGCCGCCGTACTTTTCTCAGGTAAGTTGAGAAAGTCTCTAGCCCTTAATGTCTGGATGTATAGCCCGATATACATATTTTTTTACCATCTTTTTGCATTTTTTAGTTAAACAGTTTTTTTTACTATTTTTAACGGCAGCGAGGTTTGAACCCTGGTTTCTTTTTTATTTTGAGACTTTAAGGGCTAGTAATGAATATTGTATTGTTTTTGAAATGTAAAGTAGAATTTCCTTTGAAGCGAACGGAGTTTCTTCTGCGTTCAAATACTTACGAATTAGGTTACTTACTTACTTACGTAGTTAAAGAAAAATTTTGCCACAAAGATAAAGGTTTTTTTATATTGAATGATGAGTTGATGAGTGATGACAATCAAAGTTTATGAAACTAGTGTAGGTGTAGGTATTAGATAAAGATACCAAAATAATACAAGTAGATTCCGGTTTACATATTCAATTCACTGTTTATAAATGTAATATGCCTATAGGTCAGTTTGGTCTAGATTTAAATTGATCTTTAACACCTGGACGATGGCATAATTGAGGTGGGTAGTAGACTTGATTGGTGGCTTGAGTAGTAGAGTTGATTGGTCGACTGGTCTACAAAATTACAACAAAAAAAAAGCAAAGTTAAAGACAAAGGACATTTTTCATATTAAATTAATACCTTTAATAAAAATCTGAAACTATTAATACTACTTATTAACAATTTCTTCCAATTAACAGAGCATGGAATCTTGGCGCGGCAAAGACACCTTTTTATCTATGGTTTGTTTTGTATGATAAATGCATCCTCTAGCATATGCGAGGAGCGTCGAAGAATCTTTCTTGTTTTTGCTGTGTAGTAGTCACATCGATATTATAAAGTAGGTACTTATAAAAAAACTGTTTTCTATGGAGAAGGGTAATTATTCCGTGGCGCCAGTCGTAGAGCGCCATCTGTTGGTAAATTTTTCTTTGTCCTCTCATCACGCCTAAACGGCTAGACGGATTGTAACCAATTTAAGTACATGGCCATGGATACCTGAACATCCAAAAATGGTTATAGGATAATTTTCACCCGATTATGGTAAAGAAAAAAAAACGGCCAAGTGCGAGTTGGACTTGCGCGCCGAGGGTTCCGTACAAACACTTCCCATCTTAACTGGCCGGGTTAAGTTTGCACCTGGTATGTATGCCGCCGCATACAAATGAGGTGCAAAGTTAACGCAACCGATCACGTTCCTTATATGGGAGCCCCACTTAAATATTTATTTTATTATGTTTTTAGTATTTGTTGTTCTAGCGGCAAGAAATACATCATCTGTGAAAATTACAACTGTTTATGAGATACAGCCTGATGACAGACGGACAAGCAGACAGACGGACGGACAGCGGAATCTTCGCAATAGGGTCCCGTTTTTTACCCTTTGGGTACGTAACCCTAAAAATACGCGGACTAAAGGCACCTAGTAATATTGAAGCGTATCTATTCGTTGTATCGTAGTCAAACGCGTGAACCAGCGTGTCACTGGGCTAACTGCATAAGATCAAAGCTTCAACTTTTAGAAATGAAGAATTCCGTTTATTTCGACCGATTTCAAGGGTCACCAACCACGAAGTTCGTTGGCACTGACAAAGCGCAAGACAAGTGACTAGCGGATGCCGGGTGAGGGTGGCTAGCGAACCATGGAGTCACGGATGGGGGACTTACCCGAAATACGTTTTTTAAAGTTTTGGAAGTGTGCATTTCGATGCTTTCTTCCATCTGTAAAGTAAATCTCGGCCTGTTAGAGAATAACCCAAAATCTGATAAATTTTGTGGACTAGTGAATCTATGATACTGACCACGCGAATTTTTAAATGGCTGAAAATATTTATTTACGTTTTCAACAGCCATATTAAAAAAAATATTCGTAAATCTGACTCGACAAAAAAAACATTATAATTATAAAAAAAGTCCCGAGCATCGGTTGACAAATGCGGTCTGTAGGCGGACATACGAAATAATTTTTGACCAAACTGAAACGGAGACGCTCGTTTCGCTTGCTCCATAAACAATCGTAAAAAAAAAGTCCTAAAGCAAGCAAACAGATGTAATTTGAAACATTTTAATTTATAACCTTTTAACCATCCAATCAACTAGGTATAAGACAAAGCCTCAGTTTAAATTATTTCATTACTAATTCATTTTTAATTACATTCATCATTATTTTATTAGGGCCCAGAATATTTTAAAATCCCTTTCAAATCTCTTGTTCTTAAAGTAATTAAGATACTTCTATGAATGAATTGCCTTGCTCATTTATGAACCTCACTTGGATAATTTAAGTCTTTTATTATTTCCATTGAATCTATTAATCTATTTTCAAATTTAGATTTTCATCTATTTTGATGAGGTTACTTGTAACTTATTATTTTAACAATTTGTTAAATAACTGCTCATTAATAGTAGGTACTTACACTTTTTATCTTTAATATTTTCTTTGGTGTCCGCGATTTAGCCGCCGAACTGTATCATGTCAAACGGGCGCTTTTTTACGTCATTATGGTGCAAATGAGCAAACGGATCGCCTGATGGTCAGCGATTACCGTCGCCAATAGACGCCTGCATCTGCACCACCAGAGGAGTCACAAGTGCGTTGCCGGCCTTACAGGTGGGAGTACGCTCTTTTCTTGAAGGTTTGAAGGTCGTATTTGCTTTGGCCGATGGGCTCAAGACAAGTCCAAATTGTCACCATTACCAAGTATTGAAGATATAGCTTCAACCACTAATCTGAAGACCATTGGCGTATATAGCGGGATGGCCGGTTGGGCCGTGGCCCCCACAGTATGGTCTAGTGCCCACCCCAGGATTTTGGGTTACCCATAGAAATTCATGGCTTCATCTTATAGGCCATGGCCAGGCCGCCCCCTAGCCTCCCCCAGGCCCCCCCTGAAAAATAATGTTAGATACGCCAATGCTGAAGACAGTGAAGACATTTCCTACGGTCGAGCTTATACCTGCGGTCTCGGAAAGTCAGACATCATTAAATTGAGGATTTAGTAAATAAAGGTTAGGTAATATAATAAAATTAATAAAATTAAATCTGTGTCTTCAGATGTATAATCTTTATTAATTTTCTTACAATGTTCTACTTAAAAGTTTAACAAAGTAGGTTTATGTACGAATTGAACTCGACGCTCTATCGACCCTGGGTTTTATAGCTGAAAGTTAAAAGCATGATGTTCGGGTGACCTTATTATGGTATTGTATAATCGTAAAAACAATATCACTTTTGTTTAATCTTCGTTCCTTATGTGAAGTTACGATATACATAAGTATTCGACACTCATTTTCGAGTAAAGTTAACTTGCAAAATTACTTCTTAGATTATTTTGACGACGCGTTTGGCTCGGTTTGTAAACACCTGCCTAATACTGAGTCGGCGGTCCCGGGTTCGAATCCCGGCCGGGGCAAATATTTGTTCTTGGGTCATGGATGTTATCTATATATGTATTTATATATATATTATGTATATCGTCGTCTAGTACCCATAGTACAAGCTTTGCTTAGTTTGGGACTAGGTCGATTTGTGTATGATTGTCCCTTAATATTTATTTATTTTATATGCTACTTGGTCTCGATGTATCTTAATAGATATCAAGTGACAATGGACCATGATTTCCTAGAAGGTGTCTCTACAATTTCAAGTTCAAAATACTCCGGTAAGTTAAATATTCTCAACTTGAAAAAGATTCGTGCTTCTAGATATTTTCCGCTCCGCTTCTCCCCAGTTTTCTTTTTCTTAATTTACTCAATTATACCTCTTAGTAAACGTTTTTATAGTATATCACACAAAAAACCTGTTTTTTTTTAATCTATGATTTAAATAGCTGCGCCTCGCGATGTTACCTGCTCATCCCACAGGAACACTACATTTTTTGGGATATAAATTAGCCTATGTGGTAATCCAGGGTGTAAGCTACCTTCCTACCAACATTTATCATAATTGGTCCAGCCGTTTGCGCGTGAAGAAGTAACAAACATACAAATAAACACACTCACAAACTTAGTATGATATAATGTCTTACCATCTTCATTAACCTTGTAAACGACAATTATGCTTAATTTGCGAATGGCTTTAGCATTCGGAAAATAATCTTACATATTATTTGCCTTGCAAAATCGTTTCGCTGTTATTACCATAACATAACCTGGGGTCAACATAATAAGGAGGTAAAATAACACGCTTCATTAATTAGTATAGGTAATTAAAACTGATAACAAGTAGGTATTTACTCGTGCGCTGTATTATGGTATTTACGCCATAAACTTCCAGCATTTTTGTGGAAACTAACTTATGAGTACCTCATTCTTTTTTTTTTCAGTTAAAGAAGTTTTAATATTATATTTATTTTTAGTTAGCCTGTTTGAGTTTCCCACAGCTGGACAAAGGCTTTATTTCAATTAAATTGAAGAGGCAATCTTAGTAAAAAAAAGAGTTTGTAAATCACATCTAATAGCTTATTATACATTTGGGTCAATCAACTATTTTCTGCCACTCGATGACCTGGTGATGTCCCCTGAGTCACTTTTTAAAACTATTGCTTTCTGCGGTAATATTTGGCAAATCTTTGTAATTTAAGAAGTTATAAGCCCATTCTTATGTAGACTATCTCCTGACAATACCAGTAATATAAATTATCAACACTTTTCTTACAAGTTTAATCAATATTTTCCCCTGGGTCACGGGACAGAATAACAGGAAGAAAGAGTTGATCCATCCAATTACACGATTAAATTATTTTTATTGTCACTATGGTTTTACGGATTGAACATTCATATATATAGAAATATTGTTTTTTTTTTACTATTTACCGTAAAACATAAGTCTCAAATTATCCCGGTCCCGGATTTCTTTCCATTTCAAACTTTACTTTCGTTTTTTAGGACTCGTGTTTCTTCCAAGGTAACACTCGCTATCTGATCTTTGCGGTAGACCTTCGGAATAGAGGTTAGGTCAATAAGCACCCGGTTTACTACTCAAGTAATGATACTTGTACCAAAACACTCATAGGTCAAGCGAATTTGAAATGTATTCCTCGACATGTACGCTCCAAACGAAATCAACACGGTGTATCGTGATTTTCGATTTCCAAACTCTTTATCGTCATGTGCATTTAATTTAATCGAATGACCATTTTGAAGTCCTTAATAGGTTTCTGAGTGAACATATTTTCAGCCGAAGCAAGACGGAGTTGACAGTGTTAAGTACTTTATGTTTCTCAGCTTAAGGTTTCTTTTTCTTTTTTACACGTGTTTTAAAATTAAATATGTGCTTATATCTTGAAGAATTTGGTCACAATCTTTTTCCATACTCATAATCTTCGAAATCTGACAAACCAACGGCGATTAGGTACAGTAAATTATAACAACAGTTATCACACGTTCGACGGAGATAAATCGTAATTTTGTCAGTGAATTATTTCTTGGCAACTACTTACTACTATCGGATTATAAAAAAAGTTCGACCGACTAGTTTGCGGTCAGAGCGTGCCAAATACGATTTGAATTAAGCTTGGTTAGGAACGTTCAAATTTTTTGTACAGAATGATGCTATCAATTCTATGTAGTAGTGTACAATTGAATTAGTTATGCGCCTTCTGACGCCAGCTATCACTTGACGGTTTTTTGTTTTCCTAGTAACTCACTGTTCGTTACTTAGTGACGGCTACTTTTAACGAGTGTATTTTATTATTAAAATAAAGTAATCAACTGATATTAATAAGAAAACTATTTATCAAGTAGATAACATTAACTAAAATAACTAAATGTGACCGTGTTGGCGCAGGTTCCTTAAATGATGTAGTCGACAACAGGATTTGAAGTATATACATTTATTCCCGTTTCTCAAGGAATTACAATAATGATTTGCTAAATATGGACGCGCTTGTCCTTCGATGGTGAGATGCAGAGAGTGTGAGCCGCCGGCGACGCGCCCGCGCCGCGCGCCGCAGGCGACTGCCGGGCCGGTGGCGGGAGGGCGGCGACACCGTGCTCACACGGTGTGTTGGTGTGCGTGCCCGCACACTATGTTGACGCTGACGATGGCGTTAACAGGTTGCCCCCCTTGGGCCAGGAGCTTCCTGGTCAAGCGTAGGTGGCAGCGGGCAGAGCCGGTTGTAGGCCCTGCGAAGTGTCCCCGCTGTGGTGAGGACGTCGGCGACGCGGTTCACGCCGTCGCTTCCAGGATGGACGGCGGTGATTCGTCCGAGCAGCCATCGGTTCGGTGGTAGCCGGTCATCCTTCACGACCACCATCTCTCCGAGTTGTGGATGAGCCCCTTGCGTGCGCCACTTGCTGCGGGACTGGAGCTCTGAAATATATTCTTTGTAATATCGGTTCCAAAAATGAGCCTTTAAGCCTGCTGGGTCCTCTGGAACCTGGAGATTGTTGTGAGTCGAGTATCTTCCACCTGGGGTGCAGGGGACATAGTGATCGTTCGTCCAATTAAAAAATGGGCTGGAGTGAGAGGGATGAGATCCGAAGGATCTGATGAAAGAGGGGTGAGAGGCCTGGAATTCAATATCCCCTCTATCTGAACCAATACAGTATTCATTTCTTCGTAATCTAAATTTGCCATAGATAGAACCCTTTTTAAATGATGCTTGACTGATTTGACTGAACCCTCTGCTAGACCATTAAAATTTGGACTGTAAGCTGGACAAAATTTGAAATTTATTTCGTTTTCAGCGGCGTAAGAAATTATATCGTTACAATTATTTTTTAGGAATCTAGATAGCTCGTTAAAAGCTCCTACATACTGTGTACCATTGTCTGAATAAATTGCTGCCGGTTTGCCTCTGCGAGCAATAAATCTATTTAGTGCTGATATGAAACCTTGAGATGTCAAATCGGTGACAAGCTCGAGGTGTACTGCTCTCACTGCCAAACATACAAATACCACTATATAGGATTTTATAAGATGAGAACCGCGGCCTTTTTTGTTCAATATCAGGATTGGTCCTGCATAGTCACTTGCTGTATGTGTGAATACATAGTCCGCGTGCAACCTCTGCTCAGGAAGCGGGCTCATGATAGGCTGATATATTTGCCCTGAGAATCGAATACACGTTATGCAATTATTTGTTATTTTCCGGCAAAGGTTGCGACCACATATTATCCAGAACTTATGACGTAATGTGGATAACAGCAATTGTGGTCCAGCGTGTAATAATATTGTGTGATAGTGTTGTACTATAGCTTTAGTGATATGGTGTGAGGCATGCAATAATATCGGATGTTTTGTGTCATAATCATAATTTGAGTTAGACAACCGACCTCCAACTCGAATTAGATTTTCGTTATCAACAAAGGGGTTCAGTTGTACAAGTTTGTCCTTCGGTGAAAGTGAACCTTTAATTAGCAATGAATATTGTTTGTTGAACATATCCAATTGTACCTTTTTGCATAAAAAATGCAATGATAGTCGTAATTCAGAAATGCTTAATGGACCAACATTTTTATTTTTGTTTTGACAGTTATATTTAAATCTATACAAGTATGCTGTGACACGTTGCATTTTACAAAAATTTGAAAACTTTGCAGTAAAATCAGTATCGCTCTCCTGCAGTGCTTCAGTTGCAGAAGCGAGACACTGAGATTTAATTTCAGGTAAATTGGAAATGTCCATTTGTTGTGGCTGAGATGGCCACTGTATTTCCTGGTGGTGCAGGAATTGCGGACCTTCCCACCACAAAATTGATGCTTTGAGCTGAGACGGGGCTAATCCCCTGGTACCAATGTCAGCCGGGTTAATGTCTGTGGGAACGTAATGCCATGCTGCTGGATCGAACGTGTTTGTAATTTCGTTAACTCTATTGTATACAAATTGCTTTAATTGTTTTTTACAAGTTTGTATCCAGCCCAGCACGATGGTTGAGTCACACCAGAAGTGTATGGAATCCAATTTTAAACGTAGTGAATTTACAATCTTTTTTGTCAATTGGGTTGCCAATAGACTACCACATAGTTCGAGCTTTGGCGTTGTTAGTTTATGTTTAAGTGACGCCAATTTGCTCTTGGCAGCTAAAAGTTTAACACTTACATGGCCACTATTAGATATTGAACGTATATATACGCAGGCAGCAAATGCCTTATTGGAGGAGTCGCAAAAGGAATGCAATTGAATTGTTACATAATTGTCACATAGTACTCTACGAGGAATTTCAATTTGTGATATGTCTGGTAAATGTTTGATAAACTGGTTCCATTGCAACTCAACCTCGGCCGGCAGCTTACCGTCCCACGAGACATTTTTTGCCCATAGTGCCTGAAGGATGAGTTTTGCCTGTAACATGCAAGGATTTATTAGACCGAGAGCATCATACACTCGAGCAATTGTTGACAAAATTGTGCGTTTAGTTTTAGTGGTTTGTTCTCTTTCAGGTAATGAAAACAATAATGTGTCCTTTTTGCAGGCCCAGAGTAAGCCTAAAGCTTTGGCATATTCATCTTTACTTAGATTCAATAAACTATTATTATTGTTTTCATTAACTATTTGAGTTACTATTGATGGTTTGTTAGATCGCCATTTTCTTAGGTGAAAATGAGCGCTCTCCAACTCAGTGATTACACCCTTGCATGTATTTATTAGTGTCTGTTCGTCATCGTTTCCAGTTATGCAGTCATCGACATAAAAATCGTGTAATATAGTCTCGCTAACTTGTTCATCAGTGCAATCTGTACCTAGCTGTTTTAAGCATCTGGTGGCCAAAAAACTTGCTGATGAAGTACCATAAGTCACAGTGTTAAGTTTGTATTGCTTTACTGGCTGTGTAGGTTCCGACCGCCACAAAATCTGTTGCAAACTACGCTGATCTTCTCTGACATAAATTTGTCGGTACATTTTAGCTACATCTGAGGTTACAACAAACTTGTGCTGTCGGAATCTAATTAAAATACTTAATAGATCGTCTTGAACTGTAGGGCCAATATGTTGTATGTCATTATAGGACATTCCTGTACTGGTGACCATGGAACCATCAAATACTGTCCTCAAACGCGATGTCAGACTATCCTCACGCAATACACCATGATGAGGTAGGAAATAGGAAACAGTATCATTTTGTGGGGCTGTGTTTTCAGACATATGGCCTAATGCTGAATATTCTTTTAGAAAATCGACATATTCTTGCTTGAATTTAGGATTTCTTTTAAATTTACGCTCTAATGAGTACAGTCTCATTAAAGCCTGTGGCTTCGAGTCACCTAAACATTCAGGAGATTCTTTTAATGGTACAGTTACAATGAACTTGCCATCTGGGTGGCGTGTTGTAGTATCGGTGAAGATTCGTTCGCACTCACTCTCAGCCTTATTGTCAAGCAATTGTTGAGTGGTGGGAGCGGCTTCAGATTCAAAAAAATAGTTTAGTTTTTTATCAAGCTCAATATCGTTTGCGAAATGGCAGTGGACTGTAGTTGTATAGGATTGCTTTGTTTGTTTTGAGTTAGGTACTTGTATTGAACCCGAGACAAGCCAACCGATTTTTGTTTCAACTAGGTTCGGTTTATTCTTGCCTAATGATATGTGATTGGAAGTTAGAACTTCCCAAAATAGATCGGCGCCCAATAGCATCTTCACCTCTGAGGGTACGGAAAATGATGGATCCGCGAGGTGGATGTGAGCAGGAATATTGAGTGCATTGCAGCTAATTGGTGTAGTAGGAATCAACTGAGTGATTTGGGGTACGATGAAGCAATTAACATCTGCAGTATAATCACTATCGTACCGAGATGTTATTGTGACGTCACATCTTTTTGTGATTTTTGAAGATTGTCCGTTTAGTCCTTGGACGGAAATTGATGTAGAATAACTGGGTATTCCTAATTGCCTTTGTAAAGATTCAGTTATAAAACTGGAAGTACTACCATTATCGAGTAGAATGCGTACGTTATGTGACTGACCGGCATGGTCTGTTACGGTAACTATTGCTGTGGACAAGAGAACCTGGCTATGGTGCGTTGAAGATAGTGTGACATTGCTAGGACCAGGTTGTGATTGTTCCTGTAAGTTTGGTAGAACAACACAATCACCTTTAGAACAAGGCTTGCTAGCCGTTGGTTCAGAGTGACTGGTGTTTGAGTGCAACATAGTGTTATGTCTCTTTGTACATAAGCGGCATGAACTTAACCGACAACTCTGCTCATCGTGTCCAGCTCTCAAGCAATTAGTGCATAAGTTTAATTGTTTTATTTTTTCTAGGCGAGATTCGATGGGCATTGCTTTGAACTTGGGGCATTGATAAATAGAATGTAGGTTTTTACAAATTGGACACTTATACTGTTTTTGTTTATAAGCTTCGTGGACAACAAATGCTTTGGGACGGTTATATGTTACATCACTGTGTCTACGCAGTGGTTTAGATTGTGCCTGGGCCTCCTCCATGGTCTCTAATAGGTCTGCACGGTTTTTGATAAATTGTGTGAACTCATCGAGCGTGGGAATATGTTTCATGTGATTTCGCTCAGTTTCCCAATCGCGGATGGAGACTACATCAAGTTTACTAGTCATCATATGGATAATTAAAACATCCCAATGTTCAGTGGGTAAGTCTAGCGTTTTTAAAGCACGTAAATTTTTGTTCACCCAATCTACCATGTTCCGCAAAGCCCTGGAGGATTCTTGTGTAACCGGCAGTATGTTGAACAAGGCATGAATGTGATTATTAACTAGTATGCGATTATTGTTGAACCGATCACACAGTAAGTCCCAGGCAACGTCATAATTACCCGTAGTAAATTCTAAAGATTTAATAATTAATGACGCACTCTCTTTTAATGAATTCCTTAGATAGTGGAATTTATGAATTTTTGGTATGGACGGATTATCGTGTATGAGTGATTTGTATGTGTCATGATATTCTAACCAATCCTGATATCGACCAGAGAAAGTTGGGAGATGTATAGTGGGTAGTTTTATGTTTGGCCCACCTGTATATCCAGCAGCGGCAGCACCCGAGCCAGCCACCGATGCACCATCATGCTCCGCAGAGGCAGCACCGGCAGATGCAGCGTGCCTGCTGAGCAGATCCTGCGCAGCAGCCACGGCGCTGAAGTAGGCTTCCTCGAAGCTAGCGCGCTCCGCGTACTCTTCACCTGGAATTTCCATTAATGATTCTATATCACTCTGTATAGAATCAAAATCGTTGTACATTTCAAGCATTTTTCCATTGCGAAGGGTAAGCTCTTGAGCCTGAACATTGTTAATTTGATTGCTTGGAAGTAATGTGTCTAGATATTGTTTGAAAATTGTTAATTTTGATTTATAACCCGCTCTTGTGCGTTTTAAACTTTTAATATCCATTATAGTTATGAAGGATAAGCGCTATTCAAACTGAAAACGAAACAATTCACAAACTGTCACAGCTGAAATGAAACACTTTAACACACACAATATGCAAAAGTGAAATTTAAGAGGGTGAAAAAAAATGAAATAATACTTAAATTATTCTGTGAAGCGTGAAAAAGCAGGCAGAAGTTTCAGTCAAGCAAGCACCGCGTCTCAAAACCACGCCCAAAACCCTTTGTTCGTGCAGTGTGACAAGTCACGTAGGCAACTGTCAGCGCGGGCGCGGACTTTGACCCCACGCGGATTTCTGGAATTTTCGAAATAAAAATTAGAAAAGCAATCAATGTTGTACTGTATCGGCTCAAACCGAGGCAATACAGAAAATCCAGGTCTCTGAAATGATTAAATTGAGTAAGATTGAAGCAATTTGCCCAAAAAATCAAGATTGGTTTTTATTTTTATTGAAATTTTAAATTTGGAAAACTGATTTACGTACGTTGTTAAGCAACAACTTTGGATTAAAAACCTTGATAGTTAAATAGATTGATGGATAGAAATTGGAGAAAGATTTTTAAATCACTAGATTGAGGTTATATTTTAAATATTGGAACGAACTCACACGCATATCACCCACAAACCCTGTTCCTGGTTTAATTTAGTTCTGGATCTTGTAGATAGTGACCGCAGATCTTCTTGAGGTTGAGATTGTGAATGCCACGCGTCCATCTGTCGACTTCCTTTGTTCTTGCTGGACCGCGCCGATATTCCTTTGTCCTTTAGATCGTTGGCAGCAAAACAATATCCGGCTCGAAACTGTTGGCGCAGGTTCCTTAAATGATGTAGTCGACAACAGGATTTGAAGTATATACATTTATTCCCGTTTCTCAAGGAATTACAATAATGATTTGCTAAATATGGACGCGCTTGTCCTTCGATGGTGAGATGCAGAGAGTGTGAGCCGCCGGCGACGCGCCCGCGCCGCGCGCCGCAGGCGACTGCCGGGCCGGTGGCGGGAGGGCGGCGACACCGTGCTCACACGGTGTGTTGGTGTGCGTGCCCGCACACTATGTTGACGCTGACGATGGCGTTAACAGACCGTGTTTAGAAAAAGGTCCCATTATGCAGTTTAACAAAAGACTTGCGATTTACAGCTGTCAATGTGTCCTTATGGTAAGCCGCGCAACTGAACCTTTTCCTGGTGGTCACAAACAATCTCCAGTGAGTATACCTACTTAGTTTATTTTTTATTGTGTGTGTTCAACCAGAACAGACAGAATAGGGAAAAGTGTTATAAAACTCATCCTTATATTATGGATAAACCTGAGTGTATAATTAATTATTACAAAGTATATATTTTCGCAGAAATCACTATCGAGGGAATTTTAACAGTATCGGTATTTATGATGGAAAATTTTAGCCGCTTAACCACGTCCAACCATTCACACCAAATGCGTATTTTTATGTATTTCCAGTTCTCTTGTATTATTGTTTCAAACCGCTAATATTTACAAATGGACATTAAAATCACCCGCTGTACCTAATCTAGTAGCAATTTGAACGAGGTAAGTTTACATTCGCACTGAAACTGAACATGCCCGTGCATTGACTACGCCAAATGAGGCACCGCACTTGCATAACTGATGCACCGCCTACGTAATCACTTCGCTAGTGCGGTACGATAGCGAGGATTCCCAATCTAGCCACCGAGGAAAAAAGGATGTTATAAGTTTAAGCCCTTGTCTATGTGTCTCTGTGGCATCTTAGATTCTATATGGGTATATTCATTGCAATGCGGTTATTTTTCTATTTGAAATCGTGTTTTCACGGTTGGTCTTAAATTATGTTTGACAAAACGCAGTCGTCTACAAAACACTCCGTGTAGTTGACTCGTGGCGGCATTTTTTTTTTGGATGACTACACTACATCTTTGCGTGAAGAGGTAACAGACAGACAGACACACTTTCGCATTTATAATATTAGTATGGAGTATGGATTTAAGAGCACGCAGAGCAGATGGCTGATGGGGCCGTAAAGTGCTCGAGTGGAGACCTCGGACCAGCAAGCGCAGCGTAGGACGTCCACCTACAAGATGGACAGATGACCTTATAAAGGTCACCGGAAGGCGCTGGATGCAGGTCGCTTCCAACCGGTATATATGGAAGTCCAAAGGGGAGGCCTATGTTCAGCAGTGGACGTCCTATGGCTGAGATGATGATGATGATGGATTTAAACGGATTATATCGCGTCTATTAATTATTTAAGCCCTGACCTTAATTGTAATATTTGTAATATAGGTACGCGATATAATCAGTTTAAATGTGTGACAATCGCGAATACCAAAGAAAATTTCCAATCGTGTTAAAACGACCTACTACTAGATCCTTTTTGACAACCGCATATTCGCAATGTAAATTCAGTTTTCGTTTGTATTTCCTTCATCATATAGAAGTCGATACGATATAAATGATCTGACTAGTTTATTGTTTTCGTTTTCAAACTGTTAAAGTCAACAGCTTAAAATTTGGCACTGGCAGTTGCATAAGTGATGCATTGATTACGTAATCACGACCGTAGTGATGTGGCCGATAACAGACGACCTCGGAAATTCATTCATGTTTTATTGTGAATGGCTTTTGTCACCACCTTTGAACGGATATTATATTTGTATATTGTGACTATTCAATTAGGTGAGTGTTAGGTGTTGACATAGCGTTTTAACGAGTTTTTAACGGGTTTTTAAGGATGAATCGATAAAGTAGCGGTACCAGCAGCCAGGTTAAATGTTAATTTTAGTAGTGTCACTTGTACCAATTAGACACATTCAAAAACTCACCAATACTTGTAGGTATATGCACCCGCCAAGCCTTCTTATCTCTGCCTAGTCTTTCTAAATCTTTCTTCTCTTCTTCTTTCTTGTTCTTATTTTGAATTCATAGTCTGAAGCGTAACTACCAGAGACCTATAGGCGGTGCCATGTACCTTGGCCTATTCATAAGGGCCCCGTGGTCAAGCCTGGAACAGATCCCTTCCTCCAGAGCCCTTTTCTTTTGCCACTGGGCCCTTCATCACCTAATTATGTAGTTACAGTTACACCACTGACCATTTTGCACAGTTTCCAATATAAATAACTCAAATATACTCCTTATCGCTGTATCGATAGAATGGAATCCACTAATCACTAGTCGAACGTGATCTTGAGTATGCAAAATTGCATCCCGCAACGCGGCTGCGTCCAATCAGTCACGTTTGCCAGGCGCGTGCAGTTGGGACCCAACCCAACCTACGAGTACATACATGCTTAGAGAAGAAATGATTGCGATACCGTTTTAAAGTTACCTTGGTAAATATGTTTCTAAGCCTGAAACAAAGTTTACAGTGAAACCTTGTCATAAACAGATTCGAGACGTTACCCAGTACATAAGCATCTGGAGATGTTATGTAGCAAGAACCATGCCAATAACTTCATATCTGATCTGTGTTTTTTTAAAGCTTTTCATCCAAGTTAAGACCAGGAAATAACTCTTGACCCTATGACAATTTACAGAGGCAAAATTTGTTCAGTGAGTCGATATCACTTAATCGTCTTATATCATTCAGAATATCACTAACTTTTTTTTTTACTTGACACGGCAACCGTGACGTGTGATGCATTCCCTAACTACGATAATCTAAGAAATTTATGTAACTTCTGTAAGAGTGACTAGTTACGTTTCTTTTGCAAAGAAATTCAATTATTATCGGTGTTACCTAGGCGCCCTAGGATTTTTAGCGTAATAAAATTCCCGAAACGAAACGTCTTCACGATATTGCCTTTCTAAATCTATCGACGAGCAATCGTCCTGACCTTCGAAATAGCTATTGAATCTAGAAAATATTTTATACAGCGAAAAGGACGAAAAGGGAAAAGGTTACTAAGTTGTTATCTCACGGGAGATTCGATAAAGTCCCATTTATAAGGTCAAAATTCATACGGGCCGTAATGATCACTAACGACATTGTTTTTGGGTTCAAATGGGATTTTTTCTTGTTTCGATGATAAGATAACAGATTTAAATGTCTGACTACCACTACCACTTTGGCTGTTATTTACTTGGGGTTTTGAATGATGTCGTCTATCGCACATGTTCGTATATGTAAGTAGGTAGGTATGCAAACTGATTCTCGCGTCTAATTCTCTTAAAATAGTAATATGCCTTGGATTCATAATGCTAATTCATAATAATAATAATAAACTTTATTTATTCAGACAACGAGATCCACATTTTGTTAGTATATTACTTATAACTATGTTAGTATTCAAATTTAGCTAACGACATTGTATTTTTAATTAAGTGTTGCATTATTGAGCACTCACCTCTTACAGCAATGGTCTTCAGGAGGCTGTTTGAGCTACCACGTATTCTGATCAAAAGAGATGCCATCTTTTTACGCAGTACAGCAGAAAAACTGTCCACTCGAGCTTCAGCAAACATGGCGGACGCACTGCAGAATCGTGGCTATGAATAATGATAATGCTAATACCGGCTAAGTGCGAGTCGGGTTCGCGCACTAAGGGTACCATCAAATATAATAACTGGCCGGGTTTAGTTTGCGCCAGATACAAATAAGGTGCAAATTTAACGCAACCTATCACGTTTGTTGTATAGGAGTCCCACTTAATTTTTTATTTTATTTGTTGTTATAGCGGCAAAAGAAACATCAACAGTGAAAATTTCAACTGTTTAGCTATCACGGTTCATGAGATGTATCTCTGGTGACAGACAGACAGCCGGACGGACGGACAGTGAAGAATCCAGTAGCTGTTAATAGGATTAGTCCTATTTTACCCCTATTTATTTGACGCCATTTTTTTTTCATTAATTCGGTAAGAAAATAAATCTTTTGTGACTTCGTATATACGTGCGCTTTGCTTCGTCACAAGATCTGTCTCGCTAATTTACTTTACTTTATCAGTGATCCATAAGTCTCATTACTTAATAATCTTAATGTATTGGACGACTCAAGGAACCGCTGATTATTTATCGTTTTACTATAAAACATTGCCATCAATTTTCGATGTGGGTGGTTTTGAAAGTAATTCCTTAATGACTGATAATACAGGTAGGTAATCGTTTTTGATCCACGACCATGTACATAATACATATAATATGCACCGATTAGTTGACACGATTATTTCATTTGATTATCTCAATTAAACTACATTGTTACTGCGAAGAGGGCAATGAACTTGTCTTATCAGTCAAAGTTCTATTTATTATGTTATTGTTGATGCTTAAGTCACGCTATAAGAAAAACAATAGAATAACAAACATGTGTTTATAATATACTCGTATATGGAGAATGCACTTGGTTGTGCTCGTTTTTCTTTGATGTTTAAGATAGATATCTATAAATATATTCTTTGTTCTAGCAACGATAATAGAAAAAAACAGAATCTTCTAACATTTTACTTTGGCTTATTTTTTACAAACTCCTATACTTATATCTGAAAAAGAAAACGACACAACTTGGTGTCAAATTAGTCGTTTTCAAAAATATTGCACTACCAATTTCATAATTATTTTTCGTTTTTTTCACTACCCTAAGGTTGTCTGGAAGAGATCGCTTTTTAGCGATAAGACCGCCTGTTGTTACCAACTGTACCTATTGTTTATTGCAATTTCTTTGTGTAATCTTTATTTATATTTAGTGGTGCACAATAAAGAGTATTATTATTCATGTATGTCGCTCCCGCTCACGGGACAATAGTGTCCCGGACCTTTGGGAGGCGTGCGCGGAGCCGAAGCCAACGCGTAGAGGCCCTTTCGACAATTTAATGAAATGTAATGTGTACATTATTATTATTAACTTGGGAACACATATTATTCAAACTAAACTTCGAGTTCTAAGAACATTTTAAAATGTCACCTTAGTATGTTCGGCTATTTTACTTTAAAAAAAATGCTTCGAATTGTAACAGAAACCATTCATAAATTGACTGAACGCTTTCGACCTTCGCTAAATCCTCAATGGAATTCAATAACGTACGAAAGTACGCTAATCAGGTACTCCCAAGCGACAGAAGATAAGGTCATAATTTAAAAATACGGACGCGAAGAACTTGATAAAAACATGCGCGTCCCTTGGCCTTCCAGGATTAAACAGGGTCAGCTGAAATCCTGACACTTTCCGCACAAAAGTAAAACCAACCTCTCGTTTTAGGAAATAAAGTCTACCAACGTTGAATTAGGATTGGGAGAAGTAAACAGTGGATTTGCGAGTGCACGACCTCCCACATGAAGTGATGTTTGCCGACAAAAGTCCTTTTTTGTGTTCGCTCATTGTAATTTGATATTAAATCGGGACCCATATTTGGTTGGGACGCCCCGCTGCTCCAAAACGACAGGGATATGCAATTTGCGAATGCGTTTGTTTGCGGTTGGACAACTGCGGTGTATTGTAATTGGTACATGCCATTTGCGTCGCGTTCATTAACGCTTAACATGTTTGACAGTACTAGTATTTAACTGCGGCCTAGAGCTAGACTAGGCTACTAGTATTTTCTCCACACCAACGTCTCATTATGTACTTCTAAGAAAATTCAGGAAAATGCACCAGAATTTTCTGCTACCTCTACGTAGACACTTGAGGGCTTTTCGTTGTTTATAATATTCATGTTTCCCTAAATTGGTGTCAAATACCAGTACCCAGTAGATTCTCTGTTGGTTTAGATTAGACTTTGTAGTTTTTTTAATCATCCTGAGTGAGTGGATGGAATTATTACAAAAGAAAAAGAAAATTCTGGCCTACAGTTCGGTGGACTGTGTGTGTGTGTATGTGGTGGGCTTCGAGTAAATATTATGGTTTTAGCTACACGAGTCCACGAAACATGACCTCATTTCGTGACAAATCTCAGGAACCCGATGTAAGCATACCGTATCCTTCTTTACTGACAATCCTCGCATTTTCTACGAATTCCCTAATATCCTCCCTTCCTATTGCTCCTCAACTTCGGCTTCGGAAGCAGCTGTGTTCAAGGACACCTGTGCATTGTCTTTCTGTGGGAAGTGCAGACTGCACTGCACCCCGACTCAAATCCAAAAGGCATTAAGCTACTACGTCACTCGAACAAACATTCTCCCTTCTTCAAGGGAAGTATAGGGTACCCTGCAGTTCTCTTCAAATCCCAAAGGTTGTAAGATAGTATGGGATGGGAATATTTGTAGTGCGTTATTCCTCTTGGGTGCATTGCGTCGATATGGTCGGGTGGTGCCGGATGTTCCCACGATGCACCACGCCTTTCGGTACAGTGCTCGCGAAATTATATAGTATAGTATACGACAATGTCCTGTCCTTTGCAACTATAAAAATAATACATAATTAAAAATAACAATATATTAAACCTGCAAAAAAATACTCCTTATTTTCGTTATCGGACAAATGTATTCTAAATTGTTAATAATAATTGAACTACTTGTGACTGCATTTAGTTGCGTGCAAAAATAAATCTGTAATTTGTTGAAAGGAATAGATAGAAACAATAAAGATAATATTGCAGTGATACCATATTTTTCAAACACCAACACGTTTTACACATAAGAATTGGATAATTGTGAACTTATGAGTACTTTCGGGATGGTTACAATATAATGACTATGTCGTTATATGTGTAGGTACTTTGGGTGCATAAGTGACCATATGACTAGAAACGCATGTGTCAACTGTAGTTCCTGAACCAGGAAATTATTGTTAATTTAGTTTTCCTTTCCATGACGTAACTTGTTGACACTAGGACATTGATAACATGTAAGAAATATGAAATTTGCGTTGTACGTAAGGTGTGAACAGGGACTAGATTCATCGTTTCCAATAACGTGTGTCCGAGAGCTCGCTACAAATCTACTTAAGCACTATGCTGTATTCAAAGTAACTGTTTTGGAGTTTTCGTTATCATTAAGGTCAGCGTACTTTATTTTGATGGGCGCAACATTAATGATGACGAGATTATCTTGTTTAAATATCAACTTGTTCATCTTACTAAATACCAGTGGCTGGGTGTCCGTACAACCCGATTTCCACAGGTTTGCCCAACTACAGGACAGAGCAATAGTTATCTATTGCCACTGAAGAAAAAGTCAGCGAAACCTAAGCCGACTTGCCGTGAATTTTTGTTTGACGCCACACAACTTTAAAATTCAGTTCGAATAGCAAAAAGATATGGCTGAGTCAAAGCTGACATATGGCTAAATTTGAGATACCACATGCATCATCGAATTGCTGCCCAGCTATTGACCAAAAGCCTTGCCATATTGGGTGGTCCTCTATCGAAGATTTAAAGACATCATTAGAAGATATTGAATGAGCTGGACTGAGTCCTTGCAATACAAAAAACTGTTTTATAATGACAAAAATTAATCATTTAATTCAATATTGACAAATGCGATAATGACCTATTATGGCATGGCAGTTACAAATTTGCGGCCCATAAAATAAATGTAGGTTTGTTATGTTATGATCATTAATTTATCTTGTCAATGTTAATCACTGTTTACAGTTAAATCAAACTCGTTTTTTTTCTGTTACAATTATTCTTCGTAATGTCCAAGAGTGACAGGAACGAAAGTGACTAAATTGAATCACTTATCTGGAATTAACACCATTGAGAAATCCGATTTCAATCTTATTGGCATTCTTGTCGTTTCATTATTTACATAATTATTTTCTTGCCGGTTAGCTACCATTCAACTGTATCAATCTTGTGCTGACAATGGAATCGCACTAGAAACGGTTGGAAAACTTTTTTGTTGTCTTCTCCATCAGTTACATTCACCTGTCTTGTAACCATTGCTTCTGTTTGCGAACACTGCAACAGCTACTTGTCCTTATCTGTTCCGTATCAAGATAACTGCGAAGAAAGGGACGAGAGACGTTGTCCGAAGCGTGGAAGCATGTGGCACGCGACGCGCCTGTACTGCATTCGGTATCCGAACGCAAACCGATGTAGACGTTGCGTCGTTCTCGATTTTCGCGCTGCGATCGTGTTTTGATTACTCCGATCTTCTGTCAACTGACAGCTGACATCTAAATAAAAACAGTTGATGTTCAGCTCCGCTGAATATTTAAAGGTGTGTTGACTGTGTTAATAAGTGCGAGAAAGTTTTCGAACAAATAAGTGTGAATTAAGTCTTACAGACTACCCGTGTTGACGTTTTCGTGAATAACTCAAGAACGAAAGAAATTTATCTAACCTACATTGACGGAGCGACGCCGGTGTTAAGTGAAAGTTAAAAACTTGGCTGTTTTTCTACAGCCATAGTTGGACTTAACAAAAGCCATTTAGAACCGCCTTTTGTCGCACAAACTGCCGTTTGGGAGGATTTCTTAAGGACTGAAAAATAATTGGAAAAGTTCCGAACCCGGTACACTTATGGGAAAATTCGCAGCTGTGTGACCCGAAAACTGTAATAAAAATAAACGATTCCGCAAGATTTATCTCCAGGTCTTTGAAGTCTTAGGATGATTAATAACTTGTATGACGAGGGATTTGTGTGGATGCTTTTCGCTCCCCGTTGAACGAGTTTCGGTTGAAGTCGATAGTTATTGACGGTCTTTATGAGGGAGAGACGGTCATTTCCTATAAGCGACGTGGCGTTGAAGAGTGATAAGAATGGAACCGGGAAAGGGTTGGTGGTGAACTCTGTGATCTGTGGTGTGGTGGATGAACTTTCGAACGGTAGAAGCCGGCGGGGGTCGTGGGTGCGGCACGCAGTCATGGGGGTGCTCCGGTGGAAGGATTTGACAGGCGTCAGGACGAGCACGCCTACAGAACAAAAAGAGGTAAATCTACGTCATATTTTGACTCATGCACTGGTGAAAATGTAGGAAACTAACTTGTTCAAACTTGTCCCACTGAAATTGTCGCACTTTTCTCCTTTTACAGTCTATTAGCACCATCATCTTTAGTATAACCGTCAAATAGTGGTAGACAGCTTACCACAATCATATCTATACAATGAGGTCTTACATTAGCCTAATAAGTGACAGTTTCTGCATATATTATGATCGTCGAACGTTACCGGACGTTGATGTTGTGGATTGCGTCATTGATGATCTTATCTGATTAAGTGGGCTAGACGTAAAGACGCTGTAATATGAATCAGAGGTTGTAAACGATAAATCCTTGATTGTAGAGCGCGTGTTTACTCACAACGCTAATAACAGTGAGGCTAAAATTGATATGATAGACGGACAAATTATAGAAGTTTCGAGGCAACAAATAGAAGATTACGATATTAATAATACATTACACGGAGATGAAAACTTCGTAAAGAGCAGCCCAATAAGTCTACTACGAGTAATCACAAAATGATTGGGGAAACAAAACCTTTCCGAAACAAAAGCATATCTCTTGACTTTGCACCAAATATGTGTACCTATATACCGATAATGGCATCACCTTTTCCGGTTTTGCCATTGCAACATCAAATTTGCGAAAGCGTACACAAGTTATATGACCCTGAAACTTATGAATCACATTATCTTCATGAGTAACGGAGAAAACTGTTTGCCATATCGGAAACATGTTTGTCACATAAATCCGAAAACCTGATTTTTTCGGGTAATGTCTTGTCTTTGTCGGTGTTCTTATCTTTAATATTTTTATTTCTAATTTGGAGATGATCGCGTAATGTGTCCCGAATTTTCCTCCTTTGAGTATACATATTTTATTCGTACACGGATAATATCGATATTGAAAAACTTCGACCGTATCCGTGTCAAGCCAGATTTGGGGTGTTCATAACTCAAAAAACTTTTCACTGTACCGTTGCGGTGATCCGAGCACAAGTCTTCTCTCGGTGTTTTGGATATTTAAGCGCAATTTTATTATTTACCTTTGAGGTATTTCCTTTCCGCTGTTTTTAACTTGAAATAGAAGGTTCTTAAGTAGTGTTAAGAAGGCTTTGTTAATCGATATTTTCGCCAATCGTCTATTAAATCGCTTATTTTGTAACTGGGGTATTTATTATATACCAAATTTTATTGTTTAGTAGTCTTCAGAAATCTCAATTCTACCTGCTTGCTCATTTTTGGCAACTGAAATCCTACTTCTGATTTTTTATAGCAGTATTTGCTTATGCGAATCTCAAGGATTTTGCTAAAAAACGATCCGTTTCATTCCATTGCTCCGCCATACTTGTTCACGTTTTACATAACACAAATTAATGAATAAATGTATTAGATTACCGAATTACCGGTATTCTATAACAGTTACAACTTGCTCACTTAGTACAAGGGGTTGGATAACAATTGCATGACCGTAGTTTCTACTAATAATAAGTTAATGATCAAATTGCAAATTGAAACCTTGTTTACTAATTAACTTTGATGATACTTAGCCAATACTAATTACGTGTGAATTGATAATAGAATTGCTTTAAAGATCTCAACTTGCCTCTGAATTATTTCCTATGAATTATATACATATTTACTTAGCTTGTTTGAAATAAATGCACATGTAATAGGAACACTACATTTATATTTTTATTAAATTCTTTCTCAACTCAGAAGCCTTAGGTTTGTTAAGGCTCTTTTTACATTTTGATTACTGATTAGTGTGATTTTATACATTTGCTGCTAAATGCAAGTAGGAATTGTATAATCACGCACATTAGTGCAACTGATTACTGTTATCACTTATCAGAATATAAACAGGCCCTTAGTGAATTTTCTGACATTACTCCGTTTCTAGGACTTTCAAAACTTGTCAGATAGGTGGATCAACTTTCTCTTGTTGTTATTCTGTCCCGTCACCCAGGGGACAATGGTGATTAAACTTCTTAGAAAAGTGTTGATAATTTATAATATAGGTATTTTCAAGAGATAGTCTAAATAAGAATGGACTTATAACTGCTGCAATTACAAAGTTTTTGTTCAATATTGCCGCCAAAAATCGTAGTTTTAAAGAGTTACCCAGGGGACATCGCCATGGCAACAAGCAATAGAGAAAAATTGATTGACCCAGATAATTTTGTTACATACATGCAATTTTTAAAAGCAGTTATATATATCGTATTGTCATGATTGTCAAAACTATGTAGTTATGTATGTATGTTGTATACTATACTGTACTGTATTTTGTATAAACGGAATAATAATAATGAACAACATTATTCTTATCCTGTTTACAGTGCAGTCATGTTAATTAATTAATTGACAATATATTTCAAGGCTTAGTTAATTAATGTTACACATGAAAACCGCAGACGAGAAGTTATCATAAAATGTTTATAATGGTGATCGATTTTTAGGTAGACAGCTAGCAACACTCAAATATAGAATGTAAGGTACTAAATAAAAAAGGTAGTACAAATGAATTAATTGTCTTTTTAATTAGTAGGTATGTTACACTTCATATTTTGTAATGAACTCGGATATTTGTTCCTGGGTTATGGATATTTTCTATGTATTTGAGTATATATTAATCTTTATACGTACATATATCGTTGTCTAGTGTCGTGTCCATAACATAATCCTATTAGAGCTTACTGTGAGAAGAGATCGATTGGTGTGAGGTTGTCCGATATTTATTTATCGATTTGAAATTGGACGGAATCACATTTGGACAAATTCTAAGGTTGGCATTTTATATGAGACATATTTTTGTGGGATCACAACATAATTTATTTAGACTGATATTTACCCAGAAAAAATGTTTATACTTTACTATTTTAGGTATACTTTTTATCTGATTTATTGCTTACTAGCGACCCGCCCCGGCTTCGCACGGCTGCAATGCTGATAAATTATGCATGTATTTATACATATAAAACTTCTTCTTGAATCACTCTATCTATTAAAAAAACTGCATTAAAATCCGTTGCGTAGATTTAAAGATTTAAGCATACAAAGGGACATAGGGACAGAGAAAGCGACTTTGTTTTATACTATGTAGTGACTAGCGATCCGCCCGGCTTCGCACGGGGGCAATGCTGATAAATGATGCATGTTTTATACATATAAACCTTCCTTTTGAAAACTTCACTCTATCTATAAAAAAAACCGCATCAAAATTTTTAAAAGTTTTAAAGATCTAAGCATACCTACATAGGGACAGACAGACAGCAGGAAGCGACTTTGTTTTATATTATGTAGTGATGTAGTATCAATTTCAAAAAATACTTTCTCTTGTAAAGAACGCTGAAATTACAAAAACCCCCGAAATAACTACATTTTCTTTTGATAACGTCGTATTATACGATCTTTGATATACTCGTAAATATGTCATTATTATAAATTTTCTTCATATTGGTCACGGAAACCGTATTCAACACTTCGTTATGACCTAAATGCCTAGAGAAAATTAAAACGTTAACAAGTTGATTTAGATATGTTTAACGTTGTATTATAAATATTAATGTCTCTCCCGGTTTACTAACATCTTTACGATAAATTCGCTATTTAAACACACCAAAGTTTGTAAAGACGCGAGTTATTTATAACAATTTACACACACGGGTCACAGTCAGTATTAGTTTCCGTCATATTTCAAAACAGTACAGAAGGATCTCTCTTACAATCTTAGCAAAGGCCGCCCGAAAACTGTATTTTATTTTCTGCTTCTGTAATATGCAACGCAATTGGTTGTGGGGCGTGGCGATGCGAATGACCATCGCGAAGGCGTCGAATAGAAGTTCAGTTCCCGTGTTTGCGGAGATAAAAGAGAACCGTCTAATCTTGCACTAGTATTCTGTCTCAAGAAAATAATTTTAAAATAAATCTTCGAACCCTTGATAATCACTAGCTAAAAAGTAATTAACACTATGTTACTGCAAGGTTAAAATCCTCTGATAAAGTATTATGTCAGATTGACCCGTCGCGTGTTTCTACTCTGAAGAATTGATGAAATCAACGAATTAAATCGTGTAATCATGCAATGCACGAGATAAGATCATTGACTATAGTGAAATAAAAAATAGATAATTGTCTTCAGATAATAACAGATAATCAACTTTCGACTAGACGTCTGTGACATAATGTGGTTTCAATTTGATTGAGGCCTTATCAATTTTAAATCATCTTATCTGCGATTATTACGTTAATAGCTACGAGTACCTACAATGAATTTGGCAATAGCTATAGTTACAGAACAGATAAGGATGCGACTCCTCGTCGAATAAATAAAAAAGAAAATGATAAATATAGATACTTATCATTGAAATGATAATATAACAGAAATAATAATCCTAGATAAAATTAATAGGCATTCGAATGCAATTGATATAAATGGCACATTCGTAAAACTTTTCGCAATTACTTATAAGAGCGGACTCTGTGCTGAATTCACAGTATTAAAGTTGTGGTTTAAACACAGGCTTTTGTGTCTTTGGGTGCCTTAGCAACATACAACATTACTCTTCCAAGAGGATGCTGTTCTCAGCTTCACACAAAGCGATAAATCTTTGTTCTTAGTTTTATTGCGCGTGGACAACACACATTGACCCATTAAAGAATCGCTGACGAGTTCGCTGAATTGGCGTTATAATGTCTACAGTTATTGTGCAAGCAATATAAAAATATCTTGTCTCAATCTCTTTGTAATTTATGACTGTTTATAGAAGATGTCACGCAAATTAGTGGTATTGAAATCACAAAGACGTCAATTCAAGCTTTATCTGTATCTCAAACGTCTGTCACTTTCCGACAGTGTTAGTATATAAGAGCGAGAGTGACAGATGTTTTGTCATTAATCGCGATGTTTGCTAAATTTTTGTGTGATCTTTCTCTTATGAGCCCGAAGGAAACACGCAGATAATTATTGCGAAAGGTTGCTAATTTTATACGCTAAATTTGGGTGAGACTATATTAAAATATGTATCATAAGAAAATGAAGATGTCCATATTACTATTAAATATTTTTCGGTCACTATCATTAAATTGCGGCATTAAAATCGATTTAGTCTCCGTTTCATAATTCAATCGACACTAAATCGCTTTCATCGGTCTATCTTTGACATCTCACGTAATTTACAAAACTACATCGAATTGTATACCATCGGGTTTGCCGCTAACAGCCTTATTCTTTTTTTCATCAAACAGATTGTCAACAAATCTAAATGTGATCGTGAGGTCACTTGTGTCCGTTTTCGTGTCATGGTAATCCATAGGAGCAGTGGGTTGCGCAATCTTAGATTATTTTTTACTATACCTAATCACCACATAAAACTTGGAATTTTTCTTTCTTCCTGACTATGCATACCACATGGTAATAGGACCAGCTTTCCTCGTTTCTTCATCTTTGACGTCATCTTCCAAAATATATTTCCTAGCTATAATTTGAATTAGTTTTATTGCTACCGCTACTGGCATTCTGCTATGTGGGTCAATTGATACACTTCAATTTCGCCGACACAGCATACGACGTGCAAGTTGGCATTTTGACAAGTATTCACAGCATTTTGCTAGTGTCAACGCGGTCGCTGACTCGGGCTGAATTCGGCGGTCGTAATGACTCCTGTCCGAGATTTCGCCACTATATGTCTACCTGAGCGATGAGCTCTATTAGAAGTAACCGGAAGGACCTTTTCTTAGAGATATAATTCTGTAGCCCTTGTGAAAAGAGGTAAAAGTCAAATATTTACCAGAGAGTTATGCAAAGGGTCATAGCTCTATTATGAGACCTAAGCTCCGTTGCTCCTAGGTTAATACCTGACTTCCACCTCTTCTCTTATTTTGCTAGGCGAGTTACGAGTATGCCGTATCGTAGCAAGAGTGAAATCAAGGTCAGCTATATTGCGATCAAATATTAACTTGAATAGCAAAAATCGATATATGACCGTAAAATTGCCGATCTCTCTCAATTGGAGAGATCCCAAAGACATGTCGAATCAGGGCCCAGGTTTGGCTCGTTTTGCGTCATTTAGGATCGGCGCACACGCATCTTTACGATGCTCGCAATGCTTGCGATGCAGACGATGCCACGTGCGTTAACAACGCCCTAAGCTATTGTTTGAAAATTGGTAATGGTGACATTTTGTTCTCGCCTAACGCTCTGAGAAGTGCACATGTTGAATTGTTGAACGAAACAAAAACTGTATTTCTTTTTAAAACTTATTTTTTATATTAGACCTCACGCGAGCCTGAAAACTTCACATTGCTTTTTATTAAATGTGCTTATAGAACAAAAAAAATATCTATACTCGTACTCCTCATCTGGGAGCTCGTGTGATCGGTTTCCTCTTACCAGTATTACCTAGGTACATAAAAAAGGCGTCCATTGGTTACCTGAAATTCATCGGTTCTTGCTGCTGCTCTGAGACATATGCAAAGGATTTTAAGTTCCATATTAACGACTCGAAGTGGAGAAACAAACGGATTTCGCTTTATGTGCGACACCGTCTTTAGCCGAAGAGTTATGAGACCAGCTGGTGGAACAGGCGCGCTCATTAAGAATTGGGCCATGCTTTATACTAGGACGAGATCAGTTATATCCCAACAAATAAAGTCAGATGTCAGGAAACGTGGCTGTACTAAGAATTTGATGAGTCGTTACAGAAATTATCTAATTGAATTAATGTTACAGTTCAAAGAGGTTGTATTTTGGTTGAGTTTATGATACATTTGACATGACAATATTGCCTCGTAAACTCATTCACAATTATATTAAGAATCTCAAGATGTATTTCGTTCTGCATAGTTCATCATCCCTTGCCCTTGTCCCTTGTCCCATTTATTTGAGATCGACGCTGCATGTTCTTTCTTCTATCCTTCCCTATCAGCCTTCGCTTAAGTTCTTATCCATATAATCTTGTCTTTATTATTCTTCTTCTTTATCCCTTCACATTCATGCTAACGCTTGTCTCGTCGAGGGCTTTCATCTCTGCATAGTTCATGCAACCTCAAATTTTCTACAGCTGTAGCTTTTACGGTGTTCAATTCATGAGCGTAAATTGACCACTGAACGGTAAGTGGTCACTTTCGCCTATCGTGCGTTCTAAGAGGTTAACGCAACTACCGCAGTAAATAAACCACATGACAACATTGACAGAGTCGTGATTAATGGCCACATATGCCTACGAAATTATGTGAGCTAAGACACTGTAACACTTATGCAGACCGTTACGTACATTTGAATGTGTGCCTTCTTGTTTTTCGAGTGTAGGATTCGATAGAATAAAACCTCAATATTTGGCTAATGATTTGTTTGAGCGTTTTAACCCCGTAGGAATTTCGTCACTGATAAAATCTACGCAAAATACTCTCACTGTATAAACCCTGTAATATATGAACTTGTGAGCATGTAATACTTTTTGGTAAATAAATGAAATTTGTATTTGTATTTTCGTTTGTCTTCTAGAAGTCGCGCCTTTTCACAATATTATTAGAAAAATGTTGTTGATTGCTGTTATGAATTGGCCAATATTGCGGAAAGAGTAATGAGACTATTAAAACGCTAAAATAATACAAATGACGCAATCCTGAGCAAATACTAATCTGCTGAGATTTTTAGTTGTGGATTGCCTTTTCTTTGGGTTTTTTTTTATTTATTGTATGTCGGGTAGTAACATCTATATCGTGGTAAAAAAATACATACTTACATTTTCATGCATGCACTAAAAAGGCTTAGTTTGCGTTACACGGAATTAAATACACATTTTTAACGCTTTTTAGCATCACAGGAAACCGGGTACTGCATTTTTAAATGTGACTCAACTCGAGTGCAGTTCAATTCTTACTCCAGCAAAGTGGAACGAATTCATTTCTCCGCTTGTAGACTACGGCGTGTTTCCAGTGTGACAGTCGTGATTTGGTAAAATGGACACTCACCGCAGACCGTTCGTTTTAAAAGGGTTTTGTTAATCAGCTGTCGCTTAACGGTAACTAATGATGCTTTGAAACTGACCTATCGGGATCCACTTGACGCGCTTTTAAAAATGAATAACACAATGCTATCGCTAAGTAAATTGTCGACGAACACTTCAATCTTCGCCAACAAAAAGGGTTTATCTACAGAAATAAATAAAAGAGAATGAAACACATTTTTTTTACATTTTCATTCCGCAAATGGTGGCTTGGAGAGAACGCTTTTCGCGTTACAAAAAGGCGATATATTCATACGAAAATGACACCTCCATTTCGGTTGGAGGATGTAAATGTTTTAAGAATTTACGCAAGATCCCTGGGTAGTGGTTACATACAAGATTTAAACTTGCAAATGCCGTGGTAAATCCTGGTTCACTACACGTGTTCCGTAGACTTTCCATTTAATTGACCTCATGAGGCTGCGTACACGTCCTGAGTCGTAATTCGATGAGGCTTTGCTATATCATCAGTTTAGCAACATCTCAGCATTATCACGGCCATACGAGTTAAACGGATCCTTGCTGCTCGTATGTATTTTAAAAGGGGATAGTGCCATATTTAGACAATTGTCGTATCGTATTTCTCATTTATACTTACTCAAGTGATACGATTCGCCATTTGAAATATTACGCCTATCAAAATAGTAACAACATTTACACAGTTACACACGTTAACATTTACTATCTCACTGAGAAAGTAAATTTAACAGTTTATACTGCAAATGTAGCAAGCACATCGTTGAAGGAGACAAAATGTCGAGACCTCAGACATATGTCATTAGAAACGTCGAATCTTGCCTCTTACACGTACCTACCTGGCTTCCTTAAGTATTCCGTGCTCGATATACTCTGAAAACATGCTCAGATATTGACCGTCACGATTTCCGTGCCCGCGCTCATAAGCTAAGGAATTACAAGACAAGACAAGACACCCATTAGTATTGGATCAGCGTGCTGTTTGATTCAATGCACGGGTGTGCTCGTATTGAGACACGAAGCATTCATACGGATGCAACTGTTCTATAAAATGCCACGCCGCTGCGCACGCGTTCACGCAGCGTATTCGCAGTCAAAAGTATGGTGTGTATGAAAAGAACATAACACTATCTACTAGTATACTCATTGTCAGGCTCAGAAGGGCTACTCCGAATCGGAAGTTTGTACCATGTGTAGCGATTCACATGATCTCGTCATGTGCCCGCCATCATATAAACATATATCATCATCGAATTTAAGACATATTAGAATCATACGTCATCAAGCTAATACTAAAATTATCATTTAGTAGATATAGACAATACAAATGCAAAATATGAGTAATAGTGTGAATGTTTGCGGAAGCAAATAAAACCATTCTTATAACTAAACATACTACCACTTTAAAAATAGCAAGTTGATATTCACAAATTGACAACAGAGGAGTTGAGCTTTATTTAGACTAAATAAGAATCAAAATCCCATATACAACCATTTCATTTTCGATCAGCTTAATCAGCATTTTTCCACTTCTGCCACTTTTAGTGGCTCAACTAAAGTTAGGACTCTTGATCATCTTTCGTCGCTTCCAACTCCTGACTTTTCTCCTTTTTCTCTTGCACAATTTACCGACAGTGATGTTAAGAAGAACATATTAGCGATTACCTCAAATGCCGTTGGCGTGGATTGCATTAGCCGTAATATGATCCTCCCTCTCCTTGATCTCCTTGTACCCATTATTACCTTTATCCTCAATAATTCTATTTCCACCAGTACTTTCCCTACGCTCTGGAAGGATGCCAATATTATCCCGATACCCAAGAAGCCCAACCCTTCTGTGTTTTCGGACTATCGACCTATCTCCATTCTCCCCTTCCTATCTAAAGTGCTTGAGCGTCTTGTACATAAACAGCTGGCATCTTTTCTTAACCGCAATGATCTGCACAATGTATTCCAGTCTGGGTTTCGTCCTGGTCATAGTACGGCTACTGCTCTAATCAAAATTACTGATGATATTCGAGAAGGTATGGATAAGCGGAAATTAACGGTGTTAACGCTTCTTGATTTCAGCAATGCGTTCAATACTGTTGATTTTGATATTTTATTAGGTACTTTACGTTCTCTTAACATATCTCCTGCGGTTATTGATTGGTTTCGTAGTTATCTAGGTGGTCGTCGGCAGAGAATTAAGGTGGATAATTCCCGATCTTCATGGTGCAACACTTTGGCCGGTGTTCCGCAGGGTGGAGTGCTATCACCCTTGTTGTTTTCCATTTTCATTAATTCCATTACACGTAACCTTTCTTCGCGCTATCACCTTTATGCCGACGATCTTCAAATTTATTTGCAGGGTGAAGTTGGAGAACTTCCGTCTGTTATTAACTCTGTAAATGACGACTTGGTACACATTTTGAACTGGAGCTACAGCTTTGGTCTCAAAGTAAACCCAGTAAAGACCCAAGCTATTATAGTTGGTAGTGCTAAACTTATAGCTAGGGTTGATGTTGATAAGCTGCCATCAATTTATTTCGATGGTGTCTTAATTCCTTTTTCAAAACAAGTCAAAGACCTGGGTATTATTTTGGACCAGACCTTATCTTGGGTGCCTCAGGTGAATGAAGTCAGCAGGAAGATGTTTGCAGCGGTGAGCTCTCTTAGAAGACTCCGTAATTTTCTTCCAATCGCCACCAAAATTGCGCTTTGCCAAACCTTACTTCTTCCAATCTTAGATTATGCTGATATCTCCTACCCTGATCTCACAGAGGAACAGCTAAATAAACTTGAGCGTATTCAGAATATTTGCATCAGGTTCATATTTGGGTTACGTAAATATGACCATGTTTCCAGTTTCCGTTCGCAGCTCAAGTGTCTTCCTATCCGCTTTCGTCGTAACTCTCACATTCTCTCTCTTCTTTACAATATTCTTTTTCACCCTGCAACTCCCTGCTACCTCAAGCAGCGTTTCAGTTACCTTCGTTCTATTAGGTCCTCTCAAAATTTGCTTCTGGCTGTCCCTTCTTCTTCTTCCAAATTCTATAACAGCTCATTTACCTTTCAGGCTACTTTATTGTGGAACTCTCTCCCTGTTGAATTGAAACGTAGTCAATCCGTTGCTACTTTTAAAACACACCTCAAAGAACATTACTTGTCTCTCCTTTAATACTCTGTCACTGTGACAGACATAATCTGTGGTTCGTTACATAAAATATTATTTTAAATATAAGGTTTAAGTAAGTTTTTATACGAGTATATATTTAGTCATATGTTCATTTATGTATATTTTTATGTATGTTTATGTATCAATAATATATATTATTATAGGTTTTATTTAGTAGATTTTAATAATTTTTCAGTAGTTTTCTTGATTACTTTTTGCATCGCCTACTCATCTCATTTCATTTATATTTATCCGCTACCCAAAGGTTGTCTGGAAGAGATCGCTTTTTAGCGATAAGATCGCCTATTGTTTGCCTCTATGTAATGTTAAGTGTCATCTGTATTTGTATTTCTTTCTTCTTGAGGTGTGCAATAAAGAGTATTCTATTCTATTCTATTCTACAACGCTTAGAGGGCGGGGGCTAGGTCACGTGACGTGTCGGGAGTGTCGCGAAAGACGCGAAAATCGTTGATGTCTGGAAAGTCTGGATAATCTGAAAAGTCTAGCATGTCTAGAATATCTGGAATGTCGGGAGATATTGGTTATAAATAGGCAACGGCTTAGTAGAAGGGGATTCTTTTTGTTTGGAACTTCGTCTGAGTAACATTGCTTTCTGGCAGTTAAGGTATTAAAATTAATTCTAAAGGGAATTTCTGTTGGGGTTTTGTTTGTCCCTGAAACTATATTTGCCTATTGAGATTTAGTGGGGTTTTTGTTGTTTTAAAGGCTATTAAGCTTAGTCACATGCCAGAAATAGTGTTTTGGTACATGGTTGCCAGGTGAAGGATATTTAACCTTGCGGCTGTTAAACGAATATCTTTCAGACTCTTCTAGTTTTACCCGAGCTAGGCGACTCGGGCACTAGCCATATATAAGTGCAGTGAATAGCCTACGAGTGTGGATAGTTTTGTTTGGTGAAAGCAAGGACCACACGTGATGGACATGCGGGCTAATCCGCGCTTGCTGAAGCCAAATGGACCTCCAGGCTCGGTCTCATAAACTTATATATTTATATATCTGCTTATATACACATATTAGGGCGAGCTACTCCATGTTTCCGGCGTCTCATCAGCCACATGGGGGGGCTCAAATACACCGATGCTAGCCACTTCTTCGGGCTAATCACCCGAACTTACAGTTTAGCTTAGCTAGGCCCCATACACGTTTAAATATAAATATGAGACCTAGGTCTCTAGTGTTCTTCGTACTAGCTAGGGAACGGGGGTATGGTGATAGGTACACTTCAGTAGGAATATTAGAACGGGGTGCTTTATCTTCCGAGTAATCGGCCATTCTTCATTGACTAACATAACATCTATTCAAATTATTTTAATCTTGTCAGGTATAGTGGTTAAGAGGTTGAACTATTATTTTCTTAAGTGGTTATGACCCGGGAAGTTAGTAGGGGAAGAACAGGGTCTTGTAGCGGTTTGTAAAGATTGGGAATAGGGAACCTGTCATTTAGGCCAACCAGAAATTTAATACTTTTAACTTACCTACATTAATTATAGGAATAATTAGTTAAAATTTATCGTTTATGATTTAAAGTAATGAACCTTTGGTATAGTTTAAGTGATAGAATGGCATCACCGAAGTAAAGTTGAGTCAATTGGCAGTAGACATTCGCTTTTTCAATGAACAGAAATAATTTAATCTTCGTTATAATTTTGATAAGGAAATTGTGGATCGTTGTATAGTATGGAAATACAGAGCATTCCTAAGGCTGGGTGTGGAGTATCTGAAGTGTAAATTGCTAAAAGAAGCCGGGGATTTATGGATGACAATAATAAAAGTTATTCGTTCCCGTATTTACATTACAGATCCCAGAATTGAATTAATTTATATCACAGGGCGTAAAAGAATTACCTTATCAGAATGAGTCAGTCGAGAGTTGAAAGATACTCCGAACGGGCACAATAGTCTTCATGATTTCAAGGAATTATTACATTTATGAGTACGGTCAAACGAAAACCAAGCTCTAGAACTTATTAGAAGAGTTCTTATCTACTAGGAAAGAGTAGTGTACTAAAGGTCTTATAAATACGATTATAACATCATTTCTCTGAATTGTCATAGTCTTTGCAACCATTACATATTTATAACTAGTTAAATAGTAGGTAGGTAATTAAATTTTTAGAGTAGGCTATTGTGTAGTTAACTTAAAGAAGCTTGCGCCAAAAGGCTTCCTCAAAAGATGAGTCCTCTGACACCTTGCCTTAGATTAGGTCACCAAGCAAGGTTGCTGTGAGATTCCACAGTGGTTTGTTCAGCCTAGATTAGGTGCGGAGTTCCCCATCCTCTAGCTGAACGCTTTAATTTGATTTTCTTCTCAGGAATAGATAGGTAAAGCGTTAAGTGACATTCTCCGCGCACTTAGGGTGGTAGGGGATATTCTAACAAAAATATTTTTATTTTTTTTATACATCATAAGATGCCTTCTCCATTATACTATAATCTAGTCTTTACTAGCTCCTAATTGTGGTGACTATAACGACTTATTACTTATTGTATAGATCTAGAATTCATTTTGTATTGTCCTGCCATAACTTATTTAAAGGATGTATACGATGGTATACATCCTTTAAATAAGTTATGGCTGTTATTCCCAGGTTAAATTATAATAACAAAAATATTTAATTTTGTCAAATATGGAAACTTAAGATTAATTAAATTTGTATTAAAATCTTATAGGTTCTGTAACTTCAACCTATTTATAGATTAGTAATGAAGTGTAGTTTCATTGTTTACATAAGCATTTGATTACTAAACATCCTGGAGTAAGAACATGCAATTTTAAGAACTAAATTATCTTTCATTCCAGAATTCTAATAATATTTGGATTGATTCACCTACTGATTTTTATTGTTACATAGAGTAATCTAGTAAAACTATACCTAACTATGGACTGGGTGAATCTCACATTTCATATAGAATTAAATAAATTTTAATAAGAGTAAAATATTCCACATTTAGTCATGCTATAGGAACTGAAGATATTTTTGAAGGCTAGACCACATATGAAGAAATAATTTATATTTTGAGGATAGATAAAATTAAGTTAGGAATTTAGATTAGTACTAAGAGCCAAGGTAGTAGTAGGATAGGAGAAGCTTGCATTAAATAAGTAAGAGATTACACATTTATTTGGAAATACATAGTAGCATAGCACAGTATATAGGTACGGAGACACTTAGCGACACATCACGGTTAAATATCTCTTAAAAGAACTTGAGTTACTACTACAACGTAGGTTCCTATCATCTAGACGTTCACAACGGTTATACCGATCACTTCTTGGCCATTAGTTATAAGAAATGTTCAGCTCAACTGTATAAAGATCCTTTCATATCTAGGTTTGGTTAGTTGTAGGTTCTGGAAGGCTAGGTAGTCGTTGAAGGGTTTCCTAGGGTTTCGTTGTAGGAGTAGAGTTTAGTGGCGAGGGTGAAGCAGGCGTAGGACCAGGATAACTCTAGAATTAAAGTACTTAGCTCGTATACATTACACATGCCATCCCTATCAAACGCGTGTCAAACAATATTGGAATTATCGGGACTGCACGATATGAAATTCGAATTTCGAACATTCGGGTGTGGTTATTCTAGCGTTTTAACATTATCGACCACTATATTTTGACAGACCCCGTATGATCAACGGCGCCATCTTATGTTGTCTTGTAAAAGAGGCAGATTTCTAAAATTTTTATCATATTGATGTTGACTGCTTCTATAAGCTGGCTAATATTACTGCTACAGTAATGAGGTGGTAAAATAAAACACTCCGAATAATCACCGGGGGTATCTCTCTTGGCTTCGTCGATCGATCGATCGAAGTGACGCCGATCCATAATGTCATCTGTTTGATTCACATTTGACAAAGAGCTGTCATCAATCGGAACTTTAATTTTGGTAAATTAAACTTGAGATTAAATATACAAGTCGACTGTGCCATCCATATGGTCCCATCGTCACTTGATACTGCCATTCTATTAGCACTTTGCTCACGGATTATCGGACCACTATCCGGTGAACGTCTCTTCATTTTACCGAGTACAGTGGTTCTATTGCGGATAGTATTATTTCGTTTAAGACATACTTATTTTTCATGCACAAATCGTTATTTTATTATCAGCCAGTTTAAACGGTTCATTGCCATAAATAATAAAACGGCTCATCAACAAGGAGTCGCAAACATGGTTCGGAGGTTTAACGTGAAGAGGTACCTAAAATACAGATAAAGTTATAAATACTAATACAAATAGTTTATTAGGATACAGTGACATTTTTACAAATGAGTTACTCTCGCATTTATATTATCTGTTGGAATTAGCAGATATTTGATCCCCATTAGAGCTAAATCATAACAATCACTTTATTCTTTTCAACTTGTGCAACCCATGAAAACTGTCAATTATAAATCGAGAAATTTTCGTTTGACTTTGGGTATAAAACCCTCCAAAGCGTTTCGAGTAAAATTTTAAACTAAAAGCAATACAAGTTTTAGATCTCCAATTCACTAAGTATTTTGTACTGTCACAAAGCGACGCTTTCCGAGGGTATTAGACAACTTTTGACGTTCCCTGATTGTTGCAAAAGTTTCCCTTCGAAGATAACTTCGGAACGAACAGCGCAACGAAATGTAGGCAATTAGGAAGCATTTGTTTTTACGATTTGTACCACTCTTAAGGTAGAAGGAGAAGGTATATATATTTTAATGGTTTTAATATAGGAAGCATTTGTTTTTACGATTTGTACCACTCTTAAGGTAGAAGGAGAAGAATATACATTTTAATGTTTTAATATTGAACAAGACGTTATCCGCGAACGTCGTTAAAAAACCTTTTTCTACTTTCCGGGTGAAAAGTATCCCTGAACCATCTGTGGATGTGCATTGTCCAACCTTTGCACCAAAAAAACTTAACGTAGATGTAGGCGTGATGAGCCCACAAAGACACAGACATGCAAATAAAAATCCTATTTCACTTATTTTTTGGAAAATATATATTCATTGTACAGACATTTCGTTTTGTTAATTTTATAATAATTCGACAAGGTGTCCGCAACTTCGCCCGCGTATAACGTTTTTCTTTAGCGTAGTCTGGTGAAAAGAATCCTTTACCATGATTAGATGTCCAGCTATCCCTATACCAAAATCCGTACAGCCTTTTCGGCGTGTTGATTGGACAAAGAAATTTTCATCAACTCATGGCTCCGCGCGACCATACTTCGCGCTGGATTTTTTTGAAATAATGACGCCTCTTCATAGAAACTTATACAATTTTTGAATTGTACAATAGTATAGATAAGTAGTAGTTTTAATGCTTTAGTTACTAGGCGACATGTTTGAATAATACCTCTATTTTATTCGACCGATTAACTTGTCATTCGAATGCGTGAAAACAATGCAAAACACAGCCTTTATTACAGACAAATTGAGTGAGAATTTCTACCGTATTAATGTTACGCAAAATTGTTAGCAGTTATATAATGATAACGCAGGCTTTGAGAATAATTGGTTCCAATTAAATTGCAGTTGGAGTGTTATATTACTTTCGCACAATACGTGGTGCAATGTTTGTATTGGTATATGTTGCTTGTAGCAGTTGTTTTTGCGGTGCATTAAATTGTTTTATAAAAAAAAAATTAACAAAAAAAAGAACCGACTTCAGTAAAACTAAAAAACCAAAAATAACCCGTTCAAGTACAGATTACATTTGACTCACCCTTCGAAGTCGATCCCAAACCGCTCAGTTCTTATATTTATAGTTATATTATAGTTTACGCGAGGTTTGGCACCGACTTCGAAGGGTGAGTCAAATGTAATCTGTACTTGAACGGGTTATTTTTGGTTTTTTAGTTTTACTGAAGTCGGTTCTTTTTTTTGTTAAAAATATATTTTTTTTTGCTTTTTAGTGATTCCTTACACCAAATCCTATTTTACTGAATGTAAATTCTTGACTCTATCAATAAATTACCGAAAGCGCCGTACATGTCCCTATAACATTTGAAGAGTTCCCTCGATTTCTCCAAGATTCCATCATCAGATCCCAACTTAGTGCCAACGGGACCAACTCGGAGTTATACACTTACGATTTAAAAAAAAATTTAAAATCGGTTCACGGTTCTCGGAGATATCGAGTAACATACATACAAAAAAAAAAATTTAGTTAGAATTGAGAACCTCCTCCTTTTTTGAAGTCGGTTAAAAATGTACTACTATACTGTCACAATTTTGTTTTTACACCGTGCGCTATTCTCTCACTGAACTATTTTTATTTTGAAAAACAAACTGGTGGTATTAACGTTATATGAAATAAGAATTATTTGAAGAGCTATGTTAATATAGTGACACAACTAGCTTTTTTCTGCTGCGTTGGTATATTGTATTGGACATTTTAAACGGTGCAATATATTTTGCACAGTCACTGCACAAAAATATTTGGTTATGTTCAAATAAATGTTGCAATTTTATTTTAAAAACAAATATACAATACTTGAGATAATTATTGATATGGTTTAAAAAAAGATTAGGAGTATATTTTAGCGCGCGTATCTTTCGTCCCTTACACAATAACAAATGACTTATATTTACAAAAATAAAAAAGGCATGCATTTAACCAGGCAGCTTAAAAAAATAGCTATCTAACCTAAACTAACCTAACCTACATAAACAATAACTTAGCATCTGTTCCCTGGGCGACCAATGCCAAGTTATTATTTTAGATGCCTTGAAAATAATAACCCATAAAAAATACTGTCCATGAAAGATCTCCCCGCAATAAGTAATATGCACAATTCTCAAGTACAATCAACTTTTCTTCCTTGCATATTTGTTAAAAAAACTGTTTTCACACCGACCATTAGTGTCACACCGGTATACATGCCAGCGTACTTTCCAATGTGAAACTAAAATAGTTTTTATTCTATCCACTATCTTAGTCATGCAAAACTAATTACGGAATACGCTAATGACGCCTGTGCTTGTGAAAACTCGTGGGATAGTAGTGCTCTCTTTGCACTATTACGCACGCGCACTTATAATGGGCGTATTAAACAACGCACTTATAAATCATAATGTTGATGCTTATATATGTGTGATTGTGATTTCGTAGCATATACCTGAAAATACTTGCACGGTTTTGGTAAAACATAGTATAGTGTCCCACGGAAAATGGTCTTACAAATATTCCATATTTTTTCTTAACTATATATCAATGCAGTATCACTTACTTTAAAAAATAAAGCTATGTCTCAATTGACCAAAATATCCTCCATGTGGCATAGCCGTGGGACACCCTGTATAGGTAGAATGTATTAACAGCTCATGATATATTTTGTACATTTTCGCTCACAAAATTGTGATCTTATTGCCCAATTTGCGCTTATCTTCGTCCGTAAAGTACGTCTCCATACATAAAATTACCGTTAACTTTTAAACTGCTCAGATAAGGCCTATGATTATACCATAAGGATTGAATGTGGACGTTGATCCATTTTAAAACAGCAGCAGGTACTTGATGCATTTTTTGTATTGAATTTTGATTGTTAAGAAACAATTTTACTACTTACCTAGAATTCATATTCTACTAAATACCTATGAAGTTTACGTTATAAAAATCTTTTAAAATAATGTACCTAAAATGAATATTTCAATTGTCACAAGCAAGATATCCCATGCCACTAATATAACAAGAGCGAAAGTTTGTGTGTATGTTTCTTATTTCTTCTCATAGACAGTTTATACCTTAACTTAACGCACATGCTACTTTTTATACCGCAAATAAAATATATAGTCTCTGTATAATTTGTTGTTTGAACGCGAACGAAGCCGAGAACAAAAGCTAGTAATTGAAGATCCCTCTAAGCTTTGTAAAACTCAAACACTTTTATTTCACGAAGTGAAGTTGTTTTTTTTTGTTATTATTGTTACGAGCGTGGGGTTCGTATTCGATAGAAAAGCACAAATTAATCCACAAATAAAAAACACACACTTTATTACCAAAATAACGTACTTACAAATCACACGAACTGTACTTAAAATCCACTAATTAAAACACACACACTATTTCACAAATTATGCACTCACTATTCACACGAACTGTACTTAAGCGCACTAATCACTCAAGTCTTTCTCTCCGATTATCCTTGTACTAGCACTTGATCGCAGTTAAAATGTAACTAACTCACGCCGGCCGTCGGCGCCTTATATATCCCGCGGAACCGTTCTGGACGCATTGTCCACACATATCGCGAATATTCTAGTAAGGTCCAGTGTGAGGGCCGAGAACATTCGATGCCATATATGTCTCTCTCTAATGGTGCACTCTCTGTCACTCTCTTCTCGAATGTTCCGAGTATAGCTATCTCTTTCTAGTAGTCCTATCTCTGTCACACACTTCTCGAATGTTCCGAGTATAGCTATCTCGTTCTACTAGTGCTATCTCTATCACTCCTACGGGATATTTCGCCATATAACGATTTGTGCTTCAGAGGCCCATAAGGGGTCCTGAAAACGCCTGAAAACGGGTTTTCAGGTTATGGCGTCATCTGATAGAGGGTGCCCTGAAACGGACTGAAAACATGTTTCAGGCGCCTGAAAACGACGGCAACTTGGGTGAAATTTCGATCTTTAGATATGTGATAGAGCAACTTCTGAAACGGCCTGAAATGACTTTTCAGCCTGCTGAAAACGCCTCTAAAGCACTGAAATTGACGTTCAAAGTTTTTGACCTAACCTACCGGCGTAACACTACCCCCTCCTAAGACATGCTCGTCCCGAGCATCATTATTTCCGTGGTATCTGGCCAGCCGGTCAACATGAACAATCTTGCTCGGACTACGAGGATTCCGCTGGATTCGATACGTGACGTCGTTAATTTTGGTGACTACCTTGTAAGGCCCCTCCCAATTCGGAGACAGTTTCGGGGACTTTCATACTCGTCGCATAGGGTTATGTAGCCACACCAACGATCCTTCCTCAAAACCCTCTTGGTAAGGCTTCCGGTCATGTCGGGTTTTGTGAACACGATCGCACTTGTTTTCAGAGTCAGATTTTGGAAACGATCCTGAATCGCCAAATTTACATGCCGATGCCGTGCCATGCCCTTTCCATGGTGCTCCAACGTTGCACAACTTGAGTGCTTCTCTGCTACGACGGGTATGCGGTATCTTGTCTGATGCACACCTAGTGCATCTTCTGCACCAGTTTTCAACATCTTCTCGGTAGTTCATCCAATAGAAACGTTGTCGAATTATCATTAGGGTCCTCTTGAATCCAAGGTGTCCACCAGACGCTCCGTTGTGAAAGCATCTTAAAACATTTCTTACTCTTTTCCTTGGGACAACGACTTGCAAATGAACATCCTTCCCATTTGCTGATTCCCACATCCTGCACAACACACCATTATGCATAACCAAGTTATCCCATTGTGCCCAGTAACTTTTTGTTACCGCACTCATCGGAGCTACATCACACCATCTTGGCTTAGGCGCACCCGTACTAATCCAATTGAAAATGGGTCTCACGTCAGGATCCTCTTGTTGCACTTGCTGCATTATTTCATCACTCCACTCATCGCTGCCAGTAACAGTTCTTAACATTCGAATTCGAACACATTCCTTGTCATCTCGTCTTAAGCAATGTTCGTCGTTATCCACACAAGGTCTTCGTGATACAGCGTCAGCATTTACCCGTTGTGGTACTGAACCCAAGGGGCCCATTGCCCTTCCTATTGAAGCTGGATCCCTGTCCCTCCTATTCCTATCCGGACACGTTGACTGTATGTGTCCACGTTCTCCACATTGGTAACAACGTGGTCCGGATTCGCCGCGAGGAGCTACCGGCTTCCTAGTCAACACGCCTCGTCTATTCCTTCTCGGACAGCTTAACTGTATATGTCCACGTTCTCCACATTGATAACAACGTGGTCCAAATTCGCGCTGGGGAGATACCGACTTCCCAGTCGACATTCCTCGCCTATTCCTTTTCGGGCAGCCTGACTGTATGTGTCCACGTTCTCCACATTGGTAACAACGTGGCCCGAATTCACGGCGGGGATCTATCGGTTTCCCAGCCGACACCTCTCGCACCCTGTGAAGCCTAAATGAGTCGTGCCGTGCCGCCTCTATTTCGAGAGCGTGGGCTACTGCATCTTTCAGGCTCCCATGGTGACCCAATCTCACGGCTGCCCTCACTTCCAGATCCCGGATCCCATCGATGAAGGCCTGCACCAGCATACTGTCCACGAAGGATGCTGACGTACGTTGATATGCCTTCCTGACCAACTTTTCGATCTCCAGGGCCCACTGTTGCAAGGACTCGTTACGACCTTGAGTCCTGTCCTTTAACTGAGCCCGGTATACGTGCTCCAGGTGACTGTCGCCGTAACGTACCTCCAAAGCTTCTAGAAGGCGTTCGTACGTCTGGTCGTTTCCCAGAGCTTCAAGTATGGTAAGGGCCTCGTCACGCAGCGCCAACGTCAGTGCTGTTCTGGCTTGCTCCTTATTCCAGCCATTAGCCCGGGAGACAGACTCAAACTGTAGCTTGTAGGCTGTCCATGATGAACTACCATCAAAAGGTGGTACTTTGAACCTACCACCTCCTGCCACCGATGCGTCGGGTACACAGGTGGTTGTACCATTCGCCACTTTTATTTCTAGTTTTTGGAGGCGGTTCTCACAGGTCTCAATTTTTTTATCGACCTCATGGACTCGACTCTCCATCTTTTCATCCATATCGGCCAGTTTTTCCTGGACCTCAAACAACTCTCTCTTCCATTCGGTCGTAGACTCGTGTACCTCACGAAGCATTCGTGCCTGTACCTCCTGTTGTTCCCGAAGGATTCGTGACTGTTCCTCCTGTTTCCTCGCCTGTTCGTCCTGTTTCCTCGCCTGTTCATCCTGTTTCTTCGACTGTTCTTTTAGGAGGACAAAGATGGCGTTGAGGTCCACTCCTTGTGCAGCTGGAGCAGTTGATTCCGACGTACCAGGCGTCGAGTCTCCCGATCCAGATGTTTGGCTTCGCGTCGTCACTCCCTTCGGCTCTGTTTCTCGTGGCATTAACGGCATTTTCTATCCCACTTCTGACACCAAATGTTACGAGCGTGGGGTTCGTATTCGATAGAAAAGCACAAATTAATCCACAAATAAAAAACACACACTTTATTACCAAAATAACGCACTTACAAATCACACGAACTGTACTTAAAATCCACTAATTAAAACACACACACTATTTCACAAATTATGCACTCACTATTCACACGAACTGTACTTAAGCGCACTAATCACTCAAGAGTCTTTCTCTCCGATTATCCTTGTACTAGCACTTGATCGCAGTTAAAATGTAACTAACTCACGCCGGCCGTCGGCGCCTTATATATCCCGCGGAACCGTTCTGGACGCATTGTCCACACATATCGCGAATATTCTAGTAAGGTCCAGTGTGAGGGCCGAGAACATTCGATGCCATATATGTCTCTCTCTAATGGTGCACTCTCTGTCACTCTCTTCTCGAATGTTCCGAGTATAGCTATCTCTTTCTAGTAGTCCTATCTCTGTCACACACTTCTCGAATGTTCCGAGTATAGCTATCTCATTCTACTAGTGCTATCTCTATCACTCCTACGGGATATTTCGCCATATAACGATTTGTGCTTCAGAGGCCCGGCCCATAAGGGGTCCTGAAAACGCCTGAAAACGGGTTTTCAGGTTATGGCGTCATCTGATAGAGGGTGCCCTGAAACGGACTGAAAACATGTTTCAGGCGCCTGTAAACGACGGCAACTTGGGTGAAATTTCGATCTTTAGATATGTGATAGAGCAACTTCTGAAACGGCCTGAAATGACTTTTCAGCCTGCTGAAAACGCCTCTAAAGCACTGAAATTGACGTTCAAAGTTTTTGACCTAACCTACCGGCGTAACATTATCATATTCCTATTATTTCCCTAGCTTTATTTAGATAGTACATCTATATTAAGCTATTTCATTGCCTCCATTTTATTAAGCCCCATTCCTAAACCTACCGCATACAGTATGGAAGATCGATACACATTACATCCAAGATTAGCTTAAATAAGTAATCAACCTACTTCATTACTATGCGTACAGAATATATAGCATACAGGGTGTAATTGACGTATCGAATACTGAAACCTATAGCTTCTGACTGTTGTTTTCTTGTCTGAAGTCATAGACGGAAAATAGGAAAAATAAAATCTTTTACTTTCAGTTTTCATTTATTTTTCCATTGTAAATCATCTCATTATATCTGTAACAGTGTATTTTCTGGAAAAACTCGTATTAATATGAAAAACAAACCGCGAGGAAAAATTTGGATTTTATACGTACTAGAATTTCACTATTTTGTATCTCAGAATAATGGTCTGAAGTTATGGTTTAAATTTTCAGTACATCTTCGGTTGCTCCCTGTATACCCACACATCTATTACGTAGTCTGTTTATCCGATATTTTCCAAGAAAGTACAAAACGAATCACGAGACTCGTTATATTCTTACTTATTGGCTTCGTTATGATAATTCCAGTTAAAGTCAGTAGTGATCCTTTGATCGAATTGACGTTGAATAAAAATGTGATATATTTTATACGCCATCTACATATAAATTTGAATTCTATTTTCGTAGAGAGCAAAAGTATGTAAATTTTTAGTTCTAATATCATCAGTGTCTTTGTAAATTGATACAGAGGGGTAATTTTTGAGTTATGTTTTCGTTGAGTACCTACGGAGAATTTGTATTTAAATTAAATATTCACCCATTTGCTCGGTGTATAAGTATCATAGAATAAATATCGTTATAGGTATTCGTTTGATACTAATACAAAACGCCAGAGCCCAAATTATCCCCGACAATAGTTACCCATGAAATAGAATTGGTTGACTGATCATGGTCGAACCCCTTACCTTTACACAGCAGTAGATATATCTACCGAGTTCGCACTGTTCGCATTTACCCCTCGTATACGTATGATCCTTCAGTTTGATGTCAGATACCCGCACGGTGGATGCACTTGCTTAGTCAGCTAATTCTAATAAAACGGCTAGGGTGCGCATCGGTGCGTAGCGGGAAAGAAAATCAAGGCGAAATTTCGACTTTTACTGCAAAAAGTGTTGGTAAAAATGCACTTGCTCTTTCGAAATGGGTGGGAACTTTGGTCAGGGATGAATGATTTCGCAATCATTTGTTTTTATTTGCCACGTTAAATGAGTATAGCTAGTGAAAGTAGACTTTCAGATAGACTTTCATTCAAAGCGTGAAAAGCGTCAGCCGAGCGGAGAAAGTTAACCAATCAGATTGCGATTATGTGAAGCCCAAAAGAAGTACATTTAAATTTGAGTAATGTGATTACTCCACAGAAATATTTTTACTCCCTTTTAGACATCTCTGCTTCAAAGAATAGGCAGCCTTACGACCTTTAAAATAATTTGAAGCCTATTTACTGCATTTATATAGTTTATTGATTGACATTTACCAAACATTCATAACATTTTACTAATTTTAAAACTCGTCTAATTTCTAACTGTGTAATGAGGCAGGCGTTGAATTTCATGTAAATTTAATGTTTAGCCCTGAACAAAACTGCCAAAATATAATCGAAACTTCAAAGTTACGAACAAATTTAATAAAAGGCGTCGAGAAACACTTTTGCTATCCATCAAGAGGGAAACATGTGCATGTTTACTGAACTATACTTTCGAGCATAGTTTACTTACAACGTTCTATAATATTGTTTATATTAAAATATGCAGTTCGAGTGCTTGTGAAAAGTGTTCAAACTTTGAAGTGCTGTGTTGGTGTCAACGAAATTTACTTGATGGTAGTCTAAAGATAAAACTGTAGGCAGTTTATACAAAATACGTACAAGTATTAAAAGTAGCTAAACGGCTGAAACGTAGATTATCGATAGTACGGTGCTTTTTCATCGCATTGGATATTGAAGCATAGCGATGTAGTAGAAGGAGAAAAATAAACTTTTATTTAACGACCTATAAGAAGTAATCATCTGTAATAGGGAAGACCTCTGGTTCTTTCTAGTCCTAGGATAGCTGCAGATCTTTGAAATTATAGGCTCCACCATTTCATTCTAAGTTTAAAACTATCCCATGCTAGATCCATGTGTTTATATCTCTTGGCGTTTGTTGAAGAATTAATGACTTTTGCTTGTAAAGCTTTCCCTACTGGCATTCATTTACACACTATGAACGCCTTTTTATCATGAGAAGAAACAAATTTACAATGAGAAGTTTTCACAACCATGTTCACTACATTTTTGACTGCTTATCTAACGCGTTATTCATTTTTTTTGTTACAGGTAACAACGAAATCTCACTCGACCCAAATACCGTCACAGAAGGTATTGCTTAAACCATTCGTCCTCAGTAACCGCCCTTTTGGAACTTTGCCGCAGTAACTAAACAATGTAGCGGCAGTAAAACTGCGTCAAATTAGTAACTACGACAAGGTACTAAAGTGATCGGTTACTTTTTAAGGCCGATTTGAGAAAAGATTTCTAGAAAACTAAAAATTAAGTTGGAAATTTAATAATTCTCCGTAACACGGTCACTCGAACACGCGAGGTAACGTGCCACCGTCTTCCACGATTGTGCATGAATTACTCGTATCAAGAAATTGCCAAGTAGATCTAATATAACCATATATTTTCTGGCTAAATAGTTTACTTACTTCCGCATGGAACATTTTTGTAAACTTTCTAAAACTTAATTACTTTTAACACTAAGTTGTTGCTATGAAACCACTATTTCTGTGTTTATACATAAGTCCAGGGCCCTAATACCATGTATATCGTAATCTAATCTCTGATATTATATCGGAGAGATCTCTGAAGTGGCCATATACCAAGTAGCCACTTCGCCAACCCGTTCATGTTAAGTTTGCGCCTCAATTAAATGCCACGCCATAGATATCAGGCCGCAAACTTGACCAGGTATTCATGTGAAATGACATTTTATGCAGCTTGAATTTGCAAACATTGCGTTTTAATTACAGTTAAAGGCTTAGGTGGCTTATGTGGGGATATCTCAAAGTACACTCGAATAGCGCCAAGTTTTTGAACACAGTCATTATCCTTTTCAATCTTATTAGAAAACGTGGGTACTAACCCCAAAACTAATATACCAAGCCCATCCAAATCATATGAATATACAAACAGTTAAGTAACAAAAGTTGTGTAATCTTCTCACTCAAGCATACATTTGTACACGCGTATCGGCAAAAGAAATGACCAATAATTTCAATTATAAAAATACACGTGTAAAATGTTCATATATGGAGATTCGTGAATTCACGCACGCGAGTCGGGTGAAGGTCGGATTACGTCAGGCCGAGTAATTGAACTAGGTTTTATGTCTTGATCCTGCTGCTAATTGGTGTGAACGGGCTCACAATGACGAGGAAATATTGCCTGACATCTAGGCCTAGTTGATAAATGAACAGAAGAATAGGTAGGTTAAGTGATTAGTTGGGACTTTGATCAAAGACTTCACCTGAGGCTCATTCCTAACGATTCAAACTTAAGTATAAAAAATGGATTTTAACGGTACGTTCCTTAAGTTTACTTGGCAATGGCAACTTGAAAAAAATTGATATATTTTTTGTGATTGATAACTGCTAAGGTGGTGCCTTTCAAATAATCGATGCAGTGATTAACACACAAAGCATAAGGATGAATTCGAAAGGTCCCCTGGAGTGGTGGAGTGGTTGACACGCTGGACCGATAATCCAGAGGTACCGTTTATATCCCTGTATTATGATCAATTCTGTTCGTTAAATAAGGTTGTTTTCAGGGTAGTCTAGTAGTACGCATCTAATTACAGCTCTGTAAAATTGATCTGGGGTTGATCAAAATTTTAACAACATTAATATTCCACACAGGTGTTGGATTTACGACGTACGAATTCATATCCCAAGTTAGATCATGTAATTCAACTGATTTGAACTGTTGTAATTAATTTTACACACATCAACAGGAAATCATAGCGTGTAGTATAACGATCGTAATTTTATTTTATTACTTGATTTTGTGTTGGACATGGTCAATTGATTGAGATTCCCGTGTTGAGAAGAAAGTATGAGCCGTAAAGTTGTATTAGTACTTAATGTAGACGTAAACATGAGGTTGGTGTGTAGTTATTGTTTTTTTTTACTTCCGACTTCCTACGTACTCTGTCATTAATTATACTGAAGTCAGTCTATTTGTCTTAACTTAGACTAATAATTTGTCATAACAGAAAGATAATCCATCTTTATCTCGAGTGGGTTTGTTCAAAACGACACTGACATAAAAAGTGACCTGTCATCGAACGATCAAGTCGATCGCTACGAAAATAATAACTTCATCATCTCAGCCATAGGACGTCCACTGCTGAACATAGGCCTCCCCTTTGGACTTCCATATATACCGGTTGGAAGCGACCTGCATCCAGCGCCTTCCGGCGACCTTTATAAGGTCATCTGTCCACCTTGTAGGTGGACGTCCTACGCTGCGCTTGCTGGTCCGAGGTCTCCACTCGAGCACTTTTCGGCCCCATCGGCCATCTGCTCTGCGTGCTATGTGGCCTGCCCATTGCCACTTCAACTTGCTAATCCGGTGAGCTATATCGGTCACTTTAGTTCGTCTACGGATTTCCTCATTTCTGATTCGATCACGTAGAGACACCCCGAGCATAGCCCTCTCCATTGCACGTTGAGCGACTTTGAGCTTTGAGATGAGGCCGATAGTGAAAGACCACGTTTCGGTGCCGTAAGTCATCACTGGTAACACACATTGGTTGAAGACTTTCGTCTTGAGGCACTGAGGTATGTCGGACGAAAAGACATTGCGTAGTTTCCCGAACGCTGCCCAGCCGAGTTGGATTCGGCGGTTGACCTCTTTCTCGAAGTTGGACCTACCTAATTGGACCACTTGTCCTAGGTAGATGTATGAGTCAACAACTTCGAGTACCGAGTTTTCAACAGAGACTGGGATGGGCACAACCTTGGCATTTGACATGAGTTTCGTCTTGTCCATGTTCATTTTTAAGCCCACCCGTTGAGAAACTCGATTGAGGTCATCGAGCATCATGCTGAGTTCCTCCATCGACTTTGCCATGACTACGATGTCGTCGGCAAACCGAAGGTGAGTGATGTATTCGCCATTGATGTTGATGCCAAGTCCTTGCCATTCCAGGAGCTTGAAGGCGTCTTCCATAACGGCCGTAAACAGTTTCGGGGACACAACGTCCCCCTGTCTTACGCCTCTTCTCAATGGAATGGCCTTTGTGCTCTGCTCCTGAACTCGGACCGACATGGTGGCGTTACTATACAAACACTTCAACACTTCAATGTACCGATAGTCAATATGGCATCGCTGAAGTGACTCGAGCACCGCCCATGTTTCCACCGAATCGAAGGCTTTCTCATAGTCCACAAACGCTAAGCATAATGGCAAGTTATACTCTTCAGTCTTCTGTATAACTTGTCGCAGCGTATGTATGTGGTCTATGGTACTATAGCTTCTTCGGAAACCGGCTTGTTCGGGAGGCTGGAAGTCATCAAGTCTATGTTCGAGACGGTTCGTGATGACCCTTGAAAACAACTTATAAACATGGCTTAGAAGCGTGATGGGCCTGTAGTTCTTCAATAGGGTTTTATCACCTTTCTTGAAGAACAGTACCACCTCGCCTCTATTCCATGCTTCAGGCGTTTTGCCCTCGGACAAGACGGAATTAAAGAGCTTCTGGAGGACCTTAAGTACCGGTGTTCCACCCGCTCTCAGAAGCTCTGAGGTGATTCCGTCTTCGCCCGGCGCCTTGTTGTTCTTAAGGTGCTTCAGGGCCATCCTAATCTCGTACAGACTGATGTCCGGGATATCTTCGGTATAATGTCGGGACAGCTTGGCTCTTGGATCGCCTACCAAGCTGTCAACGGGCTTTGCGACTGAAGTGTATAACTGACCATAGAACCTCTCGATCTCGCCTAGAACCTCTGCTTTGGTCGACGCTATGCTGCCATCTTCCCGTTTCAGCTTGGTCAGCTGGCTTTGTCCAATAGACTTGTCCTTTGCGAACACTTTGGAGCCTTTGTTCTGCTCAATGGTCTCTTTAACAAGGTTCGTATTAAAGAGCCGCAGATCATGTCGCAAGGACTTCGATATACGTCTATTAAGCTGCCTATATGACCTCGCGTCATCGGGAGACTGCAACTGTAGCGAGCGTCGTTCAGCCATGAGGTTTAAGGTTCGATCAGACAATTTCTGAGGTCTATCTTTACGGCGGGGTCTGAAAAACTTAGACCCTACCGTGTGGACAGTTTCCACTAGCCCGTCGTTGATCTCGTCCACTGAGACAAAGTTCTCCAGACAAGCGAAGCGGTTGGAGATCTCGAGTTGAAAGCTCTCGGGGTTTTGAATATGGGCCTGAGTAGGTCGGAGCGTAGACTTCATCAGACTGGACCTTTCCAATTTAACATTGATATTCAGTGTGCCTCTTACGATTCGATGATCACTGCCGGTCTTGACCCTATTGATCACAGACACATCACTGAAAATCCGTTTCTTGTCGGTCATGATGAAGTCAATCTCGTTTCTCGTGGAACCATCGGGACTTATCCAGGTCCATTTCCTGTGAGGCGGCTTCTGGAAGAAAGAGTTCATCATGAAGAGTTCCTCTTTCTCTAGAAAGTCGGCCAGCCTCTGTCCCCTAGGGTTCCGTTGCCCGTATCCAAATTGCCCCACTCTCAACTCATCACCGCTGTTCTTGCCCAACTTTGCATTGAAGTCCCCCATAACAACAGTGAAGTAGGTTTTGGAAGTATGTATGGCCCTACTTACGTCCTCATACATAGCCTCTACTTCCTCATCAGAATGTGACGAGGTCGGTGCGTATACCTGAATGACCTTCAACGAATATCTTTTGGATATTCTGAGTATTAGGTATACCACCCTGCTCGACACACTGTCGATGGTAGTGATGTTGTTAACGAGGGACTTGTGAACGAGAAACCCGACACCACCTTGGGACTGTTGGGCGCCCTCCCGGTAGTAGAGCAGGTTACCAGACTTCAGGGTTACGGTGTCCTCCCCCTCTCTACGGACTTCGCATAATCCTAAAATGTCCCAGTGTAACCTGCTCAGTTCCTCTTCCAACTCGCAAATCTTTTCATCAGTCCTCATTGTGCGTATGTTGTGTGTTACCAGGGCCAGTCGTCGTGGGGATGGGTAGCCGGATTTCGTCCGGGGATTCTTAGCACCCCCTGCTCCGCTATTACCTTGGCCGCTACCCACGCCAGGGATAGCAGAGCTGCCGGAGACTGGGGGCCTGGTATTTGTGTGACTCATCATAAAGGGGGGATTTGCCGTACGCGCCACGCTTGGCAGGCGGGTTGGCGCGCGCAGTTTTTTTTCTTTAAGGTCTCTGGAAGACGCTGCTGCCCATCTCCCGGTATATTATTATTATTATTCCCTTAGCAGGCTTCTACTGCAACCACGGGACGATATGGTGGGGGACAATTCTAAGGCCGGTCACCCCACGGCACTAACTATAACAATAACAATAACTTACTGCTGAATTTTGTTCAGCTTTCTTCTCAACAGCGGTCTCCCCTTGTGAAATGCTGGTAGGCTCCGATCCAGACTTGTAAAAGTGCCCTTGTACTTACAGAATGAACTGTTTGGCTTTGTACTTGAAGCAAACACGCTTGGCATCGTAAATAATGCCTACATTTCACTTTTACAAAGGGCTTAAAGGGCGATAAATAAATTTCGCTAAAAGGGCTCATTCCCAAGCGCCCGACATTGTTTCGATGCTTTACTGTGACACTCTTAATTCTGGGGGAGCCCGTCGGGATTCCAGCTATATTTCACAGGGCCAGGTGATATTGTGGACACATCGTAAAGGTAATTTAATGATACGTCAAGAATATGCATACATGCCTCATTTATTAGTATGAGATCGGATTTTATTTGGTTGCGATACCATATCAAATCTATCATAAATAGATGCTTCTTTTTTGTCTCCAATCTTAAATTTATCTGTGTTGCTTTTTGTGAGAACGTACACAATTTAGCATGACTTCATTTCTTCCATCGTCTTCTATATAAATGCCATAGAATCGTGCGAATTGCAAAATTCTTGCTACATTTTGTCTCCTTACATGGTCCAGAAATTTCTCTTCCCATAAACAGAGAGACACCATTATAATATTGTGATCTTGATGGTGACGATAACTCGATCGGACGCTCGAGCTTGCGATAAATGTGTTACATTTTCTAAGTTTTCACTCTGCATTATGTACTGACGCGTTAAAGCGAAAGTAAAGATATTAGAAAGTAAACTAAAGCATAGCTATCGTATCTAAAGCACGGATAATGGCTCGTAATGGCCAAGTTTATATCAAACTTATGCGAAATTGCCGAAGGAAAGTGAAGGCATGATTTGTATTTAATTGTTTGTGTGTTATTACGTGAAACATGCGTAATTTCAACATATGATTGACCGTTTATGTGTAATCATGTTTTTATATAGTTGTTTCCTTCTAATCTTTTGGGGAACGGTATGGTTACCTTAAAAGAAGGAATTGAAAGAAATCATATATATCGGGTCCAAATCGAGTAATGCACGTATCTTTGAAATATTTTGGATCCGCATTTTTGAAATAATTTTCCTGGAAGGACGGTTTTGTATATCTGCACCCTGCCTTTGTCCTCGAGTAGACATTCGTCGAAGCGTTACATCGTCGAATAAAACGGAAGGCGTTTTTCAAAATATAGAAGCCAAATCTGAGTTGTGTTTACTTATTATATCTCTGTTTAAGTTTCGGAGCAAACTCATTTTTCATTTTCATTAAAACACAACGATTTTTCAAATACAATTTGTAAGTAACAAATGAGTGTTCATGCATGACAGCCCAGAAATTGATATCAATAACTGTAATGATAATGTGACTTTACAGTAATAACTAATAACGCAATCATTATCGAGAACATTGAGATGTCGGTCGGTAGACATGCTCTGTTTACAGAAGATGGCTCTTCCGTTTTACTAGTTATGCTTTGACTGTACTCGGATTTTTCTCGGGATGCAAGAACTTTACCATTCCACCCATTCCTGTGCGAATGATTCTTCCGTTACTTCAATTCATCTTTATCGCCGCCAACTAAACATTGAGATGTTCCCTCCAATTTTTCTAGTTTGCCGAACGTATGTCCCTTATAAATATGTATGAGACAAGCAAGATGTGAAGTCAGGCGGACGCCGCGATTTGTTTGCTATAACAGCTGACCCTTGTCAGCAAATGGCGTCCCCGAAAAATAGATGGCGCTCAGCTAAATTTTTCTACACATCAGACTTGAACCCGACATAAATTCTGAGACCCCAGTTAGGTCTCTGGAGGTGTGTTTACGAAAGGCGAGAAGCTTATTAATATTTATGAGGTAAGACAAAAGAAGGAACCGAGCTGCGGTCTAGCTATTTATAGACGTTGTGACAGTCCGGAAAACCAGAGGGGATTGAATTGATGAAATATTACCCGGAAAATTGTAATTTACCTACGTATTCATTAACAAAACGTTAATTAAAATATGGTACCACTTGATAATATTGAATTAGCTACCACTAATAACCCATCCGATATCAATTTAATCAAAATCGGTTAGCAATGTTACAATTATAAATTTAGGTCAAACCAAAATATTAACATCCATATTTTGAGGATCGATATCATAAGATTAAACCGCCGAACATTCGACGAATCCTCTTTCCTTATTTACAAGCCAGGTCTAAAAATTATAAAAGCACCTCACGCACGCGGGTGTAATATTTCAGGGACCAAGGACATGAGTAAACATTGCTCGATATTAAGGCGCCGTGCTCTTCCTAGACTAGTGCAGATTCACTTAGGAGATTATCTAATATCCATCCAATATAACCTCGTGTTTGGCTTAGACATATTTCAGATAATGAGAAACCCAGTACATAGTTATGACGCTCATTTTGTAACTAGTGTGCAATGGGTGTCAATAACTCGTGAAACAAGCAAGCGTAAAAGATTCGCGATATTGAATCTAGTATCGCTGTGCCAAGTGTAGTGAAGCAAAAGTCATTTGGAAGACATTGCTTGGCATGGCCTCATTTCTAGCGAATTTCAAGTTGAACTAAAATTCAATACATGTAGTAACTTATACTTATTGTGCATTTGATAAGAAAATGTTGAAACGCATATCCGTTAGCATGATATCATTACTTTTTCTTAACATTCTACACGATCAGTAACATTAAAGGATCGTCGATTGGTCTTTCTAACTTAGTCTTTAAATCGTTATAAAACTAAAACTGACATCGTTATGCGTAGTTTTCTTGGGGCAAACTTTCCGATACAATTAGAAAAGTAATAAAACATGCTCAGACGTTGGACAAAGCGAGCGGTTGAGCGTCCTCTAATACCATTCCCTCCTGCCTTCATTTTGCCGGAACTGTAAAGAACGTAAGTGCAACCGTGGCCGACTTGACAGCCATAAGGGCTTCCGCTTCGCAAACTTTTCAATCGGACCACTTTGGAGAGGAGCAACTTTATCCTTTGAGTCTTTGTACTCGCCCCTATTTTGGTAACCAAATTCAACGAAACAGACTATGGTTTTACAAAGCTTTGACCCGCAAGCAATGTTTATTATTGCAAAATTTTAATATGACTTTGTAAATATTTGGACAGTCTTTTAATATTTTTTTAATCTGTGTACACTAAGAACCTTGATGATAAAATTGGTGAAATTTTCATAATGTCTATTTGAGTGTCTAACACAATTACAACGTGATTTAATAATCCTGCATGGATTAACTCTTAAGGACCGAGAAATTTCTGGCAGTTTCTTAATTCTTCGAACCCGCTATATTAATTCGCCCACGAAACTCCCATATGGATGTTGCTAATATAATATTCAGCGAGTTACCTCAAGTTCGATCTATTACTCAGAAACCCGCAGGGACTGTAATTTAGGTGAAAATAATGAAACGGTGTAACTTTCGTGAGGGTGTTTTATTCAGCGCTCCTGCTCGTTGCACTTCTGATACATATACATTTTTAAAGGCTCTGGAATTCAAGCAATACTTACAGGTGTGTTTCAATTCTCGACAATTCTCTATTATTTGCTCGGACCGGGTTCAAAAATAGAGGCTATTGGCATTGCAATTGAATTTTCAACATTTCGGTATTCAGTGTTTACTCTCAGTTTGTATTTAGGTTGAGCAGCCATTAATCGCCCTCCTGTTTACATATACAAGAAATATTTCTCGCTTTAACAAATTTTCTTCTTCAACCAAACACTCTGCTTTATTTTTTGCTCGCACTCGAGCACTCTCAGAAAGGTCATTTCGCGTTACGCCTTTGTTTGTTTTTTTAACGTGGAACATTAGTTTTTTGTTTCAAATAACCTCGTGGTCCGACTTTTCCCCTATTCATTAACTTTCCTGGCGGAGACAAGTGGAAATCCGTGTGTAGACTTTGCTTTTAAATTTGAGACGACAAAAGAACACTGTCAAGAAATTTTAAGCTTAGTGCCTCTCTTACAATGTTTCTATTTAATCTTTGTTGCCGATTGAACTTGAGACCTTTCTTTATGGGGAGTTTCGGAATGTTTAGATTGGATAGATAATGAGTGTGGGGTTCCTTCTCACGTTTCGTTTAGTATACGTAAACTTATTTAGATCAGTAGGATATTCCTGAACTTTGGTGTTTCGTATTTGTTTTGTCGCGTTTTGTATTTTAGTCGTTCCAATTTCCGAGTTGCTAAGTATCCGATTTCTCGTTATAGTCATTATACAGCGTACAGCGCTTATCGTGTAGGTATATGAATATTGTATTCGATTTGTTCCTATTAATCAATCGAATAATATTTTGTTGGCTACAGTGCTCAAGTACGAATAACTGTAGTATGTTTATAATATAATATAATCGACGATTAAAAAAACTTTATTATTTGTCGATAATGCTAGAACGCAAAAAAAACGTTTCCACAAACAGTTAGAATTGTAAAGTACTCAAATAAACTTCTTGACACGGTTAACTCCTCTAGTTCAGCAATAAATATGTAAATTCCTGTTATCACGCCTCTTTTCCTGTTGTATCCGCAGGCGAGCGCTTGGTGTTTTCAGCTCATCATTTTCCTTTGACAATCCAACCTGAACGCACGTATTGGCCAATATATTTTTATTGATAACAACAGTGTAGTGCATTGATAAGCTAGTAATGGCGGACTTTTGAGCTGACCGGACGTTTGGATTTTTTGAGATGTATTCGCGAAGGCAGTCCTTGCCTACAGTGGTTGAGAGTATTATGAAGAAGATTCAGAAGAAGAAGAGGCTGTCGACGGATTCGGCGATTCATTCTCCACTTCATTCTCCAATGTCAGATGACAATGATGTGAGTTTGGTTTAACCAGATCTACCGTTATTTTAATTGAATATTGCACATGTTTTACTACAACTAAACCTTTTGCTTGTGACAGTCCTATCATAATCATCTCCTTGTAATCATATACACACACAAATATGTATGTATGGTTCACATACTTTTCAAGTTTTATTTAACAACAAAGCCAGTATTATATTCATAATAATATAACGCGCAAAAACCCTGTCCGCGCCCTTGAAAATTGATCGAATCTTATCTACGGGCTAACTGATTACATTTTGGCTGTCAGGAGTCGAGTGGCCTCATCGGACATTCTATAGGGATCGTCCTGTACTATTTCTTGAGGTGAACAACGTAATTAAAGATTGTAAACCTGTTTATTTCTATTAGTACAGACATTGCTTAATTATTTGACAGTCCAGGGCACCATGCGCGTCCTGGTTGGAACAATTTTAACTTTTGTATGGGTTATATAAAAGTATCAAAATAAAAACAGTACTCAATCTAAACGATTTAGTTGAGTATCTGCGATTTTTGAATCTATATTTATTTACGCGCTTGTATTTAGATGCTACTAAATAGTAGGTAACAGCTACACAGAAAATCAATGGCTTGTAATAACTTTCTCTCAAAGGTAATTGTATTACTTAATCTAATTCATGTTTAATCATCCGGATTACGGACATACGTGTTTTACACTTGAGCTCCCTTTCGAGGCGCGTGCGCCTATTTAAATAGGGTTGGCGACGCAATTTTTCTTTCTGTTATTATATACCTTCAACCGTGAACAATTTACATTTTTAATGAACGTGTGGGAACCCTACTGTAGCTGGTTAGTGTTGCGTGCCTTATCGCACCCTGAATGCATTTTATGGCAATGTAATTAAGGCATTCGGTGACTTGGCTGTGCGAAGAACAAAATTTCCTTTTTGCTCGAAATATTTGTGTTTGTTTTTAACACTGTTGGGCATGATTTATCAATTTTATCATGCTTTTTACTTCTGATTAAGTCAAACATACCTAAATTTAATTAGAATTAAAGGACTTCATGATTATTTCATCAAGTTATTTTAGTTCACGCGCATGACATCTAATTTACGTCATCGTGTCAGAATTTGACGACATATATTGCAAATGACAATCCTATTTAAGGAAATAGGTTATGTGTCAGGGAAAAACGCAGGAAACCACTAAACCACATAAACATGTTGTGTTTAACTATAAAATATTCGCAATAAAACAGATACGAAAAATCAGAACGAAAATATTACCTTGTAGTAGAAAATGTTGCCTATGAAGCAACTGGCTCTCTGTTGCTTAAATCAAAATACAAATAGTACAGCGGGACATCAATCTCTTGTCGGTTCGACTCCTTTGATAATTTCATATGGTGCCTCATTAGGGACATTAAACTGACAATAAGTTACTACAATGTACAGACGTTTATCTCTGTACATTGCGTACCTGGCAGAGGCTCTGCCAGGCAGAGCCCTTATCTTATCTCGATCTTAGTTGACCCTTTCCTTTCATCTTAGTCTGTTCCCTTGAACCATCGACATTGGACACCATAATTCAAAACTGCTTATGCCTTTACAAAGTAGCTTACCACTTTTTTTTATCAATTAATTATTTAAGAGGATTTTATTTTACTGACATATGCCACGCCACCCTCATCGTGGCTCTCTTACTCTAAATATTCCTTATTTTGATAACGTACTTGCTTCATATAGCACCATTTAAAGAAAACTTTAAATGGAATAGGTGACGCTATTATGTTATACAAATGTATGAAACAGAGATCTATTCAATCTAGTGCTGTTTAGAACAGCTTTAGAGCGCGGCTTTGTATAAATAAAAGCAGTCTTCTCGAAATATGTATTCGAGTATTGGTGAAAGGGGTCAACATGAGATCGACATTAGATGCGGCTTCTGCCAAGTCCTATACAATTGGCAGTCCTTTTGAACTATCGGTCCATGTTATAATTATAACCAACATTTTCAATAGACATTTTCAGTAGACTGTACTCTGTAATAGGTACGATCGATAAGTACTGACAAAACGTCGAGTTCAACGTTCCGATATGGTTCAAGTGGTACAAGGCTACATGACCTTCGCTTTGCTACGATAAAGGGAGTTGCTTTCTCATCCTTTTACGGCAACTGTTATTGCCGGTTTCAATAGGTGTAGTTGGAAACCAAAATGACAAAATATGGCGTATCCATTATACGGTAAAGTTTTACGATATTTACTTTAGCGATGTGGTATTTAAATAACAACTTGGAAATGTCTGTACTTACAGCTAGAATAGCGATATTGGTATTAGTATGCACATTGATCATATCGTTCATATGGCTATATAATATATGTTCTTAGAATTAAACTCCAGGGCCTCAATAAAAAAAAAAGCATCAAAATAGTTATGGTCATATATATGTCATATCATAAATGAGTATTTATGTGTTCGTTCCGTCTATTCTAACGTCGTTAACTGAATTAAATGATAGGTATAAGTACCTAAGTGACAGTAATATACCTATGTAATTGTATGTATAATTAGATCCTAAACAGATGTCATAGCAAACCCCACTTTCTGCACAAAAGTTCGGCCATATGGCATATCACCCGTCAAAAGGTGTGTTTTGTGTTTGGTTGCCATGACGACAGTTGCGCGCGCAGGTGTCACAACAGCTGTTGATCTAACTGACAACCGAAATTATTCAACATTATTGTATAGTACCTGCTGTTGTAAACAACGGGCTATACTCGATAGTATTATTTCCTGGCGAAAAAAAGGTATGGCATAAAAATTATAACATACACACAAAAAAAATAAAAATTAGTTCGAATTGAGAACCTCCTCCTTTTTAAATGTCGTGTAGTGTAGTCTATGGCTTTATGATTTTTATATATAGGAAAATAGGAAAGCTAGCAAGAAATACGTACGTAATCAATAAACACATTTAAGTATTTACGTATGTATTTATTGCAAAGCAAATATGAATATAGGTAAATATTTAAATATTTTGACTTATATTTATCTTATTATTCAATTAACCGGAATTATGCCGGAAAATAGTTCAATTTATTATATTTATTACGTTAATTGGGTGTTTGCGTCATATACTCACGGGACGACAACAAAATACATTAACAACATAGGTAGGTACCATAACATATGTATATGTTATGTTTGTATACAAACATTAAACAAAATAATTTACACTTTTTTAAATTTAAAAACAGTACTTATAATTTTAGTTTGGAATAGCCATTGGCTGTGTACCTGTCTCGCTATTGTAATTTGTACCTCTCATTTCACTCGATCCCGAAAGTGGCCCAGCCAAGACTTTGCGCGGCAGCGGTGCGCGGCACGTGTGTCTTCTTCTTCACGCATTAGAGATACCTACCCTTCTATAGTTTAACATTTTTAACTGACCAATACGGGTTCTATGCTATAGCTATGTAATTCCTGTAAAGTGAATTCCATTTTGCAACAAACGTCTCTGTCGTCCATACACAATTATTCAAATTGTCAATTATCGAATACGATTGGCCTATTGCTGTCTAAATTGGCCTTTATGATAATGACACATATAATAGGTTAGCCAAAGGCCAAACTGTTGTGTGCCGTCATTATTCACGATACTGAACCAATTTGAACATAAATGTATGTCTGAAATGTTTCAAAGCCCAATTGCTTGGCATTGTTTTTAATAATGTTAGTGTTCTACTAATACATAGACAACATTAATAACAAAATCTATAGCTTACGAGTACTTTTCATGTACTATCGAACCTAATGCTTTTATTCTTCGCTGAATCTGATTGATTTTTTATTACTCAATTGTACACACACAAGCATAATACGCGCATTATGAATAACCCAAAAAATTGCACTACCAATGTGAAATAACAACGGTTTTCTCTGTGTGAAACTATGACAAGATTGGATATCAATTGACAATCCCTGTGACCTCCTCTCACAAACTTATTATCAATTTGTGTCAATAATAGTGTTAATATTGACATCGCGTGTGTATTCGTTTATAACGACCTAAAAACGAAGACGTTCGTGCTGATAATTTGTCTCGTGATCGTCAAAATTACCCGTTTTTGTCGATCTTATACCATTAAATGGTGTTCATTGTACTATTTTGTTTGTTTTAGTGACGACGTGAGAAACGAAAGTGTTACTTTTCATCTTCATATTTACGCTTCAGTTTGAACAAAAAAGAATAACATTTATTAGTCATTGAATATTTTTTTATTGTATTCGAATTTAGTGGCTAGTTATATCGCGAAAGTATAAATGACAAGAACGACCAATATGTTTAATTTTACTACCTATATCTCCTTGAATTCTTGCGGTGAGGAAGCACCTTTAAATGTCACTCAATGCAGCTCGAACAGTTAGAATAAACAGAAATTCTCTTATTTCCTATGTAATGTTAAAAATATTAATCTCCGTCAATTTTGCGCCCTGGTTTCTTCAAATTTCTAAATCCTGGTCATCAGTAAAGTTGAGTTTATTGCGAAGAGCCTTATCATTATAACACTGGTTTGCCGCGGTACGATATGTCGCCTCGCAGCGAACTCGCTGCAAACTCGCCTCGCTTTCAACTCTCCTCCAAATCGCCAAGCTAAGGCAAATTTTTTTTTATGTCGTAGATTACCGTTGCCCATAGACACCTGCTACACCAGAGGAGTCACAAGTGCGTTGCCGGCCTTTCAAAAGAGAGAGTACGCTCTTTTCTTGAAGGTTTGAAGGAAGTCCAAATACATTTATCCGCATCACCGTCATAGCTTTGTTTATATCCACGCAACTCATTTCAATGACACCGAACGCTAAGTTTCATCAAGGTTTCGCCATCCATTGTTTTGTCATGTAACGGTTAGATTCCCAGGCAAAAACCAAGCTATTGATGAGCTGAACGTTGAGAGTATTGCCATGGTATTGTCTGAGATACTTATGTATGTGAGAACAATTAAGTTAAGGTCGTGGATATCTCTGTGGTAATGAAATCTAAAGTGGCTATTGTTTTATATGGTACCACATTCAGTTAGGCGTCGTGTTTTGATGGTAAGGGCCATGTTAATAGCTTTTATTATCGACACTATGAGTGAGGCGGCGTTGAATTAAATAAATATCACTTGGTAAATTATATATATGGTTTTAGCAATAAATATTTGGTTGGTTTACATATGAATTAGTAATTATATTATACTGATCGGCAAAGTAACTAAACTTAATATTTTACCGACTGTTCCAAAACTAGCCAATATTTGGAGAATCTATAGTAAACCAGTGGTATACCAAACCATTGATACAAAGATTGAAATGCGTAACCTGGTGGAAGAGACCGGGAGTCGAATCCGGTACCTCTGGATTACCGGTCCAGCGTGTTAACCTTTCCACAACCCTAACGCCTAGATAACCATTGCTTTGTGTGTCGATCTTTGCATTGTTGATATGAAAGTGTATACCAAACAAGGGAAAAAATATTTCATTATTCACTGACAAGTTGACAACTAAGAATGTAACTATCCAATAATTATTACAGGTAATGTAGGTATCTATTAATATTACTATAAATTATGTACTTCCACCTTCGGCGATGCATCATGTGTGGTGTCGAACAATAGGCCTACTAAGTTCCTGATGCATTGTTGCATTAATGTGTCCATTAATGTCTTTGAGCACCATTGTAAGGCTGCGATTACCATACGACAATTTGCATGTCGATTAGGTTGTATTGATTATAACAGTGGCCTAATTTGTACTGCACATTATAGATCGTGTGGTTTTCGATCCTTGAATATAGCAACTCTTTTGATGTCTGCCTGCCTATAAAAAAAAATAAAGTTAAGCCATGAGCTCGCTGGTCAGAAGTTATTCGGAAGGTGGCAGGGTAATTCTAACAGACTAGCACAAGACCGGGAAATAAAGGTTGAATGAAGAGGCCATTTATAATCTGTGCATGGATGTGGGCTGCTATCTTGTTGATAACGATTAATGTACATTTATAATTTATAAATGTTACTCTTAGTGCAAACTCTACCAGCACCATTGTTAAGTACAATGAATCGTTGGCCAATTTACATGAATTTGTATTAGGAAGATTCCTAACGTGGCTATGGAAAACCCCACAACGCTGGGCCAGACCCATGTGCTGTAGGGACAATCGCAGTAATATTACGTAAGGTTAGGTTCACCAGGAAGTCGCCCGTGCCAAACCAAGTTTCCGTCATACTTTTTCGGGCACGATTGCCGGCTAACGTTAAAATGCATGTAATTGCTCCGCATTTACATAAAAGCGTGTCAACTGCAATGCGTTCACCACTATAATATAACGCATTCAACCGTTCTGTTTGAATTTCAACTGCAGTTTAGTTTCGATGCCGACTATGAGCAAATCTATGGGTAGGTGTTTTGGGGTTATTCTCTTCCTTTATCGCTGTCTAAAAGATTTTTTAACTTGCATCACATGGTACAGACACCGTTTTATTTCGGTATGTTCATAAAGGGACGTGTCTACCTTAAATTAGATGCCATTCCCAACAAAGTTTCTACGACTCAGAAGCATGTACAATAATAACATAACTTTGCAATATATGTCGCTGTACCGCACTGCGTGCAACAGACGTTGATAATTTTAATAAGCAATCCAGTACCCGATGATTAGCGAGTACCAGTCATGTTATTATAAAATCACTACAATATGCCACTGATTGCTGGTCTGATTAGTTCATTGGCCCTGCCAGTCAGTGGAACCAATTTGCTCGTTTAATGAAAGAGTGAAGTGAAATCAATGCACCACACCTAATGATTATTTTAGTATCAACTTGTTAGATGAGATCAGATTTAACAATGCGATTATGTATATGATGAAAAACTGCTTTATAAGATTACCTATAATCTATGATCTGGTGTCTAATCTATGCAGTTTTCTATAGGGTACCTAAGTGGGCATGTCTTTTGTATTCTCCATGATACGAAAAATTTAAATAGATCTAATTAATACAGAACTTCCTAACGAGGGTTCCTTAAAGCATAGTAATGCTTAGGTATATCATAAAAATTACAACTGAAGACGAATTAATGATTAAGAAAATAGCAATGATTACTTCGATGTTCCAGCGGCATTTTCTTCTCAATTCCGACGTAAAGAAATCCGTTTAGAGAGTTCTATAAAGCCATGAGATAAGTCGAAGTTATTCCGATATATTCAGACATGGAATCTTACAATCCTCGTGCACTAGGGGCGCTTTTCGCTTCGAGCACCGACTTTGCTGGCCTAATGGCTTATGCCAATTCGTGTTCCTTTAAGAGAGAAAATAAAACGATATATGCAGTTTTATGATGTAGGGGAATACGGAATCAGTCTGGCTGGGGTAATGCGGCGGGTGATATACTCGAATGTAACAGTGCTACGTTTATATGGCTTTTATAGAGTAGCAGCAGCGTGACGTCACTTATATATTCCTCACTCGTCTAAGTACAATAATGTAATCGTTCTTCAGTAGTTTCTAAAACAAGTTTGATTTATTTACTGCTTCAATTTCAGCTTATACCTGCCTCCACGCGTGCCTGAAAAAAAGTTTTGGCAAACGGACATACTGAGAACAAAGTAGTACGGCCCCTAAAAAAAATCATAGGCCCATGGATTTTTTTATGGCATTTATAGTACTTGTATAGCTACGCAGACGACTTCATTCACATGCAAATCTTCCCCAATTAACAACCAGTAATTACCATCTCAAGATTCCAAAACGCTCGTTAGCTTTAGTTAGTTTCCGATTGACGTCTATGATGCGAATCCACAAATTCGGTGAGTCAAGTCGTGAGTCACATCAAAGGTTTCCTCACTAATGGACCTGATCGCCCAGTATGATAAGATTTGCCACCCTGATGAAATGATCCTGAGGCAGACTGACAGATTCGTTCTATAATCCGCCGTTGTTTTATACCTATCGATATTTGGTCGGGTTATACGATAGTTCTTATCCTGTTTTAAGGAAAATAAAGCGTTAATAGTAACATTTAATTAATGACCCCTGCACGTACTAAATGGCAATTTTAATTTTCAAGTAGTTTTTTACTTCGATTTTATGGTTTTTGCGTTTTAAAAGGTGCCGGCACTTTGCACTTGTTTTGTTAGGGCAGTAGTTTTATTTTTTCGAGTTTATTAAACGGAGGTCTTTTTTGCGTCATGATATACTTAAAGTTATATAATTGCGAATGAAGTTTATAAGGTATAGTATATTTCATATATTTGCGCGTGTGACATCTATCAACTCAGTATATTTTTATAGAATTTAGCGTATAAAATGTACTGACAGATATCAATATCACATTCACTAAGATATGACATAGACTATATGTAGCTATGTATTCGTATTTAGAGCACAGTGGAACGTATCAACCCACAAAATCAGGTACAGTTGGGACCACTCATTGGCTCGTGCTGACTCATAGATGTCTTTTTGTATCAATGCCAACATTGAAACCGAATCTACATTTTACACCCACGCAGTCATCTCAAGCGATCTATTACCAAGACTTAAGACACATAATCCGTAGGCAAATTGTTTGTGAACTGTATTAATAAAATGGGTGTAGCGTAATCGTCTTGCAGTTGGTATAATCGCATGTTGTAACAGCTTTAGACAGGCGTGAACGTTGTGTGTAAATAGAATATGCAATGGAACGTGCAGTGCACGTTTTGGGGTTCAATAGTACGAGAACCTTGGAGCTTAGCAACACGCTGCGACTAAGTGGGGCCGAGAGAGAATAGTCGACAATACCGGTGGGAATCCGAGATATTAGGGTTAATTTGACGTGTGACACGCTACTGTAGTTTAGAATTGTTACATGGTAATTGAAATGGTAACACACACGTATATATACATATAAGACTTATAAGTATCCAGACGCGAACACGAATTATTCGCAACTGAACTTCTGACAAACAAGTTTTTTTTTTTTTTTTCAGGTTATCAATCAAGTTTGTTGTTGTTACAAATCTTTTGTAATTAAATGTTGCGTTCGCAACTTTCCTTAATGCTTGGAGCTGTGCCGCTCTCGAACGTTTCCCGAGCCCTTATTTGTTTGCATTTATATTTTTGGCCAAGAAACGTGGCTAGTCTACATTATTATAATCGAAGAAACTACTATAATTGCCTAAATAACTGAAATATGCTTAAATAAGTACACGGGAACCCAGCGGTTTAAAAATGCTTTGTATTTTTTTGCTACCGTTTTTACCGCAGTGCAATTTGTCGAAGTATCCGTTGTTCCTATTGAATTACAATATGCTTTCCAAGTATCTTGAGGTTTGAAGTGTCTTTAGCAATATTACAGCTGTACAATGTTAAAACGTCATATAAGCGTCAGATGATGAACATTATTAAGCCCTTTTGGTCCTCTAAGATAGATTTGTCGACATTGTGTGCAAATGGACCTACAATATAAAGGGCCATTTTATTTGATAAATAATCGACACTTTTTTTATAAAATGTTTACACATATGAGTTTAGTATCTATCGTCTACGTTATTTGTGTGAGTACTGGGTATCGCACAAAATTATTACATATTGTCAGACATAGAATTCTGTTTGAACCCGTGAGATAATTTACATAGATAATGATCTGTGTAATTAAATAAACAAATAATAAATATAAATGTGCCAACCAAAGCAAGACATGGTTTGGGTACTAAACGATGACCTTTGATAAAACCAATTGTATTCTGAGAATTTTTACGCCAGATTCAATACAGAATGTACCAAAAAATACGCAATATTTGTTAGACTGCTTTTAGACTAAGGTTATTGACAACGTAGGTTTTCTATCATTTCCATACAAGTTACACGGAGTCGCTGACCTTAAGTTAGCATTTATGTTCCCTTTACGATTGGCATTTATTCGCAAGCCTCCACAATAGACAGCCTTGAGGCAACCGTAACTTACTTACGATTACATCACTGAGATACATGGGGTTCAATCATACAGAGAAACAAATGAGATAGTTCTAGATCATCTTAGGGTGCTCCTCATCGCGAGCACTCGCCTATAATGTAATAAAAATTATATGAAAAGCTCATTATTTTTTACAAATATGCAACATGTAACTTCTCATTTTTTTGTTTGTGGGTACACACCACATTTTTTTTACAAACCAGCTAAGGTGTAAATCCTTTCAAATAAACAATGCAAAAGTCGACACACAAAGCATACGGAAAAATTCGAGAGGCTGCTTGGGAGTTAGGGTGGCGGAAAAGTTAACGCGCTCCAATCCAAAGGCACCGGGTTCGATTCCTGGTCTCTTCCACCAGGTAACTCATTTTCAATTTTTCTTTGTGCTTTGATTTTGTATCAATGGTTCATTATTTGTTACATTACAGGTTATAATGCTCGCAATGAGACGGCACCCTTAAGTTATACCTTTGTTCAAGAATAAAACATAGAAATCTAAAAGTAAAATAGTCTTGCGAGTATTTGCTGTGACTAAACTCTCGGTTCAAGGTGGCCCACCTATACTGATACATATCAGTACGTAACGAAACGTATGAGATATAATGTAACCACGGCTTTATGCTTCGTGATAAGGGTGTGGTCACATGTTTATGAGTCGTTCATATGACTGTACAACATTTGATAGTTCTAGTTTTAGCACAGAGTAGGTAAATCTACATCATATGATCAGAAGTCGCTCAAAAGTGCTTGTAACGGGTTTTATTTTTATGATAGTTGTATTGTTATCTTAAAGCTTAGGTTAGTATTGATAGATACTATTTAATTATGATTCGTGTGATCAAAGACAATATTGGATTTTTTAAGGTTTATTGGTATCTAGTACTATTAAAATATCGTAGTATAGTGGGTTATTTTGGTATCCCATCTCATTAAGAACGCCGAGTATTTCCGGACGAAATTTTCGCAGAAACTTCTAAAGAAAATCACTAAAAACAGTTTGATTTATTCGAAATGTCAGATTATTTATATCTTCATTTAATATGTTATCTTTGATCCAAACTTCAGCGTTTGAATGTAAATAGTCTTATATTTATATGATAAACTCGTAAGTTACGTCGTTTACTCACTAGGTTAGTAAATACACTGTATCTGCGCTGTTCTTCGTGTCAGCAATACTCAGAAGTTGTATTCGTATAAACAACATTATAAGTAACTTTTGTCTGTTGCCAATCCGTTTGGTAGTTTGGGCGTCTGCCAAGTTAAGGGTTGTGAACTTGTTGTTAGGTCGAAAGTGGTTGTGTAAACGTTTTCCGGGTGTCGATGTCTTACACCATCCCATGTAAATGTGAGGATTCAAATTGTAAATCATCGAGTTTGGGTCTTTTACGATACCTACTACGACTATTTTAGGGTTGTCTGTAATAAAATAACTTGTATTTCACTGGCCGTCGTGCCGTTATGAAAGTTTTTCCAGAATACCTGAAGTTTGACCTTTTTTGTTCGATGCAACATCGAAATATAATTTATCGCAATAAATACGTCACTCTAATAGGATGTTAAAGGTAGAAAATAATCCGCCTACTATCGCTGTGACCGATGCGACGTCAGATGCGTTAATGGTTTGTTTTTATTGTCAAAATTGTGACTAATAATATAAAGTTTATCCTCCTCGTAACGGAATAGTTAGTATCAATCTTTGGTCCAAACAATAAAATAATGAAATAATGATCTTTATTCTGTAAATAGGGCGCAAGGGCACTTTTAAATGTCTGAGTGTACCTACCGGCATTTCACAAGAGGAGTTCACTGTTGACTAGAAACGCCGAAAGAAACTCAACATCAACAATCAGTAGGTAAGTTTTCGTTAACTACTTATTATGTAATATGATGTTAGATTCCGAAGAAATATGCTGTATGTTAAATGCTGTACTTTCAGTGTTCGTATCTTATCTTGTCTCACTTGTGAATAAATGAGGATATTGCTGCAGCTGTGAACACATTGGTGTAGTCAACCGACCTTGTACGTAGTTTTTACAAGAAATACCTTTTCGTAAGTTCTGGGGTCATTATTATAATAATGCCTTTAGCTAGCAAACTCATTCACTAACAATATCATTGTAGATGTTTTGTTTTTTACCAATACTATTAACTTATTTGTATCGTGTCAGATAAATAGGTTTGAAGCGTCATTGTGGAGTTTTTCAATGTCTAAATGATATGTTACGTAATTATTTGAAAAAGTATACCTATAAATTAGTTTAAGTACCTACCCAGGTAACAAACAGGCTTTATAAGAGCTTATTTATACAGCCATTATAACTAATTTAAACTGGATAAAGGCTGAATAAAATGCTTATGGAGCCTGTGTGCTACTTTTAAATAAATATTATTATAATATATTTTTATAATTATTTCCTTGATATTTTAAAAATAATGTTATTATTAAAAGGAAAACCGCATTTATTATATTTATTAAACACGCACTGACAGACTGACACAGTTACTATTAAAACAACGTAGGCAACACATAGAAACGCAATAATCCTTTATTAGATAGTTACGTTTAAAAACTACATCATAAACGGATAAGAAAAATTAACATATACACTAAAACCGCGTATTTTTCTTTTAAGAATTCACAGAGTTATTGACATAATGACTGTTATACAGCAACTCCATTATGAATGCGCAAGAGTCAGTAATACGACAGCTGTGAAACGAGAACCATGTTCAAGTTATAATTATAAATGTTAACTATATTCTTTCCGTATTTCGCGTGTTTTTGTGTCGTTGACAGTGATTATTGTTTTGTGCATTAATGGATGCCCAGGATTTGATCATTTTTCGTGTAAGTGGTAGGTTTGAGGGTTTAAGTGGGAGGTTGAGTGATGAAATGCGCCATACAGAATAACCTTGTAAACTAAAGAGATTCAGATGTTATAAATTTTCTTGATTCCCTTCCGTGTGAATTTGATTTAATTTGATGAAAGATACATATAATTCCATAGTTAGTTGTGTGCATGTTGTCTCGATTTGGTCTTAGCTAAATGTGTGTGGAAAATGCTTTGCCGCCGTGTTTTGTATTTACAAATGCTGGGATGCTTGCGCATTGTACTCAAATCACTGCATCTCTTGAATATTCTATGCCTCCTCCATTGTCTCCCAATGGTTAGGTATCTTTTACAAGCGCTGTGCTTTATATCTTCGTAAGTAATTCATTCGGCGAAATATTCATTTTAGAAATAATTTCACAGAAAAAGAAATAGCTCAACTAAGTTAACTAATTAAGAAATAGCCTAATTTTGCTTTAGTAGTTAGTAAGTAAAATTATGCTAATTTTATAAAACATATTTTGATTACTAGTTTGCCCTCAGTTTGTAAGTCGTCCGATTTATGTAACTAGCAGCTAACATTTGGGCTGTTAACAATTCTTTTTATTCAGTGTTTTTAGACTTAGTCGTGCCCAAACTAACTTTTTATGTCGTTGAAGCAACTATTGTCTCCAATCATGTCTGACCTGACCGACCTATGTCCATTGTCCATCGCAGCGTCCGCATCCACTTCACTTTCGCTTCATAATGATCAGATCACACACTTTTGGCACCTTTGCACTATTTAAAATTTCGATTATTTATCTACAGTACGGCCAAATTTGCCTTAAAAACTGTGCTAGCATTTCCTTGCCCACGTAAACTGCTTATCTGGAGCAAATGTCATAAAACTGCTGCGTGCCATACAAAGACTTCCACGTTTATTTTCGTAACTGCATCCTACAGATCGATCGTCCGAGACGCCGCTAAAAATATATGCCTTTAGTGACCCAGAAAAGTTGAACAGAATATTCTATTTTCTACCTATAATCCAATCAAGCTGACGGTATAATCCATTCAAAGGAGAAAAGAGTCAATAATCGGGTGTATGCACATTTTTACGCCTTAAGCGTTTTGAATTTGCTTTCCACAAGACATGAAGTCGTCCGTATTATTTTAGTTTCTGCCGAGCTGTCCTCAGTTAAACTGAGTTAAATTGATAGTGGCTTGGTGTGCGGGTGCGTAACGATGGCTATAACAACTTTTGATATAATTTCAGTCGGTATAACGCTCATTTGATATAATGATTGAATGATATAACAACACTTAATATATCAACATTTGATATAATTATTGTTTCATATACTGATCATTTTATCGAATAACATTTAATATAACATTCTTTTAGTATAATGCATATTTCGTCTAATGAATTTATGGTATAACGTTTATTTTATCTAACGTTCAAATGGCATAACGTATAGGGTATAGAGAAATAGGGGGGCGGGGGGCGGAGCCCCCACTGGGGGGCTCGGGGGGCGGAGCCCCCACTGGGGGGCTCGGGGGGCGAAGCCCCCCGCATTAAAAAAAAACTTAAGCCGAAAATACGTTTAAAGGCTCAATACCCGCTCAAACTCCTCAAACATGAAAGTTAAATTGTAATAGAGTCATGGTTAGATACGACGACGAGCGAAATTATACCAAATGTTGTTATACCAAATGTTGTTATACCATATGAAATTATACCATATGAAATTATACCATATGAAATTATACCATATGAAATTATACCATATGAAATTATACCATATGAAATTATACCATATGAAATTATACCAAATGAACATTATACCATATCAAATTATACCATATGAAATTATACCAAATGTTGTTATACCAAATGTTGTTATGCCATATGATGGTTATAGGAAATAAGTTTTATACCAAATGATAAGTATACGAAATAAAAATAGATATTTTGAAATTATACCAAACGTTTATTATATCAAATGAGTCATTATACCAAATGTTGTTATATCAAACATACTTATACCATTTATTTTTATATCGATCATTACACACCCTTGGTGTGCGGTATGGTAGAATTGAAAGTATAGACATTTTAACAGATTACCTCGATGTCTACCTATATAATTTAGTGGTTTTACTTTATAATAAAGAAACGGTGTGAAATTCACTTTCTTGTGGCATAAAACTTTCCAATGCACTTATTGTAAACGTGAGTGATTATGCAAGAGTGATCTTGTTGATAACAACATTTTTGCATATAATGAAGTTGTTATTGTGATGCATTTCTGTTCGCTACGTTTAGAAAGTTATGTGGGTTGAATAACTGAATGCCGAACATATTATTACATGGGCTGGATTTTCAACCGAAAATACAAATTGTATTGCGATTCAGTTGTTAACTTCCTGCGTTACACTAAGTTTTTCAGTATGTCAATGGATACATTTAGCTCAAGCGACAAGAATAAACAGGATGATGCAACTTCTTAAATCAGGAAAGTAATCCTAACCCTAACTGAAGCAAACAATAAAAATCTTCTATCTCATCTCAGCACGTGTTTATACAAAATCGACATTTGGGGAAACACATCCATTTATCGACTACTAATCAACCGTAACCTACCACATTAACCCAAAACGATGTATGATATTACGCGTCACACAGAGAGTTATGCTTTTTTGGCTATGCAGCATTGCACTCATCAATTCATTAAAGATGTATGTTAAAACGAATCTCATAGAGAGTTCTTTTTGGCTATGGGGCATTGTACTGGTGAATTCCCTGAAATGAAACATCGTTCAACAAAAGTCGATGGACAAAATATTGACATCATCGCAAGCGATGCCCACTCAAGCGCACTTAACAGATTGCACAACGTCTAAAAGAAATAATTTCACAGGTAGCTTACCTAATATGCGATCACTTTAGATGTGTACTATAGTTACATATTTCGAAGAAATCGTAACAAGACTTTTATGCATCATGTGTATCAGGAAACCTATCCTAACATAATATAAAAAAATAATTGATAACGAATTTTAAAGTGGATCACCGGCAAAGTTTCGGGCTAAGTGTTAATAGCACCAACGCCCTTTTAACACGTTGTTATCGTTTATGTTTAGATAAAAAGTAATATTTTTAAATTTAGCTCAAAACGCTTCTATTAAACTATTTTCCAGAAACTAAGACACTTGATCTTATTCAAATGACTTTATTTTCTTTGGCAATTAACTAATGTCAAACAACAGAGATCTTGAAATGGTTTTTTGCGTGGAACGTGCGACCATATTGTTTAATGATTCATCTGAGGTGAAACCGTACGAACAATGACTATGTATTTAATGATAATCAGTGAAATTTGATTCACCGTCATGAGAAAAAGTCCCTTCATTTAATAAAGTACTGTGTCTGCGAGATAATTTGTATTGTTCAAATGATGAATGAAAGTTCAGACTTATGCTGATGAAAAGTTATGTATAAAAACAGAGATAATGTTGTTCAAATAAATACAGAAGGCTCTCTCTTTTGATCTTCACAAAAGCTGCCTGGTAACTGTATTTTATTGTTTATTTCGTCCACCTTTTCGTTATCGTAGTCGGATACAAGCATCATACAAGTGAAATAATGATCTCTCTCCATAGAAATCTAATTTGCAATACAGTTTTAGGATTTTATATTAGTATAGATGTCAAGTGAGTCACAATTGATGTTTTGGCGGGTTGATTCGACCGACTGACGTGTCCGCTACGCATAAAGGCGGAAGGCGCAGCCGCACACACAGTTGTGCACTGGTGACTACAAGCAGTCTTGATAGTACTAGAACACTTTCTAGTACTATCAAGACTGTGCTGTGTTACTCTATTATTGATAGTGATGAATAATTTAGTGACATGCCCTTGAGGACATATTTACAAGCTTTAGCTTCGCGTAAGGTATTTAGGTAATGGGGCCGCATCAATTACCTGTGCTTTATACCTTTAACCTACAAACTCAAGGTTTTCTCCCTTAAGTTATAACCTTTGTTGCCCATTGTTTAAGCTTTGCTAACGCCGTATAAAATTATTATATAGAAGTCGTGGCGCCAACATTCTAAAGATTCATTAAAACTAAAAGCGTAAAACTGTCGAAATCGAAATGACATTGAATTATCGAGTAATATTCGAGTTCGTTTTCTAATTTCGAGAGCGTGACTAATTTAATTATGAATTTGTGAATGATTTGTTATACATATAGAGCATATATCAATAAACTTTAAGCGAGGTAACGATTTGAAGAAATTTGCGCGATGTATTTTCTGGGCAATTACTGATCCAACTTTCGAGACACATGCGGAACGTAGTCGTGAATAGGGTCTTGTGTTAGGTATTGGTTGAACCCTTGACAAATTATATGCCAAATCCGGAATACCCAATGAATAAACCTAAACTAAGCCAAACATCCCCAAATGAAGCTAGAGTAATAATATTCTACGTAGGTACGAAGCCAGTCGATTAGTTTAATTATTTCATCCCAAACGTACCTACTTTGATTAAATAGAGTACGTCGTAATCAAGCCCCAATCAGAACCGAATTCATTAGAGCTATCTAGTGACGCTCTCGTCGGGTGTAAAATCGACACGTTCTTTTGTTATTAACGTGTCAATTGTCACGTAACAACTTTGACAAGTGTGACGCACCGTGACACTCCGATAACGAGTTCGTTACGTTTAATTTCCATGCGCATTCGAATGTTTCATAAATAAAAGCTTTTTCATTACTTTCATTAGTTAAAGCACTCGACTGCAAAGTTTAATGTAAATATTAGTTCGTTTCCTATTCGAATATTAAACTCGCGAACTGAAATTGCATGAATATTTACTGTCTATTATACAATAAATGCTAATTTATTTCTTCCAACTTGTATTCGGTTGTCGGAATGGAGCCGAGGCGTAGACTTCATGTAGAGTCGCCTGAAGGGTTACTAGATCAAAAATCGAAATAATATGTAGCGATCCCTCTCTATCTCGTGTCAAACTAAATTTGAATAGGCAATACCAAGTTCGAATTTCGAACATCGGAATAAACATCTTGACGCCAGTTTTATTCGGGACATCTAATCGTGAGCGATTGAAGACATAAATCGTTGGTTGACAAACAAAACTCACTAAGTAATAAAGCTCGTAATATCTCAGTAGTAATCTACAAACTAGACACGAGGTTTTGAAGAGAAGTGACAGAAATGTCGAGTTTTGGTTGTCACTAGTCGAAATGTTAAAAGATATTCTGAACTTGTACGATGACATATAACTACTTTTTCGATATCCTCTATTTACTTTTAATTGACAACTTATCAACGTTACTTTGCACCTTGAATAAGAATCGATATAGGACTATCATATGCCATATCACGGCTATATGTCGTTATTCAGCCAACGTTCAAATAGTTTTATGTCTATGTGCATCGAATTAGGAATATGGTCTAATCCCTCGTAGCACACAAGCCGTCTAGCACAACTATGGTCCGCGACTCATGTCGCGCGACAGCATCACCCGTCACTCTCTCACGATACTGCACAGAAAGGGAGAGGTAGCATATCTCGCGCGAGAAAGAGTCGCGTGTCAAAGTTGTGCTAGAGGTGTAGGCTGAATAAACGTTTATACAGCCCTTATAGGGCTTATTTCAGCTATGTATAATTGTATAAGCATATGTGCTACAGTACTTTTATCTCACGAGCGCGGGTGAGCCATGTTTGTGTGAGTAATGTACATGCACATTGGCTCTGTGTGGGTGAGCTCGGGAGCGCTGAGTGCCGGCTCACCCACACAGAGCCAATGTGTATGTACATCTACTCACACAAACATGGCTCACCCGCGCTCGTGAGATAAAAGTACTGTACTTGGAATGTATGTACAGTATTAGCGAACTAATCCGGAGTTCTCACAGTTATCAACTGAATGCATTCGAGTGAAACGCTCAAGCCCGACGACGCTTAACTGAGCTGCTGAACGACTCGATTCATCGCTATCAGTGAATGAATGAACGGTTCTCGAAGAACCGTTCCGATTAGCAGCTGTTTCCTGGTTTGCTTTTCAATATATTTAGAAATGTTGTAGGAAAGATTAAAAAATAAGAAGCTTATAAAGAACTAAGTTTGGCTATTTTAATGTAATCTATTTGAAACTTTAGCGAAATGCTCCATCTATCTTTAAATGATAATTTTTCTATGACATTTTCTGTCACTTAAATTAATGGAAAGTGGCTATATGTCAATGTCAAACTAATGCTGGGGCTTACCAACTCTTTAAAACTAAATTAGTGTAATATCAAATTAAAAAGAATAACTCCTTGCCAATATTTTTGATCCGAAACGATTAAACTCAAAATAAAAATAAAGTTATCAAAGAATGTTCCGATAACAAAATCCCTGAACTCTATCAAGGAAATCATAAACTACTATTTAATATCTCAATAAACTATTTTCAGTAGCGCGCACATCGAGGTTAATTTTACAACAATATTATCCGCGTATAAACTTTACCGAACTTCGCTACTTCATAAATTCGTTGCGTTACTTAAACTTTGTGTTGCAAGCGCAAAAAAGGGTGAAAAATAAATTATGGTTTGTTTCGTGCCAGCATTTTCCCGGGCTGAATGTTCAGGCGACCTTAATGAATGCACTCGTGTGCCTATGCCTTTACATTTAAACTGCTATTTACGCAACCTCTTATCTCGCTTTAACACGTTGCATCGACCTCACGCCGAACAAGATAAAGTTTTAAATCAGAATTACACTTTTAGGTACGAGTTTTGGAAAGTAACGGTTTTGCATTTACCTGTACCACCGAACATTTTTACGCCGTTAATGTTTGCAGCACTCGTAAAATACTGTTTACTTTTAATTTGTTGGCTGTGCTTATTTTTTCAAAGACCTTTAAGTATGAAACGTATTTCTATGCGGTAGTCTTTTGTTAATGTCTTAAAGTAATAAAAAAGCGCGTTTTGTGTAAATTGCTTTTAACAATATATGTTTTCCCCGCTAAGGAAGAACTACTAACTACCTACACTAACGTTATAGAAACAGTAGGCAAGTAACTGGAATATAGAAAAGAAACTGATTTGCGTTTCGTTTTATGTTTATACGACTTAATGTATTATGTCCCACAATAAGATTACAAGGAATGAATGAAAGATTCTTTCTCAAGACCAGCTATATCTTATTTACCGCACGGCCGAATATAAGCCGGCTTATTCTAAAGCCCGCTAAGATTTTCCTATTTTCTCGTCTCCAGGTGCAGGCTGGGAAATAGAAAAGTTTTATTTCATTTTACTGAGGCTGGGCTCGCCAATCCAGTTAACTGGTTCAAGTTTTAGAATACAGCGATTGGATTTTGAATTTGGAACACAGCGGTTACGCATGTTTTAATCGACGAGACGAAATTGGATGACACCTCGATGCGAAAAATTGATTTTGTCACTGTGCGTGTAAAATGGCGCTTTTATGATGAGATCATTACTTTCGAACGAGGAATTATTTATATACTCCTGAGTGAGCGCGCAAAAAGATTCAAACGTTCTATATAAAAGTACTCTACGTAACGACAGATTTAGACAGACATTTGAGTAAAGAAAAAGCTTTTTGGTTAACGGTCATTGTAATTCTTTAACTGTTAAAAGCCGTTAATCTCGTTTAAACTCTTTTAGTCAAAGCAACGATAATATTAACATACAACGATAATATTTTCTTGTTCCACAAAATAGTTCCTACGTCAAACTTTCTCATTATTTTCCGTATCCGTTATTTCTTCTCGTTTCCGATCCTTGGACTCAGCCGAAGTACTTCGTGTGTTCTAGAATGAGTTAATGTTAAAACTCTTTTATCTAAACCAACTATAATCTCTAATATTAATTCAACTTTTCCAAATAGTTCCACCGTCATATCCGCTCATTTCCTATCCTTGAACTCAGCTGAGGTACCGTATGTTACAGAATGGATTAAAGTTTAAACTCTTTTAACTAAAACAACGATAATCCCTTACTCGTATATTAATTCAACTTTTCCAAATAGTTCCACTTTCAAACTTTTTCATTATTTTCCACGTAACATTATATCCTCTCGCTTCCTATCCTTGGACTCGCTTTAAGTACTTCGTATGTTCCATAATGAGCACAGCCGTGTCTACTATGGTTACCATTATCAATGTTTGTGAGTATGCAATGCAGATTACTCGTTCAAACTTACATCAGATAACAAAGTTTTACACTTTCGCAATCTTACCTACTTTTGTGTAACTTTGAATTCTGTTGTAAACATTTTCTACGCATTAGAGTTTTGTGAGAAGTTTTCTTACCTCGAGAATTGAAATGCATGGTTATCCATACTTTAATATTATAAATGCGAAAGTGTGTCTGTCTGTCTGTCTGTCTGTCTGTCTGTTACCTCTTCACGCTTAAACCGCTGAATCGATTTTGATCAAATTTGGCATAGAGATAGTTTAAGATCGGAGGAAGGACATAGGATAGTTTTTATCCTGGCTATATACCTAAAAAGATTGAAAAGTGAGTGAACATTTCTGTTGGGGTGCAGTGACCCTGCAGGAAATGTAATTATTAGACCAAAAACATAATTGCTCTTACATTTGCTTAGGCGCTTTTAATAATCCCTTTTATCAAGTTCCGCGCGTACGTAGTCGCGGGCAAAAGCTAGTTGGTTGATATTTATTTATGCAGACTACCGTGCGTATGCGATCACTATTCGCTATTCAATCTTGTGTTATCTGTGCAAATTCTGTACAGAATGAATTTATGGTTTTGTTTCTCAGTTCCACTGTTATTAACGTAAATTTATATATTACAGAGGGAACAGGAAAATGACATGCTTCAAGATTTTAGTAGTGAATTTAGTCCAACTTTCTACAGGTCTGTCACAATCGTCTTGTTTACTGCCTCATAAGGACTCCTCCCAGAAATGGTTTCTGAATTAACATGGGTTGTAAAAAATGGGTAGATCCCAATTATACTTATACTTGTATCTACCAATTGTGGATCTTTAACTGTGATATTTATACAAAACATGCATTAAGATAAAAAACTGACCAAACTTCAAACACATTTGGACAGTTCGTGTTTACATGCACTATGCAGTCAGCATACATTTTAATTCTACCTGCCCACAGCCCCTTTTTGGCGCTGCACCGCCATTTTATTTCGGACATGGCGTGATGTGAATCCTTTATGGTGTCCGCTTCCAGTCGCAAAAGGAACGGACCTGTTTGAGGCGTCATAAATGTCGTAATATTATCTAATTTCACTTTCATTGTGGCTTCACTATTAAAGAAAATAGTTAGTTTCTCTTGACGAGTTCTATGACTGGATTGCTTAGTTTTTAAATTCTTCGTATCGTCTTTTTCGAACTGTGACACAAATACACCTTGCTTGTGTATGTCCATAAAAACAACCTTTACCTTATCTGCTTGCACTCCGATAAGTAAAAATAAATCCCAATCAGTTTGTCAGTCTTAAGTCCTGTTTTGTTCCCATGTCATTGGCATTTCTTTTAAAATCTCCAATCAGAGTAACCTGAATTATTGTAAAAGCAACCGTAATTAATCTAAAGTTAGTGCTCTCAAGTCAAAACAAACGCTAAGAAGAGTGGAAATGGATAAAGTAAGCAGTCAAATTGGCAACCCTATCCGTGTTCTGTTTGAGATAATTGCCAACCCTAAGTCCCTTGTTATCTTAATGGAGGATCCGATTTGCCTTCGGGAACGTTTTCAATGCCAACAATCGATTGTTTAGCGATTACGGAGATAGCTGGCGATTGGTGCCTTTATTGTCAATCGGGTAAGAAAACGGTACCTTTTCCCACCACATTATGCGTATATTAAGGTTAAGAGTATATATAGTTGTGTTTATTGAGCGTAGGAACAGTTCTGGCTTCTTTTAATAAATCACAACTCGTAATAATATAGGGAATAAATTGATCATCTTTCATGCATTGTTAGTTCTATTTCTTGCTCTCTCCTTTCTCTTTCTTACCACGATCAAATATCGTGGCAACATTACTATTAATGCTTTTGTTGCCCTTAAGATCGGTTTGTTTTTGGCGTTTAGTTATGTATTTAGGTATTTCAATCGGCGCTACACTACGATCGCGAAAGAATACGAATCAAAAATACGTAATATAGTTAATTAGCATCATCCCAGCTTTGCTATGTAATGTTTAACATTGTTATCTGCAAGTATTGCGCTCGTATCCAACGCCCACTACGAGTTTAACAAACTTCGTTAACTACTTTAAATCGGCTTGTACATACTCGTACGTAGGTAGTTCCTTAATATGATTGCGAAATTCAGCAGAATTGAAAACTTTCATCACATCACCATGTTTGATCAGTAACTCAGTATTATTTCCGACTTATTCCCCCCATTTATTCTAAGTATGATTTCATACTTTCCAACCTGCGGCATCTCCATAAAGCAGTCATTTGAAATATAGTTTCCTAATTTTCTACAAAATTGCTTCATAAAACTCTTCGGCACCTGTGTTGGACGTTCGAGAAAATTTTCCGAATGCGTAAAATCTATTTTCTTGGTGAAGACAGGTTTTTGAATGGATTCCAAATACAGTGCACTGAATTCGATGTTTATTGTCCTATTTTGGACCTGAATATGTAACGGGTTCTATTCCGCTGCTTTTATGGGTTGGAAATAGGTTCTTTGAAAATGGTTTGGCGCTTAAGATTGTACGTTTCGCCATAATCATAATATATCATAACATAAGTTAGTGTTCGTATGAAATAGGTAGGTAGGTTCTTAGTTCTTTAGAGGCCCATTTATATGTTCCATGTTGGACTAAGTATTATTTTATCTATATTTTCATACATTAATAAGATGGCTAAAAATATTTGCTCATTAGATATTGCCCATACTCTGGTGTTCTATAGAAGAACTTTCGTATTCCGCAATCGTTGTTTTAAAAATCAATCTTTGTTAGAAGTAGATGTACAAAGGCTTAACCTTTCTTTTATCATCCTTTTTATACCACAGCGCAATAAAATAAACCCAAATTTCACTTATCTTCAAACTGAAATGCCGCGAACGCGCTTGAGGTGTTTTATAGTACCAATATCTCTCGAGATAAGCTCCCCCAACACCTTTATTTTCTTCGATTTATTCATGTCTCGGCATAAATTAGGTAACGATAAAGGGTCGAGAGAAACCACCTTTTCTTTTGCTGCTAGTAGCAGCCTGCTACTGCTTGATGTGTCTACATACATTTCATTAGCTAGTAGTGTAGTCTTATGTTTATGATATTTCGTATCGGTACGGCGTTTGTATTTTGTATGTTGAAAGTTGGACGAGTTAAGTCGTTAACCATAGCGAAAGGTTAAGGGCTTTACTACTGGATATATATTCTCCACTCGGCCCTATCAATACGGTTCTGCCTAATGTTTCTTCATGAGTCAGGACTGTCAAGGCCCCCCACCATAACCCCTTTCCGCTTTATCCTCGGCTGAAATAAACATTTTTAAACTAGCTTGTTTTAAACCTACTCGAGTTGCAGTCTGCGGTTGTATAATCCGGATAGATTCGCCAGCTGTCCGCGGATTTAAAATGCTTTATTGTTGTGCCTATCAACATTATTCGTTGCCGTAAAATTAAATATTCTTTGGACTTGTCAGCCTTTTATTTTCAAAGTCTTTCGTTACGGATTTTATAATTCTATCTCTTTGTCATAAAGAAGAGAAGCTTGAAGCAAATTAGTATAAAATAAAGACAGAGCAAAAGATAAAGAATCTTAGCGAGATTGAATACATTCTGTCTAAAGCTTTTTTATTTGCACTATGATAATGATAATACGTAATGCACAATGAACATCAAAAGTAACTGTCAATTTTAGTATGCAATTTGATATATATATATGTACTATTATACTGTTGATGCTGACCGCACTAAGACAATTATTTTATATATGATTAATATATTTCATTATTTAGCTTTGAACTAAATTGTACAATTTATTTGTTGCAGGTATTTTTCGAAAAATCCCAAGAAGCGCTCAATGAGGTAACGTTAAACGAGAACCAAATTTTGAAATTATCATAAAATGCTCATTGAATTTAAAATGGCCGTTGAAATTCAAATAGGATTGTAGATTTGACTAGCGCACGAAGTCGCAGCTTGCACAAGTTAAATAAATTAAACAAATTTTAATACATTGAAACATCTTTATTTGCATCGCTCTGCGAAAATGTTGAGCGTATTTTGGAAACATACCATTGAAGAGCGAGATTTCGAAAATAAGTTACTGTGAAATGACATTACCTCTGTATTCAGGAATTGGTCAGAAAAAGAGAAAACTTCGTGAATTTAACGATAGAAGTATTCTATTTGACCACTTTCACCTAATTCTAAATTGTTCAGTTCGTGGTAGGTACTGCCATATATCTGGCTGATCGAAATCGCTCCATAGTGGACCGGCATTTGTTTCTTCCATAAGCGATCCTATTTTTTTTCGCGACGCGGTCTCATTCAACTCCGCTATGCATTTTTCATTGGAAACCTGGAAACTGGCGCGCCGTATTCATTCGACGGCGACTCGAACGCTTCAAATCGAACGCATTTTTTTAAATAAAGAACGTTCTTCATTTGTTTTTTACGAGTGAATTTCTTAACCCGCGGTCAAAAACATCCATCGAACATTTTATTCGCACGTGCGTACCGCTTACGAACATCCTGATCCAACACAACAGGAAGGGTCATACGATTTTTTGTTCAATGTTCGTAAAGTTCGATGTTGTTCTTCGTTCGTCCGTACATGGCTTTAGTTCATTAGTTATCTTCACTTAATTCCGTTTGGATGATTTTATGGAGTTTAACTTGCACGCTTCGATATTTTGAGCACATTTTACACAATACCTATCTTTTTACGTCTACAAAGCAAGAGAACCAAGTACAGTAAAGAACAATGTAGCCTATACCTTATAATCTTAACGGTTTTCTCAATGGCAGTATAAATAAACCTTTATATATCTGTATAGTACCTATATGTATGTACACAGTATTATATATCACTATGCCCGTTATCTTTGATTATTCGGCACAGCGGGGAGGCGTGATATTGGGGTTGAAACGACGCGGATTTTTATTCCTATTTTATTACGTTCATTCATTAATTTTTTTTGCTCGCTTTACGCCATTCGTTCATGACGTTTTTAGGGTTCCGTACCCAAAGGGTAAAAACGGGACCCTATTACTGAGACTTCGCCGTCCGTCCGTCCGTCCGTCCTTCCGTCCGTCCGTCCGTCTGTCACCAGGCTGTATCTCAACAACGGTAATAGCTAGACAGTTGAAATTTTCACGGATGATGTATTTCTATTGCCGCTATAACAACAAATACTAAAAATAAAATAAATAAATATTTAAGGGGGGCTCCCATACAACAAACTTGTTATAGATTATATATATATGTATAGGTACGGAACCCTTCATGCGCGAGTCGGGCTCGCACTTGCCCAATTTTTTTTTAAACATGAGCAACACGATATGTACACTTATCATTAATTTTATTTATTTATTTATTTAAACTTTATTGCACATAATACAAAAGTAAGAGTACAAATGGCGGACTTAATGCCATAAGGCATTCTCTACCAGTCAACCATAGGATCAAACAGAAACTAGTAGTTGGTGCAGGATCATAAAAAGCCGTAGCTAAAAACCTAAAATTATTAAAGTATAACCTAATTTTATTAAAGTATTTCTGCGACTTATGGCCATATTATAGTCATGGGGTGGAGTATTCAAAATGTTAGTATTTACTTGTAGTGACCTTATAATAGAGCTTGTATTTAAAATAAGTAACGGTTTACCCTTGTTTTATAGAAAAACGTTTCATCGAATTTTCATTTCATAGCAATATCATTTCATCGAAAGCATTATTTTCCGAAACCATAAAATATTTTGTAATGTTAAACACAAACCTAACCTAATCTTTAGGTTGCCATTTTCAAGATTTCTGAATGTATGACATCCGGGGAAAAAATTGTCTATGAAATGAAAATTCTATGAGTGTTTTTCTATATGACACATACACACATACAACTTAATTTTTTATATTCACATTATAGACATCCGTTTGTAGTTGATCTCCCTGATATAATTCTGCTACTTATACAAACGGATATCTTGTGTATGAATTATTAAGACGCTATGACGTATAAGCCAAAGTAACCAGGAACTTCAAACATATTAGGCCACGGCTGCATACTGTATCAAAGAAGAAGGATTTATATATATCATATAATTATATCACTTATGTCTCTTTGGTTTTATAGTTTATGCTAAGACATGAACGTGTATGCTATTGAAGGACTTCTTTATGATTCTTAGTACCTATTCACATGCTGAGTGCTTGTTTCAATACATCATAGTATGCTTTGTGTAATGTTTTTTAGAGAATTTTGCTATTCTGTCAAAAAACCGAATATAAGTTATCCACTTTTAAGTACTTACCCGACTACTACTACTACGGCGAATCAAAAATAAAGGTTTTGATTTTTAGGGTGATTATTCGACCGTTTTAAACGCCCCATTTAATCCAGTGAATAAAAGGGTTTTACCTTACAAACGGTCCGGTAGTTTTGAATTTTGTCTAGGATGATTAGGAAGTGTTTAAAATGCAAAATGCACAGATTCCTCTCCTCCGCACCTGGCGCCATATTGAAAATACCGGCAATTTCTGCAGATTTTTGCTTATACCTTCGTTTAGGAGCATTTTAGCTAGAAAAGAGCTTAGACAATATTGTAGAAAATTAAATTTTCTATAATTTACATTTCAAATTTTGTTTCTAGGATAGATAGTTACGGAGATATGCACATTAAAAAAAAAATTAAAAGTCGCATTTTCCGGAAATTTGTTAAAGTTCTGGCTTTAGTCTCTATTGTGTGATGTGAAGAGCCTCATACCAAAGTACAATGTAACGTGTCTGCTAAATTCTTTGAATTTGTATTGTAACAACGAACGCCGAACACTTTTCTATGAATTTTCTATAAAAACTGTCACGATCAATCAAGGTCGAACCATTGTTCTTCGGCGTATTGTGACGCACTTCCTTTGCCTGTGCTACTAGCCTCTATATTAACCTTTCCCTTCTAAAAGCTATTTTACTAAAGGTCGAGCAACACGAATAAGGCGTTTGACGGCTGTAGCCCAATCGACAGTAGCCGCGCGTAACCACCGGATTCTTACGACAATTACCTATTATATCGCCTGCAAAGGGTCTTGACTCGCGCTCGCCCGCTCTCTGATCGGCTGTCGGGGACGGGCGTAGGTTGTTATTGAAACATTATTTATAATATTGTTACGGTGCATCCAAACTTAGGTGTAATACTTATAATGCCACACCTATATTTGCAGACGTGCAATGACTTATTTAATAATCACTACATTCTTATAATCCGCAATATTCTATTTTTTTGCTGAATTATTACTGAGGATAATGTTAAGTATTATTTTTATAGTTGCCTCTTTGATTGGACTATGAGGCAAGCATTGCGGTATTGTATTATTACTTACATCACTACTTGACAAGTCTATTACATTCAATCGGGCGACAGAATTAATGTGATATTCACACATATTGGTTTTGATGTTTCTTTGAAGTAATAATTAAATTGATGATCAAGTAGTTAATACGAAAATTATTAGGTTAATAGCGTTTCGGGTATCTACGATAAAAAAAAAAACTCTCTTAACAGTAGTACGTTGGTTTAATCTTGTAGATCAGTTGGTTCAGAGCGTTTAGTCCTGATATGGTACAAGACACTGGTTCAAGTCCAATAATTTTTAGGGTTCCGTACCCAAACATACATACCATGACTTCATCGGCAAACGGCAGCGGCGAGCGGCGGCTATACGAGTGAGTGAGACACCGTGCTCGGACTTCCCGCTCCCACCTATAGCCGCCGCTCGTCACTGCCGCTTGCCGCTGAAGTCGTGGCCGGGTCGTAAGAGTCCTAACGGGACCAGAAGGGCTACTCGGATGTTCGACATTCGTATAGTGCCGTCCCGCTCAACCAAATATACTTTGACAGGAGATCGAGAGGGACGACGGTCGAATTTCGAACATCCGAGTAGGCGTTCAGGTTATTAAGCCTTCGCTGTCTATCTGTCATGGAGCTGTATTTTATGTTGCAATGTACGAGTATTCGATATTTGTGTCCATTCTTAAACTTAAGCCAATTATATGACCTCAAAGGAACTCAAAGGGCAAACAGGCTGAATCTAAGTAACCTAACATTAGTACCCAGACTAATCCAAAAATCCACATTAAGGACATTGCGTGCCATTAGGCAGCCCGCAGCCTTTCAGCTTCCGAGGGTCGAACAGTAAATCGCGCGTCTGCGGCTAACCTAATGAGGTCATAAATAAACCAGTTACTCGAAACACGTGGTTTGACCCTGTTGACCTAAATAACCGCGGGTAGCTGCATAATTGCACTATCATGTGAGTAAGTTGCGTAATTTAGGTAAATTGGATTGGGTTACCTCCCTCGTAAATGAGAATTAAAGTAAGCTTAGAATAAGACTGAAAATTACAATTTTGTGCCGGGAACGGTTTGAAATGTTTCGAACTCATAAGTTCTTGTTCTGGGACCTCGATCCCGTCGCTTAAGAACAAACAGTCCCATGACCGTGAGCAAAACCGCTATATTCTGTATTATTTATGATGCTGTCTCACGAAAGTTTTATGCGTACTCTCGTCTCGTCTATTATAAGGATGATTATTTATTTTGATTTTGATGGCTTAATTAGACTGGGATAGTCAGGCAAACATATCTATAGCAAGTAGAGAGCTCAAGTTACGTAAATATACGTACTAACAGATATTTACAGGGTTTTATTGTGCACATAGAGTTGATTGTAACTGGTTTTAAGCTTGATCGGCACTGTAGATACTTAGTCGTTATGATAACCTAGGTTTTTCCGAGTTTTATTAAGGTTGTTGTAAAAAAACTTCTAATCGTAGGATGGATACCGCAAGGTTTTTGTATAAAAATGAAGTAAACGACTGTACGTTCCTAAAGACAAAATAATATACGTTGGAAAACTCCCTGAATAAACCAACAATGTCACAATTATACGTATAAATGTATGCAAGCAAAAATTTAAATTCAAGTTTAAAAAGCTGAGCAAGCTTTCTGATACCCGAATAATTTTTGATGTAACGTTTTTTTTTCAACGTGTATATTAAAACTTCAACTAAAATTCCAACATAATTTGAATAAACATTCACGTAGGGGCGTTATATTATGAAAGTTAGCTGCGCCTATGGCGCTTGTAGTTTAAAATTGGAATTTGAAAGCCTGAAGTTCGCTCTAGCTCGAAACTTGAGGGTTCGATAACGTCGTCAATTAGTGTGGTGCTCGAGAAAAGCCTGAGTTGGCTCGGGCTCTCACGTGCCTGAGTTGGCTCGAGTTCTCACGCGCTCGAACTCGGGAAACTTAATATTTGCGCTGTTAATTCTGCGGTGATTAGTATTAACGATATGTTTGGAGCTCTGGTGTTAAACTAATTCACGTAGAGAGCTAGTAAAATTTATTTATAGATAAAAATAAACTCTAAATTAAAGGATAATTAATTAGCAAAGGCAGACATAAATAATGCCAAGGCTTGTCTAATGTTTCCATCGTTTAGACTTTTAAATAAAGTTGCAATCAAGACTAAGTACCAACACCGTTTGGGCGGCGACCAAGGCGGGCGGGGTCAACGAACCCGCTAATAACTTCCGGTTACCTGCAAACGAGTCTTCAGCCTAGACAGTTGACTAGTCTGCTTTTAAAATGGCGTTAGTTTTAGGAAAAACGTGTCAGTTACGTCTTTTTGTCGATGAGTGGGTTGAATATCCATCGTCAGCTACATCGTCGCTTACCGACAAGTGAGGTTCAAATGAAATGGTTACTTTTATTTAAATTATAAAAAAAGAGATGGCTTTATGGTTGTTGTAATTGTAACAATGTTAGCCAATGAGACTTCTAATATTAGGTTGGATAGTTTATTAATGTAATAAATATCGTAAGTATGTTCTGTAAAGATTTTCATTTGTGTTTTTAGTGAGTGAATGAGGTATTATGTAAGCTATATTTTTTTTAAGGAAAATCCAGTAAATTAGCTTAGTCTTGCTTAGAATTGCATACAGTCAGATACTAATAAAGAATCCGTAATTGCAGTAGTTTAATTTTAACTAAGTTACTGAGGGTCTTACAATTATCCCTTTTATAATTTCATTGTCTGTTTGTCTGAGCGTTTTTTTATGAAACATCATTGCCAAAGCAAACATCTCCTTTAATATTTTTTGTAAGTCATATACGTAACACTAGGTTATACGTAAGACTAAAAAAATGTTGAACTAAGAAGGTATATGTGATTATAAGCTATGTTTACACTTGTCATAAGAGTGATAATCCTTTATCCAGCTTCAGTCTGGGGTGCTTCTCCAACCGTAACTTGATAATCGCTAGACGACGCCTCTACCTTCCGTAGGAAATTTAAAAACCATCATAATTTATCGAGTTTAAGGTTACCAAATGAGTAGACAGCTCCTTGCATACAAAATTAGGTGTAACTGAGAGGATGTCTCGTTAAAATGAGGAAATTTAGATGGGCTTCTATACAAATTATATTTTATTTTATTACTTCTTATGAATACGACTCTATTTAACAAAATATGGGATAATAATGAATAGGGGTGGAATTTTAGGATACAACTGGGTCCAACCGTTTAGTTAAATAGAGGTAAAATATATACTAAATAAACTTAAATTAAAACTGATCACACCCTAACATTTTCTGTTCTCGTTGTATTTAAAAATTAAAACTTAAAATGTAAAATTACATACAAGACTTGATGACAAATAAAGCCTTTATTTATGTCTTCGTTTTGGTTTGTGGAAAACATAGGTTCCTGAGACCCAAGAAATTCTTTATTTTCTTGCCCTAGGATTATAATGTTATCCCTCTTCTATCCGACCCGATAGCCCGAAGGCCGCAATGTCACCTGTCAAAGTCCTTTGAAACTTCAACCTGTCGAATTTTTGCATACCCCATGGTAAACTTTGAGACCGATATTTAAATAGAATCGTTTCCTTTGAGGTTTTTGTCAATAGTTAGAAAGCTAAACAATTGAAGGTAAAGTCAGAGTTCGACAGATCAAAGATTTCGTTACTTTGAGAGACTTGGGTTGAGATACAATAGACCTTTGATTTAATTGTTTGCCAAATACAAAATAATGTATTTGGCTAGACTATTTAGTCAACATTTAAAGGGACACTATTGTTGACTGTTGTCAATCAATAACAAATTAATGTTCCTAGGATTTCTTTTACCTTTCAAATAAAGTCAAAAATTATATCATTCTTGATCGCAATTTTCACAAAGAAATGCACTTCCATAAGTAGAACAACATCAACATTACTTATTAATTTGCTTCATTGCGCATTAAACCGACGCTAAACTGGTGCTATGCGCATAATTCTGTCGATTTGTCAAGTTCTCCACGATCGCACGCTTTTACGCGCTGCATTTCCGCACTCTCAACAGAAAAACGACGTATATCGCTACAGCCTCTATACAACCATAGGACATTATTCTAGCAAAGGTACGATTCTGCTTCGGAATCGGGCATACAAATTGGCTTTACTGAGTGCCAGAGGCGTTTGCGTGAGAAACAAATGCTTTTCACAACTAGTGTGGAAATTGCCGCCATTCGCCCACCTCATTTACATTTCAAATTTCTAAACCCTAATGGGCTGGATTGTTCCCATGGTTTTTGTTACTTTTATAATCATAATTTATCATATATGTTATTTAATGTTGAGCAATTATATGCGATGAGGTAATCTGATGAAACATTTGCATAACCTACGATTGTCCCTTCATAATTTCTATATTTACTCTACAAAGTCGATTTGAAACAAATTTTTTGTACATTTAATACAATCATTTCAGAAAAATTTGCGGTTCCCCTATAAAAACCAGAAAATAACATTATGTAATCTTATTTCACAATTTTTATGTTATATATAAAACAAAATAGAAAAACAACATCATCTAACGTGTTAAAATACTCTTTTCAGGTACTAAAACTAAAATATGCAACTAAGGCCAAATTGATTTAATTGAACATAAATCATTTATATCTAAAACACTATAGAACTATTATTTTCCTCGCACAATACGAGGCGCTGCTCTGATAGCTTCACGTAGATATGTTCTTTAAGTCAAGCGGCATAATGATTAAGATTGCGTGTGCAGAGTGGAAATAATCTGCATCGCTCGGGGCAGGCAAGTATTGGGATGGAATTGCCGACTGCAGCAAATCAGAAGCCAGTAAGTTACAAATATTCATTTGTCAAAAGTTACCGGTATTGAAAACATTACCGGTATTGAATCAATAGAACAATAAATATTGTGGAGTTTCACATTAACACAGTAAAACTTTAAATGGTTCACTATAAAAAAAGCCCCCTTTCTCGTTTACTCGTTCACTGCCGTAAAAAAGTGCGGTAAAATGTGAATATAAATAATAAAAATCTGTTTATTTCAACGTAATAACATACACTTTCCAGCTTAGATTGTAATCTTAAATTAAATATGCGTAATTGCGTATTAGCATGTTCGCAATTCGCATAGAGGTCGCTAAGTAAAAATTCGAAAGATGTCGTGTCGTGACCACAACGATTAGGTCAAGAAGCTGAGAATTTGGACGGGTAATCCAGAGGTACGAGGTTCGATACCAGATCTCCTCCGCCAGGTTATTTTTTTTTCATCAATTAACCCTCAGTCTACAAAAATGTTATTTTTTATTTAGACCCTAACAGTGACACTATAGTGACAAAGCAGCCATAACTTTTGCACTCACATACTTATCAAAAAGTGACGGATGCTTTGTCATTTATTTATCGCGTGATAAACTCAACCCTCATAGGCCTGCATATATATACAAAATGTCAGTTGCCAGGTTTTGATCTGCAGCAGGACGGATTGCGGCTATATCTAGGTCGTTGGATTGGATCTTGGAGACACACGGGGCGGTCTCACGAGACGTCGACGACGTACATAAACGTACGTGGATTTTTTCCGCGGATGTCACGCCATGCTAATGACAGATACTCGTTACTTTTCTTTGCGCGCGTGAAGAATTTGAAGCATCTCACAAGTGTCGTTCTGGAAATACTTTTTATGGAAGGTTTATCGTGTACACATAGAATCAAACATAACATCATAGTATCATCATGTAATCTTAAACACGTTTAAATAATCAGCCGTTTGTGCAGAGGAAAGTGAACTACTAAAATTGTCTGTACTCCTTGTACACGATACAAGTACATTGTTTTATTTTAATAGACAGATTTTTCCGTATTAAGCTTATTTTCTATATTTGAAATCATAGTAAGAACAACTTTAAGCGGTGTATGATAATGATGATCATAAATCCAAAAAAAAAGCTTACTATTACAAATGTAATTTGAATACAACGGTTCCGTATGTTTACAAGCCCGAATGACAATACGTTCAATCCGGGGCGATTCATTATGCAAGTGCAGTATTACCCAGGGCAACTGTTCGCATCGGAGTTTAAGGAACACGCCTAGCTCAGTTTCATTAAGTCCTCAGTTATTCATTGAGATTGAGACGGAGCGTGGAGTTTCACCTTCTGGCAGCTGGTGGGGGACGGTCACCATTAAAGTAGCTGACAACGTTACTACTGGCATATCCCAAATTGCGTACTAAGATAAAATTGTCAGCAATTTTTGATGCTTACAGTACAAAAAAGACTTGCAATGTTACACTTTATACACTCACGATTTGTAAATATGATTTAAATTATATAAAGCAGCAACGTCCTTACATTAAGCTTTTTTTCTACATCATCGTGAAATGAAGCATCTGTTTGAAAAATGAAATGACTCGCGCATCGGTTCTGTGGCCCAATAGGCAAGACGTCCGTGTTGGTTCGGAAAACCGTTAGAAATGCGGGTTCCAACCCCGCCCGCATCATAAAGTTTTTCGCTTCAATGCAATTTAAAATAGACCTTTTTTTGTATGTGTATAAGTAGATTCACGAAATGATAGGTTTGTTTAGTAAAATACCTACTGTATTAGTGTCGCAAGCAAAAATAAACAGCGTCATTTTCACTGGACATCCGACATGCTAAGAGAGAACGCACGCGCAGGTATTTAAAATACTTAACGCTTATCTTGTCGCCTATTGTCTTCAGAATTTCTCTTTTCCATGCCTCTATTTTGCATTTCAAACATCGAATTTAGAAACTACTTTCAGATACAATACAAAAAATCTACGTCTACTGTCCGGCTATCTGTATTGAGTGGGCTATTTATTAATTTGACGTTGAGAGGAAATTTTGATGGTAGTGTTTTTATGTAGTCTAATAGTTTTCGATTGAATTTGAACAATTCGCGCGGCGGCGGCGGTTTGATGTCGGTCGATTGATTCCACCCTTTGTTCCACCAGACCACCAATTTCCCATTACAAAACTCGATACACAACCATTTTTGAATAACATTCTCATAAAATAATAAATACGAGTCCTCGAATCAAACGAGCTCTGAAAGAAATAACGATACGAGTGGAAATTGGGTCATGATGTGCATTTCCTCCCTCAAGATGATCCTTACAGAGTTGCGGAGATTCAAGTACAGTTTCGAGTTGTGCGAAGATTTCAATTTACAGTTACCAACTTGCTTTGTTATGTATTCAAAAGGCTTTATTAAGTGCTTCATAATTCGAAGTTGTGACATTCTAAAAAAGGATTATCATCGTTATTCCGCACGTTTGTTTATAATTAGTTCCGAAATTCTGTACCTCCATGTAATGAACCACTTTCCAGACACGTAGAATCTGGCTTTATTCAAAAAGTTCAGGACCGTGAATGAGGGTGCTTCCCGCACAAAGCGACTCAGCCGGGATTGCATCATTGTACGGCACAAAAATGCAGCAGTTCTAATTCCGCATGCACCGCGCTCCGCGTAAATACCATTATGAATGTACGAAAGTCTGGAATCTACGATTTTCAGTGCGCTAAAGACGCACGCAAGCGTTTATCTGGATGCGGGCATGTTGAAGTTAGCAATCAAACAGATAACAAAAACCGTTGAATAACGAATTTCAAAGTGGAGGAACGCGAGGATAATTAGATTTTTTTAATTTAGAAATAATAAGTTCCAACTTTAAATTGTAAATTGTTTACTCTATGTTATCGAACATTGGACCAACTTTTTATAAAAAATAAGTCCTATATTATATCTTACTGATGTTGTTAACTATTAATTATATATTATATTTTTGTTAGTAGATTTTAGAAAATATTTATTTGTGTAACAGTTAGTAATGGTCTACAAACAACCATTAACATAATGTACAAAATGCTTGTGACAGAGAGAGCCGGTAGTAACAAGTTGTCCACGACAGATACAGTTATGTGGCACACATTATTGACCGAGTAGATGTGATCTTTCGAATTATTTTAACAGCTTACTAAATTACGGGTGTTATGTGTAATGTGTTTACTAAATTGCGTTACAATTCCATTTTTATGGTTCATTTACATTTCTAATCGTAGTGATTATATTCTCTTTGTTTCTAATGATCTCATCTGATTTGATTATTGATTCATTGAAAAACTGCAAAAGTTCGTGCGTCTTACTATCACAGAATTGTGTGTAGGTAGAGCGAAGGACCAGCAAGAATATACGTAAGCATTACATTTTATTTTATAATAATTGTTTACCTCTCTTACATTTACGGCATTTTATAACTTTCATGCACATTATGCAAACAAAGCGCATACAAGCCTACGCAGGCAGATGCGCCTCACATTGATATCGCTTGAATGCAGGGCGGTTGCAACACTGTTCTGCTTTGCTCTTATAGCCTTATGCAACGAATGCACATCGTGATAAAGAGGATAATAGGAGTTTGTAGTAAGAACTGCTGCAGGTTCCAATCGGTTTGAGAATGGTGACTTAGTAGATGTTTATTCAAGATTTCAGGGGCTCGATTGGACCAAGTTTTGAGATATCTCCGTTATATCGTCATTTATCACTTTAGACGTGACAAATGGCGAGATGTGGTGATGTCTTAAGATCGCAACTTCGCCAACCCGGTTGGGTTGGCAGTTTGCGTCTTCTTTGTATGTGACGGCATAGATGTCAGGCGCATACTTAACTTGACCGGGTAGTACGTATATACGTACGTAAAATTAGACAGCAGTTTCGTTCTCCACGTCTCGTCTGCCAGTTTTTTAAATGAAATGTGTTTGTATCATCGCCATGATCATAAAAAGTATGCGCGTTTCTAATTTCTACCCTCGTTATTTGTGGATGACTTAGAAGATTTGTAACACAGCTTAAAAACTTTCAATTTAAGTGTGAAAATAAATAAACAAAATGCGGGAAAGCGCAACGCATGTGCCTGGTATCCTCCTAAGCGAATTGTAATGGTGTTACGTAGAGAAAGTACGCAAGAAATGATGCGTCTAATTCGGCCACGTCCGCGTACAATGTAGTACAAAGCGTAGTAATTAGGAAATAATAAGCACTGAGAGCAAACATGTGTTGTGGCTCCATTCAGCGCATAATGAGGTTGATGCGCCTTTGTTCATCAGTTAATCAAGCCGTAGCTACTCGCAAGATTGTGAGTTTACTCGTAATCCCGACAAGAAAATGCACTTCTTATAAAACAAAGAACAGGTCCCAAAGTTACCGGTGTGTGTACGTAATGTCTCTGGATGATTCGGAATCTGAGATAATTTGAAGTCGCAAATTTTAGATTAGTTGGGAATGTTCCTCTTGCATAGTAAGTGGGTCTTCTGTTGGTGAGCTAATTTATCACAAGTATATTTTTTCAAGAAACTACCAACATGGTGGATTATCGTAGTTTTCCTAAATACATATGCAATCTATAGTATAATGCGCGATGGAAACTCACGCTCGCAGTTCCCGTCGACATTATGAATTAATAATGCCAGCAGAACGATCTCAGCAATATCTTGGCAGCATTAGTGTAATATGAAGACTAGTAGACTGCTAAAGCATTCCACGTTTAAACCTACATGTACTTGCAATATATTTTAGGGTATTAAATTCGCCTTTGTGGTTCAAACTACGAAAACGCTAGCCGAAACACTGAAGTGTTCAGGCAACACTCGATAGTGAAGACTCTCTGGGCATGTATTAGCTTAACACTATATTCAATATAAGGTAAATACTTACATTAGACTTATGGAGGCTATTTCAACATAATTTTCTACAGTATCCTACACTACGTAGCCTGTAGCGGTCGATGAAATGTTTAGTTGCGTTGGTGAAACACTCCTCATATTATGTTCCCTTTGTTTTGGAAGTTTCGTAAACGTGTAGGTACTACTCTGTAACATTTTTCCGAAGTTCGTAGAAAACAAACAAACAAAGAAGATCACACGGTACATTGCGCTAAGGATAAACTGACGCAAGTGCGTAATACGAACGCGTTTGTTGGTCTGTCTGTTGCACAACTGCTCGTTAAAGACCTTTCATGGGAATTTCGAACGGCTACTGTTTGACTTTGATACCAAGGATTATATTTCAGATGATTGATATTAGATTTTGAAATGGTATGGAGTGCTAGAGGAATGCTGTGGTCCACTGTGCCAGCGTTATAGATGAAGATATCTAAGTAAATTGTTGATTATTCGACAAACCTACGCAATTTGTGACATTTTGAATATCATTCAGTGTGTTGTATAATATACTCTTAACGACCCACCCTAATCTAAAGTTTTACGACAAAATGGTGTAATCCTCCAAGTCTGTTGGAATAATTAGTGTATTCGAAACACTCGTTATGCTTAGCGTGAATTTATTGCAGTAGTTCTGTGAACATTACTACATTCCTGAGAAGTCGTAATTTAGGTGGCGCCTAGCTCGCCTGAAGCGTGGGCGCATGCTAAGTAACACGTTAGGGATTATCTCATTTCATTGGCAATAAAACTTTTCAGTTTCCTTATGTAATCCTAGTAGTACTCCAGTTTACTTCTGATCTATTGTTTTTGTGTCTATTATATTCTTTTTATGTACAATAAAGAGTTTACAGACATTCATGCTTCTCTTTATTGACAATTTACAATGCTTACATTATTAACGAGAACAACATTGTATTCCACCGTGGATTTCTGCACATTATCATGTTATTTAAATTCTTCATTAAAGTGTTATTCCTTGACGTAATTTGTTATTTTAATTAATTGTCCTGGGTTGTATGCACTTACCATAGTTATAACTTTATGAAAATAGCTTCTTTTACAAGGACAGGTAATTAAGTATGCAAATGTAATTCTTGATTAAAAAGCATTAGTCCGTAACTGACCGATATTTCATGCATCCGTTCGCGTGCTCCCGCACAATTTCAGTGACGTTTTTAACTTCAACTTGGCCTTGTTTTCCACTTTGTTTTATTAAACACAGTACACCAAGTACTGGTATTGTACCGCCAACGTGAACAACATTGATTTTGATACCATCTTTCGGAGGAGGGGCTGCACTTCGTAGAGAATAGAACATATTTCCACGTCGGTACGAAACAATAGCCAATTTCCTACTAACTGGTAATTAGCCTGGTTTGTAAACAATGACTTTTTGTTAATAATAACACACCGAGATAAACCACGTTACAATATTTGTACAGATGAAGCGTTTTGAAACTATAGATATCATTTGTATGATAGTAGATGAAGCAATAACGACTGTGAACCTTCAGAATTTTATGCCTACGTTTTTACTTGTCCCATTTGGGCCTAAACTAGCTGTTTTCCTAATCAATTTTATTTGTAAAATTGGCAGCGTGATATCCGAAACAGTAATTCCTGAGAGAATGGTAGTTTTCGACAAAAAACAAGCTTGGGAATATTGAGGTTAAAATCTTGTTTACTAAATTGGACAAGTTAGGACGAATGGACTGTACGTTGAATCAGCCCAAAGACGTTCACTGCTGGACAAGGGTTCCCTAAAGGTTCACAGCCACTGGTCGTGCATCGCCCTTATCCAACAGCATCATCATCAGCCTCTATCAGTCTACTGCTGGACATTGGCCACTCCTATGGCACGCCACTGAGCTCAATTTTCAGCTCTCCTCCTCCAGTTACCAGCTGTCCTACGAATGTCGTCGCTCCACCTTGTTTGAGAGCCTTTCCTCGCTGCGCCTTACGGTACGCGTTTGCCACTCTTCACAAAACCTGTCTGCTCCAACCGCCATCAGTTCTACGAAGTATGATGGACAAAACACTGCAACTTAACCCCTTATGCTATGTCAAACTTTTGCTACTTGAAGGACGTAACTGACTTTTGACTAAGCATCTTAAGTCAACGTCTACGTTGGATATTGAACTGTAAACAAGGCCGTATAATTTGATAAACAAGTAAACAGTACTGGCGTGGAATTTAAAAAGGGAGCAAACTGATTAAGGTTGCAACGCTCATTTAACGCTCCGATAAACGCAATCACGGTGGGATCTAGGAGCTCTCGTTCTTGTTTTAACTACTCCTTTGGAAATTGTACGGCAATCGGATTTACTGTGGAAAATAATGTTACAGTTACTTAGGAACAAATTGAGGTTTATTTACAAGTAATACTTCTATACCGGGTGTGGCCTGTAAAAGGAGCAATAAATTACGGTATGGATTCTATTTAAAATAAAAAACATAATTTGTTTACCAACTTTTAAAAATAATTTGTTCTATTATATTAAGTTTTAGTACCTGTATTGTACATTAAAAGAAGAAATGTATTGCAAAATATTTAATCTTTAAGTAGCGTGACATCTTTATGTCATTTCAGTGTTGGATGTCGTTCATTGAAAATAATATTTGATTTGTTTGAGTAAAATCTATGTTCTAATTTATTGCTCCTGTTACAGACTACACCCGGTATATTCAAATTTAAAGTTATTTCAGGACAGATTAGTGCACACAACGGGGTTCTGACATTTTCCCGACAAACGTTAAGATAATCTTAATTTTCAAGACAAACAAACGAGCTTAGATAACGCTGGAAAATTCTCTTCAATAGCTCCCTTCATTTCGTGGCAATGCTACTTTATAATGTTTGCATTTCAAACATCGTGAAGACGTCGCTTTACCCGATATAAGAAGGCACTGACTCCCTGTGAGTAAGGAATATTAGCCTGTAACAAAAATAAAAAATAAAATCTCGTTTTTTTTTGTTACATTACAGGCGAATGCTCGCGGGGAGCACCAGAAAGTATTTGTTTTTTTTTTAAATGCATGATTCATCATGTATCTTGTCGTGTGTGTATGTTATAACAAATATTCACGTTCATTACACAAATATTTGCCGGGATTAGAACCCAGGACCGCTAGTTCAGTAGGCAACTGCACTACTACTGCACTGCGCCAACCGCGCCGTCAACAAATCGACTCGATACAAATCTCGGGTCTGTCAACGACCTCACCTAGTTTCAGAACGTTTTCCAAAAGGGTATGCGTGCCAACTGGTGACAGATGAAACCAACCTTTGTTTTACTTCGCTTGAATACTTCACGACTTCATTTGCATGTCTTTTACAAGCTTGACGAGTTTATTGAATGGTTTCCTCTGTATTGGTTTAGGAACAGTCCCTCAAAATATTTTAACCGCTTACAAACTTTCTGAATTAGTCGCGACCTTTTCGGAATCGCTGTGCCATTTATCAACGCTGTGACGTTATTGGCTTTATTTATCACTTTAATTTTGGATTTTGTTTGCGTGCTTTGGTTTACCAGCTAGTCTAAGGTCAAACATATTAGAAACAATTTCCGCCATTTGTGTGTTATGCAAAAATAAAACAATAGTAACACTCAATACAATATTGAACACAAGTCAATACAGTATTTTTGTGGTGATACCATATTTCTTATTTTTGCTTGTTTATCCTTGTATATATCGCCCGAAAAAAGTGGCAATCTTGGGGTGCTGCCTACTACTAGAATTCGCTTATAATATAACAAAAACAAATGAAAAGCACCCTTACACAAAGCGGAATGTAAATCCCTGCACCTTGGTGTGCCAAGCCCCTTCTCTCATTGATGTGATGTCTCTTGTTACTGAATTTCTAAGTGTTTAGGTATTATGTTGCGGAGTTATTCGAGGCTTTGTAGGTGTAACGGCACGCGTCTTTGTAATTGTACTTATAGATAAAGCTTATCTCTTATCCCATATTGTTCGTAAGCAGATAATGCTGTTAGGAAACTGTTTTCAGGGCTAAAATGTACATGTACGTTTGCAGGCTTACTAGATACCCACGTTTGACAATAACATTACTTTATGTGGAAAGGTAAAAAATAATGACATTGAGGGTTTTTGTAGGTAATAAAATCTTGGTGGAGAGTTAATATAGAAAAAATATTTGGCTGTAATAGAAAATACGGGTGGAACACCGGTACTTAAGGTCCTCCAGAAGCTCTTTAATTCCGTCTTGTCCGAGGGCAAAACGCCTGAAGCATGGAATAGAGGCGAGGTGGTACTGTTCTTCAAGAAAGGTGATAATAGCCTATTGAAGAACTACAGGCCCATCACGCTTCTAAGCCATGTTTATAAGCTGTTTTCAAGGGTCATCACGAACCGTCTCGAACATAGACTTGATGACTTCCAGCCTCCCGAACAAGCCGGTTTCCGAAGAAGCTATAGTACCATAGACCACATACATACGCTGCGGCAAGTTATACAGAAGACTGAAGAGTATAACTTGCCATTATGCTTAGCGTTTGTGGACTATGAGAAAGCCTTCGATTCGGTGGAAACATGGGCAGTGCTCGAGTCACTTCAGCGATGCCATATTGACTATCGGTACATTGAAGTGTTGAAGTGTTTGTATAGTAACGCCACCATGTCGGTCCGAGTTCAGGAGCAGAGCACAAAGGCCATTCCATTGAGAAGAGGCGTAAGACAGGGGGATGTTATATCCCCGAAACTGTTTACGGCCGTTATGGAAGACGCCTTCAAGCTCCTGGAATGGCAAGGACTTGGCATCAACATCAATGGCGAATACATCACTCACCTTCGGTTTGCCGACGACATCGTAGTCATGGCAAAGTCGATGGAGGAACTCAGCGTGATGCTCGATGACCTCAATCGAGTTTCTCAACGGGTGGGCTTAAAAATGAACATGGACAAGACGAAACTCATGTCAAATGCCAAGGTTGTGCCCATCCCGGTCTCTGTTGAAAACTCGGTACTCGAAGTTGTTGACTCATACATCTACCTAGGACAAGTGGTCCAATTAGGTAGGTCCAACTTCGAGAAAGAGGTCAACCGCCGAATCCAACTCGGCTGGGCAGCGTTCGGGAAACTACGCAATGTCTTTTCGTCCGACATACCTCAGTGCCTCAAGACGAAAGTCTTCAACCAATGTGTGTTACCAGTGATGACTTACGGCACCGAAACGTGGTCTTTCACTATCGGCCTCATCTCAAAGCTCAAAGTCGCTCAACGTGCAATGGAGAGGGCTATGCTCGGGGTGTCTCTACGTGATCGAATCAGAAATGAGGAAATCCGTAGACGAACTAAAGTGACCGATATAGCTCACCGGATTAGCAAGTTGAAGTGGCAATGGGCAGGCCACATAGCACGCAGAGCAGATGGCCGATGGGGCCGAAAAGTGCTCGAGTGGAGACCTCGGACCAGCAAGCGCAGCGTAGGACGTCCACCTACAAGATGGACAGATGACCTTATAAAGGTCGCCGGAAGGCGCTGGATGCAGGTCGCTTCCAACCGGTATATATGGAAGTCCAAAGGGGAGGCCTATGTTCAGCAGTGGACGTCCTGTGGCTGAGATGATGATGATGATGATGATGATGAATAGAAAATAATTGAAGTTTAGGATCTAATCGTCAAAACAAAATTCATACGTTGCTATGGGGCCAATTTATGTAAATAAAATGAAATTTTGTGTAACGCAATGGAAAAAATTGTAGGACATAGCGTGAAATTGGGCTTATCATGTTCAGAATAAGCAACTTTACCAACTCACCAAATTTGATTTGAAATCTGAGAAAAACAAGAAATCGACAGCAAAATAAAAAGTGGCCCATAATGTGACGTCACATCAATAGGAAGCGAAAACATCGCCAAAAATGTGTCTAAGGACCAGTATCTAGTAGTCAAACCACGATATCATCGTTCACGCTGCAATATGACCAGCACGGAGCGCGTGGATGCAATTTACTTTCCCATCACAGACTAATCACCGGCGTCGCTCCCCTCCACATTGCACCCAATTCCCTAGCAAATATTTGGTCAAATCATTGAACCAATAATTCTAGAAGGCTCCAAATATATCTACCAAATCGCGTATGTCATCGCTAAAGCGTTTACACTAGTCGCTTTTGAGCTTTAGACTTAGCGAATGTGTTCCAAAATGGCTGAAATATTATATTTTTACGTTTTTAACCCTATAACTGCGACATTTGAAATATTAGAAACAGTATCGACAAAAAAACTTGCTCGCAAATTTTCACGATAATCGATTCAGAAATGCCACTTGTAGGCGGGAACATCCGGAAAACTGGGCATCCAGATATACAGGGGCCCGGACTTAGAGCGCTAGGGTCCCTATGCACATGGCATTTTGGGCCCCCTCCCCTATCTCAAAATGGTTATCAGCTAGTTAAATAGTAGGTACCTAGGTAGTACTTTAAGTGATAGATAAGTAGAACATAAGTATGGTGCAAGTCCTGCTGCTGAGACTGGGGCCCCTAGACTGGCTGGTTCCTAGGCTCGGGCCTTGTGGGCTAGGGATAAATACGGCACTGGACATAAATCAATTTAGGCAAAGCTGGAACGAAGACACTTCGCTCACTCGGTCAAATATTACATTAAGATTTTCAACATTACGAAAGGAAAATTAAATGCAGGATCAATGCAAATTGAATTAGTTTTAGCTTCATAAAGGGCACGGTTTTGAAATCACATTTTGTTTATCAAAGCTGAAAGTAAGTCTCTTTGAATGCGACCAATAAATTCATGATCCATTCAGCCGCTACAGACGTAATTTCGCTTTGATGTGACCATTAATTTTCCAATATTTATTTGAAAACGGCCCGCTTTGTGTAAACGTTACATTGTAATAATAAACTCGAAATAGATATCCGTTAGTAATATACGGTTCCTGAAATGCGCGGGATGTGTGCCAGGATTAGTCAATGTACGTCGAGAATTATCCTAGTTTGCTGTTAGTACTAGACATAAGTATTTGGACTAATCCTAGGTTGTTATGGAGAAGCGACTACTTTTCGCGGTAGCGGCAGCGGTGTAGGTACGCGTGTCTCGCTCGCTCTTATGGCTGTCGGATTTCTCGCTCAACCGCTCGCCACGCTGCTGGTCCCGCAGTCTTAGCGTTTCATTTAGGCTAAAGTCACAGGTACTTATGGTAAAGATTACTGAAACACGTTTTTATATATTATTATACGTTATTATACCTTTTATTGTCATTATGTCGAGCGAAAAAGGCATTGTTTGGTGTTGTCGGCAAATAGGTGTTGTTGTAATAAAAATATGAGCCATACAAATAGTGGTGCATAAAAAATCGTCCAGTGGGATTAAAACTGTGGTTAAAGTCAAGCATTGGTTAACCAATTTAACAGAAACATATTTTTATTTTATTTGTAGCTTTTGTTATCTATGAAATAGACAAGTGTGTAATACAGGGGGCCTATAATGGTTGCGTTTATTACGTGATAAATAAGTGACAAAGCATCTGGCACTCACACTCGCATCTTGTCAAAACATGACGGATAGTTTGTCACTTCACTTCTTTATCGCGTGATAAAAGCAACCATTCTGTTTCTATTTACGACTAATTTCATATAATTACAATTCAAATTGTTAACTGAAAAGTGTTTCTTTTCTACAAATATGTGTAAAAGGTGAAACCAATTCAAAGAGGTACACGAACTGTGACGCCAAATAGTTTTTGTACGCTCACATTAAGTAAAATTACGTGACATTTCTGTTTGCTTTCATTACTATTGATCCAGTAATTTGTCTTAGAATTGTAATTAGAAAGAGCCAGCACCAAAATTATTTGTGTCGCTTAGTGCGGCTATTAAAAGTTGTGGTGTCTTGATGATCCGTTAATGCGAGGGGCGTGTTTGGGGTGTATTTATAGAAGCATGGTTTGACGAATCGATTGGATCGCTTGTTTTCTGTGTTTTAAACATAAGGGTGGAATGGAGAACAATATATGATTGTACTTTAATTAGAAGTTTGGATAACAGTGTAAGAGTAACACACGGATTCATTTCGTCGTCTAAGAGGTTGAATATGATTTTTGTTGGTGCCAGTATTACCATTAGAATTTCAAGTGTAAGTTTCAAGTGCTTAAGAGCCCTTATTCCTTTTAAAATTTATTTTTTCCATATTATGACAAATATATTGATAATTTCAACCAACTTTTTGAAGTGAATAATACTTTTCCCCGAGTTCTAGGAAGTAACATAGTTATTTCACGCTTTCATTGCATACAGTCGAAAATAAGTTAAAAAAACTAATTTTCCGCGTGAATTTTGTCAATTTCGTGTAGTTTTTGAAACAAAAATTATCAATGAAAAATTCAAACTGTAGGTTTCAAATATATACCAATAAATCTCAATAGCCCTGTTCTAGAAAGTAACATCAATAGTATGTTAAGAAACAAGTTTTATCATAGAGAAAAATGTCTAAACAATCAGCATTTTAAAAGGAATAAGGCCTCTTAATCTTGTTTACGTTTCCAATGTTAATAAGTTCTCGCATAAAAACACTGATATTGCAAGGAAGTTTCGACAAATAAATCGCATATGGAAATAACGACAGTCGAGATGCATTGAGAATTGCCCACCAATTGTTTTCCACTATAGGTAAGGTAACACCGCTTTTGTTTTACTTTATCCAAACAGCAACTAAGCAGTGGAATCAGATTAATGTTGTACACAAGTATTACTGAAGCCCCACAAACAACTGACACTCGATAGGTGTTTTTAAATCCTACTTTACAGGATATGTGTAGTTCGTAATGATTTGAGTAATCACTTTTGCGTAACCTCATTTAGTTTCTCGCTGGTTTCAAAATGATGTTGCATACTTGAATATTTTATAGACCGTATTTGGTTACTGAAATAAGACTTGTTTATATTAGTTAGCGTTTTATTGGTATTAACATAATTGCTATTAGATACCAGGATTACAAAACTTGTATTAACATTTACGTCTACGTTCGCAAATACTGTTTTGCCGACAAGAACTTTCTCGGACATTAGTTTCACAACACGTGAAATGTTATTTTCAACATCATTAGTTCCTAATTTATTCACCACGTTACATTGCTATAAGTTAGCCATGCGGAATTAAAGCACACTTTCGTAACTGTGACTCGCATGTTTAGTATAATTTAATATCAAACCGTACAAATTTTATAGCCCTGAGCGTAACATCACCCAAAGAGATGCAGGAAATATAAATATTATCAAAGCGCAATAATGGAGCTGCGACATGTTTTTGGCATTTTATTAAAAACATTATAATATTCTAGTGCATTTCAGTGATCAAACAATCCTGGTTAATTTATAAATAGATCCTTATTTTAGCTTTTGAAAGTTTATTAGAGCGAAAATCCTCGTTAGGGACTAGTTTTTATATTGGTGTGATATTTCCGTTCTGAACGACATCGCGCTCGCTGCCTATCGAGGTCTTTTCATCGTCCGCTGAGTATTGCTCTCCCGCAAACATGGACGTAACTCCACCCGTTTCCAACGACATTTTACGCCATTATTTCACCAACAAATACACCTGCAAGGAATCGATCACCGTCCGTTTGATTCTTTGAATTCTCGACAGCTTGCCGTAAAACATCGGTTGTCATTTGAACCGTAGAAAAGTTCTTTCAACGTTACCGATTCGGAATCAATCGATCCATTTCTTCCGTCATTAAAATGCTTTATTTGTTAGCTTTTAAAACATTTTTAGATTTACTTCCAGCTTAATGTTTACGAGGCTTATGTTTACGCGAGATATTTGATTTCAGCGGTTCCGTGGAAGGGGTAAACACGTTCCAAACATCAGATTAATTTGATCAAAGTTAAAGCGGCTTGAGCGTTTTCGACGGCACTTGTTTCGGTGCGCTGTCAACGGCTCGACTAATGCTTCCGTCGGATTCCAATTTTAAACTTCTGATGGTGTTTACGGGCTCAGTAAATTTATCGATTTATGGAAGTCGATATAGCACTGTCTTGAGTTACGCGACTATCGAGTTCAGTTCATTTGCGGCACCTGTTCTTTTGCTTGCTCGAGCGGAAAATGACTCGAAATTTTGGAACAATTTTATAGGCTGAGTGATAAAAATTGCTTTGCTTCCGAATTAAGTACGTGAATAAACCTGCAACGGATTTCAATTTACTTGCGGCTTCACGAACATTTTTGAATCATATCGAATGGTTTGTGTCCAATTCTCGTACAAATTGAAGTACGGCGGCAGTTTCGCGGTAGTTTTCAATGGTCTAGTACAGTTAGAATGAAAAGCAACAATGGTGGGATCCCACGGTGTGAGGTCAACGGACGATGCGCCGTCACGGTTACTGGCGTCGCCGACTGTACTTTGAGATTAGACTTATTGCTTCCTTTCCTACACGACCAGGGCCAATAATCTCAGTACTACGAACAAGGCAATGACAGTTTGCAGTAATTTTCAACTATAAAATAGAGATGGCAGCATATCGACTTAGTTGGCTAGGTAAAATTTAAAAATTTCTTTACATTACAGCAAATAAATAATAATAGAATTAAAATAAAGAACTCCAGCTATATAAACAATAAATTAAGTTTTACTTATTTTCTATTTTTTTGTGCTTATCCATATTGTATCATTTATTTAACTTAGCAACACTGCATGTCAAAACTTGTCAGGGCATAATTTTACCAAGATTCAAAAAATACCACACAAGTTGTTTTTAGTTTGTTGTTGGTTGTTTTGCTCTTCATATGCTTACCAGTTGCTTTCTCCATCGAATCCGTTGAGTTTGAGACTTGTCTCCTCCGGTGTGTTGTGTAGTGCATGGTGTATGTGAAGTAAGAACTGAGATAGGACTCTTTATCGTGATTTCTGGTCAGCCATGTCTGACAAGAAATGTTGTGTTCCTGGATGTGCGCCTCGTGAAGGTATTTAATGATTTATTTACTACTATTTTATTTAATAGATCCATGGAAACTCATCTAAGTGAGAATGTTATGGACGTATTCTAAAATGGTATCCTGTAATGACATGAAACCTTTGTTGAGATTACTTTTACTGAAACCGTTTTCAGATTAAAATTTATGCCCACTATTAATTAAATTGTAATAGGATTGAACTCATTATACGAGTCCTAGTAATCTACTCATTCCCCTTCCTATTCCTAAAGTTTAGTGTTCTCCATACTAATATTACAAATGTAGAAGTGCGTCGATTCTGTTACCTGTACACTAAATATATCGCTCCAATCCGATTTAGGTAAAATTTGGTATGAAGATAGTTTGAGGTCATGGAAAGGCCATAGTATTGCTTTTATCACAGAAATCTTAAGGAGGTGAAAATCCAATTTCACTTGGGCGAGTTGGGCATTTTATCAAACCCTTATAGTAATCAACTAATTCTACGCGGACAATGTTGTGGGCAGAAGCTAAAGGGATGTAAATTTATATAATATAGGTATTTAACGCAATTGAGGTCCCTTAAATCTCTAGTTGTTCCCATTTCTAGATGTTAAAACAAGTAAATATTATTATAATAGTGTTTTTTTTTTCAGTACCACATGTTCTTCATGGATTTCCAAATCCAGAAAAAGATTGGGAGCGATTTAATATATGGCTCATGGCCATTGGTGGCGATATCATGGGTTTGGAAATTGATCACATATATAAATATCGCCGAGTCTGCCATATACATTTTGAAGCAAGATTTCTCTGCAGAAATAATAGGATTAGCAATATAGCTGTCCCTACATTGTATTTGCCAGGTTAGTTTATCAGTATTTTGTTTGTGTGTTTCCTAGTTTCTTAGTTCAGGCAAAGCATCTGCCATCTTGTAATTTTATATACAGAGCCTGCCTTTCAATTGTCTAGGTACTATGATCGAGACGTTAACAGAGTGTTGAAATGCATGGTGTTTCTTACTGTTGTTTAAGAAAATTATGAAATATTGCGATACTCAAAAACGGCTCTGACCGATTTTTAAAAGCTTTTATTTAACTTGCAATGTATGTATGTAAGTATGTTTGTTCGGGTGGAATCTTGCAACTCAATTTTGAAGCAGATATCGTCAACCGATTGAGCTGGAATTTTTCATACTTACTTAGCTTTGATGAAAATACAATAATATGGTACCATGGGGCTGATCTGATGATGGAGCCGGAAGGTGGCCATACAAACTCTATAATAGAAAAAACAATCCTACCGAGTTTGGGCTCTTTAGAATAGTCTCAGTGAGCATTTGATGGATATCCAAAGAAAAGTACAGTCGGCTACAAAAGCTTGTCACTAAAATGATTTTTTTGACAGAAACTTATGTTCAATATAGTTTTCATTGAAAGTACTTATAAGGCCTCATGTTCATGAATTTTTCCATAATTTTTTGACTCGTGGTGGGGGATACTATTTTTTTAATTTTCGGTGCGAATATTTACAAAACTGCACTTTATCAAAAAATAATATTTGGAGACCCCTATTATTTTTAAAAGACCTATTTAACGACACCCCACACACCAGTGTTGAAACGGACAGACAGATGGACATGGCAAAACTATAAGGGTTCCTAGTTGACTACGGAACCCTAAAAACGATCCTGTTTCTTCTGAGTATATTTTACTGGCTTAATTTCATGATTACTATCAAAATTTTTATTTTGATTACTGGAAAATTTATATTTAATTATAAATATTTGCCAGCATTTTGATTTGGTGCCTAAAATTTTAAATTTGTTTTGTTTTCCAGAACCAGTGGAAGAGGCGGTGCAAGTGTTGCCCTCGTGTTCCAGTTCACGATTCCCAGTTACTGTGGAAGAGGTGCAAGTGTTGTCCTCGGGTTCACAAATCCCAGTGACGGCGGAGGAGGAGCAAGTGTTGCCCTCGTGTTCCAGTTCACAATACCCAGTTACTGTGGAAGAGGTGCAAGTGTTGCCTTCGTCTTCACAAAACCCAGTGACAGCGGAAGAGGAGCAAGTGTTGCCCTCGTGTTCCAGTTCACGATTCCCAGTTACTGTGGACGCGGTGCATGTGTTGCCGGCAAGTTCCAAATCACAAGGCATTAACAAAACTGCTCTTCACCTTGGTAAGTATTACTGCATGTAATTAAAATTGATTTGTTTATAAAAATCCTCGTAATCTAACAAAACGATAATTATATGACAACCATTTATTAAACGCACGTCATAACATCTTTAAAAAAATCTACACGCCTATTACCAAAGCAAATCTAAAATGTCCGTAATATGTTCGTGTCTTTCACCTAGTCCAACACTAGCAATATGAATGGCATTCTTCTACGACACCTAAATTATTTTATTATTTATCTTTATATAATGAGTTTAAACCTAGGTAGGTATTAGTAATACTGGTTACCTAGTAGGTAGTATTATGTTATCCTGAAAGTAATGAAAGAAATACTACGAAACCCTTGAAAAAAATTAAACTCAATAAAGTTAAAGAAGATATCACATAAGCCTTACAGTGCCAATTTAAATTATTAGCAATCTGAATAATGGATATCTCGTTTGTTCTTGCTACACTTTAATATGTTCTTTGTTTAATTTTTCAGGAGGAATGAGAGCGTCCAAAAGACATCATTCAAGCCTGACCCTGAAAGAGAAGGCACTTCAGCTGAAATTAATTGCCGCGAAAATAAAAATAAGCAAATTGAAGAGCAGAGTGAAGAAGCAATTGGCTGAACTCAAATCGGCCAAAAAATTAGCTTCAAACCCAGATATTCTAAAGATTATAGAAAGCGGTTCAAGCACAGCAAAACTGTTATTTCAAATGCAATGGCGTGAACATAAAAAGTTGAAAAAAGGCCGTCGTTTTACATTGAAAGAAAAAATTGCTGCACTATCGATTCTGAAGCAAAGTCCAAAGGCCTACCGTTTTTTTCGAAAAATATTTTTGTTGCCAGCCCCACAAACTTTGACAAAACTTGTGCAAAAAGCTAATCTGAAGCCAGGAATCAATAACAACATTTTCGCACAACTGCAAACAAGAGCGGCGTCAATGAAAACGGAAGAAAAATTATGCGTGCTTCTTTATGACGAAGTGTCACTAAAACCCAATTTGACGTATAATGAAAGAAAGGGCAGGATAACTGGTTTTGTGGACAACGGGCAGGAAACAAAGCCGGATTTTGCTAATCACGCCCAAGTATTCATGGTGCGAGGCCTCATAAACAATTATAAACAGCCAGTTGCGTATACTTTTTCCGCGAGTGCAACAAAAGGGCCAGAGTTGGCCAAACAAATAAAAGATGTAATTACAGAGATCCAAAAATCAGGCCTGATTGTAGTTGCAACAGTGTGTGACCAGGGCACCAACAATAGGCAAGCCATCAAGATGTTACTGTCGGAGACCAGGGGGATATATTTAAGGAGAGGCGAAACTCCTAAAGATCATATAATTTTAATAAATAATGAAGAAATCGTACCTCTGTATGATCCCCCACACCTCCTGAAAGGTATGCGCAACAACCTCATGAGTAAAGAATTACACTTTGTAAAAGATGGTGTAACCAACGTGGCCAAGTGGTCTCATATAAAAGAACTCTATAAAGAGAACCCTGGCTACAGAGGTATAAGACTGATTCCCAAATTAACAGAAAACCATGTGAACCCAGAAAAAATTAACAAAATGAAGGTAAAATATGCATCGCAAATATTCAGCAGGACTGTAGCATCAAATATGGGATACCTTGCAGGTAACATTTCACTTATTATAAAAGACGGCCTACAAGTAAATAAATTGTACAAATAAAAATTCAAAAAAAGCCCAAGCTCGGTAGGAGTGCGTTACTTACTACAGAGTTTTTATAGCTGCCTTCTACCTCCAACATGAGATCAGCTCCGTTTCATAATAATTTCATAAATTTGCCTTGTCATTCGATTTACACATGCATGCAAAAACGACTTCATTGTTAATATAAACTGGCAATCTTTATGTAATTCATTATATTTCTAAGTATTGCTACAAAAAATATATATTTACATGTATATTTTCCACTTGATTTTGTTTAGCATACATTTATTAGATAGAGGCTCCTTATTCGTTTGAAAATGCTGATGTTATGATGTATCTCATGTTGTGTTGTATATTCATGTTATGTTGGAGGTGTGCAATAAAGAGTATTTGTATTTTGTATTGTTTGAGACATTTTTCTCCATGATCAAACGTGTTTCTTAAAATATTATTAATGTTACTACTTAGAACAGGACTATTGCAATGGATTATTGGTATATATTTGAAACCTACAGATTAGATTTTTTATTGATAATTTTAGTTTCAAAAACTTCTCTAAATTGTCAAAATTCACGCGGATACCTTTATTTTCATCTTATTTTCGACCGCGAGCTAGGACTAGGACGGGAAAAGTATTATTTACTTTAAAAAGTTACCGCCACACTGTAAGTCAGATGGATTAGGTAGTTTATTCAATCTTTATTTTACATAACATGTTTTTTTTTTCAGATAAAGGCATTCTTCAGGCTGAATGTATACAAACGGCTGAATTGATAATATTCATGGACAATCTTTTTGATTCTGTGAATGGAAGTTCAACAAAAAATAAACACGCCAAACCACTTTTAGGACCAGCAACGCCATACTCTCTCCACAAACAAACATGGCAAACCAGCAAAAAGGTCTTGGCCTCAATGAAATTTGTAACAGCGTCGCGAAAAGTCGAGTCGGTTCCTAGTATACAAAACTGGATCTGGACGCTAGAAGGCATAGAAGTATTGCTAAAAAATCTTCGGAGTAGGTATGGTGTCACGTCGGTATGGTTGCGGCATCTAAATCAGGACCCACTGGAAAATTTCTTTGGGGCCATTAGAAGCCATGGGAGCCGCAACACCAATCCGACGTGCGACCAATTTGAATCCGCTTTTGTAGCGCTCCTAATTAATAATCTGACTAGCGTCCATACCCATGGAAAAAATTGCGAGGAAGATAACACAAATGCGCTACATGCTCTCGTTATCGACAACAGCCTCGAGGCAGCGTCGACCTGCGACATTCCAATCGGAAATATGATAAACATTAGGTTCACTCCTCTGCAGGAAAAAATAAAAGTTCCTAGTGTAATTGCACCTCTGCAGTATGTTAGTGGATATATATTAAAAAAATTAAAAACAAATACTTTCAAAGACTGCGACAAGTGCAATAATACATTTTGTAGTGAAGAGGAAATTGAATATATAAAATATAGAGAATATGCAGGACGACGCTGGCTTTGCTATCCCACCAAAGATTTAATTACATTAATATCAAACTTCCAAGACATTACAGACTCAATTTTTAAAGATCAATTAGAAGGAAAATGTTTAAAAGAGAAAATATCAACTGCAATGTACACTTTAATTGATTTTCACTTTATTGATTGTGATAGTCATAAAATAAAAATAATAGATTACGTCATTGAATTATTTACAAAATTTATGATTTTTAATCACTGCAAAAATATTAATAAAATTTTGGCTGGGAGGCAAGAAGTCGATGACGATATGGACATATACCAAACAAAAGCCAAAAGAATATCGGCAATGTATAAAAAGTGTAGGAAATTATAAATAAAGTAAAAAGAAAATAATTATGTCCTTGATTTTTTTCTATTTCTAATATATAAGTCTCCATTTCTACTCTCCTGACGCTGATCAGCTGCGTTAGTTGGAAACCTTAGAGCATTAAGCCAACAAAAAACAAACCAGTTGGTCATGCTCTAAGGTGGAAACGGTATACAATACTATACCTACAGATATAGTGTATAATGTTTTGCATCATATTTTGTCGGAAAAGTTCGTTTTAGCAGGCTTTTTCTGAAAAACTTGAGATAAAAATATAAAAAACTAGCTTTTCCGAAAAAAAAATTGCAAAACACTATGCACTATATCTGTAGAATTTGCAGCTCGCAGCTATCATCACACATACACACACACACGCACTGCACCCACACATCAGCAATACTTCCAACTAGAGATTATAGATGGCGCTAGTTATGCTGTTACCGATCTGAGGCCCAGAGATTGTTCTCTATTTCAGTATATATAAAGTACTCTGTGTACACGACGAAGACGTTGGAACAATGTGAGAGATTCACGTTACGATTTATTCATTCGATAGTTACATGCGATTCACATAGGCGGCTTAGACTAAACACCGCTATTTTGTACAAAATACGTTGTTCAAAATTAGAATGTACGCGTAATGTCTCTAGTCAGTATCATTTTTGTGTTTTGAACTGTGATATAATATAAATTCCGTTTAAGATTAAAAGTCATCAACCAAGGACGTGTGAGTCACTGAGCGATGAGTTACGAAAGAACTGCCTAACTTTTCTATCGCCTCAGATGATTGATATTTCGTCGTTCAACTTGCACTCGTTCAATCTAAATTTCGCGTACGATCAGTCCCAAGTGGCCCAAAACCTATTTTTAAGGAACGTTCTAATTGTTGCATTCTTTTGTTTCAATACGCATTTTCCAGAACGTTCTAAAATGTATATTCTTTTGTTTCAGGTGTCGCGGATCGAGAATCGCCGGACCGTGTCGCTGGGGGACCGATTGCCGTACACGGACCCCCGGGTCCCGCCGACCCATGGCACGGTGCCGCCGGCGTCGCCCGGCGCGGCGGCCGCGCAGCGCCGGGTCGCCCTCGCCTGTCAAGCCAGTAGGAAACTTCTGGAAGACACTCTTGCTAAGCCTGGTGAGAAGAAATTGTCATTTAATATTTGTTCTTGGGTCATGGATCTTATCTATATATGTATTTATAGGTATATTATGTATATCGTCGTCTGGTACCCACAGTTCAAGCTTTGCTTAGTTTGGGAGTTAGGTTGATTTGTGTAAGATTGTCCCTTAATATTTATTTATTATTTTAGATTGGCTAGTCCATTTGTTTGAATGAAATAGAAATGTAAATCGCCTGATTTAGGGTTGCGTTTTCTCCTTAGATTTCTAGCCTCCTAAGAGCCCAAGTCACTGAAAGTCAAGATTAAACCATGGTGCTACTAGTCTAGGGTCTAAATTACAACTTATTCCTATAGAAATTGGGCCTTAGGAGGCTTGTTTACTTATATTCGGTTTATTCAGTCTTTGTATTATATTATATATTTTTATATTATACTTACTAGTAGGTAGACGTTTTCAATAGTAGGTATTTGTCATAGGTATCAATATCATGTATGACAAAATGTACTTTCTGCGCCATTTCAAAATATTCTCAATTAAGCATCCACTTAGCTAACGTAAAATAATGAAGAAATTGCCTTATTAAAATTCTTTTAAGTCTTATTACACATAAATGGAGCCTTGGCCCAGGTGGGACAATTAAGTTTACAACGAATTAAGTCTTATAGTGTTACTTAGGTACTTAATCTTTTTTTCATTTAAATACCATCTGGCTACTAATGGAATTCCAAGTAAAACGTGGTAAAACGCTTGTTATGAGATATTGCACTCATTTCGTAATTCTCTTAAATGTTTTAGTCGAGCTAAATTGGAACAAGATAAAGTAGTTTTTGTTTTGATAAGAGAGACTTAGTCTGTTTTATAGGTACTTTTTCATAATTATTTTGGAACACGCACAAGGTTTTCTACAAGATGTATGGATTATAATTTGTATGTATTTGAGCAAATTTTGTATGGAGTTCATATATTTTTATAAATTTAATGAAGTTTCATATTTTATGTCTCTACAACCTTACTGTATGGACTACCAAATAAAAGTATACAAAAGCAAGCTTTTCCTGAGTATGTATTAACTTTTTCATAACTGAACCTAGTCCAGAATGAACTTTCTAACGGTTCAATTATTTGTATGCGAGAACAAACTGGCATGCAAATAGAAGATTTAATCTTCCTAGCTGATTACGTTTTTAAAATTCATCTGACTAAGATTATAGTACCGTCCTTTACCGTAGTCAAATCAACCTTGTTCAAATATGAGTCTAGATGTCATTACAGCTAGAAACAGGTACATAAATGACTAAATCTTAGAGTCACAAGGTCAGCTGTAAAGCCAATTTGAAGTTTTTTTACAACCACTGGTACATTCACCTTGTCTTTGTAGTTAGTTTTTCTAACAAGCTGGTTCATGTTAAAGGAATTTTAACTTAAATTATTTAACATATTTTGACACAGACGTAGTTACACACTTTTTGTACCGCGCACTTGTCTTTTGAAAGGTTCTGTTCGAGTCCAATATATGTCGAGCGATATTCGACATGAACGTAAGTGACCCGTTGTGAATCTTATTTTGTAGAAATCCATACTAATATTATAAATGCGAAAGTGTGTCTGTCTGTCTGTCTGTCTGTCTGTTACCTCTTCACGCTTAAACCACTGAACCGATTTAGATGAAATTTGGTATATAGATAGTTTCAGTCCCGGGGAAGGACATAGGATACTTTTGATCCCGAATAAATTTAGTGTTCCCGTGGGATGAGCGGGTAACACCGCGGGGCACAGCTAGTAGTACCTAAATTAAAACTGTAGAGCAATAGTACATCGTACACTGCAGACGCCGGGAAAGAAGGGCTTGCCGGGTGAGTAGGTATAGCCTCCTAAGACCCAACGGCCTATTTTAAAGACCAGAGATCGTACTCATTGCGGCCCAATTAAATGTATGAATTTATCAAATATCTACCCAAGGTCCTAAAATTATGACACAGACTAAAGACATGTCCGGTGGTTCGAAATATGCGTGAAACAGAACTTTACTTTCTCAAATATGTCGGTGATGAACGCAGCCAAAAAATGAGCTGTCAACTTTGACATTTCAATCAAAAGAATCTCTCAGTTGTCACGTAAATGTCGGCGAAAATGGCGGCCACGAGGATGCGTCGTAGTAATCTGTTTTTTTTCTTTGAAAACTGTTGTTATTTTGCAATAAATGAATATAAAACTAATTATTTAAAGAGTACTTTATATGGCTATGCTTATATTTTTTTCTGTCGTGTTTGGATTGAAGCAGAATTTGGGTATAAAGTTTTATGTCCTAATATTAGGTCATTGGGTTGTTGTTGTAAAAGTGGGCCGCATTGCTTGTCTTAATTTTAGGGTGTTGGGTATTAACTGAATCTATTTTTTATAACATTGAAAGAACAAGATTTAGAAAAATACGTGAACCTGGACGTATCAGAATTCAAAACCAGTGACGCTGATTATGACGAACGGGATTACGATTATTAACCTCGAAGTCGCCAGCGTGCTTCCATAGATTTCTCAACATCTTCCTCCGAAGGATGAGATTGACCTTGCTGACTAGACTGGTTATACTTACATATAAGATAACTTGTAACAAGACTGGTTAAATAGTTATATATAGGAAACTTAAGATTTTAACTTAAGGATGTGATCTCTTATATCGTTGTTTGATAATATTTTTTTGGCAATAAGCCATATTAAAGCCTGTGATTAACAATATTGATTTTACTTGAAGGATAAGCCAATTTTAAGAAGTTATTTAGTAATCAATGAACAAAAATGTTCCTAAAACGATTTTTAATAATAAAAAAACATATGAAACCGTTTTCGACTTTATATGAACCTTCAAATCTAAAAACACACTTAAGAATTCTATAAAACTTACAAGTACTAATTATTATAGTTTCTTTGAATTAAAGCCCAACGACCTAATAACGGGACATGTTTTTTTTCTAAATTTCATATCTAAATCGTTAGTGCTACTTGTTCTGAGTACACATATAGAAGTTATTGTTTTTTATTTCATGTTTTGAACATGTTATTATAATTCTAAGTTCTGGGCCGCAAGCATATGTACCTAAAATTAGGTCACTGGGTCGCTATTACAAATGTCCTAAAAATAGATTGGGTCTTAGGAGGATAGACGGATAGTGATACGAAGCCGGCCAGCCTTTTCAAGGCTAGACATGTATAGTGCTTTTCTCAAACCTATACAATGAAATAAAAAATACACCACAAAATATATATAATTCAGCTGTTTAGCCTGTTCATGAACGCAGACGCCATGTTTAAAAAAATAACTTCCCGGCTAAGGCCTTTAATTTTGTATGAAATTCCCTTACAGTTCTGTCGAGTTGCTCGCCCGAAACGTTTTTTACTGCGAAGCCTGTTATCACGACATTTCATTGCATGTTTGAGAAAAAAATATTATGTTATTAGTTAACAAATTAGCATTATAATCACAAAATTGATCTATATCACACTAATTACGTGGTTCGAATTATTTATAACAATTTTAACGAATAAGTTCCTAGGGCGTTCACTGCTTGAATAAAGATGAGATCTAATTAAAATTCATGGAATAAACGTCCAGCGGAAAGCGCCGAAATAATGAAATAACTATACCTGCCGGTTTGCCTCAGTTCCCCAAAGGCGAATTAATATGAATGTTGAAAGTGTCCTAAAAGTTAGCTTATTAGTTTTTCAACGTTCTATTTTCAACATCACTTCTTTTTATTCGATTCGAAAGCAATTATTCAGAATTATTGATACCTATTGATTGGGCGCGTATTAAAGATACGATATTGACAAATTGGATCCACAATTCATTCAAGATAACTACAGTTCAGATGTCAACTATTATGTACTTTTGATGTAGCTAGGGTTGAACAAACTTAGTAGGTATGCATAAAAATAGAATACCTCCAATGCGTTCTTGGAGTTATTTTCGCCGCAAAAAGAACCCGACATCGAAGATGAAAACAAATCTCCAGTGGTCGTGCCACCGTCACTGACAGAGTGAAACGCTAATTTAGTGGATATTTTAAAATATCTTGCACCATGGGACTCTAAGTTAATTAAAACATTAATTTCATTAAGACCTGCATATCTTGGGAAATCATGGTGCGGTTTGGCTTTCGGATTCCAGCGGCCATTGAAAACTCGGAGCACGCTCTGTCAAGTTTTAACGTACATTTGGCAGAGAAATTGATATACTTGAAACAGTATATTTTAGAGCAAACTTAGGTGCACTAAAGAGACGCGGTACAGTGAATTCAATTTAAAAATGGGCCTCTTAGGAACGTGCCTGCGAATACAATGCTTTTGAAACGTCTAAGTATTTTAGAACGCCTGCGGAACAAATTCAAACGTTTGTCTTGTTTTATTTGCGGCTTTAGGGTTTCGAAGAACAGTAAACACTAGACGAAAATTTAGATGATTTTTCGTAAGTACTGGGTAGGTAGGTATCTAGACTTTCTAAAAAGACAACGAATATATTTTATTATTTATTTTTATTTTCGCTTCATTTGTAAATATTTTATTATGTCAGAATTAGGTTACTTTGAGGTCGGTAAGTATAGCATGTTTTTCCTTCCTCTAAGTGTACTTACCTACTCCGTCGTCTCGTCGTTTAATTCCTTCATCCATTTAACCTTTCATACGATCCATCCGTCTTTTTCGATTAATTCTTCTATAGCTATAACCATGAGCTTTCATGATAATCATAATCTAATAATACGGGTGACAAATTCTAGGTGTGTCCAAAACACTAGGGTTTGCCTCGAAACGTACGACAATTCGGTAATGACAAAAGTCTACAGTCAACATTACATTAGGTAATCTAATCGCTCCAAACGTATCCTATTAGCTAAAACGTTACCATCATACCCCACGTGTCGTCTAACTAAACAACGGCTTCATCGTACAAAATAACAAACATTTAGCTTTAGAAACTCCCTCTCCGCTTTGCATCCCCTTTATGAGAGTGGACACAGGAACAATGGACAGGATGTTCCAATAGAAAGGCCTGTAAAAATATCCTGTGTACAAAGAGACTGTTTAAAGCTGTCTCTTCAGTTTTTACATACGTTGCACGACGTAAGTGAGTGTTATGTTATAAAGGTTAACTTCTAATTTCAAGCTTCTAAAATTACATTAAAAACTGAGCAACGAACAAAATCAGCATTTTATATAGTTTTGTTAAGTCACCAAAAATGTGAGTAGCTCTATACTCTATTTAAAGCAAACTTACGAAAATAACTAAGTGGGTATTAGTTTATAATGTTTTTTCTGTCAATAGCATAGGTACCATTAAATATAGAAAATAAATTGTATGCAAAACAAGAAGAATCCTAACCTTAAACATGAATATAATTTAATCACTATAGCAATTAAAGCATACCATTGAGAATTCAACCTTCGTCCACCTATTACGCTATAGGACCACAAAGTTAATTATATCAATTAGTTACATAAAAAACTCAGTGACAACGACGGCCTTGGTCAAACAACTTAATATATTCTCAAAGATCCACCTAGCAATGTGTGAAAATGAAAAAAAAAAACTAATAGGTATCGTGAGTATCGTGACTTCCTCGATTTGAAGATCTTTTTGGACACAATAAGCCATACCTACGTAATTTTGCGTAGGTGTGTTTTTGTGGCAAATCCTAAATTATAAAAGTAGCTTAAAATATCGACTGACACAGCGTTGTCTTTTTTTATCACCTGCTTGAAGTAGACGATCATTATTATTTATTTCATAATAGTACTTTTAAAAATGCGAATTAGTGCTCAGAGCGTCAAACCGTTTCACTTAAAAAGTTTTCAGACTAATGTCGATTTTTATAGTTTCATGGTTGTCGTCTATCGACCAGTCGCTCATCTTGGTAAAGTCCGGATTTACGAGTATTATCAGTTATTGCTACTACTGCTGATGATCCTTTGTTTTTTTTTTCATTATAGCACATGTTGCTAAGTAGGTAGCTACTAAAGCAATTGGGTTTTTGTTCTAGATGTTTTTCATTTCCCTGAACTATGGTGTTCTTATGCATGTTTCTTGTTGCAGGAACCCCACCGACGATAGTACAGCCCCCCAATGGCGGATACTGGGTGGACGGAGTGGACGAGACGCCCGACGGAGAGGAGCACGAGACCCGAGCACAACCCGGGACCCCGCGGCAAACGGGCCGCCGCCACAACATCGACACCGACGACATCGCCAAGTATTACAGACGATTCTTCTTGGGCAAGGTAAGGAATACCGACTAATAAATATCTAGGATTCTCTCTCTTCAATCGGTCCCTTATTAATGAGGATCGTGATCATGCACAGGCTGGTTTTGCCTTAATGATTTGTCTCCATCGGTCCCGGTCCATCGTTGCCCTCATCGCCTGGTGGAATTTGATTGAGGAGGTTGCTTCTTTGACTTGGTCAGACCATCTGGTTGGTGAACGGATCCTACGGATTATTCGGCATCTAGGATTAGGAAACTGGAAAACTCCAGTTCTACCAACTCGGGATACCGATGATTCGTTTTCACGGAAGCTCCGACTAAATAGTTGGAATGGTTTTAAGGCAAAGCCCGCGTGAAGATGTTTTTTCTTTTAAGTCCAATCCAATACAATAATAGGCATCTTTTTTTAATTGGCTAGTTATAGGACCTGGTATTTCACTTCACTTCAGACACCAGTAATCCTTTTGCTTTCTAGAGCAGAAAAAAGTATTTTGTAACAAATTGTAAAGTAGGGCTGTGTTCAGCTATGTTCCCAGTAATCAACTCCAGCTGAGGATTACAGTTTCTTTTTTGTTAACTCTACGCTCTGTAACCAAGGTTAATCATCTTAAAAGGCCTACACGTAGAAAAGTTCATAGCGGCAAATTCTGATTTCTTGAACTTCGTAAAAAAGAAAAAACCAGATTGAAAAAATCGTGCGTCAAAATCACGTTTCAGAAAAGGTTCGATCGACTGACAAAACACCGCAATTGCATCGGATAAAGAATACAGAAAATCACGATTTAATTGCTTTCGTGACTACAACGCGCACTTTCTTCGAGTGGTCAGGGAGCAAAAAGAGTGCGCATTACGAAACAGGGGCCGACCAGGTTATGATGGAACCTGTTATGTCAGCGAGACCGTGTGTTTAAACGTTCATGATAATTTGGTAGTGTTTTACGCAGACCAGCTGCCTTGACATTTGTGCGCCAAGCTGTCTGCGGGGAGGAAATAAAACAGTTGCCAACTGTGCCCGCCAAACCCGTGGAAGCTTTTTTGGCATCGTGTTATGTGGTATTTCATAATTTGGGACAAAGCGTAATAACACGAACTCGTCGCAACTCGCGTAATGAATAATTTAGTATACTCCTTCACATATAAGAATGTTTTTTGTACTAATTGTTGGCGAACACGAACGAAAAGTAATCTAACCGTAAATCTGTTTGATTATTAGTTAAAATGATAAATGAATGATTCCGGCCGTTAATTAAAAGCAAATAAACTTTTTATTTTAGCTTCGTAATCACAGGAAATCGATAAAGTCTTTGCTAACCAAGAGAAGCGTTATTTTTGTACCGGAAAAGCCTCAAAGCCTTTAATCCAGTTTCCCTTGACATTAACATTGTCAGTGCCACCGTTACGATGACAGATCTGATGCCGTGACCCAATACATTGTATAAAACGACGACGTTATATAAAGACTCGAGCTTTGAACACGTTAAGACTACGAGTAGTAACACAAATATAGATGTCGCAAATAATTAAATGACATCAGCAAACTCGAAAACGTCTATCATTTCCAACTGTTGTTGATATAAATTAATACGAATAATTACAATTGTAATTAGGTCTACGTGTATTAATAGCTTTCTAATAAAATTTCGTACCTATGTGATGGTATCTGACAAAAAGTTGTCATTTATTATGATATTATATGTAGATAGACACTTCGAAAGCCTTTTGAAATAACTTCCGAATTTCCAGTGTTATTTAATAATTCACATACAAATTTCGAAGTGTTGGCAGGGTCCACCTGGAAAACTATAAGTTGCTTTATAGAATTTAACCCAAGGGTCTAGTATTTTCAATGTACCTAAAGGGTCTTATAGCCAATGTCGCCCTTTCTGCCTGATCACTAGCTGGTTTAGTACCAAGGATCCCGGTCATATAAAATTCAGTTCTCAATTTCGTCTGCGTACTAGAGAGACTACGTGTTGCGAAGTTGTGTTCGCCGTTTTAGTTTATGTTTTTCAAGTGATCTATGTGTTTACTGAGAAATATCTCAATTTAATTCTTATTAAAATACTTTCTAGTTTTTAGTTTTTATAGCGTTTGAAATATTATCTAAGGGTCTCCTTAGAGACTCTACTTTTTAAAAGTTTACCTTTCTGTCTCTTTTGACGCATTGCGACAGAAAGGTAAAAAACGCTATAAAAACAAAAAACTAGAAGGTATTTTAACGTGAATTAAATTGAGATAATTCTCAGTAAGCATGTATGCATTTGCATATTTTATCAAACTTCTTTTTGCTTCAAAATGCGATATGAAGCACCTTTTTAACCATATCAATGCACCTGATAATGCCGTGTTTGAATTTATTGGATTGTTTGTCTTTATAAGTACTGCAGTACACGTGTAGTAGTAAGTAGTATACAGGCACGCTGACATTGTACATTAGCTATAGAAAAATTAATATCCTTAACTTATTTTTCAAACCATGTTTGATTTCTATAGCCGTCGTGCGATGTCAAGTTGAAGTATTTCGAATTGATAACTTGTACGAGTAGATATGCATAGGTACCTATTCTTTATAAGGTCGGGTGACCTGTCACGTCGATACAGTTTCCTTATATGCCCCTAACCTTGTGTCAAAGGTCTGCAATCACATATCTCACTGGTCTAGATTTATTGCAAACGTACAGTCAGAATCAAAAGTAGCTGACAATTCGATAGGCTGTAGTAAATTTATCAGCTACTGTTGAAGCTGACTGTTCCTTGTGAGGCAATGAATTATTCGCAATTAAGATAGCTTTGTTTATTACACATTACACATATATAGGTAACATGATATGAAAATATAAACTAACAGGGTTTTCTTTTGATTTCATTATAAAACCGCCTTTGCAAAATAACAAATTAAAATACTTACATAGGTACGCAATAAATCACACGTAAACAGAATGGACACAAATATTTTGCGTAATTGCATATAGATAGGGTATTTCGCGCTACGTACTTTAGGTAAATAGGTACGTATTTAGATTAGTAGGTACGTTTACTCCAAGTTCGTGTTGGTGCATAATGTTTGACCTAGGAAGTTGTTGACGGAACCAAGACTCCACTTAGCCAATAGAGTGGTATATCTATATTAACTAGTATCAATTGTATATTAGTATCGTCAAATAATATATCAGGCACATCGGAGCAGTATTGGCGAAAATCACCATGATCAATAATTAATAACGGTACTCAATCTCTGTAAAACACTCAAACCGATTGAAATCGAATTCTATGGACGCCTAATTTATTGGAGAACTAATTCATGACATTTATTTTTGAAATTGGAGGGTTTGAAATGAAAACGAAAGTTTAATTAAAACCGAATTCAAATTACGTCCACCGTGTGTATTTACCGAATTGAAAATGTAATTAAGTAATAATATAATTAATGAGTTAATAGAAATACGAAAATGAGTGTCCTAAGATAATTTTTTATTGGTATTTGCTGAAAATGTTGCCTTCAAAATGTACGGGGACTTGAACGATTTTTCACACGTGGTATGCATGGACACTACAGTGTAGATCGTGCTAGGGCATAATGTTTGGGAAGTGTGGGTTGTCACCGCAACCGTGACGCCGCACAGACGGGTAATTACTGCCAAATATCGCTATAATGTTGCATGTAGTATGCGTCAAATCATTCTTGCACCAAAAACCCCGGGGTATGAATTATCTATAGATAGATTCTAGTGCTTGGTTACCGAGGAATATAAAAAAATACTAAGGCGGTTGTCACACTGCGAGGGAATCTGGACGGACGAGCGGTGCAGCGGATTTTTAGTTTGTGCGGAGATGCGGTGTCAGTGTGTTAGAAATGTTATAATACCCTGCGGTTTTTGTGTACAAATCAAGATTCTACAGTACAAAGTTAAAAACCGCAGCACTGGACGCCGCTCCTATGTGCGGAGCAGTGTGACAATCGCCTAAGGTCAATTGGGACAAGTTATTTAGATATCTATCGTAATTTTTATTTCTATCACGGCTGGAAACTTTAAAATACGACGTGGGAAACCTTTTATTTAAACCTATTTGTAGGAGTGTTCAAAATTGACTAAAATGAATACCTCTGAAAGTACCACATATAATTTTTGGCCCTTATACCCCCTTATACCTACATAGAATGTCCCCCTGTCCCAGAACCCTAAATGAAAAAAAAAAATGTGTAACGCATTAAACAAAGTATTCGCTTTGCAATTTAGTAAGTATTAAGGTTTGAGCCAGTGTCACTAGTGTGTATAATTAGTATGTATTATTTTGAGAAAATCTTTTACGATCATGAGAATATGAGGATTCTAGATTCTACCTAATTAAAAAAACATATCGTAAAATCCATCCACATAACCAAATGACAAACGTCCCATGTTTACTAGCAATTATATTTATTATCTATTTGGAATGACACGAAAAAAGCAGAAAAAGTAAGACGCTGGTCGTGGGTATGGGAACTTTCACACGTGTCGGATACTGATGTCGTTATAAAGCTTAGATTACATTATTCACGATGCCTTATTGCGTTTTCTCACTTGGGCAGAAAGGAGTAAACGCCGCCGCGTGTTTTCTATACTCGCGGTCAAATGATACGGGTCACTAACAATATGTTGCCCGATTATTCGGAGGACCAATTTTAATTTTTTTTTTTGTTTGAAAGTATATATATACAGGGTTAGTTGGACCATGATGAAAAATCGAGGAAACTCTTCTAATAACACAGGGCATATATAACATTAGGCGCACCTGTCCAGTTTTTTTTTTTACTGAAGTTGTTGCTGTCGAAAAGTATCATTTGGTGACGTGATTCTTCATTGAAGTGTGATTGTTTTTACCGTGATTATGATCAATTTTGTTTTTAAAGGAACTGGTGGTATCATATTTTTTTTTAAAGAGTTAATTAAATAAATCTTAAATGTTTTGCACTTCATTTAATTTGAAATAAATAACCTTTTATTTGAACAAGGTAGATCGATAAGTTCTCGAGATAGTACGTACCTAGTATGTTTGTTGATACTATCAACAATCGGCTTTTCATTTGATCATTTCTTATGTCTTTATGAGCCATCGGATTGATGTGATTGCTTTTTACGCCAAGTTCAATACGATTTTATTACATTATATACTTGCCTATTAACCTTGCCCATGGTGATAAAACCACCACCTCTAAACCCATTACCTAATAAGGAAAAAGCTATATAAATATAAGCGCTACCTATGCGAGACCATTAGGAGTCGGTATTACAGAATAAAATATACCGCATTGCCGTTATTTAAAAAAGGAGTAGATGTTTTACACTCGAGTTCAAATAATATAGGTCACTATCCAGTTGATAGTTACCTAAGGCTACTTTTATTTGGGTTTTGTATTTGTTGCCCTTTCACATCATAATTTGGTCATAACCTTAAAGAGAGACCTAAGATTTCAAAATTTTAAAATACATTGCATACGTTGTATAGGTATATAAATTTACAGTTGCACGGAATCATAAAGAAAAAAATATATAAAAAAATAAAAAAAAATCTCCCTTAATGATACTTCAGCTATCTACACAAATCGAAAGCACTATTTTTAACATTTTATTTGAATTAGGCGAGTTGGTGAAGCATTTTCTCGTCGTTTTGATGTCTCCTTCCGCGTTAAAAGCCTGAAACCAGCTTTCATCATAAACCTTGCAACCAAATAAAATTTATGTTAATATTATTTTACAGATGATTAAATGAAAATTATTTTCCCATTTAATTTTTATATAAAAAAGATAAGATATAAATTCGTAGCCCGGACTGCATATTACTAATGCACGTCAGTCTGAAATGTGTGAGAATCACGACCGAACTACGACACGAACTATTCCCCTGGGGCTCAGTGTGTCCGCTGCCTTATGAGCCGCCTGACATTGTGCTGAATTTAGCGTTGGAATATTAATACAATGTAGAATGCATTGGCATTGTTAATATATTAAGGCTTTCCTTTTGTATGTCTTTAGACGAAATTGCGGAGAAATACATATTAGTAGTAAAATGAGAAGTAGATTGCTTTTTCTTATCTTGTTAGTCAAAATGTGAAGGGTTTTGGTCGAATTATTTTAAGTGGCCTGTTTTGAAGTTCATTTCTTGAACGTAAATTTACTGTATCACGTTAGAATAAAACAAATACATGACACAAGAATATTTAAAATCATTAAGTTTTCAATGTTTATAACACAGCTGAACCATGACTGACGATAAAGACCAATAGCGTATATTATTTTACACATTATACTACGACTAAATCCAACCGATAAATTAATTAAAACTAAAACGCACCAATTAAAACGTTCACAGTGGAGCACCGAGTAAGGGCCCGACTACACTCATTAAATGAAATAAAATGGGAAAAAATCGAGCCCACCAACGCGGAACAGGCTCACGCAGCCTGAACCAACTTCTCGTGTAGATCGAGCCGATAACGATAACAACCTTACCATTAAACAACGCAAGTCAAAATAAAATGCATTCCAAAATCAAACATAACTCAAAGGCTAAAATTTAAAATTAAACAAGCACCGGCTGGGAGTTGATCGTCTTTTGTTTTAAACACGTCACGTGAGTTCAATCGTATATGCATCTTAGTGTAATATAATAAGGATCTTTTTATTAATTACTTCAAAAATGCCAGTAACTGAATGTGAGAGTAGATAAGGAATGAAAATTTGCATTTAAAATAGACTGTTCACAGTCGTTGAATTTCTAATTTAGGATACGTTAGTCAAGATAAGAGTGCCCAGTTGCTTCATAATGACACAATAATATATATGAACGTGATAGCAAGTTGGTAAAAACACGAGTAAAATGCAGTTGAGATTTGAGTTGAGATCGCTCGCTTACCTATCCCGGCCCGCACTTCCTAAGTATGTGTAAGGGTTGTATTAAAAAAAGGAAAATAATTTACCTTACTAAGCTTGATCGACGCCACCCAATAACTTAAAATATATCAAAAATACGTACGCAACAAACCCCGTAAATACCTTACGAGCGTGAAGATAAGGTCCAACATTGTTAATGACGTCACCGAAAATGCTTCCAAGCGTATCTATTTACATAAAATATTACGAGCGTTCAGTGCCAACCCTGGAGGTCGATGGGTCATTGTGGTGACGAGAGTTAGGCTAGATGAATGCAACTGATCACTAAGCCGAGATAGCTCGAGGGTTGACGTGTAAATACATTAGGGTTGGCACGTAAGGGATTTTCGGACGATGTCAATTTGTTACCTTGAATGGGGGGCTTTCATTACGGCTCTCTACCGGGCTAGAGTTAGATTGCATGCTTGTAGGAAAATATTGCGATATAAATCAGTGAAATCGTAATTTAAGAGCCTAAAATAATATTTAAAATCCTCCTCATGGTCATTGCCTCATTGGAGACGAAGCTTGCGAAAGTATTGCATAAGCGAAGATTAATTTTACTCCTAAAACTTCATCTCACAGCTAATTCTGAAAGTGAAATTATAATAACATCAATCATTGCACCAAATACATTCATTTTTCAATTCGCTCTGATTAAATCTGTGATGGAGTACCCGCAACTGACAAAAGAGAAATGGGAGCAATAAGCAAATGCCTTCTTTCATAACGCGAAATTGGTTCGAGGACAATTCCTTGCAGAGAAATGATGGGCCCTCAGAAATGATTGCCCTTTTAGGTGCCGCCCAAGCCGACTAAACAAATCGAAGATTGGAACAAATAAATCGAACAGATTTTATGGCCGGCATGGAAATTTCTATTGAAGAGATTCATTGGAACATGTTTGTATGGAAACATTTGTACACAAAGAATCATAAAGCGTTTTTTGTTGGTCCAATCTCTTTATAACTTTTATCAATAAATTCTGCTGATTTTATTTAACACTTAGCTTGACAATATTGATATTTTTTATAAGAAAGGCTTTCGTTTTTATTATCGCGCCGCATAATAAGGCAAAGTATATTGTTTGTTGGAGATTATATTTAATATTACCCTACGGAGGACTTAGTATATTCTGATAGTTTGTAAACAATAACAATTAATGTCACGGATTATCCCACGCGGAGGTCCATACTCATAAGTAATAACGATTATTTGAAGAGTTGGGTCAAGCTAAATTACTCAATTTACGTTGAAACACAACTTTGCTACTAATCCGTAAAGTTATGGATTTTACGTCACCCTAGGCGTAGCAGGCAGAAAATCTAACTTCCTGGCCAAGGCAACACGTAATACTTAGACAAACCACGGGCGGTAATTCGTAAAGCCCTAGATCGCATATTTATCGATATTGATCGCTCATACACCTGCGATCTGGGACATTCACGAATTCACCGCCCTTGGTATGTAATGTACTATTACTGACCATTAACATTAACAGTATAAATATTATGAAAGTCATACAAGATATCATTGATACATTATACGCAAAAGTGAAGAAAAATGATAATAGAATGTAATGGCAGCGTACATAAAATTGATAATCAAAACAAACGCACGCAACATTTACGCTTATGGATTTCAAATGTGTCATAAAATGAGAAAATATCAGATAGTAACTGGATAAATGTCGCCAATATCGTGTCAGCTATCGGTTGACACATATTTCTGAGCAATGGAACCATTTATTATGATGAAGATAGATGTTCCGTAAATACAATCTTTGGCGCGAAAGCCGAAACGATGAATAGAGAAATTTTCACTCAACCGAGTTGCAAAAAATTGCTCAAAGATTCCATCACAGATGACGTGATCCATCAGTGAGCGTTCGGAAAGGGGCATTAACCCCTCGTCCCTTCAATTACCATCTTTAGCTTTCAATTTGCCGTTTTGTGGCAAAGATGAAAAAGGACGAGCAGGGGAAAATTCAAAATGGGTAAATAGAGTGAAGTGGTAATGGGAGGCAATTTCTGTGTTGTCATCCGACATAATGAGCTGAAGTTCATAAGTAGTCTAACTTATATAATTCCAGTCTTAGTTTAAAAAATAAAACTAATCGTTTTATATTGACGTTAGAAGATGTATGTATCATGGTATAACGATTAATCATGTCTGCACCTGATCACACAAAACATTTAGCATTTCCTAAGTGCAATGGTTTCCTGGCAGCACACTCGACTACTAGAGGAAGTGGACCGCAATTATTAGAGATTGCGACACATTGCATATACCGATCACGTACGCTTCTTAAGGATCTGGCTTTGCTTTGGCTTCGAGCCTGGAGTATAAAGACTTGAGACTTGCTTGCTACATAGTAAATAAAATTCGGTTTGAACACTATTTGATGCCGTGACCAGGATTCTAAAATTTGTACTAGCCTCTTGTTTTAATTTGTTAAGCCAGAATGTCTGTCTTACTGCTGGGCAAAGTGCTTAACTGAAAATAATAGCCCTTTTTATGAGTTCAGAAAAATATTTCTACTTTTGTTGTTGTGATCTATCTCGATCTTAATGTAAAACACATACAGTTGATTTCTTAGAATCCTTACTGTTCTCACCTTTATAATCTTCGTTCAGGCAGTCAGCTATGCATTTTCCACGTCAAACTTGCATATTCATTTAACAAGTTAACAAGCAAGCCTTACTTTATTTCGTAACGCTCCCGTAACGTATTCTTTATTGGCGTTACCCGTTATTACCATAAACCTTCATGATTTAAGCAGTTATCAGAGCAAAGTATGCACACAGTTATTTAGTTGTCGTTGAACTTTTTATATGCGTAATGTTACTCAAAACTAAGATTACATTACAATGGTAACGTGATCGTCGTATTGAGCAAAATTTATTCAATGGTTTTATTCAAACTCGCTTTATCCATTGCCCGTTTCAAATATCGGAGTTTTTGGATTTCCGTTTTGATTCCATCTCACAGAACGAACAAGTTGTTTAGAGTTGACGTCAGAACTCGTCTAGTTTTAATCAGTGAATGATCTCATTGTCTTTATAAAACGCTCTGATTCATACCGTAATGACATCAAGTCATTTTAATCACGTTAAGTGTTATTGGAGCTATCATGATCTCGTATTTTTGCTGGAACGAAACCTTACTAGGTCAGCTTTATGTCATTTCACCTACATACCCAATTGTTAAACTGGGTGTTAATTCGACGAGAGAGACAGCGCGGTATCCCCAATTTATAAGGGCCTTAACGCATATTGGTTTTAGCCATTCCTAATGTATTAAGTGTCATTGACAAGCTGACATTTTAAAGAAATGTGGCTCAATTTATCAAAATTCGACATATTGCTCACCATGCAGAAGTACACCTATCAAAATAGAGTAGGTATGCAGTGAAGATTTCTCAGATACATGTTAATAGAAACGTTGAATTTGGACCTGACCTTCACTTTTTAGAATAGGCATCGCCATGGGACTGACCTATAAAAGTGAATAAGTCCATTAGTGAATCGAATAGCGTCCAGACATTTTTGCCGCTATAAATATCGTCTAGCTATCATATTCCGTCGGTTTATAGGCTTCGGGCGTGCCTGATCAACATTTTACGGTCATTTGACTGTCAATATTAGCTTTGTTATTTACATTCCTAATTAGTTAGATATTTTCCGTTTGTTTTTATGTTATCAAATGTGTTGTGACCTTCCTTTTGGCGCCGTGCGTTTGGTCAATATTGTTACGAGTGTCATGACACTGGAATTGTTGCTTTTGTATATTATGATTATTAGTGCAACAAGTATTACGACATTGGTCGTTAATGTCATTATGTGAATTTATCTAAACTAGTATAATAATTTGATCTAGTTGCTCTAAATAACGCCAGTAATGACTTAACATAAAGATCAAGGACATGTTATTTACTGCTTGTTATAAATCAAATTGTGTTGAAAAAATGCTCACAGGCACAAGATAGTATAACTGAGCCTCTGGCCTTTTATTTGGTAATAAAGAACAAGTTTTTCTAATCTTCGACAATAGAGAGCAACATTTTTGCGAGAATCTAATTTCTTACAAAATTAAAAGCTTATTAAATATGTAACGAAAAAGTAGGTATCTTGGTATATTAAAATAATTCTTATACTTGTAAAAAATATTTTCTCTAGATGGTTTTTTTTTTCAATATCTCAGAGAGAGTAATTGACACTTCTGTGCTTCTGTTCTCAAATTTCTTATCGTACACTTTGTAAACAAAACTATTCGTACATTTTAATCTTACTTCATCAATGTTTTTCATTGTTACAGGAGCACATAAACTTAGTCGGTACGGACGAAAACCTGGGGCCGGTGGTGATGTCCCTCAAGAACGAACATATGGCTGGACATGACCACACCAGGATACTCCTGAGGCTGCGCACAGAGACCATGCACGGACTCATACCCACCACTAGTAAGCGTCTTTATTATCAGAATCAATGTTTGTCAAATGAGTTGGACCCAAATGTAGGACTGTGGTCTTGAAGATCAAACTGTGCAGCATATCATCATGGAGCGCTGTCCAAAACGACGCTTCATAACAACCACACATACGTTACACCACAGACGCCACAACCGCCACACCACCACCACACATACATCACCACCACCCATACACAACCACCACCCATAACCCCATACTAAGACTGTTTTAGTACTGACACACTAAAACAGGAAAAAAATCTACAAACATTTACACAAAGTGTTCCAGTAGTGAGTATAATACCCTACTCCGGGACCTATATTAATTTGTTACTTGAAGCTACGGACTGGTTGCATAACCTAATATAAATTTCTAATATCCTACAACAAAACTTCTTACCATACGATTAAAATAAAATCATAGACATATTTTCATTTTAACAACTTTATAATAGTCCTAATACATTAAGAGCACCAAGTTAGTTTTTTCCACGAACCTACGGAATTCCAACAGCTTGTTGGCATGTTGGGTTATTAAGTATACGGGAATCTTCAACTAAGTAACTAAGTAATTAAAATGAATAGGATTCATCTGGTGTTGCATAATACTCCCGATAACTACTCCCGGTCAGTCGATTCTTTTGTCTTACATTTTAAAAGAATATCTTACAAGCCATTTTCGAGTTCTACAAATGCGTAAGTATTTAAATGCATCGGTACTATTCCAAGAAAAAGGAGCGGTGGTAGCCTAGTGGTTAGGGCATGCGACTTTCAATCCGGAGATCGCGGGTTCGAACCCGGCCCGTACCAATGAGTTTTTCGGAACTTATGTACGGAATGTCATTTGATATTTACCACTCGCTTTTCGGTGAAGGAAAATATCGTGAGGAAACCACCTAAGCCCAAATAAGGCCTAGTTTCCCCTCTGGGTTGGAAGGTCAGATGGCAGTCGCTTTCGTAAAAACTAGTGCCTACGCCACATCTTGGGATTTAGGTAGCCGACCCCGATTGAGAATTCATTCTCAAAAAAAAATGGGACAAAGGCTAGGAGGATGATGATGGTACTATTCCAAGAAACTTCATGTAAGTACGTTAATCATTTTAAGGAAATTGATTCTGCAAGGGAAGTTCCACTGGTGAATTGTTTCAGCATTAATAAATTCTCTTTATTTTTTTCAGGGTCAGCGATAATGCCATCGCCCCTAAAAATGGCCAAGATGCTGAACGATCAAGTGAACGTCGACAACTTTATGGCAGTGATGAGCCTCAACGCATCCTCCCTGATCTCAACCTACGATGAACACGTGCTGGTCGCCACCTTCAAGTTCGGAGTGCTGTACCAGAAATACGGACAGACGACGGAGGAGGAACTCTTCGGGAACAACGAGACGTCGCCCGCTTTCGACGAGTTTCTGGAAATGCTTGGACAGAAAATCAAGTTGAAAGACCATAAAGGTAACGTTAACTAACTAACTATTTTGGCTCAGTGACCCAAACAGGATCCTAGCCTCCGAAACGAGAGTACGCCACTTGTCCCTCCACCACATCTCCCTAGCGGTACCTGGAACGACGGATTGGTCGGAAAGCTAACGTTACTAATCTTAATTAAGATGTTCGATAAAGAATCTTTTTTCTGGTCACTGCGAGCTCACTAATGGAGGTAATTACAGTTCGTGTAATAGAGGAATACTAAGTTTTTTTGTCCTTGAATAATGATGAGCGTTTAAAAGTTGGTGGGATGGAGGTTGGAAGCTTTTTATCTTTCCTTATCTCTGCGGGCAGCATTTAGTTTTACTAGTAGGTATATAGAATTCTTGCTTAATTTTTACATAGGTATATACAAAATCTTTAGTAACAAAGTTAAAAGTGGAATATGCTCATCCTCTCCCATTAGCATGCTTCCAAATAAATGCGAGAGTTTCAGTGTTTTTATCATGCGTTCTCTAATTATGTCTCGTACGTGATGTCCCACAACCTCATGTTCATGAGCCAATCCATTTCTTTAATTTACACGTATGGCATACACTGACTACCGGATGCAGCCAAACAATGGTCCGTCTTCACATCTTTATGAAAAAAAAATACACAGTGAAACAGACAGCTCGAATACTTAATATTATAAATGAACATTAAGATTTGTTAGCCACTTAATGGCTTCGTCACTGAACAGGTCTTCAGGAGGGCTGCCGGCATAGCGCGTCATGGGAGCACGGCGCAGTCATAGATGATGTGCTGGATGAAAAAGAAGAACGTTATCAACTAACTTTATCCTTTTCTAGGCTACCGCGGCGGCCTTGACATAATGAACGGCCACACCGGCTCCGAGGCGGTGTACGAGCGGTTCTTCGACCGCGAGATAATGTTCCACGTGGCTCCACTCCTGCCCCACACGGCTGGCGACGCGCAGCAACTGCAGAGGAAACGGCACGTCGGGAACGATATTGTGGCGATTGTTTTTCAGGTAAGTCTTATCTTCCCTGGACATGTCAGAGTTTTGGTCCCTAGGCGTCCTGACGTAAAAACGGACTGATCATTTTTTAGGGTTCCGTACCCAAAGGGTAAAAACGGGACCCTATTACTGAGACTTCGCTGTCCGTCCGTCCGTCCGTCCGTCTGTCACCAGGCTGTATCTCAATAACGGTGATAGCTAGACAGTTGAAATTTTCACAGATGATGTATTTCTATTGCCGCTATAACAACAAATACTAAAAACAAAATAAAATAAATATTTAAGGAAGGCTCCCATACAACAAACTTGTTATAGATTATATATATGTATAGGTACGGAACCCTTCATGCGCGAGTCGGACTCGCACTTGCCCAATTTTCTTAAAAGTAGGAATGATAGGTACACAACTCGAACGGTTACTGAGAAATATCGGACACTAACTTGTTTTTATTTCAAGCTAGGTTTTTCTTCCACGCGTTAAGCTCGGAGACAGATTACACTTACTACTTCTATGAAAGAATTATATTCTAAAAGTAATGTCGATTTTCATTTAGTGGCGTAACATAGCTATAAAAAGATCTTTTTATGACAAACGACAACCCAGTGACCAAATTTTCCTCTTCAAAATTTAATGTCCAATTAAAATTTTCTTACTAAAATTAACGTCAATGAACATTGATTCCAGGAAAAGGCAACACCGTTCACACCTGACATGATCGCATCCCATTTTCTGCACGCGTTCATTGTCGTCACGCCCTTGGAGTCCAACGGCGGGGAGACCAGGTAAAACTTTGAATCATCATCATTCTGACGTTAAGTCCCGGCTAGCGCCAGGGTCCGTATCCGTATCCTTTCCTTCCACATTGTCCGGTCTTTTGAATCCTCGATAATGAGATCATAAACCAGGTACAACTTCGAATATTATAAATTATACGATATATACCTTCCAGGGATATACCCACGGGGACATTTTAAATTCAAGACTTTATGTCTGAGGTCTCACAGGTACAACACTACTTACTCTTTGGAAAAAAATAAGTTTAGAGAAAAGAAAACTTTGCGAAGATCTTTTCCATCACCTTTGTTTCTGATATCAAGACCTACTAGTGACACGAGATATAATATCAAAAACTAGAAACCACGTGACAATACAGAAAAATACTTGTCGTGGATCAACTAATTGAAAATTACTCATAAAACGTGCTAAAGTTACCTTACCGTCTAGCATTTATTTCTAAGAATAAACTTTTCGACAGTTGATGAGCGTTTTAGATTGCCATAAAAAAGTCTGTATTCAATGCGAACTCGCTACAAGCGAGCAAGGTTCACCTGAGTTCATACTTAAAATATTCTTGCCTCTTCCACGTTAATTTTCCTCTTCCACGAATCAACCTTCGACTTTTGTTTTCCTGCAAAGTTAAATTAACAACATTTTACTAACAAAGTCTCTTGATATCCCATGTTGTTATTATTTTCTAATAGCTTCGCATTAAGTATTCTCAGAGTTAGACGCAATCTCTTTTCCATTTCACTTCTCAAAGTTTCTCTTGTTGAGTTACATTTGTCGCTTTTCAAGTGACTTGTTTAACATAAAGTTTGTATTGCTTCGCAACAACGCACAGAGACATTATTTGCATGAAGAAGTCGTGAAAATGGCTCGGAAAAGGGGAATGGAAATTCTTGTAATTTATATGCAAACGAATCGCCTTGTCGTAATTAGAAAGCTTTTTACGAAGAGTTATACTAGTACACCTAGTAGACGGTTTCAGGTTTTATGATGCTGTGGCAAAGATTTGAGGCAACGCAATTTGAAGGGAAAATGCGGAAAGGCCTTTCAGATGTTGCGGGGAGGGCAACTCGTTACCGCTTGAGTGTTGTTTAGAAGTTTCTGTAATTGCGCAAAAATGTACGCGGAAAGATGGCGTGTAAAGGTTTTTGAGTAAAATGTGCCTTGACCGTGGCGAATGAAAGTTGTATACGTTTTAAACATCGATTCAGTTGCGGTAGTCTTGGTAATTATTGAATTGAATTTTAAAGATATCTCAAATTGCGTCCGAACTTTGTAATATCAACTAAGTTATAATTTTATTCTTTATCAACATTATATGTTGACAATCAAAACTCACTAAGTAACAAATACCTATACTTAAAACAAATCTCGTACAGTCGCCATCAGATATATCGTAGCATGTAAGGTATTCATAAATATCTGAACACGACTCTTATTGACTGGGCGTTACAGTACCTGTTCACATATTTATGAACGCCTTATATGCTGCGATATATCTGATGGCGACTGTACATCAGTGTCAACCTATATATAACCTGAATTCTCGTGACTCCTTAAGAGACATTTTCAAAGATATAAACATCTTAACTGTAGCGTCCCACTATATTTATGAGAGTATTATGTATGTTATTAAAAGCATAGATTCATTTACAAAAAAATGCGATGTCCACAATTTTAACACTAGAAATAAAAATAAAATTGCTATTAGTTTATTTATTATTCCATCTCTCAAAAATTATTAAAAAAATCTCTAATGTCAAAAGCATATTATACAGTAGAGGACTATCTGACAGACAAAAATGCATGGCCTGAACCAGAAACCGCGTAGCTGACTCCTTCTTAGATTGTACCTAACTAGTTTAAGGGACACAGTTCTAATAAGAAAGCATATCAAACGTACATAAATTGTGTTAAACCGTCATACTTTCTTGTAGTTTCTATATTTTATTCTGACACTAGTCCTTATTTATATCTTAGAATACACTTTTGATATGTTTTCTTCGAGAACTACGTATAGTTTAGTTCATATTACTGTAATAGTTAAGTACTTATCCTTTATGAAAAAATGACTGACTGTTGAGTTTCTTTCGGCGTTTCTTCTCAACAGTGGTCTCCTCTTGTGAAATGCCGGTAGACTCAGACATGTAAAAGTGCCCTTGTGGCCTACTTGCAGAATAAAGTTCATTATTTCATTAACCAACAAACTAGATACGAGGTTTGGAAGAGCAGTGACAGATTTTTTGCGAGTTTTGGTTGTCACCGAGCGATACATACGAGTATATAATGTTTAGAACGTATATATTTCGGAATAATGGTCAACAATTTCCAATAATCATGCCATAAAAAAATAATTTATGACGTGTTATTGGTCCACTTAATTATTTGTGATGTAAGGCTAGAAAGCTGACGTTTGTTCCTCAGATCCTTAATATCTTAGTATCATCTTGATTCACCCTTGACCTTCTTCTATTTCCAGGTACAAGGTGGCCGTCACCGCTCGTGGAGACGTACCATTTTTCGGGCCGACTCTCCCTCAGCCGCCGCATTTCCGAAAGGGGCGCGAGTTCAAAGAATTCCTCCTTACCAAGCTGATAAACGCCGAGAACGCCTGTTACAAAGCCGAGAAGTTCGCTCAGCTCGAACTGAGGACGCGTGCGTCGCTGCTGCAGAACTTAGCGGATGAATTGAAGAGTAAAACTATCGAGTTCCTTGGTACGGGGGCGAGGATAGAGCCGGGGGCGGTGTCGCCTCAGCCGGAGGGCACGCCCAAGCAAGAGGGGCCTAGTACGAGATTTATTGACACTGTGAAAAAGGCGTTCATATCAAAAGTCAGGTATGTATTGGCGGTAAAATTAAAAGTAGTATCTTTTCAACAGGTTTTCTTATGTTGATAGTTTCTTTTGAAAAGTTAGTTCTCAGTAGTTATTTCGCTGCCCTTATTTAGGTATCTGAATTAGAAATTAAATATATTTAGTAGAAAGTACTATTATTATAAGACTATACAAACCTGTCCTCCTATGCATTTTTCCTTAAAGGATTGTGGATTGTAATGTAACATAATATGTTTTTGTCTTTCAGGTCACCGAGCGTAGATACGAATCTCTCTGGAGATAGCAGCAAGAATGTTCTTAATAAGAAAGTAAACAGTATGCAAGATACACCCACCCCTAATGTAAGTTTACATACTTTTATGTTTGTGTAAAGAAAGTAAGAATCCGTGAGCTGTTTAAATTACCTTTGATTCAAGACCAATTTCTGGGGCGAGTTATTTGAACTTTTCTGGTTTCATTCGAACCTGACAGGTATTCTAAAAGCTCACGGACTGTCTAGTCAGCATTAAAAGTAGGTGACAATTTTAGAATGCAATTTAACATAAGCTAGTAGTAAAATTGTCAGCTACTTTTGATGGTGACCGTACATAATACAGTTGCATGTTGTAGGTAACTTAACCCTTACAATTTTGTTCCCGTCGCATTTTTTTATTTTCTCTTTTTTTTATTTATCTTTAATTTTTGTTTTATTTCTTTCTCCTACTCTTCATAGCTTACGAATCCCTGGTCCTTCCAGAGCGGCCGTTCAAAAACGTCAGTAGCGTCGTCGTCAGCGAGCGCAGTGTCCGTCCGATCAGCCGGCGGCTCCGATGCGTCCAGCCCCGACGTGACGTCACGCGCCGCGGGGCCCCGCCCCCCCATGCACGACCACAGCGACGACTCCAGTCTCAACTCTGTTGATCTGGATCCTCTTGGTGAGTTATGACCGCCTGGTACTTTTTGGGTGAACGGGTTTGTTTTGATTAATTTTTTTACTGCTAACCATTACTAATGATAGTGATGCACCCAGTTGCACAAATGTTGATTAGGATTAGCATCTACCTATCTATTAGGAATGTGATGAGTTTCCCTTTGATTGTTATTCTTTGGCCCGGGATACGACGTGTTAAGCGATGGTTAAAAGGAAAAAGATACATTGGGTCGATTCACGAATGAGCAACATAATATAAAAAGTGACAATCCGTAGTTTGAGGCCGCATCGCAGCATCAAGTTACCATTGAGCATTTGCATTTATAATCTGCATTTGCGCAACTGGGAATTAAAAGTAAGTTTTAACATCATGGCTTTGCTTAAAAGTCGATTTAACGATATTTAAAGTATGCTGACTTGAAAGTATCATAGTCACAAAAATTCGTCATTAGATATTATCATAGCGACAACTCGAGGATTTTTCGTATTTTGTCATTGAATTGGATTTTTTCTTCAATTAGACGACAAGGACTGGCTGAGTTGTGGTAAAAGTGCAACAGGTTAGTCCTGTAGACTGTGTCATAGAAATTGTAGATTAGTCGCTGTTGTTCACGAGCATGTTTGTAACAAGATACATATTATTATAGAAAATTGATTCTTATTATAAACGGAATTATTTATATTTCTGTACCTTGAGGAATTATTTATATTTCCGTGCTTTGAAATTCTTCAATGCATGCATGGTTTTCGGTATTAGCAGGTACTCACTGAATTATTACGCATGAAACACACAAATTATTCTTAGCTGAATTAGTTTGTCACTAACGATGAATTTTACTTAAAGTTACTAGCTACATTGTGACCTAGTTACGTTTATTACTTACTTTGTTTCACTTAGTATATATATAATTGTATAGTATGTATATAATTGTATTTTGTTTTATTTATCTAGGAGTATTTATTTGATTATTAATGTAATTTATTGTAAATTTGGTGAGCGTAATTGATAATGTTCAAGCTCTGGACGTGGCCAGTTAAATAATAAATAAAAAAAATAAAGAATTAAAAACATTATTTCCATAAAAGTACACACAGACAGGGCATTATAGGCATAACAGTGCTCTTTTAAGTATTGATCGTATGTGAAGTAAAGTTGTCACCAATGAGTCCAACAATGTGTGCAACTTAAGCAGCAACGTGTAAAGGTTAAGTACGATGCCGAGCGAAGCGAGGAGTAGTTTTAATCCTCTACAGCATACTAGAGTAGAGATGTGTCGCTTCCAAGAATTCCTGGAAACCTTCCCATTTCTCATACAAATCGAATAATGTTGTTGAGAACTGCTGCATCACGACTGCAAAAAACGATATGCCAATAAAAATATTTTAGGAGGTCGATATAGTTTTTCATGATATGTTATAACAACAAAACTATTTTTCAGGCGGAGTATACGTGGACAGCGACACAGGGTTAGAATCGATGTCATCCGCGGAGGCGGGCGCGAACACCCGCGCTGAGCCTATCGTCCCACCGCGCGCTGATGCCGAGCAGCTGCGACAGGAGGTCTGCAAGCTCAAGAACGACAAGCTGGATCTGTTGAAGCAGAACATTGTAAGTTAACTTCTATTAATAAGTAGTCATCGACATCATTTCAGCCGCAGGACGTCCATCGGACGGGCCTCCTTAATAAACTTTCACATGAGCTGGATAAAAGCTTTCCGCATTCAGAGAGTCCCCGCAACTCTAAGGGTACGGAGCGGAGACGTGCGGAATCGATCAACCAGAAAAGTGAAGCGGAGATGAGATACAGACTTCAACTTAGGTGATTGGTCGCTTATGCACATCTCCGCTCCGCGTCAGTGGAGACGCACCCTAACCGGGTCGTCCGACCACCTTGCTCTGTGTCTCCACTAGAAAACCTTTCTGTTCCAACGGCTATCGTTTCTTCGAGCTGCGCCATTTTATTTTCAAAAACAAATTGGAGTGTACAACAGAAAATAAAATTAAAAAGTGGAGTGTACAACAAAAAATAAAATTACCCAGCTACATATGTGCCCCCCTACATAGAGATGATTATAATGAAAAAATGACTTACAATTTATCTAATGTCGTATTGTTGAAAATTTAAATCTAATACATTGATTAAAAATAAATATCCCATTTGTTTCCAGAGTTGGCAGAACGAGATAAAATGCCTACGAGAGAAAGAGATGACGTTACAAGCCAAGCTGGACGCCGCTGCCCGAGAACTGAGGAGGCTTCGAGACCAACAAAGCTCAACCATCATCCCGAACCCGTCGACACACGATTCCTCCGCCTAGATGTAATCAACGAATGCACAACCTACGGGATAAGGAAAGCGTATGCAACAAATTGTTTGATTTCCACTGGTCACCAATTTATTCTTAGGGATAAAGACCTGCCTGTCTACCACAACTATGGTTCGCGACTCATGTCGCGCGACATAGGATCACTCGTCACTCTCACATGATACTATACAGAAACGGATAGGGAGCATATCTCGCGCGAGAAAAAGTTGCGTGGCAATGTTGTGCGAGAGGTGCAGTTGAAGTGTCGGTTCGAAAGAATAAGTTGGTGCGCGTGAAGATGGCAAGGATAGCATTAGTTTAAAGCAGTTTTTAAATGTTTTGATGGGCTTCATAAAACTCAATGTGTAGTTGATGTTTGTCTTCATACAGGAATATAGATTCAATACCTACTTGCTCTCTAGGACAAACTGTATCTCAAATAGAAGATATAAACACCGATAGGTGGTATTAAATGGATCTTATATGAACGTAGGTAGGTATAACTTAATAACTTGTGCAATATCATTTGTGCTGCAATATAGTATTTACACAACACATCGCTCTTGCTATCCAAGTACATATATTTGACGCGGATTGGGAGGGTAATGATTATCGTCACGATCCGTGCCGATTTGTACAACTATATATACGTATTTAAGACATGGTTATGTCGTTTGATACATAATATACAGCACCTATCTTGTAAGGTTTCTATGACTAATTTAGAGAGAATATGATTCTAATCTTTTATATGTCGTATACCAGAACTATGTCTATGTAAAGCAAGCATGGAACTAACTTGTTATACCAGTTCACTCATACGTATATTTTTTGTATGAATGTCTTTGGTATTTATAAGTAGTTCCCATGATAGACTATTCGCTTTTGTAAATGTTGTGATAAACGTAGTTTATTTGGGACATTTAATCTAATGTAAATTGTCTGGTATCCAAAATGTCGTTGATTTGTGTATGCATATAGACAAAAGAATCTCATTTAAACTGGAATACATTTAATAACGAATCAAAATTGTGAAAGTTTACACCATAAAAATATTATGGAATCACATACTTACTTCATCATTTATAAAGCATGGAAAAGCAGTTATGTCGACAGCCTTATTCGCTTTCTGCATTGCGTTCGAATATTTTGTCATTGTATTTAGAGCAAACATGCATTAGATGCATAAACCCTGTGTAGGTATGATAGTGTCCTTAATCATTTTCAACGTGTATATATTTTATACATAGTTATATAGAATACAAACTGTATTCCCTTTACGAATTAATTTACGCGCAAAAAGTATATTTACATGTTTTAGTGAAATATTCCATAGCGAAATTAAATACTATTCATTTATACGAACTGTTGTATCTAGGGTATGCATTCCAACGATTCTCCGAATTCGGTGAACAAATATTGATAATTGGTGCAATTACTGCGCTTTCTGAATGTTTAAATGCAAATTTCGTTCGAAGTTCACTAGTATGGATCTGAGGACTTGAGTTAAGCTTTCACCAAAACTGTCTCTTCATAGAGAGTAGCGGAAATATTTATATTATCGAACTTTTATTATTAGAAAGCCTATTCGTAATGGTGCATTAGGAACATTTCATTGAAAAATAATTATGATTATTGATTATAGATACAAATTTACTTGTTAGAAAAAGTCATAGAGCCCAGTTTATTCGTATTTGCATACATATTCAACGTAGTGCAATGATAATTTCTAAACTTATTTCTATAGATTTATAGTTCTTATTTTGTACTTTAAGTTAACCAGTTATTGTACATATTTAGAAAACTGGACCACTATTGATACAGTATTTTTCTTAATTTATGCTTGATAGAAGTATGCCTCGTTTCGAATGTCTTTGAGTTGATTATGTTTTGTTGATTATAATTAATATTTTATACCAAAGTTAACATTCCCCACTAAATAGTATAGGTCATTATTTTGTATAATTATTGCTTTTATAAATGATACACCAGTATTCTTTATGTTATAAATAATTTAACCGACGGAGCACGATAACATTAATTCTATGAGTTTACATTGAATTAGTTTAACTAAGTATGGTGGTACTTTCAGTAACATAATGCACTAACATCTGTGTTTTTTTTTTTTAATTATCAAGAATAATTTTGAAATCAATGGAACCGACTGAAATGGCGCCATATATTTAATGTAATCTTTTGATATTTTTGTTTGATTGTTGATTATAAAAGTAATTGACAACTGTTGATTCGTCTTCTGACTACTGTCGTTATTAAACCAAATATCGCGAGTGTGGAGAGTTAGAAGAAATAGTCTAATATAAGAGATACTATTGAATTATATGAATAGTTAATACTAAATATTATATTGTTGTTTTATTCCCCGACTTTGTAAATTATAATTGTAAACCTTTGAGAGCAAAAACGGCAATAAAAAATTGCAACAACAAAGAACTACCTATGCCGGGACACCATAAAATCATTTGCCACCATACAGTCGAATATTCCTTATACTCTAAGAAAATTAATAAAATCAGGGGAAATAATTCGTGTAGTTTTGAAAATTGGTACAGTTATACCCTATGGTGTCTAGATGAACATACTAAAAGTCCTCGAGGGTGGGGGCTGTGCTAAGGGAGTAGGGGGGGGTTAAAGGTACCCTTTTCCTGATTTTCGCTCATATCTCAAATATTTGTAGAAATAGTATTATGATTACTTCGGACAAAAGTTTTTACATAAAATTCCCTGCAAATTTGGATATATTCATTTTTACTCTACGATCAATACTTTAGGAGCTACAGGCTGTGTAGGTTAACAAAAATATTAAAAGTAGTTGTTCAAGAAAACGTAGTTTTTTCGTAGTTGCTCATCATAACACTTGTATTGTGCAGTTGAGAAATTCCTGTTACCGACTAATTCTCATTTGGGAATATTCCAAGAATATTCCCATTGTTCCCGGGAATATACGAGCTTGGTGGATCCATTCCTTTGATATTTAGTTTTAAGCTAATTAGTTGAATACAAGCAAACCGTTTTCGCTTTTCGACTCATCCTGAATCACCACTTAAAGTGAATATCATAAAATTTACCTGATGATGGACCCTGGAAGCCCGTAATGGATCGGATCTCAAGATACGTTCAACGTAGACATGTGCGGTTTTCGAATTTGAACTTATCTTGATGAGCAATTAGAGCCGGTATCATAAAATAAACCTGATGATAAATCCTGGAAGCCCGTAATGGATCTCAGGATACGTTCAACTTACACATGTGCGGTTTTCGCATTTCAACTCATCTTGATGAGCAGTTAGAACCGGTATCAAAAATAAGCCTGATGATCATACTAACACAGATGAAATAAACCTGGTGGTGTCTAGATGAACATACTAAAAGTCCTCGAGGGTGAGGGCTGTGCTGAGTGAGTAGGGAGAGTTGAAGGTACTTTATTCAGATTTTCACCTAGTGGCGCATATATATTTTTGTTGATATGGTCAAGCGATTATAGTATTTTGGCGTACTATCTTGTCGTTCTGGTAGTATATAATACCAGACATGCAAATATATAGTTCGAGTCCCATTTGCTAAGCGAATCCCATTAGCATTGTACCCGATGAACAATACTTATTATCTGTATTGTTAACGGTGGCCACAGCTGCCACTTCGAAATGTAAGGCGTTATAAGTGCAAATTACTTTTACACTAAATTAGTCTTTAAATCAAACAAAATAAGGTTTACTCTTAAACAAAGAGAACACAGATGTTGGTCACTTCGTAAGTGAAAGAGCAGTGAAGCTCGTTTCGATGCTTATAATGACAATGAAGTGACCAACATCTCTGTTCTCTTTGTTTAAGAGTAAACCTTATTTCGTTTGACTTAAAGACTAATTTAGTGTAAAAGTAATTTGCACTTATAACGCCTTACATTTTGAAGTGGCAGTTGTGGCCACAGCTAACAATACAGACAAAGAGTATTGTTCATCGGGTACAAAGCTAAGTGGATTCGCTCAACCAAAAGAATTACTTCTATACAAATTATTTTATAGTACAAAATCCAACTCTGACGTTATTCGGCGGTCCGCGCCGCGCTGACGCCCGTAGTAGCTAAGGCCTTATAGAGATACCACGACTTTGCGCGACAGCGGCAGCGGCAGCGGTGTATGGCCGCCGTGCTCGGACTTCTCGCTCAATCACTCGCTGCGCTGCTGCTTGCCGCGCAAAGTCGTGACAGCTCCGTTACGGTAATTTCGCACGCTCGGACCGATATGGGGATTATATGTTCGATCAGCAGGTGACTACCTAAGCGTGCTTATTCTAAACTAAAAAAAAAAAACGTTATGATGGCGACGTATCCCTAAAAAAACTATTTTTCTTTTACGTTGAATGTATCCTGAGATTTATTACGGGCTTCCAGGATCCATCATTAGGTTTATTTTATGATACTGTCTCTAATTGCTCATCAAGAAGAGTTGAAATACGAAAACCGCACAAGTCTACGTTGAACGTATCTTGAGATTCATTACGGGCTTCCAGGATTTCATCATCAGGTTTATTTTATGACACCGGCTCTTATTGCTCATCAAGGTTAGGTAATTGAAATGCGAAGACCAGACATGTCTACGTTGAACGTATCCTGAGATCCATTACCTACGGGGTTCCAGGATTCCATCATCAGGTTTATTTTATGACACCGGCTCTAATTGTTCTTCAAGGTGAATTGAAATACGAAAACCGCACATGTCTATGTTGAACGTATCTTGAGATCCGATCCTTCACGGGCTTCCAGGGTCCATCATCAGGTAAATTTTACGATACTCGCTCTAAGTGGTGATTCAGGATGAGTCAAAAAGTGAAAACGGTTTGCTTGTATTCAATTAATTAGCTCAAAACGTAATATCAAAGGAATGGGTCCACCAAGCTCGTATATTCCCGGGAACAATGGGAATTTACTTGGAATATTCCCAAATGGGAAATTATCGGTAACGGGAATTTCTCAACTACACAACGTTGCAACACGTTCGCGTGTTATGATGAGCAACTATGAAAAAACTACGTTTTCTTGAACGACCATTTTTTGATATTTCGGTTAACTTAAACATCCTGTAGCTCCCAAAGTATTGATTGTAGAGTAAAAATTAATATATTCAAATTTGTAGGGAATTTTATGTAAAAACTTTTGTCCTAAGTAATCATAATGCTATTTCTACAAATATTTGAGATATGAGCGAAAATCAGAAAAAAGGTACCTTCAACCCCCCCCTACTCCCTTAGCACAGCCCCCACCCTCGAGGACTTTTAGTATGTTCATCTAGACACCATAAGGTATAACTATACCAATTTTCAAAACTACACGAATTATTTCCCCTGTTTCCCCATATTCGGTTTAATTTGCTTGAGCTATTATTGGAATAGTCGAATATTATTCCAACAACTGATAATATATAGAAAGGAGCTGAATATTAAAGCAATCGTATTCAGTAATTAACCCAGGCTAGCAATAACCAATTATAAAAACAAACGAATAATTTTATTGAATTCAACTTTTATAAAAAATGCGAGTCGCCATGTTTTTTTTGTTATGTTATTCGTTATTTTTATTTGGCAACGATGTTACAATGGTACAAAGTATTTGTTACTGCCATCTAGTAGTGTTTTATGAAATCAACACATGCAGCTTCGCGTTGTTAATATACTAACAAGTTGTTTAGAAGTAATATCATAGATAGCGCTGCTGTACTAGTCGTGGACACACTAAAAAAGGTTTTACTACTCCCCCATAGGTGGCGCAAAAATATATGCGTGCGCCAAGAGGCTATTAAAACCTAAGAGATGGCGTTGATAAGGTAGTCATAACCAAAATATAATGATGTCATTCTTTTGAAGATAGTGTTGATAACAATGTGTCAAGGAGGCGTTAAATATTCAATAGGTGGAGTTAATGTTGGTTTCAGCTTGGTTTCAGCAGTGAATTCTGCATCGACATTGATACCATAGTATTAAAAATAAACTGATCGTCCAATTTCTGCATATGCATGTGATACACTTTTCGGTGGACAGCTACACTACAAAAGTCAAAAGTTCAAAGAATATATTATCTATCATTGTCACCTATATTGTTCTACTTTTGTAATTTTTAGGGTTCCGTAGTCAACCCTTATAGTTTCGCCATGTCCGTCTTCTGTCCGTCTGTCCGTCCGCGGCTTAGCTCCGTGATCATTAGTACTAGAAAGCTGAAATTTGGTATGAGTATGTGTATGTATCACACCGACAAAACGGTAAAATAAAAAGTAAAGAATATTTTTTTTTGGGTACCTCTCGAACACCTAAAGTGGGGGTGAATTTTTTTTTTCGTTTCAACTCTAGTGTGTGGGGTGTTGTTGAATAGGTATTTTAAAAATAACAGGGGTCTCCAAACATAATTTTTTTATAAAGTCAGCAGTTTTGTAAATATTCGCTCCAAAAATAAAAAAAATAGTGTCCCCCCCCCCGTCTAACTTTTCAACCTCGGGTCAAAAAATGATGAAAAAATTCATGAAAATGAGGCCTTATAAGTACTTTCAATGAAAACTATATTGAATAAAATGGGTTGAGCCGTTTTTGAGTTATCGCAAATAATTTTCTTTAAAATGACGTAAGTGCCGCACGGTGTCCCTACACTTCGAACGTTACACATATTGGTTAAGTGCTATACTATATTAAAATATTTCGCCCAATCTGGCGCGTATAAATCGTATAATCAATAACCTCCAGAAGGTAATAAGTTATTACTGATACTTTGGCGTTTACGACCTTTTTATAGAGCTTGAAATCTTTCTCGTTATTTAAATCTTTCTCGTAATTTTCGTCTATTGTGAAGGATGGGCAACTTCGGAACCCTACACTGAGCGTGGCCCGACATGCTCTTGGCCGGTTTCTTATTTACTAGAATGGTACAATTTTCTTTCTGATAAAAATAGGTATAGGTACCTACTTGCCTAATATTATTGAACTTAGCAGGTTTTTTTTCTGAAAGGTCTATAGATTCAGAGGAATTTCTATAAAAATTAAAACTGCCTACTCGGCCATTACGGTTGAACACTCAGATAAGGCATACCTTCCATTAGCAGAAGCGCTGACTTCAGACTGTATAATTCATTGCCTGGTACCGGAATGCTTAGTGCATACTAAACTAAGGAAACATTTATGAGGTACTAAGTACTTCGAGCCGCCTCTCCTTTCGCTAGCTATATCCGAATACCCAATATGAACTACAGTTTAAATTGTAGTAGCTGTGAGTGCTACTTAGGTCACGCTCTTCGAAATTCACACGGGAGTACGACCAAAAAGTTTCACTAGTAGATATTGAGTGCCGTGGTTAGTAGCCTTGACTATTGTGAGAAAGGGTTAACAGATAGTGTTTTCCTGCGACATTGTGACCTTTTATACTTAAAGGAAAGCAACTGCAGCTACTTATCGATACCTGGTAGAGATATAACGCAATTTCAATGTAAAATGCATGCTCATTCGATTTTTATATTGGTGGCAGCATTAAACAAAGCTAAACTGTTTATAATAATTATTAAAAAGGTCTCACGGCAGTTTACGGCAGTTACGAAGGTCGATAGTTCAAGTCTCGTTAAGGTTGAATAGAGCAATCAATTCTGGTTCATCCTGGTGTAAGTACATTGCCAAATTAAGGGTTGATTGCGAGTGTTCTAATGCCAGATTACGTATACATGTACCTACAGTTCTGTTCACAGTGTTTGAATGTACAAATAAACCAATTCATTCCAAACTATACGATTTGCATACAAGTCAATTTTGTCAATTTCGAGTAGTTTTTCGAACAAAAATTATCAATGAAAACTTCAAACTGTAAGTTTCAAATATATACCAATAAATCCCAATAGCCCTGTTCTAGGTAGTAACATCAATAATATGTTAAGAAACATGTTTGATCATAGAGAAAAATGTCTAAACAATCAGCATTTTAAAAGGAATAAGGCCTCTTAAGTATTTGTACAGTCGCCATCAGACATATCGCAGCATATAAAGCGTTTATAAAAATGTGAACACGTACTGTAACGCCCAGTCAATAAGAGTCGTGTTCAGATATTTATGGACGCCTTATATACTTCGATATATCTGATGGCGACTGTACAAATACTTAAGAGGCCTTATTCCTTTTAAAATGCTGATTGTTTAGACATTTTTCTCTATGATCAAACATGTTTCTTAACATATTATTGATGTTACTACCTAGAACAGGGCTATTGGGATTTATTGGTATATATTTGAAACTTACAGTTTGAAGTTTTCATTGATAATTTTTGTTCGAAAAACTACTCGAAATTGACAAAATTCACGTGGAAAATTCGTTTTTTCAACTTATTTTCGACTGCACGCAATGAACGCATGAAATAGCTACGTTACTACCTAGAACTCGGCAAAAAGTATTATTCACTTCAAAAAGTTGGTTGAAATTATCAATATGTTCCTCATAATACGTAAAAAATTATTTTTAAAAGGAATAAGGCCTCTTAATACAAATCAACCTAATAAATTTTACTAACAAAAACCAAATACTCCAAGCTTGGGTGTTTTTAAATAACATTTTTTTCCCCCGGGACCGGTAATTTATTGGCAATTCCTCTTCTTGGTCTCCGCAGAACTAATTAAACGTAGCGCTTAAGGTAATTCCAGTTAAATGAATCTGTTTTCTTTCTACATATATTTTGTCGGTGGTTTTCGCTTTAACTTTTTATTTATTTATGTATTACTAGCTGTGCCCCGCGGTGTTACCCGCTCATCCCACGGGAACACTAAATTTTTTCGGGATGAAAAGTATCCTATGTCCTTTCCCGGGTCTCAAACTATCTCCATACCAAATTTCATCTAAGTCGGTTCAGCGGTTTAAGCGTGGAGAGGTAACAGACAGACAGACAGACAGACACACTTTCGCATTGATAATATTACTAGCTGTGCCCCGCGGTGTTACCCGCTCATCCCACGGGAACACTAAATCAAATTTCATCTAAGTCGGTTCTGCGGTTTAAGCGTGAAGAGGTCCCAGACAGACAGACAGACAGACACACTTTCGCATTTATAATATTAGTATGGATAGATAGTATAATAGTATATAGTATGGTATAGTATGGATTAGGAACTTTAAGTACAATAATCTTATACAACAAAATATAATATGGTTTGTCTGCGAGAACAAATTGAAGAATCCCAATTAAGTATGACATGAGGTTTAAAGGTGATGTAATTAATTAGCCAACAAGGTAGGTATATTATAAAAGTGTATTTTGAACAGTCTTTCAAAATGCTATCGCCTTATGTCTTAATATACTTACGTGTGCACGTTTGGTGATCAAGATCAGTGCTATTGTTGAGTTGATCTTTATTCTGAACTCAAACATGGTTAAAAAACCGGCCAAGAGCATGTCGGGCCACGCTCAGTGTAGGGTTCCGTAGTTGCTCATCCTACACAAGAGACGGGCTTAAAACAGCGGTTTTAAGCCCGAGGTTTAAGTTACGAGAAATATTTCAAGTTCTATAAAAAGGTCGTAAACGCCAAAGTAACTGTAATTACTTATTACCTTCTGGAAGTCAACTAACGTCCTTTTAAAGAAAATTATGAAATTTTGCGATAACTCAAAAACGGATGGATCGATTTTGTTCAATATAGTTTTCGTTGGAAGTACTTATAAGGCCTCATTTTCATGAATTTTCTCATATTTTTTTGACCAGTGGTTGAAAAGTTGAGAGGGGGGGACAATATTTTTTTTTTCGGAGCGAATATTTACAAAACTACTGCCTTTATCAAAAAGTAATGTTTGGAAACCCCTATTATTTTTAACAGACCTATTCAACGACACCCCACACACTAGGGTTGAACCAAAAAAAAATCACCCCCACTAGTGCGTTCTGCAAATCTGTCACACTGATGTACACTCTACCATAAAATTTGTCCTCCACTTTCGTTACGTCGTTGAGTTTCATGTACATGCCAGTAAATGAAACCCGTTTTTGGTTATAAATATAAAAAAAAATATATAGTTCCATATCAGCAGATTACACTGTTTAAGAAAAACACACGGAATAGTGGAAAAAACAAGATGGTTTTTTTAAACACCTTTTTTAGGGTTCCGTAGTTCAACTAGGAACCCTTATAGTTTTGCCATGTCCCTCTGTCCATCTGTCCGTCCGTTCGCGGCTTAGCTCCATGATCATTAGTACTAGAAAGCTGAAATTTGGTATGAGTATGTATGTGTATGTATTACGCCGACAAAACGGTAAAATAAAAACTAAAAAAAAAATTTTTTTTCGGAGTTCGAGAGGTAAACAGTGTAATCTGCTGATATGGAACTATATATTTTTTTTTATATTTATAACCAAAAACGGGTTTCATTTACTGGCATGTACATGAAACTCAACGACGTAACGAAAGTGGAGGACAAATTTTATGGTAGAGTGTACATCAGTGTGACAGATTTGCAGAACGCACTATCCGGAGCCTTGGCATACACAAAACTATTACTGAGAAGAAGATTATGTGAGGTTGATCCATTTTTGAAATATATTTGAAATGGTTAATAATTATCTTACTAGCACTAAAAAAAAATATTCGATGCCGCAAATAAAGACCACTTATCTCTGATGCCAGCCAGTGACGTTTTAAGTTTTAAGTTTTTTTTTACTGAATTGTTGACGCCACTATCAAAGGTGAAAATGGCAGACAGCGTTTTAAGCATTTCAAAACACAGAATAAAAATCATATGTTCAATACTCGTAGGTATCAATTTGTTCAGCCATCTTCTTCTTTTATGAACTAATATTATTATACTTAGGTTTTCTATGTATCACACTATTACTACCTACTACTACTATCATATAAACGTTACTTTATTACAATTTTACATGAGTCAACTAGCCTATTATGTTCAGCCATTTGCACTGCACTTATGTAAAGTTTAAAGGTTTTATGCTAACTACTATTAAAAACATCTTACTTCTATTTACCTTGTAAAGCGTGGTCGAGCTAAGGTTTTAATAAGCCAGTTTCGTGTTTAGAAAATGGAAAAGAAAATCTAAGCCACTAAGCCTTCTGGGAATACCTAAATGGAATGTCCGTGTAAAAATAAAATACTTCTTTTCTTTAAAACAATGGACGGGTCTTAAGTCTAAGATATTTTTAACGGTTCTGTTTTTTTAATGTTATACTGAATTCGTTTCTAAGACACTCCAATAAAGATATACCTATTAAATACCTATATATTCTGTCTTTTCTAAGCAACTAATTGTATGTGAGTAATTAGTATTTTAGAGTGACAAAATTCGAATTGTGGTATTATTTTCAGTGTTCTTATACCTATTTTCTGTTTTGTTCAACAATTTCGATATTACTTATAAAATTTTAAGACCTGTCAATGGCGTGATAAGAACTTAATTTCTAGTGGCTTGCCTATTTTTGAAGAATAAGAAGATCTTAAATTTATTTTCTTTAAATAAATAATTCAATTAATGCTGAGGCTTTGCCAAAAAAATGTATCACATGCTTGGAAATGAAAGTAATAAGTAAGTAATAAGTATGATGACCAATTTGTACGATTTTGAAAACTAAACATACAATATCATTTTCATTTACATAGGTAAAGAAAGTAATCGTTTCGATTGTAATGAAAAAGGTTTTCATTTTTTCGTTTCTATGGGCAATATTGTGTTCCTGAATATTGATATTGCGGATAGGTCTTACACTTGACTGAATATTGAGGAAACCCTTTTATATTATTTTAGCTGAGTTCTTATTCTTTTCTGCGTAATACTGAGAGTGCTTTTATTTAGACGAATTAGAATCTTTTAATCTTCTAACCCTAAAATCTAATCCGTTTTTATTGCCGTCTGAGGTGAGGTCGTAAGGAATGAGGTACGTAACATAATCTACTTAAAGATTACTACAAATTACTACTAGAAAACAACCGATTTCAAATTGAAAACGCTGCCAACGAGTTTACGTACTTTATATAGATGTTCACTAATGTTTTTCAAGTAGATATAACATAATAATATTAGTTATTTAACAAAGAGTTTAGTTTTTGGACGAAGCTTGTTGCTGATAAATATTTATGTGTGATTTTGACGATGGTTGCTACGGATGCTCATTTTGTATTTATGACGAAACCTGCGCTGTGGATAATATGGGAATATTCGGATGCATGCATGAGAATAAAGTTGAGTTATTTAACATAAGTGTTCATCAAAACGTACTGACGATTATTATATTTCTTTCTATAATCCAGTATATATTTAATAAATAATAAATGTAACATTGACTAGGTACTTACACAATAAATGTTTGTGCTATTAAGAGGCCTTATTCCTTTTAAACATTATTTTTTACGTATTATGAGGAATATATTGATAATTTCAACCAACTTTTTGAAGTGAATAATACTTTTTGCCGAGTTCTAGGTAGTAACGTAGCTATTTCATGCGTTCATTGCGTGCAGTCGAAAATAAGTAGAAAAAACGAATTTTCCACGTGAATTTTGTCAATTTCGAGTAGTTTTTCGAACAAAAATTATCAATGAAAACTTCAAACTGTAAGTTTCAAATATATACCAATAAATCCCAATAGCCCTGTTCTATAATATGTTAAGAAACATGTTTGATCATAGAGAAAAATGTCTAAACAATCAGCATTTTAAAAGGAATAAGGCCTCTTAAGTAATGGCTTTTCTGCGATATGTTCGTTATGTTATAAAACCTGAAATAACATTTTGAATTAATAAAGTAAACCAAGTACTACTGCTTTAGAAGTTGGTTAAATCCACATTTATATTATTTTCCAATGAATACGTGGAAACGTAAGAAGTTCGAAGCGACGCGAATACGTTACTCGATTCCATAGAAACCATATTTATTCAGTCGAAATTCTGAGCACAAATTAAATAACGTTCTAAGGATATCGAATTTACATATTATTATATTTATATAAATTATACATTCTTGATTATTTGCTTAGAGCACTTAGAGCAGGGATTCTCCTCATCCATTTTGAATTCACGGCGTCTTAACTGGTCTGATGGTTTTGGAATCCAAAATTCCCCTCCAAGAATCCGTCACGTTTTGATAAGATGCGAGTGTGTGACAGTGACAGATGCTTTGTCAATTATTTATCAGGTGGTAAACGCAACCATCATAGGCCCTTCTTTTTTAAAATGTTCTTATGTTTAAGAGTTAACAATCCACTATTTCCACAACTTATTAATAAAGTCGTTTATATCAATAACCTTTGTTACGTCTGATAAAATTCTAAAATTGTATAAAATTTCAGTTCTATGTAGTAGTCTACACTGAGCCCTAGTGGGGTCATTATACCAGGAAAAAAAAGCAGCGCGTTGCGGCAGCGTGGCGCCAGTCGTACAGCGTCATCTATTGGTAAAAAAAATGTTGTTCTCTCATCACGCCGAAACGGCTGTACCCTATTAAACCAATCTCATGTATACATGGTTATGGGATACTTTTTACTCGACTGAGGCAAATAAACAATAAACGTGGATGAAAATGCGGGCACCTAGTATCTAACGTGCTTTCAACGGGCTTCGAAGTATCACGTTTCGGGCGGAACAACTCGAGAGAATTGTAAAGGAATTTCATACAAAATTGAAGGCGTAGGCCGGGAAGCATATTTTTTTAAACATGGCGTCTGAGTTAAAGGAATTGCATACAAAATTTAAGACCCAAGTTGGGAAGTTTTTTTTAATGGCGTCTGTGTTCATAAACAGGCTAAACAGCTGAATTATATTTTTTTGAGTGTTTTTTTTATTCATTGCCAAATGTATGAGAAAAGCATTATTACACTCCCTACGGTCGGCCGTCTATACCTACTCACCCGGCAAGCCCTCTTTCCCGGCGTCGGCAGTAATGTACTATTTGTTTTGGTTTACAGTCTTGATACTGTTTCTATTCCCTACTCCTAGACAGAATTATCGTGAAATTGCTCAATTTTACTTCACTTTCAGACTTTCAGATAATTGAATTCCATTAAGGCCTTAATAATTCAAACTTAATTACCTAGATCGTAGACGAATTGAACGAATAAAAGGCCGTGACAATCAAAACGGGTAGTTATATTATATTGATATAATGAATAATATTTATTTCAATTTAGATGATTTATTTCAGCTAAGTCAGCCTTCCTACCTTCACCGACCTGCTGTGGTGCCACCTAAGCAAGGTTTCTATCTCTTTTGTATAGCGTGTAGGTAGATCATTCTTTATACACAAGCGTGAAGTGAATCTTCATCCAGAGAAAGCGTCTATTGATGACACTAGTTTTGACCCTTCATCATAATCCAGTGAATAAAGCGGTTTTACCTTACAAACGGTCCGGTAGTTCTGAATTTTTGATATGTTGTCTAGGATGGTTAGTCAGTGTTTAAAATGCAAAATGCACAATTCCCACTTCCCCGCGCCTGCCATTGAAAAATCCGTTCAGGTTTTTGCTTATATTTTTGTTTAGGAGCATTTTAGCTAGAAAAGAGCTTACGCAATGTTGTAACAAATAATTTCTTTACCGGACTGTTAGTAAGGTCACCCCTATAGTCGATTCGTCTCTATCCACCGAACTATCATGCTTAGGCAGGGATCCGTGCAGATCATTCCAGTCCTACGTTAAATCGTCATTGAGTGTCAATTTAATTAGGAAATTCTTGGCATATCGCACAGGGGTAAAGGTTGCCTAACCAGTCGGCAGCGGACCAGTGCCGCCTCAACTCTCGCTCGCTGCTCGTCGTCTACCCTACCCTACACTACTCGCCTACCCTACTACGGCGTCAACCAAACACAAGCGACACCGAATCAGCACGGCTGACAATGATCGTGCGGCGACGGGGAGGCGACGCCGCGCTTACGACGAGATCTCACCTTTTTGCGATTGTTTTATATAAGTGCGGCATCCACGCCCCCGCTGACCGCTATAAATGATGCTGCTGTGAATGATGATGACTCATTGTTACGACACACTGTGAATCTCTGTCATAATAAAATTATTAAATAAAAAACTCTTTCATTTCCACGACTCTACAGCGATTGAACTAATTATGTCAATATCTAATGTTAAAAACCTAAACAATTAACGGTCCTTATTCCTTAAAAATGCTTAAAATTGTTTTAGACATATTTCTCTATGATCAAACAACTTTCTAGAACGAAAGTGTTACTACCTACCTGGAACAGGGCCATTGCAAATTATCGGTATATATTTGAAACCTTCAGTTTGAATTTTTCATTGATAATTTTTGTTTCAAAAACTGCTTTTTTCAACTTATTTTCGACTGCACGCAATAAAAGCATGAAATAGCTGTCACTTTGTAGAACTCAGGGAAAACTATTATTCACTTCTAAAAGTTGGTTGAAATTATCAATATATTTGTCATAATATGAAAAAAAAAAAAATAAGGTTTCTATAGAAATATATTAGTTATTTATTCAATCACTGATAAAAATGACGCTCAAGTGAAAAGGTTTGCGATCCCTTCACGCCCCGACACCCTAGCGGTGTAGCAATAAAAGTAAAAATGGTCATTACGGGGAACAAAAACAAGTGTCGTTATTAGAAATTTACTTTCATGGTAGGAGGAGTCATTGGTCGCAAGCCAGCACAATGTTCACTTGACTTGACGTATGTGGTGACGGTATGTTGCCCATGCGTCGCGCGTCGTTATGCCGTTACGGATTTGATTGGTGTGCGTGTGCGTTGCAGTTTGAAGTTTCATATAAAACATACTGAACGACTCGAGTTGATGCATTGCCGATCCGGTGCTGGGCGAATCTATGAACGAGGTCTAAACACCATACAAAATGTATGAGACAGAGACCTGACTATTGTGACACCATCTGTTACTTCGGTAGAATGCGAAGCGATTTTGTAACGTTCACGACAGCAGAGCAACTAGAAAAAGTTTTTTTTCACGATTCAGTTTTTCGAAAATTTTCAAAATGTCGGAGTTATTATGGGGGAAATGAAAACGTAATAAATTATACATGTCATTAGCTTGATGCGTACTCGTGAGGTCTACTTACATAGCCACCGTTTGTATGAGAGAAAAACAGAAGAATTTGGTCGAATTAAATAAGCAACTCCCATCATAACTTAAGCCTCCAAACGCGGCAGCCCTAAACCTTTCCAAGGTTTTCATAGCCCATAGGGGTCGCATCGCAATAAAATTCATTTTTATGTACAAACTGGTAGGGAAATGGATGAGGGTAAATTACTCTCTTCTCAGTTACATATTTTCCTCTCACCAAGGCTTCTCCAGGAGAAAAGTATTCGCTCTATCTATTTCTTATACTACGAGTATTAATAAAACCGGCCAAGTGCGAGTCTGACTCGCGCACCGAGGGTTCCTTACAAACTTTCACTTATCGCATCTTCATTCGCTTGGTTGAGTTAATTTTGCATCTGAAATGTATGGCGCCGCATACAAACGAGGTGCAAACTTAACGCAACCGAGTTCTCCAAATATGATGTTTGAAAAGGACTATATTTTTTATGATTTTATTACAAATGTATAGTTTTCAGATTTTTATAAGTATTTGTAGCATGTGACAATATTACTTGCCAAATTTCATAGTTCTAGGTCATCGGGAAGTACCCTATCATTTTGATTCCCTTGAATGTCGAAATGTACGTTTTTGGGACACTAACGGCCGTATCTTTTTTTAACGTTAACATAGAAGTTTGAAATTTTGTCACAGCTTCAAGGGACCGTAGACCTGAGTATATGGTGTTAATTTCAACTCGATATTTCCACGCGTTCTCGAGATAAAGGGTCTTGACAGACAGACAGACGGACGGACAACAAAGTGAAGTGATCCTATAAGGGTTCCGTTTTTTCCGATTGAGGTACGGAACCCCAAAAACAAGAAAAACATTGTTTCATGTCCCAATAAAAAAATATTAGGTATTTCCAAAAAACAATTTAAAAAAGCGAAGGGGCGGGAGTTATGCTCGCCGTTTCCTTGCGTGATCGAATCAAAAGTTAGGAGTAAAAACAAGTTGTGTGTGTGACGTATTCGTATGGTTCTAGTACCTAATTTTCTGAAGTAAGGTTTTTCAATAAACATATAAAAAGGAAAATACAAATAAGAAAATTACAAAGTATAAATACAGTCCTAACCTATTATGCCGCCGGCAACAGGACAGGCCCAAGCCATCGGTGGTTAGGGCTGTAGAGAGAAGAACCTCCTTGCGATGTGCGCCGTGTCCAGATGTACCACTATCCAAATCTGACCCCTGATCCAGCCATTTAGCGAGAGTCTCTTAAGCCGTTTATCGAGACACAATGCATGAAAGCATTCGCCGAAATGACTTTCGGGACAATGATCAACCTCCCGTCGATTCAACTTCCCATATGGCGGTCACCTCGTGAGCCAAGTCAAGGTACACAACAGTGTGAGCTGACAGAATGTGATTCAAGTTTTATAACTGTCTCACTCGCTCTTAAGCGAACCAAATAAGAACCTCTCATATCTCACCTAAACCCGAATCCCAATCTAAGAGCTCACTGACTTTACTTGCTGAGTTATGCCAACAAAACAATGTCTAATCAAGTAGTGCATTAGAGTAAAAACTTCTATTCGAAACGTGTCTCGAGTGGCCTAGAAAACCATAACATTTGTACTGATATTAATTTTATTACGTGCTATAAACGCCTGCGAAGGTTTTATACTTTAGAGTACTGAGTGGGGATTTACAATTTATATGTTTTTTTACGACGGGCAGGTAGCCGTAAAACACCATTCGAAATAAAACTGAAACACTTCAATGTCACGTTAACTGATCTAACCTTTGAGAATTGGTTTTGTGTCTTTTTTATGTGATGTCTGTGATGGTAGATAAACATTGTAACGTTGAAAATGTGGTTTGCGGTCAGTTCAAAATGATCTGTCTTGAAATGATGAGAGAAAATAGTTGCTTCTTTAGAGCCGTTTGGCTTTAAAAAAATTTAATCGTCAGTCATCAATATCATACAAAATATCAGTGCATTTGTCCTGGTGGTTCTGGGCTCGAATTCCGGCAAGGGCTAATATTTATAACGAACTAGAATATGTTTGTTCTCGGGTCATGGATATTTTCTATGTATTTAATGCCCGGCTCACTCACGAAACAATAGAGATGCGCAGAATGTGTCACTAAAGTGAAAAGAGTGATATGTGTCTTTATGTCACCGAGATACACATTTAGCACCGTAGATCTCTAGACTATATCGTTCACGAGTGAGTGGAGAGCTAAATAGTCCATTGAATGAGTCCCTCCAAGGGGGGTCTAGAGAGCGTGAGTTAGTAACGTAAGATGTTTCTTCGGAAACATGTCAAGAGTCCCTAGGTAATAAACATACTAAAACCCCGGGACACTAGGAGGAGCCCCGGAGTGGGGGGAGGGGGGGAAAGGGTCCATTTTTTCATTTTTCGCTTAAATCTCAAAAACGGTACATGTTAGAGAAAAACTTTCAAAAAAAAGTTGAAAGGCCATAAAATTATCTACAAGTTGTACCTAAATATTTTTTTTCTATTCGCAGCCGTTTTCGAGCTACATCCCATGAAAGGTGAAAAATTCGAAAACCCTAATATAATATTTTGACAATCAATTCCTCCTAAAGGCTTCCATGGAGGAATGTGTTTTTTTTACCAATGATAGACCTAATTAAGAGCAATCTATCAGTACCGGTCACAAGTTGCACTTTTGAGCTTTTTGGAAGAAAAAAAATAAAAAGTTCAAGTATCGTAACTACCCTAATAAAATTCAATTCCCCGTAAACGCCTCCGTGGTGGAATCTGGTATTTTTATCAATGATAGACCTAATTATGAGCAATCTATCTGTACCGGTCACAAGTTGCACTTTTGAGATTTTTTGGAAGAAAAAATAAAAAGATCAAGTTCAGTAACTCAAACTACCCTAATATAATATTTTGACAATCGATTCCTCCTAAAGGCTTCCATGGAGGAATGTGTTTACTTTACCAATTATAGACCTAATTAAGAGCAATCTATCAGTACCGGTCACAAGTTGCACATTTGAGTTTTTTGGAAGAAAGAAATATTTTTTGATCGATTGATGTGATAAACATGGGTATGTAGTATGGGGAAATTGTTTGACCCAAAATCATTTTTTACTGCGTGTAACTCAGAAACGGTAGGATATAGGAAAAAATTATTTAGGTACAACTTATAGATAATTTTATGGCCTTTCAACTTTTCCTTGAAAGTTTTTCTCTAACATGTACCGTTTTTGAGATTTAAGCGAAAAATGAAAAAATGGACCCTTTCCCCCCCTCCCCCCACTCCGGGGCTCCTCCTAGTGTCCCGGGGTTTTAGTATGTTTATTACCTAGGGACTCTTGACATGTTTCCGAAGAAACATCTTACGTTACTAACTCACGCACTCTAGAACTTTTTATTCAATGGACTAAAAGACAATCTAGATTTAAAGATGAAACGACGAGAAGAACGCTGAGCGAGCGAGTAATACTGGGATAATAGATAAGATACTGAGCTACTTGAACGAAAGAGCTAGTGAGCTAAACCAAATGATATAGCTCGTTTCAATCACTCACTCGCGAGCATCTCTACTAAACAAGTTGGCCCTTTTATTTGAAAGGCAGTGCACGATTATGACGTCAGCGCCGGGGTACGTGACGTCAGGTATTCCGAGACGCTTTGTCTTTTAAGTTTTAATTTGAAGAAAATGGAAAACGGCTTAATATAAATTGCTAATTATGTTCCGGTGCAAGGCTGGTGGAAATGCTGGTATTATGGATTATGTTATGGTTAATTCATTTAATAGTACATTACTGCAGACGCCGAGAAAGGGCTTGCCGGGTGAGTAGGAAATAGACTTCGGATAGTGATACGAAGCCTTTTCAAGGCTTAGCATGTATAGTCGTTTACTCAAACATAAATGTAATGAAATAAAAAAAATACACCACTCAATAATATATAATCCAGCTGTTTAGCGTGTTTATGAACACAGACGTCATAAAAAAAATACTTCCCGGCTTGGGTCTTCAATTTTGTATGCAATTCCTTTACAGTTTCGACCTGTTCCGCTCAAAACGTGATAGTTTGAAGCCTGTTATAACGCACGTCATTTCATTGCATGCTTGAGAAAAATGATATATTTTACACTGAACCGGCGAAGCGCCGCTTATAATGTAGGTTTCACAAATAACCATGTATTTGCGGCGTTCGCTGTGAGACCCTAGAGCCCGCACGCCCACAGGCTGTAGGTACATTCAATAAAAAAAAAACTAGCGGTATTCTTTTTTTTTGTACCTCACACAAATCTTGCGAGCGACCGCATCACATATCATGTATTTATGCAAACAATTCGAGTATCTAATGCTTTTTCAACAAAAAAAAGAAAATGTAAAGCTCGCTGTCCAATCGTATACTCATTGTTTATTAATCGGCTTATCTTCGTGGGATGTTGTAGAATGCACGAGGATTATATTAATGTGAAATTCAAATTTTTTGTTACAACCGAGTAAACTGTTGGCTTAAAAAAATGGTATTTGGATAACGCATTTAGAAGGAAACTTAGCATTTTTAGCTCCCGTTTGAAAACATTTGATGGCTTGATTGAAATTCTCATATTATGTTCATCAATCATACCTAGGTACTTATCTAAGAACTTTCGTATGGTAACCAGTTACCAGAGGAACATGTGTTTCAAAGTTATGATAGTACAGGCAGATAGACACACTTATTTATTTATCTATTTAAACTTTATTGCACATTTGAAAATCGTAGGTGAGTGGATAATTTTTTTTCATATTGTTATTCTGTCCCGTGGCCCAGGGGACAATAATGATTAAACTTAGAGTAGTGTTCATAATTTATATAACTAGAAAATGGTCTACATTAGAATGGGCTTATAACTGTTGCAATTACAAATTTTTGGTAAGTATATAATATGGGTTATATGAATCGTTATATAAATCGTAGTTTTAAAAAGTGGTCCACCGTCCAGGGGACATCACCATGGCAACGAGCAACAGAAAAAAGTTTATTGACTCAAGGTACAAATGGCGGCCTTCATGTCACGAGGCATTCTGTACTGGTCATTATGGTTGACCAAACATCCAGCATAACATCCAAAATCCGTCTTTTACATAACTCGAAGTATATTTGCACCATGTGTAATAAAAATCCTTCTTACGTGACAAACACTGTTTTATTTCTTCTTAAGTACTTTCTATCTACTTAACAATCAGTATAGCAATTCGTTACCACTTTTACTTGTTGTATTCTCACCACGCCCGCTCACCATCAACTGCCCTGCTATCTATCATGCCAGTCCCTTTATACCCTCGTTATTAAGAAAAACGCGATAGTCGACGAAATTACCTTTTACATTTGAGAAACTTCTTTTATTTTAAATCAATACATTTTGTAATAGATGTTAATATAATTAAATCTTATACTCGTCCATCCTGACGTTGTGCATGTCCCCATGCACACTGTATCTATGAATTAATCTTACACTCGGTCTTACACTCGGCATGTTAGATAGCAGGGTAATAATCATAATAACAATTTATGTACCTAGTCATTATTGTTACAACAAAAATAGATATCCATGTATAATTTATCATTTCTCTTTTTTTTATATATTCCATTTATAGGTATCTATAAGTATACACATTGATGACATACATTAATCCATCTATTGTTCTTTTGATTCCATATATACACCGACATACATCAATGCATCTATTAATCTTTTGATTCCATATACACACTGACCTACATCAATCCATCTATTGTTCTTTTGATTCCATATACAGATTGACATACATCAACGCATCTATTGTTTTTTTTTTGATTCCATATACACATTGACCTTCATCAATCCATCTATTGTTCTTTTGATTCCATATACATATTGACATACATCAACGCATCTATTGTTTTTTGATTCCATATACACATTGACCTTCATCAATCCATCTATTGTTCTTTTGATTCCATATACATATTGACATACATCAACGCATCTATTGTTTTTTTGATTCCATATACACATTGACCTTCATCAATCCATCTATTGTTCTTTTGATTCCATATACATATTGACCTTCATCAATCCATCTATTGTTCTTTTGATTCCATATACATATTGACATACATCAACGCATCTATTGTTTTTTGATTCCATATTGACATACATCAACGCATCTATTGTTTTTTGTTTCCGTATACACATTGACGTACATCAATTTTTGATTCCATTCATGTATGTAAATACACTATCAGTATGCATTGTTTTTTTTTTTTTTTTTTTTTTTTTTCATTTGTGTATGCAAATATATGTACATATTATTCTACCCATCGTTTTTTTTTTGTTTCCATTTATATACATATGTACATACATTTACACATAATACACTATCGTATTTAATTTTCTTTACGCATATACACATTAATTCATCCATTTTTACGTACATACATATGTACTATTTAATTTATTTTGTTCTCCTCTATGAAATTCCATCATTCTAAGCGATGCTTTTACAAAGCTTGAAAAAAAATAATACAATCGTAAATGTTCAAAATCGGTTTCGTACTACAAGGAACCCATTAAAAGTTATTTCCAATACTGCGTTCACTAGTAACAGAATCGTCATCATTCGATTGTGATGAATCTGATTTATTTACTTCTAGGGCAGCTACGTGCACCCAAGGCAACATGCGATCAGCGGCTACAGTAGTATGTCGTTTGTTTTTTGAACTCGTCAAACCCGGCACGGCTGCCACTTGATAACGGTCGTTGCCCAGTACGGCTACAACTTTATAAGGTCCAATATACGATGGAAGTAGTTTTTTACTTTTTCCATCGTTTTTGAAGCATGTTTTGGTAATTTTCACTAACTCTCCCTCCACATATGTTCGAGCTGGACGCTTGCCGTTATCATGTCTCAGTTTTTGTTTTTCTTGTTCTATGTCAACTTTATCTTTTACTTGCTGTCTTATGTCCGTTATATCAATTATTTCACGAGTTTCTTGTCGTACAACATTAAGATTTGGATTAATTTCGGAATTCATAGTGGTTCCAAACATGATTTCGGCAGGCGTCCGACCCGCTGACTTTTGCAATGTATTATTGAGCCCCCACTGGACCTTTCCAACCGCATCATCCCATTCTCTTTCATCACTCTTAAGATTTTGAGCTGTCAGCGAATTCAGAATGGTGCGGTTATACCTTTCTACTTGCCCATTAGAGCGTGGGCTAGCTACGGAATTCAGAACATGTTTTATTCCTTTACTTGTGCAAAAATGTTTGAACGCATGAGACGTAAAACACGAACCCCTATCACTAACTATCCGGTCAGGATTCCTGAATGTGTTGAATATTTCTTCTAGTACTCTAGTAGCAGTATGAGTTTTGGTGTTACGGACAGGTTTGGCAAAAACAAATTTTGTAAAACCGTCAACTATAACCAAGAGATAACAGTTCCCACGTTTCGATCGCACAAAGGGCCCAAGATGGTCTATATGTACTGTATGGAAGGGGATCGGGGTTTTCTCTATCATATGTAAATGACCTTCTTTTGACTGGGTAGATTTCTTAGAATACGCGCATTCAATGCATGCATTGACGTACTTTTTAATGAACCTCGACATTTTTGGGAACCAATACGATTTTCGAATACGTTCCAGTGTTTTTTTCGTGACCAAAGTGACCAATTTCGTCATGATTCATTTTACAAAGCTGCCATCTTGCTCCCTTGGGTACGACCCATCGAATATTTGTTTTGTCTCCGTCTATAATCTTATATAATTTATCATCTTTTATCAGGAAGTGATCTCTTATATATTGTAATTTGTCAGCATCAAAATCAGACGTTAAAATTGCTCTAGTTCTATTTAATTCCGGATCGCCAAGTTGAAGAGTTTGTAGCCAATCTTCATTACTTATGGACATTATAGAGGGATAGTCGTCTATCGTGTCGGACGTCTCCACATCCTCAATGGCATTACGGGAAAGTGCATCTACGTGTGCCATTCTGGCACCAGGTCTGTATTCAACAGAACATTGGAATTCCTGTAGAAGCAGCCACCAACGGGCAACACGCGGAATAATGTCACGTTTTGAGAAGGTGGAACGGAGGGCGCTGTAATCAGTTACAACTTTGAACGGTTGGCCTAGCAAATAGACCCTAAACTTTTTTAATGAGCATACTACTGCCAACGTTTCCAGCTCGTACGCATGAAAGTTTTTTTCCTCAGGTGAAGTCTTTCGGCTATAAAATGCAACAGGTCGAAAGACACCACCACTAGTTGAACGTTGTAACAACACTCCACCGACACCATATTTACTGGCGTCAGTATGGAGTTCTGTCTCAGCCGTTGGGTCATAAATAGCAAGCACTGGCCTATCCACCAGTTTTTCTTTTAAAGTTGTGAAAGCCTCTTCCTGACCGCCATCCCATTCCCAATTAGCGTCCTTAGCTAATAATTTTGTCAAAGGGTATGCCAGGGATGCAAAATTTCTAATAAATTTTCGGAAATATCCTACTAGCCCAAGAAATTGACGTACCGAATGCACATCAGTGGGGCGAGGGAAATCTGAGACGCATTGGATCTTTTTAGGTCCGGGTCTAACACCATCAGCGCTAATTTCATATCCCAAGTAGTCGATACGGTCACGCAAAAATTCACATTTTGCCAAGTTTAAAGTTAATTTTGCCTCGCTTAATAATGTTAGGACTCTCTCTAATCGTTCTAAACATTGATTTACATCTTTGCCATAAATTAGCACATCATCGATGTAAGCTGTAGCGTCAGTGAAACGAGCCGATCCCAGCACTCTATTCATCATCCGCTGAAAAACAGCGGGAGCGTTCGCCAGACCGAAGGGCATACGATTGAATTCGTACTGGCCATCCGGTGTGACGAACGATGTTAAAGGTTTAGACTTCTCTGAGATAGGGACCTGATAGTACCCCGAGGCCAAGTCGAGTGTGACAAAATATGCTTGCCCCGATAATCGTGCTATTTCATCTTCAATGTTTGGCATTGGATATCGCTCCTTAACAGTTATCGAATTTAACATTCTATAGTCAATACACATTCTAAATTTTCCGTCCTTTTTCCGAACTAGAATTATCGGGCTTGCATATTCCGACACAGACTCGCGTATTACCCCAGCATCTAACATATCACTAACCATCTCTCGCACATTTTCCCGCTCCTTGTGTGACAGTCGATATGGTCGGTAAACTATGGGTCGACTAGTATTTAACTCAATAGACATTTCAGCTTTATCTGTACAACCTAATTCTCATAATGATGACGCAAAACAATGTTTGTATTTATTAAGCAATTCCATCAACTTGAGTTTTTGTTGTCCGTCTACAGTCTCACCAACCTGGACATCGTATTCTTCTATTTTTTGAGGAGTTATTGCAATGGGCTCTGTCATGATTCGATTCACGAGTTTAATTATGCATGCTCTACTGATAACAGTCCCTCTCCTTAAATTACAGTAATCTGACTCGGGGAAAATAGAAATGTTTACGGTTCCTCTTTTAACCTCATAAACACCTCCAATAACTGTAAGTTGACGTTTAGGTTTTCCAATTACCTTGTCATTTATTAGTACAAATCCTTCATCGCAAGAAGTCACTTTAGCTTTACAGGAGATCTTGACCATGTCATCATTTTGTACAGCAGTTTCAGAAAGGGGCAGTTCACTACTGATATTTAGAAAACTTAATTGCTCAGCGTTTTTATGTACAACGACATGCGACTGTTCAGTAAAAGACTGCCCTACAAGGAGAGGTACTTCTAAGAGCTGATCGTCAACTACATGACACGTAACTTCAGCAAACACATCATCAATTACCAAATTTATAGTAACCCAACCCATGGATTTAATTATACCGTTTCCAAATCCTTTGAAAGCAGTCGATGTGGCATGGACCAATAAATTTAATTTTACTGCATCGGATTGTCTTAGCAAAGACACTTCACTTCCGAAGTCGACAAAAGCTTTTACTGTGCAACCGTTCACGCTAACGTTTTTATAAAATTTAGAGTTTGGCTTTTCATTTGAAATACACATGGTTTTCTGAACAGTGGCACCCTTACTATCGTTGCTGTCCCATTTTAGTGTACAACTATCTACTTTGTGACCTACCCTGTGGCACCGAGTGCACTTGATGAGAGGTTTGGGACATTTTAAATAAGGATGGCCTTTTTCTTTACAATTGAAACAGAACAAAGAACCGCTTCGATTGATTGTATTGGATTTATCTACCCCTTTATTAGCATAACTATTACTATTATTAGTATCATATCCTGACCTACTCTTGAAACTAGAACTCTGTAGAGACGTATTATTATCCTTATTCATCATCATCATCATCTCAGCCATAGGACGTCCACTGCTGAACATAGGCCTCCCCTTTGGACTTCCATATATACCGGTTGGAAGCGACCTGCATCCAGCGCCTTCCGGCGACCTTCACAAGGTCATCTGTCCATCTCGTAGGTGGACGTCCTACGCTGCGCTTGCTGGTCCGAGGTCTCCACTCGAGCACTTTACGGCCCCATCGGCCATCTGCTCTGCGTGCTATGTGGCCTGCCCATTGCCACTTCAACTTGCTAATCCGGTGAGCTATATCGGTCACTTTAGTTCGTCTACGGATTTCCTCATTTCTGATTCGATCACGTAGAGACACCCCGAGCATAGCCCTCTCCATTGCTCGTTGAGCGACTTTGAGCTTTGAGATGAGGCCGATAGTGAAAGACCACGTTTCGGTGCCGTAAGTCATCACTGGTAACACACATTGGTTGAAGACTTTCGTCTTGAGGCACTGAGGTATGTCGGACGAAAAGACATTGCGTAGTTTCCCGAACGCTGCCCAGCCGAGTTGGATTCGGCGGTTGACCTCTTTCTCGAAGTTGGACCTACCTAATTGGACCACTTGTCCTAGGTAGATGTATGAGTCAACAACTTCGAGTACCGAGTTTTCAACAGAGACTGGGATGGGCACAACCTTGGCATTTGACATGAGTTTCGTCTTGTCCATGTTCATTTTTAAGCCCACCCGTTGAGAAACTCGATTGAGGTCATCGAGCATCATGCTGAGTTCCTCCATCGACTTTGCCATGACTACGATGTCGTCGGCAAACCGAAGGTGAGTGATGTATTCGCCATTGATGTTGATGCCAAGTCCTTGCCATTCCAGGAGCTTGAAGGCGTCTTCCATAACGGCCGTAAACAGTTTCGGGGACACAACGTCCCCCTGTCTCACGCCTCTTCTCAATGGAATGGCCTTTGTGCTCTGCTCCTGAACTCGGACCGACATGGTGGCGTTACTATACAAACACTTCAACACTTCAATGTACCGATAGTCAATATGGCATCGCTGAAGTGACTCGAGCACCGCCCATGTTTCCACCGAATCGAAGGCTTTCTCATAGTCCACAAACGCTAAGCATAATGGCAAGTTATACTCTTCAGTCTTCTGTATAACTTGCCGCAGCGTATGTGTTTGCCGTGGGGTGATCGGCCTTAGAATTGTCCCCCACCATATCGTCCCGTGGTTGCAGTAGAAGCCTGCTAAGGGAATAATAATATACCGGGAGATGGGCAGCAGCGTCTTCCAGAGACCTTTAAAAAAAAAAAAAAAAAACTGCGCGCGCCAACCCGCCTGCCAAGCGTGGCGCGTATGGCAAAACCCCCTTTATGATAAGTCACATTAATACCAGGCCCCCAGTCTCCGGCAGCTCCGCTATCCCTGGCGTGGGTAGCGGCCAAGGTAATGGCGGAGCAGGGGGTGCTAAGAATCCCCGGACGAAATCCGGCTACCCATCCCCACGACGACTGGCCCTGGTAACACACAACATACGCACAATGAGGACTGACGAAAAGATTTGCGAGTTGGAAGAGGAACTGAGCAGGTTACACTGGGACATTGTAGGATTATGCGAAGTCCGTAGAGAGGGGGAGGACACCGTAACCCTGAAGTCTGGTAACCTGCTCTACTACCGGGAGGGCGCCCAACAGTCCCAAGGCGGTGTCGGGTTTCTCGTTCACAAGTCCCTCGTTAACAACATAACTACCATCGACAGTGTATCGAGCAGGGTGGTATACCTAATACTCAGAATATCCAAAAGATATTCGTTGAAGGTCATTCAGGTATACGCACCGACCTCGTCACATTCTGATGAGGAAGTAGAGGCTATGTATGAGGACGTAAGTAGGGCCATACATACTTCCAAAACCTACTTCACTGTTGTTATGGGGGACTTCAATGCAAAGTTGGGCAAGAACAGCGGTGATGAGTTGAGAGTGGGGCAATTTGGATACGGGCAACGGAACCCTAGGGGACAGAGGCTGGCCGACTTTCTGGAGAAAGAGGAACTCTTCATGATGAACTCTTTCTTCCAGAAGCCGCCTCACAGGAAATGGACCTGGATAAGTCCCGATGGTTCCACGAGAAACGAGATTGACTTCATCATGACCGACAAGAAACGGATTTTCAGTGATGTGTCTGTGATCAATAGGGTAAAGACCGGCAGTGATCATCGAATCGTAAGAGGCACACTGAATATCAATGTTAAACTGGAAAGGTCCAGTCTGATGAAGTCTACGCTCCGACCTACTCGGGCCCATATTCAAAACCCCGAGAGCTTTCAACTCGAGCTCTCCAACCGCTTCGCTTATCTGGAGAACTTTGCCTCAGTGGACGAGATCAACGACGGGCTAGTGGAAACTGTCCACACGGTAGGGTCTAAGTTTTTCAGACCCCGCCGTAAAGATAGACCTCAGAAATTGTCTGATCGAACCTTAAACCTCATGGCTGAACGACGCTCGCTACAGTTGCAGTCTCCCGATGACGCGAGGTCATATAGGCAGCTTAATAGACGTATATCGAAGTCCTTGCGACATGATCTGCGGCTCTTTAATACGAACCGTGTTAAAGAGACCATTGAGCAGAACAAAGGCTCCAAAGTGTTCGCAAAGGACAAGTCTATTGGACAAAGCCAGCTGACCAAGCTGAAACGGGAAGATGGCAGCATAGCGTCGACCAAAGCAGAAGTTCTAGGCGAGATCGAGAGGTTCTATGGTCAGTTATACACTTCAGTCGCAAAGCCCGTTGACAGCTTGGTAGGCGATCCAAGAGCCAAGCTGTCCCGACATTATACCGAAGACATCCCGGACATCAGTCTGTACGAGATTAGGATGGCCCTGAAGCAACTTAAGAACAACAAGGCGCCGGGTGAAGACGGAATCACCTCAGAGCTTCTGAGAGCGGGTGGAACACCGGTACTTAAGGTCCTCCAGAAGCTCTTTAATTCCGTCTTGTCCGAGGGCAAAACGCCTGAAGCATGGAATAGAGGCGAGGTGGTACTGTTCTTCAAGAAAGGTGATAACAGCCTATTGAAGAACTACAGGCCCATCACGCTTCTAAGCCATGTTTATAAGTTGTTTTCAAGGGTCATCACGAACCGTCTCGAACATAGACTTGATGACTTCCAGCCTCCCGAACAAGCCGGTTTCCGAAGAAGCTATAGTACCATAGACCACATACATCCTTATTACTTAAGAGAAATTGCAGCAATTGGTCAGGGTTCGAACATCGCAACGCTCGTGCACTCGATTTCATAGTTTTGTCACCTAGGCCATGTATAATACATTGGGCAGCACGCTTTCCGTATATGTCACATTGGTTCAATAACGCAAGTTTCTCATAATAATAAATTCTCAATGGGCTCATTATATCTACTTCTACGTTTAAGCATATCCTCCAGGGCTTGGCCATAACACTGCTCATATGGAAACGCATTAGTTAGTTTCTCCTCCCATTCTGACCAACTAAATAATATGCTAGGTAAACTTTCATACCAGGTTTTAGCCAATCCCTGGAGTTTCTGCATCGCGAAATGAATTTTAGTTCTATCGTCCCAGCCATAGACGGTAGCGCACTCGTTCACCTTTTTTAACCATGTATCTATACGCTGACTTTTACAAGATGGATTAAATTCGGGTAAAATATTTTTATGACTACCAGGTTGAGCGAGTGTCGCTGACGTCGGTGGCTGCAGCTGAGAACTTTTGATCGAGTTCAGTAAACATGCTACTTCATCTGCAGTAAACACGGTGATGTTGTTTTCAGAATGTCTGGACGGATGTGTCCCAAGACGCTCTGGCGATTGTACGCGACATCGTTTTCTGAGAGGACATTCCTCGCCTCTGTCTCTGGATACATTTTCATTAGATATAGGTCGCTTACTTGCACTACGCCGTAATCTCGAGTTCACGAAGGCGCCGTCGCTCGCTGTCTAGTTGTCTCTCCCACTCGTCCAGACGCCTCTGCTGCCGGATGCTGACAGGGTCGTAGCGGCGGCTGCCGCTGCGCCTACTGTGGCTCCTTCCACTGCGGCTTCGTCTGCCACGGCTTCGTCCGCTGCGGCTTCGTGTGCCACGTGCACGCATCTCTTGCCGACTGCGACTACGTCTTCGACTTTGGCGACCCCTCCTGCCATCGGCCTCGGGACTTGGACTGCGGCTAGGAGTCTCCAACTGCCGCCCCGATGTTTCTCCTTCGTGCTCCATTGCCTGGAACTCGAAACAACCAGAATTAATAAAAATGTTTCGAATTTGCTTATCATAAATATTATTCTTTAAATATCTCGTAAACGGTGCATCCTAGCGCAAAAATAATGAAAAATTTGTCCCCCTTAAACCCCCATCGACGGCCCAGCAAACTATTATACCAAAGTAAAAATAAAAATAATAAAAATAAAAATAATAATAACGAAAACCATAAAAAATAAAATATAACTCTGGTACAAGTATAAACAGTAATATGTACCTGGGTCATAAATAGATAGGATTACTTCCTGTGGAAAATATGGAGTTAATAACTTGATTACATTTTAGTTATTTCACACAGCTTTCAAAACATTGTACGGTTATAACAAAACACATAACGAACGGTTCAGCAATATTTAAACTTAAACTATAGTCTTCTTCTTCTTCTTCTTCTTAGTCGGCATCTTCATTGCTGAAGGTCGTGTCTAACGTGAAATATTAGTTCGTCACTTGATGCACCATGCTTTTCCACTCGTTTCTATTCTCGGCGATCTTGATGGCCTTAGGTATTGACAGGCCAGTGAGCGTTTTTACAAGATCTGACCAACGGGTAGGCGATCGACCGCGCGGTCTTTTTCCGTCTACCTGACCTACTACCATCAGCTGTTCCAGATTATCCGGGTTCCTGCGAGCGACGTGTCCGAAATAGTTTAATATCTGCTGGAAGCAGATAGCGGACAGCCTCTTGGTTATTCCGAGCTCGTTGAGAATGGACACGTTGGTTCGGCGCGCAGTCCACGGGATCCGCAACATACGCCTCCAGCACCACATTTCAAAAGCGTCAATCTTCGCTCTTTCTTTCTGTCTTATTGTCCAGGATTCGACGCCGTAGGAGAAAATTGAGAAAATCAGCGCTCGCACTAGTCTCACTTTGGTTTTGCGGGATATATTCCGATCTTTCCATATCCTAGTGAGTTTAGTCATCGCTGCTTTGGACATTTGGATTCTCCTGATTATCTCCTTTTCGCTGCCACCCTCGTTGTTAAGAAGAGAGCCAAGGTAAATGAACTGATTAACAAATTCTAGGTCCCCGAGTTCATTGGAACGAATTAGCGTACCCGACCTATCTACTACCATCACCTTGGTCTTAGCCTTATTGATGCTGAGGCCAACTAATTCACTTTCCTTCTGTACTCTAGAAACGAGTTCAGCCAGTTCTTGCTCGGATGACGCAAATAGGGTAGTGTCATCTGCGTATCTCAAGTTGCTGATTTTTCTGCCACCAATAGAAATACCGCCTTCCCAACCCTCCAAGGCTCGTCTCATGATGTATTCCCCGTAGATATTAAAAAGAATCGGGGAGAGAATACATCCTTGTCTGACCCCTTTTTGCGGCTTGAAAGGTTTCGACAAGACATTATTCACCCTTACAACCGTGCTGCCATCCTGATAGAGGTTTGCGATGAGAACTACCAGGTGCTTGGGTACCCCCATTTCGAGTAAGATGTTCCAAAGGCACTCCCACCTAACACAATCAAAGGCTTTTGAGTAATCAACGAAACACATCAGCATTGGAATGTTGAACTCACGGCACTTTTCTATGATCTGCCTGACATTCACAATTTGTTCCCTCGTTCCTCGTCCTTTAACAAATCCCGCTTGCTCCGCCGGAATCTGCCACTGCAGAAAAGCTTTAAGACGTTCGTTGATGACGTAGAGCAGGACTTTGCTCGCATGGGATATGAGTGCCACAGTCCTGTAGTTTCCACAGGATTTTGTAGAACCCTTTTTGTGCAACGGTATAAGAGTGGATTCTTGCCAGTCATTGACCCATTCTCCTGTTTTCCAGATCTGGTTGCATAGGATTTGTAGAAAGTAAACACCATGGTCCCCCATGAGTTTCAAGTCTTCGGCAAAAATACAGTCACTTCCGGCCGATTTATTCAATTTAAGCTTCTTTATAGCAAACTCCACTTCAGATTTCAAGAGATCCGGCTCTAGAGGGACATCGGCCATGCTGTGTTGAAGGTGTCTTGATGCTGCCGTGTCTCCGTATAAGTTCTCGCAATAGCCTCTCCACCTGTCTACCACCCTATCAGTATCTGTGAGCAAAACTCCACTTGCGTCTTCTATAGCCCAAGTTTTTGCCTGAAACTCTAATCTAGTCTAGTAAACTTGTTATGTCTACTAAACTATAGTCTAGTAAACTTGTTATGTCTACAGGAAAGGCGCTCTTGAGGTTTTATATTATCTTTGTTTTTTCGTGGTGTATTTTGAATAACTATTACGTTTAGTCGTGGTAAATAAATTCATGTTTGTGTCAAGCTGCTTCGTTTCTATCCTCGCTAGAGTTTTCGAAGATTCCCGTACAGAATCATTAATACTAACTCATACTAAAACTGTATACGAATATGATACACCCATAAATGTATTTAGTAGGGTAACTAGTTTAAATATGAGGGTAAAAGTGACATAATATGAAATGGTTTAATAATAATAATGAATATGTGTCTGTTTAAACCAGTGGACAACTGGAAGTAAACAATACACTATCCATCGATGAGGCGGTTGAACGTATATATATATTCTGTTGCTGTCGTAAGAAAAATAACCTTAAATATATAAATTACTACGATAAAAAGATGAATAATATTTAGTCGACAGCACAGGGCCCTTAATTCACCCTTACTCCGAAATACATACCGATTATTACTTATTTTGTCAAATTATGTGTCACGAAAATGTACTATTATATTGGGAATAAAAATTGTCTTAAAAAAAAATTGAACAAAGAAAATAGCTGAAGCCAGCAGAAATTTGTAAGTATATGGGATTAACAACCCAATACTCATTACATTGTTCTCTCATGCGCGTATGAAGTGATATTATACTACTAGTTAGTTGGGCGTCCTTTCGTAAACAACTATCGCAGACTTACTATACAAATCACATTTCTATTCGTTTTCTTTTCTAATTATCAGTTAAATTAAATAAAAGGAAGTAGGTACTTACCACCTCTGATATGTAATAAAAATCCTTCTTACGTGACAAACACTGTTTTATTTCTTCTTAAGTACTTTCTATCTACTTAACAATCAGTATAGCAATTCGTTACCACTTTTACTTGTTACAGTATTCTCACCACGCCCGCTCACCATCAACTGCCCTGCTATCTATCATGCCAGTCCCTTTATACCCTCGTTATTAAGAAAAACGCGATAGTCGACGAAATTACCTTTTACATTTGAGAAACTTCTTTTATTTTAAATCAATACATTTTGTAATAGATGTTAATATAATTAAATCTTACACATGTAGCAAGGGATATTGGTTCAATTCCGGCAAGGATGTAAATTTTGCATTGTTTCTGTCCTTAGTATTATTTTATAAAATCATTTTTACGTCAGGGCTTCAACTCACTTGAGCGTTGATTGAATACAGATAATAAGCGAATTATCCATAGCCACCCAATTCTAGATAAACCAGTGAATATCGTAGTTAATTGAACATATAATTCAATTCGATACATCTGCTGTCACATTCGGCTATCTATAATTTAATTGGGCGCAACCCGATCGGGTTAAATTCTATCGAATTAGTCCGATTAATTGGATTGGTGAACTCAATTGAATGAGAAGTGCAATAAGATCTTGGGTCAACCCAAGCTGTGATCTAATTTCGTTCAGTAATTAATAGATGCCGATAATATTAATCAAAATATCATGCTCCTCGATAGATTTTTTTTATTTTATTTTATATTTAAAATGTCCCATGCATATTGTGGTGGTATAATGCTGTGGCTCTAGTGAAAAGGGGTTAAACTCGAAAAACACTACTTTACAGGAGACTCAAAAAACCGTTGCGGCTTAAATTTATTCAGACTTTTGATCACTGTACTTCAACCGCTATACTTACAAATAAACTTTAAATGCAGTTTTGATACTTAAAAAATCCTCTTTCACGGGGTAATATTCTTACTTCTCCAAAATTAACGGTAAAAAAAAATGTGACTTATATCCGTGCCAAAAGGTGTTCTTAAGGACATAACTGACTTTGTACCCTTTTTCACCCATAATATTTACACTACCCGGGAATATAACTGAACTTATACCAATTTTCACCCTTATTTTAGAAAGTGAAAATGGACATGCTGTTCGGTTTATTTGAAGTTATCTCCTTTTATAAAGGAAAAATACATGAACACCCTAAATAAGAAATACCTGACTAAACGAAACCTATCATTTAAGAGCTTTATTTCAGACATAATCCTAAGAAAATAAACTTTTACCTTTTTGCACTCAATAAATTTATGTGTACTGTAATACAAACACACTTTTACCAATGGTTTTTTAAAAGTTATATCCATTTTTTGCGGTGCAGTGGCAATAAAAGATCTTTATTTTTATTGATTCATTATTACAAAAATGACAGAAAAAGTCAACATTAGCATATAAAACTATTCTCATAGTTTTTAACTAAATTTGGACTTTCCTCAATCAATCGTCTAATAGAAAAACATATCAAGCGATACAAGATGATACCTAAAACGAGATAAGTACAAAATTTAGTTTTTCCAGTTGAATTACAATTACAAAAACTTTACGTATGAGACTTTAATACTAAAATTTGATCGCAATTGTGAATATTTAGACACGGAAAATAACATGTATCACATTTTGGGTGTCAGCTTGTATAATTTCAATTCTTGTATAAAATCAATTCTTGCCTGTGCTCTGTTGGCGCCAAAGGATGGGAATCTACCACATCCCCAGAATATAACAAATTTTCGTAAAAGATCTTACAATCGGGTTTATCAAATTTAACAAAAAACTGTTTTTTACCGATATCCGTATTGGACCGCTGTTAAGTCTTTCATATACAGGAAATAATGAAATATGTTCCTCGACGGCTTTCAATCAACTTTTACTTATTATTGTGGTACTCAGCATACTCCATCTCGCTGAATCTAGGACAAGTTCTTCACTGATTTTAGGTTTGTCAGTTACTCCTTGAACAAACTTTGATGTTTCGTCAAATGGTTATCGCATTACCAGCCTCTGCAAATGCGATGACACTCAGTCTCTTTATTTTTAAATAATTTGCAAACTGTCTATTCTTTGTTGTTGCGTCCATTAAATTACCTATCAATGAACCCTTTTGTTACATTCTCCTAAAGCCCAATTAACTCTCAAATTTGTTATTCTGAGTTCTTCTTGTATATATATTGCGCATTTAATTTTACAATTTCCTAGCATCTTAAACTCTCTTTATTTATTTTTTGCTTTCATACTTTTTAACAAAGTGTCTCCTCTTTTTCCTTTCCTGCCTATGTTTATTCTCTCTTTTTCTAGGCTGTCCTTTTCGTCCTTGACCAACTTTGTCCCAAAACGAAAGTTGCTCTGCTTCTTCTGCCGTTCCGGTTTCTTTCGTTTCTTGTAATTTTTCTGAGTCAGAATCAGTGAGCACTACGATGTGCCTTTTTCTGGAGTGCTAATAGAGTCGACGAAATTGTTGCCACCTTTTTCCTCAACAAGTTTGAGCATTCGATCGATTCAAGATCGGCCTGCCATTCTGTGTAACAAACTAAAAAAATACTTTTAATCCTAGGGTGGCTTCATCATCAGACCAAAAAAACCATAGTACCAAATTATTGTATAGTCATATTAAGTAGGTAGTAGGTACTTGGGAAAGATTTTAGCTCAATCGGTTGCAAATATTCTGCTTCAAAATTGAATTGCAAGATCCCATCCGAACAAACATAGTTACATTGCAAGTAAAATAACTTGTAAAAAAAATGCCTACATCACTACTGTAGGTCATTCTACATACTGGTGACCCAAATTTTATAATAGGATGATCGATTAGACTCAAATGTACTTAAAATAAACCACAGCGAAGAGACTTTATAAAAAGAAATCTTTGATACAAGTAATAATCGTGGTGTAACATGATATATCTCACCAGTATAAGTCTATATACACCAATAAATACTAAATAATTATTCGTGACTATGGATTAATTTCGATTTATTTTTATGAATTATGGGTAAATTGCTCGTGCAAATCGGTACAAGTAAGCATTGATCATTAAATACCAGATTTCTTAAAAGATACAATTCGACTTATATCAGTAATGTTTAACATTAAGTCGTGAATACAGATTAAAGTCGATTTATATTCTATAAGGTATGTAATCTTGTTTTGTAAAAAGGTATAAGTAAACATTGATCGTTTAACACAGGATGCGTCAAAAGAGACAAATGAACTTAAATCGTTCTCCACAAACAAAACCCCAAATTGTTCACTGTTAACTTTAGTTGCACCATATTTCACGACATAATTCACCAGATGTACCATTTGGCACAATCCTAACTTTGTCATTTTAAAAGTTAACTTAGCTCCGATTACTCCAAAAGATGCGCAATTTTTTTTTGTGAATTTTGGTGTATAAACGCAAAAACGTCATAAGTGCACTTTAACCCCTTTTCACTAGAGCCACAGTGATTACTGTTCTATAACTTATTGTGATACTCGTATATGAATTTGAAAGCATTTCAAAGTACTCCACTCTCATTCCTTATGAAGAGTTATCGGTGTTGAGACTTTACTTTGTCACGGCACAAGGCATTTTGCCTTTATATAAAAACTATGAAAAATATTCGGCTGTAGACGGAGTAGAAGCTTTTCGGAATTAAAAGTCAGTACGTGAACATACCTACGTGGTTCCAATCATGAGGGTCCTATTTATGTTTCTCGACGTCTGTGAATGAGTTAAGAGGCCTTATTCCTTTTAAAATTATTATTTTTTATATTATGACAAATATATTGATAATTTCAACCAACTTTTGAAATACTTTTTCTGAGTTATATTAGGTAGTAACATAGCTATGTCATGCTTTCATTGCGTGAAGTCGAAAATAAGTGGACAAACAAACAAATTTTCCGCGTGAATTTTGTTAATTTCGAGTAGTTTTTGAAACAAAAATTATCAATGAAAAATTCAAACTGTAGATTTCAAATCCCACCTAGTATACCAGTAAATCCCAATAGCCCTGTTCTAGGTAGTAACTAACATGTTTGATCAGAGAAAAATGACTAAAACAATTAACATTTAAAAAATGAATAATTAGGCCTCTTAACGTTATTATGCAGTTATTGGGCCCGGAAAACAATAATATTGAGTTCTTTCTGTCGTGACGATAAAGTCGTGTCGTTCAACAGCAAATTATAAGGGACTAAGGTAAGGCAGTGTTCGCCAATGATAAAGGTTTTAGAGTTTTTTTAAAGTAGGTACTTTAGGGTAAAACATGAAGTTGTTTCAGCTTCAAATGGCAATTTATTATAAAAGCTAACTTCATCTAATGGCTCTTTAACCCAGTCCGTGCCCTCACCGTTTAGCTCTAATAGCATTACAAGTAAAAACGAGTATCCTGGGCGCTTGACAAATTTCAAGATTTCGAGCACTTAACGTGATAGGATTTCCGATGTCTATAGGAAAAGGAAAATCTCCAAATAATTGTAAGGCTTAACGTTTTACGGGTGTTACTTTAAAATTGCTTAAGTAAACTTTTACGCAGCGTATAAACCCGTAATTGGATATTAAGCCGATGTTTACTCGAAGAGTAATTACGTTTGAATGTCACTAGTAAACCTACATTTTCGTAAATAAATGAGGCGAAGAAGGCTTAGACGGGATTCTACCAAAATGTCACATACTTAACATAATTACCTACGTTGAACAATGCTGGGACGCAAATTTGGTAATATTTCATATTCTGCTGTCGCGTATACCGTCAGTATACTAGGGTATTTATGGGACATGTAATGTCTTATTATTTTTAATGTCACTCACCACAATTTTTATATTAAACTATTTAATACATTCGGGATTAACACCCTGGGCCGGTAATCCAGAGGTAACGGGTTCAATTACTGGTCTCTTCCGGCAGGTTATTCCAATTTTTCTTTGTACTTTGATCTTCGTATCAATGGCTTGGTATACTAGGGTATTTTAACACTTGCCGTAGAGTAGTAATGTGGTAAAGTGCTACATTAATTAAGGGCTGTCAGGTCTCTTTATGACTTGAGTATGTTAGGGTGATATTTATTTGAATAACTATCAAATAATGACTTTAGTAATATACCTTATGAGGATTCTGTTGGACCATGGACTAAGGAGTTAAAAGGTGGACACAACTTAGAAAAAACTGATACTCGATTTGCAGTGTCCACGTGTGCGCCCGGAGATGTAAAGATTTTGAGATCAAAATGTTTTTCCCTAATTTACATAACGGCGCATTGCACAACCATGTAACCAGACAACAATCTGACAATAATCTGCGCCTGCGGGGTGTAGATTTGGTGCGGGGTGTGCGTGTCCATTCTATACCACATTACGTACAGCCGCTTTCTCAAGCTCCGCTTTTCGAAGTGGTATCGTCCCTTATCTCACTCTAGTCGAGAGTCAATGGCTCAATTTATGCATATTTGAATAATATTGGTCGATGCCCATATTTACTACTTGGACTGATCTTGGCATCCTGTAGGAGACCCTTTGCCGACATATTAAGGTTCAGAGCGCATTATATGCCCGCACTTAAAGTGAGATAACGATGTGTAAAGGTCGAGTGACAAGCTCGTTAAATATTATGCTTTCTACCCGTAGGAGTAAATATCGATCAGAACTTTATGACATACTACTTGAAAGGAACCAGTAGCGCGAACAGGATTTTAGTGGAACAGCAGTCTAAATTATTGGGCAATAGCATAATTCTAAGTTAAAGTAAGGCGACATATGATGCGGAACTAGCCGCTAAAGTGGCCGTTTTAGTTTTAAGCAAGTTTTGGGGTCAACGAAAAAATTGTATACAGCGATTTGATTAATATTAAATTAATATTATTTTTTGCATTTACTAACTGACAATTGATCTTACCTATTTAGAAGATAATAAATCTCCTTGCGTGATCGATTCCGAAATAATGAGCAAGAGCGAATTAAGGTTGTATATATAGCTCAGATAGTCGCCAACTTAAGTGGCAGTGGGGACACATTGCTCGTAAAACCGATAGCTGTTGGGGCAGAAAGGTTCTTGATTGGTGACCGCGTACCGCAAGATGGATCAAACTGACTTTTTTATTAAGTAGCTGACCAAATGTGGTCCAGTTTGAAGAGTCTATGTTTTATTTTAGTCTAAGTTTGATCTATGTTTTATTTTATTGCTCCTGTTACAGGCCACACCTAGTGTGTACAAAAACGAGCTCAAGTTTGACAAGAGGGTGCCAAGCGAAGGCGTCGATCTACAATTTTGCGAATAATTCATACGTGTCTAAGGGGTTATATTAAAGTAGAAAGTTGGAAACTAGTTCGTCAGTGCTGCACGCATGGACACTAAGTCTGTGAATAGGAGGCATTTTCTTTGTGTCTACAAGAACCCCATTAAAAGTAAGGGATATGCGTGTTAAGCATGACAGGGAAGAACTTCGTGTTAGATTAGGGTCTTGGTCATTTATCATTATTTTGTGCATGTTTTATGAAAATCCTCAATGGTTCGGATGGGTGGCCCGAAATGTTATGAATAGAATGAATGACGCTATTGAATGCAGGCTTCTATAACACCTCTGAATTTCTAATGATGATACAGATATACTAACATAAAATTAAACGCAAAGGCTTAAATGGACCATTTTTTCTAAAGTTGTACACCCCACTTTTTTTTTAATTTTCGATATTTTGGGTATCTTTCTACTCAGAATCACGAGCTCTTTCGATCTAATTAGGAGAAAGAAACTAATTTTGTTTTAAGATATTTGTTTTAAATTAATAAACATTTATGGCATTGACCTCTTTCACACGAGAATGAAAGCAAGTAAGTAAATCTTTTATAGTGACAAGACCCGTTTGGGTCTGGAGATGGTGTTGTAATTGCTTAAACGAAACACAATGAAACTTAAGATTTGTCCTGAAATCATACCTATACCCTAGTACTTACTTAGAAGAGGCCGAAGCGAAAGTATGTAAGGGCCGACATTAGGTGATATCCGTCTACCTCAGTGGAATATAAGCGTGAGGATTAAGTACGTATGCATGTGCGACTTTGACCTTTTTCGCCCGAGTGTAAAACTTTTAAAGCGACAAGAGCCGTTTGGGTACGTATAACATAAATGGGATCCCGGGCGACCCACTACGAGGACCTACAGAGGTGTTCAGGAGAAAGCAGGGTTAACATTCACGGCTAGCGGCGCCTTGGGACGCATAGAGGTAATGTACGTGGCATTCGTTTTCCAAGAATAAAGTGAAGAAAAGGTAATTTTATTAAAACTTTCGTGAGACATATTTAATTATTGTATTAAGCGGTTTACACTCACGTGAAATTGTCAGGAACGGCCCGACATGTTTCGAACTCGTATGGAGCTCTTCATCAGGGACGGCTGCCCGTACACCTCCGCGGCAACCCGAATTTTAATAGAGACGGCGGTTGGGCTTTACCTCCAGCATGGAAGCCTGTGCTTCCGGCGGCGAAACATATTGTGCGTTTAGACAATCCCGTGGACACCATTAGTCAAGTGTGCGTAATGTCTATTGATGACAAAAGTGACGTTGGAGTGCCGGACGGACAAGTTGCGGGCTTGCAAGCACCCCCCGCCCCCGCGCCATCAGCGCGCGCGCTCAGAGCGGAACGTCGATCAAAGTATCAGCAGTGACGAGGTTGCCGCGGAGGTGTACGGGCAGCCGTCCCTGATGAAGAGCTCCATACGAGTTCGAAACATGTCGGGCCGTTCCTGACAATTTCACGTGAGTGTAAACCGCTTAATACAATAATTGAAGAAAAAGGTGTTTACAATGAAGCGAAAAATTTAACGGTTTAGGCAACTAAATGTTTACAAATGAAGCGAAAATTGAAAAATTTAATGACTCGGACAGGATTCGAACCTGCGTTTCCAACGGCTTTCCGGGCCAACACTGGCGTCCTCCCAATTGGACCACCGAATCAGATGTCAGAGTCATTGAATTTTTCAACCAGTTGCTTCGACATGCCTTAGGGTGGCATCGTAGCGCCATCTACCGTAAAGATTTAGACTTTATCGTCGGCACCATCGTCTCAAATTTGTTGAGAATCGATAGTAACGATGTGCTACACCCAAATTACTTATTTTTTTATTAAAGCAGTAACGTCTGCTAACGTAAACTAAATGTTTACAAATGAAGCGAAAATTGAAAAATTTAATGACTCGGACAGGATTCGAACATTTAGTTTACGTTAGCAGACGTTACTGCTTTAATAAAAAAAATAAGGTTTAGGCAACGTTCGAACCTGCATCTCCAGCGGCTTTCCGGGCCAACACGATGCCACCCTAAGGCATGTAGAAGCAACTGGTTGAAAAATTCAATTCCTCTCGCATCAGATTCGTTGGTCCAATAGGTAGGACGCCCGTGTTGGCCCGGAAAGCCGTTGGAGACACAGGTTCGAACCCTGCCTGAACCGTAAAATTTTAACGTTAACCGCAGACGTTACTGCTTTTATAAAAATGAAGAAAAGGTGTGTTATACTTCTTACATCTAAGAAATTATTATGTACTAGGTATGCTCAGCCATACTTTTCTTTTCTTCTCTTTTTCTGTGCCAAAATTGGTTAGAAATCCGCCCAGTCGTGATGAGAGTTCCCCATTAAAAACTTCTTAACAATACCATTTTGGAAGTTTTATAATAATAAATATATAGGTACTGATAAAACTTGTATGAATACCTCCACAGGACTTTCAAGAGAAAGCAGGATATTTCTCGGCTAAAGGCGCCTTGGGACGCCTAGAGGTAATGGCATTCGTTTTCTGAAAGTAAAAAGAGAGAAAAGTGTGTTTTCCTTCTTACGCCTACTTAAAAATTGCTAAATCTTAATTCTTAATGCCATGTAGATTGTCCTCGAAATGTGACATAAGTATAATAAGTACTTACTTATAAGATGGATTTAGAAATGTCTTAAAAGCTAGGGCTATAACAGTTCTTGGGTTCAGTTCAGGGTCACTATATCGTGATTTTTTACCATTATATATCCTTGTCGCAGTTACGTAAATAAATGTATGTAGGAAAACAAAACTGACACTAATTAAAATCTCATTCTTATAGTGATATCTCTGTCACTCCTATTGCAAATTATCCCCGGGTGTATTCAGAACCCCTTATGGGTGGTTCTGAAATACACCTGAAGATGGGTTTTCAGGATATAGCGTAATCTGATAGTGTGGCCTGAAACGGACTGAAAACATGATTCCGGTGCCTGAAAACTACGGCAGCTTGGGTGATATTTTAATCTTGTAATAAGTAATACAGCTCCTGAAATTATTTTTGAGCTATCTGAAAACGCTTCTAAAGCAATGATATTGAGGTCTGAAGTTGTTTAACCTAATCCACCGGCATAACAATATGCTTATGGACTAATATAAATGAAACTATTGACTTATATTATATATGTTGCTTGCCACCTACAGTACGACACAAAAGAGTAGAAATTAAAAAGTGGCAATACTGTAGTGTCGCCCCTATCTAATCATATCATAATCATAATATGCTTATGGACTAATGAAACTATTGACTAATATATGTTGCTTGTTACCTTTCATACAGTACGGAACAAAAGAGTAGAAATTAAAAAGTGGCAATACTGTAGTGTCGTCCCTTTCTAATCATATCATAATCATAATATGCTTATGGACTAATGAAACTATTGACTAATATATGTTGCTTGCTACCTTTCATACAGTACGAAACAAAAGAGTAGAAATTAAAAAGTGGCTATACTATAGCGGCGTCCCTTTCTAATCATATCATAATCATAATATGCTTATGGACTAATGAAACTATTGACTAATATATGTTGCTTGCTACCTTTCATACAGTACGAAACAAAAGAGTAGAAATTAAAAAGTGGCAATACTGTAGTGTCGTCCCTTTTTTCTTAGATTGATTAGAAAGGGACGACGCTACAGTATTGCCACTTTTTAATTTCTACTCTTATGTGTCGCACTGTAAATTGTTTACTGGACTATTAATAGTCTTGTCCAAAGTTGTCAATTTCTCCGTTATGATCGCGAAATGGGATAACAGTCTGTTACTTACTTCATTTCACTCAGTTTTATAGCAGACACAAATGTTGTCTATTTACCGCCAATTTACCAATTCGCCGGTTTTATCTGACGTTTTTATTTTCGTCAGAACCTTAGTAACGACCTGAAGGTATAAAGATACGAAATATCTAGGGAATATTGCCTTACGTTTCTTATTGGCAGTTTTCTCGTAAATGGCGGGGAAAATAGAAATCTTATACTTATCATACTTTTTACATTTCTTTTTTTGTCTCGTATTAAGGTTATGTTATGTTATTTTTGTACTTTAGGATTTGTAACACCGTTCTTATTATGAACAACCAGCTACTATCGGTCGCTCTCGTCTGCTAGCCGCGACGTACTACATAATAAATAAATAAATACCAGAAAACCTCACTCAAATCGATCTAGTCCCAAATTAAGCTCAAGGTCTGTGTAATCGGTACTAGACAACGATATACATACTTATATAGATAAATATATATTTAAATACATAGCAACAACCATGACCCAAGCACAAATATTCGAGTTCTTCACAGAAATATTTGCCCTGGCCGAGATTCGAACCCGGGACCGCCGCTCAGTACTTCATAAGGAAGGTGCTTACAAACTGAGCCAACCGCGTCGTCAAAAGTTGTTTATGGAGAGCAGTCATTATTTCAGGACATAATTTAACAGTGTGATGCAGGGTTTGTATAGTCCGTCCAGCCGCTTTGTCGTGATGAAAGGACCAATATTTTTTTACTAACAGATGGCACTGTACGGTAGTTGACGCGCGTCCTTACTAATCCTGCATCGCGCTGTTAAGATTTTACAAAAATAATGACCCCTATAGAAAACCGACTTTGAGTTCATTCTCAATTCTTAATTAACGTTATAAAGAATACAACTTTCTGTATTCAAAGAATTTAATGAAGAAATAAAGAAACAGAACGATATTTGAATGACGCAAATATTTCGCAATGAAAACTGCTTCGAAGATGGACAGGAATCTGAAAGCATTTCCGTCCTTTAATTTTCAAGACGGTTCGTAATTTCTATGGTACACTTAATTGAATGAAGAACTTTGATGTAATTTTAATCATCTAATTAGGGTAGTAAATACTTTTTCATTTGCAAGGGTCTTGGAAAAGGAAACGCCCTACTTTCTTATTTTGACGATTTTTTTTATTTTCTTCCGGTCACCCCCTGATTTTGTACAGAACATGTAAAAACGTCTGTGATTTATTTTTAAATTTTTTCGTGTTGTTTTAGAGGACGCTATCGCCCAATAAAAAACCGAGAAAAATGTTAATATAACTCGGAGCACATGGTTTTCTATTAAAACATCAGTGATATTATTTTAATACCCTTATGTATCAATCTAGTTATATTATATCAACTGAATTATTACCTATGTGTAATTGTGTCAGGTATTAGAAAAAAATCTAGGTAGTTCATATTGAAGTGAATAATATTTATTTAGAATAATATTTTTTAATACAATTAAGTATGTACGTTCTGTAAGTATTCAAATCAAAGAATAAAAATGATTTTTCATTCCCTTTTCAGATTTTTTATACCGGCATATAAAGAAAGCAACCACGAAAACTAAATTTAAAAAAATCAGTGACGTTTTGTTCGTGTCCTAAAACAGAATGAGGGGTCGAGAGTAGGGGTTAGAAAATAAGAAGCACCCTACTCTTGGGTTGAATTATGTATTTTTGGGTCTAACACATAAAGACGTAATTCTGCTATAAATTGACCAAGCGAGCGAGCGAATCCGAAAATGCGAAAAATTTCCGGATTTTCGGTATTTATATGTTTGGATTTCCGGCTGTTCTCGCCTAGAACTATTGATGTTTTATCGACTATAAGTATCGATGCTTTTTCCCTATACTAGTGGTTGCGTCAGTTTTGTTCGTAAAAATATAATTGAAAATATGAAAATGAAACAATAACTTAACTATATTTTTATTTATTTTAAAATAATCTTTGAAACTTCAGTCATCATTGTATTTTCCTTCAGTGTTTACTTCAGAAGTATTTTCCCATTCACTATTAAGAACAAAGCTGATAATAAACAATCAGAATTTCTGCCCACTTTTCGGGCGTAGGGCGTAGTTTCATAGAACAATACCTATTCATAACCTAACGATTATTTTAACGATTGCTTTAATACAACTTATCGTCTACAGCATAATGCCTAAAAACTAAATGCACACTTAAAAATAAAGCTGGGGGCGATCACTAGTGAAGAGGGAAAATATCGATACATTACATCTTTTATCGATATACCAACTCATACTTGTCCTTAACAAAATTCCGATAACTGCTCATAAGCCATCTGTATACGTAGACACTGTCACGTATCTAGTGACGAGTTTAGGCCAATATTGAAGTTAAGGCTCAAGTTAAATTGACCTAGTTCAGCAAGTTCGCCATGATGCACGTACGAGACCTGCCGACCCACATCTCCTTGGAAACTATCTCGTATTGTGTTGCAACTCGAATCGCACGTTCAGTGAGATGGAAGTACCTGCGACTAGTGCACGGGAATTGCGTTTCAGGAATGCTTTGATTTTAGGTAGTGTAGGGACACAGGAAAACTGTGTTAATAAGAAAGGTATAATACCTTTCTTGGCAAGCTGCAATGATAATGAATAATGATAAGTGAAACAGAAAATGTGTCACGTACTTCTTAATTTCTAAATTGTGTTTTTACATTTACGTTTTTCTCTGAGACCGTCTTACAGAACTTTTGTAAAACAAATATAAATAATTTAACGCAACGATAGCTAGCCCGGTTATTTTCAAATAAAAGCAAGAATTGAGAAAGAAATAAAAAATAAATAATGCAAAGATCAACAAAACGCACAAAGCATAAGGAAAAAATCTAAAGATCTCCTGGCGTTGGGACGGCTTGAGAATTGTGGCCTCTAGGCGACAACAGCCGGAAATCCAAACATCTGGAAACGCAATACAATATCGATCCAAACACGATTCAGTATCGATGCAAACGCAATACCTTTATGTATTTATTACTACCTAGTTTGGAAAATTATTCTGACAGGCTGTCGCGATACTTTTATAGCGCGTTTGTATCGATGCAAACGTGAGTATGAATCCATTCATCAACGCGATTGTAACGATACACCAGCCCGTCTAGCACAACTATGCTTTGCGCCTCTTGTCGCGCGACTTACCGTTACCCGTCTCTCTCTCACAGTACTGTACAGAAAGAGATAGCTAATATATCTCGCGCGAGAAAGAGTCGCTTGTGACAGTTGTGCTAGAGGCGTAGGTGCGCCAGATTGCGCCAGGTGACGTAATGTATTCGCGCGTGCGCGGAACGCGCAAATGTATCGCTGCAAAAGTCGTCTCTTTGTAACATCACATCAAAAAAGTGTATAGATTTGTGGTATCCCGAAGAATACTCGGAGAAGTTCATGTTTTCTGTAGGAATTATTCCCGAAAATGTTTTCGCTATATAAAAAACGTAGAATGATTTCGACAAAATACATCACTATGTTACCCTATGTAGTATACCTACTTTATAGATTGAAGCAATAAGGAAGCCTCGCATCACTTACAAGCAATATAAAACCTCTTATCCCAACAAATATATTTATTTTCCGCTTGCAAAACTCCAAATGAAATCCAAACGTAAATTGGATTACATAAAGTCGTGCGGTCACGTTTTTACAAAATTCCGTGTTCTAATAATATCATAACGCACATAGAACCCACAATGCAACTTCTGTACGGATGGGAAATGCGGGGTTAGAAACAAAGTTTTAATTAGTTCGCACCTCATTCCCTGCCAAAATTTTAGAAGAAAAAACGCTCTGGAGATGTGGTGCTACAGAAGAATGCTTGGGGTATATCGTGGACTGAGTTTCGAACGAATGTCTCTATACTCCAAGGACACAGTCTCAAACATCCTCAATCAGTTCTAGTACAGAGTTGAGTTCTCAAGTACTTAACACCTTCAGTGCGTATGGGACTTTTTCGACCCAATACCAATAATAGTTAATTACAAGCAGCTACAATCGAGTTCGACGCTAAAAACAACGGGGTCAAGATTCTAATCCAAAAACGCGGTCTTTTTGCTTCGCAAACACCTGGTTAAAGCATAATCTCACGGCTCATTGATTTGCGAATCTAAACTTAACATAAACTATTACCTATTACCACGCGCCCAACACATTTCCTAAAATACATACACACATAACACCACTTCCAATGCAATTCACAGAATTTCGATGAAGCTTGGGTTGTATAAGACATAATCGAACAAAAATATTTTTTGTTACAACCCACTTACAGCAAATCACATGGTCAGTCCGACAAACACCCAGTTTTATTGCCAACCAAAGCAGCTCAACACAAAAAAAAAACCCTTGTAAGAGCACTACGCAACAGATCATTTTTTATCTAAAGCGCATCACTTCTTCGAACGAAGCCACATCTGGCACATCTGGCAGCCACAAGTCAACAAAGAGAGCCTGCCAAGCCATATAACAATAGTAATTAAGTAGTAGAAAGTTGACGCAAGTTTGAAAAAGACAGTCCATCGATCACAATAGATAACGACCTAAGTCACCGGAGCACAAAACAACACAGTCGGTGCACATTAAAGCAAACACTACACTATATAACAAAAAGTAAAATACCTAGCAACACACATAAACACCCCCGACAACACCACCCACTAATAACCTAGACTTTAAGCTCTCCCCACAGCGCGCCTTTAGATTGCAGGACACGACAACAATCTACAAACATGGAAAGCAAGACGGCAATAAAGAATATACCCGGAGATGGTAATTGTCTTTTTCGAGCTATCGCCCACCAAATCAACGACTTATTTGGATTAACGTTTGATCACCAAGCAATCCGCAGAGACCTCGCACGATATGCCGATGAAAACCAACACGACCAAACAATGCGAAATGCGATCATAAGCAATATTGATGTCAATAAGCCAGACCAAAATGAACAAATTAAGAAATATTTGACTTCGCAATACCAAGATGGGGTGTGGGGTGGAGCTGATATACTTATATCCGCAGCAGAATACTACGGCATCAATGTAAAGGTATTTCAAGCCACCCCACTAAAAGAAATAATACACTTTACCCCTAAAACACCAAGTGACGCGGTAGGCACCATAGGCCTGGTCTACAGTCACAATCACTACGATTGTTTTGAAAACCACCTGGGTGTAAACACGACTAATAACACACAACTCACGCGAGCAGAAATGAACCTTAATACCGGAACCCCAGAGGAGATAGCAGACGCAACTGGATACCGACTGTCAAGACCTAGGCCGCACCACTCGGTTCACAACCCAATATATAGAACTAACGTGGCAACATGGAACGTCAGAGGAGCAGCTAAACCTAAGAAAAAATCAGATATTGACACGTTACTAGAATCGAAATCAGTACACATCGCATGTCTACAAGAAACTCACCTGAAAACCGGAACTCACGAAACGGATAACTACAAATGGAGTCTAAGCGGAAATAATTCCAACAGAGGCCTAGCCATTCTTATTAGAAAAAACAGCGGGCTTAAAAATAAACTGGATTAAAACCAATTTGAACAACATGGCAGCGTCAATCGACGTTGATAACAAAACAACACTATTCATCGTCACAACACACTGGTCAAACGAAACATCAGCAGCCACAAACGACCTGTCACGCCTACTCCGATTAATAAAGCTCAAGCCAAAAAACTCGACCCTAATCGTCCTAGGTGACTTCAATGCACACATCGGGTATAAAGATGCAAAAACGCGACGCAACCATCACCAAATAGGTAAAAACCTATACCACCCAAACAGCAACAGTAATGGGGAAATACTCACTGACCTAATAAGAATCGAGAAATTCCGATTAGAAACGTCATTCGGCCGAAGTAGCTCTAAAGTAACCTGGCAATCAGGCAGTAGAAAGTCACAGATAGACCACATAATGACCCAAAACAAGGGCTCATCTAACTTTAACTTCATCAAAGGCCAGCACACACCGTTATCAGATCACAAAATCATATGGGGTGAACTGAAACCACAAAAACCGAACAAGCCAAACATAAACAAAACCTCCCGGGATAAAACCTCAGACGAATCACAATCCTTCAACTACAAGACACTAGACTACGACATGCTCCAAGATAAAACCACAAAAAATAAATATCAAAACATCGCACAAGAACTGGCAATGGTACAGAAACGTACAAAAGAAAGCCCACTCCAATGGCAAGCAATCACGGACATAATGAAAACCTCAGCGAAAAGAACAATCAAATTTCATCCAAAGTACTCAAAAGAACGCAGAGTAGCGCTAGCAAAACTACAACAAGCAAAATTCAGGAAAAATCTACGCCCAAGTGACGCAACATGCATAAACAACCTCAGAAAATGCAGACGAAATCTACAAATAATTGAATCAAAAGAAGACGAAAGGGAATGCAGAATATTCTTTAAGGGGCTAGCAAATACCCATCCGTCAAGGAGGATGAAAATCACCTACGACTTCTACAGAAGACACAAGCTCAAGGCAAGACGAAAATCAAAAAACACGTTTATCCCAATGTCCAAATGGGAAGAAGAGCTTGCTAAATCAGAAGGCCCAAGCATTGAGCAAGTAAGCGACGAAGACCCAGGAGACCTAGAACCGGAGCCCACGCTAGATGAAATAAAAGATATTATCCAAAAGATGCGTAATGGCACGGCTCCTGGAATAGATCAAACAGTGACTGAGCTATTTAAAGCAAATCCAGACGAACTCACCTACCAAATATTAACGCAAATGCGGGCAGCGTGGACAACGAATATCCTACCGGAGAGTTGGACACAATCAATCCAAGTACCGCTACCAAAAACAGCGAACCCAAAATCTATAAATGACTACAGACGAATCTCCATCTGCAGCACGGGATACAGGATCTACGCTAATCTACTGCTACTGAGACTGGATGAAACCATCAACGACCTTGGAAGCTACCAAGCAGCATTTCTGAAAAACAGATCTACCGACGACCACATGTTTACTCTACGCCGAATTCTAGACGAGGAATGGAGAGCAGGAAAGAAAACCTTTGTCCTAGCAGTCGACCTAGAAAAAGCATTCGACACAGTTGATCTTAACGCCATGAGAGACATATTATGCACGCGAACGAACAAGGCACTAACCAATCGTATAGTTAAAGCCGCGATGAACGAATCTACCTGCATCAAGTGGTTTGGACAACAAACCAGGTGGATCAATAAAGGCAAAGGCGTCAAACAGGGCTGCCCCCTCTCACCGCGACTATTCACCATCGTAATGGACGACGTGTTCAGAACACTAGAAGAAGAACTGCCCTTCGTAAAACTCAATCAAGACGAGGAAATACAGTTACCGATTATGTTAGCTTTTGCGGACGACGTGATTATTGTATCGAACGGCCTCCAACAAATAAATGAGATATACGCGAAGGCCAAAATGTTATTCGAATCAGTGGGGCTAAAGGTGAATGAGACAAAAACAAAACTCCTAGTCCGAGACCCAATAAACGAAAGCAACAGAAACTTCATTAATCTCACCGGGACAACAGTTACTCCAGTGAACGAAATCCGCTACTTGGGTACCTATATAACCTCCTCCCTCAGCAGAAAAAATACGATCAACGCACGGTGCAAGCAAGCGGTAAGAAATGCAAAGGTACTCATCAACTTCATCAAGGAATCACGCATGCAATGGCAAATCGCTCGCCTATTGTACAAAATGGTGATAGAGCCATCAATGACGTATGGACTCAAATGCGCAGCACTCACCAAGGCCAACAGATCAAAACTCAGGAGGTACGAAAGACTCATATTGAGGGACATGATAAACAACGCAGGATCAAAGCCGGGACCAATCAAAATACACGACCTACTGAAGGGAAAAACAATAACCAAAAGGATAAAATGCCTTCGGCTATGCTACTACGGGCACATCCTACGACGCCCAAGACCCCACTTGCTGCATTCCGCGTACCGGCACAAAGCACAAAAACTCAAAGTTGGCCGACCCAGCTTTACATGGAAAAACTCGTTGCACCAGGATATGCAATACTATGACATGAACCCCTCCGAGTGGGCAGAACTTGCATCAGACAAGAATAAATATATCATGGCAGCCCAAAAAATCTACCAACTACAAGAAACCGACAGTGAATCGGAGGATGAAGGTCAGACCAACGAACAAGAAACGTGATACCTCGGCTATCCGGTGAACACGACAAGCAAAGACGCCAACGAGAGCACGCGAAAACTCACCAACGCTCATCCCCGATGCTCTACCCCACCTCACCTAACTTCCAATATTGGCTCAAGGTTGCATAATCGGCTGATTGTGGTCGACCGGTTGCGGCTAGTCGGCCCTCCTATCCCATCCCAGAGCGTGTCACTCCTTATAAATCTGTGCCCCCTGGTGTATCCGGCTTGTCCGGGTCAGGCTACGACCTGGCTGGGTGTGGTGCCTATGTTCATGTTCATGTTCATGTTCAGTTAACTTAATTGCCGTAGCGAAGGTGTTAATTTGGATATTAAGTGTCAATGCGGAACGGTGACTCCATATAACGTCTTGTCGTGCAGGGAAAAGTGGAAGGCACTAGAATATGAGGAAGATCACACATGAGATGGATCGCCCAAATAACGTCCGCGGAAGGCGATCCCGTATATGAGTGCACAAGGAAGAATGGGCAGACGTCGTGAGGCGAATAACGACATTCGCTCAGCAAGAATTATCGTAATGACCACGAACTCTCTGACAAGAGCGTCACGAAGGACAAAAATAATTATAGTTCACGCTGCGATTATACCTCCCTCACTTGACATTATCTGACATTTGGCAGAGCCCTGCAGGCTTATTTGTACAAGGTGGTGTGTCCGTACAAGTATGACGCCAAGAATTTGGGCCTATTTTTGACCTAAGTACTCAAAATGGACTTCACCACAGAAACCCAAATATATTGAAGAATTTCTAAATTTAAATGGCAATGCAAAATAAACAAAAATATATAGACAGAAAGAGAAATAGTTTTAATTGCTTATTGATACAATTGTACTGTGTAATATACATATAACTTTTCGATTAAAGCACAAACTTAAACTACGCTACTTATATTCTAGTTTTGAAAATTAGGTTCAAGTTACACAGTAAATTAACGAAGTTTTACCAAACTTGTGTACTTTAGCTATTGTTGGCTTTTATAACTTTAAATATTTGGTCTAAACTATATTTGAGCCTCAACGTAAAGTTTGTTTAGGTTCAGGCTTGGGAAGGTTGTATAAAATGTACATATAATTAATCAAAACCAAGTCCATGGCTTGACGTTCTTACTCCATACAATAGGTAGAAATTGCCGATCGTTCTTTCTTGTACCCAATGGCTTCTGGCTCCTCTGGGTACATCAATCTTTTCCGTTCACATTTTATTCTCAACTCAAGACGACGATATAGGGTAACGGTAAGGTATATAAATAAATAATTAAATTCTTAACTAAAGCACTAAAGTTATAAGGTAACTTAACGTAGCTCATAAACAGCTTTTTTATTCCTTAACAAAAACATTCTAAATCACTTATTTTTTATTAAAGCAGTAACGTCTGCTAACGTAAACTAAATGTTTACAAATGAAGCGAAAATTGAAAAATTTAATGATTCGGACAGGATTCGAACCTGCTTTAATAAAAAATAAGTAATTTGGGTGTAGCACATCGTTACTATCGATTCTCAACAAATTTGAGACGATGGTGCCGACGATAAAGTCTAAATCTTTACGGTAGATGGCGCTACGATGCCACCCTAAGGCATATCGAAGCAACTGGTTGAAAAATTCAATGACTCTGACATCTGATTCGGTGGTCCAATTGGGAGGACGCCAGTGTTGGCCCGGAAAGCCGTTGGAAACGCAGGTTCGAATCCTGTCCGAATCATTAAATTTTTCAATTTTCGCTTCATTTGTAAACATTCTAAATCACATAAAAAATACTAAATATAATGTACCTAGTCATTTCGTAGGGTCGAATAGACTAAGTACCGCAAGCGCGTTTTCTATATATGTAACTAGTCCCACAATTGCGTTTTTAAACACCTAATTCAAATATGCAATTTAATTTACGAGCAATGTTCTGTGCAATGTCGTAGATAATAAATAGTGAGAGAAATAAACTCCTACGAAGACAAAAGTCATATCAACGTCATGAGTCACAAAACGCCAAAGAAAATAATAAGACGCTCTTGGATATTTCCTTCCAATTCCAACTAAGAATATAAGGCGACAAGGCCAGGTAACGAGGAAGAAATGAGGACGCGTAAGAAGTTTTTGTTTAGCCTTACTTTAGTAGCATAACTTATGACATGTATGACAGTTTATACGCACTAGTTAGGGAGATATACGACTGTTTGCACCGATACAGTAGCTACATAACTTCGCACACATAAACATGATTCTACTAATGACCAGAATCAATGTTGATCCTATTTTATGTAGTGCACCACATTTAACCGCACCGGCTAATACGCTTAGCATTTTAAACAGAAACATACAGAGGGCGCTTTAAAAAGCGGAATGAGGAGGCATTATTTCACGCTCAGTGGTGACAACACTGCTCTGGTTAAGCAGAGGTCCTGGCTTCGATTCCCAATTGCACTTCAGTGGATTGCGTGAAATTTTAGCGTCTTATTTATCCTTTGTATTTACATATGATTCTACCTTTTCGATACAGTGGCGATTCAACATCGATATAGTCGCGATTTAGCTTTTTTACAGTATCGATTCAGTTGCAATGCAGAATTCATTCAGACGTAAACATACCTAGCCACGACTTCGCTTGTCGCGCGAGTCGACATCTCTTGTCTTGCTCGCACGGTATTGAAAGGAAACTGACGGGTAGTATTTCTTGCGCGATAAAGAGTCGTGTGTTGCTAGATGTACAGAAGCGATCGATGATGAAACAGAACAGTGCGACTGCATCGCTTCTATCGCAATTGCAAATGCGACAAAGGGCTGTATGCGACCTCCTGTCTGGCAAAAAGCCGGTAGTGTGAAAAAATCATGACGATAAATGGTAAAAACTTGGTAACTAATTAGTACTCGTTATTACTGTAGGTGAGCACTTGTATGCAATTATAAATGGATGTTAGAAAATGACTTTTTCTAAATACATTATCTATAATATATTACGCAATTGGTTTCAGAAACGGCCCTATCGATTTGGAAGAACATATTAGTGCCGACCCCGAACCATTTTGGGTAGGTACGGCTAGCATCAAAAGTAGCTGTACAGTCAACCAATTTGAATCCTAGGCCATTTCGTACCTTGTCACAGTGAACGTCAATATGAAAGCCGCTTCAAATCTCATATCAATGTCATTGTGACAAGGTGCTATAGTGGCCTAGAAATCAAATTGGTTGACTGTACATTTTTGTATGCGTTTTGACATGCTGACTGCTGACTGTTAATTACTCGAAATAAAACCGTACCAACACTCCTATGAAACAAAATAAATATACTTTTTTAACTGACTTCGACGGTTCTCAATTTGACCTGTATGTATGTATGTATGTATGTATGTATGTATGTATGAAGCGGTGTTATTGTCCTCAAATATAGTCACCATGCGCTTTATGGTTGTATTCCCTTATTTATTCATGATATTTTTTGGCAAAGCTCAATATAAGACCACTTTTCTTATCCATTTCAGCCTACGCAAGTTTCCCATCTTTCCCCGATCCCAAGAATATTAAACTCCCGTATACCGGAACTTTTTGCCATAACAGAAAACTTATTATTCTGTGCCATTGTTTCGATAAAAAGTGTCAACCGCACGCATAAAAATGATTTCCAGCTCAAATTAGACGGTAAAATAAACAAGGAAAGTTCTTATTGTTCTTTGATTAAGCTACTTTATTAATGTTTTCTTAGATATTAATGTGAAAATATTATCCTTATGTCGATGCCGGATAGTGCTGTAACAGACCAAGTAGAAATACTGGGGACAAATTCGATTGACATGATCTCCGTGATTGAACGATTACGTCCATTCGACCATTAGGTCGATTATACCAATATAACTTGGCCGATATACATCAACTTTTGCTATTTGAGTTTCATCAAGACGACGACGATCGACGAACATTGACGTGAACAATTGAAGAAAGATCCCAAAACAAAAAAATTGAAGTCGTTGTCAATATAAACTAGGTCGATGCAGAGTCAGCCACCGGCTAAGCTTGCACCATCGATTGGAGAGGAGTTTTTTTTTATTTTCTCTTCGTCACGACCTAGCGTTTAATATGTGCATTTTAAAACAAAAATTTCTAAAATCGGTTGAGAACTCGCTGAGATCTGCGCATTGTTACAAAGTCCATTCGAGTCGATCCAAGGGAGCTTCGCTCGCTCCGCTCCAAAAAAAAGAGTTACTGACGATAGTTTTGTCATCTATTGATACGTTTCAAATGTACTTGTACCCACGTATGCTCTTATTTAACTCTACGCTAAGGTTATTTAAATATATAAATTATTTCGCAATTTCCAATACTACTACTTACTTTAATCTTCGAAGGACGATTCGATCACTCTGTTGTAACATAATAATATTACACTGTATTTTAATTCAACTTTGGCAGTTCATGCATCCTTTGGTTGATAATTATCATTGTTTACTACTTTTAATATAGGTACTACATTTGGTGACTTTTCTACCGTTTTAACTATGTTATTACTAGTTATGTCCGCAATATTGGCAATCTTATAAAAAATAATCAACATCATCTTGATAATAATTGTAAAAAACCGTGGCTTCTACATGGCAACCGAAAATGGCGGCACAATACGGAGTTCGTCAGATAGACTAAACGAATATTTATTACAATGGAAAATAAATTAAAAATATACATACTAAAACTTAAAATTAAAAAGAATCCCCCAGTATTGAAGCCGTCTGAGGCATCGCATATAGACTAAATGCTTAAATAATCAACCTAAACATAGATACATTTATGAAACATGTAATAAATAAATAAATATTCTGTCCGGAAACGTAAGAGTAAAAATAAAAAGTTGTTTTTTATTTCAAAAGGTGATAAGTCGTAAAACTAAGAAATCATTCGACCTTAACACAGTTCCATTTAAGCTTTAAATTATTTTTATGGGTCTCAAACAATCTGCCTGCCAAATTAATTACGTTTAGGTACAATAAAATCAACAAATATTAACACATAACATTTACTCTAAATCGTACCACGAATACAAAAAAATTGTCATAAATTGGCTAAAAACAATAAGTTATGATGAAACGGAGAATTTACTACAGTGTAACTACATAAAATCATACACACACACACACACACACACACACACACACACGCACGCACGCACGCACGCACGCACGCACACACACATACACACACACATACGGGCACACCGCCCACTATGCTTGTATGTTTGTTTTTATTTTTGTTCTTATTATAGTTTAGCTGTACTTAATTGAAACCAAAACTAACTAAAGTAGTATGTAATAATTATATACTTAAGTTTATTTCATGTAACCTAAGGAAGAGCGGTGCCTCCCAACACAGGCAATTATATGCTTACTGGGTGGCTCCATCCCATAGATCATAATGAACTGTATTTTATGAAATAAAGTATGTATTTTGTATTTTGTATTTGTGCCTGCGAAGGGTTGTCAAGTGAGTAAAATAATAAATTTATTCAAATCATTCAAAGATAAATTACACATAAAAACATCGCACATTATTTTAAATACATTATAATATTAAATATTCCTGCATCGAATAAAATAAAAAAATATAGGTCTTGATATTAGGTACAAGTTATTTCGCGAATAATAATACAAAAGTCATAAGTAATTCCATATTATATTATGTGCCGGAACGATCACAATTTTCTAGAAAATTTATAAATTAGTAACGTTTTTATGAAGATATTCGAATAAAATACTTATATTATAGTTACTACATATGATTTGCGATTTTGTGAGCTCAAAAAGTGTTGTCTCTTATCTCTGACTAGGTTTCTAAGCGTATTGATTCTAAGAGTTGCAGCTATTTACGTTACTCTGACTAACTTCATGATAAAAGGAAGCTAAACTTCAGTTTAAGTAGATACAGCAAAGTTTGAAATCAAACTCCAAATATCCTTTACTTTCCTTCATTTCGCATCGCCTACGCTTATCCGTCTTGAATCGGATACGTCAAAACAAATCCCATTGCAATGTTTACCGGCTGACCAACATATTTCTTTCACACCAATATGTGAAAATGAACCTTACGTCTTTGGTTCAAGAGTTCTGGCGTATTTATTACTTCTGAGTTTGTGGTCGTGTTTACTCACCTCGGACGTCCGAGGTCGTACCCTAATTTGAAATTCTACCGCAAAATAACAGCCGGACACATTACACGTCGATTTGGGATCTCTATTGGTTGGTTTCATGTTTTATTGAAGAGGACGGAGATACCATCTTGGGTAAAAATTTTGCACCGCTGAACCTTAATTTACCGAGGAATCTGGCGGAGTAATGAAGTAAAATTTATTGCGTTGATATTTGATCACATTATTTAATACGGTTCTATGATATACGATTATAACCAGGGGGGTTATTCGACAAATTTTAGAGAGATGATGGAGATCTCTTTATTTCATCGCCATCAGTCACTTTTGACGTGTCCCTACTGTGGCGATATCCCTAGAACATTGCAACTTCGCCAATCCGGTCGCGCTTAATTTGCGTTTCCTTTGTATGTGACGGTATAAATAACAGGCGCATACTTTAACTTGACCGTGTAGTGCGTGCAATTAGTCAGTTACGTTTCGTTCAAAACAGAAATTGATATGCATGAATAGCATTTTTGACAATCATTAACGCCTTCGTATTTCTAAAATTAAAATGAGATATGTCACTTGAAGCTTATCGTATTTTAATGACAGTTCAAAGGCGATATCACTGTTATCTAATAGAGTTTTGATGTTTTGCGATCTCTCAAACGGCATTCTCGAATTAGGTCCACGGGTGGTGTATGGTGCGACATATTACCTATGATTCCAAGCCAAGGCCATTCTTTTATTACGTAAGGATATTTTAGCATCTTTATATTGTCATAATTATATTGTTTTGTATCCCAATACGGTATTTGATGACAAAAAATCAGCTAATCTTTATGTAATATCAAAAACGATCTGTGTTAGTACGAAGGTAACTATCTTCATCTGGCTTGTGTAATCAGTAGTTAAAACACGTATTATTTTTAGTTTTAGGCCGATTAAAAATTGTATTATGTCCAAAAGTTAGTGGTAGCTGTGGTGGTAGTTAGTTTGGTTCCGTATATTTTTGAATGTGTTCAGTGGTTTTAAAACCACTACGGAACCAAATATACGGAACCAAATTAACTACCACCAACAGCTATCACTAACTTTTGGACATTGTACAATTTAGTTTGACTATCGTCTAATAGCGTATTATTGAAGGTAAGAAGGTATATCAATATCTAATTCTAATTCTAATTTTAAAATATGGCTTCCATCAAAGTTAATGATGATTTCGCCAATTTCGAGTTTGCTCGTAGAGCATGCCGTTGTTCGGTGAGGTTTTGCTTTTTGTAAAGTGATAGCGATTTACAAAAAACCACGCGGACTATCGGGCCTTGACCCAGGAAGGGCTATGAACGCTTCAAGTTGAATTCTTCATTAGCTATTCACTCATACGTTAGATCACTGCACAATACGCTATCAATACTACACATTGAATAACAAAAATGAATAAATAACGAACAACAAAACTTAAACGCATGCGGCCATCTTGAGCCACGAACCGGAAGCCTTTCGTATATCAATATCGAAAGGTGACCTGACATTTGACAATCTTGCTTGACATGACACTGACAGCGCTTGTCTGCGTTCAGGTTCACGCATCGTAAATGCGATCGGCGCTCGTGCGTGCAGCTCTCCGTGGCGCCATCTATGGTCCCACCGGAAGATCAGCGCTGGCTCTTGGGCTAGCATCATGCTGAGGTGAGGAGGACCTTTTCGTGGTACAGTCATAGTAATATTATAGTTAGTTATTGTTTTATTTTATTTATAATTCTTGTCACTATTTGTACCTAATTATGTTCTATGGTCACGTCACGAATAAATGTATTTCTTTCTTCTTTCTATATAGAAACTGTTTTAATTGGGATATTCCAATTAAAACAATTCTGAACTTGCAGCTAAATTATGTGAGCTTACATATGTTTTTTTAATTGAAATGTAATGTATGGTTGTGTAATAACTGATAAAAATATCAATTCAGATTTGAAATAGCCACATTGAATTTCTCGAAAAATATGAAATTGGCACTGTTGTACGAGTATAATCCAATCTGTTAATGAAATCAATGTCTAATTGCCATCCTTTTGTCGCCGATAATGTGCCCGAAGGGTCACACGATGCTATTAAGGCTGGAATGTCGCGTAAGTAGTGTAACGTTACAGAAAGGGTATAATTCAGTCCCACGGGTCCTGTAACAGGACCTCAAGGACGCCTGATACTGTATGTATATCACTGCTTGTATGGTTTCTAAAAACTAACTAACTAGAAGTTTCCTGCGAACTTCAACGCAAATCCTATTTTGCCTTATTGCATAATAATCTTTACTATTATAAAATTCTAGATTTATATTGAAAATTATTTTTCTTTGGGTCAAGATTTCAGGAAAAATCTCAATAGCATGATGCAGGATCGTCAATTGTTTTGTACGGGCTCGCGGCGTTGTGCCATCCTGGCGCCATCTTTTTTATAATTTCCATTGTTTCACGCCGAAATGGCTGGATTTTTTTAACCAATTTCGATACAGGAATAGCTGGTCATCCAAAGATGGTTATCGATCTACATTCTACGGTAAAGAAAAAAAATACGCGGACGACGACGTTGCGGGCACCCACTAGTGTACCTACTAATAACAGTAACTTTTATAAGTACCTTCCCATACAGTTCATGCTAGAGAAGTCTGAACATAACTGCTCAAATGCTTATGATTATACGATTTTATAATAGGATAGATGAGCAAATAAATAAATAAATTAGCTATCTAATCAAGCGAGCGGAGAATCGTTTAGGCTTCAGTAAACATACCTACAGAACGTTACACCGAAGTAATTACATGGACGATCCCATTTAATTGACACAAGTGGAATGGATATGAAGTTTCGCTGTTGATGAGGTAAACATTGGGTTCGGATTTAGTTACAGATATTTGCGAACGTGATAATTATGTTTAACTGTTTATGCCTATATTCGTTGACCTGGGGGCTTATGATTCGATGGTTGATTTTATCACGGATAAATAAGTGAAAATGCGAGTGCGTGACAGATGCTTTGTCAATTATTTATCACGTGATAAACGCAACCATCATAGGCCCCACTAAGTTCGGAATTGTAATATTTTTAAATATGGTTCTGAAAAAGAGTCCATACCGGATGATGGCTACTGCAGCGCCCCTTTGTGATATCACACTAATATTATAAAGGCGAAAGTTTGTGAGTGTGTTTATGTGTATGTTTGTTACTTCACGCTCAAATGGCTGGACCAATTTTGATAAATTTTGGTATGATTGTAGTTGACACCCTAGATTAACACATAGGGCATATTATAGGCTACTTCTTATCCCGAACAAATGTAGTGTTCTCGTGGGTTGAGCGGGTAACACCGCGCGGCACAGCTAGTACAACCGTAAAACATACAAATAACCTATAACCTGGAACACAATAACACATGTTATGGAAAAGACGAAGAGGCCCAGCATTTTATATGGAATCATTTTCCAAAGAAACCTTCCGAAGAGATTCATTAATCTAGGATGAAGAACATCAGAGAAGCTTCTAATTTTCTTTCTTTACGCCGCTGATGCAGCGATTTGAAATCGTTTCGCTACGATTCCGGCGTGTCCGTTCATCCCCGGGCTAATTCCATGCAAATGACTGTCTACCGGGACCGATAAAGTCGTGTTCACACTGGGAAGTAGGCAAGGCTACTGCTTATATTACAGCCCAACAGGGTGTTTTTCAACCCAAGCCATGTTACGCGTTGAAAGTCAGTGAAATATACTGATGTAAAAAAAAAAAACATTTATTATCAGACAGAGAAATCAAACAGAGTAAACAAAGAGCAAACACGACTAAATATGCCGCGAATTTCAAGTATTTTTTTGTACTTATAATAAATCCAATATCCACAGTGATGATAGTTTAGTTTTTTTCAATAGGATTCTTAATTCGGTGAATAGAGACTATTTTACTATTACCCGGATTTATTTCACAAGAAGAACAAAAAACGAAGGATGGAGTAGCATTCCGGCACACAATGTTCTGAACAATGTTTTTAATGACTAATACTTGACAAATCACTAGTGACGTTTAATAATGCATAAATATGACGAATGCTCACTATTACCATATGAAAGCTGTTTGTAGCGTCACTATCCCTGGGCCGGACCGACACTAGTTAGGCTATTGATTAGGTACGCGTCATGATATACAGCGTTAAAGTGTACTCTGTAGCGTTAAAGTCAATGGAAATGATTTGTAAAATCAGTTATTGACCGAGCGAGAGAAGCGCCGCCGTTTCAGCTTGGTCTAAAATGTTTTCATAAGTCCGAATTTCGGATGTCCAGTTCGCCTGCTTGCAGGCAGAATACATGATGATGGAACGTTTGTACGTACTTAAGAGGCCTTATTCCTTTTAAAATGCTGATTGTTTAGACATTTTTCTCTATGATCAAACATGTTTCTTAATATACTATTGATGTTACTTTCTAGAACAGGGCTATTGGGATTTATTGGTATATATTTGAAACCTACAGTTTGAATTTTTCATTGATAATTTTTGTTTCAAAAACTACTCGAAATTGACAAAATTCACGCGGAAAATAGAATAGAATAGAATAGAATACTCTTTATTGCACACCTCAAGAAGAAAGAAATACAAATACAGATGACACTTAACATTACAATAGAGGCAAACAATAGGCGATCTTATCGCTAAAAAGCGATCTCTTCCAGACAACCTTTGGGTAGCGGATTAATATAAATGAAATGAGATGAGTAGGCGATGCAAAAAGTAATCAAGAAAACTACTTAAAAATTATTAAAATCTACTAAAACCTATAATAATATATATTTGAAAATTAGTTTTTTTAACTTATTTTCGACTGTACGCAATGAAAGCGTGAAATAACTATGTTACTACCTAGAACTCGGGGAAAAGTATTATTCAGTTCAAAAATTTGGTTGAAATTATCAATATATTTGTCATAATATGAAAAAAATAAATTTTAAAAGGAATAAGGCCTCTTAATAATAAGATCTGTAGTGTAACTGTATCCGTGTATCTGTCGAGTAACAATTTTGTTTTTTTTTAACAGTCGTAAAGCGTCTGGACATCCAAACATACGAAATAATGTTGAGCTATAAGCTAAAACGGAGCACTCGGTCAATTGTTCGGTCATTTGGAATGTTAAGACTATTAATGTTGTCTACTCATTGAACTAGCAATGAAACTAAGTAACTTCGACTAGATAACTTCTTTTATTGCGGTAACTGGCTTACCCAGCAGCTTACATTTCAATTTCCAAGGAGAGCCTTCAGTCGTAGCCTTAATTGACATTACCTTTAAGACGTGGACAGAAAGGTAATTTGAAATTAGTATTTCGCTGGAAGTCGACATTGGGGTTCCACTCTTCTGGCGTCATACAACTTTGAAAGTGACTCCAGGGGGCCTAATGATAGTTGCGTTTATCACGTGATAAATAAGTGATAAAGCATCTGTCACTCACACACGCATTTTGTCAAAACGTGACGGATGCTTTGTCACTTATTTATGGCGTGATAAAAGCAACTATCATAAACCCCGAGTCAGATTTACATATATATTTTTATATTTTTTTTATACATTTTCAAAAATGAACCAAATTTTTTTTTATAGAGCCATTTTTATCGATTCTGTTCTTAATGTGGAAATACCACATTTTTATATTTGTCAATATCGACACAAAGGATAATTACGAAAGAAAAATGTAAAGCAGTGAATCAAATTATATTTTTCTTTGAAAGAAAAATGTAACCAACTCACTGAATTACAATATAATTAACCACAGAATATTTCTTCCTGTTATATCATTATTTTAATTAGTATGATCATCTCTCGGCGTATTTTTTAAAATACTCGCTGTATTCTCTTTGTGTAAATCCCGTAGGTCTGTACCTAACTCTAGTAAGGTTATGCATTCGCTCATAAATGCAAGAATTAATAACGAAATATCGTATTCACGTAATAGTCTGTGGTCTATACACATATAGCTGAAAATTTTAATGGAAATCATTCAAATAAACAAAAAACAGACGGACGGACGGACATTGATTTAATTCAAATAATAATATTGCTTTGCTAATCCGCGATATAGTAACGTGCCACTTAATTTGTGCTAACCCGTCTTTAATTAACAGTCAAGTTATTATATCGTGGATTAGCAAACCCGCCTTTAATTAACAGGCACGTTATTATATCGTGGATTAGCAAAGCAATATTATTATTTTAATTAATATGGATTTCCGTAAAGTAACGCCTGATTCAATTAATTATTGGACCTTGGTTTGATTCTGGATTAAGTTGAAAAATTAATAAACACAGCAATAAAAAAAATGAATAAGAAACATAACGTATCCAGTGGGCCTATGATGGTTGCTTTTATCACGCAATAAATAAGTGACAAAGCATCCGTCACGTTTTGACAACATGCAAGTGTGAGTGACAGATGCTTTGTCACTTATTTATCACGTGATAAACGCAACCATCATACGCATACAATTACCCTAGAGTGCACAAAATCAGTAAACATTTTGTAAAATAATTTGAACCTAATTAGGTAAAACGTTGTCTGCGCTAGTGAATGTGTTCGCTAGTATCTTGAACAAAGTTCGTCTATATGATCAACACTAGGTTGCACTTGGAACCTAGTTCTTGTTCATTAGCTAACTTGCGCGCTTGTCTGGTTTAGTCTGGAACACTAGCTGCTCATACACTGGGGAAATCTGCGTATTAAGTACGTATAAGATAAACTGCCGTACCTGAGAAATATAACACTGCAAGACACACACACTTGAGAAGCAAAACACTGTGCTAAGTTAAATAGTACATGAACTTACCGCCGATACAAATTTTACAAAATTCTCACAAAAATACACAAAAATCGGTTGAGAGATGCGGTTTGTAGGCGTAAACAGCCGGAAATCCAAACACCGTTACTCTAAAATAAGGTCTATTATGTGTGTAGGCAGCATTTAATAACTTGGTCATTGTCAGATTTAGGTGCGCGTCTTTCCGGTGGACATTTTCAAAATTAAGGATTCCAGGGCCTAATTTTCTGATTAAATACCTGTGAGAATAAAGAACGTTCCCTCTTCTATAATCCGATGTAATAGCAACATAACCTAGATTCATACAAGCTCTTAACTTTTGACCACCAAAGGGACAAATTTTGTTTTTTGAACTGACAATGACCCAACTAAAAGTTCCACCAAAGCTTTGTCATAGTAAATTAATTTTAGCATTCTAAATATACCAAGGAAACCACGAAATAAAAACAAAAAACTTAGTGAAACAATGCATTCGCTTTTGAATATTTTCCAGTGCTTAACTCAGAGGCATAATTTAGAATTTTGCAACCGCAAAATTTCGAATTTATATCGTAGTCTCACAAGTAGACCCGTCCATTAAATGCTTTTGATTTTCCAATCCTTGAGAGTACGTTCAGGTTTTTGGTGTCAACTCATCTGTCTTTGAATCCTGGCCATTTGTAACCAGTCAACATATTAATCCTCGTACCTTGGGGCCGATCTCTTAAAACGCTTTGTAACTCGGCACTACCGAAATCTCTCTCTTGGGGAGCATTTCTACAGGATTTATATAGGGTTAATGCATCTATAAACAAGATTAAATCACTAATATGAAATAGTATAGGTACCTATTTCTTGACTTTTTTGCGTAATATTAATAAAGTTGGAGGCTCTACGCTCGAAATTTTAGACGACTATCTACTTACAAAGTAAGAGTCCAACGCGGATGGGCAGCGTTCTGGAAGCTGCGAAATATCTTCTTATCCGAAAATACCAGTGTGTTGCCAGTACGGCACTGAAACGTGGTCGCTCACAAAAGGCGTCATAGGAAGGCTCAAAGTTGCTCAAAGAGCCTATGCTCAGAGCTTCCTTGCGTGATAGAATCCGAAATGGTGAGATACGGAAGAGAACCAAGCTTGTAGATATAAATAGTTCAGACAGTCGCCAAACTCAAGTGGCAGTGGGCGGGGCACATTGCTCGCAGAACCGATGGCAGAAACGTTTTTGAGTGGCGACCGCGGACTGGAAGACGTAGCGTGGGAAGGCCCCCAATAACATGGACCGATGACCCGATTAGGATCGCAGGCAGAAATTGGATGAGAGCGACGCATGACCGATCGTTGTGGAAAACTTTGGAGGAGGCCTTAGGCCATTCTTGATCGTTGGAATTAGCAAATTAAACCTGAAAATTATATTTTTTGTAAAGCTGGTCCAATAACTGACGAGTTTCCTCGTAATATAACAAAATCAGCAATTTTGGTTAATAAAAAGCAGGTGCACACTATTGTATAGGCTGTTAGCTTGAGTCGCGGCACGTAGTGAGTTGTTTTTGTTAATGGTGAATCTAATTAAATGTCTAAACACGCCCACAATTCTGGAATAGAATTTATTGCATCTACGTGATCGGATTTACATGTTCGTTTTCGGTTCAAGCGGCTAATCAAAGTTAGTTTAATTACCTCTTTTATTACGAACGTTTGCGTAGGTACAGCTTTATCTTAAAGTAACGAGATCAAACTGTCAATGTTAATCTAATTCATAGACAGGCACATAGATTATTTTTGCTGGGCAAATCAGTAATTTCCTAAGGCATAGCTGAATATAAAAAAAAACATGCAATATAAGATATAATCCTTAGGTTCTAGCTGGACTATCCTTTGTAATGATTACAGGCCCATTACAAAAGTTGTGTCCCTTATCGTTTGTGTTCGAGACCGTTATTTGAGATAGCGGAAACAAAAGGGATGACGGCTAATGTTAAATTCAACAGCATACTCAATAGCATATTGCGTTAATTTTATTCATATACCTAACTATTTATATGAATATAATAAGCGCAATATGTCATGAAACAAATGATAAAAATAAAATAAAATAATAATATATGTAACTAGGTACCCACATTTTATATTTTGTTTTTAATCCAAAAGAAATTTGTATATTATTTTAAGAATCCTCAAAATTTAACATAACAATAAATTGTACAACAACCATAACCTTAAAAAAATCGTCATGCCTATTGTCTATTAGTAAAGTTAAGCCCTGAGACTTTAACAAAAAACGCACTCTTTTACGGTGAAAATGACAATTTACTTATTGTCTACATACACATATTGGTACCCATAACATATTTAATTATAATGACGTCATCAGTAAGTGGCCATTTATATGGAGCGTTTTAGCGCTCTAATCTGTAGTAAGTATCTGTAGTGTAGTAAGTATATATTGACATTTGATCCCAATAAAAAACAGAATCGATTGTAATACAAAAAAAATTCGTCATGCCTATTATCTATTAGTAAAGTTAAGCCCTGAGACTTAAACAAAAAAACGAGTGCCGTACTGTAAATGAATGAGATAGTAACTTAGGAAACAGGTAACTAAGTAAAAATCGCGTAAGAGATGTTGTGATGACAGGTCGATCAATGGAAGTGAAGAAGGGCAGGGCATATATCCAGAATAGATTATAGGAAATTGTACGGGAATCTTCGATAACTCTGGAGCGAAAGAAAACCAAGCAGCTTGACATGAACATTTATTGAAAAGACAGAAAACAATACAATTTCAAAAATAGACAAAAACTAAACAGTAAACATACTGAAATAGAAGTGGACCAGAAGGATGCTAGATGTGATGACGTGAATGGCGACTATGGGAGAACAGGCGAGGAATGGGTCGCTCCCCGATGAGATGTTTAGGCGATATAACGCGAGTAGCTAGAACGAACTGGATGAGTGGGGTTAAAGATATAAAGAGATTGAAATATTTGGAAGAAGCCCAGGTCTAAAGACGGACAACCTAAAGGCTGGGATAGAGAAGTAATCATAGTTAAATCCTTGCTGACTACAAAACCCTTAATATTTCACTAATACTTGCTTACCTCGTCTCACATCTTTAATAATTTATATGTTTAAGACGAAAACAGCGTCAAATTAAGTGCTCGATACTTACATACAAAAAACTTCAATAAAATGTAACCTCCACCGTAGTAACTATACCTGCTGAATTTCTGAATATGAAATTCCCTCGAGTTATGCAAATACTTAATCTTTCCTTTTAATTATGGAAGTACGAGTAATTAGCATATATTATGAAAGATACGAGCTCAACTCCCAATGGAGCTTGTTACCTTTATCTAAAAAAATCGTGTACTCGTACCTACGTATCATACTCGTAATTAGTTCAAAATTCCATTATGAGGCAATTTCTCTCGGGAATACGATATCTTCGTGTTGAAGTCGACTTATTGTTTCATTCTTTGGCTCAGGTTTGCTGCGGCTCGAATAAACGTTTATGTATTTTAATCAGACAAAAAAGAAAACATTTTTCTTTTACATTAACTGACGTCGACTGTCGAATAAGTATCGAGGTGATTGGCGAAAATTTATGGACATTTCATTACTTCCCTTGATCACTGAAGCGCCATATGACTGAAAACATTCACTGTCAATCAAAATTATTTTTCATTCCGTCTGAGCTTGAAAACTTTTATTTCCTTGCCATTATTTTTTCATTTTGGGTAAATATTGCGGTCGTGTTTAACAAAATTATTTTGAGGCTTCTTTGAAATTAATCTCATGCACGGTTATGAAATGAATTTCAAATATCAGAGCCCTCTTGCTGTTATACCTATACATACTTTTATGTATGATATTATAAATGTAATTTTACTAGAAAGTGAAGGTGTCATTTTACTTGTCGAACAAATAGTAGTCTACAAGTATAATCATCTTTGGATAACCGTTTCGTCGTGATGAGAGGACATAGAAAATGTTACCAACATATGAAGCTGTACGGCTGTCACTCACCAAATTTTTTCAGAAATAATTATCCCTCTCCATTGAAAACTTTACGATACAATTTTAGAATTTTGTGATAGCAGGTAAAGTGATGGAGACGGTACGTTAAAAAATAATTTCAAACTTTGGAGTAACTTACGTGATATATTTAGACATAATTTTATAGAATCAAAACGACCACGAAAAGTCTTTATCATCAATATTTTTTTCAAACACAAATTTTATTTATTTTTATGGTTATATGGATTTCCTATAAAGTTCCCTGTTTATTTAACGCAAATATGGTACACGGACTAAACTTAAAAAAAATATATTAAATATAGAAGAAGAACAGAAGTCGCACATACTTATTTGGCCGATGACGCGACGTGTAAATTTTATGAATGCATACATACTGGACAATACATATATATATATAATAAAAAGAAGATAATATGACCACGTAGGTACACCAAATAATGAAATATAATAAAATATAAATTTCAAAAAATTAAATTCAATTCCAGTACCAAGTATTACGCAGTATCATCATTTAATAAGTCTTCATTCATATACATTAGGGGTTGATTAGATACCACCCGTAAATAGCGGTTAGCCAAGTGGCATTTTACGATATCGTCGAGATACGCTCTACTGAACATCGAAACGATATTACCCTCCATACTATTAACCCGAGAATATGGGATATTTTCTTCTAAAAATTTACCATAAGCTGTTATATAAAAACTCATAATTTAAAAACAATCCCTCAATATTAAACCGCGAAACGATTCAGTATAAAATTACGAATGAAAAGTTTCCAATTGAATTGTATTGAGACTGTGTTTGTCAGGCTTCACTTTTGTTGTTAGTCCCCCGTTTATTGGAGTTCCTTAACAAACTCGTTTGCGAGACTTAAAATACATTTTAGAATACAATTTGGAAATACGACTGTCATGATTTTATGAAAGTGGGCGCACCTGAGTTCAATATTAATTTGTATTTCTATTTATATATATTTTTACGTTGAATGTAAATGTGCCCATCACACTTCTTGCAGCTACACCTCGCTGGTCGGCGACACTTCTTGTACCAGGTACAAGCAGCTTTACAATTATACATATTATCATGATTATCTCCTTCCCTTTTCTTCACGAGCATTTCTATATAAGTAAGTACTTATACAGAGTGGAACTACAGCATGGTCTTTCCTGAAAATACAATGTCATTTATTTGATGTTGAAGCGACTAAAAATGTAACTTAAATGATTGTAATAAAAAAAAACATATAAAACTAATCTAACAAAACATTTTTTTTTATATTTATGTTCACAGCCCTACTGTTATCAGATATATCTGGGCATTTCATTGAACTGTAGATAGGGATGAAACACGCAGGTTTCTAATAGGTATCTAATAGTACTCATACTCATTTATTGATAAAATTTCAATATTTTACAAGTCAAAATCTTATAGCTATTAACCTTTCGTATGCCTAAACGCGGATCCGCGTAGGACATTTCAACTTTACGTTAAAATATCAGTTTGTTTCAAGTTGATTAGCAAATTAGTGACATGGCATACGAGGCGTTAATAGTTATTTGTTATGCAAGGCTGCAAAGCTGTTATTTGGCGCAAGTGTTGCCATTGAAAGCTGAGCGACTGAGCGTAGCGAGGCTTTCAAGACACGAGAAGCTAAATAATTTTGCAGCCATGCGGAACACACAACTTTTCACCTCACTACAGCGAGGAAAATGCAAGATTCAAGAAAAACAATTAAAACATATAAATAATCATATTTAATTTTGCTTTCTATTTACCACATCAAATTTAAATATAACACTCAAATCCAAACCAAATAAATACGAGAGAAGCACACGTCATATTAAAAATTAAAAGTAATATGGCCGTAATTTGTATTACCGTCATTTATATTTTATCGTTGAGTTTTTCTTAAGCAGTAAGCACTGTTATATTATACATTTGTATTTGAAACTACTTGACACATTCGTTGTGAATGTGGGAGAATGGTATTCTGGGAAGGATTAGTTGGCCACTAGGAAGTATTTTCCATAACACTTGCTTTGGAAGTTATTGGACGATGGGATCCGAACAAGATTATTTCGGCTTTATCTTCTTTAAAAACGCCAATAGTTTCGGTAAATTACTTATCGTCTCCAAATATTTATAACAAATCTATTTCGTTTTAATGCAGGCTTTTAGCATTGAATAAATACTCCAAATTGGGCTTAACTTTCTTGTTTTCGATATTTCTGTAAAGTAAGACAACAGTATTTATTCTCCATGAACAAATTTACTTTTTACTATTTGTTTACGTGAATTGTGAGAACTTCCAACTTTTTAATTAGTTATTTTTTTCTCGGGTGCGTTCAGAAATTACACTCTTATGTTCCAACTTTTATAACAAATAAATATTAAAATTTGTGTTGTATTTAATATATTTACTAGTCAAAATATGTAAATGAAACTGAAATACTTAGGTACTATTAATAAAAAATAAAAACTTAAAAATCTGTAACCACAAACCAGGTTTCTGGACGTGATATTGCAGGTGTATTTTTTTTTAAAAGAAGTATTCAAACGTACATATGATTTTAGCCGGCCTGACCAGATCGCCCTTTATTAGCGTGCGTTGATTGGTTATTCGAAGATTTATCGACTGATGAATCAGTCACGCGTTGAAGGAGTCTTAAATATAAATAAGTTACATGCACCACAGAGAATCAAAATCGTCGTGTTCGAAATTCAAATGACTTTTGCACGCTAGCGAATAAAATAGACTTTTGCACGCAGATTTCGCCCTATAAACGGAGGTTTTCCGAGCGAGTGAGTTGAAAATGATTATTTTAATACATTTAACAATTACCTACATTATTACTATTTAATACTAACCTGACTCTCATCTCGGTTGGTTCTTGGTTCAGTTTTCACACGAACCCCATAGTTGAATTGAATGTCACTTGAGTTGGCAGGTATCCTTTGCACATGCGTCATTCCGTTGCCAAGCAACGGCATCTAACTAAAACCATAAGCGTAGCTCGTGTGAACCTGACAGTCTCCATTTACCTACATTATGCAACGGACAAACAGGCAATTTGCATTGATGCAGGTTCCTTTGGCCTGTCTTCATCTACGATGTAGTCGGATACGGTATAACGTTTACAGAGTTAGACCCATTGCGGATCAACAAGACCGTGCTAATGAATGTGTATACAGTGTGCTACTGAATACTGAAACGTGGAATAATTGAGTGGCCACTGATGGATGAATGTTCTGTATGCGTGGCTAATATACAGAGTATAGAACATACTTACCTATACATATTAGTGGCTCTGTGATTGGTAGACCTTGCAAATACTTTTAGAAATGGATGAAATATGTTTTTTTAGTTATTCTACCCCCATTTTAAAGACATTAAAAAAAGTAACTGAATCAACAAAAATCTTTATAATTATCGAACTTGCTTACAATCTTTACACGGAAATTGATGAGAAATGCGACCTATAAAGGAAAATATCTGAAAGTCGGGACAAGTTTAAAAGGCGATGCTTATCGTTCGCTCGGTAAGTGAAATTGCATCGAAAATTTTTAAACCAATGTTTTCAGTTTTGTCTGTGTAAATGAATGTGTAATACAGTGTGCTGCTGAATACTGAGACGAGGTATAATTTTGTGGTCAACTTATGTAATCTATGCGTGGCTAATATACTTACCACGGTATCTGACACGGTTTATAAATAGGTTAGAAGGCAGCTTGCATAGCACCCAAGCCGGGAAAATTGTCTTAGGAAAGTTTTAACAACATAAAATTAAGTATTTTTTTTATATGGAAATGGAAGATATATTGTGAAATAAAGATTTAATAAAATCATAGATTACCGTAGCCGTAACGTACCGTAGACGAATAAATAAAAATATAAAAAATCACTTCATTGCCCGAAACAATTTATATATCCGCACTAAACAATACGATACAGTATTAAAAGAAGGAACCAACAATTATTAATTGTTTATATTTTTTCTTAGGGTACCGTACCTCAAAACGATGGAGGCGGATAGAGGTAGAAAAAGTAAAAAGCGTGATATTTTAGGCATTTCAAAAAATATCGCGGGGTCTACTTACAGGTCACAGGTCCACTACAAGTTTTCGAATCGCCATCGACAACCGATGAATTGGGAGCTGTGGGTGAGTGTAGAGCCAATATTTGCGCTCTTGTGAGCAAACCCTTTGCGACTCGAGTGTCACATTTTCAATTGATGTTGAACCCGACAGTGAAAACTCGGAACCTATGTTAGGATCAGACTACGTAAATTTGATAGCATTTTCGTTATTCGCAGTACCAAACTGTAAGTTATTAATTTTAATACTAGAATGTGCCCGCAACTTAGTTCGCGTATTATTTTCTTGACCGTAGTCGGGTAAAATGTATTCCTTAACCATTTTAGACATGCAGCTATCCCTGTAGAATCGGTTAAAATCTGTCCAGTCGTTTTGGCGTGAAGAGAGGACCAGAAATAAGACATCTAGTCATGTAGACTACAAAAATATTCATCTTAGTATGTTGATAGTATCGCCTTGCTCTAATACAATGTTCACAAGAGAAATTGAATACATATGTTAGCCCCACTTACGGGCAGAAAATCTCACTTACGGCCTAGGGTTTCGTAAAAGTGTTTACCTAAATATCCATCCAAAATGTTGTTAAATTATACTGACAGACAAAAAGTTACGGTTAATCGAACCTTTGAACAGCTCTCCTGTAAAATCGTGATTTTGCACTTACCTACTCCAATATACGTAGGTTGTATCGATACAATACCTAATTGTATAATTGCTCGGATATATTCTATATCCAAAAGCTTTAGTATGATTGATGAAAACATCAATCATGAGTGTTTGAACAATATCGTACATTTTTCATATAACTTGTCTTAAATATAAAGTTATATGTATGTGAATGTTATATAAATAATTATGACGCAATTCCAAGGATTGAATTAGGCGCTTATTTACCAATTTTGCGAGAAATGAGAAACAACACGTTTTCGCCAATTTGGCGTAACATCATTTATTCCTTTGACAGTTTGCATAAAATTATATCGACACTACATAATATATGTGTATATTTTTACGATAATTCATATATAATTCTATAATATTACTATCGATGGGTCCTACTATAAAATTTAACGTATTATAATAAAACATTTATTACATCTACTCAATTATATCTGAGCATTATCTAGTATACATTTAACTTATTAATTATTAAGTAATATAATAAATAAATATTTAAAAATAGTAGCCGACTTTGTAACGCTGACCACAAATTACAGTTTAATTTTTTGACAATTAATTATGAATGTGTACCTGTATATATACCGTTAAGTCTATTGACACTGACAAATAAAAGATTAAAATTGCAACAAATTGTGGATATATATTGCAGGTGTACATAACAATAACTGAAGTCATTATTAATATTATCATAGTAGATACTCGCATATCAACACAGAGCCTCTGCTCGGATTATTGAATAGAACAAGCAAAATGAAATTCTTGTCATATAAATGATACAGTTACCTTTACTCTAATTAACATATTCACGTTTTCCGGGGCATATGGTTTAATCTCTTACGCTTATTTCTTTCCAGTTCCGTATATGAGCCACGAACTTCCGAAAGCTGTTCGTCGGTGTAAATACGGGTCACGAGACTCACGAGACTGAACGTGTTTGTAAGATTTATGAATGAATTAATGAATGAAATTTATGCTGCACGCTACTATTATGTTCTTCTGAATTAGCCCTAACAAATGTATGACCCATCGGAGTAAATGTAACTATCACATATATAGGTGTACATAATTGAGTAGTAATATACAATTTATTTTCATAAAATAGTTCTTTGGCATAATTTAATTATATGTTTCTTAGTTCCTTGCATATTTATAAAGCTACATAAAATATTATTTTGTAACAAATCAAAGCTGTGATATAAGATATAAGATTATTTTGGTGTTTAATAAATAAAGCTATCCTTAGTATCTATGCAATAAGTAAGATTAGATTGGATTCCGATAATTCTTTGTTAGGATAAAATATGTTAAGATAGGTAAAAGGGTATTACAAAAATATGAGGAATTTTGATAAAATTATACGTATTTACAGAATACGACGAAAAATCTCATTATCTAATTTTTTACAATGATGCCCAAGGAATTCTGAAAACTTTGTAAGCAAATTCAAACAAACATGATTACTATGAACTATTCAAAATTCCTGATTAGAGAATGTATAAGTCTTATAAAAATGTCATAAGATATATTTCATAAAATATGTAAGTACAGTAAAGGAAACTGAAAAGCGTACCTTTTTAAGTCCTTATTGTCATGGAGACAAGAGCGAAAAAGGTAAGCTTTTCATTGTCTTAACTATATAGTAGCGGCATAAAATCTATTATATTTTTATAATTTGTTTGAAAAATGGCGCACTTTTACAATCGCAAAAGGCGTTCGAAGTAAATACTAACCCGCCATTTCAGTTTTAGCAAATAAAACGTCTATTTTTTATCGAAATAGTTATTTAAATGAAGGCGTCGACTTTTTAAAAAAATACGCGTTTTTTATATCATTTTATACATGGGTAATGGCATAGCAACTAAACAAAAAATAATACAGTATTTTTGTATTCGTTAATCTATTTTACTATCGCCAATTTTAATTCGAATTCTATTTTTGAATCCAAATAACCTTAAAATTAAAATATTTGAATATGATAAATTTTATGTGCTACTCTATGTATGTGTAGGTATTTATTATGTTTAAATAGTATGATTAGTAGTTATAAAAGACAATGTGGTTGAAAAAGAAAAATATTAAAAACACTTTTGAAGAAGCACATTTTATGTTAGTTAGGTTTCTTTTGTAATTAATTTAATACGTATATAATATGTATATATCGTCGTCTAGTACCCATAGTACAAGCTTTGCTTAGTTTGGGGCTAGGTCGATTTGTGTAAGATTGTCCCTTAATATTTATCATTTCTTTATTATTTATTGAATACTTCATAAATAAATAAAAATACATATATCAAGAACCTAAACAGGTCATATAAAAATAGAAATACCACTGGCGCGAACTAAAAGCACTTCCTCGTATCAAAGCGTCGGATCGCTGTGGAATATTTTCCAATAAACAATTTTAGCGACGTCCCGTGTTCAATATTCAAATTTCAGTCGCCACATGTTCAGCCACAGGCCAGGGGGAATAATAAAGTGGATTTTCACATCAACGCCTGTCTGTCTGTGCATCAAAGGCTAATTAACGTATCGGGAATTGGGAGATACCACATTTTGGCGACCTATCTTATTTTGCGAGCTATGCTCGGAGTTTCCTTGCGGGGTTGAATCCGAAATGATGAGATACGCAAGAGAACCAAACTTAAGTGGCAGTGGGCGGGGCATATTGCTCGTAGAACCGATGGCCAGAAAGGTTCTTGAGTGGAAACCGCGGACCGGAAGACGCAGCGTGGGAAGGCCCCCAACAAGCTGGGCTGACAACCTGGTTAGGATCGCGGACAGAAATTGGATGAGAGCGGCGCAAGACCGATCTTTGTGGGGAACTTTGGGGGAGTCTTTGTCCACTAATGGACGTCCATCGGCTGATATGATTATGGAACCATTTCGGGAAAAAGGGTTTTCATACTGCAATAAACAATTTGATTGTGCCAGTATGACACATGTGAAAAGTTATTCATATTGTTTTTTTTTAACTTTCATTTGTCCTTGCCACGTCCTTGCCGTTTTAAATAGTGTCATGTCCAATAGTGATGTCACCGAAAATACTTTTTTGGGAGTAAGACAATAAATGCATCTAATTGAGAAATGGTTAAAATTCGTATCTTAAATTGTCATAATATGTTACGAAATTCATAAAAAAACTGGGATCTTAATTTTATTGGTAGGTACTCGTATATCCCAATTGATATGACGAGCCAATAAAATTGTAAAGAACATTTGAAGAGCCGTCTGACTGGAATGTGGTGGTCGCATTAAATGCGATATAAGATAGGGGCATCTGTCACGCTCGTTACTCACTACGGTTTTATCATTTATATGTCAAACGACCGAGGTTGTCCGAGGGCAAAACGCCTGAAGCATGGAATAGAGGCGAGGTGGTACTGTTCTTCAAGAAAGGTGATAAAACCCTATTGAAGAACTACAGGCCCATCACGCTTCTAAGCCATGTTTATAAGTTGTTTTCAAGGGTCATCACGAACCGTCTCGAACATAGACTTGATGACTTCCAGCCTCCCGAACAAGCCGGTTTCCGAAGAAGCTATAGTACCATAGACCACATACATACGCTGCGACAAGTTATACAGAAGACTGAAGAGTATAACTTGCCATTATGCTTAGCGTTTGTGGACTATGTGAAAGCCTTCGATTCGGTGGAAACATGGGCGGTGCTCGAGTCACTTCAGCGATGCCATATTGACTATCGGTACATTGAAGTGTTGAAGTGTTTGTATAGTAACGCCACCATGTCGGTCCGAGTTCAGGAGCAGAGCACAAAGGCCATTCCATTGAGAAGAGGCGTAAGACAGGGGGACGTTGTGTCCCCGAAACTGTTTACGGCCGTTATGGAAGACGCCTTCAAGCTCCTGGAATGGCAAGAACTTGGCATCAACATCAATGGCGAATACATCACTCACCTTCGGTTTGCCGACGACATCGTAGTCATGGCAAAGTCGATGGAGGAACTCAGCATGATGCTCGATGACCTCAATCGAGTTTCTCAACGGGTGGGCTTAAAAATGAACATGGACAAGACGAAACTCATGTCAAATGCCAAGGTTGTGCCCATCCCAGTCTCTGTTGAAAACTCGGTACTCGAAGTTGTTGACTCATACATCTACCTAGGACAAGTGGTCCAATTAGGTAGGTCCAACTTCGAGAAAGAGGTCAACCGCCGAATCCAACTCGGCTGGGCAGCGTTCGGGAAACTACGCAATGTCTTTTCGTCCGACATACCTCAGTGCCTCAAGACGAAAGTCTTCAACCAATGTGTGTTACCAGTGATGACTTACGGCACCGAAACGTGGTCTTTCACTATCGGCCTCATCTCAAAGCTCAAAGTCGCTCAACGTGCAATGGAGAGGGCTATGCTCGGGGTGTCTCTACGTGATCGAATCAGAAATGAGGAAATCCGTAGACGAACTAAAGTGACCGATATAGCTCACCGGATTAGCAAGTTGAAGTGGCAATGGGCAGGCCACATAGCACGCAGAGCAGATGGCCGATGGGGCCGAAAAGTGCTCGAGTGGAGACCTCGGACCAGCAAGCGCAGCGTAGGACGTCCACCTACAAGGTGGACAGATGACCTTATAAAGGTCGCCGGAAGGCGCTGGATGCAGGTCGCTTCCAACCGGTATATATGGAAGTCCAAAGGGGAGGCCTATGTTCAGCAGTGGACGTCCTATGGCTGAGATGATGATGATGATGATGATGTCAAACGATAATCGTGACCAAATGAAAAGGCAAAGTATGTTGCAGAACATAAGCGTCCTCAATCAGAAAAAAAAAACATTAATTCTCTCAGCCCTTTTTTCAAAAAGGGAGAACTCATTCTTTAATGCACTTACCGTAACATATACGACATCTAAATAAAATTAAAAATATAGGTACAATAACTTATATACGAGTATATTATAATATACGATATAGCTACGATCTTGAACTCTTTGATTTGTCTGGGTTGTCGTTAGTTAGTGAGCAAAGGCATAAATTACTTTACTTGCGCCATAGACGCAGCAAATCCAGGCATCCAGTGTTATCTTGAAAGCAAGAAATAAAAAGGCCTTAAAATTTGTAGTTTAAGTTTTGCACTTTTCATAGCCCATGACCTAAATTAAAAAGATTAGGATGATATACGATCGTTTGCTCGTTTTACCGTGTCGTTTAGTTAGTGAGCGGATGTCTTTGTTTGACCTATTTCAAGGACGCGGCGAGGTCTGAGTTCCAGTATTTATTTATTCAAACGAGACACAATCTCTTAATGAAGTCCATCATAAACAAAGTACTCAATTACTAAATTAAAAACGTACGTTAACGTTTGAGTACGAGATATGATCGTGTGCTCCGTAATTTGGCCGTGTCATTTAGTTGTCGAATGCCTTTGTTTGACCTGTTTCCGAGGGTTGAGTTCCAGTATTTATTTATTCAAACGAAACACGATCTGTTAATGAAGTCTATCATAAACAAAGTACTCAATTACTAAATTAAAAACGTACGTTAACGTTTAAGTATGATATATGATCGTGTGCTCCTTAATTTGGCCGTGTCGTTTATATAGTGAGCGGGTGCCATTGCTTGACTTGTTCCATGGGCGCGGCGAGGGCAGAGTTCCAGTGCTGTAGGGCGCGGCCTCGGGCGAACATGTACGAGCCAAGCATGAACTTGCCGAGCAGGCGGTCTGAAACAAAATGTTAATTATAGCTGGTTGAATTAAAATCATAAATGATAGCTGTAGGTATGCAGTTTGTAAAATTATTCTCTTATACTCGTAGATGCCGCTAGGCTATAAAGTTTATCTGTGAATTATAAAATAGGTATAGAGATCAAAAATTACAGGGAAATCGAAAGCGTTATTTCCAAAGCGAGAAGCTTTGACGTGGAAATTGCTTGATGATATATAGTTTTTTTTTACAGAATAGCGGTGGTAGCATAGTGGTTAGGGCATGCGACTTTCAATCCGGAGGTCGCGGGTTCGAACCCGGCCCGTACCAATGAGTTTCTCGGAACTTATGTACGGAATGTCATTTGATATTTACCACTCGCTTTTCGGTGAAGGAAAACATCGTGAGGAAACCACCTAAGCCTAAGCCCAATAAGGCCTAGTTTCCCCTCTGGGTTGGAAGGTCAGATGGCAGTCGCTTGCGTAAAAACTAGTGCCTACGCCACATCTTGGGATTTAGGTAGCCGACCCCGATTGAGAATTCATTCTCAAAAAAATGGGACAAAGGCTAGGAGGATGGATAGCGGTGGTCTAATCTGATTTTAAACTAGCAATTTATATCAAAAAAACTATTTAAGCAGTTTTGCTTCCATATTTATTAAGAGTAAGTCAACTACATTACATATGCATGAGACTGAGTGCGCTTGAAGAAGCTTTAAAACTCAAGTACCTATACCGTTGATTAAAAGTCTGTTACTGATGAGACACCTGTGGCTGTCCCACAAGTGTTGAACTACTTTAATGAAAGTTCCGAGTTTTAAAAGTTGGATTACTGGTGTACCAGTTCATTAGAATTTATTTCTATATTCAAGAATTTAAAAAATGTGTAGATATTGTAATGTCATAATGGTTAGAACAAAATGATTGCACATGATGGAATTGTCTGATCATTACTCTCCAGTTCAGAAGACATATCATGTGTTCATATAAAAAATATATTTCTTTTCAAGTGGACACAATATTGAAAATTATCCGTCTTCAGGATTGTAAGCGTGCTAGGACTTTGAACTCTTTCAGCATAATTAAACAAACAGTTGACCTAGCTAATTTAGTTATTCATGATTAATGAAACACTACTCTCAATGATATCGCTTAAAACCAGAGATTACATTTTAAAGTCTCTACCAGATAAATTTGTAAAAAAGTAAATATAATGGAAAGGCGAATCAGATATTAGATTTGCGCAAATAAAGCCTAACAAACGTCGGCCCGGCCCAAGGGTAGTGGCGCTACAAACAGCTTTCACATGGCAATAATGTGCATATGTCATATATTTAAATTACTAAACGTCAGTTTCGATTCGTCATTAACTAAATTCAAAACATTATTTACCGGAATGCTGCTCAATCCTTCGTTATTCTTGCGAAATAAATATTGAATCCTATTGAAAAAAAAAACTGAACTTTCATCACTGTGAATAGTTTTGGCCTCATTATGCAATATTTACTTGAAATTTGCTGAATATTGAGTCATGTTTCCTCTTTTTTTACATCAGTGACAGTCACCGAATTTCAACGTCAGTTACAGAAAAAAAATCGTTGCCAGTAAAATAAATTAGTACCACTAAGAATCCGCAATTAGGCGTGGGTTGGAAAATCCCCTGTTGGGCCCGTTAGTCTATACTAAGTAAGAATAACGAGCAGTTGCTGACGGCACTTTTTATTTTGTGGAGGCTAGATAAAATTGGAATTTCAAGTTGATTTTGTATGTGAATATTTCATTAAAACCTGCAACCTAGTAGACTGTTTATTTCTGTGATTTTGGAATATTTCCGAAGGCATTAGCTACAGTAAATGTGCATTTTCATGACCCGTACTTATTTAAAAACATAATTATATTATAAAGTATGAGAAATAACTCTTTTAGTGTAATAAAACAAACGGCAAAACCTCGCTTATTTAGTTATTTATTTAAACTTTATTGCACAATACAAAAAAAGTACAAATGGCGGACTTGATGCCTTTAGGCATTTATTTATTAATTTATTTATTTATTGAATTAAGGTTCACCCACAGTTGTTAACACCAAAACATGGTAAGTCACACTATTACACTCTTGGATGTGGGTGACACAATTACTTATAGGTAAACACAACATGCAAAACAACTAGTAAACAATTTAAACTAAAGTATAGCAATTTTTAGAACTATATCTAGAAATTAAAGTAAACATAATATGCCAACTAATTCTCTACCAGTCAACCACTGGGTTAAACTTAAGTTATTCATGATAAACGAAGCATTCGTAAGGGTATTTCAACTTAAAACCGAATCATTTTAAATTCAGACCTACGCCATAAAGTTTATTCTTTGGAAAAAAGATGCTAGTCTACTTTAGTAATAATAACGAACAGAGACTGAAGATTAAATTGGAATCTTGGATTGGGATTAGATTGGAATCTTTGTTGGTCTTTTTCCGTGAATTGTTCAACAAAATACTCGTTATAGTGTAAGCCTTTACATGTATTAGGATTTCAAACACGATCCTCCGTGGTATTGCCTCGTGGTTGATTTTTAAAAATACGAATGATTTTTGATTTTAACTTCAGATAATCTAAATATATTATCTAATCTCTTAGGATCACGTCCGGTACTGGTTATACAGAAGGTACTTAAAGCTACCTACTTAAAAATTTGGGAAAATCCTAAAACGTATAAATATTTTAAGGAAGCAGTGTTTTCTTTGTGGTAGAAAATGATCACGGGTCCATTTCACGAAGCTACAAGTTTTAAATTACAAGCGGAAGTCCCTTTTGGAAAGAGACTTCCGCTTGTAATTTCTAAATTTTTGCTTTGTGAAATGGCTGCAGTCAAATTAAATATTTTTGGGCTGAATTTATTGACCATGTTTCAGTTTAATTCAATTCAATTTAACGACGTTAGCAATAGAGATATTGATAGTATAAATGACAAACTTTTAAAATTGGCCTTTTTGAATTCACCGATTTTCCTAACGACAATTATATTGGGGCCAATTACGATTTATCTTACTTAATGTGAATCCTTTTTTTTAATGGCCGACTAAGTTCCCATTAATAACGTTTTTATCGAAATCCAATTGGAACTGGATTGGCTGTCCACGGGTTGATAAATCGGAATTCGATCATCCACTAAAGATTAAATCTGGGCCAGTAACATTCTATCACATATCCTTAATGGACGATAAAACTATTTGTTATTGTTAAACTTTTTATTGCCTCATGTAGGGTAATTGAGGTAACATTAACAGATAACATTTTTCAGTTTAATCTCTAAAAATAACCCATGATTAAACCGGACAGGTTACGATACCTAAGTTAGTTAATCTCATAAAGTATGCAATTTACTCGTAATAAGATTTAAAACAAAAATAAAATGAAGCCGGTAAACTTGAATACGATACGAAGTTATGATTTTTTATACTTCATCCAGAGGTACTTACCATTTTGTACGTAGGTACTTTTTACCTCAGTAATATGTTCCAAGAGGGTTAAATCCCTCCAGCCATTAAGGCGTGATGCGGACAAAGAAATATTAACCTGGATGGCGCTAACCGGTTGGCAGAAATGAACCTAACCTAACAAAAAAAAGAAAAGGACCTAACCTAACTTTTGCACAGTTGGTTCGTTTTTAGCAGACTAGCAATTCAGGGTGGCCGGCTGTATTATCCTTCGGGCTCTGCTCGCAGGAAACGCGGTGGTGTAGTCAGTCCATTTTAAACTCAACTCAGAATGGACCTAACATAAAAAAGGACCTTACCTAACTATTGCAAAGTTAGGTTAGCTCCATAAATCCTTCATAGCGTTGTTAAGATTTATCCTGAAATTATGACCCCTAAATCCATAGCGAACTGAATTTTTCAATACAATTTTGGAATTTTACAATATTATATTATGCTTGTAACAAAATGGTAAATAATGGCAATTGAGCTTACTTTGTACTGCTTTAATTATTAAATCTGATGCGAAACGGTATCTAACGGTCTTTCGCGAATATCAAATTCACGGCGTTGCGCCACAAACTTACAAAGTTACCTTTCAACTGAGAGTCAAATATCAAACATTTGGGTAGTATTTTATTTCAGTTTTGTTTGTTGTTTACTTAGGATTTGTTTTCTACTAAACACAAACATACGTATGGAGTCATATATAAACGAATAACGTACAATTTAAACAATGTCGGGCCGTTCCTGATAATTTCACGTGTGTAAACCGCTTAATACAATAATTACAATTTAAATTTTAAACTACAGAGTATAAAATTTCACTGCCAGCATCTGCTAGCATCAGATCGCAGCTCCAGATAAGACAGTCAATTAATTATACATTCAATCATTGCCTAGGTACTGGATATGTTATGATAATAAACATTGAATTTTTTAGGTACAGAGCGGTTTCATTGCATGTTAAACATTTTTTTTTTATTTAGCCAGTTTAAGTGTCCCACTGCTGGGCAAAGGCCTCTCTGTTAGATTTCCACAACTCCCTATTGGTTGCTGCTTCCGGCCAGCCAATAGGGAGTTGTGCGGCTATGTTAAATAATTATAAACGATTTATTAATGAATAGAGCATGACATTCAAATGGGAGATCAATACAAATTATTATTGAGTATTTGGTGATCATTGAGTATAATTTTTTTGTGATTTAGTAATTCTTAATTTTTCAAAATGGTGAGTTGAATATGTAAAAAATCTAAATATATAAACAAACTCACAGAGCCACATTCTTTAACCGACTTCAAAAAATGAGGTTCTCACTTTGACCCGTAAGTATTTCACCGACTTCAAAAACAAGGTGGGAAGGTGGTGATAAAAGGGGATTCAAATATAAACTGTACATGAACGGGTTATTTTGCCTTTTCAGTTTATTTTGAAGTCGGTTCTTCTTTTGTTAATTTTATTTTTTAATACAGCACGCGGGTGCCTTCTTGTGAATTTACCTGAAAGGCAATTTCGAAATTGGTAAAACTCCTTTGGTAAAGGCGTTTAATAATTACCTTTAATCTGCTTAACCCGCAGCGAACCCACGTTTTAAAACGCATTAAATTTATTAAGCAGCTGTCAAATAAACGTTAATTTCTACCCGCGTTAATGACGCCTACAGGAAAATTACCGGAAACGTTTTAAAAATATTTTTGTCATTCGCCCTGTTTGATATTAGTGAAAACCAAGTATAAGGGCCTTATCACACTTGCGATTTGCGAGCGTATTTTCTATACAAATAAGCGACGCGGCGAACACGCTGCGCGATCGCCTTCATACAAAATACGCTCGCAAATCGCTAGTGTGATAAGGCTCTTAGTGTCGCTCATAATATTAGCTAATTGTAAGTAAGGTAAGGAAGTTAAAAATACGACTTCGAGTATTTCGACTTACTAACGAACGAAAACGAAAATTAGTTTACCTACTTTCGAGCCATGAAGATAATTTTACGTGACCATAGAAAATCTCACTTCCTGGCCAAGGCAAGACGTGAAACTTTAGACAAACCACGGGCGGTAATTCGTAAAGCCCCAGATCGCATATTTATCACAAAGCCTCTGGAACGTTCACGAATTCATCGCCTAGGCCTACGTAATGTACTATTAGTTTCTATAATTTACACGTTCATGAAAAAAAATCAATCACGTAATTTAAAAAATATATTGTATTAGAATGAAGCTTTCATTCTAATTTGTTTATCTCAAACTGAAACCAATTTTTAACGCATACTTACCCAATTTGTCCAAGTTGGTTCTTTCAACTAAAATCAATCCTCATCAAATAAATCCTCGATAAAATCACATATCATGTTCATTCAGTTTGATCTATCGCCAGCAAACATGGCGGTTTGCAATCAATCAACACCGGGTATCGGCACGTGCAAGCAATTATGTTCAGGAAAGGGTACATTTTGCGGTATTGTTTCTATTTTGATCTCCTATTTGTTTCGGCCTAGCGAATAATAGTCGCGTAAAAAATCTCTGTTTGTATAAAAATACAGGGTGCAAATATCTATACTGTACTGATAAAACTTGTCAAGCGAGATTGGTTTTTGATTATTTTTTAAGTATTTGAATGAACCTTTTACTTGTTTCCTTAAACTTAAACCTTATTTTCCTTTAATATAATTGACCAAAAATCTCCATATGTCTTTCAACTATTCATGTAACCCATAATACAATCAAACGTCATGTCCATTCTGTTTGATTTATTTCTATATAACATGGCGGCTTGCTAACCATCAACACCGGGTATCGGCACGTGCAAGCATTTATGTTCATGGAAAGCGTGGAAGTAAGTCATAACATAGCCCTCTTTCGGCTTCTCTGCAGGCCGGGTAAAAAATATCTTATAACCATTTGACCATGCACATCATCATCATCATCATTTCAGCCATAGGACGTCCACTGCTGGACACAGGCCTCCTCAATTGACTTCCACATGGGCCGGATAGAAGCGACCCGCATCCAGCGTGTCCCCGCAACCCTGACCAGGTCATCCGACCACCTTGCGGGTGGCCGTCCTACGCTGCGCTTGCCGGTACGTGGTCTCCACTCGAGAACCTTTCTGCCCCAACGGCCATCGGTTCTTCGAGCTATGTGCCCTGCCCATTGCCACTTCAGTTTGCTAACCCTGTTTGCTATGTCGGTGACGTTAGTTCGTCTACGAATCTCATCATTCCTGATTCGATCACGTAGAGAGATCCCGAGCATAGCCCTTTCCATAGCTCGCTGAGTGACTCTGAGCTTCCTTAAGAGGCCCATAGTTAGAGACCACGTCTCGGCTCCGTAGGTCATCACCGGTAATACGCACTGGTTAAAGACTTTTGTCTTCAAGCACTGAGGTATCTTGGACGACTGCAAACCAAGCTTTCCGTGTACAGGGCCCTGGTTCTCCCAATACTTACGTACGCCGCTGAGGCGTGGTGCCTGTACAAAGGAGACATCAGAAGGCTTGATACTTTCCATATGCGGTGTTTACGTCGCATACTTCGCATTCGGTGGCAGGATCGTGTGACCAACACGGAGGTACTACGACGAGCTGGCATGACCGGCATGGAGGCTCTATTGATCAGACACCAGCTACGATGGTGTGGCCACGTTAGCCGCATGGAAGACTGCAGACTCCCAAAAACCGTTTTTTACTCGGAGGTCGCTAGTGGAAAACGCAATCACGGGGGGCAGTTCCTGCGCTACAAGGATGTTCTGAAACGCCATCTTAAAGCTTGCGACATCCCATCTGAGCGTTGGGAGGACCTTGCGTCGATGAGACCGGAGTGGCGCAATAACGTCAATAAAGGTGTAGCTTCATTTGAAGAAGCTCGACTCGAGCATCTGGACCAAAAGCGCCGCTTACGGAAGACTCGACCCAAACCTGCCTACGCTTACACTTTTGACACACAAGGGCAACTTTATTGCGCACAGTGTGACCGGACATTCAAGACCAAGTTTGGCTTTGCGAGTCACATCCGCGCACATGAACGGAGAGTCTAATAAGAGTCGCCGTTGTCGGATACGACAAGGAGGACTATATATATATATATATATATATATACTATATATACTATATCTTGGACGAGAAGACACTTCGCAGTTTCCCGAACGCTGCCCATCCGAGTTGAATCCGTCGATTGATCTCTTTCTCGAAGTTGGACCTGCCTAATTGGATCGTCTGACCCAGATAGACGTATTCGTCGACAACTTCGAGGACCGAGTTCCCAACCAATACTGGGGTGGGTGCTACATCCATGCACAGCCACCTATATACCAAAACATTTTGAAATCGGTCCAGCCGTTTAGGAATGATGAAAGGATAAAGATTTTATTTTTACTATTTTATAATGTTATAGATTTGTTGCAGTCTAGCGGGACAATCCCAATCGTGTTTATGTAAATCGTGTAATCCTCACTTTGGACAAAAATACGTACAGGATAAAAAATATAAGTGCAACAGTTCGAATCCTGTCATGGTAAGGGCTAATATTTTAGTAAAGCTCGTATATTTGTTCCTGGATAATGAATGTTTTGTATAATATATTTATCGTCGTCTGATACCTATAGTACAAGCATTGTTTAGTTTGGAAGTATATCGGTTAAAATGTAAGATTGTCAAGTATATTTATTTATTTAAAAGCATCCATATATTTGGGGCGGGTAGTAACCGCTCGCTCGCCATTAAATAATAGGCTTTTAACCTGCAGGCGAACCAGAAAGTTTCGCAAGTAATTATACTTGACCTAACTTGTCTGAACTTGTATTTTACCTGTTGATGCGAACCCTGATGATAACAAATATTAACTACGGAACGTTCAACAGATTCATTGCCGCTACTGGTTCTGCTTATTACTAATGGCATCAGTAAATTCGAATTTACATAACGTGGCTCATTTGATTCCTGTTTCCCACTTGTTTCGACGTAGTTTGATCGGTGGCGGTGCAGAATATTTTTACATAAATATTTTAGGTAATTTTACACTTGAACTCCCATTTGGTGCCCACTCCACTTAAAGTGGGAAACTCTAGGTTCGAAGTTGTAGCGAACTATATGTACTTGGGACAAACCATCCAGTTCGATAGGTCGAACTTCAGAAAAGAGGTCACTCGTCGAATCCAACTTGGATTGGCAGCGTTTGAGAAACTCCGTACCTAATATCTTCTAGTCCCAATTTGACTTAAGACGAAGGCTGCCAGATAACGTAAGGCACTGCACTGAGCCACGGCCGCTCACAATTGCTCATAAGGAGTCTCAAAGTTACTCACAGGGCAATAGAGCGAGCTACGCTCGGAGTCTCCTGTCTCCTAGCGTGACCGAATCAGAAGTTAGGAGATCCACGAGAAATCCATCGAGGTTGTAGATATAACTAATTACCAAACTTAAGTGGCAGCAGGTAAGCATACTGCTCGTAGAATAGACACAAGAACAGAAAGTCGTAGCGACTGCGTACTGGTAGACGTCCCAAGTAGCACACATGCTATATAAGAGCTCTGCTGATACAGCCCTTACACAGCTGGAATAATTCCTATAAGAGAATTTACTGGTGTGCTGCGTGGGATAGCCTCCCAGCCCCAGACGGAAGGCTGCCTGGTTAGGGTCACGGTAAGCAGTTGAATGACCGATCGCTTTGGAGAAGTTAGGTTAGGGCTTTGTTTAACAGTGGACGTATCGGCTGAATATAAGATGATGAAGATTACGATGAACATGATGAAGGTAAAATGCTATCTACACATCACTATGAAGATACTGATATGAAGATGATAAAGGTAAAATGCTATCTACACATCACTATGAAGATACTGATATGATGATGATGAAGGTAAAATGCTATCTACACATCACTATGAAGATACTGATATGAAGATGATGAAGGTAAATTGCTATCTACACATCACTATGAAGATACTGATATGAAGATGATGAAGGTAAAATGCTATCTACACATCACTATGAAGATACTGATATAAAGAGGATGAAGGTAAAATGCTATCTACACATCACTATGAAGATACTGATATGAAGATGATGAAGGTAAATTGCTATCTACACATCACTATGAAGATACTGATATGAAGAGGATGAAGGTAAAATGCTATCTACACATCACTATGAAGATACTGATATGAAGATGATAAAGGTAAAATGCTATCTACACATCACTATGAAGATACTGATATGATGATGATGAAGGTAAAATATTATCTACACATCACTATGAAGATACTGATATGAAGATGATGAAGGTAAATTGCTATCTACACATCACTATGAAGATACTGATATGAAGATGATGAAGGTAAATTGCTATCTACACATCACCATGAAGATAATGAAGGTAAAATGCTATCTACACATCACTATGAAGATACTGATATGAAGATGATAAAGGTAAAATGCTATCTACACATCACTAATGATACTGATACATCAACATACCAACAGTTAACCAATTTTTATTGAAGCAATGACGTCTACTAGCGTACACTAAATGTTTGTATAGAAGCAAAAAAGTGAAATCTTTTATGCTTTGAGCGGGACTTGAGCCCACGTCCCCACGGCTTTCCGGGCTAGACGGGTGCATTACCAATTATGCTATCAAAGCCACTAGCCAAAGAATACCAAAGCTGCCGTGCTAAGCTAAAAGGCGACCTTTTTGTATGGAGCTCAGTAGGAAAATGTCGCCTTTTACCTTAGCAGGGCAGAAAGGTTAAACTAAACTGGCTTGTTAATTCTAATAATAAGTCACATGTAGGTATTTTTGAGTTTATTTTATTCCCAAAGCACACTGTTACAATTTTACATGAACAATATGAACGCTGAAAATGCAGCGGCGGCGCGGTTTGTAATCAATCAACTGAAATTGCAAAATAACATATTGCGGTTGTTTCTATTTAAGTTTTCCATTGCGGTGTATTCCATTAAACATGCTTTTAACATGAGAGCACAAGTGGAAAGTTACGACAAGGTAATTTGATTCTATACTTCCCGGAGGTCTACCAATAAAAATTATACTTAATGGTACCTACGATGTTCATAATTGTCAATAACCGGCCACGTCCGAGTCGAACTCGCGCACCTCGGGTTCCAAAGATGGCACAAACACTTACTTATCCCATCTTAACTGGCCGGGTTAAGTTAAGCTTGCACCTGGTATGTAGGTTAAAGTTAACGCAACTGATCACGTTTGTTGTATGGGAGCCACACTTAAATATTTATTTTATTGTGTTTTTAGTATTTTTTGTTACAGCAACAACAAAAATACATCATCTGTGAAAATTTCAACTAGACAGTTGAAATTTCAACTGTCTAGCTATCACAGTTTATGAGATACAGCCTGGTGACAGACAAACTGACAGACAGACGGGCAAGATCTGAAAAAATAGCCAATGACTCCTACTGACATTTAAGTAAGCCTAACTGCAATAACGGTTAGGCTTACTGTAATGTCAGTAGGATTCACTGACTATTTTCTCAGTAAGGACAGACGGACAGACGGGCAGTGTATTCTTAGTAGTCCCGTTTTTTACCCTTTGGGTACGGAACCCTAAAAACGGTGTTACAAAAGCAGACCATACGTTATTTCTTTTTACGGAAAGGACTTACTTTGTGATCCTACTCAAATTTAGCAACGCTAAAATGTAAGATGGAATTCTCGGGTACAATTGTGCAAATTCGGAAACTGTTGCTCTCGGACAAGTGAATTTAAAACTATGTGCTTATAGACCGGGAGATAGTGACAGAATTTTCTTGGTCATTTGTAACAGTATGGCGGTTCTTCAGGGGTCTTAGTACGCAATGACAAAAAGAAAAATGATGGTCATAGCGCTGGTACCGGCGGCCCGATCGCGTGGGCGTTAGTCGAACTCGTCGGATAAATTACGAGTGTCAAACGATTTGTATCACAAAAATTTTAGTATTTTCCGATAGCCCATAAAAAACATGTAGGCGGTAGTGTCATGCCATACTTCTCCGGTGTGACTTACAGCCCGCCATACCGACGCGAATGCGTTAATAAAAAATAAAAAAATTCAACCATTTGTACCAGGCTAATTTTTGCACAGTTAATTATCGTCGTGCAGCCATTTACGAAAATCACCATGCCATACTTTTCCGACGGTTCTAAATGGCCGCCATACCACCGAAAATCAGCAAAATTTTTTTTTTCGCCAAACGATTTGTACCACCCTAAAATTTTTTTTCAACAGCTCCTTAATGATGATAAATAGAAGTGTGATAATGCCATACCTGTGGGAGGTGGCGAATGTGTATAATATTTTTTTTTTATTGTAAGATTTTATTCGTATTTTGAACGATTTGTAACAGTATGGCACTAATTTTTCCTGTAAGTTTGAGGTTCAACGAATATAAATACAAAATTTCAAAGATCTAGGTGGCGGCAATCTTGAATTATAGTCAGATGTTTATATCGTATAATATTGAACGGCTACCATCGCTCGAACGATTTCTCGAGAGATCTCGGCTCATCGTGTTGTGAGACACAATGTCTGGCAACGCAGGTATTACGGCAGCTGCTTGTCAGACGACCCACAACTACATAGCAATAATTGGAGTTCTATGTATTAGAATAAGTCGACCGTTATAGTGTGCCCATGTTGCATGCAAGATGAAGAGGAAAAAGATGAAGAAGAGAAAGATGAAGGCGGCGAAGGTAAATATTTAAGAAATTAATTTTATGTTAACGATTTGCGATTGTGTATTGCGCTTGTGTGAAAAAATTAAATGATTTGTAGATACTGATGCAGTAAGCAGCGACGAGGACGACGAAAACGAGTTGGAGCATGCCGGGGATTTCGGCTTAGATGACCTCGAAAGTCTGTAAATCTTTCGGAATAAACTGCATTAATATTGATATTGCATATAATTTTTTTACATGTACGGTGTAATTTTCCCAAACCATACTTTTTTTTCAAGTTTCGAAAATTTGAAATGCCATACTGTAACAATTTGGTCCAATTTTTTTATTAATTTATATCTTGCTCGAGTGTGACAATCTTCCGCCCCATGGTTACAGTATGGGATAATTATTTTTAGGTAGAATTTCATCCAAACGAACCAAATACAATGATGCCATACTGTAACAAATGATTTTATGTCTTGCACCTTGAAAACCCGTTGTAAAATCAAGTTTTTCAAGTATGTTGCCCCTTTTTCCCTCTATTAGAAGTATGACAAATATAATAATGGTCCCATTGCATCATATAATTTCCAAAAATCCAAATGCCATACTGGTACAAACCGTCAATTTTTTTTTTTTTGGTTTACGTCTTGGCTCAAGTCTCACAGTCGTCCGCCCCATGTTTACAATCCGGTATAATTTTTTGTAGGTAGAATTGTATCCAAACAAACAGAATATAATGATCCCATGCTGTAAAAAAATATTTTACGTATTGTACAGTCGTATTTTTGAAACGTGTCGAATAAATAAGTTTTTCAAGTATGGCAGCACTTTTTCCCCCTACTAGAAGTATGGCAAATATGATAACGGTCACATTTTATCAAATACTTTCCAAAAATCCAAATGCAATACTGTTACAAATCGTTTGGCGAAAAAAAAAAAAATTGCTGATTTTCGGCGGTATGGCGGCCATTTAGAACCGTCGGAAATGTATGGCATGGTGATTTTCGTAAATGGCTGCACGGCGATAATTAACTGTGCAAAAATTAGCCTGGTACAAATGGTTGAATTTTTTATTTTCAATTAACGCATTCGCGTCGGTATGGCGGGCTGTAAGTCACACCGGAGAAGTATGGCATGACACTATCGCCTACATGTTTTTTATGGGCTATCGGAAAATACTAAAATTTTTGTGGTACAAATCGTTTGACACTCGTAATTTATCCGACGAGTTCAACTAACGCCCACGCGATTGGGCCGCCGGTACCAGCGCTATGACCATCATTTTTCTTTTTGTCATTGCGTACTAAAACCCCTGAAGAACCGCCATACTGTTACAAATGACCAAGAAAATTCTGTCACTATCTCCCGGTCTATTACTAAGTGATTTACACTAAATGACATTTATTTAATTTTATTTCTTATTAATTAAATTCACGTCAATTTGATCTGGATTATTAACTTATTTGACATTGTATTTTATGCTAGTTTTAATTTTGTATTATTAAGTTTTTATTTTTTGTTTTTCGTATTATATTATATTGACATTGTATTTTTAATAATGGTATGACCTGTTATGTTATAATTTGCTTATGAACGACATTTATTATTTTAATTTTGTAACAATTTTTATTTGCATCTTGGTTTTTATCTAATGACTTTATTACATTTTTTTTCTTTTCGTGTTTTTTGTTTTTTTTTTTTTTTTATTGAAAATTTGTGTTAGCTTATCTATCGCATTGGGGCTGCCTGTAATGATAGATATAAGTTATTGATTATAGAAATAAAAAAATAAAAAAATGGGTGTTCAGAACATGTTTGTTATCCTATTGCTAACAACGTACCTTTGCATTAATTAAAACCATAGTCCCGTGAAAAGAGCCGTCGCGATTAATTCGTAAGTACCCGTCCGTAATACGACCTGACGTTTTTCCCACATTGCCTAATTAACCTTGCCCTCTGGAACTACCTAATTACGTAAGTCAATATTCGAACCTATCATTTCATCGCAAATATCGCTCCAGGAGGTATTCATTAAATTATTAAATCCATTAAGTTAAGGAATTGAGTACAGATGACATCATTGATTACTTGATTAAAGGCACAAATGGGGAAGATTGCTAGAGTAAACGAAAATAGCAACACGAAATTTTAAGGGAGTTGAAAGGAGTTTCTTATTTAGTAAATTTTTTACGTTTCCATTTCAGCGTCACTTAATAAGATTATTATTTATGCAAAAAATACCCTTGACGAAATAACGTAGGGTTTACTCGGGTAATTCCGAATGGCGGGTAATTCCGAAAATTGCTGATATCTAATAAACGGGATAACATTTTTTGCGCTAGCAACACTTCTTACTGTAGAAGTGTATAGTATCTGTTGAGGAGGAATAATAAATCTGACTCCAGAAGAAATATAAATAGCGTTTATTCGCTTCGAAAAGAAATACAATTTTTAATGACGAGATGCGTGCGCTCTGCGCGGTGTCGTATTGAGTCTGCTGGTAGGGGAAGGCTGGCGGTCGAGCGCGAACCGGCGCCCGCGCCTCCCGCTCCCTTCATCCCGTGCGTCGTTGATAGCGGCGTTAACATACTCCCCCCCCTCGAGCACGTTGGGCTTCGAGGAGTGATGATGCTGCTGTTGGAGCCGCTGCTGTTGGAGCCGATGCTGAAGAAGGCCTCGTTGTTACTGCTTGTGACTCCTTGGGTAGTGCGCAAAGTTTGTGGATAGCGCGACGAAAGAGGCCCTTTGTTGTCTGAACATCGGCGACCCTAGAGATGCCATCATTCCCAGGGTATAGTTTTTGGATGCGCCCCAGGCGCCACTTCATGGGTGGAACATTGGGCTCCTTGAGGACTACCATATCGTTGATTTGTAAGCCTTCCTGATTGATTCGCCACTTGGTTTTTTGTTGCAATTCGTTCAAATATTCGTTGTGCCAACGTGACCAAAATTGTTGCCGCATTCTTTCGATGTGTTGGTATCTGCTGAGCCGGTTGGGATTTATATCGATCATAGATGGTGATGGAAGTGATAATAGTGCTTTACCGATCAGGAAGTGCCCCGGAGTTAAAGGTTCAAGATCGTTCGGATCCGATGATAACGGTGTAAGAGGTCGTGAGTTTAGAATAGCCTCGATTTGAGTGAACAGCGTTGAGAGTTCCTCAAATGTCATGTGAGTATTACCTAGAACCCTAGCTAAATGAAATTTGGCTGACTTAACCCCGGCTTCCATTAAACCATTAAAATGAGGGGAAAGAGCAGGCGAAAAATGAAATTTTATACCCTCGTTTTCTGCATATAAAGCTATGGAATCACTATCAGCCTTGAGAAATCTACCGATTTCGTTGCTCGCGCCCACAAAATTAGTCCCATTATCTGAGAAGATTTTGCTTGGTTTCCCTCTACGAGATATGAACCGCCTCAGACATTGGATGAAGCAATCTGCAGTGAGATCGCTGGCTAGCTCTAAGTGCAACGCCTTTGTCGAAAAACAAACAAATAGGGATAAGTAACATTTTGTTATCCTACAACCGCGTCCTTTACGGTCAGTAATTAAGAAAGGGCCCGCAAAGTCCACGCCGCAAACATGGAAGGGAAGATTTGGTGTCACCCTTGATTCGGGTAAGTTACTCATGAGCGGATTTATGTTTTTAGCCTTCATAATTTTACATGTTTTGCAATTATTAACCGTGCTTCTTGCTAATACTCTGCCTCTTATAGGCCAGAATGTTTCTCTAATCGTATTTAATAATAATTGCGATCCACCGTGCAGCAACTTGAGATGTGTATGTTTAAAAATTAACTTTGTAAATGGGTGGTTTGCATCTACTATAATGGGATATTTTCTGTTGTATGTTACAGGAGAGTTTTTTATGCGGCCACCGACAGGTAGCAGTCCGGATTCATCGAGAAATGGAGTAAGTGAGAGTATACGAGATTTTACAGATAAAGATTTACTATGTTGTAGGTTATTTAACTCTTCTGTGAAAGATTCTTGTTGAGATTGTTTACTTAAGTAATTCAATGAGATATTTAATTCCTCTGCAGTTAAGTGACTTAGCATTTTAGACTTTGGATTCTTTAGATTAAAAATGAATCTTATTACATAGGCAAAGGTTCTTTGTAAGGTGGATAATTTTGAATATTTGGAGAAGTCCACAACCTTGGAAAGAACGCTTGCTGGTTTTTTAGTTTCTATTATCTGAGTGTAAGTTTTCATTTCAGGTACATTGTTGTTGATGCTGGACTGATTCAACCGTGGCCAAGTCGACATTTCATTACTCAAAAACGAGGGACCCTGCCACCACAAAGCTGAATTACATAGCTGCTGAGGGTCAACTCCTCTGGAAGCCAAATCTGCAGGATTCTGATCTCCGGGGATATGCCTCCACATACCTCCAGGAGACAGTTCCTGAATTGCTCCTATGCGGTTTGAGACGAACGTTTTAAGGCTACGTGGTTCGGCCTCAAGCCAACTTAGAACCACGGATGAATCCGTCCAGTGAAAGACCTTGTCAATATGACATCGTAGCGCCTCTTTGACTTTAACTGTCAAACGTACAGATAATAAAGCTCCTAGTAACTCCAAACGTGGAATAGAAGTCGGTTTTAATGGAGCGACTTTAGCCTTAGCACACAGTAGACGTACCAGAGTTTTACCTTCATTGTTCGTTGACGATAAGTAAATGCATCCCGCATAGGCATCTTGGGATGAATCACTAAATGAGTGTAAGGTGATTGTTTTGAATGCTAGGCATAAAACGCATCTTGGGATATCAATGTTAGCTAAATATTTGAGATTTTCTACATAATCTTGCCACTTTTGTGACAATTCTGCAGGAATTAAATCGTCCCAGTCGAGTTTAGTTAGCCATAACCGCTGTAAAATGATTTTTGGTGTGATTGTAATTGCGCTCAATAAGCCTAGCGGGTCATGTATTTTAGCTGAGTTTGATAATATTGTACGTTTTGTAAATGGTGGCGTGACGTCTAGCTGCACTGAAAATTGTAATTTATCGTCAGCCGGATGCCATGTGAGGCCCAAGACACTAGATTGAGAAGTAACGTCTAAGTCCTTAGGTATCATAGTACCGAGACTATTTTTTACGACCAAAGGGGCGTTTGTATGGAATTTGCGAAGAGGAAAGCATGCTGATTTTAGTTTGTTAGTAACTGATTCACAGATATGGCTTAAATCATCTTCAGTTTGTGATCCTGATAAAAGATCATCTATGTAAAAGTCATGTTCTATAACTTGACTAATGGTTTCATCTTCGCATTCCTTAGCTAACTGTACTAAGCATCTGGTGCTTAAGTAAGGCGCACTGGCCGTCCCATAAGTACAAGTATTTAACTGTAGAACTCTAATTGGTTCCGTTACCTCATCTCTCCATAGAATTAGTTGTAAGTGGCGTTGGCTAGGCTCTACGAGTACCTGCCTGTACATTTTTTCGACGTCTGCTGTTACGACGTACGTGTGTTGCCTAAACCGGATTAAAATCGATAGTAAGTCGTCCTGCACAACAGGGCCGACATATTGTATGTCGTTGAGTGATTTTCCGGTTGTAGATTGGGCAGAAGCGTCAAAAACCACACGCAATCGTGTTGTCTCGCTTTTTTGTCTAATTACTGAATGATGGGGGAGGTAGTACCCAAATTCAGGTTTTGGGATTTCTGTCAGATGTCCTAGATTCTTGTATTCATGAATAAATTCTGAATAGGCTTGTTTGAGAGACTGATCCTTAGAAAGTCGTTTTTCAATGTTAAGAAATCTTTTTTCTGCCATTTTATACGAATCTCCGAGGACATCTGGCGATTCCCGTAATGGTATTGTAACTATGAATCTTCCATCTGCGTCGCGATGGGTGGTTTCATTGAATAGATTTTCGCAATAAGTGTCCTCCGATGACACAAGCTTTGTCGCTGGTAATTCTTCGAGTTCCCAGAACTTTGCGAGTTGGTCCTTAATATCTTGTGAGAAATTACATTTTATTTCTTGTGAACGCGAAGAACTACCGCGGCTCCCCCCAGTGGGGCCAGCCACTATCCATCCCAGCTCTGTCTCCGTCAATACCGGTTTATTACGCCCTAGCTTGATCTGATTTGATCCAATGAGGTCCCAAAATACGTCAGAGCCAAGTAAGATATCGATCTCTGACGGGTGGCAGAACTGGGGATCGGCTAGATTGATATTCGCAGGAATATTTAATTGTGTTGTGACTTTCATATTTGGTAGTTTATCAGTGATGGTAGGCACTACATAAAACTTGACTGGAATGGAAAAACTGCTATGCATTGAGTTAATTGTTAGTTGGCAATGTTTATTTATTTTCAGTGTCGCATTGTTGATACCTGATACTGAACGATTAACCTCAAGGGTATTACAATTAATCATATTTTGTGCCTTTTCAGAAATGAACGAGGATTGACTGCCGCTGTCCAATAAAGCACGCAATACATGCGTGTTACCTTTATATGTCACCTCAAGCAGTGCTGTGGAGAGTAAGACTTGGTCACATGACACCGTGGACATTGTGATAGATGTTTGAGCTTGATCAGTAGTTGGCTGTTCCGCGGATTCGTTGGACGATGATGCTGTCGTTTGAGGAGGGATAATATTAGCTGTGGTTGAAGCAGCGGTATTTTCATTCTTAAGCAATTGTTGATTGATTTGTTGTTTATGTAAAATAGTACTATGTTTTCTTTTGCAGATTTTACAGCCACTAGAGCGACACTGGTAAGTATGGTGACCAGGTCGGAGACAATTCTTGCACAGTTTCCATTGAATAGCTTGCGTATATCGATCATCAATTGACAGCGATTTAAATTTAGGACATTCAATTAATCTGTGATTTTGTTTGCAGGATAAGCATTGGTGGCTAGTGAATGGTGCGTCAGAAGCGGAAGCAATAAATGATTTAGTTTTAGGAACTATATGACGTTTTTCATTTTTTAAATCCGGCCGTGTAGAACATACTGTTTCCAAGACATCGGCCCTGTTACGCAAAAACTTGAAAAAATCGTTTAAAGTAGGAGAATCTTTAATTTCATTCCTAAATTCTTCCCACCGGCGTGCAGTAGCGTTATCAAGCTTTGTCGTAGCCATGTAGATGATAAGCGTATCCCATTTATCCGTGCATTCACCAAGCGTCTTGAGAGCTTGCAAATTTTTAGAAATTGAATCGATTAAATTTCGCATACCCCTATCTGTTTCTCTCGACAAAGGCTCAATATTAAATAAGCACTTGAGGTGTTGGCTAACTAATAAGCGTTTGTTGTTATACCTTTCACACAACAGGGACCAAGCAATTTCATAATTGTCAGCAGAGACAGTCACCGATTTAATGACAACACTAGCTTCCCCTTCTAAATAAGACTTTAAATAATGAAATTTGCATATGTCATCCATGTCGTCATTGTTGTGAATAAGTGACAAATAGATATCGCGAAACTCAAGCCACAAGTTTGGATTTCCATTAAAAAGAGGAAGTTTCAAGGGCGGTAATTTTATTTTATTAATGCCTGAAATGTGGCTGGTTTTACTTGAAACTTTCTCCTTCTGAAAGGTTTCTTGCCACGTTTCAATAATATCTTGGGCCTGGCTCATGCTACTATAAAATGAACTTTCTGTTTCTTCCCTTTCCTTAAGTTGTTTACCAGAGGTATCAAGCATATCTATCTGATCTTGAATCTCATCAAAGGTGTTTAATGAACTTCGCATTTTACCTAATCTCATTGACACTTCGTTAATTTGAGCCCTACTAATTTCACTGGGATTTAACTCTAATATAGATGTCAAAAACCTTTTAAACAGAGTTAGGCGCGTTCTCTCTACTCCTCTCTGATGTATTAATTCATTTAATTCAGTCATTTTGCAAGCGCAAGCAACGTAATTGACCGTCAGGTAAGTAGAAAATGAAAAAGTAGATACTCACAGTTTCTAGTCCAGAGATGATAATGATTCCATACCTCAAGTACTTGATTTTAGCTTAGTAATGTCTGCTAATAATAAGCCAAATATGTGGTTATTCAAATCCTTTGTTTCCGCCAACTTGTTCCGATCATGTACTGTATTTTATCCCAAGTAAATCTGAAATAGTCGGCAAATCACTTTAAAACATTTGTTAGTTATCAATTAATTTAAGTACCTGCTCACAAATCAACATTTACTGATGTTTTATTTTGATTTAAGTTAAGTGAAAGAGGTAATTAAGTACGTTACGTATTTATACTAATAAACTAAAACAGTTATTTACGGAATTAAATGTTATGATGTAAATAGTTACTTTATAAACGGAATAAACTAGTGTTTAAAATGCTTCGAAACGCTATTAAAAGTGTATTTTATTATGAGTACCGTTATTTAAGTAGGTAGTAAGATTATATCTCCACAAAGACTAATTTATAGATATAATAAAAGAGACTATCACCACTGTCACTATAACACACGTTAAATTACATTAAACCTTTAAGTAAATAAGAAACGGGCACACTTCCTTCGTAATTGCACATGTAGTTTGAATCTTCATATAATCCCTTTGTTCCTTTGTTTGAAGTTGCAACTTAACTGTTCCGTGACTTGTTCGCCGCCATTATTCGTCGTATAATTTCGTAAATTTCTTTGTTTCTTTTCGTAAAGCGTGCTTGATTATCACGTCGTGGTCTCCAAATGTTGAGGAGGAATAATAAATCTGACTCCAGAAGAAATATAAATAGCGTTTATTCGCTTCGAAAAGAAATACAATTTTTAATGACGAGATGCGTGCGCTCTGCGCGGTGTCGTATTGAGTCTGCTGGTAGGGGAAGGCTGGCGGTCGAGCGCGAACCGGCGCCCGCGCCTCCCGCTCCCTTCATCCCGTGCGTCGTTGATAGCGGCGTTAACAGTATCTGAGGAAGTGTTGCTAGCGCAAAAAATGTTAACTTCATATTTTACTATGACATACAGTCTGTAAGTGGAATTTTCTGCCCTGCCTTTCACTTCCTAGCCAAGGCAAGACGTAAAACTCTAGACAAACCACGGGGCCAAGGGCGGGCGGTAATTCGTGAAGCCCCAGATCGTATAATTATCTAGGGATGTAATGTACTATAAGACAGGGGTATAAATATAGAGGTAGATTTTTATGGGTAAAAAATGCGTCTAATGGGAGTTGCACAAATATGATTTTTAAATTACCATAAGTGACAAAATGATAGGATTAATGATGTTGATCCTAACAGCTGTCGTGGTAACGTACTAGTATTAAGGCCTGGAAGATACAGCATAAGAAAACCCCTACAAAGATGAACTGACAATCTAATCAAGATTTCCCTACGGTGGTCTGTGATCGTTATAGATTAACGTCCCAATGTGACCAATGTGGTGCAAATACATCGTCTATATTAAAAATGCACCGTTAAATTATCCCAACATTCATGAATGTTTTTATGACGTTCATAAAGACTTCTAATTAGGTCCACGTAAAGCTGGCACAGTGTGACATTTCACAACCGTACTAAGTCAAAGTAAATATAGTTCAAAAGCCAAAGGAGCGAGGTACAAAGTCGTGTGCGCGTGAATGTCGTAATTGCATGAATATGCTAGGCGTGGCGACAGGACCAGACTGAGCATAGTTAGTGATGTGTCATGCGGGATTTTCGGGATTTACAGAATTTTCTTTTACGTTCGAGAATGTTCACTAAGCCTTCAAACATTGCAGCTGGTTCTAAATAATTGACCGAGCAGAGATTATTATAGACTATTTTGTTGATTCAGTGTTTCGAAGGATTTTATGGATAGGTATTGAAAAATCAGCATAGAGTCACTACAAATGTTGAGGGCTTATTGACAGATTATAGAAATTCGTTGCGTATTTACCATATTTACAGGTTGTTGTTAGTTGGTATTTTTCCAATAAAATAGAATATATTCCAGAAGATTTGGAACGTTTTAAATGTTATACAGAATGCTTGTGTGTGCTTGTGTGTTGAGTGCCCCCACACAGGCTGTTACAAGTGTTATATAACATTATAAAACACGATAACATTGTTAAACACTTTATAACTTTTGTTACAACTTGTTAGATGTTGTAAACGCTCCCACATTGATAACTTGTTGCAATTTGTTCTAAAACATTTTATATGTTATATAACACGATAACAATGTATAACATTTGTTATACAATGTTATATAACAAATGTTTTATAATGTTATATAACACTTGTAACAGTCTGTGTGGGAGCACCATATACTATAGCGTGCATAACTTACATCACATATTTTGAGGCAGTTTACCTAAATTCCGGGGAATTTCGGTATTGGCACATCACTAGACGAGTGTAATTATTGCCTGTGGCGACTACGGTGTAGCGTGGCCTACGCCGTAGCACTTGCTACGTTGTCTATGTTAGTCAACATAAGGAAATTTAATATTGTAGCGGTTTCATGTTAGATTGGCCTTCGATTGCATCTGCGAAGGTAATCTTAAGTGACAATGTGACGTTTAAACTTGTGATATTTCAAATGATTACATTGTATAATCAATCTCATATGCTTAAATAGGGAACATGCATGAAGTTTAACACTGTCAACTCAAAAGTTCCCCCACAATAAATGCTAAAGACTACAAAAAAATGAGACTTCAAAATATGTATACTTTTTTATAGTTTTTAGCAAAACACAAAATCTAAATGTACGACAACTATGTACTTATTATTTATATGTTTATTGTTATTTATGTAAGTTTATTGTATTTTTTTTTGTAGTTATTTTTTGAGGCTTAATATGTTTTGCATCACCTACTCAATTCAAATTTCTGTTGATCTGCTCCGCTCCTGGGTTGTCTGGAAGACATCACTGTTTAGTTTAGCGATAAGACCGCCTGTTGTTAACCTCTGTTTATGTTTTTATTGTATATCTCTCATGTTTTGTATCCCTGTGTATTTGAGGTGTGCGATAAAGTGGATTGGTATTGTATTGTACTTAAATGCGGTATTTTAGGAACTATATTGCAAAATGCATGTTTTTACATACACTTGCACTTGCCTTTTAAGGAGCGTTTTTAGTGTTTAGTAGAAACATTGATCAGTATGGGACATACGGTTCGTATGAAAATCTCATCCCGGGTTCGAATCCCGGCCAGGGCAAATATTTGTGTGATGAACTCGAATATTTGTGCTTGGGTCATGGTTGTTCTATGTATTTAAGTATATATTTATCTATATAAGTACGTATATCGTCGTCTAGTACCCATAACACGAGCCTTCTTGAGCTTAATTTGGGACTAGATCGATTTGTGTGAGGTTGTCCAATATTTATTAATTATTTATTTTATTATTATTTTATTGCTTCAATGTATTTTGTAATGTATTACGACAAATCACAATCGATCCTTAACTGACTAGGTAGTTTTGATATAATTATTGTCATTCAGACAGACCACGTTGAATTCTTTTTGTTATCTAAAATGCGGTCGTCAGCGAGTGGGACTCTCGGGGTGTTATCATTCTATCATACCGCGGCCGCTGTAGGACACGACACCATCGCAAGTGCAGACTTCTGGCCGAAGGGTGTCGTGTTTTGGCGGTTCCGGGGCAATCTGCCGAATCCTGCGCCAGATCAGACGACGCAACGAAGCAACGAAATTACGTAATATAACTAGTTTTAGATTTCTTTACACGTACATTTTGTAGTTTACAGTGCCTTGGTTTGATTACTGTAATGCTGCGTAACTAATTTGAATAATAAAAAAAAACATTCCTTAGCGAATAACCTATTATTGTAAAAGCGAACAGGTTAAAGTGTACTTAATAATTCTAAAAGCGATATAGCAATCAAGATCGTTTGATGTCAATAAATTTGAGGAAGGCTGCTGAAATATCTTATCTAGTCTAAACGCCGAACTTAGTTTAATAAGACGTCTAGATTTTGAAAGATCTCGAAATTACATTTCCATTTCATCTCAAGTTTGGTGACGGTTAATAAGGGGGTGTTTATATAGAAAACCTTATTCCTGTATTGAATTCATACAAAAATATACCCTTTTGAAAATACTTTTATCAATTAAACACAACAAAAATGTACAGTAAAGCTTTTCTAGTAATTAATTCATTTAGTTACTTCACGATCTTTCTCAGTAACATTAAGAGCCCACCTATGCAAAATTTGTCAGGTGATTGATCCTAGCTCTCAACATCCATACTTATTAAAAATCTGTCCATTGGAAATAAGAAACTTCAACAGTTTTTCTTCAATCTTGTCAGCGTGAAAACATAATTGGTAACAATTTTCTCGATACTTTTATCTCTCAAACATAACCCTTTTTTTTGATATTTTCGGTTGGATCTTCAAAACCCTTCCGTTTTTAACAATGTTTTTTAGCTTAATAGATGCAAAATTGTAAAACTATTTTCAATATAAAATGCACACGTTTATGACACAACTCAAAAAACACGATTTCCGCGCTTTCGAGCACGCACTTCCATCTCGCTCACGCTTACGCTCAGTGAGAGAGAAAGCTAGCCAACGCGTTGGCGCCCTCTTAATATTTATTGGCTTATTATTTTCGCGGCGACAGAAAAATTAAAGAGCAGCAAACTATTTGCAACTAAAATAATAACTTGTCAGCGATTAAATATTTTGGCAATCATTTATATTAAATGAGCTTTAAACTAAGGATATTTTAAAATTCAAATAATGGCAGCTACTTTAAGGTAGCAGAAATAATAAACAAGATTACTGAAATCATAGGTGAGGTACTATAAATAATGACTTGGCGACTAATATTAGCAGAAGGATAACACATTTTATATTAGTGGCAACTACAGGTCTCCATCTAAAAAAGCATTTTGGGCTTTGATTTGCTGGCAGCTTAAATATTAAAATGGGTACTATATAAAAGTAATGGGGAGTTATTTTTTTAGTTTTCGAAACCATAATTTAATGAAAACGGCGATAAGCGTTTTTTAGGTAAAAATGTTTTGCCCATACAAAACACGCTTATTTTAGTCCGAATCTAGCTAAAACACGCTACGCTAAAATAAGCATTGCATTATCATAAGACTTGCCTCAGAACCGAAGCTGTCAACCCCGATTCCACGTGGTCTTGTCTGCCCTACCCCTAGAGTGTATATAAAAAGCCGGAGGCGCGGAGGGAGAGCAGCCCTCGCCCGCCGTGACAAAGCTCGGGAGCCGTGCGGAGCGGAGCGGCTGAGGCTGGTCGCCGAAGGCGACCAACAAGCCGAAGCTGCGGAACGGAGTACGGGTGACCGTGCTTTGCCACGCAAGGGCGGAAGGGCTGCACTTCCCGCAGCGCCGGAGCTAAGGCAGAGTCTGACACAATATCCAAAAAAATATTGTCGGTTTTAGGAGTCCATATCTCGGTAATTATTAAGTTTAGAAAAAAGTTGTCCATACAAAACACGTTTATTTTAACGTATTCTATACGATAGAATCATAAAAAATAGGTGTCAATATGACATCACACCTGACGAAAAATTTACCAAAATCAGAGCCACTAAATAAAACTATAGACCAAAATTATTATTTATACATGCAATTTTCAACTTTGATTAAAGCTCTTAAATTGTCGCACAAAGTATTTTTTTTATGACCTTGATTTATTTTATATGTAATCTCCATTGAACAATTAGAGTAGGCCATTTTCAACTTTTTATCCGCTGTCATGTTTCCGCTTAATTAGTTAATTCAGTCGCCAAAACAATAACTCGATGCTAGTTTATATTGAAACAAAGCCGAAAATTGATTACTTAGCTGCTACTTTTTACTTTAATAGTCTCCGCAATTAGTCGCCAACTTATTATTTTTGCTATCCCCTTTAATTTTTTATAAATCCCTAAATCTGATTAATTTGTCGCCGCGTTAAATACATGCCATATTTATTTGCATATCATTGACATTTATATTTACTAAGCCCATTCAATTTGTTACTTAGAATATTTGAATACCGTCAATCTCAAACGTAACAAGCTGAGAATCGTTGTCAAATAAATGGATTGCCAAACTTGATTAGAGTCAAAAGCACTCTGCTTCAAAAGTTGATTAGCATCAAAATGTTTTTCCTGTACAAACCTGCTCGGTGGTACTCCATTCATCAGTGACATTTTTATCGGAACGCTTTGTACTTCAATTCGCGTATTACTTGGAAAATGTTTTTCTCAAACATGAAATTAATGATATTGTGTTTCTTAAGTCTTACGTTTCGGGTGCGGCAAGACGACAGATGCACACATACAAAATTCCAGGTGCAAAGTATTTGTTTCAATATCTACTTACACCTTATTTTTAATTCATTGCACATTTCAGAGTCTATAACTACTCGGCCGGCATTTAGTTATTTCCCGGCCTCTGTAGTAATGTGCATTTTTTTCAACTTTATATTTTCTCAACCAAGTGTCTATGTAGGTAACATGTTTATATTTAGTAGGAATTCTGGCCCTTCCTCACAAGACATCTTCTTTCCGTGGAATTTTGTATGGGAAAAATAATGTTTTCGTAAATATGTAACCGTTTTGTAATAAATCTAAAATTATCCCTAATTTCAGTTGTCTTGTGCGTGGGTGGTGTTAAGCTCGATCATCTTAAATATACCAAAAAAAAACTGTATTCACTATTTATATTTTTACACTGGCAAGTCTCTCGCTACCCACTGTTCTTGTCAAATGGACGTATTGCTTCCTTGTGATATTAAAACAATTAAATCAGTTTATTATAAATATCAACACATTAGGTTATTTTCAAAGCCGTCTACCTCCCTCAAGTAGAGTGTGACCATTATTCTGAAATCATCTCAACAAGTAAATGGATTGCCAAACTTGATTAGACTCAAAAGCACTCAATCTGTTTTAAAAGTTGATAACATAAAAACGTTTTTCCTGCACAGACCTGGCTGCTCGTCGGTGCTTCATTCATCAATGAAATTGATGTAGATTGTGACGACTTTTACAATTTTTTTTAGTAAAATTAGCTGTTTTCTGATCTTTTATTTTGTATACACACTAGTACTTGTATGCCAAATGTCATCTTTTTAGTTCACCTGAAAGTACTCAAACATTTGTATGAATGAGTCAGTGAGTGGTAAAAGTAGTCATTATCGGTCGTCAAAATCTCGTGAACGATAAAAGATTTTTGATTCGTTAACAAACAGGGCATGCATGTATTCGACTCTGGTTTTGAGTGATCTTGCTATAGTGTGGTATTTTTCTTTTATTGATATTATCATGCTATGAAGTTACTGTCAATCGAATACCAAATAAGATAGGTACATTAGAATCTGACATGTAAAAAGGCTCTTGTAGGTGCTTGTAGCCTACTTACGGAATAATAGTACATTACTGCAGAGGCCGCGAAATAGGGAATTGTTGGCCGAGTAGTAATAGATGGCCGAGTGATAACGAGGCCATCTAGACATACGAGGCCGACAATCCCTGTTCGCGCCGAGGCTTGTCTATACAATATGTCTATAGTGCTTTTCTCAAATAAATCCAAGGAAATAATACAAATGTTCAACTTATACATATTATTATATTCATATATTGTTGTTCTGGTTAATGTTTTTGCCACCAAATGTTAAGATGATTCTATTTATTAAAAAATGACAACACGCTATTAATTAGATATTGTCATATTTTTTAAAAATAAACGTGATTCCTTGTTTATTTTATTGAATATCTGTTTCAATCTAATTAAATAATCTAGTTAAATATAAGAAATAAAACGTAAATATACATGCACAAACAACGTTTTTTTTTATTGGCAGTATGCCGTAGATTATCAATAAAAGAAATAAACCCCTAATAAATAATGTTGTATGAAATTCTTTATTGACCTCTAATTTGAAATTAGAACGAATCTTCAACAATTGCTATACAAAGACGTATTTCGCGTTCTATTACCACGATCATAAGAACGACATTTCCTTGGATGTTTGACAAAAGTTTTGAATTTGAACAGATGGTCTTACAATACTCACGAAATTGCCAGTCTGTAGGTTTATTCGATTTTAAGTTATTGGGGGGTCAAAAGTGAGCCGAAATGGTTCGTGTAATATTACCCACGGCTGGTGTGTCGCCATTTTGCTTCGCGAACTTGGCGAACACACTGCCGTGTCTAGATTTCCTCGCATGTGTAATTTTCTACTGCGTCTAAAGTACTACGTTGTAAATTGTACAAACTAAGGATGATTTATGCTTTAATCTCATTTCTAGTTGCAGAGAGCACTATTTTACCTAGAATTAGTTGCCTTCACAGTTAATGTAATTATACCTATAATAAATTGAGTAATGGAATGCAATTATATTATAAAGACTGTATCGTTAAGTATAAAGACAAGTAAAATAAAGTATTACTGACAACTTTCATATATTTATTAATAGAAAAAAAAAACTTCTACGTTTTAGACGTTAAATAATACAAAAACGTCTTTTAACCCAATGAAATCATTCATATTTAGCAAATTTTTTGACTTTCTGTCTGTACATAGAAATCAGAGTTCGGACAGCGCCTTGGTCAAATTTTTTTGTCATCTTGTTCTAGTCTCGACGAAATTGCTCTTCGGAATCTGTAGACCGGGCATTTTTCCGCAGTTTAGCTTTAGTTATAGCCCAAAAACGTTCGATAGGCCTAAGATTTGGGCAATTCGGGGGTTCATAGCTTTAGGTACAAAATTGATATTTTTCTCTTCATACCACTACAAAGTCTTGGACCCATAGTGGCAAGATACCAAATCGGGCCAAAATATAGTCTGAACACTTGTGTTTTCAAACCATATAGGAAAAATTCGTTTATTAAGACATTCCTTTATATAAATATGCTGTCATTGTAGACGTAGTGATAAATGGAGTCGATTTGAGGCCACACTCGCAGATCGCCTGCCATACCATAATTTTTTTGCCAATTTTTTCTGTTAAAATTGACTTTTCAGATTCACTAATAACAGATCGATCTTGAACTGTGTAATACTGCAGTCCCGGCAGAGATTTATAATCGAATTTCACTTATGTCTCATCGTGCATTATACGACACAGATTTTCCTTGAAAGAATAGAGTCATACATTTTTGAAACTCTTTATTTTACTGAGCTTTGCTGTTTTTTGCTTTGTTTAGGCTGCATTTGCTTCTTGAAGGTCTTTAAATTGTAACTATACTCTTGGCCGTACTGTTTAATCGCATTTTGGACTCCACCAATACTTAACGTTTTCGAGTTTAGCTAGCTTCCTGAGAGTGATTCCTTTTATACTACACCATTTGTCCAGAATCGATTTCCGTTTTTCTGGTGAAAGTCCATACAGTTTTAGTTTACAATAACTAACGAGGAAACGAAACAATCCTAGTCAAATCCAACATTTAATGTTTAGATTGACATCAGTTTGAATGAAAAAAAAACTACGTTTTAATCGAATGAAACCACTGTCAAGTTGTCTTTACACTTAACGATACAGTCTTTAACGCAACGTATATTGCAACGTGTATAGTAGAAGACACTATTTTTTTTTGTACCTATTTTGTTAAATGTTTCTGGTGCTTTTAACCGATCAAATTAAGTAGTCCACAATCCACAATACCTTCAAATAGGTACCTATATCGATCGTCAATGTGTTTTTCTTGTGGGTAAGACGACAATTATCATTCAATTATTTTATTGATATTTATTCTCTCTTGAATTGTTAACGCTATACCGAACAGAGAAAAGAATAAAACCTTTCTAGGTTTTATTCTTTTCTTTTCTTACATAGAAGTGGTTCAACTTTAGCAATTAATAACGATAATCGTAGAATACTTCTCATCTTAGCTAAGTAAATATTACCTTTAGATGATTTAAAGTAAAATTCTTTGCTAACTAGGCGTATACATCATCGAGAAATATTCATTAATCTAATCGACTCGACATTTAGGTCATTTGGAACGGCCCAATCGATTGGAATAATTGTATTATTGTATGCAGTGTATACATACCAGAAGATCTATAGTAATTTGTATCCTCATTATATTATTCAGTACACTCTTAGAATGAATACAGCGCTTGAAAGTGAAGCCAGTTATAGTAAGCCACGGCCTGTCACGGGCTCAGTTTCGTCTGTGTACGCGTCTGTCTCAACGTCAATGTTACAAGCGAAACGTCTGTATGATTGGTTCTTAGAAACGCACATATATAAAACCAAATGAATGAATGATATAAAACCAAAACCGGCTTCATCCTTCGCAAATCTATTGTATGAAGACTATCGTTCTAGGTTTATTCATAGAGTGATCGTGGCCATTACGTTTTTGTGGAGTTCTGAGTGACCCGTTTCACGACACGTGGTGTCGCGTGGTTTGTAATGGACGTTGAATAATCTGAGCGGGAATTTTAGGTATTAGACCGTGTTCATGCTTCTTTAGATAAACGAAAATTACAATATCGATGATAAACAAGACGATACAGAAAAAAAGTCGAGAAGAGAAGCTAAATTGTTCAAACTTAGCGTCTACTTCTTGAGTTAAAAGAGTTATGCATTGAGCATGGCACGATCGTAGAAAATGATTTTAACTGAGTTTGATAATTTACATTATCTCAGTAACTAAACATAGTTTTCTAATTTTATCTGAGTATGACGTTATTGCTCATAATGTATTAAACCATTTAGCAGTGAGTAATCGTTAATCGTTTATTTTTGAAATTGCTACCGCTCCTATTTACATAGAGGTATAGCTAGTCTGCCGTGCCATACGCGAGCTAACAAAACAATAGTACATTTGTTTCAAACTTCTTTAATACGACGAGAGTTGGCATTTCGACTGGCAGCCGCTGTCACGCGTCTATTGTTTATTTTCTTGCGGCAATGTGTCTGTATTTGCAATGCAAATACGACGGTAAGTAAATAGTATAATGCTTGGCTTTCTACATTTTGACGTCACATTTTCCTTAATACATGTTATTTAATTGTTTCGGTTCTAATCAAAGTTTGTTTACTTGTAAATGAAATGTCGTAAAAGTAAAATGCATGACATCTGTGATTAAAATTCATTAAATACTGAGAGGTAGGTATATAGAATAGACGGTATGACCAGACACGCAAGAAAGTAGTTATGAAAGATACAAAAAAAAACCTGAGGGAAAAATGTAAGACAAGTACCTATCATTTATCATATGCTCAACATACAATGTTGTGTTTCTACTAGTCTTTGTCCTGTTTATTGTCTTTGACACAGGCTCACCGTATTAACACATTCGTAAATAGGTTTTCCCGACGGTATTTTTACTCTGACTCGAGACTCTTAACGTAAATTACATTCATGTCTTCGGTGGGGTGTACAGTCGCGGGTTTGTATGGCAGTCCCTGAAATTCCTAGGACTGGCATAGAATATTTTTTCAGGACTGCGCACCCTAATGTTCGGGTTGTAAATCCAATAATAAAAGAAAACATTTACTTTCGTTTAAAACTTTACAATTTACGTTATATTAATATATTATTCATAGAAATAGATCCTTGTCGTCATGTTCTGTGCTTAGTTTTTAATTTTTGTAATTGTTCGTAACAGAAACATAGTGAGTATACAATTTTAATTATGTGAGGGAGCTAGAGCGCCCCACGGCAGAAACATGTCTTGTTACAATTATCATCATAAAATAAAGTACCGATTACTACTATACTCTCTGTTGTTAGGTATTTCAAAATTGTGTCTCGAGAATTTGTTCAACTATCAAGTGGATTATAAAGTCGTAAAAGTTTAAAATTGAGTTCACTTCTGCAGACGTTGCAAGTGTGGGTAAACTGAGTGGTACTGAATGTTTGAAATTGTATGTAGTCAACTTACATTGGACAAAAGAAAACGTATTTTCTAAAGCCTAAATCTTCATAGTAGGTACTCGATTCTTCTTTCAATATGTAGTTTAGTCAAAAAAATTAACAAAAAAAAGAACCGACTTCAGTAAAACTAAAAAGCCAAAAATAACCCGTTCAAGTACCTACAGATTAAATTTGACTCACCATTTGAAGTCGATCCCAAACCGCTCAGTTATTATATTTATATATTATAGTTTACGTGAGGTTTGGCACCGACTTCCGGTCTTGAAGGCATGCATCTCGTTTGAATTATCTCCTAACCGTTAAGGAGTTGTACCTTCCATCATCAGCTCAGCATTGGAAGATGATGACTACCATATGCAAATACATACTTAAATCGTTTTAGAAAATATAAAAAAAATATTATGAGTGCCTATAAAATTTCAGGAATTCCTTCGATTCCTCATGGATCTCGTTTTTCGATCTTCACCAAAATTTTATGGGACCAACCTTGAGATGTCTATTTATGAACATAAAAATAATTTTCCAAATCGACTCATAAATGACGGAGTTCTGAGGTAACAAACATTGAAAAAAAAAACAACCGGACTGAGCACCCCCTCCTTTTTTTGGAGTCGGTTAAAAATAGTTATATATGTGATCTACCACCCTATGGGCTCAAGTTCCAGGATTTGGAGACGACCGCGCTGTTGACTAGACCACCAAGCGCTACGCTACGCTATAGAATACGTAGATACAGTAGGGAATGCAAACCGGTAATTTTTCCTATGGATATTACCGGTAATTTAGCGATAATCCGGTAAATTCCATACAAATAGTTACCGGTTTGCATTACCTAAGATACAGTGCTCATCAATGGAAGCACCAAGATATGATCGTGCCATCATCTCGACTCAAATCGATAACATACCTTTGGCATACACCGAATGCGGTTGCAGGGCCTGCACGGTCACGCTAGTAGTATGAAGCTCATCAGCTCTAAGCCTGAAGTGGAAGCACTCTGAGACGACGGCGGCGCCGGTGTCGTTGACCTCGACGGCAGCTGTGCGGCGCGCGCGCACTCCGCGACACGCGCGCTCCTGCGTCACGCGGACTACCATCTCGCGTTTGCTTGAAGACGGGTCCAGCTAAGGAAAAAGAAAAATGCTGTGTATCGAACTCAGTGTAGTGATCATGGACTCAATTGTGACCGTATAAATTCGTTCGAGATGTGGTGCTGGAGAAAGATGCTTGAGTCCATTCTTCGGAAACTCAAGGTAAAAACCAGGCTTTCTACCATCTACTTGCGCCGTGTACTGGAGTTCTTTAACCAATATAGCCAGAAAAGATGGACACAATCTCGAACAGCTAATGGTTACTGGCAAAGTCGAGGATAAACGTCCGAGGGGTTGTGTCCAATCAGATGGTCAGAACAAATCCGTTTTACGCTGAACACCAGGCGTAGCGCAATATAAAGATTACTTTAAGATCGGGGGATCACCCCCGAGAGAAGGGATAATGATCATTCCATAATATTGTTTGTTCGATTCATAATTTAGCCGGGGAAAAGAAAATATCTGATCAAATTAAATCCTAGTGTTCCGGAACCTTCAAGAATATTTGAAGCCCTAATAATTTTCTTAAAATACCCTGTATGTTTATTTATTTTCATTGCATTACAATGTAAACAGTGTTTTACATAAATAACATGCTCGTTATATTAATAAGTATATGACACTTATAGCCGTCGTAAAGACATACGGTGGCATTTATAAAATTAAGTGATGCGTAACGTTGGTGTACGTGTTTACGAACCGTAATTGCTTAGTATGTAATAACACGAAATTGTTAATTAGCTAAGTTAGTATAAACACGACTTGACTACGTATCCCCAGAGGCTAAATACAAGTACAAAACTCGCGCTTTAAAGCAACATTATCCATTACCTTTCTTTAGAATAAGAATAATTTCGTATTAAATAAACGAAAGAACTCCTTAGACGTAAAAATAAACTGCGGAAATTAGTGCAGACATTGTTTCTTTAAGACAAACGTTAGAGCAGCGGTAGGTATGTCAGAGGTTAATTATAAATATATTTTTAAGCGCTCTATACGGGTGAAGACCAAAAAGTTTGCTGCCTTTAACGCATTTAATTAAAATTTGTATATTATTAACGCATTTAATTAAAGTTTATAGAAATTTCATTTTATCGAAAGCATTTTTTTTCTGAGACTATTACCGACATATTTTGGAATGTTATATCACAAACCTAACCTAAACTAATCCATAGGTTGGCATTCACAAGATTTCTGAAAAAAATACTTCCGGAGAAAAAATTGTCTATGAAATGAAAGTTGTTAAAATACATAAACGGGTTTACTCACGTCGTAGAAGTCGAATATCGCTCGACATGTTTCGAATCGGTACGCGATTCATCATCAGGAGAGCCGATCAGTCGCGGCGGCGGCCAACCGAACACGGTGTGTTTATGTATTTTAATATCACTGAGACTTTTGGTAGTTTTCTATGTGAAATGAAAATTATATGAAATTAAGCATTCGGTGAAGTGTTTTTCAACGAAAAAGAAGCTATTCCTTATTAAATTTTTTTTTTTTCATATTATGACAAATATATTGATAATTTCAACCAACTTTTTGAAGTAAATAATACTTTTCCCCGCGTTGTAGGTAGTAACATAGCTATTTCATGCTTTCATTGCGTGCAGTCGAAAATAAGTTGAAAAAACTAATTATCCGCGTGAATTTTGTCAATTTCGAGTAGTTTTTGAAACAAAAATTGTCAATGAAAAATTCAATATTTAATCCCAATAGCCCTGTTCTAGGTAGTTACATCAATAATTATGTTAAGAAACATGTTTGATCATAGAGAAAAAACTACTAAAACAATCAGCATTTTAAAAGGAATAAGGCCTCTTAAATTATGCCCCTCAGATAATTTACCTTTAGGCCCCGTGCTTCTATCACGGTAACCGTAAGCCGATGTAGATTCTCATTGTACAGCAACGATACCAATATCTCTCCCAAATCCGAAGTCGGCTCCTGAAGCTCCTGTACAAGCAAATATACAACACATATATACATAATATACATATTACACACAAATATTACTCGCATATTACATGAGCCGAACACATAAACTGCGAATGGGGCATTTATCACACGCAATGTATACAATTTTGCGTCATGGCGGGATTTTGTGCCCGCGGGTGGCAAATGATATTTACGGTTCAGCTAGGCTGTACTTAGCGAAACGATTACTACACAGGGACTATGTTATGGATTCCATCAGGATTTTTTAATTCCAGACTATCAAGACGATGTGAATTCGGAAGTTTATACAAGTAAGTGAAGTTTCGTACAGCACCTACATAGTCTACAGGTTGAGAAATTTAAATGGATAGATCAACAAAGACCGAAACATCAGCTTTAAGCCAAAATGGCGTCGATTTAAAACTGTTAAGAAAAAAATACATGGCAATAATTGTGACACTACAGTCTCGCGGTTTGTACACATAATTAAGACTAATTATAACGGGTCTATCGCGAAATTCCCTATTTTATATTCATAATTTAACGTTTCGGCGGGGTTGCACACGCCGTGGTCGTGGTTAAAAGTTAAACAAGGAATATCGCGATAGACCATTGTTTGTGTTAATTATGGAAATAATAGTCAGAAACTTGCATAAACAATTGAGAGTTGAACCTCGTTAAATCCGTAAAAAAGAATTATTTTATTTTCAAGATTTTAAATGTACCTTTTCTATATCCATTTTGTACAGTTGCGGTTCTTCGTCAGGAGCTATCCCCTCCAGTTCGGAGAGAGGCAGGATCACATGTCCGATGAGCTGTTTGCCTTTGCCCACGCGACCGGAGTCCAAGACTGACAGCTTGAGAGTCAGCCCGTCCAGTTTTCCAGGTGGTATCTGTCAAGAATGTTCTTGTTAATTTGTACGATCAGCGGCAAAGAATATATAATACTAACGTAAAAAGAAACGACAGCGACACTTGTGTGCAGTAACAAAACTCGCGGCTATGTGTGCGTGTCGAGGGGCGACGCGGGACGCGCGAGGTGGGGAAAGGCATTCACGTGAATGCCTTGTCGAAGGATTCGGCATTACAAGGTCACCGACGCCCGAGTTACACCGATAGGCCGCTGTCGCGCCTGTGCCAGCGGGGCGGCAAGCGGTTGATAGAGATACCCGAGTGCCTAATAGCATAACGAGTGAGCGAGACACGCGTACCAACACCACTGCAGCTGTCATGCAAAGTCGTGGTAACTCCGCAAGGAATATCTACGATTAATACGACGATGCGGTTGGCGCGGTAGTGTAGCTGGTCAAGTGCGAGTCAGATTCGCGCACGAAGAGTTCCGTACCATCAAAGAAAAAAAAAAGAAAATCCCAAGCAATAAATAATATTTTCTGAAATTTTCAGTATTTGTTGTTATAACTGCCATACCAATACACATTATGTGAAAATTCCCAGCCTCTGTCTATTACGGTTAGGAAAGATACAGTCCTGTGACAGACGGACAGACAGACAGCGGTGGCTTGCTGATCCCGTTAGCACCCTTTGAGTAAGAACCCTAAAAACTGTCGGGTGTTAATTTACTCTCTTAGGAACAGAACAAGAGTGACTTTATTAATTATGAAAGAGCATGTTTAATTAATGTTTTTTTTTTAACCTAGTTAATTAATTTGTATAAGAAGAATACTAATTGTTTTTAACGAATTAATGCACTACTAGCTTTCTATAATCACGTAGCTATATAATTTGCTTGTACCGCTGATATGAATATTTTAAACATTTTACTTTATTTGGCAGTTCATCACTAACTTCTATTTAATACAACGTTGTATAGTTTATGCCATTATACTTTTGAAGCAATAAATTCAGGTGTCATGTTACAGAATTTGATCAATCCATCAAATTCTAATTGGACACAACATCTAACAAAACAAAATCAAAGAAAATTTTACATTCGTTGTTATTGGAAAAATAATACAGATGAAATAAAAAACCGGAGGAGAAAATAATATTATTTATTGATGACCATTGTTATGTAAATGTTGAATTAGGTTCAGTTATTGTTATTTTTATTATTCTGTTTTTGAAATTGAAGTCATGTAATATTGAGATTTAGGTATCATCTACATCAAATATGCTGCTGAATATGCATTTTTAAAATCAAATATGTTCTCTTTTTGAAATTCATTTGAGTTAAGTAGAGAGATGTCTTATGAATATTAAAGTTCTGTAGCGGGTACCATATAGTATAGAATTTTGGTACAGGATTAAAAAGTGCGTTATTCTGAATATGTCTGTGAAATTAGAATTGACGGATTAAAGTACGCGAGTTTAAAAAATATATTAACGTTTAAGAACACCTGCTAAATTCATAATATAAGTATGTATCATGCGTGCCACAATAAAGATAAATCTCCCAGTTTATTGAAGACGTGAGGTAATAAATTCTGAGATACAATAACGTTGACAAAATTTCTTCACGAATGAGTTATGTTTGAGGATAAGGATGGTAGGTTTACCCTTCTTTTATACACAAAAGTTTCATAGACGTATAATTTCATCGAAAGCATTTTTCTCTGAAACCGTTAAATTTTATAAAAAAAAACTATAAAACCTAATCTGATCTATAGGATAAAATTATTAAAATTTATGAAAAATTTATGAGCACAGGGGAAAATTTTTCTATGAAATAAAAATTTCATAAATAGAAACATTCAATGAAATGTTTTTTTTTTAAAAAGGGGGTACCAGAAAATTAAGAATGATCAACAAGGGAAATTAGGGTTTGGTTTTTTTATTATGATGTTGCAATGCAATTAACCAAATTCCTTTCTGTGATCTCTTCATTTGTAACTACATTAACACTTACGTAAAGAATATCATCCCAGTTTATTATTAACCCAATTGATTTTTTGAAAACTTTTCTTGAGTTCTAATCTTCATTTATCTACCAGCCGTTCTCAGTAACATAACATACATCATATAAAATAATAACGTAGTTAGATAAATGAAATGAAATCCATCTTTCTTATATTATAGTAAAACAAGCGCATTGATATTTTTGGCACTGAGCTAGAGCGAGATAATTGTATGTGACATTCCCTAATAAAACTCATTTGCCAAGCAGGTGAAGCGGCAGGAATAGCTGCTTAGTAATATAAAAAAATAAAATGTAACGGGAAATTTGAAATAAATATAACGCAGGCTTTGGTCGGTTCTAGGTTTGGTAGGTTAAACGCAAAAAACCTCGACCGCGTTTGTGATAAATAATAGAGAGCGCCCTCTTTTCATGTTATTTTTGTCTTCTTCAATTTAAGAGCTGCATTCTTGTCGGTGTAGCAATCGCCAGCAGTTTCTTTCTTGGGTTTCACCTTCACTTCTGGGTAAGACATGACTACCTTTTCTTTTATTTGTTCAATGTAATTTCGTCTTGGCCCTCCTCTACCTCACTTTTCCTCGATTTTTCCTTCTATGATATTATTTTTTGTAATGTACCAAAAAATAACATGAAAATACTTTAACAACACGTAAACGGGATCAAACTTAGTGTTGATACGTGAACAACTTACCATACTATACTATATTACTCTTTAATGAAAAAAATGCATACATTTTCGCCATATTTCCATGCTCATTCATCCTTTTCAACGGGAAAGTAAAATAAACGAATAGTTATTACGTGATCAGATTACCGGAAAGGGTCTTTTCATTTCAATATGAAAGTTCGAGTGGGAGAAATCGAAGACGAGGAGTTTAAATTCAATGCTCCCAATATTCAAGAAATGTTTAGTATTCTGGAATATCGGGCTTTATTAAAACTTATTTCCGAAGAATATTTTCTTCTCTCACGTAAACGTAGGTATCTCCATAAATTGCGCTGTCAAGTTTCTCTTAGATTAATAGGTAATGCCTCTAGATGTTTTGCGTGTTGTAATATTATAAGAAAAACAATAAATATTAGGATAACAAAAACCTAATTATTTAGGGTGAATGTTCGCGAAAGTATTATTCTTTGTACTTTACTAATATTTATTATGAATATTGCTAGAGAAATTAAAACATAGACATGTGATCTTAAGATCGCCGTATTCTTGACTCGCAACGTTATTGAGCATACTTAATAGCAGACATTTGCTCATCGGGGAACGAACATGTCCGTGGTTAATGCTCCACGGTACATTGCTCTTGCGTTTACGGAAAATTTAACAACGAATTGACCTCAGTAAACAACTACTACTTTAGCCAAGAGTGAGTTGTACTCGCACGTCAAACATACATAAATAACAAAAAGCAGATCGTATGTTGTTTCTACGGGATTCCTTTCCTTTGTACAAACGTTTCTTCGAATGTTTCATTTGATCTAATTTTCATTTCATAGACATTATTCGCCTATTTTTTTTTATACATCTTGATAATTTCATCCTATAGATTACGTAAGGTTTGTTTTATAACAATCCAAAAAAAAAATATTGCTTACTTGAAATTGCTTTGATTAAATCATAAACTATGAAATGAAACATTCTATGAAACGTGTGTCTATAAAAGAAGGGTAAAGGGTATGGTTTTTACGTGTAACATATTTTGTTTAATTTAATTATTTTTTGTAAGTAGGTATTCGTTCTTGTCAATTTATTATATACAAATTACAAAGGTACCACACATTTTGGTAGACTTATAACATTATTCAGGGATTCACCCACTGTGTCCAAACTTAAGTATCCTATTTTTTTATAAATTCCTTGACCTACCTTTGTCACAAAATATACAACACGGACGGACGAAGACCGCCTGTGATCTGTACATAATGATTAACGGTTTAACACGAAAAAATCTTTCACGAATGGGTAATATTAACTTGTTAACATTATCATTTTCACTTTTAATTCACCCCTTTCTGCATTGCCGGGTTAACCTGACAGTAACAATGTTAATTACAGTTTATTACCAAGTATATTCGCCACTTTGTACCGTTTTTTATTAAAAGGAACGACTAACAAAGGCATGTAATTGCTCGGTACGTTTTAATTACTAGCTTGTTTTAAATTATAGGTACATCGAGTTTGCGTTTACTTTGTAAAGATATACTAATGGTCTGTACATTGTGGTAAAAGGGAGTATTACTCTCGAAAAACGGTATGTTATTTCTATCCAATCAGTTAATGGAGCGACTAGCTTTATTTAACGCAAGCCTACTGGCGTCAGTCAACATAGTAGTAAATTAAAAACTATGTTATACGTAGTAAATTAATAGTACTAGTTCCTAAGTTTTTTTAACTTCAGAATTTTCATGGAAAGGATATACCCAGTGGACACTGTTTTATTGGCAGGTATATGCTTTTTCTATCATTAACGGATCAACGTAAGTAATCGATATATAAAACGAGCCAGAGTAACATAGCTAGTTTTTACGTTGGGAACGCTAATATACAGCTCTCAAAGAAAATAAAATACGAATGTTTACATTGAAGCGAAATATAGAAAACTAAGTGTTCTGACGTTGTTCGCACCCGCGTTTTCAACGGCTTTACCGACCAGCACGGGCGTCTCACATAAGTTTAGACCCCCGACATTTGTCGCGGTGACGTCACAAATGTCACAATAGGGTAGTTTGGGGAGTAAATGGACCGGTGTTAATTAATACAATAAATGACATAAATAAATTAATATTACCTATAGGTCAAATCAAATGTCAAATGGACGACGCGGTTGGCTCAGCTTGTAAGCACTTGCCTACTGAGCCGGCGGTCCTGGGTTCGAATCCCGGCCAAGGCAAATACTTGTGTGATGAACTCGAATATTTGTGCTTGGGTTATGGATGTTATCTATACTATATATTTATATAATGTATTTATATATTATGTATATCGTTGTCTAGTACCCATAGTACAAGCTTTGCTTCGTTTGGGACTAGGTCGATTTGTGTAAGATTGTCCCTTTAATATTTATTTATTTTATTTTATTTATCGTCGTTGTTATTCCGTTAACTGACTCTCCTTAACAAATCAAATGTTTGGTTTGCATTAATATACCAAAAAATAATATTGATAAGTAATTTTTGTCGTAAATTATTTAAATTTATAAACATATACAAAGACAAAAGCATCTAATATATTATAGATTTTTAATTTTTATTGTTTATAATTTAATAACAAGTGGAGTGTGTTACTTAATAAAAAATACGAAAACATAGTGATTATCATAAAAAAAATGAGACGTTTTCAATGAAAAGGGTGCAAAAAAAATAAGAATGTACTTTCCACGTACTACCAGACCAGAAAATTGCATTAACCTGTGGTACTTCGATGCTATTTACTTTTAACTCGATACTGGACAAATATAGGGCAACTGTGATTTGAAACTTTTGACTTGCTTGGTCCACGCGAGAAGGGAGAAAATAATGTTATTAAAACTATCGTGAGACATCTTTACTAATTATAAAAACGGTATAAAATCACGTAAAAATTGTCAGGAACGGCGATTAAAAGTGCAGTGGGTCGCGAGTCGCGTAGCAGCATGGATAGCTACCCCTGATGAAGAGCTCCAAATGAGTTCGAAACATGTCGGGCCGTTCCTGACAATTTTTACGTGAGTTTATACCGTTTTTATAATTAGTAAAGGGAGAAAATAGCACCGTAAGTAAACCAATATAATTGTAATTAAGAAATTATTTAACAATGAGGCCTTAATTGGAAGTTTTGATTGATAATTTCCTAATAACTTAAATTAACATCTGAATGTAATTTCACTTTGCGATATTATCGCTATCTCGTAGATAAAATAAATAATTTTACAGTTAAGATATTTTTTTTAAAGGAATAAGGCCTCTTATCTAGTTTTAAATGGTACAAGTATGTATCTACATTAGTTTATAACTTATAAGTCCCTACATAGTCAAGACTAAACCAGATAAGTTGTAAAGTCGCAGTAATAATGGTTCTCATCTCTTTTTTTGCATCCTTATACCAATAACCTGTCAAACACGTCCTTATGGTAATCTACAAAGTGGTACCTTTTGCTTGAAAACGTCACATTTATTAACACAGGTCCATTTACTCCCCAAACTACCCTATTGTCACGTGACTGCGATGAAAATCCGGGGTCTACACATAATAGACCTCCGAACCATGGACTTATCTCCGAACCGATGCGCGAGTCACTGAATTTTTCAACCAGCACCTCTAGCATAACTGTCTTACGCGACTGTTTCTCGCGCGAGATAATTACCCGTCTCTTTCAATGCAGTAATGTGAGAGAGTGACGGGTAGCGCTATGTCGCGTGACAAGAGTCGCGAAGCATAGGTCTATCTGTAAGTTTGTTGTATGGGAAATAAATATTAATTATATTTTATTTTTAGTATTGGTTGTTAAATAGAAATACATCATCTACTACTATCACCGTTCTTGAGATACAGCCTGGTGACAGACGGACGGACGGACGGACGGACAGCGAAGTCTCAGTAATAGGGTCCCGTTTTTGCCCTTTGGGTACGGAACCCTAAAAATTATATTATAAATACTTTTGTTACGGAGAGTAAGCCACGAAAAACACAGCTTAAAAAGACACAATTGCTGAGGATGGTACGATTTGTAATCCGAGAGAACAATGCAAGAAACTTATTTAATAAAAACCAGCCAAGTGCGAGTCGGACTCGCGCACCGAGGATTCCGTTAAACTAAATATTTTTTAACTTTTTTGATTTTTGTCTTTGTTGTTATATCGGCAACAGAAATACATCATCTGTGAAAATTTCAACTTTCTTGCTATCACGGTTCATGAGATACACCCCACCACCCCACCTGTCCAGACAGTATCGACACAAAACGGCAAAAAAATCACGTGTCTGTTCTTAGTATTTTTAGTTGAAGCAGTAACAGAAATGCTATCACGGTTCATGAGATACAGCTTGGAGACAGACGGACAGACAGACGGACAGCGGAGGCTTAGTAATAGGGTCCCGTTTTACCCTTTAGGTACGGAACTCTAAAAATATACTTTTGTTACGCAGAGAAAGCCACAAAAACAGTTTAAAAAATACCTGAGGATGGTCCGATTTGTAATCCAAGAGAATAATGCAAGCAACTTATTTAAGAGGCCTTATTTCTTTTAAAATGCTGATTGTTTTAGAAATTTATCTGTATGATCAAACATGTTTTTTAACATATTATTAATGTTATTACCTAGAACAGGGCTATTGGGATTTATTGGTATCTATTTTAAACCTAGTTTGAATTTTTCATTGATAATTTTTGTTTCTAAAACTACTCGAAATCGACAAAATTCACGCGGAAAATTAGTTTTTACAACTTATTTTCGACTACACGCAATAAAAGCATGAAATAGCTAATATGTCACTACCTAGAACTCGGGAAAAAAATATTATTCATTTCAAAAAGTTGTTTGAAATTATCAATATATTTGTCATAATATGAAAAAAAAAAACAATTTTAAAAGGAATAAGGCCTCGTAATTAAAACTTACTTGGTAGACGAAGGACTCGTCGAACACAGGGTTGCAGGATTTCTTCTTTTGTTTGGTTTGAAGTACCCTTCTCTCGTCTGGCATCAGTTGGATCCTATTCAATATAAAAATAATAAGTACCTACCATATTATAATTTATACAAAATGTTTTTTTTTTTATTTATCATAAAAAACTTATGTGGTATGTAACACATTTATATTCCGCCAAACTGACTTTCGCATAGTTACTCGGTGATCATCGTCGTTATTTCCTTTAATATGCACACCAAACTTTTCATACTCGCGTACTAATTTGTGAATTATAATTTTATAGACAAAATCACAACAAAGCACTTTTTAAACCTGCACTAAATGTCTATACTCTATGGTACCTGCTACTGAACTTTGATATTCATAAGACATCTCTCTACTTAACTCAAATGAATTTCATAAAGAGAACTTCAGCATATTTGATTTAAAAAAAAAACACGCTACTGTTCACTGATTGGTTGAAATTACTTGTCAAAAAAATTAAGTAATCACGAGGCACCCGCCATGACCATCGCATCGCGATCATGTATTTTTTTAATAGGTCAGTTTTAATTGAACGTAAAAGGTTATGTAAAAAATAAAAAATCATAGTAGGGAATGATGATTAAAGTAAGAAATGTTTTTCTGCGGTTTGCTCGTATAAAAATGTTTGAACACAATACTATTGTACTTATTCGTAACAATGTATTTAAACATGATGTGATAAATTTATATTTAGTAATGTACGCATGACGTGACGCAAATGATAGTTGTAATTATTTGAAATATTTAATAATGTGGTTATTTTAATACCTAATCATGTGATTTGTCTTCAGCGATTAATTGTGATGTACCTTCAACTTAACATAATACCTAAATCACAAGATTAAATAATTTCTATTTCAAAAACAGAATTATAAAAATAACAATAACTAAACCTAATTCGGCATTTACAATGATCCATTGAAATAATAGTTTACTTCTTGAATTAAATATGAAGTCTAGACCGATTTCAGTATGAAGCTAGAGTGCAAAATAATTTAACAATTATTAAAACATTTTCATTAGAATGGTCATAAATAAGTGCGTTATTCTGATTTTGTCTGTGAAATTATAATTGACAGATTATAGTACGCGAGTATAAAAAATACTATATTGAACTCAAATTCGTTAAATTAATACTATTGTACTGGTTACGATTTTAATAGTATTTTATTATCACATATTATTTTAGGGTTTATAGTACAGTTAACAATTTAAAACTAGTGGCACTGTGAGCCAGGTCTCCTAGCGAGTTACTTGCGTAATGGCAGATGTTTTTTTATTTTTTCACGTTTTCAAAATCTCCGCTATTTTGAAATTTTTTACAAAACTGAATTAAATCATTGATACAAAGATCAAAGCTCCAAGAAAAATTGAATTTCGTAACCTGGTGGAAGAGACCGGGAATCGAACCCGGTACCTCTGGATTGCCGGTCCAGCGCGTTAACCTTTCCGCCACCCTAACGCCCAAGCAACCTTTCAAATTTTTCCTTATGCTTTGAGAGAGAACAGCCGGAAATCCGGACAATCAATAAACAAACAAAACAATATACGAAAGAATTTAAGGCCAAGCTGAAACGGAGGCGCTTTGCTCACTCGGTCAGTAAAGAAAACATTAGGTACATATTTTTGGACACACAAAATTCCTTGATTATTTAGAAATTCTTAAAAAATATATGTACCTACTTAAAGTTTAAGTTATGTTATTTCATGTTTCATCAATGTTTAAGTTAAAACAAAACCCACATAATTATGAAACTTATTCTGGTTGTATTATACTCGTATGTACGTTACGTCATTACCACACCAAGAGACTTGAACTTGGAGATGTCGTTCCATTTTCGTATTAAAACGATTCGTTTTATTTCTCGCCCACGAGTATTCTCAAAGAAAGGTGCCTCACGAAACAAAATTAGACCGGATGACAAAGGATGCGGGGAAGGAACCACCCTCGTTAACAGAACTCACTTCCTATCATTATTGTGACGTATAAAACGTCTGTTGCACAAGTTAATGTGTTTATTGTACAGCGTGGGTATTTAATACGGGTATATATTGAAATGACGATTAGTATCGGACCCAGGGATCCTATTTACATTGATTTCTTTAGAAAATTTGGATATATTTTTTTTCATACGATATAAGTGAACACGCAATGTATTTGCATCCACAATGATTAAAGTACCCAAATGTCATGACATACCATGTCAGCGTTCCTTTGTTGGACTACGTACATTTCTGCTTGGTTGGACTAATTAAAATGATTACACCTAATTAAAAGCACTATTTAACAAAATAATTATGCCGTACGATTCCTATGATCAGATACTATAACTGAATGCATATATGACCGTATTAAATACCCACGCTGTATAACTAGAAGGCAACTTCCTCCGTGAAAAACTTTTCTCTAGTCTCTTTACTTAGTCAGGTAAAAAGTATCCAATGAACGTGAGACTTTCAATCCTATTATATGAACCACAATTTCAATTGTGTCAATGTAAATTATCATGTCAATCCATTGTATACTCGCATGTTAAAATTAATTTGCCAGTTAGCATACAAGGTATAGCTGTTAGTGATAACATTAATGGTAATAAATACATCATACGATATTGGAGAAAAAAATACAATACAATACAAGTAGGTACTCTTTATTGCACACCTCACAAAATATACAGGAGACATACTACGAAAATAAAATTAGAGTTTAACAACAGGCGGCAAATATCCCTTCAGCCACTATTATTGAGAACTGTCAAATTGACAATTAAAAAAAAAACGGAAAAATCATGGTAAAGAAAAATTAATGGCTTGCATTTCGTAGAACCTTACAGCAAGGACTATAGAAATAAAATATAATTTAATGATCTTACAAAAATTGTACCAAGCCTAATATGTTATGATGACTTTATTGTGTTTTGATGTTATAATGACTCTATTAAATAATTATACTTACTTCACGTAGGGGTCGCAGGCGTTGGCGAGAGCGGGAGTGCGCGAGGGCAGGTGTTTCACCTTTAAAATGTGCACCTGGAGTCTCTCGGTGGTAGATTCATACTTCAGCGTGAACCAAACGCGACCCTAGGGAAATTAAAACGAATTGTTATTTTGTGACACTTGATGTAATAGTCATGATTCACCAAAAACTGGCCAAGTGCGAATCGAGCTTCAAAGTGTTTTTTTTTATTACGAAGGTATATAAACATGTTTTTTTTTTTTTTTTCAAAAACTGACATTGGCAAAAGCCATGAGCTGCCATTCCCGGTCCCGGATTAATATACACATATGTGCGGGTCACACTCGTGCATGAAGGTATTTTTTTTACTTTTTTTTAGTATTTGTTGTTATAGTGGCGATAGTAATACCATTCACACGTCAGGAAAAAAACACAGAAATCCCTTAAAAACACGTTTGTTGTTGACCCCATTAAAATTTTAACTCTTTTACGGTTAACAGACAGGCATCGAAGGCTTCAAGGCCCTTTGGGTACGGAACCCTAAAAATGATGTCACAAAAATACAATAGAGTTGCAAAATATGTATATTGCTTTAGGCAAATTGCACCGATATCCAAAATATGTATATTGTGTGAGATAAATCGTTTCGATATCCGTGAAATTTGAAGCCGGCGGGGAATTCAATGTTACAGGTTATTTTATTTTACGACTACCCACCTACGCAGCTATTTTCAATCAACTGTCAAGCTTTTACGGAATTACATCGTATAAAATACTTTAGCAGGCAACACAGGTTATTCCATAGTTCGAGTTTCGACGTTCGAATCGCGCTGTCTCGCTCAATCCAATACATTTTCACACAAGAACCAGGCACGGCATGATACTTCGCATTTTAAACTTTAAAGTAATCCCTCAGATTTATCTAAACAGATTTTGCGGTAATAATGTAGCCGCTATGAAATACAAAAAGCTGGTTGGTTTTTTCTACATGATAAACGTGAGGATATAATAACAACTGTGATGTGGTACATAAATATTCAACAGGCAGGCAACTTTTACAACGCATGGCTATGAAAACATTATGGACCGTTTTATGGTTTTCGTTCACAATAATGTTATACTGACAAATGTAGAAAAGCTTTTGTAACAATGTTATCCATTTCTTGATTGTCAATTACCATAACATGCGTGATAATGATAACGATTGGATGAATACGCGGTAAAATGTTCTGCCTACCTGGTGCGTGGTTTAAATTTATGCCAGTCACATGAGTAAATTATATTATCATTGTCATTACAATATGATGACATGTCTTTAGAAACGATATCCTCTAATATCCTTCATCTTAAACCAGAATAAGAGAAAAGGAATTATGTCCTTACCTACAGCTAAATTTAACGAATACAATTTTATTTTCTTATCAAGTTACTAAAATCAAAAGAGTACAGAGATTCAACAAGTTTTAAATATAATTAATGATCATAAATCGGTCGTAACCTTAATAAATCACAGGGCTATTCTACGTTATGAAATGGTTTAATCTTTCGATTATTTGACGTTACTAGTACTAATTAGTATCCAGCATCTGCACGAGAAGATTACATTAGCTTCGGAATTTACCATTAAAGGTGCCAGTTTCGTAACTTCTTAATCGGATCTGAACAAATTACGCGAATATATAAAGGGAATAAATTAATTACCACATGGCCCTCTGGCCAGAGAAGGTCTTCGTCAAGGCAATCCGATTTGTAGAGAGATGGATCCAACACTCCGAGGTCGGCCGTGTTCGCTGTAACAAATGAAAGGAAAGTGAAATTATATGTTTAGAATTACCAGCATGGAAAAAGATACTACAGAAGTCTCACTCTTTTGTTCTTTGCCGGCATTAGCAGTGATTGGCAACTTGAGTGACGTACGACGCTGTCGACGCTGTTGGTTGTGGAGCGTGTCATGCTCCTAGGGTTGCCAACACCAACAAAACGGAAATGACGTCTCGGTTTTTCTTTTACACGCTACTTTTATTAAATACAACGGACCTGCTGAGACGAAGAATTAGCAAACCGCAGAATGTAGATGTCTGCTTGGAACCAATCCTGAGATCTAGGCAAGTGTCCAATCATCAGATCCTGACTTGATGGAAAAATATTTGACATTAAAAAAAATTGAAAATCGACTAAGAAAATCGGTACGATAAAATACAATACAAAATTGAATGAGGGACACTGAACATCTTCCTTTTTGAAGTCTGTTAAAAATAATAAACTATTATAAAAATATATTATATAGTAAAATACATGCATTGGCTCCGCTCCGATCGTGCCGACCTATCTAAAACCTCTGTCATTAGATTGTCCTTAAGAAATGAGAACGTTCTTTAAAAAATGATTATGACGCCTCTGTGATTAAGACGGTGGTAAATCTTAATTACGTCGTATAGGATTTGATTAGCTTGCTTATTAAGAAGAGTAGCATCTTTGGGATCATCTATAGACGAAGTTGTATCACTTTGTGTGCAAACATCGTCTCATAAGCGTTATATAAAAAATGTGTAGCAGCATATTTTGTAGCATCCTGATGAAAGTGAGACGCATTTAGTTAGAGGATAAAATAACATGGTAAAGGACTAATGGTAAAAGTAGCTTAAGACACATACAAAAAGAGCAGTAGACGGTTGGAAATTATTCTAACCAAGTGCATCAGGAATATATTTTGTTGGTGATATTTCTACAATATTCTGTGAAATTCTAAACACTTTCACCATAAACTGGGTCAAAGCATTAAATAAATAGCTTGTAATGTGACCTAACACGATATTAATTTATAAAATAAAGCCCAAATGGCTTCAAGCATCAAGCAAAGTGTGCAAGCATCAGGTGCGTTTTAAGTTTCACTTTTGGGGTGGTACTATACACAGTCATTGTCTATAGTATTTACGATTTTGTACCCAAAAGGTACCAACGGATGTCTATTACCAAGCCCCCTCACAGAGTTCGAACCCTTGATTCAATAATAGGATAAGTACATATATTTAATTGTACTTTACCAGATTTTACAATTGCCTGACAACTGCTACAAGTTGAGACGCAAAGAAAATTATTATTCTACTATATTATTATTTTCAATTTCTTCATAAACTGCGGTAACCTCGCATAAATTGACTCAGGTATTTTAGTAGACGTCATATAATTATAAGGAAAATTTTATTCAACTGACTTAATATGTAACGGACGTTGTTACATTTCCGTCCCGCATTAATATATGTTGCGTGAGGTTGTATTTCATTTCCTCGATTTAATTGTAATAGGTAATGGCGATGACGCAACCATAGAGGTCCTTGACATTTCGCCAATTTAATTTCCGACCTCAAAGACTTCCTAAGCCATCGAATTATTATAACAATACGTTACGACGTTATTATAACAAAGGGTTCAGAAGTATTTCGTTGAGAGTACTTCGAGCTACTCGCACTTGGTCGTTATTACAAGTTCCCGCCCGTCTCCTCAATCCTTTGGAGACTATGAACGTAACATCACATGCGAAACGTTGAGGCCCTTAGTAAATACCTTTTTGTCCTTGTTATGTCATAATAATTCGTGAAAATCATTCGTACATTGTTAAATACGAGTCTTCTTACACGTTTTTGGTTTTCGGAGGTCTGAGACAGTTAAGAAATATAACGAAACAAATTGTAGATTCTTAGAACATGAGATATTCGTTATTTGTATACATTTTTGTACGTATTATTTTAAGGAATATTTAAATTTATACCTAATCTCCGTTACTTAAAATTACGGTTACAAATAATTTTCTTTTTTTTATTTATGCATTACGTAGTTATTAAAAAAATTTGAACTATAAATATAGATATTTCAAAAATGTTCGCTGGACAAGGTAGGTACCTAAATAAAACTATTTATGTATTATACTCACAGCCAATAACGTCAGCCACGTCCCTCGTAAACCAATTAAACGTTGTTGCGGAACCACAGGTATACCGTGTCACCGAAATTAAAGCAATCTGACAGCAGCTGCTGTGGGGCTTTGTTTTAAGTTTAATAAAACATTTAGGCAGTTTAGACTGCTTGTCCACAGAAACGGAGCGGAGTTATGCAAAATGAATCAATCACATGCCTCAGATTTGAAGCCTTTGCCACATCCTCAGATTTGAAGGATTGTCAAGAGGGCGCTATTGATAAGATTTAAATGGCAACAATTTTGCAACCTATCGCACCCGCACTACAGTGCAGTAAACACGTGTACACTTTATTTATAATAATTGTAATATTACGTTCACGACTGTCAATGGTTTTCGAAATTTTCTTTGGATATTTTGAAATATTTGTCTTTTAAAGAATGTCGAATGAAATTGACATTGTTGATAAACCATCATAATATCATTGTCAGTGTAAGAAATTAGTTCCAGGGAAATTCCGCAATTGGCGCATCCTCATATATTTCTAGTCAGGCTTTAATATTTTGGGCTTCACAAAGACTGCTTGATTGGTTAATTTTCTCCGAGCCGCTTCTGTGGACAGGCAGCTTTATAGATTATATTTATTTGATGACGAAAAACTGCCACGAAAACAAACGATGATTTTTACCTTAATTAGGTGTAATTGCCAATAGGTACTTAAGTTAAAGGACTATAGTCAGTTTCCTTACAGCTACACTTATTAACGTAACATTTAATGAGAATTAAAAATAACGACTGAGCGCTTCGAGAAAAGGTAGGTAGTGCCCTCGCGCTTCGCTTGGCTCGTTTTTTTTTATTTTTTGTTTTTTTTTTTTTATTACATTTTTTTAATTTTTGATCTTTATATTTAATTTTAATACTATTATAAAATTTTCTAATGTGAATCAAACACAGTTTTCTTTTAAGGCCAAATCCTAAAATACTAAGGTTTTTTATAGGCTACTGTTCTGCGGCATACGACTGTAGGTATTGTACTTGAAAAATACCAGAATGGGCGTTGACAACTAAGAAAACTGCGCCGAGACGCATTGTTTAAAATTTAATAATGTAGCTGTGACCTTTTAGTCCATGACGTAGTTTACAATGTGGTAGGTGGTAGACGTATGTAACAACGTATTGTGACTAAAGTTTCGATGGTTAACTTTCATTGTGTGTAGACCGTCCTCGTGTACGCAATCACAAACATTTTGCTTTTCAGTAGTCAGATTTTGGGCGAACTAATTGGCTCGAGTTTTTGGAGGTTTTGCTGTTGTTCTTAGAATATGGGAATTGGTGTAAATAAAATATGAAATAGTATTTTATGCAAAAGTTGTATAAAATGGCCAAAAAAAGCCAGTGGCATGGGTTACGATGTGAGCGTAGAGAACATCGTATATAAAGATGCAAGAGCTTAAAAAAATACGCGCCACGTATAATAATACAATAAAAATAATCTTTAATAATTAAAAACTTTACAAAAATAAACTCAATATAAACAAAAAGTAAACAAAACAAAAAAAACCCTAAAAGAAATATATTTAGTAAAATAAACATAAAAAATACACATAATTATAAAAAAGGAAAATAATAAAAATATAATAAATAAAAAAATATATAAAATAGAAATAAGGAAAAAATATCGAAAAAAACAAAAGAAAAAAATATTAAAATACAAAAAGAAGCACTTCAGTCGATTTTGGAAAATAAGTTTACTGACACGAAGTTTAATTGAACACAAATTTACATATGTATATTAAAATTTGGGTTCTACAGCTAGAAAATACATAAAAGTAGAAAGTTTTTCAGCCCGATTATATGTGCAAACGTAAATAATTTACATTCAGTTCACAGTATGTTTCAACATGCGTTTAATAGGTACCTATAACCAGACATGATAACATTATTAAACGACGTACGTCATTTTCACTCGCAACTCTATGACAGGTCTCCCGAGACTTCTCGTTAATGCGTCACGCAAAAGGCTCGTAACGCAAACGTGGTGGGTCTAAATGATAAACCTTCATGAATTAAACAAAAGTCAAATTAAAGCCCAGAAGTAGAACCGACCGTGAAATGATAAATTTGTTTAGTAGCCTCGAAGTTCATCAAGTATTAATTAGTTTGGGTTCAATCTTAATTTTATTAACTTTGATTGTCATAACGTTTTAGTTTACGGTTTTGGGTCACAAATGTCGAGCACAGGCTCGAAAATACTCGTGTATCCATTGAAGGTAGGAAAGGGCACAAATTCCAGCACAATGAAGCAAGGCACTTAACTTTCTAAGTACACCAGTACATCTGTATTATCTGAATTTGTTCATTCCCTACGAATTGAATTCCAAAAATGTTCGCAATAGAGTCTCTATTCAGCAAAACCTTCATGTCCCTCTCTAGAGAGTTCGCATTCACTGATGACACGTTTTTATGTAATGTCTATTTGTAGGCCCCGAAGGGTCTGCGTCGTGTCATGTGGCAGGAATTTGGGTCTGATCGCATGGGACGGGACCGATGTGTGTGGAAAAGTTTGCAACAGTTTATCAGAAGTTGCTATCAGCTATTTCTATTGAAACTGCAATTTAACTTTGTAAGTAGTCTTATTACGGCTCATGATATCGTCTGGGTGCAGCCGAAAGGAAAAAGTTTTGGTATTTTATGTTTTATATTATTTGAACTTTATAAGGGTGTTGCATATTATTAACTTAACATAAATTACACTATTGATAAGTATTGTTCTTGGATTGTAAGTCGGGATATAATTTTAATGTAATTGAGGTTGAAAAAGGATATTTATTTCAACACAACAAAAAAGGAAAAATAAAGACACAGTAAATAAAAACTTAAACACTACTAACTACTATGTAAAAAAAAGATAAACTTAAATTAAACTAAAACAAATTCAAAAAATTGCTCCGCTTTGGCATGGTACCGAAAATGCTGGCAGCATTTCCTCGCTAAACAGCTATGAAGGTTATGTTAATTTCTATGGAGGAAGCTGCCAGCTCTTCCACCGCCAGTGGTGTCTTTAAGCCTTTAAGAGAGCTCTTTGTGAAGGTTTTTGGGCGCTGGGACCCCATGGACCGAATTGTATTCGGGACCGAGACCCCTATATTTGGTGCTCTTTAGTTTTTTGGCCGCTTCAGCAGCCGCACCCGCTCTGCCAGACGTTCCATGAAGGTGGGACAGTGCCAATGTGTCCACACAGGTGGCATCAGCATCAGATAGTAAGTCACTCCAAGAAGATCTCAACCGGGTCTATCAATGGAGCTTGGACAACAGACATCTCTTCGACCCTGGAAAGTGTTCAGTAATGTCCTTTAGCCGGTCTCATAGTCCACTATTGTATAATTACCTTTTAGGATCAGAACACATCCAACGCGTTGATACTATCAAAGATCTGGGCGTCATATTTGACACACAAATCAATTTCCATCAACATATGAAGACACTTGCTACGGGCTGCTACCGGAGGTTGAGGTTAGTTGTCCGCAATTCCCGTGAATTTGATAACCCTACTGTCATTAAACTAGTGTACACTGCTCTAGTCAGGAGCAAACTCGAGGCAGCGGCTATCGTGTGGAACCCTCATGAGATCACTTACGCCTTACCTCTAGAGAAAATCCAAAAAGCTTTTTTGCGATTCATAAGACGAAAAAAAAATATATAAATAAAAAGACGTATGGATATTATAGAATAGAATAGAATAGAATATTCTTTATTGCACACCTCAACAGGAAATAAATACAAACAAATTACAAGTAACATTCAAGATATTATCCTCTTCTTTATCCGACTAAATTTTTGCTCGGCACTTTAGGTTTGAATTCACTAGAGGTGAGGCGTCTCCTGACCGGGGCGGTTCGTAGGTATATTGCGAGGTGAGTCAGATTGTCCTGAATTAGTGGCGCAACTGGTGCGTCCTCGCGTACCCTCAATGGCGCATAAGTTTGATTTTAGGAAGCGCTTCCGCGGCTTGTTAGCAGTTCCTAATGCGCGCACGGTGTCGCACAAAAAGTCGCCTCTCGTACGTGCTTTGCAATATTTAAAGTATTTAAACGAACTTCTCGTAGCAGCACCAGAGTGTGATATTTTTGCAAGTGCTTGGATGATAATATATGATGAATGTATGAGGTTCTGTGAGGCGATGGATGACCGTCCTTCTGCTGTGAATTATGTTTAATTATTTATTAATATTTTTCCTTTCTGTTTTGCAATGTTCTGTATTGTTACTTAGTTCTATGACTGTACTTGTTATACAGTGCCTTGGTGTATCACTGTAATACCACAGTATAATAAAGAGTACTAACGTACAGTATGGACACTCCCTGCCTCCCCCCGAAAGTGCCGCCCACCCGCGCTCGGTTACCTCGCAGTTACCGGTTGGCAGGGACGCGACGACGCGGTGCGCAGAGCGGAGGCCACGTATAATATTCAAATATTAAACAAATACTTTTGTAATGGGCGTGTGTTGTGCTGTGTACGGTTGTTTAAGCTCTATAAACAACAAAAATAAAAGAAAGTTCTACAGATTCCCATTGGATGAATCAAGGCATGTACATACCCAGTTATTTTCAAAGTGTTTTATGTTTTAGTAGAAAACCAACTTACAATAGGTACTTATGTTTAGTATTTTTTTTGCCCTATCTGTTTTCGACCTAAACCTATCAGATCACACTGAAAACAACACAATATATATATGAACAAAAAATCATGTTTTCAACTTACGTAATATTTTGGTGGCCTGAATTTCCTTACAAAAATTTAGTTACTTCGTTTATACTGATTCAAAATAGGAAACTATTTGTTTTAGTCATTGAGGTTATCGAATTTGAACGCGGGCGGAATAAGAAATCGTAGATTAACATTACTTTAATTATAAGCACACAAAATTAATTCGACGCCGCTATTACAAGGTCATCTCATATTGCTGCACATTGTGTTCCCGACTCGTGCGTTCAAAATGGCAGCAACCCTAGCATGTCTTATCTCACTCACACAAGCATGGTACGCGTTCACCTACACGAGCTTAGACTGTGTGCGTAGCAACGCGTTTCTTTCATACATTTGATCGCCATTGTCCGAGGTGTGGTAATACTGTGTAATTATAATTGAATAAATAAATAAAATCCCATCCCACACGTCCCAGCCTCCACTGAACCAGGGACATCCCGTCCGGTCTCTTGCCATCGTCCCTGGCGATGCCCCATGGCGCTACGCTGGCACGTTGACGGTGGCAAGAGAGCGGCGGATAATGTCGTTCAGAGTGGCATGTCTCGAGAAGCGGCCTGCACTTTTCTGGCAAGAGAGGCCATGGTTTCCCAGTGTATCGACCGCGCTGCCGCAAGAGCATCTGTGAGGCGCACAGATAGGCACCCCGAGTGTTGAGGTTTATAGTAAAAAAAAAACATAAGACATTAAAAAGTGACGACGCGGTTGGCTCGGTTTGTAGAGACCTGCCTACTGAGCCGGTGGTCCCGGGTTCGAATCCCGGCCAGGGCAAATATTTGTGTGATGAACTCGAATATTTGTGCTTGGGTCATGGTTGTTCTATGTATTTAAGTATATATTTATCTATAAAAGTATGTATATTGTCGTCTAGTACCCATAACACAAGCCTTCTTGAGCTTAATTTGGGACTAGATCGATTTGTGTGAGGTTGTCTGATATTTATTTATTGTTTATAAAAGTTACGTTTTGTGTTTTTTTAACTCCCAAGTATAACTACAAACATGTTTGTGTTATAATTAGAAGTAATTCTTTCATTTGAAAGCAATTAATCATTTGCAGCGTAATAAAAAATCTAAACAGTAATTAAAATGAGAGACGGCAATTTAAGAAAATAAAGGAAAATATTCAGATGTTATTTATATTGTAATTATAATTTTATGAACTGTGCATATTACAGTAGTAGTAGAAACGTCATTAACACAAATTATAATTATAACGGGTCTATCGCGAATATTATTAATACTTTGTGTTAATTTATTGGTAGAAACGTTTTATAAATGTTGTTAAAAGTCTAAAACTCAATTTTCAGCGAGCACAATTGTTTTTGATGTTTTTAATGTATTTAAGTATGTGGTAAGTATACATTTGTGTGATTTTATTTGATACAAAAGTATACAAGCATCGTTGATTAGATTAGTTTTTATAAAGATAATATTATTGAAAACTGTCATCGGCTAAAGCTACGAGCAGCTGCCATTCCCAGATTAACTATAATAATACATTTGTGTGTAAAATGGAGAGAGGACAGGCTTCTATCTATTCCACGTCCACTGCTGAACATAGGCCTCGCCTATAGCTCGCCACAAGGTGTGATCCTGGCTAGACTACATTCATCGACTCCCTGCGACCCTAACGAGGTCAAACTTATTGTTGGCTAAAAGATAACATTTTAGCAACTAAAGCGTACTTGGTATTCACCAGAAACAGCGTAATTTAAGAGGTAAAGTAAACCGAAAAGGAGCTTCTTAGCAAATTCCGTAGACATACTGTATTTCAAAGCAAACATGAGTGTGTCGAATATAAGCGGCTAGAGAAGTCCTGAGCTAACATCATTTGAAATTATTTACTTTGCTGGATTAAGGAGTAACTTGATTACCTACATTCCCAATATCACTTTCATATCAACTGTATATATAGGTATATGTATAACTGTACATACATATATGTATATTAACTGACCAAAATAGGTATACGATACCAATGTGAATACCTAATTTCTATGTTTATATAGAACGATTTTTTTTAAATGTTTATGCTTTGAGCGGGAAATTGACTTTGCGTAATTTAGATTGACATTTTGTAAGATGAAATAAAATATCGTTAATGAAGCGAAATAATCCTTTTCGAAAACAACTGTTCCAGTTACTAAACATAATACTATACCTACGTATCCACTTATACTTACTACATTGTTTGCAAAAAGACAATATTCTGCAATGTCATCGTCAATGTACAATAAAATAAACAAAGTGTTAAATATATATCCAATGAATACATTGAACTGTAACAAGAAAGTAACAGAATGGCTAATCACACTTACTTATGAAGAAACTGAACTGCTTCCTAATTGACAAACATTATTTGTAACTTCGAGAAAGAGGTCAATCGTCGAATCCGACTTGGCTGGGCAGCGTTTGGGAGGCTACGTACTATCTTTTCGTCCAATATCCCGCAGTGTCTCAAGACAAAAGTCTTTGAACAATGTGTGTTGCCAGTGATGACATACGGAACTGAAACGTGGTCGCTCACGATGAGCCTTATAAGAAGACTCAAAGTCACTCAGAGAGCAATGGAGAGGGCTATGCTCGGAGTTTCTTTGCGAGATCGAATCAGAAATGAAGAGATCCGCAGAAGAACCAGAGTAACCGACATAGCCCGAAGGATAGCAAAACTTAAGTGGCAATGGGCAGGGCACATCGCTCGTAAAACCGACGGCCGCTGGGGCCATCGAGTTCTTGAGTGGCGACCACGCACCGGACGACGCAGCGTGGGTAGGCCCCCCACAAGGTGGACTGATGACCTGGTGAAGGTCGCTGGAGTCCGCTGGATGCGGGAGGCGCAGGACCGGTCATGGTGGCGTTCTCTGGGGGAGGCCATGTCCAGCAGTGGACGTCTTTTGGCTGATGATGATGATGATGATATTTGTAACCCTATTAAAACAAATATAAAGGGATTAACACATACAGTACTTTTATCTCACGAGCGCGGGTGAGCCATGTTTGTGTGAGTAGAGTACATGCACATTGGCTCTGTGTGGATGAGCTCGGGAGCGCTCAGTGCCGGCTATGCACCGGATATGCTACCGATATGCACACACACACACACACACACATGCACACACACACACTTATTTCCTTGTCTAGATCTAGATATAAGCTAGTTAATATGTAAATAAAACGAATAGGTTTTAGTAACGGCTTAGGAACAATTAATGTTCCTTTTATATTATAGTTGCATACCTATAACTACCTACTCATTAACATTTTTTATACTTGTGGTTGTAACAACTCCGGGGAGGAGTGGAACCTCCTAACACAAGTATTGTCATACTTACCAGGAGGGACCGGTCACTATTGTATGTAGCAATTAAGTATAGTTTACCAAATAAACATTGTTGATTTTTGATTTGATTTTGATACTACAACACAACAATTTTGAAGTTTTCCCTCGATTTCTCATCATCAAATCCTATTATCCAAATCGGAGAAGAGTTCCGATGATTCCCTATGGATTCATCAATCTTTTATGGAATCAAATAGGTATATAAATACGGAGGTACGGAGTTCTGAGATAACAAAAAATAAAATAAAAGTAGAACCGAACTGGAAATCCTGTTTGAGAAACTTGGTTGTAAAAAGAGTGTCGTAAGTACAGGAAAATCAAAGAGATATTATGGATACGGTTAAAATCAAACAGCCAAACATTTTCATCATCTATCAGCTACATTATATGTTAAAATATTTTTTTACGTAAACGGTCTAACTTTATTTACTAGTTGTAAAAGTATGTCTAGGGTTAAGGTAGGTTCTAGTGGCGTGTATAAGTAATTACTGTGAAGTAAAATGAAATTATACGAGCGTCATAAGAGGGTGTGGTTAGCTCACAAATTCTCAAGGGGTTTGTGGTGAGGCTCAGTTTCACGGTTAGCAACTACTTTGCGCACTTGGGTTGGATTGGGCCGTTTGTTCTCACTACTCGAAAACGAACCAAAGGTCGCAAGTCACGTTTAATGTTAATGAAAAATAATGGTCGTGACATTGCAAGTAAGTTTAACTTTAGTGGTGATAGGGAGCAGTTGGAGGGTCAATGCCTTAAAGGCCTCTTTGTTACAGGATTTCACTCAGTAACTCCAGTTTGGTGGCTCTAATAAGTGCCCGAAGAAGGTACAGTCAGCATCAAAAGTAGCTGGCAATTTTAGTTTGCAACTTGACATATACCAGTAGTAAACTGTCAGCTCATACCTGTCTCTCTCGCTCTTTTACGATCGAGATATGAACCTCCGAACCCAAACCCGAATCCCAATCTGTGACGTCACGGACTGAATGTTTCCTTCCCGCGTGCTGAGTAGGAAATTCAGAACTGACGATTATTAATATTACGTTTTGATGTAATATGACATAAAATATTAATATTATCTATCGCATTTTCCACTGTTCTATATAAATCCTTTCCCATATTATAAAAACAAATGTGGTCTGGTTTTGCCTGACTAGATCGATGTGACATTTTGCATTTAAATAAAAGGTCATTTCAAAAGTCACAAAGGTATATGACACTTGCACCCAGCCAGAATATGCACGACTATGTTAGTAGGTACAAATTAATAGAATATCTAAATACTCGTGTGACTGCTACGCGGGCAATACACGAGAAAACCAAACCTAAAAACCGGGCATACGACCCAGACCATACCAAGTACGCATACCTAAATTCACGTAGAGAAGAGCGTTGAAAATCTTCCTGCGCAGTAGAAATGACTACCTATTGCACAAAGAGCTTGACAGCCCTTTTTGCGTGAATTGAAGTATACATATATATATATATAGTCATAAATATCAGCAACAAAAAATTCGCTTTTACAGACAGCCGCTTATTTCATTACCCACTTGTTGCCGAAAACGAGCAGAAGATATTTCCCAAAATACGTCACTGTCAAAGCGGTTGCTGGTACACCAAATAATAGCTGACCCTTGTCTCAACATTAGGGACTATTAATCCTGAAATGTCTTCAGTGTATTAAGTTTACGCAAAGTCCAATTCGAAAACTAACCTAACCAATGGGTTCGCGAAATTTGATATGTATCCAATGACTTGTAATAATTGGTACCAGAATATTCCCAAGCCAATAAAACTTCTAAAGATCTAAAGTTAAAATATATATTGACTTATTCATGAGTAAAATATTGTTTGGGTGGTTATGGAAATTGAAACCGTGCCATCAATTAATTTGCAAAAGGATATCAAAGGTTTTTATTGAATACTTTTCTTGTCTAATAAGTAGAATTTATTGTTATAAGAAGAATAGTTATTTGTTATACAAGGGGGGAAAGTTGTATTTTACCCGCGAGTGTTTATTTGAAACACGAGCTAGCGAAAGGGTTCTATGATTGACCACGAGTGAAGCGAGTGGTTCAAAATAGAATCCTGAGCGTAGCGAGTGTTTCAATACACGAGACGTAAAATAACTTTTCACCCGTGTATAACACAAAACTTTTCACCCCACTACAGCGAGGAAAAAATAAAAAGGGTTTGTACTATCTTTGAAAAATATCTACAATAATCAAACAATTTGCCATTTATTAAAACTAAGGTCTAATTAGCTTTCATGTAGGTATTTTAAACGGGATTTTTCAGGAAATAAGCTCATGTCCGCATTTTGCACGGTTTTCCGTAATTCCACAGGTGTTATACGTCTTCGTCACTCGAATCACTCATTTTTAATAAAAAAACAAACTAGAAGAACTTACGAATATTTAATTGAAATTTTTTAAAACTGTTGAATCAAAAGTTTTTTTTAATTATTTCGAATGCGTTTTGTTCGCACTTGACTTACTTGGACTGTCAGAACATTTTATCCGTGTTTACAACAAAAGTGAAGATTAATGTTGAATGCTGATATTTATGAATTCAAATCAAGTTGTAAGGCTGCATTTAGTGTTTTTTACACGATGCAAGTCAGTCATTGTGATTTTCAAAATTCAGCACTTTTAACGTTTTACGTTTTGATAGATGTCAAATTTTACTTTAGCTGCGTTCAAATGTCAAAACTCTTTCTCCACATGTGGATAAAAAGCGATTTTCTCAATAGATATCAAACAAACAAACTGGGCTTTCCGAGCTAGTGAGGTGAAAATTTCATTTCTTATTTCATTAGTTTTCAAAATATTTTTATTAAACCACAAAGTATGTAAATCAGATAAGACTTCCTTAGTGAGCAACATTTGAATAAAACGGTTTTAGGGTGTTTAAATATTCTGCTCTAAAAATAGGTACGACTCCAAATTAAAAATCTCTGTGAAACTAAAAACAAAGGGAGTGTTTTTGCAAATTATACTGCATTTTTGTTAATGAAGCTGTAATTTTAATAAACCCAAACGGAAGACTGTACATTTTCATTGCCACAGGAAAGGAGGAGATTCAAGCCTCAGCTATTCAGTCCTACTTTTTTCTCTTTCTTTGTTTTCTTTTCTTTACTTTGTTTTGCAGTTTCTTCGGGATAAACTAGCTACTTCACTACTTTAGGGAAATAATAACTAGATGGTGCATGCAGATTAGAACGCGTAATTTTTTTTTTACCTTAATCCAGTAAAATGTATTCCTATACCAAAATTGTTTTTAATCCGTCCAGCCGTTTCGGCGTGATGAGTGGATATATATAATATATTGTTATCAACAGATAGCGCTGAATGGCTGACGCAGCGCGCCCATACAAATCTTGCATAAAACTGATTTTTAATACAATTTTAGAATTTTATAATAGCATAGATTTGTCATGATGTCACGTCCATATCATGGCTATATTACTCTATAGCCGAAACATCATGTAAATAGAGTTACACTTCAATACTGCTCAGATGATGATTATTCGCTATTATAAATAACCACATGAATTGACTTATTCACCTTCTCTTTTTAAATGCTTATTAGTTCCATCACTATTATAACACATTTCCAAACACATACGGCAGAGCAGATAATGATAGGCTGAACTAAAACAAAAAATATTACTTATCTACTATTCACTTCTTTTTCATTCATTAATATTTACATATAAGGCACGTAACTAGTCGGCAAAACCATAACAAGTAGAATTTCCATTCTCCTCTTACGAATTGCTTTCTATTCAAGCTATAATGATCATTTCGTGTTCGTGAGCACTGTTCTACGCAGTTGAGTGCCGCCCATACAATGCGTATTGTGGATGAGCCTATTCAATTAGTGTTGGACTGCCGCTAAAGTAGGCTTGTAGGATGGATGGTTGTAGGTTTTTGTGCCGTCACGGCAGTCGTTTTAGTTCCAATAAACCCTGTGACTGTCATTCCTGATACTCACTTCGAAACGTAATCAGATCCCATTAAGAATCATACTTGGATTGCACTTGTTGCTTAGAGTTATTTGGCACTTTTATCAAATATGTATGTATAAGCGACACTGCTTTGGCAGACAGAAGAAATTTCATCTAGAGCGGAGTGTCTGCGTGATTAAGTAACGTTATATCTTTGTAATATAATTTTCCTTTAGTTCGTTAGATAGGATTTTACACCAAGTAGCCGACCATTTATCCCCTTTTGAGGGTCACCCAGTAGTTCACTTACCTAGCTTCTCCCCACATTCTATATTCATCGAATACGAGAGATTTAGTTTCAGAGCCTGAATACAATACTGAAATATGTGGCAGGTTGATTTTACCACTACGTCATAAATGCTGAAGTGGTTTATCTGGTTTAAACTGTTAATAGCACAACCGGCAGATTTATGATCGACATGATTTTTTGCATCATCAATTGATCATTTTATCATACTCGTATTATATAGGCCCTTGCCTATTGTATATTTATTGCAGACGACTTGTGGTGTAATGTTCGGGAGACACCGTATCTGGTGGCTAACTAAACCGATACGAGATCGACACATTCTACCGCAGGCCTGACTCGTATTAGACCAAACGAAAATAGTCGACATCTGGACCACGACGCCAAATATTTACACGATGAACGGTCGGTTGCCGCCGTCATACAACCTTTTCCGTCATAAAATTTTATACACCATCATTTTGTACATAGCTATCGTGGTATTGACTTTTGAAATTTATTTTCACCTTTTTGCCTTGGTTTTAGAGATTTTGTGTAGCCTGTTATTTGTTCTACTTTAAATGTTTATACAGAAGCGAATAGGTATGCTTTGAGCGGGATTTGAACCCACGGCTTTCCGGGCCGAGCCGAGACGGTTGCATTACCAATTATGTTATCAAAGCCACTAGCCAAAGCATCGAATTCTGTTCTGCTTTTCCAGAAAAAAAGAAAACTTCCTTTAGCGATACCACTGACATTTTTGACGCCACGCCACTGATGGATAAATATAGAGACCGGGTTAAGCTTATTTTTATCACAAAATAACATCCCTACAAACCCAAGGATGAAAGAATACCCGTGCCACAAAACCCCGAGGAGATTTGAATACCTACTATGCATGCATTTTAACTCTTTTGTAAAATCGCAGCGCCGGGGCAAGGTACCAAGTCAGCATATTTACGCAAACTTGTGCCGCAAAATGGAAATCCTGACATTTAAATTCATAGAAGGCGAATAACGTCTTTATTATACCTGAATTGCTATTAAGGTATGTTAGAAGAATTCAGATAATGTTCAGCTTGTTGGAGGTTCCCTAGAGAATTGGTGAATAGATGTAAAGTAGGAGTCAATCTCAGATCTTTCGTAAGTTTATACACTTAGCTTAAGGGGTTCTCTGCCTCTGGGCCGATTTATTTTTCGTCGAATGTTTAATTTTTCGCAAGGCATAACATAGCGCCAGCTTCAGGACTTACCATTAGTGCGAATGCACTCTCAAAGACGTGTAAAATCGATGCTTCCTAAAATATTCACTTAGATTGTTCATTACTTACTTAAATTCTTTTGTTCTGACTATAGAATGCTAACTAACTAGGCAGTAAGGGCTAGTAAAAAAAATATATCTTTATTTTCAGACGACTTAGGTCCATAGTTTGTTAGTTTGTTACACATGACAATTCATAAGAATGTTAATTCAAAATGCTGAAAGTGAAGACATAGCGCAAAAGGTTGTTTAAAATTAATGCAAAAGGTTTAAATGTGGAAAAGCGTTTTATGATAAAGACGACGAATCTGAAACAGCATTCTACTCAGAATTTCCTTATTAAATAAGGAAGGGCATTTTTAATGTCCGAACAAAAGTCTCATAATGAGTCTTACCTATCCACTCACTTGCTTTGAATTTTTATTTGAAGTCTATTTAGTATTAATATTATAAAATAAAAGCGTTCCCAGACAGCCGTAGTTACCATAAGATAAGATACAGAGTGGATAAGTATCTATTAGTGGCATGGCTTGAAACAATTTCTCTGGGTAAGCCAGGAACGATTTCACAATTTTTTTTTCAAAAACTCTAGGCAACATTGTCTAAAATGTGCAAGCCGGTAGGTTATCTTATGTCGGCGACGCAACTGAAGCTAATTATGGGAAGTTGTTTGGCCGGGCCCTGTTGTTGTTTGTCTGGTTGTTTGTCCTCTGGTAAGCATCTGCCGGGAAATTTATTGCCGTTGAGATTCCCTATTAAAAGTCACGGTTAAAAAGGAAGCAAAGGAAGTTTCGCTTTGAATTATTTATAGAAGTTTTGGGGATTTATACAAACTGGATAAGGTGCCCCGAGGGCACGGTTTGAATAAACCGAAAATTGCGGTGACAAGTTTTAAGACCAATAACAATTTATATAAAAGCAATCTCAGTGCGGAGCAGTAAGGTATTAAGAATGTAAAAGTGAATCACTTCGTACGAATGAACGGAAGATCAACAATGTCAGTATACATTTCGAGACAAATAAAGGTGGAATGGATTCAGGTCTTAGTACTTACTGAATGAATTCGATCGTTTCTGCGTGGGCGTGGGTGGGCACAGCACCTCGCTTCCCAGGCTGCTAACAGAGATGACGTCACGCAACTCGCCGAGCGACGAGCACAGCGTGGGCAGGGTAAAGTATACCTCGCTCTTTTGTCTCTTTTATAGAAATTATTTGGTGCGTTAAGGTAGATAGTACTTTTGGCAAAAAGACAGAAAGAATGGCCTAAAAGTTCAGGAATATAAGAGCGTCAGCCCTATAATTATAATTATGTTGATTCTGTTTTAATGTCAGACACAGAGGGTGCTACTAGTAGCGTAGGATTACGGGGTCCAATTTTAACGCAATCAACGTAACAGTGTGTAATCGTATAATACTTACTGAATGAATTGGATCGTATCTGCGTGGGAATGGGTGGGCACAACACCTCGCTTCCCAGGCTGCTCACAGAGACGACGTCACGCAACTCGCCGAGCGACGACGAGCGAAGCGTGGGCAGGGAAAAGTTCACCTCCTTCGTCCTGTTGGGAAAAAGGTTAGGTGTTAGTAGCTTGTTCGTTCTACAAGCACGAATACTAGCTATTTGTATCTGGATTGTAATCCAGAAAATCTCCATATAGTTTTACTCTGGTACAATGAATCTGGTATATTAAAATAGATACTTGATGCTGGCAATAAACAACATCATGTAGCACCAGTAGATAAAAATGACCGAAAACCGAGTTTACAAACTTCTATGGAGTTTGTGAACCAACCGCGACCTATGTCAATGTATAGAAAGAACAGTTTAGGTACCAACGGCAAAGTTCGGTCAACTCAGTACAGTTTTTATTTTCGTTAGAGCAATATGCAGTGATTTCATAGTTTGAATCCCAATCGCTCTAGATCGTTTTTTTTTTCATAAAAGCACAAAACCAATTCTCCTAACGAAGCTAAATACTTAATTTAATCACGTACGTATCAAAGGTATTCTCCGAGTTCCCTAAGGGCAAGCCTGTTTGCAAAGCAATGTAATGATCCAATAAAATTAGACTTAACAGAGACCGGACAGTCTATCTCCATCGCATTCGCCTTTTATTGAAGATCGACCCTGCCGGTACTTAGACCCGCTCTTTGTTGTAAAGAAGCTTTATTTGACCTTAAAGATGTTTAAACGGTATTACAATGCAGTGTGTTTGTTGGATATTCTTGTAAAATGCATAATCTATTAGTAGAGTTGCGTAGCTGCGAAATTGTGCGCATCGAAAGATTTTATACGCGATAACGCTTAATATTCATTATTAAAACCACCGATTTTTGTTTATGCCTTTTCATTTCATCGTAGTATAATCGGTATTTAATTTATTCAGAATATGTAAACCTTTCTTAAATGTACTTTGCGTTAAAATGCATTATACGTATATATGCCATCTCCGCCATTATGAATCGGTTGAAGAATATGACCTGTAGACGAGAACAGCCGGAAATCCGAACATTGGAGACACTAAAAAAAAATTTTGTTGAAAACGTGCACAAAACAGCAGTGATATTTCTTTGTGTGGGAAGATAATTCTATTTGTCTCAATCCAAAAGTCTTTTTACTAGTTGCTATGCCAAGATTACCGTGTAACTGGTACTCGGAATTAAACTGGCAAATAGAGTGCTCCTAATTTCATTTGTTTTCTCCATTACTTCGGTGAGGACAATACTAAGCTTCGCACCCAGAAGAGCGTAACATACACGTTTTTCCTGTTATAAAAGGTCTTTGTGGAGTTGCAGAAAATTGCCGAGAAGACCGTCCAATGAAATGTTTGTTATCTCAAGTGGCTGTTTGTACAGTCAGCGACTCGTGGCTATGGTGCTTTTAATGTGGTGGATTGTACAGAAAGGTTCTAAGATTATAATATTACTAGTTATTAACTCTGTCCACTAGGGAGAAAGTTGTAACACTCTTTTTTCTCCAATTTAGATAAAAAGAGCTCGTGATTCTGAGTAGTAAATACCTACCTAAAATATCCAAAATCCAAAGAAAGTGGGGTATACGACAGAAAATAAAATGACCCTGATATTGTTATAAAAAATTAATATATTTATTATTAAGAATAAGAACTGTTGTGTAGCATAATTAAGATGATTAGGAATTTAGGACAGATTCATAATTGGTAAAAAAGAAAAAAGCGACTCTCTCTCTCTATAACAATATGCTTAATTGTTACATTCAACATAATATTCTTTTGTAATTATCTTACCCTTAGTTAAATTTTCAAATATCGTCTTGTCTGTTAGTATGTTTTATTTATTAATAGGTACTTTATTGACCATGGCCGCCGGACCTGGGTTCTAATCCAGGAAACATTATGTGTGTGATAAACTCGAATATTTGTTCCTATGGAGGTGTATAAGATTGTCCCTTAATATTGATTTATTGTACAATAATACGTTAACTACAATACATGTTGCAGGCTATATGCAGAGCCTCAAATTTAGTGTAAACAAGTTTCGAACAGAGCAAACTTCGCATTTATGTTTGCCATATAAATTATTGTCAATTTGTCATAAATGCGTTTGTGAGGTGGTTTCAAAGCACACTTACACTGATGTCATCGGTGTTGTATGATAGGTATACAACAGTAACCTATGGAGACTACCTACGAGAAAATCGCACGCTGCGCTGAAGTTTACGATAAATAATTGAAAATGCTTTGCAAGAATAAAGGTTTCACTTTGTCCCAAGAATTTCTTTTCCACAACATTTATTTTCCAATTGGTACAAACCTTTATGTATTTTTATTGTATTCTACCTAAATTCAATCAATGTCAAACTCTGTTCCAATTATGATTTCGATTTAGAAATTTTCGAGTACAATGCAATACAGTCCGATTCAATACGAGGGGCGGCATCTGTACCCTTACCATGATTTTACGTGACCGTACTCGCTAGCGACAGCGTAAACGGTTACTTTGTATATTTACAATTCTCATGGTAAGGGTACTGAATCAACAGGGTAGCCATGTAACAAAAAGTTTGCGGTACAGAAAGAAAACATTCCAAAGGGAAACGAAGAATGGATGAGAGAATCAATACGACGTCAACAATTGACGACGCGTTTGGCTCGGTTTGTAGACACCTGCCTACTGAGTCGGCGGTCCCGGGTTCGAATCCCGGCCGGGGCAAATATTTGTGCAAAATATTTGTTCTTGGGTCATGGATGTTATCTATATATGTATTTATATATTATGTATATCGTCGTCTAGTACCCATAGTACAAGCTTTGCTTAGTTTGGGACTAGGTCGATTTGTGTATGAATCCTTAGCCGGTCCTGTCCTGATATTAGACACGCAAAATAAAACACCATAGTATTTTTTTTTTTAAAGAACCGTACCTTATCGTGGCTTGTATAAAATGAGGCTTAATGGGGAATAAATTAAAAAAAAAGTAAAGAATTGGTTCATAGCTAGGAATAGTCCCCCCCCCACCTCATTGCAAGAAAAAAAATACAGATTTTTTGTAGCTTAATAAAAATAATTTGGCAGGGGTGTTGTCGTGCTCGCGCTGATTTTGACTGAACAAAAGCAAAAGTCGGAGGCAAACAAGCTTGGTGCACACTCCTCATAGGTACAGTCATCATCTGATATTCATGAGCGCATTGGTTGCTGCAATTACATATAATATTTAATGGCGGCTGTATTATGTTTTTTCATTGTGCTTAAATATCTCTCATATCGATTTGTCTTCCATTTTATAAACTATAGGTGTATTTATCATATTTTCAGATAGAACTAGCTAGCCAGCAATTGAGATAGAACACTTTGCTAGCTCCTTTGACCGATAGAGCGAGATCAAATCGCTTGGATGAATACAGGATGCAGATGCAAGAACAAACAAGAACTAAGTCTAACTTCGTTTATGCTCTACGGTAGTCGGTTAGTAAATTATCCACCCCTTTGTGCAAGTTTGGATCTCAAAAAACAATTGTAGCAGGAGTATTTTTTTTTGTGCACCACAAATAAAATACAAAAAAAAACATAAGGTGAGTCGGGGCTATTGTAGCTATGGGGTTATTGTATCTTATTACCATTATAATGGTCTGTGACCATTATAATGGTCTGTGTATATATAGGATACACAGACCAATGGTATATATACACAATCCTATATATACACAGACCATTTTAAGGGTCACAGACCATTATAATGGTAAGAAGATACAATAACCCCATAGCTACAATAGCCCCGACTCACCTTACAGTTAGTAACACCAGATAAAATTCTGACACTGAATTCTTCAATGAATAATCTAAAAATGTTATTTTTTTTCTTTTTTACTTATTGCTTTTATTCAGTAATTGCTTTACCATGACATGAAGTAACACTGCATTTATAATGCCTCTTAATACAGTCGCATTATAATTATTTACTTATTTGTAACCGGACCATGTATGATTTATATAAATAAACGAATATGAATTGAGAATCCTAAAAATACTTATTTCTAAACTCACTAATTTTCAGTGAAATATCTTTAATCCTAAATTGTAACATTGCTTCCAATATTATAAGAAAATTGCACAGATGCTTACCCAAACAAATTTTGAGCACCTAGGTCGCAGAGGTTACGTTCGAAAAAAATATTGCATAAAATTAAGCAGCAGAGTCTACTGTTGTATTCAAAGATTGTACCTACAGCAATATCGCGTGCTATAATGAACCTGTAAATTTGAATATTTATAAATTAAATGGCGTGTATAAAAAAACTTCTGATGCATTAGTATCACGCAAACAAGAGTATTCAAAGAACTGAGTAACCATTGGCTGTAAAATTGTAGTTAAAACTTTGATCGTTATAAAGTTTTTAAAGTATTGCAAAGCAGTCAAATTACTTCAGCCATAAAATGAAGGTGCATTCACCCTAACGTAGCTAGGGGTCCCAAGTCAAGATAACTTACTTCTCATCTGTGGTCAACTCTTAAACTTATTTCTCTATAGCTGGCTATATGCAATACGGGCTCCCTAAGGGCCGCGAACCACGTTAGTAACCTATGCAACACCTAAATTCTACGCTTCGCCTTCTGCTTGGTTCTTTAAAAGTCGGCCCGCATTCGTAGCCGCTCATACCGATGCACACGCACTACGCCACGCTCACCGACCAATGGCGTCGCATTTTATACAAACAACCAACAATATACCTACATAATTGTTATTTCAGTCGCTTTTTTGCAAAGATCACAGAGAACCATGTGTATTGTTTTAATTTTGGAGCGGTAGGTTGATGAGGCAGAGAGGCTAGCTTAAGAAACGCAAATGTACGTATATAGTACAGCATTTTATTTGAATCAAAAACTCAAGAACAAATAATAATTTGAACTAGGGGAATTGGGAAAACAGAGCGAACAAACAAGCAGATGATCGTTAAAATGTGCAAGTCAAGTTTTGAACTTTTTTGAACATTCCGATCATAGTGTAGTCATACATACGCACGTTTCCTGAAAATGTTAGGTTTAGTTACGTATTTTTTTATAAGTTCTCCATTAGAATAAAAAACTTTTTACCTGACTACGATAAAGAAAGATTTACCCGGACGATACCTATAGATAAAACCTCCCGCGCTCTGGGTCCAGTCAGTTAAGGTCAAGTATGGCGCCTAAAACTGTATTGTCTACTACAGCCTGTTCCAAAACATGTACCGAAGTAACTACTTAACCATGATGAAGTGAGTAATAATAATATCACCCACGGTAGCAGCACGGCAGTAACAGCACGAGTGGAGAAGGCTACATATTATGTAATCGTCACGTTTGTTTGGTACGCGTACCGTGGGCGAACAGACAAACATAGAACGTAATATTTACTTTTTTATTTATTTAATTTAATCGAATATCATAATCTTATTAAAACTTTCGTGAGACATATTTCATTACTGTTTTAAGCGGTTTACACTACACTCATCGTGAAATTGTCACGAACGAACGGTCGGACATGTTTCGAACTCGTATGGACGTTCCCGACAATTCCACGTGAGTTTGAACCGCTTAATACAATAAACGAATAGCACACATCCATAAAACAAAAAAAAGACACATATGTGAAACTATAATTTAACATCTAGCTCCTTTCACCCATGGGGCTGTGTTCAGACTTGGAGAGAATTTACTTTCATGTCTTCATTTCTAAGAATAAATCAGGGGAACTAGTTTGATAATAGTTCAATAACTCAATATGCACAAATGTTGCCAGAGTTAAGCCTGTGCTGTCTTTATCGATATGTTAGAATAAAATATCGTCCCCCCAATATCGTTTGAATAACGTTAGCCCACTCTATGGGCTGTGGAATAGACGAGAAAAAATACAATCCCTTTTTGCCCAACCACTCGCTGAACAGCTACCAGGTGACCGGATCAATGAATAATGATAGCGTGGCACTAACTAGAGGGTTCTCGATACTCTGATAAATTGCAATTTACCTATTTCCGTATAGCGAGCTCCCCATCTAACGCGGCATTACTATTATTATGGTTACGTTAATCATGCGGGAGATAAATGTCAAAGCATCCGTCACTTTCTCTGACAATATGTGTGTGCGAGAGTGACAGACGCTGGAAGATAATCTTCAAACAACTTCAAAAAAGGAGGTTCTCAAGTTGGCTAGGTAGTTTTTAGGGTTCCGTACCCAAAGGGTAAAAACGGGACCCTATTAAATTACTGAGACTTCGCTGTCCGTCCGTCCGTCCGTCCGTCTGTCAAATGAAATGAAATTTTCACAGATGATGTATTTCTATTGCCGCTATAACGACAAATACTAAAAATAAAATAAAATAAATATTTAAGGGGGGCTCCCATACAACAAACTTGTCATAGATTATATAGGTATATGTATAGGTACGGAACCCTTCATGCGCGAGTCGGGCTCGCACTTGCCCAATTTTTTTTATGTACGCTACTCGCTCATTCCGCTAATTTTGAATCGATTTGTACGATTATTTTTTTGTTTGGTAAATCATACTTCAGAGGTCCCATAACCATATACATTCTATCGAAATTGATTTAGCGCTTTTTTATAGTAACTCGTTCAATTGTTCTCGGAAACACAATTTCTTCTCATTTTAGTTGGTTATTTTTTGTGAAAAGGTGATAGTATGTCTAAACAATTAGTCGAGTAGATACGTAAGTATAAAATACAAGCGTGGCTGTGTATGTACTTACATGTAGCATGACCCAGCCATGTCATAGGGCGGATAGACCAGGATCGGCGGCGATGGCACTGGGGAGGGGCTGTTCTTGCGTCTGCGCGCCACGAACACGCCAGCCATTATTAGTAATAGCACTATCGCTGCACTCGCGCCGCCTAATGCCACTAGAGCTGCTTCTGAGAAAAAAAACGACAATATTATGATGAAAAGATGCGGTTGCAGCCGGCGGTCCTGGGTTCGAATCCCGGCCAGGGCAATTTGTGCGATGAGCTCGAATATTTGTTCCTGGGTAATGGATGTTATTTGTATATGTATTTATATATTATATATCGTCATCTAGACTACCCATAGTACAAGCTTTGCTTAGTTTGGGACTAGGTCGATTTGTGTAATACGTCCACAACTGGACAAGAGCTTCTCCCAAAGTTCTCCACAACAATCGGTCGTGCGCCGTCTTCATCCAATTGATAATGAGATACGCAAGAGAACCAAGGTTGTAGATATAGGTCAGGCAGATATGTGCCGTTCAGCTCGAGAGCGTTTTGCGATTTGAGAAGAGAACGTTCTTTCCCCATAAAAATCGGGACACGTACTCGAGAACAGCCCATCTCTAAGCTCAGGCAATCGCCAAACTTAAGTGGCAGTGGACGACGTAGATGGCCGATGGCCGTTGTGGCAGAAAGGTTTCTGAGTGGCGACTGCAGACTGGAAGACGCAGCGTGGGAAGCCTCCCCCCCCTAAGGTGGACCGATGACCCAGTTAGGAGCAATTGAATACTTACTTTACGGTTTACAAAACCAAACTATTATAAACTACACCAGGATCCGGCTAAATTGGCCTTATGTGAGCTAGATACTACCATAAGGCCAATTTAGCTACATTACCTTATAGGTATGTATTATTTCATGTTATCTGCTAAAAGCGTAATATTACGAATACCTTGGTAATGTTAATATTTGTTTTGTCGTTTTTTGAGGAAAACAGTTTTCAGAATTAAGTTTATATATTTTACTTTTTATATAGATTTTATTGTAAAAACTTATCCTCGGAAATTAAATAAATTAGTAAATAATAATACTAAACAGCTAGAAGATGATTTCTTAGAAACGTACATGGCCCGGAACCAATTTGTTTGTCTCACTTTTTTCTTTGCGTGCTCCGTTTGTCTTCAGTATCTTATCTTATTTTCTAGTGGTTAGGGTCAGGTCAAGTTACCTTCGATAAGTGTTTAGACACGTTCACAACTATCCGAGGCTTAAATTACCTTCATTCAGTAAGTACTCGATCAGTCCATTATTGAACTTGACACGCAACTGATGCAAATCGGTGATTTTTTGTGCATACAGTATGAATGATCAGGAAAAGAGAAAAAAAAAACAGTTTCACAATCAAATGACATCTCAAAATAATCATCATACGGAAGAATACAATTAACGATTCATCAGTGACGAAAAAAATAGCTCTGTACCCCTCTTCTAGTAAGAGGAATTTACCAATCACTCTATACTAACTTGAGCCCAGTCAAAACACTCTCAACCCTCAAAATTAAGCATTTTTCTTTAATTTAGGAACGTTAAACATCTTGTTAATTGAAAAATAATCTACTTATTCAACAATAACTAAGCAGACAATCATCAACATTAAGTTGTAATAACTTTTCCCTGAAAAGTTAAATTACGCTTGCAAACTTGTTTCTAAACTTGGCAATTACTGGATTTAGGTCACTTTGCCACTAAATATGACTTGTAACGTACCCTCAAGGATAGTGGGCTCAACCACAATGGGCTTGGTAATTTTTTTTGGAAAACCATGTTTTTTTTTTTTCGATAGTCCTTGCTGCAAGATTTTTTAATTGACAATTTGACAGTTCTCAATAATAGTGGCTGAAGGGATATTCGACTTCGAAACTTAATAAAAAAAAAACTAGTCGATGGTTGACACTTCTCAATGTCAAAATTTCTATGGTTTGACACTGTCATGTGTCAGAATTTGAATGGTTTGACACTGTCATGTGTCAGAATTTGAATGGTTTGACACTGTCATGTGTCAGAATTTGAACGGTTTGACACTTTCGTGTGTCAGAATTTGAATGGTTTGACACTGTCATGTGTCAGAATTTGAATGGTTTGACACTGTCATGTGTTAGAATTTGAATGGTTTGACACTGTCAGTTATAAAGTTTATTTTAAAATAAACACATACAATATAATATTTACAATACTAAAAACTACAGATAAACATTAAAAGAAAGGATAATTATTATGTACAATTTTGACACTGTCATGTGTTACAATTTGAATGGTTTGACACTATCATGTGTCAGAATTTGAATGGTTTGACTCCGACGTTTGCCAAAATTTCAGTTTTTAGATCTTTAGAGTAAGTAATATCGAAGTAAAATTGAGTACAATATTAAATTGAATTGAATTGAAAACATAATTTAATGGTCTTCCAAAAACTGTATCAAGCCTATTGCTTAGCCATTTTTTACCTATTTTGTAAAACTGTTTTGCTACTTTGTTCCTTTAAAGGTGCAAATGCCGATGTTCTGGGAATTAAAAAAACACCGTGTAGGTATGTAAATTGGTAGGAAATGTTAATATGAGATACAAAAACCCCGTCTTTCTCGACCTCCTTTGTCTTGGTAAATTGTATTAGACTCTGTTTTAGGAATGTTAATATTCTCACCACACAACCTCTACCGCTTAATGGCACAAATGGCCCAAAGAAAAGCCCTTAAATTCAATGAAGTCATCACACGTCTCATAAAAGCACTTCTACGTGTAAGCCTCTTAACGATTGTTCCAGCCTAAAAGCATATCTGCGGAACAAGTTGTTTTTGACACTTTCCTCACCATAACCGACGTTTATCCTTCCTTACCCTCGAAGTTTCACGTCTTATCTCGCACATTTCAAGGACTTGACTTGGATACAACAAAATGTCGAGCTAAGGGGGTGGTCCCTTGGCCGAAACTTTTGAAGCGTCCCGAGCAAATTGCAGTAATAAATCCTTCTTCTGATATTTCTGTAGCGATAAGGGTTGCAAATATTTTGGGTTTGGTGCTAATAGCTTCGACGAATGTGAAGTGTAGTTTTCTACATATTTTACTAATCCATTAAAATTTATGGTGATTTAAAACAAAATAACACAATTTGATAGAAACAACACTATTTCAACGATTCTGTAAAATTATAAATTATTTTTTAAAGCTACTGATGGTCACCCAAAAAATATATAAAGACACAACGGAACACACATTACGAGTATTTTTTGGTTTCGATTCAGTGAAAGGAAAAGTGCCTAATTTCTAAGCAATTCCGAATTCCAACTCTAATTAACTATTGTTAACATTGGTTACTAGACTATGTATATTCCTAACCTCCGACATAAAAGCGGCATGGTATTAACGTGTGTACTTGTACATTTGTTTATGGCTCTGTAGCTCCTAAATTAATGAAGAAATTGTTAATTTGTATATTTTTCAAGCTATGTTTCGTACCTGGTTCATGGTATTTCTTTATCACCTGGTGAAAACCGAAACTCACTAAAATTTCTACTTTTCTAAAGTTTATAAATTGACACTGAGATACGAGTTTTGTTTTAACTAAGTAGGTATTTGTTATTCTATTCTATTTTTTTTAAATGGCAACCGGTCACAGTTAAGCGACCATTACTGCCAATGTCTCGTTGCCAATCGCACTCGGCGACTAGATAGAGGATTGATACCACGTTGTACGGTGAGTTGATAAAATCGTGCTTTTTGTAAAGTGATAGCGATTTACAAAAAACCATACGGACTATCTAAAGTTGAATTCTTCATTAGCTATTGACACATTCGTTTGATCACTGCACAATACGCTATCAATACTACACATTGAACAACAAAAATGAATAAATAACGAACAACAAAACTTAAACGCATGCGGCTATCTTGAGTCACGGACCGGAAGCCAGGTATTTGTTATCTAGTGAGTTAGTGTTGGCTGTCAACAGACGATGATTATTTATACTATTGCTTATTGATGAATCCTGTGGGTACACCTTATTGTGATTGGACAAAATTCTGTGCTGTGGATTTTAATGCTGTTTTGTTTAATACTTAACAATTCTACTTTTATTGTATTACTACTTTATCTGCAACAAAAGAGTAATATCAAGTAATATGTAGGTACTACAATAAAGCCGAGACTGACCTAAGTTCCCCAGTATTCCTGTCTGACATTTATGGCAGACAGTTATGGCGTTAGAAATATGATATGGCGCTATGAACATTTTTATGAACATCATTAAATACGGGTTTTTATAGGTTTGTAATAATTTAACGAGAACGAACGCAAATTTGCTCCTAAAACGCGATACAGGTTTATACCATTCCGTTTATAATAAATAAGGTCGTTAGTTAAAAGATACAAAATACGGTAGGTAAGTACAATGAGTAATTATATAACAGCATTCTGATGATTTGTTTACCTTAGGGCCATTTTCTTTCGTAAAATTGTTGCTGTTTTCTTGCCCTCGAGCAGAATGGGCAAGCTGTTGGGAACATCCATCACGCAGAATATTCATGATGAATACTCGTTTTTTCACACAAATATTTGCCCTTGCTGTGATTCGAACATAGAACCGCTAGTTCAGTAGGCAGCTGCTTTACCACTGCGATAACCACATTGTCGATAAATCAAAGTAGTGTAGTGCTAGGGCTAGCTAGCACTATCACTACCAGCGAAGTTGACCGTGGTTGGGCGAATACGAGCCCCAATGCAAATGAGTTCGTCTGACATAAGTAGTAGGGATTTTTTGGACTTCAGCCACGCCATCGTTGTCTTTGCGGTGTGGCATGAGGCACCGTCTTGTTGAAAAGTAAATGCATTTCTAAGTTTCAACTTCGGTATAGACGGCAGCAAACTCTCTTCCAAGATGCTTTTGTATTTCTCGGCATCGACGGTACCATCTATAAATTGCAGACGGCCTACACCCTGTGCCGACATACAGCCCCAAATCATCAAAGATGCCGGAAACTTCACCTTTCGCTTAAGACAGTCATTATGAGATACCTCTCCTTTTTCTCGAATCTTCGACTTCGTTCGTCGCCAACTGTGACGTCGAATTTCGATTCGTCGCTCCATATAATTCTTCGCCACTGATCGGCAGTCCAGTTTCTGTGTTCTTTAGCGAATTTCAACCTGTTGGTTTTCTGTTTTTGAGTAAGTAACGGTTTCTCTTTAGTTGTGTAAAAACCGTAGCCCATTTTCTTCAGTACTCTCTTGCAGGTATCGACTGATATATTATTTTTAATTGCGTCACGCCATAGTACGTAAGTTCGCCTGCTCTTGCACGATGATTTTGCCTGGTTGACCGTGGTTGACAATAATGTTAAGGCAGTTCGTTGCCGAAACTCATACATCGGCCAACATCGCCTCGATCAGCTTCGCGAGTAGTGTGGAGCCGGGATAATACTAGTAACGGTTTAGCAAAGCAATATCATTGTTTTAATTAAAATGGTAAAGTTTTCTTACCTCTTAAGTTAACAGCATTAGCAATAGAAAACCCGGTGACAGAGCTGCCCGTGGGCGATGCCTCGAATGGCGGGTTGGGCGCAGACGTCTTCAAGTCGTCCTGGACCTCGTAGAACCTTGAAGTCACTGCTACTGGCTCGTCGTACTCGGGCTGACTTGGGTCATAGTACACCTCGGGCTCGCTCGGCTCCCCCGTATCCGATTCGTATTCTGCCATAAACCAAAATATATTATAGTATTACATAGTGAGTTCTGCAACTATCACTCATGGGAGGTTTTATGAAACGAGTCAAAGGCGAGTTTCATAACTGGATAACACGATTTTTTTAAGGCCTAACTGTGTACAGATGCATAAATTATGGCGTCCACGCTCTGGTAACGGGCACGTGGACAGAATAGGGGAGAATAGTGATAACATAATTATGAAATAAAGCATTTGTCCCATACTACGCTTTATTTCACATCTAATCATGATCCGATTGATTGATGAACTGCTGAGCGATCTAACGCACTAAATATCGATTGAGTCATGAAATCCTAAAAGGTATCTTAAAACACAAAACGTGACGTATATAGTGGTATTTAATTCCAAAACTAACTTTGTATCACGCTACTAAAATTATATAGATCATTATCTTCGCAACTCAAACTAAATACGGTTATTGATGACAGCGCAAATCAGCTTCACTTTATGAAATGTGATGTGATATTAAACTTAAATTTAAATGTAATAATTATGATTTTGAGCGATGTGTACTCCAACTTAACTTCTTCATGTAGTATACCAAATTAATGTTTACTTATATGATTGTACTATCATCTGATCTGCCAACCTGAACATAATTATTGTACTGTTACACTGTCCAAACAAATTGTAGTTTGTATCAGGCACTGTACGGACGAACTCAAGCCCCTAAGTCACAGGTTACACCTATGTAGTTTAGGGGTCGAAAGCTCGACCTTAGTTCTAAGATCTCATGTGCAAACACAATATTTTGAAATTGTTATTGTAACGTTGTTATTTCTTTTGTACAATAAATATTTTATTAAAAAAAAAAATAATGACAAAAACAAACTGTGAGTAGGAAGTCACTTTTGACGTGTCCCTACTTGACAAGTGGCGATATCCCTAGAACATCGCAACTTCGTCAATCCGGTCGAGCTTAATTTGCGTTTCCTTTGCATGTGACGGCATAAATAACAGGCGCATACTTTTACTTGACCATGTAGTGCGTGAAATTAGTCAGTTACGTTTCCTTCAAAACAGAAATTCATATGCATGAATAGCATTTTTGACAAAAATTATAGCCTTCGTATTTGCAAAATTGAAATGAGATATGTCACTTGAAGCTCATTGCATTTTAATGACAGTTCAAAGGCGATATCACTGTTATCTAATAGAGCTTTGACGTTTTGCGATCTCTCAAACGGGATTCTCGAATTAGGTCCCTGGCTTGTGACGTCATAACACATCTTCTTTTAAGTTTTTGTCCAATCAAAAATATTAAAATGTCCAAAAGTTAGTGGAGGTTTATTTAGTTCCGTGTATTCTTGAATGTGGTTTCAATGAAACAACTTATTTTCACTATTATAGTCAAATACCGTATTAAACTTACGAGTATAATATTTTTTATCTGCATTACTGAAGAATAAATTTTCTCAAACATGCAATGAAATATCGTCGTAACGTGCGTTAGAACAGGCTTCGAAGTGTCAAGTTTCGGGCGGAACAATTCGAGGGAACTGTAAAGGAATTTCATACAAAATTGAAGGCCTAAGCCGGGAAGTAATTTGTTTTTAATTTTAATGTAAACATGGCGTCTGTGTGTATGAACAGCTGATATATATATTTTTTTTTCTAGTAGCTACCCATTCAGCCATCGGACCAACAATATCCGTGTTAATGCCTAGTACACACGAACTGAAAATACCGTCTATACGTAAGTCACCAGAGACCATAGACGATATTAAAAATCCTCTGCCTTTATTTTACGTATTTTAGAATCTAAGATTCTTATTATCAGGTTGTGTATAATGGCCCTAATATTCGCACACTACACACGTGCTTATTAAAGAAAAAAAATATAGAGGGATTGGAGAGAAAATTCAAAATACTTTTTTTAAACATGGCGTCTGTGTTCATGAACTGGCTGAACAGCTGAATTATGTTTTTTTGAGTGGTGTATGTTTGAGAAAAGCACTATAAGTACATGCCTTAGCTGTGAAAAGGGCTTGCCGGCTTCGTATCACTAGACGGCCTCCCTTACTTGCCGGCTGAGTAGGTATAGACGGCCGACCGTCTATACCTACTCAGCCGGCAAGCCCTTATTTCCCGGCGTCTGCAGTAATGTACTATTTGATAAAGTGGACCGTACTATTTTGACACCAAAGATACGTTTTCCGCATTCGCGGAATAAAACTTACACCCAACCAACATCTGAATCGCATTTCCTTGAAGAAGTATTAAATATGACTCAAAGGGAATTCGGCCATGCTCATATTTCTGTAAATATCAAACGAAGGACTTTCGTAAAATCTTATTAGCACGGTCTAGTGGCTCCAATGAACGGTCATCCATATCCATATGTTTGTGCTGGTATCTCAGTAAGGGTCTTGAATTTATGTCCTATGAAGTAGGAGGCGAGCTGATAATAAATTATGAAGATACCTCGGCAAGTTCTATCGCACAGGTATATAAGGTTGCGAGAAAATGGAGGAATGTGAATTTCATTATTATTGCATTGTTATCGTTTCATTCATTCTTAAACGAAATAGGTAACTGCCAGACAATCGAATACTTTGGTACATTTTATGTTAAGCGTACGTATACGTACGCTATATATATTTTTTTTAGGCAACCCGTTCGCGATATATTTTTTTGCATACTAAAAGATAAAAGATTTTTCAACCATTGAACAGATGGGTGAATATCTTAGGTGAGATCTTAGACTAAAATAAAACGCCGAACATTCTGAATATTTATGTGACAATGTACAAGATTATTGCATTTGTCGCGAAAAACATCATTGGAAGATTTCATTCCTGGGCCTCACGTAACTTGAGTGTTGATAAATTCGTTTATGTTGTCAATGCACAATGTGACGAATTTATCGTAAATCCTATACTCTATCTAGGGGTTAATTATATATTTTATTAAATTTTTTTATAAATATTCGACTTGTTTTTACATCAGTTAATGAAGGTTCTGTTTTGAATTAAAATATTAATTAGTAATTACCGACTTATAAAAATACTAGCGACCCGTCCGGCGTCGCACAGGTGCAATGCTGATAAATTATGAATGTATTATACATATGATACATCTCTTGAGTCACTCTATCTATTTAAAAAACGCATCAAAATGCGTTGCGTATTTAAAGATCGAAGCATACACAGGGACAGACAGACAGCAGGAAGCGAATTTATTTTATACTATGTAGTGATGATTAACCCTGAGTAGGTAAATTTGCTATAGACAGTATGTAGGAAAACGTTCCTAAAATCACTATATTTTTAATGACTTTATAATTTTATTCTAGGGGATCGTTATTAATATAAAAAAAAAGTAGGCAATTTGACTTGATTTTTTCTTTTTATTAAGGCTTCTGCTAGTGTAAACCAAATGTTTACTATGAAGCAAAAAATTAAATAATTCTATACCCCGCATGAAGCATCGAATTTTATAGTTTTTCACTTCATTGTAAACATTTGGGTCGTTTTTTTTTACCTACAATGAATCTCTAACATCACTATCACACCACATTTTGGAAAATCTTGTTTGCATTTATATCTTTAGTTTCATAATTAGTGTGTCCAAATATAGGGGACTCGGCCCCGAATACAATTTTGTACCTTTTCGGGTCGAGACCCTAGGTCCATGGGGTCCCAGCGCCCAAAAAATTCACAAAGAGGTCTCCAAAAGGCTTCAGGAGACCACTGGGGACCGGGAGAGCTGGCAGCTTCCTCGCACAGCGTATCAGCATGGCTGTTCAGCGAGGACATGCTGCCAGAATTTTTCGGTACCATACCAAAGGGGAGCAATTTTTTGAATTTGTTTTAGTTTAGTTAATTTAGATTTTTTGTAGGTACATGGTAGTTAGTAGTGTTTAAGTTTTTATTTATTGTTACTTTGTTTTTAATTTTTTAAAATATATGACTTATTAGTGTGACAAGAGAGACATTTTATATCTTCTCCGCGCACTTTTAGTATGGAGACTAACTTTCAACAATCCGATATCACTATCACTAGGTACATAGTATAAAACAAAGTCGTTTCCTGCTGACTGTCTGTCCCTATATATGCTTAGACCTTTAAAACTACGCAACGGACTTCGATGCGGTTTTTTAGGGTTCCGTAGTCAACTAGGAACCCTTATAGTTTCGCCATGTCCGTCTGTCCGTCTGTCTGTCTGTCCGTCCGCGGCTTAGCTCCGTGATCATTAGTACTAGAAAGCTGAAATTTGGTATGAGTATTTGTATGTATCACGCCGACAAAACGGTAAACTAAAAACTAAAAAAATTTTTTTTTCGGGTACCTCGAACACCTAGTGGGGATGATTTTTTTTTTTCGTTTCTACACTAGTGTGTGGGGTATCGTTGAATAGTACTTTTAAAAATAATAGGAATTCATGAAAATGAGGCCTTATATGTACTTTCAATGAAAACTATATTGAACAAAATCGGTAGAGCCGTTTTTGAGTTACGTATCGCAAAATTTCATAATTTTCTTAAAATGACGTAAGTTGACTTCCAGAAGGTATTAAGTAACTACAGTTACTTTGGCGTTTACGACCTTTTTACAGAGCTTGAAATCTTTCTCGTAAGTTAAGTCTATTGTGAAGGATGAGCAACTACGGAACCCTACACTGAGCGTGGCCCGACATGCTCTTGGCCGGTTTTTTATTAATAAATAAATTGATTCAAGATGAACGTTTATATGTATAATACGCCCGTGCGAAGCCGTTATCGAAGATAATTAATACCTCTGTTATTGTATTAAGCGGCTTGTCAGTGACAAAGTTGCCGCGGCGGTGTAGGTACGGGTAGCAGTCCCTGATGAAGAGCTCCATACGAGTTCGAAACATGTCGGGCCGTTCCTAACAATTTCATGTGAGTTTAAACCGCTTAATACAATATTTAAATATCTCTCACGAAAGTTTGAATACCTCTGTTATACTCCTCCCTCAGCACGTCTTCAGGGTTAACTGGGGGCGCATACCAGGGCCTCACAGAATATATCTTCTTGGTGTTCACCGCCCGCACCTCATCACCATTCCGGTAGCCTGATGGTGGCCGACTTAGCATCTCTTATCATCTGATGATACCTGATAACAAGACAAACAGAATATAAGCAATTAAACACATAACATTTCTTTTTATGAATTTTGATACATCGAATCAAACCCAAGCCCGACCTCTAGTTATCCGGAGCAGCGCTGTGCAAAAACCATTTAATTTCTGCAAAAAAATCGGCCAAGTTTGATTTGGACTTGCGCATTACAAACACTTATACTTTTTAGTATTTGTTTTTATAGCGGTAACAGAAATACATCATCTCTGAAAATGTCAACTGTCTATCACAGTTAATGAGATACAGCCTGATGAGAGACAGACAGCCAGACAGCCATACGGACAGACGGACAGTGGAATCTTAGTAATAGAGTCCCGTTTTTTACCCTTTGGGTACGGAACCCTAAAAAAATGGCTGTCGATAAAATCAACTTACGACGTGATTAAGATTGCTGAATTCTGATAAAGGACTTAATAAAGCAACAGCTTGTTATTTTAGAGACATCTATGCTTAGCAGTAGATGCTTCTAGATTCAACTTGATGTCGATGATCATCATCGTGCTACCACCACACCCCGGCGTTTTAGGTGCATGAATGATTTGACACTAGGCCGGCCGAAGGTGTCAAATCATTAGTCCACCAAAAACCCGTCGACAGCAATATTCATGATTGATGCTGATCTTGGAGCGTGTAATCTGTTTTCACCCGAGCTATTTTTGATTGTTTTGTGTAGATTGTTGAATAAATCAGAATATGAAACGCGAGACGTGTAACACAAGTTCTATTTCCATAAAATATCATGGAAAAGTGCGCTAAAAGTGATGGGTCTCCACCTACGCCGCTCGACCCTCCTACATATTTAAGTACTCAAGATGTGCAGATATTCAATGGCTTCCTGCCGATGATATTTGTACTGGTACCCAAATCTGCCAACTGTTGATTGATATAGTACACACTAATAAAGGTTAGAGAAACAAACTTATGAAAATTTTAAATGTATTTCAGTATAAAAAGACGAGACGTTACACCCAAATGGGCCATTTTTTCTAAAGTTGTACACCCCACTTTTTTTTAATTTTTGATATTTTGGGTATTTTCTACTCAGAATCACGAGCTCTTTCGATCTTATTAGGAGAAAAAAACTATCCCAAAATATTCATAAATTTTTTGGTTTTCCATTCCATTACGTTACCGCTGTAGTATATAGGTTATATGGAAATGGTAACGGAATGGAACGTAAAAACATTGGGACAGTTTTTTTCTCCTAATTAGATCGAAAGAACTCGTACAACTTTAGAAAAAATGCCCCAAATACGTCATAATTTAATGACAATAAAGCTCAACTTTGGACAAGGTACCATCAACCTTCACCATCATACTATTACGCTTCAATCTGACGAAGCGGTTGGCGCAGTTTGCGGACACCTGCCTACTGAGCCGGCGGTCCCGGGTTCGAATCCCGGCCGCGGCAAATATTTGTATGTATGTATGTAAACACTTTATTGTACACAAAAATAGAAATACATTAAAACAAAAGAAATACATGTCGAACTTATCCCTTTAAGGGATCTCTTCCAGTTAACCTTTGAGTAAATGAGTGCTAAACACAAATGTAAACGGTAGACAACCAAAGCAAAATGGACTATACGAAGGAGGATAATTTAGCAATAATACTTACACATGAAAATGCAAAAAAAAAAACAAAATAGAGAGGGATAGGCAAACAGTCAATATAATACATAATACGTAATATATATATATAAATTCAACAGAAATAGTCATAATTACAACAAAAACAGCAACCTATTAGGTATTCGTTTGACAGCCACAATCCCTTCAACTTCCCCTTGAGCGATGCTACGGACTGCGTCTGCCTTAGGGCGGGAGACAATTTATTCCATAATTTATTTCACGGCGCGCACAGCAAAAGACATATCGTAAACATGCGATCTATGCGGTGGGATCGATAGAGCTAGATTCGCACTAGACCGCAGGCGATGGCCACTACCATCCGCCATGTAAGAGAACTTCTCTGCAAGGTAAGGAGGAGAAGAAGGAATGAAAAGGACATTATACAGAAGACAAAGAACATGTAAGTCTCTGCGCTGACGGATCGGAAGCCATTTAAGTTGGGCGCGGTATTGAGTGAGACACATGATCAAACTTGCGGAGACCAAATATGTACCTGATACACACAAATGTCTGATGAACTCGAATATTTGTTCTTGGGTCATGGATGTTATTTATATTATATATTATGTATATCGTCATCTAGTACCCAGCTTTGCTTAGTTTGGGGCCAGGTCGATTTGTGTATTTATTTTATTTATTTAATCAGTTAGAAAATGTTTTTGTTTCAAACCGTTTGTAAGTTATTTTAGTTATTAGCAGAAGGCACAACTGATTATTTTAGTAGGCTCATATTTCAACCTTCAGACAGTCTAACCGAACGAGGTATAAAATAATTAGTTAGCAAAATTGATAATACCTTTCACACCCTCGTCACGAACGCAATGACATTCCAACTTTACTTTGCGATAAGACTTTCTATTTTTCACCTCACCAGCTCAAACATGGCGATTTTGCTGTCAGATAACAGTGAACAAAATGCGATTTTGTTTCGAGCGTGAGTAGAAAGTAGCTTTTTAATTTTTTCAATATCTGACCACGAATTGTCATTCTTCAGCCAAAGGTTAATTATAAAAATCAAATCATTTGAATCTCGATGCACTCTGTTTCTTTCATATGTATATAAAAGAGAGGGATAGAAACTTATCAATTTGAAATTCGATTTTCGAATCCGACCTCGATTGAGAACAGTTCGGATACGCGTTACCTATACCAAAAAATTCATTAAAAACACCCGAAAAAGTCTTAATTTTTGCAACGTATTTTTTTTTACCGACCGAATATTAAAATTATTGTGCCTATTATATAAAAAAATAGATCATTGCTCAAATAAAATAAGTTTTTTCAACTTATTACTTATTGTAAATAAGATTTTTCAACTTATTGTAAAATAAAAAAAATATCGAGTTCATATTGTAATTGTTATTTTCTTTTGCATTAATTTTGTTTGGTGTTTTAGGAGTAAACATATTAATCAATTTATAAACAAAATCTCGTAATATAACATGTATTTATAAATAAACACGTCATGTATCTGCTAAATCTTCCAATTTGATCAAATAATGACAATAACCGTGTTGGTTGGTTGATTATAATTTCAATTAAATTATATTGTTATTCCTTTTTAAGCATCACTTATCTATTTTCTGATTAATAATATTATTGAAATCAGCAACAAAAACTATAAACATACGTTGGAAGGAAAAGCACAAAATGTCGAATATGTTCTCGTGGTTCTCGCTGATGAGGTGAAAAGTTGTGTGTGCTACACGAGAGCAAAGTTTTTGGCATCTCGTGCTGTTGAGTCCCTCGCTACACTCAGGATTCTAACATAGAATCACTCGCTACGCTCGTGATTCAAACGTAGAATCCTTCGCTTGCTCGGGACTCAAAATCAGCACTCGCAACAAAAAACAACTTTGCTCTCTTGTTGCACAAATAACTATTGGTTGGAACATGAAAACATAGTACGGTGAACCTCCCGCGTATACATACGAGTTAAGCTTATTTGTAGTACGGCATAGAACTTAATCGTTTAGTTAATCTTGAGGTTGACTGTACCTACCTACCATAGATATATGCGTTGAAGGTAGGAGGCGTCTGCGGTAAGGCGGTTGTCACACTGCCACCGCGTCTCGTTGCGAGACGCGGAGCTACGGACTCGCATGCGGAGACAACGCACCAACGTCCGAGTTTTCTCATAATCTCCGTCCGGAGCTGCGATTCACGACGTCCCGCGTTACTTCCGTCTCGCGTTCATTTCACATTCGAACGTTAAGGTGAAAACAGTTCCTATTTGTCGATAAAATGGAAACGGAACTTATTCAGAACGCTGCGGTGATACTTTCAGCTTGGTTTGTTTACAATCGAGTCATAAATTCTGGGTACATTCCTATTTACAAACCAGACCGATAAATGGGTCTTTTGCTAGAGATTACGAAGATTTAAGGCAACGCGAAGAAACACTTTTTAATTGAACCCGCATGTCAACCGCGTCATTTGATTATTTGCTAAGCAAAATTGGAGTGATTATTACTGGCGCGGACACAAATCGACGTTCTATTAGGTACAGCCGAAGAAAAGCTTTAGCTTAAGTACACTCAAGTAGGTACTTAAGTAATAATCTACTATTTACTTCAATCTTCAATTATACTTTTATAAATTCCCTAGATTTTGATTATGATTAAAACCGATACTTACTATAAAACTAAATAAATTTGGAATTAAATAAAAACAATATTTCGAATAAGTACTCAGCCTTTAATATTTTTAATAACTATTCACTAATTTGAGCATAAATCACAGATCATATTATATTTACTCTAAATACTTAATGAAAATATTTGTTTACAAATTACTATAATCTTGTTTTATACTTTCTTAAATACGTCCTTCTTGCACTAAAATCCGTATAGCACTGCGGAGCTCGGTGTGACATACCCTGCGGCACGCACCGCGTCTCCGTCCGAGCGCGCGAGTCGTCGTGCGTTTCGCTACTCCGCGCGTCGAGGCGGAGCTTGTGTGTCGTACCATGCGATTTTTCTATACAAAATCAAGATTCTACATACAAAGTTAAAAAACGCATCAACGGACGCCGCTGCGAGATGCGGAGCAGTGTGACAACCGCCAGGTGTTCTCGTTCCACCGCATTGACCATTGTATAACTGAAATACCGATTATCACACTAGTATTATAAAGGCGAAAGTTTGTAAGTGTGTTTATGTGTATGTTTGTTACTTCTTCACGCCCCAACGGCTGGAGCAATTTTGATAAACTTTGGTATGAAGGTAGCTGACACCCTGGATTGATACAAAGGCCACTTTTTATCCCGAAAAATTGAGTGTTTCCGTGGGATGAGCAGGTATCACTGCGCGGCGCAGTTAATATCACAATAATACCGATTTCAAGTGAACTAAAACAGTGAGTAAACGTGATTTACAAAGTATGTATGTATGCTGCGCATAAGACTATTTTCCAAAGTTTATCTTTCATTGTATATTCCATACCTTATACTATCTAAAAATTACATATAATATTGTGTCTTAAAGTCTACTATAATTAAAAATTTCTGGAAACATTGTGGACACGATACCAATTAGCGACGAAACACATCGAATGTCCTGAAAACAATAATATAATTTCCGAACCAAAAAATTCGTTTTATTTACTCTTGTGTTTAAGTTTAAGTTTGTAGACTTCGTCTTTGAAAATATCCATAACGGAATTCTTAAAATAGCTATCTGGTGATTCTTGAGGAAGGCGGTTTTCCAGTAGCGTTGAAGATCAGAATACCAGAATTAATTTCAAAATGTCAGGGTTTTATTTATAAGTATGACCAACAGTTTAATGAGTCCCCCGTAACATTAAGTAATGCAAATTAAGTAGGTACAGTAAAATTCTGAATTAGTTTGTTAGTTTGTGGACAGTATTTTTATTTTTAAGTTTATGAATAGGTACTTGTTTGTATACGTGTTTGGATACATGTTTTTGGTCGTTCGTGCGTATACGGCTTTATACTTTAGACTGTTTGTAGCAAAAAAAGTTTTGACTTTTCTGGTATCCTTTAGATGGCACCTTGAGAAATGACGACTTATGTCATCCATTTTTTAGCTTTCCAACTTAATGCGGTTATTTTGCAAACAAGCCCCCGCAATTTACTTCCCCTTTTCTTTTTTACCAGTTTGCTGTTCCACGTCGCAAGTAAATAGCCTTAATAAATACGGCGGAAAGGCAAGCTGAAAAGTGAAACACTATAATTTTTCACGGTAGGCGCCTAATGAAAACAAATGTTCATATTTTTTATTAAAATTTTCTTTCAGAGGGATTATATTATAGGACTAACAGGTATTTTTTAGGGTTCCGTAGTCAACTAGGAACCCTTATAGTTTCGCCATGTCCGTCTGTCTGTCTGTCTGCCCGTCCGCGGCTTAGCTCCGTGATCATTAGTCCTAGAAAACTGAAATTTGGTATGAGTATGTGTATGTAACACGCCGACAAAACGGTAAAATAAAAAGTAAAAAAAAATTTTTTTCGGGTACCTCCCGTACTCCTGAAATGGGGGTGATTTTTTTTTCTATAGTATGACAAATATATTGATTGCAACCAACTTTTTGAAGTGAATAATAATAGTACATTACTGTAGAGGCAGGGAAAAGTCAGTTTGTGGATGAGTATGATTTTGAAGGACGAGGCGTAGCCGAGTCCTTTAATAATACGAATCTGCGAACTGACATTCCCGCCGAGGCTTGTATATAGTGTTTTTCTCCAAATATGCTTGGAAATAATCACCAATCTACATTTTGAATTTAATATATCAGTGCCATGAAGTTCATTTGGTACTTATTTTTTTAGGAATAAAATTTCGGGTCCGAATTATATGTTTGATTTAAACCAAAATACATTAATAAGAATTAAAATTATATGAAAACACAATAATAAAAGATATCGATGGCAAAAAGCGAGAACGTAGTAACCGCCACTTGGTCAAAAAATTTTTTTTTGCATATTCGGAATCAGCGAATTTTTCTGCGTCGACTGGTCTGGGTCCCATGGCTCTACGACGCTTAGAAAAAACTGGACTACGTTGCAAAACGAATATATTTTTTTGACGATGCCCACATCTAATTGCTGTAAACACCCAAATAGTAGCAATTTTCTAAACGAGTACATTTACGCTAATTTTGTTCTTTCATAAATCAAAGGGTGTGCCGGTTACAGCGTTGCCGAAATTTTGTTCCGTGGCGGTTGCAGCATTTATGCATGTAGTGAAAAAATTACGAACCAAGCTTACTGCAATTATCCTAAAATAAATTATCTATGATTGACGCTTACTACATTTCATTCGAAAATGAATTAACAGCAAGCTACAGTAACGACATTTGAAACACAACGTGAAGTGGGTAGTGCTTGAAGATACAGCAATAAAAATGTGCGCTCGCGGCGATGTGGCTCGTGAATACGACCTGTGATTTAGTCTATCGGCGATCGCCGGAGCGAGTGGGTGTGCGTAGTCTGTGTACATGCCTTTTTTGGATGTAAAAATATCTTGCGGGTTTAATGGAAAATATGAGTATTGGGATAAAACATAACTAGCATATTTATTTGCTTTATTAATATTGAAAGGACAGCAAAAATGTTTTTATTACATTTTGTTGGAAGAAAATAACGATGTTGGGGCGCGGGACGCGGCAGCTTTGAGAGTTCCGTGCCTCAATCGCCAAAAACTAAACTTAAATAGGATCACTTTTGTGCCTCTCTATCCTTTTTCTCAGGAACGCGTGGAGGTATAAAGCTGGAATTAACATCAAATATCATCAAAGGTCTGCTTATCTTCAGCTTCAAGGCAATCAAAAGATACGAGCAAACGCTCGCATGATTGATGATTAAAAAAAAATGAAAAAAATATTTACTTTTTTCGGCTTTCTTCTCGACAGCGGCCTCCTCTTGTGAAATGCCGATAAATTCAGATTCAGACATGTAAAGTGGCCTACTTACAGAATAGGTATACCGACATTTCAATTTTGATTTCGATTTAAAATAATGATTTTTTTTTCATTAGTATAATATGTATATCTAGTTTACGGTTGTAATCGCTAGAAGAAAGTTTTGCTGTAATCTACTACGTTTCACTACAACCATTAAGAGTTAATTGGTCTAACCCCTAAAAAGCTGACTCAAGCCGGATCAAACTAGTTTGGGGTGTCACGTCCGCATTTTTATTGTCCAAGGGCTAGAATCAGGATAAGCACTAAATTTGTTGAGCTGCGGTTGATAAACAACTGTACGGTATTTAAAATTTACCGGTTAACTGGTGCCTGATTCGATTAATATTTTCACAATAACCATACGCATGGCATAATCGGGCAACCTCACACAAATTAATCAAGTACCACAGTAAGTTCTAGGAGGCTTGTGTTCTGGACACAAGTGAACATACTGGTAAAGATAAATACATACTTAAATACAAATAACATCCATGATTATATATTTGACAAATATTCGAGTTCATCACACAAATATTTGCCCTTGCCGGGATTCGAACCCAGGACCGTCGGCTCAGTAGGCAGCTGCTTAAACCACTGCGACAACTGTCGTGATTCGTTTTATCACGGACATAATATACAGCTTTGCGGCTGCTTGAGCTACATCAGCTGTGTTCTTAATTCTGTCAGTTAGTTTTTCGCCCGGAATACTGCGTTCCATGGCTCTTTGACAAACCTTGAGGGTGGACTTCTGAACTTTTGTCAAAGACCAAGTCTGCGCTCCGTAGGTCAGGATTGGAAGAATGCACATGTCCATCAGTCACTATTGCACTAATTTTCATTACTTTAGAGGGGTGATTTTTGAGTTAATTATGACAAACATTTTGAGGAGTGTTATTATAAAACAATGCATTTTAGAGTGGAATTTTTAGTATTTTTTTAAGAACAGTTATTTGAATTATGTTATTATGAAAACGAATTCCATTGGAATGCAATTTTTAGGTTCCTATTTTAATGTCAATTGATATTCTGCCTAAGAAAAATGACTCCGAGTTTTTATTTAAATAAATAATAACAATTTTAATTTGTACGGTACCATAGTGATATAACGTCTAGTTATTAAAGTTAAATATTAATGGTTCAGTGAGATTAGTTCAAAGAAATATTTTTATAATTGAGGTGATAGTTGTGTTCAAACAATTGTTTAAGAATTATGTTGAAAACTTATATAATAAGTAATACTTACATTCAAAACATCTTTTATAGTTAGTGGGTTTAATAGGTAGTGAGTTTTATATCGATAAAAGTTACTTAAAAGACAATTGAATGCCAAAACTGAAGATAAAATGTAGAGAATTTTAAAGTTTTCACGGGAATATTAAACCTCATTACCTATAATATTTAGTTTTAGCGGATAACAATATTAAAGTCTGATTAACCCTAAGTATATTTATGTTTGTTTTTAGCACGATAAGTACAAGGTTGTGATTTTATAATATGAGAGATTTTATTAGCCTTTTGAAATGTTACAATCAACGGAGCGGTTTTAAGTAACTTTCGTAATGTTTTTATACAGAGAAATTGAGACTAGATAGTATTTGATATGTTAAGACGGTAATTGTTGCTTCTGAGCTTTTAATTTGTAAGAAACCTGCATTTAAAATTTGAAAACATTTTAAAAAAGTATGTTGATAAAAGTTGATTGATACTTAAGTCGTTTTATTTTCACAGTTTCTTTTTGCCGGTGGACACTTACCACATTTCAGTTAGTCCTATAAAGAACGTAATGACATTTACGTCAAAATTATTGAATCTTAAAATAAATATGCATCTGGTTACAGCATTTATGCTTTATGGAAATAATACTCGTTTCACCATTTTAGTACATTTACTTCTGGCGTTTACAGCGTTTTCGCGTAACGAAAAAAAGAGTTCAATTGTCGTAACCGCCACTAAGTCGTAAACCAGTCTTTTTTGTTAAATATTAAATATTCCAGTTGAAAGAAAACCATAAGTTATGAATTAGGTCCAAATATCAAGCACTTTCGTTCATAAATGAAAGAGTTATGATTTTTTTTCTCGAAATCGAAAAGTTTTTTGGCTCTGGTGTAAAGTTTGCATTTTGGCGGTTACTACGTTCTCGCTTTTTGCCATCGATATGGACATAATTTTTAATTTTAGTTAAATCAACAACTTCAAAACGCACTGTTTTTTTTTAGAAACCATTCCATATTTATCATTCGGAGAAGATCATAAGTGCAAAATAACTTTTATATCAGACAACCTCACAACCTGACTCAAGTCAACCTAGCACAATATAAGTTCCGCCGAATTTATTGCGGCATAATTGTACCATAGGGGTATGCTATGAACCGAATCGCTGCCAGAAAACTAGGTTAGGTTAGGTTAAAACTGCGTCCCTCACAGAAACGAAGGCAAGCCAGGTAAGTAAGGCATGTCCGACTTGGCTTAGGTTAGGTACGACGACGAGCGAAGCGAGGAGGAGTGTTAGGTTGAACTATGACCCTAACGAGCGAGCGAAGCGAGCGAGCCGCGCAGGTCCGACTTGGCTTACGATTCCTAACATTACCTATTTCACCTTAAGGCAGGTCCGACTTGGCTTAGGTTAGGTACGACGACGAGCGAAGCGAGGAGGAGTGTTAGGTTAAACTACGACCCTAACGAGCGAGCAAAGCGAGCGAGCCGCGCAGGTCCGACTTTGCTTAGATTAGGTAGGTATTTTGTTGTTTCGTATTAATATTGAGTAAGACTTTTAATTTTTCGGTGTATTAAAATAATCATGTAAACGGAATATTATGCTATATAAATTTCGGCCACACAATTATTCGACCATATGAGTATTGTTCTAATCAACATTATGCCAATGTACTAGTCTGCCAAAGAAACGTGTGCGAAATGATAGTATGCCAAGAAATTTATGCAAAAAGCAATTGTGCGAAATGATGATTGTGCCAATGGTTGCTATGCGAAACGAAAATATGCCAATCAATTTTGTGTAACACATTAGTAACCCTTAAAATACATTGACAGAGAAATGTTCAGTGCGAGAACTAAACGTACAGAACAATTAAAAAGTTTATACTAGTTCTTATTTTTTAAATTAAGTGGACACTTGGCTGTATGGTGAAAAAAAGTCTTTGAAAAAATTAAAAGTAAAATGCTCCTCATCACTTATGATAATGCAGTAACTGGCCAAATTAAGAGTACGCTCATTTGTATGAGACGTCATAAACGGAAGGTGTGATTTTTACTTAATCGTCTTATTTAAATAATAGCTATCTCCCGGCCGAGACCAATAATATATATATTTTTTAATTTGTATTAACGCCTTATAAAAATAACGAACGATTTCGCGGTCCAGTTTTACAACATTAATAGGAACATTTCCAAGCAAGTTGGAGAAAATACTTTTTCGCAAGTTCTAGGTAGTAACATAGCTATTTCGTGCTTTCATTACGTGCAGTCGAAAACAAGTTAAAAAAAAAAACTAATTTTCGGCGTGAATTTTGTCATTTTCGAGTAGTTTTTGAAACAAAAATTATCAATGAAAAATTCAAACTGTAGGTTTCAAATATATACCAATAAATCCCAATAGCCCTGTTCTAGGTAGTAACATCAATAATATGTTAAGAAACATGTTTGATCATAGAGAAAAATGTCTAAAACAATCAGTATTATAAAAGGAATAAGGCCTCTTAACCTTATTAATTTACTGGAAAATTATCTTATTTAGAAAATATAAGAAAAAGATCGGAAGTGGCGCTAATTTCGCATCATATAATATGTCGCCGTGAAAGAAGAGTTTTAAGTTACCCATACTTACCTAAAAACTTTTTATTCTGTCGAACGATAGTGCAACATTTTGTATTCACTGAAAAAATTCAATTCAAAACAGTTTCTTATGATAATATTAGGTATGTATCCTCCATCTTTTTTACTCGGTGGGTAGGCAAATAAATACACATTAGTTTTAGTGCTATCCATTCGGTCAGAAGTTTTATTGTTATGACCCTCTCTCGCTTGATACCCTTGCCTATGAATTTTCTAGTACTTATTTACTTTACCTAACACATTAACATTCAGATTTATGTGAAGGTAACTAAATATATCCTTTGCATTATTTCCATAAATCAGGGTTTATTATTAAAATTAAAAAAATAGCTACTAAATTTATAAGTCCACGTTTTAAACTTATTAGCATATTCCTCGGTACTGTATTTTTTTATGATAATTACCCATCCAGCCATTAGAGCTTTAACACAGCTACATAATGATTTATATAATTTCAGAAAAAGTAACATACACTTGATATACATTAAATTGATATAAAGTTATTTAATATAATGTAACGTTTGATATAGGTAACGGTTTTTAGTTCTAATTTGTTTTACTCTAATTATTAATTGGTATACTGTTTTAATGTTAAATAACGGTAGCAAGCCGACAAAGCCCCGCTTTGTGGGGCTTCTATTTCCGCTTGGAAGGACGCAAGGTATCTAACGAACTAATTATATAATTAATTTGTGTAATGTGTAATTTAATTTTTGCTAAAAATGTAGCTATATAATGTAAATAATATAATTTAAATATTGTATGCCGTAATACGGTAGATTGTAACACTCTCCAACTGATTTTTTGCCAACTGCTTTGTATCGCACAATCAAGCAATAAATGATTTCTGATTACAAGGGGCGGTTTGAAGGGTTTATAGCCCTGTGGCGCCTAACTCATTATATCTCTTGTTACATTATATTATTTGGAAATTATAACATAATTTGTTACATTATACAAAGCAATGGTATATTAAAGCGAAATAGATATTAGGTAAGTGAAATTATGTAAATCGTCGTGCACCCCTTTAGCACGCTGGCGATATTTTTTTAGTTTTCACCGCGAGCACGCAACGACTTCGCCGCGACTGAAACGCCGTCTATTCGCACGCAAATAACCAGGGGGGTAATTCGACCAATTTTAGAGAGATGATGGAGATCTCTCCATTTCATCGCCATCCGTCACTTTTGACGTGTCCCTACTTGACAGGTGGCGATATCCCTAGAACATCGCAACTTCGTCAATCCGTTCGCGCTTAATTTGCGTTTCCTTTGTATGTGACGGCATAAATAACAGGCGCATACTTTAACTTGACGGTGTAGTGCGTGAAATTAATTAGTCAGTTACGTTTCGTTCAAAACAGAAATTCATATGCATGAATAGCATTTTTGACAATCATTATCGCCTTCGTATTTTCAAAATTGAGATGAGTTATGTCACTTGAAGCTCATCGCATTTTAATGACAGTTCAAAGGCGATATCACTGTTATCTAATAGAGTTTTGACGTTTTGCGATCTCTCAAACGGCATTCTCGAATTAGGTCCCAGTATGATAGGGTAGGGATATATCTCTTGGGTAAATCCGAGTTGGAAATATCCTTAATATCTCTGTTTGGCCCTAAGGTTGACTGGTAGCAAATGCCATTTAGCATTAAGTCCGCCATTTGTTCTGACTTTTGTTTTATACAATAAAGTTTAAATAAATAAATAAAATATCTTTTAGCAATTAACAATAACATCAAACATCCATTTTGACACTGACCTACTTATTTAAATCAAAATGGCCCTCCCTCAGTTAAACCCATACCCGGCTTATAAGGAGGATTATTCACCTAAATACACAAACTCCTTATGCATCGCGCGCTATATATACGCTTTCATAATATCACGTTACGTTTTTACTGCTTTTGGAAATGTGTCTTTGAACATGCGTAGGAAATTCACATATTGTAACAACGCGTATGGCCGAAATAAGAGCTCTTTACATTATCTCGTACCCCCAGTCGACACGTGAGACATGGACGTAATGATAAATGGGTAAAAATGTATTTTTAGACGAAGCGTGTTAACAGAACGTGACATATTGTAAGGGGATTGTTATAAAAAGGAATAGAACAGCTGTTACAGATCTACTTAAATAAAATTTTTATACAAGGGATGCTCTCAAGGCATCATCATAACAGCCTTTTCATCTGTTTGTTCCATTCTGATTTATACAGGGTGGAACATTTGTAAAGACCGAGCTGAAAGGATAGTGTCATCTGAGTGATCTACAATCGACCTATTATAATTGTAAAGCTGGATTTAAAAGTAAAAAAAAAACTCATCAAAATAAAATATTTTAATATCAGTGCCAACCCTACTAATTCAAAGGTTTTATTTACATTTTAAATCGAGACCTGTCTAACTTAAGCGATGTTCAAATGTTGCTAGGGTTGATATGTGCTGATTTACACTAATGTTTAACAAACTGTATGTCAAAAATGGACAGAAATATTTACATAGTTCATTGGTGAAAAATGAAGTACTCAGTCTGAACAATTCCGAGTTTGCTTAAAAGTTCTTCGATCTGTTCCACCCTGTATAGCGCTGCGATGGTGCTAATAACGTGCGCACAGGTGCGCCTTCCGCTTTTGCTAGCGCACATTGGCGCGCCTAGTGGGTATATATGGTTGGTCGTGATCGGGGTCGCCGTTCCCTTCGATCAATCGAATCGCATTTAACACAAAGGACCAATAAAATACAATTCTCCGGTTGCTTTTGGTCATTCGCGAGAAGTGATGCAATTAACTGTGGCAAAATTAGCATATGTTAAGAAATGTTAATAGCCAGTTTTTTGCTATTTCTAAGACGCTAATATAAAAAAAGTTGGTAACAAAATGGACAGAATATACAGAATTAAGTATTAAATTATTGACATAATTTAAACTATATGTAATTACCTAGCAGCATTCCACTTTGTTACTAAGTACTTAACATGAAAATGTTGGTTACATAAATGAACATTATTTTCATTTCTTGATTATGTCATAATTATTAAGTGCGTCATTTCTCACGAAAATGCCCTTTTGCAAAGTTTTTTTTTCCCTTCTGTAGTATTTCATTTGGCGGCTGTGAGTGTGAAGACTACATTTTATGTAGGCCACGTGATATGCTCTAGTGCCAGTTTGTAGTCATTCTTCTATTAGCTAGAAATATCTCAAACTGGGAGTAGTCATAAAGTTTGCACCGTTCAAAGTTAGTTTGCTGTCTTTATCTGTATTTAATCGGACCACAGAATATAACACAACAAATCTTTTGTTATTCATAAAAGCATGAGAACTTTTTTCATTGGTACTAAGGTGACGCTGTGGGGTGTTGGGACACTTAACACGACGCATATGTGCGCTACGACTTGCTACAAACGCGCATCGAATCTGCCCGAACAATAGCGGAAGGCGGAGGTCGTGCGCCGTGAGCCCGCCTCAAAATAAGTAGTTAAATGTTGCAGGCAAATACCGTAAAACCAGATATTTCCTACATTGAGCCTTCACCTACAAAAATACATATTAATCCCGTTATCGCACCTTGCAATAGCATCTTGTTTCTTGCAAAAATAATAATGTACAGTAAATAAAAAATATATATATTAATTTCACGTGCTGTATAACCTAAATAAAAAATTTAAAACGCCCCCGACACAATTAGCTGGTGATATAGAAAATGCTACTACAACTGAACATAATTACAAAATTTGGAATTCTTAGCTTCGATATTGGCGGAGATCTTGCCACTTGCCAATCAAAGCTGAATATCTTGGAAACTACGGGTCCTATTTTCACCAAATATAGCTAAAAACCATCTCGACAGACAAGTCTTTCGATTTAAAAAAAACCGCACTCAAATTGGTCCACCCGTATGGGCGCTATGATGCCACAGAAAGACACACAGATACACATGTTAAACTTATAACGCCCCTGTTTTTACGTCGGGGGTTAAAAATCGTATCAACGTTGGAAGTTGCTAGCCCTTAACAAATGGGTCTGAATACTTTTCTAAACTTAATAAAAACTTCTATATCTGGAAGATCCTTGCCCGAGAGGTTTGAGGGACTTGGAATTCCGGACAACAACCTTAGTTCAATTGTTTGTTTGTGTTGTGAGACTTCGTGAAACCTTACTTAGGCTTGCGGCTTTCAAAGTGAAGTGACCTTAAAAATATTTATAGGTAGCTATGATAATCTTAGGATCAAATCGCTCCGGTCGTCATCATAATGAAAGAAAACTGACATTACTCAAAATTTTATGTATGCTATTATTCTATTATACAATTCTAAAATTGTATTTCAAATCCAGGATAATTATTTGAAGAAAAATCTTAATATCGAGATGGAGCATTTTATACTGAGTAGGTACTTGAATCCGTGCCTAGTGCTGGCACTGCACAAGACACTAGTACCTACAGGTATCCTATAACCATATTTGGATCAAAATTCAATTCATCCTCAGTACTAAAATTTGTTAAAATCCACCCAGCGTGATGAGAGGAAAAATAAATGTGTACTTACACATGGGGCTGTACGGTACTAGCCGCGCGCCCGTAATAATCTGCGTCGCGTTGTCTAGATTTTTCCTTACAAAACTCATTTTTGATCCAACTTTAGAATTTTCATAATATACAAAAAAACACTCTTTTGAAAATTAATAATGAATTAATGAAACATTTTATTAGGTTTAACTTTCTTTTACAACAAAAACAATTGAAATTAAACGAAGTGCGTAAGCCAACAAAGAATCCGATTGCGCCTGGAGATGGCCGCGGTAATCGCTATTGTTTTAGATAAGATGAAGAAATCAAATGAAAACACGTCGCTAGTCGCCGCCGATAAAGAATAAAATTAAGGTGGAATTAAAAATAAAATAGCTGAGAAATTAGTTGATGAAAATTAAAACACAACAATCACAGCGAGGGAAACTGCAAATAAAATTAAGTATAAAATACCAACGTAAACTTTTTAACAGATATGGGAATGGGACTTTCATAGAAATACTAGAAAGGGCCTCAATTGTAACATCAAACTTTGACGTCTCCCTGCACACCAGCAAATTTATACCGATATAGAATCGTTACCAAAATTACATTCTTCTTGTTCATTGAAATGAATAGGTATCAAAATATTTACATAAGCAAACATTTTAATTAGCCATAATGCTACACTACAAATAACAGGGGCGAGGAATATATCTTACTTTACTAGTTACTGAATGCAGCTCGAATAGTAAAAGACCTGCAAACCTCTTTTTTTGAAGACAGTTATTGAAAACAATACTCTAATTAAAAAAGCGGACAGAGTAAGCCAAGCCAACAAGGCATCCGATTGCGCCCGGAGATGGCCCCGGTAATCGCTATTGTCTCAGACAAGATAGGAAGAAATGAAAAGGAAAACCGCTGCTGGCCACCACTGATAAAGAATGAAATTGAGGGGAATTAAAAATAGAATAGCTCAGAATTTTTTGACGGAAATTAAAACACAACAATCACAGATTGTGGATTGTGAAACCACTGATAAAATTAAGTATAAAACCAAAGGCATAGAAAAAAACGGAATAAGAGAGTTAACACCGTTTGTATTAAATTGAAAGACGGCATCGTGAAATTCACAACACGCTTCATGAACTAAGTCTTTCAAAAATAATTTCGCTAGGCTAAATAAACCTGGCATCAGCTTTTGATTTCAACAATAACGAAAGTTCAATTTTTACTTTGCCAAAATGCGATCATATAGTCAAAGGAAGACTGTTCCATATTTAAACTCTTTGTAGATGTGAACTCTGTACAATATTTTGTGATTTGATTTTTATTATCAAGGAATGGAACACAAAAAAAAAAAAGTTATGAAACATGTAATGTGTAATTTTTTTTAATGTGGGTACACCACAATTTTTATTTAAACTATTAATACAAAGATCAAAGCTTAAAGAAAAATTGAAAAAGGAGCTACCTGGTGGAAGGGACCGGGAATCGAACCCGGTACCTCTGGATTACCGGTCCAGCGTGTTAACCTCTACACCACTCTAACGCCGGATAACCTTTCGATTGTTTCTTATGCTTTGTGTGTGTCGATATTTGCATTATTTGATCCGGTCTCTTCCGCCAGCTTTACGAATTTAAAATTTTCTTTGTGCTTTGATCTTTGTATATATGGTTATTCTTGGTTTAATATGGTAGAGACAAAAAAATTCAACCTGTTCACAATTTGCATGTATGTATAAAATCAGTCAGTTCACTTGCACATTTGACATTTCAATGAAAACAATTCATAGTTAGCGACTGGCTAAATCAATGCCATCACTATTATCGACTATAGTTCTACATATATTGTTCTCTAAACACGTTTACCACCCCACCTAATTGCGTTCGGCTAACGAACACGGGAAACTAAATAAAGGCTGGAGTTTGAGTGCAAACACGGAGTCGTTGTCACGTCCAGTTACGTTTTAACCATTCTCTTTCATTTGGCTAGAATCAGGCAAGCCACGGGATAAAGCTTCATAATCCCAAGATCCTGTCTCGTGAACATCATTTCTATAGCAGGATTCTACGTGAATTATAAGAACCGAGAGGATGGTTTTAAGCTTTTATCTTCGTGGAATCTAGTGATCAGCAGATGAAATCACATAAAATAAGGTCGTTCTCTAGCTACATATATCGTAAGTGTTGATCGAGTGGCAACCGCAGTGAGCAAACTGACAATATGTTTTAATCATATGGCATGTCTTTACTAAGTCATGCAGCTTCTAATTATAAACATTGCGTAAATTCTGTAGGTTCTTCACCCATAAGGCGGCGTTTTCACTAGAAGAGTATAGATCCAGGATACCTCTATTAAATTGCTGTTTTTGGAAGACATATTACATAATTACATTATGTTATTAACTGAACTCGAGGAAGCAGCGCAGAATCGGCGACAATGGAAAATCCTTCTGAGAGCCCTATAGTCCCTGATGAGGGATAACAGGATACCATCATCATCATCATCATTATATTATGTGGTGGATGGATTGTGCAGGTGCCCCACAATCACACACTGGCACACAGAGACTTCGCCAGTTGACAATAAAGACCAAGTACGGGTAGTTCGAAATACTCGCGTGACAAAAAGAAGTATACGAACTACCTGTGATCCCAGAGCTGGCGCGTTTCTCGGACAAAGGCTCAGTATTGCTGTGCAGCGGGGAAACGCCGCCAGCATCTTGGGATCATTTCCGCCAATGACCGACCTTGGCTAGAGTTAGGTTAGTGTAGGTTTTAGGTTTTTAAGTTGTTTTACCACTTAATTCGAATGTTTTTTTTTATAAATTTATTATAAAAGAACTTCATGCCCTCCTCTTCAGTCCCATCGAGACCATGAACGTAACATCACGTTCGAGACGTCGAGGTAATTAAATAAACATTTTTTGGACGCGATCAAGTCCCGTTTTGTTATAATAATGAATGAAATTGGGGTAAGTTTAAATCAATACATATCTTTTTGACACACCTCACCTGCTCGCTGTTGGTGACGTCATATACTCGTAACAGAACAATTTTATTCGTTCGAGAATAATCCTCTACATTGTTCCTCGCGTTACTATGAGTTTTATAAGGCGGCTATCACACTAGTGCCGCATTCAGCTCGCAGTGCAAAGTGCAGGTGTCAATAGAAGAAAAATACATACAGTGAAACATAGAACTTCCTTCTTTTGTTGTAAGTCGGTTAAATTAAAAATCATCTGCACGGAGATGCGGAGTCAGTCTGATAAACGCGTATACTGTAGATTCCGTATTTGTGTTGTACAATGCGGTTTTGTATACAAATCAAATATCTACAGTACAAGTCATAAAAACCGCAGTTCGCAGCGGGATGCGGCGGCAGTGTGATAACCGCCTAATGGTTCTGTAGATTCCGTATTAAAACTCAAGCGTCGATAAGTCACGACTATTTAGCAAACACAAATCATTACATAAAGTAGGATAAGTATCATAGTACTTCCTCCTTTTTTGGAAAACCGAATAGGTACAGTAGGTTTGCAAAATGTGAAGTACTGCTTGATCTAAATTCGCATCAGTTTCCAGTTTATTCGAAATAACCAAATTAATAAAATACAGCACTGCAAATTAAACATGTAACATAACAAATTCATTAAATGAATCTTATGGCCACTGTGACGTCCAGGGTTTCAGGGCGGGAATAGATTCAATGAAACACGTAAACGGGTTTACCGTCGACACGATCTGCCCACTCCCGTTGACGTCTGTCTTAGTAATGGCGGCAGCGGGCAGGTGGTGGCAACACTTTATTTCATAAAGGTGTCTATACACCACACCATCCTCTTTTGATAAATTTGAAATAGTTTTATTGATAGCTTACTTATTTACTTATTGCTAGTTATTAATATTTCATATCGAGATTGCATTACATGTACATTTTATTTATTCCCGGAATCTAGACTGATTTATATTATCAGTAATTACAACCCTTAGCGGATTCGCTCACTGCTCCGTCCGAGTGAATTGAACTAAATTCGGGGCCTACATCCAGACGCCCCACACCAGCCAACCACGCCAAACACCAAGGCGCGAAGCATTTGCTCAGACTCAGGGTTCAGCTGAGCACGGTTATTGTGGCGCATCGCGTACATCCAGCACCTTCGCTGAGACAGCGAAGATGATAATTCCACCATTAATATGGATTGATTTCGCGTCGGCGCAGTGAGCAAACCAGCCAACAATATTTCAAAGTAACGGGTATGCGCAACAATAGCAATACCCCGGTCACTAGACTGTAGTTAAAAATGTAATATTTTCTAATTTAATTCTCAATCATGAATTTGAATATACATTGAAATATAACACTAGTTTAATCTTATCAACTGTTTTGTAAGTTTGTAATAAATGTGTCATAAAGAATTATGTTTTTGTTTTGTTACTATTCACTTTATTCTCCGTTTGAGACAAGGCTTTTAATCATAAATCTATGCATATAAAAAGTTAATTTTAGTGAGGACTTATACTTGTTTTTTTAGTAGTTTCAAGTTCAATAAGTTGTCTTCACTTTTACATCACTAAACAACTCTCACGTTTCCGTTTTCTTCTCTTTTCATTTGTTTTTTTTTTCATAATCATGATGCACTAAGAAAATATTGTCAATTACTTGTTATTAATCGGAGGACGCAATGGATTAATGCGATTATTAAATATTTTGTATTTGGTATTGTGTCACAGTTATTATTATTTTAATTCCCTTGGCAACCATAACATTAAGTTATATTTATTTACTCGTGAATTAATCTACTGTAGAGCAATTATTTTCAAAAATTTAGGAATCTACCAGCGCTTCCAACTAAGGCCTCCGTGAGAAAGAAGCGCCGCAAGAAAACTCACAGTTTGCCTTTTTCAATGAAATATACATTTTCCAATTTTTGGTATGAATTTAAAAATCTTCTCATGAAATGTAATTATTTCAGAATACTAAACCGGCGTTGATTAGTCAGCGTTTGAAATGAAAAATGTGTTTTTTTTTCCTTTATAAATTTTATTGATTGGTATATCGACCATAATTTCAAATACCGTAGTAACTTTACAAGAAATCACGAATTCCTGCTGCATTATTGAAATTTACATTGAAAGTTACAAATGAGTATACCTCAAGGAGAATAGATAGGTAGGTATATACACTGCCTACGTCTCTTATGAGGGCTCATGCATATTATAAACGCTGCATATCTTAATGTAAAACAAAGTCTTCAATTTGGAAAACCCTCGTCTAACCCGAAGTTTATTTCACTTTACCATTTGATTCAGGGACAACACCGTTTTAATGCATGTATGATTAATGATTATGAAGACGCGTTTATCATAAATAGAGGTACTACTCACATTCGGCGCGACGTCTTACTGTTAGTGGTGCCAATTAACGTAAAAAAATCAGTTTATTGCGATATTCGTTAACTTTATATTGTATATCAGTTGAGTACCAATTCCTTGTTTGTAACTGTATTATAATATAAAAGGCGAAATAAACTTTCGATAAACTTTCGAGAAATAAAATAGATTGTCAAATTTGATTAGATTGTCGGAATGTTTGTGTATATGCGCCATACGATTAAATAAATAAATAAAATTATTTTTTAAGTATCATCTGAATGTGCACATTCCAAGTACTACTGAAACATATATGTATATATATATATATATATGCTACGCAGTTTACTTCTGGCTTTTTTAGTGCCTGTCATCACAGACTTACTACAAAATTTCAATAGAATAGTCTATTGTTTTGCTCGACGTTAGTACCAGTCTTTCCAGACTTACTACTTTTGTCGTTGTTAGTACCAGTCTTTCCAGACTTACTACTTTTGTCGTTGTTAGTACGTCTTCACAGACTTACTAATTGTTAGTACCAGTCTTCACAGACTCTAATTGTTAGTACCAGTCTTCACAGACTTACTACTTGTTAGTACCAGTCTTCACAGACTTACTACTTTTCTCGTTGTTAGTACCAGTCTTCAGAGACTTACTACTTAGCCCATTAGAGTAGATCTTTTATTTACTTGTTGTTAGTACCAGTCAATTTCGACTTAGGTACTACTCGGTCCATTAAGAAATAGATGTGATTATCAGTACCTACACCTAGGTGTTGTTTAACGTAGTGTTGACGTGTCTACTACACTACCCAGCGAACACTACGAGTATCTAGAACAAATGCATGGCATATATGCATATACTAATACGACGTTATGTTAATATAGATACAATCCCATAGAAATGCATGCCATTTATAATGCGAGTAGATTTTAGTTTGTAAAACCTGTTTGAAATTGGTGTAGTTAAAAACCCTTTTTTTAACATACAAAGGATACATACAATTTCGCGCATGTGAAGTCCAAGTGTGACTCGAACACACGACCTCTGTTTAACCGGAACATTGCTCTAATGCACACTCAGCGTTTGTATCTAACGCAATGTGTTCCCGTGACATCCGAAAAATCATTCATATTGCGCTTTTTTTTTTTTTATATTGGTTTTCCTTTTTACTTCTCACTTAATCTTTTACCGAATAATGATCTTCTCAATATGCAATATGTTCGATTAAACTATAAATTATCGTAATTTGGAATTTCAGCCACCAGGTTGATGATTTAAATTTAACATGGAATTTACGTCGTACTTATGTATTATAAATATATTTTCTTTTAGTATTTATTAAACTATTTTCTTATAATTTAGGAACATATCAGTATTATTTTATTACACAGGAAACGTTTACTGAAGTCTACTATTTATTCTCGTTTTAACGCGTAATACTTTATATCATCCAGTCCAGACAATACCGTGCGTTTTCCGTGGCTGTACAAGTTGCCCTGTAGCGCATTTGGTTCTCTATGCAAGGTTAAATGTTACTTTTGTTTTTACATTGCTTCTAACCCTGCAAAATCAAACCAAAATGGAAATTCACTTTCAACCCGCAATTAAGATAAACAATTGACCAACTTTCAGAATATGAGAAATTAAGAGGGTTGTCATTATATTTAGTTAATATTCAGTTATAGCATTAAATGCCTAAAAGACAAGAACAACACTCTACTTTAAGGTTGTCTGAAAGATATCGCTCTTTAGCTATTAGACTGCATGTTGTTTACCTCCATTGTAATTCTAATTTTACTTGTTATCCTTGTTTGTGTGTGCAATAAAGAATATTCAATCTATTCTATCAACTGGCAAAATGATTTTATCAATTGCTCATAGAATAGAATTACCTATACTCATACTAGTTAATTCACAATGCGTAATAAATGTCGAATTATTCACAATTACTAGTATAATTTACCTATTCCAGAGAACTATGACAATCAGGTCAAATCGACTCAATTTCTAAGCGAAGATTTGCTTTAAACGCCACAAACTGGACAATTCGTTTTAAAATGTCATTACCATAATACTCATGTTTTACTCGTAATCGTTTATTTATAATGCACGAATACTTTAAATGACAAATAAGTCGTTATTTCTAGTATATATATTCTTTTGTTATATAGTTTATTCTATAGTGAACTCAAATCAGTCAAATCGTTTCAACTTCTAGACAACGATTTATTTAATAGAGTATAATATATATAACACTTATTGTCGATTTAGTTCCAGTGCAGATAAATCAATACCATGTTTTATTTGTTACATATCCAATCAATTTCGCGATAATCCCTCTACGACATGAATTACTGTAGTAAGTATCATTCAACTTTCGAATTTGACACGGTGTCACTTAAAGTCATACAATTATAACGGCCATAAATGGCTTCATGTGCAGTAAAGGGTGAAGAGATGTCATCTGCGCAACACTCACTTGACAGTCCAGCCTCTCGAATGAGACCTCCAGTAAATAGGGTCTAATGCGCTTGTCATAGTTTGAGGGCATATTTTATTACTCGCACCCCCTTTACGGCCATTTATCAGTCATACAATTTAAAATTTAGAAAACTATTTTCTCGGCCTGTCATTGCCAACGCACGACAGCTTGTTTGGTAGTTAATTTCCGTACCTTTACGGGCTACTCTAAGGGCTGATACGAGATCTTTCCGCCTGTCATTGCCAACCAATGACAGCTTGTTTTGTAGTTGTTCACCGCTGATACAGCTGAACCGATTCTATTTTGATACCCTAATAGGGTTTTGTTTTCCTCAAATCCTGTTGGTTTTGCCTCCCATATCCCTATATTTTAATTACGTTCCCACTTTCCCAGTTCCTTTATTTGCTACTAGGTATCCAAATGTTAGGGTAGTTTATTTAAACTAATTGCATTACAAATATTTGAATTTCCGATGCTTTGCAGCATCTACATGGCTACCACAATATTTTGCCGCGACCCCACCCGTGGCGCGACTCAACACCACCCGTCTAGCTCGCACGGCATTGAAATGAAAGTGACAGACACCCTGTACTCAAGGAGTAAACAGTTGACGGGCTAGTTAAAATATAATTCTATTTAGGTGCCAATACGGTATTTGATGACAGCTCAAATCAGCTATTCTTAATGAAATGTCAAAACGGTATGTTAGAACGAGGAACCGATTAATGCACATTACTCTCGATGTCACTACTTCATAAATATATTGGCAATTAGTTACGTTAATTTTGTTCATTCAATTTGTTACTTTACTACCAAACATCGGTCGATACTTCGGTTGGCTTGGCCAAAGGAAACGTACGAGTACTTGTATGGGGGCAAAACGAACAGTACCAGGATTAGACCTTGATTTGCATTTTTTGTTACCCGGATTATTCATTTACAAAGAAACCCGAAGAGTTTTCTTGATTGCTACATAACACAAAATACAAATAATTGCATATTATTATTTCCAAACACAAGAAGTGAGAAACTCGGTGAGCTTACGCTCTTTTGTGTTTGTTATGTTATATTCGCAATACTTAGTAGTTATTGCATACACTTTAGTCACACTTAGGTAATAATGAAATAATGCACTTTATTCTGCAAGTAGGCAAAGGGCACCTTTACATGCCCGAGTCTACCGGCATTTCAGGTATATGTATTATACTCATACATAAATATTGATTACGTCTTCGGTACGGTTGTACGAGCTGTACGACTAGGTAAGTACATACATCTTCTGTGTTATAAAGTGATTACGACGCCAATTACCATATAGCATATACAATGTGTTACCGCCAAGTAGGCTCTTCTTAAAGCAGAGTAAAGTAACATAGATCTTTAACGTATCCATGACCTTAATTTAATTAATTAACTTAAATCCAGGCTTTATTAACTTTCTAACAAAATTTTAATTGCCAGTAATGTACAGTGAATAAATTGACCAGTGAGTGTTAAATGACAGCGTGATATGAGTAACGACAATTACGCTGTACACCCACTACATTGAATGTGCGGATTTAAGAAACTTAATTGTGCAGTTAATCACATAATTATGATTAGCTAATACATGCAAACAATTTCTAATGGATCATATTATTATCAGTTTTAATAAATGCCCGCATGCCGGTAACAGGCTGTATAATGTATAAACTAGTTTTATTTTGGAAACTTCGGACTTAGTGTCACGTTTAGTCAAACCTGTGGAGTAAATAAGGCCAGGAAAGTACCGAATATCACTCATTTAATTGCTCATTGCAATATATATTGTACTGAGTAATTATGACCTAGTTTGTAAGATTTTTCTAGTAACTATATAGCATAAGTAACTATAACAGATATACCCGATATAGTCGGTTAAGTTACATTGTCTCACCTGTGTTAGTAGGCCAAGTGACCGTGAAATATATTAAAATCTGTTGTTCTTACAATTACATGTTTTGACCGTGTCACAATTTATAGGTAAATAAAACCGATTATACCGGGGCTAGATTGTCTAGCTTGATAAATAATAGTTATCACTTATGTTTTGACGCCTTTGTTGATGATATCAACATCCATTTCCAATAAGTAGATACTCTTACTACGGCTAATTCCTCTGCTTATTTTTTGACATAAGTGCACAAAGTACTGGTCAGAATGTTATGCGACTTTTGTTGTAGGTACTTTAATATTCTAAGCCACTATACCCACTTTTTCCTTTTCTTTTCCTTTTACAGAAATTAATTAAAAGGATTCCACTGATTATTATTATCGGTTGTTTGTACACTTCCTTGTTTCGTTTTAATCCTCGTCGCCATTGTGACGTCCAGGGTTTCAGGGCGGGAATAGATTCAATGAAACACGTAAACGGGTTTACCGTCGACACGATCTGCCCACTCCCGTTGACGTCTGTCTTAGTAATGGCGGCAGCGGGCAGGTGGTGGCAACACTTTATTTCATAAAGGTGTCTATACACCACAGCCACCACGAGAGTACTTATGTGAGCAGACATAATGTGATTCGAGTTTTATACCTGTCTCGTTCGCTCTTATGGGAAACCTCTCACCCAAAGCCGCAAAGCCGACTCCAATCGAAGAGCTCACAGATTGTAGAAAGGGAGCCCTTTGATTCCTAAAAACTTATTTAGGCCAATGTTTTATTTCGCCGAAAAATCATTTTGCAGAATTTTTATTCCTTTGTAGTTATAATTTTTTCATTATTCTCGCAAATATCCTATTGATTAGGTTAGGTTAGATTAGGTATGTATTACATATTACAATTTCAAATTGTAAACGGTTTAAATGAAACAATTTAAACAGATTATATCGCGTATATTCATTATTTGACCCTAACACAACCAACCTTCAACCTTTGACAGCGGTACTGGAAAGCTACCGAAACATCAGGGAGGCTCAAATAATTAATGTACGCGATATAATCAGTTCAAATTGTTTTATTTAAATGTGTGACAGTCGCGGAAACCGAAGAAAATATTGGTATACGGTTGCAAAGACAAATGCTAAACCATTCGACGAAAAATAAATCTAGGAGTCTATGAGACCCCTCTAGAATAAATATAGTGGATCTTTTGTTGGAAAAGTGTTATTATTCTGTGTTGGACTTCATTAATGATTGTAATAATTAATTGAACATTTTTATGCATGTATCGATAGTATTATGATTATTTAAATTGAGACTGACATGTATTGTATTTAACTATTTTAATTTATCTATAAACCAATTGTGCTGTATTTGAGTATTAGGTTGTGTATTAGGCTTTATTATTATTATTTTTATGTTTGATATCATATTCACATACAATGTACATTGTGACTGAATAAATAAACTGAACTGAACTGAACTGATTAGTAAAATCAAACATGGTTAAATTGTCTGTAAAGTGCTTACCTACTTATGATTTGATTTGAAATCTTCGTTTTATCTAAGATTTGTCTATGATAAAATAACTTCTAAACTCAGTAATGTTATGAACTTAATGTAACAACTTTCCATTTGATGTTCTTTATCAAAGGATCTTAGAGCAATAAGTTAGAATGCAAAACTATCGTAGGACTTACTTTAAATATGATGTCTCGGTCCGTAGAAGTTTTTCATAAAAGTTTACGGTTTAATTTCAGAAAAACTTTGTTGGCGAAATGAGATAAATGAGGTCATGAAGCAATTTATTTAGTCCTCAGTTAATTTACCACTAAAGTCAAAATTACTTTGTAACAAAAATAAAACGATGCGATAATATCTTGTACATGTCTGGGTATATCTTTTGTAGTCCCTACATAGAAAGAAACACCTAATTGAATTTCTTTAATAATTGTACGTACGTTTGTATTTATATACGAGTATTATAATATCTAGTCATATCACGTCGGACTGAACATTTTGGGTTTGTTCTTACCAAATACTAGGAAAACGAGAGTATTATATTTTTAAATTTCGGAACGAAGTATTTTTGTAGAGAGATAGTAAAGCAAAGCATGTATTGGACTCAGGGGGGTAATTCCGTCAATTTGGAGAGATAATGGAGATCTCTCTATTTCATCGCCATCCGTCACTTTTGACGTGTCCCTGTCGTGAACTTGACAATTGGCGATATCCCTAGAACTAGAACATCGCAACTTCACCAATCCGGTCGCACTTAATTTGCGTTTCCTTTGTATGTGACGGAATAAATAACAGGTGCATACTTTAACTTGACCGTGTAGTGTGTGAAATTAGTCAGTTACGTTTCGTTCAGAACAGAAATTCATATGCATGAATAGCATTTTTAACAATCATTATCGCCTTCGTATTTCCAAAATTGAGATGAGATATGTCACTTGAAGCTCATCGCATTTTAATGACAGTTCAAAGGCGATATCACTGTTATCTAATAGATTTATGACGTTTTGCGATCTCTCAAACGGCACTCTCGAATTAGGTCCCTGATTTTGAGTTATTTTGCTATCGTATTGTATTTTTCTTTTATTGATATTATATTGCTATGAACTTACTGTCAGTTGAATACCAAATAAGAGACATCACGCTTAAGAAAATACGATAACCCTTACCATAAGTTTACAGTGACCGTACGCGCTAGCGACAGCGTATACAAATACAACAAATACAAATACAAATAATTTATTTGCCAATAAAAGTGCTTATTTCTACTTACATTTTTGATGTTACTTATTATGGTAAAAACCAAAGTTAAGTAAGCGTCCACTGACCCCCGTACTAGTGTGAACTGTATCACGGTAGGTCAGGATTCACTGTCCTTATCACTTAGTTTTAACAAGTATTTTTAAACTGCTTTTATTTACAATAAAAGGTAACAAAACTTAACATTTGAGGGTATAAATATAACCCTCGATGCCGAACCCACGATGTCTATGGAGAGAAACGATTTTTACAAAGTAACCGCTAGGGGCGCTGTGCTATTCTCCATTTGTATGTACGTTTACGCAATCGCTAGCGAGTACGATCACGTTAACTCATGGTTAGGGTACTGCTGACTAATGTCAGCAGGAGTAGTAGGGCCTCGTGCAGGGTCCGTCCGGATTGTTACTACCGTCTTGCCTGCTAACCCACCGCCAAACAGCAATGTTCGCATTGTTGTGTTCCGGTGTGGGGGTAAGATAGCCGGTGAAATTACTAGCATTAGAGGCATTCTATCTTCGTCCTCCGGGTAGGCAAGCACTTGTGACTCCTCTGGTGTTGCAGGTGTTTATGGGCGACGGTAATCGCTTTCCATCAGGCGATACGTTTGCTCATTTGCCCCCTATGACATAAAAAAAAAAAAAAAATGTGCTATCCATCACTATGTAGTACATAGTGTAATACGTCACGTGACGCTTCGTTGAATCCCGTCACGCCAAATCGTAATGAAGTTAGTTAATCAATCCTTCACTACATTGAATTACCTGGTAAAAGTGGTAATAGTAGCTGGTACACAGCTGGCATAAAACGTATTTACGTATTATTCCTCTACCTATTAGCTTTTGCCATCTGCCTCGAATTAAGGTCAATCAACTAAGTTAGTTGCATGGTTGTAAGATGGCGTTTTTTTTATTCAGAAACTGACCGGCGATTGACCTCAGTATAACCTGATGGTACGTGACTTCGGAGTCGAGAATGTAGCATATGCTATTACTGAACCGGCGAGCTACATTCTCGACTCCGAAGTCACGTACCATCAGGTTATACTGAGGTCAATCGATTATTCAGTCTTCCCTTGAAGAGACCCAAATTATAATTTTCTGGAAATACACAAGATGGGAGCGAGTTCCATTTCTTAGCAGTTCGCATTAGAAATGATGAAGCAAATCGCTTCGTGCGAATAATTAAAGTGATAAACTGACAACATATAAGGGTGAAATCGCTCCCCTCGTCTGGTTGTCCGATGGTGAAACGGGGATGGCGGAATTAAATAGTGCAATTCTTGCGCACACTCCAAAACCCTCTCGCGTTAGTGGTATAAAATCTGAACTTTTCGATTATTTTTATGGCCCGCTTGTCCCGACTGACCTTAGTACTTCTCCATCAAAACTTACACCATTGTTTTCCGGAATAAAAACTATGCTATGTACAACCCCCTATGAACCTCCTATGATGTATGCCCCTAACAATAACTGCTCTATGTGTTTATCCCCGGGACTCAAAATATCTACATATTTAATTTCATCTACATTATTTGAGCGGTTTAAGCGTGAAGAGGTAACACTATCTCTGCTATTTTATAATATTAGTTTAGTAGAGGTTTGTCTATTTTAATCAGTTACTTTCATTGACGTAATAATACCTCAATGGTTACTCTACTTAAATTTTGTTCAAACAACGCTCTTCAGTCAGTCCAAACATCTATTAATAAATGGTAAACCTTACCCTGTAAGATTTTAATTGAAATCCTAATCAAGTCTACCCTTTGAGCCCATAAAGTGAGTAAATGGATTTCGTGTGCCAGGGTTTGTTTAACTTATCCTTTAGGTGTGTGAACTCTTCAAGTACTTTAGTAGGGAGCTTACGTTTACGAAAATTTACAACTTGTATTTCTTTTTAAGTAATTTTGGACGTAGATAAGAAAATTAGGCCGCTATGTAATCGTGTAGTGTTACAGAATTTAATGTACAATTACTTACTGCAGACGCCAGGAAATAAGGGCTTGCCGAGTGAGTAGGTAGCGAGGTATAGAGCCGAATTGAGATACGGAGCCGTCAAGTCCTTTTCACAAACATATGCAATGAAATAAAAAAATACACCAACACCACTCCACACCACACAACAGCCCCCTACATATTTTTTTATTCTGTTTTCTAGTATTTGTTGTTATAGCGGCAACAGAAATACATCATCTGTGAAAATTTCAACTGTCTAGACAGACTATCACGGTTCATGAGATACAGCCTGGTGACAGACGGACAGACGGATAGCGGAGGCTTAGTAATAGGGTCCCGTTTTTACCCTTTGGGTACGAAACCCTGAAAAACAGAGCAGCCTCTCAGTTTAACGAGTTTTTTTTGTGTTAATATATTTATAGCGACTTAAATGAAAATATACCTGCCTAAGTGCAAATTCGTGAGTTTCAACGATCCTTGACGATCACGTAAAGCGTAAATTCACCACTGCTAAATTATTTAATCGTATTCTCCATAATTGATTTGTACATCACTAGCACCCACGCCTCCTCATCAAACATCAAATTGCTTCTTCAGTAATCGCTATGTGATGAAAGCATTAGATATTCATTTTGATTAACTTTTGGGTAGCAAAATTATTTCCTTATCGGTCCTTAAATTGCTACTACAATGTTATCAACAAAATTAAAATATTTATTGTTTCGGGTGGGTTTCCAACAGCTCACCCACACACTGGTGTGTGCCTGGGTCCAAGGCCCAACACAGGTCTTATACTTACTAGTCCACCGAAACCATGCTCGAGCCATTGAATTCTTCAATCAGTTGCTCTATTTATAATTTGCCGTGGGGTATATGAATCACTCTTTCTTATAACAAAACGGGCCTTATTCTTGTGAAAAAGGTACTATTTTTTATTTTCTTGCTTCAATATTTATAAACGTTCTGAAACACGCAATGAAATATCGTCATAACGTGCGTTAGAACAAGCTTCGAAGTGTCACGTTTCAGACGAAACAATTCGAGAGAACTGTAAAGGAATTTCATACAAAATTGAAGGCCTAGGCCGGGAAGTAGTTTTTTTTAAACGTGGCGTCTGTGTTCATGGACGGGGTAAACAGCTGAATTATGTTTTTTGAGTATTTTTTTATTTCATTGCATGTGTTTGAGAAAAGCCTACTCGGCCTTATTTCCCGGCGTCTGCAGTAATGTACCTACTATTGATTAAAATGTTGGGATGTGTTTATCACGCGATGTTTCACGTCTGTCACCTTCCGATACGTACATGATTATGACAGTGATGGATGCCTTATGATTATAACCCAAGTAATAAATGCGGATTGGGATTTGCTTGTATATAATTAGGGATTTTACACAGTTGTTCCCATTTTTATGTTAATTTTATTATTCATGGGTTGTGCTTTGTATTGAATAAAGAGTAACTAATGATTGTGGAAATATTATGTCAAGTAGTGGTCCCTTCCACCAGGTAGCTCCTTTTTCAATTTTTCTTTAAGCTTTGATCTTTGTATTCATGGTTTAAATAAAAGTTGTGGTGTACCCACATTAAAAAAATGAGACATTACATGTTTCATACATTTATTTCCCTTAAGGTTTCTATCTTCCGTTTTATTAGTTTATTCCTTTGTCAACAATAATCACAATTGTAGGTATAACAATTCCTAAAAACCTAGTCTGAATAGAAAACAAAATAATTCCTTCCAAGATTTGCAAAAAGCCTTGTTCGGATAAGTTATCTTGATTAATTTAATTACTTAAAGGAAAAAAATTGCTTGTTTCTTAGTCTGTTTTGGCCGGAATTATTAAGACTTTTTAAACTTTTACATTAAATTTGTGAAATATTTTAATTGTAATTGTCAGTTCCGCAAATTCTGTAAGTTCGTTTCGTAATTAATATACCCAATTAAAACTTGATATTTCCGGTAAAACAATTATAATAGAAAATATGTCCAGTTCCGTTAAGTAATTTGAGTTTACCCTTGTAAAACTTTTACTTATTTTTCATAAGCCAGGCATTTTTTTGGGTTCCTTACCGGCAAAAACGGAATCCTTATAGGATCACTTTGTTGTCCGTCTGTTTGTCCCCTTAATTTAAGAACGCGTGGAGGCTACCACTTAGAGCCGTGAAACCAATTTTTTGGATAGTGCCTAGGTTATCCCGTCATCTCCATCGTGGATGCCGTACTCTGTTAGGTGGAATCCAGTCCGTGGTATTCTTAGCCCACATGTTTGTTCGACATGCTGCAAACGTGTCCAGCCCAGTCCCACTTAAGCTTAGTGGCTGTAAGGTTGTTTTGTAGCGCAGTTTAGTATTCCGGGAACGATACAATACAATACAACCATACTTTATTGCACACCAATAAGAAACAATCGCGATCTGTTCTTTTAACACCTAAAATACTGCGCTCCATAGCCGTCTAGCAAACCTTCAATTTGGATTTCTGTCTCTCAGTTAGTGACCATGTTTGGGTACCGTAGGTTACGACGGGTGCACGTGTCGATAAGTTTTCGCTTAAGTGATAAAGGAAGGTTTCCCTGCATTAGCTCTTTCATGAACCAGTAGCTTCGAGGCATTCTGGATGCGGCGTTCGATTTCCTTGTCCTCCTGCCTGTTGCTGAAAGAGACTAACCGGCCCAAATATGATGTACTCGTCAACATACGGTATAGTGCCCATCTATCCTACGCTGCATGCTAGTTATAACTTGAGTTTTGTATTGTTCATCTTTAATCCAACTTGAAGGCTTGCTGAATTGAGATCTTGAAGCATTAGCTGTAGTTCTGTCGCTGAGGAGGCAAAGAGGATCATATTGTCAGCGAAACGAAGATTGAATTATCTTCAATTATCAACAACTATTCCCTCCCACGATCCCGCCAGACTCTTAAAGACTTCCTTTAAGTGCTCTCGTAGATAATTTTGGAGATAGCGGGTCTCCCAGTTTGATTCCTCGTTGAATTTGAAACGACGGGCCGGTACACTGGAGTTTAAAGGCTGCTGCGCTGTTAATATAAATTTTATTTATGGAAGTTCGAGACATGTCGGGCCGTTCCTGACAATTTTTACGAGAGATTAACCGTCTCTTATAATAGTAGGAGAGCCGAAGAGGGGATTTCGGGAGTACCTAAAGCGCGGCAGATTAATATATAGGGGGATACCTTGTACCCAGTTAAGTACTTCCACCAAATATGAGCCTCATATGTATGGCCGCCCGTCAAGGATAAAAGATCAGATTAGTAAAAAAAAATTGTTCATCTGAAATTCTCGAGCGCGTCAGATTAAGGTAGGGTGAGTTAGTTACATGCTAAAACGTGTATATTCTTCTAATCTGACAATTTAAAGGTGACGTAAAGAAGGCGGAGGGCTACAAAGTTGTAAAAAAAAAACTTCATCTTGACATTCTCGAGCGTGGCTAATTTTTTTTTTATTTAATAGGGAATGAATCTATGATAACGGAAAATATATAATCTGACGATTTCCACTAGCCGAAGTAACAAAAATTCATCGTAAAGTTTAATGCGTTCAGTTACGTGATGCCTGTATTCCACTCTGGTTTCTGTTGCCATGACGCCATGACAGCTGATCATGTTGTTTAGAACACTAAAGTTATTAAATATTTATAGTTGCCGGCAACTTTTAGAACAAAAATGGCGGATTTGCGCATGTACATTTGTACATAAATCGGCTACTGCACAGTCAAGATTATGCTCTAAAAGATTCCCGCAAGCTGTACTATGAGTGATATTAATATAAAGTGTGTATTTTGTGGTAAAACTACTTTACAAAAAACAATTAAATTTACATTAGAAACAGAACAAAAATGTGTAAATATTTTAGAATATAGTCTGAGCGAACCGGTTCTCCGAAAATCCCGAACAACATACGATAATCTTGAACTTTCGAGAGAATCTTCATTAAATGAAGTAAATCACGCACAGTGCTATAAATTATTTATAGCAATTAAAATACCGCGAGTCTTTAAGTATTTACAACAGCGGCAAAGTATTATGGAATATGACAGTGCATCGGAAGTTTCTGGGAATAGCTCCGAATCACATGCCCCTGCTTCTGGGGAGTGCTCCGAGTCACATTTTCCTGTTTCTGGAGAGTGCTCTGAGTCACAAGTTCCTGTTAATTTTTTCTATTGTCAGATTAGGCGAACCCCGCCAGATAATCGTCAGATTATGAGACAGCACGTCTAGGGCATCAAGATGAACCATATATATCTTAATCTGACGCGCTTGAGTATTTCAAAATAGCGAATTTTTTTGCACATTCTAATAATAACTGCGAGTTTGCGTCACATCTAAATCGTCAGATTATTATATAAGAGCTTTTTTTAGGTTCACTTAACATCCCCTTAGAAAATCTGACGCGCCCGATGAAAAATTTTTTTTTTTCATTTTCAACCCTCAAGTACGACCAACCCCATCATGGAAACAATCAGTTTAACATGCGTACATCTTTAAAAATGTGTAGGACATGGATGCTATCAATATCTGACGCGCTCGAGTATGTCCATGCAACAGTTTTTTTTTACATTTTTGAAACTCTGTAGCCGCTCCCCCCACCGATGAAAAGGTATATCTTATATGACATTTTTTTCTTTTTATCATCTAAGCTTCGCAACCCTATAAGGTCTCTATGACGCTCGAGTGAATCCCGAGTTAGCATCGTGGCCTACCCTACATATCTCACGATAGTTTTTTTTTATTATTAATTTTAAAATTGTATTATATATCTTAGATCGTGTCTGCATCAGGCTAACACTATACTTTTGGCTTATGAATAGGGACTGCATACCAGTTTGAAATATATTCCGCATATTCAACATTGATTGACGTCACTGATCTGTCTCATTACGTTCTCCCGTAATTGCGGAAAAGGTGTAAAATGACACTGGCATGAATTATGAATGACGATTAATATCGTAGAATCCTGCTGATCTGTGGTATTGCCATTAGCTAAATTACTAGAGTTCAAACCGGCCACAAATCCAGAGATACTACCAGTGCGCTAAAACAGAAACGGCTTCTGATAAAGTAGACATTTGAGAGAAATAACAACTCTATGACTGCTATTCTAGCTCTCATTAGTGACACCGGGTGATGTTAGTTGCATAATCCTTTTTACACTGAACCAAAGCACTGTTATTTGCTGTTTAAACCAGCTGACATTGTGCAGTGCATTACATTTTCACGTCTGCTTTTCGAGTGAATCGGTAGCTTACAACGGTCCTAAATAAGTCATTTTTGCTCGTTTGATGAGACATGTGATTCAAAATAGAAAGGAAACTCATCGTAGGCATATTAAAAGCATGCTGTCAAATTATCTCGAAAAGGTGGTGAAAGTTGTGAAGAAGTTTGTGTATATAATTAGGCCTAATACACGAGCCGAAGGCGAATTTAATACTAGGATCACACGAGAGCTCACAAAGAAGATCCCTAATTTTGTAACAAATGCATACACTATTTTAAGTACGCACATATTCATCATTATTATCATAAATTTTCTTTTATGTAGATATGAATTACTCCGTACTACCAGTAGCTCCCGTACATAAATGATGATAATGATGTTATGACGACAGCGCGCGAGGGGTCGGTCGCTATTACATCCGCATCATTATAAAATGTAGGTACCTAGATATAGTATCCTTTACCTATAGTATACTTTACGAAGGGTGTAGATAAACTACCTCTAGTTAGGGTTCCGTAGCCAAATGGCAAAAAACGGAACCCTTATAGATTCGTCATGTCTGTCTGTCCGTCTGTCTGTCCGTCTGTCCGTCCGTCTGTCCGTCCGTATGTCACAGCCATTTTTTTCCGAAACTATAAGAGCTATACTGTTGAAACTTGGTAGGTAGATGTATTCTGTGAACCGCATTAAGATTTTGATGCAAAAATAAAAAAAATAATAATAAATATTGGGGGCTCCCCATACTTAGAACTGAAACTCAAATTTTTTTTTCATCAAACACATACGTGTGGGGTATCTATGGATAGTGATATCGAGGTTTCTTAAATATTTTTTTTCTAAACCGAATAGTTTGCGTGACAGACGCTTCCAAAGTGGAAAAAAGTTGGTCCCCCCCCCCTCTAACTTCTAAAATAAAAAAATGAAAAATCTAAAAAAAAACATATGATGTACATTACTATAAAAAACTACCAACGAAAATTGTTTTGAACGAGATCTAGTAAGTAGTTTTTTTTAATACCTAACTTTGCACCTAATTTCTATGGGGCGCTATACATACCAGGTGCAAACTTAACTTAACCACTTAGGGATGGAAAGTGTTTGTACGGAACCCTCGGTGCGCGAGTCCGACTCGCACTTGGCCGGCTTTTTTAATGATATACCTCAGAAAATAGAAAATACAACCTCCTCCTTTTGTAAGTCGATTGAAAAAGAAATTAAAAGAATGCTATGGTTAAGAACTTTCACAAAGCTTAGCTCAGCTATTCAAATCGAGCAATCTGTTATTTTTAGCACGTCTAGACATTCCATTTTTAGGAAGAAGGTCACTAAGTTAGACCTAAATCTATCCCCGCGTCAGTTTTTTTTTAGGTTTTGGTAAGGTAAAATTGGTAGCTCCCGTAGAGAAATGAAGCGGTGACGGTGCGCGAGGGGCCGGTCACCAATTAGGTATATCTGGCTTAAGATCGTGAAATTAAGGGTTAAGATATATTTTCTATGAGTGCATTAAGACTTGCATTAAAACATAGCCACGTTTTTTTAAGTGAAGATTGTGATGATTATACTAGTAAGTATATGCTTCTTATGCAGTTATTTCTAGATATTATAACTATAATAATTTTCATTGAAAGTGATTTTTTTGATAAGTTAGTGTGAAATTTTAAAAATATGATTGTTTATACAACTCCGTTCCTTTATTAAATAAATAAAACTTTCTATATAGTAACAAAAACCAGTTTTTTTTCACAAATTGCTGCCTAATAAAAAACTAAAGCTCAAGGTCACGCCGCCGTGACGCCGCCGCCGCCGCGGAATTCTGCCTATCACGCCGCCGCCGCGGAAGTGGCCATCGGCGCTCATATCTATCGCCATAACATCATCATTATGAAATGTACCTATAGTATCCATTACCTATAGTATCTGAACTGGGTAAAGATAAACTATAGGTACCTCTGGTTTTTTAATGATATATAATAATAATAAAAGCTGAATATCTTGGAGACTAATGCTTTTATTTCTATCATACATAGATAAAAACCATATCGACCGACAAGCTTTCGATTAAGAAAACCGCATTCAAATCGGCTTACCAATATGGGATCTACGATGAAAAACGGACGTCGAACCTTAAAATGATTTTAATATAGGAATAAAATACATAATTTGTTGTATCTCATCAACTCATAATTACATTTGTACATATAGTTTAGGTCTACAGTTTAGGTCCCAATAGTTTATAATAATGCCTTCTTATTCTGAACTGATTTCTACATGGTTGTGTTTCGTTAGAGTATATCCCTCAGTTCAGCGTGCCTCCTGGCAAAGGCCTCCTCTAGCTGTTTCCACTGTACTCTATCGCGGGCCACCCTCCTCCAGTTGGGCCCCGCTGTAAGTTTTAGCTCGTCCTCCCATCTTCTATGCTGTCTGCCTCTACTTCGCTTGCAATTTCTGGGGTACCAGTCAGTGATTATTTTGCTCCACTTTCCCTGTTTTTCTCTCATCATGTGGCCAGTCCACCTCCACTTTTGCTGGTCAATTTTGGTAAGGATATCTGCCACTTTTGTCATTGCCCTTAGTTGGTTGTTTCTTATTCTGTCCCTTTTGCATGTCCCTGTCATGCTTCGTTCCATGGCTCTTTGGCAATATTGCAGTTTATTCCTCTGTTGTTGTGTCAGTGCCCATGTTTCACAACCATATGTTATGCAAGGTAGAATACAAGTGTTAAATACTCTTCTTTTGACTGAGATACTTAATTCTCTGGATTTCATGACCTCCTTCAGAGACCAATATTTCCTCCATCCACTGGCTATTCTTAGATTGATCTCTTTGTTTGATTGATCTTTGGGGGATATGAGCTGGCCCAGGTATGAGTACTCATCTACGTATTCTAGTATGTGGTCACCAGCTTTTATTTGTATTTGTTCTGAATTTGTAAGTAGTTTTGTTTTTGACATGTTCATTGTCAGACCCACTTTGGAACTTTCTTTGCTTAAAGCTTGGATCATATCTTCAAGTTTATTTGGACTTTCCTCGAATAGAACTATGTCATCCGCAAATCTCAGGTGGTTTATTTTTATTCCATCAATATTTAGACCCAAGTCTGACCAATCAAGTTTTCTGAAAATGTTCTCTAGAACCGCACAAAACAGCTTTGGGGACAATGGGTCACCTTGTCTCACTCCTCTTCTTATTTTGAACTCAGGTCCCACCGCTTCCAGCTGTATTCTAGCTTTGCTGTTTGTGTATATAGATCTGATTATGTTTATGTATTGGCCTGGGGTCCCTTGGGTTTCTAAACTCTCCCAGATAGCTTCATGACTTATAGTGTCAAATGCTTTGTTGTAGTCTATGAATGCTATATATAGAGTTTTGTTATATTCCTTGTATTTTTGCATTATCTGCTTCACTGTATGGATGTGATCTATAGTTGAGAATTTTTTCCTGAAGCCAGCTTGTTCTAATGGTTGATTTTCATCTAAATTTTGGCTTATTCTTTCCAGGATAATTTTTGAGAATATTTTGTAAATATTGGACATGAGACTTATAGGCCTGTAGTTGCTTATATCGTCCCTTGGGCCTTTCTTATGTAATAGAATAATATGTGAAGTTTTCCATTGTTCAGGTATCCATAGATCGGACATGATTCCGTTGAACAGCTTTGTAAGAATAGGGACTAGTTCACCGGCAGTTGCTTTTAATAGCTCATTGGAAATTCCATCTGGACCCGGAGCTTTTTCTAACTTTTGACTTCTGATTGCCTTTTCAACTTCTTTTGGAAGTATTTCAGGGGCCAACTCTTGGTTAGACCTTTCCATTCCAATACGTTCGGTGTGGTTTGGTTGTTGGAGTATAAGGTGATCTGAATACAAATCTTTGTAGAACTGTGTGGCCGTTTCTATTATGTCCTCTCTTTTTGAAATTGTATTTTTTCCTCGGTTTATCTTCGGTATCCACTCTTTGTTGATCTCTCTTAATTCCTTCCATGCTTTACGTACACCTCCCGTTTTACTTATATGTCTTTCTAAAGTCTGTAGTCTTTTGGTTTGTCTGTCTCTTCTGATGTTTTCTTTTATTTCTTTACTAATTTCTCCTACTTGTTTGTGATTGTTCTTTTTTGGTAGTAATAATAAATGTTTTCTTTCTTCTATTAGCTGCAATGTTTTTTCGCTTAGATTGTATGGGTGCTTTTTGGGGTTGCTGGTTTTATGATTAGTAAGAAGTTGTTCCAATTTTTGGTAGTTTGTTTTGACATCAATGTTGTAGTTAGTTGTTTCCATAGTTTTTGATAAAGATAAGGCAATTTCGTGGAAGCTTTTCTCATTTATTGTATTTGATCTATTCTTCATACGTTTTCTGGATAATTTAGGTAATTTTGTTCCAAGACAGCTTCTGACTAAGCGGTGATCAGTATTGAAGTTCAGTTTATGTATGACTGCTGTGTCTGTAAATACTTTCGGAGTGTTGGTCATGATGTAGTCTATTTCATTTTTGTGTTCCCCGTTGGGAGATCTCCAAGTCCATTTGTTGTTTGTATTCTTTTTAAACATGCTGTTGAGAAGATATAAATTGTGTTCTAGTAGGAAGTCCACCAGTTTTTGGCCATTAGGACTTCTTTTCCCATGTCCAAACTTGCCTATTATTTTTTCCATCATACTCTGTCTTGCTCCTATTTGCGCATTAAAGTCTCCCATTAATATAATATAATTGTTAGAGAATTTAACCAAGACTTCAGATAAATCTTTATATAAAGCTTCAATTTCGCTATTGTCCGCTTGCTCAGTTGGTGCATAGGTTTGAATTATGGTCCAGCTCTTTTTGTAGTTGGGTATTTTAATAATCAGGACTGCTATTCTGTCAGAGACTCCAATGATGTCCACTATGTATTTTTTCATATGGTTCTTTATAAGAAAGCCGACACCTCGTTGTCCTCCGATCTCTCCTTTTGAGTACAGTATATATTCTGTTCGCTCTTCAATTACCTCATGCGCCCTTCGCATTTCACTGATTCCTAAAATGTCCCATTTTATATCTTTTAGGGCAGATTCCAATTCCAATAGTGATTCGGGAGTTCTTAATGTTCTTGCGTTCAATGTTGCAATATTCACAACATAGTTTCTAGCTAGAGGGTGATAGTCATTTTCTCCCTCGGTGACCGGCCGTGGTGGGAGAGATTCATTTGTTGTATAATTTATTTGTTTTTGTAGTGACTCTGTTTTAGATTTGGTTGTGTTTAGTTTTGTTGTGGTTAAGTTGTTGCAGGTTTCCGGTATTCTTGTTGTTTTTATTAGTGGTTGTGATGTTCTAGTATTTGTATGTATTCTTGTCTGAGAGGGAGTAGGATCTTTCCCGCATGTACTGAAAGGCATCCCTCTGAAAGACATCTTCATTGTCTTTTTTCTGCAGTTTTGGGGTGGCTGAGTTTTGGTGGCTAGGACTCGGTGTTTCAGATCTCTTTCTCTTCTCATTTTCCATTTTGTTTATGTTTTTATTCTTGTTTTCTTTTTTCTTTTGCAGTACGGGTTTTGGTAAGTCATGAGTAATGTACATGCCTTGCTTTAATTTGCTTTTATTTTTTAATATTTGGATTTTCTTCTGTAAGGTTGTTGTAGCAAGTAAGACAGGTCTCACTTTGTCAGTGTCATCTCTCTTTTTTCCCAGTCTCTGAATCCTATCTACTTCGCCTGTTTCAATTTCCACTCCTATTTCTTTTAACGTAGATATTGTCAGGGTAGCCAGATCTTCGCTCTCTCCTTCTTTTGGTTCAGGAAAGCCGTGGATTAATATATTATTTCTTCTGCTGTCTTTTTCGAGATTTAATATTTTGTTGTTAAGATTCGCAACTTCGTTTTTTAATTTTTCGTTTTCCTCTATAATGGGTTTTAATTTTTCCTCGACTTTCTGTAGCACAACTGTTGTAATGTTTTCAGTTATAGTCGCAGTTTGTAAATTTAGTTGCTCTGTCATTTTATTCAGCAGCAGTGACATCTCTGATGACAACTCGGTAGACATAGTGACGTAAAACGGAGCGCAACGCGTTACCGAACGTGCCTTTAGCTCTAGTGTTGGTAGTACTGTACTGCTGTTGTGAATCTGTTGCAAATTTACAATGACGGTGACATATAACCTCAAATCTGTTGCGTATTTCTATCGTGGGTTTTTTCACTTTGGATGCACTTTGTTTTGTGTGATATTATGAAGTTTCGGTAGCCACACGTGTAGAGTTCGTATTGAGAAGCACTTTTGCACTGAGTAGTTATTATTTTCCACTATTTTTTGGATAATTCACGAGAACGTCTGACAAGCGTCTTGCTATGTACACACCGGAAACCGTATATCAATAGTTTAAGTTGGGTTTAATTAGATCATAGTTAAGTTTTTTATGGTTTAGTTGTATATGTTTTTTTTGTACTTTTCTTTAATAAAAATTCCATTGTAATAAAGAGTGAACATCAGTCCTAAAAAAAACAAAATTATTTCCACTGCAGATGATTCACTTTAATAAGCCATTAAAACATAAAATGACAGTATCGTGTAGTCCGTAGCGGCACACATGCGTCAGTCTATCGCGTCGCCACCAATCACGACAGAATGCGCCGCATTTTACACAAACAACCAGTAAAACATAATTCTCAGGCGGTTTTCGCAAAGTTCAAAAAGGAGAAGCTAGTGTTTTATTCTCTGACATAGTTAAACGTATATTCAAACTGTTGCACTACTATTTTTTGCTGCGATAAAGTGCTTAAGCGATTTAACTTTGATTGAACTCACAAAATGTAATAAAACAACAGAGAATGTTTCCTAATTACTTCATTACAAAATAGAATAATAACGATACCTAAGAACTAATAGTTAATGTTGAACAATAACTTCATGCATGCTTTATTAGATGGATGTAGACATGGGATATAGACTGGTAGTTCAAATCAAAATTTTCAAGTCTAACGGCATTTTGTGAGCCATTTTGGCAACATGACTTTTCTGATGTAAAAAAGCCTGCTGAATTCGATTCTGGATGTTGCCAAGCCGAATTTTGCCCCCCTCCCCCCATTTCCCCCCTTTTTACCTCAAAATATGTCCCTAATCACGGTTTTTACGGTTTTATACAAAAAGTATTACAGCTAGAAAAAAAATGTCAGAGACAAGAATGATCTCTATAAAATTTCCTATAACATGGTGTATAAACTTTTTTAGTAGGCCTTATGGTTTGTGAGCAATATCTTCCCGAACTTCATAGACTGGTAGAAAATTCTAAATATCGGCTTCCTTTACCGTGCTAACGGCATTTTGGGATCCATTTTGGCAACATGACTTTTCCGATGTAAAAAAGCCTGCTGAATTCGGTTCTGAATGTTGCCAAGCCGAATTTTGCCCCCCTCCCCCCTTTTCCCCCCTTTTTGACCTCAAAATATGTCCCTAATCACGATTTTTACGGTTTTATACAAAAAGTTTTACAGCTAGAAAAAAAGTGTCAAAGACAAGAATGATCTCTATAAAATTTCCTATAACATGGTGTACAATTTTTTTTAGTAGGCCTTATGGTTTGTGAGCAATATCTTCCCGAACTTCATTATTTAAAAAAAAAATTATGAACTTGGTCGAGGCAGTGAAATACACTTATTTTGGGATAATTGGTTTCGCACAGGATCCAGCCGCTCTGCAGCTCTTGAAGCTGACATCCAGTTGGCATGCTGCTTATTATATGTCAAGACTTGCGAGGCTTTCAGTCATAAGCAGCCGTCAGATTTACACGCAGAATTGTATCCAAGAAGGGCTAAAAGCGACGTAGAAAATAAAAATGCTTTACTTCTGACCATGAAGTCATTCAAAATGCTCAGTTATACGCCAGATTCTCCAGAAACGGGCCTTAGAAATGCAGTTATGATGATGAATCATAAGCAACAACAACACTAATAACCAGTCTTCTGGGTGGGCTATGCACAGTGTGGAGCACATGTCGAGTGTCGGTTTCCTCATATCTCTCGGATAGCACGTATGTTGAGGTATCGACCTCAGTTGGTGACGCTTGAACCTTAGTCTCGTCTGCAAATCCTCGCACTACGACGACATTAGTCCCGCTTGCGCGTTCGCGGGATAAAAACTGCGAGCCCAACCTAGTTTGAAGGTATTGAGTAATTTTTAAGGAGCTGCTTGGCAGTGAGAAGTGACACTTTATTTTTTTCTGTTGCAAGATCCCGGGTAACTGCATTTCTAAGGCACATTTCTGGAGAATCTGGCGTAGAACTGATCATTTCGAAGGATTTCATGTTCAGAAGCAAAGCATTTTTATTTTTTACGGGCCTTTTAGCCCGACTTGGGTACGGTTCTGCGTGTAAATCTGACAACTGCTTATGACTGAAAGTCTCGTGAGTCTTGATAGATACTAAGCAGCATGCCAACTGGATGTCAGCGTCAAGCGCTGCAGAGCGGCTGGATCCTGTGCGATACCAATTATCCTAAAGTAAGTGCATTTCACTGCCTCGACCAAGTTTATCAATTTTTTTAAAAATAATGAAGTTCGGGAAGATATTGCTCACAAACCATAAGGCCTACTAAAAAAAAATATACACCATGTTATAGGAAATTTTATAGAGATCATTCTTGTCTTTGACATTTTTTTTCTAGCTGTAATACTTTTTGTATAAAACCGTAAAAATCGTGATTAGGGACATATTTTGAGGTCAAAAAGGGGGGAAAAGGGGGGAGGGGGGCAAAATTCGGCTTGGCAACATTCAGAACCGAATTCAGCAGGCTTTTTTACATCGGAAAAGTCATGTTGCCAAAATGGATCCCAAAATGCCGTTAGCACAGTAAAGGAAGCCGATATTTAGAATTTTCTACCAGTCTATGAACTTCGGGAAGATATTGCTCACAAACCATAAGGCCTACTAAAAAAGTTTATACACCATGTTATAGGAAATTTTATAGAGATCATTCTTGTCTTTGACATTTTTTTTCTAGCTGTAATACTTTTTGTATAAAACCGTAAAAACCGTGATTAGGGACATATTTTGAGGTAAAAAGGGGGGAAATGGGGGGAGGGGGGCAAAATTCGGCTTGGCAACATCCAGAATCGAATTCAGCAGGCTTTTTTACATCAGAAAAGTCATGTTGCCAAAATGGCTCACAAAATGCCGTTAGGACGGTAAAGGAAGCCGATATTTGGATTTTTCTACCAGTCTAATAATCTCCAGTTGAAATGTAGTAATCCTAAACAGGAGGCTTCCAAGAATTAGTAATCAACTACCTACGCAATATTTAATTAAATAAATTATTATAGGTTCCCTTTAGACAATATAAGTATATGTATGAGTAACTATCTATTAACCATTACTTACGTGGAATCAAGCGTTATCCCTACGGGTTCAGTCATCTATAAAATTCCTTAAATCAAGAAAAAACGCGGGCACCTACCAAAACGTGAATTTAAATTAGTGTGGGACTCCACCTGTGTGGACACTTTGGCACCTTCACACATTGCAACAACGTGCCAAAATCCAGGTGGGGCGGCCACAAACGCGGAGGCGGCTAAACGCCGAAAATATATGTGTTTGGGTGACAACTATATTTTCGTGCCGTTTGCGGTAGAGACTCTAGGCCCATGGGGCCCAGCCGCTCATAATTTGTTTGATTCCCTTAAAAAAAAGCTAAAACGAACTACCTGTGATCCCAGAGCTGGCGCGTTTCTCGGGCAAAGGCTCAGTATTGCTGTGCAGCGGGGAAACGCCGCCAGCATCTTGGGATCATTTCCGCCAATGAGCGACCTTGGCTAGTTAGGTTAGTGTAGGTTTTAGGTTTTTAAATTGTTTTACCACTTAATCCGCATGTTTTTTTTAATAAATATACTATGTGAGATACATATAATCAAAGTAAATTACTGATGAAGTGACCTAGTTGGCATTGGCATAGTGGTGGTCCAGCTACCTACTGAGCCAGCGGGGCCGGGTTCGAATCCCGGCAAGCCGTGCCTAAGTTTAGTTTGTGCCTAAAAACTCTCGGTATCTATTTGATTAGATTTTAGGGTATTTTATAACCAATTACGATAAAGAATTATAAAGAAACTATGCCTCGACATCGGGCATTATAAGTACCTATCCGATAACCCGGCAAGCCGTACCTAAGTTTAGTTTCTGCCTAAAAACTCTCGTTATCTATTTGCACTCAATGGCAATCCATGATTTTAGGGTATTTTATTTCCAATTACGATAAAGAATTATAAAGAAACAATATCTCGGCATCGGGCATTATAAATACCCGATAACTAAGAGATTGTAATGGCGTATAAATCTTAACGATTAGGGAAATCAAATCCATTATAGTAATGAAATCAAAGAGATTAAGAGATTGAGAAAAGTTATTATTAAAAATGATGGCGTGGGCAGTAAAGGATTTCACAAAAGGAACACAAATACGAACTTTGAGTATTTAGCCCAAACGAAAAATCTCTATTTCGGCAATTTTAGGAGGAGGGAAGCACAGCACCATAATATACACACTCTCACAGACACAAAGTCGGTTGTTGCGATAAACGCACACAACAAAAAAAACCGGCCAAGAGCATGCCAGGCCACGCTCAGTGTAGGGTTCCGTAGTTGCCTATCCTTCACAATAAACGAAAATTACGAGAAAGATTTAAATTACGAGAAAGATTTCAAGCTCTATAGAAAGGTCGTAAACGCCAAAGTATCAGTAATTACTTATTACCTTCTGGAAGTTATCGATTAAACGCACCAGATTGAGCGAAATGTTTTAATACAGTATGGCACTTAACTAATATGTGTAATGTTCGAAGTATAAGGACACCGCGCGGCACTTACGTCATTTTAAAGAAAATTATGAATTTTTGCGATAACTCAAAAACGGCTCAACCGATTTTATTCAATATAGTTTTCATTGAAAGCAAGTGCTTTCAATGAAAGTATAAGGCCTCATTTTTATGATTTTTTATAAGTATAAGGCCTCATTTTTATGAATTTTTCCATAATTTTTTGACCCGTGGTTGAAAAGTTACAGGAGGGGACACTATTTTTTTATTTTCGGAGCGAATATTTACAAGCTGACTGGCGAAACTATAAGGGTTCCTAGTTGACTACGGAACCCTAACAAGTGCGAGTCCGACTCGCGCATGAAGGGTTTCGTACCATAATCTATAACAAGTTTATTGTATAGGAGCCCCCCTTTAATATTTATTTTATTTTTACTTGTTGTTATAGCGGCAATAGAAATACATCATCTTTGACAATTTCAACTGTCTAGCTATCACCGTTCTTGAGATACAGCCTGGTGACGGACGGACGGACGGACGGACGGACAGCGGTCTCAGTAATAGGGTCCCGTTTTTACCCTTTGGGTACGGAACCCTAAAAAGGAACAACATATAAATCTTTCTGACCAAGTCGACTAATGTACTTTGGAAAATGAGTTCGTCCGTTTTTTTGCGCTTTACAACACTTTATTTATACAAAATTAAGTATATTTAATTATTTATAGATACCTACTCGATGAAATGAAAACTATGAAGTTTTTATCTAAAATTTATTTTTTGAGACAAGCTTTACATTTCTGATTTACGTACTTTTTACAGAAACGGGAATTGTTGGTCCAGAGTCTAATATATGTATAAATAAAACAATTTAAACGGATTATATCGCGTATATTAACTATTTGAGCGTCACAGACGTTTTGGTTGCTTTACAGTTACCGTTGTCAAAAGTTGACAATATATAAAGTCAAATATGTTATCTATATACCGTTCCTATTAAATTCAATGAATTATAATTTAGGAAGCGAAGGTTATTAAAAAATGAAACACGAAACTCACTTAATTTTTCTTTCTGATGTTTTTTACTCAGGCTTTTTAGCTTTTGATGGCAAATATCCAGCTTTGAGTAAGTCTTTCTCACTATTTTGACACGGTGTTAAATGTTTGAAAGTTGTATAAAATAAGTAAAAATCACTATTAAAAGAGTTATGGATCCATATTAACAACTTTTAAAACTTATAGTCTCGTTTTAAAGTGTACTGGTTTCAATTAAAGCGTATAGTATTTTTCGTTAAGGGCCAGCAGAGAGAGAGGCACTACTTGAATCTATGAATTAGGTAGATACATAGCGGTTTAGAGTACCTATAGGTGAAAATGGTTCTGTTGTTGATTATAGGTTGCTTGTTTCATATGAAAAAGCATAAACTGAAACCACCCATAAAACGTTGATCAGAAAAATCCAATGGACATAAGCGATAAACAACTTCGACAAGGAAGCTGACAGAAGAATCAGGTTGGGCTGGGCAGCATATGGGAAGTTGCGCCATATTTTTTAGTCATCATCACTGCCCCAGTGCCTTAAGTCCAAAGTCTTCGACCAGTGCGTCCTTCCGGTCCTTATTTATGGGGCCGAGACGTGGACACTAACAAAAGGCCTCGTCCACAAATTCCAAGTTGCTCAACGAGCTATGGAGAGGGCTATGCTCGGAGTTTCTCTGAAGGACAAAATCCGGAACCAGGAGATCCGACGGAGAACCAAAGTGACCGACATAGTCCTTAAGATATGCAAGTTGAAGTGGCAGTGGGCGGGGCATATTTGTCGTAGAGCCGATGGTCGATGGGGCAGACGAGTTCTAGAGTGGAGACCACGAACGACACGCCCTGTAGGACGGCCTCCCGCCAGGTGGACCGACGACCTAAAAAGAGTGGCGGGAAGCGGTTGGATGCGGAAAGCTGAGGACCGGGTATGGTGGCGCGAACTGGGGAAGGCCTATGTCCAGCAGTGGACGACTCCGGGCTGATGATGATGATGATGATGATAAGCGATAAAAAACGCTACCAGCAATGACAAATTGATGAATAACTGTAGGTGTATTCGTACGTAGATAAATACACCTACAAAAACCCTTCGAAATATCAGTACGAGTATTTCAAGCCGTCTTGCACAAAACAAACGACGGCAAAAAATCTAGACGTTGATTTAGGTCTTTAGATAAGAAACCTGTGAAAAAATAGGGTACAGCGTACAGCTGACGAGTTACAAGATTTTTGTGAGAGATGAAACTAGATATGAATACTTCATGAAATAAATTTTTCTTCGAGGTTTAGCCCACGTGGCAAATGTAATTAGATTATCCTTCGAGAATTGCGCGCTATCTAGAAGAAATGCCGATTTATAATCACAATGCTGGTCACATACTATCTGTATGCAAAATCATTTCGACACTTTATATAAAGAGGTATTTTCAAAATTTGCATTATATTGTGCCTTATTCATCCCGTACATTTTATATTCGGGATTAAATCTATTGTTTTTAGGTACGTAACCTGGCGCAAGAGAATCGAACCCAGTACCTCTGGATTACCGGTCCAACGTGTCTACCATCATCCATTTCACCATCTCAACGCCCGGAGATCGTTTTTTTTCTTACGCTTCGTATGTTGATCTTTGCATTGTTTATTTGAAAGGCTTAACACCTTAGCGACCTCTATGTGAACACGTTAATATTTACATATTCCCGTGGGGCAGTCTTTTACAGCGCTAGAAATGGTCTGCTGCTGCCTATATGTTAATCCAGGGTGTCTGCAGCTACCTTCATACCAAAATTTATCAAAATTTTGGTATGAAGCCGTAAAAACCGTATTTTACTCCAAGTATAGGATACAATCTGAAAACTGTACATTTTTGATAAAATCATAACAAATATAGTCTTTATCTATCCAAATATCACAAACCCTCCAGGATGCGTTCTTTATAATATCATTGCATCGCTTATGGAGCATCCTGTACAGTGGGCGCGCGGACCGGTCATTGCAGCGCGCTGGCTGATAAACGCTCAGTGCAATTCTGTTTAGGTACTATAAGATGTGTTTAAGGAATTAGTTTATAATATATTATTATTTATTGCGGAATGTAGCATCGAGACAAACCAAATTGGTTTAACGATGCCGTTATAATAAAATGTAATTTTGTTTGTAGGTACTTACGAAATAAATAAAAAAAATAAAAATAAGAACCGCACATTATAGCCACCATAAGAATAGACTATTTTGTTAGAACAAATTTCTTATCTTAATAATAACATCGATTTCGATAATGGGCAAATTTTTATTTTGTAGTCGATTTTTTTTTCCGATTTAAAAAAAAATTGTGGGTTGGTAAAGTTGCTTCTTCTGACCATGGTAAGCCCAATTTTACGATATGTCCTACAAATTTTTCTCCATTGAGTTACACAAAATGTATCACGGAAATTGGCCCAAAGGCCAATTTTTATTTTGTTGTCGAATTATTTATTTTTCATTTCGAGCTCCTCATTTTGTATTAAATATTAGTACAAAATACGAAATTTAGTTATCCATACCTTTTTTGTAGTTCAATGGAAAATTTTGTAGGACATATTCTGAAATTGGGCTTAAGTACCTTGTTCAGAATAAGCAACTTTATCAACTCACCAAATTTTATTGAAATCTGGGAAAAAACCAAATCGACAACAAAATGAAAATTTGCCCTAATATTATTCATTCAAATTTCGAACATCTCTGAAATACAAAGAAACTTGATTTAACCTCTATTCTAATATCAGTCGAGATGACGTTTAGTTCGAAATGAACTGTCTATTTGAAAATGTCGCACGTAAGTAAGATATCGAACGATATGATAGTTGGGGCCGACTCTAGTTTGTCTCTGAATTAAAAAAAACTAAGACAGCTGCCAGAAAACTTCATTACCGCCATTACCGGGTAAAATTTGTCATAATGTGCGGCTCCTGAATGCATCATGGAGGCTTATGATATGTTGTACATAATTAGGCATTAAAACACTCGTGTCATGTTATCATGAAACTTGCCTTCGGCTCGTTTTCATAAACCCACACTCGTGTTTAATACCCTTCATTATGTACAGTCACATAAACTACTATCATTTAACGTACGTAAACAACATCGAGGTTAAGCAACGGTATAAATTTGCACAGAACCCTCGGTTTATCCATAATCTAACCGGCGATCGACCCTTGTACTGTGATAATTTTAAAAATACTTTCCCATTTACGATAGAATTAAAAAACATACATCTAGTTTCAGTACCTTTGAAGTCTTTTATTTCAAATACTTTTAACATGTTTGTTTGTTTCATGATATATTGATCTATTTGTATACAGTATGTGGTAGAATTCCACAGCAATTGTCATACCTATTAGACACGTGAAATAGTGACAGAAAATGTCCAATGTGACAACATTTGAATCAACAGGATTGGCCGTACAAAACGAAATGCAGACTTTACATGTTCATCACACAATGTTTGCTTTAAGTTAAGTAAGTAATGTTTAATGACATGACTTATTTTATGACAAAGAAAAGTGTCTCACGTAATTTTTCTGTGTGCAACTGTTTATATTCGTTAGTAAATATACCTACATGTAGTTCATGTTCATTGGAAATCGATGACTGATTTCATAGAATGATGTATTACCAAGTAGCTGTTAAAAGAAAGAAGTAATGCTGAGTAAGTACCTAACGAAAGAATAACTATAAGGAAAGTACGAAAACAACCTATTAAATGAGTTGTCTTACTTACGTCTACTCGTTTGTTACTTCTAAACTCCTATAAAAATAAATTATATACTCGTAGTAGAGTTATTGGAGCGGAGCGAGCGAAGCGAGCGAAGCTCCCATGGATCGACTCGAATGGACTTTGTAACAATGCGCAGATCTCAGCGAGTTCTCAACCGATTTTAGAAATTTTTGTTTTAAAATGCACAAATTAAATTTCGCTAGGTCGTGACGAATAGAAAATTTCGAAAAAAAAAAAAAATCCGGGCCTATCTATGGTCCAAGCTTAGCCGGTGGCTGACTCTGCATCGACCAAGTAGTTTGTATTTTTGATTTAAACTGTATGCTTATTGATAATCACCATGCAGTCTGCAGGAGATCGAGATAACTGCGATCGTCCGAAGAGTGATGAACAGAGGTCACGACCCTCAGCATTGAGGAAAACGACACAAGAAGAGATTGATAATAGTTGCCACCACAACGCCATTGACTATTTGGAACATCGCTGTACACCAAAACAGCTGGACAAATTAACAATGTTTGATACAGATACATATTTCAATTTAATATATTTAATAATTTATATTAATAATTCTAAAATCTAAATTTAGAATACTCCCTACAGAATTACATATAGCTAAGAACCATCTGCGCTTGCTGGTCCGAGGTCTCCACTCGAGCACTTTTCGGCCCCATCGGCCATCTGCTCTGCGTGCTATGTGGCCTGCCCATTGCCACTTCAACTTGCTAATCCGGTGAGCTATATCCAAAGGTAGTCCAAAGGGGAGGCCTATGTTCAGCAGTGGACGTCCTATGGCTGAGATGATGATGATGATGATGAAGAACCATCTCGACAGACAAGGCATTCGATTAAAAAAAACCGCATTCAAATTAGACCATCCGTTTGGGAGCTACGATGCCCCAGACATACACAGATACACATTTTAAACTTGTAACACCCCTAAGAATAATAAATATAACTATATTACTTTAAACCCGACAGCCCTGAAGCAAAGAAGACGGTTATGTTGTCTTCTTACCACCTTTTAATTATTGTAATATAACTAAACAGAAAAAATATCCATGAACCAATTACAATAGAATAGGTACAAATATAAACATAAAAGTATAACAAAAGGTTCCTTCAAATTTTCTTCGATTTTCGCGACTGTCGGACATTGAAATAAAATAATTTAAACGGATTATATCGCGTGTCATTACTTTTTTATTTTTCACCCCAGCAGGCTTTATAGTGAACCGCTGGTAGATATTTTTAAATAAAGTATTTAATGCCCTTCTGGCGCATGTGTAATTATCTAATTATTTTCTGGCATGTACACCTTGTTTTAATTTTTAACTCATATTTTATAGTAGGGTAACTGTGAAATAGAAAAATTGTCTTTTCTCAGTAAACCTTTGAGAACGGTAAATCGCAAGTTGCCGAAATGTCAGGAAGGGTCAAATAATGAATATGCCGGAATTTTTATTTAAATTATTTTATTTAAAAGGTTCTTCTCTATCTATTGTGTTCTAAGGGTTAATAATAAGGGTTCTAATTAAAGATCCTTTGATTTTCATGTTACCGTATTTCTTGTGTAAAGATTTTATAATTAACAAAAGCGCTCTAGAAACATTTTATTTTCTATTAATTAAAATGCCTGTTTAGTCTTAGTCTTGTCATAATATATTTAGCTAACACAATCACAATAACCATATTATGAAGAGGACATATCACTGCTCTTTTACCATACTATCAGTTTAAGTTAAGGCGACGGGTAATGCGAAACAAGCGCCACTTTAGATTTTTTTCTTATACCTTCATAATCTGATATTTTTTTAGAAATAGCTGAAGTCTAGGAGCTAGCAAAACACCTTTAATATTTATTAAATCACTATTAACAATTTGTTCACTGTAGTTTACCTTACAAAACTTGTTCACGTCAAAAGCGGCCACAATAGTTTTGGGCAAGTTTTTAGAGACAAATAAAGAACAAGAAATTGTGTATAATGATTTAATAAACACTAAAGGTGTTTTTCCAGCTCCTAATATCTTGCAATTACTGAGAATTTATCTGGTTTGGAAGATAAATTTTGCACCTGATAACTATGGCGTCGGATACAAATGAAATCCAAACTTAACGTAACCGGGTTATGCAAATTGAGGTTTCATTCTCATCTGTTTCCTCCTCCAAAACTTAACTAATTTTAACAAAATTTTATGAACTGAATGGGAAAGAATTGTTCTGCGTCAAACCGTTTAAATTTTTGCGCAAATTAGGTATTATAAAAAGTGTGTACTATTTATTTATTTATTTAAACTTTATTGCACAATGCAAAAATGTACAAATGGCGGATACCAGTCAACCACTGGGTTAAGCAGAAATATGTAGTCGGTGCAGGATCAAAGTTTACAGACAAACAGTAATAGGTACAACACAAATCGATTACCTAAAGATATAAAGATAAAAGATAAAAGAACATTTAATCAAATAGGATCACAAGTATCACTTTTGCATCGTCAAAGGCTAACACAATCATTAAAAATTAAACTTCGTATTTAAAACATTGTCTAAATAAAACTTGCTTAAAATAATATTTAAATAACATTCATAATATTAGTACCAATTATTAACAATTGTATACATTCAATTATTGGTTTATTTTATAGATGAACGTAGTTCTGCAGGTAGAATAATATTTACTAATTATTTCTTCCTACAGAAACTGTGACAAAAACTTAATTGATATTATAATAATAAATATTCATGTCATACGTATATATAAGAATGTTTATCTATCCAAATATCATAAACCCTCCATGATGCGTTCAAGAACCGCACATTATGACCACCATAAAAATAGACTGTTTTATTAGAACAAATTTCTTATCTGTGAAAATGTTATTATTGCAAAATAATATCATCGATTTCGATAATATTATTTATTCAAATTTCGAACATCTTTGAAAAACAAAGAAATTTGATTTGACCTCTATTCTAATATCAGTCGAGATGACGTTTAGTTCGAAATGAATTGTCAAATTTGCATCAAATTTGACAAATGTCGCACGTAAGTAAGATATCGAACGATATGATAGTTGGGGCCAACTCTAGTTTGTCTCTGAACTGTGACAGCTGAAAAACTATGACAGCTGCCAGAAAACTTCATTACCGGGTAATATTTGTCGTAATGTGCGACTACTGAATGCATCATGGAGGCCTATGATATGTGGCTAGATAAAGTAGTGTATGTAACTGTGTACATAATTAGGCATTAAAACACTCGTGTGATGCTATTATGAAACTTGCCTTCGGCGCGTTTCATAAACCCACACTCGTGTTTAATACCCTTCATTATGTACAGTCACATAAACTACTAATATATAATTACCATAAACTTAAACGAATACTTTATATGATATACTTACATGAGGCCGTATGCGGCAGAATTTTGGTCAATAACAGATGCCTAGTACACAAATTCTATAATAACAAGCGCAAAAATCGACACGGTCTGACACAGAACGTTTTCGGTTCGATAACTTTTTGTTGGTTTAGTTTCATCGAAATTTTTCAAAATGGCGGGATATGGGGTTTCGAAACGTGAAAAAATACAAATTTTGGCAATTTTGGAACCAAACTCGCGAGGTCTACAGCTCACAGAGCCAGCTAGGTATGTTTTAAACTCTTATAATTATCTCCGCCATTTTGGAAAGTTTCGAAAAACTGACGCACCAAGATAAATCTACATACTTATCGAACCTACTTTAAAAATTCATGAGAATCGGTTGAGAAATGTAGTTTCTAAGCAAAAACAGCCGGAAAGCATCTCTGGACATCCAAACATCCGGATATACGAAAGAATTTCGGGTGAAGCTAAAACATAGACAATTAAAGAGCTACTCGTAGTCATTTGTCGGTCGAGCAACTTCCATTTCTCTCTACCCTCAGGTTTCTTCGCACATAGCTTTATGACGTCATACTTTCGTTGGGTTGGTTTGTACGCACAGTAGAAGCTCCCGACGGAATTAAATATTTTACGTTTAATTTTCAATTACCAGGCGTCCTATTATAGAAAATAAATCTTGCCAAAAATCTAATTTGTTGACTTAAAAATTTAATTTCCGCATCATATGCGGTGTTTTCGTCCCACAAATAAATCGATTAAGAGGTTGTATTACTATTAAATCCAATTATATAAAATAGATGAACACCAACGTTGAGGGCATGCCTTTATATTTTTTTAAGCATCAACATGCATTTAAATATTACCGTACTATTTTCTGTCTCGAAACTCCACAATAATTGAATTAGAAAACGGGATAAAAAATGGAAACAAAGATACATGAATAAACATAGAATTAAGTCTAGAAAGTTGAAATAAGTCCTTTTTACATTTCTGAATACATTTTATGACTTTGGTAACAATTCGTAATTCGAACGAAGTAACATTTACGGGCGAGCGCCTTCAGACACAATAAACTTACTCGAAAACACATATTTCCCTGGCGGAAAACACTTCAGGAAATTACACAGACATAACGGAAGTTCGTTTTCCATGCAAGAAACTCCCAACAGTAAACAGAACCGTTACAAGAATCTACAGGTAGGACAGCAACTTACCTCCACAATAAAATCACAGGCACACACCTAGTTTTGAGGGGAAATTGAGTTTCAGCTCTCTAAACACACATATACATGCTTTACTACTTTTCCATATATGCTTACATATAGCACTCTGCCAGATTACTTGGGGAAAAAGACGTTCGGACTTTTCCTGATAACAACAACCGCGCACGGCGCCCTTAGGTACCGCCAAGCAACTAAACGAAACGCGCCACCAAACTTACTGAAGACAGTCATTGCGCATGATCGCCGAAAGTTGCACGGTATTCAAAGGTTAAAACAAACTATATAACATTGGTATGCGAAACATTTTCCGATTAAGTAGGCAGTGTGAAATACCGGTGAAAACCGTACTTTGCGGTTTTCGTTTCTGAATAAAGGTTCCGGTTAACCAAATTATGCGTTTGAGATGGGAATGTGTTTTGTTGCCTTTTCCCTCAACGTGGGTTCAGGTGACGTGATTTGACCTTTGTTGGGTGGCTGCAGTTGCTATGCTTAGTATACCTATTTCGAAATACGAGCAGTTCTTACGCAGGTATGAGACTACGTCATACTGCGATGGAGCATCGATATATTTATGTAATTTACGTAACGCTTGTTCGCCAGTTTGTACTATAATTACAGTTATTTTATTCGACTGTGCATGTTTGTGTCAGGTACACGATCGTTACCTAATCACTCTGAAAATAATAAGAAAGGATATACTACGGATAGGCCTCTTTTCGATTAAGATTTTTTACCAACAGTTATTAGTATAAGTAGTTAATAAAAGAAAATGCCATGCATGATGAAGTATTGAGAAATGTTAAAAAAGTACTATTACTTGAACTCTTTACTAATTTGAACAAAATGTTTCAAATTACATTTAAAAAACAAAATAAACATTCGGTCATAGACTAAAACTAACTCTAGTGGTCTGATATCACACTAATATTATAAAGGCGAAAGTTTGTGAGTGTTTTTATGTGTTTGTATGTTTGTTAGTCCTGCACGCTCAAACAGATGGACTAATTTTGATACATTTTGGTATGATTTAGCTGATACACATAAGCTACTTTTTATCCCGAAAAATGTAGTGTTACCATGGGTTGAGCGGGTAACATCGGGCGGCGCAGCTAGTTAGTCATATAATGATTTGTACTGTCTCTTTGTAGTGGTTACTACATATTCTTTATTTTGGATACGCAAGTATGAACTCGGAGTTCGATATTCTTATTTGAAATAATTTCAGGTCCATGCACAATTTTATGATTACATAATTAAAGATTTCTACCGTTTACTTTGCCCTGGACCACTAGGCACTAGACCACGCGGTAGATCTCCCATGAGGTGCACTGACCAAATCAAATCGGCCACAAATTATTGTCCTCTGCACGAGAGCACCAGACGCGCGGCTGTGAAAGAAGAATGGCGCCGTGTGTTTAGGCTTGCCTCACAAGGAATGTCAGCTACGACCACTCTGCCCAGAGTGTAACGACAAAGAAGAAGAGAAGATAATTAAAGATTTGGTTTGGTTTAATATTAATGACTACATTTGCCTTAATATTTTCTTCAGTTTCCGACTGTCGCACATTTAAATAAAACTATTTAAGTCTTTGTCTCCAGCTTCGTCAGCTGGCTTTGACCAATAGACAGATCCCTCGCAAACACTTTGGAGCCCTTGTTTCGCTCTATCGTTTCTTTAATATGGTTGGTATTAAAGAGACGAATATCGTGTCGCATGGACCGATGGATCTGTCTATTGAGCTGCCTGTATGTGTCAGCATCTTTAGAAGTCTGCAGCGTCATTGAGCGTCGTTCAGCCATAAGGTTAAGAGTACGATCAGATAGTTTTTGAGGTCTATCTTTGCGACGGGGTCTGAAGAACTTTTTCCCCACCTCGTGGACAGTTTCTACCAACCTGTTATTTAAATCGTCCACACAAGCGCAATCATCCAGGCAAGCAAAGCGATTTGTTAGTTCCAGCTGAAAGTCTTCGGGATTTTGTATGTGAGCTGTCGTTGGTCGGAGCGTAGACTTCATTAGGCGAGACCTTTCTAGGCGGACATTAATATTCAATGTGCCTCTCACCATTCGGTGATCGCTACCGGTTTTAACCCTGTTGATCACTGAGACATCATTGAATATTTGTCTCTTTGTGGCCAAAATGAAGTCTATCTCATTTCTCGTGGAACCGTCGGGACTCATCCAGGTCCATTTTCTATGAGGCGGCTTCTTGAAGAAAGAGTTCATCATAAAGAGTCCCTCCTTCTCTAGAAATTCGGCCAACCTCTGGCCCCTTCGGTTCCGTTGCCCACATCCAAATTGCCCAACTCTCAGCTCGTTGTCGCCCGTGGTCTCTAACTATGGGCCTTTTAAGGAAGCTCAGAGTCACTCAGCGAGCTATGGAAAGAGCTATGCTCGGGATTTGTCTACGAGATCGAATCAGAAATGAGGAGATTCGTAGACGAACCAAGGTCATCGACATAGCAAACCGGGTAAGCAAGCTGAAGTGGCAATGGGCGGGGCACATAGCTCGAAGGACCGATGGCCGTTGGGGCAGAAAAGTTCTCGAGTGGAGACCACGTACCGGCAAGCGCAGTGTAGGACGACCACCCGCAAGGTGGTCGGACGACCTGGTTAGAGTTGCGGGGACTCGCTGGATGCGGGTCGCTGCTATCCGGCCCATGTGGAAATCTATTGAGGAGGCCTGTGTCCAGCAGTGGGCGTCCTATGGCTGAAATGATGATGATGATGATGATGATTTAAGTCTTTTTGCAATGGTAACTGTAAAGAGAACGCCAGGAAGGCTCAAATAATGAATGTTCAAATTCATGTCACTTCTGCATAATAAATTTCTTAGGTCTACCGGTTAGTAATGTAATGTCATCTTGGCAGGTGCTATACATTGCGTTTATGATACTTCAAATTGAATGCTACCTAAAAGAAATCGCGGTAATGTATTTCGTGTCATTTCCGTCTCCGGATTTAGGCGATGATACCCGAGAAAAGCCGAAGTGTTAACTGATTTTAATCGTACTGTACCAACTGTAATGTTTTTTTTATTTTTTCTTTATTTCTATGTTGTGGCGCACCATACACGTGTATTATTATTATTTTGATTCATCCCTACCCCTAAGGCATAATATTTAAGTAGCAAAATCATTTTTTTGTACAAAGTCAGGCCGGAAATTTCATATTACATATGAGGGAAAGGCGAATGTGGAGAAAGAAGAAAATCGGCACACACAAAAGGAGCAATATCTTGGAAAATTGTTTGATGAATGTGCTTTGTCTTTCGACATGATTGCATTCCGACATTTGACTTTATGACTAAAATTGTATCCTTACTCGTGCGGGATAAAAATCAAGGTTAGCATTAGCAATGACAAAATACTTTGAGTTGCAAACCCATAATGTAATGAATTTTTTTTTTACTAGTTTTATTTTCATTGACGATAACACAATTCCACGATAAGGTGACGTGATGTTGCGACGATTTTGTACTTAATGTTACTTCAGCGTAACGTCTGACCTACTTGTGGTTTGGCCATTTGGATCCATAAAAGAGCATACCTAAATAGTTTTTGTAACAAATACTCTTTATTGTACACCTTATACATTAAGAACAAGACAAAACAACATGAGATACATTAAAATAACAGGCAGAGGTAAACAAAAGGCGGTCTTATCGCTAAATAGCGATGTCTTTCAGACAACCTTTAGGTAGCGGAGTAGTTAATATTAATGTTTGAAAATAATTAATTAATAACTGCAAACGGTAGCCTAAATTACTTCTTGTGATAAAACAAAAGAAACGTTTATTCTGCCTCCGTTAAGATGATGTAATTACGTCACTATTCGTGAGGAACTTTAATTTACTGCTCCAGTAATAATGTCTAGAAGTCTGTAATTTTGTTTTAGTCTAAGATCCCGATATAGAACGACCTTCACCGAGATGTTTATTTGATGAAATGTATTTTATATTTAATTTAATATGTCAATAAATATATTGCATATGGGTTGCCTAGCAATTTAGTCCAGGGTATGTTTAATTAATAATAAAAAAATAAAAAAAATTTAACATTTCACCGGTTTGATTAATATAAGATAAATTCTATACCAATCGAAAGTATGAAGCCCATAGAATATGCAAACGTTAGGTTGCCTATTCTTTTCCCGTCACAACTGTCGGGTAGCCAGGGTATAAACAGGTAAATCTATACCTACCAGCATTTTGCAACGGTCTGATTATTGAATCTTATAATCAAACCGGTGAAATGTTTAAATTTTTTTTTTTTTTTTTTTTTAACAAAACATACCTACCCTGGACTAAAATTTGTTAGGCAACCCATATGCAATATATTTATTGACATATTAAATTAAATATAAAATACATTTCATCAAATAAACATCTCGGTGAAGGTCGTTCTATATCGGGATCCTCTACTATTTGGTCTTGTTTCTTACCGTGGCCCGGCTATACGACTTCGATCTTAGCGTGCGTCTCCACTGAATCCGAGCGGGACGGACCCGTGCAGAATTGACCAATCACGTGAGTTGAAATCTGTATTTCAGCTCCGCTTTACTCCTTCGCTCTGCTTATGTCTCCGCACCCTTAGCCACGCGTGGGGCCGGTTAAAATGCCACGCACTTGCTGGGCTTGTTTCTTTACAAACGGAGAAACATGGATTCTCATACCCAATTAGCATAAAGTCTGTATAAGTGTTTATGCAGCCTTTAGCCAGGGTTGCTTATACATCCCTATACAGCTTTTAGGGTTCCGTACCCAAAGGGTAAAAACGGGACCCTATTACTGAGACTTCGCTGTCCGTCCGTCCGTCCGTCACCAGGCTGTATCTCAAGAACGGTGATAGCTAGACAGTTGAAATTTTCACAGATGATGTATTTCTATTGCCGGTATAACAACAAATACTAAAAATAAAATAAAATAAATATTTAGGGGGGCTCCCATACAACAAACTTGTTATAGATTATGGTACGGAACCCTTCATGCGCGAGTCGGACTCGCACTTGCCCTATTTTTGTGTGCTTATGACGCCTACATGCTACTTGAGTAGTGCCAACTTGGCACTGCCAAGACCGCCATAAGTTACGTACAGACAGCCTCATAAGTAGCTGACAACTTTTGTATACAATTTTACATAATTATGCCAGTAGTCAGCTTTTGATGATGACCGTAAGAGCCGGCGCACACTACGACTTTTAGTGGCCGCCACAGTACATCTCTCTTTTTCTCACTTCGAGCGTGGAAAAGGGACAACCTACTGTGGCGGCCGCAAGAAGGCGTAGCGTGCAGGAGCGTAATAGTTAATCTCAAGTTTGCAACATTATTCAGTGCTCCAATACGCGCTTAGTGCATAACTGAATAGATGTAACACAATGGACTGTTTTTTTTTAATGACTTAAACTGGTCACACATAACAAAGATCTCCGAGCCACAGGACAGTAACAGAGGTACTTCTTAGGCCTATATTGATTACCCAGTGGGTGGGTAAAGAAGACAGGATTTTTAGACACGTTTCTAGTCGGTCGACTGGAGGTAGTGGTACCAATAAGGAGCTGCGGAATTATGGTCTTCGCACATTATAACAACTCAACGGCGACTCGATTCTATGCCAAATATTGAAATTTAAGCCCTATGTCATATTTACTAGGTTTAATTTCGACGATGCACTGACGCGTCGTCCACTCGTCGTCCACTACTAATATAATTTTTAGAAATGAAACCTAGTAACTATGACATAGGGCTTAAATTTCAATATTTGGCATAGAATCGAGTCGCCGTTGAGTTGTCATAATGTGCGAAGACCTTTACACAGGGTAATTAAGAAAAAAAAACCTTGCTTTCCAACCATGAATGTGTAATATACCTACTATTAAAACAATACGTACTGGTTCCTAAATACATAATTAGTTATTTACGGTGACTAATGTACATTCCTTTGCTTCTATCCACTAAAAGGCTCAATTACTATAGTTTCAAAGTCCTTTGAGTAGCGGTGTGGGTCTTGAGTAATTTATCGAACCCATAGATATCGCACGTTTCCCTGAAACGTGCGGTTTTCACTTAATTACAGAGAGAATACGGTCTTAATCTGGGCATATTGGCGTGTCGGTACGGGCTTTATATGTGGTTTAAGGTAATTTAACTAGAAATTGTTTAATACGAGTAGATAGTTGCTATTTGGGAGATATCAACGTCGGGTAAAGACGAGCAAATTAGGTTACTTAAATGAAACCTAAGATAACAAGTAAGTATTTCAAGTACTTTTTCTCAAACAACGAAATGTGTTAATAGTAACTAGATTCGACAGTACCCTTCCAATATGAATTAGATGTAGATGTAGATCTATAGACACATTGCACACCTTACCAAATCAACCAAACAGAAATTGCGTCAAGATAACCTAAAATTACACTTAGGTATTGGACTTTGGTATTGGATTAAAAAGTCAGTAACTTCCCCAATAATTAAGGCGAAGCTTTGGAATGTAATTACATGCGTTAATTTAAACACATCACGTTTCATTTATCAAATATCCTCTAGAGAGAAAACCGGTCAAAGGGCGGCGAACAAAAAGGTTATACCGGTGAGATTGATCACCTGATAAATAAGAAGGACTCGAATTCGGCAAGGTTCTGAAAGGAAAGGACAGAAAATATTTTTTTGTGATTTTTCCTTTGGGCATTCGTGAAAAATTCTACTTCAATAACAATGATACAAATTAATCTAAATATTGAAACAGATTTTTTTTTAATAGAATCTTTTATCGATTCAGTTTTTTAATGTGGAAATGCCACATTTTTACTTTTATAAATATTGACACAAAGGTAAATTATGAAAGAAAAATTGAATGTGATCCACTGCAAAAAAAAATGTTTAAAGCGCCATCTCTCTCGCGGTCCTCGCACTTGCTGTTAAGCAAGGGGGACTGGGGATCGTGCGTGTAAACGCACATCCTAGGGTATGGCTAATGCGCATAAAGCATTTTAAACAGGGCGCTCCAGTAGCGTAGAATTTATGGAATCAAATATTTGGTGTGATTGACGTAACGATGTGATAGCTCAGTTGGTAGAGCACTACGCCGGAAACGTAGAGTCGCAGGTTCATGTCCTGCTTACATTGCAGTGGATCACATTCAATTTTTCTTTCATAATTTACCTTTGTGTCAATATTTATTGAAAAAGATTACTAAGACATTGTTAGGAAGTTTTATAGAGGTTGTCAATATTTATAAAACGGTAAGGACCGTTTACCGATTTAAGGGTCTTTAAAAATGATGATAGTTTTAGATTTTTTTTTCTATGATCAAACACCTTTCTTAACATATTTGCAGCGTTACTACCTGAGGGTGCCTGAGGTTACTACCTAAAATTGGACCATTGCGATTAATTGGAATATATTTGAAACCTTCAGCTTGAATTTTTCATTGATATTTTTTGTTTCAAAAGAACTCGAAATTGACAAAATTCACGCAGATAACTGATTTTTTTCAACGTATTTTTGACTGCACGCAATAAAAGCATGAAATAGCTACACATGCTAGAACTCGGGGGAAAAGTATTAGGTATTCACATCAAAAAGTTGGTTGAAGTTATCAATTGTCATAAGATTATGAAAATATTTTTTTTTACAGGAATAAGGCATTTTAAAGGAAAAGCGTTGTCGATCTATCCCACATCCCAGTTTCATACCTATTTCTCTTCTGCCCAAACTCGAACCATATAATTTTTTTAAACATTCCGCAATCCAAACAATATCTGGTAGGGATCGATATTTAGTAATAAATTCATTGTTCACCTTGTTAGTTCTTCCAATGAAGCGAGTCATATAATATTGATCGAACTTCGCTTGCAAAGCTCGTTTGACCATATATAATATCCTATTTTCCTTATATTCGTGGAGCAAAATAAAGAGTTTCCGTTTTTTCTCTCACGCTTTCAGTTTAATATGGGTCAATTTCAACAAGACGCATTTTTTGTATCATTTCGGTGTGATTCTTTATTTTTGATTATTTTTAAGTTTTTTAAATGTGAAGAGATACTTTAGACTATATTATTAAACATATGTAAAAGGGACCCTGAAATCTGAAATAGTTTTCGAGATATTCGAGATCGAATATGAAACACACAACGGAATGATAAATGTACACCAGGATGATAAAATAAGTGCACCGCAATGAAATTTCATACACCGGAATGAAAGAAAAGTGGCATATTATGAAAGTAATTTTACTTTTTATATTCGTAATATATATTATATTGACATTACATAATAATATAAACATATATCTTAGTATGGTATTAAAAACAAAATAAAAAAATATTATTATTTCAACAATATTTATGAAAAGTGAAGCTACTTTTGATGTCATTCCGGTGCTTTCCTCATTTTGGTGGGGTTTAAAGTCATTTTACTACACCGGAAACACCGGAATGAGAATGGTGGAATGAGAAACACGACATATTTTTATTTCTTAAAAAAAAAGTAAGCCCTATATTCTAAAACTAATTCAACTCTTGTAATGGCGAGTATACTTTACCTGATATATATAAATTTCAAACCACGAAGTTAAAAAATAAAGAAGCTATAACAAACTCCGGAATGACATTTTTTTTGTCCCTTGTCCACCGCGATGAAATATTCACGTTTATATAAGCCAACGTATTGCCACTATACACAACCGGCCTCGTCGAGCGCCGCAGCTTGACTAATTCTTTGAAGTGCGCGGGAGACGGGGGGCATACTTGATCAAATTTGGGAAATAAATCGGTTCGAAACATTGTCGGCGGTAATGAGAAGTTTTCTCGGGACAAACGTATATGCACTTATTCAAGGGCCAACAAAGGAGATATATAACGGGTAATGTGCTTTTTCCGTTACCTATTTATATGGTAATAAAATAATGGTAACAGATTTTCTTTGTCATGCATAGTATATGACTTACCCGGCATTTTACAAACAAAACCGGCTTGGGGACAACCCACCTTGATGAGAAATTTGGTCTAAATATATTTTTTTTAATTATTATATATATTAATATTTAAATTTTAGCTGTTGCCCGAGGTAGACAATGGCGGGCTGTTTCCGAAAAAAAATGGTACTTTATTATTCAACCTTTCTGCACCTGCGTTTTCAGTCTTGCCATCAAAAAATACTGCTTGGGAAATTGACCCATATGACTATTTTCAGCATTACGAATTCAATTCAAGGGGCCTACGATGGTTGCGTTTATCACGTCATAAATAAGTGACAAAGCATATCTGTGACTCACACTTGCATTTTGACAAAACGTGACGGATGCTTTGTCACTTATTTGTCGCGTGATAAAAGCAACCATCATAAGTCCCCAAATGTGGTTCTGCTTGACAAAATTAATGGTAAGCTCTAGTATTTACCTACTTATTACAATTACTTAGCAAAAATAAGCAGGACGGGATCATGTGTGTAAACACACATCCTAGGGCATGGCTAATGCGCATAAGCTTTTTAAACGCATATGACGCCGAGGGCGCTCCAGTAGCGTAGAATTATGGAATCAAAGATTTGGTGTAATTGACGTAACGATGTGATAGGTCAGTTGGGAGAGCACTACGCGGAGTCGCAAGTTCGCGTCCTGCAAAAAAATAAGTAGTTTAAGAACCTTTATTCCACTAAATTTAAAAACGATATCCAATACATTTTAAAATGATCGAACAATAAATTCACCGTAAAAACTTATACACCTAGAATCCTTGGCTGTCAAATGCAGATATTCATTGTATCGATCTGTGGTTAAACAAGGACTAATTGTACGGAGATTATTCCCGGGAATACGCGTGCAACTGCACATATTTAGGTATTAGATGGTGCCCGCAAACTTCGTCCACATGTCATTACCCCCTTTTTTCTGTAGTCGAGTATAGCTATCTGACGATGCGTATATGCGAGCTATCAGTATACCGAAAATTGTTGAAATCGATTTAACCGTTTAACCGCAATGAAAGGAAAAATATTTTATTTTTATTTCTTCACAGTGTTGTATATTATATTATATAGATGTAAGAAAAGAAAGGACTGTCTAGGCTTCAATGGCCTGCTCGTTCATTTTTATTTTGAGTCAGTTTCGAGCGACGTCATGTTTTTAGTCATCATCTCAGTAGGGGGGTCATTTTCGTTATGTGTCAATTTCTAGGGCCATCATGTTGATTAAACAATTTTATTTTCACTACATCTGTGAATATTTTCCTGCCTCAAATCGACGTTTTACACTAAAATCCTAGATTATCCAAGAATTCACTAATTACATTATGGCGATTCGTTTTCTTCGGTGAGACCTTTATGAATTTTCCATCGAGATTGATATACGTTTGATAGATTTTCTAAAATGACGATTTATATCTCTAAAATAAAATAAAATACAGTATCTGTCTCAAAATTTTAAATAGTCATGTCATTCGGTGGAGCTCGAATTGATTACCAAATTTCAATTTGATTCGATTGAAAAATTATGTATGAGTTCTATCCAATACTCTGTAAAATTATTCGTAACATGTCTTTTTCTTCAATTCATAAATATTCAAGGAGATGCTGAAAAGAAATAAAGATCATCTCTGCAATCGCGAGAAAAACTTCGTGTTTCATTTTCACCGGGCCGTATTTAAATCCAGATTATTTGACAAAGCGAGGTAGTGCCTATGGATTACAAACTGAGCGGAATATAGGTACAAAAAAGATTTGATACTCTACAGTCAATCTCTAATCAAAACAACGTAGGGGAGAAGTGGCATGAAAGAGCCAGATTTCTTTACGGAGGAAAAAATACAACCTACAATGAAAAAAAAAATATAATTTGTTTTTTTTTTTTTTATTTATTCTTTATTTATTTGAGTATGCAATTTGGTACAAATAAATCTTAAACAACATACATATATCAATGAACTCTTGGCTCTTTCATCACTATTCGGTATTGAAAGAGCTGCTACAAGTTTTGAAAAAGCCGGTTCGTAGGTATTACAACGCGTGATTATGAAAATTATCAAAAACAACAATAAAGGCGACATAAAAAAAACTCAAATACATTTGTAACAGACTTTTTAAGTAATTAGTTCTAACATTTTTCAGGATTTTTTATTCTATCAGTCATTTTGAGTAATCCTTTACAAACGCTGTAATTTTAACATATTAATTAGGCAAATATACCTACTATATAACCTAACATACAAGCGGTTTTTCTTTTATTAACAACAGTCTTTAAAATAAATCTAATAAAAAATAATAAATCTTCTATCAAAAGTTGAAACCAACATCAATAAATCCTCAAAATCTTAAAAATAATATTGCTAACTTTGAGCTTTCGGGTCTTTTTCTTTTTTTTTGGACCAGCGTTCTCCATAATGCAATATCTGAAGCAAATAATTTAATAATATATAAAAAAATGCGTTTATAGTATTACGTTATTTTAATATGAAAGAGCCGGCTCTTTCAATGCCCATTCATCCGGCTCTTTCACGACTTGTTCCAAAAACAAATATAACGTTCAACGACAATATCAAAGCGTTTGCAGCTAAGTTTTTATGAAGCTGCAAGGCCAAATATATGCACAAACTGAATCTATAATCCATTTGCCTATAATTGTTAACTATAAAATACCAAACAACAAATAAAATGAAGCAAAAAGCTTACTTTTGAGTTCCCAAAACTTTGACTCGATGTACCGGCGGCGTCTGTTGGTTTCGGTGAACTGTCAAATGTTTGTGGGTGACGGAAAATCAGTGTTGCCACCTAAAAATAATATTGCCAACCAAATCTGTACTCAAACTACCGAAATAATACAAGTGGCTCTTTCAAAACCTGGCTCTTTCATGCCACTTCTCCCCTATCCATTATACTTAAAAACTAACGGAAGTTCAATCTGCAAAGTGGAAGTAGCGTAGTTTATTCCGTCCATCTCTGCGATACCCCGAGGGACAAGGCTGTCGGGAGCGCATTACCCATATCGACCACTTATGTTTCCAACCATCTATCGCCTATACTCATTGCTTCAAACATAAACTTTATTGTTCCGGGAGCAATGGTTGATTTTTCAGCGAAGAAGTTAAACCCAATAGGAGTATTACAAAGTAAGCGGTGATATTCATCGGTGCTGTATTCTTGAGTTTCCTGTTGTAGCCTCTTAGCTGTAGCGCTTTAACAGTATTCGAATATGTGCCTATATTATTCATATATTTTTAAGGTGTTGGGATACCAATAATGATTTCAACTTCGTCAGCGTAAAACTTTTTTTTTTTTACGGTAGTCAGATAAAAAGCTATAACCATCTTTGGATGTCCAACTATCCCTGTACCGAAATTGGTTAAATTCTATTCAGACGTTTTGTCGTGATGAGAGGTGAAAGAAAATTTTACCAACAGATAGCGCTGAACGGCTGACGAAGCGCGGCCATTCTTCATAAAAACTGAACATTTTATTATAGTATAGATTAGGTACATACATTTAACAGATATTAAGTAAATTAGGACCAAGTCAAGTAAAAAGAAAACAGCGCGTCATATCGGGATTTCGAAAAGGATGAATACGAGTAGGTACATTAGAGCGATGAAGTTGCTTCATCTACAAGAGCCTAGAACTCTTAAATAGTAGGCTAGTTAAGGACTATTGTAAGTCGTCCTTTAGCTTAAAATTAGTTCCTCACAAATTCAAAAATAACAATGGCTGCTATAGGTTAAATTGTGTCTTATGGCTGAAATTGTGGCAAATAGCAGAAATTAGTAAACAAGGAATATGAATGAAATGCGTAGTGTTTAAAATACAAGAACTGGTGGGAGATAGCCCAAGACCGGGACATGTGGAAAAATCAGAGAAAAACCTTTGCCCACCATTGGGGCACCAGGCTCTTAAATAAGTAAATGTAGTGTTTACATATACTAATGAACTTGTAATGTATGTATATAATTACATTTTGCACATTTATTTGAAAATATAGTTAGAAATGTAAATAAAGCACAAACCGACTAAAATTATGTTATGAATAAATTTTTAATTTTCATTTTTCTTGGAGAAAGCTACATAAGTACATTAAGTTTCTGAGACGACGACTTTACTGTTTATACAATACAATACAAAGTGGTTTATTGCACATCAAAAAAGTTTACAAATTGAACACAGAAACAATAATTTTAATAACGGTAGACAACAGGCGGTCTTATCGCTAAAGAGCTATCTCTTCCAGAGAACCTTTGGGCAGTGTACATACATGTGAGTGTTCAAATCCTGCGTTATAGTACAATGTAGGTACAGTGGTTAGGTCATGCCATGCCCCACAGTCGTGTTCTTTATAGGCTATCCGAAGCACTAAGGAAAGTAAATGGGCGCCTTCAAGCTCAGCTCAGTTTATATCTAGTGACGTCACCAGCCACTAAATGGATCTCATACACTGTTATTCCATCCAAGCCTTGGTTATAAACTTCCGACACAACTGTGTTTATGTTTCTCGCGTGAATAATTTTATACGAATGCATTCGATACGTTTGTATATGACCTGACCTTACTTTAATATACTGACTATGATAATAAACTATTAATGGCTAATGCGTTTTTTTTTTAAATAACTAAAATATGTAGGTATTTTTTTACGTTTCCAAATCCGCATCTCCACCATTTTGAGAAGTATCGAAAGAACTGTTTTGATAAAAAAATATAAGGTAGTATCGAACCTGCTGTCAGAACTCACGAAGATTTTTTCCCAAGCTGAAACGGAGACGCTTTGCTCTCTTGGTCAATAAGAAACTTGCATAATTTCGCCGTACCTGTATTCGTCTGCAAATTCGTCCGTAACTTACCCCAGAAAACTTAGGTATATTATTACTGAAAAGTTTTATGGAAATCGGTTGCGTTTTCGTTTAATTGGAACGTTCATTCCTACAAACTTTCACGTCTATAAGTAAACATATAGGATGCAATAAACATATAGGATTCTTTAAACTTCAAATTATTTGCTGTCGTACGGTGATTCGTTTATCTCAGAGCCTGCAAGAATATAAACTACCTTTGCGAGGAATGAACTTTGCGCTTCTCGTAGGCGTCACGAAGCGCACGCGCGTAGTTCTTGATAAAGTTTTGTTGAGCTAAATTAAATTAGCAATTAAAATGCATTTTTTTACTAATTTTACCTACCTAACGTGTATTTATTTTATAAGGTTGTCGTGAATTTAATTTACATGTGGATATATGTATATATGTGTGTATGTAAACTCTTTATTGTACATTATTGGATAATATGGCCCAAGATAGTAATATAATGCAAATATAGGTACCTACACAGGAACAAGATCATTAAGTATCTTAACAATATCTATGCCAAATTTTGACGCTTAATATTGATCGGCAGTTGCAGCCGAATACAATGATAATAGATCTCTAATTTTGGGGTTTTTAAGTACATTCTAATTCGCGGAAACGTAAGAAAATATTTTTCTCAAACATGCAATGAAATATCGTCATAGCGTGCGTTCTAACAGTTTTTTTTTTTGAGTGGCGTATTTTTTGTTTCATTGCATATGTTTGAGAAAAACACTATACATGCCTAGCCGTGAAAAGGGCTTGCGAGCTTCGTATCACGTCTATACCTACCCGGCAAGCCCATCCTTCCCGGCGTCTGCAGTAATGTGCTATTGCGGCGAATCGTTCCATAATTACGATTATGACACCGATATACCTACACAGGAAACCAATTACGATCCCGTTTGAGCCCCTCTCGATGACGGGCAACAGTAAAATTACTTACGCTACTTCCAAAATGATGTTAACTGATTACAATATATTACAATATATAAATAAATAAATAACTGATTACAATATCTTACAATATCTACATACGAAACAGGGACCTAATTCGAGAATGCCGTTTGAGAGATCGAAAAACGTCAAAACTCTATTAGATACTTAACAGTGATATCGCCTTTGAACTGTCATTAAAATGCGATGAGCTTCAAGTGACATATCTCGTCTCAATTTTGGAAATACGAGGCGATAATGATTGTCAATAATGCTATTCATGCATATGAATTTCTGTTTTGAGCGAAACAAAAGGAGAAGAGAGGAGAGAAGAGAAAGAAAAGGAGGACAAAAAGTGCGTGAAATTAACTGACTAATTTCACGCACTACACGGTCAAGTTAAAGTATGCGCCTTTTATTTATGCCGTCACATACAAAGGAACCGCAAATAAAGCGCGACCGGATTAACGATGTTGCGATGTTCTAGGGATATCGCCACTTGTCAAGTAGGGACACGTCAAAAGTGACGGATGGCGATGAAATGGAGAGATCTCCATCATCTCTCTAAACAACGCACAAAAGATTTGACGACAGCTGTCGACCTAGTATCAAATCATTCGTGCACCGAAAACCCCGGGGTATCTTTTTCTTTGGCGATACACTCTTGCCGGAGTGGGCGTGGCGTCACGTCGTTGATTTTATGGCTGTGACCTATGCGAGGCCATTCTTCTCAAACTGCTGCCCTCCTGGTAAGTACATTCGTGTAGAGGACAGTTGAAGGCGGTTTTAACTTGATCCGTCCACCTCATCGGTGATCTTCCGCGTGGTCTGGTTTCCTCGACTTTGCCTTGTACCACCAGGTGCTCGATAGATTCGCATCCGCACCGCGATACGTGTCCAAAGAAAGTGAGGATTCTAGCTTGATAGCCTCTGTCTTATGTCTAGCTCTCGAAGACTGGACTCATTGATCCGGAATTCCGTCCATGATATACCGAGCATTCTTCTCCAGCACCACATCTCTAAAGCATCGATTCGCTTCTTCTCACTTTCTCGTAGGGTCCATGTTTCAGCAGCATAAAGAAAGGGAACAATTTAAACGCTCACCAAAATGGCTTTTATACCCCAAAACTAAGTTCCAAATAAAATGAATTGCTTCCATTTAAATTAAACTCTCTCTTTAAAGTGCTCCCCAGATTAAATCACTTTGTATTCCAAAATCGATATACATTACACCAGAATAATTTTGTTGAGTCAGAATATCTTTTTGCTTCCCAAAATGGATTTTTTGCTCACCAAATATTGTTTTCATAAAACATCAAAATTATTACCAAAAAATATCTTTTTGCTTCCCAAAATGGATGTTTTGCTCTCCAAAATGGATTTTTTGCTCACCAAATATTGTTTTCATAAATTAGTGTTTCAGCTAGGTAACCATCTAATCCTGATCACCTTTCAGAGCAGATCCGACTCGGCCGGGTTAGGTTAGGTTAGTTTTTTTTTATATCCCTAAAAAACGCTCCATAATGTGCGGTAATCATTATTAGCTATGCTATATCAACTTGAAATTTTCTCCATACAAATCGTTTTTTTTTTCGATATTTTCCGATTTTGACCGAATTTTCGGACAAGATTTCAGATTCATATTTTTGAGCCCCGAGAGCCTCCCGATACCGAGTTTTAGCCGCCTAGCACCAATTTGAAATTTTGAATCGTTTCTTTTCGATATTTTCCGAATTTGACCGAATTTTCAGACAAGATTTCAGATTCATATTTTTGAGCCCCGAGAGCCCCCCGATACCGAGTTTTAGCCGCCTAGCACCAATTTGAAATTTTGAATCGTTTTTTTTCGATATTTTCCGAATTTGACCGAATTTTCGGACAAGATTTCAGATTCATATTTTTGAGCCCCGAGAGCCCCCCGATACCGAGTTTTAGCCGCCTAGCACCAATTTGAAATTTTGGTGAAAAAAGCCATTTTGGTGAGCATTTAGTTTTTTGCCTCAGCAAAAATGACTACAATGGAAGTAATAATATAAAATATTGGTGACATCCATTTAACAGTACCTAATTTCGATTATTTGGTCTAAAATTAACTTTTACAATGCATGTGCTCGAAAAGAGCGTATTCTAGGCATTCAAACTGTGCGGAAAGTACTACTTTTCCGCACTAGTGCTTTTTACTTTTCAATTTTTTTTTAATTAATAGCCGTATCTGACAGCATGACACAAAGAGGTTTTATTATTTTACAATGCATGTGCTCGAAAAGAGCGTATTCTAGGCATTCAAACTGTGCGGAAAGTACTACTTTTCCGCACTAGTGCTTTTTGTTGGAGCCTATATAAACTACATGTTGTATGTCTGGCTGTTTTTGTAGTAACGTAACGTTAGATTTAAATATGACGGTTGCTATGTATTACGTTTTATAATCTTCAACCTATCACTGTCCACGGAATAAACAACTCTTATACAATTTGAGTGGTTTTACTCTAACATGGTAGCAGAGCGCTAATATAAGTAAGCGCTAGTGATGTGTTGAGTGTTTCTTTTATCGTGAAAAGTGTGTGCACGAAATCTCAAATATCGCAATGGCGACGTCCGTTACAGGGGCGGCTATTGTTCCTGCCATTGAAAAATTAAACGGCATGGGGAACTATGGATCATGGAAATTCGTTATGAAAATGATTTTAATCCATGAGGATCTTTGGGAGTGCGTAGAGACTAAAGACGGTAAGGCCGTTTGTGAAGATAAGAAGAAACAGGAGAAAGCTCTGGCTCGCATTTGTTTCAGCATTAATCCTGCGGCAATCACGCACGTGCGGAATGCGTCTACCGGTTGGGAGGCGTGGAATAGTCTGCAGTCTGCGTACGAAGACCGGGGGTTGTGCAGAAGGCTAGGTCTTATGCGGCAGCTGTTTGGGATGAAACTGCAAGAGTATCCTGACATGCAGACATATCTCGCGAAGGTATGTGATGTCTCACAACAATTAACAGACATCGGAGCTGCGCTGGAAGACGAGTATTTAGCTGTCATAATGCTTAGTGGGCTCACATCTGACTATGACCCACTGATAATGGCGTTAGAGAATTGCAACGTAAAAATGTCGAGCGAGCTGGTAAAACAGAAACTTTTACAAGAGGAACAGCGCCGGACCAACGGAACGGACACGAGCAGTGGTTCCGTAATGGTGGCAAAGCGACACGAAAAACCTGTCAAATGTTTCCGCTGTAAGAAGCTGGGTCACATTTCCAGGAACTGTCCCAATAAGAATACGGAGTTGAAGAATCCTAGTAAAGGCACGGCGAATATGCTGAGCGCGCTGTCCGCGAATGTACAGTCGAACGCGTGGTACATAGATAGCGGCGCATCATGCCATTTGTGCAACAGAAAGGAAATTGTATTGAAGGCAAGACTGCGAAGTTGCCTTTCCCGAAGAAGTCGTTCACTCGAGCTACTGAAGTCCTAGGTCTGGTACACAGCGACGTCTGTGGGCCTATGTCGCCAACGTCAATTGGAGGTGCTCGTTATATGTTACTTTTTATAGATGATTTTACGCGGAAAACTTTTTGTTATTTTATTAAAACGAAAGATCAAGTTTTCGATATTTTTAAACAATTTAAATCGCTGGTCGAGAATCAAACTAACAAAACTATTAAAGTGTTGAGGACCGACAATGGAGGCGAGTATGTAAATAAACCCTTCGAGTTATTTCTGAAGCAGCATGGTATTATACACCAGAAAACTGTGCCTCACTGTCCACAACAAAATGCTGTTGCGGAGAGGGCTAATCGCACGATTGTTGAGGCTGCAAGGTGTATGTTGCAGGGTGCCGGCTTGGAACAGAAATACTGGGCGGAAGCAATGAGCGCCGCGGTTTATTTAAAGAATAGATCACCAACGAAGGCTGTGCTGGGTGCTACTCCTGAGGAGAAGTGGTCGGGAAGTAAGGTAAACTTGAACCATTTAAGAATTTTTGGTTGTGTTGCTTACTCCGTCTTGGAAAATCGGAAAAAGTTGGATCCGAAATGTAAGAAGTACATATTTATAGGCTACTGCGAGGATACTAAAGGATATCAACTTTTAGATCCTGCTCATCCTAATAAAGTCGTTACTTCGCGGAATGTCGTGTTTGTAGAAGATAAATTCTATAAAGATATTTCTGTACAGAAGGATCAGCAACAAGTGGTCAACGTGCTGACTCCGTACATGATCATCAATAACCCTGGATCTGAAAATGTAGGAGCGCTGGCGGCAGAACCTGTTGAACCGATGCAAGAACCCCACGAACACCAGACTCAAGACACAGAACCTTCTGAAACTAGTGAATTTTGTAGTACTTCGGATGAAGACTACGTTCCTGGATCGTCCTCTTGGGATTCAGATGAATCAAGAGATAGGAACGAATTCGAAGATGCTTTGGTATCAGCATTAGCGAGTTGCGATACGGATACACCAAATACCGTACGTGAAGCACTCGATGGACCTGAGTCTACGCAATGGAAGGCAGCAATGCAGGATGAATATCAATCTTTTTTGGATAATAAATGTCTGGAACTTGTGGACTTACCGAAGGGCAAGAAACCTGTTAAGTGCAAGTGGATATTTAAGAAAAAGAGAGGATTAAATGGAGAGCTCCTGCAGTACAAGGCTCGATTGGTTGCGAAAGGATTCACGCAGAAGTATGGAGTGGATTATTTTCAAACATTCTCACCCGTCGTGAGGTACTCCACAATAAGGCTACTTCTGGCATTAGCGGCTGAATATGATATGGAAGTTGATCATATGGATGTGAAAACTGCTTTTCTCAACGGAGACTTAAAAGAAGTCGTTTATATGGAGATTCCTGAAGGCTTTGATGTAGAGAACAGCAAAGGAAAAGTATATCGATTACTTAAGGCTGTGTACGGATTAAAACAAGCCAGTAGATCATGGAATGAAAAGATAAACGACGTGCTTGTTAAGAAGTTGAAATTCAAAAGGTTGGCATCTGAGCCGTGTGTGTACGTAAGATCGAACAATAATGGACTTGTCATTCTCGGCCTATATGTTGATGACATTTTGGTGTTTAGCAACAGTCAAACTGAGAAAAAGGCGGTAAAAGAGGAGATAATGAAACAGTTTGTTATGAAGGATCTTGGGCCTGCGAAAAGTGTATTAGGTATACATGTCTGTCGTAAGGATGGAAAGATTATTTTGGATCAGTCTAGCTATATTAGCAAAGTTTTGGAAAGGTTTAAAATGACAGATTGCAAACCTGCTAAAACACCGATGGAAGTTGGTTTAAAACTTGCTAGAGCTGAGAAGAATGGAGACTACGAATATAGAAACTTGATTGGTTGCCTGATGTATATCGCAGTCTGTACGCGTCCTGACATAGCGCATGCTGTGAGTATGCTAAGTCAATTCAACGATTGCTACTCGGAACCTCACTGGAAAGCGGCGAAGCGTGTGCTTCGATATCTTAAAGGTACGATTAACCACAGTATTACGTATGAGAAGAGTGGAATGAATGTGACAGGTTCAGCGGACGCGGACTGGGCGGCTAGTATAGTCGATCGTCGGTCTTATACCGGATATATATTCAAGTTAGGCAAATCCATAGTTTCGTGGGAGAGTCGTAAACAGCGTACAGTGGCACTTTCCAGCACCGAAGCTGAGTATATGGCTTTATCGGATGCGTGTAAAGAGGCATTGTTCCTTAAAGCGTTTATGTCGGAATGCTTGAATATAGACGTGAAAATATTGGTATATAATGACAATCAATCTGCAATTAAATTGTCGGAAAACCATATGTTTCATGCTAGGACTAAGCATATTGATGTTAGGCATCATTTCATTCGCGAAATTGTCGAGAATGGTGTGATAACTGTTAAGTACATGTGCACTGAGGACATGTTAGCGGATGTTTTGACAAAGCCTTTATGCATTGAAAAATTTCAACGTTTTGTAAGAGATTTATATATGCTTAGTGCTTCGTAGTGTATAGGTAGTTATTATGTGTACTGGACGGAACATATAGTTTAAGGGGTGGTGTTGGAGCCTATATAAACTACATGTTGTATGTCTGGCTGTTTTTGTAGTAACGTAACGTTAGATTTAAATATGACGGTTGCTATGTATTACGTTTTATAATCTTCAACCTATCACTGTCCACGGAATAAACAACTCTTATACAATTTGAGTGGTTTTACTCTAACACTTTTTACTTTTTAATTTTTTTTTTAATTTATAGCTGTATTTGACAGCCTGACACAAAGAGGTTTTATTATTTAAAAAAAGTTTAATAAATAAGTCAAATACCGATTATTATTACGTATAAAAGTACAATAAAACCAATATTTCATAAATTAATTCATTTAACACGTCATTAATTACATTAGATATAAAATTTTATTAATAAATAAACGAACTTTAAATCGTTATTCATTAAATGAATTTGGCTGAATGTACACGCGCTTGTGCCATTTTGACATAAGACGTATATTAAAAAAAAAACTTTTGCACATGCGCAGTAGTAGATATGTCAAGCGCGATTTACAAATTTTTCCGCCACTTTTTATTGATGTCTAGTTTATTTTGAAGTTGTTTTGTGCAAATCTGCTGAAATAATGGCGAGATAAAGGGACGAATCATGAATTTAAACCCGTAAAATGTTATTGAAGAATTAAAAAATGTGAACGACGGCTTCTTGTTGGATAAATCAAACCAAATACTTTTTTTCCAATGTAAACAGTCTTTGTGAGTATTAAAGTATTTTCTATTTTCTCGTACATGCATAGTAAAGTTTTGTACGGAACTCGTGTGTAAGATGATTTCCGACTCGTGTTTGTTTAGTCACTCGCTCGTACCTCGCTCGTGACTAAAAATCACACTCGTCTGAAATCACTTACCTTCCACACTTGTATCGTAAATAACTAATAATGGTGTTCATATATTTTTATAGGATGTAAGAAAAAGAATTATTTGCTTTATTTATAGAATAGTTTGGGATACACTATTTGGTGAGCATTCATCCGTTTTGGTGAGCATTAAGAATTTATTGGTAGTAATTTATCAACATATTTGGTAGGCGTTTAATCATATTTGGTAGGCGTTCAAACACAAGCCATAAAGAAATATGGGGAATATCAGAGCCTTGACAAGTTTTGTTTCAGTGATCTTAGTAATGTTTCGGTCCTTCCATATTTTCTTCAGCTTATCCATAGCCATAGCTCCGGGGTACAGTAGTGCAGACAAGCAGCAGTTGAAAAACACACATCGGAAACCAATAGACACATCCTTTCGATAAAATCAGTCTCGTTTACGCTCCATAGACACCGCATCGCTCCCAACTTTTTCGATTTCCTCGTTGTTGCTTCTACAAGTCTATATGCGGTACATGGTCTGAAACATGCAATGATGTGACTATTGTAAGATATATTTTATAATTTCTAGCCACAAACTTTTATGAAGCTATAAAATCTAGCTTATTATTTTAGAGAATATGAACAAAGCAAACTAATAAGATAGCTTTTACGCTCACAGTTTACTTTTGCCCTCATAAGAATGTAAGCGACTTGCGCTTTGTACCTTAATGCAATTCATAAAATCTTCTTCAATCCTGTTTAGTGCTAAGAATCTTTAAACAATATTTAGAGTATTAATTAGCAGGTAGTCTGTCATCGTCCTGTCTTGACAATAAAGTGCAAAATAGTTAGTTGTTTTCTACAAAAGTGGGAAGCAATTTTATGTGTTAGTCTATGTATTAAGTTTATCGCACACCAATAACAGTTTATAAAAGTAAACAAAACGAATACAAACTTTTAATAACGCTAAAAAGCAATCCCTTCCAGAGAACCCTTAGGTCAACAAAATTACCAAGAGTAGGTACGTAAACTTTATTCGCTGACACGGGAGTTGTAGTCTCACCACTAACACCATAGCGCCGTCTTTTCGAATGAATACAAATATTTCACATCTTCCTTACCATCAATGAAGTTTTATGCTTTAAGTTTAAACTCATCGTATCAGCCGATAGACGTCCACTGCTGGACAAAGGCCTCCCCCAAGGTTCTCCACCACGATCGGTCTCGCGCCGCCAATCCAGCCAATTTCTGTCCGCGATCCCAACAAGGCCGTCGGTCCACCTTGTTGGGGGCCTTCCACGCTGCATCTTCCAGTGCGCGGTCGCCACTCAAGAACCTTTCTGCCCCAACGGCCATCGATGTGCCCTGCCCACCACTACCACTTATGTTTGGCGACTGTCTGTGCTATATCTACAAACTTGGTTCTCTCTTAAGTTTAAATTGCATGTATTTTATAAATATTACGATACATCCTACATTTTTACCACGTCAAAGCGCATTATTCGTATTTTTATCAATATTTCCTTTCATTAAGATATTGCTAGTGTTCCCGCAAAGGCCTACAGTAACCCATAGTATAACATAACAAAATAAGGTAGACCGATCGGGAATGACAGCCGCGACTTTTGACGTCATCGCGCTATGATTGGTTGGTTAGTTCTGTCAATCCGTTTCTGCGTTGCTGGTGGTGTATCATAATACCCCCCGATTCCCTTGTTACCTGTATGAATCACCTCAAATCTTAACTTAAATCAATTATAACTAAAAAATATTTAGTCAAAGAACATGACATGACAATCGTAATGCATAATTATTATTTTTTGTACGACTGGCGGCAAATATTTTTTTCCTTAATTATGTTGTTACCATAAAGCGGCAACTACAACGAAGAAATAGAAAGTCTCACTAGCCGGAGTCTCATACCTTATTTTCTTATACCATGCAGTGACCTAAGCCTAACTCTTACTCTCTTATTCTAGATCATAAAGCAAGTCGATAAAAACAAAGAAAATAAAGTAAATGAGTCTGCATCGGGTAAATAACCTTGCTGAGATGTGGGCGGCACGCACTTGCATCATTAGCTTCTGATATACGATATCACCCTCGATATCTCTTGCTAGAGTACCTCCTGACCGAGCGAAGCGTCTCGGTATCAGCTTGGCTGAAAATTCTTACGTATTATTATAGCAAAATGTCGCGTTCAATATTGTTGTAATAATGTGTGAAAATCGTGTAAGTTTAAATCAATGTAATTCTTTCGTTTGTCCAACTGTTCGGATTTTCGGATTTCCGGCTGTTCTCGCTGACAGATCGCATTTCACATCCGATTCTCGTGAAATTTTGTGAGCTAGTTCAATAACTATACTTTTTTTCGTATAATTTTCTCAAAAGTTTTCAAAGTTAAGTGTGGAAAACGTAAAAAAGTCACACAAAATCACTGTATTTCAGCCATTTCAAAAAATAATCGCGAGTACTACTACTCAGTACTCACAGAGCCACAGTAAGTATATACTACCTAATCCATTTACATGGCTGTCTAATGTTTGCCACTATGTTACAATCTGTTACTAATTTTGTGAACCAGACTTGTATTTTCCTTCCCAAAATGAATGTGTAACTCACGTTTTAAAAAGTTATTTTCAGTTGATTGAAATAATAGCTTTTTCCGGAATGTTTGCATAATATATTTCTCTCGGTCAAATATATTATGCACATGCGAATCGTTTTCGTTTCAGCTTGCCCAAAACTTCTTTCGTATGTCCAATTTTCCGAATTACAGATGTTAATCGAAGGCACTTACGTATTTGTTTAGAAGTTCCATTAATACCTAGGTATTATCAATTAAGTAATTTGCACATGTCCTATTTTTAAGTAGAAGTAAGTATCTTATACCATAAAACAAGTTTGTTGTATGGGAGCCCCCCTTAGGTATTTATTTTGTTTTATTTTTAGTATTTGTTGTTATAGCGGCAATAGAAATACATCATCTGTGAAAATTTCAACTGTCTAGCTATCACCGTTCTTGAGATACAGCCTGGTGACGGACGGACGGACGGACGGACAGCGAAGTCTCAGTAATAGGGTCCAGTTTTTACCCTTTGGGTACGGAACCCTAAAAAGATCCCCTACGAGTTGAGAACACACCTCCTTTTTTGAAGTTGGAATAAATAATTTTTAATTATCTCTACTTTTAGATTAACAATAAATATAAATCATAGCATAAGTATTAAGTACCTACTAAAGATCTGCGATAAAAAATATGAAATACGAAACCAGTCAAAATTGATTTGAAATGTTGTTAGAAATCATCAAATTATCTTATAAAGGTATAAACTAATCTAATACTTACAAATTCAGTGTTTTATCTGTTTTCAATTCACTTTATACACTAACTTTTATTTTTATGAATTTTAATAAATATTTAGATCACTAAAAAACATACTTACATTACTTAATATTATAAAACGCTACAAAATATACGCTCCAGAACGTAAGTGCCTTCGGAAAACACACTTGATTCAATTTGCAGATTCACGATTCACCCTAGGGTGTTACGGGTACTCTGTCAGGCCCTCGACTGTCATTACGTGAATTTACTAGGAAAGTCACGATTTTCGGATCGGTTTGGTAAAATATTTATTTTTTATTGCACAAATGAAATACAAGTCGTAAAAAAGGCGGGGTTAATGCCATAGGGCATTCTCTACTAGTTAACGAATGGGCAAATCGGAGAAGTTGTGGGCGATGCAACTAACTTAAATAGGTTTAAACAGATAAATACATAATTATATTGATTATATATACATATATAAATAAATACAAACTAAAAAGCAAAACAGATATGCTAAGATTTCCCTATTCTGAAATATATATATTTTTAAATAAATCATCATTATGGGACAATCATACACAAATCGACCTAGTCCCAAACTTGAAGCATAGCATCTGAGCAGCTGTATTGGTTGATTGGTTGTTTGTGATGACGAGATCAACTGACGCGAAGAAAATATATATATTAAAACCACCACACATTAACTTGAACGTAATTGACTTAAAGACGTAAAGTGCAATAAAAAAACGTGTGCTGAAGAAAAAGTGGATTATTGTGTTTTTTAAAAACTTGGAGTTAGGGACTAGGGAAGCAAAGTGGATAGAAGGGAGGGTAGGAACTGCCCACCATCAGATAGGCAATAATAATTTCCTGAGTATTTGACAGTGCAACTTCTGTTCATATCATTATTAGGTACTAATTTGCCAAGAGAACCCTAGAAACATACTTTTATTGGTGACGTCAACTGCCTATTTTTAGTACTCCGCAATTGTGACTCCTGTCTGTGACAGTACCTTATAAACGTACCAGAGGAGGGATACCGGTTTCGCCTGTATTTTATTTTATATTTGCTCTCGGGGAGGTAAATAAGGTGGATATGTTTGACTTCGGCAGGCGAATCTAAATTAACATGCGAGTTGAATTTAATATTATCATTTGAAAATTGAACACCTCTGATGTGAAATTTGAGGCTATTTAAAATAAGGATTTTTACCCACGACGAACGGAACATATCGGAGGGGCGGTAATTTATTATTCCTTGAATACTGTTGAAGAGATTTTTATACAGTTTTCTTGTTTTGAACAATGACTCAGTCGTTTGAAGACCGACACCTTACTCCAGTGGGTATTGGGGATTTTATATCGCCTTAACTATTTGTGTGGATATACCTATAAAAAAATTGGGCAAGTGCGAGTCCGACTCGCGCATGAAGGGTTTCGTACCATAAACAAGTTTGTTGTATCGGAGCGGGCTTGGCTTCTTGGCCCCCCTTAATTATTTATTTTATTTTATTTTAGTATTTGTTGTTATAGCGGCAATAGAAATACAACATCTGTGAAAATTTCAACTGTCTAGCTATCACCGTTCTTGAGATACAGCCTGGTGACAGACGGACGGACGGACGGACGGGCGGACAGACGGACAGCGAAGTCTCATTAATAGGGTCCCGTTTTTACCCTTTGGGTACGGAACCCTACAAAGGTCTATGATGGATATTAACTTACTTTTTTAAGAAAATCGAACTTTAAGTAATATAATTTCTGACTTTTACAGCACCACCAGCCCTTCAATTGGTGCAGGATTATTGTAAGCATTTCATCCCCGCAAAATAAAGGATCTATTGTCGTCTTCATAAAATATTGATGAAGTCACTTTGACGTCAATGTTGTCATATCATAATTACGTTGACTAACAATGTTTACATAATTAAACAGTATATAACATTCACAGTTATCAATGATATAAAGAAAATAAAATATTAACTGTGCGAAAGCCTAGCACTGGTGAATGGACCAACTCTCCGTTCAATGCTAATGATTACTGAAAGCAAAATGATTGCCTGCAATGGTAAAACATCATAATTATAAAACATCATAAATAAGGTACCAAGCCATAGCTCATAGTTAATTGATAACATAGTTTTTTTTTTAAACAGGCTATTGTCGTATAAAATCTTACCGATAAAATCGAATACATTTATGAAACACGTAATGTCTAATTTTTTTACAAACGAAGATCAACACACCAAGCATAAGGAAAAAATCGATAGGTTGTTTGGGAATCAGCGCATTAACGCGCTGGACCTTCAATCCAGAGGTACCGGGTTCGATTCCCTGGCCCTTCCACCTACCTACCAGGTAACTCATTTTAATTTTATTTAAGCTTTGTTCTGTATCAATTATTATTATTTATTTGTTATTGGTTTAAAATCGAATAATCAGAAATATTTAGGTACACATTTTTATATGAAAGAAAATAGGTAAGTACTTACCTATATCAATTTCGGATTAAAATATTCCGTGGTAGTAAATTAATGACATTAATTTAAATTTAACACTATTTCAAAAATTTTAAATGTTGTAAATTGTCTTTGTGAACCACGGGTGGTAATCCGTAAATCACAATGACCAATTTTTTTTATTTTAGATTTGGGTATATTTTACTCAGAATCACGAGCTCTTTCGATCTAATTAGGAGAAAAAACTGTCCCAAAATATTAATTCATTTTTTGTTTTTCCATTCCGTTACCGCTGAAGGATATAGTAGGTTATATGGAAATGGGAACGGAATGGAACGAAACAACATTGTGACACTTTTTTCTTCTAATTAAATCGAAAGAGCTCGTGATTCTGAGTAGAAAATACCCAGAATATCGAAAATAAAAAAAGTGGGGTGAACACCTTTAAAAAAAATCGCCCACAAACGCGTACGATCTGGAACATCCAAGAATTCATGTACTATAGTAGTTCTGACAGTGAGTAGGTAAATAATGAACTGGTAATAAGACCGAGAAACCCGCGACTGGTAATGAATAACGAGATAATAACTATGTAGCTGCCGCGGACCGCAACAGACTAGAGGGTAGGTACCGAACTGATTATTTTATCTATATTTACACTTCTTTTTTTATTATGTATATCGAACGACATATGCGCAATCGTTCAGTGCAAAAGAAAGCTACGCAATAAAGATCACGATTCTCAGGAGGAGCGATCGGACAGAGAAGTTGAATGTTAAATGAGTATATCATAAATATCTGTTTTAGGTTTATTAGAACCTAAAATATTCTGTTAATGATAGTTACAAATATGATTTCATTTGTCACTTGACTACCGAATGCTTTCACTACATTTTTGGACATATATTTCAATAAAAATAATCTAAGTGAGCTGATAAGTTGCATAATTACATCGAAAATATTTGATAACTGATGTTAAAGTTTAATAAAAATATACTTTGAATCTGCGTTACTTTATCTCTAGCGGATAAAAAAAAATGAATCTATAGCGGATACAATCGCGCAACTTTATCTTTAGCGGATACAACTGCAAAAAAAACTGGATAGAGGTGAAGTCCTTATCATTTTGCAGTATAAAAGGCGACCGGGAGACGAAGACTGACGCAGTTGGATATTTTATTGTTTGACTGTAGGATGAAGGTGACCGCTTTATTGGTGGTCAGCCTGGCCGTAACGGCCATGGCTCGAGAAATAGACGATCAAGTCTTCGGTAAGCTGTTCAAAATGTTATTATCACACTAATATTATATAAGAAAAAGTTTGTGAATGTGTTTATCTTGGTTAGTTCTTCACGCCCAAACGGCTGGACCTATTTTAATAAATTTTAGTATGAAAGTAGCTGACACCATGGATAATCACATAGGCTACTTTTTATCCGGAAAATATATTGTTTCCGTGGGATGAGCGCCGCAGCTAGTATTAAATTATTACTTTGAAATATGTTTTTCTAAAGGAGCTAATGCGAAGAGAGTTTGGCATCGTATTTGATGTTATATCTTTCATTAACTTGAAATTGTAACGAAAATCTGCGGTGTTGTAGTTAAATAAATGTAAATATGTTCAATTCATGCGATAAAGTACAGTGTAGGTGTTTCTTTCTCTTATCTGCTCATCGGTGGACATAATATTCTCAAGCGATCTCTACCAGTCAAAAATTAAACAAGATACGAGTCGATGCGTTATTGGCAATTACATGTATTAGGTACTCACTTCTGTCATATTATCCATTATCGACCTAAAAGGTTATCTGGAAGAAAGCTTATCAATATACTTATTTTCTTTAGGGTTCATTCATTATGTTTGTTTAAAGTGAGTTTTATCATTCTTGCAATGCGTTTATCGAAAAGCCACCGTATATATAATAAGTTTCTTGATATGACAAAATAATATTAGGACTTATGATTTTCCATTTTATTTACAGTAAAATATGACATCAAGGAAAAGCAGACCTTCATCCTTAAGCTTCTGAACCACGTAATGGATCCCTGCATGTACGAGGACATCCTGGACCTTGGCAAAAACTTCAAGATTGAGGACAACATTGACTTATACATCGTTAGTCATTCATTATTATTTATAATATAAAAATAATCATTTATATCTATAATTACCTTGACGTTAGAACTAGTGTTCAATTTGTATATTTGTGTAAGCGGGACTGGAATCCGCTCCCCTACTTTTTTCGTCTAACTACTTACATTTTGTCGTTCAAAATAACAGAAGTAGTAGTATCATCTGTATCTTTATGTTACACTTAAAAAAAGAAACACAATATTTTTAACCCTTACGAAAGAAAGGAGTTAAACTTTGTTGTCTAATTGCATAATATATAATATCAAAATACATCTACGTTACAATCTCTTACCGTTCATATTTTCAGAATATTGATGTCGTCAAACGTTTCGTCAAGATGCTCCAATTTGGAATGCTCCCTCGAGGTGAAGTTTTCACTATCCACATCGACCGCCAACTGGATGAAGTCGTCACCATGTTCCATGTCCTTTACTACGCTAAAGACTTCGAGACTTTCATCAAAACAGCATCCTGGATGCGTCTTTATATGAACGAGGGCATGTTTGTTTACGCTCTGACCGTTGCATGCAGACACCGCGAGGACTGTAAGGGCATCATTCTGCCTCCTCCCTATGAAATATATCCCTACTACTTCGTTCGTGCCGATGTCATCCAAAAGGCTTACATGCTGAAAATGAGGAAAGGACTCCTTGATCCTAAGCTATGTGATTTCTATGGCATCAAGAAGACTGATGAAAACGTTTACATAATCGATGAGAACTACTTTGACACTCGTGCGTACCTTAATGATGAAGACAGGCTGAGATACTTCACAGAAGACATTGATCTTAATACGTACTACTATTATTTCCACATTGACAATCCTTTTTGGATGAAGGACAACATGTTTGACAAGTTTAATGTTAGACGTGGCGAGCTGACTCTATACATGTACCAACAAATCCTTGCCAGGTACTACCTGGAAAGACTTTCCAATGATATGGGAGAAGTTCACACTCTCTCATTTGAAAGGCCCATTAGGAAAGGATATTGGCCTTGGATGATACTGCATAATGGTGTTGAGCTCACCAAGAGGATGAACAACTACGCGATAGATCGCGATGATAATGTACGAGTTCTGCAGGTTGTTGAAGTCTATGAAAATATCATCAATGAAATTTTGGCCAAGGGCAGTATTAACGTAAGTTGAAAGACAGTTATCTGATCAATCAAAGCTTGATAGATTGACGTCAAAGATTTTTAATTAAGTATAATTTTTATCATTGTTATTGACTTGATTGTAAGCAGTTCTGGGTCGAATCCCGGCAAGGCGAATATACCTGCGATGTTTTCTTTATACTTGCATTATTTAATGTAAAATATACTTATGTATAAAATAATTATAATCATTTTCTAATACAAGTTTTGCTTAGTTTAGGATGAAATCTAACGTTGTTATATTTTCCTTTATTTTGTTATTCAATTCATTTTTATTGCTAATTTACAGATCAACCGCATGACACTGCAATTGACAAAGGCCGAAGATGTCGAAATTCTGGGAAAACTTATCTACGGAACGATCGACAGAGGCACCAATCCCGATTTAAGCAAAGCATCAGTTCATGCTTTACGCTACATGCTGATCCTCATGAAGGCCTGTCTTGGACTTGATACTCTGAAATCAGACAAGTTAGTTTAATTAACAATATTTTTTTCCCGTCGTGGTAGCACAGTTCTGGAGTGGCGAAAACGAGCTATAGGCGAGGCCTATGTTCAGCAATGGACGTCAGTCACTGATAGACAGAAAAGCTACATACTTTTAGCCATGGTACAATAATTCAGTAAAACTGCCAAAATTCTCAAAGTCGCATTCCACAAACTAGCGTATTTATTTAGTACGAAACTTCCTCTAGAAGGCACTAGGGTGTGAAGAAAGTTCCTAGCAGAATCGGAACCCGACTTTGTATAAGCATTGGAAGTTTAATTGTTTTTGAAATTATTGGTCCTTATTTCAACTAGCATTGTAATCAGAGTATATAATTCAAAAAATTATAATGGCTTTATGGCATCACAACGTCAAAACCTGCAAAAACCTATGCCGACCGCGGCCGCGGTAATAACATTATCATGACAACTGACAACTGTAATATTTATTACCTTTTACAGACTTTATTTTTCTCTTTGTTTGTTGGTGGCGAAGATAATTTAATGTTTTTTTTTATCATTATATTATTGACCTTGATTGACTCGATGTTTTTAATGAAATCGGTCGGAAATTATATAATTATGTCTACTTGAACAATGTAATATTTCTACCTTTAAACAACAGTTTGGGCACAGCCAAGGTTTCACTTTTTTTTATTACTACAACAGAGACTTTTATTTTCTAGGTACTTCGTAATGCCCTCGGTATTGGACCAGTATCAGACGGCCCTACGTGATCCCGTCTTTTACATGCTCCAGAGACGTCTCATGAATATGATTATTGGATTTAAGAGGCGTTTGCCTTCGTATTCTAAAGAGGACCTTCTGTTCCCCGGTGTTAAAATTGACAATATTGTAGTAGACAAGCTCGTTACCTACTTCGATGACTACCTTATGGATATGACCAACGCAGTAACATTAAGTGAAGAGGAGCTGAAGAACGGTAAAGCCAACATGGTATTCATGGTTCGCAAGCATCGTCTGAATCATCAACCCTTCAAAGTAACCATTGATGTCTCATCTGATAAGATCGTCGACTGTGTTGTTAGGGTCTTCTTAGGACCCAGAGAAGACAACGTACACAGAATGATTGACATAAACAGAAACCGTTTCAATTTTGTCGAGCTAGACTCTTTCTTGTACAAACTCACCAATGGCAAAAACACAATTGTCAGGAATTCCATGGATATGCACAACCTTGTCCGGGACCGTATCCTGACCTACGACTTATGGGAAAAGGTCAATAGTACGATAGACATGCGTGATCTCTTGGCAAAGGACTTCAAGAACTACATGACTGGATTTCCAACCAGGCTGCTGTTGCCTAAGGGTTGGGTTGGAGGCATGCCGATGATGTTATACTGTATTGTTACTCCTTTGAAACCACTTGACAACATTGAGCCCACTATACTGGACAACATGGACTTCAGATCAACTGTCCTGCTTGACAAGATGCCTCTTGGTTTCCCCTTGGATCGTTACATTGATGTCACTCAGTTCTACACGCCCAATATGAAGTTTGTCAATGTCATGATCTTCCACAAAAGATTGACGTGTGACATGAGGGATCGTTGGGACAGATGGGTTTTGAAACATTACGATATGGCCGATTTCAGTCCGATTGAGAGCGATACTTATTTTGTGGAAACCGATATAAACACTAACCAAAACCATGACATGAACCTCATAAACGTCGATGTTGATTTCTAAACAGTCGTATCTCTACTTAGTCCTATTATTTATTGATGATTAATAAATAATTATTGTATTATGTACTTATAAAGTAATTGTATGATTATAATAAATGTATAAACATAATATTTTCTTAGTTTCATTTTATAGAACTTATTGTATGAAACTTTACGTATTAAATTGAAATGAATTGTTTTTTTATTGCCTGTTATAAAATTTATTAACCATTTCAAGGAATAGGGTTCTTGACTGCCCTAAACCGCAATAAACAATGCTATTTACTCGTATCAGAAAAATAAGTTATATATTTCTATAGATATATAATAAATATACCCATTATCTGCATTGGAGATAAGTACTAATTAGGCATAGGAACTTGCTCATTGTTGCGTTAAAAAATAGCGAAAGAACATGACAGTTAGGGCTCTCTAAATTAGGTGTTAAAATCAGTGATGTGTATTTCGCTTTTTTTTTGTTCTTGTACAATATCCGTCGTGCAATTTCAAGAAAAATAATCTTGATAAGGGAAAACATATGTCGTGATCATCTTTAACACGTAATAAGTTATTGAAATAAATGAAGATAGAACCATATTTCCCTGTGGTATCCTAAATAGAACAACAACTAATATATAATATATTATAGGTACGAGAATATTTGAAAAAGTGTCCAGCGATTAAGTATCTAAATAACAGTTCCAATGTTGTCCGCAATAGTGTTAGAGTAGCAGGATAGTGTGAGAAAATTCCAAGTTTTAGACGGAGTGAACTGTGATAAGTTGAACATTTTAGAATCATGTTTTTATTTATTGCTCCAGTCACAGGCCACACCCAGTATAAATTAAGGAGCTGTCCTATTTAATAGTATAGTGAAAGTGGTGTGCACAACATGCTACTTAATGATCGAGGCATCAGTTATGAATATGTAATTTATAATGTGTTATTAGAAATTAGATACTAATTATTACACTTCTTCTGATTTATTATTTATTTCAAAAGAAGTCTAATAAACTAATAATAAAGGTGTTAATGTAATGTACATATCTAGGATAACTCGGGGCACGTTCTAGGGATAGGATATCGATAAAAAAGATGTCGATATAATTAAATTAATATATGTGCTCAATGAACATTCTGGATTACTATAAAGAGGTTCGATGCCATATCTGATCTGATATCGAGCCTCTTAAATTAAGATAATAAAATTATGAGGATGTCATTTCAATCAAAATGTCAATTTACGTATATTATGAAAATTATTTTAAAATAAACATGTAAATACACGTTTTAATATGTTTATTTTTTCATTTGAAAATGTGGAGAAATAAAGTAATATTTATTTATGTCGATGACATTTAGATGTTGACAGTAACATCGATATATTTTTTTGTCGATAAAATATTTTGCTACGTCACTTTCGTGTAGGTGCCCCGAGTTATCCTAGGTATGGTAATGTAAAAATTGATGGGTTATCCTGTGTTAAATACTACCTGAATAAACAAATATTTTATTTTATTTATTTAACACACGATACATGAAATTACAATAGCACATGTCGCTTTCTGACAAGCATGTGATTGCGACAGTGAGAAATTTTTGAACGACCTTGGGGGTAATTCGACCAATTTTAGAGAGATGATGGAGATCTCTCTATTACATCGCCATCCGTCACTCTTGACGTGTCCCTAATTGACAAGAGGCGATATCCTAGAACATCGCAACTTCGCCAATCCGGTCGCGCTTAATTTGCGTCTCCTTTGTCTGTGACATAGATAACATACTTAACTTAACCGGGTAGTGCGTGAAATTAGTCAGTTACGTTTCGTTCAGAACAGAAATTCATATGCAAGAATAGCATTTCTGACAATCATTATCGCCTTCGTATTTCCAAAATTGAGATGAGATGTGTCACTTGAAGCTCATCGCATTTTAATGACAGTTCAAAGGCAATATCACTGTTATCTAATAGAGATTTGACGTTTGGTGATCTCTCAAACGGCATTCTCGAATAAGGTTCCTTATTTATCGCCCGCCACCATATTGAAAAAACCAGCAATTTCCGGAAAATGTGACTTTATTTTTTACATATCTCCGTAACTAACCGTCCTTGAAACAAAATTCGACATATAAATTAGTTATAGTAAATTTTATTCTTTACAACATTGCCCCAGCTCTTTTCTAGCTAAACTGGTCCTAAATAAAGATATAAGCCAGAAGATTGATACATTTCTGGAAATTGCGATTTTTTTCATTTCTTTTAATGAGCCGGCGGTCCTGGATTCGAATCCCGGCCAGAGCAAACTTTTGTGTGATGAGTGGATGACTGATGAACTCGTATATTTGTTCTTGGGTCATCGATGTTATTTAAATATGTATTATATTGTATTTATACCTCTATATTATATAATATATAACTCTATATTATATATAACTCCCGAGCCCCAAGAACAAATATTCGAGTTCATCAGTCATCACTCATCACACAATAGTTTGCTCTGGCCGGGATTCGAATCCCGGACCACCGGCTCAGTAGGCAAGTGCACTACGAACTGCGTCTCTGTAGATTTCGCTCCCCTCCATCTCTATAAAGAATGGCAAACAAACAAAACTTTTTTCAAATACCAATGTTCCAAATTTAAAATTCGAAACACTCGAAGCAAGCTACGGACATGTTCTTATTTCAAATTCAAGTTTTTAAATTCGTCTCAAAACTTATGAACACACGAGGAATTATTTGTATTTAATGGTGTATTAGCAGCTACAGTTGAACTATATTTTTTTTAGTGGTGTGTTTTTTATTTCTTTGCTTATTTTTGAGACAAGCACTATACATGCCCAGCCGTAAAAAGGGCTTCCCGGATTCATATTACTATCCGGCCTCCCTACGGTCGGCCTTCTATACTTACTCACCCAGCAAGCCCTTCTTTCCCGGCGTATTAACTTACCTATCCTCACATTTTATCAGGTGAGTCTAAGCTCAAATGCAAATATGTTCTGATTGAAAAACTGGACTGAGTTGAAATTTGGTACAGATAATGTAAATTGATGACCCAAACATGGACGGGTAACATAACGTAAATCAATTGATTTTAAACATGGGGGCCAGTTTTGAGGGGTAAATTAGAAAATAAATGATAACTATATGGTGTGACATATCAAATGAAAGGGTACACTATGAACATCTCAATTATATATTTTTCATAAATTGAAATTAAACAGTTTTGAAGTTATTTATGAAAATTGTCGAAAATTACCTCCTAAAATACAGAGCCTAAAAATTAAAAAAAAAAAAATAAAGTAAATAGTTCTATACCTATAGATTACAGGAAAATATATAAGAAGTCTATGGTATTAAAAGTAACACCGTTTAACCAGTACGAATATTTATATTTAGCTCAATGGGCAAATTAATTAAATTTATAAAATGCATAGCTGCAGTAAATTAAAGAGTTTAGATATAAATTATACCGTTTTAGAAAGAACATATTCTTTTCTTTACTTTTGTAATACATATTTTGGCGGTAAAGTGTGAAGTTTTTGAGAGAACTCACCTTTTAGCAGGAAAAAAAATTCATTCGAGGACGCGGGGTGGTGACTCTTGCCCCGGAGAGGGAGGGAGAGTAGATAAAATTTAACACTGATAGATAAAAGTTGTCCTTTAATTGTGCCAAATTTTCACCTTTTTTTATTGAACTATTTCACATTTGTATACGTGTCAAAAAACTTATTTAACCCATGATAAACACAACTATCATGGGCTTGCTGATGAAGTCTGATTAAAACTAGCAACATCGAATACATGCAAAACATTTTCGCTTTCTACGACCTAACACTGGCCCAAGAAATGAGGTAGTGGAGCCACTCCAGGCGCCAGTTTCTAATGAGCGCCAAAACGATGCCATAAATGCTAATAAAATTGGCGAAAGTTTTTTTATTTTGATAACGTTTTTTGAGAGGCGAATCCAAAGCAAGGTACTGGAGTAGCAAGTACACACCCATTCCGCCCTTCTCAGTCTCAACACTTCAGACTAAGACTTGCAGAACCGGAAAATCGTAAAATGGGAAAAACGGGAATCTCTGGGAGTCCTATACTACAATTTTTGGTTCTTCAAGACTTACTCTTAACAGAGTGGTCTTGGTTTTTCAAATACGTCAGTTTCAAGTGGCGTCTCCTGTGCATAAACTTCGCGTTGCTCCTACACTTTTTGCAGTCTTCTGCGTTACGGGAACATTGGAGTATGATGGTTTAAGCTGCGGTTTTTATAAAGTCAGTCCAATAGCACTCATAATATAAATAACCCAGCTACAGCTTTAGGTCTATGACCACAAATGAACTTTTATCATACTAATTATAAAAACGGTATAAACTCACGTAAAAATTGTCAGGAACGGCCCGACATGTTTCGAACCCCTGATGAAGAGCTCCAAATGAGTTCGAAACATGTCGGGCCGTTCCTGACAATTTTTACGTGAGTTTATACCGTTTTTATAATTAGTAAAGATGTCTCACGATAGTTTTAATAACATTATAACTTTTATCATAGTAATAGTTGCGTATCAGCTGCATACAATGTAACAAAAATAAAAAAGTCGAACAAAGGTGAACACCTCATATCACCTCATCGTTGGGCAGTATAAAAGGGGGCTGTTGGGTGATGGACGGCACAGTCGAATTGGCCCTTGCTTGACTGCAGGATGAAGGTTGCTCTATTGATACTCGGCCTGGCCGCTATGGCCATGGCTAGGGAGGTGGACGATCGTTTTATCGGTAAGTTTTAAATTTCTTATTATTTAAGATTTTATGTTAATTATTATTAATAAAAACCCTAATTTCTCATCCATATTATCATTAATTAAATAAATATCACAAAATTTTATACGTATGCCATTAATTGGTTATATTTATTACATATACTGTGCCCGTTTTATGTGCAAGTCTGTAAATAATGAAAGAAATATGACATCATTAGCTCAGCTCGGAGAAGCTGCCGATGGCGCCAGTGATCCTTGGTTTAGAAAAGGTCGAATTAAGTGTTCAAATAATAATTGTTCCAGATTTTTAGTTTACATTGTATTAGTACTTTATTTATTGTACATTAAAGCGACTACTTTTCTATTTCAAGTTTTTTCCTTTTTTTTCTCACTACTTATCTAAACAGCCATTTTAGCCAATAAAAACACAAAATCACATCTTAAATTCTAACCGTTACAATTACGGAAAACTGAAAATTAAGAAACCTCGTGAATCCCTTCTGGTTGACCAAACGATAATGATAACTACATATAATCACTGGGAATGACATTATAAATGTAAAACAATACAACTGCTTTTAATATCTTACAAAGAAACTACAAGTATGGTTGTTCTCATCAGTTTTTTTAAATATTCTGTACGAATATTTTTAAAGAAATGTATCGCTAACCTTTATTTATTTGTTTGCTTAACAGTCAAAACTGACGTCAAAGAAAAACAGACCTTCATCCTCAAGTTGCTGAATCATGTCATGGAACCCTGCATGTACAAGGACATCGTGGACATGGGCAAGAACATAAAGATTGAAGAGAACGTCGACTTAGTCACTGTAAGTTATTAATCATCTTAGGTTTAGAAACGATCATGAAGTATCTTTCTATCTATCTTATAATAACTAATCGCTGTTCAATTCAAATTACAGAAAACTGATGTCGTCAAGCGTTTTGTCAAGATGCTCAAGTTTGGTGTGCTGCCTCGTGGTGAAGTTTTCACTCTCCATATCGACCGCCAGCTTGACGAGGTCGTGACCATGTTCCATATGCTCTACTATGCCAAGGACTTCGAGAGCTTCATCAAAATCGCTTGCTGGATGCGTCTTTACATGAACGAGGGCATGTTTGTCTACGCTCTCACCGTAGCTTGCAGACATCGCGAGGACTGCAGGGGCATCATTCTGCCTCCTCCCTACGAAATTTATCCTTACTTCTTCGTTCGTGCCGATGTCATCCAAAAGGCGTACATGCTGAAAATGAGGAAGGGCCTCCTTGACCACAAGCTGTGCGACTTCTATGGCATCAAGAAGACCGACAAAGACGTTTACATAATTGACGAGAATGTTTTCGACAGACGTACGCACCTTAATGACGAAGACAGGCTCAGATACTTCACAGAAGATATTGACCTAAACACATACTACTACTACTTCCACATTGACCACCCATTCTGGATGAAGGATACCGTTTTCGACAAATACAAGGTCAGGCGTTGCGAGCTGACTCTGTACATCTACCAGCAAATCCTTGCCAGATATTACCTCGAAAGACTGTCCAACGGTTTGGGTGAGATCAAAACTCTTTCATTTGAGAAGAACGTCAGGAAAGGATACTGGCCTTGGATGCAATTGCACAATGGTGTCGAGTTGAGAAAGAGAACCAACAATTACGTTCTTGTTCGTGATGATACTGTGGACATCTTGCAGGTTGTTAGGACTTATGAGACTATTATCAGAGAGGCAGTAATCAAGGGATACATTGAAGTAAGTTTCAAAGCAAAACACAATCAAAACCTGTGTAATTTCAGTATAACATGTTTTTACTACGATCGTTTTATTTACAGATCAACGGTGTGAGGATGGAATTGACAAAGGCTGATGATATCGAAAACCTTGGAAAACTTATCTACGGAAAGATCGACAAGACCATGAACGTAGATCTGACTAAGGACACAATTGCAGCCTACCGTTACCTACTGATCCTCATGAAGGCCTGCCTTGGACTTAACACTTTTAAATCCGACAAGTAAGTTAATTACAAAAACATTAGAAAAAAAACAGTTTTAATGCACACTACAAATGAGCAATATAAAATAAAATAAAAAATTATAAAGAAAATGTCAACTGTCTAGCTATCATAGTTTATAAAATACGGCCTGGTGACAGTGTCGAGCTGAAAACGGCAAAAGAAACCTTATTTTTTGGATGAGACCCCACTTAAGTATTTATTGTATTCTGTTTTTAGTATTCTTGTTATAGCGGCAACAAAAAATACATCATGTATGAAAATTGTAACTTTCTAGCTATAAGGGTTGATGAGATACAACCTGGCGACAGACAGACTTACTAAGATTACTTATAATTACCCTTAATTACCCTTAATTTTTATAGGTACTTCGTTATGCCTACGGTGTTGGACCAGTACCAGACGGCCCTCCGTGACCCGATCTTCTACATGCTCCAGAAGAGGCTTATTAACATCGTGATGCTATTCAAGAGGCGTCTGCCTTGTTATACCAAGGAGGAGCTGCTGTTCCCCGGTGTCAAGATTGACAACATTGTCGTAGACAAGCTCGTCACCTACTTCGACGACTACCTTATGGACATGACCAACGCCGTTACCTTGACTGAAGACGAAGTGAAGAAGACTAAATCCGACATGGTCTTCATGGTTCGCAAGCGCCGTCTGAATCACCAACCTTTCAAATTCACCATCGATGTCATGTCTGACAAGGCCGTTGACTGCGTTGTTAGGATCTTCTTGGGACCCAAGGAAGACCATTTACACAGATTGATTGATATCAATATGAACCGTGTCAACTTCGTCGAGCTCGATTCTTTCTTGTACAAACTGACTAGTGGAAAGAACACCATTGTTAGAGACTCCAGGGAAATGCACAACCTCGTCCGCGACCGTATCATGACCCGAGACTTATGGAAGAAGGTTGATGGTATCACAGATATGCGTGATCTGATGATGAAGGACCTGAGGAACTACATGACTGGATTCCCAACCAGGCTGCTGTTGCCTAAGGGTCGTGTTGGAGGTATGAAGATGATGCTGTACTGCATTGTCACTCCCTTGAAACTGGTTGACAACATTGACATGAACATGCTGGACACCAACCGCAAGGATCTCGTCATGGACTTCAGATCGACTGTTCTGCTCGACAAGATGCCTCTTGGCTTCCCCTTCGATCGTCATATTGATGTGACTAAATTCTTCACGCCTAACATGAAGTTTGTCGACGTCATGATCTTCCACAAGAGAATGACTTGTGATATGAAGACTCGCTGGAACAGATATGTTCTGAAGCACTACGACATGTTTGACATGACCCGCATCGAGGACGACAAGTACTTTGTGGACACCGACATCAACACTCACGTCGACCGTGACGTGAACTTTATGAACAACGACTTCTGAATAGCCTAATCTAACCTAATCCAAGATTAAAGAGCATGAAGAATGATACATTATGTAGGTATGTAGCAAATAAAAAATAGAAAAAAATATATATATTATAACGATATTACTGTTTATTATTCCTTGTTTTCTGTTCTTCATCACTGTTCATCGTCGTCATCACTGATGTGACTATATCCAATTTTATAAATGACGAGGAAAACTGCATTCTGACTTCAAAATTGGATTCCATTTCTTCAAATAGAGTCAGACCACGCTAACTTTTCCAAGCTAATGAACTGTCAACTGACTCACTTTGTATAGTTTGACAGTTAACCCTTAAATGCATGATGATGCATATATACACGTTACTGAAATGACACATGTCAAAACCTGAATATTGTCAATAAAGACTTTGTCAAGATTGTCCCGAAGTCTCAAACTGACGTGGATTTCATTGGTAATTACGTCATTTCAGAAATAAAATTAGCGTAATTGTATGCATTTAAGGGTTAATTTGCTTGGAACAGTTAGCGTGGTGTGACTCTAGGCGTTGGTACTAATTATTATATTTGTTAGCAATGAAAATATATTCACCTTGCATGTGTTTTCTATACATATAAGTATGAGTAAAAAAAGTACCAAAAACATTCGTTATTGATACAACATAAGCTGTAGGTACTAAATTAGAATAGGCGTGATGACGATTCTTTTTGGAGGACATCAAGCCATCCCATTTTCTTATTGGGACCGAATACAAATATGAGACTAAATAGACTTATACTCTTACTACTCTTAGATTCAGAAATGAACGTTAAAGTTTCCAACATTCCTACGCAACGTGATGTCACTGCAGCAGTGACCCTACCCAGTATAGCAGCTATGCTGGCTATCAATACTTGTATGGGTGTCATTTGCAATTTTGGCCGTAAAGGGGCTTTATAAGTGAATGGTATTTATTCAAATAATTGTTTTCTTGAAACAATTTCAAATTTTTACTATTACAAAAAGCTAAGTTTGCGTATACCTTTTAATTCTTTTTATTTTTATTTAATGACATATTGAGCTATTTCATATCATATAACTACAGCATGCTGTACAATTCATTATGAGTTTTCATCCCTATTACTGATGTGCCTTTTAAAATGAAAATAAACGATGTCGCTTGCAACAAGACTAATAAATTAAATCATATTATTATATTTCACTCTTCGAACTGGCGAACATTGATTGTTCGGCAACTTATAAAAAATACAGTTTTCAAATGTTTAATAGTTCAAATAAATTTTTCACCTCACTCGCTCGGAAAACCTCCGTTTATAGGGCGAAATCTGCGTGCAAAAGTCTATTTTATCCGCTAGCGTGCAAAAGTCATTTGAATTTCGAACACGACGATTTTGATTCTCTTTTTTATATTTAAGACTCCTTCAACGCGTGACTGATTTCATCAGTCGATAAATCTTCGAATAACCAATCAACGCACGCTAATAAAGGGCGATCTGGTCAGGCCGGCTAAAATCATATGTACGTTTGAATACTTCTTTAAAAAAAAAGTACACCTACAATATCACGTCCAGAAACCTGGTTTGTGGTTACAGATTTTTAAGCTTTTATTTTTTCAACACTTTATTTTACGTTGAATATATTTATATATATCAATAGTAAGTATTTCGGTTTCATTTACGTATTTTGACTAGTAAATATATTAAATACAACACATTTTAATATTTATTTGTTATAAAAGTTGGAACACAAGAGTGTAATTTCTGAACGCACCCGAGAAAAAAATAATAATTAAAAAGTTGGAAGTTTTCACAATTTACCTAAACAATGGTGAATACATACTGTTGTCTTACATTATAGAAAAGAAATATCGAAAACAAGAAAGTTAAGCCCAATTTGAATTATTTATTCAATGCTAAAAGCCTGCATTAAAACGAAAAAGGATTTGTTATAAATATTTGAAGACGATAAGTAATTTACCGAAACTATTGGCATTTTTAAAGAAGATAATGCCGAAATAATCTTTTGTGCGGATCCCATCGTCCAATAACTTCCAAAGCAATTGTTATGGAAAATACTTCCGAGTGGCCAACTAATCCTTCCCAGAATGCCATTCTCGCACATTCACAACGAATGTGTCGATTAGTTTCAAATACAAATATAATATAACTCAACGATAAAATATACACGACGATAATACAAATTACGGCCATATTACTTTTAATTTTTAATATGTGTGCTTCTCTCGTATTTATTTGGTTTGGACCATGGTCTAATAAAACAAGGTCTTCCATTCCCAGAGTGACACAAGCCTACGTCACAATAACATTGCCACTTTATTTCAACATAAAATGTTATATGGGTACATTATAACTATGGTTAATTAGTTAAAAAAAATATTTATTATTCTATAATTTTCATTTATATGTATTTCATCTTAAATTTTACAACAACACGTCATTTTTAATTATTCGTTAGCAATATCTTCCGATGCACGAAATAAACTTCAGACGTTCGGGTAATTCTAATGACACTACTGGCATCACAGAATAGTGCTGTCACATTTGACAATCCGTCATTTTGTCCCTGAACGACATCCTTGTCTAACGCGTGTTAATTGTTATTTCCTTCTCGCTTACTTTCAGCAATCGCAGCGTTTTCCAAACTGTTCACATCGTAAACTTGGTAATTAATGTTTGTTACGAAAATGGTTGGCTGTTCTATTCGGAACTGTAAGAGTAGGAGTGAAATGGGCATAATAAGATTTTATACGTTTCGTAAAAAAGAATCCGTAGCCAATGAATGGCTCCGCTATTGTGGGCTGGAAACATATAAAAATGGTATGTATACATACTTATCGACAATAATTACTATTAATTATAAAATCTTAAGTTCTACGTTTGCTTGTTGACTAAAATACATTGCCGGCTATGTCGCTTCAAGATTTATGGGAAAGTACCCACATCTTGGGAACCTAACTCGGAACCTGACTTAGAACCTGGAAGTGGTTCCTGTGAGTGGATTAACTTTATATCGAGGGGCAAATTGATTTATCCATGTGAAGAGCTCATAAAAGTCGCTCAAACAGTGGAAAATGAGTTTGAGAAATACCATGGCCGGACACTATGCAAAGATAAATATGCTGGTGCGTTGTGTGTAACAAAGCTGCGTTAGTGCTAAGGATCGTCATTATTTTTGTAGGGTTTGATGAGATAAAACTAAGTAAAGTAGGACGAAAATCGTAAAATTTATCTTTAAAAGCCTAGCTGATATAATAATAATAATAGATAAATATTAAGGGACAATCTTACACAAATCGACCTAGTACCAAACTAAGCAAAGCTTGTACTATGGGAACTAGACGTCGATAGACATAATATATAAATACATATATAGATAACATCCATGACTCAAGTACAAATATTCGAGTTAATCACACACATATTTGCCCTGGCCGGGATTTCAACCCAGGACCGCCGGCTCAGTAGGCAAGTGCTTACAAAGTGAGCCAACCGCGGCGGAATATTGTACACAAGCACGTCAAAAACAATACCCTCAAATAGAAATGCTTATTAGAAATTCGCTGTAATACTTTGCTTTGCTTAGTCAGAACGAGGCGAGGACATAGTTACATAAGACTAAAAGCTGTTGCTTAAAGTGTCGAACACCGTTTATTGATTTGATGTGGATTCGTTTTTCAAAAGTTTCTCCTGTAGGTATAGATAAATAAAATTTTGTTTTATTGTACTACCTATGTTTCTACATGAATAACTTAAAATCAATGCCATTTAAATATTTATCACCGTTGGTTAAAATTCTCCCACATTTTAAAGTTTGAGAATCTGTGAACAGCATGATGACGTAGGCTTGTGTCAGTCACGTGGTTCGCGAGTCTCGGAATGGAATACCTGGCGGAGTATATTATTATACCATGGTTTGGACTTGAGTGTTATATTTTAAATTTGATGTGGTAAATAGAAAGCAAAATTAAATATGATTATTTTTATGTTTTAATTGTTTTTCTTGAATTTTGCATTTTCCTCGCTATAGTGAGGTGAAAAATTGTGTGTTCCGCATGGCTGCAAAATTATTTAGCTTCTCGTGTTCTCTTCTTCTGGACCGCCGGCATCGCCGCGACCAGTGCCGCGCCCGCGGCTGCGGTGTTCCCGGGTGCACTTACCCGCATCACCGCCTGCTACACTCCGAAGCGGGCCCGCCAACAACGAAGCAACCATATACGCCGAACGCCCCAGCGCCGTATATCCCGATGCAACACGCCGTCCCGTACGCGCCCTATCCGTACGCGCCGGCCCCATACTCGACTGAACCAGTCGTCGCGACGCCGAGAGCCGGGCCCACCGCTCCGCCACATCAAGCCGCTACGCATCATACAATGGCGTCGCGGCGCCAACCTGCTACGCGCGCAACTACAGACGCACCCGAGACAACGGCGTGCACACATGAAATTACGGCGAGCACTGCGGAGTTCGGTCGTACCACTTCGACCGTGCTTCTGAAGATCATCCCAATCATCATCGGCGGGCCCCGCGGCGAGACGCTGGCCTACGCTCTGATGGACCAGGGCTCCACAATCTCGCTCGTTGAAGAGAGCCTCGCGAACGAGATCGGCGCCGACGGCGCCACCACACGCCTACACATACAAGGCGTGGGATCGATGGCTACCGAGCAGAGGAGTCGTCGAGTACACGCTCACGTGCGCAGCCAGACAGGCGGTCCAGCACACCCTATAATGCTGCGTACCGTGGATGATCTGAGCCTCCGCGCACAACGAGCCGATAGAAGATACGTCACGCAGTTCCCGCATCTCGCTGACATGGGTGCCGCCTGCTACGACGAAGCCCGCCCACGCATACTCATCGGAGCCGACAATTGGCATCTGATGCTGCCGTACGAGATCCGCGTGGGCAGAATCAACGAACCCGCCGCCCTCCTATCTCCATTGGGCTGGGTGGTGTTTGGAACGGCGCCGAAAATCATTCGACGAAATCAAGAAGAGGCCGTTCAACATTGCTACGCCGTTCGAGACGACGACCTCAATGCACAACTGAAGAACTACTTCGACATCGACTCGTTGGGGATAACGGCAGCAAAGAAGACTACCCCGCGAGACGAGCGGGCTATCACAATCTTCAACAACACAGTACGACGAATCGACGGCCCACGTTATGAAGTCGGGCAGCTATGGCGCGACGACAACCCTAACATGCCGCCGACGTACAACATGGCCCTGCAGCGGTTACAAGGCATCGAGAAGAAGATGGACCGCGACCCGCAGTTTGCTGAGGCCTACACCAAGGAGATTGAAAATCTAATTGAGAAGAAATACGCCGAGCGGACGGTGCCGGCGACAAGCAGCGCTACATGGTTCCTGCCACACTTCGCGGTTACGAACCCGAATAAGCCTGGACGCATCCGGCTTGTATTCGACGCTGCGGCCACCTCACAAGGCCGCAGCTTGAATGACTACATACTGGAGGGACCCGACAAGCTGCGCTCAATACTGGGCATACTATACCGCTTCAGAGAAGGAGCCTACGCCGTGACAGCCGACATCGCGGAGATGTTCCTACAAATCAAACTGAGAGAAGAAGACCGGCCGTCACAGATGTTTTTGTGGAGAGGCGCCGACAGATCGCGACCTCCGACCGTGTACCAGCTGACGTCGATTTTCTTCGGTGCGGCGAGCAGTCCGTTCCTGGCCCACAGCGTGCGGGATCATAACGCCGAAGAGAACGCGCAGACACACCCGATGGCTGTACGAGAGATCACTGAAAACCACTACATGGATGACTTCGTCTCGAGCTTTCAAACCGAAGAGAAGGCCTGCGAAAAATCCCGAGAAGTCGCCGCCTCACACAGACTGGGCGGATTCTTGCTGCGCGGGTGGAGCTCCAACGCGACTAAACTCATACAGTCGCTACCTACGGAGCTCCGAGCCACAACGCCCGCGCAGCTAGGCGGCGACAAGAGCCAGAAGATACTCGGGCTGATGTGGGACCCGAACACAGACACACTCGGCTTCAACACGAGAATGATTCGGGTCCCGACGGAGGTGCGTGAGCTACGCCGCACTCCGACGAAGCGGGAAATGCTGAGCGCCGTCATGAGTATCTACGACCCGATCGGACTTTTGGCGCACTACACCGTGACGGCGAAAATACAACTTCAGAGGCTATGGGAGCTCAAACTCGACTGGGACTCTACGCTGCCGCCTGAAGAAGCCGCCGAGTTCGCTACGTGGCTACGCGGACTGGAGTCCGTAGCAGCGCTACGCCTACCCCGCCCGTACACTCTAACGGGGGGAGCAACGAGACGCGAGCTACACATCTTCGTAGACGCCAGCTCGCAAGCCTACGCAGCCGTCGCCTACTGGCGCCAAGAAGTCGACGGCGAGACACACGTCAGCCTCGTAGCAGCCAAGGCGAAAGTGGCGCCGACCCGACAGCAGAGCATCCCACGACTCGAGCTACAGTCGGCGCTAATTGGGGCGAGGCTGGCAAGAAGCATCGCGCACGAGCACCGAGTCACCATCGACGCGACGGTCCTATGGACAGACAGTCGGACCGTCCTACACTGGGTGCGCGACGACGCACGCCGCTACAGCGCCTACGTCGCGCACCGACTCGGTGAAATCGCTGAAATCACTGAAACGGAGCAATGGAGATGGGTGCCTACGAAGAAAAATCCCGCCGACGACGCTACGAGAGCAGACAGCGCGCGTCGCCTGGACATAGGCGCCCGGTGGTACAGCGGCCCCGAATTCCTGTGGCGGCCTGAAGCGGAATGGCCACAGGAAACACCGACGCCGCCCACTGAAGAAACAACGGAAGCCCAGCCGCATCAAGTCGCAGCTACGAGCGTGTGGACATCACCGCTGCCTGACATCAGCCGGTTCTCCAACTACAACCGGCTGATAGGCGCGACGGCGCGACTGCTTCAGTTCGCGGAGCGCCTGAAAACGAAGCGGCCCACGGGACTACAGCTGAAACACATGCGGTAAGCCGAGCACATGTGGCTTCAGCAGTCGCAACGCGAAGCCTTCCCGGAGGAGCTACGGGCGCTATCCCGAGGCGAGCCCATCACTCGACGCAGCCGTCTATACAAGCTCGATCCCTTCATCGACGCAGACGGCCTTATGAAGATGCGCGGGCGAATCAACGCCGCGCCCGCCTACATCAACAAGACGCCGGCCATACTCGACGGCCGCAACCCGTTCGTGCGGCTGTGGCTACAGCGCGAGCACGAGAGGGCCGCGCACGCCAACAACGAGCGCGTCGTGAACGACGTCCGGCAACAACACTGGGTGCTGAAGCTGCGGCCGACTGTACGAGCCGTCGCGAACGCCTGCCGGACGTGCATCCTGCGCCGCACACAACCCCGAGTACCTGCACTGGGGGACCTGCCGCCAGCCCGCGTCGAGCCACACCATCGGCCGTTTACCTACGCGGCGACCGACTACTTCGGTCCCGTGTGGGTCACCATCGGCCGACGCCACGAGAAGCGCTGGGTGGCGCTATTCACCTGCCTGACCACCCGCGCCGTGCACTTGGAGATAGTGCACACGCTGTCGACGGACTCCGCGATCATGGCGCTACGACGGCTGGCGGCGAGGCGCGGCTGGCCGCGACAAATTTGGAGCGACAATGCTACATGTTTCCGGGCCGCAGACATCGAGCTACGGGCGGCCTACGAAGAATGGCTGCCCGCACTCCAAAGCTACGGACTACAGCGCGGCCTGGAGTGGCGCTTCATCGCGCCCGGCGCGCCGAACCAGGGAGGCGCCTGGGAGCGACTAGTGCGGTCCATCAAAACCGCACTGACGACAACGCTGCACACAAAGGCGCCAAAGGAAGAGGTGCTGATGACGCTGCTCGCCGAGGCCGAGGCGACCGTCAACGCCCGGCCTCTCACGCACGTCTCCGTGGACCCGCGGGACGAGGAGGCGCTTACGCCCAACCACTTTCTGTTGGGCGGACCGACGGCGACGCCCATCATCGGACCATGCCTGGAAGCCGACCGCCGCACCTGGCGGACCAGCCAGGCGCTAGCTGATCAATTCTGGGCGCGGTGGATACGGGAGTATCTGCCTACACTCGCGCCCAGGCAATCGTCGCCGTCGGGAGCAGACCGACGGATCCAGCCAGGCGACTGCGTGGTCATCGCCGACCACACGCTGCCACGCAACGTCTGGCCGCGAGGGATCGTCGAAGCAACGCATCCGGGTCCTGACGGCGAGGTGCGGAACGCGGACGTGCGCACCAAGGGCGGCGTGTTTCGGCGCCCCGTGAGGAAGCTGGCTGTCCTCCCCATGCAACCCGAGTCTACGCGGCAGCTCGACGGGGGGAGATTGTTACGGACAGCTCTGCAAAACGTTTAATTTTAAGAAAATAAATGAATAAATAATTTAATTATTTTAGGTATAAGATTTCGCCCGTAAAAGTGGCTAACTTATTGAAATGTGTGAAAAATCCCTTATTATACCGAGCTCCCGTCATGTCTTAGTAAAGACTATATACAGACTTAGAATCAAAACAAAGATGATTCATCATAAACTTTCCATTCGTAGACAATAACCAGTGAGTCATCTCTGTTTACATTAGATGCAAAATTTAGGGAAAATTTTTAGATTAATTTAAAACCTTTGTAGAATCATTTATTATGTTAAATAAATGTAAATTCATTTAATTTCTCCCGGCCGCAACCGTCTGAGAGCACCACAACGCCGAAAATAAGCGGACGCGCAGCGCGCAGCGCCATAAGAGAGATAAGGCAGGTGTATATCTCGGACGGTGCGAGCGAGACGGCCTCTTGCCGGGGACAAAGAAACGATAGGTATTTTCGCATCTCACAGTCTGACTGGAGCTCCCACGACGCAAACATGTATTGAATTTTGTGTATCTTAACAGCGTCAATCCATAACATAAGTTAGTTTTAAGCTCAGTAATGTATAACTTAAGTAAATTAAAATATAATGACAGGGCGGGCGTCCCCCTGGACCTAGAGGCAAATTATATAAAAGGACGGCCATTTTTGTATAGAATCACTTCCAGTTCTTGTTCTCCTGCATAAACCATCTTGTAACAGTTGTAGCGTAGTACCATCGGTCCGCGAGTTAGTTTTGTTAGTATAGCGTAGTACCATCGGTCCGCGATTTAGTGTAAATTCATAGACAGAGACTATATTAGTTAAGTGTTAATTTAAGTGTTTCCGATCCGTTGTTGTTTTTTGTTAATTTTCTGTGTAAATATATACCGTTGATTTTAGTTTGCGTTTTCGTATTCGTCCGTTCGTTTCACCTTAGCCTACAGTCCACTTCGCTCCATAACTCATCCCTGAGTTTCGGAGTGCCCTTGTAGCCGATAGCCGACGGACGCGGTTGTCGTCTACAACTAACAATAAGTCACAGAAGGTGCTAGAGACTACATTCGCTCAGAGATTCCTGGAGCTAGAAATTTTGTTTATTTCATACTACGAGATTGGACTTATTGAGCCTCTGTCAAAGAAAACGTGGGACAGTAGGTTGTCGTGTTACCCGGTCCTCCGACGAGTCGAAGGACAGGATAACAGACGTGAGAGAGAGAGAAAGATAAGGGAGAAAAGAAGAAGAAAGAAAAAGTAATAAGTTCAGGGTTAGGGTTCTTTATTTTCACTCAGTCACCAAAGCAGTGGGATAACGGAGTATAGGGGAGGTTGGTAGTCTTAGGTTCGAGCGGTTGCTGTTGAGGCGATGTCCGTGTAGCCTGGTATGAGTCCGTAGCAGGTGGTTGCACAGGTGGTCGCAGGTCACCGCAGTTGCAGCAGGTGGACGAAATCACAGTAGTAGCAGGAAGGCGTATGTGCAGTGACAGCAGGAGGGCGTATACACAGTGGCAGCAGGAGCGCGTATACGCAGTGGCAGTAGGAGCGCGTATACGCAGTGGCAGCAGGAGGGCGTCTTCGCAGTGGCAGCACTGGAGGGCGTATACGCAACAGCAGCAGGAGGGCGTATACTCAGTCGCATACACAGTGGTAGCAGATGGGCGTATTCGTAGTGACAGCAGGTGGACGTAAATGCAGTTGCAGCAGACAAGGCCTTTCAGCGTCCGAGCGAGTCAGTAGTCTTGTATGGGGACAGCCAAAGAGGAAAAAGGGTCTCTCTTGAGTGCAGGGCCGAGCTTTGGCCCTGCACAGACCAATTTCGAGTTCCTCCTTAGTTGAGAGGCACGAGAAGACTCAATTTTGAACTGATGGCAGCTCTTTTATATCAGGCTCGCTGACAAAAGGTTCCAGAATAGATAAAAATATGAATTTCGAATTTTATGAAGTACTAGGGAACCAGCCAAACGATACCATGTCCAGCCAATGTCCCCAAAATCACGGCCCTGCGGCACGGTACTCGTGATGCCGATTAGGCGATTACATCCCCCCGCTATTCAGTTCAATGCATCAATCAATCAGTTTATTGCAAGAACATAGTGCTACAGCTATACGTATATACAGTGTTGCTTATGTTCTACCAAAAAGGCATGCAACCAAAATAAAACAATATTCAAACAATATAACAAATTGAAATTGTTACTAATTTCAATTTGTTATGTCAAAAATAATTTAAAAACTTAGAATAAGGTCAAGATTGAATTACATGTGTTATTAAATTAAGTACAAAATTAAGTTTAATTAAAATAAAAAAAACTATAAATTATAAAAGATTTCCTACAACGATAATGCTACACATGAATAATGATGTCAAATCTTAAAGACTAAATATTTGGCTTGTTGGCAATATATTCCTTAATCTCACTCTATCAGTGAGGGACATTAATTTTTTTTTTCAATTCAGCCATGCTAATCCTTTGCCCGAGGAATGAGGCGGCTCTGTGGTCCGAAGAACATTCTGACAGCTTTCTTTTTAATCAGCTGTACAGTCTGCGGGCGTCCGTACTCCACGGTCCGATGGTGTCCACTGAAAACTTATTGGTGAGACTTACATGTTTCCGGCGCTTCGCCATCTCAGCGTAAAACGCTGCCCCGCCGGGTCTCAGTGAAGTACTGGTCAAATGGGACGGAGCCAGAGTGCCCACGCAGGTAGCGGCCCAGATGAGAGGAACCAGGGCGACAAACGGGAGGAGGGCCATTTGCCACAGAATTAGGGTCATTCCGTCGGGTCCCACGCCATCGTCATGGTGGTGGTGGTGGTGGTGGTCATGGTGGTGGTGATGGTTGTTGTGGACACTGGAGAGCATGTATCAGAATAAAACAATTGTTGTCAACTATCATCTAAAAAACTTCATGAGTTTCCCAATACTCAATCGGTTGAACATAAAAGAGTTTAGGTACATAATATTACAACAAAGCCTGGATTCATAATCTGCATTATAGTAGGGTAGGCCACGATGCTAACTCGGGATTCACTCGAGCGTCATAGAGACCTATTGGGTTGCGAAGCTTAGATGATAAAAAGAAAAAAATGTCATATAAAATATACCGTTTCATCGGTGGGGGGAGCGGCTACAGAGTTTCAAAAATGTAAAAAAAAACTGTTGCATGGACATACTCGAGCGCGTTAGATATTGATAGCATCCATGTCCTACACATTTTTAAAGATGTACGCATGTTAAACTGATTGTTTCCATGATGGGGTTGGTCGTACTTGAAATTGAATAAAAATTTTTTTCATCGGGCGCGTCAGATTTTCTAAGGGGATGTTAAGTGAACCTAAAAAAAAGCTCTTATATATCTGACGATTTAGATGTGACGCAAACTCGCAGTTATTATTAGAATGTGCAAAAAAAATTCGCTATTTTGAAATACTCAAGCGCGTCAGATTAAGATATATATGGTTCATCTTGATGCCCTAGACGTGCTGTCTCATAATCTGACGATTATCTGGCGGGGTTCGCCTAATCTGACAATAGAAAAAATTAACAGGAACTTGTGACTCAGAGCACTCTCCAGAAACAGGAAAATGTGACTCGGAGCACTCCCCAGAAGCAGGGGCATGTGATTCGGAGCTATTCCCAGAAACTTCCGATGCACTGTCATATTCCATAATACTTTGCCGCTGTTGTAAATACTTAAAGACTCGCGGTATTTTAATTGCTATAAATAATTTATAGCACTGTGCGTGATTTACTTCATTTAATGAAGATTCTCTCGAAAGTTCAAGATTATCGTATGTTGTTCGGGATTTTCGGAGAACCGGTTCGCTCAGACTATATTCTAAAATATTTACACATTTTTGTTCTGTTTCTAATGTAAATTTAATTGTTTTTTGTAAAGTAGTTTTACCACAAAATACACACTTTATATTAATATCACTCATAGTACAGCTTGCGGGAATCTTTTAGAGCATAATCTTGACTGTGCAGTAGCCGATTTATGTACAAATGTACATGCGCAAATCCGCCATTTTTGTTCTAAAAGTTGCCGGCAACTATAAATATTTAATAACTTTAGTGTTCTAAACAACATGATCAGCTGTCATGGCGTCATGGCAACAGAAACCAGAGTGGAATACAGGCATCACGTAACTGAACGCATTAAACTTTACGATGAATTTTTGTTACTTCGGCTAGTGGAAATCGTCAGATTATATATTTTCCGTTATCATAGATTCATTCCCTATTAAATAAAAAAAAAAAATAGCCACGCTCGAGAATGTCGAGATGAAGTTTTTTTTTTACAACTTTGTAGCCCTCCGCCTTCTTTACGTCACCTTTAAATTGTCAGATTAGAAGAATATACACGTTTTAGCATGTAACTAACTCACCCTACCTTAATCTGACGCGCTCGAGAATTTCAGATGAACAATTTTTTTTTACTAATCTGATCTTTTATCCTTGACGGGCGGCCATACATATGAGGCTCATATTTTGTGGAAGTACTTAACTGGGTACAAGGTATCCCCCTATATATTAATCTGCCGCGCTTTAGGTACTCCCGAAATCCCCTCTTCGGCTCTCCTACTATTACAACTGCCAGTGGAAAAATGTTCTATGGATAGACTGGGGCAATTTGTTCGAAAGTTGATTTTTAAACCCCCGACCCAAGTAACTAGTCATTATGAAACCACTAGCTGTTGCCCGCGACTTCGTCCGCGTGGAACCTTTATCTTGAAAATTTTTCATCTTTATTATTTTCAGATCTAAGTAATGTTGAAATTGCTAAACGTGCTTTTTTTGCAATTGTTTACGAAATAGTAACGAACCCTTCGTACGCGAGTTCGACTCGCTCTTGGCCTTTTTTTACTTTTTTTTCGGCTAATCTGCTCTAATTACGTTACGCGGTATCATTATAAAAATGTTTGATCTACATATATATAACTTAATGATAAGGTTCTAAAATTGTCTAACAAAATATGGATCGTAATTTGGTCTGAAATATATATATGTCGGGATAGGGGGTGCGGATGGCCGGGTGCGGTGTGTGGCACATTAGTTGATCTATTCGATGTAGTTGTGGACGAGGAGGTAGTTCGAGCGAGATGAAACACTTCAGATGCAATTAACTTGATTTATTCCTTATACAATGAAGCACAAAATAACAGTTCCTAGCACAGAGGTTTGTAAGCTAGGTTATCGAAGTCTCGAACAGAATAGTCTTTATTAAATTAACACTAGGCACATTGCGGGGTTATAACACTGACTCTAAACTTGGTATAGCACAACGAAACGGAACAGTTCCAAGGCAGTAGTGCACTCGACGGTGACCCAAAGTGAAGTGTCGGTGGTCGTTCGCTGAGTGAACCGCCAAGACTCTGTCTAGCGCGCCAAAACAGGTTCAGGGGGCGCTACTGTCGCCTTCCAATGGCGCGCCGGCTTCGTTGAGCTTCCATACTCATGACCGTTTCCGACACGGCCATACTGACGCCTCACACGTCCCCGTGTGCGTAATCTGAAAAGGAAAGAAAAAATCTCGGCAGTAAAACGTCTTTGCCTCGGCCAATCCTGACCTTGAGGGGTTTCACGTAAACTAATGTTCAGGTCTAACCTATTATTATTAATTTAATCAACCATCGAGCAACAACAAACAAAGTATCATAAAATTCTCAATGTTATTCTATGATCGCATACACCATTCCAGTCATTATATCATCGCCTCTATCCGGCGGATACTCTCAAAATACAACTACCTTCGGGTGATACACAATCAAGTGAAAATAGAACAATCTTGTATCATAAGCAGACACAAGTACCATAATGAAAATAATAAAAAAATCATTGCTCAACAGTTTAAATAGTGTTCGAAACATCCATATCATCATCAATGCCTTGTCTCAAATTTAACCACCTTTGTCAAATCGGGAATTCTTGGTACGTATACTTCTTTTCAATATTCTGAAGAGCGCATTATTTCAATACCTACTAGGTACATGTCAAAATTTCTAATAGGCCCGCGTCAGTAAGTCTATTTACTGCACAGTAATAACAATTTTAGCTAGACTGATACATGTCATACATAGTCACTGAATTATCCAACTGTTTGCCATGGAACTTATTGGAAATCAACTCTTCCATAAGCGATCACTCGGCAACCGAATCACAATAAAAATGAGAACTCCTCACCAGATTGCCTCATATAGTTTGGTGACGTCACACGTCAACCCTCGTCCCAGTGGATGAAGGCGCCCTGCCGCTTGCCTTCACGCGGTTCTTTGCGTGATGTCTTGTACCACGGCAGCTGAAGCAGACGACTCATGGCTTTGCTCTTAGCTGCTGAGGTCACGTCTCTTTCCCTGATGTGTTTTTAAAATGTGTCGGTGAGGCCATAGTGCCTACGTCCACGCGTCGCTTGTAGTTGACCGTCGCTTCTGGGTCACTTCCACTGGTGCAACAACTGACGATGTGTCCCGCTGTTCTTGAAGCAAGCAATGAACTTCGATGTAGTTTGTTATTGACTGCCGGCGTTTGTCGCTGAGATGGTAAGTAGTAGCCCCGATGATTTCTCTTTTATACGAAGTAAACAATCGAATTTTTCATGTCCGTTTCTCTCGCAATGAAAGCAATTTAAACAGTGCAATCTTCATTTGTTTTCATACGGTTTTGTAGGTCTCCGTGACGGTGTTTGCTTGAGTTTTAATATAACGCAAACGCTTGTAGCTCCTGATTTAGTGATGTCAAGTTCGTTGTATTCCAAAAAGTAGCCACAAACTTTTTCTTCCATTTTATCGCTTCGTGTTCCATCATTCTTCGTGTACGCTCATGGGCCCGTAGGTACCATCCCAACTTCTGATGTCTGGATAGGGGGTGCGGATGGCCGGGTGCGGTGTGTGGCACATTAGTTGATCTATTCGATGTAGTTGTGGACGAGGAGGTAGTTCGAGCGAGATGAAACACTTCAGATGCAATTAACTTGATTTATTCCTTATACAATGAAGCACAAAATAACAGTTCCTAGCACAGAGGTTTGTAAGCTAGGTTATCGAAGTCTCGAACAGAATAGTCTTTATTAAATTAACACTAGGCACATTGCGGGGTTATAACACTGACTCTAAACTTGGTATAGCACAACGAAACGGGACAGTTCCAAGGCAGTAGTGCACTCGACGGTGACCCAAAGTGAAGTGTCGGTGGTCGTTCGCTGAGTGAACCGCCAAGACTCTGTCTAGCGCGCCAAAACAGGTTCAGGGGGCGCTACTGTCGCCTTCCAATGGCGCGCCGGCTTCGTTGAGCTTCCATACTCATGACCGTTTCCGACATATATATATTATTATTATTTTTTTAATATAAATTTAAAACCCCTTTTAACCCCCTTCGGGGTAGAATTTTCAAAAACGCTGAAATTACTTTTCTTGTATTTTAATAGTGTACCTTTACACAAAAATTCAAGTCCCGCGCTCAAAAAAATACTTAATCTCCATACAAACTTTTAACCCCTTTTTTACCACCTTAGGGGGTGAATTTTCAAAAACGCTGAAATCAGTTTTCTTCCATTTTATTTTAATACCTTTTTACAAAGTTTCAAGTTCCTAGCATGAAAAAAAACTTGTACCCCATACAAACTTTGCTCCCCTATTTAAACCTCTTAGGGGAGGAATTTCCAAAAATTCCTTCTTATCCCTAGCCCACGTTGTAAAAGTAACCTACTGTGCAAATTTCAACTCTCTAGCATTTGTAGTTTCGGCTCTGCGTTGATGAGTCAGACAGTCAGGACACTTGCATTTATATATATAGATAGATAAGAAGTTTCAAGGAATTTCTAATGGATTCAAACTTTCAACCCCTTTTTAACCCTTTTAGGGGACGAATTTTTGAAAACGCTGAAATTATTTTTCTTGTATTCTAATAGTGTACCTTTGCACAAAAATTCAAGTCCCGCGCTCAAAAAAATACTTAATCTCAATACAAAATTTTAACCCCTTTTTTACCACCTTAGGGGGTGAATTTTCAAAAACGCTGAAATCAGTTTTCTTGCATTTTATTTTGATACCTTTTTACAAAGTTTCAAGTTCCTAGCATGAAAAAAAACTTGTACCCCATACAAACTTTGCTCCCCTATTTTAACCTCTTAGGGGAGGTATTTCCAAAAATCCCTTCTTATCCCTAGCCCACGTTGTAAAAGTAACCTACTGTGCAAATTTCAACTCTCTAGCATTTGTAGTTTCGGCTCTGCGTTGATGAGTCAGACAGTCAGGACACTTGCATTTATATATATAGATAGATAAGAAGTTTCAAGGAATTCCTAATGGATTCAAACTTTCAACCCCTTTTTAACCCTTTTAGGGGACGAATTTTTGAAAACGCTGAAATTATTTTTCTTGTATTCTAATAGTGTACCTTTGCACAAAAATTCAAGTCCCGCGCTCAAAAAAATACTTAATCTCAATACAAAATTTTAACCCCCTTTTTACCACCTTAGGGGGTGAATTTTCAAAAACGCTGAAATCAGTTTTCTTGCATTTTATTTTGATACCTTTTTACAAAGTTTCAAGTTCCTAGCATGAAAAAAAACTTGTACCCCATACAAACTTTGCACCCCTATTTAAACCTCTTAGGGGAGGTATTTCCAAAAATCCCTTCTTGTCCCTAGCCCACGTTGTAAAAGTAACCTACTGTGCAAATTTCAACTCTCTAGCATTTGTAGTTTCGGCTCTGCGTTGATGAGTCAGTCAGTCAGGACACTTGCATTTGTACAATATAGATTTAATGAGTAGCATAGAAAAATTACTAAACCTAAACATAAATACACGTTAGGAATTCTTACCTTCAATATTCGATAGAGGCGCACGAAAAATTCTCAACTCAAGTGAATAAAATACATTTTTAGTTGCACCTTAAAAAAGTTTTCATGTAAGCATGGCTTATAGTACGGAAACGAAGCAAGCTTCGGGACACGTTGTTTAAGGGGGTGATTTTTAATATGGACTACCCATTGTAGTTATTGCGTGTTAGCATTAACCATTATTAGAACCTGCAAAGGATCCATGAATCACAAGAAGTCACAAGTACTTTCTCAATTAGGAAATTCAAATTTGATGGGTATAGTCAACATAAAATGCTACAGTTAAGTGCGACGTACCAAATTAGTCAAACATCTCGGAACGTATCTTAGTCTCCCTAAAGATAAGTAGGTACCTAATTGGCCACGTTGACTGACGGCAATAAAGATATTTGAAGAAAAGGCGGCAAAACGCAGCTAGGCGCACACAATCGTGATTCCCAATTTTTTGATCTCATCTACTTACTCGATTTGTGGTCCAATGTGGTATATGGGCATATTCAATGCTGGGTTTGGCTTCATAATAGTGTATATTATGAGTACAGGAGCCTAGTTACTAAATGAAAACAAGCTTTTATCTTAGTTACATTGTATAGGTACGACTGATATGGACTGATATAGGCGGGATGGATACAGTCGCATACAATGCATCAAACAAAACAAGTCAAACAAAGGTGAAAACCTCAGTATATAGGCAGTATAAAAGGGGGCTGTTGGGTGTAATTTTTCACAGTCGAGTTGGTCCTTGCTTGACTGCAGGATGAAGGGAGTCGCATTGTTGGTACTCGGCCTGGCCGCTCTGGCCATGGCTAGAGAGGTGGACGACCACATGATGGGTAAGTTTTAGATAATATTAAAATAATTCAATAATAAGGTAAAATATTCTGCCATTAGCTCAGTTTGAAGTGACTGCTACTGCTGGCTTCGAATCCCGAATACGAAAGTCCATTCCTATGTCTTGGCACTTTGGTTCTCTCTCTATTTAAATGCTTCATTAATACAACCGGTGCTTATATGAAATCTTGTATCTGTAATCAACCACGGTAAAATGATAGCAGGTGTGTCAATGTCTAAGTGTTTTAATATTTTTAAAACTATCGTGAGACATCTTGAATAATTATAAAAACGGTTTAAACTCACGTAAAAATGATCAGGAACGGCCCGACATGTTAGTTAGTTAGTTAGTTGCGCTGGGCATTTTCCGCAAGTCGACATCCAACGTGCCTATTTTGCGTGAAAAGGGGGTAGCGCTACTCCAACCACCCCAACTCCTCGACAAACCTTATCAAAGCTTTAATGTTGCTTGTGGCGTCGTGTACGGTACTTGGGGATCCTAGGTACTTCGTCCTGTATACTTCTACCTGTTTGCAATCTAGTAGAATATGTTTGGTGGTTTCTTCTGCTTCCATGCATGTCCTGCATAGAGGGCTATCTGTTATCCCTAAATTGAAAAGGTGTTTGTTCAGAGTATTATGTCCCGTTATTATTCCTACTATTTTGCGTAGTTAGTTCCTGTGGATTCTCAGTAAGATTGTGGTGAGTTTGTGGTTCCTATTCGGAAGAATTTCTTTCGTCTGTCTACACGTTCCTATGTCTTCCCAGTATTTTTGGTGTTGGTATATTGTATATTGGTTTATTGTATTGTATATGTAAGATTGTGGTAGGGGTATTATTGGCTCTGGTCCGCATGTTGGTGTCTCTGATCCTTTACGGGCCAGTTCGTCCGCTGCATCATTGCCTCTCGAGCCACTGTGTCCCTTTATCCACTGTAATGTTACCTTATTTTTGTTATTGCACACCTCTGTGATGCTGCGATGACATTCGTCTATTAGAGCAGAGGTACATTTATCACTGTCTAGTGCTTGTAGTACGGATTTGCTGTCTGATAGTATACGTAAGTTTGTGTTTTGAACCTGGCGTCTTTTTATAGCGTTGCAGGCTTCTATTATTCCTACGCATTCTGCCTGGAATACCGTGTTGTGTATACCTAGGGGTTTAGAGATGTGAATACTCAAATCCTCCGAGAATACACCACAGCCCGTTCCATTTTCAGTCTTCGACCCGTCTGTAAATATTCTCAGGTCCTCTAGGTTTAGCCCCTCTTTTGGGTCTTCAGTTAGGAGTATGACGTATTCCTTCTTACAGGTTATAGTCTTAGGTATCTTGTCGATTGGTGCTTCCATTATTGGGAATTTTGTGATCATATCACTGTAGATTTTTGTGTGTTGGGTATTGCTATTCGTCCATGGATTTTGGCTTTGTAGTCGCATCGCCGTGACGGCTGCTTCTCTTTGTATGTGTATGTGCAGTGGCGTGAGACCTAGCATTATCTCTAGTGCTGCTGTAGGGGTAGTCCTCATGCAGCCTGTTGTTGCCGTGCATGCTAGTCTTTGTATTTTCTGCAGGCCGGCAATCGCACATGCTAGCTGCGTTCGGGGCCACCATACTACTGCTCCGTAGCTGATCATAGGTACTATTACCGTCTTGTATAGCCATAAAATGATACGTGGGGCAAGACCCCACCTCTTGCCTATCATTCTTCGACATTGCCAGAAGGCGACTGTGGCTTTGTTAAATCTGTTCTCAAGATGTTTGTTCCAGATCAGTTTGTCATCTAAGGTTATCCCTAAATATTTCACTTGTTTGGAGAGTGTAAGCTTCGTACCAAAAAGGCTTGGCATTTCGTATGACCCCAGTTTACGTTTGTGTGTGAAGAGTATTGTGTCAGTTTTTTTGGGGTTTACCGATAGGTCATTCTCCCTGCACCATTTCTCTACTATTTTTAGTGCTGTTTGTGTAAGATCACACAGTGTGCTTATTACCAGACCACTGATAAGTATGACAAGGTCGTCCGCGTATCCTATGGTCGTGAAATGACTCTCGTTTAGTTTTGTTATCAGATCATTTACCACTAGGTTCCATAAAAGGGGTGAGAGGACTCCTCCTTGCGGGCATCCTCTCACGACTAGCGCTTGCTGATCTTTGTTTTCTGCTAGTCTTATGATTCTTTGTTCTAGCATGTTCATTATCCATTCTATTAGCAATGGTTCTGTGTCATGTCTTTCTAGAGCTTGTTTGATGCTGCTAAAATTTGTTTTATCGAAAGCACCTTCTATGTCAATGAAGGTTCCCAGGCATGAGCCTTTCCTTGTTAGTGCGACTTCGATATTGCTTACCACTGCGTGGAGTGCTGAGTCTGTTGATTTGCCTTGACTGTAAGCATGTTGGTTTGGATGGATTTTTATGTTTTTGAGTGCAGTATCCTTTAGTTCTCTGTCACATAGTCTCTCTAGTATCTTTAGCATAAAAGAGGTTAGGCTGATTGGTCTGAAAGACTTCGGGTCAGTGTAGTCGCTTTTTCCGGGTTTTGGTATGAATATTACCTTAACTTCTCTCCATTGCTTGGGTATGTATCGGAGGGGAATGCAGCTGCAGAGAAGTTTGGATATTAGTTCGGTAAGAGCTGGTCCTCCCCACTTTAATAATGCTGGGTAGATTCCATCTAGTCCTGGTGATTTGAAATTGTCAAAACTGTTTATTGCCCAGGTAGTTTTATTTAGTTCTGTTATGTTTTCCGCTATCTTCCATTCACTCACGGTAGGTTGATAATTCGTCCTTTGTTGTTCCCCTTCGTTCTTATCAATTACCTTGCATCCTGGGAAGTGAGTTTCCACCAGTAGACTTTCTGTCTCAGCAGGCGAACTGGTGTAGCTATCGTCCTGCCTCCTCAGGGTGCCTAGTAGTTGATTTGGTTCTTTGGCAAGTATTTTCCTTGTTCTGTTCGCTTGTGTGCTGGTGGTTATGGTATCACAGAATTTCCGCCATGAGGTGGATTTCCTATATCGTAACCTTTTCTTGTATTCTGCTTTGACCGCTTTATACTCGTCCCAGTCTTCTGCAGATTTTGTGTCCATTGCTCTGTTTAGGAGTCTCCTCATCTTCGTTCTGAGACGTTCCATCTCCGGACCCCACCAGCTGCCGTGTGTTTCGTTGCCGCTAGATGGTATTGACGGTGGACATGTCTCTTCGTAGCTTTTTATTATAGTTTTAGTGAGTGACTTTACCTGTTCCTCTAGCTCATCCGCGGTTTGTGGCCTATGAGCAATTGTATAGTGCTTTAGTTTACCTACCATAAGTTCCTTGTACGCCTTTATGTCTGTGCGCCTCGGATTCCTTATCGGTGCTGGTGTATCTACGTCCGCAGTCAGATCGTAGCGGATCCACCTGTGGTCGGAGCAGGACAGTTCGTCCGACACGTGCCAGTTGGATATGTGCTGTGCTGCTAGCCCTGTGCTTAGAGTAATGTCAATTATGGTCTTACATCTACTGGTTACAAAAGTAGGTTTGGATCCTTTGTTTAGGATGTCCAGGTCAGTGGTTAGTAAGTATTCAACAATATCGTTACCTCTGTTGTTGTTGTGTTCCATTGCCCATAGGTTGTGGTGGCCGTTGCAGTCCGCCGATATGACCAGCTCGAGCCTCTCACGTTCGCAGTAGCGTATGAGGTTGTTCATCTCCACTGGAGGTGGTTCGTCCTCTGCCGCCATGTAGACGGAGGCAAGAACTATCTCCGGTAGACTCGAGTTTTGTGTTCTGAGGAGTGTTATGGCACACACGTCTCTGGAACAGAATTCAGTTAGTGGTTGTGCTATTACGTTTTTAGATATGTAAATACATGTTCTAGGTTTGTGTTGGTTATTGTATAGTAAATTACCTCCGATGTTATTGAGGCCGTTTATACGTGTGTCCCTGATCCACGGCTCCTGGATCAGGACTAAAGATGTTGGGTTGCCCTCCAGCCATACACGAATTTGAGCCGTTGCAGTCTCGCTGTGCTGGAGGTTCGCCTGCAGGACCTTACATAGGGAAGGAGCTATCGGGTGACACCCCCTCCGCTCCCTTCTCCACTATGTCTAGGCGGCTGATCCCTTTTGTGCATCCCTCTTCGTCGTCGGAGTCCAGCAGGATGTGTTCTTCGACGTCAGATGAGGGATCGTTGGGCTCACATTCGGTCTCCATAGCCGAGTTGGTGCTTGTCTGATCCGCCTTGGCGGGTACCTCCTCAGGCTTTGTTTCTCCTTCTGTGTCCGTTGCTTTTGCAGGTGGGGAGTCTCTGAAGCGCCCCCCACTGTGCTGGAAACGAATATAAACTGTCCCACATAAGTAGTTCAGCTTTCTAGACTTCTCCAGCACAGTAGGGACTACGTCCTCCGGTATGCCCACTAGCAGAAGGGTGCACTCCCTCTTCTTCAGCGGGATCGACTGGTGAAGCGTCCATCTTCTCACTTCGGCCCACGGGTTCTGGAAGTTAAGGACCCGGCCGACCTTGGTGAGATTGTCCTCCAGCGAGGGTATTAGGATACCACACTTGGTTTTCCTGACCATCTCGTCCTCCCTCTTGCCTACGAGACGGTCTCCGTTCTCTAGGGTGGCTGTCCCAATCCATGTCATCAGCCACTCCTTGGTTTTTCCATCTTGGCACCACAGCTTCAGGTAACCGTCCACAAAACTCGGTTTGCCTGAGAAGGCTGGTGCCTCGATGACTGCGTCTAGATCGGTTTCCAACGCCGCCTGGAAAATGGCATCCCCGATCTTCTTTTCCACCTCCGCAGCGTCCTGCTTCGTGAGCCTGCCTGTGCGATCATTGGTGATCGCCACCGTCAGGTCCATCGCCGCCGCCGCCGCATAGGTGGATGGTTTGTCCTTGTTCTCCGTGGCGTCCGTCCTCGGCTTCTTACGTTCGCCTCTGGGAGAGATGGTGTCATCCAGGCGTCCTCTCTTCGCCTTCGGTTTTGCCTGGGTTGGTTCCGTGGTAGACTTAGCCGCCTCTGGTCTGATCGGGGCTTCATCTGCCTTACTGTAGTTAGAGGCGTGGCTCTCCTGCCTCTCTTTCCGCTTTTGGAGCCGCCGCCTCTGCCCCTGCGAAAGCTTCTTTTTCGGGGGCTCGTTTGTGTTTGTCTGGGGGTTAGGTGGTATCCCTCTTGGTTTACACCTTATCTCCCAGCCAGGGTCTACGGCCTGCTTTGAGGGTTCAACCTTGGTCGTCCCGCTCTCCGCCGCCTTGTTCTCGTGTGAGGGGCCATCCTTAGAGGGTTCCGTCGCCCCTGGTTTGGTCACTACTGCTGGGGTTCCTTTCGGTACCTCAACCGCCAGTGACTTCCCCAGTTTCAACGGCTCCTTCACAGATGGCCCACACGATTGGTGTGACACCTCCCTAGACGGTTCAACTTTCGTCGTCCCAGTCGTAGGGGGCGTAGAGTTTGTTTCGTTGATTTTTAAATTGCTTTCTTGCAAGTAATTGTTCTCCATTTTGTTCCCACGAGTAGCTAGGGAATTGTGGTCCATCTACGCATTGCCCCGCTTGCGTAGATAAGGCTATAATACGACGGGTTTCGCCCAGTTCCCGAAGTTCCACCGTTAGCGACTGAGCACCCTCTCAGCCACGCATCCCTCGGCACGGTAGGTCACACCTTGGATTAGGTCCTCTCATTGTCCGGGTCCATCGAGATGGAAGAAGGGCTATCCGCAACCTGCCCACCCGGGTCACACCTTGGATTAGGTCCTCTCATTGTCCGGGTCCATCGAGATGGAAGAAGGGCTATCCGCAACCTGCCCACCCGCTCGGTAGCTCTGAGAGGAGAGCGTGTCGTCAGGGTAGAAGTCTCAGGCTGGCATCAAAGGAATGTTCCATTGGAACCGTCCAACGTCACACAGCCTGGTCCTTCAGACGAGACGCCCGACATGTTTCGAACTCATATGGAGCTCTTCATCAGGGGCAGCTATCCGTGCTGCATGGATAGCTGCCTCACTGCACTGCAGTTATAATTGTATAAGTGTTTTGGATTTTCACTGTAAACTGCACATTCTTTTAATTATATAAATAAATAAATAAGTGTACTCTGGTGGCATACTGAGTTACTTGGTTTTTCATTGAAGCAGAAAAGGATGGGATGTATTTAAATGTAAATAAAATAAAAATAAGTAATTATCACACTACCGCGCTTAATCCTACTCTCTTTCCCCTCCTCCTCTAAGTCAGACCGACCCGCTTCAGTTTATTCACGATGCACTCCATGGGCCTAGTGCGCCCGCGTCAAGGAGTGATTGGGTACTCTTGTGGCGCAGAGATAATTATTCCCGTATAATTATTCCCGTTAGTAGGTTTGTACTCCCACACAAAATTTGACCCACTGGTTTTGAGGACTAACCAGCCCTGATAGCTGTAACAGGTGTGTACTTTAAGTTGTTAAGTCATGTCCAAAAAAAATATCCGCACACATTCTCTTCTTGTACACATCGTATGAAACATCGTGATTACGCACATAAAAAATATGAAGATTCATTAATGGTAGTTATTAAGTTATAATAAGAGTCTTGGCAACACCAAGTTTAAAGCTAATATTGCAACTAAACAACTTCTCATCTTACTTTCTTTTATGTTTAACAGTCAAAGCTGACATAAAAGAAAAGCAGACTTTCATCCTCAAGCTGCTGAATCATGTCATGGAACCCTGCATGTACAAGGACATCGTAGACATTGGCACGAACTTCAAGATTGAAGACAACGTCGACTTATTCACGGTGAGTAACTTACACTACTTATGACTACAACTTTAATAAATATGCTTCAATAATTTATCGCTTTTAATTCAAATTTCAGAAAACTGATGTGGTCAAGCGTTTTGTCAAGATGCTGAAGTTTGGTGTGCTCCCTCGTGGAGAAGTTTTCACTCTTCACATCGATCGCCAACTTGACGAAGTCGTGACCATGTTCCACATGCTCTACTACGCCAAGGACTTCGAGACTTTCATCAAAGTCGCTTGTTGGATGCGTCTATACATGAACGAGGGCATGTTTGTCTATGCTTTAACCGTTGCTTGTAGACACCGCCATGACTGTAAGGGCATCATTCTGCCTCCTCCCTACGAAATCTATCCTTACTACTTCGTGCGCGCCGATGTCATCCAAAAGGCGTACATGCTGAAAATGAGGAAGGGACTCCTTGACCACAAGCTGTGCGACTTCTATGGTATCAAGAAGACCGACAAGGACGTTTACATAATTGATGAGAATGTTTTTGACAGACGTACGTACCTTAATGACGAAGACAGGCTCAGATACTTCACAGAAGATATTGACCTAAACACATACTACTACTACTTCCACATTGATCACCCATTCTGGATGAAGGATACCGTTTTCGATAAATACAATGTCAGGCGTTGCGAGCTGACTCTATACATCTACCAGCAAATCCTTGCCAGATACTACCTCGAAAGACTGTCTAATGGTTTGGGTGAAATCAAAACTCTCTCATGGCACAAGAACATCAGGAAGGGATACTGGCCTTGGATGAAACTGCACAATGGTGTCGAGCTGAGAAAGAGAACCAACAACTACGTTCTTGCTCGTGATGATACTGTGGACATCTTGCAGTTTGTAATGACCTATGAGACTATTATAAAAGAGGCCGTATTAAAGGGATACATTGAGGTAAGTTTAAAATTAACAAACAATTAAAAACAATGTAATTTCAGTGTCAAATGTATATAATAATTGTTCTATTCTACGCAGATTAACGGCGTGAGGTTGGAATTGACAAAGGCTGATGATATTGAAACTCTTGGAAAACTTATCTACGGCAAAATCGATAAGACCATGAACGTAGATATGACTAAGGACACGATTGCAGCCTACCGTTACCTACTGATCCTCATGAAGGCCTGCCTTGGACTTAACACTATTAAATCCGACAAGTAAGTAAATATTTAAAATAATCTTCTTGTCACGTATTGCACACTAACCTAACGAAAAGACGATATATTTACCGAGCATGAAAATTATTCATGACGTTTATTGATTAGAGTTAGATAATAAAAAAATTTCAAACCATGAAGCATTAAATTTATTTAGACAATTGAGTTTAAAAATACATTTCAACGTTGCAATAATCTAACTCAAACACAAATCTAAGTATTTATAAAAATACCAAATAGATTTCACTTACATTTATAAAACACGTATCATAAAACTAATACAGTGCTGATTTTTACAGGTATTTCGTTATGCCTACCGTGTTGGACCAGTACCAGACGGCTCTTCGTGACCCGGTCTTCTACATGCTCCAGAAGCGGCTTATTAACATCGTGAAGCTGTTCAAGACGCGTCTGCCTTATTATACCAAGGAGGAGCTGCTGTTCCCCGGTGTCAAGATTGACAACATTGTCGTAGACAAGCTCGTCACCTACTTCGATGACTACCTTATGGACATGACCAACGCTGTTACCTTGACTGAAGACGAAGTGAAGAAGACTAAGTCCGACATGGTCTTCATGGTTCGCAAGCGCCGTCTGAATCACCAACCTTTCAAATTCACCATCGATGTCACGTCTGACAAGGCCGTCGACTGTGTTGTAAGGATCTTCTTGGGACCCAAGGAAGACCATTTACATAGATTGATTGATATCAATATGAACCGTCACAACTTCGTTGAGCTTGACTCTTTCTTGTACAAACTAAGCAGTGGCAAGAACACCATCGTTAGAAACTCCAAGGAAATGCACAACCTCGTCCACGACCGTATCATGACCCGAGACTTATGGAAGAAGGTTGATGGTATCACAGATATGCGTGATTTGATGATGAAGGACCTGAGAAACTATATGACTGGATTCCCAACCAGGCTGCTGTTGCCTAAGGGTCATGTTGGAGGTATGAAGATGATGCTGTACTGCATTGTCACTCCCTTGAAACTGGTTGACAACATTGACATGAACATGCTGGACACCAACCGCAAGGATCTCGTCATGGACTTCAGATCGACTGTTCTGCTCGACAAGATGCCTCTTGGATTCCCCTTCGATCGTCATATTGATGTAACTAAATTCTTCACGCCTAACATGAAGTTTGTCGACGTCATGATCTTCCACAAGAGAATGACTTGTGATATGAAGACTCGCTGGAACAGATATGTTCTGAAGCACTACGACATGGTTGAAGTGTCCCGCATCGAGGACGACAAGTACTTTGTGGACACCGACATCAACACTCACATCAACCGTGACCTGAACCTTCTAAACACCGACTTCTGAAGTTCTGAATAATCTTTCTTAGAACCTAATCTAAGCAAAAAGAGAATGACGAATGATGAATTATGTATGTAGCAATTAAAAAATTTAAAAAATATAATGGTACGATTTTTTTTATTATTTTTTGTTTCTTATTTTACTGTCATTATTACATGAGCCATGATTAATATAAAATGGACCTGGGACCAAAAGAGGTCACTCGTCGAATCCAACTCGGATGGGCAGAGTTCGGGAAGCTACGGACATCTTCTCATCCCAAATACCGCGGTGTCTTAAAACGAAGTTTTTTTACCAGTGATTACGCAAACACATAGGTACGGTACTGAAACTTGGTCGCTCACGATGGGCTTAATAAGAAGGCTAAAAGTTACTCAAAGGGCAAATCGATCTAGTCACAAAGAAAGCAAACCTTGTACTTGTAAAATAAATAAATACTTACATAGATTTCATCACACAAACATTTCATATATATAATGTATATGTGACGTCCCACGGGCAAAGGTACCTTATGGCGGGTATGGAGTTAAGCATACCCTAATAAACTACAGCTTATAAGCTATCGATAGCAGAAAAAATCATCTTTCTAGATTGCGTACTTACTGAGATATAATTTTTTGAAATATTTATTGCTAATTCAGCGATTTTGAGAAATTGGCAATTAAAGTTTAAGTGTTTCAAAAACTATGTTCCTGTTGTAAGTTACATAGTGGGCTACGGAAAATGATTTTTTGGGCTTCTGTTTGTCAGAAAATATTGCAATAACTCATAATATTACACGTCCAAACATTTAAATTTATCAATGAATATGCCTACTACCCTATTTCTAAGAAATCGTGTTTAGCTTAACTTTTCCTTTTCTTGACAATAAGAATGTTAGATTTTTATGTATAAGTATTCTATAACGACTCCAAAAGAAAATAAATCACAAATTAAAAGAGAATTGAAGGAAAATAAACACTTTTCATGTTTTCATGCAAAATCACAGATAATGACAGTTTTTACTTTTAAAGTAACAAACAATATAATTTTTCTACATATTTCAACAATAGTCTTTAATTAACATCGTATAAAACTTTTAACAACGTTATCAGACACTAATTTTTACTTTTAGAGTCACTTGAAGTTACATAACTATAACAGTCTTTGTTCCATACATTTATAAAAAGGTACCTTATGGAGGTCAACAACTAGTACATCAGTAACAATCAATCAATTTCTATGATTTACATTTTGAAAAACGCTTTCATTAATCTCTATTATTATTTTAATACTTAATAATTACGAAAATAATCAGTTCTTTCTTATAATCTTATTTAACAACAACAAATACAATATAAGCAAAGAAAAGGTACCTTATGGCTCAGTTACATGACTTTACTGATTTGTCTGTTCTGAACGCCTTTTCTTACAAAATAAAAAACCGGCCAAGTGCGAGTCGGACTCGCGCACCGAGGATTCCGTACAAACACTTTCCATCCCTAAGTGGTTAAGTTAAGTTTGCACCTGGTATGTATAGCGCCCCATATAAATTAGGTGCAAAGTTAGGTATTAAAAAAAACTACTTACTAGATCTCGTTCAAAACAATTTTCGTTGGTAGTTTTTATAGGAATGTACATCATATGTTTTTTTTAGATTTTTCATTTTCTTATTTTAGAAGTTAGAGGGGGGGGGGACCAACTTTTTTCCACTTTGGAAGCGCCTGTCACGCAAACTATTCGGTTTAGAAAAAAAATATTTTAGAAACCTCGATATCATTTTTGAAGACCTATCCATAGATACCCCACACGTATGTTTTTGATAAAAAAAAAATTGAGTTTAAGTTCTAAGTATGGGGAGCCCCCAATATTTATTATTATTTTTTTATTTTTGCATCAAAATCTTAATGCGGTTTACAGAATACATCTACCTACCAAGTTTCAACAGTATAGCTCTTATAGTTTCGGAAAAAAATGGCTGTGACATACGGACGGACAGACGGACAGACAGACGGACAAACGGAAAGACAGACATGACGAATCTATAAGGGTTCCGTTTTTTGCCATTTGGCTACGGAACCCTAAAAAGTCCGCCACGTACTTGGTTTCTGTGACCTGCCTCACCACAGTATGAGCATTGTAGGCTTTTTACGTCTCGGAACAGACTGCAGACCACTGGAACTGGGCTGAGACTGAGGAGGAAGCACTTCGGGAAAGGCTTGCAAAGGAAGCACTTCAGGAAGATCTGATGAAGGACAAAAACTGAAAAAGTTACGACAAGTATTTCTAACATTTTTTAATTACACCGCCATAAAGTACCTTTTGTACTAAACTTTAGAAGCATATTATTCAGCCTTTAATTCGCCTATAACAATAATAAAGATAGGCAAAAACGCGTCGTAACGTATATTTTACTATATAGGAATAATAAAAAAAACACCATTTTTACAAATTTTTACACAACATTGAATATCTCCGTAACTAGAAACCTCCATAAGGTACCTTTTCCCGTGGAACGTCACATATACATAACATATATAATATAAATATATTTATATATTTTTTTTTCTTTTTTTCTATGATAACCAATTTGGTATCCTTTTTGGTACTCCCCTACTTGACCTAATAACGCAAGTGCTAATATTATTACACCTATCAACGTTAGCTCTAATTTTCATTAGCCCTAATGTCATTTCACCTAATTTTTATACCCTACTTAGTTGTTAGACCTAAGAATCCAATACTCTAATAATGATTTGTACTAATTGTCAACAATACTAATAGGAAATAACCTAATAATTACCACACCTAATGATTATTAGACCTAATCATTACAGACACTAAATGTCAAGAGTACTAAAGATTATTTAACCAAATTTTTAACGTTAAAACAAAAAAAAAGATTTGGACAAATACCGCAGTGGCTGAACCCCGAAAACTGTAGGTTAGGTTAGGTTTGTATTGTGACCACGTCAAAAGATTCTTATGTACATCCAGTCTACGGCAATCCCGACTCCACGTGGTAGGTATTGTCTGTCCTACCCCTAGAGTGTTATTCCAAAACCGGAGGCGCGGAGGGAGAGCAGCCCTCGCCTTAGTTTTATGGATAATTAGGTTTAATAAAATTTTAGGTATGAGCATTATTAGGTATTATAATATTAGTAGTCTAAAAAAATCGGCTAAGTGCAAATTTATTTATATTTATATTGGCTAGTGAGAATTCAGTATTAGGTAATTAGGCATTATGAAAATTCGGAATCCTGAAACTTGGGCTATTCATTAATTAGGATGAATGAAAATTCGGGTCAGTGATTTTAGGGTTACCAAAATTAGGGCCAATGAAATTAGGATGAAAGATTTCGGGCTAACGGAGGGGAACCATTATTTTTATATAAAGCTAAATTAAGAACATAATTTCAAAGTGAAATGTTTAAGAATTTACTTATAGAAGGGTATCGCATTGGACTCATATAAATGAAACAAAAGGTTATTTACCTAGAACTATGTTTAATTCTCTTGCATTAAAGTACTATAAAATCTAAGGGAACCTAGCCAGCGGAGTTGCAGTACCGACTGGCCCTATGCAGGTTGTTATTCTTAGGATTCTAAGCCTAATTTTGGTCGTTCACTCTTTTATATTTAGACAGATAAAACTAAGAAAGATGCACTCCGCTGGAGAACGATGAACTAGGCTGGCCTCACAGCTTGCCGGAGCAACTGTCAGCGAAGAGGGAACGTAGTCAGTCCTGGAGCCGTCCGGTACCGGGGAACGGATCACAGGGCGACAGCTGCAGTGACCTCACAGCACAGGTCTACCACGGACCTCCTTTAACAGCAAAATCAAATACTAAGACACAAGTAAAGAATGCGGCGGCGTTTACAACGCGCGCCGGCTCCTGTGGCATCAGGGGTTCAGACAACAGTGGCGCTTATTGACCTTGGTCAAGTACAATGTAAATCAAACGCAATCCATGTGAGTCGTGAACGTATAACCTCTCACGGCCGAGTTAGTAGACTGTCAGGACATTTATGTAATCAATAAACCATATTACGACCGGCGAACAAGCGGATAATATATCAAATTGACCAACCTTTTGGAGGATAACGAGTCCGCTTGGGTTAAGTACTTCGATGACAACTCCGGGTATCCAGTGGCAAGCCAACACTGGAATTCACCGCACCTCACCGTCTGGGCGTTCAAGGTAGTCGAGCAGACCGGCCCGCGATGCTGGAGTGTTTCTCTCCCGGTTTTATTTCAACATTTTCCCTTGCGTAAAAACCCACGCGGCGCCCTTCTCCGCGCTCGCTGTCAAAAAGGCCTGTGTTGCCAACCTCACAGGGCGCGTTCACGGAGCACGGTTGCGTTCCAAAACACGCATCATTACACACCCCCTTAACCAGGAGAATTTTACGTCGGAGCAACGAAGACGTACAATTCAAGCTCGCCCCCGAGCTGCTACACACGTCCAGGGCAGAGACCAGTACAATCATGTAGCAATGATACAACAGGTTCGTTAGAGGTGACGTGGATTCCCGACCAAAGAACCGCACGTCCTACTGCCCCCTTGGCATCAAAGGAGTCCGCGTGGTCGTCGCTGGAAACCTATGCAGCTAGGCCTACGGGTGCAGTAGTGGATAACCTGTATTCTGGCTCAATTTGTATTGGTTGTATGCTTAGTCAGAGGTTTACAATCCTTGACATGCCATTTTCCTAAAGGCTTGCCGGATTCGTCCTCCAATTCGTACACCAGTTTTGAAAGCTTACGAATGACTTTACATTTTTCATACTTTGGTGCCAATTTTGAAGCAAAGTATTTACCAGCATTACTCTGTTTGAAGGTGCGTTTCCAAACAACATCACCTACTTCAAACTCTATGTCGCGACGTTTATCGTTATAATATTTAATGTTCCGGTCATGTGCTTCCTGCAATGACTTTTTGACTTTGACGAAAGTATCCTTTAGTACTGTGAGCTTATCAAAATAGTCGCGTCTTGAAGAGAACACTATTTCTTCCACGGCTTCTGGGTCTCCATAAATAGTACCATCGGGTACTGCTTCCCGTCCATGAACTAAAAGGAACGGAGTATAATAAGTAGATTCATTCACAGCTGTATTTATGGCAAATTGTATTTCCGGTAACTTTAAATCCCACGTTCTGTGGTCAGCTTCCACAAAGCTCGAGACCGCCGTCATTACAGTCTTGTTGTAACGTTCCACGGTATTAACTTGTGGGCAGTACACAGGTGTAAGATGTATCTCAGGAATGTTGCGCTTTGTAAAAAGCTGCTGAACGTCGCCGCCCGTGAAGTATGACGCGTTATCTGCTATGATAGTTCTGGGAATGCCGTGGACCATAAAGACGTGATCATCTAGACGCTGAGCAATCACTTTGCCTGTAGCACGGCGAAGTGGGAACAACATACAGTATTTGCTAAAACAACATACTACTACCAACAAGTATGTGTTCAACTTCCGAGAAGGTGGCAAAGGTCCAACCAGATCTAAACTTAGGCATTGAAACGGTCTAGAACACTCCTTTGCACTACCCATAAACCCAGGGGTAGGTTGTTGACTGTGTTTGTACGCTGCACACACAGAACAATCGGCGACGTATTTCACCACGTCCGAGTACATTCTAGGCCAAAAGTATCGCAATTTGAGCCTTTTATAAGTTTTCGCGACACCCAAATGAGCGGCCGTTGGAACGGAGTGATTTTCCGAGAGTATTTCTTTTCTAAAATCTGCCGGGATTACCTCCTTCCACTCAAAGTCTTTACTCAGTGGATTAATGGGTTTAGTGTATCTATAAAGTCGATTATTAATAATTTTGTAATTCGGACATGAGGCTGGGTTCTCTTCACAACGTTTGCGTACTGACAGGTACCAGTCATCTAAAATGAAATCTGAATTTAAGAGACACACCGGGACGGACCTGGATAAGGCGTCCGGTACTATATTTTGCGAGCCACTACGGTGCTCAATCGTGAAATTATAGGGTGACAAACGACATCCCCAACGTTCAAGTCTTCCTGTTTTATTTTGGAGAGAAAGGAACCATTTAAGGCTCGAATGATCCGTTATGACTTTAAATTGCTTATTTCCCTCCAGGTAGGGTCTAAAATGTTCCACGGTACTGACAACCGCCAAGGCTTCTCGTTCAGTGGCTGAATAATTCCGCTCTGGGGGTGTCAATGAGCGACTGTAGTATGTAAGCGGGTGCTCCTCTCCATTGAGTTCCTGCGTCAATGTACCGGCGATCCCAAAATCTGAAGCGTCACAGTGTACCGTAAATGGTTTTGTGAAATCTGGGCACGCAAGAACTGGCGCTGTCGTCATTGCCCTCTTAAGTTCAGCGAACGCGTTATCAGCCTCCGGAGTCCAACGGAACGCTGGAGCGCCTTTTTTAGTAGAAGTAAGTTGGTTAAGTGGTCCTGCTATGTTACTGAAGTTTTTTATAAACCGACGGTAATAAGAAGCTGTACCCAGGAAACGTTTTACATCCTTACGGTTCACGGGTATTGGAAAATCGATTACAGCCTTGACTTTGTTGGGGTCAGTCCGTCGTAGCCCATACTCGTCGACTACAAAACCAAGGTATTTAAGTTGCTTTCGAAAGAAGCAACACTTTTTTAAGTTAATGGTAAGATTAGCATAACGTAAACGGTCTAAAACCGCACGTAATAAATTTATGTGTTCCGAGAAGGTCTCAGAAACTACAATTATATCATCAAGGTATATGAAAATGCGGCCGTTATATTCCGGCCCAAATAGGATATCCATAAGGCGTTGCTGGGTGGCTGGCGCCGAGGTCAAGCCATAACACATAACTTTAAAGTGGTACAATCCCCTACCGGGTACCGTAAAGGATGAAATGTTTAAGAATTTACTTATAGAAGGGTATCGCATTGGACTCATATAAATGAAACAAAAGGTTATTTACCTAGAACTATGTTTAATTCTCTTGCATTAAAGTACTATAAAATCTAAGGGAACCTAGCCAGCGGAGTTGCAGTACCGACTGGCCCTATGCAGGTTGTTATTCTTAGGATTCTAAGCCTAATTTTGGTCGTTCACTCTTTTATATTTAGACAGATAAAACTAAGAAAGATGCACTCAGCTGGAGAACGATGAACTAGGCTGGCCTCACAGCTTGCCGGAGCAACTGTCAGCGAAGAGGGAACGTAGTCAGTCCTGGAGCCGTCCGGTACCGGGGAACGGATCACAGGGCGACAGCTGCAGTGACCTCACAGCGCAGGTCTACCACGGACCTCCTTTAACAGCAAAATCAAATACTAAGACACAAGTAAAGAATGCGGCGGCGTTTACAACGCGCGCCGGCTCCTGTGGCATCAGGGGTTCAGACAACAGTGGCGCTTATTGACCTTGGTCAAGTACAATGTAAATCAAACGCAATCCATGTGAGTCGTGAACGTATAACCTCTCACGGCCGAGTTAGTAGACTGTCAGGACATTTATGTAATCAATAAACCATATTACGACCGGCGAACAAGCGGATAATATATCAAATTGACCAACCTTTTGGAGGATAACGAGTCCGCTTGGGTTAAGTACTTCGATGACAACTCCGGGTATCCAGTGGCAAGCCAACACTGGAATTCACCGCACCTCACCGTCTGGGCGTTCAAGGTAGTCGAGCAGACCGGCCCGCGATGCTGGAGTGTTTCTCTCCCGGTTTTATTTCAACATTTTCCCTTGCGTAAAAACCCACGCGGCGCCCTTCTCCGCGCTCGCTGTCAAAAAGGCCTGTGTTGCCAACCTCACAGGGCGCGTTCACGGAGCACGGTTGCGTTCCAAAACACGCATCATTACAAAAGTTTGGAACGAATCGCTCGAATAGATCACGAAAAAACGATATTAATTTTTTTTTTTTTAAACTAATAAGTCAAAAACTGTCACAATTAGGATATTAAATATAAAAAATAAATGTCCATTTAATTTAAAGCAAGGGCTGATTCACTAAGGAAAACCGACTATGACCTTTCAACATTATATTGAAAAATCTTTAATCTGAATCTAACCAGGAAAAATATTAGGTACCTACACAATAATTTAGGTTACGTACAGGGAAAATTAATAAAAAGACAACCCTTTGATGTATGCCGACTAGGGACCATGAAACACAAACACAAAGTTTTGATCACACCAGCCGTTACTTTTTTATTTTTGAAAAAAATTGCTCTCGTATCTGTCTATCCAGCCATCTTCGTAAGCTGCTAAAATGATATCTTCCGGACATGCTACGACTTTCGGTGACGAGTGAGCGAGAGATCTGAGCGCGGCAGCCATACGAGTGAACGAGACACACACACCGCGCACCGCTGCCGCTCGCAGCTAATACCAAAGTTGTGGCCGGGCCGATATGACGTAAAAAGCCAATTCTTATACAATTTATAAGGCTTTAGATGATTTAAATTTTTTAAATGAAAAGTTTTTCTAATGAAGATGTCAGATACATGGATAATGTGTTTGAAATAAAATACGAACCTGTACCATGTATCTTTTCTTTATTAGTGAAATAATGCATATGATAAGAATGTATTTCTTCTCGTAATATAGGTACTTATATCCAAGGTCTTCTAAAATATTTAAATTATCGTACCTAACCTATTAATATTATTATAAAATATTTTGGCTGAAATGTGACAATAGATGTGAACTAACGTGACCATGAATATTTCTACTGTACGAGGTACTACCACTAGCAGGTGGGATTATTACATTGTGACAGATTTTATCGCTAAAACACAGAATGAACCTGACTTTTCTATATGCTTATATTCTCAGAAGTATTATTTACAAAAAAAGCTGTAACTTACAGGCAATTGATCAAAAAAACCGTTCCCTACTTTTTCAAAATTGGTTTTATTTTAGTTTTTCTACTCAAAGTCGTGATTAATATTTCTATTGAAAGCCTAAAAACTTCTTTTTTTAGTTCCATTCCGTTACTTTATTGTATAAAATAAATAAACAAATATTAAGGGACAATCTTACACAAATCGACCTAGTCCCAAACTAAGCAAATGGGTACTAGACGATGATATAATATAATCCATACTAATATTATAAATGCGAAAGTGTGTCTGTCTGTCTGTCCGTCTGTCTGTTACCTCTTCACGCTTAAACCGCTGAACCGTCTTAAGATGAAATTTGGTAGGTATGGAGATAGTTTGAGACCCGGGAAAGGACATAGGATACTTTTCATCCCGAATAAATTTAGTGTTCCCGTGGAATGAGCGGGTAACACCGCGGGCACAGCTAGTATTATATAATTACAAAAGATTTTCAATTGAAATACCAAACGGATTGGATAACACAATAATGGTAAAAAATTGGGCAAGTGCGAGCCCGACTCGCGCATGAAGGGTTCCGTACCTATACATATATATAATCTATAACAAGTTTGTTGTATGGGAGCCCCCCTTAAATATTTATTTTATTATATTTTTAGTATTTGTTGTTATAGCGGCAATAGAAATACATCATCTGTGAAAATTTCAACTGTCTAGCTATCACCGTTGTTGAGATACAGCCTGGTGACAGACGGACGGACGGACGGACGGACGGACGGACAGACGGACGGACGGACGGACAGCGAAGTCTCAGTAATAGGGTCCCGTTTTTACCCTTTGGGTACGGAACCCTAAAAATTGGGACATTTATTTTCTTCTCCTACGATAAGTAAGTACTCCTGATTCTGAGTAGTAGGCCATAGGTACATTTTTGAAATTTTAAAGAAGTGGGGTCCGGTTTATTATAGAATGGTCCCAAACCATACAAGAAAATCTGCCTTCCAACGAGGTCTTTATACTAAGGTTAGTATGGAAATTGCGTGTATAGGAAAAACTACTTCTTTTAAATGTTTTACAGATCCTGAACATTTAAAAACCATATCCACTTCAAATCTATTTAAAACCATCCATATAAAAAAAATAGACGAAGAAGGTATATAAGCTGTTGTTTTCTACTATATTAACAAAAGATGTCAATCGAGCTTATTCGCCATTGATGCGCTCTCTATCGTTCAGCGGTGTAACCATGTCAACGAAGCAGAGCCAGAGTATAATAATTATCTCCTCCAAAGCTCTCCTTTAGTGGGCATTTAGTTAAGCTACTCCTCGCTAGATGGCGCAAGATAGGAAATATTCACATTCCATATTTCGTTTTCATGGATAATTACCATTATTTTTTAAGTAATATAGAGTTAATGAGTAAGCCCACAACAGACCGATTTTTTGAATTGTGATGAAATTCAAAATATGGCTATATTTTTCGAAATTTCGTAACATAAGGGAAGCAGCAGTTAAAACGCTCCTGAGCCTTACTCGCAGTAAATAATGAAATGCAAGATTTGATTACATTCAAATACTTCTAAATATTTAGGTAAGCATTTGGCATTAATTTAATCTCACTTGATGTTAAATGGCGATGAAGTTGATGTATGCTTGCCTAGAAAATGTATACTCAATATTCTACTTGTTTAGGAGACAAGAAATACAAATTAGTATTCTCAAATTTCGCCGGATTGGAGATTCAATATTTGCTGACTCATTTAGAAATTCTAAAAGTTCGACTTTATGCTATGCGTAGGCGACATAAAATCGCTTTTTATGCTCTCTAGAGTCGTCGTCGAAGACCAAGGCGATCGGTCTAACAGCCACACGAACAACTTAAAACTTAAACCCGCTCCAGACCTTCCGATCCTAATTATCGGATGAAATCGGATAACGGAACGCTGGTATTCTCAATATTCCTGTACAGCTCCGAATCCTGGTCCATTCGCGCTGTAGACCGAAAGAAAATAGACGCTTTTGAGATGTGGTGTTGGCGGAGAATGTTACGCATACCGTGGACAGCCAGACGCACCAACAAGTCCATTCTCGGCCAACTGAAGGTTAAAACCAGACTCTCCACCATATGTTACCAGCGAGTCCTAAGCTACTTTGGTCATATGGCCCGCAGACAGCCAGATAATTTCGACAAACTGGTGGTAGTAGGAAAAGTAGACGGCAAAAGACCACGTGGGCGATCACCTACCCGCTGGTCCGACCAGATAAAAGCTATAACTGGACTTACTATTACCACTGCCCTGAAAAAAGCCGAGGATAGAGTAGGATGGAAGCAACTCGTCAACGATGCCGTCAAAGCGTTTCAGGACGGACACGACCTTCAGCAATGAAGCCCTCGAACAAGAAGAAGATTACACTACACCATTATCCGATTTCATCCGATAATTAGGATCGGCTTCGGCTCCACAGGCGCAGGCCAGGAGAAACCATCCGCAGCGGTGTTTATATTGAGGGCAGCAACCGTGACCAATGCGAAGCGAAGTCTGTTCAAATTGCACAAATCACGTCTAGGAAGATCTGACCCTTTTATTCGATAGCCCGGTTCTATTCTCGCATCATTGTAACTGCAGGCATTGCATTGGTGATGACGAGCACGTCGGTCACCTTCTTCATGACGCCGCGAGCATGAGAGGCTCAAGTAGCGGTAGCTCCCACGACACGAGTATCGAAGCTCAAACTCATGCTTATGGTATTTCACTCCAGTGGCATTTACTGACTCGTTTATATTTGCTAGTCTGTATATTTATCTGGGATATTTCTTTAAAATTTATTGCACAAATCGGAATTCAGACAAATGGCGAAATTACCTAATACAAGGGTGAATCTTCAAGCCTTCAAGCCAAGTTCACATAGTTAAAAATTAATCAAGTGCGATTCAGAATCGCGCACCGAGGGTTCCGTGCTAACTATGAAAGCTCTGTATAGGTCGGGGTTGTTTATCAACCCCAATAAGTTTGTAACCACAAAAAAATTATATGTATGTATTGTAATCTTTTACGGAATTATTTTTCAAATGTGTGGTTTTCAGGTATTAAAATGTATTTTTTTTGCCTCCACAGGTTCCCATTTACCCACTAGAGCATCCCACCCCTCCCACGTTTACGCTAAGGTACCGTCGCTTTGATCTCCAATTTTCTGCACATGGGCATTGTAAGATTGTAAGACCACGCATGAAGACTTCGAATACCTACAGATGATGCGACATACCTCCACATTAATAGTTGGCATTGAGATAAAAAGTTCATAGGTACAGTGAAATTGTTTTGCATACCACATTTTTATCTATCAAAACAAACTCAATGACATTGAAGGGGACTGTGACATCCGAAAGATTCCACTCGTTCGTTGCCACGCCGGCTTATCGTCAGGGCGACCAATGTCAATTTTAATGCAACATAATATAAACAATGTGTCATGGTATTGATAAAATTAGAGCATCAGGTCAAAAGATCGATTACAAGAAAGTTAGGCTGGACTACACTGGAGATAGTCGACGTAGATAAGCAGTGCGCGAAGAACAAGCACTCTTACTAATAGGATTACTTAGGACAATATTGAAGGTCATGATGAGCAGCCCCCTGGTGGGGGGGGTTTTTTAATTTTTCAATTTAGATTATTTAAACTTTATCGTCTAAAGCTGAGGAATCGTCTTGCTGATTTGAATAAACCACACCCGACCTCGATTAAAAAGGACAGTAGGCTTGTAGCCACTAGATTGCTTTTGGTAACTACGGCTACCTGTCACCGCTCTTATTTTATTATATAAATAGAGTCCAACTCCAAATTCGAAGCAATTGAGTGTGTAGGTAGTAAAGTATAATTTTTATATTTTTCTTGACGGTCCACATTTACATACGATTTAGCATGTTTTTAGAGTTCCATATCCAAAAAGTGCCAGAGAAATTCCATTACTTGTATACAGTCATATTTGTCAACAGGTTATACGTTTGAAGTTTTCGCAATTTTTTATGATAATACCTGTTATATCACAATGTAAATCAGTTTTATAACAAAAATTGCTGAGCTTAGATGCTAAACCAAGAGCATCATTGCTTTAACTGACAACATTGAGAGTCGTTGAGAAGGCAATCCTTTAATATGGTGAAAATTAAATAATTACGCGCACACATGAATATAACAATAACAGTAGGTACTTTCGACTCCGAATCTAATTGCGGTAGAATAATAAATAATATCTATTCAAGCTCAACCCTCACGTGCGACTTTTGGCAGATTCGAATCCTAAGGTTTTAATTCGACGAGGCACTGATATTCTACTTCATATTTTTAGGGTTCCGTACCTCAAACGGAAAGAAAACGGAACCCTTATAGGATCACTTTGTTGTCCGTCCGTCTGTCTGTCTGTCAAGACACTTTATCTCGAGAACGCGTAAAGGAATCGAGTTGAAATTTAAACCATATATTTAAGTCTACGGTCCCTAGAAGCTGTGAAAAATCAAACTTCTACGTTACCGTGAAAAAAAGATACCGGCCGTTTATGTCGCAAAAAACGTACATTTCGAAACTCTCAAAGGAATCAAAATGATAGGGTATTTCCCGATGACCTAGAACTATGAAATTTGGCAAGTAATATCATCACATACTACGAATACTTATAAAAATCTGAAAACTATACATTTGTAATAAAATCATAAAAAATATAGTCCTTTTCAAACATCATATTTGGAGAACTCGGTTGCGTTAAGTTTAGTTAAGTTTTTAAGTTTTATACATTTCAGATGCAAACTTAACTCAACTAGGCGAATTAAGATAGGATAAGTGAAAGTTTGTAAGGAACCCTTGGTGTGCGAGTCAGGCTCGCACTTGGCCGTTTTTTTTTATCTTTGGATGCTCAGCTCTACCTGTGCCTGTACCAAAATTGGTGAAAAACTGTCCAACCGTTTCTGCGTCCTGAATTTTCTGCCAACAGACGGCGCCAGCCTCTCTCCATAGAATTGTAATGATTTTCGATACAGTTTTAGAATTTTATAATAATATAGATTACGGCATAACGTGAACGTAACGTAAGTTGCATTGATAAGTTGAAAATGAACAGAAAATATTATATGTAAAAATATATCAAGAGACATGAAGACTTTTGATATATTTTTACCTATAATATTTTCAAAGGAAATGTAAAAACGGTTACTTCAACGACGCGTTTTATATTTGTATTCGAACAAAGTACTACTTCGCGAAACTATAATGCCGAGATCTTGGGCACATATCATTGGATACGTCGAATTTGGCTCCAACACCGGTGATTTAAAGTAGCTAGGTATCGTTAAGTCCACGCATTGGTTTGGCACCTCATTTACGACGGCTATTGTGCCAAAAGTTTGAAAAGTCAGACAATAAACACGAATTATGTTATAGTTGGTTACGGTTCTATTTACCTAGAGTTATATTATTATATTATAGCACCACAGGGTCATCGTTATATAATTTCTGTTAAAGAAGCGCAATAACGTGTCGCCTACATATTTATCTCTTACAGTCTATCAATTTGACGACGCGGTTGGCGCAGTGGTTAAGCAACTGCCTACTGAGCCGACGGTCCCGGGTTCGAATCCCGGCAAGGGCAAATATTTCGCCCCCTGCCTGCTATACGGCCACATCTCAAAAAACCATTTTTTCGAGAAATCGCTTGTTAAAGTTTTGGCAGCGTAGTGCGTGGTAGTAAAACGGGGCTTACTCTTTGAGTTTTGGGTCAATTCATTTTAAATTTAACTTTTTTTACTCTACATTATATAACGCTTCTCATGAATACGTATTTTTTTTATAAAACGTGTATATTTTTTAAGATACGAGGCCTTTAAGATAGGTACTTAGAGTTGTGGCCGTATTGCAGAAACATTTTGTTGAAATTTTGAGATGCGTCCAAAACCGAACAAGAATTATTGGAAAATGGTAACATGAAAATTATTATACAAACACTAAAATAATTAAAATACCATTATTAATCAACTTTTGTTACAGTATCAACATCACTGTAAGCGATAATCCGTGCATGCAGCTTTAATACCAACTTTCTAGATGCAGATATCATCATCATTTTGCATATAATTAATGATTATCTGGTACTTTCCCTTTAAGGCACTTGTATCTTTAATTATCGTGTTAACATGTTCCATAATATATGGTATAATACCATATATAGGTAACATATACCATGTACAAGGTGGCCCCATAGTTTTAGGTTTTAGCGTGGACTAGGTTCCCGTTGATATTAGTGTACTGTTTTCCAGAATTCTTCAACTTCTTTACAATATTAACTTTTCATAGTGCAGGATAAGCTTTTCGTTTTCTACTTTTAGGTTTAGCAATACTGGATGAAGACTGGTTCGAATCAAAGTCCCAATTTATGTGAGTCGGTATTTACAACGAATTTTTAGAACACCTTGGCCCAAGATGTAGGACGTGGCTCTCACAGTTCTATTTAGACATAGTCTCGGATAATATAATTCCACCTAAGTTCAACTGCTCAAATATAATAGCCACACTCAATCCGGGTAAGCCAGGCAACGAACCAAACGGTTACCGATCTCTACTACTTAGTTGCATCAAAATTTTTTGGAGAGGCTAATCTACAATTAAATCGAACCTTTTGTCGACAAAATAATTCCTGTGCAGCAGGCTGGATTCCGTAGTGGTCCGAACTACGTGGATCAGGTAAATGTCGCGCACAACACACATAGAGGCTGATTTTCAAAGGAGAGAGAAAACCGTGGCAGTATTTTCGATCTCTCAGCTGCATTCGATAGCGTATATAGACAGGAGCTTATCTATAAGCTCCTGACCGTAGTGCAGATGGTGGGACTAATCAACTCTATGCTCAGCAATAGGGAATTTATCGTCTACCTCGGAAGCACTCCGAGCAAAGTCAGAAAGCTGAACAATGGACTACCTCAAGGATCGGTCCTGGCCCTGCTCCTGTTTAACCCATATCGTGTGTGTATAGGTTGAACAGGAGTGGGTCAGGACCGATTCCGAAAACAGAGAGTAGGAAATTTATGTATGGTGATGATATCGTCATCACAAACCAGCATGGCAAATTTAAATCCTCGAAGGAAGCTCTTACTCGCAATCTGGAATGACATTTCTGATTAGGCTGCCCCAATGCTAGTAAAACAGAAGTTGCGACATTCCATCCTTGCAACAAAGAAGCAAATTATGAGCCAAATATATGCTTCAGAGAGACTGCGCTTAAATTAAATCCTACACAAAAGTACTTGTGTCACTCTAGACCGCAGTCTTACCTATATGCGAAGAAGCTACAGACGCCGAATTACATACTCCACAGACTAAGGGGAACTACTTGGGGAGCAACAACTGATGTGCTACGCACTACCAGTCTTAGCCTAGTTTACTCCACAACACAGTATTGCGCGCCAGTTTGGCTCAACAGCGCACAATGACGTTTATTTCGCTTATATTTAAAGGGATTCATCGTTATAAAATACTAGAATATACGTTATTTCTATGAGACGCAACTCAAAAAAATATTACAAATTTATGCTATACAGCCACAACTGAAAAGTGGCTGTCTTGCAGGGAGTCAACTGACAATTTTTGGTCAGATCCATAAGGCCACTTGTGGAAAAAAGGCTCTTAAGGACACTTTTTCTTATGGCTCTCGAAATAAGGTCGTAAATTAACCTATTCTGACTACGAATCTGCAATAATCCGAAAAAATTTTTTTTTTGAGATGTGGCCGTATAGCAGGCAGGGGGCGATTTGTGTGATGAACACGAATATTTGTGCCTGGGTCATGGATGTTCTATGTATTTAAGTATTTATTTATCTATATAAGTATGTATATCGTCGTCTAGCACCCATAACACAAGCCTTCTTGAGCTTAATTTGGGACTAGGTTGATTTGTGTGAGGTTGTCTGATAGTTAAAAAAAAAAAATCGGCAAAGCTCTAAACTCTGAGGACATAATATTATATTACTAAGGAGTCTGATTTACCAAAATTCACGTACATTCGACGACGCGGTTGGTGCAGTGGCAACTGTGCGGTTGCCTACTAAGCCAGTCCTGGGTTCGAATCTCGCCAAGGGCAAATATTTCTGTGAATGACATCCAGGATCAAAGATCATGTTCAGCAGCTTGTAATTTTATTACAAGCTTTGCTGCTCATTCTCTTACTCTCTTCTCGGTTAAGTTTTGGAGGAGGAAACAGTTGAGAACGAAACCCTGATTTGTACAGAAAAATGAGCAGTGAAAAATGAGAAAAACGAGTAGTAGTACTCACATTTCCTCTTTAAAAAACGACTAAGGTAAAAAAGCTCATGCTGCTACGTGCTGCATATTGAACTGTTAGATTACGCAACGCACACCCTGTTACTCAGACCTGCCATTCGCGTTTGTTGTTTTTTTTTTTATATTGGATTTTTTTTTTACGCCACAGAATGATCTGTTTTTTTTCTAGGAATGACGGTTATTCCTACCTATAAACAAATATTCAAGTTTTTTTTTACCCATTCCCCATTGAGAAGTTCCCGGGTAAAAAATTATATTTAAAAATGTTTGACATGTATTTTTTCTAATAGGTAATAAATCAAAAAGAATAAAGAAAGAGATCAATCGACGGATTCAACTCGGATGGGCAGCGTTCGGGAAACTGCGAAGTGTCTTCTCGTCCAAGATACCTCAGTGCTTGAAGACAAAAGTCTTCAACCAGTGCGTATTACCGGTGATGACCTACGGAGCCGAGACGTGGTCTCTAACTATGGGCCTCTTAAGGAAGCTCAGAGTCACTCAGCGAGCTATGGAAAGGGCTATGCTCGGGATCTCTCTACGTGATCGAATCAGAAATGATGAGATTCGTAGACGAACTAATGTCACCGACATAGCAAACAGGGTTAGCAAACTGAAGTGGCAGTGGGCAGGGCACATAGCTCGAAGAACCGATGGCCGTTGGGGCAGAAAGGTTCTCGAGTGGAGACCACGTACCGGCAAGCGCAGCGTAGGACGGCCACCCGCAAGGTGGTCGGACGACCTGGTCAGGGTTGCGGGGACTCGCTGGATGCGGGTCGCTTCTATCCGGCCCATGTGGAAGTCAATTGAGGAGGCCTGTGTCCAGCAGTGGACGTCCTATGGCTGAAATGATGATGATGATGATGATGAATAAAGATAGCGCGCATCAAAGTTCGGCGGTTCAGTGACGTCACGCCTTGCATAAATGTGTACGTCAAAGTTAACGGACATAGGTACATCTACTTACATATATTATTTTTTTGTTTAGTTGACATGATGAAAAACACGTTTTCTTTTTCTTTTTATAAACTGGCGGAGGCTTTTTGCACAATATGCAACAACATATAGTTTTCAGGCGGCTTACTTATTATTATTACTATTATTTGTAAGTCACACAGCCGTGCACGGTACGATGGTGTCCCAGACCTTTGGGAGGCGTGCACGGAGCCGAAGCTGTAACATCTACGACGAGCTACCTAAACTACCTCCTGGGACGCGCCAACTGAAATGTATCTACGCCTAAACTAAAGGAACAGGTCCTACGCCTGCTTCACCCTCGCCTCCAGACTCTACTCCTACAACGAAACCCTAGGAAACCCTTCAACGACTACCTAGCCTTCCAGAACCTACAACTAACCAAACCTAGATATGAAAGGATCTTCATAACAATTGTGTTTGAACTTTTCTTATAACACGGTGAATAGAGACTAAAGTACTATGTGTGACCTTACAAACGGTCCGGTAGTTTTGAATTTTTGATATGTTGTATAGGATGTTTAGTCAGTTTTAAAATGCAAAATGCACAATTCCCCCCCCTCCGCGCCCGCCGCCATATTGAAAAAACCGGCACTTTCTTCATATTTTTGCTCATATCTTCCTTTAGGAGCATTTTAGCTAGAAAAAAGCTTCCACAATGTTATAGAAAGTTAAATTTACTACATTCTCCATTTTATATTTTTTTTCTAGGACAGATAATTACGGAGATATCCACATTTAAAAAAACGTAAAAAATCGCAATTTCCTACTGAAAAACAAACTTCTGGATTATATCTTCGTTTAGGAGCATTTTAGCTACAACAAAGCTTGGGCAATGTTGTAGAGAATTAAATTTACTATAATTTACATTTCAAATTTTGTTTCAAGGACGGTTAGTTACGGAGATATGCACATTTAAAAAACAGGAAAAGTCGAATTTTCCGAAAATTTCTCAAAATTCTTGGTTTAGAACGCTGTCATTCAGTTACGGACTAGTCTAGGACAAATTAAAACATGTAGGAAATATAATTGGTTATAAAACTCATGTCCATTTTTACATACATTTTCGGAAAATGTGACTTTATTTTTTACATATCTCCGTAATTATCTGTCCTAGAAACAAAATTTTAAATGTAAATTATAGTAAATTTAATTCTCTACAAAATTACCTAAGCACTGTTCTAGCTAAAATGCTCCTAAACGAAGATATAATCCAGAAGTTTGTTTTTGAGTTCGAAATTGCAATTTCTTAAGTTTTTTTAAATGTGCATATCTCCGTAACTATCTGTCCTAGAAACAAAATATAAAATGGAAAATGTAGTAAATTTAACTCTCTATAACATTGTCGAAGCTTTCTTCTAGCTAAAATGCTCCTAAAGGAAGATATGAGCAAAAATATGAAGAGAGTGCTGGTTTTTTCAATATGGCGGCGGGCGCGGAGGGGGGGGAATTGTGCATTTTGCATTTTAAACACTGACTAACCATCCTAGACAACATATCAAAAATTCAAAACTACCGGACCGTTTGTAAGGTCAAAATCCTTTATTCACTGAATTATTAATACTAATGGCCAAAGTGTGATCTGTATAGGTGTGATTCGTCTAGGGCAGGATCCAACGTTGTTGTAGTAACACAGTTTCTTTTAAGAGATATGTAGCCGTGATGTGCCACGATATGCCTCGTACCTGAATAGTGCAAAACTACTATGTATTTTGTTAAATAAACTAAATAAGTGTGTATTCTATTATTTATTTAGTGCAAGCTACTCCTATCCTACTGCTACCTCGGTTCTTTGTACTAATTAAATTCCTAACTTAGTTTAATGTTATCTATCCTTAAAATATTTATAGTTCCTATATCAAAATCAATATGGAATATTACAGATACTCTTATGAAGGTTGTTTAATTCTATATGAAATATCGAATTCATTTAGACCACAGTCAGGTATAATCGAACTAGATTACCTTATATATCAATAAAGATCAGTATGTGAATCAAACCAAATATTATTAGGATTCCGAAATGAAGGATAATTTAGTTTTTAAAATTGCATGTTCTTACTCCAGGATGATTAGAAATCAAATGTCTATGTACAATATGAAACTATACTTCATTGCCAATCTATAAATAGATGGAAGTTACAGAATCTATGAAATTTTATTATGAATTTAATTAATCTTAAGTTTTCATATTTGACAAAAATTAAGTAATTTTGTTATTATAATCTAATCTGGGAAGATGGTATACAACCCTTAAATAAGTTATAGTAGGGCAATCTGAGGTGGATTAGACCTATACAATAAGTAGTAAGCTGCTATAATCACCACAATTAAAAAACTAGTAAGGACTAGATTATAGTATAATGGAGAAGGTATCTTTATTGTGTATAAAAAAAATATAAAATTTTTGTTACCACCCTGAGTGCGCGGAGAATGTCACTGAACGCTTTACCTATCTATTCCTGAGAAGCAAATCGAATTAAAGCGTTCAGCTAGAGGATGGGGAACTCCGCACCTAGACTAATAACTGATCAAACCACTTTGGAATCTCACTGCAACCTTGCTTGGTGACCTAATATAAGGCAAGGTATCAGAGGATTCATCTTTTGAGAAAGCCTTTTTGCGCAGGCTTCTTTACGTTAACTACACAGTGGCCTACGCTAAGGATTTTACCTACCTATTTAATTAGTTAAATATATGTAATGGTTGTAAAACCTATGATAATTCAGGAAAATGAAGTTATAATTGTATTTGTAAGAAGTCTAATACACTACTCTTTCCTAGTAGGTATGAACCCTTCTAATGAGTTTTAGAACTTGGTTTTCGTTTGACCATATTCATAAATGTAGTATACCCTTGAAATCATGAAGACTATTGTGCCCATTCGGAGTATCTTTCAACTCTCGAATGACTGATTCTGATAAAGGAAATTACTCTCAACCCTTGTGATATAAATTACTTTAGTTCTGAGATCTGTGATGTAAATACAGGAACGAATAACTTTTATTATTGTCATCCATAAGTCCCCGGCTTCTTTTAGCAATTTACACTTCAGATACTCCACACCTAGCCATAAGAATGCTCTGTATTTCCATACTATACAACGATCCACAATTTCCTTATCAAAATTATAACAAAGATTAAATTATTTCTGTTCATTGAAAAAGCGAATGTCTACTGCCAATTGACTCAACTTTACTTCTGTGATGCCATTCTATCACTTAAACTATACCAAAGGTTCATTACTTTAAATCATAAACGATAAATTTTAACTAATTATTCCTATAATTAATGTAGGTAAGTTAAAAGTATTAAATTTCTGGTTGGCCTAAATGACAGGTTCCCTATTCCCAATCTTTACGAACCGCTACAAGACTCTGTTCTTCCCCTACTAACTTCCGGAGTCATAACCACTTAAGAAATTAATAGTTCAACCTCTTAACCACTATACCTAACAAAGGTTAAAATAATTTGAATAGATGTTATGTTAGTTAATGATGAATGGCCGATTGCTCGGAAGATAAAGAACCCCGTTCTAATATTCCTACTGGAGTGTACCTATCCCGATACCCCCGTTCCCTAGCTAGTTCAAAGAACACTAGAGACCTAGGTCTCATATTTATATTTAAACGTGTATGGGGCCTAGCTAAATTAAACTGTAAGTTCGGGTGATTAGCCCGAAGAGGTGGCTAGCATCGGTGTATTTGAGCCCCCCCCATGCGGCTGATGAGACGCCGGAAGCATGGAGTAGCTCGCCCTAATACGTGTATATAAGCAGATATATAAATATATAAGTTTATGAGACCGAGCCTGGAGGTCCATTTGGCTTCAGCGAGCGCGGATAGGCCCGCATGTCCATCGTGTGGTCCTCGCTTTCACCAAACAAAACTATCCACACTCGTAGGCTATTCACTGCACTTATATATGGCTAGTGCCCGAGTCGCCTAACTCGGATAAAATTAGAAGAGTCCGAAAGATATTCGTTTAACAGCCGCAAGGTTAAATATCTTTCACCTGGTAACCATGTACCAAAACACTATTTCTGGCATGTAATTAAACTTAATAGCTTTCAACCAACAAATCCCACCAAAATCTAATAAATAATTATAATCCCGAAGGATAATTTTAACTCTCAACAGAATTTCCCCTTTGTATTATATTAGTACCTTTTAATTTGCCAGAGGACAGTGTTACCCAGACGAAGTTCCAAACAGAATGTTTCCCTCCTACTAAGCCCTTGCCTATTTATAACCAATATCTCCCGACATTTCAGATACGTTAGTCATGCTAGACCCTCCAGATAATCCAGATACACTAGACGTGCTAGATCTTTCAGATTATCCAGTCCTCCCGTACACCAACGATCTTTGCGTTTCTCGCGACACTCCCGACACGTCACGTGACCTAACCCCCGCCCTCTAAATGTTGTATATGGGATTTTGATTCTTATTCAGTCTAAATAAAGCTCAACTCCTCTGTTGTCAATTTTGTGAATAGCAGCTTGCTATTTTTAAAATGGTAGAATGTTTAGTTATATGAATGGTTTTATTTGCTTCCGCAAACATTCACACTATTACTCATATTTTGCATTTGTATTGCCTATATCTACTAAATGATAATTTTAGTATTAGCTTGATGACGTATGATGCTAATATGTCTTAAATTCGATGATGATAATGATGATGTGAGTATCACGATGATGATATATGTTTATATGATGGCGGGCACATGACGAGATCATGTGAATCGCCACAAAGCTAACGTGTAGAGGCCGTTCCGACCGCTCTTTTTCCATTTGTCGCGGCTTACTTATACGTAAATAAAACAAAAAATCATTCGTAAAAAGTATATTATTCTGTCCTTATACCTATACAAATACACTGAAACCAAGCCCTGCACGAATCGGTATTCGATAATATTCTATATCGAAACAAACAACATGACATTGAACATGTAAATGCCTCTCTGGTATGCATCGCGATAATTATGCGCGGGATTTAATCCCAATTGGCGACGTGAGTCATTTCTACATCCCACATCTCAAATAGATTTCAGCTTTGTGCATATATATAAAATGTGAAATAGTACTAACATTCGGAATGTATAGTCAGCAGCAAAGTAGCTAAGCAGATGACACACTCAAAATCATCTGTACTACCCTTATTCTGTAGATAATAGAGATAGTGCGCACATCATTTCGAGATCATCATACAGTGGCTCGAGCGGCAATGACGCAGCGGATGAATTGGCCCGTAAGGGATCAGAGACACCACCATGCGGACCAGAGCCAATAATACCCCTACCACAATCGTACATATACAACACAATGAACCAACATACATCATACCAACACCAGAAATACTGGGAAGATATAGGAACGTGTACAGACAAAATAAACTCTTCCGAATAGAAACCACAAACTTACCACCATCTTACTGAGAATCCACAGGAACCAACTACTTACGCAAAATAGTAGGAATAATAACGTGACATAATACTCTGAACAAACCCCTTTTCAATTAGGTATAACAGACAGGCCTCTATGCAGAGCATGCATGGAGGCAGAAGAAACCACCAAACATATTATAGAAGATTGTAAACAGGTAGAAGCATACAGGATGAAGTACCTAGGATCTCCAAGTACCGTACACGAAGCCACAAGCAACATAAAGGCTTTGCTGAGGTTCGTGGAGGAGTTGGGGTGGTTGGAGTAGCGCTACCCCCCTTTTCACGCAAAATAGGCACGTGGATGTCGACTTGTGGAAAATGCCCAGCGCAACTAACTAACGTAACTAAGTTGCGTGGCCTTTGTAGAAGCCGAATCCCGATGGATTGCTTGTATTTCAAATTAGGTGTACAATTTAGGGTGAATGACCTAAATTGCTATACTTGATATGGATATTATGCCCCGGGGATTCCCGAAAAACCTCTTTTTGGTGCCATTATATAACATCGTTTAACAGTGCGTTTTTAGCCAATAGTCTATAGACTTTTAAGAGGCTTTTATAAACTAAATATTTATTAAAGCTAGTGACAGGAGTAGAAAAACAATATTATTGATGCACGTATAATAATAATATAAGTATTAACCTGTTTTACAAGGTTTTATTTGCTTTCACCTGTCCCGTTGTCTGAAATGGAATTTTGCAAGTTAAATTTGACCCACTTTCCGGTTTCCGATTGAGCTGAAATTTTGCACGAATATGCAAATCGCTCGACAATGCAATATTATGATGACGTGGAGCTGATCTGATGATGGAGCCGGAAGGTGGCCCTAGGAACGAAAACCTGTAATAATGCAAATCTACCGAGTTTGGGCCTTTTAGAATCGTATCAGTAAGCAATTGATGGATGTTTAAGGAAAAGTAAAGTCAGCTATAAAAGCTTGTCACAAAAATGAAATTTTTGACCAAAACTTATTATGACTGAGTAATATTTTGAAACGAAACACATATTTTATTTTAGCTTCACGATTACAATACCGGGATCAAGTCATATCCATTATTAATATTACGTTACGAAGTCCTGAGAAATTGCACACCCTAATCTAAACACATTATTACTCTGAACATAAAAATAATCCAAACTGACTGAGGATTACTCTCCCAGAAATTTGTCGCCACGCCAGTGGTACCTAACTAAATTTCCATACTATCATAAAATTCTAGCACTGTATTAAAAAGCACTAAAATTTCCACATAAGTTTAATATGTTTATGTTTAATTTGAACAATGTTCCTAATTAAAATTCATCAAATAACGTGTATTTTATAACACGTCCCGTCTAGCATAACTGTGACACGCGACAAATACTACCTGTCACTTTCCTTTCGATGCCGTGCGAGCAAGACAAGTGACGCTGAGTCGCGCGACAAGCGAAGTCGCGGCAAAATATGCTAGCCCTGCTGGTTATAAAACATGACATAGGTACACAATCATTTCATATCAACAAACGTTAGAAAAAACCGAGATAAAATTATGTAAACAATGACCAAATCTGTTTTGTCTAAATGGCAGCTGATAACCAGGAGTCCTTGACCACTTTAGCTCATTAAGCTGACCTTATTTTGTCTCCGGGCCCGGACGTTGACTTTAGCACAGTGGTTCCCAAACAGTTAGAGGCGTAATCAGTCCGTCATTTTTTTAAATGCTCTTCACTCTGTTTAGCACAACTGAGGAGTGTCTTTCCAAAAGGACTTATTTTAGGTTTCTATAGATAAATAAGTCCTTTTGAATAGACACATAGTTAAGCTTTGCAACGCGACTCTTGTCGCGCGACATAGAATCTCGTCATTCTCCTACAGTGCTGCATAGAAAGAGATAGGTATTCTCGCGCGAGAAAGAGTTTTACTAGAGGCAGTTTAATAAATACCTGTCTCGCTCAATTTTATGCTATCAAGATTAGAACCTCTTCGATTATCCGAACCCGAGCCTACGAGGGCTTAGTAATAATCTAGGAGATGTGATAGACTTGAAATTTTTTTTGATGATGAGAACTTGACCGCTCAGTTTACCTTTAAATTGACCTTATTGTGGCTACGCCCGTTGACTTTAACGGAGAGGTTCCTAAACTGTTTCAGTTCGCGGAGAACTGAGAGTATATCATCTGTTGACAACCAAAACTCACTAAGTAACGAATACCTACTTAAAACAAAGCTCGTATATTTGAAGTATCAATCTACAAACTAGATACCAGATTTTGAAGAGTAGTGCCAGACATTTTGGTGACAACTTATGTTTGTGGTACATGCATCGTCTGCGTATTTAAAATCAGACTCGTCGTGTAGAGGAAGCTCCTACCAGAAAAGCACCTCTTAAGCTCCTTTAGAAAGCATCGCGTGCATAGGTGCTATAGTAGCCCATCGTTGTTACTCGGTTGAACCGCGCCCCTCGACCAATGAAGTCGCAAAAAAATAGAGTCTAAGAGAGCCGTATTCACATTGAACAATTGCAGTTGATGTGGATTTAAGTTATTGTCATTCTTACATTGATGAATCGCTATTTTCTTAATGCAAATGGATTAGACTCTTTACGGCACATCAGAAGTACTAATACATTTACCTGCTTCTATATATACAGACTTCTATCTCGCACTATATTAAAATGAAAGAGACAGGCAATATTATTTGCGCAACAAAGAGTCGCGTGTCACAATAATAAATAATAAAATTTTAAAGTATCCGTCGCTCTCGCAGTCCCTTGCTTACCTGTCAGAAAGTGACGGATGCATTGTCATCGTGTCCATCATATGTTCAAAAGGCCCCGGCGCACAGTTTGAGAACGCCTGCGTATGAAGGGTAAACTCATCTATGGCGGAATAGTGTTGCGTTTCTAAGTAGGAAGTTTAAATTATGAAGAAGTTAGATAAGAGTTACATCGCGCACGAATCACATCCGATACGAGTTCAAGAAAGCATGATTATGAAAGTCGTAAATCGTAGCATCTAAGTCTATTCAAAGCGATAGATTAAAAACTGTACATTCATAACGCATGAACAAGTAACTCATTAAGCCAGTCAAATAAAATAATAACATGTTAAATAATTTAAATTGCACATAAACTGCATGTGTAATTTTATCAGAAATAAAGGTTAATTGAAATTTAAATTGAATTCGTAGCATCGGGTATTATTGAGCGTTGTCCCGTTAAAACGGAAACACATGGACAATCTTACAATCTTGACCTACGCAACACAGAGTTGGTCTTTGACACCAGTTTAGGAGAGAGAAGTTTGTCAAAGCCATTTAGCGCATTATTTCGGGTGTCGAATTAACTGATTGTATCAAATGTTGACCTAAACACATAGTCTATAAGCCGATATAGCCCAAACTGAGCGTCAGGTGTAAACATTATGTTATGACACGCATTTTGCATTTAAAGTCAACTTACACCATAGCGTACAGTAGGTCTGTAGGTAATGTCTCTTACCAGGTATACCTGGCCACATGTTTTCATGTAATAAACCATTCTAGTGCCAAGTGATTACATTAAAGCGAAAATTCTGCTTTAATAAAAAGGAATTCATTCTAGAGATAGTACTAACCCCGAGATAATATTAAGCCCGAGACTAACGAATTCGAACACATGATATGTTTAATCTTAACGTACATAGAATAGACATTCGTTATTTGCAGGTCCCTCTTAAATGTTCATGCCCTTTAGACATATTATTAACGTAATATACGTATTATTTCAATTAGGGTTATTAACCAATTATTGAAACAATGTTGAAACAGTTACTCATTCGCGCATAACAATTTCGAGCGCATTCAACTTTTCTATTATCAAATTGAGTCTATGAACTTTTATGCATTACACTATAAATATGGAAGTAATTGATTTAGAAGTATCAGTATTCCAGTGAATATGAAGACGTTAACAGTAATATTTGTGACGGCGTTCGCCACGGGCAACTTGGGGTTCCTTATAAAGGTTCCGGATATTCAGCAACCTACAATAAGAACAAGTAAGCAACGAAATACAATTTGGTTAACATTTTTTTGGGTACTTTTTAGTGTCAGATGTTCATTATTCAATTGCCAAATTTTTATTTTTGAATTTTGGAGAGTTCTTGTTGAGTTCCTGGGGAGTTATAGGTATAACAATGGGTAGTTTTGGTATTATTTCGGGGTTTTCGGTGCACGAATGAATTGACGCATACTGTAGGCCTCCGATTCCGAGATTTTCCATACAAATTCCGGGATAAGCCTTAGAAGGGTCACACCGAGCAACTTTCACATTTTTTTTCTAGGTTATGTTCGTTTTCCACTACACTTCACACTGCACACTTCACTTCACTTGGCCCCACCGCTTATAAAAATACATAGTTATGTTTAATTTTATAGGTTCTATGGGCTGGATCCATATGCAAAAGTTGCTGCTCCCATTATTTGATAATGTGTGTGAAGCAAGTACGAATCCTACTATCGTCCGCCTGTCTAACGAGTTTACCACGGAATCCTTAGCTGACAACTATGTGGTAAGAAAATGTGGAAAATTATTATCTATTATGAAATTTATTTTAAGTTATTATTCGTTTCCATTCTTACAAATTATATTATCATAACTTTTTCTTCTACTTCACTTCGTTAAATAATCTACCTTCGTCTAATAATCATCTGTATGGTCAATTGTTCACTGCAGTTTTTAAACGGGTTGATACCTAAGAATTATGAAATATACATGATACCGTAGCTATCCGAATAATACAGAATTGTTTTTGTATCACCTTCTGACTATTCTACATTTAATTTTAGTGAGAACCTAATCAAGCAAATAAATTTTTAAGAATACCAAATTGTTGAACACGAACTAACTTGTGCATTTTTAATTAGCCAAAAGTCAAGTTTGCTAGCGCTGAAGTTCAGATATACAGCATCAGTAACGAGTATTGCCTTTGCCACAATTTGATTTATGTGTTTTCACTTTCAGAACCCGGAAATGTACACTAGCCTGAAAAAGCTTTATACTGCTAATAGCCAGTTGAAAAAGGGCGAGATATTCACAGAATTAAATCAAGATCATATCTATGAATTCCAGTTGCTTTTCGATGTTCTTTATAGTGCTGAGAACTTTGATACGTTTTACAAAACAGCTGCATGGGCTCGCCAGAACACCAACTGTGGTCTATTTGTAAATGCTATATATCTAGCAACATTAAAAAGACGCGACACTGAAAGAGTAACAGTGCCAGCCCCATACGAACTGTTACCACATTACTTTGTGCGTCAAGACATTATTATCAAAGCATCATCTATATTAGCAGGAGCAGACGTAGAGCTTACTGAGGGCATAGTTAATGAAGGCAATTCATACATATTAGATGCTAATTACACATGTAACGTTGATGCAAACGACGATTCTAAACTGGCTTATTTCCATGAAGATATTGGACTGAATACATATTATTACCTGAAAAAGCTTGAATATGCTCCGTGGTTCCATAGTGAAGATGTGAATAGTAACTATGGAGAATTTATGTATCATTTTATGAAACAGTTGAGTGCTCGTTATAACTTGGAGAGGTTTTCCAATGGTCTCACGCCCCTGGATAAGTTTGATTGGACAACTTGCAATGTCAACTCTTACGATCCGATGCTCGTTTTCTCTGATGGAGAGCAGTTTACCCCGAGACAAAGCCCCGATTTTGCGAGCACACGTTACTTCACATTAAAAAATATTGAAGATAACATAATGACAGAGATTCCTACATTGGTAAGCGTATATTATGTTATATACCTTTACTTGTTCCATTAATTTTTTAACATTACCGAGTAGTTATTTATAGAAATAGCCGCAACATTACCTACCCATAGCTAATACCTGTTTAAATTTTCAGGTTCAGAATGGATACACCAAAGTCCAAATTATCAACAATCTAATGAATCTTTTAGTATCAAATGTTGAAAATTACGAATCTGATGCTCGTAGCTTCTTTGGAGATGTTACAATAGAAAACAGGTAGGTGTTTGAAACATACATTAACAATATAATATCATGTTCTGCATATAGTTTTTTTATAAAAAAATTAAATTTTACTAAAATTATGTTCATAATTCGATTATTTCCAGGGATCGATCAGTATTGGCGCACTACATGACATCCCTACGAGACCCAATATTTTGGAGGATAAACAAAAAGATTGTGAATATGATAGATGGCGCTCTGAAAACATTACCTGGGTATTCGCGTAATGAGTTATACTTCCCTGGTGTTCAAGTTCTAAACGTAGAAATCAAAAAAATAACGACAATGTTTGAACCATTCAAGTTTGAGGTAACAGACTCTTTAAAAACGTCGACTGTCGCTCCAACCTTTGATGTAAACTTAATCGAAAAAAGACTAAATCATAAGCCGTTTAGTATGAAAATTAACATATCTTCACTGGTGAGCCAAAAAGGGTTAGTCAAGATTTACTTGGGTCCGAAAATTCTACCCGGTGAATTTGCTATGAAGAAAGATTTGTTCATGTTATTAGACAACTTTGAATGTAACTTAAAAATTGGAAGTAATGTGATTACGAGGTCATCAAATGCAATTGAAAGAACATCAGAAGACTTCGTTTCGCTGAAGATCCTTCGCAAATTAGTTGAAGATGCTGAATTTGGCTTAGAAGTTCAGCCTCAAAAATCTCTTGAGGCTTTGTCTGGTTTCCCTTCACGATTAATATTACCAAAAGGAACGCCAGAAGGCCTGCCAATGCAAATGCTTGTCTTCGTAGCACCCTTTACCAAAGTAACAGCCGGAGGAATAAACATTGTACCAAAAACCGAATTCAATGCTGCTACATTATCTCCTGGCTATCCATTTGACTTAGATTTTGATGACACACAATTCTTCTCTCTTCCAAACGTATTGGTAAAGGATATATTTATAACCCACAAGGATAGTAATGGCGCACCTAAAGGTGAGTATGATGGTTCCAAAACGTGGGGAAGCGGAGATGCATCGTATTCTTATGGGGAACCCTACGATTATAACTTAAAGAAGAGTTCATACGCGAAAGATTATGCAAACAAAAAAGACAAAACCTTCAAAATCAATGAAGACATAGTCACTGACAAAACTCAGGACAAATTTCCCAAGGTTAATGAAGATGTAGTCACAGATCAAACTGAAAGCCAAACGGCCAAAACTGTAGACGTTATTATTCACAAAAGTCAAGACAACAACCCCGAAGTAGTAAACGATTATGAAATTGGCGGAAAAGGAACCGTTAACACAGATAAACAAAACGTTGATTTTTCGTCCATTATATATCAACCTTATGCGTTGAGTTTAAGAAGTGCTCCATACAAGAAATACGACTATGAGGCTAAAAAGAAGGAGTATGAGGCAAAGAATAGCAAATACGCTTATAGAGGTGACAAGAACATAGTTCTGGATAAAAATCCAAAATTGGAAAATGATAAACTGAAGGTTAAGCAAGACATTAACAAAAATGTTGACATTCACATAAGTAAAGTGGTGGATGAGCAAAAGAATATTGATGCCATGAAGACCGTTATAGGGAATGATGCAGAAACAAGCTGGAATAAAAATGTCGAAGAAATATATGAAAGAGTGATGCCAGAGAATGTGGTTGCATCTACTTATGACATTGTCGTACCCGCCCTTAAGTATGATGACTATGTTTATGAGTAAACTGTAACTTTCATTTAGGTTTAATTTGTTTTATTACCAATGTTATGTCATATGTTGTGACATTTAGTTTCTTTAATTAACATTAAAGCAATTTTTAAAGATATAACCTACTTTTATTTTATTTTTTTCATCGCGCACTAATCATTTGTCCCCTAAGCGTTAAACCAATTACCGTTTTTTTTCTCATAAATAAAATTGAAATCATCATCATCATCATCATCTATTCTCTCTCCGACCGATTTCAGCGATGGCGACCACTTCCACTCCTAATTGACTCGACTTAAAATTTAAACAAATGCTCAACGGCTAAATTGGACAATTGACACTGACGTCTGTCCAATGTGTTGCTATAAAATGCATCTAGCATTTTAACAATATTATTCGCTATTCGAAGTAACTGTAATAACATTTTCTTTTCCATCTAAACGAATTTACTCTATTCTGATGGGCGTAGAATACAAAATAACAAGTCATACCACTAAAGCATAATTCGTGCCACGATGCGATGTCGTATTTTGTAATTGTGTTATGATCTTAAATTGAACCATTCAGTGATATTTAAATCAAGCGGAGACAATGATTTTGAAAAGTTAAACAATCAACTATTATCACCATATAGAATTTCACTCGACCGCTCAAATCAACACAAGTCGGTAATAATGCACATTATTACTATTTTACGCAGTTTTCTGTCATTATTGTTGGAAAAGTTCCAAGTATTCTTCAACGTTGGCTTTCCCTATTTTCATCTCAGAAAATTTAAAAACCATCGCTCACTGGAGTGACACGAGCTCTCATACAAATAGAAATACATTTACAGTCGATTACAAGGTTTCAGACTTCTGTAAAAAAGTGAAATATATTTGACGATATTATGATAAGTTATTGAGAAGTCTCTGTGTAGTTCTTTTGAAATCTCAACATAAATATTTTTAATACGCAAATAATTTTGCCAGAAATAAAAAAATAAAATTATTGAAATTACAATAAATAAAATGAACTAGGAAATTTTTGTGCAACACACTTTAATATTATTCACAGTAGCGAACGGCACTCAAAACACATGTTTTGAACGATGTAGTAGCATCATAATGGTAAAACTTTATAATATTATGTATTATATTGGGTGGCGTCTATTTTGCAGTGTTTAATATTTGAAACATATTATTTGGAATTACTACTTCCCTTTAATTTATATCGGACGAATACTAACTTGCAGAAATTGCATTTGGCACTATTAGCAATTTTCTGATGCATAGTTTCACCGAATTTTATTAGGGATAATTTTAGTTCGTAGTTTGACATAATTCTGATATCGTGCCACCTTGTCCGAAACGCTTTATTTCACGATGTTCAATTGAAATAAATGTCAGTGATTAGGCAATTGTAAAAAAAAAAAAAAACAGTCCGCAAATAGCAACCAACATCGAAGAAATAAGCTTGCCTAAAAAGTAGGTCAGCAGCTCTAGCACAACTGTGACACGCGACTCTTTCTCGCGCGAGATACACTACCTATCTCTTTCTGTGCAGTACTGTAGGAGAGTAACGGGTGATACTATATCGCGCTACAAGAGTCTCGAAGCATAGTTGTTAAGCTAGACGGGCAGGTTAGAACTGCGAATTGCGGACTTGTCACCCAACATAAACGAACTACTTAATACCGGAAAAATACATCTCAGCGAATTAAAATTTGTCCGATACAATTTTGTCGATTATAACAATGATTCGGCGAGAAATTTTGGACAGTAAAAATTACGCTACTATTAGATTGCACTAATATAAAATAATGTGTACTTGAATAAACATAATAAAACAAAAGAACACATTAGTGTATTGTAATATTCGTCAAGGTTCTATTTTATCGCATATTATTCGCACCACTGCGAATCTTAAAATTCAAAACTGCTCATCGAGTAATGGAGAAGGTTGTGCTGGGAGTTTCGTTCTAACGCACAGAATCAGTAACTGAAGTAAAGTGAAATAAAACAGGTTAAACATTTGAATCCTACTCTATTATTATGAAAGCTGTTTTTGTAAATAAAACCTGTAACAGACTTAATGAATAATGTTTTGCCCTTTTATTTTATCGGGAAAGTTCATTTATATTTCTGTTGCATTTTTTTTTTTCACCGAAGTTAATAGAGAAAGCTATAGCTAACTCTATTAATCTCTCTATAAAAGGAACTTTTCCGACTAAATACGATGGCAAAACCTGATTCACTACTTCTGTACACGGTTGCTTGATAACGGCTCTATCGATTTGGGTGAAATTTTGTGCACAAAGTTTTACTTCAGAACTATAGCTGTTTAAGTTTCTTACTCGAAAAAATAAAAGATTAAAAAGGCCCACAAGCCTCGAAAAGCTGGGTCAGCTGGGTTATTATTGTATTTATTTATTTATTTATTTATTTATTTACAAAACTACAATTGTAAACTAACAGTATATAACCAAAGCGTTTACAATGCAAAACTTAAAACTACTAATACTTAAAATACAACTCTAATCGAACTTAAAGCACCAAGCACTTATTTTAGTAAATAACGTGTGCCAGCTCTCGGCGAACACGTCAGCGTCTTGTTCCAAGACGAGTTGGTTGAGCAGCACGGGCGCACGCGCGCCGGGCGCGTTGCCGGCGCGCCGCGTGTGCGTCGCCGTCGCCGCCGCCGGCGCAGCGAACAGCGGGCGACGGCGGCGCCCCGCGCGCACGTACTGCTCGGGAACGAACAGTCTGATGCCTTCCAATGCCACTGGATTATCGATTTGCCCCCTCAGCAGAAGACAGTAATGGACGGCGAGATGCAGTTTCCGCCTACAAGTTAGAGTATTAAGCCCAACCATACCGGTGACAAAAAGCGATGGATACAGGAAAGGATAGTATCCATATTGCTTTTTGTAAAGGTGACGGGCAAATTTTCGTTGAACTCTTTCTATTAAAAGTTTATAGGATTCCTCAACAGGGTCCCATATTAAAGAATTGTACTCTAATTTGCTACGCACGTAAGCATTATACAACACAATTGGTACGGTTGTGCTAGTGAATTGTGGTGACATACGCATTACAAAACCCAGTGTCTGATTAGCACTCTTTACTGTAGAGCGAATATGGCTGTGAAAATCTAATTTGGTGTCCAATTCTAGACCTAGGTCACGAATAGTCTGGACGCGAAAAATAACCTCGCCACCCAGGAAATAATCACAGTCTAGTGGGGATTTGCTTCGACTAAATGTTATAATTTTGCACTTCTTCTCATTAAACAACAAACGATTGTCTAGACTCCAATTCATTACAGCATCTATATCGCGCTGCAATACACTACAGTCAGATGGTGAATTAATGGCATGAAATAACTTTAAATCATCCGCAAACAATAAGCACTTGACACCACTGACCACCGACGGCAGATCGTTGATCATCACCAGAAAAAGCGTTGGTCCAAGCGTGCTGCCCTGACTCACGCCAGACCTGGTGAAAAACTCATCTGAACGATACTGCGACAGCTGAACAAACTGCCTCCGATCCTTCAAGTAGCTTCTGAATAGCTTCAGGAGATGTGGAGAGAAACCGAACGCCGACAGCTTACTTAGAAGTATGTCGTTATCAACTAAGTCAAATGCCTTCTGGAAATCGAAATAGGCAGCATCCACCTGCCGAGAGTCATCCATATGGTGAAGTGCGTAGTCAATAAAATTGGCATTGTTTGTAGTGGTGGACCTGCCCTGACGGAAACCGTGCTGGGCATCAGACAAACGGTTGTAGAACCAAAAACTCTATTTATATTTACACATGTCAAATTTCGTTAAAATCATAGGTCTGTGTGGATTGTTTATTGCTCGGTCAATAAATCACTGTTAAAATTACAGAGCATCTGCCAAAAAGCTATGCACCAAATTCTGAGCATCACATAAATATGCAGGAATTCTATGTGTTTGTGGAATAATAGATGTTCGTTAGCTATTCAATCACGTATTATATAACAATTGAAATATCTATTGTCATTATCTATTGACTTTAATGGTGCTCATCCTTGCTCCAACGACGACCACCAACCTACACATGATGGATACCACTAAGAAGAAGAGAACTATTGGCGATGTGCAAAGTTCATGATAGGTGTAAACAGTGGTTTCCTTCAAGGATTCGGGCAAACACAGCGCGCGTTAGTAAACAGTAATAGCATCATACAACCCGCACCCTAACTTTACATAAGAAATAACCTATTCTATAAAAATAATTTGAAAAATTGAATGTTAATACCTATCCTAATTAATATAACTTAAACAAACCGCAGAACTAAATGCTTGTAATAGTGTACTTGTTTTCAGATTTGTCTGTTCTAGTCAAATGATGAGCATTTCTGCCGCGGTATACATCTGGCGTCTAGATATCACCATTGAATTCTGCAAGGAAAATAGTCGGTTCCGTGCCAAAATCAAGTTATATTTCCACTCCATTGACACCAGTGATTCAGGGTTCAGCATCAATGTTGTAGCCGTGAACGTTGCTTTTGGCTGTGATAGCCAATTATTTTTGGTCAGGGAATGCTAAATCATGTCAAATTGCTCGCACGTCAGTTACGGATCGACTAGTAAATTAATGAGGACCTGTTAGTGAGAATTGCGGAATTACTAACGGGTTATATGCTAGATGAGTATTACAGTGTGGCGACAAAGTAATAATTAAATGAGTACCATTACTAAAGGCCGGTAAAGCAGATTTCCAGGTATAATATGAGACCTTGAAGAAAATTGGACGGTAATGCACAATTTTACTATAAACAAAGGTGCTGCTGTGTTAAATATCCTATACCTACTCCTTCGGAATAGCAATTTCGTATGGATTAGTTATTGGTTGCTAGCGAGACTTTAACACCAAATAACGCCGTATTTTTGGTGTTTATTATCACGATCTTTAAAGGGGCTTATAATAGTCGTGAAACACGTTATTTTCTCCCTGTACATCTTTAAATGCTCTGTTTTTGTCCCACTGCTGAGCAATGGTCTCTCTCTTAGATCTCTACAGGTCCCTAAAACTAAAAAATCTGTTTAGAATAACGAAAAGAACGGGAAAATGTCGCGACTGTTAAAATACCTTACAGAAGAAAAAGCTAATTTAAACAGTAATTTTGAATTGAGTCGGTATAAATTACGCCTGCGTCAATAAACAGTCGCAATTTACACGTTTACTTGAATCAAGTAATCTCGACCTAATTCTTACAAATCCCTCTCTAACACGGTGAATAGAGACTAAAGTACTATGTGTGACCTTACAAACGGTCCGGTAGTTTTGAATTTTTGATATGTTGTATAGGATGTTTAGTCAGTTTTAAAATGCAAAATGCACAATTCCCCCCCCTCCGCGCCCGCCGCCATATTGAAAAAACCGGCACTTTCTTCATATTTTTGCTCATATCTTCCTTTAGGAGCATTTTAGCTAGAAAAAAGCTTCCACAATGTTATAGAAAGTTAAATTTACTACATTCTCCATTTTATATTTTTTTTCTAGGACAGATAATTACGGAGATATCCACATTTAAAAAAACGTAAAAAATCGCAATTTCCTACTGAAAAACAAACTTCTGGATTATATCTTCGTTTAGGAGCATTTTAGCTACAACAAAGCTTGGGCAATGTTGTAGAGAATTAAATTTACTATAATTTACATTTCAAATTTTGTTTCAAGGACGGTTAGTTACGGAGATATGCACATTTAAAAAACAGGAAAAGTCGAATTTTCCGAAAATTTCTCAAAATTCTTGGTTTAGAACGCTGTCATTCAGTTACGGACTAGTCTAGGACAAATTAAAACATGTAGGAAATATAATTGGTTATAAAACTCATGTCCATTTTTACATACATTTTCGGAAAATGTGACTTTATTTTTTACATATCTCCGTAATTATCTGTCCTAGAAACAAAATTTTAAATGTAAATTATAGTAAATTTAATTCTCTACAAAATTACCTAAGCACTGTTCTAGCTAAAATGCTCCTAAACGAAGATATAATCCAGAAGTTTGTTTTTGAGTTCGAAATTGCAATTTCTTAAGTTTTTTTAAATGTGCATATCTCCGTAACTATCTGTCCTAGAAACAAAATATAAAATGGAAAATGTAGTAAATTTAACTCTCTATAACATTGTCGAAGCTTTCTTCTAGCTAAAATGCTCCTAAAGGAAGATATGAGCAAAAATATGAAGAGAGTGCTGGTTTTTTCAATATGGCGGCGGGCGCGGAGGGGGGGGAATTGTGCATTTTGCATTTTAAACACTGACTAACCATCCTAGACAACATATCAAAAATTCAAAACTACCGGACCGTTTGTAAGGTCAAAATCCTTTATTCACTGAATTACTCATCAATTCCGATCTCCTACCGAAATGACAATAGGAATGCCTAAGTGCCAACAAGTCGGCACGTGGGATACTAAACAGCTTCAGCTTACAGCGTTGGAGATGCCAATAAAAACAGACAATAGTAACGATTGAATGATCCCACAACTATGCGAGTTCATTCAGGAAGCAATGAGTCGGCTTTAGTCAGATTCGCGGGTATTTTATAGGCCAATTAATTACCTTTATTGCGGTTTAAATGAATAAAATTGCAGAATTATAACCACGAGGCATTCTCGTGATCATTTGTTTCGTTTGCTACTGCGACAGAGTACGCTTTGGATTAAAAGGACATTGTACACACTTTCTGTACAAAATGTAGGTAGACTTTTGCTTTTGAATTTACTTTTGATTTAAATACATATTTTTTACTTATTGTAGTTCTACATTTCGATAGAGACTGATTCGAATTTAATAGCGCGGCGGAAAAAGACGTTCAAGAATAGTTAAATGGAAAACGGTTATTTAATTTAAAAAATACTAATACGGACTTAGCTGAGATAAGTGCTTCAGGAGAAGATTTGACAAAAAAAAAATAAGGCAATTGTTAATTAAAACATTTAAAATACATGGCAACTTGTATACCTACAAATTAAATAAATATAAACAAACACGTAAATAAAAAGCAAATGCAAATAAATAAAATCGCATCGTTAGTTCATAATTACCATCCGGTCATTAAATCAAACGCTGACCCGATTTCTATTTCCGCGTCACACTGACGAATTCAGACTGATATAGTTTTTCTCGTTGTGGTATTTGAGAGAATACAAAAATTATAGTCGATCACCGACATTCTATATCCGCGCACGCGTCGTATAACTCGTTTCACGCGCCACCGCCAGTGGTAGCCAATCGATGACGCATTCACTCACCATTGTGTGGATTCCGGACTGACTGAATATGTTCTTCATATTAATTATAAAATTCTAGATTTGTATAAAAAAATCTGTTTTCCATGGAGAGGGGTTATTATTTTAAGGAAAAATCTTAATCTTATCGATGATTTATGATGGCCGAGATACGCCTTTCGACTTTTTATTAAAGAAGAAAATAAATATTGGTATTGGTGAAAATAATAACTTATCGAAATGTCTAGTATGATATTCTTTAGGTCACAAAATGTAGGTACAGCTTACGTGACGTTGCAATATTTAGTAAATAAATAGTATTACACTGTATCCTCTTATCTTAAAAAAACCGGCCAAGAGCATGTCGGGCCACGCTCAGTGTAGGGTTCCGTAGTTGCTCATCCTTCACAATAGACTTAAGTTACGAGAAAGATTTCAAGCTCTATAAAACGGTCATAAACGCCAAAGTAACTGTAGTTACTTATTACCTTCCGGAAGTCAACTTACGTCCTTTTAAGAAAATTATGAAGTTTTGCGATAACTCAAAAACGGCTTAACCGATTTTGTTCAATATAGTTTTCATTGAAAGTTCTTGTAAAGCCTCATGTTCATGAATTATTTCATAATTTTTTGACCCGTGGTTGAAAAGTTAGAGGGGGGGGACACAATTTTTTTATTCCGAACCGTCTCAAACACCTAAAGTGGGGGTGAATTTTTTTTTCGTTCCAACACTAGTGTGTGAGATATCGTTGAATAGGTCTTTTAAAAATAATAGGGGTCTTCAAACAATATTTTTTGATAGTCAGCAGTTTCGTAAATATTCGCTTCGAAAATAAAAAAATTGTGTCCCTAACTTTAACCCTCTCCCTCCTCTAACTTTTCAACCACAGGTCAAAAAAGGTTCCCCTCCGTTAGCCCGAAAAACTTTCATCCTAATTTCATTGGCCCTAATTTTGGTAACCCTAAAATCACTAACCCGAATTTTCATTCATCCTAATTAATGAATAGCCCTAATTTCAGGATTCCGAATTTTCATAATACCTCATTACTTCATACCGAATTCTCACTAGCCCTAATTTGCACTTAGCCGATTTTTTTAGACTACTAATATTATAATACCTAATAATGCTAAAACCTAAATTTTATTAAACCTATTTATCTATAAACCTAAGGCGAGGGCTGCTCTCCCTCCGCGCCTACGGTTTTGGAATAACACTAGGGTAGGACAGGCAAGACCACGTGGAGTCGGAATTGCCATTGACTCAGGATGTACATGGGAATCTTTTGACGCTCCGCTCGCTTCGCTCGCTCCGCTATACATTGTCACAATAGAAACCTAACCTAACCTACAGTTTTCAGGGTTCAGCCAATTCGATATTTGTCCAAATCCGTATTTTCTGTTTTAACGTAAAAATAGGTTTAATAATCTTTAGTACTCTTGACATTTAGTGTCACTAATGATTAGGTCTAATAATCATTAGGTGTGGTAATTATTAGGTTATTTCATATTAGTATTGTCAACAATTAGTACAAATCATTATTAGAGTATTGGATTATTAGGTCTAACAACTAATTAGGGTATAAAAATTAGGTGAAATGACATTAGGGCTAATGAAAATTAGAGCTAACGTTGATAGGTATAATAATATTAGCACTTGCGTTATTCGGTCAAGTAGGGGAGTACCGTTTGAGACCCAAAAAAAAAAATTTTTTTAGTTTTTGTTTTACCGTTTTGTCGGCTTGATACATACACATACTCATACCAAACTTCAGCTTTCTAGTACTAATGATCACGGAGCTAAGCCGCGGACGGACAGACGGACAGACGGACATGGCGAAACTATAAGGGTTCCTAGTTGACTACGGAACCCTAAAAAAGGAGATCTTAGTAAAGTCTTGCAACGATTAAGAAACCGGACAAGTGCGATCCGAACGCGCCCACCGAGAGTTCCGTTACCGTTGCTTAACCTCGATGATTGATTACACTCTTTAAATTAATACTTTTTATGAATTAAATAGGTCAATCAACTTTTTTCTGTTGCTTGTTGCCAAGGTGATGTCTCCTGGGTTACTCTTTAAAAATACGATTTTCGGCGGCAATATTCAAATTTTTTTGTAATTGCAGCAGTTTAAGCCCATTCTTATTTGGGTGGTTCTACTCAAAAGGGAATTTTCCGCGGCTCACCTTATTTTGTATAGTTTTTGTAGGCAAATTATATTGATTTACGATCGAAACTGTACAACTAAATGGTTTCTAGTATGACACTGAAAATTAGCTAAGCCCTAAATATATATCTCTCAAAAATTGTACTTTAAAGTGCCATTTTCTCAGTCTCCAGGCATGTCTCTCGGACGAAATGAAAGCTTAATGGCTGCATCATAACTGCATTTTGAGTATGTACGTAATATTTTCGCTAAAATAGAAATCTATAATATATGTAGTTTCAATGTGTTTGTCTAATTTTTCCTTAAATGCGAAACTTATTAAAAAAAAGTGCATTATATTTTGTCCCTCGTTTTTTACCTCAGTCTCCTGCTACATTAAAACACGTTAAAATCAGTTTGAGTAACCACGTCTAGCGCGTTGCTGTTCGGTCTGAGTGAAAGATCGAAGTGAAGTTAGCATATAAATGATCGCGTTTGTCTAGGTTCGCGGTTGGCTTAGTCGCTACGGCGAGTTGTGTAAGTGAAGTTGTGCTACGGCCAGTCAGCTTAACAGTATCCTGGCCCGTATTTATTTAAAATCCATTGTTTTCTATACACTTTTTTTGCATTCATAGGTCGTAAATTCGTTGCATTAGAGTACAGAACTGCATGATTTCAATATTAAATGTTGCATTGACGTAGTTATTGGCTAAAAACTTACAATAATCTCAGTATCCTGTCCTCAGTCTCCTGGGCCCATATATATATTGTATAAATGGTCATAAATTTGGTATATTTTATTTTTTGACTGGCCCGTTTGAGATCAGTAAAAGAACGACCTCCGCTAGGCGTTAAGCTACTTTTCTGACCTTAGATGCTAAAAAAATGGTGTGCCGCAAATCACTTCATTTTCGTCCCTCCTGAGTAGAACCACCCATTTAAACTATCTCTTGAAAAATACTACAAATTATCAACACTTTTCTTAGAAGTTTAATCACCATTGTCTCCTGAGTGACTGGGCAGAATAACAACAAGTAAACAGTTGATCCACCCATGTATAGTATTCAGATTTTGCCCTTTGCTTTTAAATAATAAAAAATAGTTGACCCTCGTAGTACCCTCTAAATTAAATTAAATGATTATTGTAGGTATGTTTTGACTATAGTCAGATATAGTTTACTTCAATATCATCGAAAATGCAAAGGTTTAAAATATCTGAGACGTCCCTTGCTGTGGCCTCGTCGTGTGACGCGTAATATTTTCCCTGGGTTTGTTTTGCATCGCTCGCTTCAAAGGAATTCTAACTAAGGAAATACAGCACTCTTATTTTTTTATTGACAAGATGATCGGCGATTCACCTCAGTAACACCTGATGGCAAAGGCTTATTTGAGACGTCCCTTCCTGTGGCACCGTCGTGTGATGCGTAATATTTTCGCTGGATTTGTTTTGCATCGCTCGCATCAAAGTAATCCTGAATATGGAAATACTGGAAGATATTAGCGCTCGTTTCTGGAATGCTTTATACTTGGTATGCTGAAGATTCGTGTCTGTAACGAAGTGAAACCCTTGCTTGCTGTACTCTGGGTTCTACTTTAATATCGCTCGCTCCACTCAGTAGATACATAATTTTCTTTTGACATAAATTACTATACAATACTATGTATACTAATTGACTGAGCGATCAAAGCGGCTCTGATTCAGCTTCGCAAAAATCTCTTTCGTATGTCCGGATGTTCGGATTTCCGGTTGTTCTCGCTTACAGGCCACATCAATCAACTGATTCTCATGAAATTTTGTGAGTGGGTTCAATTTATATATATTTTTATTATATTATATTGGTGGTTGAAAACGTAAAAAAATACACAGTAAATTCGAAAAAAACTTGCGAGGTCTACTCACAGCACCACTAGTATAAAATTGTCTAGTTTATTCCGAATATTTGATTTAGTGATTACGTAATTAGTATAAAATTATATTTTTTGACTATAGGTAGTCAAATACAGTTTACTTCAACATCATCGAAAAATACAAAGGTTTAAAATATCTGAGACATGGCGGGTTAAAATATCCGTCGTGTGACGTGTGATAATTTCACTGGGTTTGTTTTGCATCGCTCGCATCAAAGGAATCCTAACTAAGGAAATACTGGAACATATTAGCGCTCGTTTCTGGAATGCTTTACATTTGGCATGCTGAAGAGTGTCTGTTACGATCAAGGACTGAATGGTTTACGTTGGGAATGATTGTGTGCTGTTTCAGTAAACATTGAATTTCAGTAAATTTCTGGGAGACCGAAACCGCTTCATACATGTCTAACGAAAGTTTTCATAAGAATATGTCTGGGAGATCTATCCCTTTGAACAGTTATGTGTCAACGCTTTTCGAATAATATAATAGATTTTTAGACATGACTTACCCTATTTTCATTATGTACGAAGTAATACCGTTATAAAATGAATTAAAGTTTATAAGTTTTATACCTAATTTTTACTGGGATTACCCTTTGATTCTACGGTTGCGATGACTGTCACTAAATAGTATTTTATGCAATCGTTGCACAATTAAGGTTCTTAAAGTCGAGTACCGCGTTTAGGTCACGAGGCTTACTGAGTGGCCTAAGTAAGGTACGAGATTTTAAGACCTAATTGTGTAACTATTGCATACTTACAATACTTTTTATACGAGCCAAACACAGACAAACATTTTTTTACTTTAATCGTCATTCTCCACTATGAATTTTTATTTTTGATGTAACATTTTTAGTTCAACTAAAACTGACCTTTAAAAAAAAAACATGATCACGATGGTCAGGGTAGGTGCCTTGTGATTGGTTAATTTTTTGACAAGTAATTTCAACCAATCAGTGAACAGTAGCGTGCTTTTTTTTAAATCAAATATGCCGATGCTCTGTTTTGGAAATTATTAGAGTTGAGTAGAGAGATGGATATTAAAGTTCTGTAGCGGGTACCATAGAGTAATTTTGGTACAGGATTAAAAAGTGCGTTATTGTGATTTTGTCTGTGAAATTATAATTGACAGATTAAAGTACGCGAGTATAAAAAATAGTTTTTCTACTCCAGTACTTTTTTCTGTCATTTATATAGTTACCAGCTCTAATATCGCCAAAAAAGCATCACTTAGTACCACAGATTACAAGATCAATTTGCAATTTAAAAAAAAAACTTATTGTACTAAGGCATTGCTGCCAACTTAAAAAAAAAGTTTTATCTTCAGTGCATGGATGTTTAGTATAGTGAACGTATACCTTTATGTATAAGTTCATATTTTTTTGACAGTTGGACGTCAATAAAAAAAAGTTTATCAGAGACAATTTTTTTTTAATTTTGTTGATTTCGAGCGGGAACGTGTAATTATTTTCTTTGTTGTTTATTTGCATTTTATTTATGAAATGTCGAGTCGTAGAAAAAGTATTGTATGCAACGTTGTATAAGTAGGTCAAAAAACGCTCGTGGCATCTTTCTTACGATGTTCGCTACGCTCACATCGTAACCCATGCCACTCGCGTTTTTTGCCCCTTCTTATACAACGGTTGCATAAAATACTATTTAGTCATAGCTACCGTAACACTGAAATACGAATTGGATAGATTATACTAGTAAAGGTATATACCTACCTATTTAGGTAATTATTTGTCCGGAACACTAAGACTAAATTATGTCAAACGGGCACAAGTAAAAAACAACTTTAATTTTACAAGTAGTGCAAAATTGACATAATTTGATCGTGTGTAACTTGTGCAAAATTGACATAAGTTTCGGATAGTTCGCCTAGTGCCCGTACCTAATGACCCTCAAATCACTCCTTCTCCCAAATCACTCCTATGGCGTGGAGAATCCCATTGGCGGGTTATACTTACTCCCACACAAAGTCCGACTCACTGGTAGTGAGGGCTAAACAGTAATGCTTAAATTTTTTTAAGAAAGTCGTTTCCGTACAGCGTTAATATTTTTCTGTAGATAGTGTGGTTATCTTTTCAATAACCAAATTCAATTAATAACTGACGTAATATTATATCAATATTGGCAAGCCAGGCTGTTTAAATAACCTTACTGTATATTTTCATGAGATAAACATATTGTAATTTTCACACTCAGTTCTAGACCGACTTTCATTGATTGCTCTGCTCATGGAGAGTTTTGCATCCAATAAGGCGTTTAACAAAAATGGGTTTAATTTTTTCAAATACATACATAAAGTTGGCGTGGGGCGAATCGGGCAGTACGTTCTAAGGCTTCATCTAGACAAACTTCCAGTCACTAGGTGAAAAAAGAAGACTACGACGTCCTGTTCGTATGTTGCAAATGTCATCTCAACCCAATGGAAATCTTCGATGCCAGGAATGCCACTTCAGTCTTGAAGTAGACACAGAAGAACAATATCTGAAATTGAATACGAATACATTTTCAGATGTTAAATTAAAAATGTTTAAAAAATTTGGATGAAATAACTGTGTTAAGATATTATCAGGGAGTGGATTATTGAATGTTTCCGATATGAAAGCCTAAGCTATACGTTCCTAGCTTTTCCAATTACATAGTTTGGATGGGAAACATTTTTAAAGCAGAAAGGTAAATATTAGTTTCAGAGATCAGTTCAAGTGTAAAAAACTCTCACTGTAATTATTTTGTATTACTTACGCCAAAGTTACAAATACCAATGTTTACAGACTTCTGACTATAAATAAAGTTGTTTCCTTACATCCCAGCGTAAATTTACATTTACACTGCAACGAGTCAATAAACACGTCATAATCCCGCGTTCGATAGAGACAGAAGCAGATGAGTTTTTCACTTATTTTCGTATTCCAGAGTTTCTACGTTTGAGTGGATTTTCTATAAATAGGGGTGGCACACGGACGAGAAATCCAGTGTAACAACACTCGCACTCGGATTCGGTTCTTGTTACATAAAGCTACCAACCCTACTGCCATGGTGAGGACGCCCTGTATTACGCTTTTAGTGATGTGCAGTTTAGTGATGTGGTTCAACGTTCATTACTTGTGTCAAGTGTTTATTTACAAGCAGTTTCCGGATTGAGAGCTAAAATTTGTGGTTGACCTAACATCATGAAGAATCTTTTCCATTTTCACAGCCTTTTAAAATTTCCTTTCACTTGTTTTCTTTTTCTACTCTTCTAAACTATACCTCTTTCACTAGGACACTGACGACGATCAGAAGATGGCGATGCTTCGCAAAGCCTTCCAGATGTTCGACACCACCAAGTCGGGCTACATCGACGTCCTCAAGATCTCCACCATCTTGAACACCATGGGTCAGCTGTTCGATGATTCTGAACTGCAGGCTCTAATTGGCGAGAATGACCCAGAAGGTAAGAAGTACATTAAAATACAAAATCTTATATCGAGTGGACGACCTATTAGAAGTCGGTTCGGACAAGATTTGCCGTATACTTGATTGGATTGCATTATTCATACAAATATAATTAAATTCTATTTAAAAGGTCTTTCATGATAATAATATATAAAACGAGAAAATCGTTTTCAAGACATGCATTTTACTACCAATAGTGTAAGAAACTTTCTAATAAAATCCTTGTTTTCTACGAAGCGTTTAAATGTTTCTACTTACCTACCTACTTAATTTTCAAATAATCTTTATTAATAGATAAAAATGTTTAAGTTTATAATAATATAACGGAAATGGATATATATTGCATACATTTAGTTAATTATTTCACGATGTTAAATTAAATTGAGAATATTTAAATATAATTTTAACGAGTAAATGAAAATAATACTGTTAACTTTACGGAACAAACCAACGGTAGAACAACTCGAATGACATGCATCGTTATTTGGCACTTGGATTTTATGATCAATTTAACAGGGCTATGTATATTTGATTATATTTTTACAGTCATGTTAATAATAGTCGTAAAAGTGTGTCAACGCATAAAATATTTATATTTTCCTGATACTCCAATTTACGAGTCTACGTAACATGCCAGCGCGATTCAAAATAACCAGAGTATCGCTTAAAAAGAAATCTGTAGTATTTTATCACCCATAAAAAACTACAAAGAGCATCGTATATTGACGGTCAAAGGTACATATTTAGTAAGAACTTGTCCAGCGGGCTTTATGACGGTTGCTTCTATCACGCGATAAATAAGTGATAAAGCATCCGTCTCGTTTTGACAAAATGCGAGTGTGAGTGACAGATGCTTTGTCACTTATTTATCATGTGATAAACGCCATCATAGGCCAGCTGACCATCAATTTCGTGGCTCTTGGAAATCAAATTTAAGCATGTTAGTATCTTTTAAGGATGTATTGAAGAGTCAAAATCACGTAGTAATAAAATTAAATTTTTAAACTTATTATTATTTAAATTATAATAATACAGAATTGCTTTTTATTAATTAAAAAGACTTCCTATCAAGTAATACTACCAAAAATGTATATTCTTTGAAGAAGACTTAATATTTTTCGAATTGCAAATGTTCTGGTCTATTGATTTAAAATGTAATACTTCCGCGGACATACTATTTAGTACCACCCCTTTATACCACACACGCAAGTCGCATGGGGTAACTAAATGCAAGTTTTCTATTAAATAGAACTTTTCTAGAAAATAGCGATAGTTCTTGTATATATCATATGGAATGAATTGTGACATAATTCGCGAAATCACTTGTAATAGACTGGTAGAAAAATCCAAATATCGGCTTCCTTTACCGTCCTAACGGCATTTTGTGAGCCATTTTGGCAACATGACTTTTCCGATGTAAAAAAGCCTGCTGAATTTGATTCTGGATGTTGCCAAGCCGAATTTTGCCCCCCTCCCCCCATTTCCCCCCTTTTTACCTCAAAATATGTCCCTAATCACGGTTTTTACGGTTTTATACAAAAAGTCTTATAGTTAGAAAAAAAGTGTCAAAGACAAGAATGATCTCTATAAAATTTCCTATAACATGGTGTATAAAATTTTTTAGTAGGCCTTATGGTTTGTGAGCAATATCTTCCCGAACTTCATAGACTGGTAGAAAATTCTAAATATCGGCTTCCTTTACCGTGCTAACGGCATTTTGGGATCCATTTTGGCAACATGACTTTTCCGATGTAAAAAAGCCTGCTGAATTCGGTTCTGAATGTTGCCAAGCCGAATTTTGCCCCCCTCCCCCCTTTTCCCCCCTTTTGACCTCAAAATATGTCCCTAATCACGATGTTTACGGTTCTATACAAAAAGTATTACAGGTAGAAAAAAAGTGTCAAAGACAAGAATGATCTGTATCAAATTTCCTACAACATGGTGTATAATTTTTTTTAGTAGGCCTTATGGTTTGTGAGCAATATCTTCCCGAACTATGCTCGGGGTGTCTCTACGTGATCGAATCAGAAATGAGGAAATCCGTAGACGAACTAAAGTGACCGATATAGCTCACCGGATTAGCAAGTTGAAGTGGCAATGGGCAGGCCACATAGCACGCAGAGCAGATGGCCGATGGGGCCGAAAAGTGCTCGAGTGGAGACCTCGGACCAGCAAGCGCAGCGTAGGACGTCCACCTACAAGATGGACAGATGACCTTATAAAGGTCGCCGGAAGGCGCTGGATGCAGGTCGCTTCCAACCGGTATATATGGAAGTCCAAAGGGGAGGCCTATGTTCAGCAGTGGACGTCCTATGGCTGAGATGATGATGATGATGATGATCTTCCCGAACTTCATTATTTTAAAAAAAATTATAAACTTGGTCGAGGCAGTGAAATGCACTTATTTTAGGATAATTGGTATCGCACAGGATCCAGCCGCTCTGCAGCGCTTAACGCTGACATCCAGTTGGCATGCTGCTTATTATCTGTCAAGACTCACGAGACTTTCAGTCATAAGCAGTCGTCAGATTTACACGCAGAACCGTACCCAAGTCGGGCTAAAAGGGCCGTAAAAAATAAAAATGCTTTGCTTCTGAACATGAAATCCTTCGAAATGCTCAGTTCTACGCCAGATTCTCCAGAAATGTGCCTTAGAAATTCAGTTACCCGGGATCTTGCAACAGAAAAAAATAAAGTGTCACTTCTCACTGGCAAGCAGCTCCTTAAAAATCACTCAATACCTTCAAACTAGGTTGGGCTCGCAGTTTTTATCCCGCGAACGCGCGAGCGGGACTAATGTCGTCGTAGTGCGAGGATTTGCAGACGAGACTAAGGTTCAAGCGTCACCAACTGAGGTCGATACCTCAACATACGTGCTATTCATGAGGAAACCGACACTCGACATGTGCTCCGCACTGTGCATAGCCCACCCAGAGGACTGGTTATTAGTGTTGTTGTTGCTTATGATTCATCATCATGACAAATTTTCTGCTGCAAGATTCCGGGTAACTGCATTTCTAAGGCCCGTTTCTGGAGAATCTGGCGTATAACTGAGCATTTTGAATGACTTCATGGTCAGAAGTAAAGCATTTTTATTTTCTACGTCGCTTTTAGCCCTACTTGGGTACAGTTCTGCGTGTAAATCTGACGGCTCTGCTTATGACTGAAAGCCTCGTAAGTCTTGATATATAATAAGCAGCATGCCAACTGGATGTCAGCTTCAAGAGCTGCAAAGTGGCTGGATCCTGTGCGAAACCAATTATCCCAAAATAAGTGTATTTCACTGCTTCGACCAAGTTCATATATTTTTTTTTAATAATGAAGTTCGGGAAGATATTGCTCACAAACCATAAGGCCTACTAAAAAAAATTATACACCATGTTATAGGAAATTTTATAGAGATCATTCTTGTCTTTGACACTTTTTTTCTAGCTGTAAAACTTTTTGTATAAAACCGTAAAAATCGTGATTAGGGACATATTTTGAGGTCAAAAAGGGGGGGAAAGGGGGGAGGGGGGCAAAATTCGGCTTGGCAACATTCAGAACCGAATTCAGCAGGCTTTTTTACATCGGAAAAGTCATGTTGCCAAAATGGATCCCAAAATGCCGTTAGCACGGTAAAGGAAGCCGATATTTAGAATTTTCTACCAGTCTATGAAGTTCGGGAAGATATTGCTCACAGACCATAAGGCCTACTAAAAAAGTTTATACACCATGTTATAGGAAATTTTATAGAGATCATTCTTGTCTTTGACATTTTTTTTCTAGCTGTAATACTTTTTGTATAAAACCGTAAAAACCGTGATAAGGGACATATTTTGAGGTAAAAAGGGGGGAAATGGGGGGAGGGGGGCAAAATTCGGCTTGGCAACACCCAGAATCGAATTCAGCAGGCTTTTTTACATCAGAAAAGTCATGTTGCCAAAATGGCTCACAAAATGCCGTTAGACTTGAAAATTTTGATTTGAACTACCAGTCTATAAGACCTTTATATACTACACCCTTAATTTTATAATAAGTCAACTAGTGAAATATAGTGTTTAATAATAATACTTAACCGTCCGTATTTTTAGAATCGGAACGTTTCCTTAGCACGTGTAGAGTGTGACGGTCGCACCTCTCCGTTACAAAATATTTTTACACGTCGCCTCGTCTGACGATACTATTTCCGGACGACTCTTCAAGATCTCCGCTTTGGATCTCGCCTCGGTTTACTTTTTACACTGGAATCGTTAAGTGACGAAAGGAATTCGCAGTTGGCACTAGTAATTTGAGTCACACTTCAAACGTGCTGTTTTTAATCACCGCTAGATAGATTTTGGCGTTCATTCATTTATGGGTGATTTATTGGTTGTTTGAGCGTTTTAGCCGTCTTATTGCTCTATCCCCAATATTGAGGAAGTCTATATGGATTGTGGCGCCATTTTTGGTTGTCTTGTAGCTGTCGCTTTTTACAATTATTAAAAAAATTATGTTGATTGCTTTTATGATTGGCTAATTTTGCGGACAGTAATAAAAAGGTTAAATCTCTCAAATAATCATTCACTGTTACTCAAATATTCACTGCTAAAGCACCGTGATATGTTCAGATTGGATAAAAATGCTCCTATTTAGGGTTCCGTACCCAAAGGGTAAAAACGGGACCCTATTACTGAGACTTCGCCGTCCGTCCGTCCGTCCGTCCGTCCGTCCGTCTGTCACCAGGCTGTATCTCAACAACGGTGATAGCTAGACAGTTGAAATTTTCACAGATGATGTATTTCTATTGCCGCTATAACAACAAATACTAAAAATAAAATAAAATAAATATTTAAGGGGGGCTCCCATACAACAAACTTGTTATAGATTATATATATGTATAGGTACGGAACCCTTCATGCGCGAGTCGGGCTCGCACTTGCCCAATTTTTTTTATCTCACTCGTTAAAATATGGGCTTCATGATGACCAGCTAATTACATCGGTTTATTTTTATTAATTTGGATTTAGGTTATTTATTATAATTTTTATTCCCGTTTAACAAAATATTGCTTTATTAGCTGTTTAAAATAATCAAGAAAAGTAAAAATATATGTGCCAGTCCTCGGTAACAAACGGTATAGTTGTTACAATAAACCCAAAATACTCAAAAGTATTGTTGTTTATTTTTCAGGCTCCGGCAAAATCAACTTCGATGGCTTCTGTAACATCGCGTCTCACTTCTTGGAGGAGGAAGATGCTGAAGCCATGCAACAGGAACTGAAGGAAGCCTTCAGGTACTATAATCCCTAATGACTCATTATCATTATGTCAGCTGAAACATGTCCACTTTAATATATACCGATATGGAGGATACAATGACTTTCGGTAACTATCACAACTTCGTCTGGTGTAACAAGGACAAAAACGTAAAAAGACGGTTTATGCTATAGGCTGTTATATTATTTTTAAATTGTTGCCCCGGTATATTGTGAAATTTAAAATGTAAATATCGTGATACAAGATTATCTTAAAATTTACAATTATTGTCAAGTTTGATGGTAAAAAATACTAAATATACACTGCACAGCATTTAGTTACCAAGAATTGAATCCATTCGGAAAGCATAATGACCTATATCCCGAACTGTACCATCATATTCCATTACTATGGTAATCGTTACTCCATTAGTTCTGATAAAATAAAGACAAACCATCAAACCTTTTAAATTTCATTGGCCTTTTCATTTATAGCCAAATTTTATCTTCAGATTGTACGATCGTGAAGGCAACGGCTACATCACCACCTCCACGCTCAAGGAAATCTTGGCCGCTCTCGATGACAAGCTGAGCAACTCCGACCTCGAAAGCATCATCGCTGAGATTGACACTGACGGCTCCGGAACCGTTGATTTTGATGGTAAGTATTCTAGCTTAGTTGCACTTCTCAAATCCTCTACAGGGAAATCTTGACTACTCTCGATGTCAAGGCTGAGCAACTCCGACTTCAACGGCATCATCGCTGAAATTGAGGCTGACGGCTCCAGAACCGTCGATTTCGATGGTAAACATTTCTAAACTATACCATTCCCAAATCCTGTTAAATACTTTATTGTTCACCCTTTTCCCTCACTTCCTTTTATTTATATTTTCTAAATTGTTATTTACATTTCTAAGCTTTCATACTTCTCTTCTAATGGTAGAAAGTGTCGAAAGTTTTGACTGAATTCTCTTGACACACTATTGAATATCTAAAAATCTGTACTAACTTCGTTTTCTTCAAACTCATATCCAACCACTATTTTAAGTGTAGGTTTCCGGGTCATTTACACGCCCATTTTTTCGATCTCGTGTACTTTGTAGTAAACTTCTTCACCTCTCTGTCGACCCACGTTTTTGTGTGCTTAGATCGCTATTACTTATCATTTCCATTTTCATTTATACGCTTATAACGATCTAATGTTTTTTTTTCTTCTTTACAGAATTCATGGAGATGATGACTGGAGACTAGGCGTATCAGACGTATTTCCATAGTATTACTATATTTAGTTTACTACTTATAAATTATTAAGAAGTCATATAGACTTTTTTATTAGTACAAAACCAAATGATGCGGTATTAGCATGGTTCTTGACAAAAAGTTATCATCGTCTATCTTATAGATAGTTTGTTATATTATTAACCGTCTACATTGAGTAGGCCAAGGCAATGCGTTCTACGGAATTATTTTCCGGAATAATTCATACGAGACGTTTGCTATTTTCAAGAGACATTATTTATTTATGGTTATATTTTTTACACGTTGATTTCAAGAGGAAACTACTAAATTTCAACATCTAAGTTTATTAATAAATTAGTTTCTGACCTATTCTGGAATTTTATTTGTAACATTACCTACACATCTACGCATGAGTTAAATTCAATCAAATGCGGTCACCTCCCGCCATGCACGTCTGCTGTTGAGCATTAGTGATTCAATCCATACCTAATCCTAACAATACACAGTTTAATATCGTCACTACTTCAAAAATAAACGTATTTAATTTCCAACGTATAACATAACTTTTTATGACACTAGTAGAATTAAGCAGTACCCTTTCATGAAGTTAGTTTCAGGTACAAGCTATTTTAAAAGTAATATTATACATAAATTACACTAAGAATTTAGTAAGTACCTTTAGTAGTAAAATGGCTCAGTGCTTCATACCTTAATTCATAACAGTAGTGGTAACGGAGAGACTGTCAATTTTTTATTTTAGGGAGATAAACATTGAGACGTTTGTTATACAGTGTCGCTTTCAAGCAAAATGGTCCTACCACATTTTTTTTGTTCATTTACTACTTATTATTCTAACTGAATTTCTATATTACTTTAATAGTACCTTATTTACAAATATAACCGACGGGTTCTTTTTGTAAATTAAAATTCAAATTCAATTATTTTATTTCAGATAAAATCCATATCAATGTTAGTACCAAATAAAAATATAAATCTTAATCGTAATGTTAGTATAAAATTAAAAGTAAAACTAAGACTAAAAGCGACGGGGTGCGGCTACGACTGGCGCGTGCAGCCGCACCCAGCGCGCGAGCAACGGTGACTCCCAGCCACCCCAGCGCTGCGACAACACGCTCACAATGCTGTTGGAGCTGCGGTGACAGCGGTCTAGTAAGGTAGCGCACCGTTTTCTTACTATAGCGTCAAAGCTATCTGTGTGCGCCTCGGCGAACATTGCTGACGCGCTGCAATATCGCGGCAGCCCGAACAGCACCCGCATTATTATATTGCACGCGCAGAGCATTGTATGCCCGCTGCGTAAAACTGACCCATAGGCTGCACGTGCAGAATGTTTGGCAATATGCTTTAAAAAGGGTTAATTTAACTCCAACGTGCAAACCTGCGAGCATATTACAGCGCACACACAACGCTCTGCGCTCGCTCTCAATGTCATCGACGTCTGATATATTCTCTGTTACCCACCCAGTGGCCCAGGTAGTTAAATTTTGACACTATCTTCAAGGCGGTACCATAAAGCGTGACGGGCGGCATTCGATACGATTTTTTACCAGCTTTAAACTGCAAAAACTCGCTTTTAGATGTGTTGTACCTGAGCCCAAGGGACTTTGCAAAAATTTCACACATGCTCAGTAGTCGCTGCAATGCACCTACCGTAAAAACCCAAACTTATTTTTTTTCCACCTCATCTTTAATCAAAAAAACTGGTACAAATATGCTTTATTGTAACCTTAAAAAAGCCAAATGACATAGATACATTTTACATAAGTTCGTTGTTGTTTTGTTTCATATATTCCGCTACCGCCTAGTGGGATAAAAACCCACGGTTTTCAATAAATACGAGTCCGTATTTATTAGTCCGTAGATTTCATCTGTTGGTTGTGCTGTTAACTAGATACATATTTCTAAGGTTCACATATGATATTTATAATAATGATATAATAAGTATATTCGAGTTTTTTTCAAAGTATAACTGATATTTTTAGTTATTTCAAAAATATTAGATTAAATTGACACTGTTTTAATAACAAAGATATGTATATATCATAATTTCTAATAAATTTGTTTTGATACGAGTTCTAATTTCGTTTTTAGCACGAAAATAGAGCTTAAAACTATACAAAATGCTTTAAACATAAATCGTCAGTTTTTTTTATTGTTGAAATTTTAATACCAGTGTCACTTTAATTTGACAGGATTTTGTGTAACCCCGGTCACCTTCATCTTTTACAATTGAATGATTTGTAATTTATTTAAATTTAGGTATCCTCCCAGGATGATGTTTTATAAACAGTTAAAATTTTCCACTCCCGACGTGATTGACTGAAAGTGAGGAATTGCCCCTTGTTTGACTAAAATTAGCCGTCTTCCCACTGCCACAATTGATCAATTTTCCAATTGCACTCGGTTTCCTGAGATACGGGTACAGTAAGGTGCATGAATGGATTGAGATGACATTCTCACCTGTCCGTCTGGGACAACTGCCAACCGCGATTTTCGGTGCGGAAAAAAAATTGCCTCATACTTTCTTGTAGTTTCTATATTTTATTCTTACACTAGTCCTCATTTATATCTTAGAATACACTTTTAATATGTTTTCTTCGAGAACTACGTATAGTTAAGTTCATATTACTGTAAGAGTTAAGTACTTATCCTTTATGAAAAAATGACTGACTGTTGAGTTTCTTTCGGCGTTTCTTCTCAACAGTGGTCTCCTCTTGTGAAATGCCGGTAGACTCAGACATGTAAAAGTTCCCTTGTGTCCTACTTGCAGAATAAAGTTCATTATTTATTTCATTACCTCAGTAACTTTGTTCATACTTTCGGGGGAAAGAGATGACGTACTACATATCGCGTGACCTAGTGAAGTCATGGCAAGTTTGCGCATACAAATATACGAATACAAACATGGAAGCATTTTCTTGTATAATTCATAAATGAGTTTGCACGCAGATTCCCACTACTCATGCTTTGTCCGTGCGTTTTAAGATGTTCCGGCTCAAATTAAGTAAAAAAGAGTGATTAAGCTGGAGCAAATATTGATTAAGCTACTAGCGTTTTTAGCACAACTGTGTCATGACATTAAATATACATAAATTATATGTCTCTTTACTTTCAAAACCGAGTGAGCAAGCCAGAGGAGTTATGTCTATGTCGCGCAAAAGCGAAGTCACAACAAGGTGAGCAGGACAAGAATGGTTACTTATTAAATGTAAAAATTTCATTATACAAAATGAAAATTCCTACTGATGCTAAGATTCTCTTTACGAAAAATACAAACTCGTACTCGTACTTATTACAATGTTACATAACAAGCCGACTGTACAAAATTATGCCTATTAATATGACCGCAAGGATCTCAATTGGTTCAGCAGAAGTTACACGGCTCCAGCTACATATAGCCCATGTCACTACCGATGTGCTTAGTTGGGCCTAATAGTCCGGCGTGCTCAAAGAAAGGGGGAAAATGTTCCTCTGGATTCTAATTCTCATAACCACCACCGCTTGCGCTCCGGCAGACGAGTATCGCGCTATAGTCAACGAAGGAGGTATGTTAACCATATGTGTGTAAGGTCAAAAGACGTTAACGACCTACTGGATATAGGCCTTCTTGAAGAACACAACCATGACCGGAGCCACCTGACCTTCACCCAGTCATCAGTCTTATCTGTGTGAGGCCTTCACTTGCTGCGTCTTCCGGTTCCGGATCACCACTTAAGGAAACAAAGGGAGAATATTCACCTTAATCTGTCGGTTATGTTTTTATGCATGCAGGTATGTACGATATATTATCCGAATAACGGTTCTAATGACATAACTATTTCAGAAATACCAGACTACTACCTGTTTTATGTCTACTTTAGCGTTGTGTTTTTACTCTTCAATCACAACTGATACATTTTACTGCATGCAGCTTGAATTGCAAACGTCTACATATTTTAATGCGGCCATATCACGGTCATGTCGTGATATGGAGGATACATGACTGATTCTTTTATGTTTTAATTTCCATTGAATTGGGCCCCCAGTAAGTACTTTAACTAGATATTATTACTTCAACTTGTATTTGTATGTATCACTACACCGTATAAAACAAAGTCGCTTCCTGTTGTCTGTGTCTTAAAAATTTAAGTTTTAACGTGTATTTTTTTTCAGAATTCGTTAACGATGTTCCAATGCAGATCGTGCCTTCAGGTTATGCCCCACCGAAAACAGATTACTTCATTAAACCCGCATTACACGAAGTAGTTGACAAGGTAAACCTATTTAATTTAAACATAACTTGTACAATCAGCATCAAAAGTAGCTGTCAATTATAGTATACCATACATAGGCGCTGGATGCAGGTCGCTTCCAACCGGTATATATGGAAGTCCAAAGGGGAGGCCTATGTTCAGCAGTGGACGTCCTATGGCTGAGATGATGATGATGATGATGATACATAGGCCAGTTTTAAAACTGTCAATTGACCGTGCAAAGAAGGTATATACGTGATCCGTTGACGACGCGGTTGGCGCAGTTTGTAAATCACCTGCCTACTGAGCCGGCGGTCCCAGGTTCGAATCCCGATTAGGGTAAATAATTCTGTGATTAACTTGAATATTTGTTCTTGGGTCATAGTTGCTCTATGTATCTAAGTATATTTTTATCTATCTCTATCCTCCTGCCTTCCAGTTAATAGTTTCCAATTAATAGTTAACTGTCAACTATTTGTCATAAGGCTAAAATTAAATTGTCAAATTGTGAATGCTGGTCGTCAGGAGGCTATATAAGTATGTATATCGTCGTCTATTACTCATAATACAGGCTTCTTGAGCTTAATTTGTAGGTCATTAACCTAGTTAGTGTAACCAGGACTCGACTATTAGTAGTATGATCAATTTATGAAAAAAGAAAAGTATGGTGACTTATGAGTTGTGCTATTTATTTGACATAAAAACTACATTATTAAGTCATTAATATCACTTTGCAGGATACGCCCAGCTACAAGCGTATGATCGAGGTTCTGAAGAAAGGACATACACAACGTGGTCTCATTTTCAACATTTATGATGATAACATGAGAGAAGCTGCAATTGCATTTTACCACCTGTTGCTGGATGTAGATGATGACAAATTTGACGATATCGAACGTTGGGCAAGAGTTGCCATTAATAAGGATATGTTTGATTATGCTTGGCGATTGGCATCACTATATGGCAATAAATTTAAAAAAGAAGAACTGCTGCCACCTTTTATCAAGAAACCCAACCACTTCGTTAATAGTGAGGCAATATGGAAAGCAATGCACCTTAAAATTGGCAATGGTGAATTCAATGAGGAAGATGCGAAACTGAACCAATATTTCCGATCTGATAACATAGTCACAGTTAATACAAACTATTCCGGGTGGAATTTACCGCAAAATGGCTGCGATCGAGAAATAAACTACTTCAAAGAAGATATCGCACTGAACAGCTATTATTATGGAGTGCATTTATTGCATCCATTTTGGATGAGTAATGATGAGTTAGACCTACTTAACCCGCGTCATGCAGAGCATTATTATTTTACACATAAACAACTTATGGCACGATATCAGCTAGAAAAAGAGCATCTTAATGGAGATTCGGTTGAAGCATCATGTGATATTAATCTTAACAGCTACAACTCATACCTCATGCATGACTATGGACTTCCATTTCCGATTAAATCAAGTATCAAAGAGTGGAATGACGGAAGAGCTCGACTAAAGTCAATTGATATTGCCATTAGGGAATGCATTTCTCGAGGACTCTTGGTGGTAAGATATTTAGCAGGAAATTAAATTTAGAACATTGCTTTGAAACCAATATGCATTGCCGAGTTCCTCAATTTATTTCTTCTTAAAACAGTTTTATTCTGTATCCTTCTTCGTAGTCGTGAACTCTTGACAGAAAGATCCTGGCAATGGTTCAGTCGATTCTTTCGCCGCTGCTTCTCTCGTGATGCGATGCCATGTAGCTTGGCATAACTGCATTTAAAATATACCTTACTTGAATAAGGCAGTATCCTTTGGTTCAGACTAAATTGAATTACTTACATTTAAGTGTGCTTCTATACACCTTTATAGAACTCTATATTTTACAGGATAACGGAACAGCAATCCCTATGGGAGGGGAATATAACATAGATTTAGTATCGAAATTGATACGAGCCAACTTAGACAGCCTTAAATCTGTGAAGATCATTCGATCAATTTATGGCTACGGTGGCAACGGATATCCTATCGACCAGTAAGTAAAATACTATTATACTGGCCGTAGCCTGTAACATTAACAATTAATTAAAACATAGGTTTTACTCATTAAACTACCCCACGCGGCGAACGATGAGTCCTATGTATGACACCACTATGACACCTATCATCTCAGTGCATTTTATAACCTATAATCGGAAAAATGTACTGAGATGACAGTGTCATAGGACTTATCGTTCGCCGCGCGGGGTATAAATAACCTTTTCACCTCACTCGCTCGGAAAACCTCCGTTTATAGGGCGAAATCTGCGTGCAAAAGTCCATTTTATCCGCTAGCGTGCAAAAGTCGTTTGAATTTCGAACACGACGATTTTGATTCTCTGTGGTGCATGTAACTTTTTTATATTTAAGACTCCCTCAACGCGTGACTGTTTTCATCATTCGATAAATCTTCGAATAACCAATCAACGCACGCTAATAAAGGGCGATCTGGTCGGGCCGGCTGAAATCATATTATGCACGTTTGAATACTTCTTTTAAAAAAAATACACCTACAATATCACGTCCAGAAACCTGGTTAGTGATGACAGATTTTTAAGTTTTTATTTTTTCTACATTTTATTTTATGTTGAATATGTTTATATATATTAATAGTAAGTATTTCAGTTTCATTTACATATTTTGACTAGTAAATATATTAAATACAACACAATTTTTTATATTTATTTGTTATAAAAGTTGGAACATGAGAGTGTAATTTCTGAACGCACCCGAGAAAAAAATTAACAATTAAAAAGTTGGAAGTTTTCACAATTCACGTAAACAACGTAAATTTGTTTGGAAAATACATACTGTTGTCTTACTTTATAGAAATATCGAAAACAAGAAAGTTAAGCCCAATTTGGAGTATTTATTCAATGTTAAAAGCCTGCATTAAAACGAAAAAGGATTTGTTATAAATATTTGGAGACGATAAGTAATTTACCGAAACTATTGGCGTTTTTAAAGAAGATAAAGCCGAAATAATCTTGTTCGGATCCCATCGTCCAATAACTTCCAAAGCAAGTGTTATGGAAAATACTTCCGAGTGGCCAACTAATCCCTCCTAGAATGCCATTCTCCCACATTCACAACGAATGTGTCAAGTAGTTTCAAATACAAATAAAAAACAGTGCTTAAAAAAAATCAACGATAAAATATACACGACGATAGTACAAATTACGGCCATATTAATTTTAATTTTTAATATGTGTGCTTCTCTCGTATTTATTTGGTTTGGATTTGAGTGTGTTATGTTTAAATTTGATGTGTTAAATAGAAGGCAAAATTAAAATTGATTATTTTTATGTTTGAATTGTTTTTCTTGAATCTTGCATTTTCCTCGCTGTAGTGAGGTGAAAAGCTGTGTGTTCCGCATGGCTGCAAAATTATTTAGCTTCTCGTGTCTTGAAAGCCTCGCTGCGCTCAGGAATCTATTTTTGAACCATTCGCTTCGCTCATGGTTCAATCTTAGATTCCTTCGCTCGCTCAGCTTTCAATTTCAACACTCGCGCCAAATAACAACTTTGCAGCCTTGCATAACAAATAACTATTGTTCGGGTACGTATTACAATCCCGAAAGTTCATAATACCTACAGTTGAAATACCGATGGTCAAAATACCGAAAGTACAAAAAGCCGATATTCGATATACCGATGCTCAAAAGACCTATTTTGAAAAGACCGAAAGTTCAAAATCTCGAAATTTACAATACCGAAAGTTTAAAATCTCGAAATTTTAAAATCCCGAAAGTTTTGAATCTCGAAATGTTATAATCCCGAAAGTCAACCATTGTCAGTAAAATGCCAATGAAAAAATATTTATTTTTTCTTGAATATGATCATAACTACAACAAAAGGAGCGTTTTTTAGGGATATAAAAAAAAAACTAACCTAACCTAACCCGGCCGAGTCGGATCTGCTCTGAAAGGTGAATCATTTAAAGTTTGAGAATAGGTTGAGGTGAATCAATCACCTTTCAGAGCAGATCCGACTCGGCCGGGTTAGGTTAGGTTAGTTTTTTTTTTATATCCCTAAAAAACGCTCCTTTTGTTGTACTATTTTAATCGTTCGGCATTTGAACTGTAGGAATTCTAGCCGTCGGGATTACAGTCTTCGGGATTACAGTCTTCGGGATTACAGTCTTCGGGATTTCATCCTTTCGGTCAAACGTTCTTTCGGGATTTTAAACTTTCGGTCAAATAAACATTCGACATTTTAATTTTCGGCCTTCCATCCATAGGTCTTATGAAATTCGGTATTTTGAACTTCGGCATTGTAATACGTACCCCCTTTGTTCAGCCACTTTAAATTTTTTATTTTTTTCATCGGCGACTGTCACACATTTAAATGGATTAACTATGTCGCGTATATTCATTATTTGAGACAACCTGATATTTCAGCAACATAATAATGCAATCTTTTACAGTTAGGTACCGTTGCCAAAACTTGCTGTCAATGTTCCATTTGTGCAAACTAGCCATTTTATAAATATAGATAAAAAAAATCTGTTGTACACGTTGTACATACTTATGTACATCCCAAATGGGCCTAATGTGTAAAGATAATTGGTTACATTTACTATGTGCCAGAAGGGCATTAAATACTTTATCTAAAAATATCTACCCGGAAGGCTCAAATAACGAATATACAGTTTTAACTGTTTTATTTAACTTTAATATTGCTTGTAGATATTTTAATGAGTAACTTATTAATCAAATATTGTTTATTCAAAGAAGCAGTGTATCCACAGAATAGATAATGTGTACATATATAATGTGTAGACAGTGTGATACATCGCGAATTACATATTTGATTATTAGTAGTGTCAGTCAGCACGATGGCCTTCATTAAAAAACAATTTAATTATGTTAATAGAAATAATGAAGGTCTGCAAACTGTATTTTTTTTAAGTTGCAATGTTGAAGAGCAAGTTTCTCCTGTAACAGGCCACAACATATTTACGAATTATATTTAATGCTGTCTGAATTTCATTATTTTATTACATAAGGTACTGTAAAAAAAGAGAAGCGGTGGTAGCCTAGTAGGGTATGCGACTTTCAATCCGGAGGTCGCGGGTTCGAACCCAGCCCGTACCGTAAGTTTTTCGGAACTTATGTACGGAATGTCATTTGATACTTACCACTCGCTTTTCGGTGAAGGAAAACATCGTGAGGAAACCACCTAAGCCCAAAGGGGCCTAGTTTCCCCTCTGGGTTGGAAGGTCAGATGGCAGTCGCTTTCGTAAAAACTAGTGCCTACGCCACATCTTGGGATTTAGGTAGCCGACCCCGATTGAGAATTCATTCTCAAAAAATGGGACAAAGGCTAGGAGGATGATGATGCTGTCTGAATTTCATTATTTCATTACATAAGGTACTGTTCACTTACTTTTCCCAAACGTACGTTTTTTTTTGTCTAATATTTAGCAGAAACAAATGAAAAAAATGCAAAGCAAGACCGACGAACTTTTCTGTGAAACGGCGAAATTAGGAACTACGACTGTGATGCTGAAATCTCATACGATTGTCAGTGTCTCTGCGTTCGAGTGCTGTGTGTGTAGAATGTGGCGACACCCTTCAGTTCACTGAATAAGTTGGTCGCACTATAAAAACAATACGGGAAAATAATTTAAACGAGAAGCAAACAGTACATTTCTCGAGTGCACCTCGCAATAAATACTCTTTCAATTTCAGATATAACCCGGCCCCATCAGTGCTACACTTTGCTCATACATCACTGAGAGACCACACTTATTGGCATCTTCTTCGAGGTTTGCTTGATTATTTTACGGAGTACCGAAAAACGCTAGAAGTTTACAGCTTGTCTGAATACCAGTATAAAAATTTTGCCATAGTCGACAGTAATTTTACAAATATCACAACATATTTTGACTATTACAAATTGAGTTTAAATAAAGGCCTAGGTGGAGGCTTCAGAACTCCTTTAGAATTCACAGCTAGGCAGAGAAGACTGACACACTTTCCCTTCACGCTTAGCTTCTCAGTCGATTCAATAGCTGAAACCGATGTTGTAGTACGACTTTTCTTAGGTCCTCAGTGCAATTTCTACGACTGCTGGCGAAATTATCATAAGTTCTTTGAGTTAGATGTATACATAACACAAGTCGAACACGGAATGAACACAATCAGTTGGTCATCTGATACGTCCGATAGATTTTCATCTGATGAATACTTCAATCTGGAAACATCAAAGAAGAAAACTAATAAATTTAACCTGTTCAAATTCCCTAAAAATCTGGCAATACCGAAAGGGTTAGAACAAGGTCTTAATTTGACTCTATTTGTTATGATAACGCAAGCTGATAATTCTTCGGTGGACGAAGTGGCGCCTGAAAGCAATTATTATAATCAAGTTTTAAATGAGGTCGATAGAAAACCTTTAGGATTCCCATTCCATAGGCAAGCAATAATTGAAGATGAGTGCGCATCAAACTGTAAGTTTTACAATATAACAATTTATCATGAAACCCGTCCAATTGACGCCAGTGGTCATTTTTCATCTAATTTGTATTAGTTTTATAGTCTGAAATATTAGCGAGTTTGAGCTTTTACTCCGTTTGGTTTACTTTTCCGTTGTTTAATAGAAGCTTAGTACAGGAATATGTTGTGGGAATTGAATTGATTAAAAGGTGGTATTGTGATTCAAACATTTTGTGAGATCGGCATAGGAACATAATATGAACGATTTTACGCATGTTTGTATTTGTTAGTGGCTGTTTGAAGTCCACAAAACAGTTCTTGTTTACGTAAGTATAAAGGAGTGAATAAATGTATTTTTTTACTTATATCCGTACTAGTTTTATTCCTATACCAAATATTTAATGACCTGTATACAAGCATTTATTATATCAAATAACATGTCTTTACCTCAGATACGAGAGGACTACTAGTCCCGTTCGTGTACAATTTCCTACCAAATTGTTTGTTTCAAGGTCCCTTCGTGTCCCATAGAGGTAGTCAGTCGAGCTATGAATCCTATGAAACTTTGATCAGTTACTATATTATAACATCAGGTCAATTAGGAGATAATTTTCCTCTTGAAGCCGACTTCAAAAAAGGGGAGGTTCTCAAGTCAACTGTTTTGTTTTGAACCATTGATACAAAGATCAAAGCTCAAAGAAATATGGAATGAGTTACCTGTTATTTTTTGTTTGTATTTTTTGTATGAACGTGACTCGTTTTTTTTCCCTAACTGAAAACCGATTATCGAAATTCTTTTTTTATTTGTATAACTCCTAAGGTGGTCCCACTGAAACCATGTCAGGATCTGGAGATAGGATTCCGGGAAAATCGAGGGCAACTCTCAAATATTATAAGCAATAGCTGAGTTTGAGCAATAATGTTTTTCATGTATATTATAAAGTTTTCATCACATTTGCTCGTAAAAGATGGTATTACATGCGGGTGTACTGAAGGACAAAGGCCTATATAGTTCCCGCGGGAGTTATAAATTGTTATAACTCCCTCGGGAGTTATGGTTTTAGTTTTAAAAATATAGTACGCACTCGCAGATTACTTCAGACTAAGGAGGTTTCAATCCAGCCAAGGTTTTTTGTTGCATCAACAAAACTTGCCTACCAGCAAATTTTATTGTGTATTGAATTAATACGGTATATGTAACTGCATTAATATTTATGTTTTACAATTATTTATGTGTATTTTGCAATAATTTTATTAAATAAAATTTTGAATTATCGTTACAATCTGGCAGTATAGCCTGTCAAGTTTCTAAACGAAACTCAGTTCTTAGCAATATCTGTGGTAGACGACACAAAAAAAAGGAAAAAAGTTATAAAATTATTGGTTAGGAACTATTTAGTTTTGTAACAAGCTTACTGTTCATATTTAAGTTTTATAATATTACGCTGTTAATTTTATTGCTGTATAATATTGTTGATTGTTATTTGTTTGATAACAGATGGTAAGATTCTGTGTATATTTGTTTTCTGTTTTAAGCTGATGGCCGTTTTGCCAGTGCTTATGGTAAATTAAAAAAATATATACAGAAAAAAGTTGGTTGTCAATCGTTGTCGTTTAATGTTTATTTTTGGCTTATTTATTTGTTATTTACTCCAAAATGTGATGAAAAATATTGTGTGTAAGGCGGGTAGTAAGGGGATTACAAACTCAGGACATTAAAAGCCCTCCGCCTTCGGCGTCGGGCTTCTAATAGACCTTCGTTAGTAATCCCCTACTTACTACCCTTATGACACAATATAGTTACTATATTCAAGTCTGGTAGTCGTCATCTCATTATGCTGGGCTGATAATGGAAGGTACACCTCCTTGATAGTAAGGAGTTAAGGGATACTTCTTTAAATATTATAGTATGGTTAAGACCATTAGTTGTATTATTATAGTAACCCGTTCAGTTGTTCTCGAAAATACTAATTCTTCTCGTTAAAATTGGTTATTTTTTGTGAAAAAGTGATTATAGTACTTATGTCCAGGCTTCGCGCTCGCACTTTCGCAGCCGTTCCTGAGAATGGATGTATAGAATTCGCATTTTAAACGATAAGGGAATATTAAAGCTATACTTTGTTTTAAAATGTATAGAGTACATGTAACTTTGTACTTTGAAGTTACATAGAAAGGGATATGATCATTATTAATTCAGTGACAGCCTAACAAGCAAGGGTTAAAGGGACGCCCAAAAAAGAAGGGATTGATTTTTCTCTTAAGTAAATCGTTGAGGAGTGACGGTTAACTATGAACAATACAATACAAGGGCATTAAGTGAATATCGTGAAACTATATGTTGTGGTGAAAATTAGTCGGTTATTTTTTGTGAAAAAGTGATTATAGTATAGTCTGTTAGATCTCTACGATCAAATGAAGTCACTTAGGCACAAGCTACAAACAACCGTACACATGTAAATTTAAGGTCGGTATTCACTTGTGCTAGTTTGACATAATTTGATCTTAGAATTCCGCATAGACTATACTTATGTCCAGACTTCGCGCTTCCACTTTCGTAGCCGTTCATGAGCATGGATGTATACAATTCGCATTTTAATTTTACGAGAAGGGAAAATTAAAGCTTTACTTTGTTGTAAAATATATACATGTATCTTTGTATTTTGAAGTTACATAAAAATTGATGTGACCATTATTGATTCAGTGACTGCATAACAAGCAGGGGTGGTAAGGACGCCCAAAAAAGAAGGCTTTGATTGTTTCCCTTAAGCGTGCAAAATAACAAATAGTTAGTACTCGTATGATCGTTGAGGAATGACGGCTAACTATGAACAACGCAATACAAGGGCATTCAGTTAATATCGCAAAACTATATGTTGTGGTGAAGATTAGGTAAATAAATTTATAAATAAATATTTTTAATTGTTTATTTTAACTTAATTTTTAATGACACAGACAGGACAGTTTATACACCTATATTACAGTTAAACAATAAATAGTACAAGGCCGAACTTATCGCTGTAAGGAATCTCATTATTCAATACTGTATGCAGTGTGTATATCCGTAGTATTCATTATTGTAACTGAATAGGTTGTCAACATATCACTTCATTATTACTTTCTATGTATTTAGTGTTTAGGTACTGCGTTCATGTAGTATTCCTGGAAATTGTAGGTGTTGGGGTATTCCTCTCCCTCGTGGTAGATTAATACGTCCTCGTGGTAGATGTTGGGCTGCTTGAAGTATGTCTCATAGACTGGACGGTCAAATGGATAAGACATTGGTTTGGTGTCGGGGAAGTACTTGCTGTACTTCTCAAGCCCTTGAGGCATAGCAGTATGTTGGTACACGACAACATAGATTTGGAAGGGGAAGCCGCTCTTAACACCCTTAGGCAGCATCATTCTGTTTGGCTTGTAGAAGAAGTTTTCAGACATATCGAGGGGAACCTTTTTCTCTCCGAGCATCTTAGTGATGTCATTCACAGGAACAGAGTCGTCCCTGTAGTAGATAAAGTCCTCAGACTTACGCTCGATTTTGTTCTGTCCAGGCGAAAGCTTTTGGACGAACCAGTCCAGTTGAACGAAGTTCATCCAGTTATTTTCAATGCTAAGAGGATATCCATTGCTGTCATATTTAGGACCCAAGAATACCTTGAACACGGCATCAGTAGCGACGTCAGACTTAACATCAACGGTTACGGTGAAAGGCTTGTGATTGAGACGGGGTTGACGCACCTTGAAAGCATGTTCGCCTTCTGCCTTGAACTCTTCTACGCTGTGGAAGATGTCGTTCGTGATGTGGAAGTCGTAAGATTCAAAGAAAGTTACCAGTTTGTCAACCTTGACGTCGTTAATCTTGACTCCTTCGAAGTGAAGCTGTTTGTAACTGTAGGGTTCCAGGTACTCTTTCCATTGTAGGAAGTAGTTCAGCATGCGCCCATAGAACTGGTAGAAGACAGGGTCACGCAGAGAGGTCTGGTATAGCTCCAAAGCACTGGGCACAACAGTGTACCTGCAAGTAAATTTTGGACTATGTTGTACCACATTTTTATAGATTAAATTTTGATACCTGATAACAGACTTTATTGTCTTATCTTAAAAAAACTATTCTTCATTAAACATTTATTAAAAATGTTTGGTCTGGCATGTTTACTAATATGATATTCTTTGTGCACATGTAGTAAATAATAAAAAAAATCACAATCACTTACTTGTCGACTGGCTCAGGAGTTCCAGCGAGCAGATGAAGACCGATGAGCTCGTAGAAGCGTTCGTAGTTCCTGGGAGATTTTTCATACAGATCAGCATGAGTAAACCAATAGTTGGTTACGAAGTCGATAGCCTTTGTGTTGCCCAGATCAATCTTCTGGTTGTACTGAAATATAATAGAACATTGAAACAATCGTAATTAAAACAATCTAGAGAACAATAACAATGCAAATTACACTTACGGCCTTAAAATGACCTTGCTCCAAATAGTATAGGAAAGTCTGTTCGTAGTGGTCCAGGAACTGAATGTATTCATTATTTTCCACTTTGTTAATGTGGTACCACTCATTCCTCTGGAAGAAGGGATAATAGGTAGACAGTTCGCAATAGTAACCAGTCTTGATGGGCTTAGACCATGAGAACTTAGGGATTTCACCCAAGCCGTTGGTCAGACGATTCTGGTAGTATTGAGCAATCAGCTGTTGGTAGATGAAGTAGAAAATTTCACCACGGAATAACTCGGAGCCGTCGTAAGAACTCTCATTCCACCAGAAGGGGAAAAGAGTCTTGAAGTAGTAGTAGAATGCGTTCATTCCAATATCCTCGGTGAAGTATGAGAGTTTGTCTTCTTCGTTACCAGTCACCCAAGGGCTAGTGTAGTTGGAGTAGAATACGTAAGAATCTTTCTCGTGGAAAATACCGTGCTCGGATCCGTAAGCAGGATCAATGTCGCCTTTCTGCATTTTCATGCGGTAGGCCTTCAGGAAAGTCTTAGTGTTCACGAAATACTGAGGGAACATCTCATACGGAGCGGGAAGAACCAAATTAAAGGTATCAGGGCGCTGATAGATGGCAGTGTAGAAAGCGTACAGGAATTGGCCATCGTTGAAGTGTACGCGGGCGAAGGCGGCAGTCTTGTAGAAGGTCTCGAAGTCCTTGGCGTAGAAGAAGAGCTTGAAGAGAGCGATGGCTTCTTCCCTCATCTCGTCGTAAAAGACGGAGAAGGTCTTGTATTTAGGCATGAAACCACTCTTGTAATACAGCAAGAATTCTTCCACAGCCTTCTTGTTCTGAAATTAAGAAAAATAAATTATATCAATGCAATATTTACTATAATAGATAGCATATCACAATAATTTCGAAATAACTCACGGTGTAGTTATCAATGTTAGCCTCGACATTGTACTCGTAACCAATCTTCCACCAGTCAGCGTCCTTTCTGTACTGTCCAATGCTCTCCAAAAGTGTGAAGACTAGTGCTTGGCGATGAACATATTCATCGTCGACTGCAAAAAATTAATAAATGTGTCAGTAATAAGCAAATTATTTCTGTTTACGGTTTTAACAATATGTTTTGACATACACCGACTGATAACTTTGCATTCGATAATGTCGGTATGTATCAAAAACAATGCAGGTTTAAATTATCAACAGTAACGTTTGGTATTATAAGCAGCCTACATTCATTGGCAATAGCTTGTATTCAAGATTTGCTATCTGATACTAATAAAATCGATAATCGAGGTACGAAATTAAGTCATCAACTGTTACCGGCGAAGTTTGATTATTTTTTGTATTTAAAACTGGCCATCTTAAAAACTTCATTTTCATCTCATAACTAATATATATCTACAGAGCTGTCTTAATATTTTATTCAGTAATCTAATTTTTAGTAAATAAACTGAAAGAAATAGACTTAAATATTTACTACGAAATAAGTGTACATTATGCCTAGCTAAACAGCCTTAATTTCGGGGACCATTTGTTTTAAGTTAACCAGTTCTCACTTTACTGCAATACACGATTAAGTAAGCTTGGTGCCGTAGTAAATAATATATAACAAAAAAAGTATGAAAGTCAGATCTTACCTTGTTTTGTCTCAACATGGTAGGTGGACGGGACGGCTCCAGCGACCGCCAGGGCCACTAGGGCGGCTAAGAACACGACAGTCTTCATCGCTCCTCTATAGGACCACAACTGTGCCCAAACAACCACCGGCATGGGATTTTATAGGCACTGATTTCTCCTTATCATGTCGTAGGCTTCAACATTGTATGAGAGACTTGTTTTTGAAGTAACAAATGCAAACAAAATTGTTTACATTTACTTATCAATTTGCTTATACATAACACATTTGATATAACCGCAAACTTTACGGGGTCTTAGTATAGGCATTTATTAATATATTGCACCGTAAATTATTTGAAAAATCGAACTATTTTTTTTCATATGAAATAATTCAGCACGCAATGTATTTGTTTGTTGTTGTTTGTTGAGTTGTTGACACTTAACATCGTTATGTGACAACTGTCACTAGTAATAACTACGCCATACATTGCTGCTCACAAAATTTTCAAAAATTAATTACGCTATGCAGTTAACGCTAAATTAATAATTGTTATAAATATCAGATTATAGCACTAAATATCTCAATCTCCGTCTGGCTTTAATTTGCGGTTGTATCAAATATACACACTGTATATCTTGCATATAAATATTATTATCGAATCAGAAAAGAGGAGATCCGCAGGAGAATCAAGGTTATCTCGTATGCTCACTGTGATGTCCAGGGTTTTCGTGCAGGAGTAGATTCAATAAAACACTTAAATGGGTTTTCTGTCGGCCATCACCTGCCCGCCCCCGTTGACGTCTGTCATAGCAATGGCGGAAGCCGGGCAAGTGTGGCGACACTTTATTATCATAAAGGTGTCTATACACCACACTCACCTCCTAATATAACTACAGATAGTTGCCAGACTTCAGTGGTGGCGTCATATTCTGCGGATTCGCTCACTGCTCCGTCTGAGTGAATTGAACTAAATTCGAGGCTTACCTCTAGATGCCCCACACCAGCCAGCTACGCCAAACACCAAGGTGCGAAGCATTTGCTCAGACTCAGGGTTCAGCTGAGCACGGTTATCGTGGCGGTGTAGTGCATCCAGCACGTTCGCTGTGACAGCGAGGATGAGAGTTTCGCCATTAATATGGGTTGCTTGTGCGTCGGCGCAGTGAGCAAAACAGACAACATAGTTTAAAGTAACTGGTATGCACAACATACCTATTAGTAATATCTCGGTCACTAGACTGTAGTAGTGTCTTTATTCTGTGACTGTAGTTGGAAATGTAATATTTCTAATTTAATCCTTAATCATGAATTTGAATGTACATTGAAATGTAACACGAGTTTAATGTTATCAAAAACTGTATTGTAAATTTGTAATAAATGTGTCATAAAGAAATGTTTTTTCTTTGTTACTATTCGCGTATTCGGTATTTAATCTCCTTTTGAGACAAGGCTTTTAACCATAAGTTTATGCATATATGAAGTTAATTTAGTGAGTGATACTTATTATTTAGTAGTTTTAAGTTCAATAACTTTGTCTTCATTTTTTACATCATTAAATAATTCTATGTTCTCGTTTCCGTTACCTCCTCTTTCCATTTGTGTTTTTTTTTTCAATTAGGTACTTGTTCTTTATTGGTAAATGGAATGAATTAAGTAATGGAATATTTTGTATTTGGTATTGTTACAGTTATTTTTATTTTATTGCTTTCGCCAATCATACCATTGGATTACATATATATATTTATTTACTCGTGAATTAATGTACTATGGAGCTATTATTTAGAAAATTTAGGAATCTACCAGCGCTTCCAAATAAGGCCTTTGTGAGAAAGAAGCGCCGCAAGAAAACTCACAGTTTGCCTTTTTCAATGAAATATACATTTTCCAATTTTTTGGTATGAAGTTAAAAATCTTCTCACGAAATGTAAGTATTTCAGAATACTAAACCGGCGTTGACTAGTCATCACTTGAAAATAAAATCTGTTTACTTTAGAATTTCTATATAGTGAAATTTACACAATTGATTGGTACTGTGAAGGTTGTGCTTCACGGAAGATGGTGCTTGGCCGTCAACTTAAGAATAAAGTAGTTTTAGATTTAGAATAAGACGTATGACATGAGTCATAAAAATAAAATGTATAGTGAGTTATCGTCTAGCCTTCGGGCGAAACAGTTAATAAAAAAACGCACCTCCCATATTTTACCCAGCTCCCTGGAGCTTCTCTCCTGCGTGGCGTCCACACTTGGTGGAGTCTGCGAAATTTTTAACTAGAGTCACGCGAGTATTGAAAGTTTCCCCGCTCCCAATTAATTTTGTCCACAGATTCTTGGGCATATGTTACAATTACGTACTGGAAGCATACGGTTTGCATAGAAGCCGTACAGGAGCGGAACGCACTGTCTATATGCGTACGAAGCGCAACGAAGATTAAGTGCACATTTGACAGTGTGGTATTGTATGTCGTGACGGCACTGCCGCAACGGAGCGAGTTCGACAGACGGGTGAAGTGGTCGAATTATTGAATCACCCATTATCATTTTTCATCCTATGCGATTATAATTTGTTTGTGCATCGTTTCGGACTCCACATTAAAATGGAGACGAGTACTTTTAATGGCTTATCAGACGTGGATGATTTTATTTTCCAATTCAAAATATTGGCGCAAATCAAAAAATATGAACCTGAACAGTCGCAAGCAGCGATCGCAGCGTATTTATCAGGACCAGCGTTACAATTTTATAAGGCGAATCACGCAACTTTCACATCATTCGAAGATGTTTTGACGAAATTAAAAAACGAATTCCCGTCGAGCCAAAATTATGTACAAAGTTTTTATTATCGTCGGCAGGAGACTCATGAATCACCAATAATATTCTTGTTCGCGTAACTGAACCCTTCGATAAACTCTGTGGTAGACTAGTCCTGGAATCCCTAACGAATTTAAAGTCTAGGAACAGGCATTGCACTCGCTCAATATGAGATAAACCACTCACCTGGCAATCCTGGGCTGAACCGGCTTCGAAGCAGCTGTGTCCGTAACTCTTCTGGCTGGCCAGCACTTAAACACCTTAAAACAGTCTGTCGCACACCGGAAAGCACAAATCTAGTCCGTTGGAAGCACTAATTTCTTAATCTTAACAATGGACGCACACCGAACGCGTCAGCGTCCCGTACCGAGCCGAAAGGTAATGTGTCAAAATGAAGCCTACGCGGGAATACATTTCTACCCGCGTATTTTTGACCGCCGTTGGGTTTTGCAGTCTACCTACATATTAAGAGATTACAATGCCTGAACATCCCCCCGCCTAACCAAGCCCGCCTTGGTTCCTAATCTCCTAAAGGTAGCCTACACAATTTAGAAATGGGTCTCAGCAGAACACCATTTTGAGTTTTAACTTCTGCAACGCGTACCACTCCGTCCTTACCGGGTAAAAGTTTAATAATCCGTCCGCGTTTCCAATGCAATGAAGCCAAATTGTCCTCCTTAATTAAAACTAAATCGTCTAATTGCGGAGATTCTGTATGAGAGGTCCATTTATAACGTTGCTGAAGTGTATGAAGATATTCATTTTTCCACCGGTTCCAGAAATGTTGAGTCATTTTTTGTATTCGTTGAAACCGAGATAAACGAGATTCCTTGACGTCTGTAAATGAGTACTCAGGGAGTGCCACTAAAGGCTTGCCGATTAAAAAATGACCCGGAGTTAAAACGTTGAGATCCGTCGAATCCGAACTTAGAGGGCACAACGGACGCGAATTCATCACGGCTTCCACCTTCGTGAAAAACGTTGTAAGTTCCTCGAACGTAAGCCTAGCGTCACCGAGTACACGCCTAGCATGAGTCTTTGCCGATTTAATAGCGGCCTCAAAGAGGCCTCCGTGGTTGGGGCTCGAAGGTGCGTTGAACAGCCACCTTATTTCGCGCTTAATACATTCCCGATCAATGTCCGATTGATTGTTTCGAATAAATGAGTATAACTCCTTTAGATACTTGTTCGTGCCCGTATAATTCGTTCCACAATCCGACCGCAATAGATGCGGAAGTCCACGCCGAGATACGAAACGCGTAAACGTCGCAACAAAAGCTTCAACCGACAATTGAGAGACAATTTCCAAATGTACCGCTTTAGTACTTAAACAAACAAAAATACAGAGAAAACATTTCTCAATTTTTGCATTTCGAAGATTGCTCGATTTTATATAAAAAGGGCCCCCAAAATCAGTCGCCGTACCGACAAACGCTCTCTCGCTTATAACACGATCCGAAGGTAAGTCCGCCATGTATGGTTGAACTGGTCTAGGCTTCGCCATGTAACACGGTACACATTTGAACGTCACGTGACGTGTGATCCGCCGAGCCGAAACTATCCAATAAGTCCAGGATAAAATAGATTCAAGGGTATTTGCGCCGACGTGGCAATATACCTTGTGATAGTATGTTACTAAAAGTTCCGTAAACCGATCCTTGCCGGGTAGTAATATAGGATGCCGCGCATTGTAAGGTAACTCGGACGCATCAATTCGACCGCCGACCCGAAGTAAATTATTTGTATCCAAAAACAAATTTAACCGCCGTAATGAATTTTTAATAGGTTTATTTTCCTTAATTAATGCGATTTCCGCTTCATAATGCCGAGTTTGAACTAACCGAATTAAACATGTAGTAGCGTCTCTACGCTCCGAAACCGAGATGTGATTAGGATTACGTCCATCCGTAAATCTACAATACCGTAAGAACCGTAATAAATAAGCAGTTACATTAACTAATTTCTCGAAAGAACTGAACCGATCAATCAAATCGAAGTCCTCATCTACAATTCCAATATTAACCGTGGCAGCCCGCAATCCAGGTAACATGTCTGCCGGGAAGTCCGAGCACTCGCCGGGCCACCGCGCTGGCGCGCCCTGCAGCCAGCGTGGCTCCCACCACAGACGGTGCCGCAGCAACTCGCACGCCGACGTGCCGCGCGACGCCACATCAGCACAATTTAATTCACTAGGTACATGCCGCCATGTAATATTTACCCGAGAAGATATTATTTGTGAGACTCGATTTCCTTCATAAACTTGTAATCTATGAGGTGGAGTCCTTAACCATGCTAAAACGATAGTGCTATCGCACCAAGCCACTATCTCATTTAACCTAATGTCGCGTTCGAACGAGGAAGCGACATGGTTAATAAGAGTGGTTAACAAGGCCGCACCGTTCAATTCCATCTTGGGAATGGTGTGTTTTGTCTTTAATGGTGCTAAACGGCTTTTCCCCATAATTAACCGCACAAGAACCGTACCATCCGCACTAACCGACCGCAAATAAACAACAGCCGAATAACCGAGTGATGAACCATCACAAAAACCGTGTATCGCATATTCAATATTGTTGTCTAATTTCAAACATCTAGGTATTGATACCTGACACAGATGAGGTAAGTCCGACAATATTTCACGCCACCTTTGTACTATTTCTATTGGTGCCGGAGCGTCCCATTCAACTTTTCGTGAATTGTTAAAACTACCGAGAAGATTTTGTAATAACAATTTAATTTTAAACACCACGGCGCAGACCCATCCCAAAGGATCATGTAAACGCGCCACCAAAGATAAAATACTTCGCCGAGTAATAATACCGTCCTCCGGTAGGTTTAGCCGATAAGTAAAACAATCATTTTTCGGATCCCATTGGATACCTAAAACCTTAATGAACCCAGAACCATCCGAATCGGGTTCAAAAGAACGGGGCGTCTCGAGATGATCTAATGGCAACCCGTTTAAAATTCTTGGGTCATTCGAAGCCCATTTCCGTAATTCATACCCAGCCGTATTCATGAGCGATATCAACTCGTCCCTCAAAGCTATCGCGTCGTCCAGATCGTAGGCTCCGCCGTTAAGATCATCGACGTAACTATTATGACGTAACAGCTCCGCCGCGCGAGGATAACTACTTTCCTCGTCATTAGCTAATTGATGCAAACACCGAATAGCAACAAAAGGACTCGATTTTAAACCGTAGGTATTTGTAGTTAGCTCATAAATAAGTAACGGTTCGTCCGGTGACGATCGCCAGTATATAAGTTGATATTTTCGATCGTCCGGATGTATCCATGTTTGCCTAAACATCATTTTTACGTCAGTAGTAAAAATATACCGTGGTAACCGAAAATTAATAATTATCTGAGTAATATCGTTTTGTAGCCGAGGTCCCGAAAATAAACAATCATTAAGTGACACAGCTGTACTTGTTTGAACACTTCCATCATACACTATTCGGATTTTCTGTGTGTCTCCCGATTTTTTGAAGACACCATGATGAGGCAAAAAATAGTGTTCTTCTCCCGACCCAACATCAAAGTTAGAAACCGCCATATGACCGAGTTTTAAATATTCCGACATAAATTTTACATATTTATCGCGATAGTCCGGTTGCCGTTTCATACGCCGTTCTATAGCCAAAAAACGTCGCAAAGCAGTTTCGCTAGAATCACCCAACCGGGGATGATCTGGTGTGAGAGGTAAACGAACAACATATTTACCATCTGCACCACGTGATGTTGTTGCTGTGAACATGTTTTCACATTCAATATCCGCCGGGTTCTTGACAGCCGCCGACGGCGGTTCCTCCGACCGCCAAAACCGTTCAACTGCTTCGAGAAGCGTAAGGCCCACATTTTTATTATTTGCTTCCGAGTCATACGAATACACCGACCGAGACGGACCAAATATAGCGTAATCAAAAATGGTACTAATTGCACATAGGCCACCACCCAAATCAACCTTATCACCATTTAAAATTTGACCTAATATGTCGCATCCGAAAATAACGTCAACGTGCCTCATATCATGAGCGCCACCCGTAAGTTTAACCGTGCCGCCGGATAATGTTAGCCTATGCGCCAAATATGAAGTAGGCTTCTTTAATACAACCGCCGTAACCGATAATAAACGTTTTTCCGTTTTTTCTGATTTAAAGTAAAACTCAACAATATGAGTGCCGTCATTATTCCGTACTCCGCCGATACCTATTAAAGGCGTTTTATTGTAATGTCGCCTCAACCCTAAACAAGCCACGAAATCGCTTCGTATTATGCTTGTCTGGCTACCAAGGTCCAGTAGACCTAAACACTGTATGAAATTACCGTTCGCCGATTTTACGTCAATCAATACCGTAGGCAAAATAACATTATCCGCTAATTGTGGTACTGAGCCGACATTACAATACTGTAATTGCTATTGTTGAGAATGCGACTTACGATACGCATCCGGACTATGCGATCGCCCCGAATAAGTTGGTTCCCGCTTTCCTAATTCCGTTCGGCGGTGATTCTCGCGCTCCCGAACGTTGCGAGATAAATTATCGCCCTCATAATTATTATGACTTAATTTCCGTGACCGAGAGTCTATACCGTCATCCGAGCACGCAGTGTGTTTACGTGTTTGAACCGGTGAACGCCTGCCGCGGGTGCAGTCGTTATCGCGTTGTGAAGCAACCATTGCCTGCCGCGAACGCTGTTCATTTGCAGCGGGCGAAGCCGAACGAGAAATGGACATAGTACAGACTAATTTATTATGACCGATATTTCCGCACCGATTGCATGGTACCTGCCGGGTACATGAAGCCGCAGAATGCCCTCCGAAGCATTTAAAACATAATCCGTTATTTTTTATATATTCCTTCCGATTATAATTAGACATATTCCCGAACTTATAACAATTATTTAAAGTGTGACCCGATAATTGACAATAAAGACAGCTAGCGGTTTTGCCGGAAATATACCTACGATTATGGTTAGCCGAATCCGATTTATTGTAATTGTTATTACGTTCCGTTACATGTGCTGTGCGCGCAGGTTTGCGCACCTGTTCCGCATAGGACAATATGGGCTCCGAGTTAGCCGTATCAATTAATCGACATTCATTTTGCAAGAACTCAGTTAATTGATCAAAAGTGGGCAATTGCAAGCTATTACCGCCGTAAGATTGTTCAAACCGTGTTTTAATGTCAAGAGGTAATTTTGTTAAACTTATATGTAACAGAATATAACTCCATTCGTCCGTTGGGAGACCGAGATTCTTTAAAGCCCGCGTTGATTCCAATAATGGATTTAAGATTTTTATCCTAAGACCCAAACTCTTATTTAATACCGGTAAATGTAAAATCCGAGAAATGTATGAATCCGCTTGCAGCCGTTTATTTTCATATCTACCTCTCAGAATGTCCATAGCCGTGTCTAATGAACTATCCACCATAGGTAGGTGCCGGATCAAAGCCTGGGGTTCCTTTTCAACGTTTGAAAATAAGTAGTGGAATTTTTCCGTTTTAGAGATGTCCCTACGTGATAACACTAACGACGTAAACAGACTTATAAAACTCGTCCAGGAAAATACATCGCCGTCAAAGGAAGTCAGGTTTATCCGTGGCAAGCGTGATGATGCAACACTTTCCGTAGGTAAATGTGTGCCATCCAAGCTGGGACAACCGATGGCCACCGCATCGAGTTGGTTGTACACCTCCGTGGCCTCCCTATACTTCTCATCGTAGTCAACCGTTTCCAAATCCAAAGTTAAAATCTCTTCATACGCTTCCGTCAACGCCTTAAAATATTCCTCTAACTTACGTAACCGAGCCGATACTACACTAGAAGCGTAACTTTTACTATTAATAATCTGCAAGGTGTTTTTAAACCAATCGTATTTAATTTTAAATTTACTTTCCACTAACTTAGTAGCCATTATAACCGAAAACCGTTTGTCAGAAAACCGAAATGTAAGAAATTACGAATTAACTTCGTACTAAGAACAAAGAATGTACCGTTACAAAATGGCTGCCCTAACTAAACTCGCTATCTTTTGGGAATCCAATCCGAGGTCGATGGACCAAATTTTATGTTCGCGTAACTGAACCCTTCGATAAACTCTGTGGTAGACTAGTCCTGGAATCCCTAACGAATTTAAAGTCTAGGAACAGGCATTGCACTCGCTCAATATGAGATAAACCACTCACCTGGCAATCCTGGGCTGAACCGGCTTCGAAGCAGCTGTGTCCGTAACTCTTCTGGCTGGCCAGCACTTAAACACCTTAAAACAGTCTGTCGCACACCCGAAAGCACAAATCTAGTCCGTTGGAAGCACTAATTTCTTAATCTTAACAATGGACGCACACCGAACGCGTCAGCGTCCCGTACCGAGCCGAAAGGTAATGTGTCAAAATGAAGCCTACGCGGGAATACATTTCTACCCGCGTATTTTTGACCGCCGTTGGGTTTTGCAGTCTACCTACATATTAAGAGATTACAATGCCTGAACAATTCTATTATGCTCTGGAAGCATTGGCATCTAAGGCCGGGAACATTGTAGAAACAGACTTTATAACTCATTTCATTAAAAATTTACATGACAACGTCAAATTATTCTTTACAACTTCAGCGATCAACACGAAGGCAGAGCTCAAAGCGGCTATCCAGCGGTACAATGAGTATCATTCGCAAGAGCAAAAACCCTCAATTGTGATCCCTATAAAAGAAAATCAGTATACAATGATTCAAAGCCAACAAGGTGGAAATCCACCATCACCTATGTACATTTCTTCCCCAAACGTGTCTTCGGCACCCCAATCTGCATTTTCAACACCGATACCAGTACATACACCGGTACCAGTATGTGCAACGATGACCAACGACCAGGCAGTGAACACACCAGTGAACCGAAATTATCCAGCCTATAATTTCAGACAAAGAACACAGCAAAACTATCGTGGCAGCTACCAAGGAAATGCACATTCAAGATCAACGTACCGGAATGAAGAGAATCACCCAAACGCAGATGGACGACGCGGGACCGGAGCGGCGCGGCGTTAAACACACTACGCTCCGATACTATTACAGGCAATAATACACCAATACATAATAGGTCATATATAAATGTAGAAATATCTAATGACAATTATCTAGCTCTGATAGATAGTGGAGCAAGCGTATCTTGCATTAGTTTATCTATTGTCAAAAGTTTGAATATTAAATTTAATGACGATGATAGGATGTCGTTGAAGATAATCGGTGGCAAATTTGTTTGTACTGAGGGTTCAGTACAATTAAATATAATTGTAGATAATGTAGTATATAGTCACAAATTTAATATAATTGACATCAATTCTGACCAAATCATCATCGGTTATGACTTTTTGGTACAGAATGGTGCCAACATTGATTTTCAGGAGAATGTAATATGTTTACGTGGAAGATTTACCACGACATTGGTAAATAATATAAGGAAGGAACCAAGAAAACCAATGCCACTGGAAGAATCAAATAAAAAAGGCATCCGATGTGAAACGATATATTTTGCAGAAGAGAATAAGGATAGTATACAAATTGGCGAGAAATTAAACAATTCTCAGAAGCAGCAGCTAATGACACTATTGAATAAGTATGAAGATAGATTTGCATACAGTCCGTCAAATCTAGGAGCATACAATGCATATAAAATAGACATCGAAACGACTGATGAGGTACCAGTACATAAACCGCCATATCGAATGTCGGAGAAACAGAAGCAAATTATTGAAGAACAAGTTCAGGAAATGCTCAAGAATGACGTTATAGAACGATCTCAAAGCCCATACGCATCACCAGTCGTGATTGTAGAGAAAGCAGATGGGAAACCGAGATTTTGTATAGATTTTAGAAGCTTAAACAAGAAAATTAAACCAGATGCATATCCTATACCGCGCATTGAAGAATTATTAACGTGTCTAGAAGGAGCACGTTTCTTTGCCGAACTGGATCTAAATTCAGGATATTGGCAATTATGCCTCGGAAAAGGCAAAGAAAAAACAGCTTTTATTTGTCAATCAGGTTTATATGCATTCAAGAAATTACCTATGGGATTGATAACAAGTATGGCCCATTTTCAGAGAGCAATGGATACAGTTTTAGCGGAAATGAAATACAAAAATGTTTTGGTATATGTTGATAACATCATAGTATATGCTAAGACTTATAAAGAATTTTTAACGGCACTGGAAAATGTATTACGAAAATTTCAGAAGGCAAATTTAACCTTGAAACCAACGAAGTGTAAGATCGGGTTTACAAGTTTAACAGTATTAGGACATACTGTATCAAAGGATGGCATTGGACCCGACATGGAGAAGGTAAAAGCAATGCGAAATGCAAAGCCGCCATCTAACTTAAAGGAACTAAGATCAGTACTAGGTCTATTTTCGTATTACAGAAAATTTATTGACGGTTTCGCTCAGATAACATTGCCTCTGACAGAATTGACGAAGAAAGGACGTAAATTTGAATGGTCAACAGAAGCGCAAAAGGCCTTCAATATAATGAAAAACAAGATTTGTGAAGCTCCAATACTCAGATATTTCACGACAGATGAAGATGTGACAACAAGACTGTATGTAGATGCATCAGATCAATCTTTGGGAGCATGTATTATGCAAGGCAAATCAGATCTACGGCCAGTAGCATTTGCTTCGAGGAAATTAAGCGACGCGGAAAAACGTTATACAATTACGGAAAAAGAATGTTTAGGTCTAATATGGGCACTATCATATTTTAAACAATATTTATGGGGCATGGAATTTGAAGTATTTACGGATCATAAGAGCCTCGTATGGTTACGATCACGTAGAGATATGAATGGACGTTTGGCGAGATGGGCCTTAGCCATACAACCGTGGAATTTTAAAATAATCCATTGTAAGGGAAAGGACAATATTCATGCAGATTTCCTAAGCAGAAATCCCCTCTACAATGATGAAAAACCAGAAGAAAATATCGCACCGAATCAGGACGATTTATGTTTGTATAGCTTTGAAAAAATAGATTTATTACAGAAACAACAGGCTGACGAGGAATATAAAAATATATTTGAAAAATTATCAAATATGAACCAATATAAAGGTTATCACACGAAACGGAATATTTTATGCAAGAAAGTATGGGTTGATAACCAGCTGAAAAGTGTCACAGTTTTACCACAATGTTTATTTACAGAATGTATGGCAGAATTACATGATAACACATGGAGTGGAGGACATTTTGGTTTATTTAAAACCCTAAGAAAATTCAAGAATCGCTATTATATTCCGAATGCAGAAAAGAAAGTAGAAAATTATATAAAGTCTTGTACAAAGTGCCAGGAAAAGAATATTGTACACCAGAGGGCGCCACTGCAAAATGTGAAGATTCAAAACTTTGGTCATCGAATAGCAATGGATGTGCTTGGCCCATTTTGCAAATCAAAGGACGGACATAGATATGTCATTGGGGCTATAGAATACATGAGCAAATTTGCCATTTGTAAAGCGGTACCTAGAGTTACAGCAGAGGTTATCGCACAGTTTCTTGTTGAGAACATATTCTGCACCTTCGGGAGCATCGAATCAATCATCACAGATCGAGGTACAGTCTTCACCTCAAAACTGGTGCAAAATACAGTAGAAGAATTTGGAGGTCGACTTCTTCATACGACGGCATACCATCCACAGGCGAATGGCTTAATAGAAAGATTCTTCAAGACATTGACAACAGCTATGTCAAAATGTATACAAGAAGATCAGAAGGATTGGTCGTCAGCATTGCCAAGAATTGTCTTCTCATACAATACCTCAATTCAAGCATCTACAGGCGTTGCACCATATCATATAGTTTTTGGACGGGAACCGCATTTTAATCAAGATTTGAAGCTAAGACTACATGAGGAAGAACACACTACGTTAAAGAAGAAAGTGGATTACATACAAGAATTATCAGAGAAAGCAATGAAGAATATAGAGAAGGCACAGCGCTCTCAAAAACTACAATATGACAAGAAGACAAAATCAGTTCAATATGAGCCTGATGATTTGGTCATGATTATAAAACCAAGACGGTTGACTGGAAGAAGTTTAAAACTTTGTAGATTATTTATAGGACCCTATAAAATAATCCACCGATTATCTCCATGGAATTATGTGGTGCAAAGACTCACTCCTAATGGTCGTGCCAAAAATGTAATAATTCATGTTAACAGATTGAAGAAATTCTTCAATCGTTAATTAAAAATAAATTTAAACAGTTCTATATTTCTAGGGTCTAAATAATAAAACTATTATTTTTCAGCAATTTTTAATTCAGGCTGACTGTACAAGGATGCAGTTATGTTTGTTGCATTTGCAAGTGTCACTGTTGTAACTATAATTTAATTTCTTTCCACTATATATTAGCTGCATTTCTAAGATATTACTATAGGAAGTTCAATTTTTAATTTCTTGCACTATAAATTTATTGCACTTTAAGTTATTGCATTTACAATACCTTTCCTTGTAATAATAATAACTTATAACTTTCACAGAATTCCAATAATTAATTATAACACTGATTTTCTTTTCAGAACTTTAATGTTTACACATGTTATAATAATCTTTTATTTTCATGTATCACACTGCGGAGGCCATACATAGCTGTCCCAGCTCTGGGATTTCAGCTACTGGTGTGACTGAATGCGGCTCGCATTCTTCATCCAGGCGGCGGCAGGATCGTGGGGTCTTGGCCTGTCGGGCCAAGGTCTCTGCACCCTGCATCAGGCCAATGCAGACTGAAGATTTTATTTTATGTTCATGTCTGTAATATAATAAATTTTATTAATTTTAATTAAATGTTAGGTAGGATTTCTTTAATAAAAATAACTTTAGTTTCGCGTTTTAATAATAATTGACTTTTCGACAGTGACATAGCATTTTGACATGTCATTATGACGTGTACCGCTATCGTCGATGGTCGTAAAATCAATTATGAGGTCGTAATTTCTTTTTGTTTAGGAGTGGTACAGATAGCTGGACTAAAGATAATACTTTAGTCCAGGTATTTATTTAGAATAAGTGGTAATTAAGGTACAGATTTCTGGGGCATATTTAATATATATGCGCCAGGATTCTAATATAAAGCTAGTGGTAGACGATTGTCACTGTTTGTTTGGATGACTGAGACAAGTGTCATAGACAATGTGTCAGCCATCTAATATAAGGGCAGTGACATATCGTGGTACAATTGTTTGGAGCATGCGACGTGTGTCATACTCCAGGCAGTTAAGGTGGGAACATTCGAGGCGATTTAATCGGGTAATTTATTTAAGCCGGTTTTACACCAGGCGATTAAATTGTGGAAGCCTATCTTTTTAATATCGTATCGAATGGTCTATGCTTTAGAATAAGTCGAATGACACTTAGGGTAGTCAGTTTGGTGCCTTGCCTTTTTAGCAGGGTTTTTGTCAAGGCGAAGCCAGTGTCAGACAACATGTCAGATTACGTAACATGCCATAGGCTAGTGTCTGCTCATGTCCTGACCCTGGTTATCTCTTAGCAAGAGACCATCTGGGTATGAATGTATGGGTATCCCTGCATAGGTAGGGACTTATTATGTGTTAGGCAGGAGTAGTCTGTCTAGTGTTTCTGTATTAAGATGAATTTCCCTCGTCCACCCCGAGACGGCGGGAAATGTGAAGGTTGTGCTTCACGGAAGATGGTGCTTGGCCGTCAACTTAAGAATAAAGTAGTTTTAGATTTAGAATAAGACGTATGACATGAGTCATAAAAATAAAATGTATAGTGAGTTATCGTCTGGCCTCTGGGCAATAAACAGTTTTAACGAAGTACCTCTGCTCTTATTATTCATCATCTGAAGCTATCCCCCAGCAGGCGTCACAGTACACCGACCATAATTTCAAATGCCGTAGTAACTTCATAAGGAATCACAGTTTTTTTACTGCATTATTGAAATTTATATTGAAAGTTACAGGTGAGTATAACTCAAGGAAAATAGATAGGTAAACACACTACCCACGTCTCTTATGAGGGCTCGTGGATCGTTATTAACTAGACTAGATGCAAAATATTATAAATGCTGCGTCTCTCGATTAAAACAAAGTCTTCAATTTGGAAAACCCTCGTCCAACCCAAATTTTATTCATTTTACCATTTAATTCAGGGACAGCACTGTTTTAATGCATGTATAATCACGAAGACTCATTTATCATAAGTACTGAAAGTCTAAAATTAGTTTGTTGAAAATAGGAACCACAATCGTTTACACTTCATTCTAAAGCAGGTCGCAGGTTTCACAGCCTTAATATATGTATATTTATATATATAATTATTAATATCATCGTCTAGTACCCATAGTACAAGCTTTGCTTAGTTTGGGACTAGGTCGATTTGTGTATGATTGTTCCTTAGTATTTATTTATTATTTATTAATTATACATTTTATTATTTATATGTCCCTTGGCAAGTTTTTCACCTTTGTGGTCCCTCCGGCACCTTGTTATTTTGTGCCCATTGGCATTTTTTGTATGCACGTTAGCATTTTGTATATTATGTATACCGTGGTACATTTTGTACACCATGGTAAATTTTGTACACCATGGTACATTTTGTACACCATGGTACATTTTGTACACCATAGTACATTTTGTACATTATGGTACATTTTGTAAACTATGGTACATTTTGGCCCCTTCGGCAATTTTTTGTTTCCAAATTAGCAGTTTGCATTATTATTTTTTATTATTATTTCGTATATTCATTTAATTTCTTAGGTTAAGTTTTTTTTACAATATATTGATATAAAAGTAAAATACATAAAATTATTATTATTATTTATTGTTCTTTGTGCCCCTTCGGCATTTTTGTACTTTGTGCCCCTTCGGCATTTTTGTAGTTTGTGCCCCTTCGGCATTTTTTGTTTGGACTTTGTGCTCCTTCGGCACTTTTTTTACACCATTGTACCTTTATTATTGTAACCCCGATGTAATGATTATTCAGTCTACCTAGTCGTAGCGCGAACAACCGAGTACACTGCTAGAAAGGATATAACGGAATAACATAAATTCCTCAATCAAAATACCTTTTAATTATACCCAATCAAATTACATATATTGAGAGGAAGTTTTCATTTGTTTATTGTAAGAATACTACAATATGATTGATTGATTACGAATTTTATGTACATACGTACCCCAAGAAATAAACTTTATACGTAGGTAAGTAATTGCGCTATCCTAGTGATTGATAATTTCTAACTGAAGATGTACTTTAAACGCCACAAACGACAATTTACTTTAAGATGTCTTTACCATAATACCTGTGTTATAGAATTTGCTTGTACTCGTAATCGTTTATTTATAATGCACGGATACTTTAAATGTCGTTACTACTAGTATACTCGTATATTCTTTTGTTATATTATATACCTTATTCTATAGTGAACTCAAATTCAAGTCAAATCGTTTCAACTTCTAGAACACGCTTTATTTAAGTAATAGAGTATAATACTAGTTGTCGAGTTTAAGTGTTGTAAATAAATACCGCGTTTATTCGTTTAGAAGGAGAAGATTATATATTCAATCAATTTCGCGATTAGCCCTCTACGACGGAATTACTGTAAAATTTGTATCCCTATTACGGCTATCTATCTATACGACTTAAATTTTAGAAGACTACTTTTTTTCTTTCATTGCCAACGCGTGGCAGCTTCTTTTGTAGTTCATCTACTTTTTAAGGGACATTTCAAGTGAACATGAGAAATGGTATTTTGCTACGGTGTATGATGAAAATATATTTTTTCGAACATATATACAGGCATGGTGTATTATTCTTTATAACGTTAATATTACTAAACTGACATTGGCCGAAGCCACGAGCTGCCATTCCTGTATTAATATATAATATATCTTTTTAAGGCTGATCCGTAGATCATTTTATTTTCCCGCCTGTCATTTCCAATCAATGACAGCTTGTGTTGTAGTTGTTTCGTGCTGAAACAGCTCAACTGATTTTATTTTGATACCCTAAATAGGGTTGTTTTCCGCCAATCCTGTTGGTTTTGTTTTAATCTCATAGACTTGTTTTAACTATGGTCCAATCCTATAATTTTATTTAAAAGTGTTTCTAGTTCCTTTATTTATTGGCTACTAGACAGAGATACCCAAATATTTAGGTAGTTTATTAAGCAAATTGTATTACGAATATTTGAATTTCCGATGCTTTGCAGCATCTGCATGACTAGCTCATTATCTTGTCGCGCGACTCAGCATCGCCTGTCCAGTTCGCACGATATTGGAATCAAAGTGACAGGTAAGTTTATGTCGCGCAGTAAAGAGTTGTGTGTCACCATTATGATAGACACCCTGACGGGCTAGTTAAATATTGTTTTATTTAGATGCGAATTTCCAACTGTACCTGTGCTTTTTGTAATAAGTAGTTGTATTTTTTTAACTGCTTTTGTGTACATTAATGTGTTTGCTTACTTGTTTCTATACAACGTCTTTCAACCGAATAATGTACTCAATACTCAATCATTTATTGCAATATCACAAAAGTAGGTACAGATGTTAACTTAAAGTTACAGATCATTGTGAACCCTGTTGGGCACTGCAATGTTAGGGAGAGGAGGACTTACTAAGTGTTTATAATTTATCTTCTAAGTATTCATTTAGCGTGTAATAGGCTTTAGTTAGTAGTAGTTGCTTTAGTTTAATTATATACTTTTTATCGTCTTCTTATTCTTTTAAAGAATCAGGTAAATTATTATGTCTTAATTGACATTCCGTACAAACTTACAGGTCTCAAAGATGTATATACTAGGAAGAGTTAGTAGTTCATATTAATATGTACTTTGATAAGTAGGTTATATTACTTAAGTCATCAAGTGACTCTTATATTGTTATTCTTGTTTTATTTAGGTACTTGCACATAGTCTACTCCCGATGTCACAACTAATTCACGCATATATTGGCAATTAGTGACGTCAAATTTCTTACTGCCGAACATCAGTCGATACTTCGGTTTGGTTGATAAAAGGAAACATAGGTACTTGTATGGGGGACAAAATGAACAGTATCTGGATTAGGCCTTTCTACCTTTTGTTTGGTACCAGGGGTATTCATTACTCTTGGCTCTTTTACAAAGAACCTCGAGGACTTTTCACTCCTTGAATCTTGATTGCTACATAACATATAGTGCAAATAATTGACACATTATTTTCAGTCCCAAGACATGAGAAACTCGGTGAGCTTACGCTCTTTTGTGTTTGTTATGTTATATTTACTCGCACTTAGCTCGCACTTAGAAACATAATAATACTAAGGATTGCCTCGAGAATTATAAATGCGATTAGGTACATTCAGTCTATGTAGAACTCATGCAGCTTTTACTCCTTCATATATTATGTTTGCATAGACGGGCAGTACTATGTAAGTAGGTGTGAATTGCATAAACTGATGTTATTTAGTTTCCGGTTTATGAGGAACTCGGGGGCTTCATTTCCCCATAACTTATTTTAATTCACTAATATTTGCAGGCACTCTTTGTTATTGTTGTTGTGTAGGTAATCCGTAAAACATGATATATTTTAACAATAACACTAACCTATTTACATCGAAAGTATGTAGGTATATTTTAGTCCAGCTGATGCTAGCTAACCTGATCACGTTACGATGTAAATAGGTACAGGTAGGTGTGGGTTTTCGATATTAATACTCACTTACCTACTAAGAATCGTATTGAATGGTAATACTGTTCAAGTTATTATCATAAACTGAACACAGATCCAAATAATATCATAACAACTTATTGCGCTACAGCTAGATATGTACAAGAATGTTGAATATTTTCGTTACACAACAGTACTGCCTTCCTTTATTGTTAGTTTAGATTAGATATTCAGTTTTAATGTGTAACTTTATTTAGAAATATTAATATGTACCGAAACATTTGTAGGTAGATAACGAATTTGTAACTGGCTGTCTAACAACCATCAAGCATTTTATTTAATACTTAACCAAATATTTTAATTGTACGTATATCTATGTCGAATTTAACAATTTGTTACCATAACACAACAATGGGAATGCATTTAGGTAAATATTAGCGTGCACATTCTGTTCACGACTAATTACGCCGACCGTTATCAGTTTGTTTTCACTTTTTCTGTTTTATTTTTTTGACATAACTGCACAAAGTACTGATCACAATGTTATGTGACTTTTGTTGTAGGTACTTCAATATTCTAAGCCACCATACCCACTTTTTCTTTTTCTTTTCGTTTTCCGGAAATATTTAAAAGGATATCATTTCTTGTTTGGGTTTTTTTAATCCTCGTCGCCAGTGTGATGTCCAGGGTTTTCGTGCAGGAGTAGATTCAATAAAACACTTAAATGGGTTTTCTGTCGGCCATCACCTGCCCGCCCCCGTTGACGTCTGTCATAGCAATGGCGGCAGCCGGGCAAGTGTGGCGACACTTTATTATCATAAAGGTGTCTATACACCACACTCACCTCCTAATATAACTACAGATAGTTGCCAGACTTCAGTGGTGGAGGGCGGGTCACATTGATCGTTGGACCAATGGTTGTCGGGAGGCTATCGTGTAGGTACCTTAAGACGCAGCCTGGAATTGGGCGGCAAAACAAGGAAAAACATATATGATAAGATTGATATGGTCCAGAACTTCTGACAGATCACGGGAGGCCTTTTGATGAGGACAGTGCACGACTTGCGTAGGATCGCAGTTCTTCCTCACACTCCTCCTCGCTTCGCTGGTCGTCGTACCTAACGAAGACCTAAATCACGCATTTCATATTTAAGACTTATAAGTTGTATGTCAGACAATCATTAGGGCTTCCAATATTTGGATAAAATAGATTAGGGCATAATGAGTATTACGATATTTTATATTATCGATTTTGACTTTGAGGACAAAAGAGCGTTTAGGACACAAGACCATTATGGCAAATGAACGTTACGTCAAAAGTGTCTAGGACAAACCTGTTAGAGCAAATGATTTTAGGACAAGCGTTTTTTAGGGATCTCGAGGGACACCCGTTAAATATACAGGGCGTTCCAAGACTATGTGACATCAAGGGAAAGTACCTTAAATATCGTAGATAGGATATTTTGCTGAAAGAAGACTTTATGTTATTTTTATGAGTTAGTAATTCTGCATTTAAAGGTTTTCTAAGAATTACTTGCTTGCTTGCTGGGAATCGAACCGACTTAAATGTGAAAAAAAAACACCCCTATTTTTATGATGCCAATCGAAAGAATGGACAAAAAATAATAAGGAAAAACTAAAATTTTTGAGTCAAATTTCAAGAAAATGATTTATTGCCGACGACGACATTCGAAAAATAGCGATATTATCATTCCATCTAGATAGCATTGATAATTCGCAAATAAGTACCCACTTAATAAAATACTTCCTAGTACAGTTTTTCTTATAAGTGCTCGTGCAGATAAAATGATAAAACTTAGTATTAAAATACGTCCGCTACGCTACGCTAGACAGAAAGCAAAGGCTATATAGCCGTGTTTGTATGGGGCATCGGCCCCAGAAGCCAAATCGATTCCCGTTTTGCTAATATATTAGCCCAGATGTAAGATGCTATTTTACAAAAAATTACCCTGAAATACTTCAGGTTTTTGAGAAAATAAAAAAAAACGAAAATTGGTTTTTATTTTCTTTTATCTAAAATACTCAATAGATTTTTTTGTTACTTATACACATTATGTAGGTAATTAAGATGTATTATTAAAAAAAAATGGATTTCCAAATATCCTTATAAGTAGTGAAATTTTCACTTTAAATTTTTCAATAATATTTTTTTTATATTTTCGAGATACCACCAATCCACCAATTTTGGCTATATCATGTATAAACTAATATTCTATGATATGTACTTTTTTCAAAAACATTCACTTGGATCAACATATCCAAAATGAAACAAACTTATCGCCTGGTGACAATTTTTCAGACAGTTTTTTTTCAAAACCTCGTATCTAGTTTGTTAATTGATACTGAGATACGAGCTTTATTTTAAGTAGGTATTTGTTACTTAGTTTTGGTTGTCAACTGACGTTATGGTATACCATACATTTGTTGGACTTAATATGCCTAACTACTCGTACAAGAATCGAATAAAAATAACATATAAGAGCATCGTCAAAATAAAATATCGCCAAATTTTGTTGCCGTGAAATTTTGGTTTCGATGAGATTTAGATATCCCATAATATTTTGCGTTGTCTTTTAGCACATTTAATAAGTGAGGCAAGGTAGGTTTATTGCGACCTACAATTCGGTTCAACCGGGAATTCCAACCTTCTAATTTGTTAGTAGTGTGATTTATTTCATTGTAACAACACCATATATCACGAAACCCACGTCGATTCAGCCAGTAGTTGTACATATACACATTAAATTCCCGTGCGAATTCGTTTTTTGGACTTTCAGCCAAGATGTATGTCCATCCATCGTCAATATAATCTGTAGGTAACGTGGCATCTGTTTATCTTCGATTTCATGCCGCCTAATGATTTTGCTTTTCTTCGTAGACTAGATGTGAAGTGGTAAAAGCATCCTTTTACTTCAATATTCGGAAACACTCTTTTAATAGCGATTCTTGACGATATTTCGAAGTCCGTTTTTCCGGATTCCAAAGTGGGATTTGTGACTTTATTATTTGAAATAATAAATTGTAACTGTTCTCCTTTTTCGTCGTCATAAGAGCATACGCAAGTGGTATTATATTCGGACACTGAATCATTGCTAATATCACCAAACAAGACGTATAATTGTAGAAACGGCTTGCAACAATATTCGGACACTGAATCATTGCTAATATCACCAAACAAGACGTATAATTGTAGAAACGGCTTGCAACAGCTTTTAAAAGTTCCATCCGCATAAAAATGCTTTAGTGTTGCTATGTACTCTCTTGCCTCGTTAGACGCAAATACTAATATTCGATTGAAATCGTCATTAACGTCGGAGTAGTCCGCTAACAGGAATTGATCATGAATGACAGGTAGGTACGACTACATCGACGGGATTTTCGCACACACTTTTCGGTATTTTAAGTGCATTGTTTTTAGCGTTGTATAATCCTGTTTTTAGTCATAACGAACAGACAAAATTATAATGAATCACCTTCAAAGTTCTAAATGAAGTTATGAATTCATTTATTGACTGAGCGAGTGAAGCGTCTCTATTTCAGCTTCGCCAATAATTTCTTTCCATTGTTCGGATTCCACAGCCGATTCACATGAACTTTTGTGAGTTGGTTCGATAAGTATATAGATTATTTTATCGATAATTTTTTCAAATGGCATATGCATATAAATATGGGGGCTGAAACCGTTTTTTTGCCATTTGGAAACACAGAGCCACTACTTTAATAATGAGCCATAAATTGTGATTCAATTATACTACCTAGAAAGGTAAGTATCTTGGAGCACGGAAGCGCCAGGCCAAGTCGAAAAAACTATCATCAGTGGCAGTGGGCCTATAATGGTTGCTTTAATCAGACGCTAAACAACTGACAAAGCATCCGTCACGTGTTGATGAGATGCGAGTATGAGTGACAGATGCTTTGTCACTTATTTATCACGTGATAAACGCTACCATCATAGGCCCCACAGAGCTAGGTTGCTGTTGCAATGCCCGTACAAGGCGGGAAGAAACATTATCATATTTTTTTTAGCTATAGATGAATCTCAAAAATTATTCTTTAATATTGCATTTAAAGCACAGACAACCCCCACTAGACGGAGCATGTAAGGCGACCCGCGCGCACCAACGATATGGTACGGCAGAACATTAAAGTATCAAGACGGCGGCCACCGTTTAGTTGCGTCATTGGTTTTTCTTTGTTAGGCAACTGATGGTATTCCGAAACGTATAATCTTAACTTGGTATATTAAAGATAATAATACGAATATTTGCTTACGACAGTGGCAATGAGAGAGAACGGATGGTCGTTGGGGCAGCAAAGTCCTGGAGTGGCGGCCGCGTATAGGAAAGCGCAGCGTTAATTGACCCCAACTAGATGTACGGATTACTTGTGAGGATAGCGGGGAAACAATGGATAGGGTCGGCACGGAATCGCACTTTGCGGCGAGTCATGGGGAGGCCTATTTTCAGCAGTCAACTTCTAAGGCTGATAGATAGAGACCATTATCGCGATTAAATTACACTTCATTCAGCTTGTTACGATTAATTGTTTTATCGATCAATTCAATGATTAAAAAATAAAAAAAAATAACAAAAAAGAGCCAACTTTAAAAAAAAACTGAAAAGCCAAAAATAACCCGATCATGTACAGATGACATTTGAATCATCTTTTGAAGTCGGTGCCAGACCACTCAATTATAACTATAAAAACAGAGGCCGCGCAAGTTTACGTGAGGTTTGCCTTTTTTGTTTTTTTTTTTCTATAATTTTTTGCTCAATTCAAATAGAATCACTTTTTCACAAAAAAATAACCTGTTACTTTAAAGAGCGAAATGGAACATACAATAACACTTATTTGATTTTCTCATGGATGTCTTTGTCAAACTGGACCAAATTTAAATGGGGACACGGGAAGCACCAGCTTCAAATAAAAAATAATTATCAAAATCGGTTCACCCAGTAGAAAGCTCTGAGGCAACAAACATAAAGAGAAAAAAAACAGTCGCATTGAGAACCCTCCTCCTTTTTTTCATGTCGGTTGATAATCGATTAATAATGCCCATCTCTGCCTTCACCCCTTCTATGTAGGAGTGGAAAGGTGTAAGATACAGATTTCTTAATTTATTATTTCTTTGTATACGAATCCTAGTCTTCATGCAATATTAAGGTTTCCGGGATATCGGGAGTACGTACTGTAGCGGGGATGCAGCTCTGTGGGGTGAGGTTGTCTGATATTTATTTATTAAGGGACAATCATACACAAATCGGCCTAGTCCCAAACTAAGCGAATACAAATATAAATACATTTATCGAAAAGCGTGTACTATGGGTACTAGACGACGATTTACATAATATAATATACATATCTAGACACGCGGCAGCGTGTCCAGCCAAGTTCACCCCAAGAACTGGCGAGCAGCAGCCGTGTGTTATATTACACGAACCGTTTGGAGCCACTTTTGACCCCTCAATAACTCCAAATCAATTTAACATAAAAACATGAAAGGGTATAGCCGTGTTTGTATGGGGCTTCGGCTCCAGAAGCCAAATCGATTGCCGTTTTGCTAATATATTAGCCCAGATGTAAGATGCTATTTTACAAAAAAAGGACCCTGGGACGTTTTTTTTAATTTTCTCAAAAACCTGAAGTATTTAGGTTTTTGAGAAAATTAAAAAAAACGTAAATTGGTTTTTATTTTCTTTTATCTAAACTACTCAATAGATTTTTTTGTAACTTATACACATTGTGTAAGTAATAAAGATGTATAATTAAAAAAAAAATGGATTTCCAAATATCCTTAAAAGTAGTGAAATTTTCACTTTAAATTTTTCGATATTTTTTTTTTATATTTTCGAGATAGCGACACCCACCAATTTTGGCTATATTATTTATAAACTAATATTCTATTATATATATTTTTTTCAAAAATATTCACTTGGATCAACATATCCAAAATGAAACAAACTTATCGCCTGGTGTCAATTTTTCAGACAGCTATTTCCAAAACCTCGTATCTAGCTTGTTGATTGATACTGACATACGAGCTTTATTTTAAGTAGGTATTTGTTACTTGGTTTTGGTTGTCAACTGACGTTATGGTATACCATACATTTGTTGGACTTAATATGCCTAACTACTCGTACAAGAATCGAATAAAAATAACATAAGAGCATCATCTAGATTAGATACGAGGTTTTGGAAATAACTGTCTGAAAAATTGTCACCAGGCGATAAGTTTGTTTCATTTTGGATATGTTGATCCAAGTGAATGTTTTTGAAAAAAAAAATATATTATATAATATTGGTTTATACATAATATAGCCAAAATTGGTGGGTGTCGCTATCTCGAAAACATAAAAAAAAAATATTGAAAAATTTAAAGTGAAAATTTCACTACTTATAAGGATATTTGGAAATCCATTTTTTTTTAGTAATACATCTTTATTATCTACATAATGTGTATAAGTTACAAAAAAATCTATTGAGTAGTTTAGATAAAAGAAAATAAAAACCAATTTTCGTTTTTTTTTATTTTCTCAAAAACCTGAAGTATTTCAGGGTCCTTTTTTTGTAAAATAGCATCTTACATCTGGGCTTACATATTAGCAAAACGGCAATCGATTTGGCTTCTGGGGCCGATGCCCCATACAAACACGGCTATATCCTTTGTCTTATATATTTAAATCCTTTAGAACAACTAGAACCTCAAATTTCATAAATATAGGTGAAATAGTTATTGAGATATTTAAGTCCAAAAAACGGCATTTTTACCACTGACTGACTGACTTAGTGACTAGTAATCAAAAACCTAACCCACTTCCAGGTGACCTAGAAAGGTGAAATTTGCAATTCAGTTTGGTAATTGTGTGTGTACACATAAAAAAATCTAACACAGTGTTTTTTTTTCCTTTTATAATTATTATTATTATTTATGCTTCTTGCCTCAGAACTCCGTCATTTATTACCAGATTTGGAAAATTCTTTCTTTGTTTTAAAGATGTACTAGTATAAAGTCAAAGTCAAAGTCAAAGTCAAAGGGTTTATTTGTTAAACATAGGTAAATACACAATACACTAGGCAGGTGCAGATGACAATAAAGTTTGGTAACACTATGTTTTGCCTTCCGGCGCACAAAAACAATGATTAATTAACAATTAATTCACAAATATTATTTCATTATTACAATTAATACTACTGAATTAATATTATTAATACAATAAATTCCTATTATTACTATCATTACATGCGAAGATTATAAATAAATTTAATTTACAAATTAGAAATCGTCATAATTATGTCAAGAACTCCGAAACCGAATAGAAACACTTATCAATAAGCACACACACACACACACACACTCACACACACACACACACACACGCACGCACGCACGCACGCACGCACGCACGCACGCACGCACGCATGCACGCACCCAGACACACACACACACACACACACACACACACACACACACACACACACACACACACACACACACACACACACACACACACACACACACACACACACACACACACGACTCCAACACGTACTAACCGATTTGGAAAATTCTGTGTTTGTTTAAAAGATGTACTAGAACAGCACACACACAAGTAATTAACAATTAATAATTAAGTAATTTACACATCATAATAATTTCTGTACAAAAAGTAATGATATCCCATCAAAAACTTAAATGATAAATAAGAGCCAAGTTCAATATCACGGGCACTTCGCCGACAAAAGAATTGAGACCTACATATATGGGCGCCAAGTTCTTTGCCCTAAAATTAGATACAAGGACATGCGACATACTCAATGCATTTATTTTACTTGGGGTGTAATTCAATCAATATCAAGATTTGACTTGGCTAGTTTTCACAAACTTCCTAAATTTTATAAAAGTAACATAGTATTATTATCAAGCTCACAGTATATGTAACAGGACGTATACTAATCTGCGTACTTACTTTTACGAAAATAGGTTAATGATTAGACAAATATAACATAAATTTATATGTAAAAACTGGTATATTACTTAAGTAATATACCAGAACTGCAAAGCCCTAGTCAAACTCGAATGAAAAGGAGAGGAGTTTAAAATAAAACGAGGTGTAAGGCAGGGGGACCCGATTTCACCGAATTTGTTTAATGCACTCCTAGAGCACATTTTCAGAAAAATGAACTGGCCCAGTCTAGGAATCAATATCAACGGAGAATATCTAAACCATCTACGATTCGCCGATGATATCGTTTTAATATCAGAAACCCACCAAGACCTTCAATATATGATAGAGACACCGAATATTTATAGTAGAGAGTGTGGTTTAGAGATGAACTTGGATAAGACGTGCGTCATGACCAATGGAGAGAAAATAGGTATATCTATAGAAGCAAATATCATTAATTACGTGAATGAATATACATACCTAGGACAAAATATATCCTTAAACGGTCGCTATATAGAAGAAGTTGAAAGAAGGATTAGGAAAGCTTTGAGTTCGTACTGGGCACATAAGCACATTTTCAAATCTAAACTCGACATCAAACTAAAAAAGACTGTGATCGATTCTGTTGTGACACCAACACTACTTTACGGATGCCAAACCTGGGCCATAACTAAAGAAATAATTGATAAAATACAAAAATTCCAAAGGGCTATCGAGAGAAGTTTACAAGGAGTAAAAATAAAAGACAGATTAAAAAACATAGAAATTCGTAAAAAAACTAAGATTTTAGATGCAGCGGAAATGGTATGCCGTCTAAAGTGGCGCTGGGCCGGTCACACAGCAAGAACCAATGATGCTAGGTGGAGCGAGAAAGTACTGCACTGGTACCCGCGCGAAGCACGCCGACCGCGAGGGCGGCCGCGCCGCCGCTGGCTCGACGACCTCACCCAGCAGGCTGGCGTCACGTGGACGCGACTGGCTGCCGATAGAGAGGTGTGGAACGAGATGGATGAGGCCTTTGTCCAAAAATGGACAGACCCAAAGAACTTTAAAATGTGATTTTAATTTATTCTGTGATTTTAATGATTTTACTTTAATTTATTAAATTTGTAATTGTAATGATGGTTTCCTATATTTTAATGAATTGATTATTTATATTTTTACTTTATATAATTAACTAATGACATGTTACTTTTATTATTTAATAATTATACAACTAAATAACTTCGGCATGTACAATATTTGAATATACTATTTAATAATTTAATATGGCAATTTAATGAACTAGTAGATGTTAATAATTTGAAATGTATTAAAATGTAGAGCATGATTAGTAATATTTTAGAATTTTTAATTATTAGTTATGATATGAATGTATAATTTGGTTGCTTTATAGTGTTAAGTAACTTTTGTAATTTATTAAGTCAATTTGTATTTTTTGCCGAAAAATCATTACTTTTAGATTCTAGGAACCACCTTCTGTTTCTATACATTCTCTGTTTTGGGTTAATAAATGGCTTTATTATTATTATGTAAAAACTAGCCAAGTCAAGTCTTGGTATTGATTTACAAAGTAAAATAAATAATAATACTAATCTCATCTGCTGTACATGGATGATCTTAAACTGTATGCAACAAAACGCCAGGATCTGGTGGAACTACTGGAAGTAACTGAAACCTTCAGTAGCGCCATCAAAATGGAATTTGGTGTAGACAAGTGTGCGGTCATGCATGTACAGCGGGGGAAAGTCGTAAATTCCGCGAACTTACAACTTTCTGAGATAATGTCCCTCAAGTCTATCTCCGAAGCTGAAACCTACAAGTACAAGTTGGTATGTCACAGTCATCGGGTATTGCGGACGGAGACATTAGGCAGGCGCTGAAGGAGCGTTTCTTTTGTCGCTTGACAAAAGTACTTAACAGTCTTTTGTCCGGTGGCAATAAGGCGCGCGCCTTCAACGCTTGGGTAATGCCTCTGCTCACTTACTCCTTTGGCAAACTAAGGTGGACTCAGACTGAGCTGGACGCCCTGGATACGAGGGTCCGTCAGCTGCTCACTACACACCGCATGAGGCATCCACGCTCGTCAGTTATGAGACTGTACATCCTGCGTAAGTGTGGAGGCCGTGGCTTTTTAAACGCTAAGGACCTCCATAACCGCGAGGTGTGCAGTCTTAGGGAGTATTTCCTAAACAACGAGTGTGGGATTCATCGCGATGTAGTAGCAGTTGACAAAGGCCTCACCTCTCTCTCCTTAGCAAACGAGAACTGGCGCGGACCAAAGGTGCTTAGCACCGATGACCGCAGGGGCTGTATGGAAGAGCAAGGAGCTACACGGGCGGTTCTACAAGGCCCTTATGGGGCCCGATGTAGATCTGCTCGCGTCGGTGAACTGGCTACGCTTCGGGGATCTCTTCGGGGAAACCGAAGGTTTTGTTTGTGCAATTGCGGACGAAGTAATGATGACGAACAAGTACAGTCGACATTTGTCGGGCATGCCGCCGTCCCGGTGAGTCACTCAGGCATATAATCTCCGGTTGTTCTCATCTTGCTAACGGCGAGTACTTGCACAGACATAACCAAGTAGCCAGGATTATTCACCAGCAACTTGCTCTTCGATACGGTCTTGTGGGGTCTGAGGTGCCGTACTATAAGTACGCACCGTTGCCAGTTCTTGAGAATGGTCGTGCCACGCTCTATTGGGATCGATCTATCATCACGGACAGGACTAGTGTAGCCAATAAGCCTGATATCGTGTTGATAGATCGATCCAAGCGCCAGGCAGTTGACATCACCATCCCTCATGACGATAACCTCGTGAAGGCCGAGAAGGACAAACTCAGCAAGTACCTTGACTTGGCTCACGAGGTAACCGCCATGTGGGATGTTGACTCGACGATCATTGTCCCGATAGTCGTTTCGGCGAACGGTCTTATAGCGAAGAGTCTCGACAAACATCTTAAGAGACTCTCGCTAGATGGCTGGATCAAGGGTCAGATACAGAAGGCGGTACTCCTGGACACGGCGCGCATTGTCAGGAGGTTCCTCTCTCTGCAGCCCTAACCACCGGTAGCCTGGGCCCTGCCCCGCTGCCGGCGGCACCCTAGGTTAGGTTTTTTATAATGTATTTATATTTTGTAATTTCTTTATTGTATTTTACTTTTTATATAAATTTATTGTAAAAAACCTAATCTAAGCTATAAAATTAATAAAGGAGATAATAATAATAATCTTTATTCATAAAATCATAGTAATAACAATAAGCATTTAGCATTAGTAATAGCAATTTGCATTGAGTATGTCGCATTTGTCCTTGTATCTAATTTTAGGGCAAAGTACTTGGCGCCCATATAGATCTCAATTCTTTTGTCGGAAGTGCACGCGATATTGAACTTGGCCCTCATTTACCTAACATTTATGTTTTTGATGGGATATAGATAACATTCATGACCCAGGAACAAATTTACGAGTTTATCACACAAATATTTGCCCCGACCGGGATTCGAACCCAGGACCGTCGGCTCAGTAGGCAGGTGTCTACAAACTACCCCAACCGAGTCGTTTGATAATAATCAGGACTTCATTATAATATATTTTTCTCATGGGACGGGACATGGAGGATCAATTGGTCACAGTACTTGTTCTCATTGACTTTTCTAACGCTTTCAATACTGTTGACCATGAGATCCTTCTTGCCTTGCTCAGCCATCTTAATGTGTCTTCTTCTGCTCTTGGCTGGTTTGCTTCATATCTTTGTGGGCGCCAGCAGGCAGTCCGTGTAGATCGGGCTTTGTCTGATTGGTGCGACCTTGCCACTGGTGTACCTCAAGGAGGAATTCTCTCTCCTTTATTATTTTCTCTTTTTGTACACTTTATCACCCCTGGTCTTCGCTGTTCTTACCATCTGTATGCTGACGATTTGCAACTTTACGACCAATGTAAAGTGGCTGATATTACTGATACAATTAACAAATTAAACCTGGATCTCTTACACACCCAACAATAGTCTGAAAAATTTGGTCTGTTTGTAAACCCCTCAAAGTGTCAGGCTATTATCATTGGCAGCTCTCGTCAGCTTGCTAAACTTGACCGGGATTCTGTAACTCCTGTAAATTTCAACGGAACGCCTATTCCTTTTAGTTCTAGTGTTAAGGATTTAGGTGTTCACTTAGATAGCACACCGAGCTGGAGGGTGCAGGTAGGTGAAATTAGCCGGAAAGTCATTGGCTCGCTTCATGCTCTCAACAAACTGAAAAATTTCTTGCCTATCAAAACTAAGGTATTGCTTGTAAATACACTATTACTACCCATAATTGATTATGGTGATGTTTGTTATCCGGACTTAAATGAGGATCTTCTTGATAAGTTGGATCGACTTCTTAATAATTGTATTCGCTTTATTTTCTGTCTCCGTAAATATGATCACGTTTCTTCTTACCGCTCTCAGCTTGGCTGGTTTCCTATCCGTCAACGACGCAATATTCGTATGCTCTGCACTCTCTTTTCAATACTCAATGATCCACAAGCTCCTGAATACCTGAAAACCTTTTTCTGCTATGTTGAATCCACTCGTAACCGTAATTTTCGCTCTTCCGGCAATCTTGCCCTTTCTATTCCTCTTCACCGTACTGGTTTCATGTCTAATTCTTTCTCCTTGCAAGTGGCTCGCCTCTGGAACGGTCTTCCTCTCACAATCAAACAGGCTCCGAGTAAGTTGGCATTTAAAAGGGCCGTGCGAAGTTTCTTTGCTGGCAGAACTGAAGTCTCATAGTATATCTGCTTCGTTTGTTTCATCGTCGTATATATTTATGTATGTATCTATTTTATATATATGTATGTTTATTATCGATATGTATGTAGCTATAATAGTATGAGTATTTTAATTATGTTTAATTATGTTGTTTGATGCACCGCCTACAATTTCTCTGCTTTGCCCTAAGGTTGACTGGTAGAGAATGCCGCATGGCATTAAGTTCGCCTTTTGTACGTTAAGTTTTTCTTTTGTGCAATAAAGTTTAAATAAATAAATAAATAAATAAATAAATTTATTTTCATTATTCTTAGTTATTTTATCTATCCAAATATCATAAACTCTCCATGATGCGTTCAAGAACCGCACATTATGACCACCATAAAAATAGACTGTTTTATTAGAACAAATTTCTTATCTGTGAAAATGTTATTATTGCTAAATAATAACATCGATTTCGATAATATTATTTTTTCAAATTTCGAGCATCTATGAAAAACAAAGAAATTTGATTTGACCTCTATTCTAAATATCAGTCGAGATGACGTTTAGTTCGAAATGAATTGTCAATTTGCATCAAATTTGACAAATGTCGCACGTAGTAAGATATCGAACGATATGATAGTTGGGGCCAACTCTAGTTTGTCTCTGAATTAAAAAAAAACTATGACAGCTGCCAGAAAACTTCATTGCCGCCATTACCGGGTAATATTTGTCGTAATGTGCGACTCCTGAATGCATCATGGAGGCCTATGATATGTGGCTAGATAAAGTAGTGTATGTAACCGTACATAATTAGATTAATTAGGCATTAAACCACTCGTGTGATGTTATTATGAAACTTGCCTTCGGCGCGTTTCATAAACCCACACTCGTGTTTAATACCCTTCATTATGTACAGTCACATAAACTACTATATTAGATTTCTCACGAAGGTTTTAATTTCAATAATATGATGGTATTTAATGAGTGAGTTGAAAATAAATAAGTGTAACCAAACGTAAACAAATAAAAAATAAAACAGAAATGATTGTGTCCAAATCAATATAAAAATACTACTTTGAACTTATGAATTTCTCCGAATGATAAATATGGTATGGTTTATAAAAAAAATAAGTGCGTTTAGAAGTTGTTGATTTAACTAAAATTAATAATTATGTGCATATTTTTTAATTATTGTATTTTCATATAATTTTAATTCTTATTAATATATTTTGTTTAAATCAAACATATGATTCGGACCCAAATTTTTATTCCTATTCCTACAAAAAATAAGTACCAAATGAACTTCATGGCACTGATATAGACTAGAATAGAATAGAATAGTATACTCTTTATTACCTCAAGAAGAAATATTAAATAAATAATGTAGATTGGTGATTATTTCCAAGCATATTTGGAGAAAAGCGCTATACAAGCCTCGGCGGGAATGTCAGTTCGCAGATTCGTATTATTGAAGCACTCGGCTACGCCTCGTCGTAAAATCATACTCATCCATCATCATTTGACGACGCGTTTGACTCGGTTGGTAGACACCTGCCTACTGAGTCGGCGGTCCCGGGTTCGAATCCCGGCCGGGGCAAATATTTGTGCAAATATTTGTTCTTGGGTCATGGATGTTATCTATGTATGTATTTATATATTATGTATATCGTCGTCTAGTACCCATAGTACAAGCTTTGCTTAGTTTGGGACTAGGTCGATTTGTGTAAGATTGTCCCTTAATATTTATTTATTTATTTATCCACGAACTGACTTTTCCCTGCCTCGGCATTAATTGACTTCAATACAAATCTTTCTTCGTTCATAGTTTATTCCCGAATGCCCAGCTTTTTTGGTGAGTAACAGAGACGGCCATAATTCAAATATTCAAATTATAATAATTATTTAAACTTCATATGTTCCATAACCACATTTTATTCTGTGAATTTGGGCTCTAGTGTTATTTAGAACGAATCTATGAGGGTTAAGCGCACCCTCCTTTCTTGTACGTCTTGGCGGATACACTACGGAGACATAAGCAAAATGATCGGTATTAAAATTTCTTATCATCATATTTTAAGGTCTCTAATATAGTCTGAGTGTGTTTTCGTAACTACATAATTTTATTCCAGTCATGTTTAAAATGATTTCGACTATGATTGATGCAGGGAAAACCGAATGGTACAGATGCAAAAATGCTGAAGATAATAAAAAAAATTGGAGGGTATATATTTTTTCCTCTTGTGACCCCTTTAAACTTAATATTTAAACAATATCGTAAGGTGTACCTTTATAACTATGCCGAAGATAAAGTGAATAAAAAGGATTTTTATTACTTATTTATTATTTTATTTTCTTCAAAATATTTTATATTTTGTCATTATCAGCATAAAACTTTTTTGATTTTCTTAAACTAAATTTATTATTTATTTAGGCACTGCGTTCTTGTAGTATTCGTGCACATTGTAGGTGTTGGGGTATTCCTCTCCCTCGTGGTAAATGAATACATCCTCGTGGTAGATGTTGGGCTGCTTGAAGTAAGTCTCATAGACTGGACGGTCAAACGGATAAGTTACTGGCTTCATGTCCGGGAGGTCTTCCTTTACTATATCATACTTTTCAGGCAGAGCTGAGTGCGGGTACACAACCACGTAAATTTGGAAGGGGAAACCACCCTTAACACCCTTAGGCAGCATCATCCTGTTTGGCTTGTAGAAAAAGTTCTCAGACATATCGAGGGGAACCTTTTTCTCTCCGAGCATCTTAATGATGTCATTCACGGGAACAGAGTCCTCCCTGTAGTAGACAAAGTCCTCAGACTTACGCTCAATTTTGTTCTGTCCAGGGGTAAGCTTTTGGACGAACCAGTCCAGTTGAATGAAGTTCATCCAATTGTCTTCAATATTTAGAGGATAACCCTTGCTGTCGTATTTAGGACCCAGGAAAAACTTGACCACGGCGTCAGTAGCGACATCAGACTTGATATCAACAGTGACGGTGAAGGGCTTGTGGTTGAGACGAGGTTGGCGGACCTTGTAAGTGTACTCGCTAGCAGCTTTAAACTCCTCCACGCTGTGGAAGATGTCATTCGTGATGTGGAAGTCGTAAGATTCAAAGAAAGTGACCAGTTTGTCAATTTTGACGTTGTTAATCTTGACTCCTTCGAAGTGAAGCTGTTTGTAGCTGTAGGGTTCCAGGTACTCTTGCCATTGCAGAACATAGTTCAGTATGCGAGCATAGAACTGGTAGAAGACAGGGTCGCGCAGGGAAGTCTGATAAATCTCTAACGCGCTGGGTACAATAGTGTACCTGCAAGAAAATAAATACGATGACTTTCAAACGAGGATTAAGCCTTATTTTAGATTTTTAGAAATGTATTACATACAATTCGAATAGCGAACATACAAGTATAAATATAAAATCAAAAATATTGTATTTTAATTTGTTATGGGTTTTGTTTTTAGGCTTGCTCTTTTTCATTAAATTTAAGTGAATTACAGAGTATGTCAGTAATTAGTAAGAGTATTGTAATCTAAATAGAATTGGCATTTTTATACTAGCTAGCCACTTTGTAACATGACTCTCGTATTATATTATTATATCCTTATATATTTCTTTTTTTTATATATATATTTATGTAATAAGTTATTGAACTCTCGACTATCACTTACTTGTCAGCTGGCTCAGGAGTTCCAGCTAGCAGACTAAGACCGGTGAGCTCGTAGAAGCGTTCGTAGTTTCTGGGAGCCTTCTCATACAGATTAACGTGAGTAAACCAATAGTTGCTTACAAAATCAATAGCCTTTGAATTGTGTAGATCAATCTCTTGGTTGTACTGAAAAAAAAAAATAGTAAATCATGCAAAGAAACATACTGAAGAGAAGAACAACTCAACAGAAGTTAACTTACAGCCTTAAAATGACCTTGTTCCAAGTAGTACAAGAAAGTTTGCTCGTAGTGGTCGAGGAACTGTAAATCTTCGGCATTTTCAACCTTGTTGATTTGGTACCATTCGTTTCTCTGGAAGAAGGGATAGTAGGTAGACAGCTCGCAATAGTAACCAGTCTTGATGGGCTTGAACCACGAGAACTTGGGGATTTCACCAAGACCGTTTGAGAGGCGATTTATGTAGTACAGGGCAATCAACTGTTGGTAGTAATAGTAGACGAGTTCAGGGCGGAATGTTTCAAAGTGCTTGAAACTACTCTCTTTCCACCAGAAAGGGGAAATTGTTTTGAAGAAGTAGTAGAATGCGTTCATTCCGACGTCCTCCGTGAAGTATGACAGTTTGTCTTCTTCGTTTCCGGTCAGCCAGGAGCTGGTGTAGTTAGAGTAGAACACGTAAGAGTCTTTTTCGTATAAGATACCGTGCTCGGAACCATAAGCAGGATCAATGTCGCCATTCTGCATCTTCATGCGGTAAGCTTTCAGGAAAGTCTTAGTGTTCACGAAGTACTGAGGGAACATCTCATACGGAGCGGGAAGAACCAACTTCCACGTGTCAGGACGCTGGTAGATGGCAGTGTAGAAGGCGTGTAGGAAGAGACCATCATTGAGGTGTACGCGAGCGAAGACTGCGGTTTTGTAGAATGTCTCAAAGTCCTTGGCGTAGTAGAAGAGCTTGAAGAGAGCGATAGCTTCTTCCCTCATATGATCGTAAAACATAGAAAAAGTCTTGTATTTAGGCATGAAACCACTTTTGTCATACAGCAAGAATTCTTCCACGGCTTTCTTGTTCTGAAATCAAAAATAACAGCAAAATATTACACCATATTGGATACAGTCTACTCGCTGAAAAGATATGCATGGACCTATTTATATGTTTATTTAATTAGAACCCGGAATACTCTTTCAGAATATTAAAACTAATTTCTTTCACATAAGATATGATCGATACCAAGTACAATACCGAATGATGTCTTTGAAAAGTAACGATAGTTTTTATCGGTTACTTCCAATATCTACCAACCAAATTTGTCACATGGACGGAGAAGGACTTAGACAAATCAGTTTTAAGTACCTACATATTTAAAAATGGTACATCGAATGCACAACAAATGGGTTTACCATGCGATAATTTGACTGTGATGTTTAGGTAATAAAATAAAGGTATAAAATATATGTATATACGAACTGAAATAAAAATAGGACTTCATTTTATCCTGATATATTTAATTTATATTCCCAATGGAAGTTAATTTAATATCAATTAAGAGATAACTTACGGTATAGTTCTCAATGTTAGCCTCAACATTGTAGTCGTGACCAATCTTCCACCAGTAAGCATCCTTTCTGTACTGTCCAATACTCTTCAGTAGTGTAAAAACTAATGCTTGGCGCTCAAGATATTCATCACCAACTGAAACAAAGAGTTAATGAGAAATCATCTAGCCTTCTCTTTCTGCCTATAAACATAGTTTTTCATAAAAACATTGGATATATTGGACTAACATAAATATAGATACTGTCTGAACTGTATTAGTTACCTATTTAATATTACCTATTTACTACCTACTTCATCTCAATTATTTGTACCACTGTAGACTTATTGGTTCCGTAAAATAAGAATACTGGATTTAATTTAGACTAAATATGTAATAATACTTATTGACTCTAGTTATTTTATAGCTTCAATGTTGCCGATGTATGATGATAAGTATGATAACAAATAAAGCATCTGTATATCTATGTATGTGTTTAGATAGATATGGCGAACCCCGTCACAGGTTAGAATTAGAACGGGAATATCGTTTTAAAAATCAAGTCGCCAGCCATCATTTCGACTCCGTTATCGCGGTTCACTAAGACCGAAATCTGAACTTCGTGTAGTGCCGCGTTAAAACGTATCCTTACTGGAAGGCTAAAGCTGCCTGTTCACTGGAGCGAAGCTGTGTAATATGGATCACATTAATTCCTCAGATTTTAATGAAGTTCTTTTGGGCTTCCCTTAGCCTGATTGGTTAAACGCCTAACGACGGTATACGCTTAAAATGTTCGATTTCTGTGATTATCCCTAGTTTCGTGGTGAAACGTGATCGTTTGGTGCCAAGCGTAAAGAAACAAGCAAATCTGAAGGATAATAATAGTAAATTGGTCTTACCCTGCTTAGTCTCAACATGGTAGGTGGGTGGGACGGTCCCGGCGACCGCCAGGGCCACGAGAGCGGCTATACACAGGACAGTCTTCATCATGCCTACGCTGACCCCAACTGTGCCCAATCGACAACTAGTACGGGGTTAAATAGGCGCTCATTCGCCTTATCTGCAGGCCGCAACAATTGTTTACACTTCTGATCGGACTTAATCATATCATCACATATACATTACCTATTGTATACAAACGCCTGGATGCAATATTGCGGAGATAATTAGAAAACCGTATCTATCAATGAGCTATATTTGTTCAATAATTAATAATTATAGACGAGAAACTGATCGTCATTTGTATTTTATGGAGGTTGAAGCGATAAATCAGTACAAAATTACAATGGAATTAAATAAATAAAAAATAAATAAATTACTTTTGAGATTGAAGCATCACATTTTTGCACTGTGAGACGGCGGTAGGTACACTTAATCTAATAGAGGCGAGTTAAAAATCGACGAGTTACCTATAACGAAATTAGGGGACAATTAGGGACAAGTATGAGACAAATCCTACAACAATATTAATTAAAAGTCATGATATTTTTTGACGATGGATTCGATTCGATGGATGGAACGTGAAATCTATACCGGTTCGTGTTTATTGCTACCATGTAATGTAGGTATGACTTCAAATCGGACGGGAGTTCAAATGCAGTAGATGGTATAATTACAGAAGACCACACATGTAATTATTGCTAAAACAACAGTTCTGCTAATTATTTGTAATGCTATAGTTACAAATTGTTTTCTTTACAGTTTACGCAAAAGCTTTCAGTGTGGCCCGTAATAGGCTGCCCACTATTGTGATTGGTAGTTATACTGTAGTGGTCATTCACAATCGCCCAATCCGTAATGCCAAACGTGAAACAAGTAAATTTTACTAAGGTAACATGTAAGTCGAAAAGGCGATGCGCCGATTATAATTCGAAGACAAAGCAGTATCGCATTATTTCGGATTACCTACAATTTTAACTAAACGTAGCGCCGTAGCCTATGCAAATTAGATAACTGACAAACGTCGGATGGCAAGTCTAGTGTATTTCAGTTATTTCCATAATTCATATCTAATTACAAGGAATTACGCTTTGGGGAAATGTACCGCACATCGAAACGCCTTCGTACTACAAAAATGGCAAACTAGACTACACTTCGAGGCAGCCTTTCAGATTCTTATAAAGTCAACTTTAACTGTCATCTCGCTTTAGTTTATAAATAGAAATGTGAATCATCATCATCATCATCTCAGCCATAGGACGTCCACTGCTGAACGTAGGCCTCCCCTTTGGACTTCCATATATACCGGTTGGAAGCGACCTGCATCCAGCGCCTTCCGGCGACCTTTATAAGGTCATCTGTCCATCTTGTAGGTGGACGTCCTACACAGCGCTTGCTGGTCCGAGGTCTCCACTCGAGCACTTTTCGGCCCCATCGGCCATCTGCTCTGCGTGCTATGTGGCCTGCCCATTGCCACTTCAACTTGCTAATCCGGTGAGCTATATCGGTCACTTTAGTTCGTCTACGGATTTCCTCATTTCTGATTCGATCACGTAGAGACACCCCGAGCATAGCCCTCTCCATTGCACGTTGAGCGACTTTGAGCTTTGAGATGAGGCCGATAGTGAAAGACCACGTTTCGGTGCCGTAAGTCATCACTGGTAACACACATTGGTTGAAGACTTTCGTCTTGAGGCACTGAGGTATGTCGGACGAAAAGACATTGCATAGTTTCCCGAACGCTGCCCAGCCGAGTTGGATTCGGCGGTTGACCTCTTTCTCGAAGTTGGACCTACCTAATTGGACCACTTGTCCTAGGTAGATGTATGAGTCAACAACTTCGAGTAGCGAGTTTTCAACAGAGACTGGGATGGGCACAACCTTGGCATTTGACATGAGTTTCGTCTTGTCCATGTTCATTTTTAAGCCCACCCGTTGAGAAACTCGATTGAGGTCATCGAGCATCACGCTGAGTTCCTCCATCGACTTTGCCATGACTACGATGTCGTCGGCAAACCGAAGGTGAGTGATGTATTCGCCATTGATGTTGATGCCAAGTCCTTGCCATTCCAGGAGCTTGAAGGCGTCTTCCATAACGGCCGTAAACAGTTTCGGGGATATAACATCCCCCTGTCTTACGCCTCTTCTCAATGGAATGGCCTTTGTGCTCTGCTCCTGAACTCGGACCGACATGGTGGCGTTACTATACAAACACTTCAACACTTCAATGTACCGATAGTCAATATGGCATCGCTGAAGTGACTCGAGCACCGCCCATGTTTCCACCGAATCGAAGGCTTTCTCATAGTCCACAAACGCTAAGCATAATGGCAAGTTATACTCTTCAGTCTTCTGTATAACTTGCCGCAGCGTATGTATGTGGTCTATGGTACTATAGCTTCTTCGGAAGCCGGCTTGTTCGGGAGGCTGGAAGTCATCAAGTCTATGTTCGAGACGGTTCGTGATGACCCTTGAAAACAGCTTATAAACATGGCTTAGAAGCGTGATGGGCCTGTAGTTCTTCAATAGGCTATTATCACCTTTCTTGAAGAACAGTACCACCTCGCCTCTATTCCATGCTTCAGGCGTTTTGCCCTCGGACAAGACGGAATTAAAGAGCTTCTGGAGGACCTTAAGTACCGGTGTTCCACCCGCTCTCAGAAGCTCTGAGGTGATTCCGTCTTCGCCCGGCGCCTTGTTGTTCTTAAGCTGCTTCAGGGCCATCCTAATCTCGTACAGACTGATGTCCGGGATGTCTTCGGTATAATGTCGGGACAGCTTGGCTCTTGGATCGCCTACCAAGCTGTCAACGGGCTTTGCGACTGAAGTGTATAACTGACCATAGAACCTCTCGATCTCGCCTAGAACCTCTGCTTTGGTGGAAATGTGAATAGCGCTGTATATTTACCCAGTATTAATAGTAATAACCATTCTTTTAGCGTTTCAAACGTCTGTTCTCTATATTGACGAGGATGTTTTTAGGGTTCCGTAGTCAACTAGGAACCCTTATAGTTTCGCCATGTCCGTCGTCCGTCTGTCCGTCTGTCCGTCCGTCCGCGGCTTAGCTCCGTGATCATTAGTACTAGAAAGCAAAAATTTGGTATGAGTATGTGTATGTATCACGCCAACAAAACGGTAAAATAATAAAAAAACTATTTTTCGGGTACCTCGTTATGACGTTAGTGCAATGCGTTATCCTTATACTTCGAACGTAACACGTATTAGTTAAGTGCCATACAGCATTAAAACATTCCGCTCAATCTGGCGCGTATAATTGATAACTTCCAGAAGGTAATAAGGAATTACAGTTACTTTGGTGTTTATAGAGCTTGAAATCTTTCTCTTATTATCGTCTATTGTGAAGGATGGGCAACTACGGAATCCTACACTGAGCGTGCCGCTAACAGAACAGCCAAATTGTTGATATAATTGTTATCTTTATTCGACACATAAATACAGATTATAACAACACGCGACCTTTTAGCGAAAGCAACATGTTGCTGATAACCTTAGGATAATTAGATAAAATATGTTTGTAAACTTTATAAAGTAATCGGCTTCGAGCTCTTTAATTTTTTCGTTTTAATTCGGCGATTGGCAAACTGATTGCGTGGATATGCAGCACACGAATAAATATAAGATTTGTTATAAACCCCTTTTCTAAACCCGAACTGAAACCATTTAAAATATTGTTTCGAAGAAGGAAATACAGTTTTAATTAGTAATAGAGTTTATATGATTGTCAGTGCCTTAGTGTCAAACTGTAATACTGTGTGATTATTTTAATAAAAAATAAATAAAATAAATAAATTATATTTTCGTATGGCTTTAGTTATGTTTAAGGTGCCAGGGGCAAAATTCGACGTTTCTAACTAACAACGTACCTACTCCGAGATTTTGTTACTATCCACGAGTAGTTATATGTCTATTTTACTGATTGGCTCTATTCGAAATAACCGAAATAACATTCGTTTTTTCGGAGACGCCGCGACTTTCCGCGACAACGACAGCGGCAGCAGTGTAGGTACGTAGGTCGTGACTACCGCCATAGATCAGTACCTACCCTTACCATGAGTTTACAGTGACAGTACTCGCTAGCGACATCGTATATGATTTGTATGGAGAATTGTAGTTCTACAAAGTAACCGCCAAGGGCGCTGTGTTATTCTTCGTACAAATCGTCTACGCTGTCGCTAGTGAGTACGGTCACGTCACCTCATGGTAAGGGTAACCAAGTCTACCAAAGTATCACATATAATAGGTCCTAAAATCTATAACGCTATCCCAGACAGCATTAAAGATCAAACTAGCGAATTTTCCTTTCATAACGAACTGAAAAAATGGCTATTGGAAAAGGCCTTCTATGACATCTCGGAATTGTACCTAACTTAACATTTTATGCAAGTTTCTATTTTGTTACTGACACCAAAGATGGATATTTAAAATTATGTAATGACTAATGACATTATTAATCGAATAGGTAGTTACAGAATAATACTATTACCAGTAAAAGTAATATTGTACAAAAATCGAATTAACTATTACTAACTATAACTGTGTAAGTAAACTGACATATAATATAACTACTAACTACATTGTAAATTTGTACCCTTTTGTAAAAATTTACATATAATGTATTAGTGCATTATGAATAAATGAGTATGAGTATGAGTATGAGTATAGCTTCCACCGAATGATGTTGCGCCACCTTCCACGGTCCTCGGTCACTTTGAGCGCATCGTGTAAGTTGGAGTCGAGTGCAGTGCAGCATGCTACGTTTTGATGCTTATTACTACTTATTGTCAGAGTTGCAGATTTACCGGACCAAGGAACAGTTTCCATACAGCCAAGTAAAACACTCGTTTTTAGGGTTCCGTACCCAAAGGGTAAAAACGGGACCCTATTACTGAGACTTCGCTGTCCGTCCGTCCGTCCGTACGTCCGTCTGTCACTAGGCTGTATCTCAAGAACGGTGATAGCTAGACAGTTGAAATTTTGTTGCAGTTGAGAGGTGAAAATTTCTATTGCCGCTATAACAACAAATACTAAAAATAAAATAAAATATTTTTTAAGGGGGGCTCCCAATACAACACACTTGTTATAGATTATGGTACGGAACCCTTCATGCGCGAGTCGGACTCGCACCTGCCCAATTTTTGATCTTAGTGCGAGTTTCGAAAATACTTACAATGATCATGGTTAGAATTTCTTTTTATCAAAGAGACACTGCTTTGCATGAATTATTATTTAAGTTTTAGTTGTATGTTTTACTTTAGTTAAACCTTATTGCATAAAACAAAAAGCTAATACAAATGGTGAACTTAATGCCAAAGGGCATTCTTTACCAGATAACCATAGGGCTAAACCGAGATACTGGAATTGGTACTGAGCTGTGCAGAAATTTAATTGTAGAAGAGCATCTGATATCATCATCTGAGGCATTACAGCTGCGGGTGGACCTTAGCCTGGTCTAGCGAATCTCTCCAGGCTTATCACGTCTGTGATCTCGGTATCCTGTTCGACGCCGTCCTGCAATCTGAGTTTGGGTCTGCCTCTACTACTGCGACCCTCCGGTCGGCCTTCTAGGGGGCGTTTGGGTACTCTGGCTTCGTTCATTCGCAACACGTGCTCATTTATGGTCTTAATAACGTTATTAAGACCATAAAGAGCATCTGATATACAAGTGTTCAATAAATAGGTCTTTGAAAAAAAAGTGACACGCTTATTGCCTTGGTCTCTTCTATAATATTAGGCTCGCGTACTAGACCTCTTCGATCTCTTTATTCTTCCTTACTCTCTAGCTTCCATATTGTAGTTGAAAGAATGGGTGAGGAATTGAAGATCGAGCCGCGAAAACCGCTTAGCTGGGACGACCGAGTGGTCGCAGAGCCGTAAGACTGGCGTGATCTGGTGTCTGAGGCCAAGATCCACTTTGGGTCGTTGCGCTTAGTTAGTTAGTTCTAATTATTTTTTATTGCCTACTGTATTTTTCTTTGAACATCCGCCATCTACTTACCGAGACGAGTTTAAAGAGCCCAAACTTAGTAGGATTGCATCGTCTTATTACAAAGTTACTGTGACCATCTTTCAGCTCCGTCGTCAGACCAACTTCATGGTGTCTTAATATTATTGTATTGTCATTGAAGTTCACCAAATTTCAGCTCAACCGGTGACCGGGAATTTGAGAACTAAAAAGTGCTGGGGCAAAGATATTTTAGCCAGAATATAATAGATCTTTTACCAGGACCCAGATACCGACGATATATTGTAAAGCTGCCTCATAAATAAATAAAAAAGTATTATTTCTGTCTCATTACTTGATTTCGCTATCAATTACCATTTAAAGTGAACGCTTGTAATTAGTTAATAAGACAATGAAAAGTCATATTTTATTATTAACTTTACTAAACATAAAATGAAAGCAAATCAAAAAATATATATTTTTTTTACACTTGTCAGACAAATACAATTTAACTGCAATTATTCACTGACAGGTATAAATATTAATAGTATATGTGACGTTTTCAGTTAAAAGAGTCCACTGTGTCGCTTACCGTGAGCGCAATAGTAGTTTATGCAACTGATACATAATGAGAGGCCTTAAAACACGAGTGGGGTTTTATGAAACGAGTGTTAGCGAGTTTCATAATAGGATCACACGAGTGTTTTAAGGCCTAATTATGTACAGTAGTTGTATACACTACTTTATCTATACACATATCATAAGTACTCTAAGATGGGTTCAGAAGCCATAAGGAAATGACCGGCACCACTAGTGCTACTTGTAAAATATCTAAAGCAATCTAAAGACTACATTATACTCAAAATGCAGTAATCAATAAATCTGGACAAATACATAAACAGATTATTTATTGTAATAGTTGTAATTGACATTTACATTGGAACAATATTTTCAACTAAAATGTAAATTACAAACAAATCTTCACAATTCTACTTTCGTAACAGCAAAGAACCAACAAACAAATGACAACAATAATGGCGGCAATTCGAACCTCCGTCAAGACGAATGTTTTTTTTTCTAACTCATATGTATCCATATTCTCATGTCACTCGAGATCAAATGTCGTACGGTTTTTATAAAAAAAAACATACTAAATTGACGTTTCGTATCGATAAAAATATTAATATCAATGGATACTAGAATAGAGACCAACTTATGTTTTGACAGCTGTTTCTAATTTAAACTCGTAACCTTACAAAAATCGGTACTGTAAAATAACATTACAGTACAGATTTTACCTACTACCACATACAAAAAAGTTCTCATAGTAAAATTGGTTGTAATAATGGCTGGCATTTCCTACGGTTTCTGAACGCATTTTAGAGCACTAATGATAATTGTGCGTAGACAAAGTTACATTGCATGTTTAAACCAATAACCTGTCAACGCGCCCGTATGGTAAGTGACAAAATGGTACCTTTTGCTTAAAATTGTCACATTTTAGCATTTCTGCAATAGTGTTATGTTATTGGAAATAAAAATAAGTACAAATTCGCAACTCTATAATGACAGCAAATGAATTAGACCGGGAGATAGTGACACAATTTTCTTGGTCATTTGTAACAGTATGGCGGTTCTTCAGGGATCTTAGTACGCAATGCCAAAAAGAAAAATGATGGTCATAGCGCTGGTACCGGCGGCCCAATCGCGTGGGCGTTAGTCGAACTCGTCGGATAAATTACGAGTGTCAAACGATTTGTACCACAAACATTTTTGTATTTTCCGATAGCCCATAAAAAACATGTAGGCGGTAGTGTCATGCCATACTTCTCCGGTGTGACTTACAGCCCGCCATACCGACGCGAATGCGTTAATTAAAAATAAAAAAATTCAACCATTTATACCAGGCTAATTTTTGCACAGTTAATTATCGTCGTGCAGCTATTTACGAAAATCACCATGCCATACTTTTCCGACGGTTCTAAATGGCCGCCATACCGCCGAAAATCAGCAAATTTTTTTTTTCGCCAAACGATTTGTACCACCCTAAATTTTTGGAAAGTATTTGATAAAACGTGACCGTTATTATATTTGCCATACTTCTAGTAGGGGGAAAAAGTGCTGCCATACTTGAAAAACTTATTTATTCGACACGTTTCAAAAATACGACTGTACCATACGTAAAATATTTTTTCTCAAACATGCTCGGAAATGTTTCACTTCCCATTTGAAAATAGAATACGCAAAGAGCCTAATTTTTACTAATGAAATGAAAAAAAAAGAATATACGGGGAAAAATAAATGTATATGAAAACCCATTTTTACCCGCTTCCATAACTTTTTAAAACTTCATAGGTACAGTACATAAATTGAAAACGACGTAGGACAAATCTCATACAGCCATGACAACCACACGTTTAACATTAAGTAGCATTCACACATTCGCAAACTTTGCCGAGCTGATCAGATTCGCCTTCGTTTCTAATTGACGCCCGACAAGATCCAACGCCATTCGAGCGGGCGAATAATCAGTTGATGGAATCGGTAACGTGTAAAGTATGTTTAACAGTTCGTGCAAGTTTTGTTTTTTTTTTAGATGTCAGAAAAAAAATGTAAGTTTAGGCGGTAAAATTACAATTTTATTTAATTGCTATTGAGCGTATGCGCGTAAATGATTATCGAGAAAATAAATAATATAATGCTACCTAGTCAAATCGCGCCGGAGGGAAAACTACTTTTTAAAAACTAAACTTATAATTAAAATACAAGTTATTCGTACGGTGGTCGATATTAGACTGTCTTTATTTAATTAAAATGTTCTTAGGTTCTAAAGCTTATCTACGCCAGACGCAAACTATGCACTTTTGGACGCCCCTGCATTAATGCTAAGTATGCCGTCTCTATACATACCGGACTCTGTAACTCCTCCCTCCTTTAGTTCGAAATTATCCGAAGAACCGTTATTCGGAGGATTATTTTGATTTTTGCAAGACTTGCATACCAAAAGTGTATATTTATACGAAAAGAATGAAAGAAAACCTATAATTAAGATTACATATAAAACAATGGTTCCTATGCTAACGTTTTCCGTATTCACTACACTTCCACTTTCCACTTCACTATTTTTCAGTGCGTACGATAACACTTTCAGGTCGGTCAGCTCAACTCCTTTCAGTTGTACTGGATCAGCGCTCCGTCTTATGTCGGTTTTCAGATTTTCAGGAAACTTTACCAAAGGTAGTTTTTGGTATATGATTTTCTCTCCATTTATGGTTTGTTCTCTCAGATAATGTTGTCCAATTTTATATTCGCAATTATCGTCAATTGTAAGCAGGTATGTGCCCAAAAGTGTGTAATGAAGGATTTCGTTAGCACACGTTCTCTCAAGATCCGTAGTTGCCTTGGTATATAAAATCCATCTGTTTTTCTGTAAAAACTCTATCTTCACATTTTCCACTTCTATCGGGATTTGCATACACGGAGCATTACTTGAGTATCGCATGAGTTCGAGAATGCAGGTGTCTTGGATGGGTACTGTTAATTGCATTTCATCACATAGAAATGTTTCGTCTTCGATGAGCTTACATGGGGTGGAGAGTGAGCTAGCGTTCAACCCCTTCACAATAAGGTAAGGATATTTAGGTAAAATAATTAGGGTGAGGTTTGTTTCAGGTTCGGTAATAGGTAAGGGAACAATTTTATAGTAAAAGTAAGTTTCTCTCTTAACTAATGGTATTTCCATGATGAACATTATTTCAGAATTCTTAAAGTATGATTTCAATGTAATTGACTGTTCAATTTTTACAATGTTTTCAGGATTTGATGGAAAAATAAGTTTATCTGTTCTTTCTATGAGCTTAAATGTTTTTACAAGTTCATTAGTGTTAACAATAGATTGATGCAATATACCTATTTTACTAAATGCGAGTACAGTTTCAATCTCATTCAATTTAGAATATATCAGTTGGAAATTATGAAAGAACAAGTTATAAGCCTGTATTATCTGATTGACATGAGATATTATTGAAATTTCGGTTATGTCATTATTAACTTTATTTATGGCTGTATTCAATTGTATGAGATTGTCAGTTATATTTACAGTAGTATTTGTAAAAAGTCTCACCATTTCGGATATGAGTGTTGTTTTCTTTTCTATGGAATGCTGTCGGGTTTTAACTTCATTTATCAGATTATTATACTTAATAGCATCGTCGTGATCCAAATTTCCAGTAATAAGTTTAATTAAAGATCCTAGAGGATTGATGAGTCCTCTCTTTTGTCTGCTATTGGGAACTAATTGAGTGTATTTTTCTACAGTGATATCTAACATGTGATTTACTTGTCGCTTTACGTCATCCCAGTATATTAAGTATGAGGCATTAATATTAGAAAATGAACCAACCAACCTATCCAGTTCCTTATATCTATGTATATTTAAATCTAGGTCTTGCTTAATAAGTTTAATATCTAATATCTTAATAACTAGCCACTTATTATAACTAACAAGAGCGGTACCCTCTCTTATTGGAAAAACGCCGGGGTTCTTCTCGATTTTATGAAGTTGAAGGGCCCGGGTCAGTACTGCCTGGGTCAGCAGCAGGACGAACCTGTGGAGGACGTCGTACATCTTTAATAGGGACTCTGGTTTTTCTCGCGTTTGTTTCAACTGGGATTATATTTCTGTGGACCTTGCCCTTAGCCTTGGCCTTTTGATACCTAGGTTTGTCCTTAGCACGTCGTCTATTTACGCCTCTAATGAAAATATCGTCATTGTCATTTAAGTCGAAATTGGTTTCTCCTTGCCTATCTTCTTGAACCTTTTCTTTTCTAGCTAACATTTTATCTGTCAAATATTTATATAGGTATTTTGTTCTTTTACAATGGTCTTTAACTAACTGCTGGGTATATTCTTTATCAAAATCTGCGTTAAACTGATTTTTACTTTCGGTATGTCCAAAAACAACTTCGAACGGTGTGAGTCCTGTTACTGAATGAATAGTTTGATTATAGGCCAATATTGAATACGTCATTACGGAAGCGGCATCTGTATGTTTCCTTTCATACTTTGCAAGTCTATATATTTCTGCGATTGTGGAATGGAAGCGTTCTATCATTCCCATGGAGTTCGGGTTATTAGGGGTTCCAATGTGAATGTCTATTTTATAAAATGAAAGCATTTCGCTCATAAGTCTATTATTGAATTCGGAGCCAGGGTCTGAACTGATTTTAGTGGGAATACCATAAAATGAAAAATACTTTATTAGGGCACGAACAACTTCGGGGGTAGACCTATCGGGAATTTCAAAAGCTTGCGCTAATTTGCTAAAAGCATCTATGATAGTTAAATAGTATTTGCCTTCTATTGTATATAGGTCCATAAATAATTCTTGAAACGGTTTAGTCTGAGTCTGTGTAAGCTGTATTTGTGGTTTGAAAGGACGTCGGTCATATTTCATCCTTTTACAGGTTTCGCATGAGTTAATTATACTAGTAACTGTTTGTTCCATATTATTCCAAAAATAAGTCCGCTTTAAATGGGAAATTGTTTCTTTGATTCCACGGTGACATGTTTTGCCTTCATGGTATCGAAGTACAATTTCTTCCTGTTCTTTTTCGTCAGTTACGTTTACTACTCTTTCAGTACATTCGTAAAGTTGTATGGTATCCTTTCGGAATAATGCAATGACTATATCTGAAAATTGGCGTCTATGTTCGGTATTGTTAAAGTGTATAAAATATTTAATTTTGGGTCTAATATAATCTTTGAGGAATTTCTTTATTAATTCAGTGTTGTCTAAGGGTAGGAAAACCTTAAGGATTTTCTGTTTTGGATGTGATTCTATTTTAACTAAAAGTTCATTTTTAAGCCAGGCGTTTACTAGAATTTGGTTCGGTTTGGTGTCAATGGCTTCATGCAGAATGGGTATGCCATTTGTATCCATATCTACAGCGGAATGGGCAGTATCTGTACTAGATTTTGATTGTGTGTCAGTCGGTGCTGATAAAGTACTTTCGTTTGCACTTAAAGTTCTTTCAGAGGTGTTCGAATTAATATCGGGCTGGTTTTCGCTATTAGTAGGGTTCTGAGGGTCATGTGTTTGTTGCCCTAACCTAACTATGTCGTCAGTTAGTCGTTGTATGTAGTCATCCAGTTTGTCAGTATCTCCTACGTTAACTGCTGTTGATAATTGGTCGTTATCGCTGTCATTTCCTAATGCGTTTAATCGTATTCGTGAGAGAGCGTCGGCATTTGTGTTTTGTTTTCCGTTTTTATGTATGACTTTAAATGTATATTCACTTAATCTGAGTTTGTAACGAGTTAACTTGCTATTGGGCTCTTTTAGCGAGTCTAACCAAGCCAGGGGTCTGTGATCAGTGAAAATAGTAAATTTGTTGCCGTACAAGTAGGGACGAAAGTGTTTTACAGCCCATACGATGGCTAATAGCTCTTTCTCGATAGTGCTGTATCGTTTTTCAGAATCATTTAGGGTTCTGCTGGCATAAGCGATGGGTTTGTCGCTACCTATGATACCTTGAGAAAGTACTGCGCCTAGGGCGAAGTCAGATGCATCTGTTGTCAATATGAATGGCTTCGTAAAATCAGGATATTGTAATAGAGGTGCACTTACTAACAGTTCTTTACATTTTTCGAAGGCTTTCAGGTAATTTTCGTCAATAATAATTTTACTATTCTTTTTCAAACAAGACGTCATCGGGCGAGTAATTTTTGAAAAGTCTTTAATAAATTTTCGGTAGTATCCAATGAGTCCAAGAAAGCTCTTTATTTCGGTAACTGTTTTCGGTAATGGATATTTCAGTATAGCATCTATTTTGTCTGTGTTAGGTTTTAATCCTTCGGGTGTAATGGTATGTCCTAAGTAATTAGCTTCTTTACATAGAAATTCAGTTTTATCGAGCTGTACTTTTAGATTCGTTTGTCGGAGCCGTTCGAAAACTGCTTTAAGTTTTGTCATATGTTCTTCCAGGCTAGATGAGAAAATTATAATGTCATCGAGGTAAATTAGGCAGTGAATACCTTGCAGTCCTCTTAAAACGTTATCTACTGCTCTTTGAAACGTTGCTGGAGCCGTCTTGAGCCCAAAGGGCATGCGCAGGAATTCGTAGTGGCCGTATTGTGTAGAAAACGCTGTTTTTGGCTGATCTTCTTTTTCGATTTCAATCTGATGATACCCGCTCGCTAAATCGAGTACCGAGAAATAACTACTTTTACCTAGCTTGTCAAAAAGGTCTGTAATATTCGGGAGTGGGTATTTGTCGTCAATGGTAATGTCGTTTAGCCGTCTATAATCAATAACCATGCGATATTTTCTTTCTCCACTAGCATCCATTTTTTTTGGGACTAAATGTACCGGGGCACTCCAAGGTGAGTGAGATTCTTGAATGACATTATCCTTTAATAATGTTTCTACTTGCTTTTTTATTTCAGCTGCTTCTACTGGGGCCTGACGGTATGGTTTTATATAGATAGGGTCTTCGTTAGTGGTTCGGATTTTGTGTTTTACCTGATTTGTGAAGGTTAATGGTAAATGTTCTGTGTAAAAAATATCTTTGTATTCTAAACACAAATTGTAAATTTGATTTCGTTCCTCCGAGTTCATGTGATCTAATCGTAATTTACTTAAATTTTGTGTTAAAATTTCATCCTTTTCACAACTATCTACTGAATGTAAACCGTTAATTTCTATTTCTTTTGGTTCATATGGTGTGACATTGAGAGGTTTACTGAATTTTATATCAAAGTGATTTTCGGATGTATTTTGGATAACCGTGGTTGCAAAGCCTTCTGTACATTCTACAAGTGCTGTTGGTGTTCGTACACCTTCGCCGAAATCTATATGGTTTATTATTGCATTGCCACTATAAAGATTTACGGGAATTTTCGTGCGTGTTTCAGATCGGGGTTCAATGCGAATTGTGTAAGGTGGACGGTAAATTATAGGTATTTGTGTGTCTCGTGTTATCAGTACTTGATTTTTCATGTCAATGTTCGCGTCAAGTTGTTTCAGTAAATCTGAGCCAATTAGTCCTCCGTAACTATTATCGACTTCGTATACATAAAATTTATGAGTGTCACAACTCTTAAAAGTTTTCAGCAATGGGATTTCAATTACTTCAGCGTGAGAGCTTCGAGCATGGGTACTTACTACTTCAAATGGTTCATTATATTTGAATTCGGAAAAGTATTTGTCAGCAATATCAGGGCTTACGAATGATCGTGTGCTTCCAGTGTCTATCATGAATTTGGAGTTTATTTCGGGAATTTCAATGTGTGGCAGTTTTAAGGCATTATGATGATTAAGGTGTACTATTTCTGGAGATCTGTCGTAGAGGCTTTTATGGGAAAATTTTCATTTTCGGGCAATTCTTGTAACATTTCAGTCTCATTTTGATCGTCTAAGAAATATTCTTCGTTTTCAGTTTGCGCGTAATAATGTTGGTAGTTTGAGTCAAGGGCGTTCGGTTCATTGAAATTTTCAGGGGCAGGTTCGATTTCTTGAAGTTCATTTGCGTAAAACAAATTGTTAGTTGTTCGCGGGGGTATGTAGTTTGGTTTTGGTTGGGGTGCTGTTCGCATAGAGACGTCGTTATTATATTGGTGCGAAGATTGGCCTTGACCTTGTGGTTGTTGATATGGAGGTCGAATACCGAATTTAAATTGCGGTTGGTGTGCTGGCTGGAAATTATTAGATCTAAATTGATTGTTATTAGAAACAAATGGTCTATAACCTGCTTGTTGGGGAATCCCAAATTTAAAGTTTGGTGTGTGTTGATTGGGCATCAAAGATTTGTATCCCTGATTTTGAGGGTTTCCAAATCTAAAACCTTGTGGAGCTGACTGGTTGGGAATGCCAAATCTAAAACCTTGAGTTTGTGGGAATTTATTTTGTGCGGTATTAAAATTGTATCCTGCATTTTGTGGTTGAGAAAATCTCATATTCTGTCCAAAATTATTATTTTGTGGGAAAATGGGCCTTTGCTGTGATGGCTTACTATTGTTTCTATTTTTTGCGTTATACTGGTTTAAGAAATTGACTTCTTCCATCACTATTGTTAACGCGTCTTCCAGCTGCTTGGGGCTATTGAGTCTCACTATGCGTAACATGTCTTCCGGCAAATTATAAAGAAAGACGTTTAGAGACAAGTGATTATATATTGTCTTTTTCGTTTCTTTTTCACGAGGATCTTCAATTAAATTTATTTTGGCAAATAATGTACTTCTGACATTTTGGATACGATTACAGAAGCTAGCGTATGATTCACTGTGTCTAATCTTTAAATTATCTAATTCTATCGCAATACACTCCTCTGACCTCGGGTCGCCGAAATGTTGAGTTAACAGCTTTTTTAATTGCATCCAAGTATCTATATCTTGGCGTTCGCTAATCAAGTGGGCGGCTTTGCCAGTTAGCCGGCCAGTAATTGCATGAAATATATACAAATCCTGAGCAAGATTTTCCGGGTTTCTAAAAGCTTGAATTACATACTCGCTTTTACTTAAAAATAAATTTAACAATTTTTCATCACCATCAAATTTTGGAATTAAATCCATCATTTCTCTAGGAATTACTTTGATTTGATCCATATTTTCTCTGGAATTTACTATATTTTCTTCAATATTATCTCTGGGAACTACTCCTATTTCTTCCATTTAGTATTTCAATAATCGCTTTTAAACACTTATCTAACTTATTATTAGGACGATATAACTCGCAACTATAGAGTTTGTATAGAGAGCTTATTATAAAGTCTACACTAAATTACACAGCCAATGGAATAAGAACAGGGATAGACGGGACAGTGAAGAGGTCTACTCACAGTACGCTTTTCCCCATTTCCTCCAATTATAGCCGCAGGCGTTTTCGTGTTGTCCTCCAGGCACTGAGACAAATTTATTTGGTTCGAAGATACCAGTTCTCACGTAAATACGTTAACGAAAGTCATGCACTCGGATCAATTCGTGATCCTCACAGGCGCAGGATTTCGTACCGGTATCCTGTCCGCAGCGCCAGTCAAATCGCGCCGGAGGGAAAACTACTTTTTAAAAACTAAACTTATAATTAAAATACAAGTTATTCGTACGGTGGTCGATATTAGACTGTCTTTATTTAATTAAAATGTTCTTAGGTTCTAAAGCTTATCTACGCCAGACGCAAACTATGCACTTTTGGACGCCCCTGCATTAATGCTAAGTATGCCGTCTCTATACATACCGGACTCTGTAACTACCTACTAAATTATGAGATAAATATAATCAAGTGTACGACCAATTTATGTTATGGAAAGAAAGCAAACATGCAAATTCGTTTTCTACACGAACCTGACAACATTTTTAAAAAGACAATCCGATGGTTATAAAAGCAAGAAATTTAAGGTTTTGACTGGAGAAAATGTTGGCAATTTTTTAAAGGAAGCACACCAGACGCTACTTGGCTGTTAAGGTAAAAGTTTTATCATAAAATGTACCTATTTTGATCTGGTTATTTTTGTTTTAGTTAAGTATGTGCTTTACAGTAATTCAATATATTTTCTTTACAGGTTGCCCTTATCATGGGACTAAACGGAGCGAGCCGCAGTTTACAATTTACAAGTATTACCATGGAAGACATAGAAAACCACGACCAATCTATGATTGTCAAATTGTGCGACACTAAAACAAAAATTGACCGAGTATTTGTCATCCGCGGTGAATACCTCAATATCGTTCGAAAATATATACATAGAACTTCGTACCCCAAACACTAATATATAATAAATCGATTTTTCTTAAAATATAAGGAGGGAAAGTGTACGCGGCAGCCTATTGGAAAGAATAAAACAAACATACCTCTACTTAATTTGTGTACTTAACTGATTGTTGTTCGTTTTTCTTGTTAATCCTATTAAATTACTTGTTATTTTGCAAGTGTATTTTTATTATTTCTTCACATTGTTTGAGAAAAGCACTATATAAACCTCGGCGGAAATGGGGATTGCCTCACTCGCATCTTTTGCAAGCCTCGCGATGCTCGGCTTGCAAACTACCTCGTCAGGCAATCCCCTATTTAGGTGTTCGAGCCTACGCTTGAACCACTGTGAGATTAGCCTTTCTATATTCATAACTATATTCACTCCATACCTGCCCTTCTGCCTATGTTAGAAGAGTACTCACCGATGTCGTCACTATAGTTGTCTCTGTCTAGCCCCCGCATGAGCGGCGCGCGGTGGTCTGTTGCTTCAGTACGCTTTTCTATATTCAAGGGACAACACGTGCACCGAGTTGAGTTTATAACAAAAAGTGTGACCGTCATCAGTACCACAAGTAAGTACTGAGTTTTATTACTCAAGTATGTACCTAGCCCATACATGTTACCGCTCGGCGTTCAAACCCAGCGACGAGTCATACACGCTGCGTCTAAGCACGTCGTATTGACAAGGCACATATAATGTCGCCTCAAAACACAGCCTCACACTGCTGGGCTCCGACAATCAGTCGCCTCACCTATGAAGGCGCACCGGCACTACGCACGCTTACATGTCGACTCAACTGCCTAGGCAGGTCGCCTCGTCTGAGAGGACATGTCGTCTCAATTCGATCCCGATCTGCGTCACCTCACGAGGCGACGTCATCTCAAACAAGGCAACGTCCTCTCAAACCCGAGGCGACGTCGTCTCAAACCGGGCGTCGTCTCAAACTGGACGTCGTCTCAAAACGGTCTATGAAACGACGCCTGCTAGGGTAGTCTCAAAATTAACCGGTCTGCCACCTCACACAAACTGGCGATGACAGGGCCCAACTAGACATTTAGAATCGAGACGCTATACTACCTACGTCATTGAGTTGACGTGTCGTCTCAAGTTACGACAATTCTATGAGGTTCTCACTCCCTCGTCTTAGCCCAACTTGGCTTAGTTTACTTTGCTCAAATGACATGTTTTTCCAGATATGTCGACACTGGTCACAATGGGAGAGCTGGCAGCGAGACCGCCAGATGAAAAAAATGCGGATGTGTTCTTCGCTGTCGTAAGCATTATAGACAATCATTTTCCAAGAAACTGGCGAGAATGGAAGGTGCACAACCTGAGTTTCCGAGAACTATTTGGCGATGATATAATTCCAATGGCGGTAGAGGTAAAGCTCAGATTCGCCCTACCCACACTGGAGTTGGCGCGAGCCTTTAATCCATCAGCCACCTCCCTGTCAGAGCGGGCATACAGAGCCATTAGAAATACGCTGGTCAAGTGGGCTTTGGGTCGAGCCCTGATATATGCCCCGCACAGTTTAATGGAGAAAATTCACGAGCCATCGTATGACGATTTTATGGGTACCGTAAAGGCAATCAAACCCACTATGCTCAGGCGAAGCGAGGCATCAGCAGAGCTTTCCGGATCCGCAACTCATACAGCAAGCACTAGCAAGAAAAGGACATGTGAATCCCCAGCCTCAGAAGTAGACGAAAGTCATTCAAGACGACCAAGAGAAGCTTCCCCCAATAGCGCAGAAGGCAGTAGCGGTCACTTACTGGCCGCCGTCTTGAGTCAACAAACGGAGCTATTCAACAGAATGGTTAACATGCAGGCTGAACAGAATGAAAATATTAAGAAGTTGATCCAGAAGACAACGTTGGAGACAACAAGCAACGCCAGAAAAGAGGACTTAGACAGCTCGTTTGAATCTGTGCCGGATAGTACAAGCGCCAAATCTGAAGAAGAGGAATCTCACGAAAACATGCCTATTCCAAAGACACAGGCAGATCGGGAGGAGATGCTTCGATCTAAAATAGCGGATGCCCAGCGGCAACTAGCGGAACTGCAGAGTACCGAAATTAATTTCGATTTTACCCCTACCACTACGGAGCGGGAACCCAAAATCGCAAAGGCAGACACAAAGGCCGTAGAAGTAGGTAGAGACTGCCAGAAACTGGGCCAAAGCGGATGGCACAACGTGCGTTTTGCAGACATTCAAAAGCAATTTCAGGCCACACCAATCTTTACAGCTTTGAAAGCAAACAATTTGCTTGCCAGTGTCACACCGAAATGGAAATCGGTGGAAATCTTAGAGCGCTTCGATTTGACATTAGGAGCCGTTACGCACGGGCTTATACAACATCGTCTTATCTTCCAAAATCTGCTCGATAGTCTACCAAGTGACATAAAAAGACGGGTAGGCAAAGACTTCGTAGAGGCAGACTCGGCGTTTAGGAAGAGCTCAGACGCACTGATCCAGTACACATGCGGACGACGCGCTGAGGTGCTCAAAGACCGAAGGAATCTCTATAGACCTCAGATGCCGGCCCTGAGGGGCATATTACGTGACATTCCCCCTTCAGACACTCACCTATTCGAAGATAAAGCTCTTACCGAGGCTATTAAGGAACAGGGCGGAGTCCATAAATTCTTCCCCCAGAAGAAATGGAAACCACCAGCATCCAGGCCTATGACAGATCGGCGGGAGACAAAGGGCCAGTCACGTAAGTTCCAGTCGACGTCACGCTATGACCGCAAGGATCTGAGAAAAACGTCAAAGTCGGGTAAGCCATTTCACCCATCAAAGGATGGAAAACGGCCACAGAAGTTCTCCAACCAGAGTGGCAAACCATGGGACGAGGGGCGAAAATGACTCCTTCTCAGCGGGTCGCCTTTCACATTACATAGCCAAATGGAAGGATGCACCCGAAACTATCTTAAAGATCATAAAAGGCTACCGGATCCCTTTCAAAAATGTACCTCCTCTGACAAGATTCTCGGCGTCAAACTCTCGGAAATTTCAGACGCAGGTCAGTGCTCCAATGTCAGCAGAGATAAAGAAATTGACGGAGTCGGGGGCTATTCAACCCAGCACACGAGAATCAGGCTTCCTTTCCACAATGTTCTTGAGAGAAAAATCAAACGGAGAATATCGTCCCATATTCAACCTCAAAAGATTAAACGATTTTGTATCAACCCCGAAATTTCACCTCATAAATCATCAACAAATACCGCGGCACCTACGGAGAGGCGACTTTATGATGAAGTTAGACATCACCCAGGCATATTTCCATGTTCCAGTAAGCGAAAGCCACCGTCGATACCTATCACTGTCTTATCAGGGAACGATTTTCGAGATGACCTGTCTCCCTTTCGGGCTGGCCAGCGCTCCAGCGACGTTCGCAAAAATCACCAATTGGGTGGCGCAACAACTCCGAAAAGAAGGTCTGCGGGTTCTGGTTTACTTGGACGATTTCCTTATCATTCACAAAGAACAATCGACCCTGGAACAACAAATGCATCTGGCAAAGCAATTCTTGGGAAAATTGGGGTGGCATGTCAATCAGGAGAAGTCCTCCTTAAAGGCGTCAACCGAATTAGAGTACCTAGGCATCATATGGAACACGATCGAGAATACGAAATATCTGTCGATAACGAAAATTATGCAGTTACAGAACTCTATTCGAAAACTGTTAAAGAGAGACCGATGGAGCTGGCACGACTCAAAAGTAATTTTAGGCAAACTGAACTTCGCGTCTTTTACAGTCTCCCTAGGTCGCCTTCATTGTCGACCCATACAGCGAGCATCTCGAGCGTTACCTCAGAAGGCTCCACATCACAAATTTCTGATTCCAGAAACAGTGAAGATGGAGCTAAGCTGGTGGATGGAAAACGTCGACAAGGGCTCTCCAATTCATTACGAGAGTCCTTCTGTCTTCATCGCAACGGATGCAGCGCACTTAGGCTGGGGTGCCATTGTCAACAGTCACCACTTGGACGGCAGATGGTCCAAAGAACAGAGAACATGGCACAGCAACATGAAAGAACTCTGGACGGTACACAAAGTCCTTCGTCTTTTAGCTGCAGAGTTACGCGGTCGAACAGTGATCCTTCAATCAGACAACCGGACGACAGTAGCCTACCTGAACAAGCAAGGAGGTACAAAATCGGCAAAACTACTGGCAGCGACGACAAAAATACTTCTGTTCTGCAAGCAGATACAATGTCACCTTATCGCCCGTCACATCCCAGGGATATGCAACGGAATAGCAGACAGTTTATCGCGGGACATAGCCCTACCGGAATGGAATCTCACGATGAATGCGAGAGTGCGCATATTCCAAAAATTCGGAATCCCAGAAATCGACCTATTCGCCTCAGACAGATCAGCAGTCGTATCGACCTACGTAAGCGAGAACGCTGCCGACCGAAACAGCCAGTTCACGGACGCCTTCAGCAGGGAATGGCATTACAGTCTGGGTTGGATATTTCCTCCACCAGCACTGATTCCGAGGGTGCTGAGTCACATGGAGACTTCAACAGGACGATACATCGTTATTGCTCCAATCTGGGACAGGGCGTTTTGGATCCCAGACCTCAACAGGAGACTAGTCAAACCGGTATACCAAATCCCGGAACCGCAACGGAATGTGATAGACCTGCGCACGAACCTTCCACCTCCGGGAATCGACCAACTGCAATTGGGGGCCTGGTTGGTTCAGGCTGGACCGATCAGGTTACAGATTGGAATGAAGACGAAATAAAAATCTTAGAATCGTCTTGGAGAGGGTCTACTCTCAAAACATACAGACCTGTTTGGAAAAGATGGATGTCTTGGGCAAAAGAGAAGAATATATCACCTCGTAAACCCGATCCAGAATCCCTAGCAAAATACCTATGTTATCTCCACAAAACAGTCCAACTTGCTCCAAGAACAATAGCTCTCCATAAGTCAGTAATTGCTAATTTTGGGAATCCTAGCAAGTCACGCGAACTCAGTTCTCACACCTTGGTAAGGCAAGTCCTTAAGGGCATATTTGCAAGTAATCCTCCTGCTCGAAAATGCCTTTCATGGAGAATAGAAGATCTCCTAGATTTTCTAAGGACTTATCGATTTGACGAGAATAATCTTTTCACAATAGCAAGACATACAGCTGTCTTACTGTTACTAGCGTCTGGCAGGAGAGTTCATGACCTAACCCTTTTATCTATCGACAGGGAACATTTCGAGGATAAAGATGATGAGGTTATTTTCTGGCCGAACTTCGGTTCAAAGACTGACTCTCATACTTTCAGACAATCAGGTTGGCTCCTAAGAAGAGGATCGAATGGTTTGGAAAGTTCAGATACCCGGTTCGATTTAACGTGGTGTATACGCAACTTGATTTCGGCATCCAGAGATCGTCGGGGCTCAAGTGGTGTAAACAATTTGTTCATTTCTACAAGAGGCTCGGTCAAAAATGCCTCTCGGACTGTGATCGCTGGATGGATTAGAACCGTTTTTAAAGAAGCGGGGATTTCTACCTCAGCAGGTAGCCTAAGGGCCGCAGTGGCGACTCATAACTGGACTAGCAACCTCTACAGTATTGACGAAATTCTTCAGAGAGGTAATTGGAGATCCAGAAACACCTTTTTCCATCACTACTTCAGGGAGGTCAGACCACCACAGGGACGTAATGAAAATTTCTTAAGGAATAATTTCGTAGCACTGGAATGACAATCATTTTCTCATCCAATCATGATCAATTGATTTCTGAAATCTCATTTTTTTTTTGTTTTTTTTGTAATGTAAATCAGCATTAATACCCCAAATAGAGATACCATTGATTACATGACATTTTGTTTTATTATATAAACACCCTTTTCACAGTACGCTAACTGACTAGCCCCTTATGAGGTTCTAGTGGCGCCGGCAGATAATAAACACGTCTCACAGTGGTTCAAGCGTAGGCTCGAACACCTAAATAGAACCGTTTTTCCCCCGAAGGGTAAAAAACGGATATTTAGGTTTCAGCCGTAGCTTGAACCACCACTTAATGGCCTTGCCGGCTAAATGTACTGAAGCAACAGACCACCGCGCGCCGCTCATGCGGGGGCTAGACAGAGACAACTATAGTGACGACATCGGTGAGTACTCTTCTAACATAGGCAGAAGGGCAGGTATGGAGTGAATATAGTTATGAATATAGAAAGGCTAATCTCACAGTGGTTCAAGCTACGGCTGAAACCTAAATATCCGTTTTTTACCCTTCGGGGGAAAAACGGTTCTATTTTCCGGGCCTCGGCAATAATGTACTATTTTACAGCATGGGATCATTATATTCTGTTTGTTTGGATACAAATCTACCTACAAAAAATTATTCCGGATTGTAACCATGGGGCGGACGACTGTGAGACTTGAGCCAAGACGTAAAAAAAAAAAAATTTGACGATTTGTACCAGTATGGCATTTGGATTTTTGGAAATTATATGATGCAATGGGACCATTATTATATTTGCCATACTTCTAATAGAGGGAAAAAGGGGCAACATACTTGAAAAACTTGATTTTTCAACGTGTTTTCAAGGTGCAAGACATAAAATCATTTGTTACAGTATGGCATCATTGTATTCGGTTCGTTTGGATGAAATTCTACCTAAAAATAATTATCCCATACTGTAACCATGGGGCGGAAGATTGTCACACTCGAGCAAGATATAAATTAATAAAAAAATTGGACCAAATTAATTATTAGTTGTGAGTCGTCTGACAAGCAGCTGCCGTATACCTGCGTTGCCAGACATTGTGTCTCACAACACGATGAGCCGAGATCTCTCAAGAAATCGTTCGAGCGGTGGTAGCCGTTCAATATTATACAATATAAACATCTGATTATAAGTCAAGATTGCCGCCACCTAGATCTTTGAAATTTTGTATATATATTCGTTGAACCTCAAACTTACAGGAAAAATTAGTGCCATACTGTTACAAATCGTTCAAAATACGAATAAAATCTTACATTTAAAAAAAAATATTATACACATTCGCCACCTCCCACTGGTATGGCATTATCACACTTCTATATCATCATTCAGGAGCTGTTGAAAAAACTTTTTAGGGTGGTACAAATCGTTTGGCGAAAAAAAAAATTTGCGGATTTTCGGCGGTATGGCGGCCATTTAGAACCGTCGGAAAAGTATGGCATGGTGATTTTCGTAAATAGCTGCACGACGATAATTAACTGTGCAAAAATTAGCCTGGTACAAATGGTTGAATTTTTTTTATTTTTTATTAACGCATTCGCGTCGGTATGGACGTCACACCGGAGAAGTATGGCATGACACTACCGCCTACATGTTTTTTATGGGCTATCGGAAAATACTAAAATTTTTGTGGTACAAATCGTTTGACACTCGTAATTTATCCGACGAGTTCGACTAACGCCCACGCGATTGGGCCGCCGGTACCAGCGCTATGACCATCATTTTTCTTTTTGTCATTGCGTACTAAGATCCCTGAAGAACCGCCATACTGTTACAAATGACCAAGAAAATTGTGTCACTATCTCCCGGTCTAAATGGGAAAGCATTTACATTCACCATACGAAAACTACGAAAGTGGCATTTTCGTAACTTTACTTTGGCATAACACTTGCGAAAGTGGCACTTTCGTAAATTTATTATGGTGAATAATCTTACCTTTTTGTGCCTTTCTAGGAAGCTGCAAAATTGCGAATGTGCCATTTCTAAACCCAATGAACTAATAAATATCTGACACATTGATAATATAAAACATGCATTTTAAAAATATTGGGTGAAAACAGCAGTATTATTAACTACAAAAACAACCGAGAAAAAAAATTGGCAAAATTATTAACAACTTAAAATCGCTCCCCTGTAAAATTAGTATTTTGCAGTTATGTTAGTTGTGTTCAACAAAATTAACTTTTTGATAATAAAAAAAAGAACATTTTTCAAACTTTCTACAGGTTATTTTCTTCGGTTTCCGCGACTGTCATGTCATGAGGACAGTCCATTAGACTATTTACGGTACTTTATGAAACGGCCAAGCCATACCTTTGAAGCCAAGGTGTAGGATAAGTAAACTCAGGGCTTAGGGACTTGGCTTTTCCAGGGATCTGATAACTTTTTTACAGCGAAAGCGTTATGACTATGAGCATGTGAGTCTTGGCCGCCAATTTTACATGAAATGTTTTTGTGGGATCTCATTTCTTTTTGTAAAGTAGTTTTTAATTTTTAGGTTTTTTTTTTATTTTTTTGTGCTGTAGCGTTTTTAAGTAAGTAGTTATAATTGTTTATTTAAGAAATACTTACGTTTAGCCCCATATATATACACTTTTATCCCCCATTATGGAAAACCCATACTAACTTTCATCCCCTTATTTAAAGGGTGGGGGGTGATTTTCTAAAAATCCTAGAATATGTATTTTATTATTTATAACAAGGAGTCCCTATATTAATTTTCAGACCTCTAGTATCAAAATTTGCAGAAGTCTCATACAAACTTCCATCCCCTAGTTTAAGGGGTTGGGGGGTAAAAGTTCCAAGTTTCAGAATTATTCTATTGTTTGTGTACTAAACCTAGCTTAACATACCAAATTTCAGCTTTCTAGGTCATCGGGAAGTACCCCAGAGGTTTTGATACGTCAGTGTATAAGTGAGTGGCAAAATCGGCGTATTTTAGGTACCAATAAAACCTAAAGTATTAAAGCTAGATCAATTAAATTATGTACATTTTATATGTTCCCTAACTGCATCTTAACCTGTGAATTTGGGCGCTCTGGTGTTAACTGGGACAAAGATATGAGGGTTTGAAAATTAGACGAAACGGTTCGAGAAAAGGTAGGCGCCCCGCTTCTTTTTTGCTCGTCTTATTTTACGTAGTTTATGCGTTTGTCAACAGGCATTTCAAGAAATTGATCACATTCAGCTATGTTGTGTTGTCCTTGACAAAGTGACATGTGTCGACCTTGATGGATGTCTCCTTCCTTGTCAATTTCCATGACGCTCTTAGAGAATTGTCAAGCTTTTGTGTTCTCAAATAGACCAAAACCACGTCCCATTTTTCCACTGGCAGTTGTAATGCAGATAATGAATCCAGGCTTTGTTGTAATGCGTATCTAAACTCTTTTATGTTAGACCGATTGAGTATTGGGAAACTCATGAAGTTTTTTAGATGATAGTTGACAACAATTGTTTTATTCTTATACATGCTCTCCAGTATGCTCATTGCTTTACCATAATTTCATTCGAGAATGAGAAGATTGAGAAGTGAATTTATCAAACTCGCAGCCTCGCCTCTTAATTAAACAGATCTTCAGGTACTGTAGGCGCTGTAACTACGGCACATTACCTCCGCTCATTATTTATTATTTATTTATTGTATAAAAATTATTTATTATTTATTTATTTATTCAAATTAGTTACACAGCATTACAGTAATTAAACTAAGGCACAGATAATTCGTACTATTATTTTTATGCGAATTTAATGTATATACTATCGATAGTATAAAACATTGAGTTGTTTCTAATGGTTAAAAATACAGGATCTACGCCAATGAAACAGTATAAAAAAATAGATAAGTATGTAAATTCAGGTAAGTACCTATGTAAAATAAGCTAATTTAATCACCAAATGCAACCATTACGTTGCAGTTGCCGATTAATGTAATTAATTTAGAATTACAAGCATTTGTTACTAAGGCTGCAATAAGATAAGATAAAACATTTTAGCACCTATAAAATTCTATGCCTGTTTCGTTTGGGAACAGTTGTTAAGGCTGCAGGGAACGATGAAGGTTGATGTGTTCTTTGCCGCCCTTATTACCCTGGCGGTATCTGCGACCACCTGTGTAGTCACTAAACATGGTAACTTTTTCTGTCACATTTGTTTGTCAACTTTCTAACTAAGCTATATGAGTTAAGGCCAAACCATTGGACAACTCATTAAACATTTGTATCGTTTCATTTTTGCGCCGACAATTAACGATCCAATAAAGTATATTTATGTTATGTTTATGTCGACGCGGTTGGCTCGGTTTGTAGACACTGGTACTGAGCCGGTGGTTCTGGGTTCGAATCCCGTCGGGGGCAAATAATAGTGTGATGAACTCGAATATTTGTTCCTGGGTCATGGCTGTTATCTATATATGTGTTTGTATATATTATTTATATTGTCGTCTAGTACCCATAGTACAAGCATTGCTCAGTTTGGGACTAGGTCGATTTGTGTACAATTGTCCCTTAATATTTATTTATGTGATATTTCAAAGTTCCTTTTTGTATCTATAATTTGCGTCGTATTATGGAGCTTTTTCCAATCGCTTTTGTTTCTTGTTTTGCGTAGTTACCCAACTACGCCTTCATTTTGTCCAACTTTTTGATCCTTATACTATTAGTAGGATGTTCTCATACGTTGTAAATAGGTCCTAGGCATATTTTATGAATTCTTATGAGAAATTATTCTCATGTTTTTCATTTTTTCTTTAGACTTCACTCGCTGAACTTGAGATTCAATTTTTATATAAAATTGCGTTGTCATTTTTTGAAATACTTTTTGGCAAACGCAATTATAAACAAAAATGCTTCGTTTTAGTAGGAAAAAAAGTTAATTTAAGGCAAATTGTTTTTTGTTTCAGTTGACTCTCAATCCGTTCAGCGCCAAGAAAAAGTTCTCAGCCTTTTCGAGGGCATAGGACAAAACAGAAGAGATACTGACTGGTGGAAGATTGGCTATAAATACGATGTTGAGGCCAACATCAACAACTACACCGTAAGTTCCTATCCTAAATATACCTTCCTAAAATTACGGTATCGATACCTCCTACTTATACTGATACAAGTGCAAAATCACGATTTTACAGGAGGGCTGTTCATAGGTATGAAGTGCCATAACTAACTCATACGTTGAAATAATGTAATGAAAATTTCAAATACTTTTAATGAATATATTTTCCTTAAATCTACATATTTACTATTTCAAAATTAATTGTACTTTTAGTAAAAAAGGTAGTTATACCAGTATACGTGAAATTTACTAGTTCTAAGTTTTTGGTATACTGATACAACTACCACTTGATCCAGCATACGTCGTAAACTATGATTAGATGAATATGGATAATTATATTATTATTATGCCTATTATGGACATGTATCATTTATTAGATATAAACAAACTCAAAGCTCGTGTTTTGATGGATCTGATCGGTTAGTTTCATCTGATTTGTCACTTGTACCAGTATACGCCTGAATCATTCCTTTATGTACCAGTATACTGTTAAGGTTATTTTGGGTGCCTGTCGTATCGCATAACGTTTTTTGTCCTAAAAATGTTTGGCCGAGAATGTTTGGCATACTGTTGAATGGCATACTACTCGTTTGTCCTAATAATTTTTGCGCATACTCATTTAAAGTCCTAAAGCAAGTTTATCCTAATATTGATAACTCTAAAATCTAATTACCTAAAGGATAATATTCCTAACATTAATTGCCCTAATTTGATACGTAGTAGATAGAAAAGACGTAGGCCGCATCGACTGTCCGTCGCGCATAGTGGGACATCTTACGTCCGCAACGACGACGACCAAGCATATTGAGATAACTGCCACTGTACTTGATACGTGTACGTGCGTATAGTGGTACAAGTGACTTAGCTCAGTATACGATGTTCTAAATTATAAAAACGGTGTTAGTTGTATTAGTATACGTCACTTTATTTCGAAAACTAGAAGTAATTTTGTCATGAAAATTTTATAGCATGTAGATATAAGTATTTTGATCCTAAATATGCAAAAAAACTAAAATCGTAAAAATGTCAGTTGCATCAGTATACGTAGGAGGTATCGGTATAATTTTTTACCTGTTGTACTGCATCTGACTAATCTGACAATCTGTAATATTTTCTTCGGTATCCGCGACTGTCCCACATTTAAATGAATCAATTTAAACGGATTATTCTTTCTTTCGGCGGTTTTTTTCCTTAGCAGGTGAACCACTGGTAGATATTTTTTACATAAAGTATTTAATGCCCTTCTGGCATATGTGTCATTATCTTTACACATTCAGACCACCTGGCATATATGCACACCTTTGTTTTTATTTTTAATTCACATTTATAAAATGGGTAGTTTGCATAATGTTACTATAACAGTTTAAAATTGTGTTTTTCTCAGTCGACCTTTGACAACAGTTTATACGAAACGTGAGGGCGGCTCAAATAACGAATATATGCGATAATATCCATCTCAATTGTCTTATTTAATTTATTAACTGTTTCAGGACAGAGAGGTCGTCGAAGAGTTCTTACAGTACTACAGGAACGGCGTCATGCCCAAATACGAGATATTTTCCCTTTTTTACGATGACATGAGGGAGGAAGCTATCGCACTCTTTAATCTCCTTTACTCTGCCAAGGACTTCGAGACCTTCTACAAGACCGCCGCCTTTGCCCGAGTGCACTTCAATGATGATCAATTCCTATACGCCTACTACACCGCCATCTATCTGCGCCCAGACACCCGGATTCTAGTTGTACCTGCTGCTTACGAGTTATTCCCTCAGTACTTCGTGAGCACTAAGACTTTGCTAAAGGCTTACCGTATGAAAACGCAAAACGGCAGTGTGGACCCTGCTTACGCTTCTCAGTACGGAATCTTTAAGGAGAGAAACCAATTCGTGTTCTACTCTAACTACACCAGCTCATGGGTGACGGGTAGCGCTGAAGACAAACTGTCTTACTTTACTGAAGATATTGGCATGAACTCTTTTTATTATTACATTAAAACACTTTACCCATTCTGGAGGAATAAGAATATAGACGACGATAACGTAGACCGTAGTAATCTGTTGAATTTCATCTACCGACAGCTCATTGGCACGTACTACTTGAACCGTCTGACTAACGGCATGGGTGAGATCCCAGAATTCTCATGGTCCACCCCCATCGAGACTGGCTACTATTGCGACCTGTCGACTTACTATCCCTTCTTCCAGAGGAACGATTGGTACCAGATTCATAAAGCAAAAAATGACCTTCAGTACCTTAACAATTACGAAGAATCTTTCCTAAACTATTTGCAGCAAAGACAAGTCGATGATGTAAGCGTTTTCTTGTTTAAATAATGATTCATTTAGGGTTTTTATTTATGTATCATGCTACTATTGAATATTAATGTTCATTTCAGTTCAATCAAAGTATTGTATTGCAAAGCTCAAGGGCCATAGACTTCGTCAGCAACGACTGGTTTACCAATGTTGATCTGAATGAGAAGCTGCTCAAGAACTACGAGTTTGTCGGTCTCCATCTTCTCGCTGGGACTCCGGACCCAGTTGACAAGTAAGTTTATTTTCTATAATATCAGCTTTTAAAATATTATTCATTCAATATATTTCAAATCAGGTAAAAATTACAATTACTTACAGCTTGTTCTATATTCAGATGTTTGTAAAATCACTATTTTGGATATCACGCTGCCAATTAAAAAAAAAAATTTTGAGGTTAGTTAGGACGACGCGTTTGGCTCGGTTTGTAGACACCTGCCTACTGAGTCAGCGGTCTCGGGTTCGAATCCCGGCCGGGGCAAATATTTGTGCAAAATATTTGTTCTTGGGTCATGGATGTTATCCATATATGTATTTATATAATATTATGTATATCGTCTTCTAGTACCCATAGTACAAGCTTTGCTTAGTTTGGGACTAGGTCGATTTGTGTATGATTGTCCCTTAATATTTATTTATTATTTATCTAATTAAACAAGATTCTAACTAATCTCAAAATTGTTTTTTTTTACCTCAAAATTGAAGAAAACAAGCTGTTTTCTTGCAAGTAAATCAATTTCATCTTTAAAATTTGCAGCGTGATATTCTAAATAGTGACTCAGGTTACTTCAAAAAACATAGTTTGAGGTCAGAATAATCAAATTTAATAATGAACTGGTGATTTCACAATTAGGGCAGATGACCGGGGTTTGGCCACTGCCCCAATTATGGTTCTTTTTTGTGTAAATTATTATTATTTTAAAATAGTTCTATGTAGGTATATCGTTCAATTTGAATGTGAAATTTAATATTATAATTTTCCGTAAATTGGCTCAAATATACGTGGCCAAAAACGGCAATTTCAGCCATGAGTATAAGTATGATGCATTATTATAATAACTTATTACTTATCAGAGTTATATTTTATCACAGATACACTGTGCTACCCAGCGCGTTGGAGCTCTACCAGACTTCCTTGCGGGACCCGGTTTTCTACCAGTTCTATAACCGTATCTTGAACTACTTCCAGCAATGGCAAGAGTACTTAGAGCCCTACAGCTACAACGAACTTCACTTCGAAGGAGTTGAAATAAGTAACATTCAGGTCGACGAACTGGTCACATATTTCGAATTTTTCGACTTCGATATCACTAACTATGTCTTTCACAGTGTGGAAGAGTTCAAAGGTAGAAATGGACAGTATTATAAGGTTCGTCAACCACGTCTCAACCACAAACCCTTCACCGTAACCGTTGATGTTAAGTCTGACGTCGCTACTGATGCCGTGTTCAAGGTATTCTTGGGTCCTAAATACGACAGCAACGAATTTCCTCTTAGCATTGAGGATAACTGGATGAACTTTGTGGAACTGGACTGGTTTGTACAAAATCTGGCCGCTGGACAGAACCAAGTAGAGCGTAACTCTGACAACTTTGTTCTGTATAGAGAAGATGATATTCCAACGACAGATACTCTCGAGTTACTTAAACAAGGAGATGTTGATGTTGATATGCCAGAGAACATGTTCTACCAGCCCAGCAGATTGATGCTGCCTAAGGGTGTCAAGGGTGGTTTCCCCTTCCAGATGTATGTCGTCGTTTACCCCTACAAGAATGTGTCTAAGGAAATTGATTACTTCGGCAAGTATTTCCCAGACGGGAAGCCCATAGGCTATCCATTCGACCGTCCAGTGTATGAGACCTACTTCAAGCAGCCCAACATCTACCACGAAGATGTATTCATCTATCACGAAGGAGAGGAGTATGCCAACGTCTTTAATGTTAAGGGATACTATCCTAATTACAAGCACTAAAAGGAATACGAGAAGGTACTATCCGAGGAATTTAATAATTCTAGCATGCATTCTAGCATATTATTAATTTCATTATAAATGTAATTGAACTAATTAATAAATTAAAATAATTCTTGTTACAGCTCAAAGGTTTTATTTGATGGAATAATATTAGTCTCATAATTATTCAAATGTTTGTATCAAAAAGCCCAAAATTCTAACGATATCGATATAATCTATAATGTGGTTTTTACAAATATAACATAGGTACATTATTATTAATATAATTTGTAAAAACGACATTATAAGTTTATAACCTTAGATTGGCAACGTGATACGCAACTTATGTGACCTGGGTAACCGGCCACGAAAGCAACGAAACACGACACCGTTAGGCCACAATACCTCCTGCATGAAGGTCGACAGCTTGAAGTTGTAACGATAGATTCTCGTCTAACTGTTCTGAAGTTGGTCTTTATACTCGCAAAATCTATGTGTCGCGCTTGCATCACTCCGCCGTGGCTGACGATGTGGTGGAGTACGTTCGCTGGAAGACTGGCTTCTCGCTGAGGGTGCACCAGCTGCAGTCCCGGCACTATGTGCACTTCAGCTCGTTTGTGGTGCACGTGCCGCGGCCGCTGCAGGACACCATCGCAAGTGCAGACTTCTGGCCGAAGGGTGTCGTGTTTCGGCAGTTCCGGGGCAATCTGCCGTATTCTACACCAGATCAGACGACGCAAAGGAGCCACGCCATCGTGTCGCCTAAATCCAACTAGTTTTAAGTCTTTGTTTATATGTATTTCTGTAGTTCACAGTGCCTTGGTTTTTACTGTAATGCTGTGAAAGTTATTTGGATAATAAATAAATAAATAAATAAAAATTTACTTATAACACTTATATTATAAAGGCGAAAGTTTGTGAGTGTGTTTATGTGCATGTTTGTTACTTCTTCACCACACATGAATTATAATTATGTTCTTCAAGCTCAAACAGGACTGGACCAGTTTTGATAAATTTTGGTATGTAGGTAGCTGACACCTTGGATTAATATATAGGCTACTTTCTATCTCGATAAATATGTTTCCGAGGGATGAGTGAGTACCGCGCGGTTCAGCTAGTTTCATAATACACCTCCGGAAATGTTAATGTTCCCAGTTGTTATCTAAAGGAAAATTCGTTCACGATACGATTGTAATTGTCTGTCGTTAGTCTACCGTTCAACGTACATAGTATTCGCGAAAGTATTCGTGCTAATTTTAGCAAATGAATTAATTTAGATTAGGTACGTAATTTGTTTAAACAATAATAACCTGTGCCATGGTATCAATCTTATTAATTATATTCTGATTCTGAAAATTCGTTCACGATACGATTTCAATTGTCTGTCGTTAGTCTACCGTTCAACGTAACTACATAGTATTCGCGAAAGTATTCGTGCTAATTTTAGCAAATGAATTAATTTAGATTAGGTACGTAATTTGTTTAAACAATAATAACCTGTGCCATGGTATCAATCTTGTTAATTATATTCTGATTCTTTTAATTTTATTTCAATGCATTAGTTTTGTTAACTGCTAAAACATGTACAAAATTAGGTACCTAACTAGTCCATTCAAAAATATCCTTAGGCCTTTGTATGGGGCGTTTTCAGTACTCCGTAGGAATGTCGAATTTTGCATAATTTGACTTCAATTCGAACGCCGCGTCGAAAATGCCTGGAAGAGCTACTGGTCCATGAAAGAGTTCATGAAGGGAAACCTTCCACTGTCACTGAAGCGGAAACTTATCGACATGTGTATTTTGCCTGTCCTAACCTACGGTGCCCAAACATGGTCGCTTACTGAGAGCCAAAAGTCCAAGTTGAAGGTTTGCCAACGGGCCATGGAGCGCAGCATTTTAGGGGTGAAAAGGACGGACCGCATCCGAAACACCACGCTGCGCTCCAAAACACGCATAGCTGACGTAGGTAGCAAAACAGGGCTCAAGTGGGAATGGGCAGGCCAGGCCACGTTTGCCGTATGCATTCAGAAAGATGGGCCAGCATAGCCACTAAGTGGGTGCCCAAAGATGGACGACGCAGACGGGGCAGGCCCAGACGGAGATGGCGGGATGACCTGGATGCATTCCTCAGCAACTAGCCGGAACAGGCACGAAACAGAGACCTGTGGAAGTCTGAGGGAGAAGCCTTTGCCCAGCAGTGCGACACAAACACAGGCTAGTAAAAAAAAAAAACTAGTCCATTCAAAAATATCCTTAGACCTTTGTATGGGGCGTTTTCAGTACTCCGTAGGAATGTCGAATTTTGCATAATTTGGCTTCAATTGGATATCCGGTTCTTATTTTACATTGAAATCATCATCACTTAGTTTCAATTTGATATCGGCTTCTGTATTACCGGACATTTTGAAAGCCGAGACCTAACCATAATATATTCAAATGTAGCTGGGTCATCAATATGACTGTGTAACGGTGGCGTGGTGTTTATATGACTTACCCATTTAAAAAATGTTTCCTTACATTTTTTTAAATATTCTAAGTCTTGTTGTGAAACAAAATCTGTTGACAGTGGCTACTTTTTATCGAAGCTCTTCATGAAGGGGTTATAATGCTATAACAAAATGGTTATAGCCATAGGTTATAACCATTCATATAAAAGTAAGTAATGATAAAAATAAAATTAAACATAAAACAATTTAAGCAGATTATATCGCGTACCTATATTAGTTATGTGAGCCTCCCTGACGGTTCGGTACCTTCACAGATACCGTTGTCGAAGGTTGACTGAGAAAAACACAATTTTTCTCTGTCAAAGTTACATTTGTGCAAACTACCCATTTTATAAATATTAATTTAAAATACAGGTATTCATACATGCCAGATGGGCCTAATGTGTAAAGACAGTTACACATGTGCCAGAAGGGCATTTATTATTTTATTTAAAATATCTACCAGCGGTTTCACTATAAGGCTTACTGAGAAGAAAGAACCGCCGAAAGAAAACTCCCAGATTGCCTTATTTATTACTATGATATTATACTTTTAAATAAAAATTCTACATATACTACTTTTAAAAAACTAATCTGTTTTATACCGTTCGTGGCCCCAGGTTTCGTATCTGTGTGTCTGTCTGTGGCATCGTAGCTCCCAAATGGATGGACCAATTTCAGTACGGTTTTTTTTTTATCGAAAGACTTTTCCGTCCAGATGGTTTTAGCTATGTTTGATTTAAATATGACCAGTAGTTTCCAAGATATTCAGCTTTAATTGGAACAAGTTACAAGATCTCAACCAACATTGAAGCCCACCATTCCAAATTTTGGCTATATGTTAGTTTTATTAGCATTTTCAATATCACTTACTAAATGGAGGTCTCATGATGACCAGCTAGTTGTGAACGGATCTCAGCCAATATTGAAGCTAAGAATTCAAAATTTTGGTTAAATATTAATTTTTATTTGCATTTTCAATATCACTCACTAAATAAAGGTCTCATGATGACTAGCTAGTTGTGAAGTGAAGAATTCCAAATGTTGGTTATTAATACAGGATTAGTGAAAGAAAGTTGTTTTATTATATTATTTTCATTTATTTTTATTAAATTTTATTGGCAATGGTATCGCAGCTTACTGTAGACGGCTTTTCTCTCTCCTCTTAGTGCTTGGGCACTTCGTTCTTGTAGTTGGGGTAGTAGCCCTTAACATTGTAGGTGTTGACGTAGTCTTCTCCCTCGTGGTAGATGAATACGTCCTCGTGGTAGATGTTGGGCTGTTTGAAGTAAGTCTCGAACACGGGACGGTCGAACGGATAATAGATCGGCATAGCGTCAGGGAAGTACTTGGTCATGAATTCCTTGTCCTTAGGCAGAGGCGTATGCGGGTATACAACAACGTAAATCTGGAAGGGGAAACCACCCTTGACACCCTTAGGCAGCATCATTCTGTCGGGCTGATAGAAGAAGTTCTCAGACATATCAAGAGGAACCTTTCCTTGTTTAAGCATCGTGTAGATGTCAGACACAGGAACGGAGTCCTCTCTGTAAAGGATGAAGTCCTCAGACTTGCGCTCGATCTTGTTCTGTCCAGGGGTGAGCTTGTGAGTGAACCAATCCAGCTCGATGAAGTTCATCCAGTTGTCCTCAATGCTAAGAGGGTAGCCATTGCTGTCGTATTTAGGTCCCAGGAAGATCTTGAACACGGCGTCGGTGTTCACGTCAGACTTGACATCGACGGTGACGGTGAAGGGTTTGTGGTTGAGACGGGGTTGGCGGACCTTGTAATAAGTAGGGTTGTTGCCCTTGAACTCTTCCACGCTGTGGAAGATATCGTTGGTGATGTCAAAGTCGAAGAATTCGAAGAAGGTGACCAGTTTGTCGACCTTGACGTCGCTAATCTTGACTCCCTCGAAGTGAAGCTGGCTGTAGCTGTAGGGTTCCAAGTACTCTTGCCATTGCTGGAAGTAGTTCAGGATGCGAGAGTAGAACTGGTAGAAGACCGGATCACGCATAGAGGTCTGGTACAGTTCCAGGGCGCTGGGCACAACGGTGTACCTGAGAGAAATAATAAATTATAAACTTATTTAATTTTCGTAGTACACAGTTTAGTGACACAGTAAAAGTTGGGCTTGGCACGGAATTAAGCACGGAAAATGCTTGTGACAGAATAACCCGCTGTGGTAGAGAATGCCTTATGGCATTAAGTCCGCCATTTGTACACATTTTGTTTGTGCACTAAAGTTTAAATAAATAAATGTGGTTTTTTTTTCTAAAATGTCCGAGTGATGGAGGAGCAGGTTTCATCACATTATATAAAAAAAGAAATAGTAATTGTTACTATTGCTTATGGTTAATTCTATTATAATATTATTAACTTCAAAATTTGTAGGTGAAGCCTACATTATGAATTTTAAAAGCTTTCAACAAATTAAATATATTTTGATTTTTTAAATTAAACGCAAGCCTGCAGTATCAATTCAAAATTTGTTTTGTGCATAAAAAGTGCCTATAACTTCGACCGGATCAAATTATTGATATCTTAGATATTCAGCGAATTAGCTAATAATACATATCCGGATACGTACTTGTCGACGGGCTCAGGAGTACCGGCGAGAAGATGAAGACCAACGAGCTCGTAGAAGCGCTCGTAGTTCTTGGGCGATTTCTCGTACAGATCAACGTTGGTGAACCAGTAGTTTCCAACAAAGTCGATAGCCTTTGAGTTGCGCAGATCAACCTCCTGGTTGTACTGAAATATAAATAGATTACTTTACTGTGGGAACTTAATTTGCATATCATAAGGTAACCAAAATAAGCGCAGATGACACTTACGGCCTTGAAGTGACCTTGCTCCAAATAGTACAGGAAAGATTGCTCGTAGTTGTTAAGGTACTGCAAATATTGTTCATTTTCTACTTTGTTAATCTGGTAATATTCGTTCCTCTGGAAGAAGGGATAGTAGGTAGCCAGGTCGCAGTAGTAGCCAGTCTTAATGGGGGTGAACCACGAGAACTCGGGGATCTCACCCATACCGTTGGTCAGACGGTTCATGTAGTACTTGGCAATCAACTGGCGGTAGGTGAAGTAGAAGAAGTCACCACGGATGTCCTTAACATATTCAGAAGATCCCTTGTTCCACCAGAAGGGGTAAAGGGTTTGATAGAAGTAGTAGAATGAGTTCATGCCAATATCTTCAGTGAAGTAAGACAGTTTGTCCTCATCGCTGCCGGTCAGCCAGGGGCTGGTGTAGTTGGTATAAAACACGAATTTGCCTTCCTCATGGAAAATACCGTGCTGAGAAGCGTAGGTGGGGTCGACGTCGCCATTTTGCATCTTCGTGCGGTAGGCCTTCAGGAAAGTCTTCGTGTCTACGAAGTACTGAGGGAACATGTCGTAAACAGCAGGAAGAACCAGAGTCCAGGTGTCGGGGCGCTGGTAGATGGCGACGTAGTAGGCGTAAAGGAATTGACCATCGTTAAAGTGCACGCGTGCAAAAGCAGCGGTCTTGTAGAAGGTCTCAAAGTCCTTGGCGTAGAAGAAGAGCTTGAAGAGAGCGATGGCTTCTTCCCTCATCTCGTCGTAAAAGACGGAGAACGTCTTGTACTTAGGCATGAAACCACTCTTGAAGTATAACAAGAATTCTTCAACGGCCTTCTTGTCCTGCAATGGATAATAAATAATGTTTCGGTGATAAAGTTCTAGTAACGAAATAAGAATATAATTTTACTTTTATGGCAGATACTCACGGTGTAGTTTTCAATGTTAGCCTCGACATCGTATTCGTAGCCAATCTTCCACCAGTCAGCGTCCTTCCTGTACTGTCCAATGCTCTCCAGGAGCTCAAGGACCTTTTCTTGCTTGTAGACGTAATCCTTGTCAACTGGAAGAAAATATAAACATTAGTAATAAATACTAATAAGTAGTAAATTTTCTTACCTATCCCGTAAGTAATTTAATTTAAGAGTGTACATATATATACCTATATATATATGTATTATATTCCATACATTCTTTGACTTTAGGAAAGTTCCTCCTTCTTAGAATCAATTACTGGACGTATAAAACAAAATTCGAAAAATATGTTAATAAATAAGTAAGTCAAGGATCAAATATATGAGAAATACTTTTATTAGAATTTCTGTTAAATTCTCAATTATTTCCATTCACCAAAACTTGAAGTGCAATCATTATTAAATATTTTATCTTTCAGCTTACTAGAGCTTACTGTGGGACAAGGTTGATTTGTGTGAGGTTGTCCGATATTTATTTATTTGAATAGATCGTAATTCAAAATAGTAGTTATGGCATTACCAAAGACAATTAAAGAACTTTTATACTGTTAATGTTTACAACGCAAGCAAAAATCAATTTCCAATAACACTTATAATATTATTTAAAAATAAATAAATATTTTTTTAAATATAAAGTAAATTATTTTTTTATGGTTTTATATCCTTAATTTTTCTACCTCTACTACAGCTTCTACACAAAAAGTCTGACCTTTGTTTCCTCTACTAACCAGCATAAGCATGGAAAAGGGTTGAGTAAAAGGTAAAGACATTGAGGCTCACTTACCAGGCATGGTCTTCACATGGTGTTGGGGCGGGACGGTCCCGGCGACCGCCAGGGCCACGAGAGCGGCTAAGAACACGACAGTCTTCATTGTGCCTCGACAGGGACTCAACTGTACAGAAGCTACTCTCCGGCCGAATTTTATACCCGTTACCTTATCTCATCAGGCATAGCAACCTGTTAAAAGAGATGATGAACGATGTTTATATTTTGGGTATCAGTTGTGACCTTTCACAGAGATACTGACGTTATCTTTGTGAGACAATATAATATTTGACTTACGAGCCGTGTCCGATCGATTCCATGCAATGTTCCATGCATTCCTTCCATTTGGATGTAAGTATGCCGCATGCCATATTATTTGCCCCGTCCTCCTAATGACGTCTAGATTTATTCTCCCACGTAGCACACAGGCTGCATGAGAGCTTATACAACCTTTATACATAAAACAGATAGGTATAGAAATCAATCTACATACAAGCGCGCTCGAGCAAAGGCACACAGACGCCATGTTTAAAAAAATACTTCCCGGCCTAAGCTTTCAATTTTGTATGAAATTCCTTTCAGTTCTCTCGAACTGTTCCGCCCGAAACGTGACACTTCGAAGCCTGTTTTAACGCACGTTATGACGATATTTCATTGCATGTTTGAGAAAGAATCTTTTCTACAGTACAGTTTACGTCCGCATATAAAAATAATCTGATATTATGTACCCATTTTGCAATAAATATAATTATCTGTTTACCTTAGTTAAGCAGTAGCGTAATTAATTGGTCACAACATAGGTGTAATCAGATCAGGTAACCTTAACACAAATTTAAAAGTGAAAACAGGTTAAGTAATTGCCTTATTGATTACCAATTTGTAAACATACTTTCTTTACGATTTAAATAGCCGACTGGGGTTCGGACACACGCACACGCCCGCTATTTTACGCTGTGTAAACAGTTTCCCACCGATAAACGTAAAATCAAATGTATGAAATATTTATTATTAATAGTACATTACTGCAGACGCCGGGAAATATGGGCTTGCCGGGTGAGTAGGTATAGACGGCCGACCGTAGGGAGGCCGGATAGTGATCCGAAGCCGGCAAGCCCTTTTCACGGCTAAGGCATGTAAATATAGTGTTTTTCTCAAACATATGCAATGAAATAAAAAATACACCACTCAAAAAAACATAATTCAGCTGTTCAGCCAGTTCATGAACACAGACGCCATGTTTAAAAAAAGTATTTTTAATTTTCCCTTCAATCCCTCAACATTTTTTTTTTAATAAGTCGTCCACGTGTGTAGTGCTCGAATATTAGGGCCATTATACACAACCTGATATTACGAATCATAGTTGGATTCTGTTGGTAATCTTCACGAGAAATGGAGAAAATTTAAACAGCAGTTGCTAATTTTTATATCAGCAGCCGGTTTGGAAAAAGTAAATGAGGCGAGAAAAGCAAACATTTTGCTTAATTGTATAGGACAAGATGCGCAAGACTTGTACTTCAATGTATTAAGAAAAGACGACACAACAACACCAAAATATGAAGAATTAATAACGCTATATAATGGATATTTTGAACCCAAACAAAATGAGTTGATAAATACTTTCAACTTCAACCAAAGAGTCCAAGAAGAAGGGGAGTCATTTGACAGTTTTTACTCGGAAGTTAGAAAATTGGTGAAAAGTTGTAATTACAAGGATCTTGAAGACAGAATGTTAAGAGACCGAATAGTCATGGGTGTAAGAGAAAAGAAGTTGCAGCAAAAATTACTAGCAACAAGTGGACTAACCTTAGACAAAGCCGTGGACAGTTGTAGGGCAGCGGAGTTAGCAAAAGAGCATGCTCGGATTATGCAAAAGAATGATGGAGTTCATGAATCATCAGTGGCAGTAGAGGTGCTGAGTAGACAACAAAATGAAGCTAAGTATTATAACCACATGAACAGATTTAACAAAACAAGACCTGTGTATAGCAGCAAATTCTATCATTGCCTTAAATGTTATAGAGATCATGGACCGAGGGAATGTCCAGCATATGGTAAAATATGCTCAAAGTGCCAAAAACTGAACCATTTTGCTAAAGGGTGCAAAAACAAGCCGGTACATGTTTTGCAGGAGTTCGACAATGTGCAATCACATCAAATATCAGATAATAACAGGGATAATTTTTTACATGACATCTGACTAGTAAAAGTATGTCATGCATTAAGAAATAATATTAAAAACAATGAGTGGCTGGTTTCATTAAGAATAGAAGGTAAGAAGCTCCTTTTCAAGTGTGACACGGGTGCACAAGTCAATGTTCTTTGTCTCCGAGATTTAAAGAAGATTCTTCATGATGAAAATCCAAAATGCTCTACAACAACAATTCTTTTAGAAGCATTTGGTGGAACAACAATTAGGCCATTGGGAGTGGTTGAATTGAATGTAACTATTAACAATGATATGCATAAAGCGGAATTTATAATAATAAAAGAAAATGTTCGGCCTATTTTAGGTTTACAGTCATTAATTGCATTAAAACTGTTGAATAACTCTAATATTAACACTGTTACTTTGAATAATAAGGAGACTGTCATTAATAAATATTATGAACTATTTCAGGGTGTCGGTGAATTTGAGTTACCACTGGAGCTGCACATACAACCTGGAGCTAAACCGGTTGTAAAGCCACCTCGAAGAGTTCCTCATGCTTTGTTGGAGCGTTTAAAAGATAAATTAAAAAGTCTTGTGGAACACCAAATTATTGAAAAGGTAGAACATCCAAAATCATTTGTCAGTAATGCAGTAATAATAGAAAAAAGTGATGGGAGCTTGAGAATTTGTCTTGATCCAAAGGAATTAAATGAGGTATTGGTAAGAGAATATTATTTAATACCGACTTTACAGGAAATTGTGGCAAAATTAGCAAATAAAAAAGTTTTCTCTGTCCTTGACTTATCTGATGGATTTTATAATATTAAGTTGGCTGAAAATTCAACAGATTTATGTAGTTTCAGTACTCCATTGGGTTGTTATAAATTTTGTAGATTACTGTTCGGTTTATCAGTCTCGCCTGAAATTTTTCAAAAATATAGTGAAAGGACATTTGGAGATATCCCAGGAGTTGTGATTTATTGTGATGATCTTTTAATTTGTGCTGAAAATGAAGAAGAACATGACAAAATCTTAACAAAAGTTTTTGAAAGAGCTAAAGAAAAAAATGTAAGATTTAATAAAAGAAAATTTCAGTACAAATTAGAAGAAGTCAGGTACTTTGGTCATATATTTTCAAAGGATGGCATGAGTGTTGATCCAGATCGAATAAAAGCAATATTAAACATTAAAAGTCCAAAAAATAAAAAAGAATTACAAATATTTTTGGGTATGGTCAACTATTTAAGAACATTTATAAATAATTTAGCAGACTTAGCATCACCTTTACAGGCATTATTAAAAAAAGATGTCACTTGGATATGGACCCACATTCATGAAGAGGCCTTTGAAAATATAAAAAAGCAAATTAGTTCTACGCCAATACTTCAAAATTTTGATACCACAAAGCCAGTAACAATTCAGTGTGATGCTAGTAAAGACGGTTAAGGCTGTTGTTTAATGCAAGATAACAAACCTGTAAGTTATGCATCAAGAAGTTTGACCGAGTCAGAAAGGAATTTTTCCCAAATTGAAAAAGAATTATTAAGCATTGTCTGGGCAACTAAGAAATTTCATTATTTTATTTATGGGAAGCAATGCACTGTTTTGAATGATCATAAACCATTAGAAAATTTATTAAAAAAAGGTATACATGAAATCCCATCCACAAGACTTCAGAGATTAAGGTTAAAATTATTAAAGTATATTATTAAATTTATATATTTAAAAGGGAAACTGATGAATATTGCAGATTTGTTATCTAGGTCATACCTAGAAGAAATTGATGACGATCAGTCTTACATGTACGAAGTCATACACTGTATTGGGCAGGCATCTCATTTGCAATGTACAGATGAACAAAAGAAAAGCCTTGTTACTGAGACATTGAAAGATAATGATTTAAGTATGTTAAGCAATTTTACTCAGAATGGATGGCCAGAATGCTTAAAAAATGTACCTGATAATGTAAAAGCTTTTTATAAATTTCAACATGATATATCAGTGGATCAGCAGCTAGTATTTTTTGCCCACAGATTAATTATTCCACAGTCACTACGTCTAGGATTTTTGCAAAAGTTACACGAGGGTCATATAGGAATAACTAAGATGAAACAAGTTGCTCGTAACTTGTACTACTGGCCACAAATTGATCATCATATAGAAAGCTTTGAAAAAATGTTTTGTTTGTCAAATGTATCAAAACAATAACATAAAAGAACCATTAATGTTACATGAAATACCTAACTTGCCTTTCTCAAAAATAGGAACAGACATTATGGAATATAAAAAGAAAAGTTATCTTGTTGTTTATGATTATATGTCAAAATGGTTGGATATAAAACCACTTAGTAACAAATCTGCTCAAAGTATAATTAATACATTAATTGATATTTTTAGCCATTATGGAGTACCAATGGAAGTTGTGGCTGATCATGTGCCATTTGATTCATTGCTATGTAAAAGTTTTGCATCTGAATGGGGATTTAAATTTACATATTCCAGTCCAAGATATCCACAATCAAACGGAATGGCAGAAAGAGGAGTACAAATTGCAAAGAAAATGTTAATGAAATGCTCAGAAGACAAAACTGATTATAGAATAGCACTGTTACAATACAGATCATCTCCAGTGTCAGGAAATAACTTTTCTCCATCTCAGTTAATGATGAATCGTAATTTAAAAACTAAATTGCCTTGCACACGCATGTATTTAAAGTCCCAAATAAATTCAGGAGTAGATTGGGAATTTAATAAAAGTCGTGAGAGAAATGTTGTAAATTACAATAAAAATACAAAGCCAAAAAATAGTTTTAAGATAAATCAAACTGTTTAAGAAAAATCCATTAGAAAATAAATGGTATTTGGGAAATGTTATTAAAAATAATGACTATAGAACGTCTTATCACATAAGAGCGCAATAATTTGGTGTTTCATGGGTTCGAGGTGGTGCAGTGCCAGTGGTCTCTGTCGCTTTCCTTGTGTTGATTATTTGTTATAATATTATTAGTTAGTTAAAACATGTGAAGTTATTATGAAACAAAGTTGTAAGAAGAATAAATAATAAATAAATAAATAAATATTAAGGGACAATCATACACAAATCGACCTAGTCCCAAACTAAGCAAAGCTTGTACTATGGGTACTAGACGACGATATACATAATATATAAATACATATATAGATAACATCCATGACCCAAGAACAAATATTTTGCACAAATATTTGCCCCGGCCGGGATTCGAACCCGGGACCGCCGACTCAGTAGGCAGGTGTCTACAAACCGAGCCAAACGCGTCGTCAGAATAATCTTCTTTTTTCTTGTTGGACCAATGGTCTAATTTTGGTTACTTAACTAGTTATAAGTTATACGTATAATGTTAGTTAAAACTTCTGAGTTAATACTTAATTTAATTTTTTTTCGTTGTTTTTTTTTTTTGTGTATGGAAGGGGATGATGTAATGGAACGTACTCGGTACAGACGCTAAAACTAAATGAATCATGACGTCAAAACAGAGCTGTCAAGTAAGCGTCCCTGTACCGAGTACAGACTATGTTTGGAATGAACCGAGGCGACCCCCGGCTCTGAGAGCAGTGTGTGTCAGTTAAGCACGGTAGAGGATAACAATGTTAAATTATTAAAAAATAATAAAACAAGTGATTGCAACAAGTACAGGTGTTTAATTGAGAACTAATACAGGGTTTACTCGGGTAATTCCGAATGGCGGGTAATTCCGAAAACTTCCTCAGATACTATCACTTCTACAGTAAGAAGTGTTGCTAGCGCAAAAAATGTTACCCTGTTTATTAGACATCAGTAATTTTCGGAATTACCCGCCATTCGGAATTACCCGAGTACACCTTACCTATTTATTTTACTGGAAACGACAAAGTTTTGGTAACAAAACTAAATATTCCGCAAACTTCAAATATTTTTTGCATGATAAAACCAAAACTACCACACTGTGATGTCAATTTTTTTTTTTTTTTATTCACCATCCTTGGGCCGGACCGACACTTGCTAGTTGTTAGGCCTCGCCATACATCTGTCACGTGATCAAGTCACACCTAAATACATAATACCTATCTACTCATCTCCACCTGAACTTTGACGTTGAAATTATCTCAAAATATATGTTCAAGGCTTGTTTATTCTCGATTAATTGGACATATCGTTCGAGGTTTTATCGACTTTCTGATAACTTTTTAACTGCAGATTGTGTGCACATTGTTTTGAAAACATTTTTTACCTATTCGCTTGAAAGTGAAAACTGTAACTCCTACTGATTAGTGATCGTCACTACTTTTTAACCGACGTCAGAAATGGAACAGAATTTCACTTCAAAAAAAGGAGGGGGTTCTCAGTTCGGTTGTATGTTTTTTTTTTAATGTTTGTTACCTCAGAACTCCGTCATTTATGAGTCGATTTGAAAAATTCTTTTTAGGTTCATGAATAGATATCTCAAGGTTGGTCCCATAAAATTTTGGTGAAGATCGGATGACGAGATCCATGAGGAATCGAAGGAATTCCTGAAATTTTATAGGCACTTATAATATTTTTCATATATTTTCTAAAATTATTTAAGTATTTGCATATGGTAGTCATCATCTTGCAATGCTGAAGTGATGATGGAAGGTACAACTCCTTAACGGTTAGGAGTTAGGAGATAATTCAAACGAGATGCATGCCTTCAAGACCTCCCTAATCACTCCGCCATAAGTATTTTGGGTGTGTAATGATCGATATAAAAATAAATGGTATAAGTATGTTTGATATAACAACATTTGGTATAACAACATTTGGTATAATGACTCATTTGATATAATAAACGTTTGGTATAATTTCAAAATATCTATTTTTATTTCGTATACTTATCATTTGGTATAACACTTATTTCCTATAACAACATTTGGTATAACAACATTTGGTATAATTTCGCTCGTCGTCGTACCTAACCATGACTCTATTGCAATTTAACTTTCATGTTTGAGCAGTTTGAGCGGGTTATATCAAATGAAATACCCGAAATACCGAAAATAAATATGAGATGGTATATGGTGGTGTGCGAATTGCGTTTTATTTACCTAACTCAAAGTTTTCTTTCGTTTTGTGTAGTGCTCGTACCTAACCAATTTTTTTTTTTTTTTTTTGCCACTTTTTTTTTTTGCCACTTTTTTCCCTCTTTTTTCCTTTTTTTTTGTATCCTAACCTAACCTAACCTACGTTTCTCTTGAACTTTCGGTTTAAGTTTTTTTTTAATGCGTCCGCCCCCCGCCCCCCTATTTCTCTATACCCTATACGTTATGCCATTTGAACGTTAGATAAAATAAACGTTATACCATAAATTCATTAGACGAAATAAGCATTATACTAAAAGAATGTTATATCAAATGTTATTCGATCAAATGATCAGTATATGAAACAATAATTATATCAAATGTTGATATATTAAGTGTTGTTATATCATTCAATCATTATATCAAATGAGCGTTATACCGACTGAAATTATATCAAAAGTTGTTATAGCCATCGTTACGCACCCAAGTATTTTATATGAATCACTAAAAAGCAAAAAAAAAAATTCTACCTAACAAAAAAGAACCGATTTCAGTAAAACTAAAAAGCTAAAAATAGGGTTACCCTCATCTGGCAGAATAATTTTGGTCAGAAATACACTTCGTATAACACGTTTCGCAGAAACACTTTCGGTCGAATGGTAAGATGGCATAAAGGTATAGTTGGCATTACTACTACCTCGCATACGACACATTTTGCAGCACATTGTTTTGTAGAATATCTCTTTGGCCGACTTTGGTTTAGCATAATTTTATGTACCATAATAATCCTATAGCATACGATTACAATAGCATAATTATTTTCTACTAGCAGAAAAGTGCGTTAAGTAAACTTTACGTAGTAGAATGTAAGTACCGTTCGTTAGGTACGTCGACGAGCGGTTCGAGGAGCAGTGTTAGGTATCTTGCCGCCGCGGGGCAACTGCCACTAAATTTTTAATCACAACAATTGTAATGCATAAATTAGGTCCTGATTTCACCTTAGGGCAGGTCCGACTTGGATTAGGTTAGGTACGACGACGAGCGAAGCGAGGAGGAGTGTTAGGTTGAACTGAGACCCTAACGAGCGAGTGAGCCGCGCGGCATCGGCCGGCTACCATACCACTCCATGGACAAAATGTGTAATCACAACAATTTGTAATGCATAAATTAGGTACTGATTGCACCTAAGGGCAGGTCCGACTTGGATTAGGTTAGGTACGACGACGAGCGAAGCGAGGAGGAGTGTTAGGTTGAACTGAGACCCTAACGAGCGAGTGAGCCGCGCGGCATCGGCCGGCTACCATACCACTCCATGGACAAAATGTGTAATCACAACAATTTGTAATGCATAAATTAGGTACTGATTGCACCTAAGGGCAGGTCCGACTTGGATTAGGTTAGGTACGACGACGAGCGAAGCGAGGAGGAGTGTTAGGTTGAACTGAGACCCTAACGAGCGAGCGAAGCGAGCGAGCCGCGCGGCATCGGCCGGCTACCATACCACTCCATGGACAAAATCTGTAATCACAACAAATTGTAATGCATAAATTAGGTACTGATTGCACCTTAGGGCAGGTCCGACTTGGATTAGGTTAGGTATTCCGCATATGTCCTGTACAACAAGATATGACAATGTAGTCTATTTTGAAATCAAATGGTATTCGGCTTGACAACTTTATGCCGCCTAATATATTATGCAAAAAAAATATCTGCGAAAGTACTATTCGTTTAGAAGACTGTTATGCTCATCAACATTATGCCAATATAAGATTCGGTATTATAAAAATCTGCGAAATGATTTATGCCAAAGCATACTCTGCGTAAGATGTTTCTGCCAAACGTTACTTCTGCCAAGTATCGTTATGCAAAACAAATATATGTCAAAAAAGTTTCTACAAGATAATAGTGAACCCTAAAAATAACCCGTTCAAGTACAGATTACATTTGACTCACCCTTTGAAGTCGGTGCCAAACCTCACGTAAACTACAATATATAAATATAATAACTGAGTGGTTTGGAATCGACTTCAAAGGGTGAGTCAAATGTAATCTGTACTTGAACGGGTTATTTTTAGCTTTTTAGTTTTACTGAAGTCGGTTCTCTTTTTTGTTAATTTTTTTTTTATTTTTTTTTATGTAGGATCCTTGGATGTTCTCCAATAACTCGAAAATGGATGTTCTCTAATAACTCAGCTGAATCGTTTTGTTATTTGTTTGAAACAGTATACAATCTAGTTGGTCCCATTGTCATATAAAATAACTATGAGGTCGGTTATTTTTTCTTTGTTAAAAATTGGTTATAAAATAATTGACATCCGAAACCAACCCTGCCGTGGTAAGCTTTTAAGACTTTTTTGTATGGAGCTCCATAGCAAAAGGCCACCTTGTACCTTAGTACGGCAGAACCTCGGGAAATAGGCATTGAGTACCTACCTCGTATCGTGTATGGCATTTTTTCAAAGTATGCAATATGAAAAAACGCCTACCGATTATGACGCCATCTATGTCCAAGAAATGGCAAAGTACTACCAGAGTATATGAAAATGAGCAATGCATCTTGCATATTCATCACACTATCGAAACGTGCAGCCTCACCACGATAATTCGCCCGTAATGTAACGTTACATCCGTGCATTACATTTGTGAGGTTCTTCTCCCTAGAAAGACCTTTCTCCCTAGAAAGGAGCAAATAAGGAAACAAGAAAGGGTTGTAATATAATGCTCAAAATCGAATCATAAATGTCACATTAAAGTCTAAATGTGTTAAGAACTGTTTTCTTATAAATCCTTCTTTATATATATTTTTGATAACTTTTAACGTATATGTCATTCCTTTCTTTTTCTATCTTAACAACTGTTGTGTTGATGAATATAGCTTGTCACTGATCCATAAGTTTGTTTTTCTCTAACTGATAAATTAGTTTTATCATGGTAGCAGTGCGTAAGGAATCGAGTGAAAGTTATAAATAAATCGAGTAAGCTATAAACCTAGTTTTAAAACAATCCAGCAAGACAAAGATTCAAAATGCAATCACCTAGTTGCAAAATAGACATCGGTCACCTGGAAGGTGGAATAAACTGGTCTACTTGGAAATTTAAGGCAACACTATTACTACGAGGTATGTCCGGTGGATTGGATGCGGTAAACGGTACTCTCTGTAAACCCATGAAACCTACTAGTACTAGCACAGCTGAAGAATTGTCAAAGTATAATAAAGCTCTCGATCACTACAACAAAATTGATAGTTCCGCATTACTACTGCTTACTGCAAATATGTCAGACGAAACTCTTAAGAAAATCATGCGTTTTAACTCATCGAAAGAAGTTTGGGACGAATTACATCGTTTATTCGATGGCAAGTCTGAAGACAAGAGTTACACACTATGTATGGAGCTTTTCGGCTATTGTAAAGATCCGTCACATGACATCACGACTCACATATCCAAAATCAAAACTATTTGGTCAGATTTGAAAACCGAACTGATGAAGATAGACGAATCAGAATTACCAGACATCTTGTTAATCTGCAAAATTCTCGATACTCTACCTGAAGCTTATTTTCCTTTCAAATCGAGCTGGATGCTGATGTCGAAGACAGACAAGACTATAGAAAATCTGACTACGCAGCTTTGTGCCTATGAGCGTTCCATCTCATTTAAGAACGAAGGTCCTGCAGAAGCTCTAGCTCTACAGAATAGCAATAAAGCAAAGAAGAAATGTGGATACTGCGGTAAAGTCGGTCATAAGGTCAGACAATGTCACAAATGGAAAGCTGACGGGAAACCAGCCAAGCCAGAAAATAAACAGGGACCAAGCAACTTGAACCTAATGCTCTTGCCAGTCACTACGGATGTGAACTCAATGCTTACGAACTATGATACAGCGTCCTGGTTTGTTGACAATGGAGCAACCAGCCATGTCACTTGCCGGAACGACTTCTTCTCTAGTTTCGAGCACTTTAAGGATACCCGTACAGTGACTACTGCGAATGGAGCTACTGTCAAAGCAGTTGGCAAAGGTACTGTTGATTTGAAATCTATTATTAATGGCAAGGAATCCAGGTTAAGACTGTGATGTATGGTACGTACCTGACATTATGCGAAATCTATTCTCTGTACTGGCCACTCAAGACAGACTAAATAAAAGTGTTTTTATGTCTGAAAGGGAACACTGCTCGTTGAAAGTTGATGGACATGTAATATTGACTGGCAAAAGAATAAAAAACGGAGGCTTATACAAGCTGAATGTAGAGACTATTACAAAGTCAACTCCAGATCTGAATGCTTTGTCAGCAGATAACTTACTACAACTTTACCACGAACGGCTAGCCCATCAAAATAAGAAACACGTCAAAGGAGTTATTGAACGGGAACTTGGAATTAAAGTTCGTCTAGATTCTGAGTTATGTACCGGATGTATTTATGGAAAGACTCACCGGCAATCGTTTGGAACAAGAGAACGAGCAAAGGAGCCTGCAGAAATTATACACGCTGATGTGTGCGGCCCATTCCCTCCTTCCTTCAATAAATTTCGTTACTTCGTTCTGTTTAAAGACGACTTCAGCAAGTATCGTCACGTTTATTTCATGCGACAGAAATCGGAAGTTCACCTAAAGCCCCGACAGTTGTTACAGGAATGTAAAGTAGCTGGACATACTGTAAAAGAATTCCTAAGTGATAATGGAGGTGAATTTGATAATGAGAACATAAGGTGCATTCTACGAGAAGCTGGAATAAGACAAAGGCTCACGATGCCGTATACGCCGCAACAAAATGGCCTGAGCGAACGTGAAAATAGAACCTTAGTCGAAGCTGCTCGCACAATGATGCATGCGCATGAAGAATTACCTCTCGCTACATGGGCAGAATTGATAAATACAGCTGCTTACGTTTTAAACAGAACTGGTCCAACTCCAGAAAATGGAATATCGCCATCTGAATTGTGGTTTAAGAAAAAGCCAGCAATCAGTCACCTAAAGATAATTGGGAGCGAATGTTACGCTCATATTCCTCAAGCAAAGAGAGTGAAGCTGTCCAAAAAGGCTGAGAAATGCATCCTAATTGGATATGACGGTGATGAAGGCTACCGCCTTTTAAGTAAGACTGGAAAGCTGATAAGGTCAAGAGACGTTATATTTAATGAGACAGTACTTACACCGTGTGGCCCAGGTGATTTGGAAGAACAGCACTCTGTTGAAATCTATTTTCCACTTTCAGAACCACCGATGTGTGATGCAAGGGGGGATGATCGCACTGAAAATAACTCAGATCGCACTTCAAGTAGCGCTAGTTCGACTGTGCCTCCCACATTGCCGGATCATGTCGACAGTCAGAAAGTTGGAAGCCAAGATACAGAATCGTTTCAACCATCTGCAGAACCATCACTGCCAGGATCACCTCTTTATGAAGATGCTTTAGATGAGGATGATGATGATGATGATGCTGATAATGTTGAAGCACCAAGAAATTTAGATGATATAGCTGATGTAGCTACAAGAAGGACACTACGTGACAGAAGTCAGATTCGACAGCCAAATCGACTAGAAGACTATGTTATGATGTCTGCTGATGTTGTTAATGAGATTAATGAACCAAAATCCTACAAAGAAGTAATTTCTAGTCCTCATAAAGATGAGTGGATCAAAGCAATGGAAAATGAGTTGAAGTCTTTAAAGGAAAACAAGACCTGGATACTGGTTGACCTTCCAAAAGACAGAAAACCCATATCCTGTAAATGGATTTACAAGGTCAAAACCAATGCAGACGGCACTCTCGATAAATTTAAGGCAAGACTAGTTGCTCGAGGATATACACAGAAAAAGGACATCGACTACGATGAGACTTTCAGTCCAGTCGCTAAAATGACAACAATTAGATCTGTCCTAAGCGTTGCTGCAAATGAAAGTTTGAAACTCACACAGTTTGATGTGTCAACCGCATTCTTGTATGGTTCACTAAACAAAGAAATTTACATGAATCAACCTGAAGGCTACTCCGATGGATCAAAGAAGGTGTGTAGACTTCAAAGAAGCCTATATGGGCTAAAGCAAGCACCTCGGTGCTGGAATAAATGCATGGTGGATTATTTGAAGACTATTGGATTTAAACAAAGTGATACCACACCTCGGACAATGGCGATCAAATGTATGAAAGAAACGCGTTGCTACGCACACAGTCTAAGCTCGTGTAGGTGAACGCGTACCATGCTTGTGTGAGTGAGATAAGACATGCTAGGGTTGCTGCCATTTTGAACGCACGAGTCGGGAACACAATGTGCAGCAATATGAGATGACCTTGTAATAGCGGCGTCGAATTAGTTTTGTGTGCTTATAATTAAAGTAATGTTAATCTACGATTTCTTATTCCGCCCGCGTTCAAATTCGATAACCTCAATGACTAAAAACTCATTGCGCGAATTAGGAAGAATTAAGAATCATATTACGCTGTAAGGTGGGTATCTAAGCTCGATTTATACAAATAGTTTCCTATTTTGAATCAGTATAAACGAAGTAACTAAATTTTTGTAAGGAAATTCAGGTCACCAAAATATTACGTAAGTTGAAAACATGATTTTTTGTTCATATATATATTGTGTTGTTTTCAGTGTGATCTGATAGGTTTAGGTCGAAAACGGATAGGGCAAAAAAAATACTAAACATAAGTACCTATTGTAAGTTGGTTTTCTACTAAAACATAAAACACTTTGAAAATAACTGGGTATGTACATGCCTTGATTCATCCAATGGGAATCTGTAGAACTTTCTTTTATTTTTGTTGTTTATAGAGCTTAAACAACCGTACACAGCACAACACACGCCCATTACAAAAGTATTTGTTTAATATTTGAATATTATACGTGGCCTCCGCTCTGCGCACCGCGTCGTCGCGTCCCTGCCAGCCGGTAACTGCGAGGTAACCGAGCGCGGGTGGGCGGCACTTTCGGGGGGAGGCAGGGAGTGTCCATACTGTACGTTAGTACTCTTTATTATACTGTGGTGATACTGACCCCTGCTTATTTATCCGGAACCGTGGAAATAACAAAATCATTCTTGCTCTCTATGTGGACGACGGCCTGGTTGCTGCGACAAATCAGGAAGATTCTGAAAAGTTTCTTAGAGAGTTGAGAAGGAGATTCAAAATTACCACAAAAGATGCATCCTATTTTCTAGGATTAGAAATAAAGGATCAGAACGGTGATATCAAAGTATCACAGAAGCACTACGCACAGAAAGTGTTAGATCGCTTTGGAATGAGTGATTGCAAACCTGTCACAACTCCTATACAAAAACATGGATTGCCAAATCTGGATAAAGAGGTGGTAGAGCCTACTTCATTTCCGTATAGAGAAGTTGTGGGAGCACTTGCATACTTGACCGTCGGAACCAGACCAGATTTAGCATACGCTGTGAGCGTTGTATCCCGATCTCTAGAAAATCCTTCTAAAGAAGACATCCAGAAGCTAAAACGTATCCTAAGATATATCAAAGGAACTTCAGACTATGGAATAATTTTTAAAAGGAGATACAATGCTGGAATTCTGGAATGTTACAGTGACTCCGATCATGGTGGAGACCGAAACACTGGACGGTCAACATCGGGCATATTATGCTTATACTCTGGAGGAGCAATATCTTGGGCAAGTCGACGACAAACATGTGTTGCCATATCCAGTACTGAAGCAGAACTGGTTGCTGCCAGTGAAGCAGCAAGAGAAATTGTCTGGATCAAAAGACTCTTTGGTGAAATATCTGAGTTGAAGGAGATTCCTAAACTCAAGGTTGATAATGATGCAGCCATAAAGATCTCACATAACCCAGAACTCCACAGAAGAACTAAGCATATTGCTATAAGACATTTTTATGTAAGAGAACTCGTTGCTGATGGCGAAATATGTGTGGAATATGTTCCCAGCGAGTTCCAATTGGCGGATTTTCTGACCAAGGCGTTGCATAAGCCTCAGATTGAATCAATAGCAATGAAAATTGGTATGGTCCGTTAAGAGTTGCCAAAGAAGGGAGGATGTTAAGAACTGTTTTCTTATAAAACCTTCTTTATATATATTTTTGATAACTTTTAACGTATATGTCATTCCTTTCTTTTTCTATCTTAACAACTGTTGTGTTGATGAATATAGCTTGTCACTGATCCATAAGTTTGTTTTTCTCTAACTGATAAATTAGTTTTATCAAAATGCTCATGATAAGGAAACACCTAAGAAATTTAAATGTCTGTGGGAAAAAATATTAAATAATTAGATAGCATTAAGTGTATTCGGTCTGTAACTAATAGAGGCGAGTTCACATGTTTTTGACAAAATTTATGAAATCGATACAAGTACCTTCCAAAATAGTCCAAGTAACCTATCTGAAACACTAATTTTTGTTTCCCATCTGTAACGTTTCCCCAAATTTTCATTGGTCCAAAAGTGTTTTTTTTAGGGTTCCGTACCCAAAGGGTAAAAACGGGACCCTATTACTGAGACTTCGCCGTCCGTCCGTCCGTCCGTCTGTCACCAGGCTGTATCTCAACAACGGTGATAGCTAGACAGTTGACATTTTCACAGATGATGTATTTCTATTGCCGCTATAACAACAAATACTAAAAATAAAATAAAATAAATATTTAAGGGGGGCTCCCATACAACAAACTTGTTATAGATTATATATATGTATAGGTACGGAACCCTTCATGCGCGAGTCGGGCTCGCACTTGCCCAATTTTTATCTTGAAACCCGTAATATTTTCAGGATTTTATAAACAACTTTTTAAAGAACCCATTAGGTTAGGTTAGGTTTGTTTTATAATTATTCAAAATACATCCAGAATGACCAACACCAACGGTAGTAAATTTATAGTCCTCCTCCTCGCGTCGTATTCCTCATTACTGAGGGTCGTGATTCTCCAGATGCAGAAGTATTTTTTACAAGCTTTTATTTAACTTGCGTTGTATGTATGTATGTATTTATGTACCTATGTAGGTAAGTAGGTATGTTTGTTCGGGTGGAATCTTGCAACTCAATTTTGAAGCAGATATCGTCAACCGATTATACAATAATATGGAACCATGGGGCTGATCTGATGATGGAGCCGGAAGGTGGCCATAGGAACTCTACAATAGAAAAAGCAATCCTACCGAGTTTGGGCTCTTTAGAATCGTTTCAGTGAGCATTTGATGGATATCTAAAGAAAAGTACGGTTATAAAAGCTTGTCACTAAAATGAAATTTTTGACAGAAACTTATTCCTTGATAAGTTTCCGTCACCTTTGTCTGTACGTTGCATCTTGCATCCTGTAGTGCAATTTGGTAAATAGTAAATTATTTGATCATTTTAATTTCTATCTATCTATTTATCAGCCACAAAAGTCACTGCTGAACGTAGGCCTCTCCCATAGCTCGCCAAAAAGTACGATTCCGTGCAGGCCGCATCCATTGAATCCCCGCTACCCTCACGAGGTTATCCGTCCATCTAGTCGGGGGCCTTCCCACGCTGCGTTTTCCTATACGTGGTCGCCATTTTAGGACTATGCTGCCCCAACGGCCATCCATGCTGCCTACTGCTGCTGTGTTATCTCTAAGTTTTGTTTTCTGTAACAGCACAGCAATTTTCTTTCTAAGTATTTATTTATTTACTTGCAATACAAGTACCTAATACCACAATGTAATCTCTATCAGGCAACCATTAGGCTTAAATCAATTCTAGGCTAATCTCACTACCTACCCTAAGATGACAAATCTCAGTTCTTCTAAGTATTATCAGTATTATTGACGACGAACGCGTATGGCACAGTTTGTAGACACCTGCCTACTGATCCGGCAGTCCCAGGTTCGAATCCGGCCAGGGCAAATATTTGTGTGATGAGCTCGAATATTTGTGCTTGGGTCATGGTTGTTCTATGTATTTAAGTATATATTTATCTATTTTATTTATGCGGCTGCGGCCGAGACGGCTGCCCTTAGAAAGCGGGGCAAGTACTCCGCCCTGACAAATTACTTATTTGTCCCTCTCGCGGTGGAGACAACTGGCTGCTGGTGCTCAGAAGCCAGAACGTTCTTGGCGGAAGTCGGGCGCCGTCTGCGAGAGAGAGGTCATGACCCCCGTGCCGGTTCATTCCTGTTGCAAAGGCTGTCGATTGCGATTCAACGCGGTAATGCAGCGAGCGTGATGGGCACCTTTGCTCCCGGAATGACTCGGGGCGGGTTATTTGATTAATACCTCCTTATTTGGGTTGTGTTAGGTTAAGTTACTGATTAGGGGAGAAGTGGCATGAAAGAGCCAGGTTTTGAAAGAGCCACTTGTATTATTTCGGTAGTTTGAGTACAGATTTGGTTGGCAATATTATTTTTCCGTCACCCACAAACATTTGACCATTGGCGTATCTAACATTATTTTTCAGGGGGGGCCTGGGGGGGGGCCTGATGGGGGGCTTGGCCATGGCCTATGAGATGAAGCCATGAATTTCTATCGGTAACCAAAAATCCTGGGGTGGGCACTAGACCATACTGGGGTGGGCACAGCCCACCCGGCCACCCCCCTATATACACCAATGCATTTGACAGTTCACCGAAACCAACAGACGCCGGTACATCGAGTCAAAGTTTTGGGAACTCAAAAGTAAGCTTTTTGCTTCATTTTATTTGTTTTTTGGTATTTTATAGTTAACATTTATGGGCAAATGGATTATAGATTCAGTTTGTGCATATATTTGGCCTTGCAGCTTCATAAAAACTTAGCTGCAAACGCTTTGATATTGTCGTTATTTTGAACTTTATATTTGTTTTTCGAACAAGTCGTGAAAGAGCCGGGTGAATGGGCATTGAAAGAGCCGGCTCTTTCATAATAAAATAACGTAATACTATAAACGCATTTTTTTATATATTATTAAATTATTTGCTTCAGATATTGCATTATGGAGAACCGTGTCCAAAAAAAAGAAAAAGACCCGAAAGCTCAAAGTTAGCAATATTATTTTTAGGATCTTGAGGATTTATTGATGTTGGTTTTAACTTTTGATAGAAGATATTATTTTTTATTTTTTTTATTTTAAATACTTTTATGAATAAAAAAATCCGCTTGTATGTTAGGTTATATAGTAGGTAAAGGTATATGTGACTAATTAATATGTTAAAATTAAAGCGTTTGTAAGGATTACTCAAAATTACTGATAGAATAAAAAATCCTGAAAAATGTTAGTACTAATTACTTAAAAAGTCTGCTACAAATGTATTTGAGTTTTTTTTAATGTCGTCTTTATTGTTGTTTTTGATAATTTTCATAATTTCGCGTTGTAATACGAACCGGCTTTTTCAAAACATGTAGCGGCTCTTTCAATACCGAATAGTGATGAAAGAGCCAAATGACACTTTTTTTTAAATGCATATTTCATTGATATATGTATGTTGTTTAAGATTTATTTGTACCAAATTGCATACTCAAATAGATAAAGAATAAATTACTAAAAACAAATTATATTTTTTTTCATTGTAGGTTGTATTTTTTCCTCCATAAAGAAAACTGGCTCTTTCATGCCACTTCTCCCCTACCTATTGACATTTTGTGTTATTTTTGAATAAAGAACATTTATTTTTTACTAATTTTATTTATTTATTTATTTATTTCTATATAAGTACGTATATTGTCGTCTAGTACCAATCCATAACACAAGCCTTTATGAGCTTAATTTGGGACTAGATCGATTTGTGTGAGGTTGTCCAATATTTATTTATTTATTATTATAGCCTTTTGTGTAAGAATGTACAAATAATTAATAATGCTCTTCGTTATTTAAAAGTATAGTACTTACTAGGGTGTTGCTTATTTTCTAATCCCCTACCCCCTCATTATGTTCTAGGTTACGAAAAAGCGTCACTGATTTTTTATTTATTTTTATATTCAGTTTTAGGGGTCGCTACCGGAAAATAAAAAATCTGAATAATAAATGAAAAAAGATTTTTGTTTTCTTTGTATCTAAATATTTACAGAACGTACATAATTGTTTTAAAACATATATTGAAAAGAAATTTCTAACTCTTTTTTTTTTCTAATACACAGAATAATTCAGTTTATATATAACTAGATTGATACATTAGGTTATTAAAATAATATCACTGCTGAAATTTTTAATAGAAAACCATGTGAACCGAGTTTTATTAACATTTTTCTCTGATTTTTAATGGGCGGTAGCGACCCCTAGAACTACATGGAAAAATTTAAAAATAAATTACAGTCTTTTTTAATTGTCTGGGACAAAATCAGGGTGTGACCGGAAAAAAATTGGGCAAGTGCGAGTCCGACTCGCGCATGAAGTGTTCTGTACCATAATCTATAACAAGTTTATTGTATGGGAGACCCCCTTAAATATTTATTTTATTTTATTTTTAGTATTTGTTGTTATAGTTAAAGCAGCAATAGAAATACGTCATCTGTGAAAATTTCAACTGTCTAGCTATCACCGTTCTTGAGATACAGCCTGGTGACAGACGGACGGATGGACAGCGAAGTCTCAGTAATAGGGTCCCGTGTTTGACCTTTGGGTACGGAACCCTAAAAATCGACAAAATACGCAACACCCTAGTACGTAGGTACATGTTTAGAAAATGGTGATTAAAATTTAACTGAGGGCATCACAAAATACCGAAATACCTAAAAATATTCATAATAACATAAATATGCTACTTATTAGTAACGCACTGTTTTCGAATTTCATACTACAGGATGTGCCATCTACCATGTTTTTCACTACTTTTAAGCTGATATAAATTCAGACTGTCAATGCCATCTATAAGGAAGTAGCGGCATTAGATCAGATAAGTGAACACCGTAAACATCGTACCGCGCACCTGACATGCAGCGCCATCTGTATTCATTTTGGAAGACTATAATTAAGTAATAATTCTCACTAAGAGATGGCGCTAAGGAGTGTACTATACAAGTTCCAATAAGCACGTCACGTAACTATAAATTGTGGGCAAAAGACTTATTAGAAACCGTAACAAGTAGAATGAAAATAAAGTTTATTAAGTGTAACATACCGTGTATCACTCTAATGAGTAGTCATTTACCTACTGTCCGTGATATATTTTTGTACATAATTCTGTTTCATCTTTGCCAAAATTTCTTTTGTACTTTATGTGCTTATGTTTGGATATTCGGATGGTCGGATTTCCGGCTGTTCTCGCTTACAGACCACATTTCTCAACATGTCATGAAATTTTGTGCGTAGGTTCAATATAGATACGTACCTAAGTAAATTCTTTTTTTTTTGTCGATTCAGTTTTTCGATTTTTTTCAGATTTTTTTTAATTGGCGGAGATAAGGGGGTTGCAAACGTAAAAAAATTACAAATTTCAACCATCTCGAAACAAACTCGCGAGATCTTTTATGTAATCGTTGCACGATTAATGTTCTTAAAGTCGAGTAAGTACCCAAGCAAGCGAGCATTAGTAATGTATCTACCGCGTTTGTTTGTTTTTTTGTCAAGTAATTTTAACTAATCAGGGACCAGTCGTTTTTTATATCAAATATGCTGATGTTCTCTTTTTAAAATTAATTTGAGTTGGTATAATTATATAGTTCTTTACAATCTACTGATAACCAGCGTACAATTTTTACAATAACTTAAAACGACAAACTTTTTCTTAATTCTAGGATACCATAATATAATCTTAGAATTACCTATACATATAATATGATTATCAATGATATGCCAATGAATGATAATCAGAATTCGTAGTTGTTTACATAAAATAGTACATTACTGCTGACGCCTGGATAGAAGGGCTTGTTTGAGTAGGATAGTGACACGAAGCCGGCAAGCACTTTTCACGGCTAGGCATGAATAGTGCTTTTCTCAAACACATGCAATGAAATAAAAAATATGTATATTACAGCTGCTTAGTCTGTTCATGATCACACACGAAATGTTAAAAAAAAAGCTTAGGGTTTAATTTTGTATGAATTTCCTTTACAGTTCTCCAGAGTTGTTCCGCCTGATATATTTCGAAGTCTGTTATAAATATAACGCACGTTATAACGTCAGTTTTTCATTGCACGTTTGAGAAAATTTAATTTGTTTAAAATGCTTAGTTAAACTGTAGTGTTATGTAGTAGTGTAAAGCCTGACCAGAAATATATGAGGATTGTCAAGAGGGCGCTATTTATAAGATTTATATGGCAACAATTTTGCAACCAATCGCAACCCACTATAATGACATTAGTTTTAAATACCTGTCAGTTCCACTATGTTAACCTCGTAAAACCATTTAATGGTATGCACTCTTTTCCTGACTGTTTTTCGTGTAGTGAACACATATACACTTTATTTATAATCTTACGTTGACGACTGTGAATGGTTTTCGGAATTTTCTTTGGATAGTTTTAAATATTTGTCTTAAGAGAAATTACCACGAATGACATTGACATTGTTGACAAACCATCATAAAATCATTGCCAGTGTAAGAAATTAGTTCCAGTGAAATTCCGCAATATGGCGCATCCTCATATATTCCTGGTCAGGCTTTAGTATAATATTAATAATTTAGTATAAAATTACACCATTGAGAAAATTATTTCTGAATACTGGTAGTTCGAAATTTTTTAGATCTTCTGGCAGATTATTGATTAGTATTTTAATAGAGATGAATAGACGTGTAGTATGTACTCGTACTATTTCTCATATGAGCTGTGTTTATAATCCTCAGGACGACACATGGTGAGGCCATGGAGTTTGTAAGGCCAAGCGCGCACCACGATTTTTTTCGTGCGATTATTTTGTCGCAGAAATGCAACGTATGGGTTTTTATGTCCGTGCGCATATGCATATGAGATAAAAATTGCAGCGATTTTAAAATTGTGATTTGTCACATTTTGCTGCGACGGCTCGCGACGCGATCGGCGCAAAAGTAAAATGCAGCATACGGAGTTGTATAGCTCCGCGCGCACTGCGATAAAATCAGACGGCGTTCCGCTTTTGAAGCGTCAACGAGGTTTGTCAAAACGTTATACCTAAGTGGGACGAACTCTCGAACGACAAAAAGATTTTTGTTTTTATTTTTTTCTCCCTCCTACTCCTCCGAAGGTGTAATAAGGCCAGACAAGCATTGTACGAAATCCATGCTGAAACTGAACAATCCATCGACTTTTTCATCGCAGTGCGCGCAGTGAACTTTCTGCGACATTTTAACAACGCGATCCTAAAATCGTGTCGCATAAATAAAATCGTGGTGCGCGCTTGGCCTAAGTGCTTCTAGGGTTGCATGTTTTTATTTTATTCTTGCACATGACGAAGCATAGTTTGCTTCTCTTTCCCACAAGCGCAACCAGAGACACCAGGTAAAAAGTATCCTATAACCATCTTTGGATGTCCAGCTATCCCTGTACCGAATCTGGTAGAAATTTGTCCAACCGTTTCGGCGTGATGGGAGGTCAAAGGAAATTATGACTAACAGATGACGTCAGACTGGCATGGCGCCGCGCGCCCATACAAAGCAAAAGACGATCCTGCATCACGCTATTAAGATTTTTTCTAAAATCATGAACCCTCTCCATAGAAAAATGATTTTCAATAGGTACATTTTTTTCATTTTATAGTACCTACTTACCTAAACCTATATAGGTACTTAGATCATATCCTAAAGAAAAATTGAAAAATGAGTTACCTGGTGGAACAGACCTTTATAATACCTAGTATAGATATGAAGTTTAGTAACGGGTACCGTAGAGTATAGAATTTGACTACTTAATTATCCTCACGAGTCTTTGTTTAAAGTACGTTTAACTGTTTTCCAACGGTAAAATTAAGTTTGTCGCGCAGTACCTATAGTTTATCCTTTGGTTAGAGCTGCATAGTGTTATCATAGTTATTACGGAACCCTCGGTGCGCGAGTTCTTCTCGCACTTAACCGGATTTTTTGTTATGTTTGTATGTATGTGTCGTTGTGCGACGTGCGTTGCAACTATTTTTGTACAAGCTAGCTAGGGTAAGCAACTGGGCAATGGTTATATTTTACTTGAATACGGAAGCAAATAAGAGGGTTATGACTTGCTTCCGCACGGACAAAGTTGGCGAGAACGTCAGCTCATCTGCTAGTTGCTTCATCTTCATTATTAAAAGAATTTAATCTGTTATATATTTCTGATCTATCTGTCTAAAACTATTGTTTCAAGAAATATTATTGGTATGATGTTATCACTGGGTACATGAATCTATATGTATGTAGTATATCATAATTATGTGTTTGTGTAAGTTTAAGTATATATAGTGGTTGACTGGTAGAGAATGCCTAAAGGCATTAAGTCCGCCATTTGTACTTTTACTTATGTATTTGTAACGTGCAACTGCGCTTTGGGCAAACTGATGCAGTCCTACGCTCACCTGTGTGTGATAGTCTCTGACAGGAGTGAGTTTCTGTCCACACTTGATGTAATGCTCCGAACTAGTCAGCGAGATAAATCTAGGGTATCTTAGTGGGTAAGACGTCTTCAACGAACATGGATGAGTTTTCAGCTTAGTATTATATTTATTGAGAAAGAATAGAAAAGAGAGGGCGCCAGACACTTTTATTTTATTCTCCAAAGGTCAAGAGATAAAAAGGGATTTATGCTAGGGAGAGAGAGTTAAACAAAGCTTGAAATTATGAACCACATATATATAATTCTCAAGTGGCAAGTTATAAATTACACAAGAGTAACACTTATTCTACCATTAATTACTTAAACTATCAGACAGTTTGGGCTATTCCCAAGAGAACACGGAGCTCTTAAAGAGGCGTGTACGCATAGAAGTTGTACTAGTTTAGTGAAGTTACATGAGGACTTGGTTTTGTGTGTGAGGCTAAAGAACTTTACTTTATAATTTAAACAACAGGAATGCGAGTTGAAGTTAAATACGGAACGTTTTCACCTTGGCTTAGAAGGCGTGGTGAGTCCACGCTGCCGACGTGCGCTTCGACCACAGATGTCTCCACTCTGGACCTCGTAAAAGGTACAGCTCGTGACAGCTTCAACACCCAGAGTCAAAGTCACAAGTCCGCAGCACGGAGTCAACACGGCGATGGCCACGATGACGCACCCAGCTCAATTCACCTCTGCAATCTGGCTGCTACGGCCAGCATTTACGCGTAGCGTAGGTACGCAGCCAGTGCTATCACTGAAAATAATACTTTGTCTTAACAAACAATCGACACACGACATATCCCTGCAAGACAAGTACACGACAAATTCACTCAGACAATCCCTAACTAATTGCACCATTCTAATCGAAATAATTATGTAATAAAAGGAATTTCTCTTACCCGGCGAGAATCAGGGTTAGACAGATTTGTCCGTTACATCGGCTGATGTGTGTTTCCACAAGAAAAGAAAAGAAAGATGTCTGTAACAATTTGAGAACAAAAACACGTTAGGAAATCTTATACGAATTTCGAGAAATAACATCGCTAACCACTTCTAGACAACGCAGGGTCACTCACCGAATGGTTTATTGTGTCATCGTAGGTTTTGTGTCTAGGATGCCTCCAGATATGAGTGCTCACATTTTCGAAGACAAAATGGCTTCCTCCGCAGGAGAAGCGAGTACGTCCTCACGTCGTGAGCTTTGGGGACGCACTGCCTGAGCGCTGTGCCACAGCTCTAACCATCGGAACACTAGAGATGCCCATACGCAATCGCGAATCTTTCCGATTCCAAAGACAAACGAAGCTATTAGTTGATTTGATTGAGGTTCATTATGAAATAATTGATTCATACGATTAGATACAAAACAAAACACTCCTTTATTTAATATTTATGAATATTAATCCTTAAATGATTAAGAAGACATCGAGCAGAGTCGATTCAGTGTTGCCAGCTGCAACGATCCGCTAACGTATTTGAACAATGCCGCTACTAGATGGCGTTAGATCTGCACCTCTGCCTTGCTCGTCAGTGTTCCTGTAGGAATACCAGAAACTAGGTGGCGCTAGTAGTGGGAAAACTATCAAAATTGTCAGATACGATATTACTGTGTAACATTACCGCCCCAGTTATAGAAAAAAAAAAAAAATTTTTTTTTTTTTTTTTTTTTTTTTTTTTTTTATCTTTTTTTCAAAAAAAAATGCAAGGTAGTAGGATCCTTAACGTAAAGAAAACATCCGAAAGAGTGTCAAAGAATGAACGCAGACACCAACACCTCCGCTCGTTCTCCAGACGAACAACGAAAAGCCGAAGAGAGTAATACCTGAGGACGGCATACCTGTCAAAGATAACGCAGGCATCAACACCTCTGTGAGTGTTCCTGGACGAACACTAGAAAGCCCAGGGAATACCACTGATGGTGGTATACCTGTCAAAGATAACGCAGGTATCCCAAGAAGTAGGTGGCGCGACATTCGATTTCCTGAAAGTCTCGCAGAAAGTCACGAGGACAGAAACCTCGTACAGCGCAAAAGGGCAAAAGTTGGCTTGTTGCTATTAAAGCATGGAATGCTGCCTTTTAAAAAAGAAGGCTGTTTGCATTAGTTAATATTTTTCCGCCTCATTGATGAGGTTTTCAATGAATGGGGAAAATGTTTGTAAATACTTAAAATGTGATTTTGGAGTGGAAAAAGGAAACTTGAAATACCAATGCGTTGGAAAATATTTTTGAACACTCAAAATGTGATTTCTAAGTGGAAAAGGAATTTAAAATACCAAACAAGTATAATTGTTTATGTTTTTAAAGTTTTAATGGGAAGGAATAAAATTGTATTGTTTATATGGAAAACTTTCAATCGGATATCATTTTGTATCAGGCAAAAAAAAAATCCTCCATCCAGAAGTATCTCAAGAGAGAGCCCAACTGCCTTCTAACCTATCAACTTATCCTACACATTACCACTACGACACAACCCTATGTAGAGGTCAACGACCCTTGACCCACATACGAGTATCACCTCAGAGTTAGACAACAACAAAAGATAAATAGTTGAGCAGACGTGACAGTTGTCACCCCATCTCAGCATAAGCTTAGACTAAGTTTCAAAAGTTTTAGATGAGAAAAGAAATTCTGTCGACTGTACGTGAGGCTTCATACGTTGACAAACTGTCCTGAAAATAGCTAACCTTGAGCGATTCCAATTAACACGACAAATCAACACCAGTCTTAGAAATAAAAGAAGACATACTGTATACGAGTAACATCAGCGCCTGCATATGTTGATTAGACATACACCTGTGATCGAGGTCACATGGTTGCACCAACAGAAATCTCAACAGCAGTTCAAAGAAAACAACCCCTTTTCCACACAGGAATCTCCAAGTAGTAGACTTGAATTTAAGATGTGTCATTCCGACAACAGTAGAAGTAGAAGACTTATTTGTCTTTAAGATAAGAACTGAATTATTTTTCAGCAGTAGAAGAGAACAGACGTGGACATATTTATTCCAACAGCTTAACCTAATGTCGACAGTAAAAGCTTAAATGTATGAACCGGTTAACCTAACAATCCTAATCTATTTCTTACGCGTAGGCGTCCCCACTCTATGTGATATTTACCTATCTATTTTCCTAACGAACTGTACCTTGACAACTAAGCATGCACTTATCAAATTATTCTGTATACTACGAAATTAACTAACACAAACGATGGTACCAATCGGTGTGTATCCTAATAATGAGGTCGACTGTCCATTCCAGATTATTTTCATTTGAGTGTAAAGTAAATACCTATCGGTGTTTTACCTAAGAGAAGCTACGTCCCTACGTCTCACTCAAAGAATAACGGTTTCTCAATATTGTGAAATTCTACGTCAGGCAACACATCACTAAGTGCAATGTGCATGTACACGGTTCGTTTTGTTGGACGGTTGCTACGCTACCTAGGTTGTTATTTGTAAGACTGTACAATCAACCGTCAACCATCTGAATAAAATATCATAAAATACTACTGCGACTCTGATTTAACCATAAGGTCATGGGCCAGAACGCCAAATTTTCTGTTCCTAAATTGAACGGGCTTGAGGATTACTCGTCATGGAAATTCGCAATAAAAATGTTACTACTTCGAGAAAAATGTTTCAAATTTACGTCAACGCTACCTAAAACAGATGATTCTGGAGAACATGAGAAGGATCAAGAGGCATTTACTATTATTTGTCTGCACTTGGAGTCCCATCTCTACCCGTACGTACAGAATTTGACATTTGCTAAGGAAGTGTGGGACGTGCTAGCAGGAATTTTCGAGGATAAAGGGATCAATAGGCGAATAAGTCTTATGAATTCACTTTTAGATGAGCACTTGGAAAAGCATAATTCGATGCATGAGTATGTGGCGGCTGTCATGAGTCACTCTCAGAAACTGAAGGAGATTAACCAGAGTTTCGACGATGATTTGATTGCTGTGGTACTTTTACGGGGTTTGCCTGATGAATACAGACCATTACGTATGGCTTTAGAGCACTCAGGAATGAAACTCACCTCGGAAAATGTTCGGCAAAAGCTTCTACAAGAAGACTCCAGTCAGAGCTCTTCTAATGATTCCTCGAATAGTAATTCTGCGTTAGTGGCATGGAAACAATCTCAGCGTTCAGTACAAAACTTCAAATGTTTTAAATGTTGCAAGAAAGGTCACAAGAAATATGACTGCCCGAAGTTGATTAAGGATTTAGACGGAGAAGGCATGTCAACGGTTTCTACGAAGTTGAAGAAAGTTGCTTTATGCAGTTCACTGTCGGTACACGAGTCCTTCAACCCCTCGGCGTGATATTTGGATACTTAGTGAAGCTTCGCATCACATAAGTTTTAAAAAACATTAGTTTAGAGACTGTACTGTTACTGATAAGAATGTTGTGACATGTGCGAATGATGACAAGATGACAAGCATAGGTAAGGGCAATATTGTTGTAAATTTAAAAGGAGTTTTGTTTCCAATACAAAACTGTTCCTTTGTACTGAAATTAAAAGTTAATCTATTGTCCATATCTAAGTTGGTTCAGAATGGTTGGAAAGTGATATTTGATTCTAATGGTTGTAAGATGTTTCACCAGTCGATAGGCTAAGTTGTGAATAAGCTTGTGGTTACTGCTAGTGAAGTCTCTGGTATATCTATGATTTGGATGACTGTTTCCTATTGTAGAAGGGGCTTCGGCTACGGTTCAAGCTGAGGACTCATTGTCACTTTAGCCAGGACAGCTTGGGTATGTAAATCAGACTGATTTATGCAAGCTTCCGGACATCGAAGTTGGAGGTATGAGGGTAATGGAGCCGTGTGTCACTTGTTTGTCAAGAGGAAAGGCACATGGATTACCTTTTCCAAAGGGTGAAGCAGGACGAGAAGTTGTCTTTACTGAAGATTCTGCGATAAAGGGCGCAGAATCAGGTTCAGTGGGAAAAGACACATCTGTGAAGAATGCAGGTCTATGGGAGTTGGATCATTATTCTAAGACAGTTTCATCGACGTCTGTGACCGAAGATTCTTATGAAGTTACCATAGAAGATGCGGAGAGTTCGAAGGCTGGTGCATTAGCATGTTTGGAAGCTGAGCTCGTTCCTCCGGAATTTTATTAAGCTTCTAGGACTGGAAATTACCGGATGAGAAAGCAAGGAAATCTGTTGTGCAAAACGAGGCAGAACCTAGATATTCCTTAAGGAATTGGTTACGTGGCGCACAGAGCGGATTAAACTGCTATGATAGTGTCTGCAAAATAAGAGAAGATCCACGATCCCACCAGGAAGTTTTGCGGAGACCGTTTATGAAAATGTTTCATGCAACAAGGTTTCATTGAAGACGGTCAGAAGCAAAAAGTTTGTTGAACGGAAGAGTAAATGATGTTTTATTGTCAATGTCATTTTAACCGTTCAAAGATTGATAGATGTTTATATTTTAAAGGATATATATTTTTATATGTCTTTATATTAGGCGGCTTTATCGTATTTTGTAAAGGATATTCGTGCGAAGATGGAATTGCAGGACGGCTTAAGGAAATACTTCCAAATGAAGAATTTAGAGGAAGCTCGGCAATGTCTCTGCATGAGCGTGAACGGAGTACAGAAGGTACGTTTTTCTTGCTTCAGAGGAAGTCTATTGATGCTTTACTTAATGGACCATGGTATGGATCAGTGTAAACCAGCAGAAAACCCAGCTTGAACTGGATCTACGTAATGTTTTGGCAGAGGGGGTGGTGATGGTAATGAACTGAACCGCCAAGAACAACTGCGATACCAGTCTTTGTTAGATGATTTGTATTTCGAAAGTCGAATGGAGACTTTAATCATTAATTAATTACAGGTTGACAGTGACTGGGGCGCCGACTAATAGAAAGGCATATTCAGGATACATGTTTAAACTTGGACCAAATTTTATATCCTGGGAGTGCAGAAAGAAATATTGTGTGGCTTTATATCTGACAGAAGCCGAATACGTTGCGCTATCTGGAGCATCCAAGGAAGCTGTATACCTACAGAGGTTAGTCAGCTATATTTCAAAAATATGGGCACAACGAGCGTCAAGCTGTTTGTGGACAATCAGAGTGCTGCGTAACGTTGGCTAATAATCCTGTTTCTCACCGATGGACGAAAGATATTGGCAATTGGTATAACTTCGTTCGTCAATGCATCAATGATTATTTGATTCAGCTACAGTATGTCTCGACTGAAGATAACATAGCTGATATCTTGACTAAGCCATTGCCCCGTGTTAAGTTTGAAAGGTGTGTGTCTGGTTTAGGTTTAATTTGGACTACTTGATGCTGTATGGGATTAGGATGTTTAATGGTTGCTTGAGAGGAAGTGTTGGACGGTTGCTACGCTACCTAGGTTGTTATTTGTAAGACTGTACAATCAACCGTCAACCATCTGAATAAAATATCATAAAATACTACTGCGACTCTGATTTAACCATCACGTTTATTACCTAACATTCCCTAGACGGAATCCATATTTTATTTAATCAGTAGTCAGCAAAATACGCTTGAGTAAAAGAAATCAGATAAACATTACGTCATCAGTTACTTAAAATCTCAATCCTTGAACACAAGTCTACCTAGAAGGCAAAGTTAAGTTTCCCTAACCTAATCGCGACTCATTATCTGCGCGCATCAACCTATACGCTAACTACCTACATTTGAGTAGTATTAGTCACTATGTTAAGATATCTCGCACAGCAAGAATAGTCAAGCAAAGAGTGCAATGACCTAATTACGTTAATATATTAAAATACTGCATTCTGAGAGTTAAAAAATGATAATTATTCAGTTAAAATTTCCAGTCGGAACATTAAAGTGAACTTTATTACACCGATAGAATAAATAAAAGAATTAAACTTAACCTTTTCAACGCCGAAATTTATTTTTATAGTTTTAGTTATAGTAGAAGATTCACTTAGTTATAAGACCACTAAAAGACAGAATTAAAAAAAAACATCTTCACAAAATTTTAACCCTTTGAACGCCATGACATATATATGGTTTTTCGTTTAGCATGTGATTTGAACAGTTACTCTAACACCAAATAGAAAAGAATTAAAAAAAAATTGAAAACCTTAACCCTTTTTACGCCAAAATATTTTTTTTTTTTTTTTTTTATAATTTTATTTATGATACTTTAGGTATTTGACTCTCCACGGATTAGATGAACTATAATTTTTTTTTTTTTTTTTCTCTAAATTTTAACCTTTTGAACGCCAAAGTATTTGTATAGTTTTAGCAATGAAATAAGTTTTCAATGATTGCATTATGACTTGAATAGGGAGAATTAAGTTAAAGAAAATGTTTTACAAAATTAAACCTTTTTAACGCCATAAGGGCTTCGTAGTTTATAGTTAATCTAAGATTTATTTAAGTATTCGAATTTGCATTGAATATATAGAATATATTCATGAAACTAAATGTTTACAAGGTTCAACCTTTTAAACGCCACAACATTATCATTAATCTCAATCTTGTTAAAGTTTAAATACCTAGTTAAACCTTCACAAAACAGAATTTACTTTAAAGAAAAGGCTTCATTTATCCAAAGTGTCAATAGGAATTAATCTTTGTTTTAATTATGACAGAACAAAAAAATGTCAGCACTCAAATATCAACCTGTGCCATCTTCGCTACCCACATACTACGCTTCACGATAAAGATATGCAATTTTGCAATGCTGCTTCCGCTCCTTCTCATCGCGCGCGGTAGCACTAAAGTTTAACCTAGGGTTAACCATCGGTTAGGTTGTTATAAGAAAATAGCTTTTAATTTTGAGAAAATGTCAAGAACATGCAATGTGATTTATTTAGTATGCTTGATATATAAAATATCCTAAACTGGAAGTATGGAAAATTACATTTTAGCATTAAAATGGCTTAATTAGTTTAAATTTCATATGTTAAAAAAAAAACCTAAGTTGTGAACATTTTGTCGTATATCACGTCAAGAGAGAGTAAAATTATTTGAAACTGTATATTATTATCGTTTACAATGGAAACAAAACATTAAGATTAACTTTAGCTATAAGTCGACCGTTAACCGACGCTTAACGGTTGCGATAAACCGGCCCTATAACACAGTACTATATAATCGTTTAAATCGGCTGAGATTTTATGATGTCTTTTACATGCCAAATGCCTAGAGATTTTTGAGTATTAAAATCGCGGAGTTCGTACGTTACCGGTGATATCTTTCTAAGTACGACACACTTTTTAAATTTGGGAGCTAATTTTTGAGCAAAGAATTTACTTGCGTCGGAGAGAGGAAACTCTCTTTTCCAAACCACTTGACCCACGTCATATTCCAAGCGTCTCCTACCTCGATTGTAATACACTCGGCCTCGCTGATAAGACTTCTGTAAACGGTCATTGACCTTCTCAAAGATAGGTTTTAAATGTGACAACATTGAAGAATATAAATCCCTATTAGTGAATTGCAAATCACTCCCGCTAGGAGGTCTTGAAGGGTACCATTCACCGGAGAGAATAGCCTCTCGTCCACTATTTAGAAAATAAGGGCTAAAACCAGTAACTTCGTGAACAGCTGTGTTTATAGCGAACTCGATCGCACTAACTTCTCGATCCCATGTGCGGTGATCGGTTCCGACATAAGATGCAATCGCTGTACCTATAACTTTAAGAGTGCGTTCTGCAGGGTTATTCTGCGGAGTAAATCTACAGTTATAAAAGAATTTGGGTATCTTGTACTTCTCCTTCAATGACTGCATGTGATTAGACACATACTGTGGACCATTGTCCATTATAATGCACTGAGGGACTCCGTACTTTAAGATAACATTATTTTCAATTAAACTTACAACAGTTTTCGCCAATGAGTTTCTCATGGGGAAAATACAAGTATATTTAGTAAAACAGTCACAGACTATTAGAATAAATTTAAAGCCTTTATAGCTTCGAGGGAGAGGTCCCAGAATGTCAGTACATACTACTTGCCAAGGTCGTTGAACCTTCTTGGGGTTCTCCATCAGACCAGCAGGTGCCTCATTAGTGCTTTTATAAGCTAAACAGATTTGACAGTTTTTCACATACCTTTTAATATCGCTTAGCATCTTGGGCCAAAAATATGTTTGTGCTACCCGTTTTAAAGTTTTAAAGATACCTAAGTGTGCAGCGTCCGACCTATCATGACATTGCTTAAGTATATCCTGCTTAGACTCGTTAGGCACGACTAATTTCCATTCTGAATCCCTAGATAACGGATTTTTGTTTCTAATACGTTTATACAGGTTGTCATTTAAGATTTTAAAGTCAGGAAATTTCTGAGGAGTTGATTCGACCCTATTATAAGTTTTAGTATACCAGGCATCAGTAACATCATTTATTGGACAGATAAGCTCAATTGCCTCAGACGATATCGGAGCCCTAGAAAGCGCGTCTGCTAGCTTATTATCGGATCCCTTTTTGTATTGGATATCGAAATTAAATTGAGATAGTCTAAGAGCCCACCTAGCTAAACGTCCAGTTGGTGATTTTAGACTGACCAGCCACTGTAAACTACTGTGGTCAGTGTAAACCTTAGTTCGGAAAGGAGAGCCTTCTATATAGCCTCTGAACTTCTCTAGAGCGAATATGAGAGCGTTAAGTTCTTTTTCAGAGACAGAGTGGTTTCTCTCTGTGCGAGTAAGGGTTCTACTAGCATAGGCGATAGCGTGCTCGTGTCCTTCATCGTCTAACTGGGATAATGCGCATCCTAATCCAACATCAGAAGCGTCAGTCGAAATGACGAAAGGTCTATCAAATTTAGGAATAGACAGGATCGGTGCTGTCACCAATAGTTCCTTAACTATTTTAAATGCCTCATCGGCCTCCGCCGTAAATTGGAAAGAAGTTCCTTTCGGAAGTTTTCTAGTAAGCTTATTTAAAGGAGCACAAACAGAGGAATAGCTTTTTATAAATCGACGGTACCAGGACACCATGCCTAGAAAACGTCTTAGTTCCTTCTGAGAAGTAGGTACAGGAAAGTCTACGATAGCTCGCACTTTGTCACTATCCGTACGCAAACCCCTGCGATCTACGACATATCCTAAAAATTTCAAAGAAGAGCGACAGAAAACAGATTTTTCTAAGTTAATAGTGAGTCCGGCTTGCTTCAACTTTTCACAAGCTTTTCTCAATAAGGTCATGTGATCCTCAAACGTTTCAGAAATCAATATAATGTCATCGACATAGTAGAAAATGTTATGAGCAAACTCTGGTCCAAAGACCTTATCCATGAGTCTCATCATCCGAGCACTAGAATTAACTAGACCAAATGGAAGTCTGCGGAATTGAAAGCTTCCTAGTCCCGGCAAGGAGAAACAAGTTTTCTCTCTCGATTCCTTAGCTAACTTAATTTGGAAAAAGGCAGATTTTAAATCTAAAGAACTCATGTATTTAGCATTATTGAGAGAATCTAATATTTCCTGAACCCTAGGCATAGGATATGTATCTACTTTAGTTAAGCTGTTCAGTTTTCGACTATCTAAGCACATTCTCAGCTCACCGTTAGCTTTAGGCACTAAAAGGATTGGACTATTCCAAGCAGAGTTACTTTTCTCTATAATACCCATTCGCAACATTTCATTGATTTCCTTTCGAACGTATTCCCGGTGGTGAAATGGAATCGGATAATATTTTTGCTTGACTGGTGGATGATCACCCGTATCAATGACGTGCTCCTCGAGTGGAGTACAGCCCAAACGGTCCTTGGTAGCCGTGATGCATTTAAATCCCGAGACAACCCTATTTAATTGTGCCTTTTGAAGGTCATTTAAATCCTCTAAATCGTGCAAATGTACTTCAGAGTCTTTCAATAAGTTAATATTAGAAGATGCAGTGCGATAGTGCTTCGATTTTAAAATGTCAGAACAAAGGTTAAACTTGGCTAGAAAATCTACGCCTAGTATAAGAGGAGTGTTCACATCTCTACATACAAAGAATGTGACATAGTGTAAGTCATGTTTATAAGAGATAGGTACTTCTATTTTCCCTAGTACTAACAAGCGTGAACCGTTACCTACAGTCAAGTCTTTCGCACATGTCTGCAAAGGAAATTGCAAGCCTTCCTTATACAATAGTGAATACGCGGATTCACTAATTATCGACACGGCAGCTCCACTGTCCGCTAACGCGTTACACTCTAAACCTAGAATACCTACAGACAAGAACGGTCTAGGATCTCCTAAGTTTTCTTTAAATAAAGGTTGATAAGAGTTATTTTGCAATATATCAGACGAGTATAGTTGTGTTTGTGTAGACCGGTCAGAGACTCGAGTAGTCTTAGAATTATTATTATTATTAAAGTTAGTTGCCTCTGACCTGTCACCTAGTTTTTTGTGCAAGGGCAATTTCTAGTAAGGACTCCAGGTCTCTTACACCTAAAGCATATGGGAGTGGGATATGCGTCACAACGAGAATGGTGATGGTTTCCACCACATTTTCCGCAACCAACAGTAGCTCTATTCTGTCCCTGATTAACGTTACGAGGTCTAGCATCAGAAGATGAAGGAATTGGGTTTGAGATCCCACTGCAAAAGTTAGGTATAACTAGCTCTCTACCTGTGTTCAAGAATCCACGGTTCTCGCATTTAAACTTTGATACTTCTAAACGCGCACAAATGTTCTTAAGTTCCCTAACGGTACGTACTTCAGTTAAAGCCAGACGCGAAATAAAATATGGATTCATGTTCGTCATGATAATTTCGAGTTGTTCTGCGTCGGTAATAGGTACTGACAGACGCAAAAACAAGCTTTCCATGATGTTAACATACGACCTAATCGATTCATTCTTGTCCTGCAATCTAGCCTTAATCTGGTTCAATAGACATCTTTCGTATTCTACCGGTTGAAACTCGTTTTTAAGTGACTCGACAAGCTTATCAAAGGTACCAAAGTGAGATTTATTTATGCGAAACCACATCAACGCTTCCCCAGAGAAAAGATGAACCGCGTTTCTCAACAATTCCTTATCCGAAACCTCCGAAGAGTATTTAAGCTCTTGCAATCTAAAGATAAAATCTTGGACGGGAATTCTACCATCATATACGATACCCCATTTAAGCACTTGAGATGTACGACTTTGACAGAAAACCGGAGGAACAGACTCAACCAAGTTCATCGCAGAGTCCTGAGAAGATGAGCCAGGCTTCTGATTACATTTTAAATTTTCTATGGCATTGAACGCCTTGGCCACCAATGCTATCTTTTTCAGTCTCTGTTCAGAATTAATTAAAAGCAATTTTTCTAACCTGAGTATGACATGAGACAATTTCGACAAACACCTTCTCCGACACGATGAGGACGAGTGATCTGCCTGCAGAACCGCATCCAGTTTTCCCTCGCAGACCTGGAATTCGTCGTCAACAGACAAACTTGAGATAAAAGTGTTCGCTTTCGTGTTGTCTAAAGATGTGCCCTTGGCAGATTTAAATTGGGATTTAAGCTCCTCCACAGTATAGCTAGCGTCTACATCTAGGCCTCTTGCTTGCAATTCAAACATAAGTTCGTCCTTAGTCAGATTATCAACTTCAATTTGTAACGCCATGTTTGACAAGTATATCAGTATTCAACACTTAATATTTAATACAACAGATAAGTAAAAACAGCTACTAGAATTATTCGTACTTATCTCCTCTATTTAAGATACATAAGATAGGTTATTATACCTATTAAGTTAAGCTTTTGATTTTACACACAATATTCAATTAAGTATAGGTCGACTTCAGAGAAATTCAAAACAGGGTTAACAGTTTTATCACTGATAAAAGTGAGTAGTATGCCAGTGCGATACTTAGCAATTAATAAAATAGATAAGTAAAAACAAGCACTACAATTATTTGCACTTATCTTTTCTATTTGAGAGATGTAGGATAGGTTTTACCTATAAAGTAAAGCTTATGATTCTACACAAATGTCAAAATAAATTATTAAAGTTGACAAGTAATTCTAAATTTAAAGTTTGCAATTTTCTATAGTTTCAAAGCAGGTATTAAGTCTTATTAAAGTTAAGAAGTAGTTTTAAATGTAAGGTTTACAGTTTTATAGCTGTAAAGTAGGTATACAGTTTAGTTACAATATAGTTGTAAAGTAGGTATTGAGTTTAGTTATAACTCAAGTAGTAGACTTTACTCACACGAGCAAAGAAAAGAGTGAATGTCCAATTGACAACCTAGACACACAATAGAAATAAAATATTTTTGACACAATAAACATTAAATATGACACAGATTAGATTAGTAGTTTTTGTTTTATAATAAAGTTAGCCTCACACACCAATGCAACTAGTATAGTTCAAAATTCAAGCTTATTTGACAGATTTCTACTGACAGAAACGATAAACACATCCACAAACGTTCCCAGACGCACCAGATAAATTGAAATTCCAGGGTTCACGTTGACGTGCTAGAAATATCTGAAATTACCGAGCCCCAAATGTTGGGCCGCCAGAAATGTAACGTGCAACTGCGCTTTGGGCAAACTGATGCAGTCCTACGCTCACCTGTGTGTGATAGTCTCTGACAGGAGTGAGTTTCTGTCCACACTTGATGTAATGCTCCGAACTAGTCAGCGAGATAAATCTAGGGTATCTTAGTGGGTAAGACGTCTTCAACGAACATGGATGAGTTTTCAGCTTAGTATTATATTTATTGAGAAAGAATAGAAAAGAGAGGGCGCCAGACACTTTTATTTTATTCTCCAAAGGTCAAGAGATAAAAAGGGATTTATGCTAGGGAGAGAGAGTTAAACAAAGCTTGAAATTATGAACCACATATATATAATTCTCAAGTGGCAAGTTATAAATTACACAAGAGTAACACTTATTCTACCATTAATTACTTAAACTATCAGACAGTTTGGGCTATTCCCAAGAGAACACGGAGCTCTTAAAGAGGCGTGTACGCATAGAAGTTGTACTAGTTTAGTGAAGTTACATGAGGACTTGGTTTTGTGTGTGAGGCTAAAGAACTTTACTTTATAATTTAAACAACAGGAATGCGAGTTGAAGTTAAATACGGAACGTTTTCACCTTGGCTTAGAAGGCGTGGTGAGTCCACGCTGCCGACGTGCGCTTCGACCACAGATGTCTCCACTCTGGACCTCGTAAAAGGTACAGCTCGTGACAGCTTCAACACCCAGAGTCAAAGTCACAAGTCCGCAGCACGGAGTCAACACGGCGATGGCCACGATGACGCACCCAGCTCAATTCACCTCTGCAATCTGGCTGCTACGGCCAGCATTTACGCGTAGCGTAGGTACGCAGCCAGTGCTATCACTGAAAATAATACTTTGTCTTAACAAACAATCGACACACGACATATCCCTGCAAGACAAGTACACGACAAATTCACTCAGACAATCCCTAACTAATTGCACCATTCTAATCGAAATAATTATGTAATAAAAGGAATTTCTCTTACCCGGCGAGAATCAGGGTTAGACAGATTTGTCCGTTACATCGGCTGATGTGTGTTTCCACAAGAAAAGAAAAGAAAGATGTCTGTAACAATTTGAGAACAAAAACACGTTAGGAAATCTTATACGAATTTCGAGAAATAACATCGCTAACCACTTCTAGACAACGCAGGGTCACTCACCGAATGGTTTATTGTGTCATCGTAGGTTTTGTGTCTAGGATGCCTCCAGATATGAGTGCTCACATTTTCGAAGACAAAATGGCTTCCTCCGCAGGAGAAGCGAGTACGTCCTCACGTCGTGAGCTTTGGGGACGCACTGCCTGAGCGCTGTGCCACAGCTCTAACCATCGGAACACTAGAGATGCCCATACGCAATCGCGAATCTTTCCGATTCCAAAGACAAACGAAGCTATTAGTTGATTTGATTGAGGTTCATTATGAAATAATTGATTCATACGATTAGATACAAAACAAAACACTCCTTTATTTAATATTTATGAATATTAATCCTTAAATGATTAAGAAGACATCGAGCAGAGTCGATTCAGTGTTGCCAGCTGCAACGATCCGCTAACGTATTTGAACAATGCCGCTACTAGATGGCGTTAGATCTGCACCTCTGCCTTGCTCGTCAGTGTTCCTGTAGGAATACCAGAAACTAGGTGGCGCTAGTAGTGGGAAAACTATCAAAATTGTCAGATACGATATTACTGTGTAACATATTTTGTGCAATAAAGTTTAAATAAATAAATAAATAAATAAATAAATTTTATTAAAATTTGTTTTTTTTTTATTGTCTCCGAACGTTATACTCGTAGACCCTACACCAACGCAATGTTTCTGTTTAGCCCTATGGTTGACTGGTAGAGAATGCCTTGTGGCATTAAGTCCACCATTTGTACTAGTTTAATCTGTGCAATAAAGTTAAATAAATAAATAAATAATGTTCATTACGAGTCTGAAGAATAATAAATATTTTGAATTCGCAAATGTGTATAAAGTTTTCCTATGGTTTATGCAACGGAATAGATAGGGTCATCATCATCCTCCTAGCCTTTGTCCCATATCTTTGTAGAGAATGAATTCTCAATCGGGGTCGGCTACCTAAATCCCAAGATGTGGCGTAGGCACTAGTTTTTGGACGGACTAGATAGGATATATATAGAAAACAAAAACAAGGATTTGTAATGCGACTATTGTGTTACTTCTGAACTTTAACATTACTAATACCTCTAGGTTCAATCGAGTACATAAACTTGTAAGTTGTAAGCTATGATAGAAAATATATGATCACGACTCTATTCTTAACGGCTTATTTAGAAGCGTACCTATTAAAATATACTCGACTGTACTCGTTGAATAGGGATTATGACTGATGTTGAATTCCATAAAGTCGTACTAGTAAATATAGCTGAATAAGTCATTAAATGAAAAAAAAACAATTAAAGGGACTTTGAAATGTGAGACTTAATAAGTACCATCCATTTTTTATACAAAGCCAGAAATGGTTTATAATTCAACAAAACAAAATAATAACAATATTAAATACAGGAATATAAGAATCACGTACGTATTTTCTTACGGCCAAGATGTTGAATTGTACTTTACGACTTTTAGAGCAGTCTAACCACTCAATTTTGAGTAGGACTCTATTCACATAATAAAATAAGAGCGATGGCAGGTAGCTGTAGTTACCAAAAGCAATTGAGTGGAAGTATGTCCATAATTACTGACGTTTGATCATCCTCTAAAAAAATCAACTTTTCAGTCAGAAGAACCGTCAGGAGTATCATGCAAGTGTTCAAATAAAAGAGCTACATTTAATTACTTGTTTTATTATCGTGCATATAAATATAACAGTGCATTGTGAACTAAATGAGAGATCGTGAAGCTGATAAATACAATAAAATAGTTCTTATTTAGAATATGTCGCCATGGTGGGTTGACTGTATATATATTACTACAACATCGATATAAAAATACTATACTTTAAAACCAATACATATATATTAACTTAATAAAAAATATTTGGTTGGTATTGACACTGGTAACTATTTCAAAATTGATGCTTTGGTGGAAAAATAAATAAAATAATTGTAACATAATTATATTGAATGTGTGTAATTGTTCTACATAGAATTATGCTAGTACATATACAATAAACAGTTAATACATAAATAAACACGATTTAATACATAAAACAATATATATATATATATATAATACAATACCTAATCACACGCACACTACATTTATACCACTGATCATTGGTCAGACATTAAGCATGACAAAGTACTATAATTCACAAAGAATCAAGCTGTTATAGTCACGCTACTCAGATGAAAGACTGTTGAAAACTATAGAATAGCAAAAGTTAAAACCCACGCTATTCAGATGTAAACAGTTGAGTATCAAAAAATGTTAAGCTAAAATCGGCGACATTTAGTGGACCAGGTCGGTGTGGGGCACGTAGACCTCTGGGGTTGCCTTGTGGTGGATCATGACATCTTGGACCCAAACGTTGTGCAGATTTTCGATCTGCCATTGGTGCAGAGGACGGTTGAGGGGGAAGCCGAGCGGCTCATCGACCATGCGGCGGGCACCGCTACCGTAGCCAGAAGAGACAACGTGATCATAACCAGTTCCAAATTGGACCTTGGGGGCGTGGTACTCGGAGATGTAAGTCAGGAGGACGAAGGGCATACCACCGACACGACCTGGAAATTACCGTCAATTAGTTATAGTGAAACCTTAAACAACCAACATATGCAACCAACCGAAATACTGTCCTACATCGGCCTCAGTATTAAGGAGCTGAATAAAGAACCGAACATATTATAATGTAATTATTGTAATTATTAAACATGTTTTATCTCTAGCGAGCAGCTTACCCTTAGGGAGTAGCAGACGGTCAGGGAATCCTTCAATCTTCTGTGCCTGGTTCAAGAAGAATTGTCCCTTGCCATGAAGGGCGTTCTCGGCCTTCACGAAGACCTCATGAGCGCTGGTCCAATCATCGATGGTCCACAAGTTCTCAGTGGAGTCACGCTTGATGACGTGCTCACCGGCAGGCACTGAAATAAATGCATATTAGTACTACCGTAGAGAACGTGAACCATATTTTTTACTTTTGACTAGACTAACTTACAGTCATAAGTGAACTGGTCAAACTGGTAGAAGTTTTCGGTGTTGTGGTGCAGAGGGATTTCGTAACCGTGGCTGTCGTATTTGGGCGCCAAGAAGAACTTGACGACAACAGTCTTGGCGGCTTCGCTCTTGACGTGCACCTTGATCTTGAAGACCTTGTGGTTCAGACGCGGGTACTGAACGAGAACACTGACGTCATCAGCAATAACCTTCCCTGTTAATAGGATAATAGTATTTTAGTAACCAATAAATATGTCACAGTACAGTAAAAAACCGGATATACACTATAAATGTTCTTACTTTCGAAATCGTCCATGTACAAGTGGTTAGTAACGTTGACGTAAGTGTATTCAAAGTAGGTGGTTAGCTTGTCAGTCTCAACTTTCTGTATAGCAACAGAAGGAAGGGCCAGCTCTTCGGGTTTGTAAGAAGGAAGATGCTGTTGCCACAGAGTGAACAGATCAAGCACACGCTTCCAGATCATGTAGAAAGCAGGGTCACGGAGAGCGGTCTGGTAGTGCTCCAGAACGGAAGGCAGAACCAGGGGTACGAAACTAAAACAAATAGTAGAATGATTTAGAATTGAATTTAGAATTTTAAAACGTATCTCTTAGAAATACACGATTTATTGGGTACTTACGTCTTGTGGTAAGCGTGGTCGTGGACAATAGAGTTTCCGAGAAGGTCCTTCCAGATACTGATGAAGTCCTTGTAGTAAGCAGTGTTGGGAGAATCAGCGTTGGCTTCAATCAAGAGTCCGAGAACATCAATAGATTCAGGAGTACGGAGGCTGACGTGTTCGCCAACGTTCTAAAAACATTATAATATATGGTGACAATTTGGATAACATAAGTAAATAACCATTGAAAATTCTTGAAGTTCTTGTTTAAAGAAAGAAATTGGATAAAAAGAAGCTTACGTTGATGTAGAAACCAGCATCAATAGCGTCGCGAATGCGGCGCTCGTAGTCATAAATGGCCTTAATTTCATGGACAAAGTCTTCTTGTTCCAGGTGGAAGTGGTTAGGCCTGACGGGGAACGGAACTCCATTGTGGTAAAGGAGACCAGGTGTGTAACCTTGCTTGACAGTGCCGTGCAGATCGAGGTCGGGGATCTCACCAAGACCATTCGACAGTCTCTCCATGTAGTAACGAGCCAAGAGCTGCTTGTGCCCGTACCAGAACCATTCACCACGGTAGTCCTTCACCAATGGGCATGTCTCGCTTCCGAGCCATTTCGGGTAAGCCACTTGCTGGTTGTAATACCAAGTGTTCAAACCGTAGTCGTGAGTGAAGTAGAAGACGGGGGCGTCCTCGTTGAAGTAAGGCCAGACAGTCTCGTTCCACCTGATCACTACATTGTTGTCCCAAACGTAAGTTGAAGGGTAGTGCTCGATCATGTGCATGCCGTGGGTGTTGATTCTCTGGGCAGTAGTCATAACCTCTCCATTGTGGAAGAAAGAGGGGAAGATTTCGTAGAGGGGCGGGATGACGAACCCTTGGGTATCGTGACGATGGGCGATGGCGGTGGTGAGCACGTAAACGTACAAGCCCTCGTTGACACGGTCCCTCAGGTACACAGCAGTTTGGTAGAACGTCTCGTAGTCCTTAGCGGAGAATAGCACGTGGAACATAGTCTCAGCTTCAAATTGGTGATGGTCGTTCAGGATAGAGAAAGGCACAGCGCGAGGCAGAAGACCATACTCCATCAAATCGACGTAAATCTTGACAGCTGTGACATTCTGTAATGGAAGTAGAACATTATTATCTTTTCACCTCCCATTATATTTTATTTATACATCTTTAATGCATTTACTAACGCTGTAGTGCTCGATGTTCTTCTCGATTTCCCAAGTGCTGGCAATGCGCTTCAGGGGTTCGAAGTGAACAGGCTCGTGGATGTGGTAGAAGAGTGTTGACAGGTCCACCTGGCGCTGCAGGTAAGGCAGCTCCGCTGTAATAAAGTGGTGTAATCATTATCTTACTTGTGACTGTAACGAGGAACCTATAACCCGATTCCACTTAGGCTTGTCTATTTTAAACAATAAGTTTATATCTTAATGTACCGCTATGCTGTGCATAAACTGCACATTTACCACACTTGAACCTACATCTACCTCTATAGCCTTTTTTATAATTATTTTATACTTGAATGTATTAAAACGATTAAAAGCAGTAAGTTAACTACTACCTATTTTTTGAAGCTACCGCCGTTACTTAATGCATCATGCAGAACAGTGATCTTACCGAGTTTCTGGGGCCAGCTCTTCTTCAGGGGGTCGCAAGCCCCGCCGGCCACGAGAAGCGCCAAGGCACACAACACTAGACGAGCCATGTTTGCCAGTGTTCAATTCATCATTTGCACCCCCTTTTATACCAAAAGATAACGGAGAACAAACTAAATGTGTTTTGTTATCGTAGGTCAAGCATTGGTGTGTGTCACCTTGACAAAACCTGATAATTCAATGCTGGTTTCAAATTGGTACACTTTTAGGACGCGTGGCTTAGCCCTTGTTTTTTTCAACAGAAGTTTTTTTTTCATTACTTATAATGCGAAACGATTCTCTTCAAAAGTACTAAACAAAAGGCTGCTGCGCGTTATGGTCACATCAAATATTGCTCGATAAAGCATCCGTTGCTCTCACACATACAGGGTGAATTCAAATTGGAAATACAAAACACTTGATTGCGGCTCAGTTAATGATACATAATAAGAATATAACATTAAGTCAATACTTAAAATTAACGAAATGAAATGAAATAATTTATTCAGTAAGTAGGCCACAGGGGCACTTTTACAAGTCAGATTGTGAATCTACCGGCATTTCGCAAGAGGAGACCGCTGTTGAGAAGAAAGCCGAAAGAAACTCAACAGTAAGTCATTTTTTCGTAAATAATACTTAAAACAATTACAATGATTACATTTGTGTTATAACTAATTACACTGGTACACGTAAAGGAGATGTATAGATACTACAAATCAATGTTAAGTAGGAACATTAAAATAAAATTTTAACGTTAAATTCATAATATTAAATATACCCAGAGATGTATAAAGTCTCTGGGTGTCACAACATGCAATAAAATAATAATTACTTAATTAATTTAATTCCACAGAGATGTATAAGGTCTCTAGGCGTCAACATGAATAATTTACAATAGAAAATAATTATTAAACCTAAATTTCTTAGAGATGTATATGGTCTCTAGGCGTCATAACATGCAATAAAATATTTTAAAATTATATTATTTCCTCAGAGATGTATAAAGTCTCTGAGTGTCATACTACACTAAGCTGTTTCTTAGAGATGTATAGTCTCTAAGAGTTCAAAAGGTAAAAATCAACATAGAATAACTATTTCTAATTTTCGTTATTTTCTAACACAACAAATAATTAAATGTGTGATTACCTTATTGCTACCCCAAATTCAGTAGCTAACTGTAATCTGTCACTCGTCATTATTTACGTTACTCGTACTTACATCAATAGAAGTAATAACATCCATGACCCAGGAACAAATAATCGTGCAAACTGCGCCAACCGCGTCGTACACATTAGGGATGATGTGTGCAAAACAATAATTTTGTATTTTACCAATTTCATACGGGCATATATTGAAACCACGATTAGTATCGGACCCAGGGATCCTATTTACATTGATTTCTTTTTCTTTAGGTTTTTTTTTTACGAAATAATTGAACACGCAATGTATTTGCATCCACATTAATGAACGTACCTAAACGTCATGACATACCATGTCAGCGTTCATTTGTTGGACTACGTACATTGCTGCTTGGTTGGACTTTAAAAAATGATTACACCTAATTAAAAACACTATTTAAAAAAAAAATTATGCCGTACGATTCCTATCATCAGATACTATAACTGAATACATTATATGCCCGTATTAAATACCCGCGCTCTATATTCATATGCATCCCCCATGTATATTCATGTCGAAAAGTGATGTTATTTATAGTTATCGTTAAACATGATTGACAATCATGTATGTCACAGTAAACTCAAAAGGTACATAGTTCACGTACTTACTCCAAATCAGATATTCCATGAATGGGCAACTATTTTGCTTTGATACGTTGTAAGTAATAACGTTGATTCTGAACTTAGCTACGCATAGTCCGTCCGCAGAAGCCTTAATAGCCTTAACTGAACAGTTGTAAGAAAAATAAAAAAAAATAGCACTACTTGTTCCTATTCACCCCGCTCTCCCGCCACGCAGGGGACGAATCAGACTTCCCTCCACATCTAAAAATAATTACCGCGGTACGCTCTATCTGTGGTAGAAATTTCATGCTTGTAACCCGATGCGCACAATTTCGCGGCTTAGCAACTCTACACTATTGGTAAGCCCACAATTGTGATGCACTTCAAAATTTGTCTAAATTTCGTTACACAAGTGAAGCATCAGTTAAAACTCTCCTGCGTCTATTACCCAAATAACCCTACAATACCTTACCCAAATATAAAACCCAAAAAATATATATGTGGGATGACAAAAAGATCCATAAAATACCAAAACCTAATTAGGTACATTAATATAAATATAAGTAAAAGTTGAGTGCCTACTGTTTCCCGGACCTACCACATGTTGTTTTCATGTAACTAGTGATTATATGTAAATAATAAAATATACAAGCATTAATTTTAGGTACGTAACCAAATGGCAATAATATTTATATTATCTCGTCTCTATGCACGAAATGCTCCTCTCAAACCGATAACGAATCATCGAACTGGCATCTTCCTTAGAGTCTGTGCGGAAAGTGAAGAGTCATAGGATTTGAGGTCGCTAGGCTATTTTATGGTTTTTGCTATGCTGAGAACACTTTTTATCAGTTATTTTAAGATCATGAATGACCTGCATGTTCGTGTAAATTAGTGTATTTTGAATGAATACTTACCGATTTTGTATCGGAGACTAATTAGGTACTTAGGGGTAGTATTAAATATGTAATAATTTAATATTTAGCTACATCATAAATACACGTCACAGCGTGCACACGTTCTGTGACTTTTTGTATGTCGATAGTGGTGCTTTTAGCCGCTTTTACCCGCTGACAAAATTCCTCCTTTGTTCGAGCAAATTTGTCGGGCGTTTGTAGCCACTCCTAGAAGCTCGCACGCAGCGGTTGGTTTCACCATTCCCCACAGCCCATTGCGTCACATTTGCATAAATAACCTATAAAATACAATTCTCAGGCAGCATTGGGAACATCAAAAGAGAGAAACTTCTGTCGGCCTTCATTCTGTGCGAATACTTAATCAAAATGTTACAATGAGTTAAGGACCATGTATATCCGATTAGAAAGATTGTAAAATAACAAAGTGGAGCGGTGTTCAATATTTTTGCACTGAGTTTTTCTTTGTTGCCCTCCATCTTCACAATCCATCTGAAATACCCTTATCAAGCAAATCTTTAAATGGCTTCGTACAATCTGAGCTCTCAAAGCTAGGATTTCAAAGTACATGTGGGTATGCACCTTGTCAAAGATGCTTGATATTGACGACGCGGTTGGCGCAGTTTGCAGACCCCTGCCTACTGAGCCGGCGGTCCCGGGTTCGAATCCCGGCCGGGGCAAATATTTGCGTGATGAAGTCGAATATTTGTTCTTGGGTCATGGATGTTATCTATATATGTATTTATATATATTATGTATATCGTCGTCTAGTACCCATAGTACAAGCTTTGCTTAGTTTGGGACTAGGTCGATTTGTGTATGATTGTCCCATGATATTTATTTATTTATTTATTTATTCTTCTCAACTGGCTAAAAGAGTGATCATGAAAACAATTCCGTGGCATAGTGTTTTCTTTTTAAACGCTTCGTCGCTTGCGGTATTTTCGGACCGATGTGACCTTCAAACCTTAGAAAAGAGCGTACTCCCACCTGAAAGGCCGCCAACGCACTTGTCACTGGTGTTGCAGGTGTCTATGGGCGACGGTAATCGCTTTCGATCCGGTGATCCGTTTGCTCGTTTGCCCTCTAATACATTAAAAAGTAAAACTTATTTAGTAAGATGTATATATACATCGTTGTAATTACAACACTTATCTAAAAAAAATCATACTGAGCAGGTTAGCTATAATAGCAAATAGCTTTTATAACTCTATAGTGTTTGTATTATCTTAATTTTAGGAGTGTTTCAAAAATAGGGAAATAATTGACGCGAATCATGTAATATATATTATAACTAGCTTTTGCCCGCGACTACGTACGCGTGGAACTTGATAAAAGGGATTATTAAAAGTGCCTAAGCAAATGTAAGAGCAATTGTGCTTTTGGTCTAATAATTACTTTTTTTACAGGGTCACCGCATCCCAACAGAAATGTTCACTCACTTTTCAATCTTTTTAGGTATAATTTCCAGGATGAAAACTATTCTATGTCCTTCCTCGGATCTCAAACTATCTCCATGCCAAATTTCATCAAAATCGGTTCAGCGGTTTAAGCGTGAAGAGGTAACAGACAGACAGACAGACAGACAGACAGACACACTTTCGCATTTATAATATTATAGTACGGAAGTACGGATATATAATATCGGACAACCTCACACAAATCAATCTAGTCACAAATTAAGCTCAAGAAGGCTTGTGTTATGGGTATTAGACGACGATATACATACTTACATAGATAAATATATACTTAAATATATAGAACAACCATGACCCAAGCATAAATATTCGAGTTTATCACACAAATATTTGCCCTGGCCGGGATTCGAACCCGGGACCGCCGGCTCAGTAGGCAGGTGTCTACAAACCGAGCCAAACGCCTAGTAATAATTGTTAATTAATGTGATACCCCTATACCCACTGGCCTTGCCTAAAACCTCCCGACTCATTAGCATTAGCTTAAGCTATGTCAAAAAACGTTCAATTAATTAAATCGAGCACACATTACAAATGTGTAGGAAAGCACAATGCATGATATGACACGCCCAATATATCACGGACTCCGCGCCCCGTCAAGCGTCTAAAGTTTTGACATTTGAGTTATTTATAGGGTAAAAAAATAAATTACTGGAATGCCCACACATTTGTTGTGCTCAAGGTGGTTGATATGGGAAACGCAAAAAATGATGAACTGACATCGCTACTTACTCAAATTAGACCAGGATATTTAACTTAGCTCGGAGCAATAGGCAGTTTGGTTTCAAAAATGAAAGCAATTGAATTGGTAATTTCAGCTTGATCTAATCGAGGTATCATGTTGTTTTAAAAAAAAAATTTACTGGACGATTTACCTATAGGTACTTCTGTATATTTGTATTCCATAAAGAACCTACCATCTACTTGACTTCCGGCAAACATTTTCTGTAATAAATATAAATATTTATATAGGCTCCATTGTCGGCTTCAACGGCAGTTACCAGAAGGTGAGATGCCTAAATTTTACCATATATTTTATTGGTTATTTAAGTAATTTTTCACTTTTTGATCTAAACCATATTCAAACATTAGTACGTTTAACGTTCATTAACACTCGCCTAAAATTCCACAACTGTTATTTTAATGTACGTTATTACTGGGCTACTGAATATCTACAAGGTAAACTTTTGATAAAAAGATCCTTTATTCCATTAAATTATAAATTAATTGGTAGGCAAGACTTCAATTGCTTATCGTGAAATGCATCTTAAATCTGTCAGTCTATTTCGAATTGCAGTTCTGATACATTTGGCCTAACTGCATCCAAACTGCATACCAATTGCATAGTCCGCTTGCAGCTGGCGTGCAGTTGGTCCGAAGTGCACTTCACTTGCAGACACACTTGCTGTTGGTCCGACTGCACGACAGCTGCAAGCGGACTGCGCCGTTGTTTTTCAGTTTGGATACAGTTATGTTAACTGCATCAGAACTGCCCTCAAACTGCAATGTTTCTGCTCGTCTGTTTCAGCTGTTACACTCATTGTTCTCTGGTAAGCAACCAATAACCAATAACCTAGTATCGTTATTGGTGAACACCCGAACACGCCCTTTTTTATATAATGACGCATCTCATCGTAAATTTAAGAGTCAAACGCCTGTCGGTGTAGCTGATGTAGTGTGTAGCTGTCTCCATCTATCCCTATCCATAGCCAACTCCTTGATTTCCCTATACAACATGACCTTTCCCTTCTTTTTTAGGGTTCCGTAGTCAACAAGGAACCCTTATAGTTTCGCCATGTCCGTCTGTCCGTCTGTCCGTCTGTCCGTCCGTCCGCGGCTTAGCTCCGTGATCATTAGTACTAGAAAGCTTAAATTTGGTATGAGTATGTGTATGTATCACGCGGACAAAACGGTAAAATAATAACTAAAAAAAAAATTTTTTTCGGGTACCTCTCGAACACCTAAAGTGGGGGTGATTTTTTTTTTCGTTTCAACTCTAGTGTGTTGGGTGTCGTTGAATAGGTCTCTTGAAAATAATAGGGGTTTTCAAACATTACTTTTTGATAAAGTCAGTAGTTTTGTAAATATTCGCTCCGAAAATAAAAACAATTGTGCCCCCCCCCCCTCTAACTTTTCAACCACGGGTCAAAAAAATATGGAAAAATTCATGTTAATGCGGCCTTATAAGTACTTTCAATGAAAACTATATTGAACAAAATCGGTCGAGCCGTTTTTGAGTTATCACCAAATTTCATATTTTTTCTTTAAAAGTTCGTAAGTTGACTTCCAGAAGGTAATAAGTCATTACTGTTCTTAGGGCGTTTATGACCTTTTTATAGAGCTTAAAATCTTTCTTAACTTAAACCTCGGGCTTAAAACAGCAGTTTATTGTGAAGGATGAGCAACTACGGAACCCTACACTGAACGTGGCCCGACATGCTCTTGTTATCTGTTTTATGTACCTTATTCTTGGTCTTCCCCTGCCTCGCTTTCCTTCAACCTTTCCTTCGATGATGTTTCTTATAAGGTGACCAAAGTTTTTCCCTCTCCTCTTCTATATGGTGTTAAAGAAATTCCTTTTTTCTGTCACTCTTCTTATTAGTGACGCATTTACTGAGCAGCTTTTTAATCTTTAAGTACGAGTAAGTACTTCCACTCCTTCAGCTATACCACTGCCACAGTTGACGAATTTACTTCCTACTTAAAATTATACACTGACTTTGAAATTAGCGTTGTTCAACCTCCTTTACAAATGCAAACAGGGCAACATCTTACACTGTTTGCGTTTGAGCTCAGATTTTATACAAAGCTATAAAATCTATAGCTCTATAGATCCTACAGATTTCCTCGCGCAAGTAATGTCTTGTTTAATATTCATATATTTGTTTTCGACGCCGTTTCGCTCTGACATTTTACCGATGGGAGTGTATTAATTACTTATTCCATGCATGAGCACGCATTCATTGAACTCTGCACTCGTCGACATTGTTCTCATTTTGTAAATAACGAGATTCTCGTTTATTTGACATGCTTTTAGGCGGGTGAGGTAAAAATTGGGTGTAAGTGCTTAGGATTTAAGAGGTTTATGGAATTTTTTATACTGAAAGTTGCGTTGACTACTGTATTTGCTCATATTAGTTAAGTAAATAAATTAGATCAAACAACTTAGTATTTTATAAAGCAATAAAAATCTATTTAAAAAGCTTATAATAAGAATTAAATTAATCATAGCCTTGCTATTTTTTAACATACTTTAACATATTTGATATGAAACACTTTTGATCCATTAAACAGATGGGTGAAGGTCGTTTCTGATACGTGTCTAAGATATATAATTGCATGTGCGCAGTTGTTTTTAGTATTCCGTCCCCAAAGGGTAAAAACGGGACCCTATTACTGAGACTTCGCTGTCCGTCCGTCCGTCCGTCCGTCTGTCACCAGGCTGTATCTCAAGAACGGTGATAGCTAGACTGTTGAAATTTTCACAGATGATGTATTTCTATTGCCGCTAAAACAACAAATACTAAAAATAAAATAAAATAAATATTTAAGGGGGGCTCGCATACAACAGACTTGTTATAGATTACGGTACGGAACCCTTCATGCACGAGTCGGACTCGCACTCGCCCAATTTTTTTTAACCCAGTCTGGTTTCCTCGAAAAAGAAAATCGGTTTTGTATGACGACTATTCTTGAGAATTTATACATCAAAATTAAGAACATTGACTGATAAACATAGTTCTCTCTCACAAGCGGACGCAATTTTATGTATCCTCCAATTTTCGGCAGATATAAGAAAGGATCGATACCGCGGATTCATTAAAATTGAAATATCTTTCTAATTTCGAGACTTTTTTCGAATGCTTTTTTAAAATTTCGTTATAGATAATATCTATAACGAAATTCTATATATATCTTATATATATCTTTGAATTTAGCCCACTATAATATAAAAATGTGTAATAATAAACATCATCATCATCACCATTATCAGCCAAAAGACGTCCACTGCTGGACATAGGCCTCCCCCAGAGAACGCCACCATGACCGGTCCTGCGCCTCCCGCATCCAGCGAACTCCAGCGACCTTCACCAGGCCATCAGTCCACCTTGTGGGGGCCTCCCCACGCTGCGTCGTCCGGTGCGTAATAATAAGCGAAAAAACGAAATTGAATAACGGTATTTTATTTGGAGCCGAATAACGGTATCCGATCCCTGTACATAGGTACCTAATTTACTAAAGCCACTCCAATTTTTAGTAATACCATCGCAGTAAGTAATTACTTACGTGGCTCTGTGAGCTGTAGACCTCGCGAATTTGTTTCGAAAAGGCGGACATTTGTAATTAGGGTTCCGTACCCAAAGGGTAAAAACGGGACCCTATTACTGAGACTTCGCTGTCCGTCCGTCCGTCCGTCTGTCACCAGGCTGTATCTCAAGAACGGTGATAGCTAGACAGTTGAATTTTTTACAGATGATGTCTTTCTGTTGCCGCTTTAGCAACAAATACTATTCATGATAAAACAATAATAATTAAGGGGGGCTCCCATACAAAAGTAGGTCTTTTTGCATGATATTTCGTTCAACGGGCATTTTCTCATAAACCGCTATAGGTAGACAGTTGAAATTTTCACAGAATGTATATTTTTGTTACCGCTATAACAACAAATAATAAAAATAAAAAAATAAGTGAAAATTAAAGGAGGACCCAAGAGCTTGTTTTTTGTTCAATATTGGTACGGAACCCTTCGTGCGCGAGTCCGACTCGCACTTGGCCGGTTTTTTTTGTTACTTTTGATCTCCCATATATCCGCCATTTGAAAAAATTTTGAACCTACTCACAAAATTGATTACCTATCTGAAACACAAATTTTTGTTTCCCATCTGTAACGTTTCGCCAAATTTTAATTTTTCCAAAACTGATTTTTTTTCTGAATAATTATAAAACAAACCTAACCTAACCTAATGGGTTCTTTATAACGATATTTATAACTGAAAATATTACATGTTTCAGACTTTCAGGAAAAAAATGCTTTCGGTCAAATTAAAATTTGGCGAAACGTTACAAATGGGAAATAATGCTTCGGAGTTGTAACAGTCGGAAAATTTCATGATAATCGGTTAAGACATGCGAGACCTTTGCGACCTTTAGGCGAGAACAGCCGGGAAAATATAGACATCCAACATCTTAAAATCCAGACGAAATACGAAAGGATTTTGGGCCTGACTATACCTACATTTGTCTTTTAAGTATCAGTATGAAATACGAATACTAAGCTAAGTGGCATATCAATATTGATGCAGCAAACAAATCACCAATCTCTCCACTGATTTATTTGCTCACATTCTTCAAAAATAATAGGATGTACCTACACCTACTCGTAAGAAAGTAATTCTTTGAAGTCAACTCTCACTCCGATGGTCAATAACATTTCAAACAAAAAACCCGTTTAGAAAATAAACACAACACAATGTCTTAATCTCCTTAGGATTAGTGAAGGTGACAAACAAATGAAATCCGCAAAATATTTTGTCAAAATCATGTCACAACTGGTGGTCTTATCTCCTCGTGTCATTGTTGCGTTTTGTCACTTTCTTTTTCAATAGTTTGTTTGGGGGTGGCGGTCTTAGCGAAAATTAGAATGTCAACATGACGCTCTTAAAACGGATTATCCAGATTTACCTACAGATCAAAAAGGCAATAAGTAGAAAGATAATTGCATTTAGAATATGACTTTATGTAAACTGAACTGAGCTTAAAATAAAGGATGGTCTTATTGGGTTGATGCTTTTTCGTCTGTAAAGGCGATATCGACAAAGGGATAGTGTTAAGTTGTCAAGAGCCCTTTATTAATACTGGTATAAAAAATCGGCGAATCTGTTGAGGGATAATTTAAATATCCGTTATGTTTAGTAAACGGTTAAGTACAGGTAATTGAACCAAAGGTACAGTATAATCCTTACGTTTGTTAATTACTTTATCCACGACTTTATCACTTAATTCTCGTAGGTTTCTGTGCGACTTCCCTTGTTGCGCGACTCGGCATCACCTGTCTTGCTCGCACGATGTAGTGTTTGTCGCGCGACAAAGAGTCACGTGTCAAAGATATGCTAGACGTGCAGGCACTAGTGAAGTATCTGAAAACTTTAATTTTAATTTGACTGAGCGCTATGTTAGTTTAAACAGAGTATAATGATTATTTAAAATCGAAAGTCACATTTTTATTAATAAACTGAGTATAGATTGCCCTAATATCCATTTATGGGTAAGTCACTATGGGGGCTTACAAGAATCTTGCAGTATTTAGATTCGCTCTTGATTTTAAGGCGTTTCAATCCACTTATTTCGAAAGAAAATTATAGAACTCAGATTTTTGAAAGTACTTATATTGACTTCACTTGGTTCCTATACTACAAACTTGGGAGATAAAATACAGACATTGTATATCGACTTAGCAACTGAGAGCACGTTGTGGACTCTCATATTCTAGCAAAGCCTCACTTTTATTTATTAAATAAAGCCGTTAATATTCAACTTTTGCACAATCCGACTAGTGTTCGCAATAAACGCTCAATCGAATCGTGTCGACCACACATAAAGGTTTCCTATAAAAAATAAAAATAACGGGACGCATCCAAAACGATCCAGCCGAAGTTCGTGCTATATGACCATAATACTCCGAAATCGTTTATGACCCGAATTAAGTATTATAAAGAAAAGAATCGCATTCACAATTAAACTAAAGTAATCGTTTTTTCTTAATCATCTTTTACAGCGGTCACCTCAGCGTTGGAGAGAAACAAAAACATGTTGCGAGCTTATAAGAAAAAGGACTAAAGTGCCCGTAGACTCAGTATGCACATGTGCTATTGTTGACATGGATGATTCGAAAGTTCCAGTCACATTATAAAATGATAACGAGTACCTATTAATTTGTTAACAATCAGTTTACGTATAGTTAACTATGGTGCAATAATGCTCAGTGTTATAATTGACTGACCTGGTGAACCGGGCCGGTTGAATGGTGATTGGTTAACTTATTGACTGATGACAAATGATAGATATTTAAGCTTAAATTACATGCTTGTATCGCTTGTTGGAGAGGTTCCATAATATAAAAAAAAATTATATAGGGTGTCTCTGCGGACCATGCTGCATAAATTGCGCATAATTGTGCTCTCCAAACTAAGCATCGTTTGTTCTGCAACTATTTAAAATTATCTCCAGTTTCAATTTGTTGTTTTTTCATACAAGTTAAATGTTATTTTCAATGTACGCAATCCAATGCTAAATTAACACTATACTGATATTAAAGTTTATCTTTAAGAGACGTCAAAAGTCAAATGAATAATCGCAATTTACAATACACTGACTTAGCAATTAAAGTCTTTGAGGTCTTGTAAATCATGTTATTTTTTTTTTGTTTTTAAAGTAATAAAAGATAATTAGATCAGTTAAGTGAGTAGAATCGAACTTTAAATTTAAAGCCTCAGTCAGGGGCAGGCTGTATACATCTTTTTACATTTTTTTTGTATAATCTACAGTAGATTGCATGTAGGTAAATCTATACATAAAATATTATTATTGGTACACAAGTTAATCGATACAATAAAATAAATCAATATAAAGAAAAATGTTTCGTTTTTGGTTGTGTAATTTTTATATTCTACTAATGGGCTACCTATTTTTAAATTAAACGCGTTCTTTTTTAACATAAACTACCTTTATGGAAATAAGGCACCTTTTTCCGATCAAGAATTTTACTGAAATTTGTATGCGAAATGCGTTAGATTGAATACATGTTTATAAATGGAAACATCAAGTACACAGTTTCTTTAATTTTGTCTTAAGTTGCTTACATATTACTGCTATTTAATATTTTAAGGATAGGTATCTATCCTAGTACATAGTAAAGTTCAGCATGCCCATTTGTCTGTTGCGTACAACTTGTGTGGCGTACTTAGTACTTTATAACAAAAAGGTTATTATGACAACACGGGATTTCAATCCCATGCAGGCCATAGCGTGAAATCACGTCCAAAACGTCGAGGTAATAACTATGGAATCACGAATCTATTAAAAATTCGTTTATTCATCTGATTTCTTAGTTTTAAGTTTTTTTATAATAAAATATAAAACTTAAATTCTTACAATATAATTATTACTAAATAAAAATACCTAACCTAGGGTGCCGCCGGCAGCGGGGCATTATTATTATTAAAATAATAAACATCCTTTTATACGCCTTTAAGTCTCGTTTTGTTAAAAAAATTTGTGAAAATCGTGTAAGTTTAAGTCAATATAACTAAAAGGTACTTTCATTATGCCCACAAAAATAAAAAAAAAACTTTTACCTACAGTAATTTGCATCAAATTGTCTTCGATGTGGAGATCAGACGAAATATTCTACAGCAAGCCGTATTTAACTATACCAACCAACAGTTAACCAATAGTTTACACAGGAGGTGCAACCGGCCTTCACCTGACCGCGACGGCCGTATCACACCTATATGCCGGCGGCATCAAAAGCACCGACCCCCCACCCCTCCCTTCTTTCACCCCCCCTCATTTGACGTTTCCCCCACCCGCCAACGTGAACCAACTCATATGATATCCCATGAGAACTAAAAATGCGACTGTGACGTTGTAAAGAAATGCTGGATATGCCTTCACTTTGTTAGAGCGTAGTACAAAATCTCAGACATGATGCCAATGTTAACATTTAGTTAGCCTAGTTTTTAACAGGTATTTTGTTCGTTTTTGAAGTGTGTAAAGAACAATGACGATTTTAGACGAAACCGGTAGGTATGTGGCTGCTATGATAAAAAGGTAAGTACATTATATTATTTCATTTTAAGGACACCTGACGATGGATGACGTAATAATGAAATTAAAAGAAATAATTTTTGAGATTAGCCGGAAATCCGAACATCAGGAATATGGGTGCAGACACTAAACGAAATTAAATACATATTTTTTATATTATATTTAAAGTTTTTTTTTTTTTCAGTTAAATATTTTACCCTTGTTATCTTTATTTTTAAGGTTATGTCACACTCCTCTTAGAGTTTTGACACTTGCTATGAAATAATATTTATGCTTGAACGGCTTCTTGTTGTTTAATGGGAGGCAACGTCATAGCCACGCCATGACAGAAATGGGCGTTTTTGCGGGAAATATGACATTAAAAAATATTTTAAGGAATTTTGTTTATTGTTTCTCATATTTTTTCCATGTTTTTTGAGTTTCGTAACCAAAGGGTAAAAACGGGACCCTATTACTCAGACTTCGCTGTCCGTCCGTCCGTCCGTCTGTCACCAGGCTGTAGGTATCTCAAGAACGGTGATAGTTAGACAGTTGAAATTTTCACAGATGATGTATTTCTATTGCCGATATAACAACAAATACTAAAAATAAAATAAATATTTAAGGGGCTCCTATTCAACAAACTTGTTATAGATTATGGTACGGAACCCTTCATGTGCGAGTCGGACTCGCACTTGCCCAATTTTTTGTATAGCTATAAAAAAATATATCAAAAAACAAACCTCAGCCGGCAACCTGCCCCTTCCAGCACCGATATCTCGCGTATAGCAAACTAAGACAGCCTTTTTAAGATTTTATTGATTCGAAATACCTAATGGGTTGATTGATTTCTTTATTGCCGGTGATCCGCCCGCGCGGTCTCGTTGATCCTATTGATGCTTGTCTAGGCATTAATTGAGATAATTGCCACTATTAATGATGTTCACGCGTTGTACAGGACTTGTTTTGACACCTGGTTAACTGCCATGAGAACATTATGTTGTTAGATGGAACTCGTGAGAGTTTGGGGTTTGGCATTGTTTTCGTTTTTGTGAAATTCTTGTAAGAGATGTAGTCATTCGATGCTAACTGGGGTATCCTATCTCCACTCTAAAATATTGTTTTCCATCTAACGTTTAACGTAAAGGAATAAATCCCTCAAAGGGATAATTTTGCCTTTATACATATTATCTATTGTTTTAAAGTTTTGTGCATTGTTTTACGAATGGAAATGCCAGTAAGGAGGCTTGTAAGAAGATCCGTGTAACAACTTTAGTTTTGATTATTTTGTCTTGTTTCTTAATATTGTTATTTTTCTTCTCAGGGAAGTCAAAGGAGTAAAACGAACAAGATGGACCGGTTTAGTAGATTGCTGACTTTAGTCACCGGCTCACGGATATGGTTAAGAGTTGGCTGGAAGATCATTAACAATCATGGAAGAATGTCTCTTTCTTCCATGTTAATAATCTTACTGAGTTTTTGGGAGAAAGAGTCATGAGCCCTAATTCTATATAATATATACCTCTGATATGTCGGAGAGATCTCCAAAGTCGCGTTAAGTTTGCGCCAGTTATATGCGACACTTTTCAACATAAATCTTACACCAATCGATCTAGTCTCAAAGTGGGCATAGCTTGTACTGTGGGTACTAGACGAGGATATACATATGTAATATATAAATACATAGATAGATAACATCTATGACCCAGGAAAACGCAATAAACGTTTATCTTTGTACTGGGCTTCAACTCTACGTAAATCTAAGATTTATCCGCTATATTTCTCCAAAACTCGTTACAAATAATGATTTGGGTAAGACTTTAATAATAAATTTGCTCTTTTACTCATAAAAAAGTTATAATAACATCGCCAATCTGTCAATTTATACCTAATTTCATCATAAAACGTAATGACTGGCTTCGGTGCTAAATGAGCGCTTGATGACTCCATCGAATCCGTCAGTTAAAGTGAACGAATAATGATGCGATTTAATGGCGAATTAAACTTACCTCATCATCAAGAAAATTCCTCAGTTAATTTCGGGTCAAATATAATCTAAATATATAAAAGAAGAAACTGACTGACTGACTGACTGACTGACTGACTGACTGACTGACTGACTGACTGACTGACTGACTGACTGACATATCAACGCACAGCCCAAACCGCTGGTTCTAGAGAGTTCAAATTTGGCACGTAGGTTCCTTATAAGGTGTAGGGGTGCACTAAGAAAGGATTTTTCAAAACTCACCCCCTAAAGGGGTGAAATGGGGTTCCAAAGTTTGTATGGGGAAACAAGATTAGTTAGACTATTTTACTCGAAACTTCACAGGAGTATTTCTAACGATAAATGAGTAAACACGTGTTTCAGGTTTTTTGAAAATTCAACCCCTGAAAGGGAGAAATGTGGTGACAAAGTCTGAAAATCAGCATGGGTATTGTTTTTATGGTTTATCGGGTCGCTGATTACGAAAACCGCAACGATTTTAAAATCCAACGTGGCGGGCGTGAGTTACCATCTCCGCTGTTGGGGTGAAATGGGGTTGAAATGTCTAAATACTAAACCGCTGGTTCTAGAAGGTTTAAATTTGGCACGTAGGTTCCTTATAAGGTTTAAGGGTGCACTAAGAAAGGATTTCTCAAAACTCACCCCCTAAAGGGGTGAAATGGGGTTCCAAAGTTTGTATGGGGAAAAAGATTAGTTATACTATTTTATTTGTAACTTCACAGGAGTATTTCTAATGATAAATGAGTAAACATGTGTACCAGGTTTTTTGAAAATTCAACCCCTTAAAGGTAGAAATGTGGTGACAAAGTCTGAAAACCAACATGGGTATTGTTTTTATGGTTTATCGGATCGATAATTACGAAAACCACAACGATTTTAAAATCCAACGTGGCGGACGTGAGTTACCATCTCCCCTGTTGGGGTGAAATGGGGTTGAAATGTCTAAATACTAAACCGCTGGTTCTAAAGTGTTCAAATTTGGCACCTAGGTTTCTTATAATGTATAGGGGTGCACAAAGAAATGATTTTTCAAAACTCACTTCCTAAAGGGGTGAAATGGGGTTCCAAAGTTTGTATGGGGAAACAAGATTAAGAAGACTATTTTATTGGAAACTTAAAAGGAGTATTTTTCACAACAAATAAGTAAACACGTGTTTTAGGTTTTTTGAAAATTCAACCCCTAAAAGGGAGAAATGTGGTGACAAAGTCTGAAAACCAACATGGGTATTGTTTTTATGGTTTATCGGGTCGCTGATTACAAAAACCGCAACGATTTTAAAATCCAACGTGGCGGACGTGAGTTACCATCTCCCCTGTTGGGGTGAAATGGGGTTGAAATGTCTAAATACTAAACCGCTGGTTCTAAAGAGTTCAAATTTGGCACGTAGGTTCCTTATAAGGTGTAGGGGTGCACTAAGAAAGGATTTTTCAAAACTCACCCCCTAAAGGGGTGAAATGGGGTTTCAAAGTTTGTATGGGGAAACAAGATTAGTTAGACTATTTTATTCGAAACTTCACAGGAGTATTTCTAACGATAAATGAGTAAACGCGTGTTTCAGATTTTTTGAAAATTTAACCCCTATAAGGGAGAAATGTGGTAACAAAGTCTGAAAATCAGCATGGGTATTGTTTTTATGGTTTATCGGGTCGCTGATTACGAAAACCGCAACGATTTTAAAATCCAACGTGTCGGACATGAGTTACCATCTCCCCTGTTGGGGTTGAAATGTCTAATGCTATACCGCTGATTCTAGAGAGTCCAATTTGGCACGTATGTTCCTTATAAGGTGTAGGGGTGCACAAAGAGAGAATTATTCAAAAGTCATCCCCCAAAAGGGTGAAATGGGGGTCCAAAGTTTGTATGGGGAAACGAGATTAGTTAAACTGGAGGAAATGGAGTTGAAATGTCTAAATACTTAACCGCTGATTCCAGAGAGTCCAATTTGGCACGTAGGTACCTTATAAGGTGTAGGGGTGCACTAAGAGAGAATTTTTCAAAAGTCACCCCCCAAAGGGATGAAATGGGGTTCCAAAGTTTGTATGGGGAAACAAGATTAGTTAAACTATTTTATTCGAAACTTCACAGGAGTATTTCTAACGATAAATGAAAAAACACATGTATCAGGTTTTTTTTAAATTCAACCCCTAAAAGGGAGAAATGTGGTGACAAAGTCTGAAAATCAACATTGGTAATGCTTTTATGGTTTATCGGGTCGCTGATTACGAAAACCGCAACGATTTTAAAATCCAACGTGGCGGACGTGAATAAACATCTCCCCTGTTGGGGTGAAATGGGGTTGAAATATCGAAATACTAAACCGCTGGTTCTAGAGAGTCCATATTTGGAACCTACGTGTCCTTATAAAGTCTAGGGGTGCAATAAAAGAAGCATTTGTCAAAAGTCACCCCCCAAAGGGGTGAAATGGGGGTCATAAGTTTGTATGGGGAAAAAAGATTAGTTAGATTATTTTATTCAAATCTTCCAAGGAGTATTTCTAACGATAAATGAGTAAGCACGTGTTTCATGTTTTTTGAGAATTCAACCCCTAAAGGAGACAAAGTATATGGTGACAAAGTCTGAAAATTAACAAGGGTAATGGTTCTATGGTTTATCGGGTCGCTGATTACCAAAACAACAATGATTTTAAAAACAAACGTGTTGGACGTGAAATACCGTCTCGCCTGTTGGGGTGCGATGGGGTTGAAATGACTAAATATGAGTATGGGTGTAATTTTTATGGTTGCTTGGGACGTTAATTACAAAATGCCACCGATTTTGAAATTTTATATTGTGGACATGAAAATTCTTGAAAGCATTTGCGCCAAATTGCAATTTAATCAGTCCAGTAGTTTTGCAGCAAATCGGTTGTAACAGACGGACTGACAGACAGCTGCACGTGATCCTATAAGGGGGTTATATTTTTGCTTTTGAGGTATGGATAGAGACCCGCGTTATCCTAATAGATAAAAAAATTGTATTTGGTGGCATCTCGATCGTCGTCAATCGGTACCTCGGCGGGCGGCGCGTTGGGACGGGAGGAGGAATGATCGGGAAACTTCCTGCATCCGTAATAAATACATTCAAGCTTTTCAATAATTATGTTAAGTCAAGAATTCTGAATTACGTTTATCTGGCTCAGAATAATACATTTTTCATTCATCAACGATGAGAACCTCAATATCTTACAATATAACATTTACATGACGTAACTTAGAACATGGCTTAGAATCATTAAACCAATCTCGAATATCCCAAGTCGATAAGCGGAGGCTCGGGACATTATAAAAGCTTTATACAAATAAAATGCACACATATCCCGGTGTCTTAGCTTCACTTCGAGTTATGAATTTTGAAGTGAACTTTATTCGGATACAGTAAAAGCTGAGATCGCTTGATTTGAGTGCTTGAGTTTTCGGGTTGATTTGTTAAAGTGGAGTTGTGATAACATAAAAAGTATTTCCCAGTGATATTAGAAAAGCGAAAGTCTGTGTATGTTTGTTACTTCTTCACGCTAAAACGGCTGGACGGATATGCATGAGGGAAATGCAGATTGCAGATTATACCCTAACTTAACAAATAGCCTACTTTTAATCCTGAAAAAAAGAGCATTTGTTCCCGTAGGATGATGTATATTATAAAGGCACGCGGGCGAAGCCGCGGGTTAATGCTAGTTATAATATAATGTAAATCAAAGAATGTTTGATACATATGATGAATGTATCTATTTATATATAAACAATTACAATATTGTACCATTGATACAAAGATCAAAGCACAAAGAATAATTAAAATGCTTAACCTGGCGGAAGAGACTGGGAATCGAACTCGGTACCTCTGGATTACCGGCCCAACGTGTTAACCTTTCCAAAATGTTGTAACCACAAATAATGAGACATTACATGTTTCATAAATGTATATTCACAATATGATTTAACGCGATACCAATGAACGCAACATATGTAAAACTGCTGGAGGGACGCAAAGGACGCAAACGGCGTATTTTTTTTATCCAAATCAATAAAAATCTCATCATAACCATCTCTAGCGAAGTGGCACTTTCATTAGTGGATTTGCGCTACTCTAACTGGGTTAAATTGCTGGTTAACGCTGATCGACATCAACATCTTCAATGTCAGGTTATTAAAAAACGCGGGATACATATTTCACTTGAAAAATAAAATGTCCACTACCTTATACAAACCACTATGCGTTACATGTTTTTTTCGTGGCACCTGATCATATTTGACACGTAATATTTACAGCGAAGTGTACAAGTATGGTAACCTCGTGTAAACTCTCCATTACCCAAAACAATGTATCATAAGTCCAGTCAGCAGCCTCCGGCGAGTAATAAAAAGTGGCCAAACATGAACAAAGACATCAATTGGTTCACAATAGTTCACATTTCATCTCAAATTACACATATAATCCGTCGCCTGTCCGCGTGCGCCTGCTTCAAACCGCAGATTAAATATATTAAAACAGTTATCCGACTTCAAGAAAACGCTCGAAATGATGCACGTAATTACGCGACAAGTGGAACTGCGGGGGTATTCGACCAATTTTAGAGAGATGATGGAGATCTCTCCATTTCATCGCCATCCGTCACTTTTGACGTGTGCCTACTTGACAAGTGGCGATATCCCTAGAATATCGCAACTTCGTCAATTCGGACGCGCTAAATTTTCGTTTCCTTTGTATGTGACGGCATAAATAACAGGCGCATACTTTAAATTGACCGCGTAGTGCGTGAAATTAGTCCGTTACGTTTCATTCAAAACAGAAATTCATATATGCATGAATAACATTTTTGACAATCATTATCGCCTTCGTATTTCCAAAATTGAGATGAGATATGTCAATTTTAAGCTCATCGCATTTTAATGACAGTTCAACGGCGATATAACAGTTATCTAATAGAGATTTGACGTTTGGCGTTCACTCAAACGGCATTCTCGAATTGGGCCCCTGGGCGGAATATCACATGGTAAATAACAAAACTGACACACTGACAGAGCTTATGGCTTTATGCGAAAACGTCAATAATGTCCACGACTGTGCGTTTTTCTAAAGATTTCCTGCCTCCCACCACTGCATTGAGGAATGAATTGTCGCTTGCGGTATTTTCGAACCGATACGACCTTCAAACCTTCAAGAAAAAGCGTACCCCCACCTGAAAGGCCGGCTTTGTTCGTTGGGCGCTTATAATAACATGAAACAATTAAGTTTAATTATTATTTATATTTATTACGTTAAATATATGATTTTTCATGTACATCATTATTTTGTAGCTACAAACCAACAGTCAACAGCTACAAAATATTTAAAAATAATAATTTTCAGGATACCAGGACTTCGCGCAGCAGTGGAATAATACATAATATTATGGTTTAGAAAAAGACATAAACATAACGTTTTAAAGGTGAGAATTTATCACTAAATTTTCTCTGCTTCAGTATCCAAATGTCTAAAATGAGATCTAGTTTTGGTTTGGAAAGTAAAAAAATATTAAAAATAGCAATTTTATAAAAATAAGTATGACCAACCTTAAATTTAAGATACTGCTTAACCGAAATATACTGTGTCCAAACATGCTCCGTCAATGGTGTATTCATGGATTTTCCGCGAACTCTTCTTTAAAGCGCTAAATTGCCCGCTAAGGCTTGGTTCGCGAACTGATCCATTCAAGTTTATTTGAACGCTTTCTCGTATCCATATCGTATATTGACTTGCTTATGGCCCATGGGTTTTGGCTAAGTCATTGGCACTATAATGTAACATGCGCTTGCGGGAGAAAGGCAGGAATACGCATGCGTCAACGCATAAAGAAGACCAAAAATAACGCTCACCAAATGCCGATTCAGTAGATAGAGCTACTGTAACTTTTATCAGATTTCATTCCTATCTACTACCACAAGTTAGTGTTGTGGTACCACGATGGTACAGCATAACATGGTTTGGTTACCCAGTTTCTTAACGTAAGTCCATGAGAACGCCAATATCGTTAAACTAAAATAAGTGCACGAGACAGATGTAATGCGATGAACTTATGCTTTTAACGCCTCAGGTGAAAAAATAAAAACAGCTAATGTGTCTAAATGGTGCCGGCGGCCGGAGTCCATACTCCATACATTTTAATCTTTAAACCGTATTCAATGCTAAGTATTATGTGTTCTTATTTGGCAACATATGCTGGTTTCAAAACAATGTGCAGCATGCTTCTTTATCGTTCGTTAGCATCAACTATTGACTGTATTTGCAAATCCATTTTATTTTCCAGTAGGTGAACAGTAACTAACTGAACAGTCACACAGATATAACGAGTGAACAACTTGTTCAGAACAAGTAAATTGAAACATCGAAATAATATTCTTCAAAATTTTAATATGTACCGATACCGATCGTGTTATCTACTGTCGTCGTTACCTTCAAATTTTGACAGGCAGAAAGTTTTAAACGCTATATCAAATACAAACCAATCGTACGATAAGAATCACTTTAAAAGTTTGATGAAGTATTTGCACACTTTTCAGAGCATGACTTTTCCATTCCCGGGACATAAACTTGTAGGTTTTGACTTCGAAAACTTCGGGAGCTGTTTCAAGACTTCACAATTATCTTTATAGAAAATAAAGAACAGTTAGAAATTAATTTCACATTTAATGAAAGTAGGCAAGTATTTTTTCGCGGCAGGTACAGTAACGCTGATTTACAGATACTTTTTTGGGTTCCTTGTGTACAGGCTATTTTAATTTGTACAATAGTCTTGTGAGAAATATTAGAGCTGGGGCTAAATCGACGTACTAATGAGAGCAGTCCGAAATATTATGATATAAAGTCTATTTTAGCGATGTGCTATTAGAGTAGTTCTCAGAGCTTTTCAACCACTATCTTGCCTTGCCACCTGTCACATATATTAAAGAAATGGGCCACCACAATGGAATCAAAATGACAAATTTCCTATTAAGCGCAAGCTAAATAGGTAGGACGACGAAAATCTCGAAAAACTGATCGTGGTTGGGAACACTGAAGGCAAAAGATCGCGCGGTCGTTCGCCAACAAGATGGACCGATCAAGTAAAAGACTCATCAACCTCTAAATTCTACTCGGTTGTAGGAGACGCGCTGGACAGAAACCGGTGGAGGCAGATCATCCGCGCCAGATGCAACCCTGAAGCTGACCACGATCCTCAGACATGAGGGACCGACTCCAGAGAGAGAGAGAGAGAAATAGGTATATAGTTTTATAAAAAGTCCTAGAGTGGCGACCACGTATAGGAAAGCGCAGCGTGGGTCGGCCCCCGACTAGATGGACGGATGGCCTCGTTAGGGTAGCGGGGAATCAATGGATGCGGTCTGCACGGGATCGCACTTTGTGGCCAGTCATGGGCGAGGCCTATGTTCAGCAGTGGTCTGTGGCTGATAGATAGATCAAAATTTTGCGGTTAATAGTTCTTTTTTTCATTTTACCTACGCGACAGGAAATGATAACGGTTGAAAAGTTCTGAGAACTACCCTCATTTACCTTTAAATTACTTGTCATATCACTAAATGCAGATTGCTTAGTATATGTCATTGTCAATGGAATTATTCCGTTTTTTTAAACAACTAATAAAGATATTGAAAATGTACGGAACTCAAATTGCGCAAGTACAACTCAACTTTGCCACTGTTTCTAAAACTTTCTTAATGTGAAAGAAAGTGAAGGAAATGCGTATTTTTGTCACGATTGGCACGGATTAACACCTGATCCCGTGTCCCCAGCTGCCCGGGTTTCGGTACGCGATAACCGATTATCCGAGCTCAGCAGAGGTCAGTTGAGGTCGGTGGTCTACCGTTGCTTTCAGGTGCTTCAGTTTTTTTCCAAATTGAGGCGTGCCTAAAATCCGTGAGTGACGATTTCGATTGTAACTGTAGAATGCTTGGTTTGCAGGGTTCTGTAGATTACGATCGATTCCTTCCTGACAACACTGCTCCCAAGTTGGTGATTTGAAATTCGTACTTATTGTGCTTCTTATGCTCCTGTTACAATGCCAATGCCTGAGACCCAAGGTGCTAATTCAAGTGAAGTTTTCGACATCGCCAAATAAGCGATGTCCCTGGTATATCTCAGATATATCGCCTTTAACTTAAAACGCGCTGTTTGTGATTCGAGCTGCGCAAGGTGACATTTCACGTTACTACCAGGTCAAGTTAATTTTGCACCAGATGTGGTGTCGCATATAAATGAGGCACATACTTAACATGACCGAGTTGGGGAAGTGACGATATACTAGGTTTACTCAGAGATATTTATTATGGTCAACTGGCTTAGGTAAGGTAACTGATATGTCTGTGTAGAGTGATGTCTAGTTTGGCATGCCTCTATGGCATTTAAATGTATGAATTGAATTAAAAAAATATCAACTCATTACGGTTGTTTATTACTTAACTTCATTGTATTACTTACCGTCGTCATTTACAGATACCTACGTGCGTGAATTCACTGTCTCATCCCATAACTCAACTAATTGAAATTCAGCTTTAAAATGAATAACTTTGAACTATAAAAAAGAGATGTCATGTATGGTTAAATACCGCCACCCGTAGTTAGATCTGTATTTGTATCCAATTTTCTACAAACAGCATAAAACACAACAAGGGTACCTAGACATCGCGAAACGTCAGGCTTAAAGAGCAGTCCGACCGATCACCAACACAACTAACAATCATTCAACGAAAGCCACACCTTACCTTACGGACGTTTATCACGATGAATTAACAAAACTGTAACACAATCAGTAATTAATAGCCCATATTTATCGGGCGGCATAAATACCATCATCGTGTTCTATCGCAAGACAACAACTCAAAATAAAACACTCTCGGAGACCTCCAGGTGTGTGCATAAATATACTATGCCGACAACCCGCTGGCTCGCTCATGCTTGCTGTCATATTAACTGTTACATTAAATTACGGCCACGAAACTGATCGACTCCTCATACTTATCATCGAAACCAACAGCCAAACTAAACACACCTTACAACCACAACAAAAGGGTTCCGATTCAAACGCAGCGTTTGAAACATTTAGGCGTTTAAAAACAGAGGCCGTATGTACCGCAGCTCGCACATTGATTTCGGCTCTTTCGAAAAGCCTTTTTTTTATTTGTTTGTTTTAATAATATTTTATCCGATGTGATGGAGCGGACGCATTTGTCAAAAGTGTGTGAAATATAGGGGGCCCTAAACTACGCCCTGGACAAAGGCACTCCTGGCTAATTAATTAGTGGGTATTTTAATGAAGGGATGCTTATACCGACGGACTAATGAGTTTTCACTATGAATATTTTATTTGTATGTTTTGACGATGATTTATAGTAACTTATTGACTGCTTTCAAGCTCGCTATACATTACTTATTCTAATATTTTTATCTTAATACTAATAGAACGGTTATTTCTTACGTATTGTATGTAAAACTTTGGTCTTGACCAAAGTAACAGAGATTAAACCTACACCGGTATCCTATCAGTATCACAACTCCGAAACATCGTTTCGACAAATTTTCCCATCTGTAATATTTCGTCAAATTTTCGTTTGTCCGAAGGTATTTTTTTCTGAAACCCATAATATAATCAGGCTTTATAAACATCGTTTTTAAGAACCTATTAGGTTAGATTAGGTTTGTTTTATAATTATTCTGAAATACCTATTAACAGTTTTGGAAAAAGATGACTTTCGGTCAAACGAAAATTTGGCGAAACGAAACAGATGGGGAAAAAAATCGGATTCACACACAACAGTAACCACCTACACCATAGCACAGCCGTATGTATAAGTACCTACACCAAAATATTCAGTGTAGAAATAGCCGAGACTAGAATTCGTAACAATATCTTCTACGAATCCTTCGAAAGATGACGTTTTTCACGTGCTTTTCTCCCTTATTACTCAACTTTTTTTAAATCCTGATTCCCGGCATGTCACAGTTTAGTATTAGGCATAGAGTATGTTACTAAGAGCATAACCTGAAACTCTGCACTAAAAAATCTGCACAATTGCTCCACATAGTCCTATATGTTAGTCACACTCGAAACGTAAAGGCAGCGTGTCGAATACGCTTCGGAGACGCTTCGTTACGTGTCGTTTGGGTAACGACCTGTAATAGGCGAGTGTCATTAACTGTATTAACCCTAGTGTCGTCGGTAATTCGAATGGCGAATATCGCAAGTCACTCTCGACTCACGCGCCGGGTTTTGGGACAATCGCCCCTATTATGAGTTTCATTGAGATGAGACATACGCAGATGCGTAAAATCCCTTTCAGCATTGCATAAAAAACAAATCCATGTCAATCGGGACTTTGAGACTCAGTTTGACAAAGTCTCACTTGACTTTCACTTAATTTCGATATGCATCATATCAGTAGTATCGTTTTTGATACTTCATTCATCTTAGGGTCAACAAAAACCCCGACTCAAGTGTCTGGTTATCACGAGACCCTCATTTGGCATATAAATAATACTATACTTGAACATAACCACGAAATTAGGCATTCTTACCTTCAATATTGCCTAAGATCCTGTCAGGTATTCCAAGCTGAAAACGGCTGCGGTTATTTTCATCAACATAGCTAAGAACTATCTCGAGGGACAAGACCGCTTTGTCTATAAATTAAAATTGGACCATCCGTTTGGGCTCTACGGTGCCACAGACAGACACGCATATACACAAATACACAGGTACACATGTTAAACTTATAACACCCCTCTTTTTTTATCGAGGGTTGATAAATACTCGAAGTCGTATCATTTCGTCTCTTTCACTAGCCTGTTAATAAAGCAAGCAGCATTATCTGACTTATTCAGAACAAAAGCAGCGGATTTGCTTTATTTGCAACTGTTAATGTTCAGGATTATTTTTATTATTTTTGGTCCCAGTAATTGAGTTTAACTAAGAAATATTTTAATTAGTGGACATTTAAACATTCCTTTCAAAAGAAGTTATGAGCTGGTGTCAGTTCCACTTTTTACTACCCTCCATTAATTTTATGAAACAGCAACTACATATTTCATGTTTTAGAGTTCGCTATTTAAAGTTTCGTGTATGTAAATGAGCTAACTTAAGGAATTAAGGCAGTTCCAATTCCAGTGCCATTATTTTTTTCTACACTGTGTAGGTAGAAATATCCAATCGCGCATACGAGTAACACTCTGAATGTTTTAATCTTCGGTCACCAGTCCCAGATTATGAGATACGATACAGCCGTCGGCTTCTCTGATGTCTTTTTTGACAACAAAGGATTTAGTGAAATTAGTCATTACTATTGTTTATTTTTAAATAAAAAAATCCTATGATAGACGCTTCGACTAAACTAATAGTAAAAAAAAGTTAGCAATATTTTAAAATTACATTAAGTAGGTGTATTTTTTAACATCGACTGAAAGAATGTCGAATGGCTTTCATTTATTTTTCTTTTTATAGTGACGTGATGTAAATAATCTAGGTACCTATACATTTGTACAGCCAAATTGGGTCTCCTTTTTAATTAATCACTTCGTTATCCTTAACAAAAAACTGACTCATGTTTGGCTAGTTTTGATTATTTGTACTTTACGATGGAATTTGGATCGTCGAATTGCAATCACATGCAGCTTTTGGAATTGAAGACTAATTAGAAGGAATTTTACGAAGTTTTTTTATATCATTATCATTCCAGCCATATATGTGTCCACTGCTGGACACAGAGGCTTCCTCAATAAACTTCCACATGGGCCGGATAGCAGCCTTTATTTTATGCCCTCAATATTGAATTGTCTTATTGAATAGAGGCTGAAACCTGGGGCTTAATTCGAAATTCCAAATGATATAATTATGTCCGCGATGTCGCTAGTCCTTATTCGAAGTAATTAATTATTAAATTCTCTATGAAATGAATATACTCTATTTTGATATTGGTAAAACGCGAAATCACGAATCATACCTACTCCTAAAGTGCGTGATCAACATATCGAATTGTGACATAATGAGCCGTAGGTATCTGCTATAAAATGTCTAAATTAGGGATTTAGCTTTGCCTCCTTAAATAAGAACTAGGGTGTAATATCACATAAATGATAAAGCAGATATATAGCTAAATTAGGGACATAGCTTTGCCTCATCGAATTAGACCCGAGTAATATCACATCATTAACCTAAACATGCATAAACATGTAACACATCGGGGTTAGTCCGGCACGTCCCGCTAAGGCAGTTAGGGCCAAATAACCGTTCATTAAGTCCAATTAGGAACATTATTATATTCACTTAAGTCTGTCACGAGGATGTGACGACACGACCCTAAGTGAATGTTCATTGTGAGAGCCTAAGCGTTTCAAATGGGGGGGAAAACTAAAGTCTGGAGTGTGTTTCGGTGTTTGGATGGTAAAGATAACATTCAATGCGTTCGTTTTGCAACTTTGTATAAGTGTCATTTTAACTGAAATCGTCTCAAATATATTTTCGACCATCCTTCAATATCAAATGTCAGCCAAATGTTTAACAACTCGACGAAAGTGACTGTTATTTAAAAATGGTATGCGAAAATATAATATGTTACAAAAAAATGTATAAATTGTATACATTTTACTATCTGTGATAGCCCGTTAGAAAATATTTGAGACCTAACCACTATTCCTGTTGGGTACTTGCAAACTACATCTGATCCTTAAGCTTAGCACCTCATTCTCAGCAGACTTTTTATTGATATTCCTGGAGAAGTACTTTACTCCGCTGATTTAGTATTCTCAAGTGTACTTTAGCGCATAAAACTCAACAATCTCCCAGCACAAGTCCTGTAGAACAACCGATAAGTTTTATCGACGCATTGTTGCCAGTGGTTCGGCTCTCCGAAGGAACAGTGCTCAATAAAGCATTCTGAAACTCCTTTGGAATTTGTTTCACCTATTCGTCGAGTCTTTGGGCAGATTTCAAAGGACGCACGACAGTACAGACCACCTGGGATTACTGGAAAACTCGTAAAGTCCTCGAAATATTAATGATAAACGTCAGTGAGGGGAATCCGACGCGCTTTTTGCATACGATTAGCATGATGACGCTGAGAAATCCGCCGAGTTTGCTAATACTTTGTGTGTATATTGCTTACTGTTCATTAAACCTGTCTTTTGTAAGCAAATACAAGTCTTTGGGAAGTTTATTGGACCACATTTAGTCTTAACTTCGCTGCCTCATTTCCATGGAGCCTCCTCATTCCCACGGCATTTTGATAGTAGTTCCCGTTTTCTAGGCGTTTTAAGTCCAGACTGAGAATTATTAAACACTTTTTAAATGGCAGTAATAAATAGAAAGAATTTATAAGGCCAAAATGAAAGCATAAAAAAAATAAACAAATGTATAGTGAAGAAAACACGTTAATTATCTCGGAGTACAATATAATCACAAAAACTAAATTTTTACAAGTCAAACTTGACACCGTCACATTATTTTTTATATATTACACCACACCATAAAGTTCAAAAATAAGAGTCTGCAACATCCTCCCACCTTTGGGGCGAAGACCCAAAACTACTACTGTTCCAGAACTTCACCAGGTTGCACTTCCAGTGGATACAAACGTTGATACGCTCGGGTGTACTCGCCATCCACAGTTCTTATTCTAGCAACTCTTGCATTGCCATCTCTGCCCGTATAAACTTCTAGTATAACTCCTAAAGGCCACTTTATACGCTTTGCATCTGTCTCTACCAATACAACATCGCCTACCTTTAAACAAGAGTCCTTCTCCTTACCCTTCTGAATGAGCATCCCTAAATACTCCTTTCTAAAATGCTCTCGAAGATCTTTTCTTACTTTATGTAAATACCTGACACGTCCATTCAATGAGTTACTATCGAGCTGATCTAAGTCAGGGGTCTCACTGGAAGAAAGCCCGTGCAAGAAATGTGCTGGTGTTAGCGGTTTTAACTTATCAGTATCATCTGCGATGTACGTTAGAGGCCGTGCATTTATTACGGCTTCACAGTCACAAAGCACAGTTAGCAGCTCTTCGTAGCTGACCGTTCGCTGCCCCAAGTTTCGTCGAAGAAGTTCTTTAAGCGACCTGATCAAGCGCTCCCACCATCCGCCCCACCAAGGTGCTGCCGGTGGATTAAACTTCCACTTTATGTTCCGGACGCTGGAGTAAGACGCTATCTCTTCCCAGTTCAGCGTTTTTAGGAGGTTATCGGCTCCGTGAAAATTAGTTCCATTATCCGTGTAAATCGTATCGATTCTCCCACGCCTTGCTATAAATCTTCGTAACGCCATAAGAAACGCCTCTGTCGACAACGATTTCGTCAATTCCAGATGCACAGCGCGGTATACAGCACACGTAAACAAGATTATCCAAACCTTCCCTCCCGACCGAAGAAAAAGAGGACCTGCCAGATCGATTCCTGACACTTCAAAGGCAGCAGCCGCTTTAACCCTGTCACGAGGCAATGGTGCTTTGGGTGTTTCCGCATGTTTTGCTGTTTGACGTTTGCAGGCTACACATTTCGATATGGCTGATTTGGCGAATCTTCTGACACCAGTAATCCAATATGTCTCTCTGAGTGCAGTGATTAGAGTGCCTGAACCGGCGTGATTCAGCAAACGGTGTTTTGTCGCTATTAACCGTATGATTATAGGGTGTTTGCCAGGTAAGTAGATTGGACAGACGAAATCGGCGGATTCATCGCTTAACGTAAGTTTAGTGCGAACTCTTAATAAGCCTTCCCCATCTTTAAATATAGTCCGATCTTTTATCCTCCTGTCAGCATCTGTAATTAGTTCATCCTGCACCAATTTTAGAATCTTCCTTTCAGCGCTCTGGAACTCTTCACAACTCAATTCACCTTTTATTCTGGCATTTTTATTCTTGCAGTTGTACGAGAATCTCATTATCCACCCAACCATTCTCACTATCATAGTGTACTTGGAGAAGTAGCTTAGTTGCGATAAGAACGTACCTGCTTCTGTAGCGTTGTTCACAAGTAACACTTTTTTCCTCTCTTTATTGACTTCCTGCTCGTCAGTTTCCAATTGAGACGTAGGCCATTCAGTTTCTTTTGCCTTCAGCCATGCGGGTCCTTCCCACCATTTACTTTTCAGCAGATGTCGGGCGTTGCAACCCCTGGACGGTAAGTCGGCCGGATTACTCTTACCTGGCAAGTGATGCCAGTCCTCCACACTAGTGGATTATCTTATTTCTTTCACTCTATTCTTCACGAAAACGTTCCAGTCTCCATCAGCAGTTATCCATGTGAAAGCAACGCTTGCATCAGTCCGAAAGAAAACCCGATGGTTTGGCAGGTCTAAGGCCTCTTTGACTTGGTTATATAGAGAGACATATTGGATTACTGGTGTCAGAAGATTCGCCAAATCAGCCATATCGAAATGTGTAGCCTGCAAACGTCAAACAGCAAAACATGCGGAAACACCCAAAGCACCATTGCCTCGTGACAGGGTTAAAGCGGCTGCTGCCTTTGAAGTGTCAGGAATCGATCTGGCAGGTCCTCTTTTTCTTCGGTCGGGAGGGAAGGTTTGGATAATCTTGTTTACGTGTGCTGTATACCGCGCTGTGCATCTGGAATTGACGAAATCGTTGTCGACAGAGGCGTTTCTTATGGTATTATTCGACACGTCGCTGCCGTCGGATTCGCTTGGCCGTTTTATGCGTCCATACTTCCGGGAAACGTTGTCGTACTGGGCCTTCATTCGCTCCCAGTCATTTTGTACTCAAATTGTTTATCCGTACTAGCAACACAAAACTCATAAGCGTTATATGTCTCTTTTGTTGTTTCTATGCCACCAAAAAGGCAGTGTGATAACAATTCCTTGTTGATTGGCGTAAGACCCAAATCCTTCACCATATCGCTCCGTATGTAGGACCGTTGAGAGCCCGAGTCAATAAAAGCTCGCACCTTAACGCATTTTTTACCATTTAAAATGTTGACCATAAACGTTTGCAACAGTGTGGTACTAGCCTTAATTATAGGAAGTGTTACCTTTGGCTTGGGCTAAAACTAAGTTGAGAAGCTCGCGTACATATATTTCGATGAGTAGGTCGTCACGTGCAAACCTGGACTTCAGTTGTTCGATCGCACTCTTGTAGTTAGCTCCCGATGGAGGAAAGCTGTCAACAAGCTCTCTGGCTGGAGACTCTGGAACAGTGCACTGAAATAAATATTGAAATTTGTCATCATCGTCCATAGTTTCATCGCAGTCAATCTTTTTAAATTGGCTCCAAAAGCCGATCCAGTTTTTGGCATTTCCGTCGAACTTCCGTAATTCAAATTTGGGTAAACGGAACCGTATCGACTGACAGGCCGAACTGCACGTTGACTTATTACAACCATGTTTAATGGTATTATTCGACATGTCGCTGCCGTCGGATTCGCTTGGCCGTTTTATGCGTCCATACTTCCGGGAAACGTTGTCGTACTGGACCTTCATTCGTTCCCAGTCATATTGGTACTTATCGCTGGTCAGGCAATCCTGGAGAAACTCCTCTTCGTTCATATCGTCTGCGCTCAACCACTGCTCCTTTATACGCTCGTCGACGTTGAGCAGTGCTTCAGCTCTGAGCTGCAGACGCCCGAAGGCGGCTGTCACTTCGTCGATGTGTGACTCTAAATTTATTTCGAAGTCATTTTTAGCTTTTGTGAATAAGCTCCGAGTCACGCTCCTTTCTTTACGTAATCTTTCCATGTTCACGGTCGCCAGATGAAGAAAACACGTTAATTATCTCGGAGTACAATATAATCACAAAAACTAAATTTTACAAGTCAAACTTGACACCGTCACATTATTTTTTATATATTACACCACACCATAAAGTTCAAAAATAAGAGTCTGCAACATATAGGTTATAAAAACTAAACTAAGATTAAAAAATATTCCTAAAATAATTTATTAATTTAAACAATTTTATATTTTAATAAAAAAAATTGCTCCAAGTTGTGTCCATCAGTGTATGTTAACGAGTGATTTTTTTAAATATATCCTTATATTGGTGGTTTCCTGGTTTCAAAAATAAGTGTAGTTCAGATTTCACACTGCACAGCATATTTATTTTCATATATACCTACACATTACACAGGCGGCATAGTTTTCTAAATCTCTAAGCATGTTCAAAAAGAGCTAAGAGGCTCGTAAGTACGTCTAATACAAATAACTTCGAGGCTCATTGACTTTGGCTGACAGTCGCCACGAAAAGGTCGGGTAAAACAAAAACAAAATATCCTACGGGCACTCAAAAGAGAAAGGTAATAAGTATGTTTGGGTCTTATACAGTGTTAGAGCTTTCTTTCAATGGAATCATATGTCTATTGCAAAGCCGGTCACATGGAAAGGGAAGTCGGGTGTGCTACAAGTAATGAAGGGTATTTTCGTAGCGGAAAAGTCGAAGGTCTCACGAAGAGGTGCGGTGTCTACAAAAGCCAAGCTTGATGAGAAAGACAATATCTTTGAGGCCCAAAAAGAATGGACGCCTTATTTAATTTCACCAGTTTGTGGCATGGTTTTCGTTTATTTAATGCTCTCATCTAGTGGCACATTCTTCAGAAAAAGGAAGATGGCCTCGAGTTGTTTATAATTAAACGTATAAGGCGGAAAATTGTGGATTAAAAAATCCTTGCCTTTATGTTGAGAATATATAGATAGATTGATTGATTTTTTATTTGTAATAATCATACATCGTCAACATAAGCAACACAATCATAGCCATTAGTTTATTATTACATATAGAATAAATTAAATTCGGAATTCTTATTTTACATTTGGTATACATATATGTAGGTACGGAACCAGTAAGTCTAGTGGTACAAATAATTGAGATCAAGTAGTTAATAATATTGAATAACATGTCCAAATAATGGTAAGATTTTAAAATTTAAAAATAATGATTATAAAATTTCTATAAAAATATTATTATTTAATCGTCCACGAACTCATTTATAGAGTAATAAGCAGTGCATAACATTTTGAGTTTATGGGTGAACGTCCGCTCATTTGGTGAAGCCCTAATCTCTTCAGGCAATTTGTTATAAATACGCGCTCCCATAATGCCCAGAGATGTACCTGTCTTTTGTAGTCTGTGTGCAGGAACGGCAAGCCCTGGTTTCCTTCTGGCAGAGTAGCTGATAGGGAATTCGTTCATAGAATAGGCTTGTGTGCATTATTTTTTGTTTATATCTTAAAGGTATATCGTCGGCCTAAATCGCAAACCTCGTAACTCAATCTGACCAAATTTTACAGGAGGCACAAAAAACTTGATTACCAAAAATTTTGCATGAAGACTTACTTAGTATTTTTTTTACATAATGTTAAGTTAAATTTAGCCGTCAGATTGCTAAAACCTATTTTTTTGGAATCACCTGAACCTGGAAAATTTGAAGTTACAAGTTTTTCCTGAAAGTTTTAGAAAGCTAATCGGGAGTTAAGAGCTTTGCTATAAAAATCCGTAAAAATAGTGGATAGTCTTTTGATCTGAGCAAGGTAATTGTGGATAAAAAAAAATAAAAAACTTGCAAATTAAAAAATATTTATTAAACTTTAAACAGAAAAGCCTCTTCTGGCTTCAAAAATGTGGGTAGCAAAATTATAATTATACATTTTTTTTTTCAACTAAATAGGGCTGAAAATATTATAAACTACAACTTTTCTCAAACAACAAAACAACGCTTCTATGATAATCATGTTCACGAGGTGACCGCCATGTGGGATCTTGACTCGACGATCATCGTCCCGATAGTCGTTTCGGCGAACGGTCTTGTAGCGATGAGTCTCGACAAACATCTTAAGAGACTCTCGCTAGATGGCTGGATCAAGGGCCAGATACAGAAGGCGGTACTCCTCACTGGACACGGCGCGCATGGTCAGGAGGTTCCTCTCTGCAGCCCTAACCACCGTAGCCTGGGCCCCTCCGGCGGCACCCTAGGTTAGGTTTTTTTATAATGTGTTTATATTATACTTTTTAATTTCTGGAGAACAGTTTGTATAAGGTTGGCAGCAGACTGATAAGTCGATAGTTGTTTATATCGGAAGGATCTCCCTTTTTGTACAATAAAATTATTTGAGACTCCCCAGCTCCTTGGAGTTTTCTGCATATCCAAAATATAAAATTTTATTAAATAGAGTTATTATTGTGGACCTATTAGTATTTTCTGCCCATTTTTTAGAGCTAAGTTTGGAGTATTGTCGTGGCTCGGGCTTTTATCCTTCTTCAATTTTTTATTTTTTTCTATGATTTCTCTGTAGTCAAAATGTATAAATAGGTGTATTAGGTAAGCTGTGTTTCGTGGTTTTGTAATACATTTTCTTTTTTGTGTCCATCGTGGTAAAGATTCCGGTAGAAGTCTGTTGCAATGCTTATTAGCTATTTTCGTGTTTGTATCTTGCCTGTTTCTTTTTGCGCTTTCAATGAGGTTATCCATGTTTTCTCTGTAATTAGTTGTTTATATGCTTTCTTTTGGCTTCCGGTGTTGACGAGGTTTTTTTCGATCACTTCCATTCTGTAGTTTCCATAGTCCCTTTTTAACATTTGTTAGTAGTTTATAGAGATTCGCTAGTTCTTTTTTCTCTTCTTTAGTTTTTGATGGTTTCGACTGTAGTAGAGTCCGCCTTTTAAGGTGTTGTTTAGTTTCGTCAGTTAGTATTTCTTTATTACTTTTTTTCGAGGTGGCAGCCTTAAGACTTTGTTTCACGGCTGTCTCTAACTTAAAATAGAAGGTCTCTATGTCGTCGCTATTTTCCCACTGCATCTTTTCTATTTTTTCCTTTAATGTCCTGAGGTATTCTTGTTGATTTTTGTCGCACGATAGATCGACTATGTTCGCTGAATGTCGCTCAACTTCTTCTAGTTTTTTGTAGTTGAACGGTGCCTCTCACTAATCTATGGTCGCTGGGGAATATTCTGTTATTCAAAATTTCTATGTTTGTGAAGAGCTGTGAGCAGTTTTGCTCAGTACATAGTCAATCTGATTTTTGTGTTGTTTATCCGGCGTGGTCCAAGTCCAAAGGTTTTTGATGTTTTTCTTAAATATTATTTTTATTACTTTGAATTTATTGGATAATGCGTATTAACGTTCTCGTCCTATATCCGGCTTACATTACGGACATAACTTCGTATTAGAAGCGTCGGGATTTATAAATTAATTATTTAAAAACGAGATAAAGTCTCGACCAAAGTCACAGAAAGATTAAATAATTTGCGTAGAAGACCACGTAACTAATCTTCATGCGTAAAGATCCACGCGAAGCAAACCTCGTATGTCCACGGCACGCAACCAAACGACATTTTCAATAGTCTAATGTGTTTAAATATGGTAAATATCTATCAAGAATACACAATCAGTAAAATCGTAGAACCTCACATACCTGTTATTCAGCACCCGTTTTCTTCCTAAATATTTACGCAAAACTGACGTGCAGTCACAACGCCATCGCAAACTGTACTGAAGGGAGTGGCGGGGGGGTGAGATACGAGGTATTCCTTTTACAAAATGGCGGTCGGTAGTTGCGAGGTTTTCTATTTTGCTTTTTAAAAGTAAACGGTTTATTTTTGGTATTTAAGAGTTTTGCCGTTAGATGCGTTCAGAATAGTAGTATCTAAAAGTGTCAAAACATGATTTTCAAAAAAAATGGAGTTACGAGGTATGCGATTTAGGCCGACGATATCGTAAATAACAGCTTACAATATCACATCACTCACTACAATAACTTAATGGTTTAATACTGTCGTTTATCAAAACTTATATTGTAAGTACTAACAAAGCGACAAACTAAAGAAAAGGAAATAAATCACTGCAAATAACACTCCAGACTATGACAAACTAGCACCGGATAAACGTTTCTATTTATTTGATTAATGAAGGACGCTAATTCCACGGAACTTTGCGATATCTCGGCTTCGTCACGGAATAATATCGGAGACAAATCTAAATTAAAACAAAACTAGGTACTCTAATTCAGTTAAGAAAATATAATTTACAAAAACACTTACTAAGCATATTGATATTGATAGGAAGTGAATTTAAGTTTGAGCGCCTGAAAATTAAGTCCATTGGAATTGGAATTATCACTTTCAATAATTATTGCATATTTAATTGAGATAGTGTCGAGTAATTATGAACAAGTCGTAAGTAATTAATGTTAATTAACTGTAAAAGAAGATAATATACTTATCAAAATCGAAGTACAAGGGCTTATATTATCGTCTCTTCAAGATGCCTCAAACTTATTTCAGTAAGTACCTACTCTTATAAATATATATATATATATATTTTATTAATCGCCTTTTACATATCAAACAACTGTTCAATATATTCGAAGCTAATATAATCTCTGAAATTCTTTTCAGATCAACATATTCGCTGCTTAATCAAACGAGTTCCACAGATACGAGTTGCAACAACACCAACAGCGACAACAATACTTTATTGCACTGCACATCAATAAAGGTCACCAAGCACACAACAACAACATATTAAGAGCATATTATCTAAGGATTATTTGAACCCCTACGCGTATCGATCCCGAGGTTCACTCATTTATGCATGATAGGAGTAGATAGCACAGTCGATTCAATAATGCGAGTACGTTTCAACATATATTCGAAGCAAGTACTCCCTGAAATTCTGAGATCAACAGAACCATATTCGTTGCTTAAACGTGTTGCACAGAGATGAGTTACGACGTCTGAAGCTGAGAATTATTTGAATCCTTTCGAAGCCGTATACATTTTAAAATGTATTTTTTTCATATAATGACAATTGATAATTTCAACCAACTGATTAAAGTAAGTAATACTTTTCTCTAAGTTCTATAGATAGTAACATAGCTATTTCATGCTTTCATTGCATGCAGTAGAAAATAAAAACAGTTTTCTGCGTGAATTTTGACAATTTCGAGTAGTTTTTGAAACAACAATTATCTATGAAAAATTCAAACTGTAGGTTTTCTAATATATAGCAATAAAACGCAATAACCGTGGTCTAACTAGTAACATTGATAATAATGTCTAAAACAATCAGCGTTTATGAACGGATAAGGAGCTTTAAGCGTATGAATCCCTAGAGTCATTGATGCATAACAGGTACAGAAAAACAGTTAATGCTACCATACGTCTAACGATTTTATTATGCTGTAATCTTTCTCAAACTCAATATACCTTTGCTTGCAACCCCAAGTAGTAGGTACACAGGCTGCACGAACACTTAATACACTTATACAGCTCTTATATAGTTTAAATTAGGTATAAGGGTTGTGTAAGCGCGTACTCAGCCTGAGTGCTACTTGGGACCTTTTCAAACGACTATAAAACGGAGAAGGTTCTAAATTCCAAGAAAAAGTAAGTTTTTAAGTTCCTTTAAAATTCGTCATTTAAATATAAGGCTAGTATATAGGTATGTATTTTAATTTAATTGAAAGTGCCCAAATGAACCGACTAGAATTAAGATCTGATGAAGGGATACATGAAAAATCAATGGAACTCTTGAATTGTTCTAGGCACACATACAAATATCGATATTTTATCTATCTACAACTCCTATTGGAAATTGGGGGCTATCCTCAGAATGCGTACTTTATGGCTGCTTAATAACCGTTGAATTAAAATATTACCTTTCTTTATTTTACAGATAAGTGGGATTGAGATAATGCCTAACAACAGCGTTAAGCACTAATTGCGCGCACAGAATACTAACAACGTTACAGTATAATCGATAATCAATTTGCATTTCAATTTCACCCTCGCAATCGCAAAATTAGTCAGCTAATTAAACGACTACATCTTCGTGTAGTACGTACATTTCATATATTCACATGGCTATTGTGTAAAACGGTACTGAATACCAATAGCAACCCATACGGTATGATAATTGTCGTTTCCAATCACCCGAACGCTCAGTACAATCGATTGCATGCCCATCGACCGGACAATTAAAAAACTCAATCATAAATTCACAGACACTGACTAAAATATTTCCCACGGCTTCCAAAATCACCGAAATGCTATACCTATTTTTTATTATGATCTACGGTTAACTTGTATCGTCTTTGTTTTTATCGGATGGTACTACTCAGATTTTTGCTCGTGAAAAATGCGTATTGAATTTATTTATTATGGGTATGATTTTCCATTAAAATATTCCAGAACTTGAAACTTATCATTATGAGTCCTGTCGTCCCGTATGGATCAGAGTGTCGGGGAGTAAAAGGGTCAGAGACAGAGATGATACGATGAATGACGCGATGGATGTGGGGGTTACAAGAATGGAAGAAATGAGTATAGAAGAGCAAAAGCTGAAAGTAGCACCACTACACCAATTAGCGCGAAGTTCCATCGAACTTATTAACATGATATGGGCACGTGATGGCAAGAGAGGAGAGCCACGTGACCAGAAAAGCTTTACGCATCAATGTGGACGGATGTAGAAGAAGAGGAAGATCAACGAAGAGATGGATGGATTGTGTGAAAGTTGATATGAATACGAAAGAAGTAAACGGCGAGATGACGAGTGATACTTAGGTGGGAATGGAGGCAGAAAACCATGCTGCGCCGACCCCAATAAATGGGATCAGGGCAAGAGAATGATAACGGTTTACACCACTTGAAGATTCTAGAACTATTTTTATTTTCGCTCTCGAAAGACATTAGAATAATTCGGTCTTATTTGCCATCTCTACACGACAAGGAGACCTCTGAATCATTATCATCGTTGAATTTTTTGACGACGCGGCACAGATCAACGTGCCCAGAAGGACCGACGGCATGTTGACGGCCCTGGGTTCGAATCCCGACAAATATTTGTGTGACGAACTCGTTCCTTTGAGATAGATATCTTCCATTTATCGTTTATTATTCAGAATTAATAAAAACCTACTAGAGCTAAAGGTAATTTAGCTTTATGAAAATAAAAACGATGAGAATGTTTTTTACCCGTCGTTTACGGGCCTTATACGGATTCCTTGCGGTGTTGACATAATATTATAAAATTTTCTATAATTATACCTACCTAAAATAATCTAGGACCACGGGAGCATCCCTGCCAAGTCGAGCCTGCCAAAAAGACTTAACGCACCATTCATATTGCGGCTCCGTTCTACACCGCAAGGTATCGGTAAAACGTCCTTACAAAGCGGAAAAAATTGCATATATCTTTTTTTTGTAAACTACAGACAAATATGTAACTTAGAAACTTGTTTTTTTATCTATTTCGCATTGCCTCATGTTGTTATATTTTACGGTGCCATCATTATTATTGTTTCAAAAATTTAAAGTTTAAAGTAGCCTGCATCAGTTTAGAAGAGTTTTTGCCTAGGCTCTAGTATCGTCCCACACCGCCGGGTGCGTGGTGCACCGTGACGCATTGCGATTTTCACGCACCCATCCCGCGAGACGGCTTTTGTCACAAAGGAAATTAACTAGTTATGCTCCTCATACACTGGCCGTGTATGGGTGTTGTATGGTACGCAAAAAAGCCGCCAAAATGCCTTTTTATGCGTAAGTTTAATATTCAAAATGTATTTAAGGTACGTAACCCTCGTGATCGTATTTTGACGTCCAAGTAAAAACATATATTTTGCGAAATATGGGTAAAGATGCTTAGTCGATTTTTGATAAAGCGAATCTGGTTACTTGTTTAGAAGAGGAAAATAAATTAAAACGATTGAATTACATGTACCTATGTGTTATGACCTGGCAAATTATACTCGGGTGACGACATGAAGGTTTTAGACTAACAAACCTTCAAGCAAGGTTATCTATGTAGTAGTTTTTAATTAAACGTAGGTACACACCAGCAAGCGTAGAGGGCGCCTCGGTTCATTCATATATTATAGTCTGTACTCGGTACAGGGAAGCTTACTTGACAGCTCTGTTTAAATGTTATGATTCATTTAGCGATTTCTAAAATGTTGCTAACTTAAAACCTTTATAAATCGCAGAAATGAACAGTCGATTGGAGCCTTATCGAATAATAATAAATGTACATAAATTTTCCTTGCCAACCGTACAAGCTGTAATCAACCGTCAGTGTGCCAATGAAGGAAGCCCATTGTTGCCGCTCTGAATGGATAGCTCCTATTTAAGTTACACGATGAGTGCCTTTTTTTGTAATTTTTAACAATTTTCAGCAGATGTTCTTGTTTGATCGATCAGGTTTTTACAGTTTTGTGGACCATGAAATTAGTTTCCTCGCCGCCGGCGCTCCTAGTGGAACTTCTAATTTCGCCTTGCCTTGGACTCATTATACCTTTTGTTGATTATTATAGTCCATTAAATTTTATTTTTATCTTCCTCAAAAGGTAGCTAGGTGTGAAAAGTTTACACTCACTGACTCAACTATAATGCCTATTCAATGAAAATCCCACAAAAGGGTTTATTTTTTTAGGAGGAACTGAGAATACATTTTAAAGTTTTAGACGCTAGTTCATTCTATAGTTATGATTATGAATGAATGTAAATACGGTCACAGACAATTAATACGGATCACTGACCCATGTTTCCCAAATACTACGGCTGAAACGGTTTGTAATTTTTTTGGAAGGGGCATACTTTCTATAGTTTCCCGGATCCCTTTCTGACGGTGATGCGTCGTGTTAGTGTGGTTCTTCTCTTAAAAAACACATCTAATTGGGTTTTAAATACATAGAACAACCATGACCCAAGCACAAGTATTCGAGTTCATCTCATAAATATTTGCCCTGGCCGGGATTTGACTAACTAGATTGAACCTGTAATACAAACCAATTAAGGTTTAGTGTATCGGAGTTGCCACATAGTCTGCCCACGGAGGTCCTTGCAAACGTCCCAGTATGTGTCTACGTTTAATAGCGGTACAAACTATTTCCGGTAAACATATTACTGAAAATACTGAAAAAACCTAGATTAAACCGGTAATACAAACCACTAAGGTTTAGTGTATCGGAGTTGCCACATAGTCTGCCCACGGAGGTCCTTGCAACAGTTTCAGAAGGTTATACGACCGCGATTAGTAGAGGTGCAAACTAAATCCGGTAAACAAATTACCGAAAAAAAACTGCACGGAATCGGTAACACAGACTGAGTCTCAGCAAATAAGACTTGTTTTTGACTCAGCATTTGACAGCGGTAAATGTAAAGGTATCGAAACGTCAGGGAGGCTCAAATAATTAATATACGCTATACTCGGATCGGATAATCCGTTTAAATTGTTTTATTTAAATGTGTGACAGTCGCGGAAACGGAAGAAAATATTAAATACGACTTAGTACACTAAGAATTGACGTCGCCATATATTTAGTCTGCTCAGAGAGGTCCTTGCAAACGTCCCTGTGTACGATTGCGATTGGGTCATTGTCATATTTTAGGTTCGAGTCTTTCCGGTGGACATTTGCGAAATTAAGGATTCCAGAGCCTAATTTTGTGATAAAATGCCTGTGAGAATAAAGAACGTTCCCTCTTCTATAATCCGATGTCATAGCAACATCTAAATTCTACAAGCTCTTAACTTTTGACCACCGGAGGGACGAATTTTGTTTTTTGAACTGACAATGACCCGTTTAAGAGCGGTATCAGCTATTTCCGTTAAAAATTACTGTAATTAAATGAAAGAACTGGATAGAACTGATAACACAAACTACTAAGACTTATAGAATCGGTGTCGCCATATTGTTTGCTCACGAAGGTCCTTGCAAACCTGGGTACGGGTCCGCGATTAGTAACGGTGAAAACTATTTCCGGTAAATTAATTACTGTAAAAATAACAATAATAAATAAAATGAAACTGGACTGAACCGGTAAGACAGACTAAGACTTAGTGAATCGGCGTCGCCACATAGTCTGTCCACGGAGGTCCTTGCAAACGTCCCGGTATACGACCGCGATTAATAGCGGTACAAACTATTTCCGGTAAACCGAAACAAATCATAATTACTCCACCGTCCTTACGTCCCCTTTGATGTTTTTATTTAAAATCCCGGCTACGGGCAACTTAAAACAAATAGGACGGCTCACCGATTATACGTTTGCGTTAAAACGATTTGAAACGGTGATAGCTCTCTGAATTTCGCGTGTGACTGTTTCTTTCTGTGTGGTCTAGCGACTGTTTGTTTTGGAAATTGGTGTTTTTATTGTTCTGCGTTCGGAAGTCATAATATGATGAATTAGATGGATTTCGTTTGAAATACTTTGAAGTTCTGATAATTTGGTTAAACGAGCATGACGTTAGTTCCTTTTAGCATTTTGGTCAGAAAGGGTTTTGTAATCTTAGTGGCCTACAGGTATTTGGAGATAGATTTATGTATGTTTTCTTATCATAAAATACTTGCGTAAAAATATTACACACTGTGGTTCATTATTACAGTTCTTTTATTGCTATTAATTAGGCATATAATTACGTAATTGCCATAATGTTATTAGAATATATTTCGGTAGTCAACAAGGCAAATGGAGGCAAATTTTGACAATAGCATTTTTTTTTTAATTTAATTAAATATTATTAGTCTGTTAACACTAAAATAGACAAATAACTTACGGAAACATATCTCTTGACTGTGAAAAAAAACAGTAAAATCCAATGTGCATTAATTCTGTATAATAAATGCGCATTCTAATCAAACATAACCTATTATCCCCATAGTATTTTGGGCACAGGCGGACTTCTGTACAGTCGGGCGCAGATGCGACATCCGTCGGGCCCACGTGGAAATCGATTTTCCACGCTTCGGCAGCTGGCAAGAGCGACAACTATAAACCAAATTCTATTTAGCATTACTGAAAAAAGTAAGAACTTTATTCCTACCGAATAAGGGTGACTTTGATTTTATTTGTAGTTTTACAGCGTGTTTAACGGATGTTTGTTTCGGTATTATGTACTATGAACGTCAAAAGTTCCTTTGTTGATACTTTTAATGTTTCGCACATTGTTGGAGACCTACCGCGTCAGACCCGATTGCTGAGATTATTTATGATTATTAGAATGGCGTGCCGATGGCGAGTAATTAATTTTTAACGTTCAATTCTTTATTGTAATGTCCCAAAATTGATGATCGTAATGTATTAGATATTAATGCCTCGGAGTTCAGTTTGAATATATATTTGTACCGGTTTATTAATTAATTAATTAGACTTGTTTTGAAATAGTGGTTTTGAATCGATGCGTAAACGTACTACTAGTATGTTAATTTGATTATGTATGTGTATTATTAATATAACTAGTTTCTCTTCCAGCCTTAAAGTTCGCTAATATTAGGTAGTTAGAGTTTGTTTAGGGTTGTATTTGTTCCCAAATACTTCCATGCTTTTATATATTATTTGATGACACAATTACCCAAATTTTGCGTCGTTTATTTTTTTTTGTTCTTTGATAATTACCAAAGTTTTAATAAATTAGGGAACCTCTCGAAAGCAATAGAAAAATTCGTACAAAACTGCCGAATTTCAATAGAAATGCAACCACTGAAGCTAAGAATAGTTTACATCTAACATTTCCTTGCCACATTCATAATATTTATTTCAATATTAACTAATAAACTAAACACACATTTCTGTGAAAAGAAACCCCTACCTACATTGTAAGAACCTGATGCCGATTTTTTGATATATCAAATGTATATAACATCATATTGTGCAATAAACCGCTACGATTTTTATTTCCAATAAGATCCTATAAGCATGAGTTAAGGCGGATTAGTATCCGATGCACAATAGTACAAAAATTAAAGTTATTTGCCTATTTAGTACCTAAAGAGATTTTATAGGAAACAGTAACTTTGTTGTATATACATCTGTTTATAATAAAACTTGAACTTTCAGATATGTAGTACCTACTGCAGAAGTATAAGAAGGTAGACAAAGTTCATACTCAAATACTAAGTACATAGTCATATATTGGTTAGTTTGGGACTAGGTAAGTAGATTCGTCCTTACATTGTCCCTTAATATTTATTTATATAATCGCTTTTTCGCTATCGGATGGGTAGGTTTATGCAGTGTTCATGATTATGGAGATTTGGTTAGATCTCATACATTAAGAGTAGGTACTAATGATTAAAATGGTTAGTTTAATTGATTTGTCCAGTTTTTGATAAAATTAGTATTGGCCTGTGGTTGAAATATGAACATCTTTTTGTCCCGTCCAACAAACAACGAAGTATATAAAACCGTATAAGTCGTTCTTCGGCAATTTTGTTACACACATTTACATATCTCTTACTCAGTATCTGGTGTCGAAAGAATCCCTTTATACACCCACAGAGTCAAAGGATGTTTTCGAGGTCGAATTCCGGTATGTTTTATTAAATGATATTTACTTAATCCTCCTTAAAGGTTAAAGTTAATATTTTTAGATGTAGATATTTTATTACGCATTAAGTATTGCTCTTTGAAATGTTATGGTTATGGCATTCAACATTACAACATGGAAAAACATTTCCACTGTGTATTAGCTAATTATTAGTTGATTATAAATAAATTGCTAAAACGCTAATATTATCCATAAACTTTTAATAGTTCCACAAATTTATGTCTCTTGCAATTTTTATGATTAATCATGTATTGTACCGTCAAGAATTTTAATTAAACTTCGATACTCCTCAAAGTTAATAAGAAAAAGGCGAGTTTAAGGAACATGCAGTTGATTGACGAGCGGTCGGCGCGAACGCAGCGCAGAAAGACGGATTGCAATCGTTCATCTCACTATTTCCCTTCCAAAAGAGCGTATACAAGCAAGTACAAGCGAGAACATAAGCTCTTTTGTAATTTCAAAGTTACTCAAATGTCCAGCTTTGATTGGTGATTCCCATGTGTAAAACTAGTAGCCTTTACAACCTCCACATAATGGCATGCGTTTGCTCAAACTATTCTTTCCGAAACGTCAATTTTAGTTGTAATGAGAACGGCAGTGCGCTCGCGATCCATCATTGTCCGCTCGCAAGGTCGCCCATAGAAAACAATACAAAAGGCTTATTCGACGAAATGAATAGGAAACTAGTAAAAATGTCGTTTACCGTTTATTATTTGCTTGAGAGTTTACTTACCACGTTTACTGATAGTTTCTTCGTAGGTACTTACAATAAAACTGCTGGATTTTACGTTGCTACAACTCGATAGACCTGTAAAGGAATTTCATGCAAAATTTAAGGCCTAGGGCCGGGAAGTATATTTTTAAACATGACATCGGTGTTCTTGAACAGGCTTTACATCTAAATAATATTTTTTTTAGTGGTGTACTTTTTTATTATATTACATATGTTTGAGAAAAGCACTAGCCATGAAAAGGGCTTGCCGGCTTCGTATCACTATCCTGTCTATACCTACTCACCCGACAACCCCTTCATTCCCGGCGTCTGCAGTAATGTACTATAACTGGCGTAAACGATACCTAATGAATAATTCTGCCTGAGACTATTATGTTTTCTCTTCTTCTTTTTGTTCGCCACTTCCTGATTAGACGGGATCGGCTTTCATAACTATAACGCACCATTTGCTGCGGTTGTGGATATCATTTTCCTGTAAATCGTTGCCTTTCATGTTCTTTGTTGTGTTTCATGTCCTTCGTTGCGTTTCATGTCCTTCGTTGCGATTCATGTCCTTCTATTTATTATGTAAAAATCAAAAAAAATGAATGCCTAAACCCTTATACTTAAATATTGTGTAAACCAAATAGCCGTAGCTCATTATTGCACATTTTTTCTAGCACCGAAAGTAGGATAATAATATGCAAGGCACAGGAAATTGAAACGCGTAAGCGTTGGTACCTTTTAACCCTTAGTATCATTATCACAAGAATGAAAAAGGTACGATTTTCAATTTCCTTAATTGTACACATATGTAGTTATTTACGAGTCAGGCACATAGTACAGTTAATGTGTTAACTCATCCGTTATAGCGAAAAAGGGCACAACTAAAATGTTTTCGATACCTATGCGGAATGAAAAATATTCCTGATCGAAATGTTAGTTGTGCCCTTATACGTAAAGATGACGGCAGAACTGTACATATTACCTTCATAAAATCTCGGTAGAGTAATAGTACATTACATACCTAGTGAACGCCCCAGATCGTAGGTGTTTGTGGCCCGCACCGAAAGTGAGGGCCATAAACATGCGATTCGGGCCTTTACGAATTACCAGTCGTGGTGTGTCTAAAGTTTTACGTCTTGCCTTGGCCAGGAAGTCAGATTTTCTCTAGGGCAGAAAATCCTACTTGCGGCCTAGGGTGACGTAAAATTATTTTTAAACTTAAATTGTTCTAAATCACACTGATGTTCTATGTTTTACGCATTCAGTTGGTTTTGGTATGCATCCACACAAAAATATACAAATGGATGAATTAGGCGTTTTCACAAATCGTTGTTAATTTTCATGTTTTTTGCATTTGAAGAATAATTTGATTTTACTCAGTATCTTGAGCAAACAAAATAATGTGACCCGATTTTTTCGATTCCATTTACGGTTCTTTTTTAAGCACATGTATGTAGAAGTAAATTAACAAAGCAAAGATTCGCTAATTTACATAGAAATCTCCCGTGAATCTCAGACATATTAAAATAAGAAAGAAAGAAAGAAAATTTATTTCGCCGCAATTAGTATTAAGTACATATTATAACATAAAAATTACAAGCATTGTGCGAAAAAGGAGTCCACTCAGCACATTGCCAAACCACGGGGGTGACTTGACGGCTGGTATTATGTATAAATACATACACAAACCCTCTGTGTTCGATTGGCTGCCGCCGGGACTGATCGGCTCTCCCTCATGATGAATCGCGATCAAATTCGAAACATGTCGAGCGATATTCGACTTCTTACGACGTGAATAAACCTGTTTCGTATGTTTTTTTTTTTTTCAATTAACAACGTTTTGTGAAAACGCCCACTTACTGCATAATATCAGATTAGAGGCACTTTGTGTATACGACTGGTTTTACTCTAATCATAAATAAATAAATATTAAGGGACAATCTTACACAAATAGATCTAGTCCCAAACTAAGCAAAGCTTTTACTATTAGGTACTCGACGACGATATACATAATATATAAATATACATATATGTATAGGTAACATCCATGACCCAGGAAACAATATTCGAGTTCATCATACAAATATTTGCCCTGGCCGGGATTCGAATCCAGGACCGCCGGCTCAGTAGGCAGCTGCACTACAACCCGAGCCAACCGCGGCGTCATCAATGAACGTGGTGTACAAGACAAACTTACACCCGCATAATTTTACGACCATTTCGTTCCAATCCGATTAAGCCGAGACTATTGATTGTGCACGTAAAATTAGACTGACATAATTAGGCATATGACATGAATTCACCGCCTATCACAACGGAACAAACGAGGCATAGCATTATGGCCATTATGATATGACGCACGTTAGAGCCGGTGCGTTATGGAGGATGTGACCGCTCAATCCCGCTTCTGAATACCTGAAGCTAATCAGCATTTCTACACCCATTTTTAACACTTAATTTTACACGTATCTTACCATTATATGTCTGATTTTACGGGTACGTTCAATCTTAAGGGAAATCGTAGCGTGGCCGTGGTGAATTGAATTAACGCTTTGTGACAGTGTTGGATTTTCATCGGTTTTTTGTGTTTGTATAATTAATCATGAGTTTGTTATTGTGTGAGTGGAGATTTCTCATGAATGATTTTTTCATGAATGATTTTCGATGGTTTCTTGTATTGTAATTTTGATTTCGTCATTTACCCATAGATAAGTATAGGTATTCAATTTATTTATTTAATTTTCAGAAGATAAATGTAAAATGACTATTAATTACACGTGCAAAACGGTCAGGCCTCCTTGACGTATCCGCCAATGGCGAACCTCGCTCCATGGCCTTCACGAGCGTTGATCATGTGCCCGAATCTGGCTTGCAAAACCAAATTTGGTTGTAAAGGTTCTGTTGCAAGGCGCGCATTGCAACTCTGCACCCTTGTTGTGGTATGTATAAGTATAGAAAGGCTAATCTGCATGTAATAGTACCAAAGCAACTGTCATTCAGTAATTTAATTTGATATTTCGAAGTCAGTGCGCGAAATTACACTTTTTCTCGTATTTTATTTAAATACTATTCGTTGTTCGTAAAGTTTGTTTGAGTTATAGTTAATAGGACAAAGAAAATAGGTAATTATTTGCGCAAAAATAAATACTAAATTATCATAGTCACCTCATGGAGTGGCTTTGCTTGTGTGCTTTACCCTATTAGATAATTACGTATTTTGGAGCTTTTGCTGAAATAAAAGACGTTCACAGTTCACCGCTTGCTGCGGGAATTCGGTTTCATACAACCGCTTTTATTTCAAACTAACCTGTAAACTGCCGTATATACGGTAACTGTCTTGTGTAAATTCACTATGAGTACAAGGTGCATTGAAACATTGTACAAGTCGCTGGGATAAGACCACGTGGGCCTACCCGCTGGTCAGACCTAATCAGAAAGATAACGGGAATTAGTATCACCACCGTCCTGAGAAAAGCCGAAGATAGAGTGGCATGGAAACAGCTCGTCAACAACGCCGTCAAAGTATTTTGAGGCGGACGAGCTTCAATGATGAAAACGAAGAAGAGGAAGATATTGAAACACGGGCTGAAAATCAGCGTTACGGCCTGCGGGCTGTAGCACATGCTCAGCCTGGCCTTTTTTACTTGCACGGCTCAAATCTCTGAATTATCTTTGTTTTTGTTTGTACTATTACTGTGTTCATGTGTGTTCAAATGAATATTTATTTCTTTCTTCTTTCTAAACATTAAAGTTACGTCTCAATCAAAACCATTCATTTGAAACAAACGCACCTGTGTTTTCCATCCAATAAATCTTCAAATCAATCAGATAGTTATTATTCCTTGTACGTTTTCTACCATAAAGAAGATATTAGCAAACTATCTCCCTACTCGTCTTGAGAATCTGTTTTGCATTAAACGGAATATAAGCTTTTAAAGAACGGCATAAACAAAGCAGCGGCAACCCATTAATCAAGGTGGATAAACCACACTCTTAAAAGAACAAGGACATTTGGGTTCACGAAGACTATGTACACGTGACGTTTTTCTACTAAGTAAGAAAACTAGCCCCTTGAAAGAACAACGACGTATAAGTTCATAAAGATCACGGCGCATGTGACGCTCTTCTACTAAATACAGCGTAGTCTTTACAAAAATACAAGATACAACCGTAAGGTAATCCTTCTTGTGTTCAGTAGCCGGTCCAACCCGCATATTGTACTAAAGTAATCCTTTAAAGTTCTATTCTATTGTTTTAGTCTGAAGGCACACGATAAGAAAAGTGGTTCTTTGCTTTGCTAATGATTTATTACCTACAGGCAAGAAGACTCGTGATCGTACTCCAAAATTGAAAAACTACGTGTTACGTGGAGGATTTTCATATTCACATGCCATACGTCAGACAAATTATTAACAATAACCCTTCACGGGAGAATAATCTTGCAGCGAATTATTTGGTCTAAATAGCAAAAAGAGGTTGTATTATTTTTACCCTAGTTACACAAATACCAAACTATAAAAATTGGGCAAGTGCGAGCCCGACTCGCGCATGAAGGGTTCCGTACCTATAGGTACATTATATATAATCTATAACAAGTTTGTTGTATGGGAGCCCCCCTTAAATATTAATTTTATTTTATTTTTAGTATTTGTTGTTATAGCGGCAATAGAAATACATCATCTGTGAAAATTTCAACTGTCTAGCTATCACCGTTGTTGAGATACAGCCTGGTGACAGACGGACGGACGGACGGACGGACGGACAGCGAAGTCTCAGTAATAGGGTCCCGTTTTTACCCTTTGGGTACGGAACCCTAAAAATTTAAAGTAAAATTATGATGGTTATACGAATAGATCTTTTTTTCGCGGAAAAGTTTATATACCCTACATTTTACTACAGTGTACTTAGATAAAAAGGATTATTTAACAATCCTTAGGCATTCTGATTCTAATTATTTCTAAAGCGTGTACGAGTTAAAGCGTGTACCTATTCTATAATTTACCTATTTCTAATATGGCGCAAGTATGAAACACATACAAGTTTTTGATTAAAAATATACATCACATTTAGATGGCAACACCAGACAAAAAACAACGATACGTAACGGACGATGTTTCCCACAATCACGCCACGCTATCGAGGTTTGGCAATATTCATAATATAATAATGGCCGCTGCGTTATTCAAGTGAATCTTCATGCTCGTATGTTAAACGACGCGTGAAATCTTAACTCGAATATTCGTAAGTAGTTCAATAAATGCCGAATCTGAATTGCTTAACTGCAAGCGCAATATTCATTACTGCAGAATGCAATGGAGAAAATTAAATGTATTACTTGCAGTGCAGATTTAGGAGCTAGATATAAAAATGTGCGAAATGACAGTATGCTATTTATGTCATTTCTTACAATAGTACATTGGCATATTGTCGATTAGAATAATAGTCCTATGATCGAATTAAAAATTTAAAAAACCCCCGACATGACAACCAATAAAAAGAAAGAAATAAAATCTACGAAATGTGCCTATACAATGAACAGTAGAAAAATAATCCAAGCTTCGTTGCGTTCGGGGGACCGCTAAGTACCTACCTAATTGAAATGAAATATATTTTTCAACGCAAAATTGCATGTATGCATTTGGGCTTCCCACTTTACGATTTTCAGTAAGTAACATTGCATTTCATTTACTTAGCGGTCCCCCGACGCAACGAAGCTTGGATTATTTTTCTACTGTTCATTGTATAGGCACATTTCGTAGATTTTATTTCTTTCTTTTTATTGGTTGTCATGTCGGGGGTTTTTTAAATTTTTAATTTTATTTTTATTTCATATTTTTTAAACAAACAGAAGTTTCGTCCCGGAATTTTCTTTTGACACAATTTTTGTTTTACACCGTTTAAGGTCCAGGGTTTCCAATCTTTCGCCGAGCTTGATCCTGGACTATAATTATGCAGGTACAGCAGGATCCCAAGCCAGTGGTAATGACTGCCGTCTTCTTTAAGATTGAAGTTAGGATATATTTTGATTTCAATAGCCTTAAGCAACATTCTGGGAAAAAATCGTTAAAGTAAGACTAGTTAATAATATGCTTATAATGGCAAAATGGCGAAGTTATTAGCCAAGACAATCAAAATATATACTTTAAATGCACTGCTCATGCAGTCAGTCGCAAGAACCTGCTACTTATGGCCTAAAACAGAACCAGGTTTCTATTCTACAGAATCCAAATAGTAGGTACGGGTGGGTTACTTAGCTCCATAAAGTTTGCAGTTGGTGCTAGGTAACTTGACTTAGTTTTGAGAGACCTAATCATCGATACCCCACACCATGGGATAAACATACAAATGTTTTTAAAAATGTATTCAACCACTATGTCTCTGAGCTAAGTTGTGGACAGACTGACACAAACTACAAAAGCCTAAAAGCTGTTATTCACTTAGGCAAGAGTACTTTTGCTAAAGCTTACGAGTCATTTAGTCGCGGTAAAATCTTGCAGGGTGTTGCTATTTGTGACCTCAATCAAAGGAACCTGTTCAATAGTCCTAATAACAATTCAGCTTTAACAGAATTCCGAAACTTAAAAATAGTGACCCAGTACTGTGACAGAAATTATAATGAGTTTTTTTTTGTCAAAAAGTTTTTTTGGGACTCGGTTTTATTATTGACTGTACTTTCTTATACACATATTAATTGCTCATCAAGAACAATCAGACGAGCCCAAACACCGTGGGTTTATCTTGTGCTGTTTAGGAGTTCCTACGGCCATCTTCAGCTCCAAGGTACCAGATTATTGTACTGTCAAAAATTTATTAATCTGTTGATTACGCTAATAAAACTTAACATTTATCCAACATTAGAAATTCTTGGCTTGGATTCTTTCACAACTCTCTGTCAGGTCTCATCATGAGACCGTCATTTAGTAAGTGATATAGACAATGCTAATAATACTTAACATTTAACCAAAACTTTGGAATCCTTGGCTTCAATATTGGCTGAAATCCATTAACAACTAGCTAGTCATCATGAGACCTTCATTTATTGAGTGATATAGAAAATGCTAATACAACTTAACATTTAACCAAAATTTGGAATCCTTAGCTTCAATATTGGCTGAGATCCATTAACAACTACCTGGTCATCATGAGACCCTCAATTATTAAGTCATATAGAAAATGCTAATAAAACTTAACATTTAGCCAATATTTCGAATTATTGACTTCATTATTGGCTGAGATCTGGTCACTTGTTCCAATTAAAGCTGAATATCTTGGAAACTACTGGTCCTATTTCCACCAAACATAGCTAAGAACCATCTCGACGGAAAAGTCTTTCAATTAAAAAAAACCGCACTTGAATCGGTCCATCCGCTTGGGCGCTACGATGCCACAGACAGATACACAGATACACAGATACACAGATACACAGATACACATGTTAAACTTATAACACCCCTCTTTTTTCGTCGGGGGTTAATAAGCGTGTCGCCGAAATTTGCATCGCATAATATTTACTTGGCATACTGTCATTTTGCACAACGTTCTTTGGCAGAATCGTACATTGGTATAAATGTGTAAGTTTTCGGTTTTTGACCCATTTTGATGCTCCGCTCGCATAGTCACAGTGCAAACCTAACCTTTTTGCCTCATTGTATTTCATTAAAAAAGGCCCTGTAATCGTTTCTTTTTAGTCCGATGTTAACTGGTAGAGAATTCTTATCGTTTTAAATAAGTCCATCATCTGTATTTTTGTACAATCAATATATTGTTTAATAGTTTGAAAACATGAATATTTTTGGCTTAGAACATTATAGGGGCGTGTATCACAAATTTTAATAGGAGGATGGAATAATTATTTCAATACCAACATCACGATTATTGTAATCATCACGTCAAGTTTACCTTAATTCTAAATACATATTTATTTTGTCTCTAATCCCTCCATATATTTTTATCAACATGTTTTCTACACAAAGCATTGTAGAGGCTTTCCTTTCCTGATCCGGAAAACCTCAAGCTTATTATATTGTACAATGTCGTAGCAAGAAAATCGAAGGTAAGGAATTTAACAAATGAAGCACGAGAGCGGAAAATCCTCAACTCTTTGTGATTTAACTCTTCTTAAGAGATTAAAGGTACTATGACGCGGTTGGCGCAGTTTGTAGTTCACCTGCCTACTGAGCCAGCGGTCCGGGTTCCAATAATGGCCAGGGCAATATTTGAGCTTGGGTTATCGTTGTTCTATGTATTTATGTATATATTTATCTATCTAAGTATGTATATATCGTCGTCTAGTACCCATAACACAAGCCTTCTTGAGCTTAATTTGGGACTAGATCGATTTGTGTGAGATTGTCTGATATTTACTTATTTATGACGAGACGGTGTTTAATATCTTCATTTTCAACCTAAGTAAAAAAAACAGTTAGATAAGTTTGCGGGCTACTTTCAAGCAGGAGTTAATTATATGCCTTATTACTAAACAGGCGAAAACTCCGTAGTCGCTTAGCATTAGAAATAGAAAGATCAGCCGCTAATGGTCGATGTGCTAGCATGCACCATGATGTACGGCTCCACCTTCCACTTGTGTCAGGGCAGTTCATGTGCGTCGGTTGGTCGCGTCATCACTCGTCCTAACTTCGCATATCACAAAAACAACCAATACAATACAGTTCACTGGCGGCTTGCAACTTGCTTATGTAGTGTTAATATAACCTTTGGGTATACTTACATATACCCGCCGACCCGACTACATAGTCGGCGGGTTATTCTGTCTTCCACATTTGTTTTTCAAGGACTGCGTTGTATAAGTAGCAAGTGAAATATTTGCAGAAGTAATGAAGCTCGCTAATGGTTTTTCCACGGCTCAGTTCATCAACTCTCATTACTCACACATTCCGACGAGACTCAACACTTCATTAATATACATTTATACTATCTAACATACTTTTCTCATGAAACGAAAGAAAAACGCATTTTTTTTTCAGAATATTTTTAACTGATTTCACTTTTTAATAATTAAACTTGGTTTATGCTTTCAGATACTGGCAGGTATAATAGCAGAACACACGAAGAATAGAGGTGACACAGGTAACAGAACTTACCAATTTAATTTCTCTATTTAGGAGCGTGCCTTGCCTCCGCATGAAAAAATGAAACCCTTACAGTTAAATTGTTTACATTTTGTTTTCCTTTAAGTAAAATTTTAAATGTGTACTACATACATTTTTCAGCTTGCATTTTTGTAAAAATATTGATTATTTTATTAAATAATGACAAAAATAGTAGGATACTTGATGTGGTGAACAACGCATTCCAAATAACTCAATAGAGGAATTAGGTCTATATTTCATTGAATGAACAATTTAGAAACAATGTTGAATGTACCTTTCCACTAATATGGCAATACTAATTTCAATTAAAAAACAATCCGATTTGCTACGTACAAAATGTCTAATACTTAAATTCCAATTAAAATTAGTATGATATTAATATTACTATTTAGTTAATTCATATTGGAACTGGAAGCTTACATTAGTACTTAATTAAATACTTAAAATAAATAAATTATTAACATTCTGGTAAACATATAATACCGAAATGTAATATTAAAATGTTTGCTATAATTGAATTAGTGGAATGGATTTGGTATTCCCGCTATCCGATTTAAGCAGTGATCGGAATTAGGCAGTGCACTGATCACTGGATATGAGATCCACCGACCCTAACTATAATGTTCCATGTTCCCCTAACAACGAGGCATGACGGAACCGTGAGACCCCATATCACCCCCCTTCGAACATAAATTGCCAAAAGTAAATAAAAGACCATCGATGCCCTGATTATTTCGTTCCCCTAAGTTAAGCGGCCATTTTGAATTTATTTTTAAGACTCATAAACGTTATGGCGATAATAATGGGGTCCGATAAGTTATTAGAATGATGAAAAATATGTATTTACATAGGGGACCGCTTATCAGACCGACTATTTATATTACATTTTCTTTTTTTAATCTCCATTCCAATATTTAAAATGTTGGACATTTTTTTGTTGCAGGTATCGACTTAAATTTTGCGGAAACGGAGTAAATTAACTCTATTTTTAGCCCGTATAAATTAATTAGTTTCAACTACAAAACAACTTTCTAAAGCTTACATAGCTGTACAATCTCTATTTTGCGATGAAATTGCGATTAGGTATTTTTAGAAATCTTGCATTCTGAATTTCTGAAACTATTTTTTTTTTTGTTATTTACCTAGTTACTACATTAAATTTCGGTGCAAAAAATAAATGTGTGATGTTTATTTTACTATAGATTGTTCTTTCACGTGGAAGGAAAAAGGGCCCGTGGGAGATCACCAACCCGATGGACCGATGCCGTAAAGGAAGCATGTCAGGAAAATCTACAGGCGTCAATCCGGAAGGCGGAAAACCGTGTGGAGTGGAGAGCTTTGGTGCACCAGATAACGGCCTCAAATGGTCACGACCCTCAGTCATGAGGAAGCGAGGAAGAAGAAGAAGATTGTTCTTTATGTAAAGATAAAATTGAAAATATTAATCTACTAAGTTCGTGCGTCAAAATTATTGTATAAATTCTACAGCGGCCTTAGACTTAATTAGTTGACTTTACAAGCATAAAAAACTCCGATATTGACAAGGGATGACTATTAAAAAGCGCGTTCCAATTTATCCCGTTTTCCCGTTCAATATTCCACATCAAAGTTGACCCAACTTCCAGTTCCAAGTTCCAACATCTATATCTATGCACAGTACACTAGCCTGTGGCATTGACATTGCAAGTTTAATAGGTCGGGGGTGATTGAAATTTTCGCGGGTCGATGCTACGACATAATTTCGTTCCTACTTCGTTTCCCTATTTGTTTTGGGATGAAACTTTATTTGTGGTTATTCCGAGTAAATACAACTTCGGGGTAAAATAGTTTACGTTTTGTTTATAGATACGTAATTAATATTTTGAGTTGTATTAAGGTTATTGTTCATCATCTCAGCCATAGGACGTCCACTGCTGAACATAGGCCTCCCCTTTGGACTTCCATATATACCGGTTGGAAGCGACCTGCATCCAGCGCCTTCCGGCGACCTTTATAAGGTCATCTGTCCACCTTGTAGGTGGACGTCCTACGCTGCGCTTGCTGGTCCGAGGTCTCCACTCGAGCACTTTTCGGCCCCATCGGCCATCTGCTCTGCGTGCTATGTGGCCTGCCCATTGCCACTTCAACTTGCTAATCCGGTGAGCTATATCGGTCACTTTAGTTCGTCTACGGATTTCCTCATTTCTGATTCGATCACGTAGAGACACCCCGAGCATAGCCCTCTCCATTGCACGTTGAGCGACTTTGAGCTTTGAGATGAGGCCGATAGTGAAAGACCACGTTTCGGTGCCGTAAGTCATCACTGGTAACACACATTGGTTGAAGACTTTCGTCTTGAGGCACTGAGGTATGTCGGACGAAAAGACATTGCGTAGTTTCCCGAACGCTGCCCAGCCGAGTTGGATTCGGCGGTTGACCTCTTTCTCGAAGTTGGACCTACCTAATTGGACCACTTGTCCTAGGTAGATGTATGAGTCAACAACTTCGAGTACCGAGTTTTCAACAGAGACTGGGATGGGCACAACCTTGGCATTTGACATGAGTTTCGTCTTGTCCATGTTCATTTTTAAGCCCACCCGTTGAGAAACTCGATTGAGGTCATCGAGCATCATGCTGAGTTCCTCCATCGACTTTGTCATGACTACGATGTCGTCGGCAAACCGAAGGTGAGTGATGTATTCGCCATTGATGTTGATGCCAAGTCCTTGCCATTCCAGGAGCTTGAAGGCGTCTTCCATAACGGCCGTAAACAGTTTCGGGGACACAACGTCCCCCTGTCTTACGCCTCTTCTCAATGGAATGGCCTTTGTGCTCTGCTCCTGAACTCGGACCGACATGGTGGCGTTACTATACAAACACTTCAACACTTCAATGTACCGATAGTCAATATGGCATCGCTGAAGTGACTCGAGCACCGCCCATGTTTCCACCGAATCGAAGGCTTTCTCATAGTCCACAAACGCTAAGCATAATGGCAAGTTATACTCTTCAGTCTTCTGTATAACTTGTCGCAGCGTATGTATGTGGTCTATGGTACTATAGCTTCTTCGGAAACCGGCTTGTTCGGGAGGCTGGAAGTCATCAAGTCTATGTTCGAGACGGTTCGTGATGACCCTTGAAAACAACTTATAAACATGGCTTAGAAGCGTGATGGGCCTGTAGTTCTTCAATAGGGTTTTATCACCTTTCTTGAAGAACAGTACCACCTCGCCTCTATTCCATGCTTCAGGCGTTTTGCCCTCGGACAAGACGGAATTAAAGAGCTTCTGGAGGACCTTAAGTACCGGTGTTCCACCCGCTCTCAGAAGCTCTGAGGTGATTCCGTCTTCGCCCGGCGCCTTGTTGTTCTTAAGGTGCTTCAGGGCCATCCTAATCTCGTACAGACTGATGTCCGGGATATCTTCGGTATAATGTCGGGACAGCTTGGCTCTTGGATCGCCTACCAAGCTGTCAACGGGCTTTGCGACTGAAGTGTATAACTGACCATAGAACCTCTCGATCTCGCCTAGAACCTCTGCTTTGGTCGACGCTATGCTGCCATCTTCCCGTTTCAGCTTGGTCAGCTGGCTTTGTCCAATAGACTTGTCCTTTGCGAACACTTTGGAGCCTTTGTTCTGCTCAATGGTCTCTTTAACACGGTTCGTATTAAAGAGCCGCAGATCATGTCGCAAGGACTTCGATATACGTCTATTAAGCTGCCTATATGACCTCGCGTCATCGGGAGACTGCAACTGTAGCGAGCGTCGTTCAGCCATGAGGTTTAAGGTTCGATCAGACAATTTCTGAGGTCTATCTTTACGGCGGGGTCTGAAAAACTTAGACCCTACCGTGTGGACAGTTTCCACTAGCCCGTCGTTGATCTCGTCCACTGAAGCAAAGTTCTCCAGACAAGCGAAGCGGTTGGAGAGCTCGAGTTGAAAGCTCTCGGGGTTTTGAATATGGGCCCGAGTAGGTCGGAGCGTAGACTTCATCAGACTGGACCTTTCCAATTTAACATTGATATTCAGTGTGCCTCTTACGATTCGATGATCACTGCCGGTCTTGACCCTATTGATCACAGACACATCACTGAAAATCCGTTTCTTGTCGGTCATGATGAAGTCAATCTCGTTTCTCGTGGAACCATCGGGACTTATCCAGGTCCATTTCCTGTGAGGCGGCTTCTGGAAGAAAGAGTTCATCATGAAGAGTTCCTCTTTCTCCAGAAAGTCGGCCAGCCTCTGTCCCCTAGGGTTCCGTTGCCCGTATCCAAATTGCCCCACTCTCAACTCATCACCGCTGTTCTTGCCCAACTTTGCATTGAAGTCCCCCATAACAACAGTGAAGTAGGTTTTGGAAGTATGTATGGCCCTACTTACGTCCTCATACATAGCCTCTACTTCCTCATCAGAATGTGACGAGGTCGGTGCGTATACCTGAATGACCTTCAACGAATATCTTTTGGATATTCTGAGTATTAGGTATACCACCCTGCTCGACACACTGTCGATGGTAGTGATGTTGTTAACGAGGGACTTGTGAACGAGAAACCCGACACCACCTTGGGACTGTTGGGCGCCCTCCCGGTAGTAGAGCAGGTTACCAGACTTCAGGGTTACGGTGTCCTCCCCCTCTCTACGGACTTCGCATAATCCTAAAATGTCCCAGTGTAACCTGCTCAGTTCCTCTTCCAACTCGCAAATCTTTTCATCAGTCCTCATTGTGCGTATGTTGTGTGTTACCAGGGCCAGTCGTCGTGGGGATGGGTAGCCGGATTTCGTCCGGGGATTCTTAGCACCCCCTGCTCCGCTATTACCTTGGCCGCTACCCACGCCAGGGATAGCAGAGCTGCCGGAGACTGGGGGCCTGGTATTTGTGTGACTCATCATAAAGGGGGGATTTGCCGTACGCGCCACGCTTGGCAGGCGGGTTGGCGCGCGCAGTTTTTTTTCTTTAAGGTCTCTGGAAGACGCTGCTGCCCATCTCCCGGTATATTATTATTATTATTCCCTTAGCAGGCTTCTACTGCAACCACGGGACGATATGGTGGGGGACAATTCTAAGGCCGGTCACCCCACGGCACAGGTTATTGTTATAGTTATTTGGTATATTTTATGACTTAATGATTTTATTACTTATATCTAGAAATAAGTATCTATTGCACTTATTAGGTACATAGATTTATTTTTTTGAATGGCCAGCATAAGATAGTCGGATACGCAGATGACTTAGCCTTATTGGGAGAGAACAGTGTGACCATCTCCGAGAAGACGAAGGTATTGGGCGAGGAAGGCTCAAGGGTTGACCTGAAAATCAGCAGGGAGAAGACTGAGTTCCTACACATGCGGAGATACAGGAATATCTTGGAGCCTAGAGAAATCCTGGTCGTAGATGGGGTTACGTATAAGGGAGTGGAGAAATTCAAGTACCTAGGCTGCCTGATAAATGACTCCAGTAGCAGAGAACAGGAGATTGAATTTCGCATTCAGAATACCCTAAGATGCGCGGCGGCTCTGCATAAGATGTTGGTGTCCAAGATGATGCGTCGGAAGACTAAGATTAGAGTCTATAAAACCGTCATAAGACCTATCATCTTAATGTACGGATGCGAGGCCTGGACACTAACCCTAAAAGAGGAAAACAAGCTTCTCGTTGCCGAGAGGAAAATATTTCGTAAGATCTTGGGACCGACGCAGAGGGAGGATGGTAGCTGGAGGATCCGTAAGAACCAAGAACTGGAGGATCTGGTGTCTGAGCCGAATATCATTGAGGAGATTAAGGCAGCAAGACTCCGTTGGCTCGGGCATCTGGAAAGAATGCCGGATGACAGGGCGGTAAAGGAGGCGTACATTGGGCAGCCTGTAGGTCGTCGACCGGTCGGCCGACCGAGATACCGGTGGAGAGACGAAGTGACCAAGGACCTACGCGCTCTGAATGTAGAAAACTGGGAGGAGATCGCTCAAGACAGGGCGCGCTGGCGCCATCTCGTATCGGAGGCCAAGATCCACTTTGGGTCGCTGAGCCAACGGAGTAAGTAAGTAAGTAAGATTTATTTTGCGATGCTTTTCATTTGTAGGTTACCGATATATTAAATGATTAACCGGTTTTAATTTGCGATATTGTTGACAAATGACTGGCTTTTTTTAGCGTGCTTCAATAAACAATTCTGTTAACAATACTAAATTTTTCCTTGCATTGTGATGTTTTAAATGTTTACAGGAATAGCTTTAATAATTTTCTACAATCTGACAGGAGAAGGTTTTTATGGAGACGCCAAGTTCACGAGAATTAATTTCCGCCGCAAACCGAGGTATAATAACGCTGAAATGGTTACTGTTATGGCAGTTATGTTTATTTGTATCTGTAAAAATTTATTGTAAACTAAGACGGTGCCCGCAACTTCATTCGCGTAAAACTTTTTTATTTACCTTAGTCGAGTAAAAAATATTGTACCAAAATAGGTAAAAGTCTATCCAGCCGTTTCGGCGTTATATTAATTTACTGAGTTATTGGTATCATAGTACCAATAACTCGAATCCGCCGAGAAGTGTTAGTAATGTTGTTTTAATAAACATCCGTTCAATTGTCTAGATAATTTATATCGTGAATTTAACTATGAGTATGCATTTGATTGAGTTGAACTACCTTTTTCGGTTTTCGAATTGAATTTGATTAATTAACATTCTATCCCTTTACTCTATGACCACGTGATCACGATAACGTGGTGACCGTACTCACTAGCGACTGCGTAAACGATTTGTATGGGGAATATAGCTAGAATACAGCGCACCTAGAATAGCTAGAATACAATTCTCCATACAATCCGTTTACGCAGTCTCTGTAAGGGTACAGAAGCCGGGCGATTTACACAAATACAGCCGTAAGGAGTGTTGTGACGCAATCGATAATTGTGTAATATTTTGGACGTAGATGGCAAAAACAGTTTCACTTTGCTAGAAATTTATTGTTCCATTACTAGACTAGTAGCTCTGTGAGCAGTAGATCTTGCAAGTTTGTTTCAAAATAGCTGAAATTTGCTAAAAAATATCGAACTACCCACAAAATTGTATGAGAATCTTTTGAAAAATGTGGCCCGTAGGTAAGAACAGCCGGAAATCTGGATATCCGATCATCTAAATATACTTTTCCTTCCGAAATAAATTTTGGCGAAGCTGAAACAGAGACGCGTTGCTGGTTTCGCTCACTCAGTCTATTAGATTAGATCGGATTGTTAAGACAGATTAGTTCAGACTGTTGTTTCCTAAAGAGAAACGTTAATTTACACGTCATTGGTACTTCTGCTTTCTAATTGGTGGTTGGTTACTGTGTATCCTACTTATTTTAGGTACCAATTTCGCGAAGTACGTCTCTCACGAATTTCTTTAAATACAAATTTTCTTTTAGATTTCCTTTAGCATCTTTTATAATATGATATGAAATGAATTAATTCCAGCTTCAGTAAAGGAATTAACTAAGTACTGATAAAATGCAAACGACTTTAAGACGGGAGACATTTCAGTTCCCGTTTAATTCTTGATCTGTCCTTTCTTATTTAGCGCTGTATTTAATAGATACTCGAGATTGAACTATTTTTATACTACATGGCTGGATGAAAACTTGTTTTAAATTTATAAATAAAAAATAATTATACCTTAAGACGTTAGCTATTTTTGTTGTGACAAAGATTATAAAATAGGTTTTTTTGCTATGAAGACAGTTTTGGGTGATGCCAACATCCTTGAAGCTAGTTAAAATTTACAATTTAAATTATCACTAAGTACATAACTACCTATACCCAGGAAGTAAAACGAAAGGTAATAAGATAACTAAGTGATAACAAGATTTACATTCGAGGACAACTTTATTATTTTAGCTTTATTTTAATAAATATGTTTAATCATCGATAATTCACGGAAGGCTAAATCCAACAGTCCAACACTAAAACAAAATTAAACTCTGCTATGTGAATAACTAACTTGTCGCGAAGAACGAAATGTGTTGCAAACATTTACCCACATCCTGAATACTACGGTGGCGGAAACATTCTTGTCTCCAAATATTTTACTTACACGAACAATATAGGTACAGTACGGCATAAAAGAGTAGAAATTAAGAAGTGGCAATACTGTGGTGTCGTCCCTTTCTAATCAATCTAAGAAGACGAGACGACGCTACAGTATTGCCACTTTTTAATTTCTACACTTTCTTGGCGGACTGTAGTTTGAAGATATAAACTAGACTGAATTTATTTCATCCAGCTTTTGCCCGCAGCTTTGCACGCTATCGGTATACTATCCTACAGTAAAATAAAACGTAGCATATGCCTAAAGATATTCGCTACCAATCAGTCTTGGGATAGAACATTAGAAGAAGTATGCCGTTGGCGAAATTAACCTAATCACAATCTACCTTAACAATTAACATCGATAGCTAGCTAGTAAAACAATGAACATTCATAAGCGTAATATTTTTTCTCACATCTTTGCCGTGCGATACCACCACTAGCGTCACATGTCATATATTATTGGCAGATCCTGTCGACTTCTAATGCCATTACCTGTCTCGAAAAACAACTAACAATGCCTCGACACTTCACACCTATTACGATACACCCCGCTTCCATTCATAAATGTGACGCCACACACAAAGACTCGAACATAAACGTCACGGCGGTGTTTTTTCAAAAATCGAACGGTCTTCATTTTATTCCTTTTCTGGCAGTATTTGATGCATTAGCCACGAATTAGTCGGCCAGTTCTTTCATAGCGAGATGTACAGTACAAGTTCTTTTGATGGTGTCTGTTGCATTCAGATGGTGACAAAGTAGTAACGCCCATACCTTGTGTGTGGCAAAGCCTGGGTGGCTTGAGAGAAGTGCCAGAGGAGAGTTTCTGAACGTTTTCATTAAGAAGTTGAAACGAGCCATTTTATGTGAACAGTATCCACACGCTTGAATAAAATATTTTTTGTACAAAGGCAAACTATATACCTAAACAATTGTATACGCATTTTCATTATATCCTAAACAACCTTGAATTTTGGTGGAACATAATATAGAATATAATTATGTGTAACATTTAAAATGTTACATGCACATCTATGGGTATTTATTTGTCTTTTAAACTCGTCACCAATGGTCCAAAACTTACTAAAAATGTATGCAAATAGCCGGCCCTGTTATTACATACGTGTTAAACCATCAAGATAATATCGTAACGTAACTAAGCTGGAAAGGGCACTTTACTCACAAATATTTACCGAGATACACTTCTCGCTCCGAGAAGGCAAAATACCAAAATTCAATTACTTGCCCACAGAAGCGGGTTGTTACTTGTTACCTCTTAATTTCCTTAGCGTGTAAAATCGTTCGTTAATGTACGGCTAACCGCACAATTTGGGACCTCATGCCGTCTCTAGAACAAAAGGGCCTGGTTACTGTTCGGTAGCCAGTAAAACCCCCATGATGCCTCCGCGTTGTATCAAAACCACAAACAAGAGTATTCAGACCAACGTCCTTTACGGCTTTTGTTTCGTATTGAATAGAAAGTCGCATATTGTTATAGACCAAACTATGATGCTACCGGTGGGTGGCACTTGCAAAGGTTTCAACCCGATGACAGATTTGCAACCTGTTATTGATTGCTTCCTTGCAGAATGATTTATAATGATGGAGACGTTTGCTACTGTGGAGGATTTTGCAGTATATAATATTATAAAAAAAAATTAAAAACCCAATGACTTAGGTACTTACTTACTACGCTGACTCAGCGACCCAAAGACGATCTGAAAAATCACAATTAAGTTTAAAATTTATGTAATCATTGCATATATAAATAACTAAAAATTGGTTAATTTCGTCAAATCGACTTAGTGCCAAATAAGTTCTTGGAGACTCGTTTGGGTATTAAGCGATGATATTACATTTGCTCATATAATTATAAAACTTAATAGATTAAGTTATAACTTAATAACTTAACTTACCCAAAGCCATCCCCGACTTAGTAATAAATATTCAAGCTCATTACACAAATATTTGCCCTTGCTGAGACTTGAACTCAGGACCTAAGGGTCCGTAAAGTAAAAGGTTATCGAAATTAATTAAAGCCTTAATGGTAGGGACAAGGGCACATAGCTTAACTTTCAAGAACTAGAAACTTCCCATTAAACAGCCGTCACAAAAGTTACGCGTTCTCAACGCCAGATTCACTTACTGAAGTTTCCATTGACTGAGCACAAGTTAAAAGTATTATAACCTTATTAGAGAACTCTTTAACCGGTATTAAATCAATTTTCACTGAAAATTTCAACCTCCACGTGTAAAGTTTCTAGGAACTTGATCGTTTACGCCGCAACAATGAGCAAAATTATACAAGGAAGGACAGACGCTCGGCAAGTCTACTATAGGACGCAGTTAGTTTATTTGTCTCAACAATATCCTTCCAGAGCAATAGAGTTGTGAGTGCATGGAACAAACTCCCGAGGATGTAATCTCAGCACCTAACGTCAATAATTTTAAGAATAAATTAGACAAACATACCACTGAGCAACGATCTTAAGACACAGATCACTGGATATAGGCATTATCAGTTGTTAAACTGCCTGCCTCATTATAAATAATAATAATAATATAAAGGCGGTACCTACTCCTGGACACGGCGCGCATCGTCAGGAGGTTCCTCTCTCTGCAGCCCTAACCACCGGTAGCCTGGGCCCTGCCCCGCTGCCGGCGGCACCCTAGGTTAGGTTTTTTTTAGAATGTGTTTATATTTGTAATGTATTTTTTATATTTTACTTTTTATATAAATTTATTGTAAAAAAAACCTAGCCTAAGTATAAAAATGAATAAAGGGAATAATAATATAATAGAGTTAGAGTGAGCACGATGTAGTTCCGTCTAACTCCAACATATAACTGCGTCTTGTAGGCTTGCCGTGGCTTGACAAGCGTGCTGACGCGGCATTACGGAGGTCCGCAAACTGACGCCGGTTTTAACTCATATTGCTGAGAACTACTTCTTGTAATCTAATTTTCATATAGAACATTTCAATAAGCACATTTTAATTTATATTTACCACTAAATTATATGTCCATAAATTAAATTCCTGAAACCGCTATTCATTCGTGATTATTTTCTTTGCATATAGAATGAATAAATCAATCGCAGAATGTTAAAATTAAAATCATAATACATTTACAGAGAAACTTTTATAGACTGATAAAGGATTTCCATTTTATTCAGTGAAGTCGTGTTATTGAGTCCTTTGTCAGTATTTCAATGTATACTCTCAGTATCAGTGTTTTGATAGTTTGATGAATTAATATTGAGTAGAATCAATTCTAAAGCACTAAAAAATGGTGTACCTATTGACTTCGTGCATCCATTCAAACCATTTCATATATTAGCAATAATGAGAGCACCCGTTACAATCATCGTCCTGACCATTTTTTCGTTCAATATTGCATGGCAATATGCCTCCCCCAATATCCTTCACTTCCTTACACCTATTACCATTGGGAAAATCCATAGATATCAATAATCTGTGTGGACGAAATAATAAATTACTTGCGTCCTTATTGAGCTAGTATTGTCTGGACCACGCCATTTTATTTAGATGTTTTCCTATAAAATAGCGCTAAAACAACCAATAAGGACAAACGCGGGCATTTCTACAATGGACGTTTATTGTTTAAATAACGACTCAAACAGACGGTTTATTAAGGCCAACAGTTTAATGTTTAGAAAATTCCGGGCCGTAAGTAATATAATAGTACTTACTGCAGAGGCCACGAACTAAGGGATTGCTGGACGAATTTGGGATAGAAATTAAAAAGAGTCCTGCAAATCAATGTGCAAGTACATATTATGTGAAACATCTAACTATGTTTCTAAATGTTTTTAATGGGGATAGATTAACAGCTAATACCACATATTAAATTCTGATATAGACGATATCAAGATCACGATAATTTAAGCTCACTAATCACCCTTACTTTGTTTTGTGTGTTTGTAAGATTCCTGGCTTGGACCAATTCGCTCTGCAAGCCTCTGCGTTTACGTGACGTTCTAAAATATGAGTACTAAGTATTATAAAATCTTAAATTGGGTATCAGTTTCCTATGAAGACAGGTAAAACAGGTATGGGATTCGAACGTGCTCACCCGGCGGATCAAGATTACCCTCTTCAATTCCATAGTGAAGTCTGTTTTGCTCTTCGGCTGCGAGACTTGGAGAGAGACAAAGGGTCTGACGAGCAAGTTGCAAGTGTTCGTCAACAAAAATGCCGAAGATCCATCCTGCGCATATTCTGGCCAAACACTATATCAGCAACGAGGATCTATCTATGGAATCCATACCACCAAATCCTGATCAAGCGAGAAATTGCTCAACGGAAGTGGAAGTGGATAGAGCACATCCTCCGAAGACCAGAGGACAAGACCGGCAAGGTTGCGTTCACGTGGAAGCCGCGCGGGAGCAGACGACAGGGCCGACCGGCGCACCCGTGGCAGCGCACCGTCGACGCCGAGCTGCGGGCGGCCGGGCTGAGTTGGAGTGACGCGGAGCGCGAGGCACAGGACAGGAGCGGATGGCGACGTCTCACGAAGGCCCTCTATACCACTGGGGTACCATAGGCAACATGAAGACAGGTCATGTTATATCAGAAAAAAATCTAAACAGCGCGAAGCAGGATTCCTGTAGGCGCGCGGCGCCATCCGTTGGTAAAATTTTCTTTGTCCTCTCATCATGCCGTAACGGCTGGAAAGATTTTAACCTATTTTGGTACAGGGACTTTTTTCCAACTATTATGGTAAACAAAAACGTTTCAGGCGGATGAAGCAAACCTTCTAGTTTTTAAATAACGACCTGTTTTGCCTGTATTATTTTCTCGTTAGCATTAACACCTCGTTGAATGTGAATACTTATAAATGTACTTTTGGGGGATTCTTTTTAATTTTAAGTATGTATATTTTTAATTTAAGTATTTTCCATTGTAAATTTTGTAATAAATATATACCCTTTATTGAATCTGAAATGAAATAATTTTACCTAATTAACGGTGTATGTTTTGACTTAACCCTTTCCCCGTCAAAAAAGTCACTCACAATAAAAGTTTAAAAACATTATTATAAACATTTTAGAAAACTTAAGCACACCATGGTTCTATGCGACGGTTTAAGGCCTGTGAAATTTTGAAAAGACTATAATTACAAGAAATTGAATAATTGTAAATAATTGTAAAGGCAAATAGCTACTCGTAAGTAGACCTTTGTGGATGTTCTGAGAACGGTGACGGTTGTAAATCTACTTAATTGCCCGTAATTTAGCTCAAATGTTTTAGGGTTCTGTTGAAATGCTACGATCCTCATTGTCTCACGAATTTATCAAGTGACTATGCTCTTTGTATGCATAATTATTAATTAGGATATTTTGCTTATCATTTTGGAACTACATATACATTTTTTGGGATATAATAAATTTGAGACTGTAACTAAGGAACTGTGTTTCAAGGTCCATCAGTTACTAAATTTAATTATCATTTCAAAACACACTGTCGAATTTATAAATATCGTCAAACAAGTTATTTATCTCTACATGTGTATGTAGCTTATATGTAACAAACATATACTTAACATGTATTAATATCAATTTTTTATAGAAGGCACCCGCATTCTGGTTCAGAACAAGAAAAAAAATATAATAAATAGCTTCATCGTAACTTATTTTAACAATTTTATAATAGTGTAGAAATTGTACAGAACCCAACTTGCCAATCCACCTCGCACTTGTCCCACTGTTCAATATTTAGGGTGCTACCTCCTGCGGGTTCAGGAGCTGCGCAGTAAAACAATAAAATCCTCCGCCGTACTGTTAGCCGCTTTGTGCGCAGGATTCGCCCTAACCGGCCCTTTGTTTCACGAGACAAATGAAGGCGTTGGAAAATGATGTTCATTTGTTAACGCCGGAGTAATTGCTTGAATTGGCTGTTCGTCATATGCGTTTAACTATACTTGTATAATGTAAAATGTAAATGTCATTATATCACAATGAAGTCTGCGCTGATTTTTATGAGCGTCTTCATAGCTTGGCTGTATCACGACATCTTGTACAGAATCCTTGGTAACCTTTGAAGACATGTTTAGCTTAATTGCTTGAATCGTCTGTACATCATATGCGTTTAACTATACTTGTATAATGTAAAATGTAAATGTCATTACATCATAATGAAGTCTGCGCTGATTTTTATGCGCGTCTTCATAGCTTGGCTGTATCAAGCAAGACATCTTGTACAGAATCCTTGGCAACCTTTGAAGACATTTTTAGCCTGCTACGGGAAAAAGCAGGGTTATATTTTTATTATATATTATTATATTATACTATAGTATCATTCTTGACATTGACATTGTGGATTCTTCTAGTAAATAATATATCAGTTAATAAAGGAATTCCGCTAGTATAGCGTAGTTGGTATTACAACTGCCTATCCTAGGACAAGGTATGGATTCTGAAATATTTTAATTAAGGAGTCCTTAGAACAATAAAATCATCCGTCGTACTTTGGCCCTTGGTTTTATCAACATAAATGAAGACATCGAAAATTTATTTATTAATCTTTATTGCACAAAAGAAAAAACTTATCGTACAAAAGGCGGATTTAATGCCATAGGGCATTCTCTACCAGTCAATCATGCATTGGGCTAAGCAGATAAATTGTGGGCCTGTAACAGTGGTTGTGTTCTGTATGTCTTTATCGACATAATATTAAATACACGTAGTGGCATAATACTCATACTGCAATATTGAGGGTGTTCGCGGATTCCGGAGCAGTCCAAGTGTACAGTAAAATAATGAATGAATGATATTTATTTCAGATTAAAAATTTCAATCCATATTTTTCTCGGCCTTGGATTGAATTTATTAGTCTTTTTCCAAAACCCACACCTTTTAGCTGAATCCGTGCCAAAATATTAATCTTTATTTGCTGTTGATAGATTTGACACCACTTCAGTTTGGCTTTAAAGGTTTGTCTGATTTTACACATACTAATGTACGAATCTCCATACCTAGGTTTTCCAAGAATTTTGGAAACTAGATCGAGCCTCCCGGTGTGCGGCACTCACGTTTATTCCACCCGGTAATGTAAGTACCCTTACCACGTTTACGCACATTGTTACTAGAAATAGCCGCTTCTCTAAATGAATTAATGAAAATAACTGAGATTAAGTATTTTAACGTCCTTAAGCCAAAACATATAATAACATTATTTTGATTTCTTGTGTGTATATCGGCTTTATAGCCAGAACTTATCGAGACGTCTGGTCTGATTCCGACCATTTTTGGCAAGTATGTATGTACTTAGAAAGCTGGGTAACCAGGAAGGTTAGCCGCCTTACGATAAAAATCCGATTTTTTTCTCCACAATTATAACAAAGACTGCAAGAACAGCCTAGTTGGTATATACACCGCCTTCAAACCTAGGATCTTCTTAATATTTGAGACCGGCTTTTTGTTTCACGAGATAAATGAAGCTATATTGGACAATGATGCTCGCTTGTTATCAACAAATTCTATAACTTTATAATACGGCATTTGACAGCTCAAATCAGCTACTCTTTATGAAATGTCATAAATGATTTGTTAGTATGAAGTTTTTATGAAGATACTGGCTTGTGACGTCATGAAAATCAGTAGTCAAAATACGTCTTCTTTTTAGTTTTGGTCCAATCAAAAATAGTAAAATGTCCACAAGTTAGTGGTAGTTTATTCAGTTCCGTCTTTTTAAGGGTTCCGTACCCAAAGGGTAAAAACAGGACCCTATTACTGAGACTTCGCTGTCCGTCCGTCCGTCCGTCCGATAAAATTCTCACAGATGATGTATTTCTATTGCCGCTATAACAACAAATACTAAAAATAAAATAAATATTTAAGGGAGGCTCCCATACAACAAACTTGTTATAGATTATGGTACGGAACCCTTCATGCGCGAGTCGGACTCGCACTTGCCCAATTTTTTTTAATGTATGTTTAGCGGTTTCAATGACAGTCATTAATTTTCATTATAGTCAAATACCGTATTAAAGAACCTACTCACAAAATTAGACAACGGCCGGAAGGTGGAAACCTGGACAAACGGACAACCGGACATACGAGAGAATTTTAGTCCAAGCTGAAACGGAGACGTTTCGTTCGCTTCGCTCGCTCAGTCAATAATATATTTTTTGATGGAACACCGGTTCCCAAACTGTACGCCGCCGCGGCGCCCTGGCACGCCGTAAAAAGCGCGCCGTAAAGAGGGTGACACTTCTCCGGAAATTAAACAATTCTATTCCGACTAGCAAGTGTACTGATACAAGAAAATCTATAAGTGTGCCGTAAATTGAAAAAAATGAGGGTTTCCTTAATATAGCATAATATTATATTTGTAACGTCACTGTCGAATGGCATCCTGTCTTATTTTAGTAATTAAAAGAAAATAATGAATGCTAGTATCTATTAATGCCGTATTTATAGGTTTAATATTGTTGGCCAGTTAATACGTCATGAAAGCGAAGCCTACTTTAATAATACATAATATAAAGACTATTGCGTTGCATACAGATTAGGTACTACGTTATGTACTCGGATGATCACTGGAAAGTTTCAAATGGATCTGTTTACGCGTATATGCATGCCAGAAATAAGAAACAAAAGGCTACATGGCCCACAAATAAATTACAGGCTAACATAGGTACATATAATACAAATAAAAATTGGGCAAGTGCGAGCCCGACTCGCGCATGAAGGGTTCCGTACCTATATATATATATTCCATAACAAGTTTGTTGTATGGGAGCCCCCCTTAAATATTTATTTTATTTTATTTTTAGTATTTGTTGTTATAGCAGCAATAGAAATACATCATCTGTGAAAATTTCAACTGTCTAGCTATCACCGTTGTTGAGATACAGCCTGGTGACAGACGGACGGACGGACGGACGGACGGACGGATGGACGGACGGACGGACGGACGGACAGCGAAGTCTCAGTAATAGGGTCCCGTTTTTACCCTTTGGGTACGGAACCCTAAAAACAACTAGGTAGTTTTTTTGTCTGCGAAGTGATGGGAAACACCACGGGGTATTAGGTAGCCGTCCACCGAAACGCCGGAACATGACAACTATCGGCCAAAATTTTTTCTTTGTGAAGGTCGCTACCTTGTCAATCGAAACCCTTCACCACATAAGTATTAAAACTCACGTTAATTGTAGCGAGACTCCAACTTCACGACCCTCAGGATAATTCCGCTGTTCACACGCATTTTATTCCAAAAATATTAAGTTTATGCAACACCAAAGTACCAAATCAAAAATAGAAGACTGTTTCCTAAGTTATGAAACTATTAAGAACTAATTACTATTTTCGAATCCTGTCTGACCCATTAAATTTTTAAATTTTTCGCTTCATTGTAACATTTGGTTTACGTTAGCAGACGTTACTGCTTTAATCAAAAATAAAAAAAATTGGGTGTAGCACATCGTTACTGTCGATTCTCAACAAATTTGAGACGATGGTGCCGACTATAAAGTCTAAATCTTTACGGTAGATGGCGCTACGGTGCCATCCTAAGGCATGTTGAGGCAACTGGTTGAAAGATTCAATGGCTCTGACATCTGGTTCGGTGGTCCAGTTGGTAGGACTCCCGTGTTGGCCCGGAAAGCCGTCGGAAACGCAGGTTTGAATCCTGTCTGCACCATTAAATTTTTCGCTTCATTGTAAACATTAAATAATTTCTACTTAAATTTTCTCTTAAGAAGTCCTTTGTTGCTGTCCACTTTTCTGCAGCACGTTAAACTTGAACAATTAAAGCGCAGGGAAAAAATATAGTGAAAAAGTCATTTTTCCCTGAAACCCGAGTGAGGGTTATATCTTGTTAAACGGATATAAAAATCATTTTAATACCTTATTTCTATAAAACGATGTTGCAGACGCCGTACCGTGTAAAATGTCCTAAATCCCACGATACTGTACTTAATACATTTAATGAAAAGACGATGTAAACATTTTCATGGCGTGGCGTGACAGGAAATTAATATCTCAAATAAACTTCCTCAATAATTCGAAGCGCCTAAATAAATTCGACTTTAAAAGACCTAGAAAATGAAATTGGTATGTACTTATTTACCAATTAGTCTGATATCCCGCTTGCCCTACCTTCTCCTACACCTCCTTATCCTAAATGAGAACGTAAACAGAAGTGCAGTTTTGATATAGGTTTCGTTTATTAATTAATCAACTACTATCCTAATTTAATGCCTACAAAAATTATTCCCTTATAATATTAAATAAATATTAACATAAAACGTTTAGGCATGAATAATAATAACAGCTAAAGTTATTAATAAGTTTAACTCTCATTATTACATATACATATGTATTATTTTACATATATCAATCAACTTTTTATTTTTCATCATAGAAATAGGAACAAAATCGTTGATCACATCATAATATTGCCAAGACATTTCAATATAAATTCAATTATGCTCCAACAAAGACATAAATCATTCGTCCACTATTGGAAAACGTCTACACTCAATCATTGTCAGTGCAACTATAGTCCACCTTCCAAAGGAGCCATTAGACATAACACCTCAATAAAATGTTAGTAAACAAGCAAAGCCCTCCAGCTGCGCGGGCGCAGAGCGCGCTGCAAGCCTGCATGTAAAACAATAATGCACGACTAATAGCTACCGATGAGTCACATACAATAAATAAATCATTGTTTAAGAACCTACTTACAAGAATCACGAGCGATTGTCCCTAGCTCTATGCGAAACCAGACTAATAATTTGTCCAAAACAACACTCGGGACGCTTTCGTTTAAAGGGTCACAGCGAGAGGTCTTAACGTCAAAAGAAATTGTCATGTCTATTGTTAATTAGAAAACAAAACAGCGTGTCGACACCCTCTTTCCTTTTGTCCAATCTTGGTTGTTCTTAAAATACCGTCTGAAATAAACTAACAGTAACAAATGGTATGTTTAAAGAATATGCGTGTCGACATTTGAGTGGCTAATGAAAAGGACATGTCCAGTTACTTAAATGTCTGAAATAACATAGTAAGAGGAAATAATTCTGAAATTTGCGACGCGACGTTGTCCAATGTTGACTGTTCCTCACATACGAAAAGAGAGAAATAAAAAATTACAAATAGTCGTTTGGAGAATTTACGTGCCGATATTCAAGTATCTAGTTACCTACTCATTGAACAAAAACTATGCTCTAAAAGGACAAATTATTCAATAGGTTCCAGTCTAAATGGAAACTCATTAATTCTCTAATTCAATAGTATTACTCCCACTAAATTACAAATTCAAATAAATTTCATTAATCATTTCTGAAGCCCGCGAACGCCGGATACTTAAGTTTCTTTCTCGATACTCGATTGTCAATAATCGTACAAAAAGCAGAAACCGATCTATTGAACTTAATACTTTTTTGGGCGAACGATCGTGGACATGCACGACTTTCGCGTTTGATCAGAATTCTGTGGACATTTGTCCGGAATGCCACCGAATGATTTCTCGTGAGAACCGATAACGGCGGCGTGGACGCGGCGACAAGTGCCGCTCCGAATTATTGTTGGGTGATTGTGGATTTTCGCTAAGCAAATGGTTTCGTTACGCCTCTAAACAGCTTTCTTAGGAAGCAATTTTGAACAGGTGAATTTTAATAGAATATGAAAGTTGAATTATCCAGTCCTGAGAATGGTGTCAAAATTGGTTCCAATAGATTTTCATGTTAAAGTTTTGCGCGTTTAGTTAACGCTGAAATCGATGATGTGTTTAAGTTTTTCAAAGATAGGTTTTAGTCATTGCGAAATCGATTCGCTGCATGCTTACATACGATGCGGACTGATCGCTTCTATCTTTCTCCTATTAGTGGATCTTGTAGATACTTAAGTGTCAACTGTTACATAGGTATTAGACCTGTAAAAGTCAAGGCACCTTCGTGGACACAGCTCAATCACTGCGGCGCTTCGAGCTTCGGCTGCGTCGAATCGCCTCGCCACGTGCGTGCACTATCCAACAGAAAATCGATCAGGCACCGAACTTTTCCAAAAAACTCGGAGCTGACGACCGATTACCGACGATTTTCGATGCCCGAAATCCGAGACTCACGATCCACCTGTGATCACCCCCACCTTAGTTAGAGAATTACTACAGTTAACTGTTAAGCACGATTTGTCTTACTGTCTTTTACTTACATATGTATGTTGGAGCGAGATGAGGATATTGATACATGGGTTATTCAGTGATATGGAGGCAAATCGTTTGGACTGTATAACTGTCGCTGCCAGCCGAATGGTTAATTACCGAACAGTTAGCCGTAACTCCGTTTTACTGTGATTTTTTTCTCACGGATTGATGTGTGAGAACAGTCGTGATTCATATGTCTAGTTATTTTTAGTATTCTATGAATACGTCGTCATACTTCGCACTAAATTTGACTGTAGACGTTTAACGTTAATCAAACAGTATTAACAAAATGACCGTTTAAATCGTTCAAATATCAATAAACTACACTCAAATGCAAATTAAAAATAAGCACTTTGTAAACAAATTCGTATGGAAAGAAATTTCCGAACAAGAGTTATTTGTACCTGTAATTGCTAATGTGTATTCCATAATTTTGGTATATTTTGGGCTACGTTCGGAAACCCATCTGCAAGACAACACTTTAAATTGGTATAGAAAAATTCAGCTGTTCCGTCAGGGACACATATTTATGATCATAACCCTTACTGGGATTCTAACCCAGAACCATCAGCTTTGCAATTTTTTTCCTAGCCAACTATGTTACCGATGAATTGAATACGAGCAAACTTTATTTAAAAGGTAGGCACATCACATAGATGCACTGCCTCGTGGTGTTTAACATTTCCCTGAACTCTACACCTAATTACACACCGGCAAGTTTTCCGACTGCAACTACCTTCCTTGTCACTAAGAAGCCATAAAATACACTGCATACATTCTAGGTACTTGCACCGTGCATCACTTATTTACATAAAGGAATACCTCCAAAGTCCAGAATGTGCTCAAAGGAGGCTTTTGCGGCTGTTTGATGACAGCAGCAAGAGCACTGTATGAGTAATTTTTCTGTAGAGATAATATATGTAAACTATTTACTGACATGTACGTACTGCAAATTAATTTAATGCGATGCCTGAGATTTATCTCGAGCATCGAAAGACGCAGTGGCCTACACGCTGCGTCTTGGACTGGTGGATGGATTGATGACCTGATAAAAGTTACTGGGCTGGACGTTCTTTAGGAAAGGTATATATTAGCAGAATTCGTTCTCTCGTTTCGTCCCAATTTGGTGTCGGGGCCCGAATCGAGTGTAAGAAATAATAATTTCCGAACATGGCTACTTCATAAAGTTTCGTTAACAAGTTACGCATAGGGAATAATTAGGCTAAACCTGAAAATCTAAAAAATATTCTTGAAAAACCTATCAAAATTTCATTCCACTCCTGTGTCAAAGTGCGTTCCATTAACTTTATAACCAAAATACCTCATTTTTTTCATAGAAACCCATCGTGTTTTTGTAGATTATGCGTAAAATACGTATTTAATATTATGTGAGTGCATTGAAAACTTAGATATACCATGCCGAGAACGCACTTTTTCATTTTGTCAAACGAATAACTTCATTTCCCTCCGCGAAAATTGAAATGTATTTACGTTTATATACGCATCCTTATCCACTACGACCGTAATCGCCGTTCGTACTCCCTACCTCAGACTACCAAAGCATCTCAACGAGGGAGACCGCACGCACGTGGTTTGAGAAATACATATTTGAATTCTCTCCGTTGGTTTTTGATTTTGTCACGGGTAAGCTTTAATTACTATCCTTGGTATATTTAGAAATTCTCTAATGCAAATTATTTCTCTAGCATGTTATTTATTAACATTTGAGTGGACCATCATTTAGTTTCATTGGTGACCTTGAAGCACGAAAGAAAGTGAAATAATTTGGATTTAAGTGCTGATAGTTCATTTCTTTCCAATTCATTTCCATCCGTTCCTTCCATTTTTTTTTCGAGGAAGGAAATGAATGGATTTGGATGGGAATTATTAAATATATTTCGTTGTTACATGTGACGTAGATACTGGCGTTCTATATTACGTCGATGATCATAAATGTGATCATAAATGTGTAAGAACCAAATTCTGTACCATGCGCCAATACCCTCATGACATGTTGACAAAATTGAAAGATGAAATCTATTCCTTGTTGGTGCAGTCGTAAAGAGGACGGCTGATAGTGGTCACTATGTAAAATATGGAGATGTTGGGTCTTTTCAAGATTTTGCACAAGTAGTTAAACAAAATGTTCAGATAGTGGAATTGGTGATAACACCCGAGGAGGAGGTTTAAAAAAAAGGTTTTTGGCTCACATCCCCAGATTTAAAGGTACAACAAAAGTACATCAGGTAATTTAGACAAAAGATTTGCCGCACTCAGTTGCATTCAGATCTATTAGCTGTTTTGCGTGTCGAGGCAGCTTTATACCCTGCGAACATATTGTGTTCTGGTTAAATTAGATTGAATGAGTGATAATTAGTTGTCAAAGTGATGATCAACATTTTGGAGACAAAGTCAACAAGTCTGAAATAAAGTACTTATGGATATTTATTGTCTCGATGTGATTAAGTAAATTAGTAATACAACAAATTAACTATAACCCAATATATCATATCCGCGCCCATCGTCGTAGGGGTCCTACGAGCCCTACAACTTGAAGTCGCTATCATCGGACCCGATGAAGAGGACATCATCATCATAATAACCCAATAAAAATAAGTCTATCTAAATCTAAACTAAGAAAACATTCATTTTTAGTTTTAAAATAACACTGTGAAAATAACCAAGTTTCGATCATTCGAAACTTGATCTGTTCTGGAGTCCTTGCAGCGATGTCAAGCCGACTGGAGGAGATGCTTATATTCAACTGCCACGATGATTTTGCAAGTACAGAACCAGCAGGAAGAACATATATGGACCTGCGTCGAGGAGTGCGATAAGGTGACGTTATATCATCGTATCTGTTCACTAACGCATCGGAGGATATGTTCAAGACGCTGGGCTGGAAAAATAGTGGCATTAATATAAATGGTCAACAAGTCTTTCTCCTACAATTCGCAGACGACATCGTCATCATGGCTGTGACTCTGCAAGACCTGAAACTCATGCTAGATAGCCTGGAAAGTTCGTCTGTCTCCGGATGAATTTAGATAAAAACAAAGTAATGTTCAATGAACATATTGATCCGGAACTGGTCGCCGTAAATGGATTCTCCCTTGAAGTTGTTTCCAAATACGTGTACCTTGGGCAAATGCTCCAACTAGGCAGAGTCAACATCGACAAGAAGGCTAAGAGGCGAATATAACTGGGCTGTGCAGCATTCGTAAAACTGCGTCGAGTCTTCACGTCGCCCATACCTCAAAGCCTTAAAATGAAAGTTTTTAATCAGTGCATCCTACCTGTCATGACCTACGGAGCTGACACGTGGCCACACACCATACGACTAGTCCACCAATTCAAAGCCACTCAGCGAGCCATAGAAAGAGCTATGCTGCTCGGTGTGTCTTAGGGATCAAATCCGAAACTAAGTATTTCGACAGACAACCAAAGTTACCGGCATAGCACAACGAATAAGCAAGCTGAAGTGGCAGTAGGCTGGTCATATCTCTGTCGTTGAACCGATTTCCACTGGAGCGACGAGTTCTAGAGTGGAGGCCATGAATCGGTAAACGTAGTGTAGGACGCCCTGTAACAAAGTGGAGCGACGATATTCATAGGACAGCGGGTAGTAACTGGAGGAGGAGAGCTGAAAACCGAGCTCACGCCACTGAGCTCTCCTCCATAGGAGAGTCCTCTATGTCCAGCAGTGGATTTTTGTAGTGGATTTGTGATTTATATATTAGGCTCGTTTGTTACTTTTCATTGAACAATTTAAAAGACAAGAGTGCAGTGTATTGTAGTGCACTTGAACAGAATAATTTTTGCAATACAATATTTTGGACTTTTGTTCATTAAGTCTAAGAAGGTTTATTTTATTTAAATGTAACATGCACAATTTAAATTAAAAGAATTGTAATTGAGAAATTTTAAGATTTCGTATCATAATGTAACAGATAATTTTTTGAATGTTGAGTCTGAAAAAGTAAATACTTAGGAGTATATACTTTATTTTATTCCTAGGCCTCCATAAATTGCCATGAATCAAATTAATTCCAGTCTGGATTCAATACATTTTGTACACGTTTCATTCCCATACATTTTCGTTTCATTTCCTTCCAGTCGAATTTCATTTCCATCTACGCCTTCATTACATTCCACCCCTTTTTTTTCTAAATAACACATTAATATAGACGTGCCTTTCATTGAATGATATATAAAACGAGTATCCACATAATTGATATCAATATCAACAAAATAGCTCCTAAAAAAAAACAAAATCGAAAAAAAGCCAAATTGGGACGAAACGAGAGAACGACCCTTAACATGACAATGACTACTACGAGGGGCAAACCGAAATGATCGGGAATTTAAAAAACTATGTGCACTATATACATAAATTATATTTTATTGTTTTTCGAAGTATTCTCCGTTACATTCAATGCACTTTTGCATTCTTTTAAACCAGTCATTAAAACAATAATTCCAGTTTGAAGTAGGCATTGCCAAAATGGCCGATTTATAGGCTTCCACAGCGGCTTCTGGGTTCTCAAACCGCTGACCACGCAATAAATCTTTAATTCTAGGGAACGTAAAAAAATCATTTGGACTCAGGTCAGGGCTGTATGGAGGATGGGACATCAACTCAACGTTTTCGTCGTTCAAAAATTTAGTTGTTTTGTGGGCGGTGTGGGAGCTCGCATTGTCGTGGTGTAAGATGACGCGGCGTCTCGGGTTCCCTTGGCGAAGTTCGGCCAGCACCTCCGGCAAACAAACTGTGATATACCAATCAGCGGTAACGGTTCTTTGTTCTTCTAGAGGAATTGTGGCAACATGCCCCTTTTTTGAGACGAACGAAGCCACCATCTTCTTCGACACGCTTCGAGAACGCACAACTTTCGTTGGTTTGACCTCGTCATCGAAGACCCATACTGCCGACTGGTGCTTTCTTTCAGGCTCATAAGAATAAATCCAGGATTCGTCACCCGAGACCATATTATAAACGGCTTTTGACTTTCCTCCATTGTAGCATTTCAGAATAGATCGGCACCAATCAACACGAGCCGCCTTTTGCTCTTCAGACAAATTATGGGGTACCCATCGGGAAATCAATTTTCTGACACCCAATTCACCATGCAAAATAGTGTGAATTGCAGTCATTCCAATGCCTATGGTTGCCCGAATCTGCTCGTATGTCACATGTCTATCTTCTTTTAGTAGTTTTTCCACAGCCGCGATGTTTTCAGGCGAAACCGCCGTTTTCGGCCGACCTGATGAAGGTACGGTGCCAAGAGAGGCACGACCCCGTCGAAACTCAGCATACCACCGATATATTGTCGTCTGACTAGGTGCTTCAATGTCGTATATAGTAACAAGCTCATTGCGACATTCATCTGGAGATAAGCCACGACGAAAGTTATGGTAAATAATTGCACGAAAATTTTCACGCGTCAGCTCCATTTTGTTCATCGAGTTGTCAATTTAAAAATGGAATTAAAAAAATATATCGTTCTTTTTTTAAATTGTAAAAACGGCATCGTGATTGTAAGTCGCCAGTATGCATGTGACAAAAAAGGATTTAATGTAACTCAGTTTAAAGTACTCTATTCCCGATCATTTCGGTGTGCCCCTCGTATAATCTGGTTGATAAATTAAATTTCGACACAGAATTGAATGCCACGGAAATATTTAAGAATAGTATGTCGACGTACCTACGTAAGTATATTTTCTGGGTGTAATAGTAAATTTTCCTTAATAGACTTCCCTGTGTAGTATAACTTATTTTTCCGCTCATTCTTTGTGGGAACATTTCATTTATCTTCTACGTACTAAGTAATTACTTCGATTCGTTGCTCTTTTCACGAATAATAAACCAACAAGCTCAATCAACATCTCTTTCTTTGGTATTTATATTTAGCGGATAAAGTCACTGTTCATTTTCAACTTTTAATGAATAAAACTATAAAATAGTAAAAAAACTGCATAGGTACAGCCGCCTCCACAAACAGTCTCCGCCCAGTTTTTCCGTCAAACTTGATTCGTCATGTCCAATTAAAATAGAGGCACGACTGCGTGCGACAGGCAGGCCACCTGGCTAGCATCGAATTAAATAAACTTGCTATTTACTTACGTATTTGTTTAAAACTCAGATAAATATAATACATAATATCAAAGGAAATATTAATTTTGATTGATACAAATGAGTGATAGAAGTAAATGCGCTTTGATAACCCCTAGAGTAAAAAACTTGACGAACTTGACTATGCTTGTCGCGCGACATATTTAATAAATAATAATATAACCCATCTTTATCGAATGGATAAATCAAAATAAGAAACGAGATTTGTCGCGCGACAAAGAGTCACATTCAAATGTCACAGTTGTGCTGCATGCTGTCACTATCAATGATACCCATGCCAAATATTATCGAGGATATAGTTTTTATAAAATTATAGAACATGTTTTTTTATCCACTGTCGCTTAGCAAGCCTGATTCTAGCGAGCTAAAAGCTTGGTTAGTTCCCACGCGTGTGCCTTACCGCCGACTTTTTGCGCTCGACTTCGTTTATAGGAAAAAAGATGGCCCCGATCACGTTTTCCATTGAGCAGTTTTTCTGTTTACGCCTCTGCCAACGATTGGATCGCTGTGATACAATATGACGGCATCGAGCTGCCATGACGATTGCATAATACGTAAAATAACAGTCTGTTACAAATCAAAACTGAAAAGTTAGCTATAAAGATTGAAGATTTTTCAAATAGTCTTTACCGGATCCCAATACGATGGTGCGATGCATCCAGATATTAAATCAACTATGTGAGTACAGAGCTCTTTAAATGAGGCCCTCATAAAGCTGTTCAGAAGAAGTGGTAGACTGCGATTAAAAACGGCATTCATTTATTCAACTCGGCCAAATGTAGCGAATAAATTCCACCACTTGGCAAAGATCTGAAGGGGAAATTTACTGCAATTAGTACCTACAGCTACTACCTATTCAATAGCTCAGTGAGAATATGCCTTCGACATGACTTTCCGCCTTTTGTCCCGATCTTGTACCGATCGATTCCGTCAACTACTATAAGAGGTGGAGCGTTAATTTAAGGTAACATAATCCATTAGAATAGAATAGGTATTAGATAGCTGTTGATTATCATGCCATCATCATCATCATCATCAGCCTATTTTTGTCCACTGCTGGACATAGGCCTCTCCAACTGCACGCCATTGTAAGTGATCCTCGGCTACTCTCATCCAGCTCTTGCCAGCCACCCTGCACAGATCATCGCTCCACCTAGTCTGAGGGCGTCCCACACTACGCTTGCCGATCCGCGGTCTCCACTCAAGAACACGTTTACCCTACCGGTTATCGCTTCTTTGGCTAATATGGCCAGCCCACTGCCACTTCAAATTGCTAATACGGTGAGCTATGTCGGTAAATTTGGTTCTCTGACGGATCACTTCGTTCCGAATTCGATCCTTCAAAGAAACTCAGTTTTAAGAAACTAAGTTTCTTTGATTATCATGTATTATCAGGTAATTCACAACAGCAATTTTACTACGCATATACCTACACTTTTCCGGGATTATCGCAAGTAACATGTTACATGAATGGAAGCGATGCAGTATCAATAACCAGTAATTAATTTAATAACCAACAAACAGCCTGGACTGGCAAGGCTTTCAACCATCAAATGCAGACATAGGTAATTATAGTAGAGTACCTATACGAGTAGATAAACGTACGGAGTATGAATAGGGTAAAACACAAAATGATCACATACTCCAGGTCTTCTCCCTGCATAATAAAGTTCATATTTGGCAATAGAGGACAAGTGAGATACGAGGTTGATGAAATGAATAGTCGATATTCAGGAACGTCGTTTGTCTGCACACGTCGGCGGCAGACTATCGGGGCCCTTAGTATAGAGTGCAATCCTATTGACGACATCGTGTTCGATGCTAATGCAATATTGGTTTATTGTTGGTGTATAGTTGTGGCTATGAACAATATTGGTTTCCGTGTTTAACGCGATAACTAAAATGTTATTACAGTGGCTTTTCTAAAGTCAGATGAATATTAAAAAAAGCGATATACTTGAACAGGCATTCTCTTTTTCACGGCTACTGTCAGATGGTAAATAACTCATCGTTATTTCGTATCACGAAATGCTTCGAAAAATTATTGTAAGCCTCTATATAAGAGCCTTATCACACTTGCGATTTGCGAGCGTATTTTGTATGAAGGCGATCGCGCAGCGTATTCGCCGCGTCGCTTATTTGTATAGAAAATACGCTCGCAAATCGCAAGTGTGATAAGATAAGGCCCTAAGCACTATTATCTTTTTTTTATAGCAACGCTTTCCCCACCACTTTCTGGTTTGCCGCAGGATTGGAATCCATTCCAGCCTCTGCATTTCTATTCACTTACAGGAATCTTGTGGAAAAGCGTGCTGAATCCTTGTCCTAGGACATACAGGAATACTGACATTCCATTAGGTCCATAAATTCATGTGTGTTGTCCATAAAATAACTCAATAGATATTTGAAAACAAAACGCATCCCCTGGGAAGAAATATTATAGTTATCGCTAAGTAACAGGAAAAGCGGAAAAGTAGTAAACGCCAAGGGAATTTATGGGTGTTTACTACGTTTCCGCTTTTTGCCGTCGATATACAGATGCAATTTTAGCAACAAATAAGTAATTTATCCCGAAACAACTTCGAAGTTTGAAATATGAAGTTCGTACCGCCCCGTCCCTATCAATCTCGTGCCAAACAAAACAATATATTGGATGAGGGACGACATGATACAAAGTTGGAATTTCGAACATTGTGTAACCCACTTGGATAGATATCATTAGGAGATTTAAATTTCGCCCCAATCTCGGGTCGGGTAGTCGGCTATCGGGTAGTTCTCAGGGTCTACGTCTTTCTTTACCGCCCACTTTTTGCACATAACACATTTTCCAAATACATACTCTCCATTATGTTGACCATCATACGAATGAGCGCAGAATCCGTCTGCCCATTTCGACAATGGCTGTCTTTCACCGTGGGGCAATTAACGTCAGATGCAATTTACCTCAGCGATACAGTCTCAGGACAGAAGGACATAAGAACCGTACAGGCCTCAATAACATATGTCTTTTTATTATAGCGAGAGTGGAGCCTCGCACAATGTCGCGGGAGGCCGCAACGTATGTACACAATTTTCATGAGAATTTCATTAGTGTATAGAGGAAGGTACTTAAAGGAGTTATGTATCTAATGTGTGAGACGGGTCTGATGTTGTCCAAAGTGGTGTTGTTGTAGTAAAGAATTTGTGTTAAGTACTTTAAACGTAACGGTATGAAATATCAAACTAATTTGGTACGTTTGCTGTTGAAATTGTGGTTTAGTATTTAGTACGCATTTTTGACAAGTTTGCTTGACTTTACAATTAATTTAGTGCTGGGGTTTTATACAGTTAAAATAAATATCAGATAACTTCACACAGATCAACCTAGTCTCAAATTAAGCTCAAGAAAACTTGTGTTTTATGATGAGCGAGTAGCGATTAGAACTATAAACTAGAAAAGAGTTGGTGATCAGCAGAAATGAGTGTGTAGTTCCGATAATTTTGTCGCTCGGCAATAAGCGAGTGTTCGAGTACGACGGGCGATTACTCGTACTACTCGCTCGGGCGGGGAGTCCGAGTAGAAGTCTGTTTTAAGTAAAATGACTGCAGTTTGGTGTCTCAGCGTGAGTTCTGACCGCCAAGCGAGTACCGCTGAGCGCGTTCTATTTTTTATCGCTGGCATCAACTAGTGAAGAGAGAGTAGTCGCCGGCAGTGTGCCAGCGATCAATTATTAATATATGTGTCTCTTTTACCGACACGGGACATCTTTAATTCGTTTCTTGAGCGAGAAAATGGTCACCAGTTAATCGTTTTCTCGCCCTTGGTGGGACCAGCACCTCTAGCATAACTGTGATACGCGACTATTTGTCGTGCGACAAATACCACCCGTCATTTGCCTGTCAATTCTGTGCGAGCAAGACAGATACGCTAAGTCGCGCGTCAAACGAAGTCTTGTTAAGATATGCTAGGCCCGCTGCACGTCTAGCACAACTGCGACACGCGGCTCTTACTCGTACGAGATATACAGGGTAGAACATTTGTAAAGACTGAGCTGACAGGATAGTGTCATCTGTGTGATCTACAATCGACCTAATATAATTGTAATACTGGATTCAAAAGTAAAAAAGTCATTAAAATAAAATATTTTAATATCAGTGACAACCTTACTAATTCAAAGGTTTTATTTACATTTTAAATTGACACCTTTTTTTAACTTAAGCGATGTTCAAAAGATGCTAGGGTTGATATTGATATGTGCAGATTTTTACACTAATATTTAAAAAACTGTCTCAAAAATGGATAGAAATATTGACATAGTTAATTGGTCAAAAATGAAGTGCTCACTGCTCAGTCTGAACAAGTCCCATGTTTGCTTAAAAGTCTTTCGATCTGTTCCACCCTGTGTTACCTGCCTCTTTCTTCTCAGCACTTTGAGCGAGTGATGGGCGATGCTATGTCGCGCGACAAGAGGCGCCAAGCCTAGTTGTGGTAGACGAGCAGTGCCAGGTACAAGGCGACAATGTACAATACAATATAACGTGTTTGTTTACTCTGAGTCTAATCTGAACCAACGTCTGGGATGGCGAGAATAGGTGAGATTTATCAAAAATTAACCTCTATTTCATAAAATGCATCATTTGTAGGAATTTTAATATCGTAGACAAGTAATTCCTTCTAAAACCTTACATATTATATGACTAAGAACTGACTAAGTTGCATTTGCTAAATTTTACAGTACAGACAATTGACCTTTTGTAATCACCTTAATGGCTTTATGGTGATTATGGTGTACCTACGTAAAAATATAAAAAACTGGTCCCAGCGAGATTTACTCCTGTTTTAGATTGTCATATGATGAGCTAGGTAATGTTGTAGAAACCAAAATATATTAAAAAAAAAAAACTAAGCCAGTATTTCCTCTTATTCCTTTATATATTTAATGAGTATTGAAAAATTCTTCGGCCGTTCGTTTAATTTGGCTTTATTTTGTTAATGGCATGAAAGAAGAATGCTTAAAATGCTTGAAGGTGTCCGATAAAATAAGGATAAAAGGTAAAATCTATAGTCTGAACAAACAAGTTTCTCATTGAATTAAGATTCATTTATTTCGGGTAAATTATTATTACAAAGGTGCTTAAATTCTATATATCATAAAACTCCTATAAAATAAATACATCCATCATATATCTAATCACAATTTAATTTAAGGCATTTTGTGGGAACAATCGTGTTTTCGAAGCGTGATTTAGTTTGTTAAAATATTATTTTATTTAATAGGTATACATTACAAAATACTCACTCGTAAAGCCATACTTAACTAATATTCAACAACTTATTTATATATATAACAACTTAAAGTACTGTAGGCCCGCTGTTTCTTGTAATTTACATTACATTACGAGTGAGCAAAGCAATACAAAAGATATTTAATAATTTTCTGGACATCCTCGGGTTATATTTACTATTTACATCTTAGAACTTAGTAGATTCTTGGTGCGAATTTATAGTTGAGGAACCCCAATAACTCCTAACCTAAATGAGAAAATTAATTTATTATATCTATACATCAATAATAATCTAGATAAAGCTGTAAATATAATACAATTTAACAGTAAGGCTTGTTTAGTCTCACAAGATTCGAAGGCTCAAATAACTTTGAAAATACTATAGGCACTGTTGACATGTCATCATATCAGCAATACAATGATGTATTATTGTCAAAAAGAATACCAAAACTTGCTGCACATGTAGCATACACATGTACATATAACGTGCGCCTGTTTGTCAACTCAATTGAGTGCAAGAAAGATGGCTGATTCTATATGCCTGGCTGATATGTTAATCAAAAGTGTACTTTTGTGGACTTTAGTTTACATGTTTTTCGAAAAGGTTAATGAACTCTGCCCATGTCCATACCGCCGAGTTGTCCTAAGTACGGGTACCCGGACTTGGCCTCGCCGGGTGAGTGCGCGTGCGCCGCGTAGTGCGCGTTCGTGCCGAAGAATGAACTGCAACAAAGGAAAACGCACGTTAGTTCTCATAATCCACATAAATAACGGTTCTTGGTTACATAAATTTCAAAACAAAAGCCTTGTCCTTCCAGATTCAGACGTTGCAGGTATCAAAATTGAAAATAATGAACTTGTCAGAAGAACAGGAATTGTAGATAAAAGTTTGAATCCAAGTATATGTCGGGTGATTGATGTTGCCTGTGTAATTGTTCATGACGTGATAGGTAGGTAAAGTTTGAGTTAAATTTAGTGCACTGTAAGGAACTTATAATAACCAATAATTGGTCGGTGACAGTGGAGCTTTATATTAGAATATTCGAATTACGGCGGTCTCTGTCACTCACCAACAGAACCGGGTATTCAGGAATCAGCTATGAATTAGTAATGAGTTGTATTTACGTCCAAATATAAAAAAGTCCACGTTCATTTATTTAACCACCACTGAGCTGCACCCCTGCTACACTTGGTGGAACTTAACCCCTCATCCGAGAAAAAGACTGCAGCTCCTTTACCAAGTTGTAGTTTGCCTCCTTTGCATAGACGAATAAAGCGTGGGAGCCAAGTATGAATGAATGGATTAACTTATGCCCAGTATAATTGACACACATACACCGATCAATGAAGACCGCTGAGAACCTATCGGCCGACGAATTATTATGAACGTGTAATAATACAGTAGAGGTTCTAATGCCCCTTTATAAATGGTAGTTAGTTTTGGCCTACCGGACTGCGTAATTTAAGTAAGGTCGGAATGGTATGCAAGAGTCATATTTGACCGATCTAAATGGCATTTTAGAAAAGAACTCGTGACTTGAGCGCGCAATAAAATTCTTTTTTTTTATATTTAATGTAGTAGCTAATACGTTATTAACGGTCATTAGTGTTGGTTAATTCTTGTCGTATGAGGCATAATATGTTCCTTAATATCTTTTAAGTTTTCTAAACAATGGCAGATGGCCTCTCTCTGATCGCTGATGGCCGTCAAAAATACTATTAATACAGGGATAAAAGTGTGTCAACTTGCGCATGTTATTAAATTTTCCTTGAAATTTATATTTAGTAATTCTTCAATCAACAAATGCTCTCTCAAGGTTGCGATATGTACTTAATGTTCCATATTAATAAAATCGTTAACAAGAAAAGCAATATAAGAAGCCACAAAGTTAAACGCAAGCCACACAAAAATTATTTCGCGTTATTTTAACGTTTCTATTGTTCCCTTTTTGTGGTGTCTACAGAAAATTCGACCCACGAGCTATTTATGAAATGTATAATTGATTTAAAAATATAATGGAATCAGATTTCAACAGATTTTCTTCAACGAAAAAGCACGTCGTAAAAATCTTTCATTCTTAAAACATGAAATCGCGTACTAACTCAAAATATCACAATTCCATAAATTATATAATATTATCACAATTCTATAGCATGAAATTAGCACGTTGTGTTCAAAGTTGCACCATAAACTATTTTAACGGGTATTTTACAGAAGGGAATATTAAAAAAAATTAAGTACTTAAAGGAACTTTTGTATATCTACCACGAACGATTATCGCGTGAGTTGCGAGTCGGATATCAAAATCGCATTGAGTTTCAACTCCGAACACGCGAGCCATGCTGTTAGGAAGTCGAATGTAAATAGCTTCAGATAAGTTTTAATACTAGGCTCGCGTTAGTTTAATGCTCGGGTTCACTGCACTAATGTCACGTTCGGCCTCTCATTAATTGCCGCTATGCTCTCTACAAAGGAACGTGTGTTTATCCGTGTTTTCCGCCATGAATTGTGGTTGCGAACATTGTTGTTCATAACCACACTTGACCTACGGATGTTGACTGCAAATGGTATTAGTTTGGGTGGATGAAGTACACATTTGCAGGAGTGAGTAACAATGAGGCTATATATGTTGCGTATTTGGATAATTAAACCTATCAAATTATAATTTTCAGCCGATTGCGCTTCCTAGTAAATTAGCGCAAATTGATACTTGATTGTTAGGTATATCAAAACCTATAAACCGATCGAAGTTCAAATGAAAGTTTAGTGGGATAATGAAATACAAGGCAAGCCGCACTGGCATCAGACTGGCAATCACAATCGCTGTTTACGACCAATGACTGTTCTTAATTGCAAGTTGCAAACGCATTACAATATCTTAGATGACTAAGTCACGGGCTCCTACCTTATACAATCATAAAATATAACGAGTAAAACGCGTTACTTGCTGTAAAATTATAGAAACGTTTATAAAAGCTGTGAATTTAAATTGTAAATGCTCCGTATCGTGCGAGCTCACATCGCGCCATATGCACGTTGGATAATTCGTTATCCATATTCTCTGCTTTGCATTATATTTTTTGGCAGGCGGAGTAATAAGTACAATACCGAGCACAATGGAGTTGCGTCAATCAAGCCACGTAAAGGACTAGATAAGACAGACCGCCGAATAAACGTGGCTAACCTATATATTATTAGTTTGTCCGTCATTGTACGCGAAGAGATATTGTGTGTGGTCCAATGTGAGGTTTATAGACGTGCTTTGTCTCGATAACACAGATAAATGTCGTCGCCGTATAGAGTACAAAGCGACAATGAGTTTGTCACATTCTCTTTCGACAAATTCACTTTGGTAGTAACACATTCTACGACGTACCTAAATGCCTACACGACAACAAAACCGCGTCTCGTCTCGATCTTTGGCCCGGTCAAATTAACGTCTGACGGCAATATATTATAAAATTTCATGAGAATTGAAAATAAGTGAGTGAAATTTTAATTAAAAATCGATCAAAAATCTCTATAAAATTCGCAGCCCTATGCATTCACGATCGGATCGGCGTATTACGAAGCTCGGGCTGTAATAACCACCCGCCGCGGATAATGGCCGACTTCTTACACTCTTAATTGATTAGCGGCCGCTCGGACTAATGATAAAGGAAGGTGAAAAGAAATAAAATGAACGCACCCCGATTTGCGATCGAGCAGTCCGCTCCTGATAGCCACCGGTTGCTTCTACTCGCTAGTACCTCGTCATGAGTTCATCTATGCGTCTAGTAGCTTGTCCCTCCTCGCCAAACGCTAGTGCAAAGAACAAATGATGTCATTGCTAAATACAAACCCGAACCTACTTATTACAAAAACAATACTCATATCTGGGATTAGCCTAATGGATAGCTATTTGTATCGTCAGCTACAAAGGTCAGTTTTTATTCACGTAATTGTATATTCATCCGCACAATCGCAGTCGGAGTATGAGTAGCTGAGCATCAATCAATAATTCATAAGGCTATCTGGCCGCCGCCAGGCATTATTGAGACGTAATACTTTGTGTTTATGAATTCCAATACAACTTTTTGTTATTTTATTTGTCTAACCCTAGCAATTATAAGACAAGTTTAAATAAAAATGTATAACTATAACTTACCTATAATTTTCTGGCCAGGCACCGACTTCGGCTAATTTGTTCGAAGCATGTCCGCTGAGCTGTCTCGAGGTCCAGTGATTATGTGCGGACATGGCATGATCTTGTTTTGCATAGTCTCCGTAGCCGTAAGGATGGGACACGGGGTCGCTTGGACTAGCATAGGTAGGGTGCTGGTAGGTTATTCCTGTGGTATGGTTCACTGAGGGACTGGTGGCAGTGGGGCTCGAGCTGGGAGGCGTAGCGTCTGCAGCGACTTGGAGAGGCGTAGTCAGTTCAGAGGAGTGGGATAGAGGAGTTAGGTTGCCTGACGTAAACGAACTTGAAGTAGGAGGATGTAGTGATGAAGCAGCGAGCGCTGACTGACACACAGATGGAGTTAATGCTGATTGATGTAGGGAAGGCGCTAAGGCCGAATTGAGTACAGAGCTCGTGCCAAGAGCGGAAGAATATGATTGCTGCCAAGAAGCGCACTGAGCGTTGAAGCTAGTTGGAGGTTCATATTGCTGGTGGACTGAGGGGAAGGCTGATTGCAGGGACATCGTATTGAAGGCACTGAGTTGCTGAGAGTTAAGTTGCTTGCGTAGACGAGCTCTTCGGTTTGAAAACCACACCTAAACAAAGAGAAAGGTTATTTTAAGTATGCCGTCGAATCTTTTAGCCTTCGGAAAACCTTGCTGGATCTCATTTAAATGAATCCACTTCAGCCAATTGACATTGCTCGCACGGGTTAATCCCTGGAGGCAATCGCTTGATACGATTCCATTTCAACGAAATTGAAATGCAATCATTTATTTAACATTTAATTTCATTTAATCCTCCTGTGCTCGCATTTTTGTTTACAAACAAGTACAAAACTAGCAATGCGTAAGTATAATAATTAGTTATAAAAACCCTACTCAAAATTACAGTGTAATCATTCACCAAAAAACTAAAAAGGAAACAGTAGCGGCGCAACATATGGTAGCTAGATTACTTGCGTATGTTATAATTAATTATAAACGTAATTACGTCATTTTTTACGACGCTCTATAGCCTGAGGGGCGGGAAGTGAATTTGATACAACAATAAGTATGTTTTATTGAAGCCATCTATCTTCGGACTTCGAAATATTTTTTGTATATCGACCAAATCCAGAATGTATCAAAATTTCTCAGGTACGTACCTGAACTCTAGCTTCGGTTAATTTAGTCTTCTGAGCTAGCTCTTCTCTGGTGTAAACGTCAGGGTACTGGGTCCTTGTGAAGGCTCTCTCCAAAGCCTCGAGTTGGTCTCCAGAAAAAGTGGTACGAGATCGGCGTTGCTTCCTTTTTAGAGTAATCCCTGGTTCTGATTCCGTGTCAGAGTCCTCACATGACGAGGGTCCTACGAACAACGAAACAATTTGTTAACACTTTAATATTCGTGTGAAAATGATTTACAGTCCGTGCCAAAGTATTCAACAAGAAAACGATTTCGTGTCATCATAAATCTGAACTTTCTAACGTTTCGTAATTTTTCTGTTGTTTTATGTCGATTATCGTCGTGCTACCGCGGGGACCACACGCGGTCTTGATTAAATTAAACGTAACCACATTATAACAGCTATAGTGAGTTTTTTGAGGCCTTAACAAAATTACATTACGTCAAGACGTTGAATTAGATTGGTAAGCGGCAGATGACGTGGACTCATAATTTGATTCGGTTTGACTATTGTGAAAAAATGTAATAAAAATTGTGATTGCATTATAGAAGTGGGTGTCGCGAGTCGCGAAAGCGCCGTACCTAGAAATATTTCAGCGAAATGTCTTGTGCGTCGACCGTTACCGTCGTCACACGGCGAGCACGAACCGCAAATTTTCAATACGCGCCCGGCGAAGTCGAGTGGTAAAGGGACCGCTTTTCCAGTGTACTTTAGCCGCGCACAACTTAATATGCATAATCTTATCGCGCGCAGAATCTCTCCGGCGAAACCTCCGTCGCCGAACCGGGATATTAGGAGCGCCATTTTATATTGGATAGCTATACGGCACAAGACGTGCAGTACGGACAGATTGTCGTAATGCAAGCCCCGCGGCCAAACGCGATGGGATAATAACAGCTTTGGGTACTAATTTCATTTTTATAACCTACAATTTCGAAGCCGACACAAGGGGCGCTGCCGTGGCGTGCGCCCGCTTCACTTTTACCTTGATTATTAACTTTATACGCCATTTTGCGAAGTTTGCAAACGTTCCGACAATCTCATTATAGGTATAAATTTATAATAATAGTATACTTTGAACTAAATTAAGTGATTATGGGCTGAAATAAGCGTTAAGGACTACGATGACACGGCGGGTTATTAACGCATCATTAGCTCGAAGGTTCCGTCAGAGTCGGACACTTTTAAGAAATTTGCAAATCACCAAGGCTTTCTGCATAAATCTCGATTGCTAAACGAGTGGAGCAATATTACCTAACTAAATGTGAATTCTAAAAGATACTGTTAACTAAAACCAACTTTTTTATTTTTAGCGAGGTGAACACAATGGCCAACTCGGGCAATATAAAGTTTTATGCAAACACTCGCAGGAAATGTTCCCTTCAAACGTTGGAACGTACAGAACTCGGTCTAGTGGTTCATGCAGCCGGCCTATGCGAATAGTTTCACCACATGTTTTGTAACGATAACAAAGTTATTTTTATCTGGGGAAAAACTAAACTATGATCCCAATCAATTCAAATGTGCCTAGTCTGTACCGTGGCATCCTTCTTAGGGCTATAGCCTAAGTAACAAAATGTTAAGTGACGGACGCTCAAATCATAGACAAATCACATGTATCATTGCAAATTGAAATAAATCCAAGGTAAGTTTGCGCACTTACCTAGAATACCATCAATGCTGTGATTTCTCCTAGGATCTGATTCGTCCCTTTTGCCTCCTCTTATAAGCCTCGATATGGAACTGACTGACGGCGCAGTGTTTTTATCACAGATGCCTTCTTTTATAAGTTTATCTCTAATCTCCCAGGAGAATATACCTGGGTTTTGTCTCTTGAGTTCTTCTATCCTGTTCTCAACTTCGGGCGTCGCTACTCTCGGTTTAGATCCTCCGATCACACCAGGGCGAATAGAACCAGTTTCCTGATGACAAAAGAAAATTAATTAGACATTGTTTTATTGGATACAAAATAATTACTCACATTGATCTAAACCAAACTAGTTGACGGAACGATGGAACGGACTAAGTTTACCGCGCACGTCTATGAGACGTGCTCTCCTTTTGGTTTTTCGTAGTTTCTAACCACATTTAAAATTTTGCTGGTAATGATAAATAAACTCCGTCTCTTGATGCTAACCTGGTACCGGTTGAGGATCTTGGACACGCAGCCGTGGGAGACACGCAGCTGGCGCGAGATAACGCAGGGCCTTACACCTGCCGCCGCCATCTCCACGATCTTCAGCCGAATGTGGTTGGGCAGCGGCCTCCCGTTGATGAAAACTCCTCCCAGTTGGTTCATACGACCCTGACCTGCAACAACCAAAGACATTTGAATTGGATTTAGAAACGTCATCCCTCCGATCTTGATATCGATCGAATGTCACTACACAGATCTTACATAGTGAGCGAGTGTGGTGTCTATTGAAAGTTGTTAGATGTAGGTATTTGGCGTGAGTGGATCCGCAAACCAAATGTTTGTACGTTAAACAAAATCGAAACCAGATTCTTTAATAAATATTTTCTCATAACGTTTAATGGTGCATAAACATATGGACGACAACAATAGACCTACATGAGTTTATAAGAGCGTGGCGGGTAGTCTAGCAATTTTACGTTCCATTACGAGTGTTCTCAGGCGGGAGTATCCAATTTCTTTAACACGAATGCAGTGAAGCAGGACACATAATGGTTTTCGGGTAATTTGAAAACGACCTGTTATGTGTATTGGTTTGTCATTAATAATAATATCGTCATCGTTGTAACGCAGAAAAATTCAGAATACTTTATGTTAGCAATCTCGGGCTTTGTTAACAGGCAAATCCGAAGGTAGCGATAATTTCTCAGGCAATTGCATTTACACTATAGGTTATAGGTTTTCCAATTGCATTCACGCTATTATCTTAAATGAGTCTGAACGTTCGTATGTGGAACCGTAAAACGTAATGAACTTCTTGATAGCTAATATTAAGATGCATTGAAAACTAATTGCAAATACACCCTATGGGAAACGGAGGTGAGTTAAAAGTGTCGCTATTATAATCGCATCAGGCGCAGACGAGGACCACCTATCGTTAAAGGACGCCGCCTTGATTTTTGCAATCGCTTTGAGAACTTCTATTGAGATGAGATCCAGTTGAAAAAAAGGAAAGTGGGGTAAATTGTGCCGTGAATGAGGGCTCAGATGAAATATTATTTATGAGCTCCGTAGTGATACAAGATATAGACAATAACCATGAGAAACTTGGCTTTATTCAGCTAAAAAACATAGGTACAATTTATCGGCATATTTGACACGACAGAACAATCGCTCCATGGCAACGAGCCATAGAGGTATACATCATTCACCCCGTCTTAGAGATGATCAGATGTCTGGTAATCCTCCAGGTAGGCAGGTGGTCGCCTGGTGCGCGTAGACCTTCTGACATTCAGTTGAGGCGTGCCTAACGGCCTAGGTTCCTCTGCAGCTTCCTCATTCGCTGGTGCAGTTGACCTTTCTTCTATTACCTCAGGCATATCTTCATTTTCATCAGAAGAAATGGACAAGTATTCATCATCTGAGGGGATAGGTGCCAAATGTCTGTTTGATATTGTGCCTTCCCTTCCATCGGGATATCTTATGTAAGAATAATTCGGGTTACTTTGAAGGAGATGACCTTCCTCTACGAGCGGATCAAATTTTGAATGACGTACATTCTTTTTGATTAGAACAGGGCCTGGAGTAGAGAGCCAAGCAGGCAAGGATACTCCGTTTGGGCTTCTCCGTGGATGGTTAAACATTCTCTCATGTGGCGTGGCGTTCGTAGTTGTACAAAGGAGCGATCGAATTGAGTGCAAAGCCACAGATAAAACTTTTTCCCAATCCTGTATATCTAATCCTTTAGATTTCAATCTTAATTGAATCGTACGCCACAAAGTACCGTTTAGGCGTTCGACTTGGCCGTTGCCTTGCGGATTATATGGAGTTGTCCGACTGCACGCTATTCCAAGGGCGACAAGGTACTGTGTAACTTCTTGGGACATAAATGAAGAGCCTCTGTCTGAATGAATATACATCGGAGTTCCGAAGATATAGAATATTTTATTTAAGCAATCAATCACTGTGCTTGACGTCATGTCTTTACAGGCAAAAGCAAAGGGAAAACGGCTATACTCGTCAATGACAGTTAATATATATTTATTACGTGATTTCGATGGTAGAGGGCCCTTAAAATCAATATTGAGCCGCTCTAACGGGGCAGTCGCCTTGATCAGCTGTCCGTTAAATTTTGCATATCGAGGTTTGATTTCAGCGCATACTTTACAATTGGCCGTCATTTGTCGGATATCATGGATTGAATACGGAAGGTTTTTAGATCGTGCCCAATGACTCATGCGAACGATTCCCGGGTGACAAAGATTGTCATGCAGGGTTTTTAGATTATTGACGTCCATATGCGCACATACGCGAGTCAGTGCATCAGCGACTTCATTTTGTTTACCCGGGCGATAAATTATGTCATACTTAAAACAGGACAACTCTAATCTCCAGCGTTCAATCTTCTCATTCTTTATTTTGCTTGAATGGGTTTGATTAAACATAAATGCAACCGACTGTTGATCTGTTATTAGCACGAAGTGCCTCCCGATTAAATAGTGGCGCCATTTTCGCAATGCTTCAACTATAGCAGCGGCTTCTTTTTCTATGGAAGACTGTCGTTTTTCCGAGTCAGTTAAAGTTCTTGAGAAGAACGCTACGGGCTGCCCATGCTGAGAGAGACTTGCAGCAAGAGCGTTTTCTGAAGCGTCAGTTTCCACGGTAAGCGTTGCGTTTTCGTCGATAGCAGATAAGGAAGCTCTGGCAATATCTGCTTTTATTTCATTGAATATAATAATTCCATTGTCGGAAAGTGGAAATGTATTAATTGAAAGCAGTGGCTTAATCTTCTCCGAGAAATTTTGTATCCATCTGGAATAATGAGCGAAAAGCCCTAATGCTCGTTTTAGCGCAGCAGAATTTTCGGGTGCAGGCAGATCTAGAAGTGGCTTAAGTCGGTTTTCGTCTGGTCGTATAGTATTATTTTTAATAGTATAACCAAGGAGGTTAATTGATTCTTGATTGAATACGCATTTGTTTTCATTTAATGTTAGATTGTATTTAGCGGCAGCTTCCTTGAACTTAGACAGATTGACGTCATGTTCATATTTCGTTTTTCCGCATACTGTGACATCGTCGAGATAAGCAAATACGCCCTTTAAGTCCTCTTTTTCTATGATATAGCTCAAGGCGCGTTGAAATGCCGCAACGCCGTTGGTGACGCCGAACGGAATCCGGGTGAATTGATAGAGTTTACCATTAGCTTCAAAGGCGGTATAGATGCGCTCCTTCTGAAGAATAGGTATTTGATGGTACGCACTTTTTAAGTCGATTTGACTGAAATAATTATATTGGGCAGCTTTCGACACTATTGATTCTATTTTAGGCAGTGGAAAAGCATCTAGTTCGGTGTATCTGTTAATAGTTTGAGAGTAATCTATCACCATCCGCTTCTTGTGCAAACCTCCACCGGCGATAAGAACTTGTGCACGCCAGGGTGACACACTAGGCTCGATGATCCCATCTTCTAGCAGCTTGAAGACTTCCGTGCTTATAAAACGTTCGTCGTCGGCGCTATGCTGTCGTGAGCGGACAGCAATCGGCTTCATGTGAGGTGCTAAATTTGTAAACAGCGACGCAGCCGGTACTGATGCTTCCATGACATTACAGATCTTTAGTGGTTCATCGGTTCCTCCAAACTCCAGTTCCAATGAAGAGTGATTTTTAAGAATATCGTGACCGATAATGGCATCGGCGCAAAGATTGTTGACGATAAGAAGAGGTTGATGCTTGTATTGATGCTTTTCTAGTTGAATGTTTACGTAACAGATCCCTTGAACGAATGAAACATGGTTTAACGAAGCCAGTGTGATAGTTTGACGGCTAGGTTTTACCTTTAATTTAAGTATTTCAGCCAGGCTTTTATCTATAAAGCTAACTGAACTACCAGTGTCAATCAGCGCTTCTGCCTTAGATCCGTTAATAGTGATTTGTGTGGTAGCCTTCTTTAAGCTGCTTGGAGAGGCAGCAGATATAGCAGACAGTGCAGCATCAGGTCGGGAGTTGTCATTTGTTACAGCGCTGGCTCTTAGGGGCTGTCTAGATCGGCAGACATTAGCGAAATGCCCTTTTTTTGTACAAAGTTGACAGGTCTCATTAGCTGCAGGACATTTTATGCGTTGGTGCACGCTTCCCCCACAAAAGAAGCATCGTCTTCTTGGATTCGAATGAAAGGAGGGCGTTGAAGCTGCTACGTTATTTTCAGATTCAGGTAGAGCGTTGAGATTCAGGGATGAGCTTGCATCGTTGAATACCTTCGTATTTATCCCGGCATCTTCGAGAGAAATTGCTAAATTGACAGCTTCGTCCAATGTAAGATTCAGTTTCTCTAATAGTCGCTCCCTGATCTTCGGGGAAGAAATACCAGCGATGAACGCCCCACGCATAGACTGGTTCTGATGTTCTTCTGCAGTAACATTCGTAAAGTGACATTCAAGGGTAAGAAGTTTTAAAGCTTGAATATACTCTTTCACAGTCTCGTCCGCTCTTTGCTTACGGGTAGCCAATAAATGTCTGGCAAGTATTTCATTTTTAGGCTTAACATAAACCTTCTCTAAAATATTTACTGCATCGTCGTAAGATTTACTTGCTCGTATATACGAAAATATTGTAGGAGAAAGATGATTTACCAGAAGTTTTAGCTTCATTGAATCCGTGGTACTCGAAGTGCATTCTTCGGTTAAAAAATTTTGAAAAGTTGAATACCAATGAGTCCATTTTAAATCGGCCGCGGGGGCACTTGGTTCTTCATCGAATCGCTCAGGGCGAAGGTAGCGTGACATGTTCGTGTTGCTCACTTTTTGTGTTATATTTTCATTTGACATTTTATCATTGATCTCGATACAATATTTAGCTGAATAAATTGATACAAGATATAGACAATAACCATGAGAAACTTGGCTTTATTCAGCTAAAAAACATAGGTACAATTTATCGGCATATTTGACACGACAGAACAATCGCTCCATGGCAACGAGCCATAGAGGTATACATCACGTAGTAAGACATAAATTATTCATGCGGAAACATCGTTTCAATTTAAACTATTGAATTAAACAAATGAGATTTTTATTTTTATTTATATGTAACGCGGTACTGGTTATTTTCAAATTGTATAATCTATTAATCAGTACTACCACATAAATCATTTTAACACTATACGTAGAAGCAAAACTCTGGCAGATACCATGTGTGTAATAAATAACTAGGGCATTACAAAACATAGATTAATACGAGCTCATTTTCCCTAATATCCATCCACCTACCCTAAGTTTGACTGACAATATATCCCAACAAAAAAAATAACAGTGGCATCTTCCACTTGTGGAGGCAGTTATAGTTTATCAATTTCAAATAATTCCACAAAGGTACCGCCTCGTGTAAAGCCCTAGACCCCTACTGAGAACCACCAATCAATTAGAAAACATGTCAACAAGTATGTCCTTTGATAAGATATACCGAGGTGTCTGCGGTTGTACGACAACTGGAAATAAACCGTAACGCAAACAACTTATGGTCACTGATTGCGACCACCAAAATGTTACACTTGTAGCTGAAGACAGGCGAAAACGATTCCTGAAATTGGATTCTTAGTTAGAAGTCCCAAAGACTATTGTTGTCTGGCAGAAAGTGACCTTTTCAAGCATGCTGGACCTCGATTGCGAGTCGTCGTTTTTTGTCGGACCCCGTAGACGCGGCGGTGCCTTGGAAACCCCATGTTTTTGAGCGTTAATTTTATGTTCCCGAAATATTTATGACGCATAACGCGTTCATAATAACCCCGACATACAAATGTGGGTGACTTTGTAATAATGTATCACTTCATTACATTTCCCACTCTGGTCAGCTATGTGTGACAGTGACTGACAACTAATGCTACATCAGTTATATACAAGTTTATTGTTTAACTGTGAAAATATATACATGTAACTTTAATTATTATAGTTTAAGCAGATAATGAATCGAAAATTATTGTGGAAGGAATGAAGATATTCAAATTGTATTCTATTAATACTATTACCGCGTAGTTTATTCATAAAATTAAATACATTCATAATATAAATGTCAGTGAAAATTCAGGTAGCAGCCGTCATGATAATGGAACAAAAACGGAATAACTTTACACCTAGTAAACGCTTTCATATCCAAACAGGATCAGTATAACGCACAATTGACAAAAGGCACACAAGCCCACAAAAAAACATTCAATTGCACAATGCGTAATACAGTTCGCAAACACAGTAACACTATTATCGCAAAAGGAGGTAAAGTTAACAACAAATTCAAACATTCATTGGTAACTAATCGCCCGGAAGAGCTTTGCGAGCATGCTCAAGTTAGCATCGATAAAAGCCGCTACTAGGGTGGCACCACTGTGGAGCACCGACATCAACAAGTAAAAGAGCAAAAAATATGTGTTAGTAGATCGCTTCTCGAAAAAAACTCAACGAAACTTACGCGTCTTATTCATGGCAGGACTTCGCTCTTGCACTTTAAATAGCACACTAACAGTTCTCTCAACTAAGATATTGGAATGTGGAAAGCATAAAATTTTCTCACAATCAAATAATCTTGTTGCAATTCGTTCAACCGCTGCATTCTTGTTAAGCTAAATTGAAACAGAGTCAATCATTTAAACTTAAATGCAAGAGTCGAGCCGTGACGGAATAAATGAAGATTTTGTAGTTCTACATCGCCGTTTCTGTGTCAACTTTAATTAGCAATCACACTTTTATCAACCTCCGCATCTGGTTAATTTGTGTTTGTCATTGGAAGGGACGAGATTGGATTTCTTCGACCTTCCGTCATTGCGTACATTTTTGTTGGTTTTCAATTTGATCGAATCTGATTTTGTAATCGTTTTAAAGAGTTTCACCGCTTTGTTTTGTATTAATTGGTGTCAGTGGCCTTTGACTAATTGCTTTTGCCCTTCGTATTTATTGCAGCCGTAATCGAAAGCAACTGCATTATTTGTGCTGCTTCATAAAGTTTAAACTGTAAGCCGCCGCAAGGTGATAGACATGGTGCGGTCATTAAACACTAATTCCATTAGCATAAGGCTACAGGTGTCTGCCGCAAGACCTACAATTAGGTATTACACTGCAAATACGTGTCATGTGAAACAAAAATCCAGCGATTATAAAAATTACCACTCGATTAAGTGTATATAATCGCGTGTGTTTTAGAAGCTTTCATAGCAAATTGATGCGTTACTTCCGACTACTACACAATTTACAAATACGGCGTATAAATACCCACAATAAACGTCTTGTAAATTAATTTGCCGTCGAATATCTACAATGGTAGGTACTTCATAATAATTTATTCTGCTCACGCCTAACAGCGTTATAGTGATAGTTTGTTATGTTTCAAGTCGATATCGTAGTATGTAAATAAATCGTAAACCCCGTTTTCACAATCATAATATGTTTCTGCTTGCAAATCAATTTCACGTAGCGACATTAATGTGCCTATAGTAAAATTTATATGACGTTTTACGTCACACGCCACGCCGCTTTCTTCCACATGAGTTGTGAGCGACGATAACCGCTCGCGTTCCGCTAACACTGGTCAGAGTTCAAGACTCGGGATTAACGCACGGAAACGTGCGCGAACGCCGCCTAGGTGCGCTTTATAATATTCACTATAATGCTTATTATAATTATACTGTGGCTATTTTAGGAGAGATTGTCAGGTTTCAAATGAATTGGTCAACACCACGCCGCAACAATGATTAAACATCTCAATCTGGGTCCTGTAACACAGGGAATCCTAGCTCATGACCCAAAGACATACATCATTCTTGTGTTATTTAGTTAAATATTTTTTCATTTTCTTTTCTTTTATCTACTCAGTAATCAGTCTCAATGAATGAGAGTTTCGAGTTACTGTTAAAATTATGTAGGTACGGGAAACCTTTTTCGGTTTAAAGAGGTTTTATTTTCTTAAAATAATAACAGTAATTCACTTACTTGAGAAAAAAACATTACCTACATTATAATCTCAGATATTTGAAAGTTGAACGAAATTGATTTACATTTACATTGTTGCTAGGAAACTAATTTCAAACGTTATCATACTGCATGTCTCGCCCGATAGAGAGTTGTTGTTGATTCAATGCTTCATGTAGTTAGTATATGTAGCAAATCATATTTGATTACACGTTATGTTTTTAACTTAACGACAAAAATAAAATGCTTCAATACGAACTGCGTATATCGAGACTAGATGACAATCATGTTTCGTTATTGACACGAGATTTCTACTCCGTAACCTGTTAAAAGTCATCTATAGACTAATAAAATTATCTATTACTATCCGAAATCAAGCAACAAAGAGAAGAAATGCCATCTGAATAGGCTTTCGAATTGGGCGGCGTCGACAAAGGCTGTGTCATTCCATTAAGCCTTCTTCAAGAGTGGTCTGTGTGGCCCGTGGCAGCCAGCTCGTGCCGGTGCCACAAATGTAACGCGGCCGAATATCAAATCAGTTCTATTATACTTTCATACTGAGCATTTGACGACCTTTTTGACGTATTGATGTGTGCAATCGGTCATAAGGCGTACCGTTGCGGGCCCTCGACTTTCTATGTTATCGTGTATCCTCATAACACAGTTTTAGCACGAAAACAAATGCACAAAGCTCGAGAAAACTGTCAAACATTGAAAAAAGTAAGAACTTTTTGAATTTTATATCAATGCCGTACAAGTCGTAAAACTCTCAAACTATGTAAGTATTCAAAGTTTTTTGAAACATTGGATCTTAGATCAACGGCAAATTGTTTCACATATTCAAAAATCTCACAACAGTTGATGATAAATTGGAATAGCGTGGAGTCAGATAATTAGATACAATACAATACATATAAATTCAAAATATAACTATTTTCGCCGCTTACATGGAACTATAACGTGTTATAATATAACACGTGTATGTATAATACAGAAAACATAACAAGCGCAGGCGTCGGCACTGGGCAAAGACAAATATTCTAATAACCACTATGAAATAAGAGTATGCTTTCCTTTGAAGCTGTTCCAACTGTTCAAACGGAGACAACGCCTTTCGGCAACTAGCAACGTGTAAGGTCTAAGTAATGAATGGGACGGAATATTTTATTTCAGTATAATGCATATTTGACTGCCCTATTTGACCTCATTCATATTCACGCCGCGTTATGTACTGATTTGACGGATTCTTTCTTTTCTAACAAGAAATGAGCTCTTTGAGTGGACATTTCGCCGCTCTCTTCATTGTAGAACAGGCACTAGTACGGAAGCTAAGTGGACTTAATGTTATGATACTGCCTTTATAATGAATTATGCATGGCTCAATGACTAGCTTATTGAAAATAGGGCGCACGCCCTATGGTATTAACTTAAATACTAGCTAAAGTCTAGATTTAATATCAGTTAATTAGCGTAATTATATATAACAAATGATTATTACATTTTAGTACACCTATGTAAAGCAGCCCACTGCGATGTTATGTATGTTACATGTTCCTTATTTCTCCGAAGTCAATAATTATTTCAATAGGTACACTAAAACATTACGTGCCTATTAAACCATAGGTTTATATTTCACAAAAACTAAAATCTGCGTCTCCCTGCGTTAATACGCAGAAAGTTGTTCAACTATAATCGATTGCTATTGCGTTGTCTATAACTTAGTTCGATCGCTTAACGCTTAGTAAATTTTCGAGCCTTTGGGCGATTACGGCGAGGTACTTTAACGAAACAATGGTACCGCACGTAAGCTGATTAAAATATACATACATATTTTTAATATTATTATTGGAAGCCTAAGGTCTCACTGCTGGGCGAAGGCCCCTTCCTATTTCTTTCACTGCTCTCGATTTTGTGCAGATACATCGATGTACCAAAAAAATATTATGTAAAATATCTCCGCCTACCTTACGAAGAAAACGGCACGATCGAGTATAGATAGATTGCGATATCGCATATCGATATCGGCTAAACGTCTAACTCCGTCGATCGTTTATCGCCCAGTGAGTTTGTGAGCCCGCGGGTGATTGGGTGAGTTTATATTTTAATGGAACAATGATACCGTGATCGATGACCGGCCCTTGCACGTGAGCTATTTCGCGCTGACACTCCCGATGCAGAAGGACGCAGGTGAGAATTTTCAAATGCTGTCGTACCAGGATCATGACAGTATATCGTAAAATTTTCGCTCTATGGGGATCGTTTATTCTATTCATAGATAATTTTTTTTTTCTATTCACGGTAAAAAGTAATTTATGGAATATTACCTATATTATAGCTGCATGGTTTTTCTGGTGCGCGGATCAAGGGAAAAACATATTTATATAAGTCATTAGATTCAGAATATATTAGAATAACCCTTGGAATTATTATACAGACTTGGGCCGCAGTATGAGAGGGAAGTGTTGACGGTCGCAAAATATGGGAAAAGCTCGCGGCAATGGAGATTTTGATCAGTTAAGTCTCGGTGCATTTATCAGATTTACGTCGTCTTTAGCCATCTTATCGGTAATCGCTATGAAATTAATCTCGTTACGTATCCAGTTTTCTAGTAGGTACCATAGTTATATTGGTTGGTCATTTGCTAAATATTAACTGATAATTTTCTTCGTTGAGATGTTTTTAAAAAGAGCATTTTTATTTATTTTATTGTCAAAATGTATCCAGTGAAGCCTTTAGCCACGAAGAGTGATTAGACAGAAAAAAGTTAACAAACAAAATGGAGCTCCTTAGCAACACAGCCTCTAATAAATTGAAAACACTCCCAGTAAGCATTCTTAATATCCTAATATCAATTTGTTTATTAATAGATCGTCATGAGTAATGGCAAGTAAGCGGCCGGAGGCCCGGGCAAGGCATTTCGCCGGCCGCGGGCGGGGGCGGGGGGCGCGTCATATTATGCGGCTAAAAGAGCCTGTCGGTGCCTTTGATCTGCGTCCGCGCTGTGTGCGTGCGCGCGAGATGTGCACCGCTTGTCGGCCCTTGATATGAATGTGACTAAACTTTGATTATGGTACTGAACTCTTTATAGAGGTCAAGATTGTTGTAGACATGCAGTTGATTGATCACAAAAATGTAATAACTCAACAATTATATCTATAATTCAACTATCTGAAGTACAGGCTATGAGGATTAATTTAGTTCAATGTTTCAAAAGAAGCCCTGAGTGTAGGGAAAATTACAAGGTGCGCGAGAGTTGTCGATCGATATCACGCATCATCGCGCCCGTCACCTAGCCCGAGGCACATCTGATTACTCCAACCGACCGTCATCGAATGCATTATGCGATTTTGTATCGATTTAACTCATACTTATGTATTTCTCACGTAGCACAACCCAGTTGCGTTTCCCTACTACGTTTTGCATATTAAAGTTCTATAATCGAATACGTTTTGTAATACGAAAAGATATCATTCTAAAAAGTTTGTAAAGATCAGTCTTCATTTTCACACAAATCATTGATCATCGCATTTGCGACAATTTAATCTCCTTCGGCTTTGCGTATTAAACAAATGTTTTCTGACATCAACAGCGCATCAGATCGGTCGTATGACACTAAGTCCGACTTACATCGAAAAGTCGTATAAATTGGAGTCGAATTAAATATTTAAAACATTTTTAATAACACGAAAGGCTGACCGCCCGGCGCGCGTTTGATTGTGACTCACATACATAACGGATGATACTTTTTAATCACCTAGGTGTCAGTTTATAATGGTGATTGTGACTTTAATGCCAATCGTAAAAAATGGCCAACTGCCCCTACCATTGACTCATTCTCGCGGGTAGATTTATTTATTTTCTCAGTATTAGTATATTGTAAATATACCTACTATTAAATTTAAAATCATGAAATACCAGTATTTCATATCTAATCTAAAGAGTGAATAATATGAACTTACTAATTAATTGGGATTGACTAATTGAACAAAAGCCTCCAATAAGTTAGGAAATGCTTGAAGCCTTCTTCAAAACATTCCAAACATGACGTAGAGTTGTGGAGAAAAAATCAGTTCGGCGGCATTCTTCAATAGCACAAGCTCTCTTTCTTACTTAGGCCTTCTGTATACATTTATCCTTTTCTGATTTTAATTTAGCTTAGACGAAACAGGTCATAAGTCGTAGTGACATTTTTAACAATGCAGTCGAAATGTTTTCGTATGGTAATGATTTATGTGTAAAACCGTCAGTGCACGAGCTTTTTGGAGCAGTATTCGTTGTTATTTATACACGGTAAGCCTTTGAAACGATCTTTAAAGTTCAGCCGCAGGGGAAACAATGGAATATTTAATTTAAAAATACCTATAGGTTCCGGTATGTTACACCGAATGGCATTGCAAAGCCATCTAACATTACATTCTAAAAGTGTGAGAATACTGGCTTCCGTTTCGTACCGACATAAAATCATAAATTTAAAGGACCATAAAAAAACAACAGACCCCAGTCAGAAACGGTTATTCTTCTAACCAAACTGTCGTCGGCTGTCATAAAAATATCGATACGGAGAAAGGACATTTGAAAACAAAAGTAACTCAAAACTTTATGCGGGGTAATAATTTGTTCCAAAAATAAAAACTGATGCTGTTTTGTTGAAGACTGATTCTTGATAGGTACTTTGAATCCAAATAGTAAACTCCGCATAATTGTCTGATTTAGAAGATAAAACAGTTACAAAATGTTTTATTAATTAACTGCGTAAGTCAGGAAGGCTCAAATAATACACGCGTTATAATCTGTTTCAGTTATTTTATCGATATGTATAACTTAGTGAGTGTATCGAAGAAAATGCGACCTGACCTGAATTATCCTTCATTTGGATCTATATTAGAATAATACGATGAAATTGTACTTTTGTACTGTTTCTGACTTATGTCAAGAATTGTAATTATATTAGAAACAGTTAACATGATTATCTAAATTAATGTCTAAACATTTTTCTCAATTTAGTAAAACTTCGCTTACCTTAGGCATGAATGACCATAAGTTAAATTCTAGTTCACTATTGAATTATTTATGCAGTGTTTTAATAACTGGATCAAGATCACTTGAAAGGCACAAAGTAAAAATTACAATAGAAGCTCGTCTAAATCGTGACAGAAATTCTTTATAAAAACGGAGACATTTGTTTTTCTAAAGCGTGTCCTTGGCCATTTCGGATTGGGTATTTATAATGAGGTTTAGTTAAGGAACGACTATTCTTAGTAATTTTTTTTATCATTTTGTAACAGACGAAAGCGCGCGAAGATGAAATATTGTTATATTGGTAGCAATAAAAGGGCCTCAGTTTTTAGGATTACCAATTAAAATTTTGTCTTTTAGTTGTGCAAGTTGTGCCCATAACCATAAAGGTATATACGTATTTAAAAAACAAATTAGTAGGCGCAAGATTGTTTTGTTATGGTTACTTTGTGGTGTTATCAAATTTGTACTGATACACTTAATGTCAATTGAATACTTGATTACAAGGTGAATATTGTTTATTGGTTATTTCTAGTAGTTGTATTAGTAGTAGCATTAATCCACTTTATTTAGTAAATAAATAAATATGTACGTAATTAGTTCAGGAATAATATTGCAAGCAATCGATAATAAGAAGAAAAAGCACTGATTTAATCCGAAACGAATATTTAAAGAAAAGGGTTATTTAGGTCTTAACTAGTAAATAAAACTAAATTCTTAAATAAGGCATAATAGGGAGTATAAGCATGGATACAATTACAATTGCTACTTCACATCGGTCAGTAACTAAATTAGTATACCTAATCATTGAATGACAAACGCATAGTTACTGATATACCTTGTAAAAGAGACTGGCAGACTAAATAGCATCAGAAGAGTAAATAAGATGAGATAAAAAATACTATGTAAAAGTGCAAGCTAATAAGTGTTGCAACATCCAGGATTGTATTAAAAATTCATTGTAAATTTGGCACAAAGATGGCGTTCGTCGAAGCCACATGAAAATTAATAATGTATATAATTTTGTACTTCTCAAATTCTTGTTCTAGTTTTAGTAAGATTTCAATGATTGTGAAAATAAGACCAAAATTTATGTTAAAAATGTATTTCCTGAAAATAAATAGCCACTAAAATGTATCCCAAAATATGATAAATAGGTAAATTCAATTTAAACCGGCGATTTTATACACTTACCTTGGAAAGAATATCCTGTGAAGTACGGAGTCATGTTCAAAGTTGAAACAGCCATCGGCACCGAGAACAGTGGCAAAGATGCAGATATAGCACCAGATCAGTCCAAACACAAAAGTCCTGAAGATCACTCAGTAAGTCTCTCACTATCACAACTTAAACGAAGACATGATAACCTAAAAGAAACGGCGTGTGTCTAATCCGTGTTGCTTTCAAGACAGCTCGTTGCCCACTGACGTGTGATGTAAAGATGTATTTCGACTCTCAAGTGTAATCTTTCACAATCAGCGGTGCAACAAAAAATGATCAACTGACCGCCTCCGCAGCCTTCCAGACCCCTCCGCCTGTTTTCTTGTCTCTTTCTAACGCCCGAACGGCTACATCGATCAAAATTGTCACAATCACTAGTTCTTCATTTTCAGCCTTAATATCTTCAAAAAATGTTGTTATTTAATCAACAGTGTTAAATGATCTAAACTTAGATCAATTTTTTTAACAAATTTTGATTATACTGGTCCTCTATCCACTACCAATATTTTTCAAATTTGAAGCGGCCGGTGAGAGAGCGAGACGGTAGGAGCGTTTGTATCCAGTGTCTTCAAAGCGAAGCGCTTACATTAACAATGTGTGAGTCGCGCCTGAGTCGACGTTCCGTGACGAAAAACATGAGGCGTGTTGCCACAACGATCTATGCCTACAGCGGTCGCCGATTGGTCAAAATTTGTTTAGGGCGGGGTCTGTGTGCACACTATGAAATTTAACCAGCATTGCTGTGTGAGTTAATTGCATTGTTGATCTGTGTTCGTGTAGAATATCATTTTATTTCGAATGTTGTATTTTTCAGCAATAGGTGTAATAAATTACATTAGGTACTTTGGTGACATTAATTTATTTAATGCTACTTTCGTTTTTTGATGATTGAACATTAAAAGAAGGGGAAAAATTCGCAAGTTACTTAATAATACTAATAATTGGGTAAGTAGTTAGTTAGGTAATTATATATTTTTTTTTTCAAATAAATCCCTTTTCTCGCTTTCAATCATCGTTCTTGCACAATATCCTGAAAACTCACACTTGAAGTATTACCTAATACTTTTAAAATGACTTACACTCTGGCAATCATCGAAATCTATTAAGAAAATAAAAACTGATTGTAACTTGATTGAATCTAATAAGATACACTATAACTTAAGTTTTGTAGATGTTTAGTTATAAAATTACACTTATTTGTTAAAAAAATATTAAATGTGCAATTACAACCTTATCCATGAGAAGCCATTTTCAATTTAAGCGCATGAGCGTAAGCGCAGTCTTTCGCTACTGGAGATGAGCGGGTGGATATTTTTATCTATAATATAATATTTCTAATAAACTACTAACCTACCGCTTATTATAGATTCAATGCTTGGAATACCTCATATATAATTCATTTGTAGTCCTTCGCTTAGGCAGATAATAAAAAACTTTATAATAAATTACCCTTTGCCGTGACTATGTTAAATAATTTCTCGTATAATGCGTTATTATGTGCAACTACGCCAGCTATTTGAGACAAACACAGGAATACCCTTGAAGTCATAAGCACAAAAATCACGAAAATATATTTTTTGTATAAAAGAACTCCTAAAAAAAAACAAGAAAAACACTAAATTGTATTTATAACACATAAACTCACTTGCGCCATTTATATCATAAATCCAATTAAAATCTTAACAGCACTATCTACCCTTATAAGGAAATCGTCACATAAAAAAAGAGGAGTTATTGACGCTAATTTTGTTTTCCAGCGCGCTTTATTTCTATTAATCATTTTTGGTTTCGGAGAAAACCGTTATTTCGGGAAAAAATATTATAAATCCTGCGTATTGCACAATAAAATTAACAACAGCGCAACAGCTTTTACGTGGAATTAGTCTTTACCTATCCTACTAACAAAATAAATATGAAAGAATGTGATAGGCCTTTGCTAAAAAGCTTATAAATGGGTACCGTTCGTTCGGGTAACTGGGTAGGGTAAAGCTTTCCATGCATGGTACGGTCCACCAAAGAGGTTAACCTGTGCAGGTCAACTGAAAGTCGGTTGGTTCGAGAAACTGCACAGGTCTATCCCCATACATGCTGGTCTTTAAGAGGCCTTATTCCTTTTAAAAAATATTTTTTTCATTTATGAAATATTATGTCAAATATATTGATAATTTCAAGCAAATTTTTGAAGTGAATAATACTTTTCCCTGAGTTCTAGATAGTGACATAGCTATTTGCGCGTGCGTTGCATTGCGTTGCATTAAAAAAAGCAGTTTTCTGAGTGAATTTCGTCAAAGTCGAGTAGGTTTTAAAACAAAAATTATCAATGACAAATTCCAACTAGGTTTCAAATATGTACCAATAAATCGCAATAGCCCTGTTCTAGATAGTAACATTGAGAACATGTTAAGAAAAATGCTTAATCGACCTCTCTTGTAGACCGTTGTGTATTGGCCAACTTAAGGATTTGTTTGCTAAATGTGGAAATTAAAGGCCGGATGTAATTCGGCAGAAGAACAGTGTCGCAACTGAAAATTTCAGCTCAACGGTGAATTATGCTTGGGAAACATGGCCTTCAGCGCTCTCTGAAATAAAACAATCTTGCACAAAACAATGGATATTTCCGTCATTAGAGATAAATGAAGAAACGCCGATGAGAATTTTCGAGAATGTTGTTGAAATGTTACAAAAATCTTTGTCTTCAATAAATAAAAACAATCTTTACTTTACTATGAAGTTGTAAAAATTTAATTATTAAAGTAAATGTAGGTAATTATCACATCAGTAAAATATTGTAACTTGGATACTTAAAATTTATGCAAAAAATATCTTATTCTAGTCTGCGATCACTGCAGCAATGAAGTACTTGTACCTGTCCGAAACGAAACGTACCAAGAAAATAATATAATTAAGAAAATAATATAATTACTTAACCCCGCATTTGGTTCGATTTTTGAGTTGTACCTACTCTATTTGTATAATAAAATAATAGCGTTGACAAGTAGCCATACTTACCAAAAGCAATCGAGTGGTTAACGTTATACGATCCGTTTACTTAAATGGATTTATTCAATGATCTTCCCGGAAACTGCAACGGAATATTGAACCTTAGGTACTTAGTGAACTTGCCTGCATGACAAACCTGATATGGATATTTACCCGAAATAAAATATTTTGAATTTGAATTTGAACTTGAATTTGAAACCCGAAAACTACATGCGACGTTTATGCTGTTTTAGTTCTGCGACTGGCGTAAGTATTTATTTTTAAATGTAGGTAGGTACTGCAACTTTCCCATACAATGTCTTTTCGCAAATATATAATTTTCTACCAAGTGTTGTCTATTATTTCAATCTTATAATGTGAATAACTATCAATTGTTAATTGCTCTGTTATTAAATTGCATACACAAGTATTTGTTTCTTAGCGTCTATCAAAGCGGGGATAATGTACCTATTGATTAAAACACACGATTTTCGCACATCGCACAAAACGGACGTAAAATGGGCGGGGCACATTGCTCGTAAATAGAACCGATGGCCGTTGGAGCAGAAAGGTTCTTGATTGGCGACCGCATACCGGAAGACGCAGCGTGGAAGCCCCCCAACAGTAGACCGCCGACCTGGTTAGAATCGCGGGAAGCCACTGGACGAGGAGGGCGCGCAACCGATTACTTATTGTGGAGAACTTTGGAGGAGGCCTTTGTCCAGCAGTGGACTTCTATTGGCTGATATGATGATGATGAACAAAACGGAACGTAGGTGCGTCAGAAAAAAGTTTAACAAGGTTCAAAAAACACCGCTCCCTGTCGTTTCTGGTCCAAAGGTGCCCAATAACGCTCGTAGCATTTCCACGCTGGCTGGATCGCAATGGACAGCCTTTGTACCAGAAACCATTTGATCTATGCAGAAACGACTCGGAGCGGGGGTCTCCCCCTTTTGTCTGAGTCTACGGCCTACTTCGCGCACAAAACTTTTTGCATTTGTCGCCTAGCAACAAGTCTGTTTGACTGACTATTTAATCTTATATCTCAAAGTGCAATTTTTGTACAGTGAGAAAGTATGTAGGTAAGTGCCTACTACCAAAAAATCCTTGCCATAAAAGAGGGTTAAAGCCAAACCGCAGGTATACCTAAATTGGTCACATCCGTAAATGGGACGGAAACAATACGATATCGAATCGACTCATTTAAGTACACGAACCTGGATTCTGAGTAACATTTTAATTAAAAATCGGAGAACGCTTCAACAATCTTGTGTTTTACAAAACTCCTTAATTTTCCATCTTGGTTATTTATTTAGAAGTAACCTATAGTCGTAACTTGTTTAATTTACTCTTGTGAAACCCGTTCAGTAAAGAGCTTTAGTATTATTATATTAAAATCTTATCATTAGTCGAATAGTTCGAAAAGACACTCAATTTAGAAAACCAGTTAGTTTTCCAACAAATAAACTAGTTGTACTAATTGAGATCTAACTAATTTAAGGTTATTAATATTTAGTTCAACACGATCGCTGGCCTAAAATTAAATATTGTTTGTTTTATTTATAAGTTGCGTTACACATGGCGGACTTAATTTATTCTATTTCTTAATATATGTAGTATGTTAGTAACCTTAATTTTTACTGTATTTTAATCAATCTATCGATCATTGATCCGAAAAAAAATATTTGTATTGAAATTAATTAAATTGGTCATCGGTCAGTAAAAAGTGTGTTTCTTATTGTTATTGTTTGTTGATATGCCATTCTCCGCAAGACGTATACCTAAACCGAAAATTCATAGATCCTGCAGTAGATAAAAACATAGCATACGTTTTCTATACCGTAACTTAAATTTCACCAACTTATACTTTCTGGGAACAATAGTTGAGATAATCAAACTCGTGGTATACATTAATTCACACTTACTTGGCTATTGTAGCAGACAGGCCAGTGGGAATCAAATAAAATTAATTAATACCGCGCCACTAATACATGAGCTTTTGAAGCTATAAAAATAAATACCCAAGTCACGACCTTTACCGATCCTGAAATAACAAAGTCACAAGAAATCTATTCTTCCAATTATACCTCTAGGGCAAAAACCGTTTGCTTACCCTGGCAATTAGTTGACACTTCACGCGCTATTTAGCAGCTTCATACGAGCGATGCGCAAGCGCACAAAAAAGGCGTGAAATAAGCGCTGAAATCGGTGCGTGCACACTTCAGGGGCGATTGCACCGCAAAGAGACCGCTGAAACGACACAGACGTACCGCACACGATGCTTGTGTTTTTTCGCTTTTTGTCTGCAGTTAGTTGTGAAAGATAAAATAAGCGGCGTCTGAATTCGACGTTAGAAACTTCGTGAACTTTGTCCGACATATGCCCTTATTACTAACTATTAAATTATCACATTTTAATTCAACTACAAACTAGTCACCGTCACGTTATGCAGCTTAGATATCAAATATACATAATCATTTTTAATGAAGAAATACTTATCACATTTTTGTTTTGATATTTGATAGGTTGACACAAACGTTAATTGTGTGTGTGCTCTACTTATGTAGAATAGAAAAAGTAGGGTCGCAGGTTCGAGTCCTGCTTACGTTGCCGTGGCTCACGTTATTTTTTTTCTTTCATAATTACCTCTGTGTCAATGATTTAATATAAAATTAGTTACATATTGTCCATTTCCGGCCGTATCTAATATAAACAGAGGTCCCATTTTAATGAATGTACGAGTATATACCTACTATTTCATACTTATCGTATTCATAAAGAAACAATACATTGTTGGATGCGTTCTATAAAAATAATTAACATTGCCAAGCCCCTACGGCTGATTGATAGAAAATGTTAAAATACTACATTTATTTCAAACCGCTTTTACAAAAAAAGTACCTGTATAGTTTACTATTATTATGCGTAATAACGTTACATAAAATAAAATTGGTATTTATATCGTTGCTTATTTTAATCAAACATGGCTTCCATGAAACACGCATATGCGTTATACACAATATTAATATTATAGGCGTATACGTTTCCTTATTACTCAATAATAATAAAAGTATTGGCATACTAGCTCTAGGGAGGTCTGAGTCTGACACTAAACCTCTGTATAATTACAGATGTATAAACGGTTCCCAACCACGCAAACACAAAACCTGTTCTATTAAATCAGCGGTTCTCAAAGTGAGCTCTGCGAAGCCCTTGAGCACCGTCAAGCCTCTGAGAAAGCTCTGCCAATATAATAAGTATTAACCTGACAGATCTTGTAGGTGATATAATAATAAAAAGATTATAATTGAACTGAGAACTGTTTTGTGAACTGGATTAGAAATAAACAATTATCAATGATTCCAGAATGCCCTTATTCTGAAATAATGTATTAGCAATAATAGTATGTCTCCTGGCAGAATTAACCTTTTCAAAGGTCTGCCAAATATAAAGTTATGATTTCTAAGTTGCTGGTGCGGATATATTTATATCCGTCGATGGAGTCGAGTCCATTTTTATTTCAGGTTTTATTCAGATAAGCAGTACGAAATTAGGTTCAACTATTCTGGGGCTCCATGAAACATATACTGGTTCTAAAAGGTTCCGCCACCAAAGTAAAGTTTGACAACCGCTGATTTAGATAATAGTACGAACAAGATTCACAAAGCAGCATGAGAACTTAGGCAATTAATTGTGTCTTCATTCTACAGTTGTAATATTTATAAACGTCGCTTTTGTTCGTCAGTCAATCAACATGAGATCAATTGTAAAATATAGTTATTTAGGCTTGTAAAGTTTATATGTATTTTGACCGTTTAAATAAACAGAGTTGTAATGAAGAATTCATTAATTTCAGAGTCAAAATCCATCTCCTCTAACTCTAGCCATAGACACTTCCTTAACCTCCATATACCATCACCTCCATAGTCCATCACCTCTTTTATTTGTTTCACGTACTCGTAACTTAGCCTTTACGGTCTTCCTCGCTTCCTCTCAACTTTTCATTCTATAATGTTATTTATCAAAATGTCATATAAGAGTTCTTCTAACATTTTCCCTCTCCGGTTATCCATAATTTTCAGCACATTCCTGTTTTTCTGCAAGCAGTACTCTATAGATAAATCGAAAAATACTACAAACAACGCCGTCATCCAAACTGAAGACAAACGTGCAACGATAAAAACATTTATTGTTTAACCAAGTATCACAGTGTATAAACGGACAGATGAGTCATGTCGCTAAATAAAACGCCAGTTTTTTGCTCACTAAAGACACCACGACGACGCGTGTTAACGCCACGCCACGCCATTACAATGACAGTTGCTAATGTTATAAGTTCGATGATGTAATGATTTGTTTAACACTCAATTGATAACTAGGAAAATGTTAAACGCATCCACCGTCCGCGGTGGTAAAGATCTTAACTTCGCCTTCGTCGACGCGTTTGGCGCAGTTTGTAGACACCTGCCTATGAGCTGGCGGTCCCGGGTTCGAATCCCGGCCAGGGCAAATATTTGTGTGATGAACTCGAATATTTGTGCTTGGGTCATGGTTGGTCTATGTATTTAAGTATATATTTATCTATATAAGTACGTATACGTCGTCTAGTACCCATAACACAAGTCTTCTTGAGCTTAATTTGGGACTAGGTCGATTTGTATGAGGTTGTCCGATATTTAAAAAAAAAAACTTCTAGCGCTGTTTAATATACTAGGGGTTCATCCACATTTATTCATACGTACTTAATTGGATTAATCCGATGAAAACTGCATTTATGTACATACAATAAGAGCTAAGATGAGGTCATTCTGCTCGACTCCCAAGTCCCAATGGACGACGCGGGCGATGGCGGCTAATAGGTATAGTTCGCTCTTATTGTATTGACTTAAGCTCCTGAGTTCCATTTCCAATGTGAGATATGATATTAGAAATCATGGACGAACATCGACGGGCGCTTAAAGTGGTTCCAACCCCCAGTCAGAGAGTCCTGTCTACTGTTATAAAATATACTATTATAAAGTTGTAAAAATGAAATTTCTATAAAGTAAAGGAAACTGGAACGCGTAATAAGATAATAATAGCTTAATTCACATTGTAAAATATTACTTTATAAACAAATTATTGAATTGAATTGATACTTTTCACTTGTCAACGGAGATAAGATGTTAATTATGACTTTTTCATACACGCCAGCTTCCAGAAGGTGCCCTACTGTAAATAGCTAAATAAAACGTTGGTTTTTGCCCAACTGATGAGAGCCGCAGTCAAACCGCAATTTGATGAAGAAGAATAAGCCGACTTTAGTTACGATTGTTTGTTAGGTAAGGTAAATAATATGTCTGGACCTTAAACTTTGATGTCCAAGATGAAATGAAAATTATTTCAATGTAAGTATTCCCATTATTATGTAAAGTTGTCAATGTGAATGGAGCTCCAAGGTTTTCGATATCGGATTGTCATCGTCACCAGTTGTAGCAGCCTGTCACGTTCATGAAATAGGCGCCAAATTCTAAAATAATTTGATTAGGTACTTGTTTTTTATGTTGCAGAAAGTTGATTTTAATGGTTTACGTCGACCGGATTGCCTCAATTTGTTTCTCATTAATTAAATATTTCGTAAATCGGGATATTTTACATTTTATAATTTACATTTATGATTTTGGTTTTTTGGAAGTTCGCTTCAATATTTTGTTGTAACTAGCTGATACAGTATTAAGTAATATTAATTTGCCTTAAGACTTCTTAAATATGCCATCAGTATTAACGTGATAAATCCTATCGTAGATATCAAGTAATTTATATAAGCGTTACAAATTTAAAAAGCTTTATAAAATAATTATGGACGGAATTTGCTTTAGAATATCGACACAATGGGCCCCTGAGAAAGGTGGGTTTAACAATGCCTCTGAAAGTAATATCCCTCTTTGAGAGATTATGGCCAATTTCTATCATCTTTAAACGAAAAGTTTTGAAACAACTAATGCCGTTTTAATATTTTTAGCTATTTAATACTACTATAAGGCTTCTAGACTCATGGAGGCATATATATTTGTTATCTTTTTCTATCCTTATTGAAGTTTGTATTGTAAATATTGTTTTAATTATGTGAGGGCCACCCTTAATTGGGAGATACTATTCCATTATTATTTCTATTTTGTGACATTATGAATTTTGTTAACCGAGTTCATCTTATTATGATTTTGTTTTATTATGAGTTCGTATAATTTTGACAATAATCAAATATGTATTGTAGTTTTTATCATTTAATAAATATCTTATCTTATGGTTTTGTAATTGTTTAAGTTATTATGTACATACGTTTTATTATACTTTTATTTTTAATTATCTCTTTTGTATGTAAAATAACATAAATTATAAAGATTAAAAAACTTATCCTACATAGCTTCAAGGCGTGTCGAAGAATCCCATATATATGTTTTCGAATGAAGTTCAGCACAATTAAATTTCGTAGGAAATGAAGAAATGACGCTCCTTTTCTTAAAAAAAATATTTGAGTTAAACGTTATTCTTTACTTAGCTGGTAATATTTTGTCATGAGATATAATTATTTACGGTTATGTCATTTAAATTAGTCATATTCATGTCTCAGATAAACAGTCCAATGAATAGGAATTCAAAATGCATCGCTAATTACGGATTATTATATTGCATAGCCCAATTTCCGTTTCCCAACCCTTTGACACGAGTTTAATAGCTATAGTTGACTCGACCAAACATAATTATCGAACGGATCCTTTGAAATTAATCTAATATAGGTGTGGGCCAGTAGTGGTTAGGCAATCATGCGCACCTTCTCTTTCGCTATAAGTTTGACAGTGACTGACGATGGTCAGCTTTAGTAATGGGTTATATTATATATAAAGTCACGGGGAAAAATTCACAGTGATCGACCGTAAAAATATATCACTGTAAACACAAGGCACAAAATCCCGTAGTTCGGTCCTTTGCTCGTTGTGATATTTGTTCTGCCTGTGGCACTGCAGACACCATTAGTGTATTTTTAGACAAGAGTGTTAAATTACTACAAATGTGACTAAATATACTATTATTCTATTACACTCCCAATATGTGTCTATTTTAGAGATTTGTTTCCTGTCTATAACTACTTATCAAAGCCACATGTCGTCGGCCTAAATCGCAAACCTCGTAACTCAATCTGACCAAATTTTACAGGAGGCACAAAAAACTTGATTACCAAAAATTTTGCATGAAAACTTACTTAGTATTTTTTTTACATAATGTTAAGTTAAATTTAGCCGTCAGATTGCTAAAACCTATTTTTTTGTAATCACCTGAACCTGGAAAATTTGGAGTTACGAGTTTTTCCTGAAAATTTTAGAAAGCTACTCGGGAGTTAAGAGCTTTGCTATAAAAATCCGTAAAAATATAGGATAGTCTTTTGATCTGAGCAAGGTAATTGTGGATAAAAAAAAATAAAAAACTTGCAAATTAAAAAATATTTATTACACTTTAAACAGAAAAGCCTCTTCTGGCTTCAAAAATGTGGGTAGCAAAATTATAATTATACATTTTTTTTTCAACTCTAAATAAAAATATTAATAAAATATTATAAACTACAACTTTTCTCAAACAACAAACAACGCTTCTATAATAATCATGCTCACGAGGTGACCGCCATGTGGGATCTTGACTCGACGATCATCGTCCCGATAGTCGTTTCGGCGAACGGCCTTGTAGCGATGAGTCTCGACAAACATCTAAAGAGACTCTCGCTAGATGGCTGGATCAAGGGCCAGATACAGAAGGCGGTACTCCTCACTGGACACGGCGCGCATCGTCAGGAGGTTCCTCTCTGCAGCCCTAACCACCGTAGCCTGGGCCCCTCCGGCGGCACCCTAGGTTAGGTTTTTTTATTATTATATGTATAATGTTTATATACTTTTTAATTTCTAGAGAACAGTTTGTATAAGGTTGGCAGCAGACTGATAGGTCGATAGTTGTTTATATCGGAAGGATCTCCCTTTTTGTACACTAAAATGATTTGAGACTCCCCAGCTCCTTGGAGTTTTCTGCATATCCAAAATATAAAATTTTATTAAATAGAGTTATTATTGGACCTATTAGTATTTTCTGCCCAATTTTTAGAGCTTCGTTTGGAATATTGTCAGGGCCCGGGCTTTTATCCTTCTTCAATTTTTGAATTTTTTCTATGATTTCTCTGTAGTCAAAATGTATAATAGGTGTATTAGGTAAGCTGTGTTTCGTGGTTTCGTAATACATTTTCTTTTTTGTGTTCATCGTGGTAAAGATTCCGGTAGAAGTCTGTTGCAATGCTTATTAGCTATTTTCGTGTTTGTATCTTGCCTGTTTCTTTTTGCGCTTTCAATGGGGTTATCCATGTTTTCTCTGTATTTAGTTGTTTATACGCTTTCTTTTGGCTTCCGTTGTTGACGAGATTTTTGTCGATCACTTCCATTCTGTAGTTTACATAGTCCCTTTTTAACATTTGTTAGTAGTTTATAGAGATTCGCTAGTTCTTTTTTCTCTTCTTTAGTTTTTGATGGTTTCGACTGTAGTAGAGTCCGCCTTTTAAGTTGTTGTTTAGTTTCGTCAGTTAGTATTTCTTTATTACTTTTTTTCGAGGTGGCAGCCTTAAGACTTTGTTTCACGGCTGTCTCTAACTTAAAATAGAAGGTCTCTATGTCGTCGCTATTTTCCCACTGGATCTTTTCTATTTTTTCCTTTAATGTCCTGAGGTATTCTTGTTGATTTTTGTCGCACGATAGATCGACTGAATGTCGCTCGACTTCTTCTAGTTTTTTGTAGTTGAACGGTGCCTCTCACTAATCTATGGTCGCTGGGGAATATTCTGTTATTCAAAATTTCTATGTTTGTGAAGAGCTGTGAGCAGTTGCTCAGTACATAGTCAATCTGATTTTTGTGTTGTTTATCCGGCGTGGTCCAAGTCCAAAGGTTTTTGATGTTTTTCTTAAATATTATTTTTATTACTTTGAATTTATTGGATAATGCGTATTAACGTTCTCGTCCTATATCCGGCTTACATTACGGACATAACTTCGTATTAGAAACGTCGGGATTTATAAAGTAATTATTTAAAAACGAGATAAAGTCTCGACCAAAGTCACAGAAAGATTAAATAATTTGCGTAGAAGACCACGTAACTAATCTTCACGCGTAAAGATCCACGCGAAGCAAACCTCGTATGTCCACGGCACGCAACCAAACGACATTTTCAATAGTCTAATGTGTTTAAATGTGGTAAATATCTATCAAGAATACACAATCAGTAAAATCGTAGAACCTTATAACACATACCTGTTATTCAGCACCCGTTTTATTCCTAAATATTTACGCAAAACTGACGTGCAGTCACAACGCCATCGCAAACTGTACTGAAGTGAGTGGCGGGGGGGGGGGGGGGAGATACGAGGTATTCCTTTTACAAAATGGCGGTCGGGAGTTGCGAGGTTTTCTATTTTGCTTTTTAAAAGTAAACGGTTTATTTTTGGTATTTAAGAGTTTTGCCGTTAGATGCGTTCAGAATAGTAGTATCTAAAAGTGTCAAAACATGATTTTCAAAAAAAATGGAGTTACGAGGTATGCGATTTAGGCCGACGATGTTGCAGCTCGGGTAGCAACCACCGGTAAGTAATTGTAACGTGACGTGACAAAGTCACAATCACCATGGTATTTAATTGGGTTTTACAGTGGGTTTTGGACCTGGAACAACAGTCACTGCTATTGAAACGTAACGCTTTCCCCACTCTAGCGAGCTTTCCCTGACTACTATAATTCAAGCCACATGTCGCACCACCGGTTCCGTCGGTAATTAGTCCCATTTGCTATGCTTTTGACGGCTCGGAAACTTATAACAGCTACAAATAAAGCTAGTTTATTCGCTTGGATGAAAACAAAAACAGTAAGTGACAAACCGATCAAAATTGGGCGACTTAATAGTTAAGTCGGCAGGGTGTTCATCCTCACACACTGGAACCTAAATGGTCCAGAATTGTGCGGTACCGTAGGAATTTTCTACCGCGAATGCTCCGCATGTAGAATGACCTCACTGCGGAGTTTTTCCCCTGGAGCTACACTATGGGGTCCTTTAAGAGGGGAATAAATAAGTTCTTAAAGAGTCGGCAACGCGCGTGTAATGCTCCTGGCGTCGCAAGCGTCCATAGGCGGCGGTAACTGTTTACGTAAAGCCCCGGATCGCATATTTATGGCCCGAACTGAACCTGCGATCTGGGACATTCACGAATTTACCGGTGTTATGTACTTATAAAAAAAACCCAAATAAAGATAATTTGATACTTAAAAAGTTTGATGTGCTAAGCACTTTTTAAGTTGATCAAATCAGCTATTCTTGATTATGCTACCAGGATCGGTACTTATCATTCTTAGGGGATTGTTGCTATAGTTGTTGCGAATTGGGCAATTTCAACTCAACCACGGGGAACCGAAGAGCGTCTTCATTCAACATATTAGTGTTGCCAATGTTGCCATAATAGAGCTAGGAAATGCTGCCGGCATCTTTGATACCATGTCAAAGGGGGCCGTTTATTGAAGCATTTTTGTATATTTCGATTTCGGTTTTAACATGTATTTTAGTTAGGTAGTCACGTCAAGTCTTTAGTTAATAAATCTTTTTTTAATTTATATATATAGATTGATCTGTATTTTTTTTTAATGCATTATTTTGTACCAATAAGGTCCTAAAATTTACTAGGCCACATAGAGACCCATTATCGACGCTCGTGAAGCCACAAGTGACATTGTCTTCTGGCAAATATATGATGGAAGACTATAATTATATCACACTTGTATAAAATGATAACTTCAACTAGGGAAAGTTGTATCTTCTAGAGCATCCTGTCTTTTTTTTGAGCTGGTACTTAGTATCACTGATGTTGCTAGTGTCTCGTAAAGTAGCAGGACGTTTTCCAATTAAAAGTGGGCTTTCTTTAGTTTTAAAATTTTGGCACTACCTAATACCAGTTGCGGACCGCCCCGATTGAGTGAAATAGGCTGCCTTACTTATGAGTAATAACTTACTTTCTATTTCAAAAATGCACTTTTCATGAAATACCAAACGATAAGTAAAATATTGCTACGCGGGCTAAGCTACAAGAAAACAATTAATATTATAAAAAACCTGTGGTATTCAGATTTTTTAATACGAAAGATCGTAATCGTCGGAATGGTAAATGTAGTGAAACATTCGGTAAACGAGCGGCCGAGGACACACCCGCCACCCGCCCTGTGTGAAAAACAAACACTGCTACAAATATGCCCAAATGACATGTAAAATTTTTCTATGTCACGATGAGATATTGTAATGATCCGTTACGAGAAATATAATGTGGCTCATGCAAGAGCCACATTACGGTTTGGTGCAAGTTATTAGAGGTAAGCGATATCGAAGGAGTTAAGTAACAAACGAGATATTTTTCATGGGTACAAAATGTAACATGTATTGACAGTAACACTATCTTCCGAAGAAAGTGAAGTGCAGGGAATATAGATAACAAATGATTGAACTACATAGGGAACATATGTAAACTGAAGGTGTCAGCATTATAAATGTCAATAATGTGAAGTATTGACAAGGTATAAGATTTTGAGTGGCGTTACTAGTTGGCATCACCTTCGTTAGGCATATTCCCAACTTAAACATTGTTGGGGTGAGGATGTAATGATAATCCTCTATATATTTTCTATTTCGTCAAGTTATTTTTTTTAATGTATGTATAAGTTGTTGGTTTGATACATTATACGGACTTATTTACTGAAGGAATATAGGAGTAAGTACGTAGCTTAATTTATATAAGTTCCGCTGAACACCAGTAACAAATCACCACTTACGGAATACTCGATCCAAACCGACCTATGCGACTGCGTATAGGTACATAGTGCTAATTAAGCAAAGCGGGTAGTGCATAATCTCATCACTTGGACCATACGCCGACCGCCCTTGAAGACATGTGTGACGACGGATTAAGGTCCATTATAGCGCCTACCTACAGAAAATGCCGTTCACTGTGAATTGAATAACTTAATGGGCAGCACACGGCAACACTATGCCCTAAACTTCTTGAAGAGACATCCAATAAAATCTAAGTAAGAGCGTTATATACCGGGCGATCAATCCAAATGGGTCAGTAGGGAGTCCCTACTGACAAGGAGAACACGAAACCTATAAAATATTGGGAAATCTTTTCCTAGGAACCATGACGTCATTGCAATTTCAAATTGAATACAAACTACATACTTACATTTTTTTTATAGATCTCTGCATATATAACGGGGAATTCGACCGGGTTAAAATTCGGTAAGAAATCGCATCGCAAAAGAAAAGCATCTAAGCTATAATATTAGGATTCCCAAGAATGTCCAATAGTCAAAAATGAGCTTATAGATAAACTGAACATTTGGGATTCCTTTTGTAACATTTTTATTTATCGTATGGCATTACAAAACACTGGATCAGTAAAAAAACATAAAGAGAGAAAACTTAGAATTTAGCCCGTTTCAGGTAGACAGCTGCCGCGTTGGAGATGATTTCAAAGTCGCCTGAATGGCCTGTGTATTTAGTTAGGGGGCAGTCCCAGACCAAATGGTCGATGGTCTGTTTGGGGTGTCCGCAGTCACAAGCTGGGGTCGGGCTCCAGCCCCATTTGTGCCAGTGGTAGGCGCAATTTCCCACTCCCGTCCTCAGTCGGTTTAGGGCGGTCCAGAGCCGGCGGGGTTCCTTGAATCCAGTAGGAGGTTTTGTAACATGCTAAGTAGGTAATTATTGCCTTTAACTTCAATCCGACGGTAGAACCCGAGTACTTTTATTTTATTGCTATCACTGTGACCTATCCAACGAAATTTGGAAAAAAGTAAAGGGAGTGCTTAACGAAAAATACATATAAATGGATTGATTAAATACAAGCACATTCAATTGTAAAGCTCGTTTCCGCACCATAGGCCGCAGCTCCGGATATTTGTATTGATCTTTCGCCACTGCAGTTGGAAACATGAACTACTAACTACACCATATTTACGGAGTACAGAGTACTTCCTGTCGCTTACATTATACTCGGTACGATAATTGTGCTATATAGCAGTATAGCAGTCCTACATCCATCCTCCCGATAATCCTTTCCACCTATCCTTCTTCTCAGCCAAGAATTCCCAAGGAGGGTTGATGTCAGGCAGGCGGCCGGTCGTAAAATAAACCATGCCAAATCCTTTTACAACATGAGTTTGAGAGTTGACAGTGTATACGATAATGTTAGGGCGTACCCCGCAGGCGACGCGCAGACGCAGCACCCGGCGTCTGTGGGAAATGGACAAGGGTTGCTGCACCAGGGACGGGGGCAGCGTAAGAAGCTAGTCCGGGAAGTAAGACTAAGAATTGCGAGCTGGAATATAGGTACGATGACTGGAAGAGGACGAGAGTTAGCGGATGTTTTAGAAAGAAGACGGATAAATGTAGCGTGTTTGCAGGAGACGAAGTGGAAGGGACAGAAAGCAAGAGAAATTGGGGCGGGTTATAAGTTTTATTATTGCGGCAGCGATGGGAGGAGGAATGGCGTGGGTATAGTGTTAGATAAAGAGCTTGAAGGATACTTAGGAAGGAGGTGTAGTGTATGCCTCAGTTACAGTTTTACAGTAACTTAGTTGTTTACAACAACTAAGTTACTGTAAAACTGTAACTGAGAACAAGGTGACGGATGTAAAGAGAGTGAATGAGAGAGTCATTGTAGTAAAACTGTTGATAGAAGACACGGTTTTGAATGTAGTTAGTGTGTATGCGCCGCAAACTGGCTGTGATGACAGTATAAAAGAAAAGTTTTGGGAGGATTTGGATGCGGTAATAATGGGAATACCGGAATGTGAGGATATATATATTGGGGGGGACTTTAATGGACATGTGGGAAGGATGAATGATGGGTATGAAAGAGTGCATGGGGGCCGAGGTTACGGAGTCAGGAACCAAGACGGTGAAGCTCTACTGGAAGCAGCCTTAGCTTTTGACCTTGCCATAGCAAACACTTTCTATCAAAAACGGGAACAACATCTCGTCACATACCGTAGTGGTCCACACTCTACTCAAATTGACTACATTCTTTTAAGAAGAAACAGGCTAAAATCGGCTAAGGACTGCAAGGTGATACCCAGTGAGAGCCTTGCTCCCCAGCATAGGCTACTGCTTCTGGATTTAGCTATTAAAGTTCAGCGTATGAAGAAGAGCCCGAATCCCCCAGCTAAAACGAAATGGTACAGACTGGATGATAAGGAATTAGCTGCAGAATTCAGGGAAAGAGTGGTTAGTAAGATGATAGAAATGGGAGATATGGCGGAGATGGGGGCAAATGAGTGCTGGAATGAGATGGCAACGTGGATACGAAGTGTAGCGAAGGATGTCTTTGGGGAAACGAAAGGGAAAAGGAAGATAGATAAAGATACATGGTGGTGGAATGAGGAAGTACAGGCTATTTTAAAAGAAAAGAAGAATGCTTTCAAAGAATGGAAAAGGGTGGAAGACGGAAATGACAGAGAAAAGGAAATAAAAAGATCAGAATATCAAAACAGTAAAAAGAAAGCTAAGAAAGCAGTCGCAATGGCAAGGGCCAAGGTGCAAGATAAGTTGTACGAATTTCTGTAGAGCCCACGAGGCCAAAAAGATCTTTTTAGAATAACAAAAGAGAGAGAGATGAATGCAAGAGATGTAAATCATATGAAATGTGTAAAAGACGAAGCGGGAAAGATTTTGACGGATGATGAGGGAATAAAAGGACGCTGGAAGAGTTACTTTAATAAATTAATGAACGAAGAGAATAAATGGAGCGGAGTGGTAGAAAACATACAAAGTAATATAGGCCTGGTGAAAGAGGTAAGTATAGAGGAAGTGAAGATGGCAGTGCAGAGTATGAAAAATGGAAAAGCAGTTGGGCCAGATGGTATACCAGCGGAAGTATGGAAGTTTTTAAGAGCGGATGGATGGAAGTGGCTGACTTTGTTCTTTAATAAGTTGTTGCAAGAAGAGGTAATCCCTGACGAATGGTGCAACAGTTCACTGGTGCCCATCTTCAAGAAAAAAGGTGACGTACAGGATTGCAACAACTATCGGGGAATAAAGCTTATGTCACATAGTATGAAGATATGGGAGAAAGTGATAGCGAAACGAATGAGAGAAGAAAGTGAGGTAACACAGAACCAATTTGGGTTTATGCCGGGCCGGGGAACTATGGACGCCATATTTGCACTCCGCCAACTTTGCGAAAAATACCGTCTTGCACAAAAGGACTTGCATATGGTGTTCATAGATCTGGAAAAAGCATACGATAGGGTCCCCCGTAAGGTTCTGTGGTGGGCTATGAAAGGGAAAGGGGTGCCAGAGAAGTATGTTCGAATTGTTCAGGCGATGTATGATAGAGCTAGTACTCACGTCCGGTCCGAAGCTGGAGTAACTGGCAATTTCAACGTGGCTGTAGGTTTGCACCAGGGGTCGGCTTTAAGCCCGTATTTGTTCCTCCTAGTTATGGATGCTCTAACATTAGACATACAGGAGGAAGCACCCTGGTGCATGCTGTTTGCCGACGACGTTGTTCTTGTCGGGGATAATGCTCTTGAGGTCCAGAGCAGACTGGGAAAATGGCAAGAAAGACTGGAGAACGTAGGATTAAAAATCAGTAGAACCAAAACTGAGCACTTGTTCTGCGATTTCAGCGGCTTATCCAGTTTTTCCCATATCGCCTTGGATGGTGTATCCCTACCAGTCTGCTCCGACTTCCGGTACCTCGGGTCATTAATCCAAAATGACGGTAATATAGACCGTGACGTGAAAAATAGAATAAATGCGGGATGGATGAAATGGCGACAGGTCTCTGGAACAGCTTGTGATCCACGAATGCCCCTTAAACTTAAGGGGAAAATCTATAAAATGATCATAAGACCTGTCGTAATGTATGGATCAGAGTGTTGGGCAACGAAAGTGACGGATGAAAGAAGAATGCACGCAGCCGAGATGAGAATGTTGAGATGGATGTGTGGAGTGACGAGGAAAGATCGGATTAGAAATGAATACATAAGAGGAAGTTTGAAAGTAGCACCTGTGACGGACAAAATGAGGAGCAGTAGGTTAGCGTAGCGTGGTACGGGCATGTAATGAGGAGGGATGAACGTCATATTGGTAAAAGTATGTTAGGGATGAATGTCGAAGGACGAAGAGCGATAGGTAGGCCAAGAAAGCGATGGATGGATTGTGTGAGAGAGGACATGAGAAAGAAAGGAGTAAGCGCTGAAATAACGAATAATAGAGATGAATGGAAGAAGAAAACATGTTGTGCCGACCCTACATAAGTGGGATAAGGGCAGGGAGATGATGATGAGCAGTATAGCAGTCAAATTATTACGGATTTCCTCCAAAAGGTTTATGCGTTCGAATTTCTCCAAATGGATTAAGTTTTCATGTAAAAACGTAGCTCACCTAATTTTTAAACCAAAGTTATGGCATCACTTTCTAGAAGTACCAAGTCTCCTGATCTATCGATATTCCCGAACTGCGGAACCCAACCAAAGTACTTACCTACGACACAACTGTAAAAGACGTTATAATACGCCGATTATAACTCTAGTAAATCGTTAAAAGGATCGTACAATCTTTTATATATCTTGTACTAGCAACCCGCCCCGGCTTCGCACGGGTGCAATGCTATATTATACATGTATTGTAAGTACATATAAACCTTCCCCTTAAATCACTATATCTATTAAAAAAAACCGCATCAAGATCCGTTGCGTAGTTTTAAAGATCTAAGCATACATAGGGACAGACAGACAGACAGACAGACAGCAGGAAGTGACTTTTTTTATCAATAAACGTTTACAAAAGGAAACAAGACAAATACAATTTATAAATAACGGTAGACAACAGGCAGTATCGCTAAGAAGTGATACAACATGCCATAGTTGGGATGGAAAGGGATTAAATCCAAGTCTCTTCTAGTTTCTCCACGATTCAGCGACGCTCCACATTTAACACATTTGACTTGTTTCCACAAACACTGGCGGGGGCGTGTGTCGGCGTGATCACACACTTTTTTCTCGCTTTTTTCTGTCGGCATCTTCTCGACTCGACTCTTGGACTAATGACTTTAATTAGCGCTCTCGTCTGTTATTAATTTCTTCGGCTGACGTTTAGTCAACGGAGTGAGGAAGGTCGCGGTCGAATGTTTTGACACCTGTGAATTGTTTGCAAGTAACAATGCATCCGTGTTTTGTGTCTTCTATAATGTTAAAAAAATATAACGTGAAACTGAGAAGGTCTTCCTTTTTTGAAGTCGCATAAACAACTTTTAACCCAACTTTTTTTATATCTTCGGTCAGGAGATATGTATATGTAATTATTTAATTCCAATTCCATAGTACACGATGGCACCTTCTCACCTCCACGGAATATCTAGGGTGGGAACGGCTGCTAAAGCGGCTGGAAAGTCGGTCCCAAATACAATTTTGTACCTTTTGGTGATGAGACCTTAGGTACCATCGTAGATAAAGAGGTTATCGAACACTAGTGCCAAAGGAAATGCTGCCAACATCTATTCTTCTGGTACAGAAGGTGCCTTGGCCCCGGAGAATAGTCTTTCTTCTAAACTTATTTTAGTCTTAATTTAATTTTATTACTTATCTGTAACTAATCTAATGCGCATTAAAATATATCTACGAGTACATGATAAATGATGATACAGTATATTATGCCTTAATCGTATTCTATGACCCCTTTTATTCAAGTAAACCCCATTTTCAATTTCCTAATGATACCCATCGCTACTTAAATTTGTGAAGAACGGGACGGCGAGTGCCGCCGACGGGAACAACTACAGACCGATCTCACTGGCGACTGTCATCTCCAAGGTGCTGGACGGTTTGCTTGATCGCTGTATTAGTAAGCATATAAAACTAAATGAGGCTCAATTTGGCTTTAGACCAGGACTATCGACTGAAACTGCAATACTGCGACTCAAGCACACCGTTCAGTACTATGTTACGAGAAAAACACCGGTCTATGCGTGCTTTTTGGACCTGTCGAAGGCATTCGACCTGGTATCGTACGATGTACTTTGGTCTAAGATGAGGACTGAAACTAGCACACCTACAGAAATCATCAACCTATTTGAATATTGGTACAACAATCAAACCAACTATGTTAGGTGGGCTGGTGTCAGGTCAAAGGAGTATGGTTTGGAATGTGGGGTGAGGCAAGGGGGCTTGTCCTCGCCTCGCCTTTTTAATCTGTACATGAATGGTCTTATCGAGGCGCTCAGCGGTGCCGGCGTCGGCTGTTCAATTGATGGCAAATTTGTCAATAACATTAGCTATGCCGATGATATGGTGCTGCTGTGCCCATCGGTAAGAGCTCTCGAGATCCTTTTGGATATATGCGAGAGGTACGCAGTGACTCATGGACTGAGGTATAACACAAAAAAAAGTGAGCTTCTTGTTTTCAAGGCTGGGAATAAGAAACCAAAAACAGTTCCTCCGGTTAGACTGTTTGGAGCCCCCTTGAAAAGGGTGTCGGAATTTAAATACCTTGGTCACTGGGTCACTGAGGATCTGTCAGATAACCTTCACATTGAGCGTGAGCGAAGGGCCCTAGCGATTAGAGCAAATATGTTGGTCCGCAGGTTTGCAAGGTGCTCACGTGATGTCAAAATCACACTCTTCAAGGCTTACTGCCAGAGCTTTTATACCTGCAGCTTGTGGACCAAGTACACTCAAAAGTCACTGAATAGCTTGCGTGTCCAGTATAACAATGCTTTCAGGATGCTGTTGGGGCTGCCTCGCTGGTGCAGTGCGTCAGGAATGTTTTTAGAGGCCAACACGGATGGTTTTAAGACAATAGTCCGAAAACGTGTGGCATCCCTGATGAGCAGAGTGCGAGACAGTACCAACGGCCTCCTGAGTTCTGTGCTGGATAAGTTTGATTGTTCAGTGGTGCGGCACTGGAACTTTGTGCACTTGGGTGACAGACCAGTAATTTTTGATGTTAAGTAGCCAAAAAAGCCTAGTCAAATAAATTTCTGTAGGACTATTGTTTTTTTTTTTTTTTTTTGTCACTGGAATTATTATTATTTTTAATGATTATACTCTTTTAATTTTTCTTATTATTATTTTATTGGAATTTTTTGACTATGTTTTTGAATTTTACTATGTTATAATTTTGATTTTTGATATTTGTGTTGTGTTACTAATCCCTAGACAATAAGATCTTTTGTATTACTAACAATCTATGGACTCTGGTCTGAAATAAAGATTTGAATTGAAAAAATTGAATTAAATATCCCTCCCTCCCTCAGACAGACAGCTTAAAACTATATGCATAAATATAATCCTTTATCAAAGCGATTGATGTTTCACTGGGGCCTTACACAAGCCATTAGCAATTTTCGAACGCCAAAGAGCATAAATGATCGCTGTTTCAATAAGCTGCACCAATGACGTAGGTACATAAGTACCTATGTACGTAAAATTATCATCTATACTATTACATTTGGTTTCCAAGTGGCTAGGTAAGCTACATAAGATTTTTTAAGAGAGGCCAAACCGCTGGAATGTTTGGAAATACAAATGTAATGCTTCTGGGGTTACATGCTGTGAAGGGTGGTTGTGAAAACGGCTGAGTAACAATGTATTAGAATATGTGCACACACACACTCAGAGACACTGCTAACTCATATTCCTAGCATGAATTCTCACTTAGTTTGTATTATTAATAAAGCCTCCTTAACCCATAAGATTAGATTTAGATTTATTTATTTCATAATATAAAATGTCAGTATAAATTACGCTAAGACAATTTACATGCAATTATACTATGATCGTCATAAAGATAAAAATGAGATTATATAATAATAGTAAAAAACATAACAATTGATTGTAACAAAAGATATTTACATGTCATAATCATAATGCAGAAGAATATCTCCTTAAGGGACTGTCAAAACTAAAAATACCAACTACCAACAATATTTATACACGGTGCGAAATACAACAATTATTATATGTTACTACGTCAAATAATTTGAAATTAAATATGTCAAAGGTGTCTCCTTAGAGGATTGTCAACAATGTACTACAAGAAACCAAAAAGAATATAAAATGAAATATAAATTATTTATCCACCTGAGCTGAGCAAGGATAAGAAAAATAAACTAAATTTTTCCTCGAACGCCATTTTACTGCCTCGCTGAGTTCTGGTGACAGACAGAACATCGAGAGACGTAAATTAGGATCCTCATGATACGGCACCACTTCTGAGGACTTTTATCTACGCGAAACTGCCACGCTGTTTACAGCCGAACATTGCTCATACTTTTTATATGGCCTTCTGCCATTTTTAGCTAGAACGTTTTTGTATGAGTGTCTGTGCAGCATGCAATTTTCTAAATGCTCCTGTGTCCGTGAACGTGTAAAATGGACTGTTAGAATATGCAAGTGGACTGCACATGTAAGCCGATTACTAGTGGTCGGTGAAAGTGGTCACTTTCAAGTCCTCGTGCGAACAATGCCCGGCCTCTTCAAGATACCTAAAGCATTGAGCGAACTGCGAGTGCGTGTATAGTGGATTGGACTTGTTCTAATTGTGATTTTGCTAAATGGTGACTGTTGTTAGAGCTTGCTTTCGATCTCAAGTGACATGAGAGTATTTATTGATAACGCTGGGAATAGCCTGAATATAATTTCGCATTCCTTTAGTGTAGGTAAGTTATTTTATTCCCTAGTAAGTTAGTTTATTCCCTAGGCCAGTTATTGCTCTAGTGTACTTATATATAACTAATTTATTTAAATAAAACAATTTCAACGGATTATATCGACTATATCAATTATTTGAGCCTCCCTGACGCTTTGGCAACTTCCCAGTTACCGTTGTCAAAGGTTGACTGAGAAGAAAATTATGCGATATAAATTTAAATTTATCCGTTTAAATTGTTATATTTCAATGTGTGACAGTCGCGGAAACCGAAGTACAACTAATTTATCTAAGAACCTTATAATTAAGATAACATTTTATAAATAAGTATAGTTGTTACCATTTGTAATGCATTTTTATTTATTTTGTTATTTTATTTTGACTTTGTGGTGCACAATAAAGAGTACTATTATTATTGTTTGTATCTCGTTATCGAGTCTCGGGCTCATACGTCCCGGTCTTTTGGAAGGCTTGCGTGGGGATATGGATCCAACACTTAGAGGCCCCGTGGAGAAATTTGCTGTGGCTGTAGCCCTGCTGGGATCCGTTCCTGATCATATCAATAAGAGATACATCCATGAACCGGTCCCAGCAGGTGATTGAACTATAGCATTGATATCTGTTACCTCTGGCGGGTGGTGACTCGCCCCTCACTAGGTGGGCCCCGTAACGCCATCGTGCAGACGGCCGGAAGCAACACGAGCGTGAGGGCTCAGGGGTGTCGAGAGGTGTGCTGCGCTTTCTCCGAAGTTACTCGCGGCGTGATGCCCTTTAACACTTCCACCCCTGGAGCATATAGCTCTAACGCTCCTCTCTGGACGGCCAATGAAGGCAAGCCAGAGCTGAGAGTCCTACAGGTCCTCTTGGGTTTCAACTCCGGCCGATGAAGGCACACCGGATACGAGGACCCTAACCGACTCTCTGGAGATCTCGGGTCCGTGGGGTCGTCACTCCCCAACAGCTCGCCACAAGCTGCCCTGCGGGCCTATTATTTTTAGACGACGCGTTTGGCTCGGTTTGTAGACACCTGCCTACTGAGCCGGCGGTCCCGGGTTCGAATCCCGGCCAGGGCAAATATTTGTGTGATGAACTCGAATATTTGTGCTTGGGTCATGGTTGTTCTATGTATTTAAGTACATATTTATCTATATAAGTACGTATATCGTCGTCTAGTACCCATAACACAAGCCTTCTTGAGCTTAATTTGGGACTAGATCGATTTGTGTGAGGTTGTCCAATATTTATTTATTTATTTATTTATATTTATTTATTTATTTATTATTATTATTATTATAGATGATCTAGTCATGTAGGACTTAAATAATTATGTAATACTTGCAGACATTTTTTTTACTGTAGGTAAACGTTGTATTTCAATGGTAGGTAGGTATATAATAACCGTAATTACTAACGGAAAACAAAAAGTAGGTCAAAATATGAAAACAGTATTAAAATATTATTAAGTAACTTAATAGAATAATCCCTGCTAACCCCGTGACCTTATGAGACCCAAAAACATCTGCATAATCCCTCCTAAATTGTACGGTATTAATTAATTATGCCTTTCGACATCCCACACTCTAACCTAATTAATCTGTTAGACGCTGTGTAGATTCTACTAATTCTTACATATATTATTTATACTATACTTACGTCGTCTATTATCAATATATTCAAGAAAACTAAACCAGGTAAAAGGTTTACCAAATAAAAGTCAATCAGATAATACAGAAGTCATTATAAAAACTCGCAAATTTTAAAGGACTACTAACAACAGCTTAAAGAATTCAAAGTCAAATAATATACACTCAATCAACATATACTCGTACAAACATACATTCCAAACATCACACAATGCCTCCAAATCTGTCAAATATAGCTAGTACAAAACACCTATCAAATGCCACTTCACCTCAAGTGTTATTCTTGTCAATCCCGGTAGGAGCCTTTCCAGCTACTCTCTGGTCCCAAAGTCCCAAGACACCACTCGATTTTATTTTGACACACGCCAAACCCTCAGTATCTTGTAATAGTGCCACTGGACATGGACATCCCTTAACAAAAACTCAATCGAAGAGGGTTGAATGAGTTTTTTTCGACTGGTGAATGAGTCACAATAACGAAACATGAGTCAGGAATTCTTATACAATATTGTGATTTAAAAAAGTTATGCTTTAAAGAAGCTATAGGTTCGACTTTCTATACAAAACATTAGGAAAATAAGTTCTAGATCAATTAAAACTACTCGTATGCATTTCATTATGCACATCTATCTAGATTGACTTTAGAAAGCGAGTAAGTACTACTCGGGTAGTGTTTCTAAAGTTAATCCAGATGTGCATAATTAATAGGCAATGCATAGTTGGATAGATACAACACTTCTTTTATCTAGCAATATTAATCTAGTGATGATTTAAATAAGAACCAGCTACAACATTCATGGTGACCCGTCATTCAAAATTAATGCATAAAAATCTGGAGTGGAGGCCGTGAATCGGTAAACGTAGTGTAGGGCTCCCTGTAACAAAGTGGAGCGACGACATTCGTAGGACAGCGGGTGGTAACTGGAGGAGGAGAGCTGGAAATCGAACTCAGTGTGCGTGGGAGGCCTATGTCCAGCAGTGGACTGATACGGGCTGATGATCTGATGATGATGGTAAAAATCCTACATAGCTGTAGCTAAGCTATGAAGCTCTGCTTATCCCACAGATATCGCTCGAATAGTGAGGGGAATGCTCTGGGGAAATTTACCGCTCCAACAGGCTAATCCAAATGTCTGGGGAAAGCGTGATTTTGACTCATTCGTAGTGATAAATATTCATTATTGGAATAAAACCAAACATAAAATGAACGGCCTTCCAATGACTTTACGTAAATTGATGCAAAATTTGTTGCTGTGATTCAGTATAAATAAGTAATAATACATTGTATTTAAATAAACACATTTAGGTTAGCAAAATGTGACTTTTAGGTCTCATTGGACAATAAAGGCCTGAGAGCCTGGCCTGTTTATGTACGTACTTCTAAGTGTTATGTTTAGGTATATTTACATTAAGGCTATGCACATAACATTAAGTACCCAAAGAACCCAAAAACTCTTTACCACGAAAAAATCCTTTTTGCACGACTATATGGACCTCTTTAATACTACACTCGAAAGCGTTTATTTACTTGACACAAAAACCGTTTTCCGGTTACGTTAACCCTTTTCTAAAATCTCGAGCAAATGGGGACAATGAAACCCCTTCCGAGAGAGAGTAAACTCAAAAATACCACCAAAAAGAGGTTTCTACAATAAAATAATTATATAACAAGTGCGAGTCTGACTCGCACCGAAGGTTCCGTACAAACACTTATCCCATCTTAACTGGCCGGATTAATTTAAATTTGCTCCTGATAATTATGTATCGCGCCTAATACAAATGAGGTGCCAAGTTAATGCAACCGATCACGTTTGTTGTATTGTATGGGAGCCACGCTTAAATATTTATTTTATTCTGTTTTTAGTATTTGTTGTTATAGCAGCAACAGAAATACAACATCAGTGATTTCAAGTCTAGCTGTATTTATTCATGAGATACAGCCTGGTGACAGACGGACAGCGGTGGCTTAGTAATGGGTCCTGTTTTTACCCTTTGGGTACGGAACTAGTATGACTGTTCTTTTAGTACTTACTCATTATCATTCCTTCCATTATTTTATTAACTAAATATTCGATTCTCGGAATCATAATTTTCCGAAATAATTTTACACTAAAGGAACACTAGTTCAGCAGGACACATAATGTCCTGCACTAAACCTAAACTCCAACCTAAACTGCTTATATTTATTTGCCATCTGCGTCAAAAAATGCCTTCACCGGTAAATTACATTAGAAACTTCAGATTTGATACCGATCGAAATATTATTGAAAAGTTATTAAACCGTCTTCAAAAAGGATTCAAAGGAGAGGTTCAAATTCGATGCATTTTTTTGTTATCTCGAATCCGTTTTTACTGTATAGAATTTGTATTTATTTCTATTTGAAATCTTGGAACACTCACAGTAAGACAATAGGATATTCGTTGAAGACGGTTTTCTTTTTAAAAAGTTCTAAAGACCAATTTTTGAAATCACAGATCTTCGTGCAATCACTTTAGAGCAAATAACGTAAAGGAAACTAATAAAAACGAGAACCGCGGGCTGTTTAAATAAGACCTTGCGGACTCTCGCCACCAAAACTTAACTGCCGCGCCACATAAAATGGATCTTTAATGTACAAGCTTTTAAGGAAATTAAATAGAGGTTCAGAAAATAGCCTGCGTACACCACGTTGTGGTTTAGAGACGAAAAGAATCTGATTGATTTTTGAAAAGTTCTATTAATTTGTTTTTATTAACTGTGATGATAATATTATCATCACAGTGACGAATAGTTTCTTTTTCATAATTTGCCGTCTATCTCTGCGTACTCTATAGTGCTGTAATATTCTTACGGCCCGGCCACGACTTCGCGCGATCAGCGGAGTGGCGATGGCGAGCGGTGACCATTGGTGGAAACGGAAGGTCCTCACTCCTATGGCCGCCGCTCACCGCTCCGCTGGTCACGCAAAGTCGCGGCCGGGCCGAAGCTTTTTAGGGTTCCGTAGTCAACTAGGAACCCTTGCCCTTATAGTTTCGCCATGTCCTTCTGTCCGTCCGCGGCTTAGCCCCGTGATCATTAGTACTAGAAAGCTGAAATTTGGTATGATATGTATCACGGCGACAAAACGGTAAAATAAAATAAAAAAAAAAATTTTTTTCGGGTACCTCCCGTACACCTAAAGTGGGGGTGATTTATTTTTTCGTTCCAACAACAGTGTGTGGGGTGTCGTTGAATAGGTATTTTAAAAATAATAGGGTTCTCCAAATATTATTTTATGATAAAGTCAGCAGTTTTGTAAATATATGCTCCGAAAATAAAAAAATTGCGTCCTCCCCCCTCTAACTTTTCAACTACGGCTCAAAAAATTATGGAAAAATTCATGAAAAGGAGGCCTTATGATACTTTCAATGAAAACTATAAATGAAGAAAATCGGCCCAGCCGTTTTTGAGTTATCGCAAAAATTCATAGTTTCCTTTAAAATGACGTAAGTGCCGCGCAGTGTCCTTATACTTCGAATGTTACACATATTAGGTAAGTGCCATACTGTATTAAAACATTTCGCTCAATCTGGCGCGTATAATCGATAACTTCCAGAAGGTAATAAGTAATTACTTTTATAGAGCTTGAAATCTTTCTTGTTACTTAAATCTTTCTCGTAATTTTCGTCTATTGTGAAGGATGGGCAACTACGGAACCCTACACTGAGCGTGGCCCGACATGCTCTTGGCCGGTTTTAATATTTGTCCATAACGGGATATTAATAAGAAATCGTACTTCCAAATAACTTAAAAAACTTTAATTCAAATGATACAAAATCGAATAGGACGCAAAGTGATTTGACAGTTGGTCTCTACCGAATGATGGTGATGTGGTGTAATTTTGACATTATTCTGTGACATCGCTCTACTAGTCTGGTAATCGTAATACACCGTTCCGTTTCGCGTATATTTTTGAACCCACGCAAATCTGAAGCTGACCTATAAATAAATAGCCGAGCGCTATTCGAATTTCAAATTCGGTTAGAACATTTCATAAACAGCTGACTGTCGGAAACTTTTCAATCCCCAAAAGTTGGACGCGGAGCGAATCGCAGCACCGGGATGCGTATACGCGAACGCAATGTATCGATACAATAGTCGATAATTTGCATGACCGTTTTTTTAAGCCATTATCGCCGGCAGCTGCAGCCGGCGGGGACGAAAATGACAGAGCTGATGAGTTGATGTAAAATTTAAAGATATGTGAGCGGCTGTCAAAGAGACTGCGGTCCGAATTTAAAGTGAACCTTTTACCACGTAGAGAACTGACTAATATTCGCTTTCCTATCGGTACAGACGCATATCATATATATATATATGTGTGTGACTTAAGTGTAAATTTAGTGATAGTCGTCGCCAGACTTAAGTCGACTGAACTCAAAGCAATCGGTTTGTTACCGAGGTATCACCGTGCACTGATCGCCGATTGGATTGGAGTCAATTAGTTGTTTTTGTAGTACTGTAATTATATAATGCATTCATAATTTATAATTCTAGGATTTAATGATTATTTAGGAATGGAATAAGGGTGATAAATAAAGTCATCGTTAATTCCTTAATTTTCGCTGACCACTAAACTGCTTAGGTGCCTACTAGCGAAAAATTCGATAGAATGTCAAAATTTATTCCTACACGCACTTCCCTGGTTAACACGCCTGAAAAATCCTTGAATTTCAATTGGTGTCCTCAGTTGGCAGCAAACTTTTAGTAAAACTATAACGTAAATATGGTCCCACTTTGCTCTAAAACAGGCTTCACTTTTAAAAATTGCACCGCATTTATAAATACGGAGTTACGTTACTGATTATGATTTTATCGGGATTAATGCTAATTTGTGTTGAAACAGGTTAATCGGGTATGTAAATAATTTACGAATATGCTTACAACTTAGACGCAATCGCATGAAAAACGACGCTTCAAAATTTACGTTTCCATTCAACACCCCTTTTGACGCCCCTCGCTGTAACTTTTTCACATTCGTAAACGTTGGTGATTTAGTATTATTAGCAGTAAATAAAAAGTGGTAGGGGAGCAAAGAGGTGGAGCGAATACTATTGTAATGTGGGATATGAGTAGGGTATTATCTTCGACCCTAGTTGCCGCCGGCGATACAGTAATTGATTCCACTTTATATCGTGGACATTGGTATAGAGGCAGTTTTGTGTGTTACGTGGAAAGTGAAATGTTAAACGAAGGTTCAGAACTTCAGAATGAAACAATTCAGTGATAAGCCAATCTAAATAATAGGTGTATAAATGCACGCCGTGGTGATTCATCGTTCAAGTGAATATTGTGAAGTGATGGATCATTAGAACGTATTCAAAAATCAAAATGGATTACACAACAGGAAGTACGTCGTCAATGAATAATATGAGACCAATTTTCGGCGCATACGCCTTTCAAGGTGAGTCGAGTTATTATAGACCATAGACACGAAAGGATCCAGAAAGATGAGAAAAAAGGTTGGATATGGTTAATTACTGTGTTCCCAGGTACCAATAAAACAAGCAATAATATGATGGAATCAAAGACCCGAAATCAATATCGGCTATTGCCTCGACAATAAAAAATTGGGCACAGCACACATTTAGTACATTACATTTATATTCCGTGCACGGTTCCGTAAAGCTCTAGTGGGTTTATGGTAAGAGCTATCCGGCCGTATTGTGTGGGAAAATCAATGAATCGTACGGATTGTGCTGTGTTAAATACAATATGGGTAATAGACATTGAATACCTAACTATTAAAAACACGATTTGCGTTTAAGTGAATTTGAGGCAAATTCAGTTTAATGAACAAATACTAAACAAATATCAGTTTTGCCATAAGAGATCCAAAATACTTAATGATCTTTTTTGTTAAAAATCAAATCAACCAAGACCCAGTATAATTAAACATACCTAAACGAATCATGAATACAGAACGCTCGGCTAACGAACGTGATTGGTAAAGAAACATAATTTGAGATAAAGATTATCGGAGTAATTTAAGAATAATACAACTGCGTGTCCAATAAACAAAGCGCGCGATTATGCACGACGCAACCCTAATAAAATCACAATGCCGGGACATCAATACCTAATCGTTTCTACGTCTAACGCTGAACTCTAAAAAACGAAGATATCTCTCAAACGTGCCGCTTATTAACCTCTCATCGACTCCGACCGTAAAATGTAAACTCGATAAAGCCACCAATTAAAACTAAATATGAGAATCTCGCCAGTCAAAGCCTGCGCCGCTACATCTGACACCGGGGAACATTTCACCAAAAAATAAATCGCGTTTTTTGTAAAGAAACCAAGGTCGCATACGCACGATGATTTTCGCCTTTCATCAAACGCGATTACTGCCAACAGAGGCGCCCAAATCGAACCTTAAGGCGTCGTTGTCAGAGATTCGTTTTTTACGTATTTTGCCGAATTGTTAGACGGGGTAGGTGATGATAATAACAATGTTGGATGAAAAGGTTTAGCCAACTAATTTGTTTTTTCTCGGCTACTGTCGATCTCGGTAGCGATGCAACATTTTTTGTCGGAGATCAATCAGTCAAAATAACAGTGTGATACCGCCTTTGAAGAGATCCGCCGGCCTGTTTTAATCTCGTCTGATACATGATTAGACGGGCCATGATGCAGCAGGCGGGTAACTGATCCGACTCGTACTCGCCTACCACTGATTAACTGATCCGATCACCAATATTGCAACACTCATATTTAAAATCATCAATTGGTATTAGAGTTTATGTTTAAGAATATCTGATGCTGATGACTGCGATTTCAAAAATATCTATTTCCACCATCAAAACTATGTAATGTCTTCGAAAAAATAAACGAGGTACCTAAATGGGGGACATTAAAAACGTATAAAACGCTTTAAAACTGATCTGTGCCGTTTTTCACCAACATCAACAAAATCGAATCAATTAGATAATCCCAATTTTTTTACTTTATTTCTGTAAATATTGAATTAGGTTAAGTTATTAGTTTTATTGATTACTTACTTTTAGTTACATACAACTTTTGTTTTTTACAATAATTTATTGCACAAAAGTCAAAAACAATTTTAGTCTCCACTAAACAACAAAACATTTTCATTACTTCCCACTAAACCTTAGTATTCTACTAGGGCTTATTAGGAAATAAGGAAAATATCATATAAAGGAATAATTATTCATATATTTTAGTCGTAAGGTGACTCGGGGCTATTGTAGCTATGGGGTTATTGTATCTTCTCTTTTGCTATATATACACAGACCATTACAATGGTCTGTGTATGCTATAGATACACAGACCATTATAATGTCTGTGTATCCTATATATAAACAGACCCCATAGCTACAATAGCCCCGAGTCACCTTAGTCGTTTCTAACTTCTAAACTTCTATTTCAATAATTCGTAACTCAGCAAAGTGACAAAAACCAACAAACCAAAAGCCACAGGCTAACGTGGTTATGTACAAAGCACTTATCTAACTTAAATTAATAAAATATGCACGGGAGCCAACCACAGCGCATCTGTTTACTCTGCGGTCGCGCACGATGCGAAGGGACGAAACGATGTCAATGACATTGTAATGACCGCCCGTCATTTCACTGGCCTGTCAAAACAGTTTCAGCGCAAGCATACTCGTAAGACGACCGGCCCCGCCTTACTGCATCGAAGTTTTTGCACAATCTCGTTTTCGCACTGATGAATTGAGACCCGACCTGTAAAAACATACTATAATCACAGAATAAATAATGACCAAATCCGTAAAACGAACACAAACAACATATAATCACAAGTATTCTACGAAATCACTAATATTAAAGCCATATAAATTTATCACTGGTATAAATTTTATTAGCCTCATGACATCATGTTGACAAAGTCGTCGTTATTAATAAAAACTTAATTAAAAAGGTATCCGAGCCGATATTTTCCTGTTTTATGTCGTGAGAGGAGAATAAAACCAGGAAAAACGCATTCAATAAAACATCAATCAAGCTATAGCTCCAAATGAAGCTACATGAACATGAACAGTTTTATTAAAACCTTAAATATGAGAATCATGATCCTCCGCTGACTTCATATTCATTTCAAATAGTCATTAAAGCAACAATAGGAAGTGTAATAAGAAAATAAAGGAAAACATGGTTTAGATTGAATCGGGAGCCAGCCTCATCTCACGCCTTCATTAGATGGAACAATGGTCATAGGAGCACAGTAGCAGGTGTGATTTATTACGACGTGTACCACGTACGTGCATACACGCCCACGGAACATTAGAATGAGGAAATTATGTCGCCTAGCTTCTCTGCTTAGTAAAAGACTAGGATCTAGAAATTTAATGGTGACTAACAGACAAAAGATCGCGCAATAGTTGGGCAAATGGGCAAAAAATATTTATACTTACATTAAATAAGCGAAAAATTATCCTTGAAAATTAGCCGCGCTGAAGATGAATCACCAAACAGTGCAGAAACAACACCGGACAGACGGTCAACCTCCAAACTTTTAAAATGATCCCTATCCCTGCCTACGGTTATATACAATTATATTATACATTACAGTCTCAACATATATCCCATACCTACTGTGTTGATATTGTTTAGGGTACGAAGGAAGCAAAACATCTGAATCTTGTATACTTAATACCTTTTTACAAAGTGTACCGTGTTCCGTAGTCGTAGTCTACTCGGAGAGTACAAAATTAAGAGGCCTTATTCCTTTTAGATTTTTTTTTTCATAATTATGGCAAATATATTGATAATTTCCACCAACTTTTTGAAGTGAATAACACTTTTCCCCTAGTTCTAGGTAGTAACATAGCTATTTCATGCTTTCATCGCGTGCAGTCGAAAATAAGTTAAAAAACTAATTTTCTGCGTGAATTTTGTCAATTTCGAGTAGTTTTTGAAACAAAAATTATCAATGAAAAAATAAAGGTTAAAATGTAGGTTTCAAATATATACCAGTAAATTCCAATAGCCCTGTTCGAGGTAGTAATATAAATAATATGTTAAGAAACATGTCTGATCGTAGAGAAAAATGTCTAAAACAATCAGCATTTTAAAAGGAATAAGGCCTCTTAAAGTATAGCGATTTAATTAAGTTTTATATCGCTATGTATTTCTATACTTTTATTCTGTGTAGTAGCAGTTTGGAGAGCCCACTCTATAGATAACTCGCGACATTAACGTCCAAAACTTTTCTGTGATAAAGATTGACGATAAAACTCTCAACGTGACCTTTTAAAAATCTTTTAGCAGTTTTAGAAATTACCGTCTTTTTATTGGCAATAACAATAATCTCCAATAGTCGAGAAATGTTTGGAATTTTCTTCATCTTTTATAGTCGTTGATGGTCTATATTGCTTACGGAGTGACATATTTGCCACAACGCGGTGAAAAAGTGTAAAATTCCTGTCGTGCCCCGGCGTTGTCTGATTGAGTTATAAGCTATAATGGCGACTGCGGTCGGTTTTTGCACTGTTTTTCACCTGCATGCCAGCGCGGCTTATTTAATACGTAGCTATGTGATGCTGCTGGGATGATGTTGAATCGTTCTATACCAATTACATCAAAATAATATTTTAACTAAATAATTGTAGTCAGGAAGGTTTGAAGCATTCAAGTGCCAAGCAGTAAGCAAGCAAGTCTAGTGACTCTAGTGGTATATAAAGTGAAGATGACTTATATATTGCACGAAAAGTTTCAAAATGTCCAATAGTAATATTCGAAATTAATAAAGATATAAGCAAATGACAATAAGAAAAGATTGTCTAGTGTTAAATCCCGCGCTATCACTTACACTACATAGTTGTACGTAACGTTGTTACGCCATTTTCAGTGCCATGGTCTGTATAGCTTTATGAGTGTAGCATAAGTCATCACAGTACATTTTATTACCTAAATTCGATCAAAATGTACGGGGATGACAGATTTCACGAGCAAAAGCTATGTGAAATAGGTATATCCCAACTTCCCTACAAAATGATTCATATTTCATATAAAATGACATTCATATTAAATAAGTAATTTAGTCAATACATCCCAGGCAGTACTGAAACAGACGGATACTTTTGCCGCAACATATATATACAAAACCCCTTATGTCATATAAAACACTCCTGCCATGCCAGTCACATATCGCATTAGTCTACGCGAACCTCGGTTTGATTTTCTTTCTTGCACCTGTATTACAGAATGCGGCTTGTTTATTTTGATTTGTCGCTTGATGTACGATCTGAATGCGATGGAGTACATTATTATTGATGGTTGACTTGATTGCATTCGAGACATCAATTGCTGTGATCGTAAGTTTAAGATAATTGAAGTAGAGCTTAAAGCAGGCGTTAAAAACGCAATTATTAAAATAACGATTTTGAACTGTCACATTTAGTAAAATTAAATGCCAAATTGACAATATTTTTGGAAAAGTTGAAGCCGTGTCAATATTATCAACTTTGATGGTAAAAATCGAATCAAAGGGTGAATATATTACAAGTGAAAAATAAAATCTTTTGGAAAATCCCTCGCTGACTATTTAAATCTCTCTGGCTGGCGTAGCGCAGTGTTGTCCACCAGGGGGTGCTAGGTTTGTAATAGTAATACCACAACCGTAAAACATATCTTAAGAAGCTGCTGCTGTTCGAATATTAAAGTAGGTAAATACAGAAAAACGGCATCAAAGTTGGTCCAAGAGTTTTCAGCAAAATAGTGCTCGTACACTCAAACAACTGTCATATAGGCAGTTTCGTCCATCGCGGGAAAAATCATCTGATTAAGTTCGAAGTTGATTAAGTTCATCTGAAGAACTGGCCAAGTGTGAATCGGACATGATTACTAAACCCTCACCATCGTATTTGATCTACATTTAGGTTTTTTAATTCTAGTTTTTCTTATTATCGTGGCTATAGTAATAAATACCTTCATACCTACTCTATGCAAATTTCAAGTCTATCTATTACCATTCAACAGTTAGGAAAAAAACTCGAAAAGGCTCAGTAAGATGGTCCCGTTAGCATCCTTTGGATACGGAACCCTAAAAATTAAGGCCTAATGTCCCAAATATAATACTCAGCCTCATTTGCCTGCTATAAAATTAACCTCATTCAAACATAATAATTACGTAATTAAATTCCGTGGTCGTTCCTCGAAAGTTCTTAATCAAAGTCTCGGCTCTGAAATTAATCGGAGATTCAACTTCGGGTAATTTAACTTCGGTCTAATTATTGTATTAGACAAAATTTCGACATTTATTACAGTAATATTAACCCCATGCAAAGTAAGTACAATGTGTCTTGATTTTGAAGCAAAATGGAAAGAGTACCGGTCTAAATCAATTCTTAGTAATACCTATAAAATGTATTTAAAGGTACGTATAAACCCTTTCTGGTGTTATGTAGTAATAGTTAGACAATCCACTGTCTCCAAAACTACGTCAACAAGGGAGCGCTTTTGCTCTGAAAGCTTTAGATCACTTGTATTTTTTTTAAGTCACCGCACTAAAGTAAATATGTAAATTTTCTTATTTTATTTCCTTATGGAGTGCCAAAAGAACATTAAACAATATTTCATGTATCGTTGTACCTAATACATGAACTAACTTACCTACCATTTTTTACATCATTTTAAAATAGCAACGCATAAAAAAAAGGTTTGCACAGTTGTTTTCTTGTAAATGGTGAAAATTATGAGGACGTCGAGACTACAAATACACTTTGTACAGTTGTTATCTTGCAAATGGGGAAAATTATAAGGACGTCGAAACTGCCATATTTAAACATACCTACTTTTATTTACCTGCATGCTAAAATTACGTACACGCTCATGTTTTGTACCAAAATCGGGATTCTCTCAAGTCATTACGCACATATATAAAAACATACAAAGTCGAGACAGCCAGTCGCCTGCATAGTTTCCGACCCAATTCTTTATTCACATGCCTATAAAGTCACTTTTACACACTGGCAAAGTGGGAACAGTTTGTATTTTTTTCACAAGTGAGTTTTGTTTTCTTTAGTATAGGGTTGATTTTGGTGCGTTTGGATTTTGAACAATCAGAATGTAATCGAATGCGACAGGTACTGGCGCGGGCCGTCGGTAGCCAGCTTTAATCGAGAGTGCCTCTGGTTTGATAGTTAATTAAAGAAGTGAATAACGCGGCAATGCAAGTCAGCTGCAATCTTCGACAGTGGCTACACATAGAGCAGATGTAACCCCGTTTGAAAATTCCTTATTTATGACGTAAAATTTTATAGGAAATTATAAATCTGGGGGCACGGTAGTGCCCCCGCCAAGACGAACAAAAAAGAGGCGTGGCACTACCTACCTTTTCTAGAACCGTTTCGTCTCATTTTCAAACCCTCATAGTTTCGTCCCAGTAAACACCAGAGCACCCAAATTCACAGGTTAAGATGCAGTTAAGGAACATATGAAATGTACTAAATTTCATTGATCTAGCTTTTATACTTTAGGTTTTATTGGTACCTAAATTACGCCGATTTTGCCACTCACTTATACACTGACGTATCAAAACCTCTGGGGTACAGGTCCCGATGACCTAGAAAGCTGAAATTTGGTATGTAAGCTAGTATTAGTACACAAACAACAAAATAATTCTAAAACTTGGAACTTTTACCCCCCAACCCCTTAAACTAGGGGATGGACGTTTGTATGAGACTTCTGCAAATTTTGATACTAGAGGTCTGAAAATTGATATAGGGACTCCTTGTAATAAATAAAACACATAATATTCTAGGATTTTTAGAAAATGATTGGTTTCAAAAGTATGGCTTGGCCGTTTCATAGTACCGTAAATAAGTCCAACGGACCGTCTGGCCCATTACGGTTTATATTTACGGTAACCTATGAAACAGCCAAGCCATACTTTTGAAACCAAGGTGTAGGGTTAGTAAAGTCAGGGCTTAGGGGCTTGGCTTTTCCTGGGATCTGATAACTTTTTAGAGCGAAAGCGTTATGAGCATGTGAGTCTTGGCCGCCAATTTTACATGAAATGTTTTGGTGGGATAAATATATGTTCTGGTTACACCAACATTTCATATCAATAGATGATAAATTATTAATATAGAAGTCATTCGGATAACCAAGAATGGATCTTTTCAGACAGTTTTTCATTTCTTTTTTATGCCAGATGAAATGAGTAGCCTTTTAATTAATAAGGGGCCTAGTTCGACATCGGAAGTCTAAAATACGGGGAACTACAATTTCAGCTATCGCGAAACGAAATACACTACCAGTCTCTCTGCCACGCTGCTTTCCAACCTATACCTACGGTAAGATTATTATAAGTATTGTTTGTTGCAAGTTAGCAAGCAGGTGCAGAAATAATTTCAAATGCCTACTTAAATCATGAATAAAATAAATAAATAAATAAATATTAAGGGACAATCATACACAAATCGACCTAGTCCCAAACTAAGCAAAGCTTGTACTATGGGTACTAGACGACGATATACATAATATATACATACATATATAGATAACATCCATGACCCAAGCACAAATATTTTGCACAAATATTTGCCCCGGCCGGTATTCGAACCCGGGACCGCCGACTCAGTAGGCAGGTGTCTACAAACCGAGCCAAACGCGTCGTCATATAATACCTTGAATATGAATACCTTGGTAACTAGCGATGTTCTTTGACGTTAATTGAAATAAAAACGTCTGATTAGATAAGAGTACACTCTAAATATTAAAGGTTCTTTTTTACTTTCTTGGCACAGTTCTTAATTAATGTATAGTTAGGTAAATTTTGTACATATATTTAGTTATTAAAATAAGTACAGCATTCACCAATAATAGACGTATGTTTGGCGAAAGTATTTAAAAATGTACCAAGTAATTATTATAAAATTAAAATAGTGAATAAATTAAGAACATATCGTTGACTAAGAACATTAATTATTCTGGATTTTGTCGTAGCCTACAACTGCAATGGTAGGTAGGTATAGGCATAGGTATTATATTTAAAAAAACTAGCGCTCAGATAAGTAACTGTCTTTTATAATATAAAATATAAAAAAGTAGGACATAATAGTTTCATAATTCTTAAATGCGTAAATATTACTCTTAAGTAGGTAGGCAATTCTGCACTAGATGATTCGATGTAGATCCGACTATTCAGTGTATACAGGTTGTTATAATTTTTAGTTTTAATCAATTTTGAATTTTATCAATAAATATTTTTCGGTTTAGTGAATATTATTTGCAATCCCGTATACACAGATAATTTTATAAATTCGAAAGTAAGTACAAATTAATTAAATATTAAAGTTTGATCATTCGCTAGAATATTTATTAATATTATGAATGAACTGAAACGTAATTTTCTGCTTTATCAGAGAAAATCACTCACATGATTTGTATATTTAGATATAATTATTTGACTCATCATCACTACAATACATGATTGCACGAGGAAGGTGCCTATCAGACAATAATGGTCGCGTATTGAGAAGACCACGACCATTTTATGAAACCGACGAAGAAAAAATCTGAAGATTTGAAAAATGCAGTTTTCAAAGCTTTATTCTCTAGGAACTGTAGTCGGACGCAGCGTAATGTTAACATTTGGGCATATTTGTATAAGTAACTAATTAAGAATACACAAATGTTAATAATAAAAACAGGATCCATCAACAGGGTTTCATCATTATTTTTTATTTGACTCTTTTTTAATGTTTAGTATTTGTTATTATAGTGGCCGAAGTAATATATGTACTCTACAAAAAGTATTTATTACCATTCAACCATCAGAGCAAAAAACTTCGAAATAAATAGCACATTATGCGAAAATTTCAAGTATTATTACGGTTGGAATGATACAGCCCTGTGACAGACGCACGGACAGCGGGATTTAGTAATAGGGTTCCATTTGCTCGTTTTGGGTACGGAATCCTAAAAATTTAGTTAATACGTTACGGTTATAATTTACTGATAATACTGAACACATTCGTGTTAGGTACACGTACTGAACTTCGATCCAAATGGCCAACGTTGATACTTAACAGCGAGCCGTAAATGTAATCGTAAAACTTTATATCCATACAAATAAATACCAATTTAAATACAAGGATGAAAGTACCATGTGACCCTATTAAAATTTATTGATACATTTAAAATGGTTAAGCAACCAACCTGTATGCATGTCCTATATAGTGTCGTGCCCATCAAGACATATACTCTACTTAGTGATAAAAGTGATACTCTACTATGTGATTTATAATAAATAATATATAATCAGCACAAATATCGCTCTAAGCATCGTATTTAGTGCATTGTAACGAATTTCAGATTCAACCTGTAATTATTGAAATTGTTTATTTTATTTTATTTTTCTAGCTTAGTTCACTAGAAAAGGCGAGCAAAGATTCGCAAATAGGTAATATTTAAAGCAATAAAACTGTTATCGCTGAAGTTATCGCGCGCAGCGGACCGCATTCTGCACGCTTCTAATGAACGCCATATGAAACAGCCAATTTATCACATGCCCTTATCAAGCACTCATATTTTTATGACATAAACTAAATCTGTAACTATGTAGCACTGCCTAAAATATAAAGAAACGGTTAGCAAACTAAAACGTCTCACATGAATCGACATTCCAAAAATTTTCATCTTCTGAACAATTGTTCAGTTTCACTTTAGGTAAAAGTACGTGACTTGTTATTTAGTTGCGTTTCACATACTCATTACCAATTCGGACGAGACGTTATTTCAAAAGGACCGAGTTTGGCGGCGCCTTGTATCTCAAACCTGACCATGAATAAATCAATGAAAACAAATAGTATTCGGCTACTAGTATTCCCAAAAGCTTCTTACAAAGACGTATGATCTGCTATTGTTTCAACTCCGTTTTGTTAAACGATCTTAAAGTATGTTAATGTATTCAAAGTTAAATAAAAGGTGGAGCATATTTTCCTGCCAAGATCGAATGTGATGTACATATAGATAGGTCTGCGGCGTAATTTGGTAGACACCGAAACTAATTTATTTAACAAAGGACCAACCGACCGATAGAACACTTTTTATGTGTATACAAACTCATTACGTGTAGACGTATCCATGATTGTTCTTGTCCCGCGGATATTGTGATCGGCCCCACAAATAACTGAGCTGTAGCGTCGGATTTAGGCTATTCAAGCTTTGATTAAGTTTGTTGTTGTTAATAATTTAAGGTTCATATACAAAAAAATATTGCTATATTTTTTCACCAGATAGAGATGGTCTTTAAATAGAGGAAAAAATACTGCATTATAAATACGTATGTATTTGAAATTATTACATATTATGTTCCAAAAATTCTTCCTAGCGCTTTATACTACAAATGTCAAGATAGATTTAGACGAAAAGTATGTATGTAAATACTTTATTGTACACAACAACTGGTTATAAATACATCCATAACAAATAAAACATTTAAAAAGACGAAATTATCCCTATTAAGGATCTCTTCCAGTTAACCTTTGTGCAATTGAAGGAGAAAGAAAATAGGCAAACTACACTGCGTACAAACGAGATATCTATATATAATTAATAAAATTATGAGTAAGTACATAAACTAAGAAACACATATTATATTTATACTATTATATAATATATACATATAATACATAACATAGGTAAATAAATACAGTATTCAAACAATTCACAAGTCATCGGATAGCCACAACTTCTTCAAGTCAATCTTAAGTGAGTCTTTTTAAGATTCGTGCGCAATTTGTTTCTCAATATAAATTCAGCAGTAACCAAGATTCTAGCGATCCTTTTATAAAAATAGAACAGTGTATTTGACCGGAAATTAGAAATTCCAGAGTCTCAGAAGATGACATAAAAACCTCCACGTTTTTTTATGATAAATACCGATCCAACCCAAGCGTGAACTTTTGTCATGTCCTTGATCATTAAAGGTATAATGACAAAACTTTTATCCATTAATAACCTCGTAAGCTTTAATGTTTTAGCAACCAAAGTATCATCTCAAGAATACTTGTTTCCCTCAAAGCAGATCCATTTTAAAACTATGTTACAAAAGCAAGTCATCGGGCCGCAATTCAGGGGCCGAATACAAGTTTTTTCGAGTGAGATTCGACTGTGAGAAACAACATTGATAGTAAATGAGATTTAAAATTCGAGGAAAAAAGTGAGGAAATGAGTCGGGATCGGGGGCAAACGAGGGGTAACGAGCTTGTCGCTCGAGTGGCTGGCTTCCGGGCTCGGTGTGCCCCGTGGGGCGTGGGGCCAGCAAGCGTCCACCAGAGAAAATGCAGCAGCTTACTCTGTAGCAAGCTTGCAAGTCAACTTAGCTGTAGCTTGCTGCAGAGTAAGCAGCTACTACTCGCAGGAGTAAATTAAGATGTGTCGATTTATAAGCACTGATGAATATTTTTTCATTTGTGAGTGACATTATTTTGATATGTTTTTTACATCATGGCGTAAGATACAGGGGCAAATTTTAAACTAACCAAGGTTTTGTGAGAGTTTTATGGTGGTCAATCTAGTGACTAATGACATCACAAATTTCTAATTCCTCACTTGTTGCCTTTCTTATCACTTACTTTCAAATGTTTAATCCTTATTATAAAGGCTAGGATAACATAATCTTCTAGATACATCAAAACACGAAACACTTTATTACATTTGTTGCGAACATTCAAGAACTTTCGAAGATTGTAAATGCTTCGAACTAAGTTCGTAACCTAGATCCCCTGAATACAAGACTTCGCCAACTATATCAATAAGATTATCATTTAGCTGAAATTCTGATTGTATTTGAAACCGCACGATACATAGTTTCCAACTATCGTCGTAATGCCGATAACAATGGTTGGCCAACAGGCATGCAGCCAACCCTCAATCGACCCTACAACTAATTTACGAGAGGTTGACGTATCAAAGACTGACCACATTCATGGATAAATTAAAATGAGGAAGCTAATAAAAATCAACAGGATACCCGCTAGAATGCGCGCTAAAAAATAAATTGTAAAAACTGGACAGACACTTTTTTATTTCTGGACCCACATCCCAAGCATAGTGCGGGAGAGACGAAAAAATTCGGCGCTAAAAAGAATAACGCCGAGTCTATTACTCGTACAGCATGTCATCGACGGTTCATTAAAATGCGATGACTTAACACAAATACTATGGTGGACTTCATTGATAGCCTCCGACGTAGGCCCACCTGCATAAAAACTACATTCATCGTCTGCCAAACGATCTTCATTCTTAATGATAAAGCTTAAGTATCCAACTCTTATCGCTTCAAGAGCATCCATTAGATCATTTTGAAATTATGAATCTCTTACAATAGCATTTGATTCCATGGAATCCATTGATAAGTCCGATGCTACCAGTGTTACAAGAAGTTTATCTCACGACCGTTGAGAAATTCAATTACTCTCAAATTTTCTGTAAGAGTGATATGAAAAACGAAAGTTTAATAAATTCAAATTTTAAGACGAAATTATAAACATTGTTGTCTAATGACAACGTCCTTTGAAATTCGATTAGTTCTGAAGTCCCTTAAATGCTCAGAAACGTCTAGGTGTCACTGACTCTTGAATTGATCCTCTCGATTTTCCTCCCTAAAGGTCACCTCGAAAATGTGATACATACCTAGAAAATAAATATACCTATTACGGTATAGCATTACAAGTATTGAACTTCCATTCGAAATTAATATCTCGATGATCAATTTTCTGAATCCAAAAGCGAACTGGATTATTTGTTTTTCTCAACCGTGAGAAAACGAACTCATCCTAACAAGTACGTAATAGCCTACGAGGGCAAAAAACAGTAAACCGAAATGGTACTGTTACAAATTATTGTGCCGTGTAAATTGCCAAGTCAATGCAAAATTGAATGCTTTGACGACTCGTTGGGAGGCCGATTCTGTTTGGAATAAATTAATTAAGGTGATTTGAGGCGATTTTCCATCGTCTCCGTCGCCGCCACCGTTCAAATTACGATTTGTGCGCGTCAGCCCGTTATTGTCTGCCTCGCGGCAAATATTATTCTTGGGTCTATTGCGCCCAAAAGCTTTGACATTCATATCAAGGGTCGAGGTTCTTACAGATACATTTTCTTAGCTATAGAAGTAATACTTGAGTTATGAAAAATCCATACAGTTGCCGAGAAACTTCTTGAGCCTAACCTTGACTGCGCAGTAGCCGATTTACGTACAAATATGCATGCGCAGATCCGCCATTTTGGGTCAAGAAGTTTCTCGGCAACTGTACATCTGTGATTATATAGGTACTTTACTTAGAATAGGTACTTATTATGTAGGTATATATGTGATACAGTTAATATACTATATTTTAGGATATTATATTGTAAGGCTACAGGAATAGCTTGATGGAAAGATGTGACCTGTAACAGGAGCAATAAATAAAAACATAGATTCTACTCATTAACCTAAACAACAGCTCAGCAAATAAAAAGCTTTTAAAAATAGCTTGTTTCCTTGTAAAAAAAAATCATGAAAAGAATTATTATAAAATGCAAAAATGTGATAAGAAGAAGCGTGAAAGCCGTGTCAGTCAGCGCTGTCAATGTTGGATGGATTTAATTTGTTAGAAGACTTTGTTTAATTAGGTAAAATTTAAGTTGAAGGGTTCAGTTTGAAGAGTAAAAATGTTTTAATTTATGACTCCCATGACAGGCCCGGTATACCTAATAATGCAGCATAACAACAACTTACCTTAATATTGTACGAGATACAGGAAAAGCTTTTTCCTTCCGGAGGATTCAAAATTCACTTATTATTATAGGTACTTATTAATCATAATTGATTTAAAACACGCTTAAAACACTAGAATGCTGAAGAAAATGTTTAGTCAATACTTTTTAAGCATTACTTGAATTTTCAAATGTTTCGGCACTTTGGCCTTTTCTTGTTTTGCTTGAAGAAGGTTATATTTTTATCAATCTAAATACATTTTCACGCCCACGACATTAAACTTTATACCCCAGATAGAGAAATACCGTCTGTATGCCTTGGAACCTTTTATTATCATTGAATTCTGGGCTAATAATATTATGTTCCCATGTTTGGGATGCAATAAAAAATACTGGCTGTCGTGTTTCTTTCGGCGTTTCTTCTCAACAGTGGTTTCCTTCTGTGAAATGCCAGTAGATTCAGATATGTAAAAGTGCCCTTGTACTTACAGAATAAAGTTCATTAATTACCTATTCCATTTCATTATTATTATTTTTTTCATTATTCTCTCTTTTCACTGACTACTCTAACTCCTTCCAATGTAACATATCCTTACAATATGCATTTCTTAAATTATATTATTGTTCTTTTCTTAAATTATATTATTTTTTCTTCCAGTTTTGGTTAGTAACGTGAAATATCACTTTATGCAGCTCGCATCGGAAACATTGGTAAAAGGCGATATACCTAAGACATATCTGAGACCACGCCTATTTGGTGATTATTTCGAAATACACTCGAAGTAGAATCCAAACCGTTCGACATTCTATTGATCTTAGCCCAAGGACTAAGAAACTCATTGCGAATTTGTAGATTTGTGGCCTCAAAATTCAAGTATAATTTTGGGTGATTCCACATAGGTACGTTTCAACCGGCGCCATAATCATAAATATCAAAGAAATGGGCCGTCATATGGTTTGATTCGATCAATAACTATAAGACGTAGGTACGATTACAGTATGTATGTATATCATTGTATGAAATGCTGCTGAGTGTACCTCATTCTTTCAATATTTATGACAGCAGATTGACGGCGGTTAAATGGCCCTTAGAATCATCCTTCCGTATTCATCTTAAAAGCCGGTGTTTACCTACTTTACATTTTGAAGAGACTATTTTCATTCTTAATGAATTCTACTAAAGTGACATTTAGTTACTTAGTGCTAAAGTAATAAAACTTCATTATTTGCTAACATCTACAAACTTTAAACACGCCATAAGCACCTTAATTTATAATAATTGTAATCCTAAAACTTAGTGTTGTTGGTAAATCCAGACAAAGCGGCCGGCGTTTTAAAAGTTAAAGCAGTTAGAAAGAGACGAGGCTATTTCTGTCATTGCGCGCGATGAGTGGGCAGAACTCGCCCCTCCATGCGCACGCGACTGTTTTGGTACAATACTCGGGTGACAAATTTTTGTATTTGTTTCAGTACTGAAAAAATTGTCACTTTTACTTTTGTTGATTGTATGCAATAGAGATGTATAAGTATTGTATTAGAAAAAAATCCAATAGCATTCTTATTGTACAGTAAAAATTAAATACTTTATATTACAGATATCGTAAATACTATCAAAATGTTATATTTTATATTGTATCAACATCGGTTTTTATTATGAGCGGTAAGATATCCTTTGTTTACCGTCATTCAATCAATATCAATGACTAAAGAACCATATAGAAACAAGAGACTGCGGCAGACAATTCGGATACAGTCCCAAATTCAACGGCACATGGTGCTACACACTACACACTTGACATTTGTACAAGTGGGAGTGTATCGTGCACGAACACAGTTCCCTCCACACTCAAACGTGCCCGACCACAGGGCCTCCGAGATACTCACCCACACAACCAAACTCCACCCTGTCCGTAGGTACTAACACAGCGGCACTCTCAGTCCAACACAACCTCCTCTACTGCACTCACGCGCAGAAAAAAGATAACGCGATCTATCGATCTTTTTTCAAATAAAAAAAACTTCGTCTGATAGGCTTCATGGCTAATAGTCGAATAAGACAGACGTCTACAAACGAACGCGTCGGCTGACTCCAATACCTACTATTTATTTCGATCACAATATTTATGACAGCGTAATTAATTAAACATGTCATTTTAATTATGTAAATACAAATGGACGATAATCAATTTGAATTATGTGTTTCGATCTCGTTCGGTTTAATTTAATGTAAACAGATATTTATCAATTTGTGACGTTTTTACGGTGCTAATGTTTTCATGGTACGGAGATTTGGTATTTTTTTGTTGAAAGTTGTTGTGCGGCTGTGAGATGCTTGATCTTCCCGGAGACTACAGTTAGTGCCCTTGGATACGGCTAGTGTCGAACAGGACACATTTAGTGCCGAATAGGGCACGTCTAGTGCCCGAATAAAACACGGTTAGTGCCACACGCCGCGTATGGAACCGATCTGACAGCGACATACCATTATGGAACGCCACCAGAATGGTATGGATGTGTGGGTAGGTAAGGGTATATTTTAGTATCTATTATCTTTTAGAGTGCAAGTAAAAAAAAAGCTTCAGAGAAAAATTATTACATGTTTATTTTGGAGTTGAAGAATATGATCCAAGTAAACGATTAAATGTAAAGCTTTTTTTGTTTACCTAGAATAGATTATCATATTTATCAAGTACCTAAGTGTTTATTGCCTTTATTTAAATGTCTCTGTAAGCAGAATGTTCTGATCTGTTATTTCAATCAGTTTAAATTGATCGGGCTTTTTGTATAACATTTTCACGACGTCAAAAATAAATATTTAAAAACTATTGTCGTGATTTTTTTTATTCGAATTTCTTTATATACATGGTCAAAGACTGACTCTACCGACAAAATTGCTCTAGGTATCGATATCTAAGTGTTACCTGTTCATATGGTGAGCACTGTGCAGTCCGGGAAATTCTTGCATGAGAATCCCGGCATTTCCCAGGACTGCCATAGTAAAATTTTCCGGGACTGCACATCCTACCTGTTCTGTTCCAAGAGTCCGAAAATGCTCACGTAAAAGATTTCCTTTGAAATTGAACCCTCTTACCCAGAAAATTGATTTCCATTTCGCACTTATAATTAAATAATTAAACCTGTAAATACTTATTACACAATTACAATCCACGCACGACTTAAGATTAAATCAAAATATCTTTAATTGTAAATTAAGTTTCCTCATCCAATAGGCGATAAGTTAAAGTCGTAAACATTGCTTCATTATTATCTTAATTACAATACGTGTAAACGTTCCTTTGACAAGCATAAGCTGACAGACATACCTAGTTATTGAATCAAACTTATTCATGGGGACGGTGTAAGACAGAACAGTTGTATTTATAGATTCACCCGAAGTGCCTCTACATATACATACTTATTGTCAGTATAATCTCTAAATTTAATAATTATTATTGCTGACGATACTTTATAATGTCATCAAATTTCTATATGCGTACCTATATACGCACACACATGTCAAGTTTTACCCAAGCCAAATACCCATAAAATAATTCATTATTACCATATAAGAAGGTGAAAAAATCTTAATAAATATAAACTAAAATATAAACCTAAACTACTTTTGCTGAAGCTTTTGATAATAGCTCTAGCTAATGATCCAAAGTATATTTTTCCCCATTTACATTCCGATATGGGTCGCTACTGTTGCCGTTGTGTACACTCGTGAGTGTTTTTGTCAGTCGCCATTTTGAACTTAGATGCGCCACCTAACGTAGCTCTAAACTTCACCTATATTCATATTTAAAAAAAAACGGTATCACTCATAATTATTCATTGCGAAGCATGGTGCCCACCATACGATCAGCAGCTAAACTAAACATGAACTAATTGAAACATATCACGCCGTTCACACACGTTGAGAGAAACCGTAACATTCAACTTGATTCAAAATGTGTCACAGAAGTTCTTATTCTTCACCTACATTTTCCATCATTACTCTCCCACAGGGCAAGGCCGGGTAAACCAGCTGGGAGGGCTCTTCATCAACGGGAGGCCGCTGCCAAACCACATTCGGCTAAAGATCGTGGAGATGGCGGCGGCCGGCGTGCGGCCCTGCGTCATCTCACGGCAGTTGCGGGTCTCCCACGGCTGCGTGTCCAAGATCCTCAACCGGTACCAGGTGAGCAACAAGAGGAAGAAGTGGTACTACTTTCAGGCATCTTACCTGCTCTTGCTGAACAGCTAAATAGCTGCAAAACGAGAGAGTAGTAGCATGACTAAATAGTTTTGCAATAGAAATCAGATTGAGTAGTGTTTTGAGGGTGAATCAACTTTAATCATCATTCTGATTTGGTACACAAAATGGAAAACGGAGATTATTTGCTAAAACAAACAGTAAAGTTAAAACAATAAGTACCTACTTCCTAACTAATGTAATTAAAACTTATTGAACCGGGTCGATCGCGATATTTTGATTTACCTTTATTGCCTGACGTTTCAATACGGTTTCACGTGCCGTGGTCTCAAGTGTAGGTACTGATGAATCAGCGAGTTGTTACTGAAGATGTCGGCCAAATGTATCCCGACGAAATGTGTAATAAAACGGATGGGTAGGAAGATAAAAGTTCGACTACCCCCCATTTGTTAATGTTTATTATCACCGGCACGACACACAATACTCACAATGTCCGTGGTTTCAGTTTCAGTTATCTATCTCGACCTAACTAGAGTTCGGACAAATCAATACAGAGTCCAACAGTTTATAAAAAAAAAACATATTTACAATACTGAATTAAAAAGAGGTAAAAATGCTAAAGTAAAAAAAAAGTACTGTAAAAAGAACGCCCCTTCGAGCAGCTCTACCTGTGGCATGGACCCCATTACACTGGCGGCGTTACCTCTCTGATATCAATACAGTGCATAGGCCACATGTACTGTGAATTACTTTGTCCCTATAAATCTAATGTGGGAGGAACAGACGACGTTGTTTGAAATCCCTATAGCCTCCCACATTTTTAATTGTTCGAGAAAGGAAATAATTTCGAAATACCCGCGTTGAACTCAATTGACAATGAGTGGAAGTACGAGTATGATGTCAAATATTAGATTCAAAAATTAACTGAATAAACTTCAGAAGACAAGGTGATACAAATTAAAGACCATTGTCAAAGACAGATATTACCTATGCTTAATAGTACATTACTACAGAGGCCGTGAAAATCGGGATGAGTACTAGGGATACGAGGTTGGTAATCCTTTTTCACCCCGAGTCATATATACAATATAAAAATAAAAATAAATATCAAGGTGTTGCGAACGCAACTCTTATATACCACTAAATACAGCATTAAGCAGTAGCAAAACGCTCACTGGAGCGCGGCTAGTATGAGGGGAGCTTCTTTAAATGGACCAATGACATTGGACCACATATGACTTTTACCCCTACCAAGACAACACTAACCACTTAGTATTAAGACAATTATGCGGATGACTCGCTCTAAAGACATCTTAGTCTAACCACCATCTTTGTTTGCGACCACGGCACTACTCTATATAACTAGTCACCTATAAAATAATTGTATAGTCCTATCATATCGAAGCGTTTAATTCAGTAGTCGTTGAGACCTACCACCAACTTGGCTTTGGCGGCTACACAAGGTATGAAATCAAATCACAACATGAAAACATTACAATTTGACCACCGAACGTCAAATTTTATTTTTATATCTCTGGTTCCACATGTAAACATATATATTGTTTTAAGCATCTAGACACCGATGTTCGATCTGATCAGATCAGATACAAAAACAGTATAAAATGAGTTTTAATTGTTTGAAATTAATATTAAAAGTTATATAATTTTAAAAAGTAACTTTTTTTTATAAAAACTGCCAGCATTGCCTGCTAATTCTTTTATTTATGGGCATAGTCGTGGCAAAACGTCATAACTCTTATATGTTTTTAAATGGCTGAACACCATGATGTACAATGATATTAATTATCAATTATCATTATCATTATATACTCGTTTCATGTCAACCCCTGAAACGCCGCAACGGAAACGTGATACCTCCAAGCCTAAATGGAACACGATATCAATATTAGACGACGCGTTTGGCTCGGTTTGTAGACACCTGCCTACTGAGTCGGCGATCCCGGGTTTGAATCCCGGCCGGGGCAAATATTTGTGCAAATATTTGTTCTTGGGTCATGGATGTTATCTATATGTGTATTTATATATTATGTATATCGTCGTCTAGTACCCATAGTATAAGCTTTGCTTAGTTTGGGACTAGGTCGATTTGTGTATGATTGTCCCTTAATATTTATTTATTTATTTATTTATTATAAAGCATATTATAGATTTTTTTTTGCAATAATAGGAATTACCATATCAAGTTACGTTAATGATTACGTTCGCCACCTTGAAACTACAACACGTGTATTACGTGTTATCCATGCGAGTGAATCAGTAACTATTATTTTTTAACAACTACCACCTCACGTTGCGTTTCACACGGCTGCCTCGCCGAAATCCTCAACACGTACCCAGTGAGGATACAAAGTTTTTTAGTTGTGCTGTATCAGTACAAATGATTAGGCTCCTTTCCAAGTAGCACTGTTTTCCTTAACTGATCAAGTACACAATTTTAACGTTTCTGAGCGTATACTGTAGATGCCTTGATCGAATTTTTAGAAGCGGACACTTTTTGAGTTATTAAATTTGTTAGAACACTATGAATCTACCCAAAATATTTATTCATTCACTCATCAAATCGAATAATGGATTTTTTTGTGTGTAGGCGAACTATAGTAACATATGTAATAGCATCATGTTATTAGTTTGCAAACATCGGGTGGTCCTTCTATCCATTTGAAGGTATTTTGGCAGATAGGTCAGTCAAGATCAAAGCAAAATATGAAATATTGTATTAATTAAGGATACGAGCTCTGGCAGCCTGTTAGTTTATATACCGACGGGCCCAAGCAATGTACAAAGGATAAACAAAGGCCCAATATCATATCCAACCTTTGTGATATAATTATTAAAAGACGTTTTCTGAAACTAACCCCTTACGTTAAAGCCGCTTAGTAATAAGATTCAACCTCTTTTCGGTATAGGAATATATTATTAAGGGTTGAGGGCGAAATGCCTCCCATAGCTAAATTCCACTAGTTAGGTCGAGCAATCGTTTTAGGTTGTATTTTTATAATAAGTTTAACATGGAGCATATAAATATCTAAAATTTCTTTTAACATTTTCCTGCGTATAGTAGATAATATCGTACAAGAGAAAACTTAAATATGCAAACTACGTTAATCGAATCATTACAGTCACAAAAAGATATTTTTTTTCTAAAAAAGATAAAAAAAGATAGACAATAAAAATATAATAAAAAAGACTGTGCATCTTGCACACACGTATGTAATTTAACTATAGTGTAAATAAAGAATCTTACTCCATTACTCAATCACACATAAAAAAATACAGTGAATAAAAGAAACTTTTAATTTTTTATTTTTATTTTTAAAGCTTATTCCATCCACTTCACTTCCACATCACTTTGTACTCAAATATCGTAATTGACTCTGCCAACCCTTTAAACACATGTCTGCATTGGCATAAATAACCTCTTTCTATCACTCGTTCTATTTTTAGAAATTCTGTGTAATTTTATTCGCACGACTTATATTTAATCCACCCCTACGCTGAATTTTCTCATCCTACCATAAATAACATCAACATGGTCGCTGAGCAGAGAAAATTAAGCGCACTCACACATTCGCTGCCGACGACGACGTCCTAACAAATGAGGACTAGGAAATCTTCTAAATTGGGTTTTAAATTGGCCCTTTGATCTGCCTGCTACGTCACACACGACACTCTGAATTCGCCATGGTCTTATTTGTAAAAAGAAATAAACCCTTCCCATTTTCTAGTGATGATTCACGGGTTAGATACACCCAACCCACCCAATGGAGTTCCACTTTGTCTCTTAATTAGGACATTAATTGAGAAGCTTCATACAATTTAGTAAAAATTGTTTAGCTAAGTATGTATATGTATCAGAGCAGCCGAGAAAACACAGCTGAAAAAATATTGGGAAACAACTTGGTGTTTTGACCACTTCTTCGTAATCTTCGTCTTAATCATATTATAATCATATTGGTAGAATTTGAGTCCGTAATAAAAAAACATTTCCCCGATTCGTAAAAATCTAAATTGTTTTATGAATCATTAACATCTAATATTACTATATTGGCTCATTCAAGTCTCGCCATTCTAGTTACCTACTCACGTTTTGTTAATATCAGACTGTTATTGGTTAAAAGGTACCAATTTACTTCCTTTTTCCATCCTTTACTTCCCAGTACCTAATATCATGACATTGACCTTCTTTATCTGTAGTTTCTTCTAGGTCTTCGTCTGCCTATGACATGCCTGCCATAAGGATTCCTCATCTATTGGCTATTAATAACAAAGAACATTTTCTTTTCATTGCCTTATTTGGTCAAATTTCTAATGTTACCTCAATTATGGTAATATAACGTTTGATCAAATCCTTGCTTTCCACGGCTGGTCAACCATCACACAATCACCATTGATCCCCGAAGGTTTCACCACGCCACGGGGAACAAAACCACAATAATAGCATTGTTTCGCCCAGGAAGCGTTTATCCACGCTCCGCGTATACTGCGACCTTTGATACTGCCTGTTTATTACCACTATTGTGAGAAAATTAGCTTTTGGTAACTACCTCGTTTAGTGCGAGGTACTATACAGTTTAAACACACGCAACCTGATCAACAAAAACTAATATACACTACTTTCAATATTGAACAGAATCATTTATGTTAATTATATTTTGTGAAAATACCACATTTCTTATTTGAATATTGATACAAAGATTAATTATCAGGATGTGTGTACGTGCAGTTTCTAGTTGATTGATGCGCTTAGCGTTTTAAAGATGTTTACAGAGCTCGCTATTAAAAACGGATTATTTTTAATAGCGCGCTCTTTTAATTACATAAATAAAAATTAAGGGACAATCTTACACAAATTGACTTAGTCCCAAACTAAACAATGCTTGTACTATGGGTACTAGAAGACGATAATATACCTACATACTGTAAAAATACATATATAGAGAACATCCCGGATCCAGAAATAAATATATGTAGGATTATATTATTGTGGACATATTTCATATAATCTTCGTTGCGATTTGATAGGTCAGTCAAAGCACTACTTTCAAAAGGTAGAAGACCGACTTCTGAAGTGAAGTCTCACTTGCGTTACAGTGTCTTCATAATTGAAGGTATCAATATTAAAAATAACACATGGTTTTGCATTGGAATTGGAGGTACTCTAGAGCTTTATTAGGTAAGAATAGTAAAGGGACATATTTACCTACTTATTAAGTCCATTATTGGCATAAAAAAGAGAAAAACGAAGTTTATTAATATTAATATTGCAAAACTGTCGTGCACACCAAAAATTTGCAAACACATCTCTCCAGTGTGGCTAAATAGACTTAATTTAAGTTAAAGTTGTAAAGATCTTACTTTTAAGTATATTTCAGTACCCACACCCTAAGATTGAATAATTAATTTATATACTTAGGTACAGCAATAGTATTATTTACTATGCACTCTGAAATAGTATTTGATACAATGATTAAAGTGCCTTTAGCAACCACACCACATTTATTTTTTAGCAATTAGCATATTTTTTTTTATCTCACCACCTAAATACTCTTTCATTGTTTATTTTTGCTTATTCTTCTACCCAAAGGTTGTCTGGAAGAGATCGCTCTTTAGCGATAAGACCGCCTATTGTCTACCATTTATAAATTAAGGTTTCAATTGTAACATTTTTCTTGTTGGTGTGCAATAAAGAATTATTGTATTGTATTGTATAATATGGGCCAGTGTTGCCTAAACATGTGAATTTAATTTAGCTTAACTCTTAATACAGTGCCTCCAGTGAAGAACGGACTAAGACGAGTTATTCCCTTTGGATTTTATTGCACCATTGGAATCAGCTCGTCAAACTACATAACATATCAAAAGGACGTATCTCTAGCTGTCTCCTAACCTAGTTTTTTCGATGAGCTAAAGGGTAGGTAGTCGAGGTTCAAAAAGGTATAAGTTACTCTTATTTTGCATTGCAGACGTTTACAAGGGAATAAATGATGTCGAGCCAAAATTACGCATGAACCCAAGGAAATATTTACACTTATATTTTTGAATTTGGACACAAACACATCTATGCCATGATTCTAACATGAGCATAAAGGAATAACTCATTTAGTGCCACCGGACCAAGTAGCGCCATTTTGACATAAACACATCTATGTCATTATTCTAACATGCTCATAAAGGAATAACTCGTTTAGTGCCACCGGACTAAGTAACGCCAAAGGACAGTTTCGCTACCAATACCGTCCTAATATTGGTCTATTTGCGTACCGCAGTTATTTCATTAATTAACCTTTGAAGTTTTTATAAAACCCCCCTCTCGATTTTAATTTTTTTTCCGTTAAAAAAGCCTATAACTCAATGGATGAAAGAAGGTGGCAACAGTTTTACCAGTGAGAAGAAATTGTAGTGGAAAAAAGTGTTATGTATGTACTATACATAACACTTTTTCCACCACAATTTCCACATAGCATATGTATATTTTTTACTATAGCTTTCACTTCTAGCTGTTTTTACACAGCACATTTATGCATGTCACAGTCGCAAACGTGTATTATTTTAATTTTTTGAGAAGAAAGAAAGTGTTATGTTGCAATAAAAACAATCATTATCATTTTTATAACGTTTATTTATACGGGTATTTGCGTTAACTGGGTGTTAGTTTTTGATTAAAATGTGACTAATTCATTGAAACTAGGCTAAGTTTTACTTATTTACATGCAAATTTTAACCATGAATGAAGTTATTCAAATTAATTATCTTTAAAATATATATTGCGTTGTATTTCTCCTATATGTTTTATGAGGTGCCCAATAAAGAGATCGTACTCATGTTTGGTATTGTATTGTACCTATATAATTATAAATTCAACATATTATTACTTACATTGTCATGTATATTTCAATATCCTATCGAATCAGTTACAGTTTCTACTTAATTTTAGTTTTCTGACATGACTCTTTCATCCACTATTCAATTATGAATGAATATTTAACAAACTTTTAAATCTCACTGCATTATCTGAGTAACGTGAATAGGACAGGATGATACTTATGTTGTATTTTTAAGCTCAAAAATATACAAGTAGTAAGAAAGTTAAACATTTTGTAAATTAATCCATCGAGAAAAGTATGGTGTCTATTTATTTTATTATACTTAATTCATCAGTTTGGACTTTGTCAACGACTCGTGATTTTCATTCTATTCGTGAAGTGTTTTATTAAGAGGATAGTTTAAAAAAGTGGTCTATGCTTGAAAAAGACAATTATTTATTAAAAGTTTTTATTAATATTTACATATTGTATGTTAAAAAATATTTCAAGGAAGATTTAATTCACTTTCCGAGGACTTGAGCTGAAATCAGGTTTACATATACCTACATAACATACATAGTTTCAACTCAAGTCCTCGGAAATGTTAATACAATAAGCATGGACCTGATCTGATGATGGGGCCAGATGGTGGACATAGGCAAAACTCTATAATAAAATAACGCAAACCTACTGAGTTTGGGCTTCCTAAATTCGTCTCGGTACTTGATGAATTGCAAAGAAAAATGTACGCTTTGAATTAAAAGGCATGGAAGATATGAAAATCTTCTTAAGTATAACTTTAACAGTCATTATCCGAAATTCCGTTACTGATATGTGTTGAGAAATCGGAGGATCTAAATAGAGCTGTTGCCATTAATTTACAGTGAGTGCAATGATATCTATGTTGATATTGATATATTTGATAATAGTAATAAACGACAATTATTTATTTCATCAATGTTTTCTTATGATCATTCTATTACACAGCCACATTTGACTCCTTAGGTAGCCAATTTCAAACTTGATAAGTCGTGTTATATCTATAGTACCATATTAAAAATTGGTATAAGTCGTTTCGTTTCGTTTATGCACGTCTTTCACATAGGTATAAGTCGTATTTTTTTGTTTATGCACGTCGTTCATAATGGTATAAGTCGTGTTCATCTTTTATGCACGTCGTTCATAAGGGCATAAGTCGTTTAATTGCTAAAAAATCACTAAAATTGGTCCATATAAATTGAGTTATGCCTTTAAATATTCGTGAACAAAAGGTATAACTACAAAAAAACCTGAAAATAACATATTTACAGGATCAAATTATTAGTTCTTTATTCATAAAACGAATGCCTAACACCATAGCTTGTATAAAAATGCTTAAAAAGTGAAAGTTCTAAATATCTTCTATTAAAAAATCGTTTTTTGTCTCTCCTGAAAAGTGCCGTTTTTGAGTTATTCCGTTATTCACTGGAGGCACTGTACTCCCTCGCAGTTTCTGCACATTATTAAGCTTAAATATGACGCGTCGGGTGGGAACGCAGCAAAAGCATTGGAAAATGAAAGTAAATGAATAACAATAAACCGTCTACCCCGTCATATTTAAGTTAAGCAATAAATTAAAATAATATTATGATCTGGTCATTACTGTAGACTAACTAAACTTACGTCTCGTCTAGGAGACCGGGTCCATCAGACCTGGCGTGATTGGAGGCTCCAAGCCGCGGGTGGCCACGCCCGAGGTGGAGGCGCGGATCGAGGAGTTGAAGCGCCAGAACCCTGGGATATTTTCGTGGGAGATCCGGGAGAAACTGATTAAGGTACGTATTTGGTTCCTAATATACCGGGTCGATCAGACCTGGCGTGATTGGGGGCTCCAACCTGCGGATGGCGACGTATAAGATGGAGACTGAGAGATGGGATCTAAGAGCTAAAAAACGCCAGTAAGTACCCCGGGATATTCTCGTAGGAAATCTGGGAGAAACTGATAAAGGTAAGTACGTATTTTGTTTCTAGTAAATTCCGGGTCAATCAGATCGGGCATGATTGGGGGCTCCAAGCTGTATATAGCCACGTCCAAGGTGGAGGCGCGAATTGAGGAGCTGAAGCGCCTGAACCCTGACATATTCGGCGTAGGAGATCCGGAATAGATAAAGGAACGAACGTATTTTGTATCTAACTTACCAGATCGATCAAATCTGGTGTGATTGTGGACTCCACGAATGGCCACGTCCAAGGTGGAAGCGCGGATCTAGGAGCTAAAGCGCTAGTAGGTACCCCGGGATATTCTCGTGGTAGACCCGGAAGAAATTGATAACGGTACGATAAAATATTCGTAATATATCCCTGCCATGATAATGAAATGTTTTACTTTGAAGTAGGTGCATACGTGTAAAGATCTAGTCAAAGTGGCTAATGTTAAATTGATTCATCTACTGGAATAACCCCTTTACCGGTAAACTACTATTACCAATAACTAATCTAACTTGAATCCGCGTAAATACTTTTTCAAATAGGTTTCATTTACGTATGCATTAATCAACTGAAATCCGTAGCATTGTTTCACGTCGGTTTAAGTGATATTCGTATTTCAACACTATCAGCTTTCACAATTTACGATACTTTTACATATCGAACTTGTGTTTATAGGTTTTTATTTTGACATTAAATTTGAGTTTTGGGAGTATTAACAGAACCGAATATATTTTTATCGATCTGATTATCATCGCTCTGATGGGTTTATTTATAAAAGTAGTTTGTTTGTAATGATTTTTTACATGGTCAATCAGTAACCTTTTTAGGGTTCCGTAGTCAACTAGGAACCCTTATAGTTTCGCCATGTCCGTCTGTCCGTCTGTCCGTCCGTCCGTCCGTCCATCCGCGGCTTAGCTCCGTGATCATTAGTACTAGAAAGCTGAAATTTGGTATGAGTATGTGTATGTATAACGCCGACAGAACGGTAAAATAAAATTAAAAAAAAAAAACGGGTTCCTCTCGAACACCTAAAGTGGGGGTGATTTTTTTTTTCTTTTCAAAACTGGTGTTTGGGGTGTCGTTTAATAGGTCTTGTAAAAATAATAGGGGTCTTCCAACATTATTTTTTGATAAAGTCAGCAGTTTTGTAAATATTCGCTACAAAAACAAAAAAATTGTGTCGCCCCCTCCCTCTAACTTTTCAACCGCGGGTCAAAAAAATTCGGAAAAATTCATGTTAATGAGGCCTTATAAGTACTTTCAATGAAAACTATATTGAACAAAATCGGTCGAGCCGTTTTTGAGTAATCGCCAAATTTCATATTTTTTATTTAAAAGGTCGTAAGTTGACTTCCAGAAGGTAATAAGTGATTACAGTTTCTAGGGCGTTTACGACCTTTTTATAGAGCTTAAAATCTTTCTTAACTTAAACCTCGGGCTTAACACAGCAGTTTATTGTGAAGGATGAGCAACTACGGAACCCTACACTGAGCGTGGCCCGACATGCTCTTGGCCGGTTTTTATAAATAAGATTCCTATATCTTTCAATCTATGATAATTATTGTATTCGTGACAAAAGTAAGTCTTACTAAAAACTTGATACAGTCTTGTTATCTAAAATACTAAATCCAATATGCCAAGAGATATTATGTCTCAGTCAAAAGAATATATTTATAATTTTATATACATTTTTACTTCAAAAGTTTGTAGCTCCTTATATTCTTCAATCCCCCTTAGTAATTTATTTATTTAGGTATTCTACAATTAATATTATGTAAAATATCCTTACTTGACTTAAAGCAACGTTTAGCAAAAATTAATTAAGTCAAGGCGAAAAGGTTTTCCTGTCCCTTCTAATTAAATTACAAAACTTTCTCACTTCACAGAGAACTCTTGCAGAACATTTGTTTTTATTTGAACGAGGTATCTCGTCTCATGGCCCAAGGAATTAAGCGTTACTGAAATCTAAATTTACTTAAGAGTTCTCAGAGTTATTAAAATGAAGAGCAATTAAAGAACAGTTTTCGTCAATTTGTGCGAAATTTATTTGTCTCACTTACTAAAAAAATATGCTGACATGCTTTCTTTTTACAAAATATGAAATTGAATACAACACGGGCTCAATTTGCCTATACCCGTTTTATGACCGTGAGATTCTTAGATTTAGAATAAATCAACTTTTAAATTGGGCACAGATGGCAGAAATCAATTGTATAATTAGTTCGAAAGGGCTTTTCCACGTTTGCAAAAATAAATGCGGCAATTGTTTTTGCGGAGAGACAAAAAACGGTTGCGAAAATGTTTAAAATTAGAACGGCACTTTTTTAAACAATGATTAATTCCGTGGGCGGTCCGACACTGGACGGCTCGCCGCTGATTTAATTTGAGCAATAGACAAAAACGACGATGGGTAAATCGACAACAACAATTACACAACTAAATCATGTTAAAATCAATTATGTTATATTACATGTTGCCGGTTACAATTTATGCATGTTGCCGGTCCAACGCGTTAACCTATCCGCCACCCTAACGCCCAGGCAACCCTTAGAATCTTTCCTGAATTCCTGATGCTTTGTGTGTCGATCTTTGCATTGTTTATTTCTCTGGACCGTTTTGTCTGTACCGGCAATCCAGAGGCACCGGGTTCAATTCCCGGTCTCTTCCACCAGATCGTAACACTCACATTTTTGTTTGAGTTCTTTGTATCTCGATTACTTACGTAACTGGTATAAATAAGCTATTGAGTTACACTTCGTGATATACAACGTTGCGGTTTGCAGGAAGGCGTGTCAGACCCTCCCAGCATCTCGTCGATCTCTCGGTTGTTGCGTGGCGGCGCCCGCGACCCGGACGGTAAGAAGGACTACAGCATCGACGGGATCCTTGGAGGTCAGTTACATTTCTATACGGAATATACCGAGTGATCAATCCAAATGGGCCAGTAGGGAGAAGTCACAAACTATAAGAGATAGGGAGTTCTTAGGAAACATGGCGTCAATTTTAGATTTAATAAAAACTGTTTTTTTTTTTATAAGTGTCATGCATAATTTCATTTCCAACTCGGTCAAAACCGCTGTAGCGAATGTTACGATTCGGCATGCGATTGGTTATAGACTTTTAACCAGGTTCAATTCCCGGTTATGCATGAGATTTATAACAAAATTAATGCTGTTTCTATTAAATCTAAAATCGATGCCATGGTTCCTAAGAATAGATTTCCCTATCTCTTTTAGTTTTAGTTTACTCCCTACTGACCCATTTGGAATGATCAACCTGTTTGTTAAAGCAGCTTCAGACGTACATTGCTGGCGCCATCGCAGATAGAGCACTGACGCCATGTGAACGAATACTAAATAGGAGCGGGATAGAGCTCGCTCTGTATTTAATACCGGTGCCTATTGGTACCAGCAACTGGATACATCTACGTTAAATGCTTACCTAGAACAGAACACACGTCACGCAATAATAATCTTAGGAGTCCTTTGTCCTTTCAAGTTTCATTATATTTGCAGACATGTAAAAGTGCCCTTGTGGCCTACTTGCAGAATAAAGTTCATTATTTCATTATTTATTATTTTCAGTGACAATTTAGGATCTTTTTATATGTTCCAAACTGAATACCCCGTATTTATCATAATTTCAATCCAGAGACTAAGTACACCACTCAGCTAAGTTCTGATCTCTAAATATAACAGTCGCTTTCTTATTTCAGTATTGGGGCCGACGGCAGTAACCATATGATGCCTGCCCTATAGATCAGCACAACCTTTGGCTCATGTGATATATTTGAGTCAACTTAATCTATGTTTTTTAAAACCATATCATGGTACCTTTGACAACTTAAGTGTCCTTGGCAATTTACTATGAATTTCCCTTTATTCCCTTCCTTTAATTATCAATCAGATTTAATACTCAACAGTTTTATTTCACAAAACTGCAGTCTCTGATCACTCGTAAAAGCGCAGTCGTTACGATGTTTACGTTTCCCACTGAAATTAAATGTCAAGATACCAATAAGAATCTGGAATTTATGAGCAAAATGCTGTTTGCACTGCAAACGACCTGTCATGCAGTAGCAATCCCAGTAGCAAATTCTCTGTTTGTATAGGTTTCGAAACGTATATTTTTACGCGTTTTATGCCTGGAAATGTTTACCGAAAATATTAACTTCGACTTCCGTAATCGAATACAAACCACCTTGCACAATAACTTCCCATATAGAAAAACACTATTCTGCACATTAATAGCTCTAACTTGTCAAAGCTTTCGCACGGAGTCAAAAAATCAATTTCCGCACACAAATCTCACAGCGTCATTGTTGAGGTTTGAAATATTGGAGTTTGTTCTCGAGGCGTCAAAGGGCGGCCCGTTTGGGGCCGGGAAGGGCCCGAGGCCGACAAAGCGGGCCGCGCTCGCCCGCAGTGCACTCGATAGTGCTGAAAACGCAACAATCCAGATAACATGTTTTGGTTTGTAACCATTGTACCTATTCTATGTTCATTTTGTCACCAACTTCGATAGTCCTTTGAACCCGCCGAGTAGGTACCTGTTGCGTTTCCCCGTCGGCGTTTTGTCAAACTAGCCGGCGTTTTTAATGTCAACATCATTGCGGCACTTTTTATTGACGTTGCTATTGCTATTTGGACGGTCCCATTACGCAATCTTTGATCAATACGGTGAATGTGTTTTACCATAAATATATCGCCAAATAAGAGTTATTTACAGTGTCATTCCCTTTAAGTTAATAAATTGTATCGTTTCCTATCGATCTCCGCGGAAATCCAATTTATATAGGTAGTCCTTGTTTCCGAGTCGCATTTATTTATGTTCAAACTTGCTTGGCAGTCGATTTGTCTTGCGCATCTGTAGGATCGACTGAGGACTTGTCTGTTTGCAACTTTTCGATTGCTTAATCTAAATGTCCCACTAACCCATTTGAGATTTAGTTGATATTCAGTTGATGTGTTAATAATTTTTTTACATTGCATCATCCATTAAGTCATCAACTCATTACTCCACTCAAAATAAGCACTGAAATCTAATTTAAACCAAACTGCACATCAAGTACATCCATCATCATAAACTTAAGAGCTAGGCTCTTGTCGCGTGGAGCAATTTCCAATTTTCTCTATCTTGAGCTCTCTCCTTGACGGCCTGGTACGACACGACGTTCACCTTTTCCTTTATTTGGACCATATAAGCTCTTCTTGGTCTTCCTCTTTTCCTCCTTCCTTCAACTTTGCCTTCTAACTATAATAGTTTTTAGATATTCGTCGTGTCGTAACAGGTGTCCCATCATTTTCCCTCTGCGATTTTCGATAGTTTTTAAAAGACACCTGTCCTCATTCACTATGTTGAGCACCTCCTCGTTTGACCTCTTCTCAGTCCAGCTAACCTTCTCCATTCGTCGCCAGCACCACACTTCAAAGGCCTCCAGTCTTTCTCTATCTCTTTGTGTCATTGTCCACGTTTCGCTTCCGTACAATGCTATGCTCCAGATGCACACTTTTATGAGCTTTTTCCGTATATGACGGGCTATTCTGGATTTAAATAGACATTTCTTTGCATTGAAAGCTTGTTTTGCCATTGCTATCCTGGTGATTATGTCTGGTACATCAAGTACATACGTCCATCAAAATCTGATGGCAGTCATTCGCATTCGCTCCCCTTAATCTCGCCAAAGTCGTCATAATCTGAAGTGTTGAAGATAAAGCAACTTTCACGGGAAACAAAAGAGTGCGCGATAGCATCTCGCATTTGTTTAATAACACCGGTCGTTAGGACTAATGTCGTCAGGGCGGTGGCCGAGACGGGCTATTATCATGGGACCTCCATGACGCTTCTATATACTACACCACTTTCGACAAGACAAGTCACATATTGCATTTAAGATTCTACTGATGTTTTTAAGACAATCTTCAGTAGATTCTGACGTTTATCTTAATTGCGTTGTATGTGCAACTTTATATTACTTTTCTAACTTAAATTACGTATATACATGTTTAATTAGGTATACATTATTTATTATCATTTATAACATTACAAAATATATTTGTATGCATCCGGATGTGTCTTGGATGAATGACTAAAACGAGATATTACGCTCAGTTTTGTTATGCTGATACGGTTATTCTTTTCTAAAAGTAAGCTAAACAAATGAGATTCTAACAGGAATTCAAATATTATACGAAACGATACAACGGTATAAATGTTACCAATAGAAATAGTTTCGAATAAATGTTTCTTACAACAAGTAAACTCAACACAATCGGCACAACGATTCAAGAGGCATTTATATCGTCGAGTTGTATTCACTATTTTGTCTCATCACATCACTCATTGGGCCCTCCCAGAGTGCCACGAGCCTCTCCGGAAGTACACGACAAAGACCCCGCCTGAATAGCCCTCAACAATCAACCAAACAAGCGTCCAAATGTCTTTTCATTTTCCTTAAAAGATCCTTAACCTCTCACGAGCCCAAATCGATTTGTAATACTGTTCGGTACTAATTTAAAATGTAGTTATATTTACAGAGTAAAAAATCATTCTAAATTCAAACATTCCCTTTTCGCTACGGCATACGAATAACTAATGGTTACTAATTAAGAAACCACATAAAAATATCAATAAAACCCGAAAACGCCCACCGCCGGCTCAGAGCGTGGCCTAATCCGACCATCTGTTACGTTCTGAACAACCCGCTGAAACAAAGGCCAGCCCGGCCCTTTAATGAACCCAGATTATGAAGGTGTTAAACCGCCGCCGCTGCTCTTTCAACTCCCAAATTATGACTTTGAGCCGAGCCGGCGGTCTTCACGGGGTCATATTTCGGCAATCGCTAAAGTCATCCTGCCCTCTCCCACATTCAGAACTCCCATAAACCTCTCGCCTTTCTTTGAACATAAAATCCCCCATATATATTCCTGCGCGCCCTTTTCACAGACCATAACGAGCTTTAAATCCGGCATTTAGAGTCTTAAATGGTCGCTAAGGATTTCCTGTTTTCGATACGTAGTAGAGTCATTTTAATCTCATACGTTATGATCAGGACTCGGAACAAAAAAGACTCCAAATAAATCTGTCCCTGTCTCGCGGGCCAGCGAAGAATTTGAGCAATGTAAATCATTATATTACAATGCGTTGTTTTTTATTTGGAGTCGCAGCTTTTGTGGTTAGATATTGCCTCGTGCTTTAATGACTCTTCCGACACCTACGACGTTAATAGTATGTTTCCGTCGCGTTATGATCGACTGTTGATTTATGAATTTCGTGTCTCTGCGCTCACTATTATCTTTTCAAGAGCTTACATCTACTGCAACCATCTACTTAATTAATTGTCGATGAAATACCGTACAAATAATTTGGTTATTCTTACTTGTGTTCCCAATAACAGCCTGCACAAGTAATCACTAAACAATAAAAAAAAAACACACCTAGATTTTGTCACCATATCATTCCTGATTTTTAGCTAAAAAAATTCTCTATCAAGTTCCTTGTCAAACAACATCGCTACATCCGTTGAGACACTACTGTACCTACCACAGACAGACTCACAGATACATGCAAACTAAACTATTGGATCTATGGCACCCCTCATTTTCGTCGAGGATTAAAAATCAGGACAATTTTTTGAAACTATTAAGCACCTAGAATGTCAGAGGATTTTAAAACGGAACCACCTAACAGAATTGTGATTTTGTAAAACTCCCCGAACAACCTTAGAACCACCTTAGAACAATCAACGCTAACCCTAAATCCGACCGCGTCGCATTAAAACTCGCGATTTCGTTTTGCGCTCGTAAATTCAAATGGCAACTCCAAAATATTGAATGGTGCCAAAATGTCACCAGCCAGCAAAGGCGCCGACAAAGCACCCGCCGCGCTGGGTGTTCCTTGTGGCACACTGAGCCCCCATTTTTTCCATCTCATTCAATTTTGACTTCTTTCAAAAGGCTATTTAATATAAGCCGCATTCTTTAAAATCAGTTTTTGGGGCAAAGCCGTGTATTGTTGCATGTGTTTTTTAATCTGTTTCCGTAGGATACCGCTACCGATTTATAAAATGAGATCGACCGACCCGCGAGCTGACGGTTCTTGATTTGGGCGATTTAAAAAGTGATGTGGGTTTTCACAAAAAACACTTTATTAATAACTAACGCGTGTTTAAAAAAACAGATGAAGACAAATTGCTGCGAGCTAATTTATTGCCGGGGCTTAAATTAGGTCCTTTTAATTTATAGGTTCTATATATTATCATTTCGAATAGGTATAGTCACTTTTGATACAACAATAAATATTACTTACTTACAGCCCATTATTAAATTCTTATTGCAAAAAACCTGTTACAAATCCAATTCATACCTAAACCTGCCACGAACATTAGACCAGAGACTTCCTTAATGTGTCATAATATAATAGTTTAATCAACATTCACGACAGTATTTCATCTGAAAATGAACTTTTGTAATTGTTTATTGCCAAAGATGGTCAAATTATGTTGCAAAGTATGTACGTGTGAATTGGCCAAAAAAATGCGATTGACTTTACTAGATTGAAGAAGCTCAGAAAGATGGCATCGCACGTTTCAATCGGTGTGGTAAATCCAAGAGTGGGCAATTGAATCAAACAGCAGTAGTCAAGATATTGAATCCAGTTATTTGGAAACATAATTACAATGAACTCAAGCATAAATAAATAAATGAATATATAGCATTTTAAACAATCCCTGAACGTGTGGGTCGTCTTGCCATGGATAATCTTGACATATTTTTTACCTAATATGATGATGCCGCTTACTCATCAATGCAGTAGCTATCAGAAAAAATGTTTTAATATTTTGCATCTCATAAAAAGTTTGCTTCGCCAGGTCGCGGCTCAGACTCTTCAGACATCGAGTCGGAGCCAGGACTGACGCTGAAGAGGAAACAGCGGCGCTCTCGAACCACCTTCTCCGGTGAACAACTTGATGCTTTGGAGAGGGCTTTCCACCGGACACAGTACCCAGACGTGTACACCCGCGAGGAGTTGGCGCAGCAGACCGGGCTCACTGAGGCTAGAATACAGGTTTGTGTCCTTTATCAAGTCTAGACAGAAGCTAGGACAAGCTGAAGAGAAAGCACCCTCCCGAATCACCTTTTCACGAGTAAACAGCTGGATGCTCTGGACAGGGCGTTCCACTGGGTATTAACCCAGGCGTGTACACTCAGGAAGAACTGGCGCAACAGACAGGGCTGACTGATCCTAGAATACAGGTTTTTATCCCTTACCAAGCCTTGGCACTAAGCCAGGACAAACTGAACAGGAAGTAATGCCTCCCGCAAACAACCTTCCTGAACAACAGGAGCGGGCGTCTCACCGATCCCAGTGCCTAGACGTGTCCGCCCAGGAGGAGCTATCACAGCAAACCAGGCTCACTGAAGCTAGAATACAAGTTTGTATCCGTTATTTAGCAAATATAAGAGGTAGAAGAAGTGAAGAGATGAATTATTACAGTGAACAGCTGAGTGCTTTGGTATAAGTATACTTAGTAGAATTCGGGAAGACAAGGCCCTCAGTCTATAGGTAGAAAAACGGGCCTATGGCCGATAATGATCGCGTTTGTCGCTTTACAGATAAATAATATAGCACTAGCACCTATTCGAGAGTGATGATTCTATCATTTAGAAAATATACACGACCATCAAAGGTAAGCTAGAAAACGATCAAAAGTTTAAGTTCCTTAGACGCAGAATTCATAAACCATCTCAATTAAATGAATCTTAAACATGTAATGTTAAGAAGTAGGTTTTATATTCCCTAATATAATAAGTAGGTACTAATCAAAATACCGTAACATAACTTTGCTTAAAGGAATTAAGCAGGCGTTATATATTTCCAATAAAATTCACTGCTTCGGAGGAATGAGTAGTGCGGTGTATCAGACACTTGAGACGGCAAATTTATAGAGTTTAGGTAATAATCCGCACTATAACGATAAAATATTTATTTGGGATAAAAACATTATAGGTTGCTACGCATCTTATCACGGCAAATGAAAAGTGTACGTATCAACCAATCCAGTGATCCCTGAGGCTATGACAGTACTTTATGAATACATTCTCCAGAACTTTGACATGCGAAATAAGTAAATCAGCAAATATTGGAACATATTTCCAAAGTGAAAAACAACACTAAATTGAAACATGTGATAAATACAAAATACATTAAATGTTTGGTTCCTATACTCATATGTTTAAGAATTGGTTGTGCTTTATAATAATAAGTATTCTTATAACTGAAGGACAATAAGAACCTATCACAACTAAGAAAAATCGTATTAACGCAGCTTTAGCCAGTTAAGAAATTTTAAATTCTATTAATAGGTAAGTATTTCTTTCTAGTCGCGGTTGTTACGATAAGACCAGTTTGTAGAGGTTGTACACTTTTTTACTGCAGCTACTTGATGCGTATAAAGGACGCCTACTGTGTAAGTTTGTATGGATTACGCATATAACAAAAATCGTTTTTGTACTTGCAGGTGTGGTTCTCAAACCGACGAGCAAGACTTAGGAAACACACCGGCTCCAACACTGCTCCAAGTTTGTCCGGATACTCAACGCTGCCTATGCCGCAGATTCCATGCCCCTACCCCGCTGGAGAAATACCAAGCCTCTCCCAACACCACCCTCAGCATCCAGATGCTTGGCACCATCAGAAGTACGCCAATTACAACCAATTGATGGCACAGTCCCAACATCTGAATCAAGCATTCCAAAACGCAGCTTTCCCCAGCACATCTAGCGCCACTTTCGGTCATTTAGTAGCCGGTGCCAACGGAACATCGCACAGCCAATTACTAGATGCAGGCGTACCAAGAAACGACTATAGATACGACTATAATAAACCTATGAATTATTTGCCCAAAGATGACGATGATAAGGTAGCGAGTGAAGAAATTATCGAGCCACGAGAAGATGGCTTTGTCAAACCATCGGCTGAGGAGTATAGTAAAGCGTTACCTGCAAGTGATTATAAAGTACCTGCTGATTATTCAAAGGTCCCAGGGGACCCGGCGCCAGCTGCTGGTTGGAGTCCATCGCACAACTCCTTAAACATGAGCCTGGCGGGACTGTCTGGGGAGTATAAGTACATGAACGAACCTTATGCCTTTCCCAATATTCCGGACCCTCTCACCCAGCACAACTACTCTAATCCCCCTAACGCAGCCAACAAGTATTGGATTTGACAAAGTATAAGCGAACGTTCTAGAACTAGATTGTTAACATTATTTAATTTATGTGTAATTTTTATTTTTAAATATCAATCAATTGTGAGAATTTACCTCTACATTCCTAATTTAGTAAATTATCCTAATACCAAACATCTGTAAATAGTAATTGAAGTCATTAGTAAAAAATATAGTTATAATTATTTACTGGCTTTTATTCATCACGTCTATTAATAATCCTGTTGTTCTTGTAACCTAAACTGAATAATATACCGAGTGTGGCATGTAACAGAAGAAATAAATATAAATATAATTTCTACTCATTACATTTCACTACAACATTTGTTGTGATTTAATAATATCTTATACTATTTAGTAACTTGTGAAATATTGTTTATTCAAAGAAACTATTTATTTCGAAGTATTCAATAATTGGTAGCGTGACTGCCAAGCTAAGTGTCAGTGGTAGTAGAAGATCCGAACCTACATCGACCTTCACCAAAATAATAATAGAATGAAACATATTTTATAATGAATTTAGGTTATTACAAAATATATTAAAAATTGGTTTGCTAAAAATATCCTGGACAGGCTATTTTTAATTATTTTGTAAAAAATGTTTTTTTTATTAAATGTGGCAACATCGAAATAATAAAATTTTATCCTGAGTTAAAGTATAAAACGTATAGAATGTGCAGTCGTTGGGTTGCCTATTATTTTTTAAGAAGCTTCTACCCTCCATAGTTTACATACCGAGCATGCGCACTTCCTTAGATATATTCGAGGTCCCAAAACGTGCGACAGCGATGTTGGGTCCTTTATTATTACACTGTATACTTACCTCGGATCTCTCTGTCACACATTCCCACTCTCGTTAAAATTTAAATCTTTAAAAAATAATTAAAAATAGCCCATTTTTAATATATTTTCTGATATACTAAATTAATTATAAAATATGTTTCATTCTATTATCAGCTCGGTGAAGATCGATTTAGCTTCGGATCTTAGACTATGAGCGCGGTGTAAATATTGGAAAGGCATACCTACTACATGCGTTAAATACTAGGAATTAAATTCTAAAGTTTTTTTTAAGTTACTGATCTAAGTTATTAATCTGTTTTAATTTATAGTCAATAGTAGTAGTAGTGCAATAGGTTACACGCCACACCTGAAGATGATAAAATAATGAACTTTATACTTTTACAAGTTTTCAAATGTAAAACTTCTAAAAATAATGATTATATTTAACATCGTCAGCAAATAGAAACATATCACTGAGGTATATTATACTATGAACGGTAATTCATTCATAGACTTAAACCAAAAAATATACCTATAGATGGACCTAAGATTGCACTATGGAATTATTCGCACTGGACTGGGTTTAACATCATCAACAATTGATGTTTGTATACTCTTGTTGATATACTATGAGGACAAGGCTTCCGGCTCAGGTATTAATAGTCAGGCCATAGTTTAGTGTTAAAATTAAGGTTCAATCATCAAAGTAATCTAATGCTTAAGTTAGGTCACAGAATATTAAAAAGGCACCAGAAAATCGCTTTATCTCTAATGACGTAATTTAAAAACATACTTTACTCATAAGAATTTGGAATTGTCTAATGCGCAATTAGTGTTAATAAAACCTAGGGCTCAATTGAATCTATGATATAGCTTTCACTGAAGTTAAGTTAAAAGTTCAAGTTTTAAATAAGAAGCGTTACTTCAAAATTATAAATGTTTAGATTTTTAATTTTGAGTTTAGTCGGTTTTTTACTAAGCGTGCGAGTAGTTTAATCTTCAAGAGGAAAGGATGCAAGCATGATGCTATGCCAATATTTGTGAGTAGGTACATGTATGAAAGATTTAAGTTACGCGTACCAATATCTGATCTGATTGTGGATATGTTTTGGCAGACTGTCACACAGAGCAAGCGAAATATTAACTTGACTAATTTGGACCGTGGTACATAAATTAAATTCTCAAATATGCTATGAAATTTTTCCATATAACTTAGGCTCACGGTTCGGGTGACGTGGTCACGTCACGAAGCGAGGATGTGCGAGTATGATGATATTTCAACCAACAATTCAAGCGCCTCATAGGGAAAGCAACCTTCTTTTGTTCAATATAATTGTTTGACATAGTAGCCGTTCAGCCGTTAAAAAAACATAAACGTTGATATTTTGCTACTACACTACGCCCATAAAAAAACAATAATTAGTGAAGTTTGGAATCTTTATAAAAATTATGGAAAAATTCAAGAAAATGGGGCCTTAAGTACTTTCAATGAAAACTATATTGAATAAAATCGGTCGAGCCGTTTTTGAGTTATCGCAATAATTCATAATTTTCTATAAAATGACGTAAGCGCCGCGCGGTGTCCTTATACTTCGAACGTTACGCATATTAGTTAAGTGCCATACTGTATTAAAACATCTCGCTCAATCTGGCGCGTATAATCGATAACTTCCAGAAGGTAATAAGTAATTACTGTTACTTTGGCGTTTACGACCTTTTTATAGAGCTTGAAATCTTTCTCGTAATTCGTCTATTGTGAAGGATGGGCAAATACGGAACCCTACACTGAGCGTGGCCCGACATGCTCTTGGCCGGTTTTTTTCTGATCTGATTATATCAGATATCGCTATCTGGAAGTCGTTAAAATACATTTATTCGCATGTACAAACAGAATCCATAAAACTAAAAGATTTGACATTTGCTGGTCAAATAGTAATTTTTTTATGTTATGATTTGATTTTAATTGCATAATATGAGAAAAGCACTATAAATACTTCGTGAAAAAAGGATTGCCAACCTAGTATTCCTTTCTCGGCTCGACCTCTTTAGTAATACTATTTCTATAGGACTTGAAATAAAACACGACTATAATATTTCAGGTAAACCTTTTGCAAGGAAGCGTACAGAAATAAAATACTTAGTATTTAAATGAAAATTTTATAAATAGTTGCATCTAATCTACCATTTTATTTTTTACATTAATTTACAAATATATTACAAATCAACCACAAATATAATTGTTCAGAGTTCGAAATTACTGTGGGGTTATTTCAACAACACTCGCTCCGGTTTCCACTGGAATTGGGACAATATCAGCAGGTACGTCCGTTGCCGTGGTTTGGCTGACGACAACTGGTTCAACTACGATAACTTCAGTCACTGGTCCTGACAGAATGTCTAATAATGTGACAGGAGATTCAGACGTCACAGGAACCTCATTTGCGGTTTGATCTACGGGCGCTTCAGTCGCTACATCAACCGGTCCTTGCGTGGCCAATTCAGCTGCTACTTCAGTTTGAACTTCCACTGGTGATTGAGTTGCTACTTCACTGCCTGTAGCAGCTTCAGTACCTGCGTTAGCCACGGGTTCAGCCCCAGATCCTTCAGATACAGCGGGAACATCTGCGGCAGCGTCAGTCGCCACAGTAGAAGCGGCAGCGTCAGCAGGAGCGGCTGCGCTAGCGTCAACTGCGGCAGCATCGACAGGGGTGTCAGCGTCAACAGGGATGGCAGCGTCAACAGGGATGGCAGCGTCAACAGGGGCGGCAGCGTCAGCAGGTGTGGCAGCGTCAACAGGGGTAGCAGCGTCAACTGGGGCAGAAGCATCAGCTGGGGCAGCAGCGTCAACTGGGGTAGCAGCGTCAACTGGGGTAGCAGCGTCAACAGGGGTGGTAGCGTCAACAGGGGCGGCAGCGTCAACAGGGGCGGCAGCGTCAACTGGGGCAGCAGCGTCAACAGGGACAGCAGCGTCAACAGGGGCGGCAGCGTCAGCTGGGGCAGCAGCGTCAACAGGGGCGGCAGCGTCAGCTGGGGCAGCAGCGTCAACAGGGGCGGCAGCGTCAACTGGGGCAGCAGCGTCAACAGGGGCAGCAGCGTCAACAGGGGCGGCAGCGTCAACAGGGGCGGCAGCGTCAGCTGGGGCAGCAGCGTCAACAGGGGCGGCAGCGTCAACTGAAGCAGCAGCGTCAGCTGGGGCAGCAGCGTCAACAGGTGCGGCAGCGTCAACTGGGGCAGCAGCGTCAACAGGGGCAGCAGCGTCAACAGGGGCGGCAGCGTCAACAGGGGCGGCAGCGTCAGCTGGGGCAGCAGCGTTAACAGGGGCGGCAGCGTCAACTGAAGCAGCAGCGTCAGCTGGGGCAGCAGCGTCAACAGGGCTGGCAGCTTCAACTGGGGCAGCAGCATCAGCCGGGGCAGCAGCGTCAACAGGGGTGGTAGCGTCAACTGGGGCAGCAGCATCAGCCGGGGCAGCAGCGTCAACAGGGCTGGTAGCGTCAACTGGGGCAGCAGCATCAGCCGGGGCAGCAGCGTCAACAGGGGTGGTAGCGTCAACAGGGGCGGCAGCGTCAACAGTTGCGGCAGCGTCAACTGCGGTGGCAGCGTCAGCTGGGGCAGCAGCGTTAACAGGGGCAGCAGCGTCAACAGGGGCGGCAGCGTCAGCTGGGGCAGCAGCATCAGCTGGGGCAGCAGCGTCAACAGGGGTGGCAGCGTCAACTGGGGCAGCAGCGTCAACAGGGGTGGCAGCGTCAACAGGGGTGGCAGCGTCAACTGCGGTGGCAGCGTCAACTGGGGCAGCAGCGTCAACAGGGGTGGCAGCATCAGCTGGGGCAGCAGCGTCAACAGTGGTGGCAGTGTCAACAGGGGCTTCAGCGTCAACAGGAGTGACAGCATCAGCTGGGGCAGCAGCATCAGCTGGGGCAGCAGCGTCAACAGGGGCGGCAGCGTCAACAGGGGCTTCAGCGTCAACAGGAGCGGCAGCATCAGCTGGGGCAGCAGCATCAGCTGGGGCAGCAGCGTCAGCTGGGGCAGCAGCGTCAGCTGGGACGGCAGCGTCAACTGCGGTGGCAGCGTCAACTGCGGTGGCAGCGTCAACTGGGGCAGCAGCGTCAACAGGGGCAGCAGCATCAACAGGGGCAGCAGCATCAGCTGGGGCAGCAGCAACAGCTGGGGCAGCAGCATCAGCTGTGGCAGCAGCGTCAACAGGGGTGGCAGTGTCTACTGGGGTAGCAGCGTCAACAGGGGCGGCACTGTCTACTGGGGCAGCAGCGTCAACAGGGGTGGCGGCATCAACTGGGATAGCGGCGTCAGCAGGATCTGCAGGGGCGGCGGCGTCAGCGTCGTCAGCAGGGCCAGCAGGGGCGGCGGCGTCAGCAGAGCCAGCAGGGGTGACTGAATCAGTAGGGGCAGCAGGTGCAGCGGCGTCAGCAGGGGCATTGGCGTCTGCAGAGCCAGCAGGGGCGACTGAATCAGCAGGGGCAGCAGGTGCAGCGGCGTCAGCAGGGCCAGCAGGGGCGGCGGCGTCAGCAGAGTCAGCAGTGGCGATTGAACCAGTAGGGGCAGAAGCGCCAGCAGAGGCCGCAGCGTCAGCAGGGCCAGCAGGGGCGGCAGCATCAGCAGGGGCAGAAGTGCCAGCAGCACCAGCAGAGGCAGCGGTGTCAGGAGGACCAACAGAGGCGGTAGCATCAGCAGCGCCAGCAGGAGCGGTAGCACCAGCAGGACCAGCAGTTGCAGCGGCGTCAGCAGAGCCAGCAGGGGTGGCTGAACCAGTAGGGGCAGAAGCGCCAGCAGAGGCAGCAGCGCCAGCAGGGGCGGCAGCGCCAGCAGGGCCAGCAGGTGCAGCGGCGTCAGCAGAGCCAGCAGGGGTGGCTGAACCAGTAGGGGCAGAAGCGCCAGCAGAGGCAGCAGCGTCAGCAGGGGCGGCAGCAGCAGCAGGGCCAGCAGGGGCAGCGGCGTCAGCAGAGCCAGCAGGGGTGGCTGAACCAGTAGGGGCAGAAGCGCCAGCAGAGGCAGCAGCGTCAGCAGGGGCGGCAGCGCCAGCAGGGCCAGCAGCTGCAGCGGCGTCAGCAGAGCCAGCAGGGGTGGCTGAACCAGTAGGGGCAGAAGCGCCAGCAGAGGCAGCAGCGTCAGCAGGGGCGGCAGCGCCAGCAGGGCCAGCAGCTGCAGCGGCGTCAGCAGAGCCAGCAGGGGTCGCTGAACCAGTAGGGGCAGAAGCGCCAGCAGAGGCAGCAGCGTCAGCAGGGGCGGCAGCGCCAGCAGGGCCAGCAGCTGCAGCGGCGTCAGCAGAGCCAGCAGGGGTGGCTGAACCAGTAGGGGCAGAAGCGCCAGCAGAGGCAGCAGCATCAGCAGGGGCGGCAGCGCCAGCAGGGCCAGCAGCTGCAGCGGCGTCAGCAGAGCCAGCAGGGGTGGCTGAACCAGTAGGGGCAGAAGCGCCAGCAGAGGCAGCAGCGTCAGCAGGGGCGGCAGCGCCAGCAGGGCCAGCAGCTGCAGCGGCGTCAGCAGAGCCAGCAGGGGTCGCTGAACCAGTAGGGGCAGAAGCGCCAGCAGAGGCAGCAGCGTCAGCAGGGGCGGCAGCGCCAGCAGGGCCAGCAGCTGCAGCGGCGTCAGCAGAGCCAGCAGGGGTGGCTGAACCAGTAGGGGCAGAAGCGCCAGCAGAGGCAGCAGCGTCAGCAGGGGCGGCAGCGCCAGCAGGGCTAGCAGGTGCAGCGGCGTCAGCAGAGCCAGCAGGGGTGGCTGAACCAGTAGGGGCAGAAGCGCCAGCAGAGGCAGCAGCGTCAGCAGGGGCGGCAGCGCCAGCAGGGCCAGCAGGTGCAGCGGCGTCAGCAGAGCCAGCAGGGGTGGCTGAACCAGTAGGGGCAGAAGCGCCAGCAGAGGCAGCAGCGTCAGCAGGGGCGGCAGCACCAGCAGGGCCAGCAGGGGCAGCGGCGTCAGCAGAGCCAGCAGGGGTGGCTGAACCAGTAGGGGCAGAAGCGCCAGCAGAGGCAGCAGCGTCAGCAGGGGCGGCAGCACCAGCAGGGCCAGCAGGGGCAGCGGCGTCAGCAGAGCCAGCAGGGGTGGCTGAACCAGTAGGGGCAGAAGCGCCAGCAGAGGCAGCAGCGTCAGAAGCGCCAGCAGTGCCAGTAGAGGTAGTGGCGCCAGCAGGGCCGGCAGGGCCAGCAGGGACGGCACCACCAGCAGGGACGGAAGCGCCAGGAGCTACAGCGGCATTTACGGGTACAACAGGCAGTGCTCCTTGAGATGAAGCTCCATTTCCAGAGGCTGAACCGGCAGATGCACCGTTGGCAGACGCATCAGTGGGACCCCAGTTAGGAAGCAGGTTTGATAAGAGCACCGCAACCGACTGCAGTAAAGTTCTCCTCTCATCGATTTCTTGTTGCGCCACTGCAGTCCAAGGAGCACTTACAGTTTGCAGTAATGCAGTCTTGTTTTCAAGTTTTTCGATCTTTTCTTCCAACTCCGTCCGCACTGCTTGAACAGATACAGCATTCAAATAGAGTTCTAAATGATTCCTCCAGGCAGTAAGTGTGGCAACATCTTCATAAATCTTGGTTTGGACAAAGTTTGTGATAGCCTGACGCCTTTCACTCTTTGTGCTGTTTTCATTCAAACCCAGTTCTTCGATTAAGTATTTATGGAGCGCAGCTTTTCTCTCAAGTTTAGTGCTTAACCCAGTTAAACCGTACTTTTCATATACATAAATCTTCCAGATATCATCCAGGTCAATATCGTCTGGCTGCTCAGCAGATTCAATGGCTTCTTGGAGGTCCTGTTCTTTTTTAAAGGTATCCTTTTCTAATTTTTCTAATTGTTTCTGAATCTTTTCTTGGCGTTTATGTTCTGCTTCTACGCGTTTTTGTTCAACCTTGCGTGTATGTTCTTCTGCTTTGCGAGCTTGTTCTGCTTGTTTGGATTTTTCTTTTTCCAAACGTTCATGTTCCTTGCGTTCATGTTGAGCCTGTCTTTCCTGCTGCTTACGTTCGTATTCAACTTGTTTTTCATGCTGTTTGCGTTGGAGTTCAGCCTGTTTTTCTTGATATTTACGTTGATACTCCTGGTATTTCCTTTCCCTCTCAAGGTGTTCTTCTTCATGCTTTCTCCTTTCTTTTTCAATTTTTTCGAGTCTCTTCAGGTTTTCTTCCTGAATCTTTCTTTCTCTGGAATCCACTTCGTTAGTCTCATTATCTTCGTTAGTCTCTGATGACGATGAAGAAACACCATCATTATCTGACGATAATAGTGACCTGGAGAGTGGATTCGTTTCGTATGGTAGATATTTCGCACTCACGGCACAGACGGCAACCTGAAAATTTATATTTATACACGTTAATATACACATCATTTTATAAGAAGTAGTACGTTAGGTAAATATGCCAAGCATTATGCCTTAATTACCACTTTGATAGTAACCAACTACACAACACATCAAAACACTATTACTTTTTAAGTGATTTTATTGATTTCAGAACTGTCCATATGAAAAAATGTATGTCTGATTATCGAAAACATTACTACGTATAAATAAACTACGTTCCAATTCTGATAAAGGATTAAACTATTTTATAATAAAATAAATCAACGTATCCAAATAAAACTCACGACAAGTAGTAAATATATAATCCTCATCTTGGCTGTTTTACTTCATTCAATGCGAAATTCGTTCGTTACAATAACACTTAAGTATACTAGTGTGTCTCAAATGAGCTCGTTCGTTAGAATAGTTCCAAAATTATAGAAGCGTGCTTTTATACTTCGTCTAGCAATTAGCGAAGATAAGACGAGATAAAGTCTCGTACAAGATAAGTCGCGTCATTTGAGCCTTACACAAACTAGCGTTCTGCGTCGTCTGACTCAAAGCAAACATGTTTGTTAATATTTATCGCACGTAATAATGCAGATGAATGGTAGAAAGCACTAATTAGATTGTACAAACAACCGGATATTTGCACTATTTTGTTTGATCACGATTATGAGAGGAAGTATTAGGATTAACACACGTAAATTTAAAACATGATGGAGATGGAGATGGAGATAATGTATATTTTTAAGGCGCTAAAAACATCTAAAAAAGTATAAAATTTCGTCAATGCTTTTATTTCATCGGTATCGAAAATAATTAAATATTATTTACCGATCTGATAACAACTAATTTCTATTGAAAATGAAGTAGTTTAGTTCGCCTCTTGTTTATGATGCTTGAGGAATTCCCGTTTAACGATTGTAAATATTTGCGCTAAAGATGAACATATTTACTGGAAACTGGTGTGTACAACAACGAACTATTCGTGACGTGAATACTTTATACATCATTACACTATTAAAGAAGTTTAATTTTTGTTAACAATGTTCATACTTGTGGACGTTTGACGATCGAGCAGCACCCTTTGGCAGGGGTAACATTCAAACAAGGGTCGTCATAACATATGCACTAAAATTAAAAAGGCTTATTTTAGTTGTCAGCATCTCAGCAAAAGGATAGATATTGATCACCAAATTTCATTTAAGCAAAACTTAATATTAATGTGAAGCCATCCCACTGACTATTTTATCCAATAGTAATTTTCCTTTTTCATGTTACGTCGCATCGACAAAATTGGCTTAACGCTGCCAGTATCACCCCTTGGTATTTAAATAACCAGATTTTTTAGTACGTAAAGTAAGTCAGGGGTGTCCCACAGGGGACTGGATTGACAGCTGTCAAAGTGAGTGGTCGTCCATAAAAGTTCATGCGTCACGTATTAAGATAGAATGAGTTAAAAATTCTAATCCTGAATTATCGACCATAATATCCCACTTTGTCTAGCACAACTATGAGACGCGGCTCTATGTCCCGCTATAAATCTACCTGTCACTTTCATTTCAATACCGTGCAAGCAAGTGATGCTGAGTCGCGCGACAAGCAAAGTCGTGGCTAAATAAAACTAAAAAGCTAAAAATAACCCGTTCAAGTACAGATTACATTTGACTCACCCTTCGAAGTCGATCCCAAACCACTCAGTTCTTATATTTATATATTATAGTTTACGCGAGGTTTGGCACCGACTTCGAAGGGTGAGTCAAATGTAATCTGTACTTGAACGGGTTATTTTTGGCTTTTTAGTTTTACTGAAGTCGGTTCTTTTTTTTGTTAAAATGTTTTTTTTTTTTTTGCTTTTTATTGATTCATATAAAAGTTCTAGTGGCCATCTGTGGTGTTCATCATCAGTTTCCTTACACCAAATCCTATTTACTGAATGTAAATTCTTGACTTTATCAATAAATTACCGAAAGCGCCACTCGGAGTTATACACTGTCGATTAAAAAAAAAAAATTTAAAATCTGTTCACGGTTCTCGGAGATATCGAGTAACATACATACAAAAAAAATAAAATTAGTTCAATTTCAATTTATTTCAATTTTCAATTTCAATTTCGTTTATTTCATAGTAGGATTATTACAATCACTTTATGATGTCAAACATAAGTTAATAAATACAATTTACGATCACAACAAATGGTTAATAACAATTAATTATACAATATAGTTTATCAATTTTAGTCCCATGGGTTTACATCATTGATATAGTCACTTATGGTATAGTATTCTTTTTGGCATAATTTATTTTTAATCGCTATTTTAAATTTATGAACAGGCAAAGTTTGCATATGCATTGGGACTTTATTATAATAAAGTGTACATTGCCCAACGTATGATTTACTTATTCTACGGAGTCTACTTCTAGCGGGTACTAGATTGTTTTTGGTTCTTATATTTATGTCGTGAATGTCGCATTTTTTCTTAAATAGATGTTTGTTTTTATGTACATACAATAAATTTTCATAAATGTACTGAGAAGCAAACGTTAGAATACCGGATTTCGCAAATGATTCTCTTAATGAGGTTTTGGTATTTAGATTATAAATAGCTCTGACTGCTCGCTTTTGCAAGACAAATATGCATTTAGTGTCTGCAGCATGACCCCACAAGAGAATACCGTAAGACATTAAGCTGTGGAAATAACCAAAATACACAAGTCGAGCTGTATCCACGTCAGTGAGCATTCTAATTTTTCTAACAGCGTATGCAGCAGAACTGAGTTTCTTTGCTAAGGTGTTGATATGAGGTCCCCATATCAGCTTAGCATCCAATGTGAGCCCCAAAAATACCGTTGAATCCACGAGGTCCAGTCTGTTACTTTTTAATTCAATATTTGTAGATACTTGTCTTACATTAGGTAGAATAAATTTTATGCATTTCGTTTTCTTTTCATTCAGAAGTAGGTTATTAGCAGTAAACCAATCTACTACATCAGATAGAGAAGCGTTAACATTGTTGCAATCTAAATTCTGTCGGGTAATTTTAAAAATTAGCGAGGTGTCATCAGGGAATAATACAATATTATGCTTTCGTTTTACAAGAGAAGGTAAATCGTTGATGTAAACCAGGAATAAAAATGGGCCTAAGATAGAACCCTGTGGAACGCCCATTTCTATGATGCTGCCAGAGGATCTCATACCATTCACATCTACTATCTGAATCCTTTTCTTTAGATAGGATTCCAAAAGTTTAAGTTCGGAACCTCTAACTCCATAATGGCACAGCTTGAATTGAGAACCTCCTCCTTTTTTGAAGTCGGTTAAAAACCAAGTGCATCCGAACCCCACCGATACCCCAGCAACGCACTTGTGACTTCTCTGGTGTTGCAGATGTCTATGGGCGACGGTATTCGCTTTCCATCAGCGATCCGTTTGCTCGTTTGCCCGCTATGACATAAAAGCAACCCCGAAGAGGTACTTGAACGCAAGTCCATTTAAAAACACCACAAACTGTTTTCAAATGAATGGCAAGGTCAAAAGTATTACGTAAGTAAAAGTCACGTGTCTTAAAACTTATCTCACAGATTACACTGTTTGCATATTCTCTTAATTGTTCATTAACGGTTAGAGGAAACGGTGTATTAACATACCACATATTTCTGACTGTTTGGAATACTGTTTTGTGTATTTGCACGACAACAGCCTTACTTTTACTAGCTGCGCCCCGCGGTGTTACCCGCGTTCAGAATATAATAGGATATGTGATAATCCACGATGTCAGCTACCTCCATACCAAATTGTATCAAAATTGGGTCAGCCGTTTGAGCGTGCAAACATTAACCATTACAATATCAGTGTGATTAAAATTAGTAAGGGTCAGCTCACACCGAGACGCGACGCGACGCGACGCTGCGCGCACATTTCAATAGAGCGACTCAAAATTACACTTTATTTACTACATTACAAGGGACACATTTCATCGTGAGCATTCAAAATACGTTGCGCCACGCAGCGCTGCGGCGTCTCGCTGCGCAGCGAGGCGTCGTGCTGCCAACGATTTTACGATGCGCCTCGCTACGTTGCGATGCGTCTCGCGGCGGCGGCGCCCTCTTTCAGTATCGTCGCGTCGCGTCGCGTCTCGGTGTGAGCTGACCCTAACTCGTATAAGTTATCATATTCTAATAGTACGTTAGATAGAGGGTTCAAAAGTAGGTACCTTATTCAAAAACAACATACTCAACTTAGATTCTTATATTCAATTTAGAATTCAGATGCGCATCAGGAAACTGGAATTAAACGGTAAAGGTACAGTCAGCCAAGAAAGTAATCTACCAGTTTTGGACCCTAATACTTATGAAATAAAGTCGAGAAGTGGTAGATCAATCTTTTGGCTGACAGGCCGCAAAAAATATATCTCTGATATGGATATTTTTATTGAATATATACTTACAGCTATATATATACAGTTAAAAACGTCAAAATAACATAAATGCAAAATTTAAAAATGCGGGACAATAAAAAAAAACTAAGAACCATCTCGATAGACAAAGCTTTCCATAAAAAAAATGCATTCAATTCGGAAGTTACGGAGCTACAATGCCACAGACAGATACACATGTAGACATACAGATACACATGTTAAAGTTATAACAACAAGAGGAGAAAGCTATGAAAATATTTTCTAGGATTTTTCTAGGAATGAGGGGAGGGTTATTAAAATACCTACAAAACGGTCTTCTACTCACGTCGTAGAAGTCGAATATCGCTCGACATGTTTCGAATCGGTACGCGATTTATCATCAGGAGAGCCGATCAGTCGCGGCGGCGGCCAACCGAACACTTAATATGTCTGAGACTCACGGTAGTTTTCTATGCGAAATGAGGGGGAGTTATACAAACAATAAACAAAATTCTAGATTTTTAAAAAATTTCGTCCATTCTTAATTGAAAGACAGAAAAACGAACACAGCATAAACACTCTTTATTGCACGGCAAAAACAGTTTACAGAAAAAATTCAACACAAAAATACAAATCAGGCGATCTTATCGCTACAGAGCGATTCCTTCCAGACAACCTTAGGGTAGTGAAATTGATAAATAAATAACTAACTAAAATATAGAGTAGGTGATGCAAAAGGCGATGCAAACACGTTAAATAACAATAGCAAAACACGATCATTAATGAATGTGGTTTTATAAATAGATAGCGTTTAAGTATCATTTTATTTATTTATTTATTCAAGTCAAAATAAGCTTACAGTATACAACAAATCGCTTACTTGTAATTAAAATTTAACATTATACAAAGCAAAAATAATAATAATTAAAACAACAACACATAAAAACACAACAAAAGAACACAGGTAAAACATTGATCATACCTTCTAAAGGAAAAACATGTTATAATAACAACAGCTAGAGTGGCAGTGAGCTGGTGGTGCTTTATTTTGGTTTAATAATAACTTACGTCCAACTTCAAGGAAGTCTGTCACAAGAACAATTTGTATTAATTCTATGACAAGCATATCATGTGTTAATACGATTAAACTTAATATGTAGCCAGTACATATACGACCTCCAATACCTTCATGATCCTCTTAGAAATAAATGGTTGCCAATTCATAAAAAAAAACAGGTACGCATATAAGGGCACAAATTATTATTTTAAGCCTCGTATGTAACTCGAATGACCATAATTTTAAAACAAAACAATCTGATATTTTCTTAGTCCGAGCCTTTCTAAAACCGCACTAAAGCGCACAACCGAAATATTTTACTAAAGTCCCGACGAACTACGACGTCTACGACGACGAAGTAGTAACGAAGTAGCTGGACTTCTCACAACTTCCAACTAGGTCCAAGGAAGCATAAAGGAAACACACACTTTATGTAAGCAAAGTTACCAAGTCGTCTCTACGGCAGCATACTTTGAAACTACCAAAAGCGAAGTAGCCGCTTTAGTCCCGTCAAATTAGAGTGAATCCAACGTAACGTAAGTATCTGACAACTAAAAAAAAATTTAGCTAACACTTGCTGGAGAAGCAATAGGGCGGGAGATGGTGCCTAAACGCACGTCCTAGGAGAATGGTGAATGCGCATAAAATGTAAAATGTAGCATAAAAAAAATAAAAGTGGTACAGACGGCGCTTTGGCGGAATATAATACTTAATTTCACGCGATAAGTAAATATCGTGGGTTCGATCCTCACCTGCAATTTATAGGATCGTGTAATTTTTTTTATTATATTTAACCTCAGTATCAATATGTGTCAAAAAAACCTTAAACATTGCGGTTTTTTTTTCATGAAAGAAATAGGACCCATATACTCCGACATATTTTATTCCGATTTTCAAAACTCCGAATTTCATTATTCCTAAGAAATAAAATTCCGATGGTTAAAAACCACGAAATTTAATATTCCGAATTTCAAGGCCGATTTTGAATTTTCCTTTCTTTTGCTTTCGGAATTTTGACATTCGGTAAAATAAACTCGTATTTTCAATCATCGCAATTTTCACTTTTAAAACTGATAAATTTCGGATTTTTGAAAATCAGAATAAGCAAAATCGGAATAAAAAAATTCGGAGTACTTACCTATATCTGTAAGAGCGAAACGAGCGCAGACAAGGCAGGTAAGGCACGTCCGACTTGGCTTAGGTTAGGTACGGCGACGAGCGAAGCGAGGAGGAGTGTTGGGTTGAACTGCGACCCTAACGAGTGAGCGAAGCGAGCGAGCCGCGCAGGTGATATAATAGACGAATTTGTGCTGGAAACGGTTGACAAGCATCCCGCCAGGCGGTAGAAAAAGAAAGTAAAAAAACATAAGGATAGGTCTTCTAACTTTTTGAATATTGCTCAATTAACACTAAAATACACACGACAAAAGACTTAAACTTTAAAAATTACAAAACTCAAATTTTACTGGACTAAGTAGCCGTTCTGCTGTGTTGTGTCACGCGTCTCGGTGACGATGCCAGCTCGACAAGTTTGTCAGCAAATATTTTGTAAATAAGTACTCACTCTGTAACCTCCACGATAACACTGCTGTTTTGCGGCGGTTTTGGGAATTCTGGCCTTAAGTTAATTTATAAAACAGTTTCTAAGTTGGATATTTTTCGCACGAAAAGTATTCTCTTCTATTAGAAATATTCTAAAATCTAATCTCTCTCATTAAAAGTCACTTAAAAACTATTTATCTTTAAAATACTTTATCAAATCTAAAAAAAACAACTGTAAAAATTGGCCAGCAATGGAGAATAGTGATTAACCCTCTAAAATAGTCAACCCAATGCGAATCAGTTCTATGAACGTCTCGCCACTGATATTACCTTTTGTTTTCATTTATTTATTTTGAAGAAAACTCATTCCTGATTGAATACCGTATAATAAATAAAATAAATAACTGAAGGTATAATATATTCAAAATAGATCAAAGGGATGCTTACAAAATATCATAACTGAACGTTTTGCAAAAAAAACTTTGTATGTTATCCCATTTTTTAGGGTTCCGTAGTCAACTAGGAACCCTTATAGTTTCGCCATGTCCGTCTGTCCGTCTGTCCGTCTGTCCGTCTGTCCGTCTGTCCGTCTGTCCGTCCGTCCGCGGCTTAGCTCTGTGATCATTAGTACTAGAAAGCTGAAATTTGGTATGAGTATGTGTATGTATCACGCCGACAAAACGGTGAAATAAAAACTAAAAAAATATGTTTTTTTCGGGTACCTCTGGTACACCTAAAGTGGGGGTGATTTTTTTTTTTCGTTCCAACCCTAGTGTGTGGGATGTCGTTAAATAGGTCTGTTAAAAATAATAGGGGTCTCCAAACATTACTTTTTGATAAAGTCAGTAGTTTTGTAAATATTCGCTCCGAAAATAAAAAAAATAGTGTCCCCCCCCTCTAACTTTTCAACCACGGGTCAAAAAAATATGGGAAAATTCATGAAAATGAAACTTTATAAGTACTTTCAATGAAAACTATATTGAACAAAATCGGTCCATCCGTTTTTGAGTTATCGCAAAATTTCATAATTTTCTTGAAAAGGACGTAAGTTGACTTCCAGAAGGTAATAAGTAATTACAGTTATTTTGGCGTTTACGACCTTTTTCCGTCTTTCCGTCTTTGGCCGTATCTTGTGAAGGATGAGCAAATACGGAACCCTACACTGAGCGTGGCCCGACATGCTCTTGGCCGGTTTTTTTTGTTTATTTTGTCTTACAAGCAAAATAAAAAAAAAGTTCATACTCCAACGTGACATAATGGAACGCACTAATTTAGGACACTTTTTTTATTATTCACATCAAAAATATGTAAATGCAATCGATTCTGAGTAGGACGAACCCAAAAACGTCAAGGTCTGGATGAAACAGGAATTCGGGTCCCAACAGACTGGTTGACACATATAAATGATATTGGTTGATTGCTGCATTCAGAGAATTTCAATGCTCCACATAGTTGATAATTGGAATTGGCAAACGAAGCCTTTGAGAGTTCACCTGAAATCCAAGCTTTTATTTATGCAATATTCCCCTTTCAGAGGCTTACTGGGAACGTGAGTTGCATTGAAAATATTTCAGGAAACGTTGTAACATGATTCGTTGAATAGCCCGGACACGTCCGGCCCGAAAATAGACCGCCGGTGGGTGTACGGTCTGTTAGGGCTGTCAGGATTCATCAACATGCGCGTGTGTTCGTGATATCCCTCCATTATTCCACTTAACCAGCTACTTCAATAATTCATTATTCTATAATTACCATCGCAACTTTATATCTAGATACTACCTATTATAAAATTATAGATTTGTATTGAAAATGAGGTTCCAGAAAAAATCTTAATAGCGTGATGCAGAATCGTCATTTGTTTTGTATGGGCGCGCGGCGCCATGCCAGCCTGGCCCCATCTGTTGGTCATAATTTCCTTTGTCCTCTCATCACGCCAAAACGGCTGGAAATATTATTTATTTTTAACCAATTTCAGTACAGGGTTGGCTGGACATCCAAAGATGGTTATAGGATACTTTTTACCCGACAACGGCATAAAAAGTTTGCGCGTTCGAGGGTGACCCTTCTTATCACTTTTATAAATTGATAAATTTACAGGCACGACGCATTATTTTGAATCGATGGTGATACAATTACGTTGAATAGATTAATAGAAAAATAGATTGCATTTAAAAATAGATACCTTACTTTATAATTAGACGCACTTGTAACCCCTCTGGTGTTGCAATGTCCATGGACAACGGTAATAGCTTACATCAAGTGACCGGGTCGTTTGCCTCCTAAGATATAAAAATTTTTTTTTAACAAAAAATAGAACCGACTTCAGTAAAACTAAAAAGCCAAAAATAACCCGTTCAAGTACAGATTATATTTGACTCACCCTTTGAAGTCGATCCTAAACCACTCAGTTATTATACATATTTATATTTTATAGTTTACGTGAGGTTTGGCCCGACTTCAAAGGGTGAGTCAAATGTAATCTGTACTTGAACGGGTTATTTTTGGCTTTTTAGTTTTACTGAAGTCGGTTCTATTTTTTGTTAAAATTTTTTTTTTTTGCTTTTTAGTGATAAAAACACTTATGGCAGGGTGATCAGGGAGGTCTTGAAGGCATGCATCTCGTTTGAATTATCTCCTAACTCCTAACCGTTGAGGAGTTGTACCTTCCATCATCAGCTCAGCATTGGAAGATGATGACTACCATAATGCTATTTGCATTAAATAGTTTTATAAAATATATGAAAAATATTATAAGTGACTATAAAATTTCAGGAATTCCTTCGATTCCTCATGGATCTCGTCGTCCGATCTTCACCAAAATTTTATGGGACTAACCTTGAGATGTCTATTCATGAACCTAAAAAGAATTTTTCAAATCAACTCATAAATGAGGGAGTTCTGAGGTAACAAACATTAAAAGAAAAAAAAAACATACAACCGAACTGAGAACCCCCTCCTTTTTTTGAAGTCGGTTAAAAAATATCGAAAAACAAGAGAGTTTTAGGGCTTTATCTGTTCCTGACTTTTGGAATAGCATCAACTTTATCACCAAGCCGTCGTCGCTTTACCGAGAGCAAAATAATCTTAAAATAAGTAGGTACCTACTATTTTTATAGACTTACTATTTTTTAGTTGCTACGTGCTCCGTGAAAAATTTCAGTGCTCAGTTCGTTTGGAGTGCATACTAGGGTTACGTGTGTTAATCGCGATTAATTTGATTACCTCGGGCAAACATTGTTGTAGGTTTTGTAGGTGCAAATCTGTAATATCTTCGCTGTGTCTCTTTGCGCTGGGATTAGCGCAGATAAAAGAGGAAGCACTTGACGGATTAGAACTTTATTGGTTCACAAGGAACGGTACTCAGATATAATGATTATCTCGTGGATAAAATGGATCTCTTCTTCTAAGTTGTACAGTTTTGATAGAATCTTGTATAAATACTAACAGTAGCTAGCTTTTTAGTATGCCTATGCCATTCCTGTCTCGTGTCAGCGCGTCTGATGCTCTCAACCAACGGGCAGGTGGTAAATAATCGTAACAGCGTCGGATGGTAAACAGTTATGATAACCTTTGGCTATAGATGCGTCTATATTGACTCCTACAATTAATTGTTCATCTCTCCTCTGTTTGGAAAGTGTCATTTTCATGAATAGATAGCCGGGTGTAAAATAGCTTTTTCATCCCTAGGGTGGAAAATAATATTTTTTTAATTGCCACGGAGTCAAAGATAATTGCCTTCTATTAGATGCACGTCGTGACCAAGTAAATTAGGTACAGTCTAGTCGGCCGTGGTAAGTGGCCATTGAAAAAAGGTCTCCAAAGGTTAGATATAGGCAAGCTTAATTTATTTTGTAAAATAAAAAAATATTTATATTTAATTATTAAAAATAAATTTGCCTAATATTCATAATACATACATACATATAATTATTTCCGTCCCACATTTATTGATAGATCGTACATTTATTTAAAAAATACAATTGAAACTATTTTATTGTTTTTTTTTTTACTTTTTAAATGTTGGCAGTACGTATCTTCAGTTTTTTTTTTCAAAAATAAGAAGAATGAAAGTTTGCAGTAGAAAAAGCGGGAACACGAGATTAAATGTAAATACCGTGTCTTTAATTGATTATTTGTTAAAAATGACATGGACATTAATATAACTCACTCATGACACATATGTGCGTGTAGTATTTTATTTTCCTCGCAGTCGAAATGAAAAGTAGAGTGTTTAACTCGGGTGCAATTACCCATTTCACCCTCGAACTATCGAAAGAAATATCTCGGGTGCAATGGGTCACTTTCTACCCTTGGTTAACAATCTACTATTCGTCGAATGTTTATTTTCGCCGAAAAATCATTTCGTAGAAAGCATTTTTCTTTGCAACCGTAAACTATTTGCGATTGTTATAAAACAAACCTAAACTAATCAATTAGATGATATTTGCACGAATTATGAAAAATATATGACTACAGAGGAATAAAAATTCTGTGAATTGATTATTCGGTGAAATGAAACATTCGAAGAAATAAGTTTCTATGTTCTAAAATATGATACTCGGGTGAAGTTATTCATCATTTCAATTTTAGCTTTTACATGATGACGTGTCTAACCAGTCAATAATAAGATAAACTCGTCCAAATGAGGAATTAACTTATTTTAAAACGTCTAAATAAAGGAACCTGTGTGTTTTTAGGGTTCCGTACCCAAAGGGTAAAAACGGGACCCTATTACTGAGACTTCGCTGTCCGTCCGTCCGTCCGTCCGGTCCGTCCGTCCGTCCGTCCGTCCGTCTGTCACCAGGCTGTATCTCAACAACGGTGATAGCTAGACAGTTGAAATTTTCACAGATGATGTATTTCTATTGCCGCTATAACAACAAATACTAAAAATAAAATAAAATAAATATTTAAGGGGGCTCCCATACAACAAACTTTTTATAGATTATATATATGTATAGGTACGGAACCCTTCATGCGCGAGTCGGGCTCGCACTTGCCCAATTTTTATTGTTACTATAATTTTAAGTAGTCTGGAAAATCAAACAACACGCTGTCTGCACAAATCACTCAATATCTATTGAATAGGACCCCTCAAAGTGCTTTGATCCCACCTTTACAACCATGTTCTCCCGGAAAACCTAATATTAAAACCTTCTCAGCACAAGGGAGCTCCTTGCCGCCTCAGAGGGCTCGAAAGTATTATTACAGGATGAAAATCAGTTTCGTACGACCTGCACCTCGCATCTGGCTCGGACATATAATCGTTAAACCTACCTAGTGTCGCATAGAATAATGTTTACTTTTGATAGTAAACCCAAAATAAGATATGACTTTAAAACAGTTACTCGTTGAAATGAAAGGGTACAGTGAATGCCGAATATTAAATAATTCCTGGAATTTTGAAATTAATATTCGTACCCCAATATTCCGTAGCAGAATGTGTTTATTTTATTTTGCACTATTAATGGGGAAGAAGACTGATGTTAAATTCTACAGCATACTATAGTTATATGAATAAAATCAGCTCAATATGTCATGAAACAAAGTAAAAATAATCAAAAAACTTCAAAGCTACGCAAATTTTATGATTTTTTTAAACCAAAAGAATTTTTGAAATTGTTTTCAGCATCCTCATAATTTAACAAAACTATTTTGACGACGCGTTTAGCTCGGTTGGTAGACACCTGCCTACTGAGTCGGCGGTCCCGGGTTCGAATCCTGGCCGGGGCAAATATTTGTGCAAATATTTGTTCTTGGGTCATGGATGTTATCTATGTATGTATTTATATATTATGTATATCGTCGTCTAGTACCCATAGTACAAGCTTTGCTTAGTTTGGGACTAGGTCGATTTGTGTAAGATTGTCCCTTAATATTTATTATTATTATTATTATTATTATTGGACGACAAACATGAAGTTAAAAGCACTTTTTCACGGTGAAAATGGCAAATTACTTATTGTCTCCATACTAATATTGGTACCTAACCATAATATAATAATAATGACGTCAATATTAGGTAGCCATTTGTAGGTACGGTGGGCGTAGGAATGTAATTGAACTTTGACCGTAATTTCTGACTTATAGGTTATAGGTTATCGCGGGCTATTTTTCCGCAACTCGACGTCTTACAGTTGCCCCATTTTTTGCGTGATAATTTCAGACTTTTACAGCAGTCTGAATGGTCGAAGTGTAGCTAGTCCCATATAGGCATTTGATCCCAATTAAAAATAGAATGGATTGTCCTCCTCAAAAAAATATTTTTCGTCATGCCTGAATTCTTACCTCTTCATTTGATATACCTACTTATCTACATGATATTTAATATTTTCTTCGGTTTCCGCGACTGTCACACATTTAAATAAAACAATTTAAACGGATTATATCGCGTATATTAATTATTTGAGCCTCCCTGACGTTTCAGTACCTTTACAGATACCGTTGTCAAAGGTTGACTGAGAAAAACATAATTTTTCTCTGTCAAAGTTACATTTGTGCAAACTACCCATTTTGCAAATATTAATTTAAAATAAAGGTGTTCATACATGCCAGATGGGCCTAATGTGTAAAGACAGTTACACATGTGCCAGAAGGGCATTTATTATTTATTTAAAATATCTACCAGCGGTTCACTAAAGGCTTACTGAGGAGAAAGAACCGCCAAAGAAAACTCCCAGATTGCCTTATTTATTACTATAAAATACTTTTAAACAAAAACTCTACATATACTACTTTTAACACTAATTTGTTTTACACCGTTCGAGGCCCAAGGTTTCCAGTCTTGTGTCTTGCTTGATCCTTGATAAGATGTACAACAGGATCCCAAGCCGGTGGTAATGACAAACCATCTTCTCTATTGAAATTGGGATATTTTTTGATTTCAATAGCCTCGCGCAACATTCTGGGAAAATATCGTTTCTCTCTGGCAAGGATTGAAGTGTTATCAAATTTAATTGAATGGTTTGGATTGTCCGTTAATTATGGTTAGTTTTGATGTCCAGTCCCTCTTTACATGCCTACCAGTACAGGATTGCATCAATATTGTGAGGAGGAGGCTACGTGAACAGAATATGGCAATGGAATATGCTGAATTATTAGAACACTGCCTTACATCTGGCTATATGCTATGGAACGGTGAATTCTACGTGCAAGTGGATGGTGTGGCTATGGGGTCTCCAGTATCTCCTGTTGTCGCCGATATCTTCATGGAGGACTTCGAGGAGAAAGCACTCTCATCGTCACCTGTCAAGCCGAGGATCTTTAAAAGATACGTAGATGATACCTTTACTATTTTACCTAAATCTAGTGTTTCAGTTTTCCTAGGCCATTTAAACTCCATTCATGAGAAAATAAAGTTTACAATGGAGTTAGAAAATGAAAATTCACTAGCCTTCTTAGATGTCAGTGTGTTGAGAAGGTCTGATAATACTGTAACACAGCGGCTTGGCATGAGGTTATTTTATTTAATTTAATTTAATTTAATTTAATTCAGAGTCGTAGGGTTCTTTGACCTGAGGATTGATTCAGGCATACATTTATATTAAACGGGCGCCATGAAGAAAGCCGAATCAATCTCAAACATTAGCGGTTTGTAGCGGGAGACCAGGAAAACCACACATTTAAATTCACACACCAATTTATTAAGTGGAAACAAATTTTTATATACTCTTAATCACTAGATTAATGTACACAGATACTAGGCTTAGTTTAAGGATACTCGACAGACGTCTCTGTGGTATCAAAATTTATACTAATATTCAACAACACTTCTCTCAAAATTATATTAACCGAATAGCTCCGTAAGAAAAGGAATATAGAGTGGTGTGTTGATAGGTGTGGGTGTGGCGTGCAATGTGGACTGATAAAACATAAGACAATTACTCACGTGGGGGGACTATAATAAAATTCATGCGAAGTATCACCGTAACCTGACCGGCACCATGATGACGAAGCTGCTCGTTCATACAGTGACACACCTGGACTAATAAAACACCGTCGTCAACGTGGGCGACCCGGTGTGGTGATCCTCAGCATGAATCCTTGGCGGTCTTCACATACGCCTAGCAGCATCCTATCGTACTAGCGGTATCCTAGCAGCCCACAGAGGGGCAAAAAAATGTAATTCCTTTCGAACTGTCGACACGTGACCGCACATGGGTCAGGAGTGATCCCTTTATCACGTCGGGGATCAGCGGACGTACACTACGCCTGATCGGCGATTAAAAATAGGATTCTTTAACGTCGGAATATCCAGCTGACGGCTTGGAAGATTACTTAGTCTGTAGGTTCGTCATATCGACAATCTTTGTCGTAATTCGCCGACTTTTAATTTCCCGGGGAGTCACAGGCGTCCCGGAATTGGATTAACCACTATTTCTCGACGATATCCTCCATCTTCCCTCGGATTCAAACCGATTTCCAAAACCAGACCTCCGTCCTCAAACGAAGTAATTTCCCAAGTGACTTTTGACAGCTCGCAACCTTTTTGACTACAGACGACGAATCGATTGAATCGCCGTCTCGGACTCTGCACTTTTGAGACGCCGAACAATGTATTCACAAAAATAGACACTGAAGTTATTTTTAACTGAAGAAAAATATGCTTACTATTAATTTAATATCCTTTCACCGAATTTCACCCATGATTATTTATAAACTCCACACTAACCACGAAAAGAGACGATTGTCAACAGACAACAAACCTCCTCAGAGTTGCCAGTACAAAATTTCCTACCGAGCTATCCCATCAATGTTACTACTAAAAAAAAGGTGTTACAATACAATAGGTCATACTGTTTATAGGAAGCCTACTCACACTGATAGGTATTTAAATGGCAAATCACATCACCATCCTAGTCAACTTGCTACAGTGGGTAAATCTTTGTTTCAGAGAGCCAAGGGAATCTGTGACGACCAACATTTGACTGATGAACTACAGCATGTCAAGCGTGCGCTTTGGGCCAATGGGCTCAAGATACCACGCCTCAACCAGAAACCCCGTGTGAAGACTCCTACAGTCGAGCGTAAACCTGCGGTCCTGCCATATGTGAAAGGGGTCACGGATAGGATTGGAAACATCTTGAAACGGGCTTCCATTAAAACATATTTCAAGCCGATGAAGAAGATGTCTCAATACCTGAGGCCCGTGAAGTGTAGCATCCCTCTGCAGAGTGCTGGTGTTTACAAGCTGGACTGCGAGTGTGGTCTGTCATACATTGGCCAAACGAAACGTAGTATAGCTACACGGGTTAAGGAGCATGTAGCTGATGTCAAGCACCGTCGTTGCAACAGGTCTGCAGTCTGCGAGCATGTCATGGACAATCCAAACCATTCAATTAAGTTTGATAACACTTCAATCCTTGCCAGAGAGAAACGATATTTTCCCAGAATGTTGCGCGAGGCTATTGAAATCAAAAAATATCCCAATTTCAATAGAGAAGATGGTTTGTCATTACCACCGGCTTGGGATCCTGTTGTACATCTTATCAAGGATCAAGCAAGACACAAGACTGGAAACCTTGGGCCTCGAACGGTGTAAAACAAATTAGTGTTAAAAGTAGTATATGTAGAGTTTTTGTTTAAAAGTATTTTATAGTAATAAATAAGGCAATCTGGGAGTTTTCTTTGGCGGTTCTTTCTCCTCAGTAAGCCTTTAGTGAACCGCTGGTAGATATTTTAAATAAATAATAAATGCCCTTCTGGCACATGTGTAACTGTCTTTACACATTAGGCCCATCTGGCATGTATGAACACCTTTATTTTAAATTAATATTTGCAAAATGGGTAGTTTGCACAAATGTAACTTGGACAGAGAAAAATTATGTTTTTCTCAGTCAACCTTTGACAACGGTATCTGTAAAGGTACTGAAACGTCAGGGAGGCTCAAATAATTAATATACGCGATGTAATCCGTTTAAATTGTTTTATTTAAATACATGATATTTGTTATTTTGTTTGAGAAAAGACTAAAATGAGCAAGTAGGTATGAAACGAAGTGATTGACGATCCTTAGACAAACGATTTTTTTTTAATGCACTATGTAATAACAAAAACATGACTGTCATCATCAATCGTTCACCACCAGGCGGCTGCAGTTATCTTTTTCATGCACGTCCGCTTTTTGGCGTCATTGTCACTAAAATTGTATTATTGAAGCCTAAAAATTTTAGGTACAATTTTAGTAATAAAAAAAATGTGTTAGTATAAGTATTTCCACGAAGTTGAGGTGAATAAAATAAATAAATAAATAAAATAAGGGACAATCATACACAAATCGACCTAGTCCCAAACTAAGCAAAGCTTGTACTATGGGTACTAGACGACGATATACATAATATATAAATACATACATAGATAACATCCATGACCCAAGAACAAATATTTGCACAAATATTTGCCCCGGCCAGGATTCGAACCCGGGACCGCCGACTCAGTAGGCAGGTGTCTACAAACCGAGCCAAACGCGTCGTCAAATGACTTTGACTTCATACACAGCTACATAAAGTACCTACTTAGTGCAAAAATATAGAGAATCGAATGGGATGAATTAATGAATGTAAAAGTATTATCGATGTCATTGTTAATGTACATTTCATTTGGTTTTCAATACACAAATTATCTTACGTATATTGTATTGTTAAATAGTTTCGGCTATGAGCAAAAAACCGTTATCTTATCACACTTATCAGCAAATTTATTTTCATTAGAGATTAAGATGCTGTGACGATGATGGTTGGGAAATTTAGTGTGGACTAAAACATTTTACTGACTATCGCACGTGTACTTAGCATTTCCGATAGGTATAGGTACTCCTATTCTAAGAAAAACAAAACATACAATATCTGTACTATTATAAAATTCTAAAAATTGTATTGAATATCACTTTTGTTTCTAGAGGGGTCATTATTTCAGGCAAAATCTTAAGACGATTTTTGTAAATACGTTCTGAAGAAATGATCAGCAAACAGCACCAACAGCCCGACAAATCCAGGCCATGATCAAAGCCTCTTTTAAGTTATTACATCCAGTAGCGGCGGCGACACCCGGCTTAGCCCGACTGATCCCGGGTATCTGTGCAACACATGAACTCTGACCAGCAAAATTGATAGATTATTCATTTGTTATACAGTTTACATATATTCATAGCTATAAATCAAGAACGTTAGTTTTATTTCAGTCGTGTTTGCAGACCTTCATATTTTTGCGAAATGTGTCGGAGGTTTTTTTTTTTCAGGGATTGTTGTATTATATTTGTTGATTAAATAGAGAGGTAAAAATATCACCGATTTTTTACAAAATAACTATAAATACCAGAGTAGATTGTTTGACAAGGGTTTAAAATAAGCCATTATGGCACGATGCGAGTTTTTGGACGAGCGCCCGAAGTGAGATGTAAATAAGTGTCATAATGGGTTAAAGCCACGTGTCAAACACTGCTTTTCACTTTTTTTTACTTTTATTCATTTGATAGGCACGTTCCAATATTTCAGATGCATTTCAGAACGTTGGGTAAATTCGAATCGAATGAAGGATGCATATTTTGTTATTAAACGACATGTCAACACATTGAGCACATCACCCACAAGTCCCACAACTCCCGCAAGATATGAATTCCCTTATAATATACATTTTATAGAGGATAGAAATCGCATTTGTTGGAAGTATTTATGTATAGAGGAAAAACTTGACATGTGATGAGGGTGAAAGAGTGAAGATAGCTTTAGGCATTAGGGACTAAATTGTAGAAAAGAAAGGTTAGTACTTGCCTTGTTCTTGTTATAGAGAAAATTATTTGATTATGCGAGGCCAAGGTCCAATTTAATCACCACGTTCTGTTATTAACGACTAATCAGTTGTTTTAAGTTTTTATTTCGACCGTTGGACAGGCGTAATACGCTATGAATATCATGGCATACAAAGCAACAGCCCCGTATCATAACAACAGTTCCCCTATGCTATGCGGCATGGTTGCTTTTAATATGGAAAGTTACTTACTTGGCAGTTAATATTATTACGCGGTTAATATTAATTAGTAATAACTTAATGAAATAATTTAGGTATGTATATGAATATATATGAGAATAATAGGCATGACGATTTATTGATTTTTTTGGGGATGCCTATCGTTTTTATTTTTTATTGGGATTGGGATCCAAATGTCCATATGGGGCTAACTGCTTTTACAGTCAGAAATGACAGTCATAGTTCAACATTCCTATATACATACAGAGCGCTAAAACTGCTCCACGGCAACGGCCACCTAATCATGACGTCATATTTATATGTTATGGGTACCAATATTTGTATGGATACAATAAATAATTTGCCATTTTCACCGTGAAAAAGTGTGCGTACGTTTGAAGTCACATATTACAAAAAATATTGAGCTAATTTTAGTCATATAACTACAGTATGCTGTAGAATTTAACATCACTCGTCATCCCTATTCTCTTGTGAACAATTCCCATTTTTAAGAAGCCAAGCAAAACTCAGATATTTTAAAATATCATCAACCTCATTTTATTTAACATCCACTTTATTAATTTCTAATATGCTGACTATCAGCTCATTTAATAAGGCTATGTACATTTTCATATTGTTCATTCAGAGATGTCCTATCTACACTTAATAATAAGAGGTATAGACCCACCATACAGTCACTCGAACATACCCATAATACAGTCCTCATCGGTTTCGATTACGGCAATCATGGTATAAGAAAACGAGGTATTACACCCCGGCTAGTGGGACTTTCTACGTCACATATCAGTTGCTGCTTTATGGTAACAAAATAATTATACGAAAAGAAATGATTGCCGCCAGTCGTACCTACATAAAAATAATTATTATTAATTTATGCATTACACTACGATTTTATGAGATTCATACAGGTAGCGAGAGAATCGGGGAGTATTATGATACACCACTAGCAACTCAGAAACGGATTGACAGAACCAACCAACCAATCACAGCGTGACGACGTCGAAAATCCACCTGCCATTCCGGAGAGCCATAAACATTGTGGACTTCGTCTAAAGTATACCACGTAACCAACATTCAAATGGCAAAGAAACGGTCCAAGAACGAACACAACTCTCCATAGCAACCAGTCTTTTTAAAATTACTAATAAAATCAACAAATAGCTTAAATCACATGGTACTGAGGCCCCCCGTGATTGTTCACACTAATTCTAGTGCAAAGAGTTCGCTGAAAATTTCCCTGCCATGTCAACACAAGTAGCGCAAAAACAAGTGTAGCGTCTGCAAATTGTTTAGCATGAACACATTTGAAACTAGCTAAAAAAATGTATTGTATTTTTGTAGGAGCTACAAAGCTAAATTTTATTAATTGAAAATAGAAATTTCGCCATTTTTGCCTTTAGCATATTTATGAAGTGACGTAGAATACCGAGTAAATAATCAAAAAGGTTAATACGATGTTCGCAATTCGACCGTCGTATAGTGCCGTCGCGCTCACTCAAATATATTTTGACAGGAGATCGAGAGGAACGGCACTATTCGACGATCTTATTTCATACATCGAAGTAGCCTTTCAGTTTTATTTACGGGCCCGGCGACGTCACTATCATGGGCGAAAATAACGGACAGCGTTTTAGGCATTTCGAATAACAGAATAAAAACCATATTTTCAAAAAAAAAAAAACAGCCATCTTCTTTTATGAACTGAAAAATATATAGGTAAGTATTTAGGGTTCCTATTCTAAATACTATACGAAAGTTGAATAAACTTTAACATGAGCCAACTACCCTATACCCTACCCTGCCGCAGGGCCGTAATCTTGGGGACATCGTATTTAGTTAGGCTCTTTTATAATAGGTTAAGTTGTTGTTATTGTTGTTTTTTACGTATTTATCGTTTAATAATGTTTATTCTTATTTCATTGTCGGTCATTTTTCAACTTTTCGTATTTATGAAGTTGAAGTATACCCTTATACTTCCGTGCCCAAAGGGTAAAAACGGGACCCTATTACTGAGACTTCGCTGTCCGTCCGTCCGTCCGTCTATCACCAGGCTGTATCTCAAGAACGGTGATAGCTAAACAGCTGAAATTTTCACATATAATGTATTTCTATTGCCGCTATAACAACAAATACTAAAAATAAAATAAAATAAATATTGAAGGGGGGCTCCCAAACAACAAACTTGTTATAGATTATTGTACGGAACCCTTCATGCGCGAGTTGGACTCGCACTTGCCCCATTTTTTTCAACAATATTAATGTCGCCAGCACCACTAGAACAACTGTTACCGGCGACTCTTTCTCGCGCGAGATATATTACCTGTCACTTTCCTTTCAATACTGTGCGAGTAAGACAGCATTTTGTAGCCGCAGAAAAATCTATAACTTTTTTTCACAATATTTCTCCCTATTATACACAATTTCAAGATTTTTTTAGTATTTTATTTCTGCTGCTGTCGGTACAAATGTACGTTATCTATTTTGAATATTATTAGTTTCCACTGGGAAAACCTAGGTATATTGTGCTCCTATCTAATTCGGTTGTTTTGCGTTAATCCTTTAATTAAATAGTATTGTTGTATAAAAGACAAGGAGCGCAGCGGAGAGGCATCACAACTAGTTGTATCAAAGTGCGAACGAACGATTACGAAATAAACTCATCATCAAAATGGTTTCTAAGATTGTTATTGCCTTGTGCGTTATGGTAAGAATAAAGCAAAACTTTTTTTTGTAGCAAAACCTGCAGGATTTTAGTGAATAAAATAATTATAACCGATGTTTATTATTTACTACATTAGAGGTAGATTAAGAACGCATTTTTTATAGACTTAAAAAACGAAGTATGTAAATATCTCCTAAAAAAAATCAGTGGTTATGCTTCTGCCACATATCATTCAGATACGGTTTTTGTTATATAAGTGTATCTTCAATGAACCAAACATCACACAGCTTTTAATGACCTATAAACTTATTCGAACATTTTTGCAAAATAATTTATTTAAAGGATCTCTTATTTGTCGAAGCAGTCGGCCTCGAGAGTAGTTCGACACTTTAGTATTGCGACGGAATAACAAAGCGCCCAGCTCGTATTCGAACTTAATTAACATTTCAATGTGATATAATATTGTTATTCTTCCTTAGGTGGCAGTCGCCTCAGCTATACCAGCTGGTGGAGCCGGTTGGCCTGGTGCTGGCTGGGGTGCCGGTGGCGCTGCTCCCTGGCCGCCTGCCGCCGGCGCCAATCCTTGGATCCCCCCGTGGGTGTCGTCCGCGCCCTGGTTCCCCGTCTTCAGCCCATGCACCACCATCGGCAGCGCCTGCTCAGACTGCACCACCAAGGTCGTGTGCACCAAGGTTGGCCAGCTCCAGCGCGCCTGCACTGACCCCCTATACCCGTACTGCAACTTGGGAGAGTGCTCCGCCACACCCACTGCTGAGTGCGCCCCTGTCCCCGCTGTTCCCGCTACAGCCTGAGCCTTCAACAAACAAATGCCACAGATACAACCTCAAAACGTCACGTGTGACGTGTAACCAAGTATACTCAAACTGTCATCTGTCAAACCGATCTTCATTTTATTTTTAACGGTTGAAATGTTGTGAAGTTCCTTTTTTAATTACTCAAATAAAGCTTATATTTCAATACCTGTGAATGATTTATTTTATTTAAGTCCCTGACCAGCCGAGTACATTTAAAACATCGATGTGTCAAGCTGATCTTCATTTTAATCATTTTGTTATTTATCGATTGCAATATAGCGACGTCTCTTTTATAAAATATTTCATAAAGGATATATTTCGATAGCTGCAAATGGTTTATCTCACTTCATTCAAATGCAAATTAAGTACGAATCATGAAAAACATTTAATTAAAAAAATAAATTAACCCGGGTATTAACTTATCTCATTTCACAAGGCGAGCGTAATCAGTGTTGACCTTAGTTTCACCGTATTTAAATGTAGTTAGTTAATCGGACTTCTTTCAAACTCCCCTTTGCATCGTCATGCTTAGATCGTTTAAGTAGTTAGTATGTTTGTTGAGAATTATGAGAGATTACAAGACTTTGCAAACACTTTTGTAAATTAGTTAAGGCTGATGATTGTAGATAATTACAAAATATTTCGAATATTTTAAGACTTATTTAAAAACATAACAAAGAAATCCCTTATTCCTTGCAGAGGAACTCATGAATACATTTCTTTAAATGCTAATCAGCGATTTCTTTTAAGCAACAAACTGTTTTTTTGTGTTTACTTCATGACAAACACATACATATTTATAGAAATATATTGCCAATAGGTACCTATTGTAATGCATCAATATTTCTTGTAAGTCTTCTTAACTGGTATTGCTACCATATAAATTGCACAATGTGGGAAACAGAATACTTGAAATTTATATTCACAATATGCAGCGCTTCCATGATAACTTGCATTGAAATAGCTCCGAGCAATATTACTGTAACGGGCACATGTGGGTTACATAAAATTGGCAGAACATGTTTGTTCAGAAATTATCGTTTATTCTGTTAAATTAGTATTTAAAACTTGAAGGGTAGGTTGTACGCAGTCCAGCTTAATGTAGTCATTAGGTTGGACTGCGTACAACCTACCCCGTCAGTACCCTTACCATGAGTTAACTGTGACAGTACTCGCTAGCGACTGCGTTAAGGATTTGTATGAAGAATTGTAGTTCTACAAAGTAACCGCTAGGGGCGTTGTAATCTCCATACAAATCGCTCATACGCTGCGAGAGCTAGCGAGTACGATCACGTTAACTCATGGTAAGGGTGCAGAATCAAACAGTAACTGATAATTTTACTACTGGTCATGTCAAGTTGTAAACTTTGTTTGTGTTTGTGTAAGATTGTCCCTTAATATTTATATTTATATTTTTTACTAAAATTGTCAGCTACTTTTGATGATTTTTATTTTTTTATTCCTCGGAGCTCGTACGCGGACTGTAGGTACATTTTTCTATAATTTTTCTATATTGATGGGATTGGGTGGGATGCATAATCCTTTATCACTTTATCTGGAAAAAGTCCAGAAAACTTTTTTGAGATTTTTATACAAAAAAATGTATGGATATTATCCCTACTTATAACCTACTAAGTTTCTTCTCGGAAGTCTAGGTTTCCATTCCCTTGAAGTGAGGAGCAATTTCAGTCTGCTTACCTTAGTCTGCCGTGTGCTGCGAGGAGAGTCAGATTGCCTAGAGATGATAAATAATTTAGTTAGGTTGTATGTTCCGGCTGTCCCTCGAATCACTCTTAGACCCCGTACGCGACCGTTGTTGGCTGTGCCAGCAGCTCGTACTGTGTCGCACAGGAACTCGCCGCACCTCCGGGCCTTGACGCAGCTCAATGCACTTCTGGTGTTAATACCGGAATGTGATCTGTTTGCGTGGCGATGGGCGGCTGTGTGTACTGCGTGTTTGAGGTACTGTGAGTTGATGGATGACAGGACTACTAGTGTTCCTCGTCACCTGTAATATGAATTAATGTAACCGCCAAAATGACGAAATTGAGTTAAGTATACAGTTCGTCTGTAAATTTGACGATCTATCCATTGCTGTTATTAAAATTACGATATCTTGAAAAAAATGTTGGTTACATTAAACAAAAATTGACAATTTTTTTTAGTTTTCTGTATTTATTTTGGTGTATGGCACATTGTTTGTAAATTACTTAATATCAGATTAACGTAACCACAAGTATTGGCCAAAGTTGAACAAAAGTCATTAATGTAAGAGTCATCGGTAAATAAATGACTCTTACATTACTCAATTTATAGCACTTTATTACCGATTGACTGTTACGTTAGCTTCAAATCTAGATAAAAGTTATAAAATGGTCCTTACATTAAATGGGTTATACTTTTAGTTTTTGAATCAAATCATGTAAATAATAAGGTACATAAATGATTCACATGCTCAGATTAGATAGGTAAAAAAAAATTAAACCAGATTATAAGAAAGCAACCATTTAAAATCAATTATAGTCTTATTTTGTCACAAATTGTGCTTACTGCAAGCTGGCTGAATATATAATTTAGTCAGTAACATTAAAGTCTTCGCAGATTTTAAAGCAATTAATGCCTCTTACATTATTATTTGTCTTCCCAAGCCTCGAGTGATGACGGTTACATTAAAATTATGTACTTAATTTAGACGGACCTGGTGCTTACGTTATTTTGGTTACCAGGGACTTTGCGACCATCTCTTTCCTTTGCAGTGTTTATGAGTAGATACCGGTGAGACGACTATACATTTGCCTGTAGGAAGCAATTACAAACACTACCGCGTGCGTCTGTTTACGATTTGGTGTTGTGATGGATATGATAGCCACTTTAGTTTGTACCGACCAGCGATCGGGTTCCGGTATTCGACTCCATACAAATACCGGTATTCAATTTTGGTATTTCGCTTATTATTACAAATTTCTTTATTGTACTGAGCTAATTTCAAAGTTCTGTACCAATACTTTAATTATATGTAATGGCATTTGAAATAAAATCTGTAATTTTTTTTTGTAATTTTTATGAATACCGGTAACGATCCCTGGTTCCAACAATTCGTGATAAGGACAGTGTTGTGCCATTGCGTTGTTATACATCAATAAGTATAGTTAAAAATTACGAGTTAAGTATATTAATCGCTTTACATCAGGCGATCCGTTTGCTCGTTTGCCCTCTACGACATAAAAAATAAATAAATAATAATATTACACAAAAAAATACATTTAAAAATAAAGGGAAATTTGAAAAAGATAAGTACTAAGTAAGTACTATAGAAATTGTTATTACCTCAAAAGGGAGTCGTATTTCTAAGGCGGAATGAAGTTCCTCGGGATTTCCAGTATCAAATAGAAATTGATGTTTTAAACTTTTTAAAGTTGTTATTTATTAATTAGCTATTATGCCTATTTATACCATGTCTCATTCTCGAATTAGGTACTTTTAATTGAAACAATCTGGCTTAATGCATTTCGTTTTTAGGGAATCTCTTAAATGACTGGTTAAACGGACTGTGAAAACTTTTTCTGTGAAAATCAGTCACTGCCACTACCATGTAGCAACATGTAGGCATAATAAAATGTACTTACTTGTATATTATTTTTAGAAAACAAGAGACAGGAATGAATGATGGTAGTAATAGTGATATGGTGGAGGTTAGTATGGTGGATGCCTACCATTGAGATACTCCCAAATTCCCAATCATTTTTTTCAGTAGCCTACGTATCCAACGTAATGCCATTGTATTGATGCGATGATTCAATAAAATACGTTTACTATTTGCTTGCCCCTTGACCATTATTTTTTTCAGCCAGAGAAAGACGTTGAGCTGGGCCATACTTTCTACTAATAACGGGACACCAATGAGGCTTCAAATAAGTAGTTCGCGAGAAAACAGCAGCTTACAAAATAGAAGAAAATCTCTAAATCCGTTTCAGCTCTATAAGAAAGATGTCCAAGCCCAATAGCGAAGGTATTCGAAGCATTTCAGTCGTAAATTTACCCCTTGACGTTCAAGTTCATAATAGTGATGTGAAAGTGAGTTACTTATTATGTGACGAAACATTTAGTCACCAGTTTGCAGGGAATGGTCAAATTACTAATGAAAAATCAAATAAAGATCATTCGGCTAGTTTCAGACAGGGACAAGCCTTACACTGAAAATAGGACTTAGGCTTCGTAAAGATAAAATTGATTATTTAAACGAAATTATACAACGTAAAGCTGAAGTTTAAACTTAAGTCACTAAAATCAAAAGGAGGGAGTTGATGAATGGAACAGAAAGAAGGTAATAAATACGAATAAAACTATATAGAAAGAAATAAAAAAGAATGAGAAAAAGGGAAAGCAGAATGTGCAGTAAAAGTCCTAGGTAAAAAAGGTACATAAATATTGTAGGAAAGGGAGAAAGAAAAGCAAAGTCAGGAAAAACAGTAAGGAAAAGTATCAGATTGGAAAAAAAATTAAGTGTTTTTTTAATACTCTTTAAATCTAAAGGTGCCTTAACCCATTTTGGTTTTTATAAACAAAAAAAGAACTGTTTACGGCTTATAAACCGGTTTTTATCACGACTTACTATCCTGCCACTAATTAACTGAAAAGCAAGAAAGAACTCTATGTTAAACCTTATTACAATTGGATAAGTTTAAAAATTCCATAGCTAAATTCCGCTAATGTAAGTCCACGTTTTGAAAATGTGTGTCCCTTACGTTAGATTTTTTTACCTTTTTGTGAATTACTTTAAATAGTTCTTCATTTTTTGAAATCAATGTTGTGTTGTGTTAACGTAACTCCTCATTTTTGTAAAAAAAATTAACGTAAGAGCCACGCTATTTTCTAAACTATAATAGCAGCCTTTTTGACACCATTATCAACTGAAAAATCTTACAAAATTAAGCTATAACTACTATACATCATTTTAATTTGATTAGGAAATAAAATTTTACTGCACTTTTTTTAATTTGCTATTTCGTTTTTGGCTTCTCCTGAAAAATCGTCATTTGGCGGTTACCTTAATTCATATTACAAGTGACGTCCTCTTTGATAAGTGTACATCTACTCTTTCACAGTGTATTAGATTTAAGTTTGTAATGCTGTATAAATATATTTATAAATAAATAAATCACTTGCTGATATTTCACGCAAAGTTAGCGTCTGGATCCTACATCTAATGAAAGCTTTTAGTAATATCTCCTTCTTGGGAATTTGACAGTTTCGATCTAAGTGCCGTATATTTCTCAACTTTTAAAGAATCGTCCATTAGCTTCGTAAACAAAAATTAAATTTATCTAATTAAATATGTCGTATACAGAGGATCATATAGAAGTTTTAAAAAGTTGGAAAAGTTTGACAACGAACATGTGCCAAGCTGTGCCCTTAAAGTAAAGTTATCCCCTAATTTACTGTCGGACCACAGACTAGGTATAAATATTTTATTGATCGAAGTTACATCCAAAACCGGTTATTACAATCAAATTTTTGTTGTGTTCCTAAAAAACACCTGATCCTTTATTTCCAGATAGCGAAGCATATTGACAAAATAACGAAGGTCAAAGTGATTTTTCGCATAGATACTTATATATTTTTTTACTATCATAGAACCACGCATATTCAACAAAATAGCAGGAAACCCCGTATGTTTATATATGTAGGTACCTAGATAAACATATAAGTGAGTTTATAAGGTTAACGTTTCAGAACGTTTAGTTCAGTTTTCTCTCCCTAAAGTCCATTCGACTATTATAAAATTTTAAACATTAAATAACAGTTCAATGAAGATATGCCCTGAATTTAAAATTTAAAAAGCCCCCAACCCAAGTAGGTACTTGGGTCCAAGACCATAATGACCAATTATAATGAGTGGCATACAATTTTTACTAGACTTGAACATAACCGCGAAGTTAGGCAGTCTTACTTGCAATATATTCTAAGATCTGTCGCCTGTTTCAATCTAAACAGAATCTTGGAAACGGCTGCGGTTATTTTTATCAAACATAGCTAAGAACCATCTCGACAGACAAGGTTTGCGATTCAATAAAAAAAGTTATTTTCTCAGAGATTAAAGAATAAGTAAAATACGAGCAAACGATGGAGGTCGCTGAAATCGCTGAATCAATTTTTAAATATATTATGTTTTAGTGTTGCCTGCCGCGCCTGAGGAAAACCCTGCGCTGTCACTTCTACTCGTTCGTCTCATATCAATATGTGTCAATGTCCGATCTTAGGAATTTATTTTGGGGAAATATATAACTGCTATCACGATGAATCAACTGATAGCGTTAGGTGAAAGTAGTTAAATTGGTTTTTCCAGATTCAGATAGAGTGACTAACTTTTTTATGTGACTAACTAAAATAAAAGGCTAAAACAGAATAAATTTAATATTAAAAAAGACTTAAAAGATCGGACCCCTTTGGCATAGTCCCGAAGACGCTGGCAGCATTTCCTCGCTGTATAGCAACGCTAATGCGTTGAGCGAGGAAGCTGCCAGCTCTTCGGTCCCCCGTGATGTCAACCAGTTTTTTTGAGATCTGCCTGAAAAGTTGATGAGCACTGGGCCCCCACGGACCAAGGGTCTCAACCCCGAATGCAACAAAATCGTATTCAGAGCTGAGACCCCTGTACTTGTGAACTTTTAATTTTTCGGCCGCTTCAGCCGCCGCGCCTGGTTTATGAGATGTTCCATGGAGATGGGAAGGAGCCAGAGTGTCTACACAGGTGGCGTCCCACACCAGTGTCCTTCCCAATCTCCATGGAATCAAAGACATCCCATCCGGTCTCTTGCCATCGTCTCTGGCGATGCCGGTTGGTTCCAGCAAAGCCGGGACATTGACGCTGGCAAGAGAACGGCGGATGATGTCGTTAAGCGCGGCGTGTCTAGAGAAACGGCCGGCACTTTTTTGACAAGACAGCCCGTGGTGGCCCAGAGGGTCGACATCGTTGCCGCAAGGGCATCTATGGGGTGTACATATCTTTATCCCCAGCCGCAGGCACGTTGCCACACGTAGTGTGTCGGGCTCTAGGAAGGTGCCGGTATTTGGCGAGGGGTAGGCGTGAAGCCAACCGCCGGCTTCCTTGGTGCCCGACGCCAGTAGCCGGGCTCTATCAGGACCTGTGACTAATTAAAGTTGATCAATGTTTTGTGATCTTAAATTTTATAAACATTTTCTAGCATCTCAGTATATATATTGCACAGAGATTGCAGTTCTAGAATAGTTTTATTTCTGATCGGTTGAACAGTAGGTAAACAAAAGGGTTGCGACATTTTTTCTTTTCCGAACACGAACTTCTTCCTTGGATTTATAGAAAATATTCTATAAAACGTTCTAGCTCAATACATTTCGTTTTTTTTTTTTTTAGGGATCTAAAGTCTTAATTTTGGTCGCCTTTAAATTTGATTTTTTTATTTTTCCATATTTAATAGCAAGTATTTCATTTACAGTTTTCATAGAAAATGTCAAACTCCTGTCGTTATTTTTTATAATGGTAATATAATATCGAGGAAAAAATAAAATGATTGGTTAACAGAACAGAGCAAAGTAACGGTAACAGTCTTCGCAGACGCCTGAAATGTACATCGCGTCGTGCATATAAACGTGTCTAAGGATGGAATGGAACGTCCCGCATAAGTTAGGGTAAGGTCAAGATTAAATTAATTTAGGACTGAATTGATACAATTTGGTTTCGCCCAATATAAGACCAGCACCGCTAGATAAGGCAAATACGCGAACGCGTGTGGTGCCAACTTGTGTAAAAATGTACGTTATCTATTTTGAATATTATTAGTTTCCACTGGGAAAACCTATATTGTGTTCCTATCTAATTCGGTTGTTTTGCGTTAATCCTTTAACTAAATAGTATTGTTGTATAAAAGACAAGGAGCGCAGCGGAGAGGCATCACAACTAGTTGTATCAAAATTGCGAACGAACGATTATTAAATAAACTCATCATCAAAATGGTTTCTAAGATTGTTATTGCCTTGTGCGTTATGGTAAGAATAAAGCAAAACTTATTTGTGTAGCAAAACCTACAGGATTTTAGTGAATAAAATAATTATAACCGATGTTTATTCTTTACTACATTAGAGGAAGATTACTTAAAAATCGAAGTATGTAAATATCTCCTAAAACAAATCAGTGGTTAGCTATGCTTCTGCCATATCATTCAGATAGGTTTTTGTTATACATAAGAGTATCTTCAATGAACCAAACCAAACATCAGCTTTTGATTACCTATAAACTTATTAAAAGATTTGGCAAAATAATTTAAAAAGGATCTCTTGTTTGTCGAAGCAGTCGGCCTCGAGAGTACTGTAGTTCGACACTTTAGTATTGCGACAGAATAACAAAGTGTTGAGCTCGTATTCGAACTTAATTAATATTGCAATGTGTCATAATCTTGTTATTCTTCCTTAGGTGGCAGTCGCCTCAGCTATACCAGCTGGTGGAGCCGGTTGGCCTGCTGCTGGCTGGGGTGCCGGTGCTGGCGCCAACCCTTGGATCCCCGTCTTCAGCCCATGCACCACCATCGGCAGCGCCTGCTCAGACTGCACCACCAAGGTCGTGTGCACCAAGGTTGGCCAGCTCCAGCGCGCCTGCACTGACCCTCTATACCCGTACTGCAACTTGGGAGAGTGCTCCGCCACACCCACTACTGAGTGCGCCCCTGTCCCCGCTACTGTCTGAGCCTTCATCAAACAAATGCCACAGATACAACCTCAAAACGTCACGTGTGACGTGTAACCAAGTATACTCAAACTATCATCAGTCAAGCCGATCTTCATTTTATTCTTAACGGTTGAAATGTTGTAAAGTTCCTTTTTAAATTACTCAAATAAAGCTTATATTTCAATAACTGTGAATGTTTTATTTTATTTAAATCCCTGACCAGCCAGTTTGAGCTTGACTATCATCAAATAACTGTCATAGATACAACGTACAGCCTCAAAACGTTACGGCTAACGTACCTAAGTATACTCAAATATAGTACACAATACAATCAAATATAGAACAAAACAAATCATCATCTGTATTTATCAGTTTAAATTTTGGAATAATTGTAAATGTTTTATTTGACTTCAATTCCTACAATCCATTCAACCTCAAAAGATGGCGTCGTCGTTGTGGCGTCACCCTTCAGTTCAGATAATTTAGTCGCACATGAGTCGCACTATAACCAAGTACATTTAAAACATCGACGTGTCAAGCTGATCTTCATTTTAATCATTTTGTTCTTTATCGGTTGCCATATAGTGATGTCCCTTTTATAAAAGACTAGCATTAACCCGCGGCTTCGCTCGCGTGCCTATATAATATACATCATCCTACGGGAACAATGCTCTTTTTTTCAGGTTTAAAAGTAGGCTATTTGTTAAGTTAGGGTATAATCTGCAATCTGCATTTCCCTCATGCATATCCGTCCAGCCGTTTTTGCGTGAAGAAGTAACAAACATACACAAGACTTTCGTTTTTCTAATATTACTGGGAAATACTTTTTATGTTCTCACAACTCCACTTTAACAAATCAAACCGAAAACTCAAGCACTCAAATCAAGCGATCTCAGCTTTTACTGTATCCAAATAAAGTTCACTTCAAAATTCCTAACTCGAAGTGAAGCTAAGACACCGGGTTATGTGTGCATTTTATTTGTATAAAGCTTTTATAATGTCCCGAGCCTCCGCTTATCGACTTGGGATATTAGAGATTGGTTTAATGATTCTAAGCCATGTTCTAAGTTACGCCTTGTTCTATTGTAAGATATTGAGGTTCTCTTCGTTGATGAATCAAAAATGAATTATTCTGAGCCAGATAAACGTAATTCAGAATTCTGAAATGACTTAACATAATTATTGAAAAACTTGAATGTATTTATTACGGATGCAAGAAGTTTCCCGATCATTACTCCTCCCGTCTCAACGCGCCGCCCGCCTAGGTACCGATTGACGACGATCGAGATGCCAACAAATACTATTTTTTTAATCTTTTAGGATAACGCGGGTCTCTATCCATACCTCAAAAGCAAAAATAGAACCCCCTTATAGTATCACGTGTAGCTGTCTGTCAGTCCGTCTGTTACAACCGATTTGCTGCAAAACTACTGGACCGATTAAATTGCAATTTGGCGCAAATGCTTTCAAGAATTTTCATGTCCACAATATAAAATTTCAAAAATCGGTGGCATTTTCGTAATTAACGTCCCAAGAAACCATAAAAATTACACCCATACTCATATTTAGTAATTTCAACCCCATCGCACCCCAACAGGCGAGACGGTATTTCACGTCCACTACGTTTGTTTTTTAAATCGCTGTTGTTTTGGTAATCAGCGACCCGATAAACCATAGAAACATTACCCTTGTTGATTTTCAGACTTTTTCACCATATTCTCCTCCGTTGAATTCTCAAAAAGCATGAAACACGTGCTTACTCATTTATCGTTAGAAATACTCCTTGGAAGTTTTCAATAAAATAGTCTAACTAATCTTTTTTCCCCATACAAACTTACGACCCCCATTTCACCCTTTTGGGGGGTGACTTTTGACAAATGCTTCTTTTATTGCACCCCTAGACTTTATAAGGACACGTAGGTTCCAAATATGGACTCTCTAGAACCAGCGGTTTAGTATTTAGACATTTCAACCCCATTTCACCCCAACAGTGGAGATGTTAATTCACGTCCGCCACGTTGGATTTTAAAATCGTTGCGGTTTACGTAATCAGCGACCCGATAAACCATAAAAGCATTACCAATGGATTTTCACTTTGTCACCACATTTCTCCCTTTTAAGGGTTGAATTAAAAAAAAACCTGAAACACGTGTTTACTCATTTATCGTTAGAAATACTCCTGTGAAGTTTCGAATAAAATAGTCTAACTAATCTTGTTTCCCCATACAAACTTTGGAACCCCATTTCACCCCTTTAGGGGGTGAGTTTTAAAAATCCTTTCTTAGTGCACCCCTAGACCTTATAAGGAACTTACGTGCCAAATTGAACTCTCTAGCACCAGTGGTTTAGTATTTAGACATTTCAACCCCATTTCGCCCCAACAGGGGAGATGGTAACTCACGTCCGCCACGTTGGATTTTAAAATCGTTGTGGTTTTCTTAATCAGCGATCCGATAAACCATAAAAACAATACCCATGCTGATTTTCAGACTTTGTCGCCACATTTCTCCCTTTTAGGGGTTGAATTTTCAAAAAACCTGAGACACGTGTTTACTCATTTATCGTTAGAAATACTCCTGTGAAGTTTCGAATAAAATAGTCTAACTAATCTTGTTTCCCCATACAAACTTTGGAACCCCATTTCACCCCTTTAGGGGGTGAGTTTTAAAAATCCTTTCTTAGTGCACCCCTAGACCTTATAAGGAACTTACGTGCCAAATTGAACTCTCTAGCACCAGCGGTTTAGTATTTAGACATTTCAACCCCATTTCGCCCCAACAGGGGAGATGGTAACTCACGTCCGCCACGTTGGATTTTAAAATCGTTGTGGTTTTCTTAATCAGCGATCCGATAAACTATAAAAACAATACCCATGCTGATTTTCAGACTTTGTCGCCACATTTCTCCCTTTTAGGGGTTGAATTTTCAAAAAACCTGAGACACGTGTTTACTCATTTATTGTTAGAAATACTACTGTGAAGTTTCGAATAAAATAGTCTAACTAATCTTGTTTCCCCATACAAACTTTGGAACCCCATTTCACCCCTTTAGGGGGTGACTTTTGAAAAATCCTTTCTTAGCTGATGCCTACGTCATAACATCTACCTGCATGCCAAATTTCAGCCCGATCCGTCCAGTGGTTTGGGCTGTGCGTTGATAGATCACTATGTCAGTCAGTCAGTCACCTTTGAGTTTTATATATATAGATTTATAAAAGATTTCATAAAGGTTATATGTATTTCGATAGCTGCGAATAGGTTGCCTCACTTCATTCACATGCAAATAAGTACGAATCATGAAAAACATTTAAAATTAAAAAAATAAATTAACCCGGGTATTAATTTATCTCATTTCACAAGGCGAGCGTAATCAGTGTTGACTTTAGTTTCACCGTATTTTAATGTAGTTAGTTAATCGGACTTCTTTCAAACTCCCCTTTGCATCGTCATTCGTCATGCTTAGATCGTTTAAATAGTTATACTACGATTTCTAATTCAAGACCAAAAAAACTACCACAAGGTTGCCACTACAATAAGATATTTTTACAATAGTAAATTTCTTTTTATTATTTAAACACGCTAAGATAATTTATTTATTGGTAACTTTAACTTTATGTTTTTACAAAACAACTAGAAATATTTATTATTACATAATTAAGAGAGGAGATAATAAAAACTTAAACATCGGAGATTTTTGGTACAAAATCTGGTATTGTACTTGTAACATTGTCCATTTGGTGCAAGCCAAGAAACAAACTCAGATGTCATTTAAATGTTGTCAATTTTGACAGTGACGTATCTGTCGTAGTTTTTTTGGTCTTGAATTAGAAATCCGAGTTTAGTATGTTTGCTGAGAATTATGAGAGATTACAAGACTTTGCAAACACTTTTGTAAATTAGTTAAGGCTGATGGTTGTAGATAATTACAAAATATTTTATAATTTTAAGACTTATTTAAAACATAACAAGGAAATCCCTTATTCCTACCAGAGATCTTTAATCGCTAATAAGCGATTTTTTTTAAACAGTTTTTTGTGGTTACTTCATGTCAAACACATACATATTTATAGAAATATATTGCCAATACCTATTGGAATGCATCAATATTTCTTATAAGTCTTCTTAACTGGTATTGCTACCATATAAGTTGCAGAATGTGGGAAATATAATACTTGCAATTTATATTCACAATATGCACCGCTTCAGTGAAATAACTTTGCATTGAAATAGCTTCGAGCAATATTACTGTAACGTGCACATGGGTTATATAAAATGGGTAGAACATGGTGTGTTCAGATATTATCGTTTATTCTGTTAAATACGATATTAGGCTGGACTGCGTACAACCTACAACGTCAGTACCCTTACCATGAGTTTACAGTGACTGTACTCGCTAGAGACTAAAGATTTTCGTAAACAAAAATTAAATTTATGTAATTAAATATGTCGTATAGAGGATCATATAAAAGTTTTGAAAAGTTGGTAAAGTTTGACAACGAACAGGTGCCCCCCAGGCTGTGCCTTTAAAGTTATCCCCTAATTTACTGTCGGACCACATTCGGGTGACATCCTAAGCCTAAAGAGAAAAAAACGGACTAGGTATAAATATTTTTCTTCATCGAAGTTACAAAATAAAAAAAAAATTAGTATTTCCAGATAGCGAAGCGTATTGGTAGGTAAGTTATTTTCACGGAATGACAAAGTAACGAAGATCGTAGATCGTAGATCTTTCAGCCGAAGGCCAAAAATCATCTTACATGTTGACTGACTGACTATATATACATCATTTAAGTTATCACATATGTATGTATTATATAAATATAGAACTAAACTTACAAACCTAAATATACAAGACTGACTGCAACTGGGGCATTTACAATAACTAAATGTAATTATATGCCATTAGACTTAAATCGTTCTGAAGCAACGAAAAAACGTTTGAAGTGCTGTCGACGGCTCGCACAATAATTCTCATTAACACGAAGTATCTCACTTTTGCACAAACGTACCAAAGGTATTAATTGGATTCTTTCGTCGCTTACCGAAGCGACGAAAGAATCCAACACGTGTGCCACTGGGCACACGTGTTAAATTAAAAACCAGTGTTGTTTGATGAAGTTTTTTATTAAAAACACATACGATAACGCTAGGTGAGATATTAGGGTTAGTAGCCGATTTTAAATTATACATTGAATGATAAAAAAGTGTTTGAATACTGAAAATAGCAATTGAAAACCATTATAAACGCGCGATAGACTAAAATTAATAGGCGCATGTCTCTGCTTACGTTTGCATTGACTTAAGCGCATTCCGCACTGGGTATCGGCGAGCAATTGCCATCGACGCAATAAGGCTTGTATACACTGGGACAGCTGATCACTTTCCCGGCACCAGTCGGCAGGCAAATGAGACGAGCATTACAATCTTGGCATGAATATTTCGGTGTGACTGCAGGTTCGCAGGTGGTCCAGTTAACTGTGACGCCATTCAATGCTGATGGCTCGCTTTGGTCGGCTTGTCTCTTAGCTCGACCCTGATTCTGATGCGGTCCTCCTTGAGATGAGTGAGAGCCGCCTTGGGAGGTCTGACCCAGGACCAGACTGATGATGGCGAACTGTAACGATGGAAACATGTATTTATTAGCAGCATCCAAAGGGAGCGGGGGGGCAAAACTAATACTTTCAATAAAACTATGCACTTACCATTGCCACCAGCCAAATCGCGTTCTTCATGAATGACATGTTTACGTGAAGTAGAGTTTGATACATCTGCAAGCGGTGCATCGCTTTTATACTTCCTATCTGTTATCAGGTCGTAGGTAACCGCGGGTTTCCCTAGTCCAAAGTAAATATTAGAACGCGTATTGTTTTCTAATGTTCCACTGTTGTCTTACTGCCTTAGTCATAGTCTAGAAAGAATCGACAGAGAATAGAAAACGCAGTACCAATCTAAGTAAACAAATAGAACTGGGTGCCCTAGTACAAGCAAACCGGCACAGCGAATAAATCACCTATACTAAGGATCTAAATTCGAAATTCCTAATGGCATTATGTCTGAGATAACAGATACCATAACTACATGACTACTACCTACTACTAGCGATGCGCTTTATTTATACCTATAAATGACAGCATAATATTTCTATTATGATCGTAATATATCCGCTACATCACTCAAATTATTATATGCTAATGCGTACTGATTTTGGACCCAAGTACTTAACAAATGTTCTCCTTCTTGGCGTCCTGTTTCGGTGTGTAACATATTATATGTATCATCAAAGACAGCGCCAGTTTCTCCTTAGCGGCAGGATTCTAGCCGAGCCGATAAACAGGCGGTGGTTCTGTGAGCTGTAGACCTCCTGAGTTTGAAGGCAGAAATTTGTAATCCGCCATTGTGAAAATTTTCGAAAAACTTAATCGACAATAAATATCTACATATACTTACTGAACCTACTGACAAAATATACTGCGGCCCCGGTGACACAGTTCTATTGTATCAAGACTGTAGGTACCTGATGACGAAATCAGATTCGAGTATTTGCGAGTAAAGACCAACTTCACCGCAAGAATCGAACCGTTGCAGTGTGAATTTCCTTCACACTGTGACGTTCATTTGTGGTGAGGATGGCTATTACCAAGTTGGCGACCTTCATTCAGGAGGAATTCTGCCCGAAAAGTGTAGTAGGTATTCCGGCGATGTCGTGGACGGTTACCCGACACCCAGAAGTTACGTCGCATGTCGCTGTACTAAATAATAAAGGGTCTAGCAGGCTAATCTAAGAAGATTGGCCCCCGCAGGGGATTTGGATGTAATTTAAGGTGCAGTAGTGGCAGGCCCTAAGAACACTATATGCGTAATATCAGCCCTCGAACTTCTTTGGTTTTAGACTTATTTACGAAAATGTCAAAAGATCATGGTACGTGCCACTACTGCACCTCAAATTACAACCAAATCCCCTGCGGGGGCCAATCTTCTTAGGTTAGCCTCCTAGACCCTTTGATGTATAGTGTAGGTATGTTAATTTTAAGGTCTTATCTTACCACAGTTGCCTGAAAATAAATGATATTGTTTGATTGATTGAACATTTCAAGAGAATCAGTTTAGAAACGCGGCCTCTAGGTGAGAACAGCAGGAAATCCGAACATATGTTTTTTTTTTGGCGAAGCTGAAACATAGGAGCCTCGCTCGTTTCGCTCGCTCGGCCTACTTACTGCCGGCTTTGCATCGCATCTTCACGGCAGGTGAGCCATAAAGCCGTGACTTTACTCAAACGTCAAATAATAAAAATAACACTAGCTAGCAGGGTTGTTTAATTTCTTGCACTGGGTTACTGGGCTAAACCTGACATTTATTGTAACAAATATCAGAAAATTCCTATCGGAAAAGGAAAACACCGCATCGCGTTGTTGACTTTTCTCTGGGAAAACCTAACACTGCCTAGTCTAGGTATTGAGTTATGATAACAACAGATTATAGACTATATAAAAGGGACGGCCTGCCTCCAGATGCATCGAAGTAGTCAATAAACCGCAAATATGGCAGTATTGAAGAACGTTACGTGTCTATTAGTGCTAGTAAGTTTCTTTATGAACCCCGTCGTGATTTTCATTTGCTTTTCTTTGCATTGAATGAAGAAACAATGCAACTTGTTCTTTTCAGCTGGCAATTCTCAGCGTGGTCCTCGGCCAGACATCCCAAGGAGGCCCTCACACATCACAGGGAGGTTCCCATGAGTCTCAAGGAGGCCCACACGAAAACCAAGGCCGAGCCAAGCGACAGGCAGAGGCAACCAACGAGGTTGTAGTCAGCTGGACTACTTGTGACCCAGCAGTGACGGCGAGAAACTCGTGCCAAGACTGCAATACTCGCCTCGTCTGTACATCCGTTGGTGGAAAAGTGATAACGTGTCCAAGTGTGTACGCGCCTTACTGCAACAATGGCTACTGTTCTAGGATCCCCAGCGCCGGGTGCGCATAAGCGAGTATAATCCGATAACATCACAACACTCCCTATTGGCTTTGGCGCCATATTCTATATTTCTGGCTCAATTGTTCAATATGATCATACTCAACATCATAATTTTATATGAAGGCGGAAAACCGTCTGTAATGGAGAGTGCAACGCATAAGGGCCTTAAATGGTAATGAACCTCAGTCATGAGGAGGCGAGGAAAAATAATAATTTCAGTATAATGATAATGTGAAGACATTATTCTAAGCCAAACAATGTTTTTGTGTGAGAAGTAAGGACATCATTTTGTAACCTTTTTATACATTTTCGTGTCCAGGATATAAATTTTTCATAATTACCGTTTCATTCTGAATAATGCACAAGATACATACACATGGAGATTTTGATAGTGTGTATCGCATAATTTCACTAATAAATATTTATTAAACCAAAGTCAGAGACTTTTAATCTCGCATAAGGCACAGAACTCACAAAACAGCAGATCTAACATACCTAACTGTGGCAGGCGACTCTTTGACAAAACTCGTCACTTTTGTTTCAATGCCGTGCGAACAAGTGTGATCCCAAGTCGCGCGACAAGCGATGTCGCGGCAAGATATGCTAGCACTGTACGACATAGCATCATCCTTTTTTTTATTCTTGCGGGCCCGAGGGACCCTTTGCACTGGTGCTACCTGTCGCCGCCCATCCTTTGGGCCGAGCCACCGAGAATAGCATCATCCGTCACTATCTCATAGTAGGTACTGTACAGAAAGAGACAGGTAGTATATCTCGAGCGAGAAAGATTCGCGTGTCAAAGTTATGCTGGACGTGCTGCTGAAGTCCGTTGTCGGTACGTTTGAGCAACAGCAGATATTAAGTGGTAATGAAAATTTCTCCTCATTATTGTGCGTGGCGACAACGCCAGACCCGTCGTTGGCCCAATATTACAGGCTTCTATGTTTCACTTTTGACTAATTCAATTTTGAGCATTGTCATTGTGACGTAAAATTTAATTTTTACTACCCAGAAAATGTAACATAGAACCCTGTAATATTGAGCCAGCGCCGCGTCAGGCGTCCAATACATGAATGCGTGCATAGACTATTTAGACTACCTATTAGCCAGAATACGAAAGGCCACTAGCGTCGTCATGGCGGCATATCAAGTCCATAGATACTATTTCAGACGAGTTGTAGACAATTTTTATAGTTTCTAGTATAAATAAGAGAAGTAAAGGCACTTTTATTTCAACGCTGAATAGTGTAATAAAAGATTTCGAAGGAATATTTGCGTTATTCTGATATTTATGACCTCTCAGTCTGTTACAGTTAGGTACGGACTATAAAAACAATATCAAGAGTGAAGGCAACGTTTTTAGGACATAAGGTGGAATGGAGTGACGAAGAAAGAATCCAATGAAGCTCGTTGTCAGTACGTTTGTGCAATAGCAGATATTTGCGTGGTAATGAAAATTCCTCCCCATTATTGTGCGCGGCGACAGCACCAGACCCGTGTCAGACGTCCAATACATGAATGTTAGAATTACACTGTATTTGCTTTAGCTTCGTTTATTTGCGAGCTAGAAAGCAAAGGGGAAAGGTTCCTTTATTTCAACTTTGATCTTCATGTCATATTGATATGAATGGCCTATCAGGCAATATTAGACAGTATCGCGTTTTAAAACGTTATCTATGGACTTATCTTCGTCATCATCAGCCAAAAAACTTCCACTGGTAGACATAGGCCACCCTCAATGAACTCCACTATGGCTCGTCCTGCGCGACCAGCATCCGACAACCTTCACCAGGTCATCAGTCCTCCTTGTGTAGGCGGAATAAATAATAACTCAATGCTCATGACTGCAGCACTGCCTGCCGTTCGTAACTGGAACGAACTTTTAAGTAGGTACATTGAAAACGTGCAAAAACAGATATTGAGACCCCATTTCTCAATCTTCGACTAACCCAAATTGCATATTTTTACCACGGCCACGTAGTCTGCCATCATTTTACGGTAGCCAACAGTGCACTTTGTAAACAGCCAATATAACGCCATACTGTCATAATCACAATTAGTAAAATAAACGCTGAATCAACAAAATGAAAAAACCCGACACACCTCCAAAAATATCCAATCGCTTCAGGCAACTGAACGCGTACCGAATTCGAATAATATCGCAGAAATTAATAATTACCTACAAAATGCTTCCCGACAAAGGTGACATACATTCTTGGACAAGGAGAATCAATATAGGGGTAGGGAACTGGCAAATATTTACGAGATTAATGTACTTTTCTCAAAGATGCAATGAAATGTCATAACTTGCGTTATAACAGGCCTCAAAGTATCACGTTTCGGGCGAAACAACTCGAGAGAACTGAAAAGGCCTAGCCTACGCCGGGAAGTATTTTTTTAAACATGGCGTCTGTTTCATGAACAGGCTAAACAGCTGAATTATATTTTTTTAGCGGTGTATTTTTTTTTTCTTAAGAAAAGCACTACGAGTATACGAGTACATGCCTTAGCCGTGAAAAGGCTTGCCGGGTTCGTATCACTATCCGCTCACCCTACGGTTGCCCGTCTATATCTACTTGTATTACCTATTTACTAAGTATAGAACATTACCTCTTCTATTTCCTGAGGTGGGCGTAAATAGCTGCGACACAGTTTTTTTTTTTTTTTTAAGGGACAATCCTACACAAATCGACCTAGTCCCAAACTAAGCAAAGCTTGTACTATGGGTACTAGACGACGATATACATAATAATATATACATATATAGATAACATCCATGACCCAAGAACAAATATTTTGCACAAATATTTGCCCCGGCCGGGATTCGAACCCGGGACCGCTGACTCAGTAGGCAGGTGTCTACAAACCGAGCCAAACGCGTCAAGTTTACACTACTGCAGCTGTTTGTACCCAAAAAACATGTTTTTGTTCAATAAATATCTTTTATCTTTATCTTTTTTATCTTTTACTTACCCGGCAAGCCCTTCTTTCCCGGCGTCTGCAGTAATGTTAAGATTAATCAGAATACTTAAGCAGAATTCTCAAACCTAGTAGCAATCATTGAATCAGAAACAAGATAATTCTTCCAGCCTTATCACTTATCTTATCGATGGAGTACCTATCAAAAAACATTTCGTGGCAAGCAGATGTTGAGTAATCTGTAGTTTTAAACCTCATATAAATACTGCAATCATGAGGCTGAACTTTTTTGAACATTATGCAACTTATATTATTTAATTAATTGCTTGCACTAGGTTATTAAATAATATTTATCACGCGATAAGTCCCGCTTTTGCACTGCCGCGTAAAGTGCCGTCTATAATACTCGAATATACATACATATAGTCATGTGGAAAAAGTGTACGCAGTGGGTATGTGTGCGCAAACCAATTCATTGCGCATATGAAATTCATGTGTTTGTGGACACTTACCCACTGCGTAAACTTGCCCCACATAACTCTAGTCGAAACAATGTCTCTGTTTTGCCGAAAACGCGTCCCAAAATACGTTAGACCGTCAGACCGCTTGTGTTTCACATCCAATATTGAATGTATTTTTCTAGCAACATTGTGCCAACGACTTCCAATTAATTCGGTAGAATGAGAGGTTCCTACTTAACACAATTTTCGTAGAATGCCACACCACAGCCTAAGTACTTTGTATTCGACTAAATCACACAAATCCTCAAATCCTGGAGGCTTGACCACTGACCAGTACATATCTCTCAACTGGGGCTACTAGAGTTTACTGGGACGGCTACACAGACGGCTCGTAATGTGCACAGTGCTCTGTGGACGATCTATAAATAAATACCCTTTGGGTACAATTAGAGTTGAGGAGCTTAGACATTAGGGATGGGAGTCGAAGCTGGATAGTAACTATAATTGAATGACTTGCCAAATTTTGGGTTATAATTTGTGTAAACTGTAAACAAAATCGGGCTTCTGTATATGAGATATTCTTTGTTTAATAATAAATATACCTATACAATAATTACAATAAAGACATATTTATTGTTCATTAACATAGATATCAGTGACAGTTTCAACTACGCTGCATTCCGCACTGGGTTCTTCCACGCACTTTCCTTCGACGCAGTAAGGCGTCCATCCAAAGCAGTTCCTCAGCACGCCACCCTTAGGTGTGCAGTGCAGTGTGCTGTAGCAGTCGTTGCAGGCGGGGCCGTTCTTGTAGGTATCGAAGTCGAAGTCACACTCCACCCAGGTTGGGATCCACGGCAGGTTTGGAGGCATGTCGCGTGGGGCGTCTACCACGCGCTGGGAGTTGACCATGGCGATGACGGCCATCTGTAATCGTTAATATTAAGTTATTATATGTATACCTGCTTCGGTCAATTAGGTACTCTGCGGGAAGGGGGACTGACAAGGTAACTGAGAATAATGTTCATAAAACTCGGGTTTCTGGGTGCGTAACGGACCAACAAGGTGGTTTCCTGGAAATGGCCGGATGAGGGGAAGACGAGATGAAGTTAACTGACACAGCATTTTAGAAGCCTGTATCCAACAGTGGAATATAGACTAATCACGATGATGAAACTATAAAATAACATGGTTACGTAATAATTATTAAAAATATAGTTACAGTTGATAGTACAGCCATACAACGCCAAAATGGTCTTTATCAAACTGTAAATGTTTCATACTCCCTGCTCCCACCACCAATGGTTGACTGGTAGATAATGCCTAATGATAATGGCACTAAGTCTATCATTTGTACACTTTTTTTGTGCAATAAAGTTTCAATAAATAAGTAAATACTCATTTAGCTGCCGCTCCACAATGGTTTATTCATCACTGGTCTTTTGAAAACACGTGAACTTAGTTTTAGTTTGATTTCTAGTTCAGCAGACACCGTTAACTTGAGTTTACACACTTCTTTAGTCGTAACATAATTGTAAACTAGCAAATTACTTACCGCAAAGACAGTTAACTTGATCAGAGCAGTCATGTTGAATCCTTGGCTATTTGTCACTTAACCCAAATCATCTGACAACACTTTTATATATGTAACGAGATAGATCTATTTCCTTCATATCGATAGATAAGCTGATAACATATTATGCTGCCATTCAACAATTCGATCTAAAACGACATGATTCATATACAAATCTCCCAAGTTACGAGTCGAACTTACGCACCAAGGGTTCCATATCACTCCAACACAGTATAATGATATTTGGTTAGGTACTAATTATGACATTAATAGTTACACCATTTATAGCTCAAGAATGGCACAAATTTGAATGACACTTAATTTGTTGGATTTGTCTCCGACTCGAATAACTAAATAGGTAATTTTAAAATAATCAAATTAATTTAGAAAATAAATATAAGTACAAATATAAGTAGTTCGTTCTTCTTGCTCAAGCTTGTTTAAAAAAAGAAATAAATGAAGTGTACTATTCCGTTACGTTAAGCATGCATCTGTACCTGGTATCTTTGCCGCATACAAATTAAGTTAAAACTTAACGTGATTGAATGCCTTTTTTTGGTAACATACGAGGGGCGTCTGAAAAGTTCTAAGCCTAAGGTATTTCGAGGTTATATATGCGTTTATGATACTGGCCACTAGAAAGGCCATTTAAAAACAAATTATTAAAAAATAACATGTCACGTTTTTATTATTCTGTTTCGAGATATTCAACGGAAAAGTACATCATGTGTGAATTACCAACGAATATTACGAAAATTGAGCACCGTGCTGTAATTAAATTCCTTACAAAAAGTGACAAATCACCGCAGTGTATTTTTGAGGAAATGGCTATTATTTACTGTGATTCTGGGCCTTCTTATGCCACAGTCAAAAAGTGGAGTCGCTTATTTAAACTTGGACGGGAATCGATCGAAGACGACCCCCGCTCAGGGCGGCCAATATCGGTAGTGACCGAAGAAAACGTAGCAAAAGTCAAAAAGCTGGTATTAGAAGATAGAAGAATTAAGGTTTGGCAAATAGCTGAGGTCTTAGGTATTAGTAAAGAAAGAGTCGGAGAAATTTTACATGAACATTTGTACATGAGTAAAGTCAATGCTCGTTGGGTACCGAAAATGCTAACGGCCTTCGATAAAGTACGTCGTGTGGAAACTTCTCGGGCGTTTTTAGAATTGTGCGAAGATGATTTAGATGAAGTTTGTTCCCGAATAGTAACTGTTGATGAAACATGGATCAGACAGTATGATCCGGAGTGTAAGTCTGAGTCGATGCAGCGGATTGAAAAGGGTGAAAGGCCGCCGAAGAAATTTAAAGTGCAAAAGTCGGCCTCTAAGTTAATGGCTACGGTATTTTGGGATTGTGATGGCATTCTTTTAATCGATTATTTAGAAAAAGGCTCTACGATAAACGGAACTTATTATGCAAATCTAAAAAGACAGGTGCGACAAGCCATAGTTGAGAAAAGGCGGGGTAAACTAAGGAAAGGCATTTTGTTTCTGCAAGACAACGCACCCGTTCACACCGCTAATGTTGCGAGGCGTGCTCTGAAGGAAGTTGGCTTTGACGAAATTGACCACCCACCCTACAGCCCAGATCTAGCCCCAAGCGATTATTTTCTATTCAATAATTTGAAGAAAGAGTTGAGGGGAAAGCGATTTAGAAGTGACGAAGAGATGAAGGCGGCTGTACAGGAGCATTTTGAAGGGCAAAATGAAGATTATTTTTTTAATGGCCTAAAAGCACTGTATAAAAAATGTAAAAAATGCATTGATTTAGGAGGAGACTATATTGAAAAATAAACACGAGTTCATTTGTGTAAATTGTTTTTTTCTATCTTAGGCTTAGAACTTTTCAGACGCCCCTCGTATATATCAATCAGGAATTATCAACAATATTTAAGGTTCCCGTTAAAAAACGGTAAACTGACTGAGGTAGAGAACCCTAAAATATCAATGATCTCACAGAATTTAAGTGTATCGAAAAACCTTAAAATGAGTCATTGTATGTACCTAACTCAAAATATTGTAATGCGAGGGAAAGTAAACTGAAGTTAACTGGGTTAACTGGGTGGTTGAACTGGGTTAGCAAACTGAAGTGGCAATGGGCAGGGCACATAGCTCGAAGAACCGATGGCCGTTGGGGCAGAAAGGTTCTCGAGTGGAGACCACGTACCGGCAAGCGCAGCGTAGGACGGCCACCCGCAAGGTGGTCGGATGACCTGGTCAGGGTTGCGGGGACACGCTGGATGCGGGTCGCTTCTATCCGGCCCATGTGGAAGTCAATTGAGGAGGCCTGTGTCCAGCAGTGGACGTCCTATGGCTGAAATGATGATGATGATGAGGGAAAGTACGACTTGGTAATTGTCGCAAACTCGTATCTCATCTCACGTGTTGTTTCTAATCTCGGGCCTTCCCTAGCTGTCTAATGTCTGTGTAGGTACCTATAGTCTAATTCACATAGCTTTCTGTCATCTCTGAGCACATTTTATAACCTAAATTTGATTACAATTTACTGAGATGGCACAAAGCTATGTGAAAATTGTGAAATAAACTATAGCACATTTGTTGGTATAAGAATCCGAGAGAAATTGTATGGTAACACCCTATCCTACGACCTAGGATAAGATGCTAAGGTGCCTTCAAATAGGTAAACCGATGGATTCGCTTTTTGTGGATATGTACCTGACCATTTAATGGTTGTAACCTGGATACCCGATACTTAGCTGATCATGTCGATAACTAACTAAATTGTTTTTATAGGTCGTCTAGTACCCATAACACAAGCCTTTTTGAGCTTAATTTGGGACTAGATAGATTCGTGTGAGGTTTTCTGATGTATTTATTTATTTTTATAGGTAGATAGGTCCAAATAAAGAGAGCTAGAGAATCTAGTCGCTTATCGTTCCGGAAAAAAATCACACATAGCAACAAGCAAAACTATTACCAGGCAGCGATCCGGGGGATAAAACTAGTTTTATAACGATATTACGATTTATGCATTTGTCCTTAGTACATATACAACGATACATATTACATATAAAACGATCTGTTATCTAACCGTGAAAACATCACCGTCAGAGACTGTATTGTATCTAATTGTCTAAGATACCTACTATTGTGAAAAACGCCACGACCATTCGTATTTTGCCTTTGTTAGAAGACAACGCATTGGAACATATGACGCGCAAAATGAAAGCCTTTCTGTAAGTACTCAGCCTGTTTACAGGAAGTGTACTCTGATATTGTATGCTTTAGGCTCACGTCCGTAGGGTTGACGCAGTCATAACACGGTAAACTAAAGATAAAAGCGTATTTATTAATCAGTATCTGATACCTAAGTAAATTTGTTTAACTGGGCATGTCAGTCTTCTAATGTTGATAGCCAGTTTCCGCGGCCCGTAAACCTCTTCCAAGCAACCTCTGACGGTTTTGTAAATAAAGACTACCTACTGCTACTATGCCACCCTTGCCTGCTAAAAAGTCGCCGTGGTTGCCGACCACTGCTTTAAATGTTACACTCACGACACCAGCAATATCAAGCTTAATGTCTATCATTAGGTACAAATAAGTAAAGTGATCCATAAAGTTCGGCTATGTACCTAATACTTACTTATATCAGATACAATACAATGAAACGAATATCAAATTTAACCTATTCCAATTACGATTCCAAATTATCTGATTAGCACGAAACAAATAAATCACTGTCAAAAAAGATTCGGCCTGAGCTTTGATATTGGCAAATTTGACTGGAAATATGCCTGATCCAATCTATTTGAGCAAACTCTAACCGGGCTGTTTTATTTGCAATCAACTGTACTGAAATCCATAATAATTATTCCTTTTTCATTTAAAGCCTTTCTTTATTTAAACAGTGAATTCATAATTAGTATAAAATCTCCATTCATTATAATCCCACGCCCAGACTGACATCCCTACTCCCTACGGATACGGATTCATTTGCATAATTCCATTTCATAGAAACTGTATATAAAGTCGATCCGCTGAACTCTGGCCACAAGGCTCAGTATCTGGTAGAGGAAAATAACTAATTATTTAACTATTGTCCAAATAACTATCTACCGGACGGCGTCATGATGAAAATTCCTCTATTTGTATTGGTCACGATACTGGTAAGATGTTGGACCATTATGACAATTATTTCACAATTTTGACATCGTAATTCATTCGTTGTTTTTAGGACAGAAACAGAAGACTTTGATTTAAATACTAAATCGTTTACTCAAAAGAAGCATTCAATCGTAGTCGTCAAGGCATGGCATTTGCGGACGTGAAGAACGTTCAAAATTGTTTACAAGACAGACTACCTAGATAAATATTGTGCTAATTTAAATTTACCATGTTTTCCTTAAAGCCGCTTTTTCATAACACTATCATGCCATGCTCCGTGCTATCTTAAATAAGTACCTACAACCAAAGAATCTCATTATTTTGCATCACCATTTATTTTTAAAAGTCCTTTATTTTATAGCTAAAACTCAAATAACAATTTTAAAATATTTCCAGGCAACCCTCAACCTTTCTCAAGCTCAAATTCAAAATGGCTCCAGCCCGGACGGACACAACCACTCGCCAAGCTTCTTCGGCATACCCCTCCCATTCCAAATACCCCAGTTCCAAATCCCCCAGTTCCAGTTTCCTCAGCTGCCGTTCTTTAGAGAGGAGGAGCATGCCGAGGGCCCACCTGCCGATGCCCCTGCTGATGCCGCTGTATCCTCAGAACAGCAAGAAGATCATCAGGATAGACTTTTCTTCTCTTCTTCCACTCTCGTGACTTGCAACTGTACTACACAGGCAAGTATGAGTTTAAAATTTTGCTAAATACGCACACCAACAGGTCTATCTGTCAACAGGACAACAGACTTTGTACATTTTCTGTTTTTTTTTACCTATTTATAAAAATCAGGTTGCTTAGGACTAGTTATAATCGTTCTATTCACGGGGTTCCGCAGGCCGGAGCCACATGTACCAGTTGCACCCAGGCGTTGACTTGTGGCAGCAGCAACGTGGGCCGCCTCAGGTTCTGCCACGGATTCTTCCCCTACTGCAACCTCGGCAGGTGCTCCTTCTTCCCCGGAGAGCTCTGTGTCAACTCTACTGCCACTGGATAACTGAGGTACGTTTTTGTTATCTCGGCTCGGTTTGTTTCTCGGTTTTAAGGATTATTTTCGGTTTTAAGGTTTAAAGGTTTTAAGGATTAGTTTCATGTTGAAATAGGATACACTATACAAAAAACATTTTTTGTATTTCAGATACCTCTACATCATTCCGCCTTCCTGGATATTTAAAAATATATATATATTAACACGCATCAAATAAATTAGTAAAATATTAACCTGACTTTCATTTGTATATTGCAATTCCCTTGTTTTACATCTGTTCTCCAATATTTAATTGTTCACATCTGGTATAGAACAGAACCAAGTCGTAAAGATTCACCGGTAAACTCTTAATTACGATCCAAGAGTCCTCTTTCTACGATCCCTTACCACCGATATCTAGACAGATGTATAATCTGTCCGAAACTCTAAGAATAAATTATGTCAAACTGGTACAAGTGAAAAGCTACCTTGATTTTATTATTTACATGTGATCGTTTATAACTTATGTCAAGTTGATATAATTTGATCTTAGGGTCTCGGATAGACTATACACTAAAATACAATTGATTGTACCTCTTTCTAGCATAATCTGAATTTTTTTTATTTATTTAAAACCACCATGCTAAACACCACAACAGTGAATTCGTAATTTGTAATAAAATCTCCATTAAATTTAATCCCACGCCCAGATGACATCCCTGCGGACACATTTGCATAATTCCATTATATGGCAACTGTATATAAATTCTATTATCCGGAAACGGTATATAAAGTCGATCCGTTAGAGACTGGCCACGAGGCACAGCAACTGAAGTTGAAAATTTACTAATTAGCGAAGTACGGACATCATGTTAAAAATTCCTCTATTTGTTTTAGTCACGGTCGTGGTAAGTTAGCATCTAATACTTATCAGTCGTAATAATCACTATCGTCTATTATAACACCGAAATAAAAAACTGAACTGAATGTTTAAAAGAATGTCTATACCTATGCTCACCAATCTCTATGCTAGATGCATTTAATTTTAACGCATTTAAGCATTCGTACTATTTTATCCATTAACGGGGGGGTATTGTAATTAAGAAAATTTACTTTTTGTGACATTACATTATCATTATCAATGACCCTGTTTAGTAACATCACAAGTGGCACTTGTCCATTTGTGACTTCAACACAAAACACAACACTTCGACGCTAACTTACCCAAGCTTGACAAGTGCGTTTATTTTTGCTTCAATCAATCCTGTTCACATTTTAATTTAACAGCCGTACCAAAAAAGTGAAATTATGGTTTAAAACGTTTCCAGGTAACCCTCAACCTTTCGCTAGCGCAGAGTCAAAGCGACTCGGGCTCTGACGGTCAACCATCCCCTAGTTTCTTTGGCATGCCCCTCCCGTTTCAAGTTCCCCAGTTCCAGTTCCCTCAGTTGCCATTCTTCAGGGAAGAGCACGCTGAGGGCCCACCCGCCGATGCCCCTGCTGATGGTCAGGCATCCTCTGAACATCAAGATCATGAGGATCATCAAGATAGATTTTTCTTTGGCCTATTCCACCCTGCGTCTACTTTAGTCGCTTGTAACTCTACCACGCAGGTAAGTTTTCAAAGTATTTATACAATTGTGGTATTGTTACAAAAATCAAACATCTTAAGCACATTATAGTGAGCGTTTCAACTAGCTCTGACTTTTTTGATCACATTATTGTTGAAACTCAGCGGGATTAAATATAGATAAATAAATAAATAAATATTAAGGGACAATCTTACACAAATCGACCTAGTCCCAAACTAAGCAAAGCTTGTACTATGGGCACTAGACGACGATATACATAATATATAAAATACATACATAGATAACATCCATGACCCAAGAACAAATATTTGCACAAATATTTGCCCCGGCCGGGATTCGAACCCGGGACCGCCGACTCAGTAGGCAGGTGTCTACCAACCGAGCCAAACGCGTCGTCTCGTAATGTTTAGATGTCTCGTAAAAAGATTAATTTCCCAGAAATTTAAATTCCTAATTTATTTTTATTTTCTAAAACCGTATACTGTTCCGGACTTTTGCAAAACAAAGGTACTAATGCAACCTCAGAGCCTATTGAGTCCTTTAAGTCGATCTCAAAGAAAATCCTGGAAATTTTTAGTTTCGGAGAAAAGCGTGAGATTATGAATTGAAACGACAAACGAAGTCGCGACTCTTTCTGCCGGATCGACCGGGCAGCCAGCAGATTAAGTATAGTCCATGAGCTCTCAGATTAGGATTCGGGTATGGGTGAAATCGGAGAGGTTCTTATCTCGATCGCATAAGAGCGAGCGAGGAAAGTATAAAACTCGAATCATTATGTTAGCTAACGTACTGTACTTATGTTGAGAAATAAACACAATTTACACCTTGCGTCTTTAAATGCAGTTGAAGCTGAACTCAGTAGGGCGTAAGTCACATCGACTGAATTATTTATTATTTATCGTATGGCACTTATATTAAATAGTCACAAGTATACCTACTTGTAGAAATTATTAAAGAAATCTGCTTTCGTAGAGCGGAATTATAATTGTTATATTCACGGGGTTCCGCAGGCCGGAGCCACGTGTACCAGCTGCACTACAGCACTGACCTGCGGCAGCAGCAACGTGGGCCGCCTCAGGCTCTGCCGCGGCTTCTTCCCCTACTGCAACCTCGGCAGGTGCTCCTTCTTCCCTGGGGCGCTCTGTGCGAACTCCACTGGTTAGCCGAGGTACGTTGCCAAAGATGTGTCAGAACGTAACTCCGGTTCCGAAGCGAAAAGATGTCAAGTTTCTGACTCTACTCTGAAATAATTTTATTAAAGCCTGACCAGAAATATATGAGGATTGTCAAGAGGGCGCAATTTACAAGATTTATATGGCAGCAATTTTGCAACCAATCGCAACACACTATAATGACCAGTTCAAATACCTGTCAGTTGCTACGGTAACCTCGTAATATTATTTTAATGGAATGCACTCTTTTGCCGACTGTTTTTTGTGTAGTAGACACGTGTACACTTTATTTATAATATCACGTTCACGACTGCGAATGGTTTTCGGCTTTTTCTTTGGGTATTTTCCAATATTTGTCTTTTAAAGAAACCAGCACGAATGACATTGACATTGTTGACAACCATCATAAAATCATTGCCAGTGTAAGAAATTAGTTCCAGTGAAATTCCGCAATATGGCGCATCCTCATATATTTCTGGTCAGGCTTTAACATTCTTTTTCGGCGTTAATATTCGCCAAAGCATATTTAGGTAGTCTTCTTAGATTTACTTACACCTATATTCAGCTAGTGCGGAGTGATATTCACCTGCATTATTGTAATTTTCGAGGTTGTATTAGAAAGAATTCGTTTAAAATTTAATTAAATTGTAATTTTATTATTTTTCAGAAACCTCATTTTGACTTCCAGTGGTGTGCACAGCACATACGTATAAGAAAATTTGTACAAAATTTGGTATGATGTAGACAATGTAGTTTGTAAAATTTTAATGTTCCTATTCCTAGGCAACTTGAAATAAAATTATCAAAGTAACGGGTGGAGTTTCATTTCTCAAAACTATGATTGAATGGATGCTTCTGCAGATAGGAGGATTGTACATTTTGCATTCGTGCAAAATAGCTGACATGACAATATTCATGAACGCCATGAGAGGCCCAGAGCAGGCGCTGACCTCTGCCAGAGAATCTCTCTGACTGATACAAAGAGGTAACGCCGCCAACATACTGGAGACCATGCCGTAGGTTGACCTTTTAGATGGGGTATTCTTTTTATGGCCCTTTTTAGGGTTCCGTAGTCAACTAGGAACCCTTATAGTTTCGCCATGTCCGTCTGTCCATCCGCGGCTTAGCTCCGTGATCATTAGTACTAGAAAGCTGAAATTTGGTATGAGTAAATATGTGTATGTATCACGCCGACAAAACGGTAAAATAAAAACAAAAAAAAAACCTTTTATTCGGGTACCTGCCGTACACCTAAAGTGGGGGTGTTTTTTTATTCGTTCCAAAACTAGTGTGTGGGGTGTCGTTGAATAGGTCTTTTAAAAATAATAGGGGTCTTCAAACATTATTTTTTGGTAAAGTCAGCAGTTTTGTAAATATTCGCTTCGGAAATCCAAAAAATAGCGTCCCCCCTCTAGTACTTTCAATGAAAACTATATAGAATAAAATCGGTTGAGCCGTTTTTCAGTTATCGCAAAATTTCATACTTTTTTTTTTAAATGACGTAAGTGCCGCGCGGTGCCCTTATACTTCGAACGTTATAACGTTAAGTGCCACACTGCATTAAAACATTGCGCTCAATCTGGCGCGTATAATCGATAACTTCCAGAAGGTAATAAGTAATTACAGTTACTTTGGCGTTTACGACCTTTTTATTGAGCTTGAAATCTTTCTCGTAATTTAAACCTCGGGCTTAAAACCGCTGTTTTAAGCCAGTCTATTGTGAACGATGGGCAACTACGGAACGCTACACTGAGCGTGGCCCGACATGTTCTTAGCCGGTTTTTTTCATTCATCATCATCATCATCATCATTTCAGCCACAGGACGTCCACTGCTGAACATAGGCCTCCCCCAGTGACTTCCAGATTGGCCGGTTGGAAGCGACCTGCATCCAGCGGCTTCCTGCAACCTTTACCAGGTCGTCTGTCCACCTTGTGGGTGGACGTCCCACGCTGCGCTTGCCGGTGCGTGGCCTCCATTCGAGAACCTTACTGCCCCATCGGCCGTCAGTTCTACGTGCTATGTGCCCCGCCCACTGCCACTTCAGCTTGCAAATCCGTCGGGCTATATCAGCGACTTTTGTTCGTTCACGGATCTCCTCATTTCTGATTTGATCTCGCAAAGAAACACCGAGCATAGTCCTCTCCATAGCGCGCTGTGCAACTTTGAGCTTCCTTATAAGGCCCACAGTAAGAGGCCACGTTTCTGTTCCGTATGTCATCACTGGTAACACACATTGATTGAAGACTTTCGTCTTTAGGCATTGAGGTATGTTGGATGAGAAGATATTTTGTAGTTTCCCGAACGCTGCCCAGCCGAGTTAGATTCGTCGATTGACCTCCCTCTCAAAATTGGACCTACCCAACTGGATCACTTGTCCCAGGTAAACATATTTGTCAACAATTTCGAGGGTAGAGCTCCCAACCGTTACTGGGTAGGGTGCATGGGCATTCGACATTAGGTACCTTTGTTTTGTCCATGTTCATCCGAAGACCTACCTGTTGGGAAACTCTATTAAGGCCATCGATCATTGTGCCGAGGTCCTCCAGCGATTCTGCCATGACCACAATATCGCGGCAAACCGAAGGTGAGTAATGTATTCGCCAATTATGTTGATGCCGAATCCTTCCCATTCCAGGAGTTTAAAAGCATCTTCCAATGCGGCGGTGAACAGTTTCGGAGAGATAACGTCTCCCTGCCTTACGCCTCGCTGCAGAGGAATAGCTTTCGTGCTCTGCTCCTGTACTCGAACCGACATGGTGGCGTTTTTATATAAACACTTCAGCACCTCGATGTACCGATAGTCAATATGGCACCGCTGGAGAGACTGTAGCACTGCCCAACCCAACTAGCAAAATTTTATCTTACAAATATCCTAAGACCAAATTTTCTTTGCTCTTACAGTACACTTTCAAACGTTTTTAAGTGTGGAATTGGGCGCACTTTATAAGACCATTTCTGCTTATAGTTGTTGTATAATGGTCTTATTAAGTGTGTTTTTAATCCTAACATCATCTTGCTAATGCTGTTGTAAGAAAAAATAGATTTACAAGTATCTGACAGTGGCATGCTGTAAGGTTAATAAGTCTTTGAGTACTCTTACTAATGCCGTTGTAAGTGATTATCCCCTTGTATTCCGCTCTGTGATCTCATTGTAAGAGTATTTAGCACAACCTGTCGAAGAGGCTAGAAAACATGTTCGGATAAAGTGAAATATTAAAAAATATAAAAACCCAGGTAAGTCCATATTTTTATATGTACTCTTAGTAATGCTAACTGTTATTTCTTTGACTGCAATTTATTCTGGTATTATATTGATGAACAACTTGCGAAGTACATTTCCTCGATAGTTTTGTAATATTATTAACAATATTTTCACGGGCCCTTCTGGAATGTCTCTAAAATATTAATTATTTGTTAAATTATTTGTGAAATTAAAATGTGTTTCAATAAATGACATGTAAAAACAGTTAAAAGTACAATTACTTTTGTTTGAGATGCATGTAAGGCTGATATTTCTTATTTAACACTCGTTAAGTCAATGTTAAGCCTTTCGCTCTTGTTAAACACTTATCTGAGGCTATCTACCTGTGGACATGGTGGCCATGTTAATGATTTTAGGGTTCCTTATGAAATTACTGTCAAAATTGATATGTTGTAGTATTCATTAGTTGAAGTTGAAGAGAATGTAAATTTAATTACTTGCTTTAGAGTCGCAGTTATAAACTTTTGTCACTAGCCGCATCATTACTTGAATAATCTGTCTGATTTTCGTCGTCAAAACTACTGTAATTTTTAGTTGTACGGAACCATCAAACAAATCGCTAGTTTCAACATTGGATCTTGTCAAGACTTGTGAAGACTCTGGCTCTTGTACAAATTCAGCCAATATTTTATTTACTTTTCTTCGATATGCTCCACCTCTTTTGAATCGCTTCCATTTATGTAAATATTTTTTTTATGAAATGATCTCGGCAAAATAAATTTAGGTTATATCAGCCATGCGATACTCTTAATAAAGACTGCCAAAGGTTCTTGTAAGGTACATTGATCTTATAAAAGACTTATAACATGCTCCTACTCTTACATCTGGCTTAGACAAGACCAAATACACTTTAAATTGGTTGGTTTTAAAGAAGTTGTATACAAGGCTTTAGTAAGAGCAAGAAGTCTGATAAAACACTTACTGCAGACTCAACTAAGAACGAACTGACTTCTAAGGTGCTTTACTAACTGCAAATAATGATCAAGACCATTTAGTCTTATGAAATGCACTTGTAAAACCTAAGTTCTGATAAATATTTTCTAAGAATTTCTTATAAACATCTACAAGAGTACATAATAAGTTAAAATTTCATAAGACTTATAAAATTTACTTGTAAAACCTTGTTCTGATAAATGTTTTAGAAGAATTTCTTATAGACGTCTACCAGATTACTTAATAAGTTTAAATATTCTCAAGACCAATTAGACTTATAAAATGCACTTGTAAAACCTTTGTTCTGATAAATATTTTATAAGAATTTCTTATATACGTCTACAAGAGTGTTTAATAAGTTTAAATGTTCTCAAGACCAATTAGACTTATAAAATGCACTTGTAAAACCTTTGTTCTGATAAATATTTTATAAGAATTTCTTATATACGTCTACAAGAGTGTTTAATAAGTTTAAATGTTCTCAAGACCAAATAGTCTTATAAAATACACTTGTAAGATGTACCTTCTTAGTCAGGATATATATAAACCTTTTATAATGTCTTTGTTCTTATAAAGGCATGTTTATATAGCAATTTTGCTAGTTGGGAAGTCTCGATCGAATCGAAGGCCTTCTCATAGTCCACCAACGCCAAGCATAGTGGCAAGTTATACTCTTCGGTCTTCTGTATAACTTGTCGCAGCGTATGGATGTGGTCTATGGTACTAAAGCCTTTTCGGAATCCTGCTTGCTTTTTTTTCATTGTGCTATAGGTTATTTAGAGTAAGGTTTTATATACATACGTTTTTATTTTTTAGTTAGCAGTAAAAAAAGTAGTATTATATTATAATGAAATTAAAAGGAAAATTATCACAGCGAAATAAATTAAAAGTTGAAGATTAAAAGTTCTACTCAGTTAGAAAAAGTTGGTGTTGTATTATTAATTCATTATTACTATAATTGGGTTTGGGTCTCCATATTATTAAATTGAGACAGAGTTGGTTGGTTAATAATGATAATAAAATATTGATCCCAATTTTATTTTAAGTAGGACACACTGAAAATGTTGCACTTCTAGCCACTTTCAAATATTTGAATCTAAACTCATAAAAATATACCATTTGATTATGAATTAGAAGTTGGTGGGAAATCCTTTGTTACATTTTTATTTAAAATTGCAATACCTATAGGTAAATGTTGAGTAAGTAAATTAAGAGTCCGCAGCAAGCTCGATTCTTCATACAAACGTAGTTACGTCCTTATTTTAATATAACATGTCACATTATCATGAAATTCTCTAAATATAATGAGATAAGATATATCTAGGGCTAAAACTAGTTTATGACTCTTGAAATGTTAATAGAAAGAAAATAGAGCGAGTACAAGTTTTGCATTTTTAGACCCCAGAAAGTTGTTCAGTTTGGCGGCATACTACGACCAAAATATAGTTTAGATTGAAGTCAAAACCTATTTCCGGTGTCGATTAAACTATGCAGTTTGATAAGAAAAAAGATTTATCAAAATTGATCTCGTAGTTTTAAAATGAGAGCGTAACTACGAAAACCTTAAAATAAATTACAAAAAATTGTTGCGAAACTGCAGCGAATTACTCTAGCGCGGGGAACGGTCCGGGGGGGCGGCGGTAAGCACCGCCCTTATCATAGCCACTCCTAGCCAGCCTCGCGCAACTCTCAAGGTAAAAAACGATCGACAACGGCTGTATGAAACGGAGGTGAATTTTTTACCTAAGTTTGAAAGAACGTTGAAACCTACAAAGCATTAGATAATTGGCGACAATCGAATTTAGGCGGGTTGTACTTCAGCCGCCATTTTTGTCCGCCATGCCATGTTAGATGACGTTTCTATTTTGTTGTGTAGTCTGTCACTTCTGTCAAGGTTCTGCGATCTTTTCAAATAATTCAAATTTCACAAATAATCTAATAATTTGCATTCTTTGGGTGTAGTGGTCGTCTAGAAGGTACACAAGACAATCACAATTGCAAAAATGAGTGGATTGAAAAGGAAAAAGTGCGAAATATGCAGAATGAAAACGTGTCGAATGGACGGTCAAAAAAGACTATTCATGGCAAGATTTCCACCGTTCGAAGATCGGTAAGTAAAAAATATACTTAATTACTGCGTGTTATAACCATGTTAATCGTAAGTTTCATTGAAAACTTGGTATTTCGGGTAAAATAATACATACCCTTATACGTATGTAAACAATAGTGCTGTATGTAAGTTTTATCGATAATTTTCATTTGAAGTGAAAAATACCTGGGTAAACACGGAATATCTTTCTTCAAGCAAAAGCCTATTGGTATGTGTACTTATACAAAAGTGTGCACTTGAATACAGCTGTTAAAGCCGTCTCAGATGAGAGGATAAGACATTATTATCACTACTTTTTATGCCAGTTTGAGTTAGATTATGGTCACAGAAATATTTTACGAAAAATCTTCAATGGACTATGAATGGTACGGTTTCATCTGGACAAACAGATTCATTTTTACTCTGTAATTTTCTGTTTACCCTGTATTATTTGTGTTGCAGAACTTCCAACCTGGAGCACAGACTGGAGTGATGAAACGGCTTTTTTCGTCTATGTTTATCAGCAAGCCAAGCAAAGTTTGAACGAAATAAAATTATTTGCACACTTGTTTTTTTTTATGAAGTCAGTAACCTAAAGTAAACCAAATGTTTAGATTGAAGCGAAATATTTAATGATTTAAATTACCGGAAAGCCGTTGGAGACGCGGGTGCGAATGCGAACCCCGCCTGAACCATTTTTTTTTAATACCGATATCGATATCGATAATTCGATAATTTGTGTAACATGTGACATCCCTATTTTGTTCTTGATGTTGGCATTATGTCATGAGTTGACACTGACACTGATATCGTTTGCGGCTTCATATTGGCAGTATGTTTCGCCCCCGTTTCATACTAATGCGAGTTCACGCTTTTTGTATGGCACTCCCGTCTCTTAAAACGTAGTGATTACATACTCTTTGCTCCTAGCGCGCTCTCGCTTTACTGCTAGCGCCCTGTCTTCCTCTAGGTGAAACAACAACATTTTAAAGCGTAAGCGCGCGATCTCAACGCGGAGTTGAGCGGACCTTGCTGCGGACTCTTAACCCTCTACAGCATGAATTACTGTAATATTTTTTCAACTTTCAACTTTGACACACTGACATATAAAGTCATAAATTGAAAAGCCATAAATGGCTTCGTATGCAGTAAAGGGTTAAAATATCGAAAATGTGCAAAATGTAGAATTTTCAGTGTGCCCTAAATATAAAAATATAAGAATAAAAGGGCGAAATGAAACAGCATTTTGGCACGGTTGTCTATATTTACAATAAACACGACGGTAAAATTGAATACTTATTATAAATCCATTTTAAAAATATTAGTGGTAGTTACCTCGTACTAAAGAGAAGGTTACTACTCTACAGTAGAAATATAATGATTTCAAAGTTATTATCGTATCATGGTCGCGTTAGTTCGCAATTTATTGTCAAAATTCAGCCAAAAAATGTTATTATAATATTAGTAGGTTCTAGGTACGATAATATCAGAAGACGTTGGATATAAGTACCTATATTACGAGAAGAAATCCTTTCTTATCACAGGCATTTTTTCACTAATGAAGAAAAGATACATCGTACAGGTTAGTATTTTATATAAAACACACTATCGACGAATCTGACATCTTCATTAGTAGAAAACTTTCATTTAAAACTTTCAAATCACCTAGAGCCTTATAAATTGTATAAGAAGCAAAATGTTTATTTTCTATATTTATTTGTCAAACACAGCTAGTCCCGCCAAGAATAAGACTTAGACGATCAAGGATATGTCGGTTTACAACTCGTTTCATAAACTTGATATCCATTAATAGTAAGAGATCGAAAAGCTCTTTAATTAATTGTTATTATATAACAACTGTAAGAAGACACCAGACAGTAAAGTAGTACCTTAGGACTATATTTTTATTTCTCTACTTGTTATAATGTTAAAACTCTCATGTTTTTTACGTTTTTAATCAATTCATGTATTGTTGTGATTGACAACATAAACTTATTTTATATCTAAACAATATCTGTCACGTGTTATACTGGCCAAAGTCGTTTTGTAAAAATGCATCCGTTCCAATGTACCTACCCTAGGTATCACTAGCCTATTGTTAAACTTAGCTTCGCGCTTAATTAGTTCATTGTCACAACAACATTTAACATCAATAGAATATATTTTATTATTTAGATTAAAATTATTGTCTATGCTATATCCGGTATCCGTTTTTCCTGCTATGTAAAAAACTATTGGTAAATTGATTACGAGCACAAATAATGCTAGCAAAATATTAAAAGGAGTACAAAGCTGCTGAAATTTGTTTCCCTACACTTTAAGGCGAGTTTCGCATAATGTATGTAGGTAGCTACTAAATTGACTACAGTAAATCATAATAATATGTAATTGATCTAACTGGTTCCCATCAAATAATTGAGTCCTTCATACAATTCTAGTCGGAGATTTACTCTCAGATGAAGAGCAAATGTGAGGTTATCAGCCTGAGCGTGAGGCGCTTCTGTTGAACCAGATTTTTAGCTATTTTCGACCGACTACACTACGCAACGACTGCTTGGAAAATATATCAGAATACATTTAACTGTTGCGTTGTGTATGGTGGAAATAGGTATGGCAGGCTTTAAGGGAGTCGCGCGCCGCTCAGCTGACAGTTGCATGGCTACTGATTCTTGCGACGGCCCGGTAGACTGCTGTTGGGGTAGTTCTTCCTCAGCAGAATGTTGTCGACGGCCGGCAGTAGAAGGTATCGCTTGCCCGAGTTATGGTAGGGAAGTTTGAGAGATCTAAAATAATAGAATTTGGGGACTTCTTTGGTGTTGATTGGCCACCGGTTCTTGGCGAAAGATTCAAGTGAGTTGGAAGGTGACGGTAGAGGGCTGGAGCTAGGGACGTCGTTGTCTAGCGGTCGGTGGAGGAGGCGGCCGGTCGGGTGCGTGTGAGCAGATACTGGCGCCGGCGATAGGTCGGAGTCGTCTGAATCGATGGGCTCAGCATCGGCACCAGAGATATATTGCCTGCAAACAACATTGTTTTTGGAAATTGTGGTGGTTTTCACTGCGGGATATATGGTCACGTTTTCTGGAAGTTCTCAAAGAATGTGTACCTATAATTGAATAACCTATCCGTTAATAGTGGCAGTAAAGAAAAATAAAGTGGATGAGCAAGCGGATCGCTGCCTGTCCTGTCTCAAAACGTGCTTGCTGTACCCGGAATTGCACAATCGTTAATTAACTCGTGCGCTTTTTGACCGCCACAGTCATAAGGAGGAACGAGTTCGAAGTACTCCACACGCCAACAATCGTATTAAATAGCAAAAAGACTGTATACTCTCAGTATCAATAAGTGATTTGGTAATCTTGACCAGAGATGGGCAAAAGTTAATCGATTAACGATTAACGATTAAGATTAACTTTCTTAATCTCGATTAACGATTAAAATTGACGATTAGTTAATCTAATCGTACGAGTTCCGATTAATTTAATCTCGATTAAGTTAATCGTCGATTAATTTTTTGCGATGAAATTTTTAATCGATTAATTAATTAGATTAACTTTTTCTCGATTAATATTAGTATGACTTTTTGTAAGTCTGTCCCTGCCTAGAGGACATCTTAGAGTACTGCACTATAAGAACCATCTTGTATTAATTACTGTAACAAGAGGAAAGAGGGAATAGCGGAGAGGGAAGAGCGGAGAGCAGAGAGGCGTGCGGAAAGCGGAGAGTGGCGTGCGGAGAGCGGAGAGCGGCGTGCGGAAAAATGAGAGCGGCGTGCGGAGAGCGGAGAGCGGCGTGCGGATAGTGGAGAGGCTTGCGGAAAGCGGAGAGTGGCGTGCGAAGAGCGGAGAGTGGCGTGCGGAGAGCGGAGAGCGGCGTGTGGATAGCGGAGAGGCTTGCGGAAAGCGGAGAGTGGCGTGCGGAGAGCGGCGTGCGGAGAGCGGCGTGCGGAGAGCGGGGTGCGGAGAGCGGAGAGCGACGTGCGGAGAGCGGAGAGCGGCGTGCGGATAGTGGAGAGGCTTGCGGAAAGCGGAGAGTGGCGTGCGAAGAGCGGAGAGTGGCGTGCGGAGAGCGGAGAGCGGCGTGTGGATAGCGGAGAGGCTTGCGGAAAGCGGAGAGTGGCGTGCGGAGAGCGGCGTGCGGAGAGCGGCGTGTGGAGAGCGGGGTGCGGAGAGCGGAGAGCGACGTGCGGAGAGCCGAGAGCGGCGTGTGGATAGCAGAGAGGCGTGCGGAAAGCGGAGAGTGGCGTGCCGAGAGCGGAGAGCGGCGTGAGGAAAGCGGAGAGCGGCGTGCGGATAGTGGAGAGGCTTGCGGAAAGCGGAGAGTGGCGTGCGGAGAGCGGAGAGTGGCGTGCGGAGAGCGGCGTGCGGAGAGCGGAGAGCGAAGAGGGAAGGAGGGTTTTTAAAGAAAAAGATCCTGTTCAAATCGTTTCTAAAGGTACCTTTTCAGTCCCTGGACAAGACATAAGGTGAGTCGCGGCTATTGTAGCTATGGGGTTATTGTATCTTCTTACCATTATAATGGTCTGTGACCATTATAATGGTCTGTGTATATATAGGATACACAGACCAATGGTATATATACACAATCCTATATATACACAGACCATTTTAAGGGTCACAGACCATTATAATGGTAAGAAGATACAATAACCCCATAGCTACAATAGCCCCGACTCACCTTATTGTATGTATTTTCGTAAAAAGCACAAAATGAGCGTGTTCCAACTTTTAATCGAGAATTTAATCGTGAAATTTAATCGATTAATGTGACGATTAGTTAATCGTTAATCGAAGACTCTGTCGATTAATTTAATCTAGATTAAATTAATCGAGATTAATTTTGACGATTAAATTAATCGATTAATGCCCATCTCTGATCTTGACACGGATACGGAGTTATTGACCATGGTGCTGAGGGCACAAGGTGTTATTAAAACATGGTCAACAGTCAATCTAGTCAAAAGCATACAGGTCTTACCTAATAATGGAAAAAAGATTTACCAATCGTATTATTAGAGAAAAAAATGCTTCTTAACCACAACACAAGTCCTCTGCAAACGATTTAAGGCAAATCTGTTTTCCAATAATAGCATAAACATAATATCTCAATGCGATGAGGCCTCATTTCCAATTCACCAGACTCGATAATGTATGAACCCTTCCAGAAATACTCGATCCAAATTTATACAGCGTGACAACATTCTCATCGGTACGCAAACTAGTTAGCTGGTCTAACTTATGACTATTAATAACTTGATTACATACCTAATTCCGAAATTCTCGTCAGGGGAATGCTTCCTGCAAAATAATAAACTGTTCAGTAAATTATACTTTAGATATTCAAAACAACAATGAACATTGAACAATTAATTAAAGTGACAATCCTACTAAACATCGTAATAGTCGCATCAAATCTCTAATCTGAGTCCTACTGCCATGCTGTAGTCTAATTTGGCATTTCACGCTATGAATGCCACTAATTAGCATCCGTGGCAGCATCCGACGTCTCTAATGACGTCAACAATCATGCGACATTCATTTAACTCCGCTATCACGCAGCGCTAACACTAATTACCTATTTGCCAGGATTCAACTCTCGTACACTTCTAAACATGGATTCTCCTAGGCGTGAACATTCATTACACATTTAGGTATCATGCCTCTATCATCCTTAAAACTAAGCGCCAATCCTAAATAAAGCATTTAAAGCGTTGAATTGTCTTACGTAGCTACTGGATCAAATTGACAAAGAACACACACTAGTACATCGACGGCTATTAATACATCCGAACTCCACAAGACCTGTACAATTCCTGACTAGGCCATAGCAGCCTAGCTCGGCCAGACCTACTATAGCGCCCGCCTGAAAACCTAAACGACGGCAGTAAGCCTAACCGGGCCAGTGACCCAATGTGACGTTTTTCAAAATTATCGCGCACATCGTTATCTTCATCTGTAACAGACGCAATCAAGGCAAACTGAAATTACCTCTCTGTAAACACCATGTTTGCATAAGTGTGTTATGTTTTATGAGTAAAAATCACTTACCAACGGAGCGCTTGTCTTCGTTTTCATTGTCATTGTTCTCCCCATCATGGATATCGTTCCGCTCAATAGCATCAGGAAGTGAAAGAATATAGCGTTTAGCTCTGGTACTTTGGTCTCCAATGGTAGGCCTATACATTCCCAATACAGGCAAACCCGCGGAGCCTCGTTTAAAATACCAGTTATCATCCATTTCAGAGGGCATTCCGTAGCCAGCGTAGTTGTTGGCATCGATATACTCATATTCACTTTGAGGCATCGGCCCGCTCCGCTTGTACACTTGGGACAGCGGAGGGAACATGTCCGGGTTCACCGATTGTTGGAAATCGTACATTTCGTTGGCATCGAAAGGCCCGTCAATTTCAGAGAGCGGTGGCACGGGGTTCTGATAAAAGGGGTAGTAATATTCGTCGCCATTAGCCACGTCCTTTTTGTTCAGGTGAATCATACCGTTGCGAGCCAGAGCGGCCATATTGCGCTTATCGGTCTGTTGATTGTACTGGCTCCTTCCGCCCGCGCCGCGATAGCCGTCTCTCGCCAGAGCCTGGATATTCCTCTTCATGGCGGAGTAACTGCGGAGTCGTGCTATTGAGGCCATGTTTCGTTTCTCGTGGGACTCTCCATCATCATCATCTTGTTTATCAGCTTCATCATAAGGTGCTCTAAAAGTAGGCAACTGTCCGTTTTTGGCTAGTGTTGAGATGCTCCTTTTAAAGGTAGCCGCTGATCCTCCCCTAAGATAACCCGCTCTGGCTAGAGCCGCTATGTTTCTCCTGGGAAAGGTAGGCCATTGATTGGGGACCGCCAAAGTGGGCATGCTCACCACCTAACAAATTAAACTAGTGACAATTTACTGACATATTAACTGATAACGACTATCACTTTTGATTACCAGTTGCAGTCGTAACTCTTACCTGTTGAATATAAGATGAGAACGCCAAGACAACCGTGGCAACCAGCAATAAGCAACCCCGATGTTTGGCCGTACTCATGCCTCTGGATTCCCTCATCTGATTGCATATTGAAAGAAATATAAATAAATAATAAATAAATAAATATTAAGGGACAATCATACACAAATCGACCTAGTCCCAAACTAAGCAAAGCTTGTACTATGGGTGGGTATGGTATAACAGTTGATATTATTTAAATAGCCATTAGGGTAACGTGACGAGCAGCAAATGTATACCACATAATTATTAAAAAAAAAAAAAAAAAAAATCTGTACATTGAAGATATTTGAAAAAAAATTGGGAAATTCATAGATGGTGGTCACTGGTTCGAAAAAGTATATTTTTTCTTTTTTTTTACGTAGGTATATGCGCGTTCTTCGGGCCTAAACGGCTGGATCGATTTCAACATTTTTGGTATACAGGCAGTTGAACATCCACAGTTTAAAGGATACTTTTTACCCCACTACTTACCACACCACTTAAAAGAACGTTATGAATATGATTTTATATTCTACGCGCGGTGTCAAAGTTCGCGGATACATTCTAGTACTTAATACATTTCTGAATAGCGGTTCCGATATTTAATCGATCGTAGGAAATATTCGCAATACATTCGAATTTGGAATCGAATTTGGCAAAAAACCCATTGCGATGTATATTCAATTTGTACCAATTCCTGTCGAGGAGTGAATAATAAATGTACCTATTATTGGCCACGCCGGGGATAATCACCTGTCAAAGCGTGGAAAATGGAGTAATTCAATTACTTCCATTCTAACCCCACCTGAGCCCTTTCCTTACTGATATACAACTTTTTTTCATACAATTCAACTACAAAGTTTACCTATATTATATCAATTATCAATGCCTCTTCGTATCATCTAGACCTAGATTCTTGGTAAATAATATAAAAAATCTAATGTACAGAATTTAATTAATAGCATTTCTAGGGCAAGTCGATGGCCTTTCCCGTTCACAGTTTATCATTTTCGTAATCTCAGTGGTATTTTCCACTAAACTATGAACGTATTATATAGGTAAAAATAGATAAAAAACAAATAATAAATCAATTTTCTATGGAGGTATTTTTTTTGCCTCTCGTCACGCCGTAGCGACTGGACAGATTTTAACCAATATTAATACGTAATACGGGGTCATACGTAATAGCTGGATATTCAAAGATCGTTATAGGATACCTTTTACTGGACTATAGCACCTAATATGATGGATAAATGTAATTGAATCTTGCAAGATTAACTAACGAAACAAACAGGTTGAATCAAATAAATAATTACATTATTATTATTAGAAACAAACTTAATCAGAATATTAAAGAAGAAAGAACAGTTCATATGAGATTGTGGAGATAGTAGTTTGTGTCATTATTTATAAAAATAAAAAAATGTGGTATTACCACATAAAAAATATGAATCGATAAAAAAAAGATTCTATACAAATATTGAGATAGTAAATGTTTCCGCTTTGGACTTACAGTGCTTAAAGAGCAGTGCGTGTCTAAGGCAGCATAGCCTCTATGCCGAAAGCACAGTTTAACAATCAAAGTCTTAAGAAGAAGATATAGATTAAGAAGAAGATGAATACTCAGCAAATAATCAGTAACACCAGGGTAGCGAATTAATGAACTCATAATGAATATTTATTTATTTCATTGACTGTCTAAATAAATGATTAATCAAACTCGGGATCAAGCGGTTGCCAGGTGTTTACTCAGGGTCTATCCAAATCAGTTTTGTTGACTCAGGGAAGCGTTTATAATTTAGCCATAAACATATTTGCGAGGCCCGTTCCGAGTCGACGACGACCATTCACAATAAAAACTCATTTAACTTTAGATTTTATCTTCTTTAGCGTCAAATTCGGCTCATATCTTTTCGTTCAAAGAGATTTAGTGACGCAAGTTAATCACTTTCGCAAACAGCGTTATTTCTTAATTTTGCCTTCCTAAAACTTAATCAAGAAAATTCTAAGAATGAGCAGTTTTTGGATAAGAATATTAAATATATAGTTTTGCTAACACAAACGACGTCATCCGCCGCCGTCAAGAATACAATTCCTACCTATAAGGCTTTTTATTCTTCGAATTTTTTAGCTTCTTTTCTCGATGAAACAAAATGCGAAGAAATTCTAACTGACTCAATTATGAATGTCATCAAAAGAACCGATAAATTAATTGCCATTCTCTATGTAGACGCGTGAGAAAACTACACAAAAAATCATAAAAATTAAAAGCGACGTAAATTTGACTGAGGGTTATTATAATGACCAGTTTATTTTTTGTGAACAAACTATTAAGCATTACCTTGGTGTACGTACGTGGCCCTATATATAAATTTAAAAAATTAGAATACATTGACTAAAAAAATAAAATGGAAAACTTATTTCACATCTGGCCAGGGCAAATATTTGTGTGATGAACTCGAATATTTGTGCTTGGGTCATGGTTGTTCTATGTATTTAAGTAGATATATTATTTATCTATATAAGTACGTATATCGTCGTCTAGTACCCATAACACAAGCCTTCTTGAGCTTAATTTGGGACTAGATCGATTTGTGTGAGGTTGTCCGATATTTATTTATTTATCTCTGTGAAATCATCTGTGTGTGTGTTCTCGCTAGCACATCACTACATAGTATAAAACAAACTCGCTTCCTGCTATCTGTCTGTCCCTATGTACCTATGCTTAGATCTTTTTAAGATTACGCAACGGACTTAGATGTGTTTTTTTTAATAGATAGTGTGATTCAAGAGGAAGATTTATTAGGGGAACACTTTTCATTAAGCATTGCACCCGTGCGAAGACGGGGCGCATCGTTAGTATGAAATAGAAAATAGACTACATTTAATTAACTGCAAAATAACACAAACATGAACTGAACACTTATTTCACATCTCTGTGAAATCATCTGTGTGTGTGCTCTCGCTAGCACATTGTGAAATAAAATACAAACAACGGGCACAGGCTCGACCCTTATCTGGCAGAGCAGACCATTTTCATTGCTATTTAGCCGGCTATACATTGCTCGTAAACGACCGCCGGCTAGGTAGGTGTTGAGTAAGTGATTATGGAAATTCGTTTGCATTTTGACAGTTCCAAACGCTTAATGAGGGTTATCAGTGAGTTACTATATATTTTGTGCGTGTGACACAAACTGAGATAGAGTTTAGTACCTAAGTAAAAAGTAGCAATTTTTAATGGATAGATTATAATGTGTTAATTCGATCAGAGAAACTTTTATTTTGTAATGAATATTCCGTATTTTCACGATTATAAAAAAAAAAAACCGGCCAAGTGCGAGTCGGACTCGCGCACCGAGGGTTCCGTACAAACACTTTCCATCCCTAAGTGGTTAAGTTAAGTTTGCACCTGGTATGTATAGCGCCCCATATAAATTAGGTGCAAAGTTAGGTATTAAAAAAAAATATATGGTTTTCGTAATTATTCCTTTATCTATGCTATAAGACGTTGCTTCGTACCAAATTTCAAGATTCTGAGTTCACGGGAAGCACCCTGTAGGTTTTGATTCCCTTGCAAGTGTCGAAAATTTGCGGCATAAACGGCTGTATCTTTTGATTGCGTTGGCTTAGAAGTTTGATTTTTTCACAGCTTCAAGGGACAGTAGACCTGAGTAATTGATATAAATTTCAGCTTCATACCTCCACGCGTTCCTGAGAAAAAGGGTCTTGACAGACGGACGGACGGACAGACGGACAACAAAGTGATCCTATAAGGGTTCCGTTTTTTCCTTTTGAGGTACGGAACCCTAAAAACTAACAAGGTCTTACGTACATACGGGGAGTTTTGCGGATTTGATTATATCTAATATGAATAATGTAATTTTTGTGTCAATTACTCGATATTTTCTTGATGTGTTGGCATTTTTTTTCTAGGATTACCTAACAGTAATCTCAATTATGTAGATAAATAAAAATCACTAAATTCAAGTACCCTAACGTAAATTTACCCACTACCTATTGTCCAAGCACCTAACTATCAGATCCGTATTCTATAAGTGATTTTATACGTTTTTATTTAAAATTGTTTAAGTTGTTCATTTTACATTTCATCCGTCACACTAATATTATAAAGCCGAAAGTTTATACGTGTGTTTGAATGCTTGTTATTTCTTCACGCTTAAACGGCTGGACCAATTATGATAAAAGAAATTAAATTATTTTTGTTTATAACTTAGTAAAAATTACCATTATATTAAAGCGAACCAGCTAACTACATCTCCCGTCCTATTTAAACTTAAAGAAAACTTTCCACATATATGAGACAATAATAATATATGAGATAAATATTATTTTACGTGTTTTTTATTTATTTTAGTGCCCTGTTTGAAGTCGGTACTAATAATATTGATTTTATTAGTTATAATGCATACCTACTTAACATATAGGTATAATAAATAAATATTTAAATTTAAAATCATCATTATTGCTTATTAAATTAATATTTAATGATTTGATCCTATACACCATTATATAAATGAATAAAAATTAACCTGTAACAAATATTCGAATAAACCAACTTTCCACAGTAAACTATCCATGTCAAGTCTTACAGTCGAATAAACTTAATACTTACGTTGCACAACTCAAATCCTCAGCCACTTCACTTTGTCAAACTTTGGAAAAGTTGTTATACTTTCTGCCTATTTCAGGCAAGTGGTTGGGAGAGCGGGAATGATGGAGGGATAGTCGGGCCACAGCTTTTATACCGGAGCGGAGGCTTACGCATGCGCGGTGCTGGAAGGAGGAGCCTAAACCTATGCACCTAATTGATGAGCTTTTAAACAGAGACGTTTCGCTTGCTCGGTCAATGAAGACATTAAAAAAATTGGGCAAGTGCGAGTCCGACTCGCGCATGAAGGGTTCCGTACCATAATCTATAACAAGTTTGTTGTATGGGAGCTCCCTTACATATTTATTTTATTTTATTTTTAGTATTTGTTGTTATAGCGGCAATAGAAATAGGTACATCATCTGTGAAAATTTCAAATGTCTACCACCGTTATTGAGATACAGCCTGGTGACAGACGGACGGACGGACAGCGAAGTCTCAGTAATAGGGTCCCGTTTTTACCCTTTGGGTACGGAACCCTAAAAATATCTGTAATTTTTCGGTTATCATGGCATCACCTGTAAGGCACTTTGTTGTAGAATACTCGATTTGTTACTCGTAAGATAGTCTATTTAATAAACAAAATCGCATAAAATTAAGGATTAATTATGTTCGGATGTAATTTCAGTCATACGTACCCAGGTGATATAATAGTAAACTTTCATGATCATGAAAAAACATTACACCTACACATTTATAGAAGACTAGCTATTGCCGCCGACTTCATTTGCGTAAAATAAGTACCTACCTACTTCCAAATGTTTTACTACCTTATTCCGAGATAAAAACTATCCTACGTCCGTCCCCGGGACACAACCAGTCATCATACCATATAACATCAAAATTTCATTAGCGCCATCAGTTGGTAAAAATTGCTTTGTCCTCTCATCACGCCGAAACGGCTCGACGGATTTTCACCAATTTTGGTATATGGCCAATATGGCCATGCAATGAAGGTAATAGCTGATATTTTTACCCGTAAATGGTGAAGAAAAAAATTTGCGCTGACGAAGCTCAGCCCTTCATCTTCGGGCTTCGAATAGATACTCGTTTGTAATTCTTTGTTTACCATTACCACCCTTGTTACATATATTAGGGCGGATCGCTCAATGTATGAAAACATTTCTTTTTTTAAAACGATGGGTGCGATTTGGTGCCTCTTGTGGAGGCTATACTCAGAAAAGTAATGCCTGCCTCCACAAAGCGATTGAAAATAATGAAAAATACATTTAAATAAAAAAAGGTGTTTCGGAACCTAACTATTTAGTACTATATTGGTCATGTATATTGTTATTATTTACTTTTTAATAAAATTAAAAAACTACATGTAACCGAAAGGAAGAGCGGCGCCACCCAACACAGGCTTGTTTGCTTACCGGGTGGCTCCATCACCTTAGATCATAGACTAGTGTGTTTTATGAAATAAATATATATATAGTTTTTTTTTACTTACTAGTTTTTATAAAATTAGACCTATTTTCATGCATAATACTTGTAGCGTTATTATTAATATCGGTGAGGTTACATAGCAAGTTATTATGTGTTATATTTGAACATTGTATCTTTTTCTAAAATATTATAAAATAAAGCTGTTATATTGAGCGTCTATTTTTTTTTTATTGTAGCTTTAGGTGCAAAAATCGTTAGTTTTTGCGTTTTTTCGATTAAAGTTAGTTTTTTAATTGAAATTAAATCATTTTATTGTTACATAAGATTTTTTGCTATGTAAGAATAACATAATTAAATGTTTGTTAAGCAATGATTTTAAATACCCATGCTCCGCTTCATCAAATGTTAGCCAAGCGGAAGCCAAAGCACTTATTATTTATTATTTAGCAGTTTATTACTTAATAGTGAAAAACGCAACCTACCAAAATCCGACAACTATTTAGTTAGTGTATGAAGTTGATGTTGAGCTTTAATCCTTGTCGATGGAAAGCAATATCGCTTTATAGACGTAAACCGCTTAGTGCAGCAACTCTATTTTGGTTAATGTCTGTCTGGTTCAGAATTTGAAAAATATTTAATATTTTTACTTTTAGACTGATCCGTAAAGTAGAAATACAAGGTTATCTCAGATCAAAGAAAATGTATTTGTTATTTTGTTTAATTGAAATCAAAACATTTTAGATAGTATCTACCTACAGGTTAACGAACGCGTTATTTTATCGAGGTCGAATTCGAAAATTAGCACTTTGAATTAGCCTATTTGACCATTCATTTGTTTTTAACATAATTTGCAGTACCGAAAAGTTGTAGAAGGTATCGTACCTATGAAAAGTCCGGGAAGGATAATAAAATACCATGAAGAACTTCGAATGCTTCTAATTTTGTAGTACCTAGACACTGACAGTGACATAGTCTCATGCTGGAAGCAAAATTGCATTTTGCATGGTAATTTTCTGGCAGTCTCTCTCAATCTTCATGATTGAACTGCTGAGATGATATAAAACGGCTACAGCAGTAGGTATAGCGTCGAAAATTTATTATAAACAAGTTAGGGTTACAAATAGGGTTGACTTAAAATTAATAGATTCAAATTTCTATGAAAACATTTAATGTTATACTTACGTACACATATACTATAAATTGTAGAAATTATCGTTGTCGACTAACAGGTTATAATACTCATTGAACATTGTAACAAGCATTAATTAATGTGTAAAATTGAACGAAATATTACCCACGCACACATGATTTTAATATCAAAGCAGCCTTGGTATATTTCCATCTAACATACGTCAAGATTAAACATGATTCCCTCCATGGACAGCTTGGTCATATATCATCATATCGACATCCTTATTGGATGGCGCAGTCTTTTAGCGTGCTAATGGCTTTTTAGTTCCAGGAAAATATACTTTTCACACTTTTTCCGAAAACCAACTTTGGATATACATATTTAAACATTTTAAACCCTTATCACAAAGCAATTGTTTAACTTCATTCGGTTAGAATATTAAAAACTAAATTTAGGAGTTTTGCGATAACCCTAAAATTAGATTTTCAACCCTTCTAGCAATTGATAGGTCAAGTGTAGTTGCCTGTTGTCAAGAGTAGTTTTTTTATGATAATGCCAAGTGTCGTGTTAATGCCTTGAGTGTGGACTTGTGGTATAATCAAAATGGGCCACGAGCCGTGCTAACAGCCTACGCACCCGCGAGCTCCATGGTACTTTTCTCAGCCTTCCACTATTGTTCGCGCTCTCTCTACTAACCAGTAACCACTCGTAGCGGTGCACGGTGGTCGTTGCCACGCTCCACAACCAATGGCATCGAATTTGGTAATTATGAAGTCTCATATTTAAGTACAAGTAATTTTGACTTTTTTAAATGTAATTTTGATGTTTATAAAACATTCCGCTAAGGTACTGTGAGGTACTCGTTGGTCAATGACAGCAGAACTGGCCACTAGATTTTATATTAAAAATATATTTAAATATTTAGAATTATGGCCGTCTCTGTCACTCACCAAGAGAGCCGGGCATTCATGCTTAAGCTCTGTATCGTGGCTGAACGCTAATAAATTATAATTCAAGTCATATCTTGTGTTTTACACCTTCTACCAGAGCTACACCTCCCACAGTACATAGGATCATCATAGAAAGAGCATCATAGGTAGGTTGTTACGTATGATACTCTTCTCTGCATTAACTACGCAGTGACCTTTGACGTCAACTGAAGCCGCAGCGACCAGGGGCTTCAAATCAGGCAAATTGGACGCGCCGGGACCCCTTACGCAGCCTTCGGGGCTCCGAGCTCTTCTTACTAATCAGCTGCACGTACGTAATTTATCTTACACTGATAAATGGTTTGCGCGGAGTGTAAATCCCTGTTTGCTTTGACTTTTTGTAGGCATTCGTAGTTAACATTTTGGAATGAGGGCGTTTTTGTGCTCAACAGATGACGCCGAGTCATTTTCAAAAAACATGTACATAGTTAAAGACTTAATAAAAACAAAATTACGATCGCGTCTTTCGTGTTACGAAAGACTCATACAAAATATATGGGTAACTATCGTGACACACAGGTATCAATTAAGTTTTGGTTTAATTAAAGCCCTTAACTTTGTACATGTTTTTTGAAAATGACTCCACTATCGCGTTAGATAAAGTAAAACAATTTTTTTTTATAAATTAATGCTATTCAGAACACATGTCTAAATGCGATTGACATATAAATAATTTAATTTTAAAAACACTGAATATTTCACCTCATTTTCTTAAGTTTTCCATTTATTAGCCCGTAGACCGTATTGTATGTCTGTTATTTACTAGGAATAACACAAAATTGACAATGATCACGAGTAATTCAGTGAAAATTGCGATGAATAGGTCATAAAAATTTACCCTTGGACAAAGATAGTTTTGCTAGATGTGAAATTTGTGCAGGCTTATAAACTTCTCAATAATCAAATGAAAATTCTGTGAAATAAAATATAACAGTAGGGACATTTCAATTCAAACCACAGGAATATTGAAGGTATATATTTATTTACTAAAGATTAATATATATAAAATTGTACAAATTTAATAATATTTCATTGGAACATAACTACAATTTTATACGGACGGATTTCATTTTCTCTTGATCTTGATGTAATAAACTTAATTACTAACTTACATAGCTAACAAACTTAGAACGAATTAAAACTAAACTCATAAATCAAAGGCCGTGGGAGAAAATACAGGGTGGGCCATTTAGATCGGTCAGTATGGGAAGGTTTAATACTGTAAGACAAGTCACACACGATGAATTTTTGCAGCGATTCAGTAGCGATTCTGCCACTGGTCGTATACACTCGAGTCGAGAAGTCGAAGTAGCTCGCACACGTAAACACGATGCTGTATCGCTACTATCGCGATACAGAATCGATACAACCACGATTCAGCTGCACGAAGTCGCAATATGTTCGACCTTTCATACCTACAAAGATCTGTTCCTAACATTTTATCACAAATTAATAAAATACATATTTCATATCCTTTAATTTAAGTTTATAATTTCATACTTACCCATACTAAACAGTTTAACGTTTTAAACGCAAGGCGATGAAGCAATTCACCGGGCCGCTGACACAAAAAAAAATACAAAGTGCCCCAAAAACAACAAGTATAAAAAAACCTTGGAGCAGTTTGAATTACAAAGTTTTTGATCATTGTTTGGACGTCATTTGACGACGTTAGCGTCTGGGGGACAACTGTCCGTCGACGTGATTTGCCGTCTTTGAAGCTCAAAATGTTACAAAGCCCACCCTGTATACCTGACTTCCAGCCTTTATTTGTCCGTGGCAGAGCGTGAAAGCGTTGCAGCTGAAATACTCGCTCTGACCTTTCTTTGTATTTGTGCACGATTGCTCTCTCCTCGAACAATACCGCACGAAAAAGTCTGAACGTTAAGAGGGCCTTAGTGAGTATTTAAAATATTTTATTTTCAATTTATGACTTAAGTATCAAAATCATCATCGTCATGTGAAAAACATCCAGTGCTGAACATAGATGCCTTCCTCAGAGACCATCGTGGCTAGACATCTGCCATTCTCAAGAACATTCCCGATTTGTATAGCCGGTGTTCTTTTAAAGGGTGTAATTTTTTTCTTTTCTTTAAACTAGTTTTTTTTTATATATCCAGCCAATTTGTGCCAGTAGACGCTTGTAGACGTTTTTTTAATATATCCAGCCAAGAGTGATTTCTACATTTTCGATTTAAAAGAAAACATCTACAAGCAAAATTGACTATTACATAACAATATAATGTTAAATAAAAAATAGTTACTAAGTCGATGAGCGTTTTTAAATTTATATGGCGCCTTAACGCTGCTTCAATAGGTCCTATTTGGTAAACATTCGTGTCGAATCTCTTTCCTTTGAAGATGGAGTCAAGTGAATTGCTATCCGTGTCTACCGATTCTTTATTATGTTTCCGGATCTCTCCTCAAGATTGCCATCTTGTCACTTCTAGTCATTCAATTGAAAATATTGGATATTATTTATACATTTGAAATCGAAGCGCATTTCGGGCATAATGCGGTAACATTTAAGGGGTTTGTGATATTAGTTTCCGATTCTGCAATGGGTTGAAACATTGTCAGATGTTATTCAATATTTTAAATGGACAATCAAAATACACATGACTTTAACTCATTCACTGTCGGTGACCCGTATGTGGGTCACGACAAGCCTCTATTACAAAGCAGTAAGGTTCACAATTCAGACTCGGGCAGAAAAACATGATTCGAAATATGTATCACAGGCGAAAATATCAATTAAAAAAATTTAATCCATGTCAGCAAAGTCCGCTAGCCTGAATATTGATGTTAGATTGAACTTACAATAAGACAGTCACAATAGGTACGAGTATACTAAAACTATTTTTATGGCGCTAGTGAAAAGGTATTAAGTCAAATATTAACCAGAAACAAAAGGTCATAACTCCATTGTGAGCTTCTTTGCTCTAAGGTTAAATTCCGTTTTCAATAGGGCCACAGTATTTACAAACGAGTCTCCCTATGCAGTAACTTTAGATTAGTCAACTTATTCTCTACTCGGTTCAGGTCTTTCAGTCTCTCCAAAGTAGACACGTCGGACGGAACCGTAGCGTTTGCAGCTTCGCTCTCATCCAAACGCATTTCCAACGCACTAGCGTTGGATGGAATATTTCGCAAGTATTTTGAAATTGATGTATTCCGATTGATGGAGCCAGGGTCTTTTTTACTCGAAAATTGTCGTGTAGAATTAGCACGCGATTTTGTGGTGGAGAGCAGCTTGGTCATATCGTGCATTTGATCTAGGATTTCTGTAACAAAGAGAACAGCATATGAAACATGTAACTTTTTTATATATATTTAATACCCTTTGTTTGTGTTTGTGAACAGTTAACTATAATCGTAGAGTAAACTCGAATTAAATTACTTGACACTTTGCACTTGTAACAGCAAAAGCTAATTCGTGTAAAACAGTGTTGCTATAGAATATGACTGTTAAATACTTGCCAAACAGGCATTTTTGTGTGGTATTTTAAATGTTTGTAGTTAATAAGAGCATTTCTCAAAAAAAAATACACAATTAAGACGTTATTAATGCTCAATTATATTTTTCCATCTCGTTAACAATTGTTCTAGTAATTTTATATCAATGATACGGCTACGTTAGATAATTAAGGTTCTGTTATGCTCATAGTATTTTAATTATACATAATCTGAAATCAATGTATTGGAAATCACAAATAAAATTGGTAACGAAATGGAAAAAGTATAATTGAACATTAATGACGTCTTTGTGTACATTTTTTTTGAGAAATGCTCATAAACACCGTTTCCTTTAAAAATATATATATTCTAAGAGGATCTTTGTTATACTTCCAAAAGCGAGTCCAAGATTAAAGAAAGAACTGCGCGCTTTAGTGTGTATTTTTAGACAATCCCATTCAAGCGCTATTTTCTCAACCGCGTAACTTGTCTCCCAGTTCAATGAAAACCCGCCATCTATACCATTATAAAATTCTAAGATTATATTGAACATCAGTTTTCTATGTAGAAGGATAATTATTTCAGGTAAAATCTCAACAGCGCGATGCATGATTTGTATGGGCGCGTGGCGCCATCCTGACAACACCAACTGTTGGTAAAAATTTATTTGTCCTCTCATCATATGACAAATAAATTTTGGTATAGGGACAGAATATTATAGGATATTTTTACGGTAAATATTCAAATAACAATAACTCACCTGAAATGTGTAAACTGGTCGTGTCGTCGATAAGACTTTCCTTCATCAGAATTCCGCTCTTCATGTCTTTATCACTCAGCTGTTTCTCAGAGCCCAACGTGTAACATTTATTGAGAACCATCTTTCTAAGCGACGACCTGTTCTTTTTAGGCGAGATGTTATACAAAATGGAGGTCTTATGAACATCGGTTTTCAATTTTGTTTCGGTTTTATCCTTCTTTTCTGATTCGAATTCAGATAAATTAAAGATCTCGTCCAATTGAACAGAGAAATTTAGCTCGTTGCATTTTTTAGCTTTAATTTGTTGGGCCAATCTCTTTAAAGGGAATCTGTTAGCCGGCGATCTTATATTGGTAGTTTTTGCGAATACACTGCGCGTCATACAAGCTACATTCTTCGGTGAAGTAACATAAGTGTTGGCATTTACAGGACTCATGGTATACGTGCAGTTTTGGACTGTCGGAGGCTCTTCTGCGATCTCCGATTTGAAGAAGTCCTCATTGTCTTCGGGATGAAGCAGTCGGTTTATTTTATTGACCAGAGAGTACAGCAGTTTCAGACGTTTGAAGAGTTGCTCCAAGGACACGTCTTTATTGTGCGTAGGTTTTTTCACGTCGTATGCGAAATCATCTTTTGAACGTAGCAGATTGCTCACCACCTTGCATTCCAGGAGAGCTTAGGAACAGAATACATATTATGTTAACACTTTTACAACCAGGCAAAACATAACACTAGAAACCGACAGAGCCCGCCAGGCGAGTTTGTTCATAGCTACAGTGCGCCCCGCCGCCGGGATCCAAGCAAAAATTTACATCATTTTATATTTCTAACAGGTGGAAATTAGTAGGTATAGAGATCGAGAGAGCTTTGCGTCGAGTACACCCTAAAAAAAAATTATTTATTTTTCTGTATGTAAAGAAATATAAGAATAATATACATAAAATTACCAATATGTACGACAACTGCGCCTGATTAGTCTTGTAGACTTTGACCTATCCGTAAAAAAAAAAAAGCTGTCAATAATGTCAAGTCAAACGTCATTTTTTTTAATTAGACCCCAGAACAAAGTAACATTTCCATTGTGTCATAGTTTTGGAGTTACGACATTTTAGAATGAGTAGATTTCAATGAATTAATATTACAATTAACAGTAATTTTAGGAAAAATATAAAAACAGTGATTATATCCTCTTTCTAAGCGGAATACAGAGAAGTAACAAAATATTATAGTCTTAAAAATATGAAATCTTGTCAATTACGAGCGCCTAGGCGGGTCGTTGATCTGTTATTTAATCAAAACAGTGTGAATTTATCATATTAATTACGAGGTATTGGATGATTCGAAGTATTGTATATATTACTATGGCAAGTACCCAAGATGTGGCGGTTTTCTACGTGCTACTTAATACCTAATATTGCTATATATGTAACAGGCGCAGTCAAATGAGACGCTAGCAATACAATATTTTAGTCATGTACTCACAGACTGTAACTAGTTGAAAATTCTTGTCACAATTTTCCATTATTTTCCACATCCCACTCAAATTATTTACGTAGTAAGGGAGTTTAAAAGTAAACTCTGCGAATTAACCGCCATGTGGTTTGGCAGATATAACTATTACTTTTCTCAATCCGTACAGCACAATAAATAAACACAGAACGATTAAGTACATGTTTTAATCCCGGTCCATAAATAAACTATATAAATCATGCGGTAAACGCCATTTAATTAAGCTAATTAACGTTTACTAATTGCATTCAATTAGCAGTGCTTACTAAATAAAATTATAAGAAGATTAATCGCAATATTTTGTTAAAAATAAAATAAATTAATAACGAATGTACGGTCAGCATCAAAGGTAGTTGACATTTACAACCAGCATATGTCAAACTGCATACTAACATTGTCCGCTACTTTTGATATTTGAATGTTTATTGATCTTATCCAAGGTAATGACGATGACACCTTTAGTGAAATCTTCAACAGACTCATAATAAAACAGACGATCACTTTTATTTCAGTAACATACGGAACTCGCAAAGAAGATTGACTATTCAAAATATTTTGGGTTATATTGATATCCGTATCCATTTGTAAGTGTACGTCAGTAAAAATATTTTGAATTCATAACTTAGTTGATAGATTTCGGGCCAGTAATAAACTTACCTTTCTTCAGGTCAACCAGTAATGGCTGCAGCGCTTGGCAAGAGAGCGCATCAGGTTCGTGCTCCTCGTAAACGGAGAAGAACGAAGAAACCACGCAGCCCAAGTCGATGACGGAGCAGACGGCGGTGCTCTCGTATTTCTTCGCAGCAAGCAGCTCCACTAGGTTTTGATGCATCATTTGTTTTGATTTCTGAAAGGAAAAGAAACTAATCATGCACTTTTTTTGAGATTTACGTTGTGTAATTGTGGAATCACAGGTAATATCAACTTAGTTTGGTTTTGAGGTCAATTGCGTTAACTTGAATAAGATTATGAAATAAGAACTAAGTTTTTGATGTAGGTGTACTAGGTATATATAATACTTCTTGAGAAGGAAGTATTATATATACGGCCTCTCAGTTTATAAGGCCTCATTTTCATGAATTTTACCGATTTTTTTTGACCCGTGGTTGAAAAGTTAGAGGGAGGGGGGACACTATTTTTTTTGTTTTTGGAGCGAATATTTACAAAACTGCTGACTTTATCAAAAAATAATGTTAGAAGACCCCTATTATTTTTACAAGACCTATTCAACGACATCCCACACACCAGCGTTGAAAAGAAAAAAAAATTCACCCCCACTTTAGGTGTTCGAAAGGTACCCGAAAAAACTAATTTTTCTTTTAATTTTATTTTTCCGTTCTGTCGGCGTTATACATAAACATACTCATACCAAATTTCAGCTTTCTAGTACTAATGATCACGGAGCTAAGCCGCGGACGGACGGACGGACAGACGGACAGACGGACATGGCGAAACTATAAGGGTTCCTAGTTGACTACGGAACCCTAAAAAACAGCGATATACATTTTTAAAATTATAATAAACCGCCACCGAACTGTCAACATCAACATCTAACGCGCTCGCTGCGCGTGAGTCACGCTGCGCTGCGATGCTGCCCGGAGATAAAGCTGCTGCAGTTGCTGAATAATGCTGACAATTTGTAAGCAATAATTTACCTCTGCAAAGGCAGCCGGGTCCACGATCAGGAACACGCTGTCCCGTATGTCCTGGACCTCCTTGCGCCAGGAGTCCGTGAGGAACCCCGCGTGTGTGGCACCCGGGGACATCATCAGCGCCGGCACCAAGTGAGGGTCGAGGGCTTCCAGACTTGCTAGGCCACTTCGTAGGGATACTATTCCTGGAATCATTTTTAAGTCGATTCATATTCACGAGTATCATGTATTTTGTTAAATACCAAACGAGGCACAGACAACGTTACTTTTGACTACGCAGGATGTCATGCTCACAATGATCCATAGAAGCGTTATCCGTGGTTATGAGGATTGTACTAAATGGCGCCATTTCGTGTATGTGTCCTAAAGTAAAATACTATCTGATACAACAACTGAAGTTAAGGAACACTCTACTATGGTAATGTCTGAAATAAGTTTATTTGCTTATTTATATGTGGTGTTAACGTTAAAAATAAAGGGCTAAGGGGAGGAACTAGCTAAGTCACATTTGCAAAATTTTACAAAACATACGATTTATGAAAGTTTGTGGCCATTGAGTAAAAAACACCAATTTGGAATAGAAAAACACGGAATAGAAAAAGACTATATTTCAGAATGCGCAAGTACTGATAACATACTTTCCTGATCTGAAGAACAAGACACAGCAAATGATCCAATCTGCAGAAGCCTCTCATTGTACAGATCAAAGTCTTTCACGAAATCACAATCTTCCACAATATTGTCCTCACTGCTATCATGACATGGACACCCTTCCGTGTTGATAAAGTGACCTTTCAGTATGTCCACAGGGGAGACAGTGGCACTAAAACAGTGCACCACCAGAGCTAGCAAAGCAGTGTTGGTGTTCGTCTCCAGAACGTAAAGAACATCCTTCAGAACGTCAATGGAGACGTTTACGTTGGTTGGTAGGATCGGTAGCTTGAGTGAGGTGACTGTGGCAGTGAATTTGCCGTCCATGTCTCCTTCAATAACTTCACTTAGCAAAACTTTAGCTTCTCTTAGTACCTGGAAAGAAATGCTTTTTTTTTACAAACTCGATGCCTAAAGTCGTGTTCCCCTGACCTCTTGCAGAAGGCTCCCTTAAGGTAGACTCTTAATGCACTAGCTATTTTTGTTTTTGCCTTCCAGCTGTAATCGTTGACTGTGTAGTGGTGGTAGGCCGCAGCATAAACCACGTGTGGCTGCTGCCGCGCGCGGGACCTCGGAACAACAGATGAGTACCTAACTAGTAGCGAAACTGGTCTCTTGTCATGTCTGTACGTAACCGTTATATATATTGAAAAAGTTTCTAAATAACCGAATAGATGACGCTAGTAGTGTACTTGTCGGGGATGGTCCGATAAACGTGTTAAAAGGTTACCTCGTCAAATAGAAAAACAGTCTACTTAGTGACCTCGTTTTATTTTACCACACGTAATTTACATTTACTTTAAAACAACAGTAATCTCCTTAAGTAACTAATAATTAAACGACAATACTACTCAATGGTTTGGACAACAAGTGCACGCGACCAGGCCGCAAGCAAGAATGATCCCCACCAACCCTGGTAGGGCAATTTATCGACAGAGGTCGTGACATCACAGTGGCCTGATCGGTCTGGCCAGGTGCAGCTGCTGTTTACACCTGTTTCCCGCGTAAGGTAATTTATTAAAAATGCGAGCACGACGTCGCCGCCGTCATACTCAATGGGAAATATATGTAACAAAAGGTTGACGAAAGGTGACTCTAATTTTGCATTGAATTGGCAGTCTACTGGAATTATTGGTGATGATAGTGTTGCGTATAGTTAGACATTTTTAGATAAATAATGTATTCTTGATCCTCCTACTGTCATTACATTGACAGACATCACCCGTAACGGACAGATAGTGGGTTTACAATAAACTCGATTATGTTGTTTAATTGAACTATCCGCTTAGGGAAACCTTGTCAACACTCAACACTACAGATATTAGTAATTATTATGACATCTCTGATAATTGAGACCATGCGGAATACAACCTGTTCACCTTATTTTAATTCTCATATTATTTTCAACTGTTACTGTTTATTACTCACCACTTGACAGCGAGTCTTGACTATCATCTGGTCAGATGGCAGGCAATATTTGCAAAGTGTCATTGCTGATAACAACAATTCGTCGAGAGAAGAATGCAAGTCATGCACACATTCTAATAACTGAAATTTTATAAAAAACAATGCTAATACATCAAAAATAAATCCAATGTTTTTGTTAGTTAACAAAAACATTGGATTTAATAAAGCAGTATACTTAACAAAAATAAAAGTTTAAATTATTAGATTATTTTACAGAATACAAAGTTAATATAAATTTCCTAAATTAGAAATTACCTACTTACTTCAATTTTCCATTCATAATAGAGCTCATCATTTTCCTTATAATCAGTTTTGTAAATGATTCCAGCCAACTTAGAAAGAATCTCAAATGTGTGGTCCATCCAGTTGACAAAGTACATTGGGGTAGAGAACAGGGAATCGTCACAACTTTTGTCATTAGGGTTTTGTCCCATGACTTCCAACTTTTCCTCAATCACCCTGAGTCTGTTGACACACCAGGACATTCTCTCTATGGTGCATTGTCGGCTATCCTGGAAATAAAACACAGTAATTATATTTGGCTTATATGAAAAAATATTTATTAAAAATAATTAAGTCCCAATTTGTTACTAAATGTTACGATCTTAATTTTACAGTATTTACTAATTAATCTACTAACTAACTCCATCTGTTTTTACAGTTGACAAATAATGTGCTGAACATTTGCACACATTCTCTAGGGCACTGCACTGTAATATTGTGTTATCCATACTAATATTATAAATGCGAAAGTGTGTCTGTCTGTCTGTCTGTCTGTCTGTTACCTCTTCACGCTTAAACCGCTGAACCGATTTAGATGAAATTTGGTATATAGATAGTTTCAGTCCCGGGGAAGGACATAGGATACTTTTCATCCCAAATAAATTGAGTGTTCCCGTGGAATGAGCGGGTAACACCGCGGGGCACAGCTAGTATAATTATATGTCTACATAGGATATTGTAGAATGTTATCATAGTAAAATAAATTCTTAAATTTTAGTTTTATTAATGTACCTTGAGTTTTACAGCAGCTAACAATTAAAAATGATTGATGGTTCAATACATACTGTACCACTGTTGAATGTTTATGTATGTTTCTGCTACATGAAATTTAGTTCAAATGATTAAGAATATTCTGAAGTAATACAAACCTGCAAAATGATTCCTCGATGATTTTCCAGTTTAAAGATATCAAACAAGTTGAGTACACATTTCTTGATTTGACTACAGCATAATGTAAATACATTCTGAACGTTTGAAATTTCTTCTTCCTGTTCTGTCTCAAGTTGTAAACGATTTCGTATTCTAAGTATTAACGGGTATATCTTGTTAAATAACATGTCCTAAAATTAAAACAGAAATCATAATTATCATTGTATAAACATAATAATGACTTGTACACCTCACGGCATGTCTAAATCTCACCACTATATATTTCGAAGCAAGCGCAGGCTCCCGTGGGATATGCGAAATGTCTAAATGAATACCCATTTTAATATTTAGATATCACTTTGTTCAAAACGAGCTACTTTTCCCACAAATCATTATCTAAGTAAATTTTTTTTACGAAAGAAAACTTTTCAAAATTGACAATCAGTTATATTGTTTATGACGTTTCGGGGTTGACAGTCAAAAAAACTGTAAGGGATAACATACACCATCAATGTGCGCACTCCACTGTTTGAAATTCGCCCGAGTGGCGCCCTCATTTATTTTCTACTCTTTTGTGTCGCACTGTATGTTATATTAGATTTGTCGGAGCACTTAGTTGAAATAGTACATTACTGCAGAGGCCGCGAAATAGGGAATTATTGGCCGAGTAGTAATAGATGGCCGAGTGATAACGAGGCCATCTAGAGATACGAGGCCGATAATCCCTGTTCGCGCCGAGGCTTGTATAGTGCTTTTCTCAAATAAATCCAAGGAAATAATACAAATGTTCAACTTATATATTCATATAAAAACAAATTTATTTCAAATTTAATAAAAAAAAACAAATTTATTTTTTTAAGCTGTTCGGGTCAATGTTTTTGCCGACAAATGTTAAGATGATTCTATTTATTAAAAAATTACAACACCTTATTAATTAGATATTGTTATATTTTTTAACAATAAACGTGATTCCTTGTTTATTTTATTGAATATCTGATTTAATCGAATTGAATAATCTAGTTAAATATAAGAAATAAAACTTAAATATACATGCACAAGTTTTTTTTTTTTGGCAGTATGCCATAGATTATCAATAAAAGAAATAAACCCCACTGAAACAAAAGACAATCTCTTTGTTGGCTACGGCCAATAATGTTGTATGAAATTCCTTTATATCGTTCTAATTTGAAATTAGAACGAATCTTCAACAATTGCTATACAAAGACGTATTTCGCGTTCTATTACCACGATCATAAGAACGACATTTCCTTGGATGTTTGAGAAAATAATATTATCAAGAATCCTAAAACCCGCTCCAGATCTTCCGATCCGATTCGATTTATTGGAAGAAATGTCCTAACAATTGCACTACACATTATCCGATTTCGTCCGATGAATCGGACAATTGCAACACATTATCCGATTGCTTCCGATAAATCGGATCGGATCGTAAGATCTGGAGCGGGTTTTAGGATTCTTGATAATATTATTTTCAACTAAGTGCTCCGACAAATCTGAGGGCGCCACTTCCTTCGCAACTGTCACATTTTTGACGTAAAGTGCTTGAATATGGTAACAATTTTGTATGAAAAATTTTAGTTCCTTTTTCATCCGTTTTCTACTCTTTTGTGTCGGGCTGTATTTTGAGCCTAATCGAAGTGTAAACGTAAACTCGAACTCAAATGAACTTGGATTGAAATGAGCGTTTAAAGGCGTTGCTTAAAGACCTCCATTAACCAACGTTCCTCGCCTCGTTCTCTACCGCCGTAGTGACAGATGTCACCCTGTGACGTGAACCATCGCCATTGCATTCCGGAATTTTGAAATAAATTAATAAGGCTTATTTACTAAAATTTCTCATAAAAGTACGCCAAAATGAGCGAATTAGTTTGGGGTATCAAAAACGGCGATATAGATCAAGTAAAAGACATTATAGAAAACAAGGTAAGAAGTATTACTATTTACGAATGCAATCTTTGTTTTTGCTTATGATTATTGGAATCTGCACAGTCAGACATGTAGGTAAGAGAAAGCATTTCATTACAAGATCGTTTCTAGCATTCTCAAGCTTCAAATATTACTCATGAAACGGTATTTAACGAGGCCTTATTTTGAACAGAAATGTAGTTATTTCATTAGAGCTGTTATTATTCCTATTGGCTTTAATTGCTCTTGCATACATGCCGTATATAGCAACTATGTATACATTGTTTACTAAATAACTTTAACTCAGTTACTGCAACAGATATTTGTTCAGATATTCCCAAATATAGTAAATAGAGTTAATTAAATCAACTGATTGGTTTATTTAAAAAAAGAGTTATTAGAATGTTTTTAAAAATCTATTTCAAATCATTTCAGAAAATAGATGTAAACGCATTGTTAGATGGGCGAGTCCCCCTGCATTATGCTGCTGATTATGGACAAACAGCAGTCTTGAACTACTTACTGGATAAAGGAGCAGATCCAAATGTATGTAAATAAGGTTTACTTACCCTATCACTTATCATATCTGTTGTTTTGATAAGATTCATCTCAAAACTAAACAGCATTTTTTTATTTGGTTGTGAATATAGTATTTTATCAATGTTATAATTTTCTTATATAATATTAAAACATATGATATGATGTTATGATTTGCCTAATTACTGATATCCTTGATATTGTGCAGACAATTTGCTCAACAATATAGATGCATATATGTAGTATTTAGAAATGTAATTTCAAAACATTATTTATGCCATTAATAAATAAAAGCATACTAACAACTGATTTCAGATGGTTGACAAACATGGCATTTCTGTGATATTGGCAGCCATATGGGAAGGACACACTGATTGTGTCAAGACATTGCTTAAACACGTAAGTCTGCAAATTATAGAGAATCACTGTCTAGGACAGACATGTGTCTGAGGAAAAGCTGTATCAATAGATGCCATTACAATTATCAATATGAGTGACTGAGAATATCACAAATCCATTTTTTTTAGTCTATTGTTACTAAATTATGCAGTTTATTATATGATTATCCAAAACAGGATAAAGCTTGCTGGGGCCCATTTTTTTAAATATATTATTACATACACCGTCCAGCATAAGTTAATTTCACAACAATTGTCTGTACTATAAAATTTTGCAAATGTGACTTTCCAGTTCTTCCCCTTAATGTATTTTTCTTAGACAGTGCCACTGACTTATATTCATTTATTTTTTGCAGAACTAACTTTAACTTATCTCTCATTGAAGCTAGTCATATGAGTTGAACCTACCACTACAAACCATAACATAAAGTCTGAAACCAAACAGCTTGCAGAGATAATAAATAACTAGTTTTCTAAAATTACTGTTGATACTAGCAATGTAGCAATGCTCATGACATCAACAAAGTCGAATTTCTTTGTAGTCAGATCTTGGGCATGTTTACCTGGGCGCCCATTTAAATATAAAGGCATGAGGCAGTATCCCTCATCACTTAATAGTTAAATTCAATTCTAACCAGCACAGTACAAATTCATTAAATAACTTCTTTATTCTTATACTCATGTTTTTTTTCTTATTTTACAGGGTGCTTCTAAAGATGGAAAAACCCCAGATGGAACCCCATACATTGAAGCTGCCGAAAAGGACGAGATCAAGGAATTGCTAACATAGGATTAGATGAGAGAAGTATCTTCAGTAGCTCACACAAATATATGAAACTAAGATATTATCACTAGTTCCAATTGAACAATGAAGTAATTCCGTAACATGAACTATTTTTAAATGCATTTATTTAGATTGCGATGAATTATTTTTATAAGCTCAACATATGTTAGTATAAAATACATATGTTTTAATTGTGCGTCCAGTTAGTATTGGTTAGATACAGTAGGAAAGGCCTGTTCTCTAAATTTAAAAAATAAATTATTTAATGTTAAGATATAATATTCCATGAGGATAAAAAGTAAAGTAAGATGTAATTTTTTAATGCTATAACAATAAACTACAAAAACTGATTGATTTACTTTATTTACCATATAAAAATATTTCAATCCATATCACTGTATGATAACTACCCAATGTAAAAAACATTCATGGCTTTATTATAGACATGAGTGACATATTCATGCAAAAAAACAATAAATAATGACCAGATGAGCACAGTTACTACAATACACATATCACACAATATCTGAATCTCTATGAACCCCACTAAAAATATTTACTTTAAAATATTTATAGAAATATTTGCATTATTATGAAGAAAAGTGGGATCCAGAGTAATTCCAGACTGCATAAAAATAAACACCATGCAAGCAATAAAGCAAAACAATAAAACCTTGCATAACTGCCTGCACTTTACTAAATTAACATTAAAGGAAAAATAAATGTCAGAACCTGGCGAGTTCAAACATTAACACCTATATTTTTCGAGTGAAGGACATTGATTCCATGGTCATGTAAAAAAAAAAACATATTTCCAACTCTCCAACTAAGTATTAGTACATACACATCATACCCATCATTGCATGACAAGTATATGATACTGAATACCTAAAAGGAGGGTATCCCTTATTTATCACTTAAGTGCAAGCACTTGGATTATTATTTATGAACAGAAAATCTATCAAAGAGATTTTCTGCATCTGCCTAATTAGCAGTGATAGGAATGAGCAGAGTCAATTTACCTAAACTCTTGAAGGGCTCTAAGCATTATTTACATATCACATTTAGAGATGCCAGATTTTAAGATAATTATTTATTATTATTCAAATTGAAAACACATTCTTCTTAAGTATTTCATAATCTTAAAGACAGTGTTTTATAAAGTAGTTACATAGCCAAAATCTTAGAAACGTCAATTGTATTTTTTACCATGCAGATAACTAGATTGAAGTTGGAGATGCGGGTTCGAACGCCACGGGAACCATCAAATTTTTTATTATTTTGCTACAATGTTAACATTTCGTTTATGCTATTGAATTGGTCACTAGTTTAGGTAACTCGCAATGTTTAGGTAAATTGACTGCCTATTCCTGTGGCTGATAATTAGTCATAAATTGAAGGTAGCATGTTGCAGCCAGACCTGTCACAACCTCTTTTTCTTTTCTTTATCTTCATGGCTTAGGGCCTGTAATTGGCTCTTAAGGCTCAGTCTTACCTTAATACATATTTAAAACAATGTATCTACTTATTAGTCATAAATTGAAGGTAGCATGTTGCAGCCAGACCTGTCACAACCTCTTTTTCTTTTCTTTATCTTCATGGCTTAGGGCCTGTAATTGGCTCTTAAGGCTCAGTCTTACCTTAATACATATTTAAAACAATGTATCTACTTATAGTTGTATTTATCACCTTCTTTGGTTTGTGTTACAAATAGTCACTTTATTTTACTGATATATAATCTGCTAATAACATATTTATTAATTGGCCAACACCATAAACTATAGATCTCCCGCTCCTGTTGTATACTTCTTGTATTTGTTCTTCGGAGGTGGACAGTAACAAGCATTTTTCTGTGCATCCAAGTAGGACTTACATCCAAGGGTTAAAGTGCCTGTAAATAACAATTTTGCTGCAGCTTTGCAACCTGTAATAGAAGGAGTAACTTTTTAGGTTTAACATTCCATACCAGACGAATGATGAAATCATGGATTCACTTGTAAAATTCTTTGTAATGTTTCTTTGGTAATATGCCAAGTGTATGTGTAATTAGATTAATGTCACAGGGGCGTCTAATCTGAATACAATGAAAATGCTCTATTCAAAAACCAACAAGTCATGCATAAGATAAACTACTTAAACTTAAAAACTTTAGACACTGCTTTTTATCTTTGGTGGCATAAGGATAGTGGCACAACAGGAAAATTACGATGGGCCCTTAATATAACTATGAATAGCCCAGTTTTTTTTTTTTATTGAAGATGCGAGCTCAGACCATGTTTGATTATTTTGTTGTACATGATTTTGTTAGAGTCACACCAATCACTACTATAACTATCAGCTATATAAACACAATGTATAATATTACCTTTTGTTATTGCATCACCAGCTACATTAACTGATTTATAAGATTCACAATAATTGTATAAACATTTCTTGAATTCTAGATCACAGACTTCTTTACCACTGTTACAAGTGTCGTAGCAAATGTCATGCGTATTACAGCAGTTAGTCATTTCTTCTAATGGTAAATATTCTGTCGAAATTTCGAATCCAAGTGAGCCACAGCCATCAGCTTTTGGTATATGATTCCTGTTTCGGACTGGTTTCTGACCTGGAAATAATAAAATACTTTGTGACTATCAGGTCATCAAAAGAAATGCGTAAACCAGCAAGGCTAAAAAAAAATTACAGCAAAATTGGGTACCTCCAGGACACGTGAAAATGCATTCTTCTTCTACAGCTGCGTCAAATACATCGTGCAATGATCTGAACTTTTCGGCGACTGTAATGGCATTACGAAATAAGTCTCCGAAAACTGATTCTGCGGATAATACTGCATCTTTTAAATTTCTTAGCATACTCGAGCCTACACCCGTGTATGCATATGCAACAAATGTTAAGATATATATAAATATTTTCCTGTAAGGGATCTCCATGTTAACTGTTAGAAACCAAGTTAAAATCTGATCATATCAGTCAATAAAATACTAGACCAGTGCCAATAAAACACGTAATTCTGAATAAGAAACATTTATTCTCGCAAAAATGTCAAGAATTTGCTTGTGTCAAAAATACAGAATACTGTTCGAGACATTGACTAAAACGCTTAGGGAAATTGCTTGGCAGACTTCCTTTTTACGTTATGTAGAATTGTCTCTGGTTTCCTGAATATCCGGTAGCCATATTGTTTTAAAAAAATATTCTTTTCCGTTGTGTTCGTGAAAATGACGGGCTTTAGCAATAAGGTGAGGAGCCGAAAAAATAATAAAGTATTGGTGTTTTATGTAAAATACACCAAAATGTTGAGTTGTTCATTGCGTTATCCTGTAACAACTGTTATATTAGTGATTTGAAGTGCTAAACTGTGAAAACTAAACTAATGTCCACACTTGGGTACACGTGCGGGCTTTCGGCCTTTTCTAGCTATGTGTCAAATTGTATTATATTCCGGTCTTACCACTCGTATTATATTACGCTTTTAATCCATCTTAACCAACTATCGGCTGAATAAACGATGTGACTAAAATTTGGTATTGTTGAATTTTGAGGTTATGAGTTTGGGACGTCAGCGCCTGAACAGCGGTTTAACCTAAATTCTGGTGTTCCAGGCCATAGTTATCGATGGCCGCGGCCACCTGCTCGGCCGGCTGGCTGCCATCATCGCCAAGGTCCTCTTGGAGGGCAACAAAGTTGTCGTTGTTCGTTGCGAACAACTCAACATCTCTGGCAACTTCTTCAGGTAAGCGTCTATTCAATAGTCTCCCCTTTAATCGCGTTAAATATTTTACAGTATCATATATGATTGTTGATCGTGATCACTTACGCACGCTCCCCATTGTTTTACTTACATGCAGTACATTCATATACATTTTCTTTTTTTTTTATTGCAACTTAATTAAATATGATGTTATTCTTTTGGGTAATTTGCGACTGAATGTTTACTAAAACATGTGTTGTTAATTATATTAATCTGATCTTAATTGATTTGAATATTTTGATGACTGACCTCTGTCCATGCTAACCTTATTTGATAATATTTCAGGAACAAGTTGAAGTTCATGTCATTCCTGCGCAAGCGATGCAACGTGAACCCTGCTCGTGGACCTTTCCACTTCAGAGCTCCCTCTAAAATCTTATGGAAGACTGTCAGAGGTAACTTTCTTTTAATTTTTAACTGAAGTTATCTTGTATACTGGAAGTATTTCTTGATTTTCTATGATATGCTTATTTAATTGAATTAAGTAAGTATAGTAATCCATCTGTGCCCAAATTCAGTCTAGCTTTAATTGGGAGTGCTCAGTGTTGCACTGGCCTTACAGTCAAGGCAGCCCTCGCTTAACAGGCCCCACCATGGACCTGGCTTGTGGCACATGCATAAGTCAGACAGTATACATCTCCATTATACAGTCTTGGACCTGAGCTTATTGGTGAAGGTAGCATGCCACTAGCTCCACCTGGCCCTGGGAATGCTAAGTTTTCAGCATTATTTGAACAATTTTATGCTACATTAAAGTCATTAAGTTCCTCATTCACTGACAACAAATATTTTTGTGAATTTGCAACTAAATTTTAGCTATGAAATTGTTTTTAAAAAATGGATCTCTTCATTCTCATTAAAAATTCATAGATTTAAATATTTATTTGTTGATATATCATAAAAGTTCTTAACAGTGAACAGGATCAGGTAGTTTTCTTATATTAAAAGAAGTTTACTACATGTAGTAAATGGCCATGTGGGGACACAAATTTTCTCACAATATTTTCAACATTCGAACAACATTAGTTGGTACAAAGTGATCCTTGATGATTATTCACATTCATACCTACATTATTTGACAATGTCGATGATAATACTCAACCTATGAAGCCCCTTCACCAATATGAACCTTCGACTGTTTTCAACGTAGACTAACATAAACTGTGATTATCAGGAATGATCCCCCACAAGACTGAGCGCGGGAAGGACGCGCTGAGCAGGCTGCGCTCGTACGACGGCTGCCCGCCGCCCTTCGACAACCGCCGCCGCGTGGTCGTGCCCGCCGCGCTCCGCGTCTTCTGCCTGAAGCCCGGTCGCAAGGTTTGTTTTGATCCATTTTTGTTTCAAACTCGCAAGTTCCCCTAAAATTTTTAAAATTAGGTTCATCTGGAAACGAGTAAATGGAGTATTCTGGCGTGCTAAAAATTAAGCCTTTTAATTTAGTATGGCAGCAGCATTGCATTAGCAAATATTTGCACAATTGACAACAAAGGACATTACCATTGCTATTTGGAACTAATTTTCCATACCTTTGAAGTGTAATCAGTACTGATTTTTAGGCTTCCGTACCCAAAGGGTAAAAACGGGATCCTATTACTGAGATTTCGCTGTCTGCCCGTCTGTAACCAGGCTGTATCTCAAGAACGGTGATAGCTAGGCAGTTGAAATTTTCACAGATGTATTTCTATTGCCGTTATAACAACAAATACTAAGGGGGGCTCCCATACAACAAACTTGTTATAGATTATGGTACGGAAAACCCTTCATGCGCGAGTCGGACTCGCACTTGCCCAATTTCCTTGTGTATGTTGTATATCAGCATGTGGGTAGTTAACTTAGCTAGCTTAGTATAATAAATCAATAATTCAAAATTTTATCAAGTTTTGAGCAAGAACGCTTTGCTGTATATATTTTCAATGATGATTTTACTTGGGTAATTTGCGACTGAAAAAAAAACTAATGTTGATAAGTTTTTACACTGAGACTACAATCCAGCCCAATGCTCCAAAGTATAATGTTTTTCATTATTTTAATGGACATTGACTTGTTTCCAGTACTGTCACGTTGGCCGCCTGTCCCACGAGGTGGGCTGGAAGTACCGCGAGGTGGTCCGCAAGCTCGAGGACAAGAGGAAGTTCAAGGCTGTCCACAAGGTCGCATACGAAAGGAAGCTGAAGGTATGGTCAAACTTGTTTACTCGAAGCATCATGTCACTCCGCCAAGGCAGTAGGCATTTAGACATTTTTTTTAAAGATATCAATCAATCCTATTTTTTTATTTATTGAGGTTGAATGTCTATACGAGACTAAATACATTGAGATTGGTCTCGGTCGGAAATTACTGTTAAAGTTTTAAATTCCTTCAAAGCATTGAATTTTGTAGTATTATCAGGATTCTGTAAACAATTTCAAATTTGCTCATGAAAATTACCTTAGTACCTTTGGAGTCGTATATTTCAAAGCCCTTTTATTTATTTACTATGAACCCTTACAGTTTTGCCACGTCCATCGGTCTGTCCGCAGCTTAGCTCAGAGACTGTACATACTAGAAAGCTGCAATTTGGCATGGATATCCATTTTAGTCATGCTGACAAAGTGGTAGAATAAAATCTTAAACTTTTTTCCCCTGCACTAAAGTCGGGATGTAATTTGTCCCCTAATCTCGTCCTCGTACGATGTTGTTAGTTGTATAAAGCAAGTAGCATATATAAGTAAGAAACTGAAACAAGATATCTTGTCTTCCGATTCTATGAAGTCTACTGAGAGACAGAGGGCTCGTCTAATGATTCCTGTGGGTCTATATTGGCTGACATAAAATTCTTATTCATAATTGTCTTTAGTCATAATTTTTCTAGTCATAATTTCTACTTTTCTCGGAAACAAATAACTTTTCAGGATTGTTTTAATAAAAACCTAACCTAAGCTAATGGGTTTTATTCTTAAAACTTGCGTAAAGTTATTAATTTATGAGTTATGACTAACAATTTTATGACAAACAATACGTAATGACCATCAATCATTATGTCAAACAAAGGGATCCCGATTCTTGCAATATCTTTGTAGTAATTGCTACTGAACCGTACCCTGAGCATGGCGCGACATTCACTTGTTGGGTGTTTTTATTAATTTAATTATTATAGTATGTATGTTTTTTAGTTCAACATCAATCTCTACACCCCTATTACTTGCCACAGATGGCATACTTCAAATTAAGTTGATATTATCTCATTAGATAAAAAAAAAAAAAATAGGTTGAATTGATACTAATGCTTCATCTTTAGAAGTTTCTATCTAAATGGGGCTATGTTGTATTGCCATTGCCAATGATGATTATTATCTTACCTACATTATTTGATGTGTTATGAAAAGACCTTTATTCTGATGCGATTTCTAATCAAAAACTTATCCATGCATAGTTTTAAGAGCCTTTATTAAGAATGTTTTTTCATTTTTTCAGAAAATCACTAAGGACGCCGGCACCAAGGTCGCGAAGGCGACGGCGCCGTTCACGGCTGTCATCCAATCCTATGGATACAATTAGGATTAAGAGAATTTTACAAAAATAAACCTTTGGTTGCCCAAGCTGTGGTTTTACTCCATTGACAAGACTTCCATGCACCATGCATGACACCTCCAGGATTGGCATGCGACAAGCATTGCCTGATCTACCTTTAGCAATAACGCGCGAGCAAAGCGCACGATGTAGCGCTACAAGTCTTTTTAGGGTTCCGTACCCAAATGACTACGGAACCCTATTACTACTGACTCCGCTGTCCGTTCGTCTGTCACCAGGCTGTATCTCACGAACCGTGATAGACAATTGAAATTTTCACAGATGTATTTCTGTTGCCGTTATAACAACAATACTAAAAAACAATAAATATTTAATGCGGCTCCCATACAACAAGTGATTCGATTGCGTTAACTTTGCACCTCATTTGTATCCGGCGCCATACATACAGGTGTAAACTTAACCCGGCCAGTTGAGACGTGGCCGGTTTTTAGGGTTCCGTAGCCAAATGGCAAAAAACGGAACCCTTATAGATTCGTCATGTGCATGTCTGTCCGTCCGTATGTCACAGCCATTTTTTTCCGAAACTATAAGAGCTATACTGTTGAAACTTGGTAGGTAGATGTATTCTGTGAACCGCATTAAGATTTTGATGCAAAAATAAAAAAATAATAATAAATATTGGGGGCTCCTCATACTTAGAACTGAAGCTCAAAAATTTTTTTTTCATCAAACATACGTGTGGGGTATCTATGGATAGGTCTTCAAAAATGATATCAAGGTTTCTAAAATATTTTTTTTCTAAACCGAATAGTTTGCGTGACAGACGCTTCCAAAGTGGAAAAAAGTTGGTCCCCCCCTCTAACTTCTAAAATAAGAAAATGAAAAATCTAAAAAAAACATGATGTACATTGCTATAAAAACTACCAACGAAAATTGTTTTGAACGAGATCTAGTAAGTAGTTTTTTTTTTAATACCTAACTTTGCACCTAATTTATATGGGGCGCTATACATACCAGGTGCAAACTTAACTTAACCACTTAGGGATGGAACGTGTTTGTACGGAACCCTCGGTGCGCGAGTCCGACTCGCACTTGGCCGGTATTTTTTTTAGTTGCCAGAAGCTCAGAAGTTGCCAGTATAATGTTGGCTAAGTATTGTCCTGATTAGAATTTTGCATTCATGCCTACGTCTTCATCTAAAACGTAGATACTCCCCTTTCTTTACCTGTGGAAAAAGTAAATATCCTGATACGCCTTAAGGTTTTGATTCTGTTGACAGCGCGCAGCGTCAACAAATGGAGTATAAACGCCACTATCTTTTGATTGCGATGACTTAGAAGTTAGGCTTTTTTACAGCTCCAAGGGGTAGCAGACTGAGTATTTAATATTTATTTCGGATTGAGATTAATACCACTACGAGTTCCTGAGAAAAAGGTCTTGACAACATGACAGACAGAACGGACGACAAGGTGATCCTGTAAGCCCTGCGGCTCAGACTCGCTCAGCAAGGGTTCCGCACCACTTCAAACTACGCTTTCATTCTAAGCTTACGTCAAGTTTGAAGTTCCCTTTATTAAAATATTTAAAACACCAAGCTGGCTAGTTAGTTAGTCAACGGGCAGTAATTATGAATTAAGCAATCAATATTAACAGTGGCTCTGTGACCTGTTAGACCTCGCGTACATTTTTTGAAATGGCTGAAATGTTTTTTTTTTTTTTTTTCATTTTCAATCTCAATTTTCCGCCATTTTGAGCATTTACGAAAAACGGAATCGACAAAAATATTCTATACAATATGTATCTACCTAATTATCGAATCTGCTCACGAAATTTCACGAAAATCGGTAGGGATATGCGATTTGTGGGCGACAACAGCCGGATATCCTCGTGACGAGCGGATCGTCGGTCGGACGATTTTTTTTTGGCCAAGCTGTAACGGAGGCGCTTCGCTTGCTCGGTCAATAAACTAGAACTCGCGTAAAACTTTCTTTACCATAGTCGGATAAAAAGTATCCTATAACCATCTTTGGATGTCCAGCTACTCCTGTACGAAAATTGGTTAAAATCTGCCCGTAAATAAAAATATCGACAGATGGCGCCGCGTCCCCATACAAATCCTGCATTGCGCTGTTAAGATTATTCCTGACATAATTACCCTCTATAGAAAAAAAATATTTTTTAACCGACTTCAAAAAAGAAGGGTGAATTTTTGTTACCTCAGAACTCCGTCATTTATAAGTCGATTTAGAAAATTCTTTTATCGTTCATGAGTAGACATCTCGAAGTTGGTCCCATAAAATTTTGGTGAAGATCTGATGAAGAGATTCATGAGGAATCGAAGGAATTCCTCAAATATTATAGGCACTTGTATGGCTATGTTCAAGCATTTACACTCGAAAATCACCTTTGGTGAAGAGCTGAATGAGCAAGCGACCAGTAGGGAAATCGAAGGCAAAATGTATAAGCACTAGCAAATGTTCTTGGTGTATTTAGTAATTAATGTTATTCAGGTATTTGCATCTGGTAGTTATCATCTCATTATGCTGAGCTGATGATGGAAGGTACAAACTCCTTACGGTAAGGAATTTGTAATGAGTTAATTCCTTAAATATTATAGGTAAAGACTGTTAGTTTTATTATTTTTAGTATGCCGCTGAGAAGGTCCCATCGTCGCCAAGTCAGGGTCAGATGATGGGATCCCAGAACAATGGGATCTTGGAACGCTCAATTGTTACAAACCCAAGTTAGTTCCCGTAACAATTGAGCGTTCCAAGATCCCATTCTTCTGGGATCCCATCATCTGTCCCTGACTTGGCGACGATGAGCAACCACGGGTCAAAAATTATAGAAAAAATTATGAAAATGAGGCCTTATATAAGTAGTTTCAATGAAAACTATATTGAATAAAATCGGTCGCGCAGTTTTTGAGTTATCGCAAAATTTCATAATTTTCTTAAAAATGACGTAAGTGCCGCGCGGTGTCCTTAAATTATAACGTTACACATATTAGTTAAGTGCCATACTGCATTAAAACATTTCGCTCAATCGGGCGCATATAATCGATAACTTCTAGAAGATAATAAGTAATTACAGTTTACTTTGGCGTTTACGACCTTTTTATACGGGCTTAAAACCGCTGTTTTAAGCTCGTCGACTGTGAAGGATGGGCAACTACGGAACCCTACACTGAGCGTGACCCGGCATGCTCTTGGCCGGTTTTCTTTTTCTGACTTTCTCATCCGCCCAGTGGAAATAGCGGGACGTGTTTCATTAGATAACTTTCAATATCATTATCAAAATTATTTTAATTTTTATAATTATCATCAATTAGCAAGATGGATTTCTCATCACTAGAAAGATCTAAACAGAATTTACGAAATATTAGGAAGGTGATTTCGGTACTAATAAATTAATAACTTATAGTTTAGGTGTGTTAAATTTACAGCTAAACCTTAAATGGTTTCTGGCTAAATTGTGAATGAGATTTAAAAATAGTGCTGACCTGAAAGCCTGAGACAGATGGATACCTACTTATTTAATATTTTTTTAAACATTTTCATTAATAAACAGTAAGCGCGGGTTTATGCTTTCAATATCCTACATTGTTGGTAAATACGAGCCAATATAACCGATACCGCATTGACGTCATACAATTCCAATTTATAGGGTCCCATTTATTGGTTGAGAGGGTTCGATCAGATAATTATTTTACGCGCAGGCGACAAATTTTCCCGCGCAGCTGTGACCGACGATAACATGCAGGGGATGTGGTGTGATCAGTCTTCTTGATACTTGTTATAAGTTTTCGAATTTAGATAAAGTTTAACATTTATTTCACAGTCATTTGCGAACGAAACGTACTTACCTACGTACGAAGGTAGAGGTACGATTATTAAACTATCAATAAGCTTTCCAAGCATTACTCTGGGAAACCAAATTCCTGGAGTTTCATTTCTTGATCTTTGCATTTGGAGAAAATTTAGGTTATTCAGACTGTAATCCTGAGCTCAATTTGATTCAGATAGAAGAAAAAGTGTCCTATATAAAAAAGATCATACTGTGTTCTTTCATCACGTTCCTTCCGCACAAATGTGCTAAAAATAATGTTAGAAGACCCCTATTATTTTTACAAGACCTATTCAACGACACCCCACACACCAGTTGAAAAAAAAAAAAATTCACCCCCACTTTTAGGTGTTCGAGGTACCCGAAAAAAAAATTTTTTTTTTTATTTTATTTTACCGTTCTGTCGGCGTTATACATACACATACTCATACCAAATTTCAGCTTTCTAGTACTAATGATCACGGAGCTAAGCCGCGGACGGACGGACACACGGACATGGCGAAACTATAAGGGTTCCTAGTTGACTACAGAACCCTAAAAAAATGGGGGCTTTTTCAGAAACTAAATGATTTGTGAAAATGTCCGCCGCAATACTGGTATCTGCTTCAAGCTGTGCCCATTTCGTTGGCATTTCGATGTGGTTAATATATCATATAAGTAGGTAAGTTATAATTAGCTGCCAAGCATTTTGAACTTTGAACTGATAAAATGTTTTTTTTTTTCAAGTAGGTAAAAAACGTATCAACAATAATCAATTTAATTATATCGTTTTGATTTATTTTAGTTAAACCACGCTTCTCTCAAAAATTACTATTCTTGAAGGGATACAAATTACACTATACCACAAGGCAGGAGCAAGACTATTGGATCCGTATTGTCCTTTTGGCATTGTCGTATCGCGTGGGCGGGTGTTGAAAATTGAATGCACTGTAGCGCTTAATAGAAATTCAGGCTAGCGACTGCTTTCAAGCTATATAAAAGGCGACCGCAGCTACACCAGCATCAGTAAGAAGACGGCCGTCAAAGGAGAACTTCTACTACAATACGAAGGAAGAAATCCATACTAAAAGCGCTACTGTGACTATGCATAACGGGTGTCTACTACTCCTTGCCTTTATCGCGGTATTCCAGCCGATTGCTTCGAACACTGAACGTGTTGATGGAAGGCAGCAACGCTGTGACTATCGGACATCGCTGCGAGACCCGGGAGTCCATTTTCATGGATCTTATCGTTTTACCAAGCCTGCTGTGGATGATCGCCGCCTAAACCAAAGGGAAGATATCCGTGAGGTCCGCCGTAATGAAGTAAGGGAAGAATCTCTTCGTACCGCTTCATCTTCAGACAGGCGTCTTGGCGATACCCTGGAAAGGAACGAGAACACCTTGACGAGGTCTGCTAGGAACCGTATCGGCAACGAAGCTGATTTGCACCGCGACCTTCGTGAGACTCGACTCCCTGCCGACCGACACCAGCGCAACCAAGATACTAGACGTGAACGCTTGTCCAGAGTACAGGAAACTGACCAGCTTCACCGTCCTAGCCGTCAAACAACTCGTAGGTTGTCTGAAAATGAAAACCGTTATGAGAGCAGAATTGATACCAGACGCTTCAATGAAGCCAGGGTTTCAATCGAGTCTCGGCGAGATACGCGAAGAAATGGAAACTATGCAGAGCCGCAACGAGCTATCGAGCGGGAGACACGTGCAGCCATCAACCGAGAGGGAATTGACGTAATTAACAGTCTGGATGAGCGTCGCATTACGAGGGAGCGATTTCAGAGGATGGCCATGCGGCGTTCTGAATCGAGTATTCAACTTGACCGGAATGCGGATCGTGAACTACAGCGCCGCTCCAGGGAATTTAGAAGCTCAAAATTGTTGAGCGATAGAGTAAATCGAGCTTATGATAATGAAGAATCACGTATTACGGCTCCGCGAGACGACACTAGGTCCCTAGACCGAGACGACCGACGCACTAGCAGCTCTCGGCGAACTCCCGACGAACGAATGCGCGATATGTCTCGAATTCAGCGTCAGAGGCTTTCGGCCGACCGAAGAAATATCGACGAATCCGCTACCCACAGGAACCGAGACTTGCACGATCGTACCGTTGAAAATCGGCTAGTTGAACGGGCTCGGTCTACTGAAAGCCGCAGGGAAGACCGAAACACTGAAAGAAATGCTCGACTAACAAGAGCTGTACGATCAGTGGATGACCGCGTTTCCCAAAACGATCGCAGTGGTTCCCGGATTTTTGAACGCAAGCGATCTGTAGAAAACCGACGGGATGTCAGGGATGCCCGAAGCATGGACGGGATTCGAACGCTGGAACGGAGCGCTGAAAATCGTAGGGACTCTCGATCTGCTGACCGTGAGAGAGTGTTAGAGCTTCGCAGAGATATCCGCAATATTGAAAGAGAATCTCAACCCATCATGAATAATAATCGTGTAACTGAAACTCGAAGAGACATCCGAAATACTGAAAGAGATTCGCGCATACTCGAGCGTAGTGGTCGTACTGCTGAAATACGTAATAAGAGAGATACCTGCGTATTCGCTCGTGAACGTTCCACGATGATGAGGCAAAGAATGTTGACAATGGATCGTGCTGTCCAGAGCGAGAGGAACACCCGAAGCGTTGAACGAGAAACCCGCACTCATCGACTCGAACGAGCTGTAGCTAATCAAGATGTCGATGATGTGGAAACCATTCTAGCACGTGGACGAGAGCGTGTTTCTGAAAGCCGCCGGGAACTTCGCTCCATCGACCGAGCACGGTCACTGGAAAACAAAAGAGATACCCGCAATGATGGTTCCCGAACATATTACAGAGCTGAACGCACAGAAGAAAGCAGGCGGAATGTTCGCAATATTGAATCCCGGGTATTTAGAACTGAACCAGTTGAAAATCGACGCGCAGCCCGTAATGTTGAATCACCAGCAAATATAATTGAACGAGCTGTTGAAAGCCGTCATGATATTCACAACATGGATTCTAGAGTATCCAGGTCTCACCACACTGGTGAACACCGACGAGATACTCGCAACGTTGAATCTAGAGTTTTCAGAGCTGTACGAGTTAACGAGGACAGACGAGACACTCGCAATGTCGATTCTCGTGCATTCCGAACTGAACGCACTGACGAAAGCCGACGAGATATTCGTATTGCCGATAATCGAGTATTCAGAACTGAACGCGCTGCTGACAACCGTCGAGAGGTTCGCGACTTTGAAAGGCTATCTCGATCCCTTAATAGTGTCGCTGATTATCGTCGGGACAATCGAAATAACGAAAGGGATGCCCGCGTAAACGAGAGGACATCCGAAAGTCGACGAGACATTCAAAATTCTGAAAGGCAGTCTCAAAATGAAGAACGAGTCATCGATATCAGGAGAGTTACTCGTAACCTCGAAAGAGATTCTCGAATGAACGCACGCGAAAGGTCAGTGGAGACCAATTCGAATAGGCGAGCAGTTGCCAGGGATTCAAGAACATCCGTGATTGAACGCCTATCAGGGGATCGCCGTGAGCGAGTAACAGAAAATCGCAGAGACGTCCGAAATATTCGATTATTAAATGCTGCAGAAGGCCGCAGAGTAGACTCAAGGGCAATGAATTTGTTTAGATCTCGCACCGATCTTACAATGGAGCGCAAGAATGAGCGTGTGGCAGAACGTCTGAGCAAACGTGATTCGCTTGATAGCAGACCCGGGTACACTCTTCAGCGAGAATCGCGCAAAGTATCCGAGGGAGATAATGTTCCATCACGACTAAGGGAAGCAACTCGAAGTGCTAACTTTGCTAGACAGCGCGAATTCCAGAGCATGTTCAAAAACCCTGCTCAGATTGAGGAAGAAACTCCTACAATGAACTGGCAGTACATGTTCTATACATTGCAAGGACTTTACATATGCGGCGTGCTGATACAGTTCATGAGCGAAAAGACTGCAGACAAGAAAACCAGGTAAGGATAAAAATCTATATTTAATTTTAAGTTCGGGGTCTTCTATAACCGGTCTAAATTCAAGTTTAGGTACTTTATTACTTTAACTGAAAGTTTATCTTGAGGTTCCTACTTCGCAATGAGACAGTAACGTAGTATTTATGTTTGTTCCAGGAACTCTTGGTGGTCAGCGCCTCAGCATCTCATTAAAGTGGACTAAACGACAAATCAAGAACAAAATTATATAGTAGAGTAGAAGATAATCTATGTAGTTATGTAGTTCTTCTTAGAGTACAGTAGATTTGCATTGATGTATTCAAATATTACGTAGAGAAATATAATATATGGTACTGTTATTAAATGTTTGCTGTTTCATTGAATTACTCTTTGTTTTATCACTTTCAAGATCGAAGAAAAACACAAGCATGAAAATTAATAAAATTGATCATTTATTATACTTACAACTAAACGAAACTTAAAATCGAATATAATTACAGGAGATCTACATTTCCATAGAGTCTATGCCCGTTTTCTTCTTCTGTTGCCCTTCATACCAAGCTTTTGAAATCATTCTCTTCATTTCGTCATCACCACTTTCATACCTGCCAACAACATTTTTAATTAGTTAATCTGCAGTGAACACCCTCCTAGGAAATCATAAGTTGTCAGGAGTATTACACAAACTAGCCGCGCCGCGCGGTGTTACCCGATCATCCCTCGGGAACACTACATTATTTCGGAATCAAAAGTAGCATATGTGTTAATCCAGGGTGTCCGCTACCTTCATACTAAAATTTATCAAAATTGTTCTAGCCGTTTGAGCGTGAAGAAGTAACAAACATACACATAAATACTCACAAACTTTCGCCTTGTGATAATAAAATATGTAACATGCAGATCAAAATCAGAGTGAACCATTTATTTTCCTGCAATTACCTCTACTACCTACACAAAAGGAATCAGTTCTAATAAAACATGATAGAAATTCGATAAAAACTTACATATTCTTCATCAAGCCCATGATGGACTCCTGAGGGTCCTTCTTGTCTATCATTTCATCTGTCTTGAAGCGGTTCTTGTGTTGGTCGTCAGCCTTCTTCTCGAGCCCCGTCATGTGTGACCACTTAACATTTGGTTGCGCCTTTGCAAGGAAGATCACCACCATATCTAAAACAAACAACGTTCGCTGATTAAATCATCTTTTATAGATGCAAGAGGCCAATTAACCATTGCTTGATGCATAACGTATTACTACATATTAGCTTTTCCATCAATTACTACAGATACGGGATTGCCAATTTTTTCTATAACAATGACAGACGACGCGTTTGGCTCGGTTTGTAGACACCCGCCTATTGAGCCAGCGGTCCCGGGGTCAAATCCCAGCCAGGGCAAATATTTGTGTGATGAGCTCGAATATTTGTGCTTGGGTTATGGTTGTTCTATGTATTTAAGTATATATTTATCTATTTAAGTACGTATATCGTCGTCTAGTACCCATAACACAAGCCTACTTGAGCTTAATTAAAAAAAAAAAAATTACATCATATACAAAATATGGTAACTTAACTTAAGCCCACATGAGCATGATTCTGTGCAGAATGTTTAAACCTATATAACACATTTTTATCAAGTAAATTATTGACACCACAGTAGTTACTAATATGTGCAATAAAATGCTGATGATAATATGTATCAAATATCTTCTCCATGATTTCTCTATGGGAATTTAAATAAAAATCATGCCTGTACTCATACTTAATCCGTATTACTTTGTATTCAATTCCAACCTGTGATTCAAAGGGTTTAGCTTAAGTCTGTCAGAAAGGCAGGAACTAAAATTTTGAATGATATAAATAATGTCTGATCAATTCAATGCTTTCAGTTGTTGGGGGACAAAGATTACTCGCGTCCGCAAGAAGATTACCCTGTGTTGCCTTGCACGTGTCCCCCGGGTGCTGCTAAAGAGTAATCAACCTTGGCTGCTACACTGCTCTCAGAGTCTCGTAGCCCGTACCAGATACAGAAATATAGAAGCGAAATACACGATGCCCAGGAAGGAGTACTTTAAGAATCTACGGACAAGAGATCTAGGACCTTCAGTCAAGATCTGTCAGATTAATGTAGAAGGTCTAAGTAAATCAAAATGTGAATATATATCCAAACTTGCTTTAGAACATAAGATTGACGTCATAAACCTCCAGGAAACACACACAAAAGATGATCAGGATATCCGGAACAGAGGCAACATACCAGGTTTCACCCTTACTAAAGCTCTAAACCACAGTAAATATGGCATCGCCACCTATGTCAAGTCTGATATGAATGAGCCGAAACTTGTCCACGCTTGTGATTCGGCCAACAACTTTATCATCGTCATTCTGGTTGACGATCTTAGGATTGCCAACGTTTATAAACCTCCCTTGGCTACTTGGGCCCAAAATGGTCTGCCAGTCTTTCAACATCCATGCATCTACAGTGGTGATTTTAACAGCCACCATACATCGTGGCGATACGCTGTAAACGACACAAACGGGCTGGCCCTAGCCCAGTGGGCGGAATCAAGTAACCTATTTTTAGTTTTCAATGCCAAGGACAGAGGCACTTTTCACTCAGCACGTTGGAAAAAAGACTATAATCCAGACCTCACCTTTATTACTAAAGACACAGCAGGAATACCTCTCCCAACTAACAGAGTCGTCCTGCGCGATTTCCCAAATAGCCAACACAGACCCGTAATATTAGATGTGGGGTTGAAGGTACCGCTCATTAAATCAATGCCACTCCCACGCTGGAACTTTAATCGTGCGGACTGGGCCAGCTATACAGCAAGGGTGGACGCTAGTGTTCCATAGGACTCGAGCCCTTTTAGCCCGAATTTGAAGCCTCACGAGCTCTTTTTAGAGCTGGCTTGATGAAATGAGTTTCGAAGAGCTAGTGATCAAAATTAGGCCTTAGTCTTAAAAAAGGCCTATAGGTTTTTATTTTTATTTTAGCCTTTTAAGGGGCTTTAGGCCTTTTTAAAGGCTGTAGCCATTTTTTTAGACCTAGGCTACGCTACGCTAAGGCTACTTACTTGTGTACGTTAACTTATACCACAAAACAGATAGGTACAGAAATCAACCACATGTATGTACTTACTTACTTCACTTTTCATACCGGTGGTCGGCGGTCGCTCTAGGGTTGTCAACTATGGCTTATGCTCGAAAACATATCGTGGTACTGGCGCTCCTATATAGTTGATTGATATATTGTGGAGAATGAAACGGGAAGAATGGAAATATAAATTAATAATAACTACTATATTTTTATTTTTATGTCATTGTTATTAGTATATTACGGGATCACCTCTAGTGGAATAAAAAATCTTGTCATAAATTTGATTGTCATAACTCATTTCGCATAATGGCTTTCCTCATACATGTTATTTATCATGAATTATTATTTGCATAACATTTTATATGTCATAATTGTTGTTTGGCAGGTTTTTCATAAGCATAATTTAGTATGGCACGAAATTTCAAGTAATATTATTGAATGTCATAATAATTGATAGTACCAAGAAGAGCAACGCATAAATTATGGTTTTCATAATTAATGGCAATAGAAATTGTATAGTATAAGTTATATCATATGTACCAATCATAATACTTTATAACATTTGAAATAATGATACAAAAGTTACATGAGCACAAAACAAAAAGGGGGGACGGGGGGGCGAAGCCCCCCACAAGGGGGGCTCGGGGGGCGAAGCCCCCCGCATTTAGAAATCCTTTTCCACACTGACCTCTTTGTTGTAGGTTAGGTTAGGTTAGAATTGTGAACCTACAAATACGAACATCAGCCAGAAAAGTAGGTTAGGTTAGGTTTGAAAGAACTGCGACCCCCTCAGAAATGAACTGCTGCCAGAAAACCAGGCTGATGTTAAAATAAAAAATTAGGAGCTTGATATTTATGTTCTTCAGTATTATGCGCAAATGCACGATACGAGTATGCATAAGAACATTGTGACGATTAATGATTATGATTCAGGTTGATATGCTCCAAAATTATATGACATTCCTTACTTATGCGTAAAAACATTATGGTCATAAAATGTATGCGGATCAATTAATGACTATACACCTTATGCGCAAGGACTATTATGACAAAAGTGGTTATGCGCACCGACATTATGGCTTTAAAATGTATGCAACCCAATATGGAACCGTATATTACAAATTTGTCACAGAAAATATTTTAAATACCGTAACCTCAAAAATAACGGGCCAGAAGTGAAGCTCGTTGCTCCATTATAGCATAAAATAGTTCACAGACGCGCGTGTCAAGCGGATGGCACTCGCGCTCGCACTGGTCCGAACTGGTCCGAGATATCGTGTCCGTGAGCAAAGTCTATGTATGCGTTTGCTCGAGCGCGCTTATGTATGTTGATTGATTTCTATACCTATCTGTTTTGTGCTTATACCTAGTTCTTTTATACAAAGTTTTCTATATTATGTTTCATTAAATATCAAAACAATTCAATCAAAAGGATTGATTTGAAAATAAAAGCAAATTTAAAAATTACATATACTTATTATGTAGGTATTAGTATTCTCCAGTTACCTTCTTTGTTAAATATTCATCTTCAATCAAATCCAGTTATGACTTCGTTTTTTTTTAATTGTCAGTTGCTGTTTGCCGCATTGATGATATAATATATATATATATATATTTACTATGCAAGTGTTATATATATGCTATGCTGATAATGAAATCCTATACCGCGAATATTGGGGGTTATAATACAACATTTTTCACCTCACTATCGCGAGGAAAATGAATACTACATGTTATTGCAATTCTTATCCGCATTTGTTAGCTATTCGATTCCTCAAAACCATTGTCAATGTTGAAAGAAGAAGTCAATACTGCCAGCTAACGTGAAGAAACAAGTCAAAACTTACATAAAGGTATACAGGTACCTCACTAGTAGACAAATATGCGTTTTTACCCGATGATAATAAAGGAAAGTTGTCCGAGCTAGTAAGGTAAAAGTTAATGTGAATGCTACGAAACATTTTCGTCAAAATCAGTTGTCTTTTGCCTATTACAGAAATTATTAAACTTAAAAAAATAAACTGGCTCCCCCTTATGAAAAACGTATTTTAATGGCACTTTCTTGCCTGTTCCAAATACAAAAATTATATAATTGTTGAGAAAACATACTCACGTCTTTTGTTTTATTTAAAACACCCCACTAAAAGAGCGCCGAGTTTATTAAATCTTTTTAATAAGCTCAAAAATATTTTAGCCTCCAAGCCTCTTGAAGTTCGGAGGCCAAAATATTTTTAAGTCTCATTATTTTTACAAGTCTTTTAGGCAGTTTTAGCCCTTTAAACTTATAGCCTTTTAATAAGGTTACGAGCTCTGAGAGTCTAGGCTGGTGGCTTGGGGGCTAAAGAGCTTTATAGGCTTTTAGCCCTCTTAGGCGTCAAAATATAGGCCAGCCTTAAATAAAAGAGCTAAAGGGCTCGAGTCCTTTGGAACACTAGTGGACGCAGGAGTCCGTTTCATCCCACCGACAAGTAATAACTACAAACGCTTCGTGGGGCTAGTCCTATCTTCTGGAAAGTCCCACGTGTGTCGAGGTTTCAGGAGGGAGTATGTCCCAGGCTGGAATGAAAAAAGTGAACAACTTTATAGCGAGTACCAAAAATCTGGAGATTGCTCAGTAGGCTCTGAACTTCTAGCTTCTCTGGATGAAAACCGCTCCAGCAAGTGGAAAGAGACTGTAAAATCTATGGATTTCAAGCATTCTAGCCAAAAAGCGTGGAAAGTTCTAAATAAACTTACTGGTAATAAGTCGACCGCACGACCTTCCCCTCGCCTTCACCCAAACAAGATAGCAAACCGGATGATATCTATGTCCAGAGCAGAAGGGGATAAACTGGAAACAAAGAAGATTAAGAAGAAGATGCGACAACTGAAGGCCAACCTTACACCAAACCTTGAGCTGGCTAGACCTTTCACAGTCGAGGAAGTCTACTTCGCTATTAAGAGTCTCCAACCTGGAAAAGCGGCAGGAGTTGACGAAATGTATAATGAATCTCGGCCCAAACGCGGTTAGGTGGCTATCTCTCTTTTTCTCCGACATTCTCAAGACCAAAAAACTACCTAGACATTTCACTGAGTCGAAAGTAATTGCGTTACTGAAACCAGGAAAGTGTGACGATGACCCTGCCAGCTACCGTCCCATCTCTTTGCTGAGTAATTGTTACAAACTCCTAGAAAAAGTCTTGCTCAAACGAATAGCTCCTTTCATAGATGAGATAATCCCCGCCGAACAAGCGGGATTCAGATGTGGACGGAGCTGTACGGACCAAGTATTGGCATTGACGACACATATTGAGTCAGGGTTCCAGAAGACTCTTAAATCCGGGGCTGTTTTCATCGACCTTACAGCAGCTTACGACACTGTTTGGAGAGAGGGACTACTTTACAAACTTTTAACTATAGTTCCTAGTTTGGATATTGTGCAGCTTATATCTTCAATGCTGTCTCAACGGCGTTTCTGCGTCCACCTAGGTTCCGAGGTCAGTGAAATGAGGAAGCTGTGCAACGGTCTACCACAGGGCTCCGTATTAGCCCCTACCTTGTTCAATCTTTACATTTATGACCTGCCTACCACCCTTTCTCGGAAATTTATTTATGCTGACGACATCTGTCTCATCACGCAGCATAGGTTTATGGGAAATTTGGAGCGGACATTGACAAATGACATGGAAGTACTGTCTAGGTACTTTAAAACATGGCGTCTTACACCTAGTACGAACAAAACGGAGGTCTCTTGCTTTCATTTGCATAATCAACTAGCAAACTGTGAACTCAATGTGTCCCTAAATGGTTCAACCCTAAAGCATAATTTTTGCCCAAAATATCTCGGTGTCACACTGGATCGCTCCTTGACATTCAAAGGCCATCTTGAGAAAGTGGCGCGCAAATTACAAACTCGCAACAACATAATCCAAAAGCTAACTGGAACTTCATGGGGAGCGAGTACAAACGTCCTCCGCACATCCTCCTTGGCACTGGTGTTTTCACCAGCGGAATACTGTGCGCCGGTATGGTTAGGTAGTGCTCATACTGGTAAAGTCGACACTGCACTGAATAAAACTATGCGCCTAATTTCGGGCACACTGCAGTCCACACCATGCCATTGGCTACCTGTCCTATGTCGAATCCCTCCGCCTGATCTAAGAAGGAAAGAAGCGCTTATGAGAGAAGCTCGCAAGATCTGGGACAATCCTCGCCTCCCCATGCACGATGAGTTTACAGATCCCGTAACAAGCCGCTTGAAGTCCAGAAATCCATCCTATCATATAGCCTCAACACTCTCCAAAGAGGATTTCAACATCAACCTTGAGTGGACGAGATCATGGAGGGTGTTTATGGATGGAAAACCTGGCTTGGAGATTGTCCCTGGTGAAAAAATCATGGGGTCAGAGCTGCCAAGACCGACTTGGTGCACCCTCAATAGACTGCGCACGGGACACGGTCGTTGTGCCTTATATAGATATCGTTGTGGCTGGACGGACTCCCCCGCATGTTGCTGTGGCGCCGAAGAGCAAAGTATCCAACATATCTTTCAGGAGTGCCCGCTTACTCGATACACTGGAGGCCCCCCGGAAGACCTGATCACATTGAACGACGAAGCTACTAAGTGGATTAATTCTTTAAAGTTAAATTTGTAATTTTCTGTATCTGTCCTTTGTAGCCATACGATAATAATAGTGCTTTCAGTCATGATTTTCAGAAGCAGATAATAAATTATGTAGAATATAATCAGTGATTGGCACCGCCCGTGCAACACAGCTAGTTTCCTATAGTAATTTTAAAAGGAACATAATTATAATCCAGTGATCTTGATTGCAAAAAAATTGTCCTATTGAGTGTATTATAATAATGTTAAATTTATATTGATTACAATCATGTTAGTATTTCTTTTTCGCCGTAGTACGTGATGTAGTACGAGCTGTGGTTATCACTGAATATAATACCCACCAGTCTTCTGTTTCCAATGGCTGTCTTCAACAACAATGGGCTCCAGTAGCTTGTTGATGACGAGCACATAGTCCTTGTTCTCCAGGTTGTCCACATGCAGCTCCATGGAACGCTCCGTCAGCTTGCAGTACACTTGCTCCTTCGGGATGTTCTGTACGTTTTTGAGGGTCACAAACACCTTCACGTACTTCTCTGATTGATCCCAACCTGGAAATCCAGAAAAATTATATATTGAGAGTGATAAAAGAGACATGTAAACCTGTACCATACAGACCCGTAACTTCGCCTGGGATACCTAACATCGCCTATTTTTATAAAAGTTTAAATTCCCGTCTAGTTTTTAGACTACTTCAATTCAAACTAAAACAATTAAATAGAAAGTGCTTTTTATGCATGGCGATATTCTCGCATCAACTGTAGCTAATTTAAAAAACCGGCCAAGTGCGAGTCGGACTCGCGCACCGAGGGTTCCGTACAAACACTTTCCATCCCTAAGTGGTTAAGTTAAGTTTGCACCTGGTATGTATGGCGCCCCATATAAATTAGGTGCAAAGTTAGGTATTAATAGGTATTAAAAAAAAACTACTTACTAGATCTCGTTCAAAACAATTTTCGTTGGTAGTTTTTATAGTAATGTACATCATGTGTTTTTTTTAGATTTTTCATTTTCTTATTTTAGAAGTTAGAGGGGAGGGGACCAACTTTTTTCCACTTTGGAAGCGTCTGTCACGCAAACTATTCGGTTTAGAAAAAATATATTTTAGAAACCTCGATATCATTTTTGAAGACCTATCCATAGATACCCCACACGTATGTGTTTGATGAAAAAAAAATTTTTGCGTTTCAGTTCTAAGTATGGGGAGCCCCCAATGTTTATTATTATTTTTTTATTTTTGCATCAAAATCTTAATGCGGTTCACAGAATACATCTACCTACCAAGTTTCAACAGTATAGCTCTTATAGTTTCGGAAAAAAATGGCTGTGACATACGGACGGACAGACGGACAGACAGACAGACATGACGAATCTATAAGGGTTCCGTTTTTGCCATTTGGCTACGGAACCCTAAAAACTAGGCGGGAATTGAAACTTATAAAAATAGGCGATGTTAGGAATCCCAGGCGAAGTTACGGAGCTGTACTACCTCTAATAAAAACATACATAACTTTCAGTCTTATCCTACTGCAACATATAAACCAGTAATGTATCCTTGGAAATGAATAAATAATTTGGGTAAAAATCAACATAACTGTCATCAACAAGCAAAGCAAAACATCACAATAAGAAAAGGACCTAGGAACCTAAGAAAAGTTAACAGAACTAGCCATGCTAGGCATAAAGCGTTATCTCACTACAAGATAGTGATCCATTTATTTCCATTTACAGAATTTTAAGACAATCTAGCAAGATTCAAAGCAAAGAAATAAATGGACAGTTGATAATAATAGGCACTTACCATATCCATTTAATTTAATCTGATAACGTTTCTGTGAGCTTGCCGATCCGCTGGACGTAGTCGGAGCCGATTCTGCTGACGCTGCTGCTTTCAGACTTTCCTCTTTTTCCTTCAAATTGATCAGTTCAGTCTCCAGCTTCCGTACTTCAAGGGATAAGATATCTTGCACCCGCTTGCGTTTTGCTTGCTTCAGCAACTCATTTAGCTCTTCAATATCGGACTTCAACTAAAAAAAAAAACAAAGATGATATAAACGTATGTTTCACTATTCCATTAGATTCATTACTCGTATTGCAGAAATATGATATTCTATGTTCAAATCATGAGAAAATGAATGTTTATTTATAACAAAACATGCTTACCTCGCTCATTTTTGTCGACATTATTACCTACGGTTATCGGAACACAAATTATCAACGTTGCCTATGTATATTCACCAAAACACTATGTTTAGAAGAGTTGATGATTGATCACTCTCACGGCAGTAAATCATTAACAATATAACAATGTCTTTACTATAATTTTCTCACGAAATTGCTAGAAACTAGAAAAAATGCCGACTAAATCGGATCAACCCAATTCGCAATGTGAAATGAAATGTCAAACCGTGTTGCCAGCCGAAATAAATATTTTTTTAAGTTATCTTTCGTATGGAAAAATGAAACGATCAATGGTAAATATTACATGATTGACATACGAGGGGCACACCGAAATGATCGGGAATAGAGTACTTTAAACTGAGTTACATTAAATCCTTTTTTGTCACATGCATACTGGCGACTTACAATCACGATGCCGTTTTTACAATTTAAAAAAAGAACGATATATTTTTTTAATTCCATTTTTAAATTTTAAATTGACAACTCGATGAACAAAATGGAGCTGACGCGTGAAAATTTTCGTGCAATTATTTACCATAACTTTCGTCGTGGCTTATCTCCAGATGAATGTCGCAATGAGCTTGTTACTATATACGACATTGAAGCACCTAGTCAGACGACAATATATCGGTGGTATGCTGAGTTTCGACGGGGTCGTGCCTCTCTTGGCACCGTACCTTCATCAGGTCGGCCGAAAACGGCGGTTTCGCCTGAAAACATCGCGGCTGTGGAAAAACTACTAAAAGAAGATAGACATGTGACATACGAGCAGATTCGGGCAACCATAGGCATTGGAATGACTGCAATTCACACTATTTTGCATGGTGAATTGGGTGTCAGAAAATTGATTTCCCGATGGGTACCCCATAATTTGTCTGAAGAGCAAAAGGCGGCTCGTGTTGATTGGTGCCGATCTATTCTGAAATGCTACAATGGAGGAAAGTCAAAAGCCGTTTATAATATGGTCTCGGGTGACGAATCCTGGATTTATTCTTATGAGCCTGAAAGAAAGCACCAGTCGGCAGTATGGGTCTTCGATGACGAGGTCAAACCAACGAAAGTTGTGCGTTCTCGAAGCGTGTCGAAGAAGATGGTGGCTTCGTTCGTCTCAAAAAGGGGCATGTTGCCACAATTCCTCTAGAAGAACAAAGAACCGTTACCGCTGATTGGTATATCACAGTTTGTTTGCCGGAGGTGCTGGCCGAACTTCGCCAAGGGAACCCGAGACGCCGCGTCATCTTACACCACGACAATGCGAGCTCCCACACCGCCCACAAAACAACAAAATTTTTGAACGACGAAAACGTTGAGTTGATGTCCCATCCTCCATACAGCCCTGACCTGAGTCCAAATGATTTTTTTACGTTCCCTAGAATTAAAGATTTATTGCGTGGTCAGCGGTTTGAGAACCCAGAAGCCGCTGTGGAAGCCTATAAATCGGCCATTTTGGCAATGCCTACTTCAAACTGGAATTATTGTTTTAATGACTGGTTTAAAAGAATGCAAAAGTGCATTGAATGTAACGGAGAATACTTCGAAAAACAATAAAATATAATTTATGTATATAGTGCACATAGTTTTTTAAATTCCCGATCATTTCGGTTTGCCCCTCGTATACAGACTACTGATTAAGACATCGGCTATTCACGTTTTGATTTGTGCAAACCAAAAAGAATACTATTATATCTATTTTATCAACAAAAATTATCAGGGAAGAAAAGATGCAGATGCTCTTATAAAACAGTGTTTATTCATAGTTAAATTACAAAAAAAAAACGTAGTGTACACGACACAACATTACACACAGCCATAAGAACTAGAAACATTAATGTTTGACAGTTTCAGCTTACTGGACCTTTAATTTTATTTAGGGTGCGTCTAATAGTCATTCCTGGATTAATATATATAATAGTCATGCATGGAATAACCAATCACCTGAGTTGAAATGCTTCACTTTTGTGATTGATTAATTCCGCAAATCTCCACTCCGCTGTGCTTCAGTGGAATCGCACCCTTAGGTTTCAAATTATTATTTTTGAGTAATATCAGTAAATATGCTTCAAACGAAAACGGAAATTAAAAAAAAAAAACTAAGAAAGAAAAACACATTGACCATGAATATTGTATTTATTGGATGTAACTAGAATACAGACACCAAATACGAGAAGCGTGGCAGTTTCCGAACAGCTCAATTCTTGCGATGAGCGCGGTTGCGGCGCATGTTGGTCTGGCACTGCGGGCAGTACCACTTGCCCTTCGGCGGCGCCGTAATGCCCACGCACGGGTAGTGGAACCATTCGTACGGACACTGGAAACAAATTATAATAATATATATATATATATATAACTAGCTGTGCCCCGCGGTGTTACCCGCTTATCCCACGGGAACACTAAATTTATTCGGGATGAAAAGTATCCTATGTCCTTCCCCGGGACTGAAACTATCTATATACCAAATTTCATCTAAATCGGTTCAGCGGTTTAAGCGTGAAGAGGTAACAGACAGACAGACAGACACACTTTCGCATTTATAATATTAGTATGGATAATAATAATGAAACGCCGCGCAGTGCGTTCTTAATGAGGACTGACTGTGATTGCCCCGTTAGCAGAAGCGTGTAATGTCTAATTTTTTTAGTGTGGGTACACCACAATTTTATTTAAACCATTGATACAAAGATCAAAGCTTAAAGAAAAATTGAAAATAGAGTTACTTGGTGGAAGAGATCGGGAATCGAACCCGGTACCTCTTGATCAATATCAATCAATTTGTATCAATGGTTTTCTTTAATTGTTTCCTAACTGCCAACTGTCTGTCCTTGCATGGTAAAGTTTGGAGTACAGGCATATGTGGTCTCAAGATTAAGGCCTTCAATCTTGCCAGTAGTAACGTAGTACGGCCGAGATTGTAATCGTTCTTTCTGATTTCATACCAATGTGTTAAGGGTGTCTGATAACAATAAGTGTAAGTACAGCTTGTAACTCACGTCTTGGTTATCGCAGGCAACCATGTCTCCGTAAGAGACCTGGTTGCAGATGCAGTAGCGCGGCTCGTTGGGATCGTACGTCCACTCCTCCTCCATCGGCTCCTCGATCGCAACGTTGTTCACCACGTTGTTCATTCTAGAACAAATTTCAAAGGAACTTGTTACGCATTTCTTATACTATTAACCTTTTGAGCGCCACAGTCGGCTGTGGCCGTCAACAAAAAATCGTGCCCCTGACGCCACGTCGGCCACAGCCCGTCCAAATTTCAATGATCAAAAACTTTGTAATTTTAACCGCTACAAGTATTTTTCAATCCCTGTTGATTTTGGGGCGCATCTTTTTTTTTTACTCTGGAGTCAGTGGCACGCCCAAGTAGCACACCAGCTGAATAAGCACTTACGCAGGCTTTATACAGCTCAAATTAGAGTTATAATGGCTGTATAACCTCTTATAAAGCTAGTTTGCTACCTGGGCGGTAAATTGCTAGACCGCTTGGCGGTCAATAGGTTAATTATACATTTTTATTGAAAATCAGTATCCTATGGAGAGGGCATTATTTCAGAAAAAATCTAAACAGCGCGATGCAGGATTTGTATGGGCGAGCGGCGCCGGCCGTCCAGCGCCATCTATTGGTAAAATGTTCTTTGTCCTCTTCAAAAATATTCTATCCAAAAATGGTTTTAGGATAAATTTTTCCCGATTACGGTAAAAAAATACGCGGACAAAGTGGCACCTTCTAGTATAATACGTCCTAATGATATGCACAATTTTAACCTATTGACCGTCAAGCGGTCTAGCAATTTACCGTGCCACTGACGCCAGAGTAAAAAAAATAAGATGTGCCCCAAAATCAACAGGGATTGAAAAATACTTGTAGCGGTTAGAATTACAAAGTTTTTGATCATTGAAATTTGGACGGCTGTGGCCGACGTGGCGTCAAGGGCACGATTTTTTGTTGACGGCCACAGCCGACTGTGGCGGTCAAAAGGTTAATGGCAAGCGGTACAAAAATGTAAAGTGACATACACGACAGTGGGCGACGACGAGCGGCTCGCGGCCGGCGCGACGGTCGGCTGCGCGTGCGCGGCCGGCGCCATCGACGCGCTGTAGCTTTTCCTGGGGAAATTAAATAATAAGGCAGATTTAGACGAAGACAATTTTGAGACGCCTAAATGACGGCGCCAGTGATTACCGCACAGCACACCTCCGACCGTTTAGACAATGACTATTTTCAGCCGCCTAAATCTCGCCGCCAGTGACCAGCAAGCCGTGTTTACACAGTGCTTTTTTTCAGTACCAGTCATTAGTGGCAGCGAGAGACGCGGAGGGGGGGTCACTGGCGCCAAAAAATAGGCCCGTGTTCTATTCCGCGCCAGCGCTGGCATGCCGCGAAAAAATGGCGCGGAAAGTGTTTATACGGTGCCTTTTCGAGGCGCCGTAATTTAGGCGTCTCAAAATTGTCTTCGTCTAAATCAGCCTTACGATTGTCACAACTAAACGGCTTCTTGTGGCCGCCACAGTACATTTTTTGTCTCTTTTGCACGCTCGAAGTGAGAAAAAGAGAGATGTACTGTCGCGGCCACAAGAAGCCGTAGTGTGCGCTGGCTCTAAATGGTCTAAATCTAAGGAGTGAGAACATGCTACGTCAAGTTAACCCTTAAATGCATGAATTAAAAAAAACAATATTATAATATATTATTTTATTTCAAATAAATGTTTCTTGTTTTCAACCAGTAATTCATTTTTGTTTATGTAAGTTCCATCTTACACCATGCATTTAAGGGTTAAATCTGCAGTAGTTCCTAATCTTTTCTTGACCAGGGACCAAATGCAAACAAATTCTCCTTTTCCAAATTCGATTTTTATGTATACTGGTTGTGGATCACTATTAGCAATTAGCAACCTGGCGTATATCGCCCATATTTTCCTTATCTGATATCAGAATGAAACAAATAACAACGCGCGTTGCCGTATCCTAACAGAAGACAGAATAACTGTTTTTATTGATTTATTGTTTTAAAACAACTATGATAATTATGTCAGGGTTATATTTAGTGTATTGTACATCATCATCATCATTTCCGCCATAGGACGTCCACTGCTGGACACAGGCCTCCTCAATTGACTTCCACATGGGCCGGATAGAAGCGACCCGCATCCAGCGTGTCCCCGCAACCCTGACCAGGTCATCCGACCACCTTGCGGGTGGCCGTCCTACGCTGCGCTTGCCGGTACGTGGTCTCCACTCGAGAACCTTTCTGCCCCAACGGCCATCGGTTCTTCGAGCTATGTGCCCTGCCCATTGCCACTTCAGTTTGCTAACCCTGTTTGCTATGTCGGTGACGTTAGTTCGTCTACGAATTGTACGTATTGTACATAGACCGCGATAACTAAAAGGGTACGTACTTCTGCTTGTGTCGCTTGTTGGAGGAGGCGGCGCCGTGCGCGTGCGGCGCGGCGAGCTGCGCGTGCGCGCCGTGCGACGACGCGCTGTGACCTGTATACAGCAAACGTTTCTTTACTAATAATAGACATGTTGACTGATGTTGAATTCTACAGTGTACTGTAGTTATATGAATAAAATTATCTAAATATTTCACAAACCAAAAAAAAAACCAGAAAAATAAATCTTTTTTGGAAATATGTGACGTCAAAGGTACGCAAATATTATGATATTTTTTTTAATCCAAAATAAATTTTGAAAATATTTTCAGAATCCTCATAATTTTACAAAACAATAATTGTATGACAACCATGAACTTAAACGCACTTTTTCACGTTGAAAATGACAAATTTCTTAATTTCTCCATACAATTATTGGTACCTATACCGGCCTGTGACGTCACTAGCCTGACGCGTTTCGTATGGAGCGTTTTTAGCGCTACGTAGGAATGTTGAACTTTGACGGTCATTTTTGACTTTTAGAGCAGTTTAAGTGTAGTCAGTCCCATATAGACATTTGATCACAATAAAAAATAGAATCGATTGACATCCTCAAAAAAAATTAGTCAACATGCCTATTAGCAGCGCAGTATTAGTAGTTTTTTACGAATTTCGAAAATAGACATGAAAGTAGTTTTAGTTCGGTAGTTACTTTGAGTAACTGAAGTCGCGTGAGGCAACCCGCAACCGAGGTGTTTTCTTCCCTTGTGAACACGCCTTGAGATCGCCATTAGCCGCGTCCAAACTAAGCGAACCGCTTCGCGAGGCAATTGCCGCGGTTGCTACGAGTATGATTCAAAGTTTAAGATAATGCATTGTGGTAGCCTAAGTAATAATCCTCATGTATAATTTTCTGCGCCGTGACTATTGTCGTCCACACTTTTTTAGAATGAGGAACTTTTTAATAAATAAATAAAATAAATATTAAGGGACAATCATACACAAATCGACCTAGTCCCAAACTAAGCGAAGCTTGTACTATGGGTACTAGACGACGATATACATAATATCTAAATACATATATAGATAACATCCATGACCCAAGAACAAATATTTGCACAAATATTTGCCCCGGCCGGGATTCGAACCCGGGACCGCCGACTCAGTAGGCAGGTGTCTACAAACCGAGCCAAACGCGTCGTCAAACGTCGTTTAAACTGGTCGCCCGCGGTTTAAACTGGTGGTTGGCTTCAGGCTTGAGTTAATCGCGAACATACAGACGGGCAGACGTTATACAGAGTGTAGTGTGGCAGAGACTGACCGGCGTGCATGGAGCGGTGGTCGTGCAGCGCGTGCACGGCGGGGTGCGCGAGCTCGCCCGCCACCGCCTCGTACGTGCTCTTCATGGCCGCCGTGCGACGTTATACAGAGTGTGGTGTGGCAGAGACTGACCGGCGTGCATGGAGCGGTGGTCGTGCAGCGCGTGCACGGCGGGGTGCGCGAGCTCGCCCGCCACCGCCTCGTACGTGCTCTTCATGGCCGCCGTGCGACGTTATACAGAGTGTGGTGTGGCAGAGACTGACCGGCGTGCATGGAGCGGTGGTCGTGCAGCGCGTGCACGGCGGGGTGCGCGAGCTCGCCCGCCACCGCCTCGTACGTGCTCTTCATGGCCGCCGTGCGACGTTATACAGAGTGTGGTGTGGCAGAGACTGACCGGCGTGCATGGAGCGGTGGTCGTGCAGCGCGTGCACGGCGGGGTGCGCGAGCTCGCCCGCCACCGCCTCGTACGTGCTCTTCATGGCCGCCGTGCGACGTTATACAGAGTGTGGTGTGGCAGAGACTGACCGGCGTGCATGGAGCGGTGGTCGTGCAGCGCGTGCACGGCGGGGTGCGCGAGCTCGCCCGCCACCGCCTCGTACGTGCTCTTCATGGCCGCCGTGCGACGTTATACAGAGTGTGGTGTGGCAGAGACTGACCGGCGTGCATGGAGCGGTGGTCGTGCAGCGCGTGCACGGCGGGGTGCGCGAGCTCGCCCGCCACCGCCTCGTACGTGCTCTTCATGGCCGCCGTGCGACGTTATACAGAGTGTGGTGTGGCAGAGACTGACCGGCGTGCATGGAGCGGTGGTCGTGCAGCGCGTGCACGGCGGGGTGCGCGAGCTCGCCCGCCACCGCCTCGTACGTGCTCTTCATGGCCGCCGTGCGACGTTATACAGAGTGTGGTGTGGCAGAGACTGACCGGCGTGCATGGAGCGGTGGTCGTGCAGCGCGTGCACGGCGGGGTGCGCGAGCTCGCCCGCCACCGCCTCGTACGTGCTCTTCATGGCCGCCGTGCGACGTTATACAGAGTGTGGTGTGGCAGAGACTGACCGGCGTGCATGGAGCGGTGGTCGTGCAGCGCGTGCACGGCGGGGTGCGCGAGCTCGCCCGCCACCGCCTCGTACGTGCTCTTCATGGCCGCCGTGCGACGTTATACAGAGTGTGGTGTGGCAGAGACTGACCGGCGTGCATGGAGCGGTGGTCGTGCAGCGCGTGCACGGCGGGGTGCGCGAGCTCGCCCGCCACCGCCTCGTACGTGCTCTTCATGGCCGCCGTGCGACGTTATACAGAGTGTGGTGTGGCAGAGACTGACCGGCGTGCATGGAGCGGTGGTCGTGCAGCGCGTGCACGGCGGGGTGCGCGAGCTCGCCCGCCACCGCCTCGTACGTGCTCTTCATGGCCGCCGTGCGACGTTATACAGAGTGTGGTGTGGCAGAGACTGACCGGCGTGCATGGAGCGGTGGTCGTGCAGCGCGTGCACGGCGGGGTGCGCGAGCTCGCCCGCCACCGCCTCGTACGTGCTCTTCATGGCCGCCGTGCGACGTTATACAGAGTGTGGTGTGGCAGAGACTGACCGGCGTGCATGGAGCGGTGGTCGTGCAGCGCGTGCACGGCGGGGTGCGCGAGCTCGCCCGCCACCGCCTCGTACGTGCTCTTCATGGCCGCCGTGCGACGTTATACAGAGTGTGGTGTGGCAGAGACTGACCGGCGTGCATGGAGCGGTGGTCGTGCAGCGCGTGCACGGCGGGGTGCGCGAGCTCGCCCGCCACCGCCTCGTACGTGCTCTTCATGGCCGCCGTGCGACGCCCTTGCTGCATCTGACAATCATTTATAATCTGATTACTTATAAAGCCTGACCAGAAATATATGAGGATTGTCAAGAGGGCACTATTTATAAGATTTATATGGCAACAATTTTGCAACCAATCGCAACCACACTATAATGACATTAGTTTAAATACCTGTCAGTTCCTATGGTAACCTCGTAATATCATTTAATGGATAGCACTCTTTTCTTGGTTGTTTTTTGTGTAGTAAACACGTGCACACTTTATTTATAATATTGCGTTCTCGACTGTGAATGGTTTTCAACATTTTCTTTGGGTATTTTTAAATATTTGTCTTTTTAAGATACCATAACGAATGACATTGACAATGATGACAAGCCATCATAAAATCATTGCCAATGTAAGAAATTAGTTCCAGTGAAATTCCGCAATATGGCGCATCCTCATATATTTCTGGTCAGGCTTTAGATATTATTATAGCATATTCATTGACGACGCGGTTGGCGCAGTGGTTAAGCAACCGCCTATGGAGCCGGCGGTCCCGGGTTCGAATCCCGGCAAGGGCAAATATTTGTGTGATGAGCTCGAATATTCGTGCCTGTGTCATAGATGTCATTTGTATTTAAGTATGTATTTATCTATATAAGTATGTTTATCGTCGTCTAGTGTCCATAACACAAGCATACTAGAGCTTACTGTGGGACTAGATTGATTTGTGTAAAGTTGTCCGATATTTATTTATTTATTCATTCCACCACGAGACATCTTGAGAAACACGAGCGAAATTTTATCTGGGCCTTAATACTTAATTGCAGTGAGGTTATTTGGAAACCGAAACAATCAATCAGCTGTGTCACATGGTCAATAAATAAAATCTTAGGCAACTACTGATTACCTGTTGAGTTGCTGCTATGGCCTGGCTGGCCGCAGCCGCTATAGCGTTGGTGGCCTGGCCCAGGGAATATGAGTCGCGACCCAACGCAGCCTGAAATGAAAATACCAATGTAATTATTCATTGAAAACAGGTGGTAAGAATAGCAAGATTCAGTACCTATTGGTAGCATGTGGGTGTGTCGGAAAATAAGGTTTATAATATTTTTCCAATGCGCATGAAGTTGTATCAATTCTTAGAAGTCCGAGTTGCCCGTAGTGACAACCAGTAGCCATTAAGACAGAAAGGTTCTCAATTGGCGATTGCGTACCAGAGAACGCCGCGAGGGAAGGCCCCCGAAAAGGTGAACAGACTATCTGGTGAAGACAGTGGAACGCCGTTGAATGAGGGCGGCGCAAGACTGGTCGTAGTGGTGCCGAGGTCCTTGTCTATAAAATGTACATCTTCAGCTGACACCATGATGAATCCTAGCGGTGGTTTAAAAAATTTTAACAAAAAAGAGAACCGACTTCAGTAAAACTAATAAAAATCCAAAAATAACCCATTCAAGTACAGATTACATTTGACTCACCCTTGGAAGTCGATCCCAAACCACTCAGTTCTTATATTTATAGTTATATTATAGTTTACGCGAGGTTTGGCACCGACTTCGAAGGGTGAGTCAAATGTAATCTGTACTTGAATGGGTTATTTTTGGATTTTTAGTTTTACTGAAGTCGGTTCTTTTTTTTGTTAATTTTTTTTTATTTTTTTGCTTTTTAGTGGTTCTAGTGGCCATCTGTGGTGTTCATCATCAGTTTACTTACACCAAATCCTATTTACTGAATGTAAATTCTTGACTTTATCAATAAATTACCGAAAGCGCCGTACATGTCCCTAAAACATTTGAAGAGTTCCCTCGATTTCTCCAAGATTCCATCATCAGGATCCTGACTTAGTGCCAACGGGACCAACTCGGAGTTATACCCTTTCGATTAAAAAAATAATAATTGAAAATCGGTTCACGGTTCTCGGAGATATCGAGTAACATACATACAAAAAAAATATATATAATTAGTTCGAATAGAGAACCTCCTCCTTTTTTTGAAGTCGGTTAAAAAATAGGAAAACGCATACCTGTATGGCGGTGTCGGTGCGGGAGAGGTTGCCGGCGGCCGCCGCGCGAGACTCGCGCGAGCCCCAGCTGTCGCGGCGCTTCTCCGCGCGGAACCTGTACCTGCACACACATGTTCCAGTTTAAGAGGCCTTATTCCTTTTTAAATTTGTTTTTTTCATATTATGACAAATATATTGATAATTTGTTAAAACTTTTTTAAGTTAATTATACTTTTACCCGACTTCTAGGTAGTAACATGGCTATTTCATGCTTCCATTGCGTGCAGTCGAAAATAAGTTAAAAAAACTAATTTTCCGCGTGAATTTTGTCAATTTCGAGTAGTTTTTGAAACAAAAATTATCAATGAAAAATTCAAACTGTAGGTTTCAAATATATACCAATAAATCCCAATAGCCCTGTTCTAGGTAGTAACATCAATAATATGTTAAGAAACATGTTTGATCATAGAGAAAAATGTCTAAAACAAACAGTATTTTAAAAGGAATAAGGGCTCTTAATGTGGTGCAAGACGAGCAAAATCGAGTCGAGACGAAAAAAAATGGAGTAGTAGGGCCTCGTGCAGGGTCCGTCCGGATTGTTACTACCGTCTTGCCTGCTAACCCACCGCCAAACAGCAATGTTCGCATTGTTGTGTTCCGGTGTGGGGGTAAGATAGCCGGTGAAATTACTAGCATAGAGGCATTCTATCTTCGTCCTCCGGGTAGGCAAGCACTTGTGACTCCTCTGGTGTTGCAGGTGTTTATGGGCGACGGTAATCGCTTTCCATCAGGCGATACGTTTGCTCATTTGCCCCCTGACATAAAAAAAAAAAAAAAAAAATGCCACAGACCCCTGACCTTTGACAGCTGGTTTTTATATTGAGGGATAAAGGGTGGGCCCTTTTCCGATGATTCTGTTAGTTAGTGAGTAGAAGAAGTAGTTACTTAGAGACCCAAAAGTTTTCTTTTTAGTAGTAACTCAAAGAGCTGTTCTCTGAGAGCATAATTTCGTTCCATCATTAATTGTTTGTTGAAAAGTAACGGTTTGAACCAAACGGGTCTACTTTGTAAGATAGTAATGACGAAATTTGTATGCATCTTTATAAGGTTGTCTGGATGAGATCGCTCTTTACGGATAAGACTGCTTGTTATTTACTCTATTGAATGTTACATGAAATCTGTATTTGTTTGTCCCCGTCCCCTCGTGGTCTGTTCCCGTTGAGGTGTGCAATAAAGAAAATTCTATTGTATCAATATCCTGTCAAAACCAAGTGATTATTTGGACATCATCATCATCATCATCAGCCTGTTTCAGTCCACTGCTGGACATAGGCCTCTCCCATGGCACGCCACTGAGCTCGATTTTCAGCTCTCGTCCTCCAGTTACTACCCGCTGTCCTACGAATGTCGTCGCTCCACCTTGTTACAGGGCGCCCTACACTACGTTTACCGATTCGTGGCCTCCACTCCAGGACTCGTTTATTTGGACAACTTTGTCATATAGATTTACATGAACCACTAACCTGTTGTCCTTATAATGGTTGTTGTTGGAAGTACTGGTGTGGTTGGTGTTGACGTCAAGCTCGAGGGACCTCTTTTCCAGAAGCTCTGTGATACCCTTGTTATCTGCTTCCAATTCACACTTAAACTTATGTAGTTCTGTGTCTGTGGATAAAAACAACAGTTACAGTTCTTGTAAGTTATTTGTGTGTAGTATAACTTTTAGAGAGATATTACTATTCCAGAATATGAAACTAACTCTTATCCTGCTAATTCAAGTAAATCACAAACAACTCAACCAGTAGGTATGTGTCATATATTTTTAAAACCTTCACAACCAGACAGTAATTGTATAAAACCCAGGAATCTACAGAGTCCGCTAGGTGTGTTTGTTAACACTTTTACGACCAACAACCCACCTGGTGGGCGCTCGTAATTTTATCCAGCTACCAGCCCAGATCACCAGGTGAATTGTAATATAAAAGCGCCCACCTGACGGTCTCTGACGCTGTCCAGGGTGGGGTTCCGCCCACCTAGCAGGCTCTGTTGGTCTCTAGGGTGATTTTCATTTTCTTACCTGGTCATGAAAGCATTAAAGCTGTAGCACTTAGCGTTCAGAACTAGAACCCACCTAGTGAGCTGGGCAGGCATCTGACCAATAGTTACGAGCGCCCACTATGCATTATGATTAGTTGTAAGTGTTAAATCATAACTAGGTATCTAATGATCAGTGAGCTCTGTAATACATTAAATGGCCTTTTGATTCAGGTGCAATTAGTGTGGTTCAAATCTAAGCCACATAAGAGTCCACAACCAAGTCATGGATGGTATTATCTGTTCATTTTGGTAAGTGACCGGCTAACTAGTCCATACACACCTTAATATTACATTATACACACCTAGTCTTCTTAAATAGCGGTCCACTAGTTCAGACATCTGATTGGCTAATGCGACTTTTTCATCAGCTTCTTCAAGTGTCTTGTTGTATCCTCGCTTTATATCAGAGAACTCTGTGTTAGCCTGCTCAGTCTCCACCTCTCCTCTACGACATCCGCCAAATAAAGTGCGAACGCGCTTTTCCAATGTATCCATACTATCTATAAAAAAAAAACATTAAAACACACTTACAGTAAGTAGTTGAAGTTTATTTATTTACTTCAAAATAATTAACACATATTATTATTATAATTAACACTTACTTTGGACGGATAAGTCCATCTCACGCATTTCAGTAAAACGATCTCTTAATTCTTGAGGAAGATGCTCAATCACTGGAAAATTAGGGAAATAAAATAATCAGTTACAGTAATTTTAGATAATATAAATGGTTTAATGATAAATCATTGTTTATAATGAAAACACAGAATTAAAGGAATAGATATCAGCACTTCATATAAAGTAAACTTGATAAAAATTTGATGAAAATTATTATTTTTTGAGTAATAGTTACAAACATTTTTGGCTTACGCGCCATAACCATGTTTTTTCTTGACAATGCTACCAACCAACATAGAAGCTACTGTCATTTTAGGGCGTGAAGAACAAAGGCAACTTACTTTCCAAATAATCTTCTAAATACAGCATTTTGGTGGGATTCGTGAAGAATTATATAATTAAACAACACTTTCGGTAAGTTTTACTGTATTTTAAACTTGTTATAACCGTGATTTAAAGAAATATGTCCACGATTGACGTGTAACTAGAACGACGTCACGAAATTCGTCATTCAAGATGGCGGTCGCGGTCTACGTTGCGTTGCTCGGGGCTCGGGCCTTGGGACGTATAGTGTGGGGATGAGTATTATCGATTCGACTTTAAGTTAGCGATTAGATACGCAACGAACTAAAATATATTTTATCTGCAGTGATCCGTGATAGATATAGTTTATTTCACGATATTATAACATGAATATGATTATTTTTACTACGATCTGGCGATATTCTACATTTTTATTTGAAAATGATATTACTCTTTATCTGTCACATAATTGTCACACAATTTACAATTCGCTCCTTTAGAATTATAGTGACCTAATTTAAAATCTTGGAGTTTCAGAATTAGGTCTTTAATTCTAAATATATACTTAAAAATGGAAGTATCGACGATTTTGAATTAGGTCACTATAATTCTAAAAGTGCGAATTTTGATCTATAGTTGGTTATCATTTTAACCGTGAGGATGTTCGATGCCAAATTGTCAAAAACATTATAAATATTATAATAGCCTCCATGGGGAAGTCGATATATTTGTATAATAGTTTATACAGGCATCACTACTTTATAAACCAGAGACAATACCATTACTACTCCCAAGTCTCCCAACATAAGTAAACTACAGATTAGGTCTGTTGCATACACGTGTTTTTATAGGGCTTCCAGGCAGCAAGAAATAAATATCTTTCAATTAATTTTGAATGGGTTTATTGGCTCAAGGTTGCATAATCGGCTGATTGTGGTCGACCGGTTGCGGCTAGTCGGCCCTCCTATCCCATCCCAGAGCGTGTCACTCCTTATAAATCTGTGCCCCCTGGTGTATCCGGCTTGTCCGGGTCAGGCTACGACCTGGCTGGGTGTGGTGCCTATGTTCATGTTCATGGGGATCGGAAGAAATTAAAAAAAAACTGGAATAGATAGGAACTTGGTAGGAATAGAATAACCCCCTTATGCATAGAAAAAGTTACAAAAAAAGAAAGCGTTTTTTTCCCGCCGCACCGCCTTACACGGTCGTCGGGTTACTATATCTCAGGATTTGTCCTGAGATTTCAAGTTTCTTCGACTTTTCTCAGGATTGCGGCCGGATTTTGCAAATCTCGTGATATCTCAAACACAAACAAAAACACAATAAAACACAGCACAGGTTACATTTTATAGAGTTGACATTTTGTAATGAGATTTGTACCTGTTCAATTACCCACGGAGATATCACGCCCGTAACAATGGCCTCAGTCTTCGTTCGTGTACAAGAAAATTCGCAGTGTTGGAATCGGCAAATATAGCCTTAACCAGTTGGCTGGTGCAATGCATAGATTTAAATTACTGGCGATGTTTCACTGTGTGAAAAGCTAAAGTGGCCTCAGCGGCGGATCTTTTGTCTGTCAGTCAGACTTTGTGGTTGAAATAAAGAGTCGATTTTTGTGTTACCTACTTGAAACAGTTAAAATATTTTTTTACGTTTTTCCGTTAGGATATGTTTTCAATATCGGCAGCTCCCTTGAACTTAATTGAAAAATAATTGTTAAATATTGTACAAAACACTTTGGTAGGTTCCCTACCACCTTTCATAATCGGAAATCTTTGTTTTAAAACATCTGTGAATGTACAGACATATCGTGGTCGCTTGGTATTTGAAGATATTTGTGGTCGCTTGGTACATTAAGGCCTTTTTAAGGCGATGTGCATGTGAGCTAGATCCGCAGTGTATAAAACGATAATAATACGTTTTTGAGAGAAAATTCTCAAATTGTATAAAATCTCAGCACTTTTCCATGGAAATCTTTTCTCCGGTCTTTTGATTTTTTTATCTGGTAACCCTCGGCAAGGGCAACCTAACCCAGGAGATAGTTTTTTCGACTCCGGCGGGGGCTCTGTCGTGCTCCTAGATAATATAAATTGCAAATCCTGTTCAAGTTCATATGGTATTGTTTCTTTTCCAGATCTGCAAAATGATCCGAAGACCTTTGACCGAAATCACTTTGAAACTTGATGACTTGCAAGAATACGAGGCGATGCGTCGTGATGCTCGAGATCAGGGTAGTAGCAACTCATCAGCGGAAATGCAAGACGACACAAAACCAGTATGCTCAGGCTCAGGGACTAAAACCCAGGACGAAGTTCACAGTAGAATAGGATACGCGCCGAAGAAGAAGTCTCGAGGTGTCAGTACGGTTTAGGATAAATAAAAGTATGCTTAATTATTTTTTCGTTTATTTATGAATATACCAAAACGATACATGGAATATTTTAAAGTACTTACCTAAATTTTGCAATAGGTACAGTCCAGTTTATATAATGAGCAAAAATGTGATCAAAAATCTGAACTCACTCATAAATTTAAGAACTCTTACTTACAAATAATTCGATGTGATGTTAATAATTATAGGTTTTACGTCACCCTAGGCCGTAAATGGGATTTTCTGCTCGCTACGCGGTGAGAAAATTTCACTTCCTGGCCTTGGCCACGTCTTGCCTTGGCAAGACGTAAAGTTTAGATAGACCACGGGCGGTAATTCGTAATCGTAATGCCCCAGATCGCATATTTATACACAAAAACCTGAAATCTGGGACATTCACGAATTCACCGCCCTGTGTATGTATTTTAATGTAGGTACTATTAGCAGTCTCGTCTTCTGTCTCGATACTCTCAATTAATTAGTTGTAGTTGTAGCGTAACATTATCAATCAGTTAAATTAAAATGTACGACATAGCTATACACCAAAACAAACGATTGTCCGAAAACGTAGACGTACAGTCAGCAGCAAATATAGCTTTATAATTTTAGTATGCGATTGATTGGCATAAGTACTTAAGCCAGTATATTCGTGAAATTTTTAGCTATTACATTTGATGCTGACCATACAGTTGTTAGAAAAATAACTACATATAAATCCTAAGTACGTAGGATACGTGTCAATTGCCTTAACTGCCAACATGAACATTAAGTACCTACCTACTTCAAAATGAGGAAAAAATATAATTAATTAATACACTCGTGTTATACGACATTGAGAGTTTTTATGACAATTAAAGTGACTCTACTTAATTAATTAATTTAAATGCTTTTATTTAACTTCATACTGTTACATGTCACGAAGACGTCAATACAACATTTTTCCATGTAGCCCATGAGACAAAATTGCGGAAACAGTGTGAGTGGCATTTCTTATGTCGTGAACATGAAAATAATGTGGAACGTGTCCGATCTAGATGTTGGTACATAATAACAAGATCCTATATATTCCAGTCCGAGGGGACTGGGACCCCCTCGAAATCCCTAACAACGATTGCCCTAAAATCATTTGCCCTGCCATCTTTGTCCTAAACACTTTTGACGTAAGTAATGTTCATATGCCACAATGCTCTCGTGCCCTACACGCTCTTTTATCCTAAAATTCAAAATCCATAATATGAAATGACTTAATACTTTTCTCTATTTTATCCTAATTTTAGAAGACCTAATGTTTGTTAGACATACAACTCATAAGTCCTAACATTTGCGTATCTAAGATTATTTTTCAGGTGGGGCCTGGGTTGGGGCCTGGTCATGGCCTATGAGTTGAAGTCATGAATTTCTATGGGTAGCCCAAAATCCTGGGGTGGGCACCAGACCATATTGGGGTGGGCACGGCCCACCCGGCCACCCCCCTAAATACGCCAATGAGTCCTAAATATGAAATAATTTATTTAGGTGACCGATCGGTACGGAGACGAGCGAAGAGAGGAAGACTGTTAGGAATATATGCAACCCCACAGCTTGCGTCTATCTTAGTGCATGAAATATTGGGGCAATGGTGTTAGGACATTTGATACCTATATGTGATCAGTATTAGTTCATAAAATATTAGGGCAAATAAGTATTAGGACACTTAAAAAAGGGACAAAATAGTTTGATTAGGGAAATAGTTTTAGGAATTCTAATATAGATCCGTAACTTCGGATCTTGTTATTATGTACTCATGTTATGTATACCAGATTTACAGTACCAATGCTCAAACACTTAGATAAGAATGACGAGTTATCGTAGATCATCTGGCACCTTGTCTAGTCTATATAAGGCTTTTCCAACATCTTGGGTTTGTCAGCCATGCCCACACGCTTGTGTGATCGTTTTTTCCATATCAGGCAGATTATCCTGAAAAATATAATTATTTAGTAGGTAGGTAAGGAAATTGTATCAGGAGTTTTCATTGACTTATCAAAACTCGGGCTGTTTGTAGTTAGTCAGTTTTAATACACGAATTAACACGACGATTTTATGTAGGGTCATACTACAGATAAATAAATAAAGAAGTATATAGTTGGTAGCCCAAGATTACATCCTTTAGGAGTCTATAAAACGTAACTGAGCATGGTCCAAAAGCCCTAGAGGCTTTCAATTTATTGACCGATCATCAATTCATTATCTACAGAACACTACCTAACTGTGCAATTCCAGTCAGCTTGACCGTTTTTAGGGTTCCGGACTCATTAAATAAAAAACGGGACCCTATTACTAAGACTCCACCGTCCGTCTGTCTATCTGTCTGTCTGTCTGGCTGTCCGTATGTCACCAGGCTTGAGCCTTGATAAGCTTAGAATAATAAGTACGCCAATCATTTTGCGCCCTTCAAGAAACTGTGTTTTATCAGCCGCATGATGGATAATATCGTCTGTTGACAACCAAAACGAACTAAGTAACAAATACCTACCTAAAACAAAGCTCGTTCTCGTTAGTAGGGTAGACTGGGTACGGTTGGAACACAGGACGGTTGGAACAACACGAATATCTCGTAAACCGTTGAAGCGGCGGGGAAGGGTCCAAGGGGGGAACGAAGCGGGCGACAGGTATAAACACGAATCGCAGGGTTGCGTCGCTTCCCGCGCGCTGTGATTGTGTCTAGGAGGCCCTATTGTGTTTTTGTGACCAAAAGTAAGTATTTTCACACTAAGAGTTTTCTAATTATCTTGGTTTCTATGTATGTGCTGGTTTTAGGAGTGTACTTGTGTTTGAAGTGGTTATTGGGAAGCACGTTATCGGTTTTAGTTTTAATGTACTGTTAATACAGAAATTTCTACAACGGCTTGTTGCCTAAAGTGGGACTTGGGGACGGTTGGAACATTTTTTATGGGTACGGTTGGAACTTTAAGATTGTTGAGTCTTTTTTTTTGGTTTTTTTTATATGCAAGGAGTTTATTTATGTTTTGTTTTTCTTAATTATTTAAATAAGGTTAAAGACATGGTCATATTTTAGTTAAAAAGACTGATAATGTACGCAGATGTTTACTTGTGTGCTCAAATACGCAAAGGCTGATTAAACTATAGTAAGGATGTTGATTTTTAAATGTTGTTGTAAGACAGTTCCTATAATATTCTTATGTATGAAAAAAAGATGATTAAAACTTGTTAAAATGTAATATTTTGTGTTACTTGCATGTGTTCCAACTGACCACCATCATTGTTCCAACCGCCCCTGGGATGGGGACGGTTGGAACAAATCGAATTTATTTTTTAACTTGATCTAAAACAAATATTAATGGACTTAGGGCTAAAATTTAATTACCTATTAGTAGGTAAAGACACACTCCTTCATTTGATACATTTACTTCATCTCTCAGATAATAAACTGAAAAATTGCGGACGATATCAGCAAAATTGTTCCAACCGTACCCAATCTACCCTATCAATCTACAAACTAGATACGAGGTTCTGAAGAGCAGTGACAGAAAGTTTAGTTAGTTTTTTGGTTGTTACCAGGCGATATGCAGCTAGGCTAGCCTATAGAAGCATTCGTACCGTAAACTAAGGAAGTAGAGTATCTCGACGACGCTGAGAAACGAGAAGCCCATGAAGAGACCCAGCAGGCCTCCGCAGTTGGCGAGGAAGTCTGTGGGACCGTACAGCTCCGAGCGCCGCGACGTGATAAACTGCGCCTCTTTGAAGAACACGAAGATTCTTGTCATGTAGGTGCTGCGAAACATAAAATTTATCGGATTAATCAAATCTAGCTTCCTGCGTAAACAAATCAAAACCAAAGTAGCAGATCTACTAACCAATGTTTTTATCGAATTTCCTTTGCGGAGACGGGGGATTTCTAATTCCAAGCGTTGACTATTTCTAAGCCGGTCCTTCATAGTCTTATCCTTGAAATAGTACTACTAGGATCTCAAGACCAGTTCATTACGGAGTGGGCAAAAAGCATGCTCAGAAGTAGTAGATAATTAATTACCAGGCAAATTAATGGCAAGCGTACTAAGAGTATACAAACTGTGTGGTTGCGGGCCATATGGATTAGGTAGGAGCGCACTTATATACTGGCGACAATTATGTGGTCGCGATCCTCAGTCCTCGTGATGAAGATGATGAAAAAGAAGACGCGGTGAAGGATTACGTCTCTTAATAGAACTTACTCATTGAGTTCCACCGGTATAGGGAATTGGTAGCTGGTGAAAATGGCTCTCCAGTCGAAGTCGGCTTGCGACGTCTCTGCCTCGTACTCTATGGAAGTGCAGGCGGGCATGCACATGCATTGCATGGCGATATCGCGCGACTTTTCGTCCATCGTGTCGTTGCTTTGTGCAGAATCTTTATCCTTATCCAGACTGGACATAGCTGCTACGGTCACCATTTCCACTAAAATCAGGTATATTATATTACTAGCAGTGCCCGTTGGCTCGGCCGCGTGAAAAACATTTCATATTGTGAAAAATAGTTCGTCTAAGATAACATGTGTTCGGAAAATTGTGATTGAAGTTGACTGAGTGACTATTCTATTCGAGACTTTAACAGGGGAGCAAGAGCAAGATCTGAATTGTTTGTATACTTGAAACTGATGCACTTTGATCAACTAAAATTGGTCCATATAGGAATATTATCTAAAGCCAATCCAGATTCCGTATAGTTGGCAACTTGGCAGTCACTAGCCAATAATGTGCCACTACCGATGAAAAGGAAAATACGTATTTGATGATGGTATTTTCACCAGGAAAGGATGGTCTATCTATGATGTACTCTAAGTAATTCCGTGGGGCAAATGCATAGGTAGGTATAGGTAACTAAACGCGAATCGATATGAGAATATCGGTCGTGATTGACTGTGATGTGGGAAGATAGGATAAGGTGCAGTAAAAGTAGGTAATCTTTACAAGCCTTTCTGTTATCTATCAAATGGCCACAATATTTTATTTGACTTACTTTGAGCTTTTTGGACACAGCGAATACTGCCGGCATTGCAGACTGTCATGTTCGGGCCGTCTGAAAATTTAGAAGCGAAATAAATCATGCCATTAACATGGTATGTATGTCAGGATGTGTAGGTATATGACACGAGCCCACTTCTTTATTTAACAGTGGTGGCATCTTTTGTCAACAGTAGTAAGTAGAACACAACTTTCAGTAAAGAGCGCAAATTAAAATTTGCCTGTTTTTAAGATTTACTCATCAGGCCGAGTTGACCCAGGCAGGTCAGTCGTCGACAGTGATAAGTTTTTGACGTTGGCTTAGCTAACTACTAGTATTAAAAATAAATGATTTTGTCCTCGTTCACAGCGTACGCATTGTCCAAATAATTACTTCGTGTCATAATGGCTTATTTTAGCCCCTCGTCAAACAATATACAATTTCTTTACAGGTGCAGAAAAGCTTCACCTCGCGCCCTTTCTACTGGCGATTCTAGAAATCACCGGTAGGGAGAGAGAGGGTTAGACCTATATTATGTACTAGTAGAAGTATATAGGAAGAGTTAATAATTTACGCACAGAGCATCCCGAAGTGGACGCAACCGCAGCGCGAGTAAGTGAAGTTGCTGAGACACTCCATCTCGCAGTTGGCCTGGGTGTACACGCGGAAGTATTGCAGGTAGCGCTCGCTCGGGAAGTAGCATTTGCGTCTGAAAATATGTATACACTATAAGAAGAACTCTTTCTAGCCTTGTCTATCTTACTATGTATAAGTAGCTTGGAAAATTCGATCGTGATCCCTTCCACATGCCCCCGCTATCTTTTATTCCGTGTCAAACGTATGGGACTGTCACGAATTCAAAAAAATAATTTGGCAAGCATACGAGGTGGCGATAAACTTCTCTCCGGCAAGCCATTCTTTCCCGGCATCTACAGTAATGTATACATTACTAGTGTCCCAAACACTTTCAAACAGTTACTCGAACTTAACGATATTCCCGCTCCGATTTGTGTTTGCAGAAAATGATGAACCGACCGATGTAAAGCAGGGAAGACGATGGGGGTCGGGTTCTACGGACACAACACGGACTGCGCCACTAATACCTGCCCTACGGCTGAATCCAACCTTAGCTGGAGTCGGCTTCGGTATACGAAGAAGATTTAATAATGTTCTGAATAACACTTGCATACTAGGATTATAAGGCATCAGGCCTTCAGAGGTAGTCATCATTTTGGGTTTGACTGAGACCACCACTTCTTGAGACAACGGGGCTCGGAAGTACTGCTGGGATAGTCGCGGCAACTCTGCTGGATTGTGCAGTAGAATCTGAAACAGTCCGATTACATTTAGTACTGATAGTTTATTTATTTCAGTGGCGGGCAACGCTTGTATTAGACGGTCTCCGTATAGTCCGTATAACAATTTGCTGGACGGCCCATAGTTTAAAAAATATTTTATGAACTTCAATGACTTTGAAGAAGTTAGTATACTACTCGTAAGTACTCAATTGAATTTACATGTTAAATTAATAACTTGTGGTATTTTTTTTGTTTATTGGTGTCACAATATACGCCGTTTATATAAGTGGATTGGAATATTTTCGAGCACGCTCAAGCAATGCAATAAAACCGGAGGAATGATATGAATATTTCCGTTATTAAGCTCGTAGAGAACATAGCTGAATTTCTACTACCTAATTTAGTTTATAGGCTCGTCTACAAGACCAGAGATGGACAAAAAGTGTGACAGCATGGAAAGGTCCAGTAGGAAAAAGAAAAAAGGAAGACCACGCAAGAGATGGGAGGACGAAATAGTTAAGACAGCCGGTCCAAACTGGATGCAATTAGCACAGTCCAGAGAAGAATGGCTAACTTTGGAGGAGGCCTTTACCTGCAGAGGGGTTCTCGCAGATTAGACAACCGAAGAAAGAAAAAATATTATAAATAACTTTTATATTTTATGTATAAAGAAAAAAGAAAAAAAGAAAAGCACTGGGGGCCTATGATGGTTGCGTTTATCGCGTGATAAATAAGTGACAAAGCATATGTCACTCACACTCGCATTATGTCAAAGCGTGACGGATGCTTTATCACTTATTTATCGCGTGATAAACTCAACCATCATAGGGCCCCTGTACACTGAAATTCTGTGAGAAATATAGGCTTTTTTATTTTTATTTTATTTAATTAGTTTATTTGTCAGTATTGTTTTGCCAAAAAAACCACAGAGTGGAAGCCCCACAACTCGAAACGGAGACGTGGCAGACCCCGTAGGCGATGGTCTTGGACTCATTTTCGAAGGACTGGCCAGATACAGCTCAAAACCGCGACAGATGGAAGAAGAGGGGGGAGGCCTTTGCCCAGCAGTGGGACATAATAGGCTCATAATAATAATAATCATTGTTTTGGGGATTTTTTCAGTACCTAATAGGGCGATGCTGTGAGCATCGCCGGTGGGTGAATTATGGCGGCCATGCCAATGTGTTAAGTACCTACCTATATACCTCACTTTTGCCTATGGTTACAAAGTTTACAAATTGAACACAGATACAGTAATTTTAATAACGGTTGTCGTCAGACGCGGATCCACTATAGTGGGATTAGTGGGCAATGTGGATATGTGGCCATGCCTACAATTTTGTTCAAAGTGGGATTAGCGGGCAATGAGGTTAATGTGGCCAAGCCCACAAGGTTGTTCATAGTGGGATTAGCGGGCAATGTGACAGATGATGACAGTTTTTCTTTATATGAGTGCTCACAACGTGATAATGAAAGAATAAAAATTACTGACCCTGTTCAAATCATGGTGTAGGGTAAGATGGTCGACAGTGGGTTGCTGGTGCACAGTGGGTAACGCACACAACTACAAAACGCACAGTATTTTTATTACTTCACTACGCGCAAAAGATACCTCTGGCGAACACGTCACTACTAGCTCAGTGCCCGTGCGATTGCGCAAGAGGAACGTTTTGTCCACGCGTGTGAGAATCTCAGCGCCGCGGGTCTAACATTTACGCAAGTTGGAGTTTAAAGTGTTTTTCCAAAATGAGTGCAAGTGTAATTGTGGTTATTAGTTTTATTGTTAAAGGGGTTCATAAGGTATTTTGAGGTTTAAGTATATTTTCGCTAAAACTATCTATTCCTTTTTTTTGAATTTTTTATTGTTTTTTTGGTGTGTGGGTTGACACTGGGTCAAGTGGGTCAAGGACACAATGGGTCATCTGACCCACTGTGTACTTAGTGTTTCAATACAATAAAACTTGTGTTTTTTTACAGAATGCCGAGAAAAAAGGCTACATGCAGAAAGGTAGGCAGTGTATCTGCTGAACAAATGGAAGAAGCCCTGATTAGTATTAAAAACCGGTCAAGTGCGAGTCGGACTCGCGCACCGAGGGTTCCGTACAAACACTTTCCATCCTTAAGTGGTTAAGTTAAGTTTGCACCTGGTATGTATAGCGCTCCATACAAATAAGGTGCAAAGTTAACGCAACCAATCCCGTTTGTTGTATGGGAGCCCCCCTTAAATATTTATTTTATTTTATTTTTAGTATTTGTTGTTATAGCGGCAATAGAAATAAATCATCTGTGAAAATTTCAACTGTCTAGCTATCACCGTTTTTGAGATACAGCCTGGTGACAGACGGACGGACGGACGGACGGACAGCGAAGACTCAGTAATAGGGTCCCGTTTTTACCCTTTGGGTACGGAACCCTAAAAACGGGACGAGTATTCGGCAAGCTTCAGCAAACAGTGAAATACCTTCATTTATGTTTTATTTTTTAATTTAGTTTTATTAGAGCTACTGAATTAGCTAGTTCGACACTATTTTTGTATGGCTTTTACCGATCTTGCATATGGTCGGATCCGGTAATTTCTGGATTATTGATCTCGTTGGTTTCCACCAACACCAGCACTTTTACTGCTGATCTCGTTTGTCTGAAATAACAAACTCTTAAAAGATTTGTGATTAGTATTCTAGTATTGCTAGATTTTATATGACTGTTATTATATGATTGTTACTAGTTTTTTATGACCGTAACAATCATAATAAAGGCGGAAAAAAAATTGTCTCCGATTTTTGTTTAACTTACTGATGAAAGTTTTGTTAATAAGTAACTAAACGTGACAAATTAAATAAAAGATGCTCGTATTTTATTGGTTTTACCCTTATCATGCTTATTAAATGTTCCTTGGTCTACTGTGAACTACTGGTATACCCATTGTTCACCCCCCCTAGTGCACAGTGGGTCAAATCCCATTTTTTTAAAAAAGCTTGTTCATGTCCAGATGGTTAGAAATCTAGGATTGTAAGCATAATATAACCAATCTTGAATAAATTGTTAAAGCAACAGTCCAAAAATATTTTGTATAACGCAATTATTTCAGCAGATAGGGCCATTGAAAAATGGAGTGATCCAGTGTTGACCAACTTACCCTATATATAGGTATCCACCTAAATTGTTCTTTTAATCTCTTTGCAAAATTTCAGGTTTCAGATAATCTAGATTAATTGGATTGTTTTGAGCTTCGGTAGGGGAGACCTCGGTCGGTTGACCGACACAAAATTTAGATTTTTAATCATAGTAACTTTTTTCGCCGTAATTAAAGTAATTTTAGGTTGAAGTAGTTTTGGTTGCTTACCTTGTATCCCTGTACAGGGCCTCTGCACAGATAGTCAAGATCTACTTCTGATGCCCTTAATATAAATGTCAGTCCTGCTTTTGCTCCATATCCCTAAAACGTGAAAACGAATATATGCACGTACCGCGGACCGCTGCCGCTATAAGAACGAAATCGTGGCCGAGTCGTTAAAATTGGATAATCTTTTAACATGTTGTTGTCAAACGTTCTCCAAGTTATCAAAAGTAAAAGGTACCTATTTTTTTTCTCTGGATAGAAGCAATATACCTATTATACTTAAAATACTTAACCATTTTAATGTTTAAGTTTAAGTATTTTAAGCATATATTTTCCAACATAATATAATATAGTACTTATAATGACGATTAACGACCGACTTACGACTACAACTACTGTGGAAACATGCTATTTTCTTCCCTTTGACCAAGCTTGCTTTGAATGTAGCTCGTTTATTAGATATGGATTGTAACTTATTTTTTGTTCATAATTGGTTGAATGCATGCATAATATATGCAGCTAGTACAGTCAGCATCTAAAGTAGCTGTCAATTTTTGTATGAAATTTGTCATTAAAGCCACTAGTAGTATAACCGTACACTGCGTATGTACTCACGGAACCTCTATTAGGATATGTCTGTAACGGTGCATCTGGGGGATACCCATTTTCTAAACTCCAAGTTGTCGTATGATTCGGATTTCCCTCCTGCAGATACTCATAGTCCGGGTGTATGCTTAAATATAAATAATAAAAATAAAAATGTGGTATTACCACATAAAAAATATAGAATCGATAAAAAGATTCTATACAAATATATAAATAATACGTTAAATGAAAACACTTGAAATAATTATAGAGTAGGTACGCCAGCGATAATTTCAATATGCCGTGCACCGGGGACCTGGGGGCTTATGATTGTTGCTTTTATCACGCGATAAAAAAGTCGCACGAAGCATCCGTCACGTTTTGACAAGATGCGAGTGTTGAGTGACAGATGCGGTGTCATTTATTTATCACGTGATAAACGCAACTATCATACGCCCCCTGATGCCAACAGAGGCAAGAGCCTACTGGGTAAGGACCCAAATTAGTACTTAACTAACTTAGCTTGTCCTGTCATGTTCGCCCTGCCCGTCTAGCACAACTACGCGCGACAAAGCGCTATACCCTCTCACACTACTGCACAAAAAGAGACGGGTAATTATCTCGCGCGAGAAATAGTCGCGTATGACAGTTATGATAGAGGTGCTGGATTTTAAGAAAAGGTACAGGTAGCACGCGTAGCGCGATAAAGACAAATGGTTGCTTATGTTACAGTTAGAGTGCGTCTCCAGCTCCACTGAAGTGGAGGGCAGCGGAGACGTGCGGAATCGACCAATCACAATAGTGAAGCGAATCTGAGAGACAGATTTCAACTCAGGTGATTGGTCTATTCCGCACGTCTCAGCTCCTCCTCACTTTAATAGAAACGCACCCTTATGCTTGACGTGCTGGGTGGGGCACGCCTGTTTGTGGCACTGACTGATGTGGGATCCCAATATTCCCTTTTTAAGCGAACTTGGACTTAGTTTTATTGATATTACAACTTACTTATTCAAACGTAACATTTCCTCGGCGCCCAATGTATTGAACGTGTAACATACTCCTTCTTCGGTCAGAATAGGTGAAAATAAGTCTGTGCAGTAATCCCTGTTTATGTCTTGCCATTTACAGGCGAAGAAGGTTTCCATAATCGATGGACACACCTAGAAAAAAAAAACGTTTTAATACTTCCTATACATTTTTAAATCATATCATAAGTAATGTAACAGAAACTATACCTATAGCCAAGCCAAATCGAAACCCCCCCCCTGAACAGATGACGACCAACTTGGAGCTATCTATTTTATAGCACTATGCACTGCTTCCTACCTCTACTATATCCAATAGAAAACAAAAAGAAGGAAGTATACTCAATTATTTTATTGTGACTATAATAAAAAAATAATAAGATCTAGATCCCCCTCATCCCCGTTAAATTTACTAAATATTTGTACATTTTGAATACTTGGGATCTATAGCTTCGCATACAAATGACGTCAAAACTTAACCTAAACGGGTTGTATTGTATGCCAAGAGTGACGAAACACATACCTCTTTAAGCTTATTGACTGTAGCTATGCCGCTGCCAAATTTTCTGCCTTTTTCAGGTGATAGATGTGAATCGCAAACCATAGAGATGTCCTCAAAATTATTCCGTCTAAAACCATAAATATTTTTTCATTCATTGGTGACCGACATTCACACTAATTTTTTTGCGTCTCTAAATTTTTTTTAACATATTGCGTATTGGGATTGGGACTTTACCACTTAACTTTGCGATTGTTTTAATCGTGTAGAGAAGCTAAAATTTTTGAGGGACACTCTTATTGTTTCTGAAGTGAAGTAGTCGCCAATGACCGAAATCTAATAGAATCAGATCACCGTAACTCTCTCAAGCAAATGAACAGTCAAACCATACAAACTGACTCACTTTGTATGGTTTGACATTTGCTTGGAAGAGTTAGCGTGGTTTGACTAGACTTAGATTTATTTATTTAATTACCTATATAAAATGCCAATATAAAGTACACTAAGTCAATTTACATGCACTTATACTATGATTGTCACATATATTAATACTAAGAGATAAAATATTATGACATGGATTATACAAACAGCGGAATTAATTATAAAACAGATAAAATAATTATATGTCACACTATAATCGGCCTATGATAGTATGATGGCCAACTGGAGTATCAAGCTGTCGATGCGGATATTTGCTGTCTAAATAAGTTAAGTACTTACTCGGTATCAGTAAGATTGTCGTGGGTCTCTGAGCTGTTATACAGATGATAGTATTCTGTAAAGTTGTATTTCGACTGCATTGCCTTTGTCTCGAAGCATACCGTCACAGCTGGATACGGTATCTAAGTTATGAGAAAATAATTATATTTAATTTAAGCAAATTACACGTATTTCATAAGTTACTACTACACTTAATGAATGTGGAGTATAAAGGATCATAATGTATGTATATATTTTAATAATATCTGAAATTTACAGGTGGTTTGTTACAAAAGGTTAAACAAAAGATATTATTTCGCTGCTTTCGAAAGTTTTCAACCATATTGATACACATTTCAAAAATATTTACCGCTAACATGCCATGCCGCTGATCTCGTTGCCGGGTTGTATTGCACGCCCAAAAGAGTAGAAATTAAAGAGAGGCAATACTGTAGATTGTCCCTTAACATTTAGTGTCGTCCCCGTTTTCTTAGATTGATTAGAAAGGGACGAGACTCAGATTGTATGTCTTATGGCAGCACTCAAATCGCGGATTAGATGATCATTATTTCGATTACAATACCTGCCAGACAGGCATCGGGTTTTCTGCAAAGCTCACGATGACAGGACTCTCGTTCCACTTAATGTACACCTTTTGTATGAGACCGGCGCACAGCACGACGCAGCACGTGAACATGAATATCCAGAACACTCTAAAAATTTAAAGCAATTAACCTCAAAAAAATATAGGGGAGACCTAGGCGAATTGCAAGTAGTCAAATGTTACGATTCGGTTAATACTGCCGGATGCACTAGGAAAGTAGGTATGTGAAATTTTGAAAGGGTGTTAACCTTTGACAACGGTAATATATACGTATTATCTATATAGCCGGCATTGTCTGCTGTTATCGCTCCGCGTCGGTTTTTGCCGGTCTTCCGTTGCCGATGGTGTTGGCAGACTGGCAGTTTGGTACAAAATGTTGCAAAAAAAATAATACTATATCCAGTTTGTAGGTTCTTTCGTGGTCTAGAAATGTAGTTTTTATTGGTTCAACAACGTTTGACAATTTTTCATTATGAAAATCAGTAGGTATTTATTTTAGAAAAGTCCACAATTCTTAATAGTTTAGCAAAACATGGCTTTATTGTGTGCAAAGCCAGGGGTAAAATTTTTATGATTATTATTGTGAGCCCATGCTGATGTCCCACTGCTGGGCAAAGGCCTCCCCACTCTTCTTCCATTGTTCCCGGTTTTGGGCTATTTCTGGGTAAAATCTAGCAAGTACGATATTAGGAAATGTGTTGATGATCACTACCATTTGACCACCACAGTGAGATTAGGAATCGCCCCGCAGTTACGGGAAGAATCGGCACAAACGAACCATTGTCGCCGACACTATATAGGATCAACTGTCGTGTCGTTTATTACTTATTACCTTCTGGAAGTTATCGATTATATGCGCCAGATTGAGCGGAATGTTTTAATGCAGTATGGCACTTAACTAATATGTGTAACGTTTGAAGTATGAGGACACCGCGCGACACTGCCAGTTTATGTCATTTTAAAGAAAATAAATAAACGGCTCGACCGATTTTATTCAATACTAGCGACCCGCCCCGGCTTCGCACGGGTGCAATGCTAATAAATTATGCATGTATTATACATATAAACCTTTCTCTTGAATCACTCTTTCAAAAAAAAACGCATCAAAATCCGTTGCGTAGTTTTAAAGATTTAAGCATACAAAGGGACATAGGGACTTTGTTTTATACTATGTAGTGATAGTTTTCATTTAAAGTACTTATAAGGCCTCATTTTCAAGAATTTTTCTATAATTTTATGACCCGTGGTTGAAAAGTTAGAGGGATATTTACAAAACTGCTGACTATCAAAAAATAATGTTTAGAGACCCCTATTATTTTTTAAAAGACCTATTCAGACACCCCACACACTAGTGTTGTAAGGAAAAAAAAAATCACCTCCACTTTAGGTGTATTCCCTACGGAATCCTAAAAAGCATTTAATGATCTTTCTTACTTAACGCAGAATTAACTTACTTTTCCACGAATGTCCGCTCTTTTTCTCCAATGTACTTAAGGCCATGAAGATTGGAATTGGACGTGTAGTCTATCAAGTAATCCTTTATAACATTGCTCTTCTTTCTTTTTAGTTTTTTAGGAGTTTCGGGTTTTTTGGTATCTTCTATGTCCCCAACACTTTCAGACCTAGAACACGTAGAAACCATTTAAAAGACGACCAGATTAATAATATATAAGAACTGATGAAGTGATGACATTCAGATCATCATCTCAGCCATAGGACGTCCACTGCTGAACATAGGCCTCACAGGACATAGGACATTCAGATAACCGAGTGTAATACTTCAAAAAATGATCGATATTTGCACACTGTGTATCCCTTAATTTAATTTATCCCGTGTTATCCTATTTTGATGATCTATTTTAGAATCGTACGGCATTACACAGTAGAGTAGTTAAAAAAGGTCGATTACAATAGCAAACCGTCCAACACATCATCCAAGACTGGCAAGACTGCCCTGCAAGGCGCTTATGTTTTCAATTCAATTCAACCGCTATACCGGCTATGCCGGTAGCCCTCCTGAAGACCTGGTTTATTCCCTCAGTGACGAAGCCATTAAGTAGCTACTAGATCTGAATTTGTTCAATTTTATTTTGATTATTAATTGCATCTAAAAATTTAAGGCGACGGGTAATACGAAACTAGCGCCACTTACAATTTTTTATTATATCTTCTAAACCAGATCAATTTCCAGTAATTGCAATGTTTGAGGAACTGGAAAAACACCTATAGTATTTATTAAATTATTATACACAATTTCTTGTTCTTTAGTTGTCCCTAAAAACTTGCCCTAAACTATTGTGGCCACTCTTGACGTGAACAAGTTTTGTAGGGAAAACTACAGTAAACAAAACAAATTGTATATAGTGATTTAATAAATATTAAAGGTGTTTTGCTAGCTCCTAGACTTCAGCTATTTCTAAAAAAAAAAACAGATTATGAAGGTATAAGAAAAAAAGTCGAAAGTGGCGCTAGTTTCGCATTACCCTTCGCCTAAAATGAAATTGCCTAAATCCGTTCAGCACTCATCTGAACTGATTTATTACATAGTATATACAGGTACTAAGTAATAATTCAGTTCAGATTTGTCCCACGGCTATGCCACATGAAGGGGGCGTACTTTAAATATTTAAGATAGAATATTTTGTTCAGTATAGAGACAACCTTTTATTTTTAAAATTAAGTAATAAATACATTTACAGAAAAAAAAAATGCTTGTCTCATCTGGGAATCGAACCGACCGAAAGCGAAAAACAACACATCCTGTATTTTTGTGTTGCCAATCGAAAGAGTTAATGGCCAATAATAATTCTTCTTAAGTAACATAAAAGAACACCGACATTTTAAACATTCAAATTACTATAATATGTCTCGCTGAAAATGTTCGTACAAATATACAATAATTATATATTTTAAGCTATCAATGCAGTATTACTTAATTTTTAGAATTAAAAGTTGTGTCAATTAAGCATAATACCCTAATCTGAATTATTTAATGTACTTATTTATTTATTTATTTAAACTTTATTGCACAAAAGAAAAACTTAACGTACAAGACGCGGACTTAATGCCATGGGGCATTCTCTACCAGTCAACCTTAGGGCAAAACAGAAAAATTGTACTTCCCCTTCATGTGGCGTAGCCGTGGGACACCCTATATGTATAGTGTATACTGTAAGATGATTTGATAAATCGAATTTTGGCGAAAATTTCAGGAATATTTCGAGGGCACGGATAATTAGATAACGGTGAAGAGATGAAGTTGGGAAGCTTTTTCAGTAAATCGGTGGTAATTCTGGGCGGTTTGTCCTACGGGCATTTGAAGATACCTATTGGGCAATAGTATCACCATACCATAGTCTAGTTATCCGTATTTTGAAAATTCGATTTATCAAATCATCCTATGACATATATAGGTACATGTACCTACATAAAAAAATATTAACCTCGAGCTAAAAAAAAACATAGAGTGCGAATTGTTAACGTCAACACGAATAACACGATCATGCCGAAGAGATCGTCAGTTATTAATTATTAATAAAAATATATAGGGTGTCACGTCAGGTAAGGGATTTTTTAATTAGGATATCACCATAGCTCCAAGTAATCATGGCAAAACAGGAGTAAAAAAAAATTAAATATTCACAACCTTCTGGCCAATTTCGGGTCGCGTTTATAAATATAAATTATATTTATTAACCAATTTTGGGCAAAAGTCTGTGAGTATTACGATTATTCTTTTCTTAACTCTTATTTTGCTAATATGATTATTCCGAGCTATGGACATCACTATCACTATCTACATAACAGCAACTAATAATATTTTTGCATACATACCTCGTGTGTCTCTTCATGTTGCCGAAATGATACTGGTCGCCGCGCGGCTCACTTGGCGCCGAACTCCATCATTACTCGGGTCCCAAAGGGTTGTTGCAATTAGAAAATTGAAACGTTTTTATGGATATTACTTCGGCATGTCATTGAGCGTTAAAATGTGACAGTTGTTGCGTAATATGTGTATTCGCAAAAGTGTATGTGGAGTTGCCATTGGAGCAGTTTGAGTATACGCAAACATCATTATGTCATTTTTAGGCTGCAGAAGCTCAGTGAAGATGGCTAAAATTTACTAATTACATTCATCAGATTTAAATTCACTTCTTTTGGGCTTCACAAAAATGCGGCCTATCGATTCATTCTTCGCTTCGCTCCGGGGGACAGGCAGCCTTATGGTTCGCATTCAGACATACTTATCTTATAATAGAGTTTTCTTAAAAAATAATAGGTAACGTTACTGATGGCTTTCCTTGGACGGTGATGATACTAATGACGATGAATTGATGACCTACGCGAATATCCTCTAAGTTCGATTTTATATGTATTGGGGCAGAAACTTGACGAACGAAGGCCTCCTCTTTTACAGTTAAGTACCTAATTTGTAGAAATGTTTTCAAACATCGAATTTGACGACCCTTGAAAATGCCAATTGCGCCAGGAACGCCGGTTTGTCCTTGCCTTTGAGTAAGAGAATAGCAAAACGTTTGTTCCTATTCGTCTATCCAGGGTCTCATCCGCGTGTTACTACTTCGGCCTCCTTTTTCAACCTGCACCTCTAGCACAACTGTGACACGTGACTCTTTCTCGGGCGATGAATATTACCTATCTCTTTCTTCGCTGTACTCTAAGAGAGTGGCGGGCGGGCGATGCCATGTCGCGCAACAAGAGTCGCAAAGCGTTGTTGTGCTAGACGGGCTCGAGATAGTTTTTTCGTGCTCCTGGATAATATAAATTGCAAATCCTGTTCTAAGTTTATATGGTATTGTTTCTTTTCTAGATCTGCAAAATGATCCGAAGACCTTTGACAGAAATCTGGGGCCAAGGTAGTGCCCCCGCCAAGTCGAACAAAAAAGAAGCGGGGCACTACCTACCTTTTCTCGAACCGTTTCGTCTCATTTTCAAACCCTCATAGCTTCGTTCCAGTTGACACCAGAGCGCCCAAATTCACAGGTTAAGATGCAGTTAGGGAAAATATGAAATGTACTAAATTTAATTGATCTAGCTTTTATACTTTAGGTTTTATTGGTACCTAAAATACGCCGATTTTGCGACTCACTCGCTATATATATATACACTGACGTATCAAAACCTCTGGGGAACTTCCCGATGACCTAGAAAGCTGAAATTTGGTATGTGAGCTAGCATTAGTACACAAACAATAAAATAATTCAAAAACTTGGAACTTTTACCCCCCAACCCCTGAAACTAGGGGATGGAAGTTTGTATGAGACTTCCGCAAATTTTGATACTAGAGGTCTGAAAATTTATACCTATAGGGACTCATTGATATAAATAAAATACATATCCTAGGATTTTTAAAAATCACACCCCACCCTTTAAATAAGGGGATGGAAGTTTGTATGGGTTTCCCATAATAGGGGATAAAAGTGTATATATATGCTGGGGCTAAAGGTAAGTTTATCTTAAATACACAAATATTACTACTTACTTAGAAACGCTAAAGCCCAAAAAAATTAAAAATTAAAAATCGGGCACCCTACAAAAACAAATGAGATCCCACCAAAAACATTTCATGTAAAATTGGCAGCCAAGACTCACATGCTCATAACGCTTTCGCTGTAAAAAGTTATCAGATCCCAGGAAAAGCCAAGCCCCTAAGCCCTGACTTTACTAACCCTACCACCTTGGTTTAAAAAGTATGGCATCAACTGGCTTCAAACCCCTAAGCCCAGAGTTCACTAACCGTGTACACCTTGGTTTCAAAAGTATGGCTTGGCCGTTTTATAGAGTACCGTAAATAAGTCTAACGGACTGTCCGGCCCATATGGTAAGGAATTAAGCACGAAGACATAAACTTAATTTCTTGATACCACCCAATCTTCAATTAAAATGGCATATTAATTTAATTCTGGGTAAACGAGGTGCTACAGTGACTACCGCGTCTCCTCCAACTATTATACCAGTCAATCAAAATGAAATTGTGAATTTACCTCTTTGTGCGAATGGTGAAATGATAATATTCAAGATGGAATTGATAGGAGAATGTACTGCCAGTGATATGAGAGCTGGAAGAAAAAGTCGTGCGAGACGTGAGACACAGATCAAGCAATCATGGTCGGAAGCAGAATATTGTCAGGTGTTATCTGATGATGATGGAATTGAATTAATAGTTTATATTAACAAAACCCAGGTCGGTAGGTCCAACTTCGAGAAAGAGGTCAACCGCCGAATCCAACTCGGCTGGGCAGCGTTCGGGAAACTACGCAATGTCTTTTCATCCGACATACCTCAGTGCCTCAAGACGAAAGTCTTCAACCAATGTGTGTTACCAGTGATGACTTACGGCACCGAAACGTGGTCTTTCACTATCGGCCTCATCTCAAAGCTCAAAGTCGCTCAACGAGCAATGGAGAGGGCTATGCTCGGGGTGTCTCTACGTGATCGAATCAGAAATGAGGAAATCCGTAGACGAACTAAAGTGACCGATATAGCTCACCGGATTAGCAAGTTGAAATGGCAATGGGCAGGCCACATAGCACGCAGAGCAGATGGCCGATGGGGCCGTAAAGTGCTCGAGTGGAGACCTCGGACCAGCAAGCGCAGCGTAGGACGTCCACCTACAAGATGGACAGATGACCTTATAAAGGTCGCCGGAAGGCTCTGGATGCAGGTCGCTTCCAACCGGTATATATGGAAGTCCAAAGGGGAGGCCTATGTTCAGCAGTGGACGTCCTATGGCTGAGATGATGATGATGATGATTAACAAAACTAGGGGTCCGACCAAAACTCCTTCAACATCTAGAGTACCACCTTTAGCATCAGCAGCAGCAACTACAACAACCACCACAACAACCCCCTCTCTCTACAATGGAAACAGCAAGGCAGACTATGCGAAAGAACTCAATGAGATTTACTGAAGATAGTCAACAATACGAAAAAATGTTACGTCATATGATAGAGTGGGGTGCTGAAGAGATGAGCCGTTTACAGTCATCGTCCGATTCGGATATCTTCTGTAAACAACGTCTTCCGACGCCATCTACAACAATATCAGACTTTTATCCGTAACGTATAAATGTTTCTAGGTACCTACGCATTTTTTTCCCACCATCTTTAATCAAATTTCCGTTAACAACCGCATGATTGCGGTAAAAATATTATTTGTTTAATTGATAAATAAAATTTATTTTATAATATTTCTTATCATTGTGTGGCATGGAAATATCTATTTGTTCCCATGCACACCAAGCTGCATGGTTACTGTGATATATCATAACAATATCAGTTCAAAAAGTGCGTTAGGCTGTGAGTACCTACATACATAAAAAAATTGATAAGTTGACAGTTATTAAAAAGTTATGTAGTGTGGTTGTTTGGCTAAAGCCATCTAATTTAATAATCAATCAGCCATGTCCTATATTAGATTGCTATCAAGTTCCATCGAAGTTCCACCCGACAAAAATGCAAACTATTATTGTACTGAAAGACGGGCAACTCTCTCTGTCATGTCACTTTGAAGGGTTAGGACTTAGGAGAAGACACAGACCACTTAGTGGTCTGTGGGAGAAGAGGACGTACAAAATTTAAAAAGTGGAGTTTCAGTAATATGCCGTGGGCCTGTAGGAAAGACATGGCTGCTAGATTTCTGTCCTACTGAGATGTATCATGTAACATGTAAGTGTATTAATATATATATATATTTTGTTTTACAGCACTACCCAGTCCATAAAAACAATAAATATATATTTATATACAATGGACGCCCCCTGTGTACACAGTCATAGTAAGATTTTTTAACCGTATTAGTTAACTTTTCTCATAATATTTTTTTTTTATCTTTCTCTCTCACGGTAAACACAAACAAAAAGTTAAATTCTTTTTCAGATGAATATGCATCGCCCTCATCCTCCTCACCATCAGCAGCAGCATCACACCAACAGTATCAGTATCAATGTAAGATTTATTTTATAATTAAAGTACTTTTTTTCTGCTAATTTTTTACATACTAATAAGTAATGTTTAATTTCTTCATCAGGCGATGACGAAAAGGAAAACCAACCACCCCAACTGACTCAAAAAAGTCTCATGAGCTGGCATGCTCTGAGACATCATTTGAGAGTGAGGATTCTTCAGACTTGCAAGCATTGCATATACAGTGTAGAAATGAGTGGGACCGGTATACCGTTTTCATTACCACATCTATACTGCAGAAGTCAGTAAATTATTACGTTATTTATTAGGGTTCCGTAGTCAACTAGGAACCCTTATAGCGGCTTAGCTCCGTGATCATTAGTACTAGAAAGCTGAAATTTATGTCGTCGGTGTAGTCTGCGTAGCAGGCAGGTGAGAGGCAGCAGCCTTGGGGAACTCTCGCGTGGATCGGGCGCTTAGAAGAGACAGCTTCTTCCACTGCAATCTGGAATCGGCGCTCTAGCAGGAACGAGCGGACGGCTTCTATTATGTGGCGGGTGGCGGTGGCGTTTGTACAGCAGCCCCTCGTGCCATACTCTGTCAAACACCTTCTCCATGTCCAGCATGACGGCCACTGCGCTTTTTTCTGTTTATTGAGTCGGCCATGAAGTAGAGCACGCGCGAGAGCTGCAGCGTCTTTCGAACCCGAACTGTTCTCGTCCGGGGATCTGTGTGGAGGGAGTTTCCCTAGGAGGAGGAGGAGCCTTGAAGAGGGTGCTGAGCAGAGTTATCGTACTATAACTCTCCGTCTTTTTTGGTCTTTGCCAAGTTTGGGAAACATGACTACCCGGCAATCTTCCATGTCTGAGGAAAGTGGCCCGAGTGCAGGATCCCATTGTAGAGGCGCGTCACTGCCACGATGGTGTACTGTGGCAAGTGATGGAGTGCTGAGTTGGAGATCGCATCGTTGGAGGGCTTTCTGCACCTGACTGGGCGAGAAAAAGACCGGGTCTTCCTCTGCTCGTAATGGTTCCGCAAAGTGCCGTAGGCTTCACGCTGGTGGTAGTCGTTATCGTCGTCGGGTTCGCAATAAACTAGCGCTCCAGGCACGCTGCGAAGATCTCCGCCTTTATACCGCGGAGTGTTGTCCGCTGGATCGCAGAGTGGACGTATAGCCTCTAGTGTTGTCACAGCTGTCTACATAGTCCGTGGATGGAGGGAGGTACAGGAGTCGTAACCTTGTGGCTGATAAACAATAACTGACCGCGTCTGTCGGGTCGTTATCTAGTGATGCCACCTGTACGCGCACCCTGATTGGATATTAGAAACTACTGATTATTCAATAGAATAAACAGAATAACGCTAATAGCCCTAATAATTGCTAAATTATTGAAATCTACGATATGATTTTAGGTACATTTTTAGAGTATTTAAAAAATAATTATTGGTGATGGTAAATCGATTGTATGATAGTATGTTTCTAAATTTGTAAATATATGTAATAGAATTTCACTAAATTCCATTAAAAAACGAATACAACATAAGTTTTATACGTGAAATAAATAGACGCTTCATTAGCTCGACTTAATTACATACCTTTTTACTCACAAATATTACATTTAATAAACATACATTTAGAAGATTCAACTTTTAGTTGATTATCACATTGAACTGATTCACTAATATGTTGCATAAAATTGATACTCATAAATTCATTTTGTCTAACAACCTTCGACAGAAACATCATTTCTCCGAATTTTATTTTGCATATTTTTTTCTCATATTGTGATTTCATATAATTTTTTATATCAGAACATTCATATGGCAGAATATGAATAGGCATAATATTTATATGTCCGAATAGTTATTACGAAGAAATTTATAACTCATAATATTTATAGTTCGGTTCTGTTATGGTCGCAGTTCGAACCTAACCTAACCTATTAGGTTCGGTTTTAACCTAACCTACTTTATTGGCAGCAGTTCGGTTCTGTTGTGGTCACAGTTCTAACCTAACCTAACCCATATATGCCAAGGCTGCAGCCGAACTCAAAAAGGCACCTGACTATATTAATATTCCAATGAGCTATGTTAAGTATCAAAATAAGCAATTAATTAAGCAGAAAATGCCAGAATTGTATGAACACCCTGACAAATGCTTGTATACTAAAACCTTATTTAATACCTATGAAGAACTTAACGACTATATAACTAAATACCCACCAACTTTTGAAATCACCCAGTATTTAAGTAACCATGGATACCACAAAGAATATCTTTGTAGATTTAAAAATATTGATAATGACTTCTGTCCTTGTGACCCATCTATGAATATACCCCAAACTTTTACTCATTTATTGTTCCAATGTCCTCGATTCTCTAATAAACGCCTACAACATGAAATAGTCTGTGAAAATCTTAACGTTGACCCAACTAAACTGAAGGAAATATTAAGTAAGGAATCCACTACTGACACTTTTCATTCCCTAATTAAACATATTGTGAATAATCTAAAGAAATTCAACAATACTTAGAGTCAATTTCGTACCCTGTATTAAACTGTAAATATTCTACGTATATTTTGTAAATATTTTGTACATATTAGTTTAAGTTTTTATTTTTAAGACTCCTTATATTCTTATTAAAAATAATAATAATAATAATAAGCCCTAACCACCGGTAGCCTGGGCCCCGCCCCGTTGCCGGCGGCACCCTAGGTTAGGTTTTTTTTATAATGTATTTATATTTTGTTATTACTTTGTTGTATTTTACTTTTTATATAAATTTATTGTAAAAAAACTTAACCTAAGAAATTAAATGAATATACGAAATAATAATAATAATCCTAATAATCTTACTTAGCTTTAGTCTACATAGGCGTACTTCTTATCTTAACATCTGTGCTAATCGGTCCATGCGCGGGGCGACCAAATCTTTTTTGGGTTCTGGTCGCCCCGCGGATGGACATAAGTTCTGTAAATTTTTATGTCATTTAAATTCCAATAGTAAATATTCTGTGTTGAATTGTACTTGTTTTTATACTTGTTATTCTATCTGTAATTGCCTTGTACGTGTTGATTATGTCTGTAATAAATCTTTGATTAATATATATATAATATATAGTGGGGGGTGGGTGGGTGTAATATGTGCGCGCATGTTGCACCCAATCGCCCTTCACACCGGTAGGTACACTACACAACACACATTTTAAATTATACATTTACACACCACACACACCCACACACTTTTACACACCCAGAAGCAAAGTGTAAACCGTAAGCGCGGCGCTTTTGCAACAACTATACTAAACAAAGGGGGAGGTTTTAGTCCGTAGGCTACTGGGGGTGGCACCCACTTATAAAATACTGGGTACCACCTCCAGTAGTCGGGCATGCTGCCAGGACCGGCCTGGCAGTATCCATGAGGATTTCCTCCTCCTACCAAAAAAAAAAAACCCCATTAAGTTCGGTTTTAACCTAAGCTACTTTATTGGCAGCAGTTCGGTTCTGTTGTGGTCACAGTTCTAACCTAACCTAACCCATTAATTTCGGTTTTAACCTAAGCTACTTTATTGGCAGCAGTTCGGTTCTGTTGTGGTCACAGTTCTAACCTAACCTAACCCATTAATTTCGGTTTTAACCTAAGCTACTTTATTGGCAGCAGTTCGGTTCTGTTGTGGTCACAGTTCTAACCTAACCTAACCCATTAATTTCGGTTTTAACCTAACCTACTTTACTGGCAGCAGTTCGGTTCTGTTGTGGTCACAGTTCTAACCTAACCTAACCCATTAAGTTCAGTTTTAACCTAACCTACTTTACTGGCAGCAGTTCGGCTCTGTTGTGGTCGCAGTTCTAACCTAACCTAACCCATTTTACTGGTATCAGTTTAGTTTATAATCGCCTAATCTAACCTAAAACCTAAACTAGTTTCCTAGCACTCGTCTGTTCCGTAAACTATGTCTTTATATTTACCATAATAAATTCGGCGCTATTAATGTTCTGCCATATAAAATTATGTAAAATAAAAGTCGGTGATACTTAGTCCACGCGCAAGGAGTGGGGATTTTAGGTTTTCCAAAAAAAAAAACAATATCGTCTCTCGTTATAAGCACCTTCCCCAAATTCAATATCATATTTTAAAAAATCCGTAATTAGTCCATCATTTTTATGTTTATTTATTGGCCAAGCGAGCAGAGCTAGTTTAGCGTCTCCGGACCTGAAAAGCTTGTACAAATTATTTCGTAAGTCCGAATTACCTACGGATGTTTGGATTTCACGATTTTCAGTTGCTCTCGCCTACAATCGCATTTCTCAATCGATTCTCGTGAAATTTTGTGAGCAGGTTCGATAATTATATCGTTCACTGCTGGACATAGGCCTCCCCCAGAGAACGCCACCATGACCGGTCCCGGGCCCGCATTCAGCGGAGTTCACCAGGTCATCAGTCCACCTCGTGGGGTCTACCCACGCTGTGTCGTCCGGTGCGTGGTCGCTACTCAGGAACTCGATGGTCCCAGCGGCCGTCGGTTCTACGAGCGATGTGCCCTGCCCATTGCTACTTAGGGTGCGTCTCCACTGAAGAGGAGCGGAGCGGAGTCGTGCGGAATCGACCAATCACAAAAGCGAAGCGGGGCTGAGATACAGATTTCAACTCAGGTGATTGGTCGACTCCGCACGACTCCGCTCCGCTCCACTTCAGTGGAGACGCCCCCTTATGTTTTTCTATCCTTCGGGCTATATATCGGTTACCCAGGTTCTTCTACGGACGGAATTTTTTATTATTACTGATACAGTATTAAAAAAAAAAACAAAGCGGCGGAGATGTGCTTGCGGGTTGAAAACGACAAACCTATAAGTCAATCATTGTGTAACAGACTCGCGACGCCTATAGCTTACAGAGCCATGAGAATAGGTCGATAGTTAGATTAAATCTGGACGTCTACACTTTATTAACGTTGTTAATTCACTCGAATAAAATAAAATAAATATCCAAGCATTTCTCAAAAAGTTTGTACAAAATTAAGATTCCAATTAAAGTTCGTTATAATTTTTCTATTTCGTTACCAATTACCTGTTTTAGTAATTTTATATCAATATGTTACGGCTATGCTTGATAATTACCTAAGGTTCCGATATGCTTATACTAAAAATAGAAAAAATATAATTGAACACGAATTGACGTCTTAATTGTGTACAAACTTTTTGAGAAATGCTCATCAAAATTTTAAACTTTTACCTAATTACTGGATTGGTTAAGTTTTCTGGAATCTAAGTAAGTAGGTACCTACAGCTGGCAAATAGGTCGCGTTATACTTCAAGTATTTACCCTATTTTTATTAGACACTTTCAGGGGTTGTGACGTAGTTGCTAAAATCTAGGGCTCGAGTGGTTCGGCGTCCCCCGCGGCCGAGGAGGGCGCCCGGCGCGGCCCGACCGTCAGTACTAGCACGGCCTCCCAAGAGAGCGCAGCCTCTCGCGACACCGCGCACACACGAACGCACGATGGCGGCAACCGACGAACTCAGCGGCATCCTCTCCCGAAGACAAGAAATCAACGAAAAACTAGAAGAAGGCCTAGAAATCAAACCCAAATACAAGTTCATCAACGTCTACACGGAATTTCACGAGTTCTCCAGGAAAGAAATAAAACAATACGAGTTGACCTTCAACAAGTAAGTGTTTTTATTTGTCCTGCCCCGCGCTATTTGCATTTTTTTTGGTCACTTACAGTAAATTCTAAGCACTGAAATTGTAGTAAGTATCGTGATTTTAAATCAATCATCCACCCTTTAAATTAATTTTGATTTGAGCGTCATTCATAATATTTATTTTAAGATTTTTTTTCGAATTTAATACATGTAATTTTCTATATTATTCTCCAATCCTACGTTGACAATGTAGTTATATATGCCCAATTTACAGGCCATTAGGCAGTTTCGTTTTGCTTGGAACGTAAGGAAGTTTGGTGCTAGGAATGTTAAAGCAAAGAGTAGCAAAACCAAACATTTGATACTACTTATACCGAAACACGGCTAAAGCGCCTGTCTAACGCATTCACTTATTTACTTTAACCTTTCTCACCAGTAGTCGTAATTTAACTTTATAGTCAAGTCTGAGATTACAGTAGGTATCTTTAGCTTGACGCTATTGCATGCTTTTGAACGATAAGGTGACTACAATAACCGACGGTTAAAACATGTAGGTTGCCTCACGGCCGATTTGAATTCTACACATGAGTCCTTTATTAAATATAAATTGTCTTTTAAGAGGATTGACTGCTTACTTTCCATTACAAAAGGTGAGAATATATTCAGAGACGTTGACGGGGTTCAAGAGACTTAGTTTAGAATTGCTTTAATTATAACGCGAGTTATAATTAACTTGTGGTCGAAATAATACAGACTAAATAGTCATCATATGAGAAACTTTGCTTTAAGTCCGATGCAAATTTATTTACTACAGTATAATCTGAATTGCCACAAATAGTAAAACGTCGCGCGTCGTGGGAGACAACAATGAATGGATAGCATGCGCGGCGCGAGCTCACCGCGTTTGTGTACGAGACGAGAATAATTGCACTTTCATTAGCTTAACAGTCTAATCATTAGTCCAGGATTCCCACGCTGACGCCGCGGATAATCCTTTCACGAGTCTGCCTCCCAGTCTCGTGTCGCATTGGCATTTTGCTTTATCTTCTATCAAACGCCTAAAGGACTGTTAATGACCGCTCGCATTGTTTGGTTTTAAGCGAAAATAAACTCCGTCATTTGTTTTTTAAACCGTCACAACAATAACAATAACATTTGTAAACTCGGACAATATGTCTGATGATCAGACTGTTACTGATATTAATGAATACTCACACACACGTTAATTTATTTCACAACATCTATTGCATTCCATTAAAAACTGGTTTGTTCGTACTTAACTTTTCGTGCTAATATTTATTTATTTATAAGTTATAAAAGTTGACCTGACGTGACCATACACATATATTTACTTACCTCAATATTTCTCATGGTTATAGAATCAACAACCCGCTCCAACTTCACTATGTTATGGTTGTTTTGTCGCCAAAAGACGGAAGTGTGAGGTAACTTTGCTAAATTACTCCTACCATCATAATGCACCATAATTTATTCTCTATTGAAATCGAATCTTCGAATTATGATCATATAAATACACTTATAATCAATAATCATAACCTAACGGAAATTTCCACAGTGGCAATTTTCATCTTGGATATTAGGATTGGCTACGTAATAAGATTTGAACTTTCAATCTCCGTGGAACAGCACGTACTTTACATTACATGTAGATTATATTGATATTGGTACTATGTAAATTATGGTTGATAAACTTTCAATGTTTCAGTATTCAGTGTTATTTATGTCTGATTCATGTTATTAAATATAACTGAGGCGCTGACCCTCGTCAATATCGACGAGATATGAAACCACCGCAATCTCTTATCGTTCACTAAACCTATACCTACGGGAATATTAATCTGTCAGTTTAACATACAAATCCAAGTCGTATTTTCCAAATACTTTGTTCTAGGTACAAAAATACAGGCTACAGGCTGCGTTATTTGGTAAAGAGAAAAGTAAATATCGATAATATCCATTTCTATTAAATTTAACTTGCAAAAATGTTATTTTATTTAATTGCATATTTTAAATAATTACTTAGCTTATGGAGAGGGAGAAGGTATTATTCATGTACAATTGTAATACCATCCTTTATATTTATGTAATTAACTTTAAAAAAACATACGTCAATATCGGACGAACTTCATCTAATTAAGCGCAAAAATGTGGGTGCATTCAAGCCAAACGTTCTGAAAAACATATAAACGCGTATGTAACAGTATAAAAACATTGTTGTATTTTGAGGAAGTTGAACGCACCCATATTTTTACACTTAAGTGTATGTATCATAATCATCAATATGTCATTTATAACAAGTCGGATATTAGTCACTGAACTTAATCATAATAATGTAGAACTACATCAACTACATTATATACAGCGCGTGGCAAAAGCGCGTCAAGTCAAGACTCAACAATGAGTCATTGCAAGGCATTTATTTATATATTTATGGGTGTTCTCTATTCAAGTAGCTTACTTATTTACTTTACTACAAATAAGTTGAAGTTGCGGAAGACAAAATAATATGTGACTAAGTAATAATATATAATACTTAGATGTTACGCATGTAACAATACTCTTTACGCAATAAACATATACATTTAAATTTAATACACTTTAACTAGCATCATCCTTCCTTCCTTCATAAACGTGGCTAAAATATTTATTTCATCATTTACAGTCGGTAACATTTATTGTATGGTCGTTTACATGTTTAACGAAGAAACCGAGGGTAACATATTGAGGTACATCAGTCGAGTGTATCAGTCCTGTGGCGTCAAATAAAATTGAGGGCAAGCCGGAGCAGATTTGGCTCATTTATTCTTCAAGACCAATACAGAAGGCTGTTCAAGTGTTCAGAAACACGCATTGAAATTTGAAATAGACGAGTCGATGGCTTGGTTTGGTTCCATTGCATTGGTTTACTGGCCTGGTGGTTGTTGCCTATACGATTGTTTCGTTTATGTACAAGCCTGAAACTATGTTCCAATTGAATGTAACAATCATACGTGTGCATGTTAATTGGTTTTAGAAATTAGTGATATCGTTAGTTTTGATCAAGCTAATGTTATCGATCCAGGCCCACTCAAATAATAAGGTCATGCACTTATTGAATTGCCCCCAATCGGGCTTCTCACGAATAGGCAATAACTCCAAACTGCGGTTACTTTCGCGCTTGGGTTACAGCGACAATCATTCAATCATTCATTCACTGTCGCTGTTAAATTGATCGAAATGCCCCATTTGTTTGTGAGTAAATTATCAATTCCGTTCAAATTGTGAACTTGCATTGGGCGGAAGCGATCCGACACAAACACAATTTGAAATCGGTGCTCGATGTCAATGAGTCAGCGCGTATTACAATTCTTATATCACTTTATTTTGTAACATCCTGCGTTCGAGTACAATAGTAATTTACCTTAGATGTGTCATTTTAATGGAAACTATAATATCAGAGACACTTACGAGTATCGATCGATAGCGATACGTACACAGAATTCGTCGATACAATGCCCTACGTTACGGCTTCCGATTCAGATAAGATTAGCAACCGCGTATCGCATTGTGTATTTTGCGGTCTTTTCCAAAACAAACACGCTCGCTTTTTAACCAACTACGGCAAAGCCTACGGAAGGCTTACAATAATGTTAGACCAGATTTCTATTATACTGAATTCCCTAATACCATGTTAATAGTAAATATTACACCAAGTACTCAGTAGGTCAAATATAAAAACGTTACTGCTGTATTAATTCGGTATAGTTAGATACCTATAGTAATGAGAAGGTAACTGAAAATAGTTATTTGCTCGACTATTGATCCAGGATTCCGGACGAGACGGAGATGGGTAATGCCCAGAACAAAACAGGGAATGAACATAAAACATTGAACATTATTTCCTGTCAAGCATCAAAATTAAATTCAATTTCAATTTCCTTAAAATTGAGCGCGGTTGCGGTTAGCACTAAAGGCCGGATTAGACGTTCAATACGGTTTCACAGTCTCCAACTTTGTGAAAAAACAGCCAAGGTTCTTAAATCGGAAACAATGAGCGTGTTGGTTGGGAAAGCGCTCCGTTTCGCAGGCAGCTCGCATTCGCATTGTGTCAGTATTGCAAAATGTAGCTGCAATAGTGCACCGATACCAGAGAGTATGGTTTGAGTTAGACTAGAGCGGCTCACAGAGACAGCTCGTGATAAAGGTCAACAAAATAAAAAGACTTCAAACACATTCTGTTAATGTAACATATTCTGGCACAAAAGTAACGAAAGGCTTTCAGAACGTTGCTAGAGTGGCAATACGCACGTGATGTCAATAGACGCGGATCCAGGGGGATACAGGACGGTCGTAAATTGACAACATTTCATATTTAAAACAGGTGGAAATTAATATAGAGATCGACAGGGCTTTATGTCGTGTACCTTAAAAAAAAATCTTTCAATTTATTCTTCTGTATTTAAAGAAATATAAGAAAATACATCAAATAACTGCAATCTAAGACAATACGGGCTGAATAGGGTTGTTGTCTAAACCAAAGAGCGAAAACATATAATTTTTTTTTATTTGACGTTGACAGATATGACAGATGCATACCGAGTTTTATTAAGTTTTTTTTTAATAAGAAAATCGACTAAAGTAACCGTTCCATTAAGTTCTGGTTTTGGTGTTGCCACATTTTAAAATGAGTATGTTTTTATAAATTAATAATAAAATAAATAATCATCTCAGAAAATACATAAAAACAGAGATTACTTCATCTTTTTAAGCAGAATTCAGAAAAGTAATAAAATGATAGTCTTAAAAATATGAAATGTTGTCAATTATGATCATTTAAACAAACTTGAAACATTTAAATCACAAAACTTGTTTCACCTTAAAGAAATCCTGCATGCGCGCCTAGATGTCAAGAGATTGGTGCTATCGACGATGAGCAGACGAAGACACGGCGATAGAGCCACATTACGAGAAAAGAGTATGAATGTGGAGTGTGGAGGATTACATAGAAAGGGGAAGACAAAGAAAAGATAGAAATGGGATACTAACGGCAAGGGAATGATGATGATGCTTCTTGATGTTTTTACGATCCTCTACTTTTGTGCATAAAAAATAAGTCTTAGTTCATTTCTTAACCGCTGTACGACACCAGCGGGCCTATGATTGCTGATTTAATCACGCGATAAATAAGTGACAAAGCATCCGTCACGTTTGGACAAATCGCGAGTGTGAGTGACAGATGCGTTTTTACTTATTTATCACGTGATAAACGCAACCATCATAGGCCCCCTATAAAATACAAAGTGTAGGTATAACCAATCAGTTCACAACTCTGGTTATATTCCTATGAGGAGTATGAAGTTGCTTCTCTGTTGCTCACACTCTGTAATACTTTCCCGTAGATGTGTACGTAAAACCTAGCAGCCGCGGAATCCAATATGTGGCAAACATATACATTGACACTACATTAACTTAGTGCAGTAAGCATCGAAGTGATAAATAAGTACTACGTAAGTATGCGGTGCAATTCCAATACGTAACTTCGCTCGATTGCCCCAGAAAGAACTTTTTACATTAAAGGTGAACGGGTGTAAATACGAGACTTTACTTTTACTTTATTTATGAAAGGATATTCATTATAAGTAATATTGTAAACAACATTAAGTAAATTATTATAAACAAACGGAATCGACGGATTCGCCTGTTTTTCTTGGTTTTTATCAGATTTTTTCAAGATTTTTCTTAAATGTTTATTAAAGCTGTAAGTAACGTCTGCTAGCGTAAACTGAGTGCCGAAGCAAACAATTTAAACATTTTATGCTTTGAGCGGGATTTGAAGATTTTTTTCTTATTAGAAGTCGGGAGTTTCGTTGAGTCGTTATCGGTATGTTCATGTGATTTGTTTAATGAACTCTACGGCTTTGTGTCCATGGACCAAAATCAAAGGGACTCAATGTGCAAGTTCAAATCAATATTAATTAATTTGTTTTATTTTCGTGGTCGCAAACCGCACTACAAGTATCAGTAGTACAAACAATGATGCCTGTCCAACACGATGTCTGTCCAACTAATGTCTAGGCTCTAGACTGTAACATCTCCCGTAGTGTTTATAGTAACACTAGCTGCGCCCCGCAGTGTTATCCACTCATCCCACGAGAACACTAAATTTTTCGGGATAAAAAGTAGCCTATGAAAAAATCAAATAAATTGCAGCCGTTTAGGCGTGAAGAAGTAATAAACATACACATAAACACACTCACAAACTTTCGTCTTTGATTTATAACGCCTCTGGCGTGGATATAAACAAACATTATCTGCCTATACCTACGTTAGATAAGAGGGAGGATGGAGGATGTTGGCCGTCACCCGGCGCCGCTCGAGCGACTGATGAAACTGGACGGCAGCCAATTTAAAAACCCAATAAACCCTGAGGTAAGTCTCCGCTCGGGGCTTGGACTACAAAATTAACTTGAATTATAAACGAGGTTTATTCGTCTGGTTTTTCAGTATCACCCCGAATGACCTTTTGGTATTCTGTGTAATTTTATGCAACCTAAATCACAATACTGTTTATAAAAATATTTTTAGTTGAATATTCAAGACTCGGACGTATTAGATAATGTTATCTAATTTCACTTACCTAATTTTTGTGAATATATAAGTATAATGCAGATTTTACGCTTCATTACATGTCGGCGCGAGAAACTGGTTATAGCGTATGGGAGTAGTGTTTACATAACAGATGTAGAATCGAACCAATCTGGCGCATCACATCAATTTAACTAGACAGTATAAAACAAACATTGGTTTAATAAATAAGCCGCTTTATATATATTGCTGTTTTGCGGTTGTGATTGTGATTTATTATATCACAGTCGCGAGCCCTAAAAAAATTTTTATAACTTTCGCACCCTTTCATTGCCTTTTTTTAACGTTACATTGAGAAGAACTTGTGTAAACCTTTTTTGTCTATGGTCTGGTCTTTTTAATGACTGAATAATATAAAGGTAATATATGACTAAAGAACAAGAACACTTGTGCAAAACTTAATTTTCTCTTACCCCGTCGATTTTAAAACCGGCACATTGCATGTTAGCTAGTTTTAAGTATTAATTAAATAAATATTTACCTACTACATATTTTTATTAATTTGATGGTGATATTACACCCGACATAGATATCGACCAAGGGTCGAGCTCTCAGGGGACTTATAATAACATATTTATCTGCATATGTACCTACTCCAAACGTAATTGGGCGCGAATAAATTAAAACTACCACAGCGTTGTATATACACAGTCAGTCAGTAGGTACATCATTATTATCACGATTACAAATATTGTTCAATTCAAACCTATGGCACGCATATTGGTCGCTAACCAATATTGTGTGTCATAAAGCCTACATACATTCATTTCACCAACGTAGTCACAAAATGAACACAGCACAGTTTTTATTAGGGTTCCGTACCCAAAGGGTAAAAAAACTAATATTACTAAGACTCCGCTGTCCTCCCTCTGTCTGTCTGTCCGTCTGTCACCAAGCTGGATCTCATGAACCGTGATAGTTAGACAGTTGAAATTTTCAGATGACGTATTTTTTGCCGCTACACAGAATAAAAAACAGAATAAAGTAAATATTTAAGGGGGTTCCCATACAACAAACGTGATCGCTTCCGTTAAATTTGCAATGCAACCTTAACTTAACCCGGCCAGTTAAGATAGGATAAGTATTTATACGGAACCCTCGGAGCGCGTGTCAGACTCGCACTTGGCCGGTTGATTTTTTTATATGTGCGTAATGTTAGTAAAATGAATTGAATAAAGTGACTGTGTATAGTAGTGGGTATCAAAATTACCGACTCTAAGGAAGCGAAACGGGACCTAGACTAAGAGTTTTATGAATGGCTCGGGTGTCGGCTCTAACAAGTTGACAAGGTTGCCGAGATTGCTCCTATATTTAGCTCAAATATGTGAACACCCGGATGGAACGGGGACCAGATAGTCAATTCAGAATAAGTAAAATATGCGACAATATTAGTTTGAAATTGAATTGGAAAGTGATAATGAATGCACTTTATTATTTACCTAAATCCGACAACTGAAAACTTTTGATGAGGGCTGCGCACAAGAACGAGGAGACGCGCTTTTTAAATAGATAATGATCCTATATGAGCGTTTTAATCCGTTCACAATGGAGTCTAAAATCTAGTCTTTTAAAAAGTTATGTGCGTTGACTGACAATTCGCAAATTGGTACACCCAAGTCGGTGGTGAAGGAACAGTCCGTTTCTTCAAACATGACCTGATTCCGACGGCAAGCAAATTGGATTAACGACGGTTAGTAAGGCGCGTCGATGCCGTTTTATTGCTGGCCCGATTTTCAGACGGGACTCGCTCAAATATTATGGCACATTTTCATTAGACGATGACATGAATCGAAGCGAGTCGAGTCCCGGCCGAACGTAAGGAGTTACGACCCGATTGCGAGTTTGGTTCCTGACATAGAACGCAGTATTTTTACTTCTATAAAGACAAGATGCTTCGTAAAGTTCGCGATTTAGCCTTCCTAGTTTCATAGTTACTCGTACTCGCTCAAACTCGCGAACACATAGTTGTTAAAAATATAATTTATTATTATTATTTTGTTTTAGATATGTAGGTGTGCCAGTTTAAAGATCTTAAAGTATCTATGAGCCGCAGTTGCATGAAATATATGTTTTCATTCATTCATAACATAAATCCTTATTCCTTGTATTTGTTCGTTCAGCTGTCCTTTATTGTCGGATATAAATACAAACAATTGGGAGTTGACACCTTAAAGCACCTACCTACCTACCGTATTTTGAATAATGTCATGTAGAGTGTAGTGTATAGTTATTGATTAATGAAATCAATGCAACCTGTCATTATCAATGAGGACTATTAATGTTGTAGGAGGAGACCTTGAAACAATCATAAATTGAACGATTTACGGCTACCATTACGTGCCGCACAGGATACATATATCAATGCCAATATGGTTATATTATATTGCAATGAATTCAACTGAAGATCAACAGCGGTTGTCAAAGATTTCCTATTGCGGATGTAACTAGAAGTATCATTTCCGGCCGTAAGAATACAATTTGCCATATTTTATCGGTATTTATTAGTAAGTCAGGAAACGTGACATGACTAAGTGACCAAGTGACACATGTGTCTCATTACTAAGTAGGTAGGTAAACTTCGAACCTGAATCACCAAGTAAACACCTTATTGAATCATAAAACTAGCGCTTAAAATTATGTAGATGACTCATCTAACTCCTAATTCGTAACAGATGAAAGTAATATATACTTATTTGAATACTATTTTAATTTTTCTGTCGGTTTGATACGTAAGTTTTCCATATCTGATAGTAGCGCAGTGCGACAAACAAGTGCATCGCCACTGCAACGCGGTAAATACATTCATAACTTGCTAGTTCCCACTTCCAAGAATACCGCGATACACAATGCAGTGGTTACCAAGAACGTAATCCTGAAATAGCCCAGAAACAAAACTAGTTCTCTATAAAAAAAATGTGTCTGAGGAGAGTTAGGTCGAACGGGCAGCTATTGAATTTAGAATGAGATGAAAACTGCCTCATGCAAAACTAAACGAAAACCAGTAGTTTCAGACCTTTAACCCCTGGAAATTATACGAACAACACTACTTGTCGAGTACCTATAATGGTTATAAACTTATAATACTTGCCCTTGTAGGTAGCAACTATCACTGATAGAAAGCTTGTACAATTTTAACTAGCTTTCTGTCGAGTTATAGTTGTAGGACGTACGGTCGTTGCTAGTAACAATAAATGGCTAAGCCCTCGAGAGCATGCGAGTTTAGTATGGCGTAACATACACCATACATACCGTGATAAACTAAAACTGTTAACACTTCATGATTTCGTAAGCCCTTGGAGCCATTATCGCAGATTTATTTATGCAAGAGTAATACGAATACCTAACATGTTAAATTGCTTTTCTGCTAAAGAGGTGTTTTACTCTAGTTATTGAAGAATGTTTTAATGACGTTAACTCGGGAATAGAGTCATTATCATTATGTTATTACTAGCTGCGTCAGCTCATCCCACGAGAACACTACATTTTTTCGGGATAAAAAGTAGCCTATGTGTTAATCCTTCATACCATAATTTATCAAAATTGGTCCAGCCGCTTACGCGTGAAGAAGTAACAAACATACGCATAACTAAGTCACAAAATTTCGCCTGTATGATATTAATTAGTGTGATTATAGCACAAGCTTGTGACACTAAATTGACATTTGATTAAAATTGTTAGCAATAAGTATGTAGTTATATAAAAATAATTGACATATCGGTATATGGTGTAGATTTAATTTCATTTTGTACGAGTATGATCACATTTTTATCAAATTTTATACAAGCTTGTATATCATTTACCAAATATTTATTATAAAATGTAGGTAATTGATTATTGTGTATTTGTAATCTTAATTTTATTTGTTTTTTATCTAATCGCAATGTATTTCCAAGCACACTGTATACTGTTTATTTTAATTCCTAAATTTATATAAATTTAGTAGTTCACTTTTATAAATTGAATGTCTAAACAATACAAACCGCATGCATAGCCGACTTACGCGTAGTGAATGCGTAAACAAAAATATCTCCCGCAACGAATGCCTTTGCTATATTTATAAACAGTTTAATTCTCTTTCAGGAACTGCGTTAGAGGTATCCACATAAATAAACTGTTTTATTTTAATCAACGTTCGCTGCCGCTTTCGACACAAGTTAATAAACTCGGTAACGATGCTTATTTTCACTCCATTAGGTGTTAAGTGTTATTATATGAAGAAACCTTAAGAGTTTCTAGTAGTTAAACTTGAAGTGCCGTTGAATGATTATCGTAATGTTGCTTTGGCTTATCAGTCAAACTTCGTGTCGTACTTTCGCACTAATAAGCAGATAACAAGACTGGCCTGAATTGAAACTACTAAATCAGTTACATGATTAGCCAATTTATTTTCTCCTATTTTGCTTAATGTGTAAAGCTGGATTGTTAAGTACCTAAACTACATGTCTGGTTAATAAATTACCGTATTCAAACACATGTTTAGTGCTGCTTTTCATTCAAAAAACCAGCAGAGTTGAAACTCTTGAAACATGCGAGAAGAAGTTTATTTTCAAAAGTAAAATAAATTAACTCCCTAAATAAATAGGCTTTGTAGGAACTGGCAACACATAATAAACAAACGCCGTAATTTTGTAAACGATCCGATACATGTGTTAGATAAGTAATGTGTTGATAAACTATTTAGATAATAGTACCTACTACCTACGCAAATACTTATAATTCCGAGCAGCAAAGATATCTCTGATAATTTCGTGTTACGTAAAGAGTATTATGATTATTATAAGATAATGTTATACGCTCAGTAATATCATGTTATGGATTACGTATATTTTAAATATTAAAAGCTCCGAGCTTCTGTTTATAATTGTAAGCATACGAAAATACTTCTGAAATTACAACTACCATTTCCTATGCGGAGCTAGTTTGACCTACTATGTAAGTAATCTAGGACAACAACAATTAATTGATTCCAACCATGACATAAATTTTCCAATAATGTACACGAAACAATCGATTTAGGTACCTTATAAACTCGGTAACGATGCTTATTTTCACTCCATTAGGTGTTAATGTGTTATTATGTGAAGAAACCTTAAGAGTTTCTAGTAGTTAGACTTGAAGTGCCGTCGAATGATTATCGTAATGTTACTTTGGCTTATCAGTCAAACTTCGTGTCGTACTTTCGCACTAATAAGCAGATAACAAGACTGGCCTGAATTGAAACCACTAAATCAGTTACATGATTAGCCAATTTATTTTCTCCTATTTTGCTTAATGTGTAAAGCTGGATTGTTAAGTACCTAAACTACATGTCTGGTTAATAAATTAGCGTATTCAAACACATGTTTAGTGCTGCTTTTCATTCAAAAAACCAGCAGAGTTGAAACTCTTGAAACATGCGAGAAGAAGTTTATTTTCAAAAGTAAAATAAATTAACTCCCTAAATAAATAGGCTTTGTAGGAACTGGCAACACATAATAAACAAACGCCGTAATTTTGTAAACGATCCGATACATGTGTTAGATAAGTAATGTGTTGATAAACTATTTAGATAATAGTACCTACTACCTACGCAAATACTTATAATTCCGAGCAGCAAAGATATCTCTGATAATTTCGTGTTACGTAAAGAGTATTATGATTATTATAAGATAATGTTATACGCTCAGTAATATCATGTTATGGATTACGTATATTTTAAATATTAAAAGCTCCGAGCTTCTGTTTATAATTGTAAGCATACGAAAATACTTCTGAAATTACAACTACCATTTCCTATGCGGAGCTAGTTTGACCTATTATGTAAGTAATCTAGGACAACAACAATTAATTGATTCCAACCATGACATAAATTTTCCAATAATGTACACGAAACAATCGATTAAGGTACCTTATAAACTCGGTAACGATACCTACAGTTAAGTATGTATGCCAATTTCAATATAATAAACGTAGCAAAAATCTTATAACATTAAATTGACAGTATTGCAATCGAACAGTATGTACCATAATAGTGACGTCATAGTTTGTATTTTCTATTATATTTTTTCATCCCGTCTCTTTATGTTTTGTTAACGTTTATTCCAAGTTAATACTTTATAATTTATAACGTAGTTGACTTGATCTGTAACTACCGTATTATATAATTTCTCAGAAGACGTGCGACTCATCGATCCAATAAAATCCTAATCCGTTTATGTCTGTTATGTATATGTGTTCATTTCCTTGAAATTATCGGTTATTGCAATTACTAATCGGATTAATCTGATAATTTACAAGTAATAATGATGCCAATCCCTTTTTTGTATAAACGTTAACATATCAGTTTGCGATTCATTAAGTAGGTACACTTTAATAATGTTTGGAAAGGAGAAAGCCATTTTTTTATTTATACGGCGAAAGTGACGAATAACCCTACCGCTAATGGTGTAACATTAAAATGTATCAATTAATTAAAATTAAAGTTACTACTTATACTTTATTAGCAATGACCGTGACGTGCGCTTAGTCTAATTGAATTTTGCATTCGTTTATTTATTTTACATTCGAGCGCAGCTTTGTCAAATATATTTCGATAACAAAACACATTTTACCTACAATGTTTTTAGTAGGTACCTTTCTATTTATTTTATTTTAAATTTTTAAACTGATTACGTACTCATATACAAATTGGATGTTTAAAAAATCAGTCCCAACATCAGTAAACATCTTATTATAACAATCATAAGCATAAGCCTGTTTTATGCGGCGACATTTTATATCCTTTCATGTACTCTGGGCTGTACAAATGCATGGGTTTATTAATGAATTCAATCATAAATGAGCCATGCAATGCAGCAGCTTATTGTACCTACGTACCTCTGCTGGAGAATGCAACATAACCGCAGATGAAATTATAAATAATAACGCAGTCCCTATTCTAAGCTGCAACGGAACTGGTTCGCCTTGGTCTCACCTTGACGAGACAAAGTGCAACTTTGACCCGACACACACGCTAACTTTACATTGCACGGAACGGAGCTGCACTTTGTAGTTATCGCAATTGACACCTATGTTACTTAAGAATGACGACTGTGCTCCACATTATTGTATTAGTACCTACGTGTTTATTTTCATGACTTACTCCTTGCCGATATGTTGATAACGTACCTACAAAGTTATTCATAGTTATCTTATGAGCGATTTGGAGTTAATTACCTAATTAGCCATAAAAATACACGAGTTCTGAACAAGTTCTGTATCAGTAAGTGAATCTAAAGCTTCAACCTTTAGGTATATTTAACGCATTATAAAGATCGTGGTAACTTAACCTACTTTCCTTATGCCTCTAAATCTCCACCCGCGCCACCCTATGCCCTCTTGAGAAACCCGGAGGTCAAGGTTAAGGGCGGAAAATCGGTCGTTTCATGCCGCCGGAAGGGAAACACGACTGTATGAGCCTCTTATGTACTTAGTACCTTAACGATCGTTCTGACCTTTTACTATAGGCTTTCGGTACCGGTGTCAAGAAAGTCAGCATTAGTAAAGATATTTTAATAGGTGAGGATACGTTTTCAGATATTGTAGGTACGTCCTTCATACGATAAAATCGCCACCCATAGGTAATGGTGTGGTATCTTCTATTTGAGAATTTGGGAACAAACAACTTTGTTTGACTTTAAATGACCAGTAAGCAATACAGTTCTTGAATTTGCGAGCAAAAATGTGATCAAAAATATCTGAACACACCTTTATGCCTTTAACAATAGAAGCAAGTTCACATATTTTTGATAAAATTTTTGCTCATAAATTCATAAAATCGACTGTACCTAACCTACCTACATTTGTTATTCTTGGTTTGTATCCACAAACAAGTTTTCAGGATTTCAGGAGAACTAATATATTTGTTAAATTTAGTTTATCACTCATGGATAAGCTGAGTGCTGTATGTTACAAATATTAGTAGACTTGAATAATGACACGTTGATCGCTGCAAACTCTTTACTGCAAAGGAAATAGGGGGCATGCGCAGTGGCCTTCTCATTGCTACGCTCTTGGGTCAGATCAGAACGCACATAAACAACGCCTACGAATTACGAAATATCCAGTTTACCAGTTAAATTATATACAGTGTGGAAATAATAATAATGGGATCCGGAGGGAGACATTATTTTATTTTTAAAAAGAAAAAAACTGTAGTCAAAGATTTTCTAAACTTAACGAGTCCTTCTCATTAGAATTGATGGTAAAATAAAATTAATGTTTCATGATGGATTTCTCAGACAAATTTAAATGTGAAGAAAATTTATCCTGAACTGATTAGCAGTAAAATTGCTATAATATCTTTGAATGCAGTTTTATAGTTTTGAAGAAACAGAAGAACATTCCTGTAAATAAAATTAGCTGACTTAGGATTTAAGGCAGTTTCCATCCAGGGTCTATCAATTATTTCCACACTGTATTGATTGTGTTTAACGTGGCCGCGAAATGGTAGCGTATTTCGTCACTTCCAATACCAATTTGCACGAAGTTACTAACCTCGCACGAGTCCAAAAATTCAGCATTCATTACAAGCCGTGTGGACACAAAACGAGCCAAAACTCCGTGTTTCGCATATTCATGAGTGAGCGCTGCCAGCCAACTATACCCAATTGTTACGGTACTTGAAACAAACAAAGCTTAAAATATGGCCCGAAAATTCTAGTTCAACCGCCATCGGTAGTGCATAACGAAGACATTTGCTAATTGGGCGGCCCATCCTTAATTACTCAAATTACTATGGTGCTTTTATTAGTCTTTAGGGAGTTAACTGTCGTGTTGTAAACAAGGCGTAAATATGCGAATAATAATAATTAATGTTCCTGTTAATTAAATAATGAACTTTATTTTATTCTACTAGTGGCTCTGTGAACTGTATACCTCGCAATCCTTTTTCGAAATGGCTAAATGTCTTCTTTTACGTTTTCAACCTCCATAATTGTGTCCGCCATTTTGCATATAATTTTTGAACCTGCCCAAAACATTTCTCGAGAATTGGGTGAGAAATGCGGCCTGTAGGCGATAACAGCTGGGAATCGAAACATACGAAAGAATTTTAGGTCAAGCTGTGGTCAAGCTGAAAGTCACTCAAGTCAGTAAGCCACATGGGCACTTTTACAATGTCTAAGTCTACCGGCATTTCATAAGAGAAGAAACGCCGCAAGAAACTAAGAAAATTAGTATATATCCCAATAGTCTAATCGTCCTAACAGCGTAGGTACGACGCTGAACTTCATTTATGGGGACTCCATCGCAAATTACTGTCCAATGTTATACACTTAACTATTACCTACACTACAGGTAATGGTATGAAACAATACGTAACACGTCTGAGCTTTAATTTGCTTGAGATTATTGTACTTGCATTAATAAAATTTTCTAAATATCTATTAAGCTCAATTGGATTCTCATTAGAAAATATTTTAAAACAGTGCTTACGGTGTTTTATTGAATCGAATTAATATTTATTCTTCGCTGTCTTCGCAGAAATTACAAAATTTATGATTTACTATGATTTTTATGAGTAGACCCCGGTTATGATTATGATCTATGGAAATCAGGTGGTACCTATATACTTCGAAAACTTTAGATTTCTGCATTATGGATACTGGTGGAACAAGAATATGTCTGTGCTATAATAGACAGCTTAGATTAGTCTAGTACATCGTGATGATCGTGGGAAGTGGGCGAAAGTGTGACGTTATTAGGCACGTACAACTGCAATATAGAAAATTAGTATTCATGGGACAATGCCGCTTTCTACGATGACGCTCTTATTAGATAATTACGTAACGGTCTTTGCATTATTAACGGCACTATAGTCGGCTGATGTTAATGGCTATTAACTTAATAATACTAAATCTTGTACGGCGAGAGGCGGCTCAGTAGGCGTCGCGTACATTTTACAGTAATTAGTTACCTACTTCAGTTTCTACTGTAGCACTTTGATAATAGTAGGTACACATTTTATTTACAAGCACGTCGAAGAGTCGCAGGTTATCGAGATAGTTAAGAAAAAATGTTCATATGACTATCAGTATAAAATAAGTTATTTTATACCGATAGTTATCTTAAAATAACAATATCAATTAAAACAACTTTCAATTGAAAAGAAAAAAACTAAAATCGGATCAACCGTTTAGGAATTAAGATGCCATAAACTGACTTAAAAATCACATTGTATGTATGTATGTATGTATGTAAACACTTTATTGTACATAACAACAAGAAAAACACATTAAAAAAGAATAAGCATGTACAAAGGCGAACTTATCCCTTTAAGGTAGGTTCCTTATTGTAGGTTCCATTCCAGTTTAACTAATGGGTGATATTATTAAAAATGGAACCGCATAAAACCCTTTAAGATTTTTCTAAACGTATATTCGAAGTTCCGAGGTCTCCAGGTGGAGTGGAGACCTCGGACCAGCAAGCGCAGCGTAGGACGTCCACCTACAAGATGGACAGATGACCTTATAAAGGTCGCCGGAAGGCGCTGGATGCAGGTCGCTTCCAACCGGTATATATGGAAGTCCAAAGGGGAGGCCTATGTTCAGCAGTGGACGTCCTATGGCTGAGATGATGATGATGATGATGATATTCGAAGTTAATAAGGTAGAAAAATTCTATGAAGTTCTAATCGTAGTTTCTCTTTCCAGGTTCGATGAAGGTCGCGATGGTTATCTGGACCTCACAGAAGTGAAGCGCATGATGGAGCGGCTAGGCGCGCCGCAGACGCACTTAGGGCTCAAGGCCATGATCGCTGAGGTGGACGAGGATCAAGACAACAGGATCAGCTTTCGGGAGTTCCTACTCATCTACAGGTGATTTGATTACATATGACAGTCTCTAGGGAATCACATGATGGAGCGGCTGGACGTACGCAGATGCATTTGAAGGTTAAGACCATGATCACAAAAGTCAACGTATACCAGGACAACAGCATTATAGAGTTCCTGCTTATCCAAAGGTAATTATGGAAATCTGGGTCTAACAGCGAGGAAGCGCGTGATGGAAAAACCTGGGGTTCAATGCCATGATCACAAGCGATGAACATCAGGATCTAGTAGATGCAGTCGTTGATGGAAGGAGTGCGGCGGCGGCCGACTATTAAACATAGCTACGATCTTCATAGTAGGTATCCTAGGTCAACTTAATCGGAATATAGATTCAGAAAGTTAAGCAGTTGTCCGAGTAACGGTCACGGACTACGAAGATATGCCTTTTAGTATGCGTAGGAGACAATACAGGGCAGGGCTGTCACTTGTATACCTACTGTCACTTGTCAAGTATGCGTATGGACATGGCATGTAGCGAATTAATAATAAGTAACGCAAAGTACCTGCAATACAGTAGGTGCGTCATGAGACCAACCGCATGTGTCAGTCCTGCTATTTCCTTGTATGTTATAATCTCTACATAGTATAAAACAAAGTCGCTTCCTGTCTGAGTCCCTAATGTAATGCTTAGATCTTTAAAACTACGCAACGGATTTTGATGGCGGTTTTTTTAATAGATAGAGTGTTTCAAGAGGAAGGGTTATATGTATACTACATGCATAATTTATCAGAATTGCACTCGTGCGAAGCCGGGGCGGGTCGCTGGTAACTTCTAAATTAAAATCAACTTATTCTGATTAGGGGACCCCTATTATACTTTACGATTCAATTTTTTCTTAGAATGTTTATATTGTCTGCGAACCCCAGCTCGGGAAGCCAGGATAAAAGTGATTTGTAACAAATTATCTGTATCATTTGACTACCTGTCTGCCTGTCGGCGATTAGTTCCTAATTCTTAATTTTTCACGTGTGAAATTTTGCAAATTATTATCGGGACGAATTCTTCTTTATGAAGACTCTTAATTTTACCAATTCTTAATTTTCCGAATGCCTCATTTTCCTAATTATAGTTAGTACCAATTCGGATTTTTTACAGACGAAAGTACAGTTAGACATATTACTTTTATTTGAGAAATTCATAATACTTATAACATGCGGCAAATTTATTTTCATTTATATATCGCTATTTTTCTATTTGTTATGTTGCATTATTCTTTTTTATAAGTACGTATTATTACAGTGTTAAAAAATAAAACAACAAGATTTTGTGTTGCAGTGGTTTGCAGCAACGCCAATAAAATGTGGCCTGGTGGTGGATTCAATAGGGGATGCGACTGATGTTGAACTCTATAACATGGTGTAGTTATATGAATAAAATTAGTTCAATATGTCAATAAATTAGTTCAAAATAAAAAACTCTTTTTTGAAATATGTGCCTACAAAGGTATGAAAATTTTGTAATTTTTTTTTTTAAACCAAAAGAAATTTCTTATTTTCTCCATACAAATACTTATAAATCGGTCGAAATGTATAATCAAAGACACTAAAATTATCGGAAATATAAATAAATGAATAGATATCAGACAACCTCACACAAATCGATCTTAGTCCCAAATTAAGCTCAAGCTTGTGTTATGGGTACTAGACGACGATATATATACTTATATAGATAAATATATACTTAAATACATAGGAACAACCATGACCCAAGCACAAATATTCGAGTTCATCACACAAATATTTGCCCTGGCCGGGATTCGAACCCGGGACCGCTGCTCAGTAGGCAGGTGCTTGCAAACTGAGCCAACCGCGTCGTCAATCATCGTCGAATATAGAAGGACTGATTCAAGGAAAACTCACACCCGAGTGTCTACAAAATTCGTGTCGGTTTAGGTAAGCAGGTAATAAAGTTCCCACTTTCCATCAGGTGGGCTGAGAGCTCGTCTGCCTACTCGTGCGTTTGGTTGTGTTGTGGCTACTGATTGGTCTAGTAATTTTGAGTTGTGTTGGTCTGTTTCGTTTAAACATAATTTTAAGCAATGTATAGTAACGGTTTTATTAGTTTAACCCTTTGACCGCCAAAGACGGCAAATCACGTCATTGGGAATTCGTGCCACTGACGCCAACGACGTCTATTGACGTCAAAAACATGCTAATTCAAACCACTATCTGTGTTTCTTAATCTCTGTTGATTTTGGAGCACTTTTTTTTTTTTGGTTTGGCGTCAGTGGCACGGTGAATTGCTTTGCCGCTCGGCGCTCAAAGGGTTAAAATAAAACTTATGTTTGTAGTCAATATACATATTTGTTCTCTTTGGTGATCTAAAAGTATATGACTGTACTGACGTTAAAAAATCCGAATTGGTACTAACTATAATTAGGAAAATAAGGCATTCGGAAAATTAAGAATTGGTAAAATTAAGAGTTTTCATAAAGAAGAATTCGTCCCGATAATAATTTGCAAAATTTCACACGTGAAAAATTAAGAATTAGGAACTAATCGCCGACATCCCTGTCTGGGACTACCTAATATAATGTCTCGATTTTAGTTCTTAGGTGTCTCGGTATGATCACTACTAAGCATCCCAAAGGTGGACACAAAAAAATTAAATCATATTTTTGCATATTCCAGAAAAGCGCGAGCGGGAGAGCTGGAAAACAACTCTGGACTTGAAGCGCTCGCGAGGCTGACAGAGATAGACGTGGACCAGGTCGGCGTCAACGGTGCCAAGAACTTCTTCGAGGCGAAGATCGAGGAGCTCTCAAAGACCAACAAGTTCCACGACGAGATCATCCAGGAGCAGGAGGAGAAGCGGCGGGAGGCCGAAGAGAAGGCTGCGAGGAGACTGAAGTTCAAGGAAAAGGCAGCCTTGTTCCAACACTAACTTAAAATCGTGCAATGCAGTGGCGTAGTTTTTCCTGAACGGGCTATGTATATTTATGAAACTACTTTTCAACTAGAGCTAAGCTAGTAGCTACGAAGCTAAGTGGTTTGAAAGCAAAAATCCACCAATAAGATCTTAGCGTCACGTTAGTTCGCTATTGGTGGATTTCTTGCTTGCACGCCGCTTGGCTTTAATAGAAAAGCCGCCATAAGTGGGAGCGAGAGGTAGGACCGGTGTCGCGCTCACTCATGTAGCCGCCGCTCGCTGCTCCGCTGGTCGCGCGAAGTCCTAGCCGGGCCATAAAAGGGCCCTTCTAACCTGCGGCGAAGCTATAGGCCTTGGTATCCTAAGGGACCCATATTATTGATACAGCTGATAGGAAGGTAGCTACGCTTCTGCCGCAATATCTAGTCCGTAAGCTGTTACCATGGCTTAATCGTCATCGAAGATCTTTAACTATTATGATAAGATGTTTCACTTTTAGATGAATTTTAGATTCTACACTTCTGTTGCTTTTTCGAGGTTTATGTAAGACTATTTACATGTCACGTTGATTCTGGTGATCAAGTTATGTCTAGTGTTAAATTATTTTTGTATTAAGAACTGTGAGCAATTGAAAACGTCAACGCCTAATTAAGTTAATGTTCTGTAGTTAATATACATTTATAATGTGGATTTGTATGTATGCATGTTGCCTTGTATGTTTACATTTAGCATAGAAAATTTTATACTTAAAATTAGTTATTAATGGTTAAAAGTGTATATGAATTATGTTAAGGTTGTTTGAATAAAACTTTATTAAGTATTTTTGGCTCGTTTATTATTTGCTGTGCTATTTTTCTTATCCTAAATTGTCTTAATAATTATTTATCGGCTTTCATCCATTGTAGAATTATTTCGGAAAGTGTCATGGTGTTCATGGGATTGGCTTTGATTTGACGAATGGTTCAAATCTATCTGCTTCCGCGCAAGTGGTGGTAATTTGTCTAAATCCAGCTGTTGCAAATCAGCTAACATTTTAACTAATGCGGCATTCTGAAAGACAAAGCATACAATGCTGACAAAAGGAGACAATAGAGTAAACTGGTGATACATCCACTATTTAAACACGGTTTTGAATACCTATTACGCTATTTTCTTTACTATTTTTTTTTTCTTTTATTTGCTAAAATAAATGAATTCTATTTAAATTTTTTTAGTGTCACTAGCCAAAGCCAGTGGATTCATATAGTATATCCTGAGAAACTCTATCCTACTACAATATTTCAAAACTTAGTCCATTTAGCACATACTTCAGAGAATGAGCAAGAAATAAGTAAGGAGGTAGAGATAGTCTAAGCTGAAATGATGCACCCCACCTCCGCACTTGAGCGATATTGAAGTTATCACACGACTCGTTGACCATCTTGTATTAATACAGATCACGGGACAGTCGATGCTCCTACACAGATGAAGTGTCCTAATTAATATTTGCACTCACACCTAAATTAACTTATTAGTTGTTGGGTGCATCATTTCAGCTTAGACGATCTCTAAGCACTTAAGCAGTTAAATTAATAAAACTTGGATGTTAATTTGTAAACAGACTCGAAAATAAAACCATACGATAATAATAATTAATAAAACAATTGGTTTCTGGGTAAGGCCATTAAGCATTTCAACCATCCTTTTCGAGCGATTGTTTATTTGAGGATTTGGTAATACATGAGTTTGAAATGCTCCATGGCTTGACCCTTTAAAGGTTTTATATTAACAAACACTTACTTTAACAATATTTGCTTCAAGTTCTCCACCAGGGTGGACCATTTGTTTGATTTCATGTAATTCCTGAGAACTGGAAAAAAACAGAAATTACATACCAACGCTGGAAAGGCAAAATGAAATACCTAGAACTTTATTTCATCACTAGGTGGACCAGACAGCCTGTAACTCAATCAAGGCTATGCTTTTTATATAGATTATTGATTATTATGAATAGAAATACTAGACGGGGCACGTAAACAATACATCTTAGCTTAGTTGACATCGACTTACATTAGTTGGAGAAGCTGATTTGTAGTTAACAATTCATTAAAGAGATCTTGTTGCAATTTTTGTGATAGTTGATCTGCAGACACAGACATTGTAATCCTCGTTTTTTGTTTGATAATTAGTAAGTTATGAAAGAAACCAATAAAACTATGCAAACAACAACAACAACCCCTAAGACTAAACTAAATAAACGTCTCTTTTCTTTTAAATTTGAACTTTTGACGTTTCTGTACTCTGCCTATAGAGAGTATTAATGTTGCCAAAAAAAAAATTGAATCCCTTCGAAAACTGAAGTATATTACAAATATCTAAATGCATCAGCAGTTCAAACAAAGTTTTTTAATTTAGACAACTCATCTAGTAACTCGTAAAAATATATGTAGTATCCCTACTACTGTCTTATAGGGTAGTAAATTTACAATCACTATCAAGCTGGTCTTCCTGCATTGGCACGTATAAAAACCATATTTTGGGCCAATTTTCTTTATGGTGGCAATACAAGTCATAGACAAATAATTGTTTTTTCTTTATTATTTTCAGCCAGTGATATATAGAGGCGTTTTTAACTGTGTCTTATATAACCCAAATAGATAAAAAACCATAATTACATTAGGATACGTCACTGTCAGTCAGTGTCATTGTCAATATTGTCATTGTCATTATTAATATTAACAACAAAAATGGAAGAAGCTGTTTATCTGAAATACGACGGGAAAAATATCGATATCAAACAGGAAAAACAAGATAATGCAGACAGTTACAAATACGAATTCGACTCTGGGAGCCAAGACAGCAGTAAGAGTGGCAGCGGGGGCTACCAGCGATGGGCACCTAATTTGAATGGAATCAGAAAGAGTGCTTTTACGCCGTACAAATCTGTTCAATGCACTGCGCTGACTAATTTGCAACGAGGTAATTTCCTGTAGTATTGTACATACATTAATAAATGTGATTTTTCTGGACGTTTCTAATATTTATGAGTTGTAGGTAATACGCAGGCGCGCGTGGCGGAGGTGCCCCAGCCCGACTGCAGCTTTCACGCGAAGGCTGGTCGCGGGGAGATCACTCGCGAAGACGTGAAGCTGGAGCAATATGTGGACATCACGGACGAGCACGGCCTCACGGCGCTTCACTGGGCCGCGAGCTATGGACAGCTGAATAGCTGCCAGGACCTTGTGTGGTAAGTCTTTGTTTGCTTTCATTGTTTAAAATTTTCTTTTATCTTAACTATTATGTGCCTCTCATCTCTTTTAGAACCCTTTTTCTATTATGATTATTATAGTGTGTGTAGAGGGTAATAACAAGACATTGACTTTACTTTTTTGTACCTTTGAAATAATACTTTATTAGTGCTTTGATTCATATTTTAGTTCAAAATTTCATATTGTAATCATAAAAAGTGTAAAAATTGTATTCAACTGCAAGATGTGACTTAAGAAAGCATGCAGATGTGGCATTTTGATGACAAAGAGAGCGTTCAAGTTTGTATGGATCAAATCATGTACATAATGCATAACTGAAATAAGCCTTGAGCACAGAATAAAGACACTACAGAAGCCGCACTCTTTTGTTATTTGCCGCTTTTGCAAAAGCATTAGCCTACTCGTATCTGATTGGCCATTTTTAATGACGTACGACGCTGTTGGTTCTTGCTTCTTTGGGGCGTGTCATACTCCTAGGGTTGCCTATATTAGCAAAGCGGAAACTAATTCTCTGTGTTTGTAATTATTTTAAAGCTACTTTTAACAAAATACGTTCAAAATAAGAGGGACCTAGCGCGATCTTTATAATGATGGGCTCTAAGAGTGCCTACTGGATCTTTGGATTGGTTTAACGTAAACATGTGCGGTTTTTTGCTTTTCGAACCATTTTGATTAGCATTAAGATCCAGTATAATAAAATTGACCGGATTTTGTATCCTGGAAGTGCTTACTAGATCTCAGGACTGGTTCAACGCAGTCACGTGCAGTTTTCGTATTCTGATTCACTTTGATGAGCAAGTAGAGAATGTGTTTATATTATGTAAATGCATTTTTTTTATTTTTATTTTAGCCTTTGGAAGTTTGTAGACAGAAACATTTTTATTTATTTTATTATTGGTTTTACACCCGTTTACATAACATTTCATTTTTATGCACAATTGACATCAATGATTGATGCAATCGACGACGATCAATGACGATATGGTTTATATTTGTATAGGTACATAGAAATAAGCCCGTTTCTAGCGGCCCTTTATGTTCTGGGATTATTACATTTTGTTTGTTCGATATTTTCCGAAATTGAGTGAATTTTGAAAATCCAATTTCATATTCTGACTCGGATGACCCAAAAGCCTCCCGATATCGAGCTTTAACCCCCTAGGACTAACTTGAAATTTTCAAAAAATAAGTCCCCATTTTGATTTTTTTTTTCACGACTGTGCTCAGGTGGGGGTCCCCTATGACATTCGTTCGAGCACCCCCTACCCATTTCCAGCCGTTTACGAGATACGGGACCCTTAAAAAAAATCTCCATACAAATCTTGTTGTTTCGATATTTTCCGACTTTGACTGAATTTTTTTGGACACTGATTTCAGATTCATATTTGTGAGCCCCAAATGCCTCCCGATACCGAGTTTCAGCCCCCTAGCACCAATTTGAAATTTTGAGAATAAAAGCCATTCGCCGTTTTGAATTTAATTTGGTTCGCTAATTTTCACATTCATAAGCGAAGTCGAACAAGACACGGCGCGCACCTTGTGCGCTAAACGCAGCAAATCTGTTTGTTCGTGTACACGTTAGTTTGTGGACACGTCCACACGCGCATTGCGTTTGTAGTAGTGTACCTATCGCAGCGCGGTTGTATGAAGCTTAGTCTCTATTCCGTTTCTTTACTCATGTGGAACCAGTCCTGAGATCCAGTAGGTACTTCCATGATCCATCATCAGGTCAATTTTATGATACTGAGTCCAAATGTTCATTGTGGTGAATCGAAATGTAAAAACCGCACATGTCTGCGTTGAAACAATCTTGAGATCCAGTCCCTATTTCCAGGGTCCATCATCAGGTCAATTTTATGATCCTGCCACATACCGGCTGTAAATTTTCAGTAAAGTGAACAGAAAAACCACACTTGTCTACGTTGAACTAGTCCCGAGATCTAGTAAATAAGTTCCATCATCAGATCATGATTTAATGGCTATGGGAAAACCGTAGCAGTAACCGTATTCTCTTACTAAAAAAATATATATATATTTACACTTTACGGAGATAATCGGTGAACTTACGTTCAAAACGATTCAATGTAGCGAACACTGAATCTCTTCCTTTTTAAAGTCGGTTAAAAATAATAAAAAATCACAATAATATGTAAATAATAAAAATGTAATCGATGCGTTGTCTTCGCTTCGAACGTGCCGACCCTAGCCGAATAAAGGCGGGACGATGGGCGGGCTGGGGCACAATTGTGACCCGAAATTAGTAGGTATAGTTTTTGACACTTCAGCGGAGTGAAACCCCCTTGCCTTTAGCCAGAGAAACTTAAAAAAGATGTATAAAAATTTTATGCATCAGCATAAGTACCATTTTCAAGAGAGATAAAAAAAAAATGTCAACAAAAAGTTGTTGATTTTATTAACACATTCATTGCCGACACTTCAAAATTCTATTCAGCGATGACGCGAATTCGCGTCTTCGGCAATGAATGGGTTAAGTTCCTAATGTTTGTTGCAGGAGTGGTGCTAATGTCAATATGCGTGGACCTGAAGGCGAGACAGCATTACACTTGGCTGCTGCGGGGGGTCACCATGAGATTGCCAAATTCCTGCTGAATGAGGGAGCAGATGCTGATGTTCAAGATGATGTATGATTTTTTATTGTTAATTGCTTATATGCTTTATTTTTAGGTTTGTTTGTCCACAATAATATTTTTATACTATAATTATATACATATAAATTTGTATAGTTTAGTATTTATAACCAAATACCAATATTCAATGATTCAACTGAAAAGATATTTCATTATCATCAGATAGGTATGAAAGCTGTAGAATAGAATAACGTTGCATAAGTCTATAATTGAGCTGAGAAGATTTTATAAAACTCAACATTTGTAGAAAAATTAATCTTACTCTAAAATAACTCAATTGTTGTTATACCTCCTCTTCGGCATATCTCAGTGAATCGAATTTTGTATATTACTATACCTGTGTATACCTGTTGTCATTTGCAGTCCGGCAGCACTGCCCTGATGTATGCCGCAGCAGCTGACTTCCCCTACACCTGCAACGAGCTCCTCATCCGAGGAGCAGACCTCACCCTCACCAACGACTACGACCAGGACGCATACACATTGAGCACTACTAACAATAGTAAACTGGGTAAGCCATTCTTTAGTTTTTGTCTAAAAGTTGAGGGTCTTATTATAGAAAATCCTTTTGGTTAGTGATTTATTTTAAACTTTAAATGATGTCTGGGTCTAGTTTAAATACCAAAACCAAAGGCATACCTGATGGACTGAATAACAGCAGCTATTTAACACATGCTTGTTAAGTAATAGTGCATGGGAGTGCATTCTTGCCACCCAAGGGCAAAGATATATAGTCATATGGCTTATCTAACCTACATTAATGCAGCTAGCTTTGAACACTTTGGTACTTGAACTTTCTTAAAAATATAATAACCATAAGAATATATTATGGTTGGGTACGGTACGTTCCTGCATTCACTTTAAATGAAGTCTTGCTTGCCATTAAATGCTATTTCTGATAGTACACAGCCAATATCTATGTATATATTGTTTACGCTGTTGGCAATTTGTAAATAATCAAATTGTTAAAAATAAGTAGGCCAACTGACCGTATAGCGTAGTGACGTCATAAGCTGATTTGATCTGTCAGTCAAGTACCCATTAGCAGCAGTAACATAAACAGAGATAAAATAAGTAAAAGAATAACCTATTAATAAGAATATAAAAAAGCGTTATATGAATTTACTTACTAAGCACTCTAATTAGTCTATCATTTTATGCAGACTAACCTTTTTTCTCTTGTTTCAGCACAAACTGTGATAGAAAACTTTTTAATTGGTTGTCTCAGCAAGATGTGAACATAGCAACCAGACCAAATTATGTTGGAATATCCACACAATTCATTTGCTTTAACAGTCGAATGAAAATACAGGGATTTAGTTTGTAACATAAATAATGTACCTATTTACTTCATTATATATACAGATAATGTTTTGTGAAATAAAAGATTTTGAATCAACAGTGATAATTGGGATTTAATTTTTGATACCTTGATAAAATGTATTTACAACAGGAATAGTATTGGGTGAAATGTTCGTTGTGAACCAAAATATTTGTATATGTATGTCTAGGAATATATTTCTTCATTAGTTTTGGTTCTCAACCAAAATTTCATAATTTGTAAAAAAAAAAAACAATAAGCATAATATATATAAAACGTGCCTATGGCTATCATTTACAAAACTAAAATATACATTGCACCATTTGTTCTTAAACCAAGTTATTTACATTCACTTTTTAAATAAGTATTTTAGAAAAATATTGTACAAAAATACAAACTTTAAATGCATCTTAGCATATAAACGCTGATATAATACTTAAAATATTATGACTTGCTACAACCAGGAGGGCTACTCCTAGTTTCGAAGTTTGCATTGTACGACCCTCTCGTATAGTACGCTTTACTATTTCAATAAGCGGCAAACAATTGGCGAACATTGGAATAGCCCTTCTAAGCATAATTAACTCGGGAGCAAAAAAAAATTGAGCGCCCATCATCGAAAGTAATCATTACATTACGCAAATGTAACGTAGCCCAAGTAGCACACAAGTTGCATTGGGTCATTATTCGAGCGTTTGTTCCGAATCACTTTCGTGGTCACATTTTTATAGAAGTGGCTGCAGATATCGATTTTGTTTCTGGTCAGGTATCTAAGTTTACCGGACATCTAACAAATATCCGAAAATGGCATCAAAATCTACACGCAATTATTCCCAAATATGTCCACGAAAGTGAGGCGGTTGAAACGCTAAGCAATTATACAGCTTAAATTAGTTATAATGGCTGCGTAACTTCTTATACAGCCTGTTTGCTACCTGGCTCCATTTATTTCTGGGTTAAGAAACCTCATTATGAAACATTAATCGATGATTAATAGGATCCCTGCTACCTAGATTAGATGATTTTCTTAGAGTTTGGACTCGGTGAGCCAGTTGAAGGCCTGCGGCTTCCTGTTGCTAGATGGGTTGATGAGGATATTGATGATGCTGGGCCGGTCCGTGGTGGCCACAGCCGACTTGATAGCGGCGTCGATTTCGTCGACGGTCTGGCAGAGATAGCCGGAGTCTCCGAACATTTCCATCATCTTCTCGTAGCGGACTTGCGTGCCGAGGGCGGTCGGCGGAGTGCTGTAATGAACAAGTAAAAATATCATTCATCCGTTGAAAATCTATATAAAGCCTGACTAGAAATATATGAGGATGCGCCATATTGCGGAATTTCACTGGAACTAATTTCTTGATGGCAATGATTTTATGATGGTTTGTCAACAATGTCAATGTCATTCGTGGTGGTTTCTAAAAGACAAATATTCAAAATTATCCAAAGAAAATGCCGAAAACCATTCACAGTTGTGAACGTAAGATTATAAATAAAGTGTACACGAAATGTGTTTACTACAGTCAGGAAAAGAGTGCATTCCATTAAATGATATTATTAACCTCGTAATATCATTTAATGGAATGCACTCTTTTCCTATAGAGGAACTGACAGGTATTTACTAATGTCATTATAGTGGGTTGCGATTGGTTGCAAAATTGTTGCCATATAAATCTTATAAATAGCGCCCTCTTGACAATCCTCATATATTTCTGGTCAGGCTTTACCAATATACATATATGACAGATTCGGCGTTTTTCGTGACGAGTTGATAATAAGTGCCTATTGATGGTCATCGTTCTTAATCCCCGAACATCACTTTTACAGCGCCACCAATATTGCAGTAATGTGTCGTTCACACATGCGTGCTTTGACCGAAGAGTTCTGTAAGCTGTAAAATAGCTATACTACGATTTCTAATTCAAGACCAAAAAAACTACCACATTCATTCATTCATTCATTTATTTTGATAAAACATAGTTTTACATGTCAACATAATTATAGGTACTAAGTTTATATATAAATTAATTATTTATGTTGGGTAGCGAACCGGTTAAGGGTGTGCACTCAGTTACTTGAAAAAAAATTCGTCAATAGAGTAAATCGCGTCTACTGCTAGTTTGGTCTTAAGTTTGTTTACAAAACAATTCATGCTAGGAGAATTCCTGATTTCTAAGGATATTTTGTTATAGACTTTAGGGCCTATAGTGTGCAGGCACTTTTTCGATTTCACGAGACGTGTCCAAGGCGGGCGCAGCTCCCCGCGCCGCCTGGTGTCGCGGTCGTGTGAGTCACCGCGCGTCGGGAATTGTTCAAGGTTACCTCTCACGTACTTGGCTACTTCGAGGACGTACAGGCTGGGAAGGGTAAGAATTTTGGTTTCCTTGAACAATTCACGAGCCGGGTGATCCCATGGGGCTCCACTTATGCAACGAATTGCACGCTTTTGAAGCTTGAATGGTCTCTCACGATCGGCAGCATTTGCCCAAAGATCTATGCCGTATGTTAAGAGAGAGTGAAAATAACCATAATAGGCTTTTTTTAAATTGGCAGGGTGTAGACTTGGGCGCAGCCTGCCGAGCGCGAAACAGGCGGACGACAAACGATCACATAGCGAGTCAATATGGGGGCTCCATGTTAATCCGGAGTCAATTATAAGACCTAGGTATTTCACTTCATCAACTTGAGGAACAGGAATGTTATTACATAATACATTTAAGTTGTGTTCTTTTTTACCATTTAAGCCAAATTGCATGATATTTGTTTTTTCTACGTTTAGTATCATGCCGTTAGCTGAAAACCAAGATGCAACATCTGTCATTACTTTGTCAAGTTTTAGTTTTAGCTCTGGTTGACTGGAAGCTGAGACAATCACACAACCGTCATCGGCGAACATGACGATTTCCGCGTCGCCGGTGGCGGTTGTGAAATCGTTCATAAGTATTAAAAACAGGTTATTTCCTATAACAGAGCCCTGCGGTACGGCGCATTCGCCAAGTTCTAACAAGTCCGATCTGGTACCACACACAGAGGTCAGCTGCTTGCGGCTCCTTAGGAAGGACGCAATTATATTTTTAAAGTTGCCTGTAATCCCATAGTGGTCCAGCTTGGCCAGGATGAGTGGATGAGAGACCAGCTCGAAAGCGCGCGACAGGTCGCAGAATATGGCGGCCACCTGTCGCGCGGCGTCGAGGTGGCCGATCACCCTGGTCACGACCTCGCGGGCCGCGTCGATCGTCGATCTGCCAGGTTGGTAGGCGTATTGCTGTTTATTTATTAGATTATTTAAATTAAAATGCGACATTAGTCTGTCACTTAAAAGACGTTCAAAGACTTTAGAGAATATCGGTATTAAAGATATTGGCCTATAGTTTTTTAACAAGGTTAAGTCTCCTTTGCCTTTATAGATTGGCTGTATTTTAATTTTCTTTAAATTACTCGGATAGGTGCCGTTCTCAATACATTCGTTAAATAGTTTACACAGTATGCTAATAATAAACTTGGGTATTAGGTCTAGTAAGCGAGTAGAGGTTGTCACTACAATAAAATATTTTTACAATGGTAAATTCCTTTTTCTTTTTTAAACACACTAAGATAATTTATTTATTGGTAACTTTAACTCTATGTTTTAACAAAATAACTAGATATATTTATTATTACATAATTACGAGAGGAGATAATAAAAACTTAAACATCGGAGATTTTTGGTACAAAATTTGGTATTGTACTTGTAACACTTGGTGCAAGTCAACAAACAAACTCAGATGTCATTTAAATGTTGTAAATTTTGACAGTGACGTATCTGTTGTAGTTTTTTTGGTCTTGAATTAGAAATCCGAGTTTAATTAGTAGTTTGAGGCTAAATCGATTTTGTGTAAGTGCCTCTTGAAATTCATTTACTGAAAGGAACTTACCACTGGGTAGGATCGCCGCCAGCCTGCAGTTCGTCCATGACTTCTTTGTCGAAGCCGCTGTAGATGCCGCTGTTGTTCACGATGATGATGATCACGGGCAGTTTGTAACGGAACATGGTCTCGATTTCCATTCCTGCAGTGTGATAATAGAAAAAAAATGTGATTGATAAAGTCTATAATAAACCGGTCGGTTTAAAAATATAAGTTTTAGGCATGCAATTTCGCTCAATTCGGTATATTCAAAGTGAACAGTATTAATCGATACAAAGTTAGCCTCATTAGTTAACAAAGATTTCTAAATTCTTGTCTGAGTATTTATCCTGTGGAGATGGCCAAACACGCGAACCCCTCTGCTAGAACACATTGGTCAACTAGGTCATAATCATAAGGTGTTATACCTATAGGTATGTCTTTCTTTTTTTGTAGGCTGCGTTTATCGCTACAGGAGGCTTTGCATTAGTGGGTCTGTATTTATTCATATTTAAGCTGGTGTGCTTGTACGTGATTCCCTTCGCCTCCCTAAAGTTGGCGAAAAACTATGTTAGGAGAGTAAGTTTGACATCTTCACGGTTTTTTTTTTTTTTTTTTTTTTTTTTTTTTTTTTTTTTTTTTTTTTTTTCCTTGCTTTACAGTGATTAGCCAATGTCAAGTGTTGAAGTAGAAAGATAGGGAAACCTTCACGGGTTAAATGGTCGAAGGTTAGTTGTTGTTAGAGCGGCTTACCCGAGAAGCCGAAGGCGGAGTCTCCCTCGACGCACACGACCCGCTTGCCGGGCGCGCGGTCGCGGCACCACAGCGCCGCCGCCACCGCGAACCCGGGGCCCAACTGTTTAGTAGTCATACAAATACAAATACAAATACTCTTTATCTATCCAAATATCATAAACCCTCCATGATGCGTTCAAGAACCGCACATTATGACCACCATAAAAATAGACTGTTTTATTAGAACAAATTTCTTATCTGTGAAAATGTTATTATTGCTAAATAATAACATCGATTTCGATAATATTATTTATTCAAATTTCGAACATCTTTGAAAAACAAAGAAATTTGATTTGACCTCTATTCTAATATCAGACGAGATGACGTTTAGTTCCAAATGAATTGTCAATTTGCATCAAATTTGACAAATGTCGCACGTAAGTAAGATATCGAACGATATGATAGTTGGGGGCCAACTCTAGTTTGTCTCTGAATAAAAAAAAACTATGACAGCTGCCAGAAAACTTCATTACCGCCATTACCGGGTAATATTTGTCGTAATGTGCGACTCCTGAATGCATCATGGAGGCCTATGATATGTGGCTAGATAAAGTAGTGTATGTAACTATACATAATTAGGCATTAAAACACTCGTGTGATGTTATTATGAAACTTGCCTTCGGCGCGTTTCATAAACCCACACTCGTGTTTAATACCCTTCATTATGTACAGTCACATAAACTACTATTATTGCACACCTCCAACATCAAGGAAAACACAACACAACATGAGATACATTAAAATAACAGGCAGAGGTAAACAACAGGCGGTCTTATCGCTAAATAGCGATCTCTTCCAGACAACCTTTAGGTAGCGGAGTAGTTGAAAATTAATGTTTGAAATTAGTAGGTGGTGCATAATAATAATAGGACTAAATGAACGACTACCATAAAAGACAAAAGTAATAAACATACATAAATAAAAATATACAAGATATACTTACATAAATACTTAGACATAATAAATAAATATATTGTAAAGTAATAAATAAAACAAAAACAGTATGAGCCACAAAGTTAAAGGAGCGATTATTATTGCAGTGTACTAAGGGAGAGACAAATAGTGTTTTTTGACGAGGGTTTTAAATGTTGGAAGCAGTGAACGCATATAAACATAGAAATCTCATTAGAGCTCAAAAATGACCCCACGCGATTTGTACCTAGAACGATTCATTTGTACCAAGGCCAAATTGACAGTTTTAATACGATGGCGTCTGTCGATGGCAGAACATGTCAGGTTGTATAAAATTAAAATATCTGCATTTTATTCAAAATGCCTTCATGTGCAGTGAAATGGTGTCGAAACCACTCTAGCAATAATAATAAAAAACGCGGGATCCATTGGTTCGTGTAATTAACAATCTTTGAATTATTAAAATATAAAATATTTTTAGAAGACATTTGTATGGGGATGGTATTATGCATTACCTTTTAAGGTATTTATATTTTACGTACAGGTATTAAGATTTAAATTTATAATCTGCTAAAATTTAAATACCGCTTTTAGTGTCCGATCAATGGGCATTTTAATGAGTGCTCAAAATGGGTTTAAATGAGTTTATGTTAAAAGTTATCAATTTGGACTCTAAGGAACACGAGTGTAAATTAATTTCAATAAATTTGTGTTTTTTACAACATTATATTGTCACGTAAATAGTAAAATTTCCCTTTCAGTGTCACATATTCTGTTACCTGCGGTATCTACAGTATATGTTATTAGTAATTAGTCATATTCATAATTAAACATCTCTTATTATTTATTTACTTTTAGTTTTCCGAAGGACCGTGAGCAAAAATTAAAGTGGACAAATGCTGCAGTTTCTCTAGAACGCAGAGAACAGCAGTAGCTTCCTACAGTATCTTCGAGGATCTGTAGCGTTCATTTCAATGATGATGATTAAGATTATTATCAAACCAATGCCAGATTTATCCCACTAAAGGTATCAATTTGTACGATATGACGTGTGCTTTCTTGTCTTGTCAGTCATTTTGATATATTTAGTCTTCATAAAAAATCGAAACTAAATATAAAATCAAAATTTAATTTGATTTGAGATTTTGCGACAGTAAAGTTGCATTCGATAGTGATTTTCAAAAATGTTGTTTACACATTTAGTAGTAAATTACAAAAGTGGCAATATTTTTAAAATGTTCCAAATTGAATGAAAGAAAAATAATAGCTAGAGTAATATTTTTCTAAACTGGTTACCTTTCGATTAGTGCACCCATATTAGGTTTGACAACTACTCTTTTTCGTGCGCCGCGCATGGACTTTGACACTTACAAATCTATTTTAGCCAATGAAAACTTTGACTAACCAATCACAACTACTTCTAAGAGGAGGGATGACTTCGTATAGGCTAATATTTAAAACTGTTGGCAGGACAAATTCGTGTAGAGGGGATAGTTGTCAGTCAAATATCGGGACCGTTTTTGAAAGCCACTTTTGTACTGAGAGCGATGTCTATATATTCTCCGGTCACTGGTTGGAAGAGATTGTGAGTCATACTATTATTTTATCAAACATTGTCGGAAATGTATACGATTTTGTCATGAAATGAAGACACAAAGTTTCTGGTTTATGGCATCTGCATTACCTTTACAATCCTCGGCCGAAACTGGGATTGCAGGACACTCATCCACCCCTAACCCATCCAGCAATCCCATAGTTCGCGGTCTCTGCAGTAATGTACTATTACTGGAATATAACGTCCCATACTGTGACGACACCCATGGCGATAGTTTTGGATAAATTTTCGTTACCGTGTGATCCACTTTTTCATTACCGAAAGCATTTTTCTTTGAAACTGTAGACTTTTTCACCATAAAATTCATAAAACAAAGCTAAACTAATAGGTTCTACATGGTAACTTCAATAATCCATACTAATATTATAAATGCGAAAGTGTGTCTGTCTGTCTGTCTGTCTGTCTGTTACCTCTTCACGTTTAAACCGCTGAACCGACTTTGATGCAATTTGGTATGGAGATAGTTTGAGACCCGGGAAAGGACATAGGATACTTTTCATCCCGAATAAATTGTGTTCCCGTGGGATGAGCGGGTAACACCGCGGGGCACAGCTAGTACAAAATAAAACCTAATAGTAACCTAATAGTTAATACATGGTAAATTCAATTATCTTAAATAAGCAAGGAGTGACGACTTACACCCATGGTACCGAAGGTGCCAGCGTCCAGGCGATGCCTAGGCATGTTGTTGATGAGCATTCCTCGCCCGATGTCCATGGTGTTGGCGCCCTCGCTGACGATGACCGAGTCCTTGGGGATGGCGGCTTGTACCGCCTTGAACACTGCGTAGTAGTTCAGTGGGACGCAGACGTCGCTGGCTTGGGCCTGGGAAATGGATAAACAGTTTTTCCAATAAACTAAGAGGCCTTATTCCTTTTAAAAATATTTTCTTTTCATATTATGACAAATATATTGATAATTTCATCTAACTTTTTGAAGGGAATAATACTTTTCTCCGAGTTCTAGGTAGTAACATGGCTATTTCATGCTTTCATTGCGTTCAGTAGAAAATAAGTTGTTAAAACTAATTTTCCTTGTGAATTTTGGCAATTTCGAGTAGTTTTTGAAACAAAAATTATCAATGAAAAATTCAAACCCTAGGTTTCAAATATATACCAATAAATTCCAATAGTCCTGTTCGAGGTAGTAACATCAATAATATGTTAAGAAACATGTTTGATCATAGAGAAAAATGTCTAAAAACAATCAGAATTTTAAAGGAATAAGGCCTCTTAAGACCACACGTATGATACCGTGATTTTTACGAAGTGAAAGATTCATTATGATCTCGGCCATCGTTGACGAAGTTCCCGTGAGACCGTACGGATATCAATCCCTGGTGAATAACTCCGTACGAGTCCGAAACATGTCGGACCGTTCCTGATAATTTCATTTGAGTGTAAACCGCTTAATACATTTGTTAACCTCTTGACCGCCCAGCTTGTTGATGGAAAACTATCCCTGCAGATAGCTTTGTATAGCGGTAAATGACGTCGAAAAGATGAAAAAGACGCGTCGTGGCGCCTAGGATGCAGCTTTTCGTCGACTTCATTTTCTGTCTTTGGCGCTCAAAAGGTTATACATGTCTCACGAAAGTTTAAATAAGATTACTTCTATGAATAGTGCTAATGTATTTTAGGCAGCAGTATGTGATATGAATAAAGTATGCATAGGTACTATCCGATTGTGCTCTTTTCTCTCAACTTATATAGTTGATTGCTTATCGACTGACTAACAAGACTAAAATTTTTTCACTGAAAAAAAAAAACGACTTGGCGATCCGATTGTCTGCCCTGTTCCGTCGTGAGTCTACTAAAGGATAGAGATGTGCCATTCTCGAGAACGTTTCCCCATTGTTACGAGAAATGTTATCGAAAACGTTCTTTCCCCATACAAATCGGGAAACCTCTAACAAGGATAAGTTGAGTTATTAAAATTCTTACCGCCACAAACTCCGTGTTAGCCTTCTGCTTCTGAGCTAACGTCTGCCACCAGTCGTTTGTGGTTGGGAAGGAGTATTTCTTCTCCTTGAGTTTCGCGCTCAGCGCCGCGGCGAACGGTTTGATGTCGGAGTGAACAGCGACCTCTGACTTCACGCTGTTGTGGAACTCCTCTGGACTGATGTCGACCTTTAAAATTACAAGTTAAGTGTTAAAAGGGGGGATTTAGACACATTTAAATAAACGACTCGGCAGTCGAGGTTGGCTCAAATACTGTGTTCAACATACTTACGGATGGCGAAAGCTAGATTTACTGTTATGATCCTGCAACTAAAAGACAGTCTGCTGAGTGGGTGTTGTATAAATTAATGTCAGTCTGCGATTTTTGTGAAATAAAAACTTATATTAGAGACTACCTCGACTAACGACTCTTCCTCGTCATTTCTAGGTTCCAAGGTTCACAGTTAAACGTTGGAGGCGAAATAAACCAAGTAGGTATGTATATAAAGCAAAAGTTAATTATCTTTCTCTAGGATCCTATTAGTACCTATCTAGTCTAGATAACTCATACTTTACCTACTCATAGACAACGGTTACACGCTCAGTCAGTTCAGCCCTTCAGTCAGTACAGTAGTCAGTAAATCTCTCGGAATGACAGTAAACTGACAGTACAGAAAGATGTACTGAACTGACGCCTGAGCCTGTAATATAGGATAGACTAATACTCTCCTAAGACGTCGGTTGGGAGAGTTATTAGTCTATACCCGAATTCCAGCTTCTGCATTAAACCTCAATGATTTTGACAGCCTTATCGAAACGCGGCGCTTATCCGAAGTGCAGCATCATAATAGGATCGCGTCCGCTTTGAGTACAGCTTGAGTGCGAACGGAACCACACCCACTAAGCTACCAACAATGGTACCAGCAGTATACCTGGATGATCTTGACGTTCTTGTCGAAGCGCGGCGCTTGTCCGAAGTGCAGCATCATAATAGGATCGCGTCCGCTTTGAGTACAGCTTGAGTGCGACCGGAACCACACCCACTAAGCTACCAACAATGATACCAGCAGTATACCTGGATGATCTTGACGTCCTTGTCGAAGCGCGGCGCTTGTCCGAAGTGCAGCATCATAATAGGATCGCGTCCCGCTTTGAGTACAGCTTGAGAGCGACCGGAACCACACCCACTAAGCTACCAACAATGGTACCAGCAGTATACCTGGATGATCTTGACGTCCTTGTCGAAGCGCGGCGCTTGTCCGAAGTGCAGCATCATAATAGGATCGCGTCCGCTTTGAGTACAGCTTGAGTGCGAACGGGCCCACACCCACAAAGCTACCAACAATGATACCAGCAGTATACCTGGATGATCTTGACGTTCTTGTCGAAGCGCGGCGCTTGTCCGAAGTGCAGAATCATAATAGGATCGCGTCCGCTTTGAGTACAGCTTGAGTGCGACCGGAACCACACCCACTAAGCTACCAACAATGATACCAGCAGTATACCTGGATGATCTTGACGTCCTTGTCGAAGCGCGGCGCTTGTCCGAAGTGCAGCATCATAATAGGATCGCGTCCCGCTTTGAGTACAGCTTGAGAGCGACCGGAACCACACCCACTAAGCTACCAACAATGGTACCAGCAGTATACCTGGATGATCTTGACGTCCTTGTCGAAGCGCGGCGCTTGTCCGAAGTGCAGCATCATAATAGGATCGCGTCCGCTTTGAGTACAGCTTGAGTGCGAACGGGCCCACACCCACAAAGCTACCAACAATGATACCAGCAGTATACCTGGATGATCTTGACGTTCTTGTCGAAGCGCGGCGCTTATCCGAAGTGCAGCATCATAATAGGATCGCGTCCGCTTTGAGTACAGCTTGAGTGCGAACGGGCCCACACCCACAAAGCTACCAACAATGATACCAGCAGTATACCTGGATGATCTTGACGTCCTTATCGAAACGCGGCGCTTATCCGAAGTGCAGCATCATAATAGGATCGCGTCCGCTTTGAGTACAGCTTGAGTGCGACCGGAACCACACCCACTAAGCTACCAACAATGGTACCAGCAGTATACCTGGATGATCTTGACGTCCTTGTCGAAGCGCGGCGCTTGTCCGAAGTGCAGCATCATAATAGGATCGCGTCCGCTTTGAGTACAGCTTGAGTGCGAACGGGCCCACACCCACTAAGCTACCAACAATGATACCAGCAGTATACCTGGATGATCTTGACGTCCTTGTCGAAGCGCGGCGCTTGTCCGAAGTGCAGCATCATAATAGGATCGCGTCCGCTTTGAGTACAGCTTGAGTGCGAACGGAACCACACCCACTAAGCTACGAACAATGGTACCAGCAGTATACCTGGATGATCTTGACGTTCTTGTCGAAGCGCGGCGCTTGTCCGAAGTGCAGCATCATAATAGGATCGCGTCCGCTTTGAGTACAGCTTGAGTGCGAACGGAACCACACCCACTAAGCTACGAACAATGGTACCAGCAGTATACCTGGATGATCTTGACGTCCTTGTCGAAGCGCGGCGCTTGTCCGAAGTGCAGCATCATAATAGGATCGCGTCCGCTTTGAGTACAGCTTGAGTGCGAACGGGCCCACACCCACTAAGCTACCAACAATGGTACCAGCAGCATACCTGGATGATCTTGACGTCCTTGTCGAAGCGCGGCGCTTGTCCGAAGTGCAGCATCCAGTTGAGGCGCGCGCCCAGAAGGAGGATCACGTCCGCCTGGAGCAAGGCTTGTGTGCGCGCGGTCGACACGCAGTACGGGGACTCGTCCGGGACCACGCCCTTGCCTAAAGCACCAGAATACGTCCATCAGTCTAGGGTCGACGGCCGCGGCCCAAGAACATTATTTAATAGTATCTGCGCTCTAGTTGGGCAAGGAAAGTAATTGTCTGTCCAGAAAAAACTAGTGTTGGAACGAAAAAAAAATTCACCCCCACTTTAGGTGTTCGAGAGGTACCCGAAAAAAACATTTTTCTTTAGTTTTTATTTTACCGTTTTGTCGGCGTGATGAATACACATACTCACACCAAATTTCAGCTTTCTAGGAGCTATCACGGAGCTAAGCCGCGGACGGACAGACGGACATGGCGAAACTATAAGGGTTCCTAGTTGACTACGGAACCCTAAAAAGAGATACACATAATATACTCAGTTGATAGCTGTCTATTAAATTTTTCGGTGAGCAACTATCAATGATTTCATCTGCGTTGTCCACCTGGACTCCACCACTAGCTTGTATACTTTGTCTTCGGCTCTAGCATAGGCAGTTCTTTTGTTCACAATGATCAGAGGTCGTTTAGCGTTGGCGAGTAAGTCCGCCTAGTCTACCTACTAGCGCGAGGTCCGGGTAGGCAAGTTTCACTGTTCTTGCTAAGGAGGGTCAATGACCACTATTGACATGCTAACTAGTGTAGAGTATACACAGTAAGTGACTCACCCATGGGAGTGGGCAGGAACGGTAGCGTGTTGTCATCGACCAGCTTGTGGACCTCTGCCTCGGCCCTGGCGTAGGCGGCGCCCTTGCCCACGATGACGAGGGGCCGCTTCGCGTTCGCGAGTAAGTCGGCCGCCTGCGCTACCTACAAGTGCTAAGTCCGGGTAGGCAAGTTTCGCTGTTCTTGCTAAGAGGGTCAATGACCGCTATTGACATGCTAACTAGTGTAGAGCATACACAGTAAGTGACTCACCCATGGGAGTGGGCAGGAACGGTAGCGTGTTGTCATCGACCAGCTTGCGGACTTCCCCCTCGGCCCGGGCGTAGGCGGCGCCCTTGCCCACGATGACGAAGGGCCGCTTCGCGCCGGCGAGCACGGCGGCCGCCTGCGCTACCTACAAGCGCTAAGTCCGGGTGCGCGAGTTTCGCTGTTCTTGCTAAGAGGGTCAATGACCACTATTGACACGCTAACTAACGCAGAATATACACAGTAAGTAACTCACCCATGGGAGTGGGCAGGAATGGTAGCGTGTTGTCATCGACTAGCTTGCGGACTTCCCCCTCGGCCCTGGCGTAGGCGGCGCCCTTGCCCACGATGACGAGGGGCCGCTTCGCATCGGCGAGCACGGCGGCCACCTGCGCTACCTACAAGCGCTAGGTCCGGGTAGGCAAGTTTCGCTGTTCTTGCTAAGAGGGTCAATGACCACTATTGACATGCTAACTAGTGTAGAGTATACACAGCAAGTGACTCACCCATGGGAGTGGGCAGGAACGGTAGCGTGTTGTCATCGACCAGCTTGCGGACCTCTGCCTCAGCCCTGGCGTAGGCGGCGCCCTTGCCCACGATGACGAGGGGCCGCTTCGCGTTGGCGAGTAAGTCGGCCGCCTGCGCTACCTACAAGCGCTAGGTTCGGGTAGGCAAGGTTCACTGTTCTTGCTCGGTCGGAGAGGGTCAATGACCACTATTGACACGCTAACTAACGCAGAATATACAGAGCAAGTGACTCACCCATGGGAGTGGGCAGGAACGGTAGCGTGTTGTCATCGACTAGCTTGCGGACCTCTCCCTCGGCCCTGGCGTAGGCGGCGCCCTTGCCCACGATGACGAGGGGCCGTTTCGCGTTCGCGAGCACGGCGGCCGCCTGCGCTACCTACAAGCGCTAGGTCCGGGTAGGCAAGTTTCGCTGTTCTTGCTAAGGAGGGTCAATGACCGCTATTGACATGCTAACTAGTGTAGAGTATACACAGTAAGTGACTCACCCATGGGAGTGGGCAGGAACGGTAGCGTGTTGTCATCGACCAGCTTGCGGACCTCTCCCTCGGCCCTGGCGTAGGCGGCGCCCTTGCCCACGATGACGAGCGGCCGCTTCGCGCCGGCGAGCACGTCGGCCGCCTGCGCTACCTACAAGCGCTAGGTCCGGGTAGGCAAGTTTCGCTGTTCTTGCTAAGAGGGTCAATGACCACTATTGACATGCTAACTAGTGTAGAGTATACACAGTAAGTAACTCACCCATGGGAGTGGGCAGGAACGGTAGCGTGTTGTCGTCGACTAGCTTGCGGACCTCTCCCTCGGCCCTGGCGTAGGCGGCGCCCTTGCCCACGATGACGAGCGGCCGTTTCGCGTTGGCGAGTAAGTCGGCCGCCTGCGCCACCAGCGCAGGGTCCGGGTGCGCGAGTTTCACTGTCTCTGCGTTGTACAGTTCTGGTACTTTCTCTTCTTCGACTTCGCTCTGAAAGTTGAATGGTATTTTTAAGTTACTTAACTGACTTTAGTAGATACATTGAATTACGCAGAAAAAAAAAAGGATAATAGTGTCTCGGTGGGAACATCTCTTCAGCTCGGCAGAAGCGAGTCGCACGGCCTTCTCCACGTGTAATAGAATCAGTCGGGCAGACGGTGGTCGAGATGTGTACTTGCAGTCGATGTATAATATACTAGCTGTGCCCCGTGGTGTTACCCGCTCATCCCACGGGAACACTAAATTTATTCGGGATGAAAAGTATCCTATGTGCTTCCCCGGGACTGAAACTATCTATATACCAAATTTCATCTAAATCGGTTCAGCGGTTTAAGCGTGAAGAGGTAACAGATAGACAGACAGACAGACAGACACACTTTCGCATTTATAATATTACTAGCGACCCGCCCCGGCTTCGCACGGGTGAAATGCTGATAAATTATGCATGTATTATACATATAAACCTTCCTCTTGAATCACTCTATCTATTAAAAAAAACCGCATCAAAATCCGTTGCGTAGTTTTAAAGATTTAAGCATACAAATGGACATAGGGACAGAGAAAGCGACTTTATTTTATACTATGTAGTGATCAGCAGAGTTACCAGTAGGAGTGTGCCGGGCATGTCCAGGTACGCGGCGCCGGGACGACCGGCAGAAGCGAGTCGCACGGCCTTCTCCACGTGTAATGGGATCAGTCGGGCAGACGGCGGTCGAGCTGTGTACTTGCAGTAGATGTATAATATATCAGCAGAGTTACCAGTAGGAGTGTGCCGGGCATGTCCAGGTACGCGGCGCCGGGACGACCGGCAGAAGCGAGTCGCACGGCCTTCTCCACGTGTAATGGGATCAGTCGGGCCGATGGTGGTCGAGCCGTGTACTTGCAGTAGATGTATAATATATCAGCAGAGTTACCAGTAGGAGTGTGCCGGGCATGTCCAGGTACGCGGCGCCGGGACGACCGGCAGAAGCGAGTCGCACGGCCTTCTCCACGTGTAATGGGATCAGTCGGGCAGATGTTGGTCGAGCCGTGTACTTGCAGTAGATGTATAATATATCAGCAGAGTTACCACTAGGAGTGTGCCGGGCATGTCCAGGTACGCGGCGCCGGGACGACCGGCAGAAGCGAGTCGCACGGCCTTCTCCACGTGTAATGGGATCAGTCGGGCAGATGTTGGTCGAGCCGTGTACTTGCAGTAGATGTATAATATATCAGCAGAGTTACCACTAGGAGTGTGCCGGGCATGTCCAGGTACGCGGCGCCGGGACGACCGGCAGAAGCGAGTCGCACGGCCTTCTCCACGTGTAATGGGATCAGTCGGGCAGACGGCGGTCGAGCTGTGTACTTGCAGTAGATGTATAATGTATCAGTAGAGTTACCAGTAGGAGTGTGCCGGGCATGTCCAGGTACGCGGCGCCGGGACGACCGGCAGAAGCGAGTCGCACGGCCTTCTCCACGTGTAATGGGATCAGTCGGGCAGACGGCGGTCGAGCTGTGTACTTGCAGTAGATGTATAATATATCAGCAGAGTTACCAGTAGGAGTGTGCCGGGCATGTCCAGGTACGCGGCGCCGGGACGACCGGCAGAAGCGAGTCGCACGGCCTTCTCCACGTGTAATGGGATCAGTCGGGCAGACGGCGGTCGAGCTGTGTACTTGCAGTACATGCGCGATGAGTCCACCTACGATAACGAAACACATGTTTAATAATAAGTACACAGTCTTGTACAAAAACAAAGGTTATAAATACAATGATAACAAATATTATATGTACATAGGCGAACTTATCTCTTCAGTTAACCTTTAAGCAGTTGAGTGGATATTCCAAGGAGATAGGCTAACTAACACTGTGTACAAACGAGATGTCATTTTATTATAAAACTATACATACACTAAATAAATAATTATAACATACCTATTATACATATAATGTAATTATAATATACATACAAATATAGAGGAGACTTGAAAACTCAGCTGCAAAGTGCCCATGAAGAAATCTCGAAATTGAATGGCGAACTCTGTCTTTTAAAGAAAAATATTGACACTTGTCAAACACAAATCGCATCATATAAGAAAATATTACTTGGGGAAGCGCCAAATAACAGTACTTTATTTGGAACCTGTAAGAAGCAAAAAAGGCAACGAAATAAAGCAAGAAAAAATAAAAGCACAGACATTGGCACGCCTCTTCAAGATCTGACACCAATGCGGAATAGACCTGCGTCAACACCTCTTACCGGCGTTCAACACACTGGCTTACGGTACGAGCATGAAACAAATAATAGTTCATCCTCAAGTGATGTGGACGTTCCCCCACAAATCAACAAAAATGGTAAACAAAGGGATGACCCAGATAAAGGTGACGGACAAAAACATGAAACAAGCAAAGACGACAATCCTAAAAATAAAATGAATAAAGATAATGAAAAGAATAATGTTATAATATTAAGTAGCAATAAAAAGAACCGTATGCTAAGCATTGCTAGTAGTACTTTCTCAAATTCGAACATTTGCCATTACATGTATCCTGGCTGTAATCTGAAAGAAATGCTAAAGAATATAGATTTGAAAACAAAGGAACTCACAGTAAAGGACTATTGCATAATCTTTATTGGAGAAGAAGATTTCAAGTCAACCAGGAACTATTGTGACCTAATCATGTATATTAAGAAAACTTTTGAAAAGCTTGGTCACACAAACTACATAATTTGTGCTCCTACTTATAAATGTACCGGAAATAGTAACGTCTATAATTGGCGCGTTGAGACGTTCAATAATCTTTTATACTTAGACATAATGACACATTGTCACGCATATTTTCTGGACTCAAATTCTAATTTATCATACGAGAGCGACATGTTTAATAGAATAACAGGAGAAATAAATAACAACGGGATAAAACACATTTTTGCAGAAATCAAACAAAAACTGACACACATTGAACAATGTTACAAAGTAAACTCTCAATTAGAAGGACATCTAGAAGCAGAAGAAAAGCAAGAGTTTTTTCGTCACTAAAACAATCCATGTTCTACACCAAAATATCGCTGGTCTTATAAATAAAACTGACCTGCTCGTTGTTCATATAAATGACCTAAAAACGCAAAATATTGATGTAGATATCATATGTGTCACTGAGCATTTTATAATGACCGGCCACGAAGAACTGTTGACAGTTCCAAACTATCGGCTTGCAGCATGTTTTACTCGAGAAAATAAACGTGGCGGTGCATGTATACTGGTAAAGTCAGGACATGAGTTTAAGGAATTACCAGCCGTTGCAAGACATTCAATAGCAGGGATATTTGAGTGTTGTGCTATTGAACTAACAGTTCAAAACATAGTGATAGTTTGCATGTATAGGACTCCTAGTTATAGTAATTTAAGTATATTTTATGAAAAATTAGACATGATCTTGAAAAAAATATGTATTAATAGTAATAAGAAAATCATTATTTGCGGTGACTTTAACATCGACATAATGAAAAAAAGTTTTATATCATCTCAATTTGAATATTTCCTCTTAAGTTTTAATTTGAATTTAGAAATAAGACAGCCTACGAGACTGTCTAGCAAAACATGTATTGACAACTTTGCACATAATTTAAAGAATAACCATAGTAGTAAGGTACTTGATTTTGGTTTGTCTGATCACACAGCACAAGTTTTAACACTTCCAGCCATTAAAACTTGTAACATCAATTGTTGGCGCGTAAAAAAAAGAGATTAATCGCAAGAAAATTTAGAAAAGTTTAAACATTATTTAGAAAGCTTATCATTTGCCGAAGTATATACAACACAAGATCCTAATAAAGCCTACAATCACTTTATAGAGGATTTCCTTTTGCTATACAACTTGTGCTTTCCAGTAAAATTAGTGACAATAAGGTCTAATACAAAATTAAAGTGGTTAACAAAAGGCATAAAAGTCTGCAGTAAAAACCAAAGACGACTTCTCTGGCAATATCGACGTATGCCTACAGTAGCTAATAAAAAAATATTTAAAAATTACTCTGCTAAATATAGAAAAATTATTAAATTGACTAAAAAGGCACAAAACAACCACATGATTAATGTTGCTCAAAATAAAATGAAGGCCACCTGGCAGATCATCAATTCCACCAAAGCGAATAATCCAAAAGAACAGATCTTACAGCTAAAATCGAATGGAAGTATTATAACAGATCCCAAGGACATAGCCAACACCATTAATGAACATTTTATACAATATGTGAATAACCTGCCAAAAAAATACAGCACTAAATACAATATTGACAATAATTCAAAATCTATGTTCATGGCACCCGCAACAGTGCCTGAAATAATATTAATCATACAGTCGCTAAAGAACACAGCAAGTGTGGGTTGTGACAATGTTTCCACTATAGTAATTAAACACGTTAACGAAACGATAGCGAAACATTTATGTCATATTATAAATCTCTGCATTACAGAAGGCATCTACCCGGACAAGTTAAAAACATCGATTATAAAACCTGTATTTAAAAAAGGTGATAAAGAAAATCCTCAAAACTACCGACCTATAGCTCTTGTCTCTATATTCTCTAAGGTTTTTGAGAAATATATATACAACTGCCTCTATACATATTTTGATAAAAAGGCACTGCTATGTAAAGAACAGAAGGGTTTTAGAAAAAATATAAATATAAATATGGCTATATTTGACTTAATTAATAATGTATTAGAAAGTGTTGACAAAAAAATACCCATATGTGCTGTGTTTACAGACATGACAAAAGCCTTTGACTGTGTAGATCATAGGACGCTATTAGGTAAGCTAGATTGTTACGGAATTCGAGGTAACGTCCAAAAACTCATTGATTCCTATCTCACCAACCGTTTGCAATACACAGAAGTCACTAGAGTATGCCGGACAAGTAAGATGTCTCAAACATTTCAGTCTGATGCACGTTGTGTAAAGTATGGAGTACCACAAGGGAGTGTACTTGGTCCTCTGCTCTTTTTAGTGTACATCAACGATTTACCTAAAGCAGTTTGTCATCCTATGATTCTGTTTGCTGATGACAGCACATCAATTATAAAATGTGATAACTTTAGTAAGTATGAAGATGACATAAATAATGCAGTAAATGACGTGATAATATGGCTGAATAATAATAACTTAGTAATTAATTTGACAAAAACTAACATAATGAATTTTTATCAGCGAATTAAATATAAGGAATTTAATGTAAATTATCAGGGAAGTCACATTGAAACTGTAGGAGTCACGAAGTTTCTAGGACTTTGGATAGACAGCCAATTGACATGGAAGTATCATATTAATGAAATTTGTAAAAAGTTAAGCAAATCGGCGTTTGCTCTTTATAAACTTTCGAAAACTATTAACACTAATGCCTTACTGGTAGCTTACCACGGTCTCGTAATGTCAACCTTAAGATATGGATTGATATTCTGGGGCAATTCTGTAGATAAGGAGATAGCATTTAAAGCACAAAAAAGGTGCATAAGAGCTATGTGTGGCTTGAACGTAACGGATAGTTGCAGCCCTTATTTCAAGTCACTCAATATTTTGACATTGCCCTGTTTGTATATTTTAGAAATAGCAATATTCGTTAAGTGTAATCCTAGTTTATTTAATAAAATTAATAACACACGCAAGCTACCTACTCGGTCGCAATATCAAAACATGTTACGCAGTAAAGACTGTAAGACTGCATTAGTGCGAAAAAGCATTTTGGGGATGGCACCCCAAATATACAATAAAATTCCACCTAGTATCAGGGACTTGAATTTAGATAAGTTTAAAAAACAGCTAACATCATTATTGGTCGAAAAGTGTTACTATAATACGCAAGAGTTTCTTAATGACATTGATTTGTAATTGTTTTATATAATTTAGTTAATATTAATTTTATTAAAACTTTCGTGAGACATATTTAATTATTGTATTAAGCGGTTTACACTCACGTGAAATTGTCAGGAACGGCCCGACATGTTTCGAACTCGTATGGAGCCCTTCATCAGGGACGGCTGCCCGTACACCGCCGCGGCAAACTCGTCACTGCTGATACTTTGACCGACGTTCCGCTCTGAGCGCGCGCGCCGATGGCGCGGGGGCGGGGGGTGCTTGCAAGCCCGCAACTTGTCCGTCCAGCACTCCAACGTCACTTTTGTCATCAATAGACATTACGCACACTTGACTAATGGTGTCCACGGGATTGTCCAAACGCACAATATGTTTCGCCGCCGGAAGCACAGGCTTCCATGCTGGAGGTAAAGCCCAACCGCCGTCTCTATTAAAATTCGGGCGCCGTCCGATCTCGATAGCTTCGTGTACCTTACGTTGTATATAACGTTTCTCACGTACCAACACTCTTGCTTTATCGAAACGGACAAAATGAGACGCACCGGCTTCGACGACATGTTCAGCGACCGCGGAATTATTCGTGTCCAGCTTCCGTACACTGCGTATGTGCTCAGACAACCTTGCAGACACATTACGTCCCGTCTCCCCGATGTACGCCTTGCCACACTCACAGGGTATTTCATATACGCCCGGGCTACCGAACGGATCTTTATCTTTAGGTGACTGCAACAACTGCCTTACCTTAGTCAACGGACGGAACCAGGTTCTAATACTGTATCGGCGGCGTAACATGTGTCCGATGGTATCCGTCACCCCTTTAATATAAGGCAAGTACGCAGGTGCTCTCTCCACAGTCTGCGGTCGTTGCGCTACACTCGGGTTCGCTACACGCTGACTATGTCTCCACTTGTATCCATTGCTCTCCAACACTTGTCGCACATGCGCCAACTCTTTATTCACGTACTGCGGGTCGCATAAACGCAGAGCCCTATTAATGAGCGCCCGCGGTACTGACGACAAGTGTGCTGGATGGTGATGTGAATCAGCTTGCAGGTATCGATCAGTGTGCGTGGATTTGCGGTACACCGTATGACTCAGCCGTCCTTCCGGCATGCGTTTCACCAGCACGTCCAAAAATGGAAGCGCTCCATTGGACTCCTTCTCGATGGTGAACTGTATCTTTGTGTGTATCACATTCAGATAGTTCAGAAGTGGCTCTACATCATGTTCCGCAATCACCGCAAAAACGTCATCCACATAGCGCCACCACCGTCTAGGCCTAAAAGGGCAGCCCTCCAACGCTTTCTCCTCAAAATCTTCCATAAAGATGTTGGCAGCAACCGGCGCAATCGGCGATCCCATTGATACCCCTTCAGTTTGTAAATAGAACTCCCTACTAGGGGTATCAATGGGATCGCCGATTGCGCCGGTTGCTGCCAACATCTTTATGGAAGATTTTGAGGAGAAAGCGTTGGAGGGCTGCCCTTTTAGGCCTAGACGGTGGTGGCGCTATGTGGATGACGTTTTTGCGGTGATTGCGGAACATGATGTAGAACCACTTCTGAACTATCTGAATGTGATACACACAAAGATACAGTTCACCATCGAGAAGGAGTCCAATGGAGCGCTTCCATTTTTGGACGTGCTGGTGAAACGCATGCCGGAAGGACGGCTGAGTCATACGGTGTACCGCAAATCCACGCACACTGATCGATACCTGCAAGCTGATTCACATCACCATCCAGCACACTTGTCGTCAGTACCGCGGGCGCTCATTAATAGGGCTCTGCGTTTATGCGACCCGCAGTACGTGAATAAAGAGTTGGCGCATGTGCGACAAGTGTTGGAGAGCAATGGATACAAGTGGAGACATAGTCAGCGTGTAGCGAACCCGAGTGTAGCGCAACGACCGCAGACTGTGGAGAGAGCACCTGCGTACTTGCCTTATATTAAAGGGGTGACGGATACCATCGGACACATGTTACGCCGCCGATACAGTATTAGAACCTGGTTCCGTCCGTTGACTAAGGTAAGGCAGTTGTTGCAGTCACCTAAAGATAAAGATCCGTTCGGTAGCCCGGGCGTATATGAAATACCCTGTGAGTGTGGCAAGGCGTACATCGGGGAGACGGGACGTAATGTGTCTGCAAGGTTGTCTGAGCACATACGCAGTGTACGGAAGCTGGACACGAATAATTCCGCGGTCGCTGAACATGTCGTCGAAGCCGGTGCGTCTCATTTTGTCCGTTTCGATAAAGCAAGAGTGTTGGTACGTGAGAAACGTTATATACAACGTAAGGTACACGAAGCTATCGAGATCGGACGGCGCCCGAATTTTAATAGAGACGGCGGTTGGGCTTTACCTCCAGCATGGAAGCCTGTGCTTCCGGCGGCGAAACATATTGTGCGTTTGGACAATCCCGTGGACACCATTAGTCAAGTGTGCGTAATGTCTATTGATGACAAAAGTGACGTTGGAGTGCTGGACGGACAAGTTGCGGGCTTGCAAGCACCCCCCGCCCCCGCGCCATCGGCGCGCGCGCTCAGAGCGGAACGTCGGTCAAAGTATCAGCAGTGACGAGTTTGCCGCGGCGGTGTACGGGCAGCCGTCCCTGATGAAGGGCTCCATACGAGTTCGAAACATGTCGGGCCGTTCCTGACAATTTCACGTGAGTGTAAACCGCTTAATACAATAATTAGTTAATATTGTTTTAAATTCTAGTATTATCATATTTTTTATTTTCTACCTGCTGACATTGTATTAATTTTAATTTATTTCCTTGGTTTGAACTTATATTAGGGTCGAATACTTAACCCACAAATTTGTACGCCTAGTGGCAAGACATAGAGAACTTCTGTCTAATGTAACAACTGCTTTGTACCTATGTTTGACAAATAAATATATTCTATTCTATTCTATTCTAGACATAGAGATTGTCAATGTTATACATACACGTGTCATTACAAGGTCACCATTATCTCTTCTGTGGCGCAGAGACATTCCTGTTACTGGGTTTGTACTCCCACACAAAATCAAACTAACCGGTAATGCGGGCTAACCAACTATCTCAAGTCATGTTTAAAAAAAGCAATTTCATCGGCGTTTCATTTATATCGATAGCCCGGTCGCATCTGGGACAAGCAGGAAAATCCATCCGACGGTCATAAAAGGCAAATAACATAACACACAGTTGGCCAGGCGTCCCCAGGTCAAAGTGTATGTAGCGGCGCGCACGCTGAGCCCGCAGAATGGGATACCTTCACTTGACATAAATGTATCACCTGAAATACTTTTTGTTTTCCATAAACTTTATATTTCATAAGTCGTAAACTCTTCGGGATTTTTTAATATTATTCATGTGTAGAGAAAATTTATCTACGGAGTAGAAATCATTAGGTTAGGTTTGTGATCTAATTATAACGATCTAAGTCTTATGGCAAATGGAAATTATGGCAATTACATTATGGCATGTGAAATTCGGGCAAACACACGCACCGCAGGACACTCAGCGCACCAGCACTTTAGAGGTAAAGAGGAGCACCATGCGGTCCTCCGGTTTTGTCTTCTCCGACAGCTAAACTATACAAAATGGGGTGTACACTGATGTTGAATTATACAACATATTGAAGCTATATGAATAAAATTTGCTCAATATGTTATGAAACAAAGAAAAAAAAAGGCGACTTCAAAGGTAATATTTTATTTTTAAAATCCAAAATAAATTTTAAAATTGTTTTAAGAATCCTCATAATTTAACAAAACAATAAATTGTATGACAAGCACGGACTTAAACGCAATTTTTCACGGTGAAAATGGAAAATTACTTATTGTTTGTACAGTCGCCATCAGATATATCGCAGCATACAAGGCGTTCATAAATATGTGAACATGTACTGTAACACCCAGTCAATAAGGGTTGTGTTCACATATTTATGAATGCCTTATATGTTGCGATATAACTGATGGCGACTGTACCAATATTTGGATGGATCCAAATATTGGTACCCAATACAAATGACGTCACATGTAGGTGGCCATTTGTATGGAGTGTTTTTAGCGCTCCGTAGTAATGTTGAACTTTGACGGTAATTTCTGACTTTTAGAGCAGTCTAAGTGTAGTTAGTCCTATATAGACATTAGATCCCAATAAAAAATAGAATCGATTGACATCCTCACAAAAAAGTTGTCTACACGCCTATTTCTAATAGAGCGCAGGACAAAATAGTAAACTAGAAGTGCACTGCCAACTGAAAAACTGAGTAGCTCTGCAGTAAATTCGAGGGTGTAATTTTGTATACATACCTACCTACTGAATTAAGAAAACGAACTGCGTTAAGCCTGTTTATTTTTAATTTAAGATATCAATTTCTTTTTGTTTTACAAACGATACATGGCAACCATTACATAATGGATTTCGATTATCATTCGCCCTGATATGAACCTATTTTTGTATAACTGGCTTTTCTAAATCCGAGCAAAGTCCGCAACACCGCAGAGCGAGCCTGGGCAAAGTCCATAAACATTTTTGTTTGGGAAAATAATGAGTGCAAAGATTGATATCTGATGCTCAGTGGTTTCATACTGAGGTATGAGCCAGAGCATACATATTGAAAGATATTCAAACTATATCATGTACTAACACGCCTAAAAATGTCTATAACATTATAGAACTTATCTCTAAGGAGCAACGTTCGAAATCATATGACTATTTTCATACATGGCAGTGCTTACCACGTTTTTAGATATCTAATCAAAAAAATAAATACAGCTTAAGATATGTTTTCTTATCTGTTCTCCTGTTTACCACCAAGTCGAGATTATTTATAATATAATATATTTTTTCATAATAATGTCTAATAATAATAATAATAAAAGGCGTAGGGATGTGACGACCCCATCGCCCGCTGGTTTTACCAGCGCAGTCAGTCACCGCAGGGCAGCTTATGGCGAGCTGTTGGGGGGTAGCGACCCCACGTACCTGAGTGCTCCTGGGGGTCCTGATGGGGGGTGATGGGTCGGAGCCTCCGCCTCTGTCTTGCCTTAACCGGCCGGGCAGAGTGGAGTCGCGAGAGTTTCGGCTCGGGGGCGGATGTGGAAACGTAAGGGGTTAGTTGGCTGCGGTTTAAAGCCCAGTATTACACCTCTCCACCCTTAGCCTTCCGCACTGGTGTTGCCCTTAGGCCACTTTATGTGTCGCTTTTTATGGGGGCCCATCTAGCGGGAGGCGAGTCATCGTCTACCAGTTTTTTTGCTATGAGACACTTTTCTTGGTAGACGTCCGGCTGTCTCAAACAATAGCCCAGTAGTTAGTCCATCGCATTACATATAATAGCCTAGTACCATATTTAGACTCCATACAACCACAATAGTTCTTACATCTTGCGGGTGCTGTCTCTGTGTGCGTCCCATGACACAGGCAGGGGGAGCATCCGCATGGTGTACCCCTTACATTTCATTAAATTGTCGAAAGGGCCTCTGCTCGTTGGCTTCGGCTCCGTGCACGCCTCCCAAAGGTCCGGGACACCATTGTCCCGTGAAAGGGTGCGACATACAAATAATAATAATAATAATATCGTTTATTGCATATCACATAGCTATAAAGGTAGGTACAATATAGGGCAGTTTTACATGTGATACCCTGAATAGGGCGCAGCAATATGAGAGGGCATCTACAGCTTAATAACTATTATTTTTAAGTAAGTTATACATACAAATTTTTATAACTTCAGATTCTACACTTTATCATTAAAGAAATCGTCTATATTATAGTAGCATTTATCGACTAAATAAGCTTTTAATTTTGTACAGAACGATTTTAGTTCGGTCTCATTTTTTATAAAATTAGGTAAGTGGTTATAAATTTTTATTGTCATATAGTGCGGGCTGGATGTAACGAACTTTAATTTTGAAAAAGGTAATCTTAGTTTATTTAAATTTCGGTCATTTCTTTTGTTTTGGGTTATCTGTGAATATAAATCTATATGTTTTCTAACAAATTTACTCGACTCCAAAATGTACATGGACGTGACAGTCAAAATTTTGTATTTTATGAAATGGGGTCTACACGATTCCATTTGATCTATGTTTGCCAATATCCTAACGCACTTTTTTTGTAAGATAAATATTTTTCCTATGTCTGTGCTATTACCCCATAAAATGAGTCCGTAGGACATCCTGGAGTAAGCATATGCATAATAGGCTGAAAGAGCGGAAGTTAGGTCAGTTAAACGCTTTAGGTGATTAAGAGCATATACAAAAGACGATAACTGTTTTGTAAGCTTTTGTATATGGAGTTTAAAGTTCAAGCTAGAGTCTAACTCGATTCCCAATAATGTAGCTGAGGTCACATTTTCAAGTTTAAGATTATTATAGCTATAATTTATTGGAAGAGTGGTTTTTTGATATGGCTTAAATTGTATTATTTTTGTTTTTTTAATGTTGAGCTCAAGATTATGTATTTGTAACCAGTTTAGTATTTTATCTAGAATTAAATTTAATTTCGTTTCAACTTCGTCGATTTTAACACACGGAAATAATACGGAAATGTCGTCAGCAAATAGTGTGCAATGATCATTTAGGATATCTGGGAGGTCGTTTATATACACTAGAAATAAAATACATCCTAGCACGCTTCCTTGGGGAATAGAGCCATTTACAGGGACTCTATCAGATCTGAAATGACGAACTATTCCAGTTTCAAAGTCTGTACTTTCTATCTCTGTGTATTGAGATCGAGTTTCAAAGTAAGATTTGAACCATTTTAATGGAGTGCCTCTAATTCCAGTACTATACAATTTATTTAGTAGAGTCCCATAGCACACTCTATAATAGGCTTTACTTAAATCAAGCAGGAGGCCTACCGCGTATTTTTTGTTATTTATTTCGGTTAGTATTTCCTGTATATATTTATATATTGCTAAGGTAGTAGATCGGTTTTTTCTAAATCCGTTTTGACTATCGTTAAGTATTTTAAATTTTTCGTAGAATGAGTTGAGTCGTTTTACCATTGCCGATTCAAATATTTTAGACGAGGTGGGAAGCAGAGCAATGGGCCTATAATTATTGATATCAGAGGGGTCTCCTTTCTTGTGTACAGGTTTTATCAGAGATATTTTTAGAGCGTCAGGAAAGATTCCTTCTGAAAAGGATTGATTTATTAGTTTAGTGTACGGGATGGTAAGTATATCTGCACATTTTTTTATTACTATGGGAGGGATTTCGTCAATACCGAAAGATGTTTTGTTTTTAAGATTTTTTATAATGGAGTAAGTTTCTTTGGGCTCAATTTGCGTTAGATAAAATGAGTTATTTATAGTGTTTTTTATGGGTAGTTTGTCTTTGGAGATAGAAGAGTTGCCGATGGAAGAGAAAAATGTATTAAATATATTGGCCACTTGCTTAGGATCGCTTACTGGTATATTATCTGACGTTTTTACATGTATGTTACATTTGTGTTTAAATTTATTTCTATTTATTTCTTTATTTATTATTTGCCACATGGATTTTACTTTGTTTTGTGACTGATTATATTTTTGTTTATTTCTAAGTTTTTTAGCTGTTTGTACTAATTTTTTAAGAATTTTACAATATTCTTTATAATAGTCTTTTAGGACTGAATTTTTCGACTGTGATACTAATAGCTTTAAAAGTCTTTTGTTCCGGCATGAAGTTTTTAAACCTTTTGTTAAATAAGTTTTTTTAGATTTTATTTTTATCTCTGTTTTTGGAATGCATTTATTTAATGCTTTATTTAAAATTTCTTGAAAAGAGTTATAGTTTTCGTTTAATGAGTTATTTATTGTGATTACATTTTCCCAATTTACTTTTTGTAGTTCTGTTTTAAATTTACATATGTTAGAGGTATTGAAGTTTCGTTTAGTAACTATAAAATTTTGTAATATTGGTGTTTCATTAGGAGTAGTAAATAAGATACCTTTATGGTCCGAAAAACCGAATTCGTTGACGTTCAGATTTAGGCCATCTATTTTAAAATTAGTGAATAGCAGATCAATACAGGTAGAACTGGTTTGAGTAATTCTTGTGGGGTCTCGAATTTTTTGATGGAAATTATGGGAAGACATCAGGTTGCATAGTCTTGATTTTTCATTATTTTCTTATATTTGATATTAAGGTTGGATTAGTACATATAAGTAGGTAAGGTGACTGACGGTTATTGCACCTAGAAGGTTTTAGAACAACTTCGTATATATCGCATCTATGATTTTTTTTTTTTGTTTTTTTTATTCGAAATAGCCATGCATTTAACCTCGATTGCACCTGATGTTATGATTATTAGTATTCCTAATGTCAACTGAAAGACGTCCACTGCCTGGAAGGAAGAGTCCTCTGAGATCCAATACAGACGGGCTGCAAAAGTGCATAAATGCAAAGTAAGGATGCATTTCGCTTGCAGCTGGCGTGCAGTTCTACCAATAGAACATTAACACTATATAATTTGTCTTGTACATGTTGCTTTGGTTGTCTACTGTTTACTTTTGTGTTTAGCACTCGTTTACTCAAAGATTAACTAGAAGAGATCCCTTAAAGGGATAAGTTCGCCTTTGTACATGTTTATTGTTTTAAAATGTATTTCTTGTTTTTGTGTACAATAAAGCGTTTACATACATACATACATACTATAGTTAGACTCTTGCGAAGACTGTCAGCGGTCCATTTTTGGAGTCTTTTTTATGCTGGGTCATCTGGTATTTGGAAATAAGGTACTACAGAAAAAGAGGTGAGAAGTACCTTTTGTCAATTGGTTATTCTATGTGTTATAGATGACATAGATACTACTAGCTGGTACGCACAGAAATTGCCTCTGCGGTTTCCAAGTTTATCCCAGACAAACAGACGGCTCATATCAGGGGCTTACGTTTATAATAATTGAAGGGGTGTTTACAAAAACAACATAACTGACTAGACTGGTTGACAGTTGACACTTATAACTGTTAACTTATAATAGTTATAATTGTTAGAGGTTAAGTGAGACGATGGATGATCGTATGTCTTCTGTTACCTATTAATATTGTTATTGATGTATTGTATAAAACAATTTAATGTTAGTATTTAAAATTAACATTGTATACATTTCACAGCGCCTTGGTATCTCACTGTTAAGCTGTGTAATCTGTTTGAAATAAATAAATAACGAAGCATTTCTATTGACAGTATGTGTCAACCAGTCTAGTCAGTTATGTTGTTTTTGTAAACATCCCTTCAATTATAGGTGCTAATAAACTAACTGATAACAGCGACCTTAAGATCACGTGTCATTTGCATTGCAAATGTATATTTGTACTACTCAGGTGTTGTTGACCGCTAAAGTAAGTAGTACCTATATAGGCTTCGGACTTTTTATAGACTCCCGACTAGTTGGACGGTTGCGTTTGGTCAGCAGCTGCTGTTTACATACAATCGCACTATGTGGCGAGTTAAAGGGGAGGCCTATATTCAGTAGTAGACTGATAGATAGCTATATAGATACCTGAGGCCACTCCTGGAAGCCTCCGATGCCCTCATGGTCTTCAGCGCAGGAACCGGCGATGACGAGTAGCGGCCACGCGTTCACTTGCGCATTGGCCATGCCACCGACGCAGTGTAGAAGTCCAGGTCCAGAGACGGCCAGACATACTCCTGGCTTTCCTGGATACCAGAAAACTAACATAAGTATACAATAGAAGTAATAATTTTAGTGTTCTTTACTTAAAATTAAAAAAAAACCATCAACAACTGTTTTAAGAGGATTATGTTTAATGTAGTATTTAATTTGTTTCTATTATATACAATCACAAAATGAAAATATAGGGAAACTGGTAAGTACATCTAACAAAACATAGCATTAATCTTTCCGTGAAATAATAGTTCAAGTAACTAATGTATCTTGAAAATACATAAATATGAAAACTATAAATAAATAAATAGAGTTATAAAACAGATATGAAATTTCGTTACCTTTTATACAAAGTTTGTAGGATATAATAGGCTCATAATAATAATAATGTTTTATATTTGTAAAATGTATTTTTTATATTTTACTTATTATTGTTAAAAAACCTAGCCTAAGCTTAAAGGTAAATAAACGGAATAAAAATTGTAGGATATATTGCGAAATTAAGTTTTTCTTAGACCAAAGGATAACAAAATAAAAAAATTGTGTAAAGCTATAAGTAGGATACTCTCTTAGGGATGTAAAACTTTAGGGAATACAGAATAATTCCATCTATTGGGCTATATTCAATGATACCTCTCCGTGATGAAGAACTCCATAGAGTTTAAAATATGTTGGCCCATTGCTGACCATTTCCCGAAAGTGTAAACTGCATATTAACACTTTTGCAACCAGACAAAAAAGTAAGACATATCCCAGAAACCGGCCGAGCCGACTTTTATAGCATCGACCCCGGCTACCGGGTTGGCTGGCATCTGAACAAAGTTTACGAGCGCCCGGCCTCCGGGTTGTTGGTGTCGAAAGTGTTAAAATTACTATTAGCCATTGTGAATATTTATAAATAGTTTTCAAGAAAAAGAAAACTGGACCAGACAATTTCATACTCATAATGCCAGAAGTAAATTAGAAATTACTAAGGGAAGACAGGTAAATTTTATAACATTCCGAACAAGATCAATCAATGTAAAATATGCCAATTATCTTTAATTATTATGATAACAAATTATTAGATAACATAATATCATTATGAAAATCAAACCTAAAACAAACCTAACCCACTAAACGTAGGTATCTTCAACGATAAATTAACATAAATGTATAATTACAATGAATAAAATTCTGATTGAGATTCTAATTACCTGTTAGGTATCCAATAGCTTGGGCAGCATAGCAGGCGGCTTGCTCATTGCGCATTCCAATATATTTGAGCCCCACAGACTGGAACGCCATTGCCGTCTCTATTACCGGTATACCCACAATACCAAATACATATTCTACACCCTGGAATTAGACAAGCAACATTAATGACTTCCTCTGTGGTTTTGCACTGGTTCTGACTCCTAGCAGTAGCATTAAAACAAATTGCTGTATGCAATTTCCACAGAACTTACTTTAAGTGCAGTTATTTGTGTCATTTACTGTTATTTTTTTCCAAGAAAGTGCTCATGATCTTATTGGTGTACTTAGTAACATGGGTTTTACAAGGTATTCATAATAATGCTAAGGTATGTTAATTTTTCTCAATAAAAAGTATCATTTCAGAGGTAGAACTTATTAATATTGATTTGAAAAGTAGTGGGTACTTATAGTTTATAGATGTGTTGGATTTATTTTGGTTAGGAAATCACAAAGTTAAGTATTTTTACGACTCGTTAACATAATTCTAGGGACAAAGTTCAATGTTTATACACTAGACGCAAAACAAAGTTTCGGAAAGTAAATTTACTTAAACTACGAAGTTCACAGTTTTTTGTAGTCACTCACCTGTTTTTTTAAACTTTCAGCTAAAATGGTATTGCCGTCGGTTGTCATACTTCTGGTCAATTTAGGCGCAACTTCAAATGATTTCCTTACAGTAACTTGAGCTAGTCGACCTAAAAACATGTTTACAAACTTATATTCAATGTTTTAATAAACGAAACGGTAAAAAAACAGGATTGGTGCCTAGAAGTCGCACTGCACTGACTGAATGAAACCATAACACACGAATAACAGTGTAAAGGTGAATTATTAATCTTGATCTTGACAAAACAAACTCACTTTTGACAGAGCTAGTGATACGGTTTACAACCCGTTCGGCGTATCAGAACTATCGGACGAAAAGAAACCACATAAAGGGATTACCTTAGGCACTTATTTGTTATCACAAACTTATCATTATCATCTACGAATACGAATGAATATGAATAATAATCCAAATCCAAATCGTTTTCATTTTTGTGTTTGTGTTAGTTATCTGTCACTTTGACAACAAGTCGTGGAATATCGCTTGTAAAAGGAAATTAAATAGATATAGCAAAAATTAAAAACCATATAGTTATATTAGAATAGAGATGTGAGTCGTTCTCAAAAAACATGTAGGTACCTACTTACTTAGTTAAGGGCTGTAATAAAAACAAAACTTATTGATTCCTTTGTGTAACAAAAGTTACTCATAAGGTTTGTATGACTAACTTTCGTTACACAAAAGACGCGATCGTAATTTTCGTAATTTTGTATTTTATTAAGCCTTTAACTATGGACATGTCTTTTGAAAACGACTCGTGTATGTATAGCGCTATAAACGTATATTATTAGGTATATAATAATATATCCATTACATGGGATATGAAAATAAAACTTTATATCAGTCACTGGCGCAGCTACCCAAGGGCTAGCCGGGGCAGTGTCCAGTGTCCGGGGCAGTGTCCAGGGAGATTTTCTAAAAATCAAGGGAATATACATACCGCACAGGTCAGAGCACATCGACGCCGCAGCGCTTAAGGACGAACTAGAGGATATCATAACCGAAGCGCCCAACATCACCATTGGCGACTTGAACCTTAAAATTACCATGCTCAATCAGACAAGAGACGAGGGAGCAGGAATACTTATCCGCGACCTTTGTAACACCGACGTCTGCACCATACATCACACGGGCCTACCCTCAAGACCCAACAGTGCGGGCTACGGCATTCTCGATGCAGCTATCCTCTCATATGATGCGCAAGCCTTTGACACCATAACATGTCAACAAACAACATCGGTTGGCTCAGATCACATGCCCTGGCTACTGGACCTAAATATAGTGGTAGATAAAGAGAAAGCTTTGGTAAGAAACACCCGTGGTATTGCAAATAACGAGGTAATCAGACAAAATTTTCAACAAACACTATGGAATAAGACTACCTTACTTCCAAAGATAATAACATCCGACGCAAAGTGCGAGGAATACATATTACATCTAGAAAAAGCTATTACCGAAACCCTGGACGAATATGCACCACTACATGAAGTTAACAGAAGAAATGAACTCCCAGAAGAGATTAATAAGTTAATAGACGAAAGAAATAAAGCGAAAAGTAAAGCGTGGCGTCTACGTTTCAACCCAGATAGAGTAACTGAACAAAGAAGGACATACAATCATCTTAAACGCCTGGTCCAGCAAGCACTATTGGAATATAACGACGAGAAATGGACACGATTAATTAACGATCCGCAGAACAATAGAGCTCAGATGTGGCGAATCCAACGCAACCTGAAGGCTCCAGTACAAAGACTACCCCACATTGAGGGCTGCAACAACGAGAAAGAAACCATCGACTCCCTGGTTGACGCAGCGATCATCACTAAAGCCAAGATAAGTGACGACGATAAGAGCACAGAGAAGACCACACCGTTTCAGCCTCTCGACGCTACTTCCATAGAAGAAATAAAATTTGCACTCAGACGCTTTAAAAATAAGAAGGCGCCGGGCCCGGACAAAATAAAAGCGGATGCCCTCAAACTTGGAGGCGATCCATTTCTCATCAGGTACAAAGTAATTGCTGATTACCTGCTCTTGACAGGCTATTATCCTAACAGATGGAAAACAGGTGAGTGCATCTTTCTACATAAAGCCGGCAAGAATCACCGAGATGCCAAATCGTACCGACCCATCACCCTCTTAAACATCATGGGTAAGCTATACGAACGTCTGCTCCTATCGCGCCTGCGACAAATCGCTGACAGACTCCAACCACCGTTTCAACATGGCTTTACCAAGAACAGAGGAACAGGCACACAAATCCTTCGCACCGGTAAGTTCATAACAGATGCGCTGGAAGCTAAGGAGAGCGTGGCCATGGTGTCGACGGACCTCTCAAAGGCCTTCGACTCCATAAATCATAAAGGTCTATCGAAGAAGCTTCAAACAGCCGATGTCCCGAACAACATTTTCCAAGTAATAGAGAATTACCTGACTGGTCGCAAAGTCTATGGGCGTTTTAGAACCACCAACGGAGATGAGAAATCGGTCCCACATGGAGTTCCCCAGGGCTCGATCCTGGGCCCGGTAATATTTAATCTGTACGTACACGACGTTTGGGACCATCGGGATCATATCCGCGGACTAAAGCTCTCCCAATACGCTGATGACCTGTGCATCCTCAACAGATCTCCCGACCCGAACTCCGCAACGCAGCGCGCAGGCTGGGCCGCCGAAACTATTATCGACTACTACCATCGTTGGGGGCTACAATGTAACGTAGATAAAACAGAGTGTGCCATGTTCACTAACAAGAGAAAGTACCGGAGAACCATTCGTATAAAAAATGAGGTTATCAATTATAAACACAGTATCAAATATCTGGGAGTACACCTTGACAAGACCATGACCATGGGTAAACAGACCGACTACGTAGTTCAAAAGGCGCGACGAGCACGCAGCGCGTTAGCACCCATCATAGGCTGGCACGCCAAGACGGACCTGACGGTAAAACTTGCTGTCATTCAGGCCTGCCTACTTCCAATATTGGATTATGGCGTAGTACAACTACTCTCACGTTACAGTAAGAGCAACTTACTAAAAATTGAACGCCAATATCGTATGGCCCTCAAGACCACCGGACAATTCCCAAGACGCCTAGAAACTTCTGTCCTCTGGGATATGCTAGACTGGGACCCATGGCACCTCCGTGCGCAAGATCTAAACGAGGACATGCTGCGTCGATTCCGCGAATTGCACATCGAGGGTTTAGACACCCCTGGTGACGCCTACATCGGATACGGACAGCACAACCCCCTCCTAACTAATACTAGACTAGGTGAAATAAATTATGTACCAAAAAAAGACAGGAGTCGGCTGCTCAGCAAGCGAACAACCGCTCCACGTCCCCATAGATTGTAAGAATTAGTTGTAATTAGGATAAGACAATATTGAGCAACATTTTAAATTTATATAAATTTATTTTGTACATACTCACAGACTAACAAACATACAGCACACACTACATGACACTTATACAGATCTTTTAGACAAACATGAGTAGACTGTAAGTAGCTGATACACCCACAGACCGAATAAACCATCGGCCTGCTGGACATATTGTAACATATGAACTAGGGAAATAAACATCTTTCTATTCTATTCTATTCTATTCCCGGGGCCCCCAAGATCCTAGGGACCCTGTCCAAGATTATAAGAGCCCTGAAACAAACCTTAAACTGACTAAACTCGCACTGGGGCACGGCACAGATTAATAATAATATAATGGTTACTGGGGCCGCAATATTTTTCTAGCCCCGGGACCCTTAATTACGAATTATTAATATTATTATGGTTTATAATACTTTCGTACTTGTCGGACCACCCGTGATCCGAAGAGGCGAAGATAAGATCACCCGTGTACAAACACATCATCATCGAGACCACGACCACTCTCACAAGAGTGAGACGACTAGAAAGAAGAAGAACTTGTCGGACAATGTTTAACGCTGTATATTATACTAGCTGTTGCCCGCGACTTCGTCCGCGTGGAACCTTTATCTTGAAAATTTGACATCTTTATTATTTTCAGATCTAAGTAATGTTGAAATTGCTAAACGTGCTTTTTTTGCAATTGTTTACGAAATAGTACCTAACGAACCCTTCGTACGCGAGTCCGACTCGCTCTTGGCCTTTTTTTTCGGCTAATTTGCTCTTATTACGCGGTATCATTATAAAATCAGGTACATCTACGAACGAATAGCTTTACTAAATTCGATGAGTTTAAGAACGACGTTTATAAATTCTTTGATTCGAATAATAATGCCTTTACACAAAGTTTCAAGTACCACACTCAAAAAAATGTTTGATCTACATACAAATTTTCAACCCCTTTTTCACCACCTTCAGGGCTTAATTTTCAAAAACGCTGTAATGAGTTTTCTTATCTTATAATAAAATTACCTTTATACAAAGTTTCTAATTCCTAACTTAAAATACAATTTATACCCGATACAACCTTTCATCCTCTTTTTAACCCGGGGCTGAATTTTCAAAAACGCTGAAATAACTTTTCTTGTATTTTAATAATATGCTTTTATATACAGTTTCAAATCCCGCACTAAAAAAAATTTTTGATCTTTACACAAACTTTCAACCCCTTTTTAACCCCCTTAGGGGTAGAATTTTCGAAAACGCTTAAATTTATTTTCTTGTATTTTAATTAAATGCCTGTATACAAAGTTTAAAAACCCGCAATCAAAAAAAATTTTGAATTTCATACAAATTTTCAACCCCTTTTTCACCACCTTCGGGGCTGAATTTTCAATAACGCTGAAATTACTTTTCTTGTCTTTTTATAATATGCTTTTATGTAAAGTTTCAAGTCCCGCACTCAAAAAAAATTTTGATCGTCATACAACTCCCTGCTACCTCAAGGAGCGTTTCAGTTACCTTCGTTCTATTAGGTCCTCTCAAAATTTGCTTCTGGCTGTCCCTTCTTCTTCTTCCAAATTCTATAACAGCTCATTTACCTTTCAGGCTACTCTATTGTGGAACTCTCTCCCTGTTGAATTGAAACGTAGTCAATCCGTTGCTACTTTCAAAACACACCTCAAAGAACATTACTTGTCTCTCCTTTAATACTCTGTCACTGTGACTGACATAATCTGTGGTTCGTTACATAAAATGTTATTTTAAATATTAACGAGCCACACTTTTAACGAGCCACATCGTTGCATCTGCGGGGTAACAGTTGAGGAGAATGGCCACCATGGCCTCAGCTGTCAGAGATGCGCGGGGCGATTTGCAAGGCATCATGCGATCAATGATTTGGTTCGTCGGGCTTTAGTGTCTGCCAATATACCTTGTACCTTGGAGCCTCCTGGGTTGAGTCGAACTGATGGCAAGAGGCCTGATGGTCTCACGTTGGTTCCTTGGCAGAAAGGTCGGTGCCTCTTGTGGGACGCAACTTGTGTGAGTACGTTTGCTCCGTCCCACTTGACTCACACCATTAGAACTGCTGGGGCGGCCGCGGAGTGTGCGGCAAGAGTGAAGCACACTAAATACAGTGCCTTGGAGCCAGCGTACGATTTTGTACCTATTGCAGTGGAGACTGGTGGACCTTGGGGCTCGGAGGCCAAGGATTTTATTAAGGAATTGGGCCGCCGGCTTAGGGATAGGGGCTGTGACCCGCGCTCTGGATCGTACCTGGTGCAACAAATTTCGTTGGCCATTCAGCGTGGTAACGCCGCCAGTGTGATGGGTACATTTGGGCCAGGTACGATTCGGGGCGTGCTTCATTAACGAAATTGACGAAGCCTGTTGTGGATCATATCATTGGTTTGTATTTGACGAAGCCTGTTGCTGATTTGTTGTTGTATCTCACCTGACGAAGCCTGCGATGCGGATCAGAACTTATTGCAATTTTTCCTTTCATGTGTCTTTTAATAAATAAAATATTTTACTGAGTAAAAGTTAATGAGAATAATAAAAAAAAAAAAAATTTAAATATAAGGTTTAAGTAAGTCTATATATGAGTATATATTTAGTCATATGTTCATATATGTATATTTTTATGTATGTTTATGTATCAAATATATATTATTATAGGTTTTAGTAGATTTTAATAATTTTTAAGTAGTTTTCTTGATTACTTTTTGCATCGCCTACTCATCTCATTTCATTTATATTAATCCGCTACCCAAAGGTTGTCTGGAAGAGATCGCTTTTTAGCGATAAGATCGCCTATTGTTTGCCTCTATAGTAATGTTAAGTGTCATCTGTATTTGTATTTCTTTCTTCTTGAGGTGTGCAATAAAGAGTATTCTATTCTATACTTTCAACCCCTTTTTAACCCTTTTAGGGGATGAATTTTCAAAAACGCTGAAATGAGTTTTCTGTTATTTTATTTTAATACCTTTTTACGTAGTTTCAAGCTCCTAGCTTAAAATTAAATTAGAACCCCAAGACAAACTTTCATCCCCTTTTTAACCCCCTTAGAGGTTGAATTTTTAATAACGATCAATTAATCAATTATCCGTGAGGCAGTCACAATCCGTGGCATCACTTAAGGAGAACTTAAAAAAGTTATGGCTTTTAGATCCCTGATCTCGTCGAAGTTAATTGATTAGAGTGATTACTTCATATATATGATGTTTATTTATTTATATTATGATATATATGTAATTATATCTATATGTATTATATTTTGGAATAACACATATTTTATTATATTAAGACTTAGTCCTTAGTGTATCTGTGCATACTAACTTGTTCGTTTGTCTATCTTCTTGGATATCCCATTATTTTCTCATTTGCTCAAAGGTTCACTGGAAGAGATCCCTTATAGGGATAAGTTCGCCTTTGTACATGTTTTATTTTTATCTTTTGAAGTTTTGTGAATTGTTTTTGTGTACAATAAAGTGATTACATACATACATACATTTATAAGAAGTTTCAAAGAATTTGTAATGGATTTAAACTTTCAACCCCTTTTTAACCCTTTTAGGGGATGAATTTTCGAAAACGCTGAAATTACTTTTCTTGTATTTTAATAGTATGCCTTTATACAAAGATTCAAGTCCCGCACTCAAAAAAATATTTGATCTCCATACAAACTTTCAACCCCTATTTAACCACCTTGGGGGATGAATTTTCAAAAACACTGAAATTAGTTTTCTTCATTCTATATTTAAAGTGTGTATGCAAGGTATTAAGACTCTTACTCAAAAATTACGCATTTTCCATACAAACTTTCAACCCCAATTTAACCCCTCAGGGGATGAGTTTTGAAATATCCCTTCTTATTCCTTGCCTACATAATATACTTGACCTACTGTAGAATTTTCAAAGTTCTAAGTTCAGTAGTTTCGGCTCTGCGTTGATATGTCAGTCAGTCAGGACAAATCCGTTTATATATATAGAAGATTAGTTTTTGAGCAGCACTTGGGAAACCCGAGTTGTTTTTTTGAGGACGAACATCTGTTATTTGTCGGTCATATCGTACACCTGGTATTTTAAATACCTATAGATATATAGTAATATTAGGCTATTATTCCGTGAAACACATTCGAGATAGACAGATTTTTCGTTAGATAAATTTATAGGAAAACAACCCAAAAATTATTATAAGGTCAGTCGGGGCAAGTTTAGGGTATTCCGCGTTTTATGAAATATTTGTAGGTATTGTATGAACATCATAATGTAAATAATTGTAAAGATCACTTATAGTGATCTAGGGTGGATGCTACTTAGGCTGTTACTTGTGATTCAACGCTATCCAATAATGTTTTATAAATCCAATATCTAACATGCTCAACACTATCCAACTAAGTTATATAAATCCACAATACCACGACGTTATTTTATAATCTTACCGATATAACCAGCTATACCTCGCATGAGAGTCGATTATAATTTTACCGTCCTGGAATCGGAGTTTTCAGACACCATGATAATATGTAATTGTTGTATTAAGCGGTTTAAACTCACGTGAAATTGTCAGGAACAGCCCGACATGTTTCGAATTCGTATGAAAGTCTTCATCAGGGACTAAAAAAAAGATTAGTGGCAAAGGTACCGCGTGGCTGTACGGATCAGCAGTCATAATTATATATCTGAAACTAGTATATCTCACCATTCCTGCTTTTAAAAAACGGGACAAGTGCGAGTCGAACTCGCCCACCGAAGGTTCTGTGCAAATTTATACCGTTGCTTTACATCGAAGATTGATTACGTGCTTAAAATAGAAACAAAAGATTTTTCCCTATCCCTCTTGTAGTATATGACGGTTTCACTTAGAAAACATCATTCTGAGTCAACGGAAAATACCCTATAAACTTTGATTCCCTTGAGTCTAAAATATACTTTTTTTGTGGCATGTGGTTTGTAAACGTAATTTTTTACGTTAACTTAGAAGTGAAATTTTTTCACAGATCCAAAGGATTGCAGACTTTACTGTAAGTATGGTTTTAATTTCAACTCGATATCTCCACGGTCCTTGACAGACAGACGGACGGACAACAAAGTGATCCTATACGCGTTTCATTTTTTTTCTATTGAGATACGGAACCTTAAAAATAAAGACTCATATTATAAAACTTCATCCTTTCATTTAAGTACCCCATCAAGTAAAAAAGTAACGTGTCTCTCCTACACAATAACACTTAAAATTTCAATTTCTCTGCCAATCAGAAGTCGTCTGGAAGAGAACGTTCACCTCTCTTCGTGGCATAGGATCACAAAATAAAATACTTATACGAGATAATGTCCTAAAGTACTTTAAATTATTACTTGATACTTGACACCAACCATTCAATTTAAGTTCCAAAAACATTATTAGTAAGTAACTAAAAAAGAGAAAGGTTTTATTTTCAATTTTATTAAGAGGCCTCATTTCTTTTAATTTCTTTTTTTGTCAAATTATGACTATTGATGATTTCAATCCCATTTTTTAAGCCAATACTTTTCGCTGAGTTCTAGGTAGCAACATAGCTACGACTATTTATTGCTTTCATTGCATGCAGTCGAAAATAAGTTGAAAAGACTAATTTTCCGCGTGAATTTTGTCAATTTCGTGTAGTTTTTGAAACAAAAATTATCAATGAAAAATTCAAAACTTTAAGTTTCAGATAAATCTCAATAGCCCTGTTCTAGGTAGTAACATCAATCATATGTTAAGAAATATGTTTGATCATAGAGAGAAAAATGTCTAAAACAATCAACATTTTAAAAGGAATAAGGCCTTGTAAGTTGTAGGTAAATACAGGGTGCGTAACGATGGCTATAACAATTTTTGATATAACTTCAGTCGCTATAACGCTCATTTGATATAATTATTGAATGTTATAACAACACTTAATATATCAACATTTGATATAATTATTGTTTCATATACTGATCATGTTATCGAATAACATTTAATATAACATTCTTTTAGTATAATGCATATTTCGTCTAATGAATTTATGGTATAACGTTTATTTTATCTAACGTTCAACTGGCATAATGTACCTATAGGGTATAGAGAAATAGGGGGGCGGGGGGGCGTTGCCCACCCCCGCATTAAAAAAAAACTTAAACCAAAAGTTCAATTAGAAACGTAGGTTAGGAAAAAAAAGTATGAACTACATCCCCCAGAATAAATGGACTGCTACCATAAAAGTAGGTTAGGTTAGGTTTGAACTGCATCCCCCAGAAAAAATACAAAATATACCACCTCATATTTATTTCATATGATTTGTATGGGTTACCCTCATCTGGTAGAATAATATTGGTCAGAAATACACTTCCCATAACACGTTTCGCAGAAACACTTTCGGTCGAATGGTAAGATGGCATAAAGGTATAGTTGGCATTACAACTACCTCGCATACGACACATTTTGCAGCACATTGTTTTGTAGAATATCTCTTTGGCCGACTTCGGTTTAGCATAATTTTATGTACCATAATAATCCTATAGCATACGATTACAATAGCATAATTATTTTCTACTAGCAGAAAAGTGCGTTAAGTAAACTTTACGTAGTAGAATGTATGTACCGTTAGGTACGACGACGAGCGGTTCGAGGAGCAGTGGTATCTTGCCGCCGCGGGGCAACTGCCACTAAATCTTTAATCCCAACAATTGTAATGCATAAATTAGGTCCTGATTCCACCTTAGGGCAGGTCCGACTTGGATTAGGTTAGGTACGACGACGAGCGAAGCGAGGAGGAGTGTTAGGTTGAACTGAGACCCTAACAAGCGAGCGAGCCGCGCGGCATCGGCTACCATACCACTCCATGGACAAAATGTGTAATCACAACAATTTGTAATGCATAAATTAGGTACTGATTGCACCTTAGGGCAGGTCTGACTTGGATTAGGTTAGGTACGACGACGAGCGAAGCGAGGAGGAGTGTTAGGTTGAACTGAGACCCTAACGAGCGAGCAAAGCGAGCGAGCCGCGCGGCATCGGCCGGCTACCATACCACTCCATGGACAAAATGTGTAATCACAACAATTTGTAATGCATAAATTAGGTACTGATTGCACCTTAGGGCAGGTCCGACTTGGATTAGGTTAGGTATTCCGCATATGTCCTGTACAACAAGATAAGACAATGAAGTCTATATTGGAATCAAATGGTACTCGGCTTGACAACTTTATGCCGCCTAAAATATTATGCAAAAAAATTATCTGCGAAAGTACTATTCGTTTAGAAGACTGTTATGCTCATCAACATTATGCCAATATAAGATTCGGTATTATAAAAATCTGCGGAATGATTTATGCCAAAGCATACTCTGCGTAAGATATTTCTGCCAAACGTTACTTCTGCCAAGTATCGTTATGCAAAACAAATATATGTCAAAAAAGTTTCTACAAAATAATAGTGAACCGATTTGTATACCAAATGAACATCATAGCATATGATGGTTATAGGAAATAAGTGTTCTACCAAATGATAAATATACCAAATAAAAATAGATATTTTAAAATTATACCAAACGTTTATTAGGTACTTATATAAAATGAGTGATTATACCCTGTGAAATTATATCAAATGTTGTTATATCCAACATACTTATACCATTTATTTTTATATCGATCATTACACACCCGTAAATATATTGTATTATTTCTGTTTTTGTTAGGTAGCGCGACTATTCGCAATATATTTTGTTGTGTATATGTATTCAATGTTTACTCATGAGCCTGAGCGCGTCGTTGTCATAGCGATGGAGCGCGGGTTGCGGGGGGAGGTGCGCGCGAGCCGCCTCGTCACGGGAAATAGCCGCGACCCGCAGTGTTGCTGTGTATTTGCTTCGTGTCGCGCGACAACTGCGCGGTCAAGTATTAGTTGTTTTTCGTGTATTTTCGTTTCGTGTTTGTATGTGTCGTGTATTCGTTTTAAATAGTATATTTTAATTTTTCGCACTCATTGACTTTAATTTAAGAACCCCGCACCTAACTACAAAAAGCTGGTCCTACGAGTTCGGATGTGTTAAGTGTTGTTGAACTATGAGTGTAGAAAGTCGGAAACCGAATACACGCAGTCGAGCGAAGATGATGAAACCGGCAGAACCAGGTGCAGATGCAGCTCAACAGCTCGCGCGTGACTCCGCGACGGGTGGTCGTAACGACCACGGGGATATAACGGAATTACCGCCGTTGGAGACATGGACGCCGGCATCAGAGCGCACCGTCAGGCCACGAAGCAGCGCCAGCCACTCGTCAAGACTTAGCCAGGCCGCCCGCGAAGCGCAAAGAATGCGCGCGGAATACGATGCGGAGGTCGAAGTGGCTAAACTCAGAGAAAGTTTAATTAAAAAGAAGCTAGCACTTGATATGGCGGAGCTAGCAGTACAGGAAGAAGAGCAGGAGGGATCGCTGGCCAGCGCCGCGAGCAGAGTATCGGCGCGCCTGCTCAACAACACGCCGCCGCCGGAACCGTGGCGCGCGCGCGCCGTCGGGCCACGTACGCCGTCGCCGCCGCCGCCGCTGAAGAAACAAACGGATATCGATCGCCTGGCGGAGGCCATCGGCAAGCTGGGGCAGACAAAGAGAGTGCCGCGACAGGTGCACGAGATACCCAGTTACGATGGTAACGCAGCGGACTGGCTCACCTTCAAGAAGGCGTACCGATGCACCAACGAGATGCACGATTTCGAACCATATGAGAACATGGCGCGCCTCCGAGTCGCGCTCGTCGGTGAAGCGAAAGTCGCGGTCAGCGGCTTATTGGGAACCTCCTCCGATCCTGAGGAGGTCCTTAAGGCGCTCGAAGATGAATTTGGACACCCGAGTCACGTCTTAGAGTGTGCCATCAAGAGAGTTCGCGATCTACCGAAAGTTAGCGAAAACGGCAATGAAATTCGCAAATTTACGAATGCTGTGCGGAATTGCGTGTCTGTGTTAAATACTATTCGTGCCGATGGATATTTAAACAATCCGCAACTGATAAGTGAACTTTTAGGTAAATTAACGCCTTATCAACGCGCTCAGTACGGCGAATTTGTGATGCGTTTAGACAATAATAGTGGTGTTGATTTACGAGTGTCGCCAAATCTAAACATTCTAGTGGACTTTTTGAGTCAACTAACTCGAGCGTCGTCATATTACACGCCTGTAAATATAAGCAGTGTCGGCGGAACGTTTGAAGCGCGAGCGCCGCCACCCGCCGGTCGGCGCGATAAGGGTGTGGCCGTGCGCACGAGCGGAGCGAGTCACCGTGTACATACGCAAGTGGAAGCGATTACCGATGTTGCTAAAACTGAACAATTAGCATGTGTTAAGTGTGCACGGGCTCATAAATTGACTGACTGCGGTGAATTTAAAAGTCTTACCCCGAATGAACGTTGGGAGTTTGTTAAGGAAAAAAGGCTGTGTTTTAAGTGTATCGCGAAAACTCATTCGAGTAGGTTTTGTCGCGCAAAACGCTGCGGTAAGTGTAAGTGGTCACATCACGACTTGCTACATAAGGACGCGCAGAGCGCTACGCCACCCGCGGTGGGACCACCGCCTTTGCTGCCGCCGACGTCGGTGTCGGAGTCGGCGCCCGCGCCGCCCGGCCCGAGCCGCCTGTGAAATACGAAACTTTGACGAACGTCGGTGAGTGTCAAGCGCGTGCGTTGTTAAAAGTGTTACCGGTGACAATAGTAACAAGTAATGGTGCCGAACATTCCACATACGCTTTGCTAGACGATGGCGCTTCTGTATCGATCATAGACGATAAACTCGCGAGTGATGTTGACGGACCCGTAGTGCCTTTGAAGTTAATGACCGCACGCGGACATTGTATGACTGACAATAATTCGCGAAGTGTTAAAGTCGTAGTGCGCGGTCCGAACGGAGTTAGTCACGACATTTCAGTGCGAACTCTACGTAATGTTAACTTACCGTCGCAGACGTTACCGGCGCGAGTGCTTGAAGAGAACGTGCACCTCCGGGACCTCGGTTGCAGTGAAATGAGGGAGGCGAAACCCATGCTGTTGTTGGGCCAAGATAATTGGAAGCTCATCGTCGGCCGGGAGATTCGACAAGGTAAATCTGGTCGCCCAGTCGCTTCTCTTACAAAATTGGGGTTTGTTGTTCATGGTCCATTAGGAGGGGGGGTTAGTGGTAGTCAATACGACTCTGCCAACTGCATGCTCACGCCGCTTGACGATTTGCACGCTATAGTGAAAGCTATTAAAAGTAAACATTATGTTGATGACTATTTGGATAGTGTTGATTCCATAGAAACGGCACAACAGCTGATCGTTGATGTCACCCACGTTCACCGATCAGGTGGTTTTGATATCAGGGGGTGGGTGACAAATTCAGCAGAATTAAGTGAAAAACTGCCATCTGTTGTGCCGGGTCGTGTTAAACTGGACAAGTCGGAGAACGAGCGCACATTAGGTATGCCGTCAAGCGATTGTATGAAATTTGATCTGTCGTTCAAGCGTTTGCCGATTGAATTAGTTGAAGGTCAGGTCAAGCCTACTAAGCGCGAGTTCCTCAAGTTTATTATGAGTATTTTTGATCCATATGATCTAGTATGGACTGATTCTGAGACGGTCCTTATGTGGATAAATTCTGACGCGCGCGACTACCAAAAATATGTTTCTCATAGGTTGGCAGAAATTGATAGTTTGAGCAAGAGAAGTGACTGGCACTGGGTACCTTCCGAGTCCAACCCTGCTGATGAGGCGACCAGGATGGACTGGCCTAATGACAAGGGCATGTGGCTTTCGGGTCCCCCCTTTCTCTGTGATCCACAGGTACCCTGGCCGAGCTGGAGCCGCGAGGAGCCGCCCGTCGACGACCCGGAGCGCTTGGAGAGGGCGTTCGTGACAGCCGAGGCTGGCTGTCCTGTTATCGACGTGGCGCGCTACTCCAAATGGACGCGAGCTGTGCGCGTCACTGCGTACGTGCTTGCCTTTATAAGCACGTGCCGATCTCAGCAGAAGACGGCGAAGCTTACAGTGGAGAAGCTACAGGAGGCCGAGAACTTCCTATTGAAGCAGTCGCAAGCTCACTCCTTTCCTGATGAGCTTAAGGCCCTGCGGGCTGGACGCCCGCTGCCCAGGTCAAGTCGCCTCATAAAGCTTGACCCCATGTTGTACGAAGACGGACTGCTGCGCGTCAGGGGACGCCTTAGCGCTTCGACTGAACTGTCATTCGACGAAAAGCATCCAGTGATCCTCTCTGGTACCTGCAGCACTACACGACTGCTCGTGCGCCACTATCACGAACGTGCGCTGCACGCCAACCACGAGACAGTCGTCAACAACGTGCGAGAGCGATTCTGGGTGACCTGCATCCGGCCTACTGTGAAGGCAGTCGTTGCGCGCTGCCAGTACTGTCGTGTGCAGCGCGCGCGGCCCAATCCACCGAAGATGGGTGACTTACCACCCGTCAGGCTTGCCACAACTCGGCGAGCATTCGTCAACTGCGGGGTGGATTATTTCGGCCCCATGGAGATCACTATTGGACGGCGCCGGGAGAAACGGTGGGGCGTGTTGTTCACATGCCTCGCCACACGCGCCGTTCATCTCGAGTTGGCTGCTTCTCTCAGCAGCGACTCTGCCATACTTGCCTTACGCCGCTTGATAGCGCGCCGCGGGCAACCAGCAACCATCCTGAGCGATTGCGGCACCAACTTCGTCGGGGCGAACAAAGAACTGCGCGCCGCCTTACGTGGACTGAACACTGAGGGCATACGTGGTAGTGCTCTGGCTAAGGGCATTGAGTGGAGATTCAACCCTCCGGCAGCTCCACACATGGGCGGTGCCTGGGAGCGGCTCGTTCGCTCCGTGAAGAACGCCCTTCATGCGACGCTGAAGGAGCGCGCGCCGTCAGAGGAAGTGCTGCACACCGTCCTGTTACAAGCAGAGCTGGTCGTCAACAGCCGCCCGCTCGCATACGTCGCAGCTGATCCCGACGAGCCAGTCGTGCTCACACCAAACCATTTGCTGCTTGGGACGGCGGCGGGAGATACGCGCGTGACGGCTTACGACCCCACTGATTTGGATGCCCGCCGCCAATGGAAAAAGGCGAATGGGCTGGCGGACATGTTTTGGCGACGCTGGTCCAGACAGTACTTGCCCACTCTCCAGCGACGGCAGAAGTGGGCAACAGCCACGGGCTCCATCAAAGTGAACGACGTAGTAGTGATATGCGATGGCAAGCAGCCTCGTAACATGTGGCCCCGTGGCATTGTGAAAAAAGTGTTTCCGGGTAGTGACGGCCATGTGCGCGTAGTAGACGTTAAAACTGCTACTGGGTCGCTGCGTCGTCCCGTTGCACGGATAGCCGTGCTACCTACCGACGGTACATTTGTCGATTGAAGCCTCCAACTGGGGGGTGGTAATGTTAGGTAGCGCGACTATTCGCAATATATTTTGTTGTGTATATGTATTCAATGTTTACTCATGAGCCTGAGCGCGTCGTTGTCATAGCGATGGAGCGCGGGTTTCGGGGGGAGGTGCGCGCGAGCCGCCTCGTCACGGGAAATAGCCGCGACCCGCAGTGTTGCTGTGTATTTGCTTCGTGTCGCGCGACAACTGCGCGGTCAAGTATTAGTTGTTTTTCGTGTATTTTCGTTTCGTGTTTGTATGTGTCGTGTATTCGTTTTAAATAGTATATTTTAATTTTTCGCACTCATTGACTTTAATTTAAGAACCCCGCACCTAACTACAGTTTTTCTTTTTGTATGTGTAGAGTAAAAGTAGGCATTTAAAAACGAAATCACGGACGCATTGTCATTAGTGCCTTAACTATATCGAATCGAACTGATTCAACCCCAGGTTAACTTTTTTTTTTAAGTGACAAAAACAAGTGCCTGAAATATTAATGATAGAAGCACGTAGCAATGTGCATTAGTATACATAATTTCGACAGGCAATTGTTTACTGTTGTGAAACGTACATTTTATGAAATGTAAGCGCCAAAAAAAATGAGTTAAGCCACAAAAGTGGTCTTTTAAAAATCCCCTCACAAGTTGATCGGTAACTTCTCTGGTAGCTACGCGAATTTTAACATATCACTGGCCGGTAGAAAGGCGGGGATATCCCAGCTTCATCTATTGCGCGTACACAAAATATTCGCAGGTGGTGTGCGTTCAAGTTCAAAGTTCATGTCGTGCTATCAATCTATGTTATGTAGTAAGCGGGTAATACGACACGATTTCCGGAGTTGATATATTGTCTTTACTTTAATCACAGATTAACAGAATGTCCACGCACCGCTCCACACCGAACTAATTGTTAACTTACCTTACTCATCCTTTACATCGCCCATACATCATTTCCATCAGCCCTCACCTCAACTCACGGTAAACTGCCCAGTTCCCTTCTAAGGATAAATTTGCCTTCATAAATACCTAATCAGTAGGTAGTGATTTCTACTTTTATGTGCAATTATTATATAATAGATACCTATCAGTGGGTTTTAGCCCAGTAGTGTCTATTTATTTCATAGAAGGTCCGATTAGTTCCTTTTTTTATGTAGTGTTAAATATTTTTCCTTCTTTCGTCAGATGCGTTATTTTAATAGTATGATTGGTTACTAGCAAAAAATTTAGTTAGTAAGAAACAGGATTTAACAATAACAACGATAAAACCTAAAACTCGCTTTAGTTCAGTTTGATAGTGAATTACCTTGCGTTTCTAAAAACATAATTATAAGAAGCCCCAAACAGGCTTTCAGAAACGGAATAAATGTCCGACCTAATTAAGGAAACTGCAAACCGAATAAACCTGATTTGGCGCATTATGATCGGATGACGGAACATACATGAAATTGAAAGATTGTTTTGTAAATTTTGTAAGTTTTGTATTTCGCGCCCGCGCCTTATCATTGCAAGTCAGCAAAGTTCAGCCAGTTCATGAAGGTTCTGAACCTTGTCATATGAGGCGCGTTCGGATATTAACCCAGATTGAGTAATTTGGACATACAGCCACAGATTAATCTATATATATAAACGGATTTGTCCTGACTGACTGACATATCAACGCAGAGCCGAAACTACTGAACTTAGAACTTTGAAAATTCTACAGTAGGTCAAGTATATTATGTAGGCAAGGAATAAGAAGGGATATTTCAAAACTCATCCCCTGAGGGGTTAAATTGGGGTTGAAAGTTTGTATGGAAAATGCGTAATTTTTGAGTAAGAGTCTTAATACCTTGCATACACACTTTAAATATAGAATGAAGAAAACTAATTTCAGTGTTTTTGAAAATTCATCCCCCAAGGTGGTTAAATAGGGGTTGAAAGTTTGTATGGAGATCAAATATTTTTTTGAGTGCGGGACTTGAATCTTTGTATAAAGGCATACTATTAAAATACAAGAAAAGTAATTTCAGCGTTTTCGAAAATTCATCCCCTAAAAGGGTTAAAAAGGGGTTGAAAGTTTAAATCCATTACAAATTCTTTGAAACTTCTTATAAATGTATGTATGTATGTAATCACTTTATTGTACACAAAAACAATTCACAAAACTTCAAAAGATAAAAATAAAACATGTACAAAGGCGAACTTATCCCTATAAGGGATCTCTTCCAGTGAACCTTTGAGCAAATGAGAAAATAATGGGATATCCAAGAAGATAGACAAACGAACAAGTTAGTATGCACAGATACACTAAGGACTAAGTCTTAATATAATAAAATATGTGTTATTCCAAAATATAATACATATAGATATAATTACATATATATCATAATATAAATAAATAAATATCATATATATGAAGTAATCACTCTAATCAATTAACTTCGACGAGATCAGGGATCTAAAAGCCATAACTTTTTTAAGTTCTCCTTAAGTGATGCCACGGATTGTGACTGCCTCACGGATAATTGATTAATTGATCGTTATTAAAAATTCAACCTCTGAGGGGGTTAAAAAGGGGATGAAAGTTTGTCTTGGGGTTCTAATTTAATTTTAAGCTAGGAGCTTGAAACTACGTAAAAAGGTATTAAAATAAAATAACAGAAAACTCATTTCAGCGTTTTTGAAAATTCATCCCCTAAAAGGGTTAAAAAGGGGTTGAAAGTATAGAATAGAATACTCTTTATTGCACACCTCAAGAAGAAAGAAATACAAATACAGATGACACTTAACATTACTATAGAGGCAAACAATAGGCGATCTTATCGCTAAAAAGCGATCTCTTCCAGACAACCTTTGGGTAGCGGATTAATATAAATGAAATGAGATGAGTAGGCGATGCAAAAAGTAATCAAGAAAACTACTTAAAAATTATTAAAATCTACTAAAACCTATAATAATATATATTTGATACATAAACATACATAAAAATATACATATATGAACATATGACTAAATATATACTCATATATAGACTTACTTAAACCTTATATTTAAATTTTTTTTTTTTTTATTATTCTCATTAACTTTTACTCAGTAAAATATTTTATTTATTAAAAGACACATGAAAGGAAAAATTGCAATAAGTTCTGATCCGCATCGCAGGCTTCGTCAGGTGAGATACAACAACAAATCAGCAACAGGCTTCGTCAAATACAAACCAATGATATGATCCACAACAGGCTTCGTCAATTTCGTTAATGAAGCACGCCCCGAATCGTACCTGGCCCAAATGTACCCATCACACTGGCGGCGTTACCACGCTGAATGGCCAACGAAATTTGTTGCACCAGGTACGATCCAGAGCGCGGGTCACAGCCCCTATCCCTAAGCCGGCGGCCCAATTCCTTAATAAAATCCTTGGCCTCCGAGCCCCAAGGTCCACCAGTCTCCACTGCAATAGGTACAAAATCGTACGCTGGCTCCAAGGCACTGTATTTAGTGTGCTTCACTCTTGCCGCACACTCCGCGGCCGCCCCAGCAGTTCTAATGGTGTGAGTCAAGTGGGACGGAGCAAACGTACTCACACAAGTTGCGTCCCACAAGAGGCACCGACCTTTCTGCCAAGGAACCAACGTGAGACCATCAGGCCTCTTGCCATCAGTTCGACTCAACCCAGGAGGCTCCAAGGTACAAGGTATATTGGCAGACACTAAAGCCCGACGAACCAAATCATTGATCGCATGATGCCTTGCAAATCGCCCCGCGCATCTCTGACAGCTGAGGCCATGGTGGCCATTCTCCTCAACTGTTACCCCGCAGATGCAACGATGTGGCTCGTTAAAAGTGTGGCTCGTTAATATTTAAAATAACATTTTATGTAACGAACCACAGATTATGTCAGTCACAGTGACAGAGTATTAAAGGAGAGACAAGTAATGTTCTTTGAGGTGTGTTTTGAAAGTAGCAACGGATTGACTACGTTTCAATTCAACAGGGAGAGAGTTCCACAATAGAGTAGCCTGAAAGGTAAATGAGCTGTTATAGAATTTGGAAGAAGAAGAAGGGACAGCCAGAAGCAAATTTTGAGAGGACCTAATAGAACGAAGGTAACTGAAACGCTCCTTGAGGTAGCAGGGAGTTGTATGACGATCAAAATTTTTTTTGAGTGCGGGACTTGAAACTTTACATAAAAGCATATCATAAAAAGACAAGAAAAGTAATTTCAGCGTTATTGAAAATTCAGCCCCGAAGGTGGTGAAAAAGGGGTTGAAAATTTGTATGAAGATCAAAATTTTTTTTGATTGCGGGTTTTTAAACTTTGTATACAGGCATTTAATTAAAATACAAGAAAATAAATTTAAGCGTTTTCGAAAATTCTACCCCTAAGGGGGTTAAAAAGGGGTTGAAAGTTTGTGTAAAGATCAAAAATTTTTTTTAGTGCGGGATTTGAAACTGTATATAAAAGCATATTATTAAAATACAAGAAAAGTTATTTCAGCGTTTTTGAAAATTCAGCCCCGAAGGTGGTGAAAAAGGGGTTGAAAGTTTGTATGAAGATCAAACATTTTTTTGAGTGCGGGACTTGAAACTTTATAGAAAAGCATATTATAAAAATACAAGAAAAGTAATTTCAGCGTTTTTGAAAATTCAGCCCAGAAGGTGGTGAAAAAGGGGTTGAAAATTAGTATGAAGATCATTTTTTTTTTTTATTGCGGGTTTTTATACTTTGTTTACAGGCATTTAATTAAAATACAAGAAAAGGGTTTTAAGGGTTTTTGAAAATTCTACCCCTAAGGGGGTTAAAAAGGGGTTGAAAGTTTGTGTAAAGATCAAAAAATTTTTTGAGTGCGGGATTTGAAACTGTATATAAAAGCATATTATTAAAATACAAGAAAAGTCATTTCAGCGTTTTTGAAAATTCAGCCCCGAAGGTGGTGAAAAAGGGGTTGAAAATTTGTATGAAGATCAAAAAAATTTTTGATTGCGGGATTTTAAACTTTGTATAAAGGCATATAATTAGAATACAAGAAAAGTAATTTCAGCGTTTTTGAAAATTCTACTCCTAAGGGGGTTAAAAAGAGGATGAAAATTGTATCGGGTATACATTGTATTTTAAGTTAGGAATTAGAAACTTTGTATAAAGGTAATTTTATTAAAAGATAAGAAAACTCATTACAGCGTTTTTGAAAATTAAGCCCTGAAGGTGGTGAAAAAGGGGTTGAAAATTTGTATGTAGATCAAACATTTTTTTGAGTGTGGTACTTGAAACTTTGTGTAAAGGCATTATTATTCGAATCAAAGAATTTATAAACGTCGTTCTTAAACTCATCGAATTTAGTAAAGCTATTCGTTCGTAGATGTACCTGATTTTATAATGATACCGCGTAATAAGAGCAAATTAGCCGAAAAAAAAGGCCAAGAGCGAGTCGGACTCGCGTACGAAGGGTTCGTTAGGTACTATTTCGTAAACAATTGCAAAAAAAAGCACGTTTAGCAATTTCAACATTACTTAGATCTGAAAATAATAAAGATGTCAAATTTTCAAGATAAAGGTTCCACGCGGACGAAGTCGCGGGCAACAGCTAGTACTTACATAAAAGTCCAAATATTAGGTATGTAATCAGAAATTATGTTACGGGTCCGTTGTCACACTGTATAAGGTCCGTACAAGGCGGGGACAAATCATTTTAATCCTTTATTTTTTTAAGGCTACAGAAAAATCTGTAAAATTTTCTTGGAATGACATGGGGGGGGTTAACTCTACATATTATGAAAACAATTCAAATTTTTGACCAATTTTCATTCATTTCCCATTTATTTTTACACCTCGGGTTTACCTACCTTAATGTATTGTTACTACATACGTGAGCGTCTCATTGTGCAGCTTACTGTAAGGACGAAATTTGTTTGCATCTTTATACCAATAACCTGTCAACGCGTTCTTATGGTAAGCCGCACAATGGGACCTTCTCCTATTCAGTGTCACACACATTTGTACATTATACTAGTCTGAATGCCAAGTTCAAGTTCAAAATTTTTGAGTTCAAATTCAATGCCGAATTTTAAATGTTTATGATTTTCAAGTGGCTTCATAAAAGAGGAGATTCTCAAGTCGAAGGGCAAGTTCGCAAGTCGAAAGATATGTATAAAATGTTACGTATTATTAATAAGCAGGTATTTTCAGTTTAATTTTTCACTTTATGAATGGCTACGGATCCCTAAAAATCGTTACTTTCGCGTAGTTCGGTAGCGGAAATCACAACCTGACTCCCAGTCTCTCGTGTAATAAAAAAGTTTCGTTTCAGTAGGATTTTCTCGTCAGTTACGTCCTTTTGTAGATGTGGATCGCTCGGTGGTGGCTGCTAAACATCGCACGGAGCGCCGCAGCCTCAGGCGCAGGCGCATTCGATCGCGAACTACGAGCTGACACCTACCTACATACTGCTCAATACAATTCGAAAAATGAACGCGGCTCAGTGAAATTAATTTGTGATTTTTTATTGTTGGACTTTGTAATTTTCACAACGCAATGGCTATCCTAGCTTTTGAGAAAGTTACCGGTGAGTTTTTTTTTGTTTTGGCGGGCTTAGGAACACCAACCATTTGGTAGAAGTTTTACGATGCGAATGTCATTCGTCAAAGGAAATGTCCTCAATAGTGATGTCCTGGTTCCGGGCATATTCCCAAATGGAGAAGACATACAGTGACAAAAAAAACTCAATGGGGAGCAACATAAAACTATTTCTGTTTTATTTTTTTCAAATACCACCTAACCGCTTTATTTGTAATTTAGTAGTAGTACTGAAGTTTCATTTGTTGAGCAACGAAAATATAGGTACATCTTTTGGCCATCTGTGTAAATTATTATGGAACGGATACTGGCTAACTTCATTTCAGACGAATCTGACAAAAATGCTTTTTTTATGCAAATTAATGGAGATTCACCTCATAAATTTAGTTAATAATATTTACTCAGTCAGTTCTTATTTGGCACTTGAATATTAATAAGAACAATAAAATTGTATTAAGTACACGTAATTAAAATGTCGTTTGAGTAATGGGTAACTCGTCATTACTTAGCCCTCTTTCCTTTTTATCTTATCCCTTAAAAGTACATGAAGTTAATACTTTGCAAAGCAAATGGGTACCTAATTATATTTTATTTTAATAATAGTTTTACCTGAACCGAGAATTTTCCAAATCGGTCCAGCCAGGCCAGTAATCCCCTATTACTCAGGGGTTTTTAGGGTTCCGTAGCCAAATGGCAAAAAACGGAACCCTTATAGATTCGTCATGTCTGTCTGTCCGTCTGTCCGTCTGTCACAGCCATTTTTTTCCGAAACTATAAGAGCTATACTGTTGAAACTTGGTAGATAGATGTATTCTGTGAACCGCATTAAGATTTTGATGCAAAAATAAAAAAATAATAATAAATATTGGGGGCTCCCCATACTTAGAACTGAAACTCAAAAATTTTTTTTTCATCAAACATACGTGTGGGGTATCTATGGATAGGTCTTCAAAAATGATATCGAGGTTTTTAAAATATTTTTTTTCTAAACCGAATAGTTTGCGTGACAGACGCTTCCAAAGTGGAAAAAAGTTGGTCCCCCCCCTCTAACTTCTAAAATAAGAAAATGAAAAATCTAAAAAAACATATGATGTACATTACTATAAAAACTACCAACGAAAACTGTTTTGAACGAGATCTAGTAAGTAGTTTTTTTTTAATACCTAACTTTGAACCTAATTTATATGGGGCGCTATATACATACCAGGTGCAAACTTAACTTAACCACTTAGGGATGGAAAGTGTTTGTACGGAACCCTCGGTGCGCGAGTCCGACTCGCACTTGTTTTATTAGATAGAATGATTCAAGAGGAAAGTTTATATGTATAATACATACCTACATAATTTATCAGCATTGCACCCGTGCGAGGGCGGGTCGCTAGTTAAATATATAAGTAAATATTCTGCCTACTTATAACTTATATACGCACAAAACAGACTTCAACGAAAATAAATCCCATTTTATAAATGGGATTCGCCAAAATTCGTATATATAATACTTATTGGTAAGTGTTTCCATCCTCTGTGTTCAAACATGCAAATAGAAAAAACATCAAACAGGTGAATACATTACAAATAGTCCGGACACGATATACAATATAAAACATACGAGTCGAATCGAGAACCTCCTCTTTTTTTCGAAGTCAGTCAAAAAGAAAGCGATTTTTGTGTACCTTGTATGTAATTAATTATGCTAAGAGCACACATACCAGTTTTTTTACCGATTGCTGATTTTGAAGTGAACCTAATTATTTCAAATAACGCAAATGAGTCGCCTTTCGTTCGTTTCGAGTGAAAAACGTGGAAATCAAAGAGTTTATTATGTAACAAAAAGGGCAACTTCGTCAGCGCAAAACTTTTGTTTTATCTTAGTCGGGTAAAATGTATTCTATACCTAACCATCTATTGGATGTCCAGCTAACTCTTTACTAAATTTGGTTAAAATCCGCCCAGCCGTTTCGACAAAGAAAATTTTACCGACAGGCGGCGCTGGATATAAATAAAGAACAATAAAAACATACAGAACAATAATTAGATTCTAAAAGATCTGACCATTTTTTTTATTCATAATCTTAATTCATAACTGAGAATACGCTCGATCAAGTAACTTTAAAGTGTCAATATTTAGTAGGTATAACGTGATTAACGAACGAGTAATAATAAAAAATAATTTATAATTTTTCTATTGTACAGCTAAAGCTACCTAACTTCCTGATACAATTACACACATAGATACGACACTACTAGCCTCTTTTGCCAAAACAATGTACCTACCTGTTATTGTTATGGAACTTTACACAAATCAATTATATGAAGCCATATTTAGTTTGTACTACATAATGTATCATATGGATACTAGACGACAACAAACATGTTATTGATGTTTATACAAATATATATATAGGATAGAACACCCAAGAGTCCCAAGACACAATATGGAATATATCGTCAAATCTGTTATAGTCGGAGAGTCTGTAACGAAATCAATCTAAGGGCCTTATCACACTTGCGATTTGCGAGCGTATTTTCTATACAAATAAGCGACGCGGCGAACACGCTGCGCGATCGCCTTCATACAAAATACGCTCGCAAATCGCAAGTGTGATAAGGCTCTAAGTAGTTCAAAGTGTGCCATATTATTACACCTATGCTATCGTTACGGGGCTTCTAAACGGGCTTTGTTTTGCTGCAATTTGTGGCCGGCCATTATTTGCATCTTGCTCTAGCGTAGGGTGTCAGAGAGGGACGGCCATAGTTGCCGGCCACAAATTGCAGTAAAATATGGCCCATTTAGAAGCCCCATTATTCATTGATCCGGGCACCTGGCAGCTGTTCAGCGGTGGAGGTTAGAGTAGTCTTGTAAGGACTTGTAAAGGCAATAGAAGAATTGCACTTACCCATCCAGAGCTCTTTAGAGTGCACAGTTCCAATTACCTTTACAACCCCTTTGTTGCCTAACAACTTTCGCCCCAACGCAGAACAGTTGATCAATTAATAATGATATTATGCCACACTAACTAGAGGGATTTTAATCACTCCTGTGGTGCGGAGATAATCCCATTAGCGGGTTATACTCCCATCCCACACAAACAAAGTCTGACTCACTGGCAGTCACTGGTATAATAGAGGGCTAAACAGCCCCGATAAACTTCAAGTCTTGTTAAAAAAAAAGGATTTTTGCTCTTATACATTGCAAACGTATTTACGTAGCTAGCTCTAAGACTATTCGTTTTCACTTTTTAAACACGTGAGGGTTATGGTTATGAGGTGTAATGTATTAATGGATTCGACATCACGTTTGGCAAATTTATTATACAGGGGACAGCAAAGCTGGCAGTGTCGTGTCGGGATCGAATCCCGGCAAGCGCAAGTATTTGTGTGATGAGAACGAATGGATACTGATAGATGGAAAATCGGCAGTTGAACAAATCCTCAATATCCTGGTTTCGGACGGTCGATGGATACTTCTAACTTTATGACATGATAGACCTCTTAAAGGCTTCGAACCACGTGGCAGCACAACCAGAACATTCCATCTTTAATGTAAATCGACCAAATCCAAATAACCAAAAACCATTCTAAAATATATTAATGTATACACAACGCATATTACATTACCCGCATGTTTGCGTTTTAGGTTAGTTACACCGCCAACGGCGCCAACCCCTTAATCTGCTTGGCCATAGGCATGGTTGTCTGGTTAAAGATGCACATAGCTAAATCCGCCTTAAAGATAAGGTTTTCTTTTGTACATTAAAGAGACATAAATAAATTAGGACCATTCGTGAATCACATTAGCATATGCAACCGGCACAGACACGTGGGGACTCACGTGTTTGGTGTGGTAAATTAATGGCTGAAGAGAATGTTTTAGCCTGTGGCATGTAAATGAAATGCATGCGGCTGAGAGTTGGCTATGGTGGCGCCGTCTGTTGCTAACAGGTGGGCTAGCATATCTTGCAGCGGCTTCGCTTGTCGCGCGACTTGACGTCATCACCTGTCATGCTCGCACGGTATTGAAAGAATAGCGACAGCACGTCTAGCATAACGGTGACACGCGACTCTTTGTCGCGCGATAAATTCTACCTGTCACTCTTCTGCCAATACTGTACGAGCCAGATCGATGACGCTATGTCGCGCGGCAAGCGAAGACGCGTCAAGATACGCTAGCCCCGCAGGTACCTATTATTTGTCGCGCGACAGAAGCTAGACGTGCTTGCTAGCTTTATATAAGCATTGCCAATTTACTTAAATTATTAAATAAATAAATAAATATCAGACAACCTCACACAAATCAACCTAGTTCCAAATTAAGCTCAAGAACGCTTGTGTTATGGGTACTAGGCGAGGATATACATACTTATATAGATAAATAAATACTTAAATACATAGAACATCCATGACCCAGGCACAAATATTCGTGTTCATCACACAAATATTTGCTCTTGCCGGGATTAGAACCCGGGACCGTCGGCTCAGTAGGCAGCTGCTTACCTAACCACTGCGTCAACCGCGTCGTCAAAAATTATTGGCCTACTAAGCTATTTAGAAGATGACGTGTGCACACTTAAACTTTCAACTGCTGTGTATCCACTTCATAAATGTATATCCTCATAAATTGTAGCCCTATTCAATTCTGTTACCTACATTATAGGTATGTATTCAATTATAATACTGCAAAAGTTTTATGGAATTCTCTTAGTTTTTGGGTTTGGTGGTACGTAAACCCAAAAACACTCACACCTCACAAACGCTTGTTTATAATATGTAGGTACCTATATACTCATAATACTTAGTTATAAACATTTGAAGTCTAATGATGTAGGTAATATCTACTTCTCAGTCTTGTTAACAATATAATTGTAAACGATAATTAAATAAGTAAGCATCTATTTATCCCACAATATGATATGGACCAGAAGATTACATCATAAAGCATAAACGAACTAGGCAAGGCGAAACGAGGAATCGCAGCCACATAATTGTGACCGCCTTTCATTACGCTATGACAACCTTGCACCATTTTTTGTGTAAAAAAATACACTTCACAAGTGGGCACAAATACGATTAAAACTAGGTATAAATTCCATGTCGTCAAAGGTTCCGAGTCGATTTGATGCGGGTCGCTTTTCCTGACAGCCTTTCATTTTCCCGAGCACCATAAGTCATTGATCGAACACTTATATAACATAACCATGGCTTTCACATTTGTAAGTAGGAATTAGTAACCCACGTTGCAGTTCTGCATGTCGTTTATTTTTTTTTAACTCCAGCATTACTGAAGATTAATAGAATCAAGTTTTTTTTCCTTAATGAGGTAACATGCGGGAAAAAGTTTTGAGTATCTGTCGACTCTCTCCAAACAGATTAATCACGATAAAGGAATGTTAATGATAAACAAATTATATAAATTCGTCAAACGCGGATTATCAGTAGTTTTTGGTGTATTGCAAGTAAATAATGATCTATTGAATTAGTATTACACGGAATCGTTCGCATAGGCGCGTTACCTCGTCTCCGAAGAACAAACAAACGCTAGAAGTGGCAAAACTATCAAGACATTGGCGACGTTTAAGGTCTGCAAAAACAGAGTAAATACCATTTTCGTGATATGACATCATCTTTGTATACCGATGCAGAATTTTTGCGCGGTTCTGTTCATTTTATACCGTTGCAAGTAACAGGAAAATTATTCTGGAAGCTACCGCTCTACAGTTTATTACTCCAGCTTTCACTTTAGCGGAATTTGTTCGGAATATTCCAGAGACAAGTTCAAGCTCATTTACGTAAACATTGCGCTGCCCGATTAGCGCAATGATCTCGCAGCATGAACCTAGAGGGTTCTAACTTGCACCAATCAACTGAAATTATATATAGCGACGATGTTATGATTCATACTTTGGATAGTTTAACTAAGTGATGTTGATCATGCATTATGTAGAGCCTCAATTTTAGAAAAGGATTTACCTGGGAGGAGTGCCATTCACATGTAGTCACACTTTACGTATATGAATTGCCAAGAAAAAATACCTACTTGTCATATAATTAGTTGTTACTACTGTCAGCCGGGACAAGTTTGCTAACTATAGTTGCGTGGTTGTAAGATGGTGGTGGGAAGGATTATTATTGTTTTTTTTATTCAAATCAAGGAACTTATGATCTATAGGTACTTATAGGTACATAATATACGGTGTGCGAAAACCGCGCACGATTTATCTGTCACCACGTTATCTCTCACTTACAACCTAGATTATAACATTATTTTCTTCTTTTCGATGTGGTAAGTGCGCTTTTCTAGCTGGCGCACTTGACCTTATGATAATTAAATAGCGCAGTTCCCTTAAAAACGAATACACAGTATCCTTGCAAAAATTTACAAGTAAGGTGATTTTTTTGGATATTGTCGTACTAATTTGTCGTAATAAAATGATAATTGTCGTACTAAAATACTAGCGGATAAGTATGTCATAACATCATTCAATTGTATTAGTGAATGGTGTTATGAGTTTTAAATAACTTGAACATTGGTTGAACCGTTTGATTGAATGTCAACAGTTTGGTTTCCACCAGTACTCTCATGTTATCAAATATTCGCCATTGTTGATGATTAAGAACCGCTGACGATAAAAGAATTTCCCTCGCGAGTTAGGAACGTGATTTTATTGGATTCTTATCCGCTTCGTAACGATAAAATTCTGTTATTTGCGGTCTATGGCGATACGCTCAATAAAATACAAACTACTAGTATAATCACTCTTTCGAAAAATAACCGAGTTCAACGAGAAGATATTGTGTTTCCAACAACAACTGAATGAGTTACTATAAAAACACTGAAATCGTCATAGATGTGCCTATAATATTAGAATAGTTCCTTTGATTATTCATGGATCCCGTCATCACATCTTACCAAAATATTATAAGGTCAATTTGAAGATGCCTACTCTCAAACAAAAAAATATTTTTCCAAATTGAATTAACAAAAATTTAATTATTTGGAGCTCGGTTGAAAAGTAAGGTGTAACTTAGTGTAGAAAATAAATAAATTAAATCAGTTTTCATAGGTTAGGACAAGTGTCGAGATGACCTAGGAGCTATACATACTTACTGTATTAGTATAGGAGCACTTGCTCATCTAGAACTAGGTACAGTAGAGTTAATTTACTTCTACACACTTACGAGAACAAAAATATCTGAACACGACCCTATTGTCAGGAGCATAAAATCGTGTTCAGATATTTTTGTTCTCGTAAGTGTGTAGATGTAAATGAACTCGACTGTATATACATATGTAAGTATTTAGCGCTTGTACATAAATAATACGTGTGGATGTGATTATAATATGTCAGCGTTGTTGAGTTAGGAACTTAGGAGGGCGGATAAACTGGAGATCTCAAGGCGCCGAGATTACTGACGTGCCGACAGAAAGTTTCCATATTTGTGAAACTTACACCAGAGGAAAATTCTTGTTAACTTATCAAAACTTTCTATAAGAAATTCAGAGAATCGAATCGGTTCAGAAATGCAGCGGACATACGAAAGAGTTTTTGGCCAAGCTGAAACGGAGCCTCTTCGCTCGCTCGGTTAGCGATATTCCCATACAAATAATACTTAACTATATAAATAGTTGATAGTATACGTAATGTATATAGTAAGTAGTACAATTCAAGAAATAGGTAATTACTAGCTGAGCCGCGCGGTGTTACCGGCTCATCCCACGGGAACACTACATTTTCCGGGATAAAAAGTAGCCTATGTGTTAATCCAGGGTGTCAGCTACCTTTATAACAAAATTTATTTAAATTGGTCCAGCCATGAAGAAATACCAAACATACACAAACACACTCACAAACTTTCGCCTGTATATATAATAATATAAAATATTAGTGTGATTACTCGTAGTTGTTGTAATTATGTCTATACCGAAATAAATAAATAAATAAATATCGGACAACCTCACACAAATCGATCTAGTCCCAAATTAAGCTCTAGAAGGCTTGTTTTATGGGTACTAGACGACGATATACATACTTATATAGATAGATAAATATATACTTAAATACATAGAACAACCATGACCCAAGCACAAATATTTGCCCTGGCCGGGAATCGAACCCGGGACCGCTTAAATACATAGAACAACCATGACCCAAGCACAAATATTTGCCCTGGCCGGGAATCGAACCCGGGACCGCCGGCTCAGTAGGCAGGTGTCTACAAACCGAGCCAAACGCGTCGTCATATGAGTATGAGTGCTGTCAATATTTGTGTGTGTTGATGCCACATGGATACAATCCCACAATCAAATGAGTAGGCACATTAGAGGTCGCACAATACCCATGACATTGAACTGGCGCGATTTGTTACACTGAATGCTTCCAGGTAACGTTACGGAAATACATGTACATATTGGCATAGTTATAACAAAAATATTGGACCATTAAAAATATTATTTGAACTACCTTCAAAATAGGAGATTATTTCTTTTTTATCGAAAGTCGTGTTTCCGTGATCAAATTAGTAACAATTAAATATGCTGGAGAGCCAAACTAAGCCAAATACATTGCAGCCCGAAGAATCGTGAAACTAAGAAGTAGTGGGCGAGGCATTAGTTCGTAGAACTGACGGGAGCTAACGCTAAAGTTCTCGAGTGGCGACCATGTACCTACGGGTAGCTCCCTACAGGGTGGATCAACGATCTTGTGAAGGCCGCGGGCAGGTCTCGGTTGTAAATATTGCAGGACCGTTCAACGTGGAGATCCTTAAAGCCACTCGCTCACACAGAAACACAGTTGAACTGATTTTCTTGCGGAAAGCCAGCGTCCCTTGGACCTTTACAGTTATAAAACAAGTTTCGAACCCGTTTTGAAATAAGAATTAGCTGATTAATGCAATATAAACACCGAAATATGTCCATTCAGTTTCGAGAAAAATGGTCACAAAGTCACAATAATACGAGTACATGTGGTATGACGACGCGGTTGGCGCAGTGGTTAAGCAACTGCCTACTGAGAGTACTGAGCCGACGGTCCCGGGTTCGAATCCCGGCAAGGGCAAATATTTGTGTGATGAACACGAATATTTGTGCCTAGGTCATGGATGTTCTATGTATTTAAGTATTTTATTTATCTATATAAGTATGTATATCGTCGCCTAGTACCCACATAACACAAGCCTTCTTGAGCTTAATTTGGGACTAGGTTGATTTGTGTGAGGTTGTCTGATATTTATTATTTATTTATTATTATTATACATACTCACAATACAAGCCTCTAACACTCCTCCGTTCCTTTCCGTCAGTTATAGGTAGAAATGGAGAATTAAATTTTAGTACAGAATGACGAATTTTCTTTCCTTTTTCCGTGACATGTGAATGCAAACTTTCGGCTCCTATTATTTTTTCTTAGAGGAGAAACTTTCTAAATTCTCACTCACTATTTTATAAGGAAGTTTGAATACAATTGACCGCTTCTAGGCTAGTTCAGGCAGTGCGTTACCAGTCAGGGTTTCGAGTTTTTTATAAGCATTTTAAAACTAAGGAAACGTCTTTGGCCCAGTTAGTAGTAACTAATTCAAGTTAACAGTAGCTAAAAATAACAGGTAACATTCTCGAGAGGTCATTGACGTTTTTACACTGAGGTAAGAAATTCGACATTTCTAAACTATCAGCTATGAAGGTCATGACTATTATTCAAATTAGCAACAATAGCAAATAAAGACATGAAAATAAACACCGTAAACAGTTTAAAGCAAGCATTAACATTCGATTCTCATAACTTATAGTTCTTTAGGATAGTCGAGAAGAGTTGACTCTTCATACAAAAGTTATATAAGCTCTTATTTAAGAACTTGCTGCACGTTTACTTATTTGAGTGAGTCTTAAAGTAAGTAAGTCTTTTTTTTTAACACTGACGTCAAAGCAAAAAAATTAGAAGTGCTCCAACATCAACAGGTATTGAAAAAAAAACTTGTGGCGCTTTGAATTACAAAGTTTAGGATCATTGAAATTTGGACGACAGTAGACGATGTTGGCGTCAGTGGCACAATTTCCATGTCATGATATGACTGTGGCGTTTAAAAGGTTAAGTAGCGCACTTTCATAAAACTGAACAAATGTATATATTATAGAAACTCGAACTTCCGACTTCAGAATTATTGCCTCATAAATTCAAAATCATAAGTTGCTGCGAGCTGAATACGGGAACATAAGAACTAGGGAATATCGGAAACGAATTTTACTCGTAAGTAGGATATAATTAACGGGAAAGAAATCGGGAGTACCCAGACAAACCCGTTTGAGTTGTACATGGAAACAGAATTTTCCTAAGTACTTATCAAAGAACGTTCTGAGAGTAACATTGAGTAATTACTCAAAAAGATAATTGATAGGAAAATCCACGTTAAAGTGTATAATAGAACATATTTTAGTAATACTAATACGCGGTCACGTCTAGAACGGTCTAAACAAAATAATTATAATAGTGACGTAGCAGGATTTACTTGCTTATCGTCATGTCTTTGTTTCAAAATATTAACAATTGAATGTCATAGATATGCAGCTATGCTAACAGCCTGTATATAATGTGATTTACTACACTGTTATTCACAGATTTTAGATAAAAACTAAACAAATTAGAAGCATAGAAGAAGTGTAACGAATTGTGGCTCAATGGTCCGCAGTGTATAAGAAATAATAGTATATTTGCGAGTGCTGTTTATTGTAGCATGAAGCGACTCTATCGCGCAATAAACAATATATTTGTTCTCCTAAATATCCGTGCGAGAAAAACAGATGACGTACTGTCGCGCAACAAGCGAAATCGCGGCTAGATGTGCTGCTTCAGCACCTCTAGCATAACTGTCATACGCGACTATTTCTCGCGCGAGATAATTACCTGTCTCTATCTGTGCAGTAATGTGAGAGTGACGGGTAGCGCTATCTCGCGCGACAAGAGTCGCGAACCATAGTTGTGCTGTGCTAGACGGGCTGTAGCAGAACATTAACACGCGACACCAAGTATTTACCGTCTCTTTGCATCAATACTGTGTGAGCATAACGGGGATGCTACAAACGACGTCAAGCAGCCCTGCTGATCTGTCTGTACTCTTAGCACAAGTGCGTCACGCGGGTGGCAAATATTACCAGGCTTTATCCATTTCGTAGATTGTGAGAAAAATTGGTGACAACTTTCGCTGGTTGAAGAAGCCATGAAGAAGAAGGAAATATTCATTCTGATCATACTTGACTTCGTATTGTGACGATGATATATGCAGTGATTTATATATTACTGTTACTTGAGCTGTCTGTCACATGTCATAAAAGGAACAAATACAGTAGGTTAACTTAATATTGACGCGTAAATGCTACGTTACAATTACTACAGAATCCAATCGTGAGAGTAGAGTGCAGTCTAAGCCTCTGGTGGGCTTCTTTTTAACCCTCGACGAAAAAGAGCGGTGTTATTAATAAGTATAACATGTATCTGTGTATCTGTGTGTCTGTCTTTGGCATCGTAGCGCCATACGGGTGAACCGATTTGTGCAGTTTTTTTTTTTATCGAAAGCCTGATGGTTTGTTGAGATGGTTCTTAGCCTTGTTTGATGAACATCGGAGCTCTAGTTGGCTCTAGTCTCCAAGATGTTCAGCTTTTAGTGGAACAAGCGACTGGCTCTCAGCCAATATTGAAGCTAGGAATTCCAATTTTTTTATGTTCAGTTTTAGTAGAATTATGTAGGGTAAGTGCTCCAGTGAATGAACACTTAAGGAAATTATCAACTTTAAGAAAATATTTTTGGCAGATAGCAATAATTAAATTTAAGTGTTACTGTTCCTATAGCGTAAACAACTATTCTAGTTTTCTAAAATATTTTTTATTTTGCAGTAGTGCTGCACAGTCTTAAATTATAGCAAGCTGTAGGGGATAAAATGGAAAATCACCAGTGAATGAACACAAACTTCTAGCAAATGAACAAATGAAACCAATGAATGCACTACCCTTAAAGTCATGCTTTATTTTGGTAAAGCTTGCCGAGAGATTCTTGGTTATATTGGAATCTTTTGTATGATTTTTTTGTAGTTTCCATGTTCTAAAACAAGAAAAATACAAAAATAAATATCGTAGTTCATTCACTGGTTTTTGAAAACCAATTAATGAACTAACTGTCATTGCGGTAGTTCATTCACTGGTTTTTCAAAACCAATTAATGAACTAACTGTCATTGCGGTAGTTAATTAAAAATTGAATACTTAAAGTTTTGTTCGAACACTGGCTGTTTGTCAGATAATACATTTCTATCAAAATCATAGAAAACCAAATCTTATAACTACTAACAAAACGTCAGATATTGGACAAACAATAAATCACGCGATTCCAGTGAATGAACCCCCCGGTTCGTTCATTGGATTTAAGCCATTTTGGTTTCTAGTTATAGAACACTGGATTAAAAGCCACTTTTTGAAAATAAATCACATTTACCTACACATTAATAGCACTAACAATACCTTACGGCTTAAAAAAACACGCACTGTACATGGCAGATGCACAGGACACACGTAGTGACACATTAAACACATCATAGCTTACCTTAATCCTTATTACACCTCCATATAAAAAAAAAACAGCAGCCGCATGCCCACTTTACACCGTCGCCATTTTGACACTGATGCGTATGAGTTGATGTAACTGCTACCAGAACTTTTCATATAATGTTGCTAACCGAAAAAAAAATATCACGCGCGGTAGAAAGGTACAGAAATCTTATTTTACGAAAAAAACATGCATTTTGTTCGTTCACTGGATTTGTTCATTCACTGGAGCACTTACCCTATATCACACATTTAAATGGCTCTTTTATTTTATTTATAGCGTGTCGGTTAATTCGTTGTATATAAATTGTAAGTACATATATGATGGTTCTCTGACTCTTGACAGCTATGTTTCTAAGCGTTTATTGTCATGTTGGACGGTCCACTGCATTTCCACGTGGTGTGGTCACAATCACAATAACCAATAAATATAGTGGAAATAAACTGTACTGACAGGCGAGTACTTAATTACTCAAAAGGACATGAGACGTAATGTAAATAATCATTATTCCGTGTAATTTAATTTTTTCATTATTGGTTCATATCGTTATAATTATGTAACAAATACTTATACCAGTGGCTATATAATACCAGACGAGGGACTCGATGGAGGCTCGATCACAGGTCAAGACAAAATAGTTGTAAATAGTATTGTTTTAGTATAAACATCATGAACATACACATTTGAATTAAAATAATGAAATAAGACTTATGAAATGAAATGAAACGAAATATGAAATGAATTTATTTATTCAGTAGTAGGCTACAAGGGCACTTTTACAAGTCAGATTGTCAATCTACCGGTATTTCCCAAGAGGAGATAACTAACTGAGCTTACGACCTTGGTTCTCCTGCCTATCTTATCATTTCCGATTTGATCACAGGGAGACCCCGAGCATAGCTCGCTCCATTGCCCTTTGAGTAACTTTGAGTCTTCTTATGAAGCCTATTGTGAGCGACCACGTTTCAGTGCCGTGTTTCTTCACTGGCAACACAAATTGGTTAACACGTTCACGGACAGTGCGTCGAGAGACGTAAACTAAAACCCTCGTAATATGGCACTACGGCTGTGGACGGGAATTTAATTTTCATTAAAAGTGGCATTTCGTCCACAGCCGAATATTTGTCATAGTATTTATAGGAAGGTTATGTCTCTGTGCCGTTTTTGGATGTAACAGAAGTCCGCCAGTGCCACAGCAAGCACTCATTCATACTGTTGCACACAAGTTACCTCCGTCACGCACACATTGACAGACCGCGTGTTGCGACGCTTCGTCTGTGGCCGGACGATTCGCATACATATTCCGCCGCTCAGTCGCCGTGTGCCGCAGCGGGAGGGAGTACACGTGTTTTGTTGCGACAAGGTGCGGTATGGGAATTCTCGGTGAACGGTACGTATCATTTTATAGATAATTTAACAAAATATTTACTTGTAGTTGTATTTGCTAGTTACTTAAGTGTGCTGGGAAAAAATTAGTTAAGGTTTTAGTGCTGATAAGTGCATCTGAATGAGAAATAGGTACTTATAAAACTGACGAAATCCTATTAATATTTATAATAAATTGTGAATGTTTGGATTTTTGCTACTCGATAACACAAAAACCGCAGAACGGATTTAAATGACATTTGGCATACGCTTAGTTTACAACTTGGATTAACACATTACATACTTTTTAATACGCTTCTTAAGGTGGTTTTCTACCGGGAGGGCGAGACGAGACAAGGATTGAAATCTCATACAACGCGCGAGACGTGCGAGGAAAAAAAGACTCGCCTTTAAGACCAAGGCAAGGTGACCGAGCGTCACGGGCAGAACATTATGTAGATGTAGAGAGACTAAGATGGTAAGTTGTAATATGTCTTTTTCCTATTGTTGCTACAATAACGTTCGTATTTCAAGCATGTAAACTGTGTCTTAGTTGCAGATGGCGTCTGGTAAAAGAAAAATATTTACTGTCAGCAATCGGCTTAGTGTGTTTGACGACTCGGACTCTGACAACAGTAATAAGGATCCATATTGTGACGGAGACGGTGAATATGGTTCTGATGGAAATTACGAACCTGAAAATGGTGATGCCTTGAGTAGTGACTCCGATGATTACCAGATATTTAACCGGCCTAGACCTTCCACAAGACAGGTTACCGTTTCTGAATCCGAATAGAGTGACTATGAATCAAACGGGGAAAACGATGACCAATCTGAAGGTAATATTGACACTCAAAATTTAGAGCGGCTGGAGGCGGTCGAACCGGAGGCTGACGAGTACCATAGAACATCGCCGGTTCTCGATTTCCCGGCGAATTTGGTAGACCAGTTCTTCGATGATCCCTTACCTGACTCTCAAGACATTCCATTTCGTAAAGTAATAGGTTTCGTATAATATTAGATATTATAAAAACCATTATATTGTTTATGTAAGAAGATTAATATGTTTGATTTCAAGAATAAATAAATATCATGTTGATTAATACACTAATTTTACTTTACTTATAACATGTCATGGTACGCTTGGTGTGGCGGTCCGTCTGTAGTCGTACTGCCACAAGAAGCGTCACGCAACTCACATGATACGGCAATCGTCTGTAGCCGATTTCGTCTGTGGCCGTTAGTGCCGTAACACAGGTCATAGTAGTCGCTTGACATGAATACCCGTCTACAGGCGGTTACGCCTCTGGCCGTTAATGCCGCAACACAAACATTCTTACCTGAGCAATACGACAATCCGTCCCCAGATGTTATGCCATTTTGTATGGACAATTTCTGTGTCGTATCTCAAAAAATCAAGATTGTCCTGTGTCCGTGAACGTGTTAAAACCCTTCGTCTTAAGACACTGCGCTATGTATTCGCCGTATACGTTGGTACCAAACCCGATCTAGATGATTGAAAATTTACAGCTACTTTTGATGCTGACTGCACCTGCCATGCCTACCTGCATCTACCTACTTAATCATTTATGTACTAAAATAAATTCATCTGAGAGAAATAAGCTATACTTTGTTTAAGACCGTATTAAAAATGGTCCAGTACCTACCTACTTTTAGCAGATAATCATATCATAACTGAGGGATTTAGTTTCTACTAGTGATTAATACAAATTGAGATATCCAAATATGCTATACAGTAGTTTTCCTTATGAATTTTAAATTCTAAAGCCACGATCTTAATATACTAATCTAAATTAATTATAGTCGAACTCAAGGTCGTTTAATTAAAACTTTTTTGGAATTAGTGCGTAATATTTGCAATAGTAGACGGACTTCCTTCAAGACAATTAAAGCAATTAAGTAGAATATAGTAGGTAGTTAAGTCGCTGAGAACACATTATTAACATTCGAATTACTCCACCCCATTATTAATTCTGTTTTTTAACCGGCTCCAAAAAAGCAGGAGGTTGTCAGTTCGTTGTCGAGATGTTTTTATAATAGGTACCATTTATTCTAAAACAGCTTGATTGACATGGAAAATTCTTTTTTCATTTGTAAGGGCATACTTTCCCGTTGGTCCTATTGTCACGACACCAGGACCTAATTCTGGAAATTTGGAGAAACCAAAGGAAGTCTTCAAATATTTTAGGCACACCTAACGTGATATGGTAATATATTTAGGAACTCGTCCAACTGCTTTCGGAAAAACGATTTCATGTCGTTGAAGACCGCATTTTTTTTGTGAAAAAGTGATAATCTCTTCTATACGTAAACGTTTCTGAGAATATCTCATGCATGGATACAATAGTAGGTAATATCAGATGATCGTATTCCTATCCATATTCATAACGGCGACTGTTATAAACTGTCGTCACGCGTCATTAAATAACAACTTAATATTGCGAATAGTGAAATCCCGACCGATAATCTTAAGGAAGATTAATATAATAAATCATTTTTTATTAATTTTATTAAAGGATCTAGATTACCGCGATTGAGAGAAACCAATACTTACTGTGTAACATATAACATTATAATGCACACCAAAAACTCAAGATATAATTAGTCCAGCCCTGCCCTGTCCCCAAAAGCCCTGGTCGGCAAATGATGATCCTTAGGATACTTCATTTGACATTACTAGCATAAAATCGGCGGCTCTAGCATAATAGCGGTGAAATTACTAGCATAGAGGCATTCTATCTTCGTCCTCCGGGTAGGCAAGCACTTGTGACTCCTCTGGTGTTGCAGGTGTTTATGGGCGACGGTAATCGCTTTCCATCAGGCGATACGTTTGCTCGTTTGCCCCCTGACATAAAAAAAAAAAAAAAAAAAACATAAATGTGTATATTTGACATATATTGCCCTGAAAAATTGAAAAATTACATGGTTCAGGCGCGGTGAAGTTTTTAAAGAAACATTTTTTTGTTTAAATATTAAGTAGTTCGAGCTATTGTGACCCAATATATTATATCCCCTTATTAAATAGAAGACTTAGACCAGAAAATTTACGCAATCTAACAAACATATCAGCATTCACAATACCTCCTAGCACTAATGAATACGGCAATAGAGTGTAGACGAAGGCCTTACCACGCGCATTGAACAGACTTCCATGTGATTACGATTATGATAATAAATCTACTAAACAAGTTATAACCTCATATAAAAATCTGTTAATATCCCGATTTGTAAGTTATACTTAAATATAATATACTTAGAATATAGCAAATTATGTCAACATACTCCTTTCTTCCCATACTTAGGTTCGATATAATCTTAAAAAGTTAAGATTAGAGTCTAAGCTGCAATGTAATGTCCGTTTATTGAAATAAACAGTTCAAATTACAATTTTTATAACAACGGCCACTCTTAGGACTAAGTCTAGCTAGGCGGTGAAATCTACCACGTGCGTTCGGTGCGTTGTTCTTCCTTTTCTGTTCAGTTTTCATTACCTTGAATCAACAGGCCACCTGGCTCTGGGTTACGGAGGAAAATTCCTGATTATATACTTAAGGTAAAAAATGTAACATCGTATTACGTATTCGCTTGGAAACACACCTCTTTTTAATATGATCGAGTCGGTTATATTACGTGTAGAGGTGTGACCTTAGCACTCATTCCACTTTACACAAGTGATCTTTGGCAATCCTTTGGTAGTAATAATATTCATAATCGTCGTCGGCAATGAATGAGATACAACAATCAGGAGCGAAGCATAATACATTTAACAAACAGTACTAAAGTTGATACGGAAGCTCGGGCTAGGGATCGTGCTCCATATAGGATTCTAAAGTTCCCATATACTAGCTTTCTGTACATCCTTTAACAAGAGCAGTTTGTGGGTCTCTTACACGCAAAAATAAAACAATGCTCTGCGAGTCTGCGCGGGCAGTACAAAAACGCCTTCAGGGTTGATGGTGATAGGGCTACCTCGTTTCTGTAGAGCATCTGGAATGTTCGCAGAAGTAAGGTTTGATTGCTTCTATGCTACTATGAGAAAGCGGTGCACATCCACCCACACCCTGGCGAGCTTGGTGCGGGCTAACGCTAACGGCATCCTGAGGGCATTTGCCGAAAGGTTCGATTGTCAGTATTTAACCCACTGCCATAAGTTTCATGTACTGACAATCAAGTCTTTGTAGTACTGTACACTTTTAGTTATATCAGCCAGTAATACTGACCCACTGCTAGGCAATTCCTCCAGTTGCTGCCTACAAATTGACTTAGTAAAGATTTTTTGTACAGTAAAAGATCACTTTGGCAATGTGTAATAGAGGCCTTGAACTTGATTTGCAATAGAGACCTGTGTGTAGCGCCGGTGCTGGTGTTAAAATAAAGAAATGTAAACCTGTTGATCTGCCTCCGGACTTGTTTAGCAGCTTTACTTGTAAATACATTCTATTAAGGGGGCGTGGCGAGGCTGCCATCTGAGTGCGATCAGACGATACAACTCTACAATTTAAACAAAAACTTCCACTAACTTGTTTAGAATATGTTTAACGGCGGGACTAAGTCTAAGACTCTCCATTAGCATCTATCTTCTCTTATCTGAGCATACCATTACTGTTATGTAAATAAAGATCTGTTCCGATATGTTTGGCTACATTGGTCACTCAATACTAACTATATGATGCTGTCTGTACCATCGAGCGAAAATGTGATCAAAATATCCGAACACGCGTTTACGCAGGCGATGCAAATATTTTTGATAAAATATGCTCATAAATTTATGAACTTGACTGTAAGTACCAAAGATTTCGCTGGTTCGGTCAACGAATGGAATGGAAGAGTATCGTGACTACACGATTTGACAAAAAGGCTTTGCAATCAAAATACAGTGTACTTGGGTCGACGATCAGGTCATCAACCCGCTGTCGGGGCGTCCCAGGTATCGCTGGGGAGACTTGTAGGTTTCAACCAGAAAACTGGTGAGAAACTGCGAAGCCGGATTCTGTTTGGGTCACGGAGTCTTAGGTATCTATCGATGTATCAAAAATCGCCAAAATCTGTCCAGCCATTCTGACGTGATAAGACCTCTAGCGTTAAATAACTGAGCGGGTCCAAATATGCTCACCAAATTAAAAAAATATCGATTCAAGAACTCATTTTGATAAGTGTTTATTACTTTTTATAAAAGGGTCTATCGTGATATTTTTATTTTCCTTAATATTTCGACGTTACGGCGTAGTTGCTTACGTTCGCATGTCGCCGTCTCAGATACTGGCGAATCAGCGAGATAAGTTACTGTAGATATCGGCCAAATGTATCACAACCCGAGAATGAATTGTCTAATAAAATGCACCAATAGGAGGATAATCTTTACTATTTATTATAACCGGCACGACACACAAAACGAACAAAAAACATCATGCACGGATCCGAAGATAGGCATAACCCGTGGTTTCAACTTTTAAATACAAGTTGGCGATAAATGATAACCATCTTTCCGATTAAAATTCTTAGGATGTTTATCGATTTCAATAGCTCCTTTTCGATGTTGGTTAAAAAAAGCAACACCGAGAAGGACAGTCGAGTTTACGAAGAGGTCATGAAAATTATTTGGATTTTTGGCAATGTTTCATGAAGATACATGACTTGTTTTTAAAATATACGTTTAAAAGGCCGGAACAAATGCGATAACGGAAAAGTTATAAGTATGAGTGCCAACGTAATGACGAAATTTACATATGTAAGTAAAATCTCTAAAGGTTTTGTTGACTTGTCGGTAGTCCGTGGAGAATCCGTTTTGGTCCAGTTACTCATTTTAATGCGTGATGCTTGTTTGTTTGTATAGCGCACTAGTTGAACCTAAGTAGGTACCTACTCCACTTAATCGTTTAACGCGGATAATAACATGCCATTTTCATATTTTTTTTTTATAAATTGACCATTAAGTTTAGTATTAGGATATTAGGATGAATAGGAAATGAAAATTTAAAAACTAGCTATATATTCGTGTTGAATTGAACTTCATAGGTACAATTACGCACAATTAATAAGGGATTTCGTTTCGTTTTTGGTAGTCCATTTTTTACCCCCGACGAATAAAAAGGGGTGTTTGTGTAACTGTATCTGTCTGTGACATCGTAGCTCTCAAACGGATGGACCAATTTAAGTGCGGTTTTTTTATCGAAAGACTTGTCCGTCGAGATGGTTGTTAGCTATATTTGATGGAAATATGTGCAGTAGTTTCTAAAATATTCAGCTTTAATTGGAACAAGTGACAAGATCTCGGCCAATATTGAAGCTAAGAATTCCAAATTTCGTAGTTATGTTCAGTTTTAGTAGCATTTTTTATATGTTCTTGTTCCGGGGGTGTTTTAAATTTTAAATTTAGGGTATCTAGTGACATATTGAACAGACAGATGGACATGACTAATCGAAGGGTTAAATTTAGGCGTTTTGGTTAAGGAAAAATTAAGATAAAAACTTTAACACCTCATCAAAAATGTATTTTCTACTTAGGGAGTCCCTGCTTTAGGTAGGTACCTAACGAATGTAAACAGATACATTAATGCCTTACGGCTTACATCATTGGCAATAAAAACAAAATAACTTACGGGTTTTACTTAGGGTTTTTGCTGCTTTTTTGTGGTTTTACCGGACAGAGTAATTAGTATGGACATATATAGCTATAAATATGATTGCTTAACTAATCGTTTTTGCATGAAACAAAGGCGTATATACATCACCATTGCAAATCAGTCGCCGAGATCTTTTATTTGTGATGATGTTTTGTAACGAATGAAAATTTGCATATTATGTAACAAAACATCATTATTTTGGTTATTATTATTAGCTAAATATTTCAAGATAGGGTTAAGGTATTTGGGAAGTTTTTACATACTTATTGGTGAAGATGTTGCGTTTGCGTGTTATGAAATTAATGTACTTACCTTCTAGGATTCCATCTGGCACGTATTATAATAATTGCAAATCCAGTCTCGAGGTATGATGCTGTCCACCATTAGGTATGGTTGGGTGACCGACATAATGTTATGTCACATAATTCTCTGGCCGTCAAGGTAGATCTTGTGTTGTGATGTCCAGGCCTTTAATTAATGGAAAAGCCATCATTTTCATCACGCAGTGACTGATGAAATTGTGTTGTGATTTGTGACGATCATGTCGACGAATTGATGTTCTTATCAGATCATTTATTGAAACGGTACCATGGTCGTTCAAAAGACGAATTACTTTTTTAAACTAAAACTCTGATTTTATTCAATGCCAATTAATCGCAAAATTCGCAATAAGTTAGCAACAAATCTACCAAAAATGCGTCACTGTCAAAAAATGAGTGACAGTTATTGAAATTAGGTAGGTAATCTTAATCAATCTTTTTACTTAAGAAATATTGTAAAAAAATCTACTTGAATGTTGAAACATGATGAACAAACTTAGAATTTATACTCTAAGAACGTAACGAATGATTTTTTCTCAGAAATATTACAAACGTTTAAGTAGTTTAGTACTTATTTAATTCGTTTAATTCATACTTAAGTAGGAAAATTCAAGAAGATTTGATGATTTTAAATCTGCTAGCCTGGAGTACAGGAGGCCTTATTTGACTGAAGTCAATCTGGTTGCAAGTTGCAAGTGACGTTATCGATAAGTAGGTGTGCAAAACACTAACTAAGCCATAATTATCAATTGCAACCAGCTGTGCTAAATTTGTATCGTATTATAGCTGTTGCATCCCAGAGCTTTTATTACCGACTGTATTTTTTTTACATTTACTATTTAAGACTAAATTAAACGAGTCCAAACTCGATGGGTTGCGTTGTTTATTACACAGTTTCACAGTTCCTAATACCACCAACTTCATCATCAGACCTGCTTCAGTTCACATATAGTACGAGAGCTCACGACCAAAACCATCGCCTTGTTCTACCTATGCATAGGCGGTGTGGCCAACCTCCGTAGAGGAGTTATAGGTTTATTAATATAATTATATGAATATGACAACAATTAAATGTCAAATTATAGTATAGTATTACCAATTTATAGACGCAGTTGGCGGCGCCACTACTATCTTTTTGCACTGTATCATCATTCATATGGCGTCGCTAGTTCCACTATTTATCCGTCTGAACAAATAAGTTTGTGGCACTGACAAATGTCAAATTACTCCACATCAATAAATAATGATTTTTAATTATTTTACACGACTTTAGTATTTTTTTTAGTTTGATATTCTATGCCTTTAAAATGAATGTTTTAAAGTCACTAGACGTAAACAATAAAAAAGCAACGATATTTGTGATTGGTGAGATGAATATTTATCTATCGCAATTCCTCGTTTAGGTACAGTTAATCGGGACAAGTGCGCTAGCGGGACAAACGCACTTAACATGTTGCCAATTATTTCCTTTTGCCAACTAATTATAGTAGCGTGGTTGTAAGATGGTGATAGTAGTAAACAATTTGTACTTTGTGTTGTGTCTTAGCATGGATGGAGCTGCGCTGCCGCGTGGCGCACTGCTCGCACTAGTCCCGACTAATTTACAATTGTTTTTATTGGAGTAATGACACAACATTTTACATAAGTAAGAAAGTATGAGCTACAGCAAGCTGCAAACTTTCATACAATGATATACTGTAACCGTACTTCTTACCATTATTGATTTAAATATGTTTACCATCTAATTGTACCCATTTTCTGCAAATAAACATATTATTATTATTATTATTATTATTAAAATATTATGGCCCATAGCTTTGATATTTATGACAATTCGGTTGAAACGCTTTTATAGAATCACCCCTCTCTTTTAAGAGTTGTTTAATATTGTAAGCTTTCAAAATCAGTTTCAGTCTTAGCTTGTTAGTTTATAAACACGCCATAAATGTGTGTATTTTGAAGAGATAAAGAGAGTTATGGTTTCATAGGGGCGGTGCCCGTGCGGTTCAACCTATGGATGATGCTGTTCACGAGCTGCTGGGTGGCGTACATGCTCAGAGTCAACATGAGTCTCAACATCATCGCCATGGTACCACAGACCGAGAGCAATATAACGTAAGTTACCTTAAATTATAATTCTTCAAGTCTCTTTCTCACTCTACCAAGAGGGGATATTAGCGGACCTCTAGCGTAAAAGTGACACGCGACTCGTGCGAGAAATGTTACTATCCTTTTCTATGGAGTACTGTGAGAGATTGACGGGCGACGCTATGTCGTGTCGTGAGACAAGAGTCGCGTAGCATGGTTACGCTGGACAGGCTGAGGCTAAGCTGAGCATTGGGACGCACCCTGGTGCCTGGTACCTGGTAACACTCTTGCTTGTGTGTTTTAGCACAGAATAGATAATAGTACAAGTTTTAGTCAGATTCGGCGCGACTTCGTTGCCACTTGCAGTGCCACACGCATCGCTCGTCATCGCTTTTTAGTCCAGTGTACCTTTCTTACCACTTTAGTTAACCTATTGACCGCCAAGCAGTCTAGCAATTTACCGTGCCACTGACGCCAGAGTAAAAAAAAAAGATGTGCCCCAAAATCAACAGGGATTGAAAAATACTTGTAGCGGTTAGAATTACAAAGTTTTTGATCATTGAAATTTGGACGGCTGTGGCCGACGTGGCGTCAGGGGCACGATTTTTTGTTGACGGCCACAGCCGACTGTGGCGCTCAAAAGGTTAAACGGCCGGCCTGTGTATTGCTAATGACAAGTTTCTACAGAAAATTGTTCTACGAACAACTTAATGACGTCGCTTTCAGGAGGAAAACTTTAACTGAAATAATTAGCACGCTATGTTGACAACGTGTAGACGGCTGTTGTGTAAATATTACTTAAACGGTGATAACGGTGCGAACAGTGAAAAAGAGTTCAGATTCGTACAATGAATTTCCATCTACATGGTAGAAACCATGCAGGTACTATAATTACTGGCACTTAGTGGAATTTGCAAGGTCTGGCGCTTATCTATCACTACGTTTTCAGCAGTATTGAACTACTTATTTGAATAAATTATGATAATCGTTATAACCCCTATATATGAAGTCTATTGTTTAACATACGCATTTGTGTATGATTGTCCCTTAATATTTATTATTAATTATGTCGTATATTCATTTAATTTCTTAGGTTAAGTTTTTTTACAATAAATTTATATAAAAAGTAAAATACAACAAAGAAATTACAAAATATAAATACAATATAAAAAAACCTAACCTAGGGTGCCGCCGGCAGCGGGACGGGGCCCAGGCTACCGGTGGTTAGGGCTGCAGAGAGAGGAACCTCCTGACGATGCGCGTTTGTCCATTATTATTATTATTATTTTTTCCTGAAAAGAAATTTCTCAATCACATTAAAGCGAAATAGTATTTTACATAGAAAACTACCCTGAGTCTCAGACATATTAAAATACATAAACGGGTTTACTCACGTCGTACTCGTCGTCGACTGATCGTCTCTCCGGATGATGAATCGCGTACCGATTCGAAACATGTCGAGCGTTATTCGACTTTTACGACGTGAGTAAACCCGTTTATGTATTTAAATACGAAATTGTATTTGTTAAATTTTCATTGTTTTTTGTTTTACTCCTGTCTTACTTACTATGGGTGAGGACTTATTTAATCCAGGTACCCCTAATTTTTTTTACTGGAGGGTCTCATAAAAAGGCCTGGGCTATGCTACATCGTAGTCGCCAAAAACTTGTGAGGGCCGTAGAATCCCGGAGTAAAACAAAAGGTTCTTAAATATAATAAAATTACTTATGTCACCCAATTAAATAGCTCGTTTATTATTTTAATAGTGATGAATCAGGTATACAAAGTGTAAAATACAATCACAGTGACAGGTATCCGACAACTCCCAAAACAGTGTCCGTTTATGTATTTAATAGCTTAGTCTGCCTGCCTACACGACGGTGACATTTTCTGTTTTTTTTTTTTGTCTCATACCAACTTCTACGAGACAGGTTTATATAACTCTACAACACAAATAATTATATTTTATGTTAATTTCAGATCCAGTTCTCAGTGTGACGCTAAAGACGACGTGATAAGGAACGTAACTTTAAAACACGGGGATATTGCGGACGTCAGACAGGCGCCGAGACAGGTAAAAAATGCCTTTGAGTTTTCTAAAACCAGCGGACTTATATTGATACAACCATCAGTTACTCTCACACTACTTACGTGTTGGAACATGCCGGATTATTTTTTTATATCATTTTGTCACCATACGGCCGCACGCAGTACTGTATATATATATTATGTCTAACCGTGAATCAGTGTTGCTAGATCAGACCTGTAACAAAATTTGCACCGGGGAGCCCCGACTACGTAGAGCTAGGACACAAATACAATACGTAAGATCTAGTGATGTTAAAGAGTCGAGTTCCAAAACTAGAGTCATTGAAAGATAAAATAGGACTCCCAGAACTTGAGTCCTTTACAATAGGAGCCCTACGTGCCTGCCTTGAATATTGAGACCACAAATTGCAAGATCGTGCCTCTTATCATAACAGGCACGTATCTATCATCTTATCGATACAGGCACCCTGTGGCACAAAGGGCTCCTACTAGTATTGTAATTGTAAAGGACTAGAATTCCGGGAATCCTCTTTTATCTTTCAAAAACTCAAGCTTTGGAATTCGAGTCTGTTACATCACTAACAGCATTTGGCGACCAACACCTTGATTGAAGGTTAGGATTGAAACCATGGGTAATGTAAATGTAACATTAAACGACGCACTAACTGAGTTTTACCTCACTTTTGCCATTAAGATTCTACAGGCATTTCAAAAACCGGCCAAGAGCATGTCGGGCCACGCTCAGTGTAGGGTTCCGTAGTTGCTCATCCTTCACAATAGACTTAAGTTGCGAGAAAGACTTCAAGCTCTATAAAAAGGTCGTAAACGCCAAAGTAACTGTAGTTAATACTTATTACCTTCTGGAAGTCAACTTACGCCCTTTTAAGAAAATTATGAAATTTTGCGATAACTCAAAAACGGCTCGACCGATTTACCCCTGATTACCGACCGATTACCCCCACTTTAGGTGTACGACCTCTCGTACACCTAAAGTGGGGGTGATTTTTTTTTTTCGGGTACGTCTACCCGATTTTTTTTTATTAATTATTAGTTTTTGTTTTACCGTTTTGTCGGCGTGATACATACACATACTCATACCAAATTTCAGCTTTCTAGTACTAATGATCACGGAGCTAAGCCGCGGACGGACAGACGGACAGACGGACATGGCAAAACTATAAGGGTTCCTAGTTGACTACGGAACCCTAAAAAGGATACTTACTTATTTCCATAAGATGTCATCACCTAGGACAATGTTATGCTATTTGAGCAGTTACGTGGTATTCCATGTTACCTAACTACTTGTGGTCAGGTATTGTTAAATGAACAATACTCGCATCTAAGCGTCTTTTATTTTCAGTAACAGAAATGACCATAAACAGTATGGCTCATAATATCTATTGTTCTAAACGTATGAACGCACAAGTTTACTACTACTTTTTGATTTCATTTCACGGGCAATAAAATCGGTTTCAATATAACGATGTTATGTGAGCTACATTTTACTACGATATGTAGGTATGTACAAGCCTTCAGAGGTAGACCGAGAGGTAAACCGTCAGTTCAAATCATAGCATATAAGGCGCGCTTCAAGTAATTATTATGCACGGTTTAAAAGTCAGGTAAAAATTGACAGGAACGGTCGGACACGCTTTGAACTCGTATGCTAAGTAAGCTCGTAAGGTCTTCAGGGATAGAGCGGGCCCCACATCAGTAAATCATATTTGAAATCGAGATACGAATTCGAAACATGGCGGGCAGTTCCTGACAGTTATTGGGTCATTCTTGAGAATCGAATTCTTCATGTGATTCCCTTGGCGATTTTTATTTTTATATTTTTTTACCTATTTGCTAGAAAATATGAAATTGTATTTAATTTTACGCAGATTTAAATAGGCACCACTTTTAATCAATTTGATACAGAAATATACCACTTTATGTTTTAGCCGCCTGGGGAATAAGAAAAGATGACATGGGAATAAGAAAAACGCCAAAGGAATCATAAAAAAAAGTACAGGGGAATAATATTAAGATCAGTTTTTCTTACATAAATAAAAAGTTTTACAAAGTGTAGGGATACAAAAATTCACAGTGTATTTATTCGAATTAATTGGAAATTTCCTTAATAATCGAACCACCGTCGAGGTATAAAAATTGCTGGGAATAAGCATCTTCTCTTGAATTCAGCTCAAAATCATTTGAGACCTGCTGTACCTAAATGGAATAAAATTCTAAATCAATGATTCAGTCATCTGCAACGCGAATTAAAGGGAAATTTATTTTCTTTTCATGAAAACGAAAGAAAACTGTGATTCCCTTGTTCGAAATTAGAACCAGAGGAATAAGAAAAAAGTATGTTTCTTGTCGATTCTGCCGAAACTTAAATTATTATATGAACAACTATGTATTAAGTCAACACATGCAAGCATTCATGTAGTTTTCTTTTTATTAAACACTATGTACCTATTGCAGATATAAAATTTTATATAAAAATTCAAGGGAATCAAAATCATAGTGAACCAAAGCCAAGTGAATCATATATTAGCCTTCATAGCTAAGAATTCCAGCAACTAGTCGCGACCATTCCCCGCATATCTGGAAGCGTTACTGACGTTTGCCAAGCCCGGCCATTGCAACTGGTCAGATGACGTTTAAGTAGGGATGTGCGCCGTGTTGAATGAGGCACCAGGGGAATCATAGCTTAGCTCTGGACAAACCTTTAACGTAGTTTTTTTTTTAAATTACGATACACACAGCAACCATATTTTTTCTTCTAAATAAATAACTTATATTCTTATAATTTAACTCAATTCTATACTTGATTTCAATTCACAACATGTACTTTTTGGGATAGTTTGTTCAAAAAATGGTGAATGGACGCACCAAGGGAATAAAGTTTTATGTGTTTAATATTTTTTTACAGTTAATTATACTTAACTCAAACAAAAAATATATCGTGCTCCAGTTAGATTAGGTGCTAATGTAATATATAAAAAATACTATGGTCAATTATTTCAATTGTGCGGGTACTTTATCCTTCTGGACGCTGTAAATTGACCCTTTCAAGAATCACCCTACGCGAGTTTTAAACCGTTTATAATACCTATTAAATAGAAATGTGATTTACAGGGTAGGTACTTAAAATATAGTTTATAACTATTTCTAGGAATTGCAATTTAAACGCATATATTAAATTCCAAGTACAATGCAACATATCCGTATTTGTCACCTTGTTCTGTTATAATGCAACAACAAGGCAACAAATTGACGATTTCTCGCGTAGAAATACCTATAATTTAGACCGGAAAATCACTACTACGACTAAACGAGTAAGACTTTTTTTAAGTTTTTTTTATTTTATCTCAGATTGACGAAGGAGAAGAATATGCCAAAATTGACCCTTGACAAAGCCGCAGGATGAACCCGGTTTACCTACACAAACAAATTTATTTTATAATCAGCATCACATGAGTATTACTGGGTTTATCCTTCACATTCGTTGTTGAAGTCGTAAAGGCCAATCCTTTTAATCGAAGTTGCGATAGTGAATAAATCAATACAACTACACTGATTAATACTTGCTACTTTTTTTGTACACTACCACAGTAGCTGTATGAATTAATAGTGGGTAGGCAGGTATTTATTTAAGATTGGAACTTGGTCGTATCTGCCAGGTTAGGCATTAACATGTAACCGTCCGTTTAGTTAATTCTACAATAAAAAAATAACAAACAAAAAAGATGCAATTATGCAATAATCAACCAAGTGAATTGGCAGCCTTCCATACGATTTTTGCAGAATTTAATGACGACCTTATCATACTATTTGATAAGGTTTTCATTTAATTCTGCCAAAATTGTATGTAAAGGCGGATTAATAATTTTTGTTTCTTTTGTCCGGATTAATCCGGAGCCATTACAAAACTTTTATAATTCGTGTTGTTTATACAATGAGTTCTTATGTTATAGACTCCTGGCACCGCCTCTTTCGATTGGTCCCCTGAGCAACAGGCCATGATCCTCGGAGCATACTTCTGGTGCTACCCAGTGACGTCATTGGTGGGTGGCATGGCGGCCGAGCGATGGGGCCCTCGCTACGTCATCCTGATCACGTCGGTGTTAAGCGCAGTGCTGACTATACTTAGTCCTGCTGCCGCCAGACTGCATTATGTGGCAATAGTCGTTATACGGTTTCTACTGGGTGTTGCTGGTGTGAGTACCGACGTTATGTTACTTATTGTAGTGGATTATGTCACTTGGATCTATTACTTATTTACTCTCGAAGAGCATTAGGAGGACAACTCAACGTGAAATAAACGTCGAACAACTTTTTCGAGACCCCAGTAAATATAAATTGACTAGTCATACTTCGCGGGAGGCTGTCGAAGATCGATACCGTTCACAAACTTTAATGTTAGTAGAGTTATGTTGAATACGAATTACCGTTACAGGGTTTCATGTATCCAGCGCTCCATGCTTTGATTGCGCGATGGGCGCCGCCGACAGAAAAGGGAAAATTCGTCAGCGCCATGATGGGAGGGACCATGGGCACTGTAGTCACGTGGTCTTTAACTGGACCTTTGGTGGAGAAATTTGGATGGGCATCAGCGTTCTATGTGCCTGGCATCTTGACTTTAGCGTGGTGCGTCCTGTGGTGGTACCTCGTAGCCAACACACCAGCAGAACACCCAAGAATCAGTGATGCTGAGAGGAAATATATCATAGATGCCCTAGGAGACAAAGTAAAAAAATCAAAGGTGAGAGAGATATCTTTTGTGAGCTATCACACTTAGACTAGAAATTAATGATACTGACGTAACATGGATTTCGAATTGAATTAATAGTCACGCATCAATCGTTTTCATATCTATGTTACGTGCGAGACGGCAATATGTCGAACAATACGTTTTCTTCCTAACAATTGTCCTACATTATCGTATTCTTACGGAAATATTTTAAATAAATTTTGCATAAGGTCACAATTTAAGTTTTAAAAGTATGTTAAGGTCAACCGTACGGCATCTTTTTTGGATATCATCCAAATGTATTGTAACGTTAATAAATTTCATTTTCAGGGTCTTCCACCGTTCAAGAGCATTCTGACATCGTTCCCTTTCTTGGCAATGGTTATACTTCATTACGGAAATCTCTGGGGCTTGTATTTTATTATGACCGTGGGCCCGAAATTCGTGTCAAGCGTGTTAGGCTTCCAGCTATCAGCTGCGGGTGTCATATCAGCCTTGCCGTATATGGCTCGTTTGTTCCTATCCGCTATATTTGGGGTGCTCGGTGACTGTATTCTAGCAAGAAACCTCATGACTACGACACAAATCAGAAAGTTCTTTTGTTTGTTTTCTCACATAATCCCTGGGGTGTTCCTAATTTTGCTGGTTTACGCGGGGTGCTCGACGGCACTGTCCGTGGCTTTGATCACATTGTCCATGGGAGCGAATGGCGCGGCGACGCTCACGAACCTGCAAAATCACCAGGACCTGGCGCCAAATTACGCGGGAAGCTTGTACGGCATCGCGAACGCTATCGGAAGCACTGCTGGGTTCTTCACGCCGATGATCACGGCCTACTTCACGAGAAACGGGGTAAGTGATATTTATTGATGTTTTGCTCGTGTAGCAGGACTGTTAGTTAAAACCTCTTAGGGTTATTAACCGATAATCAACAGTCTGGAAATATGTATGCTTACATTTCCGAAGCTGTTTTTGGGCAATTCATTATTATATTCAGATAGTGACAGTTTGTGATTTTTTTTAATCTGGCCAGTTCAGTCTATTCATTAGTCCCAAAAATTATGAAGAAATGACAATTAAGAGAACAATGAATACTACTTAAGAAATCCGATTAAAAATTGTTTTCTTGCCCTAACTTAATATACTAATCTTGATTAGGTATTTCAATCATCATCGTCGACATTAATTATAATCGTCCATTGAAGAACTATAATAAGCAGAATGGAACACTGTCGAACGTAATGTGATAAAGGAAACAAAAGAACATTTTACTATAAAATTTAACACTTTACTATGTATTGTTTCAGAATGGTTTCGAGCAATGGCGCCCCGTATTTTTCATCGGAGCCTCCGTGTACATTGTCGCGGCCATCTTCTTCATATTCTTCGGAACTGGAGAAACACAGGAGTGGAACTTTCCAAAAGAAAAGGAGGAAGAACCTGAAAAGTCGAAGAAGCCCGATCTCAAAGAAACGAAAGACACTCCACTTAGTGTAGTTAGTAGTAACGCTTAGAAGTAATCTGATTTAAAATTATAAATACGTATTAATATAACATCGACATGATCTGAGTTAGACCGAGTTTAAACTGACTTTGTTTTATAAAATTTATCAATCTTACACAGCCTACTTACTTGAATATGACTTGCCGTTATTTGATATATTTTACCATTCAATTTGGTAATTTCTTTCGTACCAACCATCTTATGAAAAAGCATTTTTAAGTAGGTACTTTTGCGTCAATCAAAATAAATTTGACTATATTTGCTTTTTGATGGCATTTATATACTAATAAATAATAATGAAGTAATATGGTAAATTTTGTATACAATTTTAAATCTCAATCGTCGGTATGTAGATTTAGTATTTTAATTGTATAATAGTATAATGAATGCGTTTATAAATGATGTAAAAATGTAATCGTATATATTGACAATAATAATTTATTTTATATAATATATAAAAATTAATAGACTGTGATCGTATTTATTGAATATTTACCAAATGGTGACCAAATGGAATGTGATGTGATGTAGGTAGCGCGTTTATATTTAGGTTTATTTAGTTTCCACTGGTCATAAACAGGGTTCGTAAAATGCGAACAAAATTAATTGAAGTGCTTATTTATGTCGTCACGTACGTCATACGTCATTTCAATCGATTTTGCTCTCATTTATGATCCCTGGTCATAAACGCGGCTCGGGGGATTAAATTTTGGGACCATCGAGATCTATACTCGTGTCGTGAATCAACATGTTTTCAATGAGTTTTGCTTTAAATTAAAGTTATATATTGTACCTATGACACAATGGTATTGAAACTCTACTTGGTAAAGATCGAAAATCGTCACTCAGACCTCTAAAATTATTCATTTTCGGCGGGAGTTGTCTTGGCTTGCGTCCTAATCTGAATTAGCAATTAAATGCCATTGTGTTATGCCATGTGAAGCAAAAAATTTGAATGGAATGTTAATTTATCGCACAACTGAGTTCGGCAGAATACACACGCAAAGAAAATGTTTTACTCGTAAGTAATCCTTGCTGAGCTCATCTCTAAGAATATGCGCACATATCAATAATACGCAATCGAAGTTATCTCAGTTGTAATTATATTATTTGTGAATCCCAATTGAAACCTTGAAACCCGTAGCGATAAAAAGACTTGGCTGTATCTATCTGCCATTGGAAGACGAATATTGTAGTTCTTTCCGGACTAAGTGCCGCATTTTTCATTAAGCATAATTATTTTCATAGCTGGACATTCCTATGTTATCGTATACTCGAGCAGTAACATTAGTTTCGGTTCTAATAAACCAACATCAATTTGTTCTGGAATAACACGTTTTTCAACTCAATCCATAAAAAAGTAAACTTTGGCATGACATGCGTTTCGGCCATTGACATCATAAAATGGATGCATACAAACAATTATTAGTAATTTAAAATCATACCTAACATGTTATTGCATCGTATTTTTTCATTATTTTTTGCCGAGAGCATTAAAAATATAATGAAGTCGTTGAAGGTGAAGGTGATTGTAAAAAAAAGATCCATTGAAAATACGAAATGTAGTGACAAGCGACATGGCGCTAATCCTTTGATATGAATTGTTACATAAAAGTACTAATTTAAAGTGGACATTCATAAATATCATTAAATTTCATTAGTTTGACCATTATTTTGACCACGATTTTTACCTTGTTATTAAAACTGGTAAAAAAAACAACTACGATTTCAGTCAGACACAATGATAATGGAATCGGTATGAATGTGCCACTTGATAAGGGCCTGAGCTAACGTAAGGCCTTGTGAATTATTTCGATTTGGTTGAGAGGCAATGAAATTAGAACCCCAAGTAGCACAGAGGCTGCATAAATGCTTATACAGCCTTTATTCGGCTTCAATTCGTTGTATAAGTGCTCTATAAGCTGACAATAATGGTTAAAAAGGTTTGCTTTACTATTTCTTTGCACTTAATGTAGGTACCTACGTTTACCTTTTAGATTTACCTAGCCATAGCATAGTCGGCATCAAACCAGTCTGTAACATCCTATAAGCCTAAAATTGTGTAATTGCGGCTCCACATTACTCGCAAAGTTGGCAGAGGTTGGGCGAGGCGAAGTTGGCCGGAGTAGGGGTTTCCGCAGCGAAATGCCTCCGACACTATCATATTCGCCCAACCTCAGCCAACGTCGCGAATAGTGTAGGTAGGGTGCGTACATACTATTCAATGTTGGCTGTACATTTGGCAGCCACAGCAAAGGCCGGATCCTAGCTTTGGCCTGTTCACAGCTTAATGATTATTGGTCCAGTGTGTAATCGTTTAACAAATCTTATGGCTGTAGTTAGTGGCCATAGTATCTCTAAATCTATGTTGAGATGATACCAGTACTGTTAAACACCACGATGTTTTTCGTTTGTAGAGTTTTCGAATAAAGTAACTATAATAAATATATCACTTGACGTTGAAATGAAATCTTGATGCATTTGACATATATTATTGGATATCGATTTTAAGTTATTTAAGGTTTTATTATTTGATGAGATATATTCGTGATCGATTGTAGATATCTAAATATGCTGAATATAAAAAATTGCAATAAATTGAATATGACAAGTTATAGTTTTATTGATACCTCTACGAATTGTTTTCCTCTGTTTTATCGTCTGATTAAATTTATTCCGAATAGGGCGAATATACAAAAGTTGGGTAACTTTTCGGGATATTTTGTTTATGATAGTTTTTTAATCAAAATGCTACAAATTCGGGTATATAAGATAGGTAATGTAATGAATATATTGCTCGAGATTGGGCCAGTCACTTTTTTAAGTAGGACCGGAGAAATTTCGGTTTTTCTGAATTTGACTGCCAGGGGACTGACGAGGCTGACAAAGTACTGACAAAATACACAACTTCATAACATATGCTTGATATTTATTAAAATTTAGAAATAAATCTCTTAGGAACTAATCTATCTATTAGCCACAGACGTCCACTGCTGAACATAGGCCTCCCTCATGACTCGACACAAAGTGCGATCCCGTGCACACCGCATCTATTGATTCCCCGCTACCCTCAGGAGGTCATCCGTCCATCTAGTCGGGGGCCTTCCCACGCTGCGCTTTCCTATACGTGGTCGCCACTCTACGACTTAGCTGCTCCAACTGCCGTTCATTTACCGGGCTACATGGCCTGCGCATTGCCATTTCAACCGTGCAATCCTGTGAGCTGTGTCGGTTACCCTGGTTCTACTGCGGATATCCTTATTTCTGATTCTTTCGCGCTCAGAAACTTCGAGCATAGCCTTTATTGAAGAACTACAGGACCATCTCACTGCTGAGCCATATTCATCAGCTGTTCTTCAGAGTCATTACCAATCGTCTCGCGCACAGTCGATTTCCATCCTCCCGATCAATCCGTATTCCGAAAAGCTTTAGCACCATATACCAAATTCATACACTGCGGCAGGTTGTACAGAAGAGAAAGGAGTATAACCGGCCACTATGTTTGTGAACTATGAAAAGCCTTTGATTCGATCGAGACATGGGCTGTGCTTCTATCTCTCCAGCGGTGCCGTATCGACTATCGATACATCGAAGTGCTGAAGTGTTTGTACTGAAACACCACCATGTCAGTCCGAATCCAAGACCAGAGCCTATCCAACTGCAGCGAGGAGTAAGACAGGGAGACGTTATTTCTCCAAAACTGTTTACTGCTTGCTACACTGGAATATGCCTTCAAGCTACTGGATTGGAACGGACTTGGCATCAACATTAACGGCGAGTACCTCACTCACCTTCGATTTTCATACGATAGCAACTATTTTTAGTCTTATTCTTATGTTTTTAGTCTTATTCTTAGTCTTCATTCACTGAAGTAATAATTGAAAAAACTGTTTAACGTGTAATACTGCGAGAAAGATCTATCCACCATTCAAACAGCTTTTTAATTGGCTTTACTACTTTGAGGTAGTTTAACAGTATACATTTTCTAAGTAAGCATCCCTGTTTTTTATAAGTCACTGTTATTTTTGGTATTCTCTATAATTTTGTATTTGTTGTAGCTTGTTCGAACTTTTTTTATCTCTTTATGTAGTTTCTTTAAATTTAATTTAAATAAAACTTCCGCAAAGGCCCTTCTTCACTGTTTCCTTCTTTTCCTTTTAGTAATATCTTCACTCATTTCTCCAATTCTGGTTTATGGAGTTTCTTCCATAGATTTGACAACTTACTTAGACTGCTTTTTGACTCTCCAATATTTTGGTCGATGATTTTTCAGTCTAGTTCTCAGTTTTGAAACCATTGCTTGGTTCAATATTTTTTAATTGCCTATTTCTGGACTTTTTCTGTCTTTCGCTTCATTTGCTCTTTGGTCGTCGTTTATAATAGGTCATTTGTTCACCATCTATTGATTATGCTTCGTGGTCAGTAGTTCTGGCGAACAAAGATATAAGTAGTATGATTCAGAAGTTGTTTTTTTTTGCGTGTACTCAGATGTTTTTTTTTTTTGTGGCTAATCGATGCTCCCAAGGTGTTATTTCCTTAACAAATGTCTTTACCCCTGTTCCTTCTTTTTTTAAGAAGCGGCACGATGGTTTAAACTGAAATAAGTAAAAATATACAGCTTCAACACGCTACAAATGTCAGTACCCTGGAAACCCGTCAGTCCTTTGGCGCAATATAACACAAAGGACTGACGCCAACGGACTGATGAAAAAGACATGAATTTGGGGTTATCTTTAGAATCAACATTTAATTTGATATTTTCGAACATCAACTAGCTACATTTTAACAAAACAAAGTTGACTGTGTATAAATTCAAGTATAATACAGATTAACAAGGAAATAACGAGTTACCATAGGACTGATTTTTTGACTGGATCGGCACGTGTTCACATGACAACCACAACTCTGGTACAGGCTCAGTAATAGTGGCCGTAAAATGGCTCGACCTGCAGCTAACTTTACTATCAACTTTGAAATTTAACGCGGATTTGAATTTGAGTCGCCGATATTTAGCGCGAAATTCCAATTCGAACTACAGACAGCGGACTGACGAATAAAACTGAACACAAAGTTTCTTATATTTTTTACAACAACAGTGAGATTATTATATTATGAAAGTAGTGTTATACATTATTAAATACATCATAGATTGTATTGAAACAGTAAGTTTTCTTACATTAGAGGTAATATTTAATACACAGCCATTTGATTGCCCACTTTTGAGGTTGTGACATGCCACAGTACTGACGTTTTAAGGATAAATTGTGGAGTTTCACAAATTTGTATTTAAAATGAATAGCTGAAATTGGGTGACCAAATAAAAGGCTATTAGTAGTATTCAAATAAAATTAAAAATATAAACAAAATATAACAAAACATTATTTTATTGCCCTATGACATCGAGTTACCCATTTTTTGTAGAATCACCCAATAGGTAGATAAAGGCACCACAAAGAGTAGATCTGTATATCAACCAATAAAAAAAGTGCGGAGCATTCGGCAATAGAAAGTTAAGTATCTATTGAACTCTCTTAAAATCCTAATTTTTTATAATTCTAACTTAATTTATTGTTAATGTTCTTTGTCATGATACCTACCGATAGTATTTAAAATTTGCCATATTACAGGAGCACTATAAATAGCAGGCGTGTTAATTAGGGTTCCGTACACAAAGTGTGCTAGAGGGACCTTATTACTAAAAACCGCCCATTGGCTGCCTGTCCGTTGGTCACAGGACCATATCTTTCCAACCGTTATAGGTGGAGACTTGAAATTTTCGCATATTTAATGTGTACCTACATATTAGTACCTATGACCAAAAAAGTAAAAAATTGAAGGGTGCGCCATTCCTCATATATAGCAAAGGATATATGGTTTTCCATTTTTTATTGCTAACGGTCGAGTGGTAACAGCACTAGCACTTGAAATTTGCATAGAGTAGATATAAAAAAAATGGCACGGAATCGTTCATGCGCGAGTCCGACTCGCACTTGACCAGTTATTTTTTATCTGTGCGGAATATATTTTACATTGCAGTATTTGATATGTCCACTATCAGTTTATCTTGTCTGCTTGTCTCATCTACATGGCCACGTCTATGTGCCAACAGCCTACATTTTTGTATTTTGTAATTCAATAGTGATGTTCAAAATCAAAATACGTGCTTTGGTAATTTAAAAAAAAATCCAAGGAATAAGTTCCTAAATATATCAAGAATAAAACTAAACATTAACTTTTTTCCTACAGGTGGGAATTATGATATTTTTAGGCTACTGTCTACTGTATATAGTACGGTATAACATATGTGTTCATATTGTGGATATGGCCAGATCGAATAAAAGGCCCAGTAACAGATATATAAAGCCAAACAACACAATGTTTTATATGAGGACAGGCACATTGAGGAGAATCGTAAGTAATCTACAACTACATAACATACCCTATTATTAACATATCTTTCAAAATGCGTTAAACATATATTAAACTTGAGATAATTATTAGAAAAGCCTATTAGAAACGCAAAGTTCACTTATTGGTTTGTCCTTAATAATATTAACAAAAAATAATATAATTGTATAAGTATATTCATTTTTAATTGTACATAAACATGAATGATTTTCCACGTGGGTTGAGAGTATATTAAGTAGTTGTTTATTAACCTATGTCAACATATAAATTATACGAAACTCAGTCCGTTGCAATGCGCTTAACAAATACCTACAGTCCGTGAGCTCTCTGATTGGGATTCGAAATGGAATTCAAAGCCCGACAGAGTGTTATCTCGATTGCATAGGAGCGAGTGAGACAGTTATGAAACTCGAATCACATTCTATCAGCTCACGCACTGTATGTATGTACTTTCGCTGGCCTTTTTAAAATAATGTCATATTTCGTACTTACTTCTATACTCCTATGATAATTCCGTCTGAGTAAGAAATGAGATTGTATCTGAGAAGTGTCACGTGACATGTGAGATTGTGTTACCATTGCATTGCATTATGTGTTAAGTCATTCGCACACGACGTCGCATACTCACAGCTAACAAGCGTCGTGTGCAAAGGCCTTTAGGAAAGTATATTTTCTCAAACATGCATTGAAATGTCGTTATAACGTGCGTCGTATAATCCTATCATATCGTATGTCGTATTATCGTGGCTTTGGGCTTCGAAGTATCACGTTTCGGGCGGAACAACTCGAGAGAACTGTAAAAGTGTGTAAAAACTTTGTAAAATTTAAGGCCTAGGGCGGGAAGTTCTTTTTTAAGCATGGCGTCCGTGTTCATTAACAGGCTGAACAGCTGAATTATATTTTTTTGAGTGGTGTAGTTTTTTATTTCATTGCATATGTTTGAGAAAAGCACTATACCTACATGCCTTATGTGAAAAGGGCTTGCCGGGTTCGTATCACTATCCGTATCCGTCTATACCTACTCACCCGGCAAGCTCTTCTTTCCAGGCGTCTACAGTAATGTACTATTTTTGGTTTTAGTCGCAATACGTCGTGCGCCACATGCCTTGGAATGATCTGATGGTCGCGCGGTTGTTTTCAGCTTATCACATCGGCTATTGCGTTTGTTTTCCAATTTTCCACACTATTGGAGACAGGTGGGGTAACACTTCATTCTAAGGCTGTTTTCCACTAGTGCTAAGCGAAGCGGCGCTCGACACAGATCGGTACTGATAGGCGGATATATAGATAGAATATAATATAATATTCTTGATATAATTTATTTTAGATTTTAGTTCTTGTTTTATATTTTTAGGTTTAATTTTAATTTAATTGACCTTTTATAAACATGTATATTAAATAAGATTATATATTTAAATCTAACTACAATGTATTTACGTACAGGCTGTTCCGGAGTAATATTATTTATTGCATCTGCACCTCTAGTATGTATGTATATAGTACGTACTGTTAAGTATTCTGTGCCTCTAGTGGAAAAGCAGCTTCAATGTCATAATTTACCAAGTAGTAATTTTTAGTAATTTGACCAAACATATTTAACTCTTTAAATCACCTCTTTGCGACAAAACTCTGCTATCTCGAAGTCATAAAATCATAAAGAAGCAATATTTAATCCATTAATAAGCAAAACTATGTCTTACCGCCCTGATTCTATACCTGCTTCGATAGGTCCATGATGATCACGTTTATCGTGTGATAAAAATTCAAGGCATACTCGTATCGTACCGTGTCCACTCGATATACGAGTCAGAAAGTGACAGTAGCTTCTGAGGCTAGCTATCTTGGGATAAAGGCGGCCATCACAAACCCACAGATCATAGATTCATAATGCTCTATATTCAGGTTGGGACCAACGTGGGTAGTCGGTATCGCAGGTATCATATCCGGAGTTCTGAACTGCATGACGCCGGCGTCTTCCAATTACGACTACTGGTCTTTGTACGTCGTTCGGATCATAATTGGATTTTGTGCGGTTAGTTGATTTGACATTGGATAAAGGGATGTATGTATAAATAGACGACTTTGCGCGACAGCAGTAGCGGAACATCATCGTATTCTCAACTCCGGCTAGCCGTCTTGGCTTCGCCGGAAACTGGGAGGCCCTGTAGGGGCGACTGGGGCCCATGAGTGTGGAATCGGGGGTCGCAGGAACGCAACGGCGCGCCTGGTCTTTCGGGCCATCATATTGGGGCTGCGGTCATCTGCTTTCCGCCGCGGGCTCCGCTCGAGCTCAACCGTTTGCTGTGCCGCTGGTCGAGCAAAGTCGTGGTACCACCGTAACGTAGATTGTGTTTTGGAAAGTAAATAATTTTACCTAGTATTTATAATTTTTCCAGGAAGATTATTCTTTATAAATAACGTTTTTAAAACAGGGTGCAATGCAGCCCAGCATGGTGCAGGTGTTGAGGTATTGGGTGCCGCCTATAGAGCGAAATTACTTCATGTGGGCTTACTGTGGTGAGTAAAATTTGCTGTGGAGAATAGGAATCCTAGATCAGGCTTGTGTCAATCTTCTCTAAATGTGTTTAGTCTACATCATTACTACTTATTTTTTAATAAATTTCAAAAAAATTGGAGCCATAGCAATCAAAATAAATGCGTTCAAGTTTGTATTTAGTTATTGCTACTGTCGCGTTGTCTAACTGTCTGTATTCAAGTCTTGCAAGTGTTTAGCTTTACTATTCGTTTTCTCATTCAGCTGAACTTTCGCATTTATTTGTAAATGTGGGACATGAAGCTGATCTGCGGGCCTATGATGGTTGCTTTTATCACGCAATAAATAAGTGACAAAGGATCCGTCACGTTTCGATGTAAAGCGAGTGTGAGTGACAGATGCTTTTGTAACTTATTTATCACGTGATAAACGCAACCATCATAGGCCCCATGGTGCATGGTCGTGGGAACTCTGTAATAACACAACGCAACCCAATCGACTATGGGCTCGTGTGGTTTGTCTTAACGAGCAATTTGACGTTTGTGCAAAAATGTACAGTCGGCAATAAAAGACTGTTACAAAATTGTTTTTTTAATTGCTAAAATGAAATGTTTTAGGAATAACATTGGGTACTTGCTTCACCTTCTTCGCATGTGCTGCCATTCACCGTTTTTCAACATGGCCGACGGGTTTCTATTCGTTCGGAGCTCTACAAATCACGTGGGCAATCGCATGGGTGCTCATAGTGACTGACAACCCGACCCAGCATAACTTTATTTCGACGGAAGAAGCCACGTATTTGAGCAATACTATTGGAAACGTATTCACTATAAAAGTATGTGTGAATTCTAGTGATGTTATGAGTAGTTTACATAGTAGCGCACAACTGCTATCAGCCATCGTGCATCGTCGTCGGTCTAGTACCTACTTCTAGTATAAATTCGCTTTTAACGAAAAAAAATGCACCGTTATTTAATACCGGAAATATAGAGGCGATTGAGATGTAGTGTATCTCGTGTAGGTTTCCAACGCAACAAAATATCTAGGTATATTTTGGTGTGTTGTCCTAGAGGCTGTGTAAAGGTACACGCTACAAACGCAAACGTTACGTGTGGTGCGAATCGAAATAAACACATTTATACAATTTCCGTATTTTTAGCACGAATTGATTGGTATTTACGTCCGTAAAAAGTTACTGGCACATCCGGCAGCAAAAGAACGTTTCAAATAAAAACGTATGTACCTATAATGACACCAGATCGAAATTACGCTGATGACGCCTGTTAGCGTTATAGAAAAAAACAATTTGTTATTTCCTCTATGAATGCTAATATCTATTTAATAAGAGACAGTGACGATGATTCTGATTGTAGTATGCTGTAACCTGCGAACGCTGTCTGATACCTACTTATTCTGTTAATTTTCTAAGTTTTAAGCTTCATACCTGGGTATTACTTAGTTATAATAGCGTTTCAAACACTATCAGGTTCCTTTCGTAATATTTTGGACAACAGAGGCGCAATGATTGAGCGTCTGATTTTGTTATACGTAACGATATTACTGTGCTAGCAAAACAATCCATTTATTGAGATACTATGAATTTTATGATTATTTTGACTCGTTCTTGCATCAGGAAACTGGAATCGATGTCGGGTTTATGGTAGAGTGATCGGGTGATCAAGTCCGGAGGACCTAGGTAGGGCGCCAACAATGAATGCTCACCCAAACTCGTGTATCGCTAATCGAATCGTGAATCGTAACGTCGTTTACCCTAAGATTTATTCACATACTTATTTTTTGAAGTAGTAGTTCAGATCATTTAATTTAAGCAGTGTATACAATAATTCCTTAAAAATGTTGTGGAAGTTCGACAACAACACGAATTATTTTTATTCAGTGCCACAGACTCTAGGATAGATATGCTCATATAGGTAACTATAGCTTGAACGTGATTATAAGACGCCAGGTATACGAATAACTTAAGTACATTTTCCTCGCATTAGTCGTGAAAACTACTACTTATTCTTAGTATCGGCCAAAAGTGCAATGGATGAAGTTGAGTTATCGAATGCACTAAACCTATCATCTATACTATCGCTTACGTTTCAGCCTCTAAAATAATGTACCTACTAGTTATGTATACTTATATATGACAATTTCTGTACAGGTAACAAATGCACATACTCCATGGAATCTAATATTGAAATCAAAGAGCTTTTGGGCTTTATGCTGTCTCAATTTCGGCTACGCCTGGATGATCATTTCGCTGTGCCTACACGGAACAATATATTACTCAGAAGTAGTTGGATACGACTTATATAGTGTATGTGTTTTTGTAACATAAATAATATAGCATTCTTACATAACGATTATCGGATGATAATCAGATCTTCATCATTATCATCGTCAGCCAAAGGTCGTCTATAGCTGAAGATAGGTCTCTCCCAAAGAATGCCATGATCGATCTGACGATCAGAGAGCGCTAGCGACTATCACCAGCACATCTTGCAAGAGACCTTCCTATGCGCCTCCCGGTGCGTGGTTAACACTCATGAACCCTGATGCAACGCAGTGATTATTTTTTAATTATAAATCAGTAAGTTTAGGGGATGGGATTTTAATTACAAGAGACCAGTACTTAACTCAAGGATATTTATCTCTTTTTTAACCCTCGACGAAAAAAGAAGAGTGTTGATGTGTATCTGTGTGCCTGTCTGGGGCATTGTTGCTTCCAATCGGCTGGTCCAATTTGCATGAGGTTTTTGGGTGTCGGGGGTTTTAAATGGTTAATTTAGGTTATTTTATTAACTGTTGGTACTTACGAGTATAAGCAAAGTCATAAGTAATTTACGACTCATTTACAACGCCATCGGGAAAGTCCACTCTTAACTTACAGAGTTACGAATTAATGCAATAAATGAGTTGTACACTTATATCAACCCTTTGCTGTGGGAAGCCCTCTCGGGGCCGCGTAGTCGCTATAGTTTAAGCCTCATTTGCGTCGAAATTAGTATAAAAATGCAAGAAGGTGGGCCTTCGCAAGTAGCACAGAGGTTGCGTAAGCTGCTTGGATTACTAGGCAACCCCGAGGGGGCTTTCCGCAGCTGAGGGGATATTATATTTTTAGGCGTCAGCATTGACTGGACTCCCGTTTTTCCTGCGATTAGTTCTTGGAGTAATAATCATACACGTATTTCACTGGTACAAATATAATACCAATGTGAAACGGATAGAGCATATAAGGAAATACTTCATTGTTTTTTGTAAGTAACTTTGATTTGTTTTGAATTAGATGGGGTTCTTAATCATCTAAATGCCTTGGATCAAACTTAATTGCTTCAAGTGGTTTTGAATTTAAAACATATTGTCAAAAATTCCTGTCCTATCTCCACAGTGGTTCGAGTAGGATAACGAGTAAAAACCTTCGTGTATACTATTATTTTATACGATCTTTTAACGTACTTATAAAAAAAAATGCTTATATGGAGATCACAGATCCTCATTATTTTGGGAATTTTTGTATGTTTGTATGTATGAGTATTTGTTCCCACATCACAACTTACTTACTTACTCCGCTGGCGCAGCGACCCGAAGTGGATCTTGGCCTCCGATACGAAATGACGCCAGCGCGCTCTGTCTTGAGCAACCTCCTCCCAGTTTCCTGCTTGTAGAGCGCGTAGGTCCTTCATGACTTCGTCCTTCCATCGGTACCTCGGTCGGCCGACCGGTCGACGACCTACAGGCTGTCCAACATACGCCCTTTTTACCGCCCTATCGTCCGGCATTCTCTCTAGATGCCCGAGCCACCGGAGTCTTGCTGCTTTTATCTCCCCAATAATATTTGGCTCAGACACTAGGTCTTCCAGTTCTTGGTTTTTACGGACCCTCCAGCTACCACAACTGGATCGATTTAAATATTTTTTTGTACACGGGTAGCTGTTATGGGTTTTTGGCAGGACCATTACTGTACTTGACCAAGGACCTACCACTGACTAGTTTCGCTGCTGTATATGTTATTTTGTTAAAGCTCACGTGATCCCAGGCCTACTGATCATGAGCATGTGGTTCGTGGCGCATATTCCTGGGCCCATACTGCTGTCGACAGCCGTGGCACTCACGGCCGCTGGTACTGATCTTACATTCGATCTTTGCTACGTAAGAATTTATTTGCTATATTATATCTCACAATAAGAGAAGGTTTTGATCTTCGTTAAAATCGTGTGTGATGTGTCCCGTCTAATGCTACTTCAATTTGGCAATTCTTTATGCCAGGGATAATACCTAAGTTTAAGTTCTGGAGAACTGGAGCAGAGCACCTCAAGCTTCAGCGGGCACCTTTAATGTCTATGACCATAGAGTATATTTGTATAATATGAGATAGAGATATCACTTAAAGATTTGACATGTAGCGCCATCTCGTGCTTTGTGCCGGTAAACTATACAGCTACATGCGGCGTGCTACGTACCTAGCTCAAGATATTATTTTCGAACTATTTCTATTACACTATGTATCAATTTACATAGTGTGATAGAAATAGCATCAAAATCGGTTTATTGTAAAATAAAACAATATTAAATGCGTACAAGTTTATTTTCTGTAGCGTTATCTACAGTAATTTACTGCCATCATTTACACTTAGTTAGTCGAATTGGTCATAATCAAGTCTACACTACACTACACTACACAAATACTAGCTAAATAAAAGTCTTATGATCCTCGCAATTTATAAACGAGTAGTCCATTACAACTGAAAATATTGTCGTAATATATAATTGCGTAGAAGAAGCAGTCATCAGTTCATCACAATCCAGTAGGTAGATTGCCAGAGTAGTCGTGAATAGAAGAATCGGCATCCAAAAACAAAGCCAGGTCGTCGTAAATAATCAATTAAAAGCAGAGAAAATGTTTTGAATGTATCCGAAATTGAAATTGAGATGTGAAACGGTAAACTTTTAATTTAACACATCAACACAATCTATACGTCAAATATGTCAATATCACGTTCCATTTCACAAAAAATACAGCATGTCATTATTTGTAGTAATAATTCATTAAAATAAATAAATTATAAAGCAAACGCCTTACATCATAAAATATATTCGTTTCAAAATTACAAGAGTGCTCACACTTTTAAATCTGTTTCGGTAGTGACAAAATCATTGATAATACTAATTCAGAATATTCTGATCTAAACATTTCATGCGTCAATTGGAATCCGCAGTAAATATTGGAAGATTTTGTTACCATAATTTATAATGTTGAATGATACCATTGCAAAAAAAAGGCATTTTGATTAAAAGTGTTTGTTTTAGTGGGACATATGTTAAATAATATAAATTAACTATTTTACAAAATATGGTAATAAGATTTAGCGTCTAAAATTATTCTCTTAATTTAGACGATAACAGTGACATCTCTCGCTAAGAACCGGTAAACTTTTCCAATGTAACTCGACTAAATTGGATATCACTTAAAATTGATGCAATTTCAGATGTTAGACTGACCACCTAAATGAGTAGCATAAGAATCTGTTAATTTGTTCTAAGTTATAAGACCGTGTCTATGACACACCGGCCGACCGGCGTAACGGTACACAGTTTGAAAGCACCTACTTACTTTTGGCTGAAACTTAAGGATTGTCAAACTGTAATATTAAGTAGATACACAAAGCAATTTCATCATTAGAACCCGGAGATTTTTACTACTTAGATATTATAAAATTAGAGGAAACTTGCTTCACCGTCACATATAGGTATACACGTCATCTGTTTAGGCGACTCCTTGTAAAGTAAATAACAAAGAATAAAGAAAGGAAGATTTTTGATAGTTGTGAAAGTCACCCGAGTCACTCATTTAATATTTGTCTTTTACAGGAACTCTCACCAAACTTCATCAATCCAATACATACAGTGATCAAAATGATCGGAAATACTCCTGGAATCATTGTTGCATATTTAGTTGGACACATAGTAACAAAATATAAGGTACCAAATACACATGCATAAGTAAATTATGAGTATTGTAGTACCTATTGCATATTACATGGTAGTAGGTATAGTACGAGTAGGTATGTTAGTATAGTATAGGAAATAGATTTATTGTCAGTTTCAAAATCAATTGCGCGCATTTTATGAACCACCTCTGCATGGTATCCGATTGAGGTAAAGGCTTATTTATATAAGTGACAGTCTAGTATAGTTTTAATGAGCTGATCTGATGTTGGAAGTGGAAGATGACTGTGGGAATTCCTGAAATACTTATGAGTTATGATAATGAACCTATAGTTTCGACTCGTTTTAATACTTACGAGTATTTTATAATTATAAGCCCAGACGCGGGCCGGATGAATCATTAATTATGTGGCACCCAAGACGCCCTAGATCTAGTTAAAGAAACGCCTTTAAGGAGGCAGCGCTTCAACAGCCGCCCAGGTCGATCACCCCTAAAACAGAAGTGAACCGCAAATTAAACCAATGGCGATCCTCTTGAATTATTAGCCATGATCCTGTTAACAAAGAAAAGTAATTACTTTCAAATATTAATTTATTTTAGGACTCAGTTTACGTTTGGAAACACATGTGGTGTTTTCATGCGACGGTGTTGTTTACGGCCGGCGTGGTGTTCCTCATCTGGGGCGAAACTCATGTACAGCCATGGAATGCTGTGACCAGGCAAAGGTATATTTCTTACAAAATTCGTAAAGTAGGATTTATTAACTACAATAACATTCAAACACGCACAAAGCTATACGAAATAGACTAAATTTATCAGTGGCGAGGTGTCAAAAATATTCTTCGGACTAGATTTTACCTACTATGTTTCTTTTTTCTTTTCAGTATAAGGGTACCTACGTGTTTAAAAGTTTTGGAATAGGCAAGTCGGAGGGAATCGGGGTTTTACGTAGGTTCGTAGGAATCCTAAGTGATAATGAAATTATTTGGTTTTAGTGCTCCGCGTAGGCCTCTTAATCCAAAAGTATCGGTAATGTCGAACATAACCGAATTGGACGAAGAAGATGGCTCGTAAGTATTTTTTATTTAATCACGTGTTTTCCTTTATTATTATCTATCCCGCTTGTTTTCGTATGATGCGAGTGAGATAATAGTAAAATAAATTATTGCATCACTGTAGACATAGCTTTACACCAAACATTTATGTTAAATTATCCCTGTAAGTACCTATCGTCTTCAGATCTCGTCTTGTCCGTGTTTTATGTTAGGTATGTTGTACTAGAAGGTGGCCGTAACTTCGTCCGCGTAAAACTTTTTTCTTTATATTACCTACAGTAGTCGGATAATAAGTACCTACTTATCCTCTAACAATCTTTCAATGTCTAGCTGCTATCCCTGTACCAAAACTGGTTAAAATCCGTTAATTTTGGCGTGACGAGCAGGCAAACAGTTTTTTTATCAACAGATGAAGCAGTACCGTTCTGGCGCCGATCTTCTGAAGTAATGACCACTGTTCATAAAAAAACTGATTTAATAATACAATTTTCGAATAATTATAATATAGCATGGAATAGATTATATTTGGCCACCTGATGGTATATAGAATAAACAAATAAGCAAGTCACGTACCACGTACCTACTTAGTTTGTTTTTAAAGTTGTTAGTTAATTTCTTTTAAATAACGTATTTTTATATATATTTTAGGACTCGAACTTCTATCCAGCAAAGAAACGTTAGCTTCTTCGGTGTCCACAAATCACAAAATAATGATGTGAAACTGCCAATAATAAAATAAAGTGACAGGTTACAAAATATTTCGTTGTGTGCTTATTATGTTCATTATAACGAGTGTGGGCTGTAACCACACCCTGTATCAACGCGGTATACCTTCTGAAATCTGCATTAATATTTATTGCTATGATACCTATGGGCTGAATACTGTTGGCGTAGTCTACATCGGTTTTAAAAATACCATGACGTGACAGTCATGACAGATGACAATGACGTTGTAAAGAAATATTTCGAAGTTAACTAGTCAACATTAATGTAGTTTTAAAATTCGGTCTTTTTATTTAAGTTGGTCATCTTCAAACTTTAACCAATTCTTTCAACAAAACTACTATATCTTATACATTTTGACTTATTTATTGTTTGAACAAGTAATACAATTTTGGTTGCATTAAAAATAAAAACGATTTATTCTGACGTAAAGGAAAGTGACAGCAATGTTTTGGCATAACGTCTGAGTTAAAGAAATAAAACGTCTCTAGAAGACTTGCCTTGTCTTAGTTGTCTTGGACGGAAAGCTGAATTTTTATTTCAAGCTGTTTCGATATTTCGTTTCCGCTGCTAGAGCAACCTAGATGTTCCATAGCATCGTTGAATACTATGCCGACAGTCAGGACAGATGTGGGTACTGCAAAAGTCCGAATACGCATTTTAGTCATGGTAAGTAATGGTGTGTCATGTTTATGAAATTCTGCTTTCGTGAAAAAAATATATATGACAGATCTAAAATTCTTATTGGTATCGTAGGTATGTGGGCACATTCCATGACTGTTAGCGATTACCAAGATCTAATCGACAGAGGCTGGCGGAGATGTGGAAAATATTGTTACAAACCCACCATGGATGTAACTTGTTGTCCCATGTACACTATAAGGTTTGTATGGCTATTACTTCAAGCTTACTGTCGGGAGAATTGAGCAGAGTATTAACAATAATATTTCTCATTCATAGATGTAGAGCATTAGAGTTTAAGGCCACAAAGTCACAGAAAAAAGTATTGAAGCGGTTCATTAAGTATTTGGTGGGACAAGAATCAACTGTTGATCAGGCTGGAGATGGCAATCGGAAGATGTCCACCTGTAGTAGTGAGACGGACATGGCTGAGGCATTCGAGGAGGGAGCGGAGCAGTTTTTAGAGAGTACAAATGAACCGCAAGATATTAACATTGATAATATTGTGAAGGCTAATGAAGAAGAATATTTTGATGATGTTGAACACCAACCAAAAGGTATTTAGGATTCTTTTAGTAAGTATATGTATAGTACAGATTTTTTGTTCTTAAACCTTTACCGCATACGAAGCCATATATATGGCAGATATGAACTTGGACCTTATTGGCACAGGTCTAGGTTCAAATTCAAACAACTATTTTTTTTCTATATGCGGTAAAGGGTTAAAAGTGTCAGGTGAGACTACTTTGTAACATTTCCAAATCATTTGTATGCAAATTGGTTGCAAATGGCAAAAACATATACCAGAAAATTGAGTAGGCATTTCATTTAATTTGCATGCAAATTTATGAGTTTCTCAGCGTTGAAGTGTGCTTTTGACAAATAGGTTTTAAATTTTCAGATGATGTTAAAGTACAACAAGAATCTACTTCTAAGCAAACAAGCAAACCATTAGATAAATGTAAACAGAATGAAGTTAAAAAAGGTATGTTATTTTTAATCTTTTTTATTGTCTTCTTCTTTTTCATTTTTTTTTTTGTTTTTAATCTTTTGAGCTCCCCCTACTGACAGAAAACTGTTCCTCAGACGCCAGGCAAGGAATTACAGATACTGCACCGTATAGTGGAAAATGACGTCATAGCGCTTGTATTAAAAGGGTTAAAGAAGAAATTGATGTAAAAGTTATCAAGTGAACGACTTTAGTTGTCGGCCAAAGCCAATTAAATTCAAAAGGTTAATCAACTTGTCTGTAACTACTAAAGAAAACATAAATAATGTGCTTATTCCTTTTACTGTTGAGTTGATAACTTTTATTGATAAGAAATATTATGCCTAAACTATAATGCAATATATTGATTTAAACTTACTTGCATGATTATCATATATTACTGTAACAAAATGTGATTTGGGATTTATCGTATTCAAATAATAATAATAATAATAATAATAATAAAGCTTTATTTCATTCCATACAGATTAAATTTAAAAATAATATATGTTTTAGGATTGGTCGTCCTGTATGGACCCCCTACGGGTAAAAGCCTCCTCCAATGAAAACCAGTTTTCTCTGTCCTTCGCGATGTCTAGCCATGTTTGACCGGCTACCGCCTTTATTTCGTCAGCCCACCTGGCGCGCGGGCGGCCTCTCGCTCTGGTGCCTCTTGGTCCGGTCCACGCTGCCGATCTTAAGGTCCATCTGTCGTCGCTGTATCTAGCAATATGGCCTGCCCACTTCCATTTCCTTTGCCGAGAGAATGTTAAAGCGTCTGTTACGTTCGTTTTCTTGCGAATAGCTGTATTTTTGACTCTATTTTTTAATTTTATATTTAAGCAACTTCTTTCCATTTTTCTCTGTGTTATTTTGATTTTGTTTTGGGTCTTGAAGTCGTAAGTCCAAGTTTGGCAACCGTAAGTGAGGCATGGTAGAATTTCTGTGTCCATAACAATTTTTTTTGACGATAATGGAATTGTGTTCGATTTGAGTATTTCTTTATGGGCCCAAAATTTCCTCCACGCTAGTGCTATTCTTCTGTCCACTTCTTCAGCGTTTCTTTCTTTACTAAAGGATATTTGTTTGCCTAGATAGACATACGTTTCAACATACTCGATCGGGATGTTATTTACCAAGATAGGCGTTTTGTCGCTATTGCTCAAGATTTTTGTTTTTTCTAGGTTCATTTCTAACCCAATTTTTATGCTTGCCGTATGCAAGTCGTTAATCATACGGTTTAATTGTTGTGGGCTCTCCGAGAACAGAATTATGTCGTCGGCGAATCTGAGATGACTTAGATAGTTTCCGTTTATGTTGATCCCTAAATTAGACCATGGCAAGTTTTTCATTATATGTTGCAGGACGGCAATAAATAATTTTGGCGAGATTGGGTCGCCCTGTCTCACCCCTCTTTCTATGTCAATTGCCGGGCCTGTTTTGTCTAGTCTGACTCTACTTGTGCTGGTTGTGTAGATGTTTCTCACGATGTTTATATACTTTTCATTTACATTTTGTGTCCTCAAGGCTTCCCAGATACTGTTGTGTGCTATGGAGTCGAATGCTTTTTTGTAATCAATCAAAGCCAAGTATAATGGTCTGCGGAACTCTGAGTATTTCTCTATCATCATATCGACTACTTGAATGTGATCTGCTGTATTAAATCCACTTCTAAAACCGGCTTGTTCGATGGGTTGGTGCGCGTCAATGTTAGGGCGTATTCTTTCGAGCAGGCAGGATGCAAATAATTTGTAGAGGCATGGCATGAGGCTAATCGGTCGATAGTTTCCAATATCGGCTGCGTCTCCTTTTTTATATAGCAATATAATTTCGGATTTTGTCCATGAGTGTGGCACAGTTTCGTCAATCAGTATTTTGTTCCATAGAGTCGTGATAGGTGACAATAGTAGAGTTTTCGCAATCTTAATACATTCGTTTGTGATACCATCAGCTCCAGGACTTTTTTCAGGCTTTAATTTTTTTATTTGTTTCAGGATTTCAGGTTCTGTAAACATCTGGATTTCGGACGAGTCTCTACATTGGTTTACGACATGTATTAGAGGCGGTGATGGATCTGGCTGGCTGTATAATTTCGTGTAAAAGTCTGTAGCTATGTTAATAATATTTGTTCGAGAACTTGTTTCGGTAGAGCCGAGCCGAAGTGACGGAATCCACTTTTTTGATCTGTTGAGTTCTTTATATGCCCTTTTTGTGGATCTAGATTTGTCCAGGTGTTTTTGTATGGTGTTGATCCTGTGGGTTTCGTAACATCTTCTTATTTCTTTGTTAGTTACTTTGTAGAGTTCTTTCAGATTTTCTTTGTCTGCTTTGCTAGGTTTAGATTTGTTTTGTAGTTTAGTTCTTTCCTTCATAAGTTGTAGTGCTTTTTCGGATAGGATCTTGTGGCTTTTACTTCTTTTTGAACTCCTTAAGCTTTCTGATATAGCGTTCATGATTTTTTGACAGTATTCATCGATGTTACAATTATTTTGGGTGTTTAAAAGCTCTGGTATGCGACTATTTAAGTTTTCAAAGTATATTTCTTGTTCCTGCGGCGTTGTCAGCGACCTTGGTACGCTGGAAAATTTACGTCTACTTTTTTTCGTGGTTTTAAGATGCAGTGCGGCACGTACCATTCTGTGATCCGAGCCAAACGAGAGAGATGACACTACTTCGCAATTATTAAATAAATGTGGTGTTGTGGACATTATGAAGTCTATCTCATTTCGTGTGTTTTTGTCAGGAGAGATCCATGTCCATCTGTTCTTAACCTTTTTCTTGAACATTGTATTTATAATTTTCAGGTCGTATTCATATGCGTATTGAATGAGTGTCTCGCCTCGAGCGCTCCTTTTACCGTAGCCGAATTTTCCGGTGACGCGTTCATGTTCTTTAGGAGCTCCGATTTGAGCGTTATAATCTCCCATACTGATAATATTTTTCATTGAAATAGCCTCGTGTGCTTTCGCCACGTCTCTATAGAAACTGTTTAAGTCATCATCAGATGAACTTTCGGTCGGGGCGTATGCTTGTATTAGTGCAAACGGCAAGTTATTTAATTCAATTTCTAGTACACATACTCTCTCAGATATTCCGATGAAAGATTTGATATTTTCTTTATATTTCTTTTTGACTAGGAAGCCGACGCCGTAGAGTCCCTTGGTTTCGCCTTTATGATATAAAATGTACTCATCATCTTCAATTATGTTTTCTCCTAAACGGCGGACTTCGCTCAGCCCTATTATATCATGTTTAATGTTTTGTAGCGCAGCTTTAAGCTCTATCAGTTTCCTGTCTGATGCCAGTGATCTGACATTATAAGTACATATATGTAGTATGCATTTATTTTTTTCCTTAACTTTCTTTGGAGGGTGTCGGTCGAACTCTCCCGCGGTGACCGGCCGTGCTGGGAGATTAGAGTTATTTTCCAATTCCGGTAGAGTTGCTCGTGTTTTCTTGTTTTGTATTTTATCATTGTGTTGTCTATTTATTGGAGGGTGTCGGTCTGATGTCCCACGGGGACCAGCCGGGTTGGGATCTTTGGTTTTTATAAGTTGTTTCTTGTATTCATGTGTTTTTTTCCTACCAGTTAAACGTTGCATATTAGTTAAGATATGTGTTTTTTTCGCACAGAGAATAGGACCTCTCTCGCATGACTTGAAATGCATCTTTCCTTCTATTCTTTACTTCGGTGATATTTTTATTCGAGCTAGTAGGTGTTGTAGCAGTAGCTTCTTCAATGTTTCTTGATAATATGTCTTCTGCTTTGTGAATTTTGGCAGCTTGAGATGAAGAGCCTTGTTCTGGCGAGGTGGGTTCCGACCTTCTCCTTTTGTCATTGTTCTCCTTATCTTTAATGACTACCCTATTGTTCTTTATCATGGCATGGTGACCTGCCTCCTTAGCTTGTTTAAGTTCCTCTTGTAACAGTTTTCGTTTCTCTAGGGTTTCTTTAGTATAGTCCTCCGTTATGTAAGTGTCATTGCTCATTTTCTTCTTGTTCTTCAAAATTTCGTGTTTTTTAAAAGAAGTAGTTGTAGTTATAAGAATTGGTCTTGGTTTTCCCTCTACACTTTTCTTTCCTAATCTGTAAATTTTATCTACATCATTTGGCGTTATCTTCGCACCAATATTTTTTAGCATTTGTACGGTATTATTAAGTAGATCCATGATATTTTGCTCGTTTTCTTTGACGCCGTGAATTATTATGTTGTTTCTTCTATTTTGTACGTCGAGGATATTCATTTTGGCGTTTAATTTTTCTATTTCTTGTTTCAGCAGCTTGTTCTCTTCTATTACTGGATTAATTCTGTCATCAACGCTCTGTAAAATATTTCGTGACACATTATTTGTTATTATTTCGGTCTGATTAACCATTTCTTCTCTCAACTTGACAAACAGTAGCGCCATCTCAGGTGACATTTCCGAAACCATCTTCGAAGCAATAACAAAACGCAAAATTTTATTAGTTTCCGAACGTTTTTCGTCTTTGTTATTGTATGTTGGTACTTTGATCTCGGTTTATGTTGTTTATGATTCTATTACTGTCAATCAAAATCACATAACCTATAAAATTCCTGGGCACTGTTTTCTTATGTTTTCTGATCACTTTTACCGTAATACGATATGTTTATTTAGTCACTTGGTAGTTTTCACTCCCGAGTTGCCGTTTTTTACAACGATCTTGCGAATTCTTCCGGATATTATAAGATATTCAATTAAATTAAAGGAGCACTTGACATTACGTATTCTCTTGCGAGGCACCGGAAACGGAAAAGTGTTGAGTTGATAACTTTTATTGATAAGAAATATTATGCCTAAACTATAATGCAATATATTGATTTAAACTTACTTGCATGATTATCATATATTACTGTAACAAAATGTGATTTGGGATTTATCGTATTCAAATAGTCTTTATTTAATTACTTCGACATTTTGAACAGGATGTTAGGTTCATGGTCTCGAAGGAGCTAAAGGGGCAGACATCAACATTACTCGCGCACAAAATACTCGCACTATAAGAAGACGTTGATGCCCACCTCTGGTTCAGGGAATTTAAAGCCCACGTTTCCAACGGCTTGGCAACGCCAGGCCAACACGGCGTCTTAAGTATCCTATTAGACCACTGAACCAATGCGCGAGCCGATCAATGTAAACATTCGGTATACTCTAGCAGACGTTACTGCTTTAATAAAAAACATTTTTTTGGTTGCTTTATAGGTGAAGGCTTTGACCCAGCTAAAGCTCCAAGTAAGAAGGCGAAACAATTAAGGTTAGAGAGGAAAATGGAGAAACTAAAGGAAAAAGGCATCGAAATTGGCTCTTTGCCCTGCGCCAACAAAAATAAGGAAAAACAACTGGAGGATTTTATAAATGAATTACCCAATGATATAAAACACAAACTAGAGGTATTTCATCATTATTTCTAATAAAAGATCACACACATCCTCATATAAAATTTATAATTTATAATCCATACTAATATTATAAATGCGAAAGTGTGTCTGTCTGTCTGTCTGTCTGTCTGTTACCTCTTCACGCTTAAATCGCTGAAACGAATCAGATGAAATTTGGTATGGAGATAGTTTGAGACCCGGGAAAGGACATAGGATACTTTTCATCCCGAATAAATTTAGTGTTCCCGTGGGATGAGCGGGTAGCACCGCGGGGCACAGCTAGTTACACATAAATTGTTGAATAAAACTCGAATAGGATAAAAAAAAATCTTCACATCATGGTTTATTTTACATAGAACACTACCTCAGACATATTAAATACATGAACGGGTTTACTGTGTACTGTTGGCCGCCGCCGCGACTGATCGGCTCTCCTGAATCGCGTACCGATTCGAAACATTTCGAGCGATATTAGACTTCTACCACGTGAGTAAACCCGTTTATGTATTTTAATAATTTATGATTGCGGCTGTTGAAACGTCTGGTTGTTGGTGCGCGGAGGCAAAGGCGTTCCTGAAAGAGCTTGGGGGTCGCTTGAGGGAGAAAGGGTATGATGCTCGCTCCGGATCATTCCTGGCGCAGAGGTTATCGATCGCTGTTCAACGCGGTAACGCAGCGAGTGTGTTGGGAACTTTTGCGCCTGGAATGGTGCGGGGCGGGTTATTTGAGTAAGTTTTTGTATTTGTAAACATTTTATATTATAAGGGACTGTAATGTGTATGTTTTAATATTTAATAAAAATGGATTAAGTATTTATGATTTCACTATTTAATGTAGGGATGAATTTCTTTTTTAGATAAAACTAGTGAGAACTGCGCCACCGAGCTCAGAGTGGCAAGCCTCTATGAAAGAAACCTGTGATGTTTATTTTAAATATCAAACAATAGTACACAATGACAAGCCTGAGAAATGTACAGAACCAAAGTTTTTGAGCTTTTTAGTACAGAGTCCTCTATTGGTAAGTACAAACTACAAAACAAAAGTTCTCTTTTCTTATATGCGTTGTAGGCGTTGTTTGGGGAAGGCCTATGTCTACTGATTTTGCACCTGATGATGAAGATGACGAACGCGTGACAAGTTGGTCACACAAGTGGTTTATTTATTTCTGTAAACTTTATTTTATTGCACAATACATAAAAATACGTACAAATGGCGAAATTAATGCCTTAAGGCATTTCTACCAGTCAACTACAGTGCAGGATTATGGGTTATAGATAGAAGACAAATAAAGTAATACTAAACACAAATATGTTATCTAAATATTAGTGTCCGACCGAAACACGTTTTTCTGCCGAAACCGAAACCGAAACCGAAGGTTCGGTTCTGATTACAGTTTCGGCCGAAACCGAAACCGAAACCGAACCTTTTATAAACATGATTAAAACTTCGTATAAAATGTCAGCGGGCCGTCCTTTCTAGATCTAATAATGAATACAATGAAAAATTTCGCTGACCGATGGAGCTACGTGTTTTTGGTCCAAAATTCTTTCGTATGTACGGACGATTGTATGCTTTTCTGTTCTCGCCTGGAGGTCGTATTTCTTAACCGATGCTCACGAAATTTTGTGAGCAGGTTTGATAAGTAATATACTTAGATGATTTAGTCGATTAGAAAAAAAAAAAGTGCAGATGGATATAGATGGGGGTAGACAAAGTAACAAATTTCAAATTTAAGAAATTACACAACAAACTCACGTTTCACTTTTGTTGAATTGATATTTTGACATTGACACTGGGTCTAAATTAAATTACCCAAAAAAGTGAAAAGCATTAACGTACTGAGGCAGCGATCTGTTAATTTTATTGTAGATGGTATAAAATGAAACAAGTTTAAAAACCTAGCAACAAAATAATTGATTGAGTTTTAATTTTTATGATTGCAATCAGGCAGCCTCGTAACGCTAATTCAAACGTAGGTACTAATTTTATTACATACACGCAACAATGACGAATCCTAAAGTCGTTTTATGAGATAAGTAAACCTCCTCACTTTTATCCTAAATAACCAATATCGCCGTCAATTAATTTATAAATCAAGAAAATTAGCGTTAAAAATTTCACTATGAGTTGATAAATTCATAACAAAAACTAAATTAAGTAAATTTAAAGTAAATGTAAATCTTTAACCGCAAATCTCCGCAATTTTGAAAATTTCGAAAAACAAACCGACGAAAAAATACTATAATACTTATCGAACATACTCATAAAATTTCATGAGTGTCGGTTGAGAAATGCGACATTAAGCGCATGGACAACTAAACATCCGGCCATACGAAAGAATTTTGGGCCACGCTGAAACGAAAATGCTTTGCTCGCTCGGTCAGTTAGGTACTTAACATTATTCGGGGAACAATCATAAATGTCACCTCACGAAGCAAAGTGATTCAGTGGCCGGCGGAGCCGGGCGAGCGACGCCATATTGCCAGCCGTACCGACTGCCGAGCGCACCCGACATTAGCCGAACGCGACCCAACAGTACGATGTTGTAAGTTTCGGCGCGGCCGAAAGGTTCGGCTGTTTTTTGGCCGAAACCGAACCTTTGGCCGAAACATGATTTTTAGGCCGAAACTGGCCGAAACCGAAACCGAAACCGAAACTTCGGTCGGTCACTACTAAATATAAAATATGTTATGTTTACTAAAAATGTCTTTATTTGCCAAGCAGAGGGGTTTGCTATGAACATCTTATTTCCAACTTTGCAACAATCTCTATCTTGAAGCCTAGGGCACTTCCACTAATGATCTTTTAATGTTTAAATAAAACAATTTAACCTATTGACCGCCAAGCGGTCTAGCAATTTACCGTGCCACTGACGCCAGAGTAAAAAAAAATTATGTGCCCCAAAATCAACAGGGATTGAAAAATACTTGTAGCGGTTAGAATTACAAAGTTTTTGATCATTGAAATTTGGACGGCTGTGGCCGACGTGGCGTCAGGGGCACGATTTTTTGTGAACGGCCACAGCCGACTGTGGCGGTCAAAAGGTTAAACGGATTATATCGTTTATATTAATTATTTGAGCCTCCTAAATAATACGTGATATAATCCGTTTCAATTGTTTTATTTAAATGTGTGACTGTCGCGGAAACCGAATAAAATATCTGTTAATGTTACATGAATGTCTCTGATTTATGTTTCTCATCTATATTAAGTCTCCCAATAATTTTCAGGAAGAGCACAGTGAAACGGGGCCCCCCTGCGGCTACGGGTCATTCCACCAGCAATACTGGCTCGACGGCAAACTCATAGCAGTCGGTGTCATAGACATACTTCCCAAGTGTGTCTCGTCAGTCTACTTCTTCTATGACCCGGGGTATATGAACCTGACACTCGGCACCTATGGAGCTTTGAGGTAAATACACTTGGGTTGTAAACAGATTGGGTTGGCTTTAACCCTTTGAACGCCAAGAGCCACTAAAGTGGTCGTGTGCTGTCGTGCCTACCACGCCAACGACCACTAAAGGGGTAATGGCGGACGCTGTCAAAGCAATTTTCCTGCTGACAGATAAGGTATATTTTCGCTCTTTCTTTTTTCAACTATTGGCGTATAAGCCCATTTTGACATGGGAGGAAACGCGTTCAAAAGGTTTATATCTGGCGACCGGTGCAGCCGCACTAGGCGTTGAGGCCTTTGCTTAGCCAGGGCTAAGGGGTTGAGTTCTTGCATAAATGACTAAAGGACGCCTGGATGGATTGGAAGAAATACGTTATAAAAAACCTCTAACCCGACTACGGAATTATCACGTTTTTTTAGTAGTTTCTTGTTTTGCGTAAAACTTATCCTACTAATATTATAAAAGCGAAAGTTCGTATGTGTGTATGTTTGTTACTTCTTCACGCCGCAACGACTGGACGGATTTACATGGAATTTAAAACAAGGATACTTTATACTCTTAAGTAGTAATATTAACATGGTTCCCACAGGATAGTATGTTTAAAAGCGAGCGAAGCCGCGGGCCAAAGCTAGTATGTAAATAAAAAAGCTGCAAATAAATTGCCTTTTCCACTGTCTGGGAACGTAAACCCTGTTATTTCAATAAGCTAAGTTCACTAGGAGAGTTTCTTGCAAATAAAGTTTCCATTGCCAGAACCGTCCAAGATTCCTGTTTGATTTTATAACCCAATTAAGTAATTTTATTCTTATTCCAGGGAGATAGCTTTCACAAGACATCTGCAGTCAGTATGCCCGGAACTGAAATACTACTACATGGGCTACTACATCCACTCCTGCACAAAGATGAGATACAAAGGCAACTTCTATCCTTCCGACCTAGCCTGCCCGGAGACTTACAAGTGGTTCCCTTTAAAAGAATCTATCCCTAAACTAGAAACATCTCCATATTCAAGACTAGACCCTGATATTGATAGTGTTGACGAGAATTATCTAAAAGAAGACGATATTAACTTTATACCAGTCCTTGCTAAGGGCGTTGTTATGCCATATAAGATGTATAAGAGGAAATACGGTAAGAAAAGTAATTTTGGAGAAATGTTATTACAGTATTCACAGTTGGTTGGTGCTATCTGTGCTAAAAGGATGATAATAGTAAGTCAATGATGATGATAGTTAATAGATGTTGTTCGTTCTAGTTTGAATTCCCACCTGCATTGTAAATCTGTATGATCTATGTACTTACTGAAACAGTGTTTGTGTTAATGGTTACTCTTAATTATTACCCCTTGCTAGTATTATCTCGACTGTCTATGGCCATTAAATTAAAATGTCTAGAGTTGCTCAATCTTACTTTGACGTTTGTTAATTTAATACTATGTGAATCAATTCGAATAGACGTCCATTAATGATCATAACTAGTCATAATCAAGTTAAGTTGAGTACAATTATTCTTTATTACTCGCCATAAGATCGCATTAAACAAACGTACAATTTAATGAAAGTTAATATAAAACTAAAATAATCTCTTTGAGAATTATCTTTAATAAAATCGTAACAAATAACCGAATATTTTAGGTAGCCAAGTAGTAATTAACTGGTTTTGAATTAATGTGAACTTTAACCTAAAATGGGGGACATTAAGTTTCTCAGACGTGTGCATATTATAGTTTTCTCTACAATATACTTTGTGGGGACTCAAAATGTATAGAGGAGATATGTTTATGTCGTGTTGATTTAAGATATACCTACATAACATATATAGTACTCTAAGAAAATTAATAAAATCAGGGGAAATAATTCGTGTAGTTTTGAAAATTGGTACAGTTATACCCTATGGTGTCTAGATGAACATACTAAAAGTCCTCGAGGGTGGGGGCTGTGCTAAGGGAGTAGGGGGGGGTTAAAGGTACCCTTTTCCTGATTTTCGCTCATATCTCAAATATTTGTAGAAATAGTATTATGATTACTTGGGACAAAAGTTTTTACATAAAATTCCCTGCAAATTTGGATATATTCATTTTTACTCTACGATCAATACTTTGGGAGCTACAGGCTGTGTAAGTTAACAAAAATATTAAAAGTAGTTGTTCAAGAAAACGTAGTTTTTTCGTAGTTGCTCATCATAACACTTGTATTGTGCAGTTGAGAAATTCCCGTTACCGACTTATTCTCATTTGGGAATATTCCAAGAAATTTCCCATTGTTCCCGGGAATATACGAGCTTGGTGGATCCATTCCTTTGATATTTAGTTTTAAGCTAATTAGTTGAATACAAGCAAACCGTTTTCGCTTTCCGACTCATCCTGAATCACCACTTAAAGTTAATATCATAAAATTTACCTGATGATAGACCCTGGAAGCCCGTAATGGATCGGATCTCAAGATACGTTCAACGTAGACATGTGCGGTTTTCGAATTTGAACTTATCTTGATGAGCAATTAGAGCCGGTATCATAAAATAAACCTGATGATAAATCCTGGAAGCCCGTAATGGATCTCAGGTTTACGTTCAACGTAGACATGTGCGGTTTTCGTATTTCAACTCATCTTGATGAGCAGTTAGAGCCGGTATTATAAAATTTACCTGATGATGGACCCTGGAAGCCCGTAATGGATCGGATCTCAAGATACATACGTTCAACGTAGACATGTGCGGTTTTCGAATTTCAACTTATCTTGATAAGCAATTAGAGCCGGTATCATAAAATAAACCTGGTGATGGATACTGGAAGCCCGTAATGGATCTCAGGATACGTTCAACGCACACATGTGCGGTTTTCGCATTTCAACTCATCTTGATGAGCAGTTAGAGCCGGTATCATAAAATAAATCTGATGATGGGCCTTAGAAGCCCGTAAGTAATGGATCTCAGGATACGTTCAACGTAGACATGTCTGGTCTTCGCATTTCAATTCACCTTGATGAGCAATTAGAGCCAGTATCATAAAATAAACCTGATTTTGGATCCTGGAAGCCCGTAATGGATGTCAGGATACGTTCAACTTACACATGTGCGGTTTTCGCATTTCAACTCATCTTGATGAGCAGTTAGAACCGGTATCAAAAATAAAGCTGATGATCATACTAACACAGATGAAATAAACCTGGTGGTGTCTAGATGAACATACTAAAAGTCCTCGAGGGTGAGGGCTGTGCTGAGTGAGTAGGGAGAGTTGAAGGTACTTTATTCAGATTTTAATAGCATTATAATTACTTCGAACAAAAGTTTCTACATAAAATTTCCTACAAATTTGACTTTTATATGTTTACTCTACGATCTATACTTTAGGAGCTTCACGGTGTTAAAGATAACAAAAGCTTAGAAAATTGGTGAATTAAGAAATAAAACTCAAAATAAAGGTTATAAAATTTTACTTAAAAATTAAATAACACAGCAGATCGCCTTTATTATTTTAGTCATCATCTTCGACATCGACATCTTCGTCTTCTATTTCTAGTAAATGTACAGGTACACCGTTTGTACATGAACCCGAAGTCGAAGTCGTGGCAGCTCCGTTACGGTAATTTCGCACGCTCGGACCGATATGGGGATTATATGTTCGATCAGCTGGTGACTAAGCGTGCTTATTCTAAACTAAAAAAAAAACGTTATGATGGCGACGTATCCCTAAAAAAACTATTTTTCTTTTACGTTGAATGTATCCTGAGATTTATTACGGGCTTCCAGGATCCATCATTAGGTTTATTTTATGATACTGGCTCTAATTGCTCATCAAGAAGAATTGAAATACGAAAACCAAACAAGTCTACGTTGAACGTATCCTGAGATCCATTACGGGCTTCCAGGATTCCATCATCAGGTTTATTTTATGACACCGGCTCCTATTGCTCATCAAGGTGAATTGAAATGCGAAGACCAGACATGTCTACGTTGAACGTATCCTGAGATCCATTACCTACGGGGTTCCAGGATTCCATGATCAGGTTTATTTTATGACACCGGCTCTAATTGTTCATCAAGGTGAATTGAAATACGAAAACCGCACATGTCTACATTGAACGTATCCTGAGATCCATTACGGGCTTCTAAGGTCCATCATCAGGTTAATTTAATGATACCGGCTCTAACTGCTCATCAAAATGAATTGAAATGCGAAGACCAGACATGTCTACGTTGAACGTATCCTGAGATACATTACCTACGGGGTTCCAGGATTCCATCATCAGGTTTATTTTATGACACCGGCTCTAATTGTTCATCAAGGTGAATTGAAATACGAAAACCGCACATGTCTACGTTGAACGTATCCTGAGATCCATTACGGGCTTCTAAGGTCCATCATCAGGTTTTTTTAATGATACCGGCTCTAACTGCTCATCAAAATGAATTGAAATACGAAAACCGCACATGTCTATGTTGAACGTATTTTGAGATCCGATCCATCACGGGCTTCCAGGGTCCATCATCAGGTAAATTTTACGATACTCGCTCTAAGTGGTGATTCAGGATGAGTCAAAAAGTGAAAACGGTTTGCTTGTATTCAATTAATTAGCTCAAAACGTAATATCAAAGGAATGGGTCCACCAAGCTCGTATATTCCCGGGAACAATGGGAATTTACTTGGAATATTCCCAAATGGGAAATTACCGGTAACGGGAATTTCTCAACTACACAACGTTGCAACACGTTCGCGTGTTATGATGAGCAACTATGAAAAAACTATGTTTTCTTGAACGACCATTTTTTGATATTTCGGTTAACTTAAACATCTTGTAGCTCCCAAAGTATTGATTGTAGAGTAAAAATGAATATATTCAAATTTGTAGGGAATTTTATGTAAAAACTTTTGTCCTAAGTAATCATGATGCTATTTCTACAAATATTTGAGATATGAGCGAACATCAGAAAAAAGGTACCTTCAACCCCCCCCTACTCCCTTAGCACAGCCCCCACCCTCGAGGACTTTTAGTATGTTCATCTAGACACCATAAGGTATAACTATACCAATTTTCAAAACTACACGAATTATTTCCCCTGATTGCCCATATTCGGTTTAATTTGCTTGAGCTATAGGTACAATGTGGCATTTGCATAAATTGTTCGATTTGGCATTTGTTTTTTCCTGGTAAGTATTTAATTGATTGTATTTTTTTAATAAGCTGTCAATCTCTTTTCCACTTTTTTATGTTCTTGCTAATTCAAGAAGATTTGAATGAAGATATATTCGAATAAACTGCAAAAATTACCCATAGAGTATATAATAAATTATCACTGATAAAAATATATGAACATGTCTGAGAAACTGAATGTACCCATTTGTAATGTGCAATAGGAATAACAAACAATAGCCTTATGAAAATATTGTTCTCTTATAAATCTACATGAATTATAAATTATATTATCTATAATCTTAAAATTTATAAATGTTCGCATTTGGAACTGTATGCATGTAAGTAATGTATTATTTTTTTATAGTTAAGGATGGAGACTAGAAATTTATTTTAAAACTGCCCTTTAACAATAAATGCCCAAACCTAATTGCTTCTTTCATTACAAAGCCAAGTTGAAAATTCAAGTCAAACCCATGCATATCTCCGCCATATTGGTAATTTTCCAAAAACTGAATCGACGAAAAAAAACATGTTGGTATGCAATTATCAAACTTGCACTCAAAATTCGACGAGAATTAAAAAAAAAAAAAAAAAAAGCGACTTGTAGGGGAGAACAGCGGGAATTCGTCGTGTTTCCGGACGTACGAAAGCATTTGTTTCCAAGCTGAATCGCAAACGCTCAGCACGCGCTCCGCGCTCGCGTGTTCGATATTATAATTACTTTATGCCATAAATTGAAACAGGAAGGTGAACGATCTCGAATAAATTACTATCGTGTCCTTTAACATGGAAAGGCAGAAGTCGGTTTATGAAGGACTACTTAACTCCAAGTAATACTCAAATTATTCAGCGAAACAGTGACGTTCCGACTCTTAATTACTATACCGACACGGTTAGCTTATGCCCCTCCAGTTAAGGTTTGCTATAGACGCTATAGTCGGGTTAAAATCGTCATGTAAACCCTAGATTGCACATTTCAAAATACTTAACTACAGTGCGTGAGGTGTTAGAATGCGATTAGCGTTTTATAGGTACCTGTCCCGCTCGCTCTTACAGGATCCAGATAAGAACCTCTCAGTTTTCATCCAAACCCGACTCGCAATCTGAGAACTCACGGACTGTAACAAGATTTAATTTATACCGGAAAAGGGCGACCATCTGGCATAGGAAACTTGACACTGCAACTTTTTATCCCCGGTCGAAGAGCAGACCTAAAACAAGGGGGAATGATGTAGTGGCAGCTGCTAAAGTGTATGCTCAGGTTTCAAGGATCCAAAGACGACGTCGAGAACAGGCCGAAGTGGAGAAGTAAAGTACGAAAAGCTGTTCCCCTACCATGAGTTAACGTGACTGTACTCGCTAGTGTTAGATGAAGAAACCGATCTTCGTGGAACAACACTAGTTGTCGCGCGCTAGTGGCACATCTCTACCGCGTTTGACAGTTCGCTTCGAGTAATTTTCGAATGTTGAAAATATACGTGTACCAGTATAATTAGTTATAACACAAATGTAATCATTGTAATTGTTTTAATTATTATTTACGAAAAAATGACTTACTGTTGAGTTTTTTTCGGCTTTCTTCTCAACAGCGGTCTCCTCTTGTGAAATGCCGGTAGATTCACAATCTGACTTGTAAAAGTGCCCCTGTGGCCTACTACTGAATAAATTATTTCATTTCATTTCATAAGCCGTGCTAAACTCTATTTTCTTAACTGAATAAATGTTTAATTAAATAGTTTGTGCTGTTTTGTGTTTAATACTAGCGACCACTAGCGACCGTACTGTGTAACCGAGTTCTTATCGTATCGTAAATCATGGCTTACTCGGTAGCCTGGCGGCTGTAACCGACATCGTGGTGCTAGGCTGTAGGCAGCGCACTGCCCCAGCGCCTAGCGTGTGTGTGCTGGCGTGCACGGGCACTCAAACCAGCAGACGTGTACCTAGCTTGACAACGTCGTCTTGAGATCAGTCTGTTAGTGAATGTCATCTAGCTGGAATTTAGATCGTGTGCTGTAACCGAGTTGTATGCAGAATTGTTGTTTTACAAAGTAGCCGCTACGGGCGCTGTACTATTCTCCATACAAACCGTTTACACCGTCGCTAGCGAGTGCGGTCACGTTAAACCACAGACAACCCCCACTAGACGGAGCATGTAAGGCGACCCGCGCTCACCAACGATATGGTACGGCAGAACATTAAAGTATGAACACGGCGGCCACCGTTTAGTTGCGTCCTTGTTTATGATCCATGCGTACGTCAACGAAAAAAGAAATTAAATAAATAACATGGTAAATTGTAGTGTTAAGTGGTGTAGAGAGACCTCATAAACATGAACGCAACTAAACGGTGGCCGCCTTGTTGATACTTTAATGTTCTGCCGTACCATATCGTTGGTGCGCGCGGGTCGCCTACGGGTCGCCTTGCATGCTCCGTCTAGTGGGGGTGGTCTGTGCGTTAAACTCATGGTAAAGGGTATCTACTGATCCCGCCACCTTGTGGGATAAGCCTACTTGTAATAGCTAGGAAGAGAAAGATTTGTTTAATACCTACGACACGTTTGGCGCAGTTAGTAAGCACTTGCCTACTGAGCCGGCGGTCCCGGGTTCAAATCCCGGCCAGGGCAAATATTTGTGATAAACTCGAATATTTGTGCTCGGGTCATGGTTGTTCTATGTATTTAAGTATATATATATATAAGTATGTATATCGTCGTCTAGTACCCATAACACAGGCGTTCTTGAGCTTAATTTGGGACTAGACCGATTAGTGTGAGGTTGTCTGGAAGCGTATCATAACGTCATATCCAGTAATGGTCCCGCGTTGCGTTACGCGACAGCGGCAGGCGCAGCGGTGCGCGTTATGTGTCTCGCTCACTCGCAGAGCCGCCGCGCTCGGATCTCTCGCTCAACCGCTCGCCGAGCCGCTGGTCGCGCAAAGTCGTTGCATCTCCGTTAAATAACAAGGAATTACTCTAAAAATTTGCAAATGTTATTCGTCATTGAAACCTCAGAAAATACCGGAACATGTGGTCAATGTCAGTTTCAAGTTCCGAAACGTTTAAGTTTTAGGGTTTCGTGACTTCCGTACACAAGTAGTTAGGTGCGTAGGTAAGTGCTAACGGGATCCTGTTATTAAGCCTTCGCTGTCTGTTTGTACGTCTGTCACAGCCTCACAGGGCAGTATCTTAAAAACCGTAATAACCGTTGGAATTATCGCAAGATACACTGTAACAACAAATGATTAAAATAAAAAAGTAAAAAATTAAAGGTCCCCACACAAAAACGTGTCTTTTAGGGTTTTCTACGTTTTTAGGGTTTCGTACCCAAAGGGTAAAAACGGGACCTTATTACTGAGACTTCGCTGTCCGTCTGTCTGTCACCAGGCTGTATCTCAAGAACGGTGATAGCTAGACAGTTGAAATTTTCACGGATGATGTATTTCTATTGCCGCTATAACAACTACTACTAAAAGTAAAATAAAATAAATATTTAAGGGGGGCTCCCATACAACAAACTTACAGATAATGGTACGGAACCCTTCGTGCGCGAGTCCCACTCGCACTTGGCCGATATTTTTGCTCTAACGGTTGAATGGTTATAGGTAGACACTTGAAATATTCCCAGAGTATGATTACCTACCAAGTAACAAACAAATACCTCCACTATAATAGTAATAAAATAATACTCCCTAAAAATAATTCAAGTGAAATATAAAAAAATGTTGATGGTACGGAACCTTTTGTGCGCGAGTCCGACTTGCACGCGGCAGATTTTTTATTATTGAATTGGTATGAAGCGTGCCTAATTTTATGTTATGGCTTACGTTACATACGTGTGATAAACAAGTATCGTACACGTGAATCAACTCAAACACAAAAAATTGATTCACCACTCGATTTATGAAAAAAATGCATCTCTTAACGAACAAAGTAAAAGGACTTCTTTGTTTTCTAAAATAGTAAAGTAATAATCGGTTAAAAATGTCCTTTAAACGTCCTTGCATTTCCTCCTTTGACATCATCATGTAGCTACAAAAATGCAGCAACAATATGTCATACACCCAAAAAAAGCGAGACAAGTGCAAGGCGGTCTCGCTCACCGGGGGTTTCGTAAAACTAGGTACATACTTACCGTTACTTAAAACCTCGATGGTTGTTTTTTTTTATTTTTTTTTTATAACGGCACAACATAGTGGCTCCACTTCGCCTGATGGTAAGCAAAAAGGGGAGCCCAAGTCGCAATGGCAACTGACGAGGAACCAACGGTGCAAAGTCAGTTGACACTGCCATGCTGGCCCGAGAGATGCTTCTTCACGCTTCGTTTGATTTCAGATTTTGCATAAATACTATATATTTTTAACCACCGACGAAAACAGAGGGGTGTTATAAGTTTAACATGCGTATCTGTGTATCTTTGTATCTGTGTATCTGTGTGTCTGTCTGTGGCATCGTAGATCCCAAACGGAAGGACCAATTTGAGTGCGGTTTTTTTTAATTGAAAGACTTTTCCGTCGAGATGGTTATGTTTGGTGGAAATATGACCAGTAGTTTCCAAGATATTCAGCTTTAATTGGAACAAGTTACAAGATCTCAGCCAATATTGAAGCCAATCATTCCAAATTTTGGCTATATGTTAAGTTTTATTAGCATTTTCTATATAACTCACTAAATGAAGGTCTCATGATGACCAGCTAGTTGTGAATGAATCTCAGCGAATATTGAAGCCAAGAATTCCAAATGTTGGTTAAATGTTAAGTTTTTTTTGCATTTTCTATATCACTCACTAACTGAGGGTCTCATGATGGCCAGCTACTTAATTTGTAACCAACAATTTAATAAGATTTTGACAGTACAATAATTTGGTATCTTGGAGCTAAAGATGGGCGTAGGAACTCCTCAACAGCACAAGATAAACGTATGGTGTTTGGGCTCGTCTGATTCGTCTTGATGAGCAATTAACGTTTGTGAAAGTACAGTCGGTAATAAAACAGAGTCTCAGATAATCCTTTTTGACAAAATAAATCTCATATATTATAATTTCTATCACAGTACTGTCACTGTTTCTATGTCTATTGAACAGTTTCCTTTGATTTAGGTCACAAAAAGCAACATTTAACGCGTCTTAAGGCCACGTAAGCGTGTCCTTTAACATACATACTTTTGCCTAAGTGAATTACAGCTTTTTAGGGTTTTATAGTCAACAAGGAACCCTTATAGTTTCGCCATGTCCGTCTGTCCGTCTGTCCGTATGTCCGCCTGTCCACACCTTAGCTCATGGGCATAGTGGTAGGATAAAATTTTGGAAATACTTTTTTTTTGTGTACCTGTACGTAAAAAGTTTTCGAGTCAACCAACTTATAAAATGTACTTACCTATAGAAGTAGAAATCCTATAGAAAATCACTCGAACGACATTGTTGGTTGTGTATTAAAGCAGATTGCAAACATAAGTTGGTGAAAATACTGGAACGACATTGCTTCTATTTTGATTCTGTGAAGTGAACTGTCTTGTGGAGATGATGAGTATAACAGATGGAGGGCTCGTGGGGCAGCCAAAAACGGACATAAGATAACGGCTACGGCACCCTACATTCGTTTTTTTTGATAATTTGGAAACTGCCGTTGACTAATCTTTCCGAAATTTTCAAATTCATATGCAACAGGACCCTAGCACCGCAACTGCAATTTTTATGGAGCTAAGTAAGCCACCCGTACTATTTGGATCTTGTTAGAATAGAAACGTGGTTCGGTTTTAGGCCATAAGTGGCAGGTTATTTCGATTCATCCAGTGCGTTTAATGTATAAATTTTGACCGTCATTGCTGTAAATTCAGATCAAACAATTTCTATTATGACTTTTAACTGTAAATCAGTGAAGAGGTCAGTGGAGGGCATTAGGGATCTCTGTAAAATAGTGGATGTTATGGCTCTTCAGGAAACTTGGCTCTTACCTGATGAGGTCCATTATATAGGGAGTATAGATGCTAATTTTGATTTTACTAGCAAATCTGCTGTGGACACCTCGTTGGGGATTTTAAAAGGGAGGCCATTTGGGGGGATTTCTTTAATGTGGCGGAAGGGTATTTTCACGTCTGTAAAAGTGATCCCGTGTTCTAGTGCTAGGTTGGCGGCAATTATTGGTAATACCGGAGACCACTCGATGCTATTTTTCTCAGTGTACATGCCGACTGATAGTGCCGATAATCTACCTGAATTTACGGAATGCCTCAGTGAGATTTTTGCGATCATCGAAACTTACAACGCCGATTCTGTTTTTGCGCTAGGCGATTTTAATGCACATCCAGGAGAGCCTTTCTTTACAGAATTGTGTGATTTTTGTGTGGAACAGAAGTGGCGTATTGCTGATCTAGAGTGGCTGGGCAGTGACTCAGACGCGTATACTTTCGTGAGTGAGGCTCACGGGAGTAGACGTTGGCTGGATCACTGCATAGTGACTGAGCCAGCATGGCTAGCTGTTGTTGATATAGCAGTCCAGTATGATACCTATTGGTCGGACCATTTTCCAGTGTTAGTAAAATGTAAAGTAAATTGTTTTAAGTCGAATACCATAAGTGACATGCGAGGCGATAATAATAATATTATATGGGGGGACAGGGATTATGACCAAATAAAATTATATAATGAATTGTGCTGTGATAAATTGAAACATATTGATTTTCCTGTTGAATTAAGTTTATGCTGTGATCATTTCTGTAAGGACCAGTCACATAATGAGATATTAGATAAATTATATAATGATATTGTTGTAAGTTTGCAGGATGCCTCGAGAGCCAGTAAAATTGTTAGGAAGTGTAAGCGTAAGCAGGTTACAGGGTGGAATAAATATGTAAAAGACTTCCACGCTCAAGCGAGGCTTATTTTTCAGCAGTGGGTTTTGTTTGGAAAACCGTCGTCAGGGCCTCTTTTCCGGGACATGTGTGCTTCCCGGAAAGTGTTTAAGGATAAGCTTAAGTGGTGTCAGGATAACGAAATGCAGATAAAAATGCACATAATAGCTACTCACCACAAAGCTAAAGACTTCAACAAGTTCTGGAAGTGCACGGGTCAAATTGGACCTAAGACTACGTTTCCAGCCAGTGTGGACGGTGCGTGTGAACCAACTCAAATTGCTAACTTGTTTGCAAATAATTTTAAAGTTGACAGTCCACTGGAGTCTCGGGTGCTCCATGCTGATGACCATTTTGACGAGCTGCCGGTTCATTTTGATATTAAGGAGGTTAAGGACGTCATTCAATCGATGACGAGAGGCAAGTCACCGGGTCACGATGGTCTCAGTATCGAGCACCTGCAGCACGCGGGTGATCACCTACCTCGGGTTCTCAAAATGCTCTTCAATCTCTGTATGAATCATTGTTACCTCCCCAGCAGTCTTATGAAAACTGTCGTAGTACCAATTGTCAAAAATAAATCAGGAAATGCCTCGGACGGGTCCAACTATAGGCCAATATCGCTAGCAACGGTGGCTGCAAAAGTGCTGGATGGAGTGCTTAATAATCTTCTTGCGCAGCACATCAAATCTCAGGATGCTCAGTTTGGGTTTAAACCAGGTCTGTCAACCGAGAGTGCTATTCTCTGCTTTAAGCACACCGTTCAACACTATACTGCAAGTAACACACCGGTCATTGCCTGTTTCTTGGACCTGTCCAAGGCTTTCGATATGGTCTCGTACGAGATCCTGTGGGATAAACTGAGGAACAACACGAGTACTCCGAAAGGGGTGATTAACCTTTTTCAGTTCTGGTACGGTAACCAAACCAATCAAGTTAGATGGGCAGGCGCGTACTCAGACGTGTACAGGTTGAAGTGTGGTGTTAGGCAAGGTGGTTTAAGTTCACCTAGGTTGTTTAACCTGTACATGGATGAGTTGATCGCTAGGCTCAGTAGTACGGGTATCGGTTGCTCTATAGGGGGTACCACTGTAAATAATATTAGTTATGCTGATGATATGGTGCTGCTGTGCCCGGCGATCAGCGCTCTTGTAAAGTTGTTGAGAATCTGTGAGGAGTATGCGGTGACTCATGGCCTGAGATATAACACGAATAAGAGTGAACTGCTAGTATTTAAAGCAGGGAACAATAAAGCCTTAACATCAGTTCCTGCCGTACAGCTGTGCGGGGTTCCTCTTAACAGAGTGTCGCGATTTAAGTATCTCGGGCACTGGGTCACCGATAATCTTCAAGATGATGTGGATATGGAGAGGGAGCGCAGAGCATTAGCAGTAAGATGCAACATGTTGACACGTAGGTTCGCACGCTGTAACGGGGACGTCAAGAAGACTCTTTTCAAAGCTTTTTGCCAATCCTTTTACACGTGCAGTCTGTGGACGAACTACACTAAAAAGACGCTTAATGCTCTGCGCGTCCAATACCATAACGGTTTCAGGGCACTATTCGGACTGTCACGCTTTTGTAGCGCGTCTGGGATGTTCGCTGAGGCGAGCGTCGACGGTTTCACGGCAATAATTCGCAAGCGAACGGCTTCCCTCATGCGTCGCGTGCGTGACAGCTCCAACACCCTCGTAAGACTTGTTTGGGAGAATCCTACTTGCTCACTGTGGAGGCACTGGAACTCCTTACACATGGGCTCTCGAGGCATCGTATATGACATTTTTTAAGTTATTTTATTTTTATTCTTTGTTTTGTTATTTATTTGCATACTAACATAGATTGTAAGACCTTTGTAACTAACACTCTATGGACATTGTCTGAAATAAATATTTTGAATTTGAATTGCCAATAACACTGCCATTTGTCATTATAACTATAAGCAATAACTAGTTTGACTTTAACGATTTTTTCCCAGAATGTTGCTCGAGGCTATTGAAATCAAAACATATCCTAATTTCAATCTTAGAGAAGACGGTTTGACATTACCACCGGCTTGGGATACTGTTGTACATTAAATACAAGGATCAAGCACAACACAAGACTGGAAACCCTGGACCTTCGACATTCCGGGACGAAACCTCTGTTTCTCCCCGGATTGTATTTGTTTAAAAAATAAAAAAGAAATAAAAATAAAGTCTACGAAATGTGCCTTTACAATGAACAGTAGAAAAATAATCCAAGCTTTGTTGCGTCGGGGGACCGCTAAGCTTCAATATTGTAAAGGTAGCCCAAATGCTAGTACCTACGTTGAAAAATCTTTCGAAATTTCAACAAAAATACATTTCATTTCATGCATTAAGGTCCCCATTTTTCGTTTTACAGGTTCTCATGTCGGGGGTTTTTGAAACTTTAAATTTAATTTTTATTTATGATTTTATTACTAATTTATTCCCTATACTTGTAGTAGGTATAAGACGATATTATTTGCAAAATTTCATAGGTCAACGGAAAATGCCCTGTAAATTTAAATTCCCTTGTAAACAAATAAATAATAAAAAAATATCGGACAACCTCACACAAATCGATCTAGTCCCAAATTAAGCTCAAGAAGGCTTGTGTTATGGGTACTAGATGACGATATACGTACTTTTGTAGATAAATATATACTTAAATACATATAACAACCATGACCCAAGCACTAATATTCGAGTTCATCACATAAATATTTGTCCTGGCCGGGATTCGAACCCGGGACCGGCGGCTCAGTAGGCAGGTGTCTACAAACCGAGCCAAACGCGTCGTTGTAAGTGTCGATAGATTCGTTTTTTGCGGCATAAATTGCCGTATCTTTTTTTTTACGTTAGGTACCTTTTTTTGCAGCTTCAAGGGGCTGTAAACTTGATTATATGGTTCTAATTTCAACTACCTTTACGCGTTCCCGAAATAAAAGGTCTTGACAGACGGACGGACTGACGGACAACAAAGTGATTCTGTAAGGGTTCCGTTTTTGCCTTTTGAGGTACTTACGGAACCCTAAAAACAACAGATATATTGAGCAAACTTACCTTTATAACTTTATAGAATAGTATCAGATTCCTTGCCACCTTGAGGAATGCCTAATATCCCGTGTCTTTTGCCCACGATGTTTCGTGTACCTACGTTGTCGACATTAGATAAGTATTATAAAATTAGTTGCTAAGTGGGGATTTAAGTACATAAAAAAAGCTTGTAAAATATGGGCATTCATAGCGGTGGCCGCTGTAACACCATAATAATATATTATTGTGTTAAGTATATCGGTGCAAATCGTGACGTGCCATCATCCCGCAACAACGACTGGACAGTATTAGGTTGGATATTTAAGGATGCTACTTTTTATTCTACTAAATGCGCAGAAAAAAAATGATTTGTCATGCCTTTTGTGTCCTCCGCGACGAAGTTGCACCTTATGTTTTACGAGCCCTACACTAAACCGGGACACCTACACCTTAGCTGGTTCCACACGTGATAAATGAGAGTACCGACGTTCGCAAGCAAAAAACCGGCCAAGAGCATGTCGGGCCGCGCTCAGTGTAGGGTTCCGTAGTTGCCCATCCTTCACAATAGACGGGCTTAAAACAGCGGTTTTAAGCCCGAGGTTTAAATTACGAGAAAGATTTCAAGCTCTATAAAAGGTCGTAAACGCCAAAGTAACTGTAATCACTTATTACCTTCTGGAAGTTATCGATTATACGCGCCAGATTGAGCGAAATGTTTTAATACAGTACGGCACTTAACTAATATGTGTAATGATCGAAGTATAAGGACACCACGCGGCACTTACGCATTTTAAAGAAAATTATGATTTTTTGCGAATACTCAAAAACGGCTAGACAGATATTATTTAATATAGTTTTCATTGAAAGCGCTTATAAGGCCTCATTTTTATGAAACCCGTGGTTGAAAAGTTAGAGGGGGGGGGACGCTATTTTTTTGATTTCTGGAGCGAATATTTACAAAACCGCTGACTTTATCAAAAAATGATTTAATGAAGCCATTATTTTTAAAAGACCAATTCAACGACACTAGTGTTGGAACGAAAAGGTACCCGAAAAAAAGTTTGTGTTTAGTTTTTATTTTACCGTTTTGTCGGCGTGATACATACACATACTCATACCAAATTTCAGCTTTCTAGTACTAATGATCACGGAGCTAAGCCGGGACGGACAGATAGACAGACAGACATACAGACAGACAGACAGACAGGCAGACAGAAAGACAGACAGACGGACAGACGGACATGGCGAAACTATAAGGGTTCCTATTTGACTACGGAACCCTAACAAGTGAGAGTCGTAATCAAACACGAAGTGTTCCTTGCTACTCGTATTGTACAATATTTCTAAACATAAAGCCATAATTCCTTTTGATTCTCACTTTATATTTATATACCTAGATAGATAAGATATTTATTGAATAATAATTTATTTTTTAATACAGTTGCTCAAAAAGTGGTACTTTTCGTAGCTGTAAATCGTGCGAAAAGTTGGATATTACAAACTAGTGCTTTTTACTTTTCAAATTTTTTAAATTTTCTGTTGTACTAACACTTCAATTGTCTCATACATCCAAACAAAGGTCAATCACTTTCCGACTTTATTTATTACGTCATACAGCATTGCAAGTGTATATCTTATAATTATGCTTAAAATATTTAAATTGCATATTGGATCAATCAAAGGGTTATATCTATTAAAAATATTCAAAAACGGTTTTAATAAGTTGTCTGAGTGACTATTATTTAATGAGCAAATGAGTATTGTGCGTGACCTATAAAAATTAAAAAGAAAAGTATTGTCACAGATTAGAAAATACAGTATTAAGCGTGACCCACGCGCTGCTTTATAAATTAATATTAATTATGAATAATCGCTATTTTTGTGTATTAAATAATATATTTATTTACAAAATTATATGAAATGTAAAGAACTAAAAACAGATTCACGATGTTTATTGTTTGGAATCAATTAAATTACTGTGTAACATTATCATATCTCTTCTGAAATATTAAAACTATTTCTTTTGATTTGGCTGAATGATGACAGCCGACGCCATCTTGAAAAAAAATATTACAATTAAAAGTAAAACTTTCTTTTTCATTCAAGATTGTTTTAATTATGTGTAAATGACACGTAAGATTTATAAAATAAGAGTTTTTGATAGAAAATGATGGATTCTGATGTTACCAGGATAGATTTAACACCGCCCTATATACGAGCCAAGGCAAAAATTGCAAGTGAGAGTATTTTACCCGCAAAATCGAAAGAAAAATTACATTGCCGTCTATGAACATTTTATTGGCTGGAAACGAGAAAAAGAGAATTATTAACAACTTGAATAAAACTTTAAACTTACCAGCAAAGGCCTTAAATGCGACCCTTCACAATTGCTCTAAAAATTGTAGGTACTCTTATTTTTATCAGACAGAAATAAATATAATTGCCCCTTTCAATTACTGTTTTAAATTAGTATTATTGCAATTTTTCGCAAATGTATTAAAAAACGTTGTTTGGTACACGTGTGGAAGTGTCATTTTAACTCGTCCCGAGTCTTGACCCTCGCCTTGCGGCTCAGGCCAAGACCCCTCGGGACTCGTTCAAAATGATATACTTTCCACACTTGCATCAAAAACTACTATTACAGTAATAATAACTATGGACCAAGACATTCTACTTGACAAAATATGACACGCGCCTGAAATAGGATTCTCTATGTTTCAGGCATAAAGAGGACTAACGTATTAACAACTTTATATTATTTACTAGCTGTGCCCCGCGGTGTTACCCGCTCATCCCACGGGAACACTAAATTTATTCGGGATGAAAAGTATCCTATGTCCTTTCCCGGGTCTCAAACTATCTCCATACCAAATTTCATCTAAGTCTGTTCAGCGGTTTAAGCGTGAAGAGGTAACAGACAGACAGACAGACAGACAGACAGATACACTTTCGCATTTATAATATTAGTATGGATGGATTTATGTGGTAGACTGCATTCTGAGAAAATTGCAAATGTCTACAACTCATTATTTACGCAAGGAGCTCCCAGAGAGCGATACAACAAAGACAAGTCAGAATTTGAGTTTTCATGTGTACAGTGAATTTTAGTAAACCGTCTGGTAGAGTAATTTTTTTTCTTTTTATGTACACATATATTTGAATTCTTTGATTGCTTATTAAGATGTATAATATTAGGTAGAGTAGCGCAATTCGGGATATATAGCAAGGACATCCTTTCAGATACATTCATTTAAAATGTAGAGCTTTGTGACCGAAAAGACAGACACCTAGCCTTAATTCAATCCGTGAGCTGATAAATTTGAAATTCGGGTTTATTTTATGCACGTCTCGCTCGTTGTTATGACAACGATTTAAACCAAACCTCTCATTTCCCTCGAATCCGAAGCAGTGCTGTAACTAGCCTTATATGCGCCCAGTGCGGTGCGCCTGTAACTGTGCCCTTTTGTAAAATTTTGTCTTGTAATTTGTGCTACTTGCACTATTCGCAAAGCCCTATTTACGACACTGTACCGAAGACCAATCGAAGAGCTCACGGAATGTATCCTTATGGTATACGGAACCCTGAAAAGCCAGTTCACTCGGCGCCTCCGAGAAGGGATTATGTGATTGAGTTCAATTCCCGAGAAAACACGTCCGCTAATGGTTTATATACTTATAGCTATAATTACACGTACGTACGTGTGAAGTGGAATACCTGGCTCTAATAAAACCTAGAAAATTCTTCAGGCAATTTTGTTCATTAAAAGACTACAGTATAGATAACCTTTTGCTTTGAGCCAAGTATGCATCTTTGTATCTGAAGATTTACTCCCAGTTATTTTTATCTGTGAAAAAAGTAGGTTTCTGCAGCTAGTTCTATGTTTATCTCTTGAGTTGCAAGTATAATGCGATAGGTTTTTCCGCGAATGTGATGGAAGTAGAGAAGAGCTTTGAGTTTTGCGTGTCTAGACTTTCTCGACGACTCTCCTGTTAAAAAATAGGAAGGACTTCATGGAGCCACCTACTCACAGCAATGGTGTTTTTGTTTAGATACGGTATCCATCAAATTAGAATTAACATCCAGCTCGGATAGCAGGCCTCTCTTCTTGAAAGTCTTGAAAGTATCGAAATCTCAATTGTGTTCTCTATTGCCGAAAAGAACATCAAAAGTACCTGTTCCAAAATCATTGAAATAATGGTAACATAACTATTAGGTATGCGTATCTATAATTGCATTAATTTCATTGATCAATCTACAGTCAGCTGTAAAATGTGATGTTAGTATGGATGAGACGAGACGAGGGTCACGTTTTTCTGCAGCTGACTGTATATTACATTCTTTTCGCAAAGAAAACTAGGTACCTACCTACCTATAAAATTATGTTGATATCGTTAAATTATTAAAATATGGCATCTACGGCAGCTGCAATATATTCATTCATATTCTGCCATTATTTGCTTACACTGAGACAATGTGCGGCTTACTCACAACATGACGTCTATTTTAACATAACGGTGTTTACCTACCGTCCGTTCGATAAACATCTAATTTCTTCCATTCACATGCAAATGATACAACACATTTGTAATAGCATATTGAAATACGTTAGTAATTAATAATGTTTGTTTATATAACTTGGGAAATCGTAAGTTATCAAGTGGTGTCGGATGTTTGAAGTGGCACGCGAGGTGAGGCCGTGGTGGTCGCGCGCAGCAGCCCGCAGGCGCCGCGCCGCAGTAGCGACAAGACGAGCGCGGGCGCAGGCCGTTCCACGATCAACCGCGAACGCATGTGCTTTCGAACAACCTTCAGTTAGTGCGGCTGTTTGTTACTGACAGTGTTTTGAATTACAAAATGAAGGTCCATATCAAACTATTTGGTAAGTATCTTTTTATAAGTGAATATTCAAAGTTTAAGTAGGTCTAGGATTTGTCACAGAAATTACACAATAGATAATGTTATGAATGATTCTCAGATAATTAGCGGTGAATCCTTCGATTAATGAGTTTTTAATTGGATGTTAAGTTAGCCATTTTTAAAGTAGGTAACTTCGCTGTAAAGTTAGGTGATTTCATCGTAGCTACTGAAAAAATAGTTGTTAGTGCTATCTTAGTTGAAAGTAATTGCTACGATTTTCATTCGATGTTCAAGGTAAGTTTCAACTCAATGTTTATAACTAACGCTCACTGAATTACTATGTTTAAATTCTAGAGCTACAATCTACAATAACAATGTAATTTTGTACAACACAAAGAGTTATTAAGTATGACGACTATAAGAACATGTATAAGTAAATGAATGTCACGCGCGGTAATTTCTAATGTGCACTACACATACCTGGATACAAATAGTCGGCAAGTGTCTTCTTCTTTAATGAGTTTTACGTGTTTCCCGTAATCGGTTATATTAAGATTGTGCATCGAGCTGCAATTCTGTGGATGCCGGAAATTCGTGGTTAATGACCAGTCGAACGTGCTAGCTTAAAACATGGCCATTAAGCTTAAGTAGCGAGTAGCTTCATTAAATATCGTATATAATGTGAAGTGAAGATACCGCACCTAATTACCTTGAAGATAATCGTTTGGCGTCGCTTTGATTAATTTTTACATTATTAAGTGGTTGTATGGTTTCTAAGCCTGGACTGACTTTACCCTCAATGAGGTAAATCAGCTCATGGTGGCAGAACTGAAAGATCTTCGATAAAACCTGGGATCACGGAACAATAACACATAGAGGATCATGAGGAATTCCAAAATCCTTGATCTCGAAGATTCCAAGATTTCGCTGGCACGGTCACTTACAAAAAAATTAAGACTATTTTGCAAAAAAAACAGCATACTTAGGCCGGCCCGCCGATTGATGACTAGTTTGTGGTCATAGGTATCACATGGGGAAGTGGGGAGGTTGTCTAACTATTTTGGGAGAGTGACGCTAAAAGGATCTTAGGGCGGTCGCCCATGGCGACTTTTTGTAGCGATGTTTACGAAACGCGCGACAGCATCGCTACTAACACGTGTTAGTCGCATTTGCAACGCGCTACGGAAGCGATGCCAACACACTACTAACGCGCTACAGCATCGCGACTGTATCGATGCAAACGCGCGACCGTGTCGGTCGATATCGGGGAGGGAACGGAGGGAGGGTGGCGCGGTAGTGGAGATTGGAGAACTGAATCGCGTTTGCATCGCGACAGAAGCGCGACGGTATCGCGTTTGCATCGCGACTGAATCGTGTTATGTGGGCGAGGGCACACAGCTAGCGACCGCATTGCGCCTGTATCTATGCGAACGCGCGACAGCATCGCTACTGCATCGCTTCAAAAAGTCGCCGTCGGCGACCGCCCTTAGCCTCCGAAAACTGGCGAGAAACTGCGCAGGATTGGAACAAGTGGCGTGCTCTCGTTTCGGAGGCCAAGATCCTTTTTGAATTACTGAGCCAAAATAGTTAGGTAATTCACGATCTAACTCTCTCTTGATTAACAGAAAGTGTGAAGTCAGATGGAAGTGAGTAGGTAATCTAATATCCACATGTAAAACATATGACAACGCGAGACAAATTGCGCGCACGCAGTATTGATAATCGACAATCTGAAGTGCGAGATCGATATTCGATACCACCTACGAATCAGAGTTGTTTTAAATGCTAGTTCATCAAAAGAGGAGAATCTTTAAAAATCTATGACAAAGATCTCATTAGATTTAGACTAACATCTATTCTCAGTAAATTATTGTCTAGTATCTTTCTGTTAAATGCGTCTCTAATAGTATTGATAATGCCATTTTTAGTACTTAGCGAAAATTCCGTCGGTAAAATGAGTTCTTCCTAACACGTCGCCAACGTAGAGGTATCAAGAAGTGATTAGCAGATGAAAAGGACGGAATAGGGTGCTATAGGTATTATGACTAAATGAAGAACTTGTAGCTGAAGAAGTCATCGTAGGAATGTTACGCGTCTCTGGTTGAAGGGCTATTAATGCCTATCTCAGTACGATGTTCGATATATGTCACTCCTGTCTTCTGAACCGATAAATCAATCAATACATTCATCTACAGCGGAAATGCGATAATTACTCGATTATTTTATAAGTAGAATAAGCAGCTGTAATTATACTTTTGATACCCTAAAATTTTGTCAATTCACTTCGGCTCTTCAAATTGTAGAGGCGAAAAATCCGCAGCGCGTCGGGCCAGGTACTGAGTACCCTTGAGGCACTTGGGCAGGAAAGTAACCTTTTCAAGAGTGTCATTAACTACTTTAGCTCAGTGATTGAAAAGGATCCGAAAGGAGACTAAGCCATTTGTCCTGATCCCGCTCGGTTGCCTGCTTATTATGATCTACTGATATAACTGACTGGCTGACAATCAATTGCTCGTAAAACCTGCTCTTTTAACCGCTCGATGCTCCCTCATTCTTTGTAATGTTATTACAATTCTGAAGTATATGTAGGTGTTTATTTCGATAAGGTTTATGATTACTATTTACTATTTAGCGCACAAACAGCGAGGCACGTTTTAACTCATTCATAATAAACTAGGTACTCGTATTTGTATAGAACGTACTTGTGTGGAAACTGTCAATAAAATATTTCCCTATATTGCCTCCTGCGCAAAGCTATGTACACGTGCAATCTTTGTCTGGTTCACTTTGTTTAATATTCTTGAGCCTTGTTTTTGCTAAAAGCATAAAGTGTGTGATAACTTGATAAGCAGGCTTCGGACTTTTCATAGTACGGTGTAGGACGTCAGAGAGGTATGGAACCGATACTAAATTATCAATATTAAACTGTAATTAATACTTTTAGTCATACTCATAAGTGTAGACTATATGAAATTCGCAATTTGAATTGTATAGTCAAAGTTAGTACCTAGTATATTTGTCCTGATTTGAGTAGGCCTTGTTTCTTTTCGTCATCATAAAATCCGTAAATAATTGTGACATTTTCCATTTCTCGAGTAAACTGGGTTCTGTATTTATCAAATATCCAGTCATGACTCGTAAAATAATGGAATCGTCAGCTAAAATGTTTAAATCTACGAGTTTATTTTCGTAATTGAATACTTGGGAATTTGAACTATAAGGGCACTTTGGAAGGAAATAAATTTAATAGTATGAGTATGATTTACATTTTTACATTCATATCAGCTCCATAGCCCACTAACGTCCTACCGTGCTATGAAAAGTCCGAAGCAAACCCTGTTGATAAGTTTTGAGGTAGAAAGTTCGAGTGGTACATACCTATACTTAATTTAAACATTAAGGCTACGTCGAGTGCTTGTTTTAGCATTGGCGAAATCTATTGCCAAATAAAAGACAGCATTTGACAACAAACAATATTTGGAAAAATACTTCTATTGAATATGAAATATTCATCATTTTGTAGCCCAGAGCTGAAATTGATTATATAGGTTAGGTGCTATTTACCTACTACTGCGACAGTGTTATATTATTGTAGCTGTTTGCAAATCCTATATTTCTCATTGAAAATATAGAATTAACAAACGAAATATTATCACAGAACTCTCAGATTACGTATAAATGTAAGATCACACCAAATAGCACGCCTCGAGAGTGCTAGAACTCCCAATGATGACAAATTATTAGCGACAGTGATAGTATATGTTTACCGACGAATAAAATAGCCCTATGTTTGCCAAATTTGCTAATTTATTTATTTCTCAACGCAAGAGTACCTAACATGTCGTCAATTCACTTTTTTTATGAACTTTTATAAACTACTATGGTTTACCGTATCTTCACAACGACAAAAGATACCCGGAAAATTATTGGCCTTCCGAGAAAAGCGTGAGTTGGAAATCTCCACAATTATGAACTGAAACAATCGGGGAAATGGTTCAGCGAAAATCACTTCAGAATAACGGGCTTCAACGACGATAACGAGTTCATATATGAAATACGATAAAGTATATTATATAAGAGCTTATTAAAATTAAAGGGTTTTGTCGATTCTTCATGAATCCTATTATCACATCTCAATTATGACCAGAAATAATGGGATTTAACGTTTTGGAAAAAACAAACAAAAAGGTTTCTAAATAATGGAGTTGAAGTTCTCTGCGTTCTCTTCAGCGTCAAACAAATAACAGCGTCGACTTGAAACCTTTGAAGTTCTCTTTTTTAAGTTGATCCTATGCAATATCACATAATGCAATTCTTTATCGAGCCAACTCGGATCGCTGCCCTTGACTAAACTGTAAAATCGCTAAATGCATAGTTCCGTCACGAATCCTCTGCCAATTCGCGGCCGAGCCTCTCGATGACGTCATATGAAATGCTAGGTATGTATGCATAGGTGTGTACCTTAAACACGCGTTTAAACAATGATCGATATCAATGAAATAAATTTAAAACACAAATGTGTTATTTATTTTATGTGTTTGAATTTTGATATGATTACTTTATAATCATATATTAAGGATGTATGTGTTAGCAAATGACAGTGGTCAAGATATCTTTCTCGAAGAACAAGCTGAGCGTGAACGACTCCTCGAGTGAAGATCGTGTGTCAGAAGACAGGTGGATACCGCGTCTCGGTAAACATCGCGAAGCGCATCCTCAGTTAAAAATTCGGGAACAATTTAAACGCTCACCTAAATGGCTTTTATACACCCCAAAACTAAGTTCCAAATAAAATGAATTGCTTCCATTTAAATTAAACTCTCTCTATATGGTGCTCCCCAAATTAAATCATTTTGTATTCCAAAATCGATTGTACATTACACCAGAATAATTTTATGTTGAGTCAGAATATCTTTTTGCTTCCCAAAATCGATTTTTTGCTCACCAAATATTGTTTTCTCAAAAATTGCATGTAATGTTGCCTTACCATCGCTAGATAGACTACAGTAAGTGGAACATACCGAAGACTTTTTAGAAGTGTCCAGTAAACAGCGAGATTTTAAATTTGGAATCAATATTTCTCCAGTAAGTAAGTATGTAATTCCTATTACGTATCAAGATATTTGAATATCGAAACACGATTTACATCGTCACCGACCTATAAAAAAACTAAGGATGTGAAGGCGATGAGGTCGTATATAAATGTAAAAAGGATGCATTCCACAAATTGTTTTAATTATAAGTACAGTGCGAGAGCAAATTGTAGAAATTAAAAAGTGGCGTCCCTTTTTCATAGATTAAACAAAAAGAGACGACATTGCAGGATACACTTGCAATTTACACTAAGAGCAAATGTAAAATAAAAAGAGGTTAGTACTATTGGCAGTATAAACGTAACTCAAGATGCATATTTCAAAAAAAAAAAAGTAGCGACAAGGTTTAGTGCGGAAGTTTGTATGCAGCGTTTAGTTCATAATTGTGCTGTGTAAAATGACAATGATATTTCGGAATTCCTTCCTTTTTTGTGTCGTTTAGAAAAAACCTCGGAGTTAAAATTGAAGGTAAGCTTTATGATATGAAAATTAGTTAGAAAATACAACAATGTATAACAATAATTAAATTTTATCTTTAAGACTTAGATTTGTAAGACAGTGCAAATAATTAAACACAGTATTTATAAAAAAAGAAATTAAGGCGGGATTTAAATTAAAAAACAAAAATTTCAAATTTGTTCGTGTGATCTATTACAATAATTCAGCAAAAATGAGTTCAGACGAGTCTGATTCCGAATAGACGGCACTCCTCCATACTTAAAAGTGGAGGCAGAGTTAGCTAAAATAATTTACTTCCGACTAAATCCAAGGAGATATAAAAAAATACAAGAGATTCATTAAATGGAAGGAAGAAAATCAAGTTAATAGTTGGTCAGATAATGTGTGATAAGGTCTGAATATTTCAACAATCTTTCTGAGACAATCGGATGACTACAAAGGAAAGAAATCACAAATATTCAGCAGCAAAATATAGAAGAGTTTTTAAATCAAGCTCTAGATGATAAACAGTTTGGCGATGAAGGTAAATAAATGCTGCCACTATTTGATAACGATATAACTATATCTTTTATCCAAGTATAAAATCATAATTATTTTTGTTATAGGTTGTTATCGTGGGAGTTAATGGTGCCTGCGACGACGAATATCACAATGTGTAATAATAAAAATGGGATATAACAGAAATATTCATTGGAAAATGGCCGAATATGAATGTCACCTATAAAATATAATTTTAATCTAATTTTCTTGTTTAATTTTTGAGAAAAGCACTATACTTGCTTCGACCGTAAGAGCCATCCTGGCCTCGTATTATATCCGTCTAATTCCTACTCGGCCAGTATGGCTTACTTACTGGTCTCTGCCGTAATGTACTATTTCATAAATTAGTGTTTCAGCTAGGTAACCATCTAATCCTGATCACCTTTCAGAGCAGATCCGACTCGGCCGGGTTAGGTTAGGTTAGTTTTTTTTTTATATCCCTAAAAAACGCTCCATAATGTGCGGTAGTCATTATTAGCTATGCTATATCAATTTGAAATTTTCTCCATACAAATCGTTTTTTTTTCGATATTTTCCGAATTTGACCGAATTTTCGGACAAGATTTCAGATTCATATATTTGAGCCCCGAGAGCCCCCCGATACCGAGTTTTAGCCGCCTAGCACCAATTTGAAATGTTGAATCGTTATTTTTAGATATTTTCCGAATTTGACCGAATTTTCTGACAAGATTTCAGATTCATATTTTTGAGCCCCGAGAGCCCCCCGATACCGAGTTTTAGCCGCCTAGCACCAACTTGAAATTTTGAATCGTTATTTTTCGGTATTTTCCGAATTTGACCGAATTTTCGGACAAGATTTCAGATTCATATTTTTGAGCCCCGAGAGCCCCCCGATACCGAGTTTTAGCCGCCTAGCACCAATTTGAAATTTTGAATCGTTTTTTTTTCGATATTTTCCGAATTTGACCGAATTTTCGGACAAGATTTCAGATTCATATTTTTGAGCCCCGAGAGCCCCCCGATACCGAGTTTTAGCCGCCTAGCACCAATTTGAAATTTTGGTGAAAAAAGCCATTTTGGTGAGCATTTAGTTTTTTGCCTCAGCAAAAATGACTAAAATGGAAGTAATAATATAAAATATTGGTGACATCCATTTAACAGTAATTTAGATTATTTGGTCTGAAATTAACTTTAATGGTGTTCATATATTTTTATAGGATGTAAGAAAAAGAATTATTTGCTTTATTTATAGAATAGTTTGGGATACACTATTTGGTGAGCATTCATCCGTTTTGGTGAGCATTAAGAATTTATTGGTAGTAATTTATCAACATATTTGGTAGGCGTTTAATCATATTTGGTAGGCGTTTAATAAACACAAGCCGTTAAATTCACCGCTAAGTTCGGGATCAGAATTTAGAGAGCTTCTTTCGAAATACCTATGCAATATGTACAATACAATAAAATACAAATACTCCTGATTGCAGACAGACAGACTCAAATACATAACGGCAAAGCATGATACAATAAAAAAAATACATACAGTCATACATAGAATCTCCTAGTTTTTTTGAAGTCGGATAAAAAAAAGAGCTACGCGTTAAAATTCTGTCGGCGTTGCTGGAAATACAAAGGCAAATGAGAAATTATGGCAATTAATTCCAGACATTTTGCGTTTTATGGCCTTATAATTAGACGCATACGTATAATTATATATACAATGTCGAAGCATTGACCTCACTTGGTAATATTTACTGATGTACTTGACGTCTAACACAAGGCAAAAACAGCTGCACATATCACTTCCACGAATAAGGATGAGCCAAACACGTTAACAATTACTTAAAACAGGCTGAAGTTACCTTGAAGAGGTCAGACATTAGGGATTATAAAAGCAATAAAATGCTAAAACTTATTTCAAAGATGAGACCAACTCGGCTGGCTCGATGAAAAACTTGGAACAAAAAAGGCCATCTGTTTTTGTCGAGCCTGACGCATGTCCGTTTGCTTTGTTACTTCGCTTACTTGATAAAGAATAATCACACGTCGCCGAACAGAAGCTGATCAATCTTCAAGTAAAATTACATGATCATATATTGAACAACTCGGAGGTGCCCGCAACTTTGTACGCGTATTTTTTTCTTTACCGTACACGGATAAAAAGTAGGTATCTGAATATCCAGCTGTCCCTGTTCCAAAATTAATTAAAAGTTGTCCAGCCGTTTCGGCGTGATGAGAGGACAAAGAAAATTATGAAAACAGATGGCGCCAGGCTGGCATGGCACCGCGCGCCCATACAAAACAAAAGACAATCCTGCATCACGCTTTCAAGATTTTTCCCGAAATCATGACCCCTTCTCTACAGAAAACAAATTTTTAATACAAATCTAGGATTTTATTAGAATATAGATCTAGAGGTAGCAGCGGCGTTGCGTGGCGTATCCCGAGTATAACCGGCTTGCCTATTTAAGCTAGTTAAAACACCATTTTCTTTTGCTCTAAAGGAAACAGTAAGCCAAAATATGCTCCGGCTAGCCTTGGTATTTGTTTGATGCCACGCCACTGAGAGGTACCTACGCAAATTTTCATTGACGTGGCGCCATTTATGTAGTTCTAGCCAACATTGACTGTAGAAAAGATTTATTTCGTGAGGATCCAAGGGCTCCTGAGTGATCTAATAGTGAGCCAAAGCTCAACAAGACCTTAATATCCTATTAAGGACAAAGGTTGTATCTCAGTATCAATGCAATTAAAAGGTATCTGTTTCGATATTACCTATAGGTAGTTGTATATTGTTTTTCCATCGTTTTGGCAAGTACGTTTTAGCATATTTTCTCCACCAACTTCTGTGGAAAAATTGAGATGGAAATATAAAAACGCGCTTGCCCGACGAAATACGATTAAAAACATCAAAAACATTATGCACTCTATCTGATTTTTTTGCGAGTTTTGGTAATAGTAAGTGATTTTTTTATAGAAAATGGGTTCACTCACTCATAATAATGGTTATTTCCATCATATTACGTGACTTTGGTATTTTTCCAAACCATACCACAACTAAACTATATAAATTTTAACATTCGTCACAATGTATCCTATTATTGTTGGTACAGTTGGAGTGACGAATCGTGAATGAAATTGATGACTATGGCTCTACGACTGCGATGTGAAATCTGTGACCTATTGTAATTATTGTTTTTATATAAGCCCTTATAATATAATACATAAGTAGGATTATCTCTTGTAATTACCATGGTATGCAATCCATACTTCCATACTAATATTATAAATGCGAAAGTGTGTCTGTCTGTCTGTCTGTCTGTCTGTTACCTCTTCACGCTTAAACCGCTGAACCGATTTAGATGAAATTTGGTATGGAGATAGTTTGAGACCCGGGAAAGGACATAGGATACTTTTCATCCCGAATAAATTTAGTGTTCCCGTGGGATGAGCGGGAAACACCGCGGGGCACAGCTAGTAAAGAATATGAATATGAATATGTCATCTGTTCTTTCTACGGGAACAAAATTTCGTGAGGTTATATATTTATTTATTTATCCATACTAATCCATACTAATATTATAAATGCGAAAGTGTGTCTGTCTGTCTGTCTGTCTGTCTGTCTGTCTGTCTGTCTGTCTGTCTGTCTGTCTGTCTGTTACCTCTTCACGCTTAAACCGCTGAACCGACTTTGATGAAATTTGGTATGGAGATAGTTTGAGACCCGGGAAAGGACGTAGGATACTTTTCATCCCGAATAACTTTAGTGTTCCCGTGGGATGAGCGGGTAACACCGCGGGGCACAGCTAGTAGGTTATATAGTGTTAGGTAAACGAAATTTTACGAAAGAAATATATAAATAGACGTAGCAAGATTGTTTACTGAGCGAGCGAAGCGTCTCCAGTTAGGGTGCGACTCCACTGAAGCGGTGTGGAGCGGAGCGGGACGTGCGAAATCCACGAATCACAAAAGTAAAGCGGAGCTGAGATATACATTTCAACTCAGTCAGTTCGTCTATTCCGCACGCCTCCGCCACAGTATAATAAAGAGTGTACTAACGTACCTCCGCTCCGCCACGTTTCAATGGAGACGCACCTTTAGCCTTGAATTTCTTTTCGCATGTCCAGTTATGGATGTCCGGATTTTGGCTGTTCTCGTCTAGAGGTCGCATTTCTCAACACATTTTCACGAAAGTTTGGGAACAGATTTAATAATGAAATAAAAGGCGGTTTTAAAGTTTTTATGGCGATTTTTTAAATAAATAAACATAAAAAATATGATATTTCAGCCATTTTCAAACAGACTCGCGTAGTTTACAGATAGCAGAGCCACTAATTTAAAAGTATTATTGAACTTGTCACATACTTGTTTTCTCAATCCACAAAGCACGGAGGTAAGTAGGCTGCACCGTTAAGTGTTTAATTAGTTGTTTGAAAGTTCAAGTGTCCGATCCGATATCTGTCACTCGCTCGCTCAATGAGACGTAAGTGTCATAGTGGGCCACAAGAGCATTCATGTTTACAGTGCCGCAGATCTGTTGAGCATCAACCACGTGGCACACATGCTGTTTAAGCGCTTACATACAGCCCTTTTTAGGGTTCCGTAGCCAACTAGGAACCCTTATAGTTTCACCATGTCCGTCTGTCCGTGCATCCGCGGCTTAGCTCCGTGATCATTAGTACTAGAAAGCTGAAATTTAGTACGAGTATGTGTATTGTAGAACTACAGGGGATGCACTCAGATGGAGCTGATTAAATAAGAGAAAGGGCAGCGAGAGGTTAATATCTTTATTGCCCGGAGGCCAGATTAAGACTGAATATCTACATTTATTACATTTGACGGACGTCACGCTTCTTATTCTAAACTTAAAAATCATATTTATTCTTATATAGTGGCCAACACCACTAAGAGTGAAGTTCAAACCTTCACAGTATGTATCACGCCGATAAAACGGTACAGTAAAAATAAGAAATAATTTTTATTTCGGGTACCTACCTCTCGTATACCTAAAGCAGGGGTGATCTTTTTAGGGTTCCGTACCCAAAGGGTAAAAACGGGACCCTATTACTGAGACTTCGCCGTCCGTCCGTCCGTCCGTCCGTCCGTCCGTCCGTCTGTCACCAGGCTGTATCTCAACAACGGTGATAGCTAGACAGTTGAAATTTTCACAGATGATGTATTTCTATTGCCGCTATAACAACAAATACTAAAAATAAAATAAAATAAATATTTAAGGGGGGCTCCCATACAACAAACTTGTTATAGATTATATATATGTATAGGTACGGAACCCTTCATGCGCGAGTCGGGCTCGCACTTGCCCAATTTTTTTTCGTTCCAACACTAGTGTGTGGGGTGTCGTTGAATAGGTATTTTAAAAATAATAGGGGTCTCCGAACATTATTTTTTAATAAAGTCAGCAGTTTTGTAAATATTCGCTCCGAAAATAAAAAAAATCGTGTCCCCCCTCTAACTTTTCAACCACGAGTCAAAAATTACGGAAAAAATCTTGAAAATGAGGCCTTATAAGTACTTTCAATGAAAACTATATGGAATAAAACCGGTTGTGCCGTTTTTGAGTTATCGCAAAAATTCATAATTTTCTTTAAAATTACGTAAGTGACGCGCGGTGTCCTTATACTTCGAACGTTACGCATATTAGTTAAATGCCATACTGTATTGAAACATTTCACTCAATTTGGTGCGTATAATCGATAACTTCCAGAAGGTAATAAGTAATTACTGTTACTTTGGCGTTTACGACCTTTTTATAGAGTTTGCGGATACGGAATACGGATACGGAACCCTACACTGAGCGGCCCGACATGCTCTTGGCCGGTTTTTTTTGTAGCTATTAATAGTTTATAGAAATAAAAATTGTGGTATACCTACATTAAAAAAAATGAGACATTACATGTTTCATCAATTAATAGGCCTTTTTCAGTTTATTACAGCTGAGTAAGGGCTATAGGTATAAGCACTTATACAACCTATGTGCTACTTGGACATACACTGTATACTCTGTGAGCGTTTGTTTTCGACATATTTGCATCTGGTAGTCATCGTCTCAATATGCTTAGCTGATGATTGAAAGTACAACTCCTTAATGGTTAGGAGTTGGGGATAATTCTTGGGAAATTCAATTTCTTCCCGTTGAAATCGGTTATTTTTGTGAAAAAGTAATTATAGCGAATGAGATACGAGTAAGGTCAGTCCGGGAAAAGCGCGTGTCACGCGATAAGCGCACCTCCCAATAAATATCGAAAACGGTTGTTATAGTAGCTATTAATCTTATCAAAACTTTTGTGAGACATTTAATTATTGTGTTAAGCGGGTTACACTCACGAGGAACGGCCCGACATGTTTCGAACTCGTATGGAGTTCTTCATCAGGGACTGCTACCCGTACAGCGGCGCGGTAACATATCGGGACATTCTTAAAAAAATTACGTGAGTGTCAACCGCTTAATAATTGTATTATAATAACACTCACGTGAAGATGGCGTTGAAAGCTATACCGGGTGCTGCCTGTAATAGGAGCAATAAATTAAAACATAGATTCTTCCCTTGAAACTGAACAAGATTTGTTAAGCAACTTCTGAAAATAACGTTTATTAAATGATATTTTGTAGAATAATGTTTAGACAAAGAAGCAATGTATTGCGAAATGTGCGACATTAGTAGAGTGACAGCTATGTCAATGCTCAGGGAATGTCAATGTTGGACGACGTACATTGAAAATACTATTTAATTTGTATGAAATAATGAAATTCTGAAAATCTACTTTTTTAGAAAGTTGCTGAACAAATGTTCAGTTTCAAGAGTAGAATCTATGTTTTAATTTATTGCTCCTATTACAGGCAACACCCGGTATAACTATTGACTTATAGCTATCAACGCCATCATGCATGCAATTAACATCTGTAGGTAATTTTAGATATTATTTATATCCTAATTATGCTTATCCCGTGAGCCGCGCTTGTCCCGACTAAACTGACTTTTATTCAGGGCACGTTTCCTCGATTTTGTTAAGTTATACTAATATTATTATTAGGTCAGTTTCTGCATACATACACCTACCTGTAATGTATGTATTTAACAAAATGCATTCTTGGTTTTATTTGTGAATATTTTGGATGCGCCGTATATTTTAAGCAGCAAATTTTATTCCTTTCATACGGTTGGGTTGAGTTATTGCGATCGCTTCGCCGAAGTTAAATAAAGTATAAATCTCGTTGATGTCTTTTGCAAGGACAAATAAAGGTCTCAAATTCAAATAAAGACTTTAGTAGTACTTTCAGCATATTATTATTCTAAAATGAAAAATTATATCGCACTTAAATTTAATACTTAAATGTCCTATCTCTCCTATACCTAAGGATTATTTTGTTATCAAGTATTATTATAGGTACTCTTTTTGCGCATTTAATTTTCATGAAAATGGATGAGAAATCACTTACTTATATAATTTGTTTGAGTAGTACTTGGTAGTATCCATTTCCTCTATGGAAAATAACGTCATCGAACAACTACCAGTTTTAATTATAGAGACACTATTTATATTTCAGCATAGGTATACACATATACACTACCTGTGTACCTACATAGGTTTTTATTGAGGAATATATAGGACAAGTTATTTATATTTTCGTCAGTTTCCGCGACTGTCACACAATTTAAACGGATTATATCGAAATAATCAGTTTAAATTGTTTTATTTAAGTTTAGGTAAATTGTTACCTTTCATACTTACTAAATCATAAGATTTTGATAAATTAGTTTGCAGTACCGCCCGCGTCTCTCTTAATTCGCTGGCGCCAATCAGGTGAGCAGGAAGATGCGCCGGCACTTTCACCGCCGCGGCGCCGGCGCCGATCCTTCCAGTACCTGGGCCATTCTACTGACAGATCACCAGTACTTTTCACACGTTCGCCTAGATATAGTACAAGTCAAAGGCATATTATACGTAGGGGACTATCTGACAGACAAAAATGCATAGTCTGAACCAGAAAACAAATAACTGACTCCTTAATTCGTATTAGATTGTACCTGACGTGACACAGTTCTAATAGGAAAGCATATCAAACGTAAGTACATTAATTGTGACAAACCGTCCTAGTTTCTAGTAGTTTCCTTCTTATTCTTAAAATTTTCCTTACGTAATATACGCCAAAATTCTTAAGATAGGTACAAATTAAGTTAAGATTATATTACTGTAATAATTAAGTACGTATCCTTTCTGGAAAAATGACTGATTGTTGAATTTCTTTCGGTGTTTCTTCCCAACAGTCTTGTTAAATGCCGGTAGACTCAGACATGTAAAAGTGCTCTTGTGCCCTATTTGCAGAAAAAAGTTCATTATTTCATTATTTCATTATTTTATTATTATGTCATTACTGCAGATGCCGGGAAAGAAGAGATAAGGCATGTCATAGCGCTTTTCTCAAACATATGCAATGAAAAAAAAAAACAGCACTCAAAACAATTATAATTCAGCTGTGTAGCCTCTTAATGAACACAGACGCCATGTTTAAAAAAAATACTTCCCGGCGTAGGCCTTGAATTTTGTATGGAATTCCTTTACTGTTATCTCGCGTTGTTCCACCCGGGACGTGATACTTCCTGTTATAACGCAGGTTATGATGTCATTTCATTGCATGTTTGAGAAAAAAAGTTTACCTACCTATTGTACAAACATTTACAGGCAGTTATGCTGGTGGCAGATTCGCACAAACTTATCAAATTAGAGCGATCCGTGTATTTCTCAGGGCATTCCGTCTATAACCGTTTGCCTGACACGGTAAGAAATAAGTACCTACAGCTTCCGTACCAAAAGCAACAGTGAAAAAATGGCACCACGGAAATATTTTTTATAATTACGAAGATTTTTATAATTTGCCCTTTACCTTTATAAAGGCGTATTCACGATAAACTGTGTAGGTACATACTCAATTATAATGTGACATGTAGTAACTATAATACAACAATAATATGTATGACTTGTAGCGGTTTCTTATTAATAAATAATTTCAATTCATTTCTTTATTTCCTTGATGTTTAAGGTGTGCAATAAAGAGTATTTGTATTTGTATGTAGCGTACTACTTGAAAAGTGACTGTCATTTACAATCACTTAACTGCTTATAAAGCGGGTAAGGTAATGCAGTGGTCGTCAATCTCACCGACATATGTAAATAAGGTTTTTTCCACAACGTTACGAGCTTCTTATGATATTTCTCATTTCTCACCAGCTGATCAGACGTATCAAACAAGAATCCATGGAAAATCTCATCATCATCATCATCATTATTATGATTATAATTATTTAAAAATATTTAAAATGCAAGAAGTAGTTAGTAATGATAATTATTAGGTTAGAGAACCTTTATAGTTATATTCTTTATTTTTAATTTTTATTTTCTTAACTTCCTCCACTACAATACTTATATCCTAATCTAAAACCATACCATTGTATATTACTAACATCACTATCTAAATTCATACTGTTCTATACTAACATTGCATTAGCCTGTAAGTTCTCATGTAAGTGACAATTGTCTTTATGAGAATAAAGTTCTTTAAACCGAAGGCTGTTTGCCCAATAGTGAGTCACTCCTAAAGACTACTAAAAAGATATTTGAAACAGACTAGCGGCTGTCTAATAGTAGAATGGCCCAGCTACCTACCATGTCGCACCGTTACGCAAATCGTCGCCCATTCATTAGATGCCATGTCGCGAATGACTGATTCAATTTGCTTATAGTAACTACATAGTTGCGGTTTTTTCTTGGGATAGTGTCGCTTACAAACAGCTTTCTGTGCATACGTCTACAGAATAATGTGCATACGTTATGCATTATAAAATGTCAGTAGCGATATGTCATCGTCATAATTCAGAGAATTATTAACCGGAATGCTGCTCAATCGTCATTCATCTTCTGATATAAATACTAAATCGTAGTGAAAAAAACTTTACTTTCACCACTGTGGATAGTTTATTACACGAAAATTACTTGAAATTGCGAAATATTTAGTTTACTCTTTGTTTAAATTAGTGACATTCACTGACTTTCAATGCCACTTACCAAAATATTGTCGTTGCCAGTAAACTAAATTAGTACCAGTAAAAATCCGCAATGTGGCGTGAGCGAAATACTAACTTTTGATTGGGCTATGCATTTCTTCAGCCCATAGTACATACCGACCGTTGCGTTTGAATATCCAAAACTGGGCCCCAAATCGACTTTTGACATTAACGTCTATCCGAAATCTCGCCACTATTTGAGCAATGGAATTGTTTCTCATTGAGATGAATATAAATACTCTATTTTGTTAGGCGTAGTTTGTATTTTACGCCTATCAAAATAGAGTATTTATATTCATCGATGGCGAGTTGTATCAATAAGGTGCAAGTGATTGTTATCTTGGTGTGGAAATATCTGCTGTCTACTTTGACAACAATAGTATATTATGTAACCGAAACTGATTACTTTTTTAATTTTATAAGAATGGTAATATGATATTTAAACGTGAACACATCGCTTTATTTGTCAAGAGCTTGGAATTCGTAAAATAAATTTATGTACAATTTTTTTTTCGTAAAAGTCTAATAACTATACATACAATCATACAATCATATATATATATATATATGATTGTTCTTAGAACAAGTTAAATAATGTCAAATTAAAAGAAACTTGACTAAAAATTACCCTCTCATAATCTGAAAAACCCTCTTAAATAATAAGGTGCTAACAAATTAGATGCCAATACTTTAAGGGATGCTAATTTACATCAAAATAATTAACTTTAAATAGGAATTAAGAAAACTTTTTATATTAAATTTTTGTTTTCATTTTCCGGACTAAATAATTAAATTATAATTTTGCCCAAACTTAATCATTCTGTCTGTGCATTTAACTGACAAGGTGGTTATCACTTTCTGTCAGGTGAAAATTTGAACGCCATTAAATCTCGCCATTAAGCGTTACAGTTTGGCGAGTGAGAATAATATAGTAAATTGTAATTTCATATAATAAATAAAAAAATATAGACGCGAAAACTAAATAAATCACGTGTAAATCATGTGTAGTACAACCACTAACCTTTGTTCAATATCAATAAGTGTTAGCAAGTTAAAAACTTAACACAATAGTAATAGAAATCACTTTTATGAAACCTAAATGCTTATACAAAAATTATCAATAATGACAACCGTATTTTTATTTAAGTGAATTGACCAGTTAAATGACAGTCAATACTATTGAACAACTTATTGACCAGTTAAATGACAGTCAATACTATTGAACAACTTATTAACAGGGAACGTACCAAAGTTATTTCCCTAGTTTTCTCTAAAAATTAACATGAACTTTTAAATGATTTATACTTAAGTATACTCCCAAAGACGAGTACTATCAGCTCTGAAAGTAAATATTGGCACCTAATTTGTTAGCACCTTTATAGAGTGACTGTTCACTGACCATCAATAAATGTATTAAGTTCTCAGAATGTACTATTAGCTCATTGTTATGCCAGTAACGGGAAAGAGTTACGGAAAGAACCTGGAATTGTACCGAAGTCGTATTTAATAACGTACGAGAATCTTGAATAAATCTTTTCATTAAACTATAATTGCAGGAAACCGATTGAATTCAAAATATCATGACGTAGGTACCAGTTGGAACCAGTCAGTTCCTCCATTTCATAGAATTTAGATTATTTCCTTTCATTGAATTTTTTTAATGGTTTTGGTGTTATCGAAGAAGCCTAGGTTAGGGCCTGGCCACATCACCACGGTACGGCGCCTGAACCATGAAACAGCGCAGCATCGTGGATATCTACGGTGACTTTTATATGCGCCGGCGCCGTAAAAATCCACGAAGCCGCGCCGTTTCACGGTAACGGCGCCGTGCCCTGGCCAGGCCCTTAGGTTTCATAACAATTGCAAAAAAATGGTCTCAAAAATATCAATCTAGTCTTTTATTCCGATTCTATGTAGTGTAGTTTTTTTCTATTATTCACGACACCAAGAATCGTCTTCATTTGCCTTTCCTTGCATCATATTACGTGAGTATCTACTTGGGCGTTTCTCCCATGTTTTTATATCACTCAGCCTTGTTAATATCTGTCTTAACTATACGTATACATAAACTCTCATGGATTATCGATCCATTTTTTATAAAGTTTTTCATACAAGTCGCCTACCGTTTTCCCCCCGTTAGGTATTTATAGCTTTTGAGAAACGTTGTCGTATAGTAGTGGTTAGGTTAAGTTAGGTATTATATCGGTATTAAGGTTGGTATACATATTAAGGTAGGTTTTTTACAATCACACAAGTTTAACGGATTAATAAGTCAAAGAAATCAACATTATTTATAAAACAAGTGATAACTTATCTCAAACAATGACGACGATATTATGACAAAAACATTATAAAAAACTACAGTGCATTCCAAAAAATCATCCGTAACATATCGAAAAACCTGTATTACAGCTCGCTAATGGCATAATATGGTAAATAAAATGTATATGATATATTCTCGCGTCTCATAACTGAAATAGCTCAAAACATAATCACAACATTATAACGTATAAATTACCTACTCGCAAAGAGTAATCATGACACAATGGCTGAGAGCAACAATGGCCAGAGTTCTTTGTTGAAGATGTACTCGAACTTACAACTGGGAATCATCTAATACCAGGTCTATAAAATAAATTAGCAGTTGCGTATCGCTTTAGCTAAACGTTATTGCTGTTTCTTACCCAAAGGTTTCAGTTACTTCACACATGAGAAGGTACCCTGAGATATATTGCAGCCATTTGCGACTTCTTTAAGAAGGTACGGTACATGTTTTTTCCCTATCGTTTGCTTCGGCATATTACGGCAACGATTTAATAACTGAACTCAGATTCTAAAAATATTGAGATATAAAATGGTATGTAAAGTATATCTGGACAAGTTTAATCTTGAACAAAACAAATACAATGATTCGATTAAGTTCAAATCAGTGATAGTAATTGATAAAACGCTTTTTTGTTGCTGCTAGTACTAATGTACTTACTCGGTGGCGTGACTGACGGAGTTAACTCAGTTAACTGTCCATGGTCGTATCGCAGAGTAGGTAGTTGCCCGGAGAAATAACATTAGTTGATTAATTTCACTTATCTTTCCTATGACAATTACACAGGTAAACTGGCAGCGAATTTCAGATCGGCTTGACCCCTTGGCGCTGCGCAGAGATGTAGCCTCTCTCTGCATCTTTTATCGCTTATATTACGGGGGAGTGCTCCGAGGATTTTTTCGGATTGATCCCAGCCGCATTTTTTCGCCATTGCTCTATGCGACAAATCTTTCATCACTTCGATAGTTGGCAGTCCACAACTGTGGCGTTTTGAATTTCCTGCCACGCGGAACTGCATTGTGGAATGAATTGTCACTTGCGGTATTTCCGGACCGATACAACCTTCAAGCCTTTAAGAAAAGAGCGTACTCCCACCTAAAAGGCCGGCAACGCACTTGGGACTCCTTTGGTGTTGCAGGTGTCTATGGGCGACGGTTATCGCTTTCCATCAAGCGGTCCGTTTGCTCGTTTGCCCCCTATGACAAAAAATTACATCTAGTTCAAGCTTGTCATTGATTAACTTTCGCTTTCGCTCTGCCTTGATTTGTTTTTAATCATAGTTTGATCAGTCATACTAACATCTTCTAATGGTAATAAGTGCAATGCACGGAGGCACCCATCTGTTATTGATAGAGTTGCCACGAATAATTATTTGATTTCTATTCGGTATTCGGCCTATTCGGCTACTTTTTATAGTTTACTAGCGATCCGCCTGGGCTTCGCACGGGTGCAATGCTATATTATGCATGTATTATACATATAAACGTTCCTCTTGAATCACTCTATCCATTAAAAAAAAACCGCATCAAAAGCCGTTGCGTAGTTTTAAAGATCTAAGCATACATGGGGACAGACAGACGGACAAACAGACAGCAGGAAGCCACTTTGTTTTATACAATGTAGTGATAGAAACTGAACACATTTGGCCAAATATCAAAAACAAAATGATATAATAAAACCGCACATATTACATACTAGCTTTTGCCCGCGACTACGTCCGCGTGGAACTTGGAAGTATGGAAGCAACCTCGTACAACACGATAGATATCCACCTAATCACCTTAACTAATAAAAGGGATTATTAAAAGCGCCTAAGCAAATGTAAGAGCAATTGTGTTTTTGGTCTAATCATTACATTTCCTACAGGGTCATCAATGACATCATGAATTACTTACTCACTTTTCAATCTTTTTAGGGATAATTTCCAGGATGAAAACTATCCTATGTCCTTCCTCGGATCTTAAACTATCTCTATGCCAAATTTCATCAAAATCGATTCAGCGGTTTAAGCGTGAAGAGGTAACAGACAGACACTTTCACACACACTTTCGCATTTATAATTTTAGTATGGATAAAATTTTATTTGAAACTAGCTGTGCCCCGCGGTGTTACCCGCTCATCCCACGGGAACACTAAATTTATTCGGGATGAAAAGTATCCTATGTCCTTTCCCGGGTCTCAAACTATCTCCATACCAAATTTCATCTAAATCGGTTCAGCGGTTTAAGCGTGAAGAGGTAACAGACAGACAGACAGACAGACACACTTTCGCATTTATAATATTAGTATGGATAGAGATGATGATGATGACATTCAATCATTTACTCGTAAATCTATCGGTGATATATTGTCAATCAAGGTCAGGTTTGGAATACTGTTTTTTTAAATGAAAAAGGTCGTAACCTTCTACTTGCGAAGTGTACAGTCAGCAGCTGAACTTGCTACGCACGCAAGATTCTTAAAATGATATGCACACGGACTCTATAGTCTAGGGTTGTGCATAGTGCCGAACATTGTGAGCGTGTTATTATGCTTACCTACTTTTGCTGCTGACTGCAGCTACCCATAATAGAGTACCGGATATTCGTCTACCGAATGTTTGACGCTCCGGCCGAAAGTGTGTCCGAATCCAAATATTCGGTATTCAACAATATTATTCGAGGCATCTCTAGTTATTGACATTCTAATTGAAAGTTATCATCCGCGTGTACCTACGCGGTACTACTTTCAGGTTCTACGAGGCCGACCACTTAAATACGACCGCCAACTATTTGCTAAAACCAAATATGCGCAGTTTTCCGTATTCAATTGTGTTGCAAGCTCAGGAATTCATTTAGGGCTAAATAAATATAGTAAGATAAATTAGGTACGATATTAAAAAAATGCATTGGCAGTGATTGAATAATACAGTACCTACATATTTTTTGACACAAAATGTTTTTTAAATTATGTCTATATTTATGTTATCATCAACTAAACACGTTCGTATATAACATAGGTAACACCACGTCCCAGTTTTCTTAGATTGATTAGAAAGGGACGACACTACAGTATTGCCACTTTTTAATTTCTACTCTTTTTAGTCAGACTGTATGAATATGATGCTTTTTTATTACTACAAGTCGGTAAAAAAGGAAACAAGATCATTATTGAAAACATATCACATTGTCAGGACTTTGGTCCAAGATGATTTTCCCGGCGACTATGCAAAAGTCATATGATTCTCGTTCATGTAATAAACATATATTAGTAGGTAACTCCAGAAAAAAAGTTCTTCGAGCTATCACAGGCCCGTTACCAATTTGGCTATCAATGTATGTCATCCTCCTAGCCTTTGTCCCATTTTTTGAGAATGAATTCTCAATCGGGGTCGGCTGCCTAAATCCCAAGATGTGGCGTAGGCACTAGTTTTTACGCAAGCGACTGCCATCTGACCTTCCAACCCAGAGGGGAAACTAGGCCTTATTGGGCTTAGGTGGTTTCCTCACGATGTTTTCCTTCACCGAAAAGCGAGTGGTAAATATCAAATGACATTCCGTACATAAGTTCCGAAAAACCCATTGGTACGGGCCGGGTTCGAACCCGCGACCTCCGGATTGAAAATCGCATGCCCTAACCACTAGGCTACCACCGCTTTGGCTATCAATGTATGTATGTTAATTTTAGTTTAGTTCATTATAGCAGACGCATCTTTTGAAATAAATTGAAACAAAAAAAAACATTTTATTAGAAAAGAAAATGCAGTGTAGATTAAAGTTTAGAATAAAACAAAAATATTTGTCATTTGTGTAAACTTGCTGCTTAATGTCATAAAAAATGCTGGTCACACTGATATGCGATATCGACGTGTGAATGAGATTTGACCTCAGTAACTAATACTATTTATTACTAACACGTCCAAACCAGGCGGTTCAATGAGAAATTTATGCGAAGATGTTTATTTATCTTTAAAAAAAATTGCATCATACCTTGCAGTCCAATAAGGAAACAACCTTCAAGAGGACCAAATTTATTATTCTACAGTTAAAGTCGTGTATTTCGGCCAAGACAAAGGACATTACTGCATACGCGTTTAAATATGCAGGGCACTTGATAAAGAATCTAAGATATATGAAGTACGTCATGTTTTTTTTTCAGAAGAAATATTATGGTAGATGGAGAATGCGGTCTTGTTCACTAAGTGAGTCATAATGTCTCTCACCTCACCTACTACGTAGTAGTACTTTATTATTGTAACAAAACGGGAATAAATCGTATTCATGTGTTTATTTAATTACCTCGACGTTTCAAACGTGATGTTATATTCATTGAAATTCTTATAATAATGTGTGAAAATCGTGGAAGCTTAAATAAATATTTATGCCACATAAACTCAGTCCGAATATTAAACTATATACTATACACCATACACCATTGATCCAAGATGACCATTAACTAGACTCAAAATAATTGTTCTAGTTTGGTTGATATCACTTATCGAGAAAACTAAATTTCATGAAAATTATCTCAAGTAAGGGCCGCTTAATAAACCCGCAAAACCGAGCCTTAGGATTCTGCAAAGCATCAAACAATTGAATAACAAATGAATTAATTAATTAATCTGAAACGACTTATAAAACCGAGTTCAAGGGTTCTGCAAAGCGACTGACAATTGAATAGCGATAATGAATGAATGAATTTGTTTCAGATTTCGTGCCAGCGCGATTTAATATCGCGATAATGATGTTCTTCGCGTGCTGGGTCAACTACATGATGCGGGTCAACATGAGCGTGAATATCATCGCTATGGTGCCCGACGATTCCAACTCTACATCGTAAGTGTTTAGTTAATAAATGAACCTCGCTCAAGATACCAAAGAAGAGCCATACCAACAATAATATTGTAGTCGTATTTGCATACATAAATAGTGGCTCATAGATAAATAAACTTAAAAACAAAGCTACGTTATTACTGCGTTATGTTACACGTGGTGTCAGGTAGTCGCCCGCGACCATACATTAGATTGATGGCCATTTTCTATCAACCTTAGTAGGTCCTTGTTGCCGGCAGTGGGACCGCCGCCTAACGTAATAATATGAAGATGTAGGTACCGGTTTGCCCTGTGACACGACATTGGCAATGACGTTTGCTACAAAAGTTGGGGATTTCAATGAAAGTGCTACCCATATAAATACGTCCTAATGATGCAATCATAGCAATTGGCAAAGGCCTCGGCTCACAATGAGATATGGGCTCGACCGTGGCCGTGCACGTGACGATTTTAAACGTATTCAGTAAAAGTACCTCTGAAGGTAACGTTATCACCGCCACTGTTAAATTTACGAGGAAAAACAAGATATGGAAATCAACAAAATATTTATTTTTTATTGCTTTTTCCCTTCCATTGAGCAGTCATGCGTGGTAGATAAAACTGCTCTTACTGTTTATCTCTTAGATTTTCTTTTTTTATCTTAGATATTTCACGACACTTAAGTTTTGAGATACTTTATGACGTCTAATAGTCCTAGATATCACAGAATCTTATCATTGATTATGCGCTTAGGGCCCATACAGACGGACAGCATTTGAACTACTTTACGAAACAGTCTTCCCAAATGCCATATACTTAATTTAATAACTGCCCCAATTTCTCCATTGTAACTGGACTGTCTCCGCGCCACAGCAGTGATAGAAGAATAAAACGTCGTGTGCAATTATTAGAATTTGCCATTCATCTGTAGATGGGATGTCGTTAATCCTGATAACTGTATCACACTACTATCACGAAAGATGTTGTAAAAAACTAAATTTTAAAAATGCCCATGTCAGTCATGTTTATCGTAAGATAGGTAAATGATAATTTGATAATGCATCTGTCACTTTCCAACAAATACGACTATGAGACTGGTGTATGTCTTATCATAACTTTTAACACGTGTTACGAACGCTTTATTTGTTGTAGGTACAGGATAAGGGTGCGTTCAGATGACGACTACATACAAAACGCATGTGTACACCTCGAATAACATTCATGTTATTGGAAACGCGCGCTGAGCGCTTATCATCTGAACGTACCCTAACTGTTGGCATAATGAACCCTAGATATAGACACTAATTAGAAGATACCACTTATAGATGCTTGAAGTTTTCAACACGCACAAACAAAAAAGATAAGATAGATAATTACATAAGATTGTATTCTATGTAATTGTCAAAGCCGGTATTGAAATTATACGGCCCATCACCGGAATAACTACTATAAGGGTACGTTCAAATGACACGCGTGGTCACGGCTGGTCAAGTTGCCCCTATTTCTTATTTCGGGCACTTCTCACATTTTCTATCTCACCCCTGATTTTCCTGTATTTTTCAGTGTGAAGTCAGAATGCGAAGCCATAGTTGCGGACGACAGTGCCATGCTCTACAACACGAGTTCCACGATGATCACGAAACGACAACTCCGCCAGGTACGTCGTTTAAACACAATTGTAGCTCGCAAAATACTATAACCCGTAAACAGAAATTAAAATGCGCTCATATAGTATATCTATACAGCAATAAAAAAAAATGTGGCGTTAATTTAACCACATTAACGTTTCGAAAAATATAATTGTGATTCGAAATAAGTAGGTATAAGATATTCAATCATCATCATCATCAGCCAGCATCTATCCACTGCTGGATTGGCCCTTCTCGTGCATTTTCCATTAGCTGCGATTCCGGGCCACGTGCACCCACTTCCTTCCCGCGACCTTAACTATGTCGTCTCTCCATCTAGCGGGGGGTCTTCCCACGCTTCTTTTTCCCATTCGTGGTTGCTGCTCCAGTAACTTTAGCCACAATCATTGGTTACGTACCATACAGAACTATCCACATTTTCGTACGCAAAAATGGTATAGGTACGTTATTTTACCCTTCTGAAATGCACGCTCTGTCAATCGAATTGCGAAAATATGAGAAAATGTTGAAAACACTCGTTTTACAATGCTGCAACTCCGACAAGTAAGTCATTCGAATACCATTGTAGCCCGCAAATGGCTATTGTGGCGGCATTTAATTTCGCCGTGACAATGAAGAGCCATTCGCTCGTAACGTCGCTTGCGCATGTAAATATTAGTAACGTTCTAGATTATTTCTGCGTGCTGTTTTTATTAGCTTTAGTCACACGACAGTGTGTCCGCCTAGTTCGCGAAGCAAAACGGCGGCACACCGGCCGTGGGTATTTTGAACATGAACCATTTCGGCCCACTTTTGACCCCCCTTTAACTTAAAATCTAATTAACCTACACACTTTGCCTACGGCTGATGGCAGTGGTCACCGCTTGCGGTCTATCGCCAATCTCACTCTGGCTGTACTGTCTAATAAGACGCGTACCTATAGCAAGTCTTTCACACGGGTAGCGTAGTGAATTTGTGGAATGAGTTGCCTTTGTCCCTTAGGAAGTCTCCATGTGTTGCATCACTTAAGATGAACTTGAAGAAATTGTGGCTATCCGATGACTTGTGAATTCATTGAATATTATATTAGTTTACGCATTTATATGTATTAATATGTGGATATATATTATATAAATAGTATAAATATATGTGTATTATTACCATTATTACTTACTTTATGTACTCATAGTTTTATTAAGTATAATATTGATATCTTGTTTGTTCGCAGTGTAGTTTGTTTAATTGATCCAAGGTTAACTGGAAGAGATCCCTAATAGGGATAAGGTCGCCTTTGTAGATGTTTCATTTGTTATGAATGTATTTATAACCAGGTGTTGTGTACAATAAAGTGTTAACATACATACATATTTACAATACTGACTATTGTAAGACCATCTGTTTGTTGACGAACCTATAAAATTCAATCAAAATCTCATACCGTTCACGAGATTTTGACGTCCGAAAATCACAATTTTACCACTCACTTTTTCATACAAATGTTTGACTGGTGACCTTAGAAAGTTGAAATTTAGCAATCAGGGGGCCTATGATGGTTGCGTTTATCACGTGATAAATAAGTGACAAAGCATCTGTTCCTTGCACTCGCAATTGGTCAAGTAGTGTGTATAAAAATCTGAAAACAGCGTATTTTTACATTTTTAATTTTCAATACATATTATACTAAATTTTCACTCCTGAACTATTAATTAACAGCTAACGCCATCTTTTGTACTTATCTAAAGCTGTGAGAATAATTTATATCAAGTTAAGCCTGTTTGTATTTAACCTTTTGAACGCTTTTCCTCCCATGTCGAAATGTGGCTTATACGCCAATAGTTGAAAAAGGAAAGAGTGAAAATATACCTTATCCTGTCAGCAGGAAAATTGCTTTGACAGCGTCCGCCATTACCCATTTAGTGGTCGTTGGCGTAGCACGACAGCACACGACCACTTTAGTAGCTCTTGGCGTTCAAAGGGTTAAAAAGTGAGACTAATACCTTATTTAGCAAAAATAATGATACCTATTCCATAAAAAAAACATAAATTCGATTTTCAACAAAGGGGATTCAATTTGAGACTTCTGTATCTATAGCGTATACTTATGAATAGCAAAGCCTATGAATTTTAGATATAAAGCCTTTTAAGTACCATACACCCACTTGGAGAAAATAGATATAAGATACCTACCTACTAGTAAATGCTCTATACAAAATAATAATACACTAAAAATGCCACTGTTAGTATTATGCCACTAGGAAGTAAATTAGAGAATACCATGATGGTATCTTCACTGTTTATTTATTTTACATTATCTTTAATATAACAGGAAAACGTAATCCTGCTTTATGCTAAAATCAACAAACTACTGTGTAATTAAACAATGCGTAACTTTAAGAGTTATACAAATAATGTCAGTAGGTAATAGACAAGCAAATCGTAATTTAGAAAAAAAAGTATACATAGGTACATTTATTCGAAAATTCTCGCAAAACTCAGTCACATCTTATGTTTTAATCCTCTTTAATTTTCACCCTAATTGGACTAAATACGAGAATGAAGATTGGATGAAAACCTTAATTGAATGTCAGACAACTAAACCTTGCCGATTCACTCCGGTGACTTCAAACCAGATATGTCGGGAGCAAAAAATGACGGACAGTTTCGCGTAGAAAAAAGTCGCTAACTAGTTCTTCTTTTCAGCCGGAGGGCGTGGTGACGTTTGATTGGACGGCGCAGCAACAGGCTTACGTGCTATCCGGCTACTTCTGGGGTTACGCCATCACATGTCTGGTCGGCGGAACCGCAGCCGAACTATGGGGCCCTCGAAAAGTGGTGTTCATCACCATGTTGCTCAGCGCCATTCTCACCACTTTAACGCCTCAAGCCGCAAGACTGCACTACCTCGTGCTTGTGGCGGTTAGATTTGTCATTGGACTCGCCGCGGTAAGTAGTAATTTGTCAATGTGTTGCGTACACCGTATTTACAAAGTGTACTGCGTAATCAAATGATTATGCAAATTAGAAAACACTACTCGTTTAATTTATTGAGGTAAAGGTTTTAAGTATATGGCAACTTAGAGAAGTCCGTGAGACAGGAATTCCCATGGATTACGACGGTTGTAGCATCGTAGGGCACTTTTTTATGATTATGGGAAGGTATAATTTGCGTTATGTATGTGACTTCGGAAAGATTAAGTGCAAAAGAACTTAACGGCTGAACTTATTTGGAAATAATGTTTTAGAGCTTACTTTCTAATTGGTCCCATTGCAATATAAATATAACATAAATTCGTTTCGTTGAAGTCGGTTATTTTTTGTTAGAAAGTGATTATTCGAGTCAAGAGCATATCAAGAAGATTGTGCAGAGACTATCGAAATCGATTCTGGAAACTTTTAAAATCGGCTTAATTTGATGTCAGTATTTACCATTAAGTAAAACATAATGATTAACGAGTAATTTCGCATGTACTTGCGAAGCAATTCAAATGCATATGTGAATTCGCCAACGGTTCTTGGCTGGAGCTCTTTATCAACACGTTCAGGCGTTACATTCTGATTCATGGCGCTTTATCAAATATTTAATCAACAATAGTAAGATATTTTCATTTCAGAAGCGGTGGTAGCCTAGTGGTTAGGGCATGCGACTTTCAATCCGGAGGTCGCAGGTTCGAACCCGGCCCGTACCAATGAGTTTTTCGGAACTTATGTACGGAATGTCATTTGATATTTACCACTCGCTTTTCGGTGAAGGAAAACATCGTGAGGAAACCACCTAAGCCCAATAAGGCCTAGTTTCCCCTCTGGGTTGGATTGGAAGGTCAGATGGCAGTCGCTTTCGTAAAAACTAGTGCCTACGCCACATCTTGGGATTTAGGTAGCCGACCCCGATTGAGAATTCATTCTCAAAAAATGGGACAAAGGCTAGGAGGATGATGAGTAAGATATTTTCATTTCGTATTATATACATCAAAATGAAACGACAAAAATACAGAGGTATGTAAAATGATGAAATAATTATTTGATCCTGCGGTAGTGCGTTGAAAGTTGAACTTAACTGTAAACAGGAGGCCTGCACCTTCATTTATTAGCTCACATTCTATTTGGGTGATTCTCAGGAACCATCGTCTCTTTATTGACAACTAGCTTTTGCCCGCGACTACGTCCGCGTGGAACTTGGAAGTATGGAAGTATGGATGGATGTGTAAGATCAGAATTTAAGTAATCAGGTCAATGAATTATTGGTAACTGCGACATAGGTATCATTTAATTTAATACATTTCTGTAAACTACGTAAAAAAACAAAAGGTGAAGGTGGTTTGTTTTTTTTTTTTTGATTTTGACGTAAGTATAAGGTAAAGAAACATAAAATATTTAACATAACATATCGGAACGTGATACCTACCTGAAGGGCTACTCCGATGTTCGAAATTTTACTTTCGTATAGTGCTATTCCATTCACTCAAATATACCTTGACAGGAGATCGAGAGGGATGGCACTATTCGACAGTCAAATTTTGAACATCGGAGTAGCCCTTCTGCAATCACTGGTTTGAAATGTCTTGCCAGATGGGTGTGTGACGTTTGTCAAATCAAATGTGATTGATTTAAATTTGTAAAATTTTATGTATTTGATTCTTGAAATTACGCGATTAATCGAATTTTGCGGATACATGTTCCCATATCAGAATTTATTGTTTTTTTACAAAGAATAGTTTGGTATGCGTTTGGTGAAGGTCTATCGTAGGTAGATTAGTTTACGTCAAAACGATGACATGTAGGGAGTTGTTGCAACTACAATGATTTGCTCTCCATACAAAGTTTAATCCCGTTTTTCACGGGAACACTACATTTATTCGGGATGAAAAGTATCCTATGTCCTTCCCCGGGACTGAAACTATCTATATACCAAATTTCATCTAAATCGGTTCAGCGGTTTAAGCGTGAAGAGGTAACAGACAGACAGACAGACAGACAGACAGACAGACAGACAGACAGACAGACACACTTTCACATTTATAATATTAGTATGGATATAATAAGGAAAAGCTGTACAAATTTGGTTACAAAATGTAATAAACAGCTCTGCGAGGTCTCAAAAATAGCCACAAATGGTATTCGATTCTCTAACGAATCAATAAAAAATTGGGCAAGTGCGAGTCCGACTCGCGCAAGAAGGGTTCCGTACCATAATCTATAACAAGTTCGTTGTATGGGAGCCCCCTTAAATTTTTTTTTTTTTTAGTTTTAATTTTTGTTGATATAGCGGCAATAGAAATACATCATCTGTGAAAATTTCAACTGTCTAGCTATCACCGTTCTTGAGATACAGCCTGGTGAAAGACGGACGGACGGATGGACGGACGGACAGCAAAGTCTCAGTAATAGGGTCCCGTTTTTACCCTTTGGGTACGGAACCCTAAAAACCATGGTTGTGACGGTAGTACAAACGCTCAGGAGCGTCTGAGTCTCTTATACCAGTGTCCTCTTCCGTTAATATGGCATATATATATTATTACTAATAAGAAAGATAGCATGATGAAATTGGATTCGTCATGAACTCAAAATAGCCTACGTGGGTCACCTGTTGGTAAGTGGACCCGGGCCCACGGGCATAAAATAATTGCTATTTCTCATTTATAAATTTCAAATGCGTTGCAAACTCCAAAGAATGTTTGTTAATATTTTTCCTTAGTTGTTCTATTGAAGAAGAAGAATAGAATCTATTCTTATGCCGAAACATAAAAGTGCATAAACTCGTCCTTGACGGTAGATTACCGATTAATGAGTTTTAATTATGCAAATATCATACACGGAGAAGCTGTTCAAATACATTAAAAAGTATTTGATCACTAAAACGACGACGTATTTTTTTTTACAGTTAATCTTTAGCTAATTGTATTAATAAATATGTAACTACTGAAATTATATTATGTTCAAATTGTTATCTCACTATAGTGTATGTACATAATGTAATGTATTGCTACGCCCTACCCCTACCGGGGCCTATGAGAAACTGTATTTGATAAGATCTGTGTACCATGGATGCAATCAAAGAATAAATGAAGGATTTTTTAAGTTGCTCTTGCTATAAAGGAGGACCGTTATGTCATTCTACCTACTAACGTTTTAAAGTTTCTATCGTCAGTATAACATATTGTTTTGTCCAGGGTTTCTTATTCCCGGCACTCCACGCCCTCGTGGCGCACTGGGCGCCCCCGGCCGAAAAGGGGAAGTTTGTGAGCGCCCTGCTGGGTGGTGCCATCGGCACAGTGGTCACCTGGTCGCTCACTGGCCCTTTGATTGAGAACTTCGGATGGGACTATGCCTTTTATATCCCAGGTACATTAATTTTCCAGTCTTCATCTTTTCTAGTGAGTAACTAATTACAGGTTGCAATTTCTTTGGAACACCATAACTATAACGTCATTTGTTTGAGGCTTGGAATCGAGTATTTTCTAATTTACTTCTACTTTACTAATTTTTGTTACTTCTCTCCATTCTATGCTGGGTAGAATGCTTCTGAGCAATAAATCGAGGTGAATTGCATGGATGGACAATTAAATAATATGTCCTAGAACAACAAAGGCTACCTATTTAATCCCAGAAAAATAAGATAAGCAAAATATATATGCCGTGCAAGCGACGAAATTTTAAAATCTATGCGTCCTTATCCCTCGTTTTTTGGTTTCCAGGGGGCATTGCATTCGTCTGGTGCGTGCTGTGGTTGGCGCTTGTGTATGATTCGCCAGTGCAGCACCCGCGCATCTCTGACAAGGAACAGAAGTACATTATCGAAGCAATTGGTGACAAAGTGCAGCAGAACACACATACCAAGGTAAGGATCCTCAGTTATGAGTAGAAACGGTTTTCCTTTAAGGCCAGAAAGGATCAGGGTTGGGATGGCCATTTGGTTTGTTTAGAAGACAGCTGCTAGCACACATCATAGATTTATTTTAGACTCGGTTTTTAACTCGGCCAAGACTGCGCCCGTTAGCCCGCTCTTGATTCTATCGAGACAGCCCCGGTTTTGATGATATTGCATCATATTCCGATGACAAATCCATTTTTTTTTATTAAAATCAAGCCAAACTGTGATGTTCGACTAAGTTTCCAGATGTATTTGTTGAAAGGGTTGGCAAAACTTCTTGTTACAAATATTACAAGACACTGTTAGGTACAGTCAGCATCAAGTAGTCTGCACATACTTACTTAGAAAAAGTTCACTGTACAACATATAAACCTAAATATTTTTATAGAATCTTTTTTTCGATTCATATTTTTCATGTGGTAATACCACATTTTTGCCTTTATTTTGGTCGCGGGTTCAATTCCCGCTTGGATTGCAGTGGATCGCATAAAATTTTTCTTTCTTAATTTACCTTTGTGTCATTATTTATAAAGGTAAGAATGTAGTATTACCACATAAAAACTACGAATCGATAAAAAGATTCTATAAAAATATTTAGAACAGCGCCATCTCTCTCGCAGTCTTCACACTTGCTGTAAAGCAATGGGGATTGGGGATCGTGCGTGTAAAAGCGCACATCCTAGGGTATGGCTAATGCGCATAAGCATTTCAAAAATATATATGACGCAGAGGGCGCTCCAGTAGCGTAAAGAATTAAGGGATGAAAGATTTGGTGTGATTGACGTAGCGATCAAATAGCTCAGTTGGAAGAGCAATGCGCCGGAAACGCAGAGAGGTTCAAATCCCGCTTGGATTTTAGTGGATCGAATTCAATTTTTCTTTCTCAATTTACCTTTGTGTCATTATTTATAAACATATAAACCTACTCGTATTGCATTTTGTGTACATTTATTGAAACCACGTTTAATTTTATATACCTAAGGTACCGAAAGTAGTAGTGGAATCCTAACCTTAACATAAATACTAGTACCTCATTTTATCTACTTTAGAAGCGATAGTATAATAATTACTTACAGTCGCATATTGTGTTTAAACGATATAGTAGCAGGTATTTTATTATCACTTGGTAGTTTCTGTCGGGCATTAGACACGGTTTATCTGTCTGCTTTGTTTTAACAGCGTATGCTAAGGATGTGTTATCTTTATCTTACCACAATAGCTTTTACCTACGCTGAAAACAAAGCACGTAGCGTGTACACATTATGGATGTAAAACTGACATTAACAGTCATGTACCTACTTAACTGTCATATAGTTTTTATATAGGTATGTATAGGTACTTACTGCAAAAATGATGTGGCAAAGTGGGAGTTGGAATCGCATACCTAAAACCGTGATATCGTTTTCAAGAAACAAGAATAACATGTTTTTTATACTGGGGATCACCCTAATGTCTGAAATGTATGTCAACATTTCGATAAAGGAAACAAAAGATGGGTAGATATTTCGTCTAATTTACTTGAAGGCGCCGGCAACTACGGGGGTAAGAAAAGGGTTGTGAATGGACCCAAAAGATAGATACTTACATACATTCAAAAGATCTGTGACCTCCAAATACCCTATTAATGAAGTATCTTTAATTTAGAACCATTTTATTTTTACAGATAACTATGTATGTATAGCGTAATGTTATAAGATAATTTTACATAATTTTTTACAAACATTATTTTGTTTACTATTACAGGCATATGTCAAACGGCTTGATGCGATTGGATATCTTTATCAACTTTTGACATTTGTTTTCCCTTGGTAGGATTTGTGTCCTGATGGTGGCGTGATCGATCGTCTTATCGTCCAAGTTGACGAAACAAAGATACATAACTTGAGCTGTATTATCTATGAGAACAGTCTATAATATAAAATGGAAAGGTTGGGTTTCTATTTATTTGATCGTATGGTGAATAAGTTTGTTGTAGGTAATTATATCTAGGTTGCGCAACCGTTCCGTAGCCAGGTAACGAATGAATATAGTATCCTTTTCGACAGCGTTCCACAATCCACGTTATGCTGCACTATTTGATCTTGACGTCACACATTGGGGTAGAACTTCACCCCCACTTATTAATACTTAAAAAAGTTGCACCTGCCGTGTCCTGTGCGTATATGTAGGTATACCTATATACTATTTGAAACTACAGACTGTTACTAGCCTTTATTTTGTTATAGGTTGTTCCTCCATTCAAGAGCATTCTCACCTCGTTCCCGTTTCTCGCGATGGTTGTGCTCCACTACGGCAGCAACTGGGGCTTATACTTTGTGATGACAGCTGCACCCAAGTTTGTGTCGAGCGCTCTGGGCTTCAACTTGACGTCTACTGGCACCCTGTCGTCTCTACCGTACCTCGCGAGGATGATCTTCTCATTGGTCTTTGGAGCTATTGGTGACAGGTATATAAATGCTCTTTTTTAGCAACCAACCAACCGCGGACGTTGGATGGAGACCACGAGTCCGAAGACATAGTGCGTGCGTCCGCCTACCATAAGGCACCCAAGTTCGTGTTGAGCGCACTGGGCTTCAACGTGACGTTTATCGGCACGCTAGCGTGGCTACCGAACATCGCGAGGATGATCCTCGCATTAGTTTTTAGATCAATCGCCGACAGGTAAATAATCACTCTTTCTTCGAATGTGTAATTTTTTGTTTGGCGGATACTAGCTTAGCGCCGTTCATATGACTTTTGCTATTTGATTCAATATTGGTTACCTATAGATTTAGAAAAAAAGTAAGCAAGTTTGTTCTTCAGTTAACAATGGGCTGAGCCTATATAGGTCGACAACCGATGACCGCAAAGGTATAAAGGAGTGAATTAAATTAAATAAAACTAAAAAACACCGTCAATCCACGTCAGTAAAAGTATACTTAGAGACGCGCAATTTGTTGAGTGCATTTCTCGAAGTATTTGGAGAAACAAGACATATAGTTTGACAATGAATATCTCGGGCTGATAGTGATGAAAGAAATGTCTGTATTGAGTTTTGCAAATATCTTATTATTTTCTGAAATTGTGATTTTACAAAATGTTTCGATTAATATCAACTAAACGTAAGTATCTACAAAGAAAACTTATCTGTCTTTGCATTGCACTCAGTCCCGCGTTTTACGTTACCTAAGTGAGAAACTATTTTATTGTACCTATTACCGAAGTATACGCACAGCTGAAAAATACTGTTTTTGTACGATTCTTTTGTATCAGTATGTGTCACATGACTGTAAAACACGTATTCGTTACTTATATTTAGTATAGTAACAAGTGCGTTACATTGAAAACCCTATTAGTTTATTTTGAGTAGTAGGTTATTTACTTACGTAAAATGGCTGTAACTCTACCAGTTTTTTTTTTGTAAGTATATTTATTTTAAATCATTATGTAGAAAGTAATTACCCAGGCTTAGCGTGCGTGAACTCCATGCCTACCGGCTTACCTATTTTAACCGTTTATGACAAAAATTAAAGCCATATCTTGGCCAATTATGTCTATGACGCCACTTGCAGCAAGTGACTTGCTGGTTTAAATATGACCAACAATGAAAACAACAATGACATTTCTTCCACAGGATCGTCAAACAGAACGTCGTATCAACAACATTCATGCGCAAATTCTTCTGCCTCTTCTCCCACGTGCTCCCCGGCCTGCTGCTCATCGGTCTAGGATACACCGGCTGCGCCCCCATCCTCTCTATCGCACTCATCACGTTCTCCATGGGCTCGAACGGGGCAGCAACACTCACCAACCTGGTGAACCACCAGGACTTGGCGCCGAACTACGCCGGAACTTTGTACGGGATTGCGAACGGAATTGGAAATACTGCTGGATTCGTTACGCCGCTTGTTACTGCATATTTCACTAAGGAAGGGGTAAGATTTTACTTTATTCTATATGTACTATCAGTTACAGCCAGAGTCGATCATTTTCAAAACAGTTTTGCATGCTTCCTATGACATTACTCAACTGCACCTCTAGCACAACTTTGACGCGTGAGATAAACTGCCTATACCTATCAGTACAGTATGCTATGTCGCGCGACATGAGTCGCGATCGCGAACCATAGTTGTGCTAGACGGGCTGTCATTGTCATTGCAAGGATGTTATTCATTGAAAACGAAATACGCCTTTAAGGTGGTCCATCGAACTTGGGGCCAATAATACGTTTTTATAAAACTTAAGTATCGTTCGTCTTCTTTCACTATTCTTCAAAACTTCGTATTTCTGCACTGTGAACTAAATGAGATGATCAGATATGTATTACGTATTTATTCTTCCGTGTCTAGAAGGATGGGAGGGATATCGTCTTCTAAACGAAGTATAAGGACTAGAAAGGTAGTCAAAAAGTTAACAGTCGTGGATGTCAAAGAGGCTCGTGATTAAGGCCACCTAACAACTTGTTGCTGAGTGGCATACTCTCTGACTGAGCCGTACTGTGCTCGAATGTCCAACGTTTGGTGACGCCCATATGGTTTCACTTGATATTGCATGGCGCATACATGTGGTCGCGTGTGCGCACTACGGCCATTATTTGTATTCTCAAGATCCGTATTTAACGCTTTCTCTTTTATTTTAACACTTACTACACCTAGTGACATAAACTTAATGTTATCAGACTTGACCAGTTTAAAAGTAAGCACTCTACTTTTTTCACGCAAAATTTTAAAATCAAAAGAACCCAAAACACTACCGGTTGGGTAAATCCATAGCTTGAGAAAAGTGTCCCCAATTTTTCGTAAAAACATTAAATATCCGTTGCGACGGTTATACGACTGCATTTTTTTTTGAGAACACGATATTTTTAATAACATAAATTATAAAATAAACACTTTTCGGCACTATTTTTAAACTCCGCACCCAATAACGACTATTGAAGACGAGAAGCTATTATCATATCCATAAATAAATACATATCTATAGCTCAATTACGTTAATAGCACCAATCATTACTCAAGTAACGCCGATAATCACTAGTTCGTATAATCCATCAATCGTTAATTATAATTGTTTAATTACAGAATGGTTTCTCGGAATGGCGGCCCGTGTTCATGACCGGTGCTTCGCTATACATTGCTGCTGCAGTTTACTTCATCTTATTCGGTACTGGAGAGACGCAGGAATGGAACTATCAGCCCGTGGTTGAAGAGGACGAGCGAAACAAGAGGCCTAGCGCGAATTCTACTGACAGTACCGTCACAATCCCTGTCAAGACGTAGATTTGTGCTTTGATGAGTTTTTAAGTGACATTGGACTATTGGTGGTATTCGTGGAATTCTGTATCGAGTTTTTTCTTTAACCTTTTGAACGCCCAGTCGCCATATCACGACATCGGAAAATCTAGTGACGACAAAATTTCAATGAACAAAAACATTGTAATTCAAACAGCTGTAAGTGTTTCTCAGTCCCTGTTGATTTCGGACCACTTCTTTTTTTTTGCTGTGACGTCAGAGACGCCGTGAATTGCTTCACCGCTTTTCGTTCAAAAGGTTTATTGTCCAACTGATAGCTGTCTTGTTATTATCGGGAAGATGTAAGGAAGACTTTGAAGTCACCCCTCTAATTTGCTTGTGAATCGAATCTATCGATTGCATCAGACCGCTAATTTAGGATAGGTATTATTTACTTAGTATAATTGCAAAGGAATATTTTATTTTTTATTAAGTTAGGCCTTACATAGATGAACTTATTCTTATGTATAATGCAGCACAGCTAAAAGCTCGGGATTTGATATAGGATTTAAGTTTAACACATGACATGATATTGGCTTTCGTAATAAGAAGGATCTCTCTTTGCTGTTGTAACTTCAGTAGGTACTAAAATAATCATATTTTTACAAAAAAATAACCGACTTTAACGAAACGAAGTTATGTCAGGTATATGACAATGGCGCCAACTAGAAAGAATAGTCTTTCAAAGAAAAAAAATATTTTCGATTTCGATTCAGCCGTTTTTGAGTAATCTGGGAACATAAAAACCAAACATCCAGGCGACCTGAGAACCTCCGTTTTTTGACGTCGATAATGAATTAAGCCTGTATATAGTTTTGAGTATGTTAAGCGGAACTTGAAACATAGGTTGTGTGTACTTATGACTGTAGCTTAGACCGAACACATATCTAAGTATCATGAAGACAAATATGAGGAGATACTCGTATTTGATGTGGAATGTTCATATATCACTTTTACTTTATGTTTTTGTCTAAGACACACACAATGTTATTATGAGTAAAAGGTATAAGACAATTAGATTATAATATGTATACTTGATAAGAATTGTTATAGTTTTAAATGGTTGACGAATATGTGATTGTGTTTGTTGTGAATTTTGAAAATGCTTACTTAGTGAGATACCTGTTTTCTTACGAAATTTGTAACTAATGTTAAATATAGTTATGCTCCAATATTGATTTTTGCAAAGAAACGAATTTTAATATAAAGTTAATACACGTTTTAAATAAAAATGAGACTCAAAGATAATTAGTAATTACGCATTATGCTCACGTTTTGTGTTGTGATTGTGGATATTTATACGACTGTGATGAATTAAGCTTGCACGTAAATGTGAGATGTAGGTATTATAAATAAATATTTAATAACGATATTCTGGATTTCCTTTAGTTACCTACGACGTAAAAGAAACTTATAACCCGGTCAGTAAATTGTGATCCCTGTGACACTTTTCAACCCTCCCCGGAATGGAGGGGTGTTATATTTTTAACATGTGTATTTGTGTAAATGTGTACTATAATAACCCGGTCGGTAAATTGTGATCCCTGATACTTTTCAACCCTCACCGGAAAAGAGGGGTGTTATATTTTGAACATGTGTACCTGTCTGTGGCATCGTAGCTACTAAACGGATGAACCAATTTGAGTGTTATTTTTTATCGAAAGACGCGCGATGGTTCTTAGCTATGTTTGTTGGAAATAGGAACAGATAGTTTTCAAGATATTCAGCTTTAATTGGAATAAGTGACAAGATCTCAGACAATATTGAAGCTAAGAATTCAAATGCGATTGCCCAATTTTTTTAAACTAGTCTAAAATTTTATACACTTTGTATACAGGATGGAACATTTGTTAAAGACTGGGCTGACAGGATAGTGTCATCTGAGTGATCTACAATCGACCTATTATAATTGTAAGCTGGATTGAAAAGTAAAAAAAGTCATCAAAAATAAAATATTTTAATATCAGTGACAACCCTACTAATTCATAGGTTTTATTTACATTTTAAATTGACACCTGTCTTTAAGATTCTAGGGTTGATATGTGCAGATTTTTACACTAATGTTTAACAAACTGTATCTCAAAAAAGGATAGAAATATTTACATAGTTCATTGGTGAAAAATGAAGTAGGTACTCAGTCTGAACAATTCCCTTTTTGCTTAAAAGTCCTTCGATCTGTTGCACCCTGTATAGATATTTTTCAATATAGTTTTATTTATAAATCTCAAGGTGGGCCTGCTGGGGAGCATGGCGAAAAAAATATCGAAAAGGTTAGATTAGGTTACATCGCCCCCTGCCACATACGGCCACATCTCAAAAAAAAATATTTTTCGGATTATTGCAGATTCGTAGTCAGAATAGGTTAGTTTACGACCTTATTTCGAGAGCCATAAGAAAAAGTGTCCTTAAGAGCCTTTTTTCCACAAGTGGCCTTATGGATCTGACCAAAAATTGTCAGTTGACTCCCTGCAAGACAGCCACTTTTCAGTTGTGGCTGTATAGCATACATTTATAATTTTTTTTTTGAGTTGCGTCCCATAGAAATAACGTGTATTCTAGTATTATTACGATGAATCCCTTTAAATATAAGCGAAATAAACGTCATTGTGCGCTGTTGAGCCAAACTGGCGCGCAATACTCTGCCGTGGAGTAAACTAAGGCTAAGACTGGTAGTGCGTAGCACATCAGTTGTTGCTCCCCAAGTAGTTCCCCTTAGTCTGTGGAGTATGTTATTCGGCGTCTGTAGCTTCTTCGCATATAGGTAAGACTGCGATCTAGAGTGACACAAGTACTTTGGTGTAGGATTTAATTTAAGCGCAGTCTCTCTGAAGCATATATTTGGCTCATAATTTGCTTCTTTGTGGCAAGGATGGAATGTCGCAACTTCTGTTTTACTAGCATTAGGGCAGCCCAATCAGAAATGTCATTCCAGATTGCTTACTTTCAATTTTAACTCCGAGGTTTTTTCTAAACGACACAAAAAAGGAAGGAATTCCGAAATATCATTGTCATTTTACACAGCACAATTATGAACTAAACGCTGCAGACAAACTTCTGCACTAAACCTTGTCGCTACTTTTTTTTTTTAAATATGCATCTTGAGTTACGTTTATACTGCCAATAGTGCTAACCTCTTTTTATTTTACATTTGCTCTTAGTGTAAATTGCAAGTGTATACTGCAATGTCGTCTCTTTCTATTTAATCTATGAAAAAGGGACGCCACTTTTTAATTTCTACAATTTGCTGTCGCACTGTACTTATAATTAAAACAATTTGTGGAATGCATCCTTTTTCCATTTATATACGACCTCATCGCCTTCGCATCCTTAGTTTTTTTATAGGTCGGTGACGATGTAAATCGTGTTTCGATATTCAAATATCTTGATACGTAATAGGAATTACATACTTACTTACTGGACAAATATTGATTCCAAATTTAAAATCTCGCTGTTTACTGGACACTTCTAAAAAGTCTTCGGTATGTTCCACTTACTGTAGTCTATCTAGCGATGGTAAGGCAACATTACATGCAATTTTTGAGAAAAACAATTTAGTAAGTATAAATAATTTTGATGCTTTATGTACTATGTAGTTCTAACACTCCGATGGAGTGAAAATTTGGCATAGTACTTATGTAATTTTTTTGGTGATGGATTAATATGGTATTATCGAGCTAGGTCTTCTTTACACTACATTGAATTTTTCGCCTTGTATATGGTTAGAAAGTGTAAACATATGTGTTCGTCGTTGACTGTACTGTACTCGTACATAGTGGTAGAAAATCTGTGAACTTATTTCCTTAGGTACCTACGTTACGTGTGCATAGAAAATCAAAAATATGTTCCAGTATCAAAACTATAATTCCAACTACGCAAAGTGTGACCACCCACAGATTTTTCAAATTTCCCACAATTTTTTTAGTAATATTTCATTAGCCAGACTAGGTGTAGGATAAGACAAGAACGGTTGAGTTCTTTCCTTTTTCCTTTATTCTTCTTTGGGTTGAGTTCTTTCTTTCACGTTTACTTGCCTTTACCTGCTGATTGATTTGCTGTCTGTGGAGCTCGTTTAAGGATATTAGGTATGCTAGTCTTATTAGGAAGTAAATGAAGGGCAAAATTAAAGTCATTAAGAAATCAGTATCATTAAGATTGTTTAATGTATTTTAGTAAATTATAATAGGTACAATCATACTTACATTATATACACAGGGTTACCTACCTTTAAGTCAATATAATATATTTAATATTTCTCTTACGACATACATGACACATAAAAATCAAAGGTTTACGTATTTTTTGAAGACACGACATTTAATTATAGTTAAAATTCTATAAAATTTTAGCCCGCGGCATTCCCTACAAATTGGGAGGTACATTCACACAAGAAACATCGATCTACTATATTAGCTTTGCAAACTATTCTTACGTCTTTGGAAATACATCACCAAAACAACTCGGGTTATGGTCACAAAGATACTCAGGCGGGATTTACAAGACACTGCTAAAATATAGCGCTATATATTAAAAAGACGCGAACTATTAAAAGATTTATATATAAAAGATAACATATATTATCATATCTTGTCGAATTACGTCCATCAATGTCAATCAAGCCCAATAACAAATGATTGTGATATTCACTAAACTGCAATCAGAGATATCTCTTGGGGAAACACAGATTCCCCTTACTACCTTACTTCCAGAAGTAAGTTATTCCAACGATTCTATTTAAATTGCAGTAAACACATTACATGATTGTAATATTCCTGATCGCAGCTCGTTTCTCGCCAATGTTATTCAATTTGGCGAGATAATTTAAACCTTCACGTAAACATATCTTCTTGTGCTTCAAGCAGCATTTAAACGTATGATTCCGACTCTGTGTCGGACTCTGAGCAGTCCAAAGCTAAAACGTTTTGGTCCGTTTTGTCAGCACCATTGGGCGGGTCTCTGTACAGCGGCGGTACAGACTTGGACCGCGATGCCTTGTCGTCTTTGTTCACGTGAACCGGTGGGAACTTCTTCAATACTCTCTGATACACCATCTTCCTCGGCGGCACCGGCGGAGGCATATGTGGCGGTTTCTTGTTGTTGTTCTGCTCTTTCTCTGATGCGTGGTATTCCGGTTGCACCGCCGTCGGTGTAGCTTTGTAGATGTCTGACGCAAACATGTTGGTCGACTTCTCTTCGTGGAAAATATCCCGCCTTCTGTTGTAGACAGAAGTGTAAAGGGGCTCGATATACTGGGTTGTGTAGCAGTTCTCGAACGAGCTCTCGCTGGCCGGAGACTCCGTCGATCGACTGTTGAAGGAGTTTTGGGGCTGGTACAGCGTGTCGTTGCTGCTTGAATCACTGTGGAGTATTATGTTTGCCAGCGATTTCGACGCATTTAACTTATTATTGTTATAGTTGCGATGTCTGGACTTTTTACTGTCATCAGAATTGTTATGAATGTTATCCACATAGGAATATACCTTTTGTAACGGATTCATGTGTTTTTCTCGTGTTCTGTTGTCGGCTACCGGTGAAGAAGTACAACTCTTGGAGCACATGTGGGCGGGATCGAACCGCCTCTTGCGGCAGTTGTTAACATTGTTCATAACGTCGTAGTTCCCATTTCGAACTTTTTCTGAGCTGCTGTTTGATTGCCCGTCTTCACTTACTTCTAGGCTTTTCGTCCTCGCTGCTTGACGAGACCAGTCATTTCTTGTAAAAATGGTGGCTGCCGGTGTCACACTGCCATCGTTGTTTTGGGAGGATTCTCCGGGATTCTTTGTCATTTGCCCGTATATATTTTCTGGCTTACTGTTGTAGTTAGCGCTCTTCTTTTCCCACCCTGTGTACACTCGAGAGTAATTGGTATTGGCCAGTATATCAGCGTGACCTTGGTACTGCGTTTGTCGCTGTATACTCTCTGTGAACATCGCGAGGTCATGCAGATTGCTGTATAAGATGTTTTCTTGACTAGAAACCAGATCGCGTTTGTTATCCAGTGGTTCCTGCTTGACTTCTAAAAGATTATCGGAACTCTTTGCTCTATTGAAATTCTTATTAGTAATGGTTTTATCTAATTCCTGGCTTTCAGAGAACATACTGTAAACCTTAGATGTGCGAGCTGCCTTGGACACGTTGCTTCTCGGTGGCTTTTGTGGCTCAAGACCGGTAATATACTTCGCGGGGCTTTGACCGTAGATGTCAGCCGTCGACCGTTTAATAGCAGATTTTGAGATATAATTTCTTTCGTCAATACTGTTTGAGATTCCGATATTTATCGAGTTGTGGACATATCTTTCGCCGATGTATGGTGTTGTATAAAGTTCTTCATTTACAGTGTTATACATTTCAGTTTTGTTCGAGTACAGATTTTGTCTGTGCGAAATCTGAGGAAGCCCGTTGACGTTGTGGGTTTCCCCAGAGTATCGTGATACCATTTTGTTGTCCTGTTGGAGGTTACACGTGGGTGCCGAAAGGCTGTGCAGGATGTTACGTGGCGCCGGACTGTTGCCTCCGTTGCTGTTCGAATCATCTTCTGACAGCGTCAACCCAGAATCTCTGCTCAAGGATAACTTCTCCTTGCGGGGTGAAGATAGTTCCATGGAATCAAGTGAAATTCCAACCGAATGAAGGCTATCACTTTCTTCGGCGCCGGAGTCGAGCAAAGCATTTGAAGATTCTGGGCTCCCGCTGCCCAGAAGACCTGATATTTGAGGGCCAAATAGGGCTTCTGCTTTTACTATTAATAGTTCTACGACCATTGGCACTGCTTTGGGAGCTTTGTCACAGGGGGTGTTGGGCCACAGAAGGCTCGGGCCGACGCACACGCCGAGGTTCATGGGGCACATAAGATTGATGTTGGACTTCTTCGCGATGGCTTGCAGCAGACACACGAAGTAAGTCAACATGTTGTAGTGCGATTTCGGCAGTTTCAGGAGCAATGAACGTACGGCATTGACTTTTTCCGTCTGAGGCAAACCTGTAACAAAAATATGTCTCATTATCATAAATGTTATTACTGTTTCGTAATCAAGTGACATTCTTCAGCGCCCTTAAAATATTGCGTATGAAACTGTTGACTTGTAATAGAACTCTTGATTGCCTTGCATTCGTATTTATTGCACTAGTTTTAATTTACTTAATGCCAAGGTCTCGGTCACGTGTTACATCCGTTGATATATGTTTTTTAAAGATCAATATTACGAAACTTACTGAGTAGTTGTAACCAGGAGGGGTACAGGTCAGCTGAGAGTAGCGGCTGCGGGAGTGCTCGGAAGAACTCCTTCACTAAAGCAGCCAGTAGCAATACGGGGGCTCGGTCTAGTTCTGCGCAGCCCTCAGCCCAGGGGCCAAGTGTATCCAGCTGAAAAATTACAAAACTCGCGTTAATACCATAGACTGGGCGTAGCAATGTTAAACAAAAAAGTGCCCAACTTAGAGAACTCTTGCGCCTTTTGGAACAAATGAATTGTAATTTGGGTCTAATAGGAGAAGATTAGGTATGTAGGTAGCTAAATGAACAGGACAATGTCATGTGTATCGCTCAGGCATACGTGCCGTTGTAATGAATTGAATACAGATGTGGTAAAAGTGTATGCTGACGATTAGCAAGAACTACTGGCACGGCAGTATCTGCATACCTACACATACCGAGTGATCAATCCAAATGGGTCAGTAGGGAGAAGTCACAAAATATAAGAGATAGGGAAACCTGTTCTTAGGAACCATGGTATCGATTTTAGATTTAAAAAAAACAGCTTTTTTATAAATCTCATGCATAATTTTATACATAACCCGGTCAAAACCTCTGTAAAGAATTTTACAATATACGCCATGCGATTACTTACAGAATTTAACCTGGTCATGAGGTTTATATAAAAAATTTGAATGCAGTTTGTATTAAATCTAAAATCGACTCCATGGTTCCTAAGAACAGATTTCCCTATCTCTTATTGTTTTCGTTTTCTCCCTACTGACCCATTCGGATTGATCAACTTGTATATCAAAACGCAGTGGGGCAGCTATTCCAAAGGAGATATTATTGATAAATCTGCTTCAAATTACCTTATCCCTGAGCAGTCTCAACGCCTTCGCGTTAGCGCTTCGCCTGAAGACGCCATGTGTAAGCGGTGCGACCGCCCGCAGTCTCTTGAGAGCGTGCAGGAGCGCTGGGGGTGGGGTGCCGTTGCAAAGCCGAGTGAGGGGCACGCCGAACAGCCGCCCGCTGCGGCGGAGCAAGCGCAAGCCTCGTCCGGGCGTGATGCTGCCGCTGATAACAATACAGACCTTTTAGATCTTCCATCATCCAAAGCTAAGGACGGTGACTATCATATGACTACGCATCTCGTTTAACTGTCCTTATAAATTTACAGAGATATTTTCAACTTCTAACACCATACGGTAACGCGTTGAGCTACGCCGCAGTCATCCGACTTTAGAAAATAGTCGGTGCAACTGTCCAGTACTAGTGAAGCCATAAACGGGCATCTAATTGTTCGAAGAAATGCTAAGGACGTATGTAACATCGCTAACTCTGATGATACCTTTATAAATTGAAGTTTGAAGTACCCCAAGTGATTGAGTTAATTCATCACATTGACCTATTAGGTCCAATAAAATTCGGATAGTACCGGGGACCGTATTGACATCTTTATTCTATACGACAAATTGCCGATTGCGACGATCTGAGTCACCGTAACCCGTAGGTCACTAATTGTAAAACGTGGGTTGATTTTAGATGCGTGTGGCGGTCTGTTTGAGCACGTAAAAGAAGGTTTCTGTCTTTACATCGATGAGTCATAAGTAAAGTATCTTCGATGACGCATCAGCATGGCGCCTCGATTTTACGACAAATTATTTCTGAAAGTATGTTGTGAATTTGTGTATCATACAGCCAATCTTTAAAACGTAAGCACCAAGCATATACAAAAGCGAAATACTCACTTTTTTAATCCCTGATTCTTCTTTCTTAACTCGAACACTAAACCACAAGGGTTATTTTTAGCATTTACATGTTCCAAATCGAAACCATCCTCATTTGATAATGTCTGCCTTATTCTCGACATCTGAAACAACCATAAAATCAAGTTTTAAGACACCATATACGAGTTTAATTATGTTCTTTAGTGGTTAATAACCATTCTATTTAAAAGCACGGGTTACATTTGTATTCTGCACTTTGTTAGCCTCGTATCTGATCGAAATGTTTGATAGGAAAGTAGTCTTTATTATTCTTGGAAGTAAGTAGTTCGTTACCAGATACGAACTTGAGAAATAAAAAGAAGGATTCCAACACCAATTTCAATTAAAGGAATAAATTCGAGTTTATTAAATTACCTGAATAGCATGTGGTCTCTCAATGCCCTGTAGCGGAGTCGGAGGGGCATCTCTTGAAATCCTCACGCAGAGAGCAAACTCACTGGCCGCTCCCCATCTTCCATCTCCTTCGTTCTCATTATCTGGTTCCGCATCTCCTTCTCCCTCTGTTCCTCCATTTTGTAATACGTGTAGTGCTTGACGAACCACGCAGCGAGCACTCATCTCTGGACCCACGGACACCGTCTTGCACTAGAAATTTAAGAAAATTTGTTTTATTCTTGTCCGGGTCATTTGTCAGTTCAAAACACAAAATTTGTCCCTTCGGATGTCAAAAGTTAAGAGCTTGTATGAATCTAGGTTATGTTGCTATTACATCGGATTATATAAGAGGGAACGTTCTTTATTCTCACAGGCATTTAATCAGAAAATTAGGCCCTGGAATCTTTAATTTCGCAAATGTCCACCGGAAAGACGCGCACCTAAATCTGATAATGACCCGTCTAGGAAAACACAGCTATTTAAATGGGTAAGCCATTACAAGTATACTTACGAATTCAATAGATGAAGTTAAATCTTTGTAAAAGATTTGGATGTTAGTAGACTTTGGTTCCGTGGAAAGTTGAGCAGTTAAAGCATTTTGGATTTTCCTGCAAAACAAAAGAACATGGTTAAAATTGTAATGAAATTATCAATGAAATTGAGGTAACTCGTAGTCTGAATAACCACCAAGAACATTAATTAAACAGATGTTAATAGTGGCACTAGTACCTACTTAGCAGTTTGGTTTAATTTTTTTTTTACTTTATATAATTTTAACCTTAATCTCGAAATTAAAAGTCATCCTTACCTGTACCAAGTGTCTCTGGTAGCTTGCGTGGGGTACGTAGCAAGATAATTGGCGACTCCAGTGATCGTCGGCCATCCGATGAGGAAGCCAGTGTCGTCGCCGTCCGGTAGCGATATCCAGATCTCAGCCAGTCTGACGCATTCCTTCAGTTTGAAGCAGTTGCTTCCTCGCGACTTGCCGACGAGCAGCAAGTCACTGAACAGGAACAGATGACGATCTAGCGGTGGGGACGTGTTTCCCAAGGGGCCCAGCTGGACAGGTGCCTCCATGATGAAGGTGCGGGGTGAGAGCGAGCTGGTACTCGCGCTGACTGTTCCACCGATGTCCAAACTTGGCCTCTTGCGAAGGCTCTTTGATTTCTGGAAAAGTAAAATGCATTTCTATTAAACGATCTTCTATTATGAAGTATTCAGTTAGTCAGCGCAAAATATGAGGTATTAGCTACGTAGGGCAGCCTTTCGAATATTAATAGTAGGTATGTCTTTATCAATATTAGCCGAGATCAATTTTCAGATCTTCAAACACCGTCGACGAGTACTACATAGTCTACTCTTGATTCGAACTTCAAGGACGTGGCATGTGGAAAAGAGGTCTAAAAGAGGTCTAATCATGCAGTCTAGATTAGAGTGCCGGTAGTCAAATAAGGGGGTTTGTTCACTTATGATTATGATGTTTTATGTATTTTATGGGTCACACCATACCAGGTCGGCGAGGCGGGAGTCTGGACAACTCAGTGAAGGTATTCTCTAGAGGTAGGAGGGTTTACCTGTGCATGGTGCGAGGCGAGGGCCGCGGGTGCGTCGGCGTCGTGCAGAGCGAGGTAGTCTTGCGGGAACAAATCCTGCACGCGCTCCAAGTCGGAAAGTCTCGCGGCACGACGTCTCGCGCAGCCGCCGCCCGCCAGCCGCTCGTACTGGGCCAACCGCTCGATCTGCAAAGAGGAAAGTAAAATTAGTTTACTTACATACTTAGGTATAAGGCATACTGACGTTTATGGCATGACGGATAAAGTATTCTTAGGGTAGCAGCTTAGGCAATCTGCGTCACATCACTTTTTAACTCTCGATGCAAACGAAGGGTGTTTTAATTTATTGGATAGATATGTGTATTCTTCACGGCCGCTTTCGGCCCCGACGACTGCATGTTAACTCCGATTTTGTCGCCGGTGAGAACGTATGTTGCTCACGTGAGCCACTGAATAGATAATGTTAAAGGGGATGGCACATAAACTATTTTAAATGCCACGCAATGTTTTTATCATGTTACCTACTGTATTAACTTTGGCATGATAATTTCAGTATTTCAAAATAAGTGTAACAAATTTGTGATGCTCACTATCTCCAAGATTTGTTGACAAATCTTACCTACACACGTATAAGTAAAAATAGAACAGCATTTCATCAGTCTACAAACCTACAACCTAGGGGAGCGTGGGGGAATTGGAGCCTACTAAGGCAAAAGTTCAATATAAGGCAAATGTATGGGTATTTTTGGATCTTTTTAATAGATACTAAATCCTTAGTTATTTGACTATCATTTAATTACAGCATCACCGTTACATTATCAGGCATTTGGCGACAGATAAACTTTTTTCAAAAAAACAGAATCGCTCCCATTACCCGACTTTGCGGGAAATGAGAGCCTATAGATACCCATATGTGTAATGGGAGCTACTTAATTATTGAGTCAGCCTCAAAACATTAACTGTCAGCCTAAAATCTCATATTCATATAAATATTAACATAAACGTATGCGTAAATTAATTAACTTTAAGGATCCAAACAATAATAGCCTAATTATGTAATAAGCTCTGATTACCCGACTACCACCATCTTGAAATTTCATAAAATAATATTCCGAATCTAGATTGTAATGAAATGATATGAATAGATACTCAAAATTGATAACATTAGCTATTAAATAAAATAGGTTTCATTATAACAAACATATTACTTCAACTTAAGCTGGCCGTTGAAATATCGTATTTTTCATAAGCGCGGAGCAAAAAACCGATAAGCGTCCGTAGTAACATAATGCGTGGAACTGGCGAGCTGAGCGAGCAAGGGGAACACGGCCGCACTGTGACGAAAACGCCCGAGCGGTAAATGAGTGAATATGAGCTATAGTTTTGTCTCTAGTCGCACCGCTCCTATTACCCGCCGGTCCCCATTACCCCAGGTTCCCCTAATACTCAGAAACAATAGCATGTATAAACTTAAAACATTACGAAACACGCGTCTCCCGACAGTTCGTATTATTAAAAAGTCATGTAAGTTATCTACGATGATTGGTATCTCCCAGTCAAAAGAACATAAAAATAAAAGAAAATGATGGTGTAATCTCATATCCGTCGAGCATTATCATTCATTACATTACCCATGTTGCCTATTGAAACGTAACAATTGTAATCTAAATTCTCATCGCATCGTACGTCGCGAGGTCCTGAGGGTGGGTTCCCGGAGCCTCACGGCACGCTCTCAACCGTGTCCACGACAATGCTACCTTATTATAACAGGACAAAGGACCGTGAGACTCTTACCAGTCATTGTTACCATCTACTTATTCAATAACAACGCACAACGGCTATTCAACTAAGTTTTTAATTTTAGGAATCACACTTTGATGACCAACCAATGACACTTTCAAACAAAACACAACCAGTACAATAATAAGCGATGTCGCTAGCGACCTTAATGCGAGCTAAGTACTGCATAGCTGTTATAAGAACCTCATTAAGGCAGGGTCTCGAGTGACTCTGATTCGAATGGAGTCGTGTTCAGTGGATCGTAAAATTATGCGTTTGACTCACGGGCAACATTACACTTCGAGTTACGTGCTATCTGACTCCATTATGTTCTCAGAAGTCGTCGAGCTTTGCTTATCATTCTGATATTCGTAATGTCCTGTATTTTATTATACGAGACATCCTCTGAAATATAAGTAACGGTTATAAAGTTTACGGATGACTGAGCCTGAGCGTTGACAATGAGTTCCGCTTATAAATCTATCTAGGCGGACTTAAGTGCTGTCGCGTCGATCGAGAGACTTGTTCAATTAAGGTTATTAAATTAGGTTTAGTGACTCAATCGCTGCAATGTCTGCGGTATCTATTATGTGCTGTTAGGTGCAGCGATGGTTATACCTAGTGGTTACAACCGTCGGTTCACAGAGTTTTTCGTCTCGTCGAGCTGACACGACCGTTACACGACGGCACTCAGCACAGGTGATGCCGACACCGAATAATACCCATTAGATCGATAGTTACGTTAATTGCTCCAATTAATTAAGCTATTAAGGATTTCTAAGAAAGAAGCGTTTCGAATTGTAACAATTTTAGAATTACAAGACACGTTGAATCGGTACTTTCGGCGTACTGAAGTTGGGAACGTATAATATTTAGACTACAGTGCATTTTTTTGGGTACTGAACTCAGAATAAACAAAAAAGCGTATTTTACCTAATCAAAGTAAACTTTGCATTTGTAATACAAACACCATTGGTTGAATGACCCAAGGTTTGCTTCTAGTTTTCCTTTTGTAAAAAAACCTAAACAAATGCATATAGTGCAGTTTTTTACAGATAAGGGCACAATATAGATTAAAAAAAAACATTTGAACTAGGCCACAGACCAACTAGGGTATTAGACACCGTATGATATTTCTATTTCTATGTTTGCTCTCCAATCATCGTGTGCTTCACACACGTTTCACCTTATTTCTGTGTAAGTGCTACGAAATCGGAGCATTACCGGCCAAGTACAAGAAAACGTTATCTGTGGACGTGTTACACGGAACTGCACTTTCTAACTCAAATGTTTACTTTAGAGTAAGCGTATAGTTTTTAGATAAGGAGAACTGTCCCGAAAGTTAGATAACCCGCGCGTGCGATGGCCGCGCGTTTACGGCTACGCTTTTTACAAAATTATCTTTATCTACCACTCAGTTTCCTGTTAGTGAGCACGCCTTCTTTAACTTTGCCATTAAATATATGTTCGAGTAAATATGCTAGTTAATATTGATATACGATACGACCGGTTACACTAGCGTGTCCTCATTCTATTTTTTGTAGAAACGATATACTTAATAGTTAAATAATGACCGCCGAGTAGTGTTTTTAGCCGTAAATTTTCTAACGTATTGTTATGATTATGATATGACGTCTGTATAAAAACTAGAATGGGACTAGGTCCAGGTAATTAGCGTAATAACTGCAAATTAAACCGGTATATAGCTTACGCGCATCACTGGCATAATGTGAGGGCAAGACTTGATACTTAACGTAATAACACGTTTATACTTACGTAAATACGGTACGTTATCTATTACAGTCTAATACCTGCTAAGTGATTTGGAAAAAGAGCGTAACTAAACGTAAGGTCATCGTAACGAGTTCACATATAAATAGGCCTATCCTTACTTGTCTTACTATACTACATTCTATAGTTTCTATACACATGTTTTTGCTGGAAGCTTAAATTAAATTTTCTTATAAAGTTCAGCAATCTCAGAGACATAATTGTGTCAGACATAGATTAGTTGTTTTTTTTTAATAAATTCGTTTTCGGTTATCTGAGCGTTTTTTTTTAAGTATAGGTACCTACTTGACATTTTTTATTTTTTTCAGAAAAAGTATGTTTTAATATTTTGTATGTGTTTTTGTTGTAAAAAAGATATTCTTTTTTAAATAAGTCAAAGTAAACTTTTTGAAAAAAGCTCATCTTACTAAATAATGTTATCTAACCGTTTTTTTTAAGTATAGGTACTTGACCTTTTTTAATTTTTTCAGTAAAGTATGTCTTAATATTGTGTAGGTATGTGTTTTTGTTGTAAAAAATGACATTCTTTTTTAAATAAGTCAAAGTACACTTTATTGAAAAAAGCTCATCTTACTAAATAATGTCTCATGTATTTATAAGAAAGAATACCATATACCTAAAAATACGTTACGGAGTATAACGACATAACGCTTTGCGCTTCATTGATTAGTAAGCCTAATAAGTATGTAGATTAGACACACGTTGCGATACCAATCAATTTGCATAGTTACAGAGGTGCAAAATTATCGCAATATCTAGCCGCGAAACAGGAATTGGCCTTAATGATTTTGTGCCGTTTACAGGCAAACAAGTGTGCATTAAAAATAAAAGTATATAGATAATCATCACGACTCCAGTTTAGTTGATGTTGTTTTCAATTAGATGCGCAGTTTTTGTGGACGGTTTTCGTAGTACGGATCGTAAAATTCACTTATCGCACTAACAGATCGATTCTAAAAGGGTTCTGTTTTTTTATTGCATAAAAAAAACAGGTAAGCTTCGAGTTGCCACAATTAGCATTTTTTATTAAAACTAGCATTATGAACGATACAATAATCCTTCATTGAATAAGCATTGTTGGGATGTAAGATGTAAATAAATGAGATTAACAATGCATACATTGCTGATGATCATGTTTACCCCGTCCTGCTCATTCAAACATTGTTTGACACATGATCGAGAGGGACGGCGCGGTACGAACGAGTATCAACGAATTACGAAATACTCCTTCAGACATAATACACAGTATACTAAATCAAGGGACGAAATAATACGCGAGTATTATAATCACTACAGTCATAAAGCGCAAACCTGATAATTAAGAACCGAATGCATTTCACTTACAATAAACTTTCCAGACGTTAATAAATATTGTCTGACATCGGCTTTCAAGTAAAATTACCTTGCGATTGTTAACGGTACATAATAATGTGGTGAGGACATACAGGAATTCTGAGAACGCGTTAAATAGAGCAAGTGTTAATCCGAAAAGGTCCAATAAGTACCTGGACAATACTGGCCGTCGTTCAGCTATAATCAGGACAAATATCGAGAAGATCTCTTCTCGACTAACGGTACTAAATATCATCAATTGATGTGTTATTTTAAGTTTTCTTATCAGCATTTTAATCGAAATAAAGGTCGCGGCCCAGCGTGACTTCGGCGACACACTTCACCTCCTCTCATTGTTGAAAAGTGATACCAAATACTGTACCAAACGAATCGCCGAGTCATCCTCAGTGAAAACAAACCTCAGAGATATTGCCCCGTGATAGATACATTTCACTTTTGTATTATATTAACCTTATTAAAGGATGATTTTGTTTACATCTTAAAAGGTCAAAGAAAGTATCTTTTTAACGGGCACAAAAGGTTCGATTTTTATCCGAGTGTTACTGACATATACTGGTTCAATTTCAAATGGTTCAATAAATATTACCCACTCATCACTAGAGGATACAATAGAAATGTAGTTACAATGTTAATCTACATACATTTCGAAGTAGACACGAGAACAATGAAGTACTATGAAGCTGAGTAGAACAGAGCTCCTATTTAGGTGCTAATTTCGGTTAATTTCTGAAATTATCGACTGCTAGCGGTTAGAGTACGTACACTTTGTATCATGCTTAACAGAAGCTCCAGTTCCACAACACGAACAATTTGAACAAGGATTGTAACAACTCCAGTTATGATTAAGGTACAAAAATTATCCGCCACAGCGAACGCGAAGTCATAAATCAAAAAGAAAGCTGCGTTACCAAAGAAGACATCAGGCGTGGAATTTCCGATTGGGAATGATGTAGGACCACGGTGATTCGGAATAATACATTCTGGGCCGGACCACGCTGGGGAACGCGGTCATCGGCCTTCTTACAGCTTCGATACGCTGCCTCTTCATCTTCACAACATTCATTCCAAACGTAAGGACGAAAAAATGACCTCACGAAACTGAACCATCTCTCAAATGAGCTGCCAACCGCGATATTGTATTTAAAGTTCTGAATAAATGGAAGTTATAAAAAAAAGAAATTTGCAGTTCCATATAGCGCTCTCAAAATTGCCTTTTAAAAATAAAATAAATTTGAGTAAGCGATGGAGCTTGAAATTGGTTGTTAAAACGAGATGTTGACAGATACTATGGAGGACGATGGGCTATAAAGTTTCAATATCCCAACGCGGCTTGTTGAGTATGATGGGATGCAACGCATATGGTCATGCATTGGGATACTCAAGCTAACGATGCTTTCTACACAACCAATTTCGATCAGGGCGGCTCGGAGTAACGTTAGCCGTATAATGAAATAAGATGCATCTCGGGTTCTCGCCTTTGATTGTCGGTCATTCCAAATATGAGTGATCAAATCAGTGCGTTGGCCTTATTTGACGTGTGATGATAGTTTTGTTTTAACGATAGACATGCATCAAATGAAATATGAATATCTTTACTTATTGCAATGTCATAATCATAACTGACAAGTAAAATGTGATTGCAATTGCAACTACTAAATAATTTTGATAAAGTTTACTAAATAGATAGCAAGCGATTCTCGCAATAACACACTGTCAAATTCACTATTTAACGCGCATCTATTGGTACATAGGTTAAAGGGACATATCTATTGCCTAACAATTAAATGGCAACCACGAAGAATACGCATCATTACACATTAACAAAACCGTCTCTTTTGAAAATATTCGTTTGAGTGACGGCACTCCAAATCAGATTACGTAACGATGTTAACAATGGTGTGCGTCAATCATGTTGGAGACGATTCAAAATAAGTCCAAGGGAGAAAGTGGAGCCTTAGGCCGGGACACGTAATGCAGGCCCGGGTGGCGTCCTCCGGCCCTCCGCCTCCATTTCATCATGCAACCGCTCTAATCTGTCCTGGGGTCATCGAGGTTGAGACCCACTGGACTGCCACTCACATTTATTTCATAGGTGCGCTTATCAACACTATTGATGCGAGTGTGTTACAACATCGTAAAAGGTCGCAGTGCTCCTGCTGCTTAAAGCCTGAGCACGATGGCAAAATGTATTCAAACTAGTGACCATAGCCTTTAAATGTATAAGTAGGTGTTAATTAACGCGGGTTGGGGACGCGGGTGAACGTATGACATATGACATGCATAAAGCTATCACCTCGGGTTGTGTAAGTACTCGGCTCTTGGATTGATTTCGAGAGACATTTAATATAAGTTCATGCCCTAGAAAAAATTAAGTCTAAACTGTACATTACTTACAACGGTAACGAAAGGTTACTGGTCGTAGCTGTGACTTTTATAGCATTAAGCGCGCTAAATGAAACAGTCAACATGCACGACGAAACAATGCAGTAATTGGGAATGAGACACGTGGTTTTTTGTTACGTAAATAGACCCTAATTTTGATCATATGTAAGGTAAGGTTACGAGTTAGGTAAGTTTTTGCCAGCGTCAAAGTGAAGGTTTAATGTAATGACAATGACTTAAAAATTTGTGATGGATGAGAATTTCCAGAGCAAAACAGTTTAAATTTTATTTTACTTATTACTTTGTTGTGAATTGAAATTAAGGGTTATGGTGGAAAAGGTTTGTCGCCAGTCACCATCGTATTAAAAATATATAAATTATCAATCTTACTAAATACCCTTTCGGTAAGTTTTTGGGGATAAATCTCTATACCGTTAAATATTTGATCGGCTTTGTGTCAACTTATGATGCATTATAGGGACTGCAGAGACTCGGGAGCTCTCGGGACTGTAGTAGTTTACTTGCTTCAAATATTTAATTTAAAAGTTGACAGGCGCATAATCTTACACTATCATAATGAGCTACTTAGAAATCGCTGGTGGTCTCGTTTTTGATGAAACGACATACTTAGAAGGCGATGTAGATCAAAGTGCTTAAATTGCACGGGTGACATGATACATTAATTGAATAACAAAGCTAAAGCCTTAGCGCGGAGTGGTAAACTGTGTGTTGGCAAAACATTGGATTGCGGGTTACTCGCCGTTTTCCTGCTTTCTCCTTGCGCAATGATAATTCAATTATACAAACAATAAATAACAGACCTGAGTGTTGTTAGCTAGACGATTAATCCCTGTACGAAATCCAACAGTTCGTAAACAAAGACTTATAATAATTAAGAGAAAATAATATCACATGTTTTCCTGCTTGTTTACTTTTCTCTTTAGCAGGGTTGTACCAGGTGCGCCCGCGACCACCGACAGGCACCTTTTTTGGAACGTGGTCGGTTACAAACAAAGGGCAACCTCGTAGACAAAATCTTTTCACAAAGCGGCTCTAAAATAGTAAAAAAGTCCCTTCGTGGCAAAAACTATAAACCAAAAAGAGGAACTAAAACTATTAACCAAATCAGTGTTGTGCTCAATGTTGAGCCTAGTATGGCATGTCGACAAGTCATCAAATTTGTCGATGGCGCCCTACTTTTTATTAGATACAAGATTATTACATAAGACATCTTATCGTGCAGTAACAACTAAATTCAGATTAGTCGGCATGTTGATAAATGGCGATGTCAGTTAGGCGTTACGTGTCGATGAATCAGAAACGGTCAAGATGCGTCTTTCGAAACAATTATCAGTTAATAGTAAATCTTCCGAGTGATTACATTGCAGTTTCTTTTCAATATGTTCATAATGCTTTGATACATTTGCCTAGTCTTTAGGCGCCAATTTGTCTAATTTGGTTTTAGAAGAAGATAGAATCACTCGTAAAAAAGTATAAATACATTGATAACGTGTCACCAGACTTCAATGAGGTTCTCTGTCGGAGTCTTTGTTTTTACAAATATAATTCTCCAAAGGGCCGCAAATGACTTCCTACTGCAAAATGGCGGAAAGTAAACGGCAACACGAGTCACGCCCCGAGCTGCGAAGTGTATGCAGTAATAGTGGGTATTATTACTTCCTGCGGGCTACCCTGCGCCCACGCCAGTGTTGCCATGTTTGAAATTATTATTAGGCTAAAAAAACTCTGATATTGCTTTGTTTGATGGTAAATACAACATTGTACAAGGAATTACAATTTACTCAATAATAGTATTACTTTACTAATCATGATAATATTTGCAATGTTAATAAAAGTTTTTGTGTTAAAAAGTTGCAAATTTTAATCGACATGTTACTAAGCTCGAGGCTTGTAAACAGTTTTAAAATGGTGTTCGGAGAAATGATGTCAATTTTCTTTTTATTAATTTACGACCACAGAATAGAGCTGAAAAATGCGTAATTTTAAGAGATAACTATAAAGGATAGTCCCAATGGTGTCAAAAATAAGTTTAATGTGTCAAGTTATCGCTATGGCGACACTGCATTGGCAAGTATTGGTGCTAAAGCGGACCAAGCTGTAGCGGCTATTACACTTTGACGAGAGGGATGCAGCAATATGTGAGACATGTATGGAGATAACTCCATGGCCCTCCTTCTTTTCTTCTAGTCGGTGACAAATTTTAGGTATGCACTTATTTAGCTGCATATGCCAGATTCAGCCACATGTATTATGTTGGTAACACTGGTGGGCACAAGCCGCGCTTCTCGGAGTACCCGCTGTTCAAAAGCTGTGCGCGGACCGTGAACTGCCACGAATTAGCGGCATCCCTGTGACTATATGTGGGACACGTGTAATTTGGAATATTTTGATACAGGATAGTTATTAGTTCTGCTTTCGTATTGGACAAGAATTATAAACTACTGATTCAAATTGTATCTATAAGTAAATAAAAAAGGGAACAATTATTAGGTATTGGATATAAATTATTATTTTAATGGGAAAGTAAAAATGATAGCTACTATTCCTTTGCACGAAAGTTCTAAAAACAAAAACATATCCCTCAAATAATTCTTATAAAACTACTGATGATACGTGAGGTAACTCGAAAGAACGTCCAGTTTCATCGTAATATTTAATTTATCATTGAAATACGTTTGAATCATTAGTCTGCTCGATAAGAAGTTCACGACAACCGGCACGGTCACGTAGGGCCGCACGGGCCCTGGACGTGCCAGCCTCCCGAATATCACGCCCGCGCCTTTCAGATAGGCACGTCTAAATAGGACAACAATGAAACAAGTGCGAACTAGCGGCTTTAGTGAGAGGCACAAATGGGAAAACCCATTAACGATGCACAGGTTTTATGCGACTTATTTTGAAACCAAAAAAGAGTTACGATCATTTCCTATCGTGACCGGATTGATGCCTCACGTACTAAGTGGACTAAGTTACCCGTATTGCCGTTTTTTGCTGCTTTTTGTAAGTTGACGTTGGTGTCCTTTGCTCGTTACAAAACAATTTGGTAGGAAAGAATCGCTTCGTCGCCACAGGACGTCAACTAATGACTGCACCATTACGTGCGGTGACGTCATGAGGTCACTCAACCTACTGTTCAGGCACGAACTGCTACCATTTAACATCCTTCGACGCCATACAAGTCACAGCTTCGGCGAAAATTGTAACATTTGTCAATAGAATTACTATTTCGGCGTGGGAAACGTAGTACCGTAATGTTGTCATAGCAATTTTTTCCGCGCTCATTTTGTCAATCATCACGTAAGATATAGGCAGTCTGTATTCTCTATTACGTGACTATGGTTCTTGAGCAAAATCACATTAGTGGAACGCTTCGATACGTCGAACATTGTTTCATAGAATTTCGCAGGGTGCTAAACACTTCCTACGCCATGTTCTGAGATTTTGCGTGATGTGTGGTGGGAACCGGCGGAGATGCACAATGATCCGAGTCCTATTAGACCCTCGATCGGCTCGGGCGCGCCAAGAAACACTGTTCCGCGAACACAGAACAATGGTGGGTAATTTTGTAATGTCTTCTTATTACCATGCATGATGCAACGCACTTTTGTACATGCATGTCTCGACGTATACTGACGCTTATTATTTCTACAATGGCGTAGGATATTTCAAATTTAATGCCTAATACGGTGCTTGCATTTTAAATAGAACGAGTTTTCGATTCAGCATCGCAATCGAGTTGGGCAACATTTTTTATATGAAATAACCTTGGAGGCGACAATTACAGTAATGCTAGGAATGGTGCGCTACTTGTGACAGATGGACTCCCGATGCGTTCTCCTTATTAAGGAGATCCCGTCGTCCTTTAAAGTGACACATGCTGTATCGAAGTTAATTATCGTTTCTTTAATAAGTAGAGCGTGCGCTGCGCGGTGCCGATGGCACGATGGCAGCGAGCGCTGCGTCTGCGCCGCTGCGCGTTGCTCGCTTTTTGTTCGTGTTTGCTAATGACATGTTCTGGAGAGGCATCTTTACAACCGCCTCGAGTTTCATTACAGTCTCATCATTTTCAAAAGAAGCGATTAAATAAATTAACACGTGTTTTGAAACGATAATTTCGAGGCGTACGCGGCGTACGCCATAATGTCAGTGTCAGCTAATTTTTTGATGTCAGTGCCGTTCGAATACGTTTATGTCTTTAGTTTTAAACTAATGACCGTAATATATTGTGTGGAATTTTAAAGTGGCACCCAAATATACTTCTGCAAATAAATCAAGGTATTAATAGTCTTTTATTAGCTGGAAATAAACAAACTTGACAGTAGTGGCGCATTAACTATCCGATTTAGTAGTTTTCCGTTTAAACATGGCTTAAGGGTCACCTTTAATGTAACATTAACATAACTTCCTTCGATTTTTTACGCCGAGACTAGGATTAGATACGCTTTCGATTCCAAATTAGATCTTCTAATGAGAAGCACAATAACAATGAATTATTCATCTCTAGGTACAGATAGATAGATAGATATTAGATGGGCGGGCCCTTAATAAGCACGAGCGGCTTACCTACTCATTTCGTGCACAAAATTCTGTCCTACATTTGTATGGATAAATTCTTCTGTACCCACATAATCTAGGGGTATTAAGGCCAACCGCAAATAAATTTTCATTGTATGGCATTTAGGCTACAAATTGGAGTCAGTGCAGTTGATAGCTGTCGGTTCGCGGCCGAATGGGCCGAACATGAACTTTTATGAATGCGTCAATAATTCAACAGGGCTTTCAATGGGTTGACTTACATGTATAATATTATTTACCGTTTTTTAAATGACCAAAGAGTTGTGATTGTGACCTGGATCTAAGGAAAATGTGAAAATATTTTTTTTTTACATGATTTGAACTGTATCAGGGCTGGATGGATATTGGCCCTCATTATCTATGACATGTTTTACTTTAATTATTTTTATTAAAGCAGTAACGTCTGCAAACGTAAACCAAATGTTTACAATGAAGCGAAAAATTTAAAAATTTAACGGTTCAAAGCAGGATTCGAACCTGCGTCTCCAACAGCTTTCCGGGCCAACACGGGCGTCCTACCAACTGGACCACCGAACCAGATGCCAGAGCCGTTGAATTTTTCAACCAGTTGCTTCTACATGACGGACGCCCGTGTTGGCCCGGAATGCCGTTGGGAGACGGAGGTTCGAATCCTGCCTGAACCATTAAATTTTTAAATTTTTCGCTTCATTGTAAACATTATGTTTTACTTTGTTTTAGTACTCCAAAACAGAGTAAAAGGTGTACTTTGTTTCGGAGTACTAAACCCACTTCCGAGAATGTCTCCAAGTCTCAGGAGTGATGATAGTGAAGATATTCAGCAACCCGAAGCCTTTTATTCAGAAGTTGAGTGTAAGTAGGTACTAGGCCATCATAAAAGAATAAGTTCGATGATGCGAGCAACTAATGCACGACTCACCTGCCGGCTCTGAATCGGGGTCCGTCTAATAACTTATGTAAGACGCGGTAAAGCTCAAACAAGCCGTAGTACTCGAAGGAGGCCAATTTGCCCCGAGTAGATGCTGGCCTATTCATTAAGTAATTACGTAGTATTTTTATGAGGTCCAGGTAAAGATTGCCTGTCTTTTAGTCGTTTGAATGAAAGTTAGGAGATTATCACAGCTTGAAAGTTTGTATGAATTGCTGTTGTAAAGATGAATGAATTTTGTAACAATTGTAAAAAACAAACTTTACCAAAAACTTTGAATATCGAACGGCGGTTTTACCAACAAAGCATCCCAAATGACTTGACAAAACGGCAAAAGAGTGTAGGATGAGATGTTGAAGGATCAACATTTATATGATAATTAAATACTGACATAACAAACTCATTTCATATTCGTATTGGTATCTATTTATACGGAAGTTTTACCTTGTTAACTTACTTAAGTACCCTCCGAATTATTATGTTATCGACTTCTCGTACATATATTTGAGTTTGATATATTGTAATTGGTTCCATCATCAATTAATGGCTATAAAAGGAAGTCATAAAACGACAAAAGTACTTCAAGTCAATGTTATCAAGTTTACGTTGACAATATTATTGTATTAATTCTTGCTATGTTAGGACGTAAAACCAATGTCGTGTTGTCGACACAATTGAATAGAAAAGTACAATTTATAATAACGAAATCAATTGCATGCGACCTTGTCTTCAAAACATTGATTGAATTATATTAACCGTTGACCAATACCAAATTAATTTACTCACAATAATTATGATTATAATTAATCAACGAATAAAATTCTAATTGCACAAGTAATTATATTAGCATACACTCACATGCATCATAAGTCCTCAGCGTATATAGCAGCAGTAGAAATGTCACTAGCACGAGAACATCACTAGTTGGGTCACGTTGACCCCTTGTTTATGTTTGTACCCGTCACGGGCGTGCGTCCACGCGCACTGCTCAGTATAGACTGCACCTAGCGCCGCGCGCTGCGTGCGCCCGCGCCGCGCCGCGCGCCTCCAGCCTGACGCATCTAGCCGGCTGCATAGGCCTCCTGCGCCGGCTAATTTTGTATCTACGTATTCCATAATTGGAACTTTTTTATCGTACAACTGGTTAAAGTGTCCTTCATATTTGAAACTCGTCCGCCAATACTACTGAATGCAATAAAGTTGTTGCATTACAAGAGTACAACGGGATTTTTAAAACAGACTTTTAAACTTGAAATAATAAGGACTCGTCGCGCGCACATTGAAGAGCATTGAAAACTATTTTGGAACATAGTTATTCCGGTACGGGACATAATTGCATTTGCTTCGCTAAAACGTAAGACAAAAGCAGGATCATCTTTGGAAAGAAAAAGTTGATGCTACAGGGGTCAATTTCCCAAACAGTATTTTTTGATGGCAAGACTGAAAACGCAGGTGCAGAAAGGTTGGATAATAAAGTACCATTTTTTTTCGGATACAGCCCGCTATTGTCTACCTCGGGCAACAGCTAAAATTTAAATATTGATATATATAATAATTAAAAAAAAAATATTTAGACCAAATTTCTCATCAAGGTGGGTTGTCCCCAAGCCGGTTTTGTTTGTAAAATGCCGGGTAAGTCAAATACTATGCATGACAAAGAAAATCTGTTACCATTATTTTATTACCATATAACTAGGTAACGAAAAAAGCACATTACCCGTTATATATCTCCTTTGTATACCCTTGAATAAGTGCATATACGTTTGTCCCGAGAAAACTTCTCATTACCGCCGACAATGTTTCGAACCGATTTTTTTCCCAAATTTGATCAAGGTATGCCCCCCGTCTCCCGCGCACTTCATAGAATTAGTTAAGCTGCGGCGCTCGACGAGGCCGGTTGTGTATAGTGGCAATACTTTGGCTCGTATAAACGTGAATATTTCATCGCGGTGGACAGGGGACAAAAAAAATGTCATTCCGGAGTTTGTTATAGTTTCTTTATTTTTTAACTGCGTGGTTTGAAATTTATATATATCAGGTAAAGTACACTCGCCATTACAAGAAATGAATTAGTTTTAGAATATAGGGCTTACTTTTTTTTTAAGAAATAAAAATATGTCGTGTTTCTCATTCCACCATTCTCATTCCGGTGTTTCCGGTGTAGTAAAATGACTTTAAACCCCACCAAAATGAGGAAAGCACCGGAATGACATCAAAAGTAGCTTCACTTTTCATAAATATTGTTGAAATAATAATATTTTTTTATTTTGTTTTTAATGCCATACTAAGATATATGTTTATATTATTATGTAATGCCAATATAATATATATTACGAATATAAAAAGTAAAATTACTTTCATAATATGCCACTTTTCTTTCATTCCGGCGTATGAAATTTCATTGCGGTGCACTTATTTTATCATCCTGGTGTACATTTATCATTCCGTTGTGTGTTTCATATTCGATCTCGAATATCTCGAAAACTATTTCAGATTTCAGGGTCCCTTTTACATATGTTTAATAATATAGTCTAAAGTATCTCTTCACATTTAAAAAACTTAAAAATAATCAAAAATAAAGAATCACACCGAAATGATACAAAAAATGCGTCTTGTTGAAATTGACCCACAGACGCCAGCTTAAGGAAACATTCTGGGTGGTGCAATTAATGTAGGTAGGTACCTATACAGACGAGCTACATGGAAACCGTAATAAAAATCGAGATGTTACATATTTTTAACCGATATATTGTTCAAATGTATGAAAGCACATAAAACTATGGTGGGTGCCCTCACAATATCAAATTGATTTCAAATAGGTCGTTATAAGAGCATACTATAATAAATTAACAAAAGTAAAAGCAAAGAGTAAAAGTATGTCTAGCTTGTACCAACAATGACTCAATTATTTATGCGCGACAGCACAACGTATTGCAGTAGCAAATCAAATATCTTTCAAAAATATCAAACAAATGGTCATCCTACGAAAATAAACCAGCCAAACAAAACTTGATATGGTCAGTTGAAACAATGTGAAACAGAGTCTGTGGGTAATAGTAGGTCATCGTTCTTTGCGAATGACAAAAGGCATATAAATCATTTGTGTAACGTATCAATGCAATAAGAAATGTGAGTGGAATATAATAAAAATATTCGTGGGTTTAGTGGAGCGGGTGCTGGGTGGGTCGGGCGGTGGCAATCAGCGATAGACTAAGATATATTACAGATGAAGCGATCAGCCCGCGGCGCGAAGTGGAGTATGTCACACATATCAACCGGTCAATCGTAGATAGCGTTCACGGTACGAGACCTCGCGCCACGACCGGCTAGATCTGTTCCTCCTGATTACAACAACGTTAGCCAACAACTCAGGCCAAATTTACGGGTCACTCGTCATATTTTTAAATGACACGCTCTGAAATCATTGCCGAAACATTATTAAAAGTATAGTAAACAAAGCGCCAAATATTATAGCTTGCACGTATTAGCTATGCACTAATTTTAATAACTTAGGTAATCCTTGCAGCATTGAAATATCTAGATACGAAACACGAGTTTTGAACAAAGGCTAAAATAATCAAGTCATTATAAGCCGCGTAGAGGAAATAATAAATAAATAAACATAAAACCGGCCAAGTGCGAGTCGGCCTCGCGCACAAAGGGTTCTGTACCATCAAATAAAAACTTGCAAATAATCACGTTTGTTGTATGGGAGCCCCATTTAAATATTGATTTTATTCTGTTTTTAGCATTTGTTGTTATAACGGCAACAGAATTACATCATCTTTGAAAATTTCAACTGTCTAGCTATAGGTTGGTTCATGAGATACTGCCAGGTGACAGACAGACGGACGGACAGTGGAGTCTTAGTAATATTAGGGCCCCGTTTTTACCCCAATAATATCTAGTTAAAGAGCGGCTTGTTTTGGTATAAATATAAACATCAGGGGGCTTATGATGGTTGCGTTTATCACGTGATAAATAAGTGACAAAGCATCTGTCACTCACGCTCGCATCTTGTCAAAACGAAACGGATGCTTTATCACTTATTTATCGCGGGATAAAAGCAACCATCGTAGGCCCGCAGGAAGCCAAATCAGGCTTGCTTGGCAAATTTAAACAAGCGCGTTAATTTACATAACGCGGGCGATCATTATGATTTGAGCTGGTCGATACTAATACTGCGGTGTCGAAACATCGTCGGCAACGTTGCGACACACTTCTAAAACTTACTCACCTATACCATGCTTACTTGACAACTTTACTGCTTAGGTTGGATAACGTCTTATTAGGTAATAGATACAATCTTTTAGTAAATTAATTAAGTCGATATAACTTTTCATCTTTCTTGATTCTCGATTTCTGTGAACATTGTCCATTTGGACTTCAACATGGTCCAATAGCAGTAAATTTAAAACTTTATACTAGTAAGTAGGTACATTGATCATATCTGTAGGTGTATTTGACACTAATAATAATGAGAGAGATTGAATTATGGGTGTTTGTATGACAATAACCTGGATTCATTGACCCCAACCGTATCTTATTGAATTAAAGCAGCTGAATTGTATCATCATTGGTTGTCCGTCGTCGTTAATTCGATTAATCGGCAGCGGGAAACACCATGAACAAGACTTTTTTGTTTTAAATCTCCTTCTGACTCCAATTACGAAACAATTTCACTTTAAATTTTATTGACCTTTTAAAGGTTTTTGCCATTCAGGCCCTGATAATAAATGAGCACTCGTAAACGTGAAACTCTTTAGTTGAGTTAATTAACCAGAATCATTCACTGTTTGTGCCGATGAAAATCTCTCTCGTCATTCCCTCGTGACTGAGGAATTGAGGATCGTGGTTATCACTAGACTAACACTTGAACTGAATGATTTGCCTCCATCGAGTCCTGTACGTTGTTTGCCATAGGTACAATTGAACAAAACTAGGAGGACAACATCTGTGACGACATGGATGAAGATAAATTATATAAAATAGCTCCTAAAATGTGTTATGAATTAAGAAGAGGTACAGTTATGATATGATCAGTCAACCTTAAAAGCTTGTTACGGTCAAGCCACTGTAAATTCGCTATATGGAGGCTTTTTGCCTGCGCCACTTTTTCAAATTCTCTCCACGTCTACTATTCACCGAGCGAACATGTGTCATATCCAAACCCGTCGCTTGGAGTACTCGCCAACATTACGTGCTGAATCGACAATGGATTTTTAATGCAAATTTGCAGTAGTATTCAATACAAAAACTATTAATACAGAAACATGGACGGTAACTAAATTGCTGACCAATTTGATGTATCATTTTTACGTTTTCAGGTCACGAATGCAACCGTTGGTTTGGCGCGTGTCGTTTCTTCATTTCTAACAGTGTTGATTTACTGTATTGTAATAATAATGAAAAAGAAAAAACTGCTGCACCTACTCGCAATTTTGTTGTAAACTTGGAAAATAAAACCGCAAGTAAGACTTGTGCACGCATCAGGTTCCACCATACATACACGTACTTAAAATTACGTTGAGAAAACACGACTTTTGTATGGGACTTAGGTACCCTTTAGTTTTAGCCATTTGGTAACTTGTTGCAATTTAGGTACGGAATCGTAATACCTATTTGCTAACAGAATTTATTTAACATAGATTAATTCTGCAACCATAATTATAAATGCTTGAATTGGTCTAATAGGCGCCAAGTTCTTAAACGACCATGGAAAATGGGAATTTAGTAAGTGCCACTTAGTATCAAAGTTTCAAAATGGCTAAATAGTTGTAAAACATAATGGAATAGCGCCTGTGAAATACCGTCGTCACGACGGTTGGGAAACGACGGCACGAGAAGTTTCGAGAACTAGACCTTATTCCCCAAACTTTTTGTGAAGTTTAGTAATATTTATTTCAAGTTTAGTATCTATCTAATTCTGTTCCATTGTTTCCATCGCTATTAACATACAAGTTCGGGTGTATCTTTCTGGGACCGTGCAGTTTTTGGAGATTCAATATCATTCATAAAGCCTAACTTACACATGAATGCAAAAAGTACGGGAATTCGTTGCTATGTTAGCAGGATGTACCTATACGAGTAGAAGAATAAACAAATAAGCCAGGAAACTGATAAACTAACAAGCACGTTTTTATTTATTGGGTTATCGTTTTAATTACTACTTTGTCGCAGTAAATGATACTTGTGCGACAGTAGAAGTCAAAACTATGATAGTATAGACACATACCAGTTAACCGTAAGTACCTAATCGTCAGAAGTTTGGAAATAGGTCAGTTTGTATTGTTTAAGATTGACTCTAAGTTTCGAACCATTTGCGATATTATCCAATTTTCCATTCTACATCCATTACATGAATGGATCTAACGCAGAAGACATGTGCGTGACTACTGCGCCGGCGCGGCTGCACGCGATACCCCGCATTCAAACACAGTGTTGCCAACTTTCAAAGTTACTTAAGGCTAAAAAATTATATACGGAAATGTGCTAAAATCAACACTAAAAACTAAAAGCTGATGAAAAGTTGATTTTCAACTTACATTTAACAGGCATTTAGTCTAAACCAGTGATTTGCTTACATTAAGGTATTTAGGTATGTTATTCTACACTTTTTGAAGAAATTAAATGTACTTGCTTCGGCTTTACCAGGGGCATGTTTGACGCCACCCCACAGGTGAAGACCAGCTGACCAGAAATATATGAGGATGCGCCAAATTGCGGAATTTCACTGGAACTCATTTCTTGCACTGGCAATGATTTTTTGATGGTTTGTCTACAATTTACAATGTCATTCGAGGTGGTTCCCTTAAAAGATAAATATTTAAAAACATCCAAAGAAAATACCGAAAACCGTTCACAGTTGTGAACGTAATATTATAAATATAGTGTACACGTGTTTACTCCAGGAAAAACAGTCAGGAAAAGAGTGCATTCCATTGATATTACGAGGTTACCATTGGAACTGACAGGTTTTTAATCTAATGTTATTATAGTGCGGTTGCGATGCAAAATTGTTGCCATATATATCTTATAAATAGCGCCCTCTTGACAATCCTCATATATTTCTAGTCGGGCTTTACCTTAAATCACTACATACATATATAATTAATTTACGAAAAGCATTCCTACCTAGGTTTTTTAAGTACTTTTCAATAATAAATCAGGGCAAATGGTCAACTGTGACTCATAATGTTACTCACAAATAGCCAGGCTAAAAAACCCAATTTCCTGACATATCAGACATACAGAACGATAATGTTGAATGAGAATGAATGAGAGAATGAAAATGAATGAATGAATGAATGAGAATGAGAATGAGAATATTTATTTGTCAAAAGTGGGTATACATAAATGATCTTAACTATGACTAGTTTCTCCACTTTCTGTCTATAAGTCAGACGTACAAATTCAATTAAATTACAGGTTATCATACGTTATTAATTACATTATTTTTTGGTAGACAATTAGAATTAATTAATTACAGCTTCTATTCACACATCGTAATTAAAAAATAGTATTCATTAAATACTAAACATTATTCATTAACATATTATTTGTCATTACATTATTAGGTACTTATATTACATTAAATCACATCACATTATATAATATTATTGTATAAATTAAATTAATGAAAATTATGTTAATCATATGTCAATTGTCAAAGTGTTCTGAATTAGTATAGTACATATTATCCTTACACCAACTGAATAATTTGGTTTTAAATTGTTGTAAATCTAATTCCTTTATATTGTTGGGGAGGTAATTATAATTTTTTACACACATGAATACGGCATTCTTATTAACCAAAGCTGAAGTTGTCCCTGGATAATGCAAATTTAACCCATGCCGAGTTTTGTGTTATAAGAAAAATCAACAATTTGCGCGTGTTTTTTTTTATTGCGCTGTATTTTATTGTTAAACTAATTACTATTGTCCTAAGACCTAAACTTAGCTCTAATCATGGTTAGTTGGCGATACTGAAGATATATCTTTGTTATTACCCATCATATTCCGGGGTTTTCGGTGAACGAATGATTTGACGCCTACGGTTGGTCTAGTGTCTTGTTTTTGTTATTATGAATTTTCTCCAACATGCATGAAGTATCGTCATAACGTGCGTTTAAACAGGCTTCGAAGTGTCACGTTTCGGGCGGAACAATTCGAGAGAACTGTAAAGAAATTTCATACAAAATTGAAGGTCTAGGCCGGGTTTTTTTTTAAACATGGCGTCTGTGTTCGTGGACGGGCTAAACAGCTGAATTATATTTTTTTGAGTGGTGTATTTTTTTATTTCATTGCATATGTTTGAGAAAACCGCTATACATGCCTTTAGCCGTGAAAATACGAAGCCGGCAAGCCCTTATTTCCCGGCGTCTGCAGTAATGTACTATTAAACTTTATTGCACAAAAGAAAATGTACAACTGGCAGACTTAATGCCATAAGGCATTCTCTACCAGTCAACCATTATTATGGAGATTAAGAAGAAAAATAACTATAAGTAGCTATTACAGAGATCGCAAACGCTTCCTATAATATTAACCACGTCATGATCTATAATCTAATGATAGTCATTAATAACAGCGCATTTGTTAGGATATGCGTGTTCCATTAACCTCGATATGATATACGTTTCCAGGGATCCTTTTGTTTCAAATGAAGATTGATTTCTGATATTAGGCACTAGTTTTCAATCAACGTCAGTGCTACTTTTACTTAGGACGAGATTCTTGATACGTCCACAATAAGTTGGGCGCGGCGTAGAGATACGTACTCCTTTCGTCGATTGTCTACCTCTATTGTTTGCTTTTGTTTATGCAAAGGTACCGTTTGCCGTCCCACAGTCAACACCGCTTTGTTTCACTAAGTAATTCTCCCTCACTCATTCTGGTATGATAATCGCTTTTCATCGACTCTTTGTCGGTGAAAGATCGAGATAACCTTAATCCAGTTTTGTGTATTATCTGTGCAAATTTAAATCTTAATCTTACACAATTATTGGCGTCATTAGGGAACAATTGTTTTTTAAGTGGTGTACTTGACATTGATGGTAGTTTTTAAAAAGAAGGGATTATGGGAAAACCACTAAAGCATCCGCGGCGGCACGTTTTTGCATTAATGCTATATTTTATGAGATATGACCTTTTCAAAATGTGATCTCTTTTAAATAATAGGTAACACGCTTTTGTTTAGACTCGTGAAGTGAAATAATTTTAGAAAACATGATTCTTTTATTGTAGCGGAAACATAAAGTCAAGCTTATTAAATACTAAATATGATTTATAATATTCTAATTACAAAACCTCAGTTTAAAATCTAAAATAGACACGAGTTTAATACTTTTAATAACTTGGATGTTGTAAACACAATATAACGATGCCATAAACCATGCCACAATGAATAAAGTTTTGATAGCTTTCTAGCCGGTGAGGTTACAGCAATAACATCCCTCATCGCTATGCCGCGTGGAGCATGCGCATTAGGCATGCGCGGTGGGTCGCCGGCGCAACTACCATCGATTGTTTACACTCACCGTCAAGGTCAAGACGACTGACAAACTGTGCTCTATACAACTGCAATAAGGCTTCACATCAACGGGAGGACCAACGCGGCCACACAAACTGACATCGATATGACCATTTCAGGAGTTCAGTCACGAGTACGCACGCTACTTTAGAAGGGGATCGACGTTGACCGATAGTTATGACGATAGAATAACTTTGTATAGCTTAATTAGCTCATGAATACACAAAAGGCGAATAAGTAGGTATCTTGCGCCGACGAAATTATTAATACTAATATCTATTGTGTCCATTGTCCGCCAGAATGCTACGGTGCCGTTTAATTTGAATTTGTGATGAGTATTATAGTAACAAGTGGAAAATAAATGACTATTATAAACAAGACGTATAGAAATGTAATGTTAATGTTGTAGGCAATGTATCATCGCTAAGCTGCAAAGTAACCGAGTATCACCTTGATAGAGCCTTGCTGTTGTAATCATAAATATATGTTGTAGACAGAACGGATGGATTGAGACTCATTAAAAGCCAATTTTAGTCGACTGAGATAAAATTGAAACATTATAATGAACACTATACTAATAATTTAAATAAAACAATTTAAACGGATTATATCGCGTATATTAATTATTTGAGCCTCCCTGACGTTTCAGTACCTTTACAGATACCGTTGTCAAATCTGCCATCTGGCATGTATGAACACCTTTATTTTAAATTAATATTTACAAAATGGGTAGTTTGCACAAATGTAACTTTGACAGAGAAAAATTGTGTTTTTCTCAGTCAACCTTTGACAACGGTATCTGTAAAGGTACTGAAACGTCAGGGAGGCTCAAATAATTAATATACGCGATATAATCCGTTTAAATTGTTTTATTTAAATGTGTGACAGTCGCGGAAACCGAAGAAAATATTAACTATACTAATAATGTCAGAAGATGAAATAAAGCACGGTCGTTTGTTGCGACTAACAATCTTATTATTCGGTGAAATCTAATTCTAAAAGAACGTTACCTGATACGTATCTCAATCTTAGCAAACAAAACATTTCTTTTCTTGGCAAAATTATATTTGAGATTATGAAATGATTGAGATGGTTTTACGTAATTGCTCATGGTTTTACAAATAAGGACCGCATGGAATGAAGAAATTTAAGATCATGCTTGTAAACCAACATTAATAATGCGGTTGATGCACTTAGAACGATAAGATCATTGGCAGTTTCCCAGTGTTTAGATCTGATAAGCTAGGTAAGTAATAGCTTAGAAAAAGTGGAAGTGTTCATGCTGTACACTTGTCTAGAAGAGATGATAGCTGTAGCTGAGAATAAAGCATTTTTACTTAGGTATATAATGCCAGGAAACGGTATTTTAGTTTTATTATAGCTCCATTTCTAAAATTAATTTAGAGGTATATTTTAAGGTAACTGTCGTAGTCATTATGTTCCTTATAAGTATTGACATGCAGGTGATCTAAGCACTTTTGTGACTAGTGTGGTGTTTGTGGGAATATTTCAAGAGGACTACTAACGTGAGTACAAACTAGTTCAAGTAATTTCATCCTAAAACCCTAAAAGTGGTATTTGATCCATCCGTGGGTGAAACAGATTGAAGAAGAAACCAGGTTAGTGATTAAGATAATCGTATACTCGTACATATGGTGTCCTAGTTATCCCACAACGGGTTAATATGATTATGCATGCACTGAGTAGGTATGTCAAGTCATCCGCCCGTCATCGTAGCCTGTCGATTGGGTGGGTCAGGGTAACATCAGAGGAGTCACTCCAAAGCTCGAAATTCGAGGTTAGTATCCTACTAACCTATCCCTCTTGCCCTTATGTTAGAATGTAGAAGAGAGAGCGTGATACAAACTTCGAAGTTTGAGCCTTCGGCTTTCTTATAGTAAATAACCTACACTACACTATGGCATATTTAAAATCTGTGTAAGGTCAATGATCTAAGACAATGTTCTATGATGCCAAGTGGGCGGAATAATAGTTCCAGGTCGGTGGTTGATCGAATTCCTATCAATACGGCTTATATTTTCAAGCTAACTCTATGGTTACAAATTTAGTTTCTAATAATGGAGCCATATTGTCATCAAAATTTGCATGACATTGAGATCTATCGACTGATCTAAAGTCGGAAACCTTATTTCAAATTTTACTATCGAATCGATATCGTCTACCGAAAAACAGTGATCTCTATATAACTATTAGGTACGAACCTATGATGGTCCTATTTATGACGCGATTAAATAAATTATAAATCACCCTCAAGTCAATCAAGTGAGTTTCTCTACACGAGTAAGACAAAGGCATTGTGGGGTCATGTTTACAAGATAAGCTCTTCATGACAGAGTTTTTTACTATACCTATACATAGTGTACTTAATGAAATACGATTAAGATACGAGTAATCTACAAAATGAACTTCACCACGAACTTTGCTATCGAAAGACTGCCCCGTTGCGTAAAATCAAAGCTTTATGACTATTATGACATAATCAGTAACTGGCCATTTAACCCGGAGGGACTGAGCTAATAATGTTTTAATAACCGAATTAACCTCTCAATGAAATGACGCGGCACGACTCGGGCCGTTAGGGCCATTAGCTGATGGCTTTCTAGATACCACCCAATCTGTTTCTCAACTCAACTTTACTAAATGCTCAGTAACAGAAGCAACCTCAGGAGTATAGTATAAAGTTCACATTAGAAAAGAGCGTTTAAGGGAGATAAGAGGTTAGAAGAGTTAGGTATGTTTGCCGCCGTTATCCTGTCCATCTCGACTAATTGGCGAATGTTTAGCTAATGTGCCAGCCCGCGGGCGCATGTATAACAGTACTGGGATTTTGAGTGATTAGTGATACAGTGCCGGAACTGAGGTGGAAGTCGATAGCCTGCCCTACGTTGAGATTACAGGTACAGGTACAACAATGTTCGTAATGTACCTATTGCTGTTGTATTTTATCATACGCTTATGCGTCACATCATACAAATTTGTTCCCAGGGATGCATTCTATGTCTACGTGCACGCGCACGTGCACATTATAACTACAGCCATATAATAAAGACTACAGCTGAACAACTAGGTGACAATGGTTTGTTGATAAGAACATGAAGCTGTTTAGCTACATCTAGAGGTATATCCCAATCAGCGAATGATGATCCCTGAGCTACTGTACAAAATGTGACATTTCTAATAATAAATATTGCTTGATAGGGAAGTTTTTAAATGCTGAAAATTATTAGATATTTTTATCAGGCTTACAAAAACGTTGATGTGACACCGATGCCATAACAAGGTGAATTGTGGAATGTCAAATTAAGTGTCCCATGGATTATTTTTCGCCAAACGGGGTATAGATGTAGCTAAAAAACCATCAGTAAGTAAGTAGGTAAGTATCATATTAAAAATATCATCACATAATGCGACCTCTAAAGTTATAATTTGCCTACATCAACAGTAACAAATGCTTGAGTAATTAGATTTTTTAAAGCATAGACAATAGGTAAGTAAGTTACAGCAACGTATTGTATTTCATACCTAGGGAACTGAAATGCATAGCTAACAAGTTTATGCGCGTGTAGGCTCTCCCGCCGGACACTAATGGAATATCAATATCATATTATGCTAATACAATATGACACTCACAAGTATGTGGATAAGATGCTAATAAGGGATCATCTTTATTCTACATACGGACTTACGCTACGGGCTGTTTGATGTGAGTAGAAGCCGTTTTCCGGTGAAGGAATTTACTAGTGGCAGATTATGAATATTAACCATGTATGTAATGTATTGTATTGTATATAACCATACGTACCTATGGAAAGTAGCAGTCCCCGTGGCCGATCATCAAATCGAAGGAAATACACCATCAAATCTTGAGAGATTACACTTGACTGATATGAGAAGCACGCGCCATGGGACCAGCAGATACATACCTATGGAAATGAATCGCGAAAGCAGAAAAAAAAGTATCACGACTCCCATGACCATTCTGTCAAGAGTAAACGACTAAGAAGAAAAATTTATGTATTGTTATAACTTACGTAAAATGCATTACTCGCTGTCTAATAAATTCATAGAAACTATACCCTGAAATAGTTCACACACCAACAAGTCACACTTAAAAAATAGACTGTCAATAACTTATCGAAGTAGGTACAGTGAAAACTGGATAACTGGGACTTGAAGAACACTTTTTTATAAACAGTACGAAAATACAACAGAATGCGTCAATTAAATAAATCTGACATTTTGTATAGTCCTTTTTTAGGGGTCCGCTATTAAAATATTATTACCTATTTAATTAATATAAATTTGATCTTAGGTATAATGCTGGCATTTGTTGACATTTCAAAATTGGTGTGCAAAACAAATAGTGTTTTTACTCTCTCGCGTTTGGAAATAAAATGAACTCCCAGTTAGAGAGGTAATGGATTGACGTTATCGCAGTTATAGAGGTCAAAATCTTTAAATTCACAGATAACCATTTATTAAAAGTTTAACTTAAAATGTAGTCTCAATAATAGAGGTAAAATACGCCCGCTGTCTCAGTTATGGAGGTAATTATGAAGACAAAATCGAAAAAACTAATCCCAGTTATAGAGGTCTGTTTTGTCCCACTAACAGAGGTAATTCAGTGGTAAAGTGTCGGGACAGCAGCACGAGTTCCAGCTATGGAGGTTTCTCACTTATCCAGGTCCCACTTATCCAAGTTTCACTGTATTTGAATTTCAGTCTCTCTCTCTCGCTTCCTAGCTAAGAATATGGCCAATATAGTTGTATGGTAGGTTCAGATTTACTTATTTTCTGCTCTACTTTGCTCGACCCTTATCATAATTCTTGGATACCTGACCTTATTTATAAAAATCCTCGATAAGAAATCGTGCTTACGTAACAGTAGTTCACATTAGTGCGCCTTTATGGTGATAAATTAAGTTACGTCTTCTGAATGCAATTTATATAAAGCCTGACCAGAAATATATGAGGATGCGCCATATTGCGGAATTTCACTGGAACTAATTTCTTACACTGGCAATGATTTTATGATGGTTTGTCAACAATGTCAATGTCATTCGTGGTGATTTCTTTAAAAGAAAAATATTTAAAATTATCCAAATAAAATGCCGAAAACCATTCACAGTCGTGAAAGTAGGATTTTAACCCTTTACCGCATATAGAAAAAAAATAGTTGTTTGAATTTGAACCTTGACCTGTGCCAAAAAGGTCCAAGTTCATATCTGCCATATATGGCTTCGTATGCGGTAAAGGTTTAAATAAAGTGGACATGTGTTTTCTACACGAAAAAGAGTCTGGAAAAGAGTGCATTCCATTAAATAATATTACGAGGTTAACACAGTGGAACTGACAGGTATTTAAAACTAATGTCATTATAGTAAGTTGCTATTGCTTGCAAAATTGTTGCCATATAAATCTTATAAATAGCGCCCTCTTGACAATCCTCATATATTTCTGGTCAGGCTTTAGATAAATAATTAATTAAATAAGCCATTTTTGGTCAACTTATTCGGGGACTCTGTCGGGCCAGACACATTACCTATGTCTTATCTCTTGCAATCCCCTACAGCGCTGGAGGTGTTGGCGCGTGATATAACAAGTTTTTTTTTAAAGTCAAGACTTGAACTGTATCAGGGCTGTTTAGCCCTCACTACCATGTGAGTCGGACTTTGTGTGGAAGTATAATCCGCTAATGGGATTATCTCCGCGCCACAGGAGTGATTAATACCAATGTCGCGGCTAGATATTCCTATGATCCCGGCCGGCTGGTTTGTAGAGGAGCAAATTACCGACATCGACATAACGACTCCTAAGCTCACGGTCAAAGACAATAAAGTACTGACCGCAGTATTTCTCATAAGATTGATTAATTCCCATGGCGTAACATAATTCAAAGGGTATTGCGTCATTACAAATTAGGCAGGTATGCCAGATCACTCCATCTCGTGCGCTGACGTCATTTGTCTCGACCTATCTCTCAAATGAATGATATTGATAATTTCACGTCAGCTAACGAGCGACATAAATCTCGCTTCGGCCAAAGGGATCACTTTCACTTTTTAATAAGCAACGAGACGAAATCGAGATTGGAAACAAACAAAAGAACCGGCCCTAGAACCCATTCAACATTCACTATCAAGACATTCAAGTGATTTTAACTATAAGTTACTATAAACTAATGTTGCGTTGTTGGAGGTACCAGGGGATCATAACACAAGAGGATTTATTGTTTCCAATTCCAATAAATTAAAGGAACAAGAATTCTTGTTGCCTCCAATAGCACCCAGTGGCGTCCGAGTAAAGACTGAACCTGAAATTTATCGCAGCCACGCGGGAGGAAAATTATGCGCGGACCCTTTTTATGTAATCGAATATTACAGTATTCAGAATAATTGCATACATGATAAAAATCTCGGAATTCGTGGAATACTTCGTGAGATCGATAACAGTCGAATGATGATTTATAGTTGGACGTTCTTTTTAATTAAAGTTACATTATGTAAGTGATTTTAAATGGTTGCACGCTACAACCATGAATAAAAATAATAGTTGTCCTTTTTTTAGGGTTCCGTAGTCAACTAGTTTCGCCATGTCCTTCTGTCCGTCCGTCCGCGGCTTAGCTCCGTGATCATTAGTTCTATTTAGAAACCTGAAATTTGGTATGAGTATATGTGTATGTATCACGCCGACAAAATGGTAAAATAAAAACTAAAAAAAAAAAAATTCGGGCACCTCTCGAACACCTAAATTGGGGGTGTTTTTTTTTTTTTTTTTTCGTTTTAACCCTAGTTTGTGGGGTGTCGTTGAATAGGTCTGTTAAAATTAATAGGGGTCTCTAAACATCACTTTTTGATAAAGTCAGTAGTTTTATAAATATTTGCTCCGAAAATTAAATAAATAGTGTCCCCCCCCTCTAACTTTTCAACCACAAGTCAAAAAAATATGGGAAAATTCATGAAAATGAGGCCTTATAAGTACTTTCAATGAAAACTATATTGATCAAAGTCGGTCCATCCGTTTTTGAGTTATCGAAAAATTTCATAATTTTCTTTAAAGGGACGTAAGTTGACTTTCAGAAGGTAATAAGTAATTACAGTTAATTTGAAGTTTACGACCTTTTTATAGAACTTGAAATCTTTCTCGTAACTTAAACCTCGGGCTTAAATGTGAAGGATGAGCAACTACGGAACCCTACACTGAGCGTGGCCCGACATGCTCTTGGCCGGTTTTTATTGATCTCATCTCACTCATCAAGAAATTGTTGTAATGTTTCACCGTCATTTTAACCATTGATTGTAAAATTGTCATGACCTATATGTTACCTAGACGAGCTTTACACGAATTGAAAAAAATATATCATTGTGTACACATACTCTGTAAGCATTGACCAATCTGCCATTAAGAACTAACTAAGTATAAAGAGGTACGGTGAAATTGGACCTAAATGTAACACATTTTAGCAAGTCAGGCTTTGCGTGCGATGCACCGTACATTTGTGTATTAACATTATTAAAATAACACTTATGGTCACGGCTGTACCTCCAGCAGAGAGAGATGATAATCACTAATCTTCTACATCATTTGTACCAATAGTTTACCTCAACATTGTTGAGTTAAACCGAGACGAGTGCCGCCGCGGGGCATCGTGTATCACAGCCGTTATGTAACCTCGGTAATAGATAATACATAATATCACATGCCGGTTATCTTTTAGGGTTCCGTATTTGAGGTACCAACAGAAAATATCAGTTGTTAGAAAAACTTAAAATCCTGTAAATGGTGAAATGTGTTTTACCCCTGCTATCTTTCGTCTCCCGTCGCCTGCGGTGCATAGGAGTGTCACAAAAAAATAAACAAATATGCCAAGCTATAGAAAAATATTAACATAAACATAGAGTTAATACTTACAATTTTAATTTAAAAGCATGTAAGTTTATTGCTAGCTTACCTGTGCTACGTAAAAAATCGCGAAAGAATAATCTATCTCTCAGACTCTTCCGATAACACATAAATGGATATAGGTAACTATTTAAACATACTTGTATATTTTATGGCATACCGCAATAACATTAAAATTAGACAAACTTTTTATACAAATTCGGTGCAGAACCCTTGAAGATTTCGACTTCTACTTACCCAAACAAGACTAAAAACTTGATACTATTTCATTTGTGCTTTGTCGTGCGTGCAAAGTGACACACATATTTGTTCATTGTGATAGATCTATCCGTACTGATATAAACTCTCACTCTTAAGGCCCTAATTGATCTCCGACCAGTTCACTATGACGATTGTTACGTGGCTTGTTATCTCAGAGTTGAGTTCGGAAAATGAGGCGTAACGTAAAGAAATGGTTTTAATGGCGTTACGCAATGTCGGTTTTTCATCACATTTCATCACTGCAGGAGACAGTTGGCTGATTATTCGCAATTAACAACATGCTTGCGTTACAGACGCATGCGGGTGACAAGAGCGGTATTGAATGCAGTACTTCGACTTCATACATTAAAGATTTAACAGGATTTATCCGCTATAATTTTATTTTTACTCATGTTTTTACCTATACAAAAATACCTATCCAAAAAACTCCCGTGAGTCACAGACATAATAAAAATAAAATTTAAAATTTAAAAAACCCCGACATGACAACCTGTAAAAAGAAAGAAATAAAATCTACGAAATGTGCCTTTACAATGAACAGTAGAAAAAGAATTCAAGCTTCGTTGCGTTCGGGGGACCGCTAGTGGTAACGAAAGCCGTCTTCTCTAAGATTGAAATTCGGATATATTTTGATTTAAATAGCCTTAAGCAACATTCTGGGAAAAAATTGTTAAAGTCAAATTAGTTAATGCTTATAATGACAAAATGGCTAAGTTATTACCCAAGACAATCAAAATATATACTTTAAATGCACTGGATGAGTTGAAAGAACCTGCTACTTATGGCCTGAAACAGAACCAGGTTTCCATTCTACAGGACCCAAATTGTACGGGTGGCTAGTAGCTAAGTATAGCTCCATAAAAAAATCCGTTGATGCTAGGTAACTTGACTTAGTTTTGAAAGACCTATATAATCATCGATAACCCACACAATGGGATAAACCGTAAAAAAAAATTACATCCCCACTATTTTACGTGTAGGGCAGTTCCACAAAAGAAAGGTTTTAAAAATGTATTCTACCACTATGTCTCTGAGCTAAGCCGTAGACAGACGGACGGACGGACATGGTGAAACTATAAGGGTTCCTTGTTGACTACAGAATCCTAAAAAGCTGTTATTCACTTAAGCGAGTACTTTTGCTGAAGCTTACGTGTCCTTTAGTCGCGTTAAAATCTTTGCAAGGCGTTGCTATTTGTGACCTCAATCAAAGGAACCTGTTCAATAGTCCTAATGACATTTCAGCTTTAGCAGAATTGCAAAACTTAGAAACAGAAACAGTGACCCAGTATTGTGACAGAAATTAAAAAGGTTTTCTGAGACTCGGCTTAATATCGACTGTACTTTCTTACACACACGTTAATTGCTCATTAAGAACAATCAGACGAGCCCAAACACTATGGGTTTATTCTGTGCTGTTAAGGAGTTCCTACGGCCATCTTCAGCTGCAAGGTACCAAATGATTGTCATGTCAAATTTTTATTAAATTGTTGACTACGCTAATAAAACTTAACATTTAACCACCATTTGAAATTCTTGGCTTAGATCCTTTCACAACTAGATGGCAGGGCAGTATTTACCCCTAGGCCCGGGCCTAGGGGCCCAGCTAGTCCCAGACGCAGGACTTGTACCATAATAATGTTCTCCTTATAAGGGAGGGGCCCCAAATGCCCTCTTAGTCCAGTCCTGGTAGATAATTATCATGAGATCTTCACTTAGTTAGTGATAAGAAAAATGCTAATATAACTCAATATTTATCCAGCGTTTGGAATTATTTGCTTCAATATTGGCTGAGATCCATTAACAACTACCTGGTCATCATGAGACCTTCATTTAGTAAGTGATATAGAAAATGCTAATAATACTTAGCATTTAACCAAAATTTGAAATCCTTAGCTTCAATGTTGGTTGAGATCCATTAACAACTACCTGGTCATCATGAGACCTTCATTTAGTAAGTGATATAGAAAATGCTAATAATACTTGACATTTAACCAAAATTTGGAATCCTTGACTTCAATATTGGCTGAGATCCATTAACAACTACCTGGTCATCACGAGTCCTTCATTTAGTGAGTGATATAGAAAATGCTAATAATACTTAACATTTAACCAAAATTTTAAATCCTTGGCTTCAATATTGGGTGAGAGCCATTAACAACTACCTGGTCATCATGAGATCCTCATTTAGTGATTGATGTAGAAAATGCTAATAATACTTAACATTTAACCAAAATTTGGAATCCTTGGCTTCAATATTGGCTGAGATCTTGTCACTTGTTCCAATTAAAGCTGAATATCTTGGAAACCATCTCGACGGTAAAGTCTTTCGATTAAAAAAAACCGCACTTAAATTGGTCCATCCGCTTGGGCGCTACGATGCCACAGACAGACACACAGATACACAGATACACAGACACACAGATACTCAGATACACAGATACACATGTTAATCTTATAACACCCCCTATTTTTTTCGTCGGGGGTTAATAAAATATATAAGTGATGTCGAGCGATATTTGGCTTGAACAAAGTAAGTAAATCCGTTTTATATGGATTTTAAAATAAAAATAAAAGTAAAGCGCTAATTTATAACATAAACCTATAATAACCTAGGTTCCCACCGCCGGTGGGGGTTTAGGACCACAAAGAAGGAACTTGCTGATGATGCACGCTATATCAGGAGTAGAGTACTTATTGCCCGCGCCCCTCTGTTACTGACCCATGATGCACCCAGCCCAGTCGAGACTCTTCTCTATAAGATCATTCGCCAAAACAAATAACTTAACTAATATTTTTGTTTGCCGTTTATTCTCTATTTTAACTGGTATTGATCTATTGTGACATTGGTAGATCTTTATAGAAATCATTATAAAGGTCTGTTAAACTTCGGAATTTCCAGATTCTTTGAACAGTGAAGGCCTAACAGTAAGTTTATATTACCTACTGAATATTCACCGTGAAAGGTCTTATTTGGAATGCTATTCTTGTTATTATAGTATCGAAGCTTTGGTTGTTTTGTGTTCGGTAACATCTAACTGTAATTTAGCGGTATGGGACTAGTGTTTCTACTAGCTATTTTAAATTTTATTTGTTTTTTCAAATTGCAATATTAGGTGTGGTGTTTCTTGAAACTAACGAACAACAAAAAAGGTACGTACCACGACATTAAAATACTCGAAACGAGCGGTTAATGTTGACTTTTTATGAAGGTGAAAGTACCTAATAGGTTCCATCACAGTATTGGCGACTTGCTTTTCAGTTGTCGTTATAATCGTGAAACAACAATGATTTTAAAACCACGCGGTTAAAACGCTCGTTTTTCCATCCAGTCACGGTACTGCGCAACAATTTCACTACGCTTGCGCACGTTCGGCGCGCACTCATGGCATCGCAAAAACTACGCACGCATTTCCAGTAATTTCGTGACTCCGTTTGTAATTACTGTACGTTTATCCGAGCTAAATGCCCGTGTGATGAAAAGCTTCTTAAACGCGGTGCATTATTGAATTTATTATTTACGCAACGTAAATGGGAAAGTATACAAAGTTGATCCTGCAGATAAAATACGTTTTTGATCCATAAACAAACCACTCAACTACTTTAAAGAGGAGATTTTCAAAATATTTTCTATTACTACATGCTTTAAAAGGAACGAGATTTTCAAATTACGGGGCCATCGCCGCTCTTATTTTGCATGTTCTTTTCGTACTTTCCTCAATTGTGAACAGATAAAAGATCTATTTTTTTATGAAAACCCTATCCCCTATTAGGACCCCCGCCCCGGTTGTACCTATAATCATCTAACTCGTAGTTAATTTTAAATTGCGTATTTTATAGGTACTTACCATTATTTTACGGCAAAGGCAAGAGGTAGAGCCATTTCATTTAATATTAACAGACGAATAAAAATGTTACGAAAAAACATTACTTTCACCACGTTATTGTTTTAATTAAAATAACATAAATCTCAATCTTGCCGCGGCACGAATGATAAACACGATTTGTCCTCAGCAATTTTCTCCTGATTTATTACCTCTGATTTACACTTACTGTAAATCAATCGATTCGAGCACACGCACAAAAACGGACACTTATCGGACATTACGAGAGCTCACGACGTTCGTGACACCTCCAGAATGTCCCTCAAATTCCTTTCGGGTACGCATTCCTTAAGGAACTTTCTCTGATAATGCTGGAACGGACCGTAAAAACCCACTATCACACTAAGAGCCTTGCCTCAAACTGGCTGTAATCGTAGGAGTTTTAAAAAACCGACAGTAAAGGAGAATTCACGATCCTTTATGAAATGACGTTTTTTAACGTTAACCGGCCGTTTGGATATACGGTGCAATCTGCCCTAAGAATATACCGTTAGTAAGAGTAACGCAGTTAAAAGTAAGGGACATTTACGTCCTAGAGATTAAATATGTGCGTTGAGTATCAAGCTACAGCGATTATCGAAATAATAACCTTTCATCTCCATATTAATTACATCCTAGAACTTTCTAACACGAAGATAAATAGCAACGTTCGGTATCTAAATATATTTAAGTGTCGTAATGAGAAGTGGTGATGGGCATTATCTAAGCTGATGAGAGCGTGTCGTTAGTGCCATGCCGATGCCATCGTGCCACATTTGTTTTAGAATAAATTTAATTTTGATCTCCCACGTACTTATGATTATGTGTATACAGGACTAGTCGATAAGAGCACCCTAACACACTAAGGCAATTTACATGAGTGTTCCGATAGCTATAGCTATTCGATTGCATTATGGTGGGAGTATCGGTTTTCGGTTATCCGGCATTACATTTAAACTAAATAAAAATTCTTCCACAAATAAAAAAAGTTATTAAATTTCGCGTACTTAATTATTGTATTAAGCGGTTTACACTCGCGTGAAATTGTCAGGAACGAGTTGACATGTTCGAACTCGTACAGAGCTCTTCATTATGAGTGACAAAGTTGCCGCGCCGGTGTACGGGTAACAGTCCCTGATGAGGAGCTCCATACGAGTTCGAAACATATCGGGCCGTTCCTGACAATTTCACGTTAGTGTAAACCGCTTAATGCAATAATTAAATATGTCTCACGAAAGTTTTAATAAGATTATTTTCGCGTACTTCTAGCCATAATATAACTATGTAATATAATAAGACAGAAAAATATTAGATTCTAATCAGATTCCTAGGGCGTCATTTTTATGCAACGCCATAGATGTCAGGCGTGAACTTTACCGGCTAGTTACCTACTTTAAAGAATGTTAATCATACCTATTTTAAAAGTCTAAAGGTATTTGAGAACTGGTATTGGTTTGCGAACAAGCAGAAAAAATCTAGTTCAAAGTGCCTGGGAGGTCTTTACATCCAAGAAAAATATTTCAAACATTTGTACAAAAAAATGCGATGCTAGTTGGTTTTTGCTTCTGTTTCACTCATTAGTGCCTTTAGTTCGGCACCATTTAAAAAAAATCGCTTAAGTAAGACAAATGAACCGACATAACTTCGTTATCCTAGATTCCGCCCCGACTTGTCTGTCTCCAACCAGTTTCATTATGCTGCCAGTTCTTGGCTATATTTGCCAAACATCGATGTTACCATCTCTTTTGTATAATATAAAAAATTGGGCAAGTGCGAGTCCGACTCGCGCATGAAGGGTTCCGTACCTATATATATGTATATATAGGTATAACAAGTTTGTTGTATGGGAGCCCCCCTTAAATATTTATTTTATTTAATTTTTAGTATTTGTTGTTATAGCGGCAATAGAAATACATCATCTGTGAAAATTTCAAGTGTCTAGCTATCACCGTTCTTGAGATACAGCCTGGTGACAGACGGACGGACGGACGGACGGACGGACGGACGGATGGACGGACGGACAGCGAAGTCTCAGTAATAGGGTCCCGTTTTTACCCTTTGGGTACGGAACCCTAAAAACAAAAGAGATGCAATTAAATGTCTCACAAATATTCAGCTAAGCGATATTCAGCTTTAGGATGAAACGGGGAACAGCATGTTGCTGTAAACGCAAGAAAACGATTTAGTATTTTTAGAATCACCCGAATTGAATGCAAAGGAAAACGATCCGATACAAATTACTTGTACATTGTACACTCTACCCATAAAATGATGTTGGTTTAGTTGCCAACTGTAGGTATATTAAACATTTATAGTTACCTATTCTACCAACAATCGGAACCATCAATGAAAATGTTTATATTATTTACCTATGTTTCATACTATTTGATCCAGGTCATCAAGCTCTTATGTTGTGTGGAACTGTGAGGGAACAATAATTATTGATGTTATATACATGCACCATTGATATGATTGATAAGCAAAACAATACCTACCACACCCATTGTTCTCGGTAGGCAGGTATGCATGTCGATCCTAAGAGCAATAATCCAACTTGGGAAAATAGAAGGTGCAAATCAAATAATTAAGTAAAGTGTGTGTTTGACGCCTAATGAAAACTTAACAAAAAAACCACCGACTTCAACGAGAAGAAAACGTACATACTTCCGAGAACAACTGAACGAGTTTCTATAATAGGTAAACACCGAAATCGCCTTAGATGTGCTTATAATATGTGACGATATCCTTCTATTCAACTGAATTGAGAACTTCCTCGTTTTGGACGTCGATTGAAAACCCTTCATTCATAAAAAGTGATGTTGAATAATTGCGTCGTACCAATAAAATACAGTTATCTAAAGACTTTTATGGAGATCCAAAGAGATGGTTCTGTAGTATTTACTCTGTGTTTATGTCGTATGTTTTGTATATTACTTACCGAACTCTTACACTAATCTTACCGTCACTCATTAAGTCACCTCTATTACGATGCTTACCTGTAATGAAAGAAAACATAAAACATTAGACAATTCAAATATTTTAAACAGTAAACTATTAATTAAATTCAAACGTGAAAGTTTAAGCTCCTTTTCTACACCGTTTCGCAATTTCAATATTTTGATACAATGCTAGAAACGCTGTACCTCGCCTTTTACAAATACCTCCCTATTGGGCATCGAAGGTTCCACGTCGACGTAGTAATTCATAAAATGTATGAGAAGCATAAATCACCATGTGTAACTAAGACTTCACTTTCGCAAGTTAACATGGCTCCATACAACATCCGCTGTTTAACATTAAACATTTTGTACCTTACATACCAGCACATGTGGCAGGAAATCACAGTGCTCTAGCCACGTGATGGACGCATAGGTATATGCTAGCACAACTCACGTGCATAATTACATTTCAATACAATTAGCTGGGGAACGCACACGTGCAAATTGCATAAGTTACCTAGCCGGCGATTAGTGCTTTGGTCCCTTAGTCAGGAAATCGCACATTAATTCTGTTTAAGTGGTCTTTCAGTAAGCCTTAGTTTTATTGATTTCATATGGGTTATTTTCCTGGCAGCTGATAAGATGAACTGGCAGATTTTACTTGGCCTATAATGTAATACATTGTCAGCTAAAATAATAACTTTGCATTTGTCGCCCAGGGAACAGATGGCGAGTTATTAATTTACAATACAATACAATACAACAACACTTTATTGCACACCAACAAGAAAAATATTACATGAGAAATCTTAAATTAAACAATGGTAGACAATAGGCGGTCTTATCGCTAAAGAGCGATCTCTTCCAGACAACCTTTGGGTAGCGGAGAAAACAAAATTAAACAGAAAATAGTAGGTGGTGAGATAAGAACTTCAAGTAAATTATACATACAAAATATTAGACAGATAGGTCATACACTTACACAAATAAGTATCTATATATATAAACATACATAAACGTACATACATACAAAAGGGAAGAATGAAAAGAATATCACAGCTAACATTAGACTTATAATGAAAAACGACAGCATTGAATTATAAAAGGATTAGGCTACGGTAGAGACAAATAGTGATCTTTTAGTTTATGTTTAAAAATTGCCAAAGTTTTAGCTTGCCTTAGATCCAGCGGAAGCGAGTTCCACAGTAAAATAGCTTGCACAGTAAAAGAATTAGAATAAAATTTTGACTTAATTTAGCTGCTAATTTATTATTTTCGATGGTGAGGTTAGGTTAGACTTCTATTATTTTTAGTTGCCTGGTTAAATGTTATGATTTGTAAGGTCGTAACACTTAAATATATTTTTACTTGCTCTTTATTTTTATAATGCCTGCATGATGGTGACCATTTCTCTACACACTACCTATATTGGAAATTGTAGACTTAGCTTCATGTGTCGCTATCAATTTTTTTTTACAGGTTGGAATTCCTTGACTAGAAGACGGTGCCATCCCATCCACCAAATTGGTAGATTAAATTCGTGAGCCGTTGTATTACGCAGGTCACCTAAGGTAAATTTGCATCTACACCCTGAATGAATAAAGCTTGCCACTATTAAAAAAAAGCGAGCGGTGGTAGTTAAAAAGTGTTGCGTTTTCTATGACATTATCAAAAAACTCATTTGCCTCTATAGACGCAATTACCTCAGGTGATCTGTATATAAAAACAAAATAACTCTTATGTTGGTTTTATATCCATAACTAAAGCCTTATGACTGGCGAATTAGATAAAAATAATAGATCGACAAAACTAATTCAAGTTTGATTATTAAAATGAAATTAAATTGCAGCTCTAAATACGTATGGTCGAGCAAGGTGTAGCAACCGCATGGTCTACTTCGGTTCATCGAGCTTGCTGCGTAACTTTTATTATAACACCGCCTAGATTACATTTTTTGCAACACAGTTACCGCCCAAACGTGCACAGGATACAGAAGAACAGCTATTTCAGTAAATTTACCGTCAAAATAACATTAGAGAAAGTTATGTGATGTAATAAACTTTTACGTGTTTGAACTGATTCTTTAACAAACAGCGACTGGAAGCAAGTCGTAACTCACAGCTCGTAAAAAATAATGTTTCCCAAATTTCTCAGACGTTTTCTGTTCTGTCCAATAAGTTGCTGTTCCGATTTGTAACCGAAAGACCATTAATGTAAATTCCGTTGATAATATATCATGTTCACTATTAATCATATTATTGATAAAACTCTATCATAAACAAATAAATTCTTAGCCAGTTTTGTAACAGCATTCTGTAAATGCTTCCACTAAACTCTAATAGAATACTTCAGGGCAGATAAGATGATGAATGAGAAGTACGCGGCGATTACGTAAAAGCCTTCGAGACGTTAATATAACCTATTATCTGATCCAAACACCAAATATAGTATATAGTATGAGGAAATGTAAGCACCGCCCGTCATGTACGAAAACTCATAATATCCTACCTAGTTGATTTATTTACTAGCTGGCAGCGTGTGCCTGGATTAATTCTGTGCACATTATTTTACACGTTTAACTGGTAAACAAGCCGCTTTCCTATTATAGAGTTTAATACGTAGGTACTGGGAGTTTACTCTCACTAGACGAGCGAAAGTAAACTGACTGGTGTGAATATTTGTTGTTTGATAATTTCCATGCAACTGTCGGAAGGTGAATTCAAAATATGAATACGTTGGGTAACATGGTAAAGCATTCGTGCAGGGAGCGACGCGGTGTACTGCAAGGAGCTGCGCGCACTAGAAAATTAGCTAAAGCCGACACGACAGCCTGTGCCTAGAACCGTTGCACTCAATTGCAGAACCTAGTTTTGTAGAAAATTATTGCTGTACCTAACTGTTCTTAACAATTAACTCATAAACGTCAGTCCCCGATATGTTATTAGACATTTACAACTACGTCTACTTTCAGTTTTAACTAGGTAAGGAACAGGATGTTAGTCGTCACAACACAACGAAATGTCAGCCAATACGATAGACGACGTCATTGCAGCTTGGCACGACTTAGCATAAGCAGGTAAGTTGGAAGAATCTAAAGCTCCCCTAAGTGTATAAATCAATGTTAATGCTTTATTTGATCTGCATATTGCATGTAGTGGTAAAATTCCTAAAGACAAGCCATTTGGCTAAGCGCGAGTTTACGGTTTTCCTATCCGAACTATCATCACCTTATTATAGGACAATATCTGTTAGATCCGAACGTACAATACAAGTAGATATCAGTTGTTTTATCGCCGCTATTGCTTTCCACTCCTTATAGTCTGGTCCGGATCGATATCAAGAAGGAAGTAATTCGCCTGCCCATTTGATGTGTGCACATAAACCGGACGCATCTAATGCAGTTTCTCTCTGGTCGGTAGCAGGGCCGGCGGTCAGTTACCGCGGGCTAAAGATAGAGAAATTAGCCTCGCTGGAGTGCGCGAGTGAATGCACTCGCTGCGCCGCCGAGCCCCGCCCATACCATATACGAACGGGCGTAAACTGAGAGATCGATTACTACTAATTATTGACCTGTGCAAAAGCTTCCTCTAAAATATTACTAAACCCGCCGATATCCTAACGACAGAGTAATGCTACCCAGGGATTGTTTAGATGTTGCGTAAACATAAACAGTTCCCGTAGTTACTAACTTCCTCGACTTGGTTGGGAAATGTTGGATAGAAATAAAATTAATGATAGGCCATTTCTAAACAAATCTATTGATGTTAAATGACACGGAGATTTCTTAGCATTGTGCAGCACACACACGCGACGCTGCAAGTAAGCATGATATTGAAAACACCGACGGGCATCGTATTACGCAAGGCGTGATAATTTTCACTTTTGTCGCTTTCGTCTTCGAATACCAACAATGGAAATTAACTTCATTGGTCATTGACCGATTTGATTCCAGCGATTTGTCTCTGCAATCACGATGTTGATCTTGTCGGGAATTTTCTCTATTAATCTCGAGATAGTCTCGAGACATGATGACTGGTGTCGCGGATTAAAATATCAGAGCGGTTCCTTTACAAATAGCGGATAATAATCCTATCACACGACAGAGTGATCAGACTGTCGTTGCCGGTCGGTTCCAATTACAGTGTTTGCGGAGCCCTGACAATCATGGCGACTTTCCTCACCATCCGTCAAACGTAACGATGTGGGTTCCACTTCACGGGCAGTGTTTTGATACGTGAAAGCGGACTGATCGCACGATTACACGACACGTGTACTTATCCTTCGCGCTTAACGTGATATTCAATTGTAACTTGATCGCTTTCTACCCGGCTTGACATAATAATAGCGCTCTTTCTGCGCGCATGCGAATAGACCGTTTAGATCTCAATGCGTATCGACAAATGAGACTTTTATAGGGAAAATTGCACTCAGAAAACGTAACCGCAGCTACGGTAAGTACAATGAGCAGGTTTATCACTTGCCACAAGAAATATAACTATCTTTATTACTTAAACCTGTTAAGGTAATCTTAGTTAATCGTTTAAGAATAATCAGGTCCATAATCCATAATAACATGCGAGCTCTGAATGAATACAAGCAGATATTTTTTGTAGAGCATGTCTTGGAATGGAAGCCTACTTAAGTAACAATGTTGATGAATACCCCTAGCTGTTTATAATAATTTATTTCTCGATGATTTTACTAGAAAGATCCCCGATGATTAGGATCATATTACACAACACAACACATTTTGTCCGCAGGTAGTCATCCCTAAATTCCGTGAATGAGAATGGACTAAAAACAACTTTATTGCCTGATTGGCTGAATCCGTTTGAGTTTAAAGCTATTTCTGTAACGTGAACTTTCAGTTCTCATGTTGTTGCCCTTTTCACAGTAGTTTCTTTGTGTCTAGCGGAGGAGCACGTCTTATCAGATAGATGGATGCACACGGCAGAGCGAATCTTGCTCGAGGAAAGATAAATGAAACATCACCTTAATTCTTAGACAATCTGAGGAAGAACTGAACCTCTTAAAGAATTAATTGAGTAAATTATAAGGTACCCACCTTAACTTAGGCATAACTTGTGCTGTTAGCTGAAAGTGGCAGGCATCAATGCGAGCACTGTAATTTCCTCGGTGCGCTTCCCGTTACCGCCTCGACGACAATTTTCCATGTCGCACCTGAGGAACGCCTCGTAATGACAGAATGTCACTAATGAAACTGCCTCGGGCAATAATACGCTTCTTATAATGAGAGACATCGCACGAACTTGGGCCACAACCTGCGCAATTGAGCTGTGGAGGCTAAACCGCAGTTAGGTAAGATATAATGGACTGCAATAGGCATGGAAACCTGTTGATCATAAAACACGATAGTGTTTCTACATGTAAACAGATTTATGCAAATGGATCTTTGTTGGAATGCGTAATGGGCAGGACTCGTGATCGGCTGATTGCGGCGCGTGACGCTTCTATTGATGCTTAGATGCTAAGCTGCTTGCCTGAATCGGCGTTTAATTCTACTTTACAATTCGAGTACAGTCATTTACAATAATATCTGACAAGTTGAAGTGTTAAAAACACATTCCACAATTTTGAACGGCCATTCCTTAAGTACAATTTTCAAGCGCCTTGGATCTTACTTTGTGAGATATTATTGCGTGTGGCTGCAAAAGTTACACTTTTTTTTAAATACCCTTATTTACAACCACTTGAGATATTTGCAAATAAAGGTGTGAAGTGCTCACAAAACCGCCAAAAGTAGCGGCCATTATATTATCAAAGGGATGGCGATATTGAGACAATTAACAAAACAGACATTCCTGGTTTATTATCGTTTGCGAATCCCTTTTCACAAGACTCTTTGTTGCTAGTAGCCAATAAATCTTTTTGCAAAACTGGTGAATCGGTCATAAAGTTGGAGTTTCCATGTTGATACGAGTACCTATTACAATGTGCGGTCTAGATCCCAGGCACCTGCGCCGGGATGCGCCTTTCACTGGCGCATCGAAAGTGCAGTGTTGATGCAACGCGACCTGCGACCTCACCTTGCCACCACGCAACCCGTACCAGCTGTAAAAGACTTATTGTTGCATCTTGCCCTTTACAACTATTGCCAATCCTAGAACCCGGTCGGCAGGACCGCAGGTGCGCACACGGCAAATAATTACCGATTGTTGCGATTGCGGCGCATCACACACCCAACGCCCCACACGCGATGAATTTATCAAAACAATGAACAAGTTTCAACATTCTACAGGACTCCCTGTGCTTCTGTTTACATTCACACAAACCTATTTTCGGCAAACTGTTATACTAAGCTGCCTAATGGACTTTTTTTTAACCAAAATAAACAAAAAACTCAATCAATCATCGCGACCGACGTTCCGGGCTGGCTACCGCACATGTTTACGAATATGGCGTGAATTTTAATCTATCTTAAAATGTGAGCGTCGAAAATCCTTGAATAGCCTCTCCTTTTCATAGTCGAGAATTATTTCTTAACCGGTATTATATCCTTAAGGCAATAAAGTATGCAGCCCTATTATGTTTCAAAGCATTCTGATAGAGGAAAGATAACTCATTGGCGCGCCGGCCAGGATAAATCGATGATAAAATACGTTCGGCACAGGAATCGGCATGTGTATTAATGGCGGCTCAGCCTCCTTTAGTTAATGGTGTTCGGTTAACTGGCTGTCAAATGGTTACCATTGCGCCGGACAAATCGCGCCAGACCACCTACCGGGCCGACTCGTAAACATGTAAATGCAATGCGAAGATACTCGATGCATGATAAAAAGACAGTAATTCACGATAACAAAAGTTCAAATAAGCACTGAAAAATCGTTCGAAGCACGCGTCCATTTATCATGGTGTGGACAAAATGGTGCCCGAGTGAAATATGGTATAATTAGACATGGTGTTTAGCTGATGTGGCGGGGGTAGGCTAGACGGGTCCCTGTCAATCTGTCGCGTCGCGTCAGAGAGTGCGTGTCGAGACGGCTAGATAAGTTTTTTCGTGTCTAAGACATATCGGAATTCTTACCAAAAAACTACAGCGATAAGAACTGTGATGTTTACCATTTCACGACAATCTGACGTAAAAATCACAGTAACGTAGAATAAAGAAAAGAGAAACAAGACTTATAAGAATATATAACACGTGCGTACCTACATTAAATGTCCATTGTTAACTATAAATCTAACAGGGTCAAGACATATTTCTGTCCAATTTTTACCTCGAACTTTTTTCCAATTGCTTCAGGCGAAATAAATATAAAATAATATTGATTGTAATATTTGTATTACGCACGTGGCACTTGGCATAAATTGGTTAAAGAAAACTGGAGCATTTCAATACCATACGGAGTTCGATAGCGTTAGCGTTAACGGTAGAAAATCGCGTGACCGTGAAATGAACGCTCGAGGTTCACCGCGATCGCGGTCCTATTCTTATTTATACCATATCGCAGTCATAAGATACGTTGGAAAACTTATGGTCGATAGATCGGATCTAGGAACATGCACAAATGTATACGCCAATAGAAGTAGGTAAAGAAGACACAGGTGGGTGACCTGTCAGGCAGCAGAAGTTTCCGAAAATCCGTGAAGTGACATGATATAGTGGATACATTATTAATACTTCCGAGATTTTCCAAAATGATCACCTACTTTTTAAATCTTGCTTACAATTTTTCTACAATTTGCACATCGGGTGGAATTAGGGCGGACGAGCAGTGTAAACTTGTAAAGTCTATCGCGGGAGTAGTTACAAGTTTTCACGGGCTGATCTTTCGTATTTCGACAAGTACTCTGCGCGTATTTTCATGCCGAGTTGGTTGGTAGTAGTATATACTGCTGTAGTCAACTCAACTACATCGGATAGCCTAAGAGATGTTTTATGTTACCGTTGACCTCTGAAAGTAATTAATTAAGGAAGATGGTTGGCTTACCACGTTAAAGGTTTATGTCTATGCTAATGTGGATATAATAACTAAAAACTGACGCCAAATCACAGCGATAGGAAAGATTACCCTTATATTGCATTGTATTACGTTAAGCGCAATGAAAAACTGCAAATTGCAAATGTGCATTGATTATACCAAGGAAATGGTTTTTTAATTCCACCGCATTGTGAATGCGCAAATCCGCATTGATTAGGAAGAGGAATTGTTGCTTATACCTCATACCTATCCTATCATATATTATCTTCAATGCTAAATATGTACCTAATTTACTGTTACATACTTAACAAATCACGTCAACTCGACCTCTCTGGAAATGGTCGGATTTTTTAACATTTTACCCAGACAAATTTTAAGAACGTTACGTAAGTTCTTAAAATATTTCTTTTTCTTTGGTTCAAGGCAAACGATGGTTCCAGCATCCAACCGTATGCGATGTCAAAATTTGCTAATCAAATTGAAATTAACTGATATTTTAACGTAAGGTTCAAATGTCCCGCACGGATCCGTATCTAAGCATACGAGGTGTTAAAGGAAATATTTGAATTTTTTACAGAAATTTTATTACATCATTCTTCGATATCTGCGCATATCGTTATAATGTTTGTTTTTTTTTATAATATAAGCGGAATGCAAGTGCCGTTGTCGCGGAAGCGTGCGCGCACGCCCTACGCCCACAGCCCGCGCAATCTCCGGGACTCCGGGATTACCGGGATTACCGGGATTACCGACAACATCACCTAAGTAATTCATATTAACCCTGCGATACTGTTACGACGCATTAAACGCCGGTATACCAAGCATTCTATTAATGCTTAATAGTAATAGTAAATTGAATGTGCGCCGATCATAGCTCCGATCTAGGAAAACGACGGTAATTGTGTAGCCTACGGGGTTCCGTAATAATATCCTTTTATTATTCTCGATCTCGGGATAAACTGATTTCGCCGAAGTCATCAAGGAAACTCGAGTCCTCAGATAATCCCAATTCTAGAGCCTCGCGTAATGAATTCTATTCTAGGACGGTTTATATTTCAGCCTCTATATAATTAGTTTCCGCAAATGGCTGATTTCCGAGTATAAATACATGCAAATGTTTATTATTAAAGTTTCTCATCGCTTCCTCACATATGAAATAAGACAAGTTATCACACAGTAAACATGCGTACTATACGATGGTCGCTTTAAATGGGTTATTTATTTTTATGAAGCGTCATTAGACGTTGTTTATTGCTGTGGCGTATGGGTATGGATGTAGGAACATTCGTTACGATGGACGTGAGATAAGAGTCTTTTTAAAAACACTTTCACTGCGTAATTGCCGGCAGTAAGTATTACTAATAAGGCGACAAAGTGAGCTAACGGGCTCGCCCTAACCTAACGAGTCGATCATTAGAAAGTAACACAGGTGGAAAAAACTCGCGCAGTTACGCGGAGCACAGGAAAAGTGCAGGCTATGGGAAATTTTCTACCGACTTCATAAAACTGACGGCGGGAGCGCGTGAACAGGTTCCGTTGGTTTTGGTACTCTTGGGTTCGAATGGAAAGTTACTGAGCTATAGAGCTGTAGATTCGTAACTTTTTAGTTTTCATACTTCTTTTCTATGGTGACCTGTTATATACCGGTGGTTGCCTGTAATAAGAGCAATTAATTAAAACATAGACTCTACCCTTTAAACTGAACAACATTTGTTAAGCAACTTCTGCTGAAAATAACGTGTGTTGTAGAATAATGTTTAGACAAAAAAGCAACGTATTGCGAAATGTGCAATATTAGTAGAGCGACAGCTATGTCAATCCTCATGGGATGTCAATGTTGGACGACATTGAAAATATTATTGAATTTGTTTGAAATAATGAAATTCTCAGTCCTCTTACCAGTCAGATTATTAACACCCACCCACTATACACCACGGGTACAAATCTTTACGATTATGAGCTACAATGTAGCATAACATTACCCATGAGAATCCTTACAATCCGATCAGAATAAAATCAACCCTCCATTACGCGAGTAGTTCAGGATTCAGGATAATCGCATAATTTATTCCATATCTAATGCAAAGTTGCATGTTCCTTAAATAGTAAATTGCTTCTGCGTATCTCTTTCAGTTGTTTGCTTCGTGTCAGGGCGACACTGTACTACATTGAGGCTGTATGCTTCCCTTGACAATGTCGACAATCATATACGTATGCAAATGACTCGTACCTACGCGTACACATGTAGATACAAGTAAGTATACAATGCTTTGTGTTAGAGATACCACACTAGCGTATTTTGAACTACGGGCGTCGTAACGTAACGGTGTGTCGCCAGCAGCGTTTATCGACCTCCAGCGGCGTTTATCGTCAGCTAGCGGCGTTTATCGACCGCCAGCGGCGTTTATCGACCGCCAGCGCGCAGCGTGTCACTAGTACTCACACACGGCGATGCAACGTGATTAATGTGTCATGTTGAGTTATCAATGTAAGGGCGCTGGTGAATCGCTGACACTCAATAGACGCCACTGTCATCTCGGTACAGTTGCGCCGACAATGCGCGAACGTTGCGTCGCCGCTGCACAAGCGCAGACAGGTCGCCGCGACGCTCAAAAAACGCAAGTGTTTGGTATCTCTTATAGATACAGTATACAATGCGTTTCGTGTAAGAGCTAGTCACATGACCAGTTTACGAAGAATGTGCATAATCAGTTGTGCATCTTAATCATTTGTTACTTGGCCGTATCTTAGTATTCCAGAGGTTGACGGGGGATGAATCAGGCATGTTAAATGTAGATGTAGCCTTCGCATTAGCCGATTACGAAGGAGATAAGTGCGTGAGTGATTTTGTTTAGCCTTCCGGCTGCGCTGTTTAGATATCGATTACCTAATTAGTTTTAAACCTAATATGGTTAGTAGATATTTTCCGCAACTTGGCGCAACAGGATGTACATAATAAATTAATCAGATATCCAAGAAATATTACAACACACACATAAAAACAGCTAACTAAGTAAGGCATATCGTTGGATGAGCGGTTACAAGAATTTCCTTGAGGTGCTTAAATAATCAGGAAATGTATTTCATCATATATATGGATAAGCACTCTGTTAAAATTCCGCTATTTTCATCGACACACAACGATAAGAGATGAATATATCTACTACAATAGACTAAAACACACAGGTAAATACATCAAAATTTTAGTAAATAGATGTTTGATAGTTTAGCTTTAATTGCCTCTTGGCGCGCAGAACCGTTGGAGGCGCGGATTCTAACGTAATTGGTCTCAAATAATTGTTTTCAACGTTTTGCTTTAACCTATTCAAGGTCCAGTTAATTTATAGAAAACTATAAAACTACTATGACTAGTCACCACGCAATCAACCTAATGTATGGCGACAAATGACGCCAAGCATCTAGAACATTCCGTTAACTAGGTTGCCGTCTTTGGCGGTAAAAGGGTTAACACTAACATAAATAAGAGCTATGCATGCCTCACTGAGACGGACAACTACGTACGTATCTCGCTAAAATGTGGGAGTCGCATCAGTCGAGATCAAGGGAGTAAGCTTACTCCATAAATTCCAATATGGTTTGTTTGGATTTGGACGTCGCTATGGCGTTACGGTGAGTAAGGAGACTTATAGCAAGTCTATTAATAAAAATATATATTTTGATGAGGTTCAAAAACATCCCTGCGCTTCGAAATACCTAGTTGGCGGGAAGCGGTGCACCACAGTGCATCTATAGCACATCTAGCTTGAATACTTATCGCGCGGCATACCTGTCACTCTCTCACAGTTCTACACGAAAGAGATAGATAAATATCTCACGCGAGAAAGAGTCGCCTATCACAGTTGTGCTGGAGTAGCAGGAAAGGATGGCGTTCTCTTGTTCCAGAAGCAAAGATCGTCTTGGGTTGGATCGCTGACTCAGTAGTAGTGAATTAGTTTACTACCTAATGGTTACCTTCGAAGGTAACGTCGATACAGACCTGTGCAAAGGACGTACGTAAGGGTGAAACCAGACGGGCGTAATTTGATAAATGATGTACCTATAGCGCGACCGAATTACGCGACTCAAATTATGCTCGCCTGGCTTCACCCAACAGAGAACAAGATCTTCTTTGGTTACTGAGCGTATTTGTTTTGTTGTTTATTTAGTTTTTACCTTATCTATATCTTACCTACGAAGGTAACCTCGGTGCTTGATAACTGTAAGCATGAGACGCACGCACAACGTGGGAAACCAATCACGGCGGATCAATGGGGCGCCGATCACCGCCAATATTCCCGCAATACTGTTATTGAATTATGTATCAATAACGTTGCATATTCCGTTAGCGTTCCTACAATTTGAAATATTTAAAAATCTGGGCTCTATTCTCGCAATATTTATAACAGTAATCGCAGTATGATATCGGTATAAAATACCGTTCTTAAGATTGGCTAAATACCACCTGTAATTTTTACTTTAGCGATATGAATCGCCATTCACCTTAAGGACAAAAAACATGTTATAACGGTTACTGCGAATAGAGCAGATTGCTAAAGTAGTATGTACTTTAGCAATGTTCGGTGACGTGTTAAATGAACTCATTAGAAACGACGAATTTAACCCCAGCGCCTCAAAGTGTAAGTTTCCACCACAACAAAATGAAAAAGTAAACTTACACTATAAGGATGAAGACCAAAAAGTTTGCATTCCTTAACTCATTTAATTAAAAAAATTATCAATTTTTCCATTCTACGACGACAAATTAACCATCGAATATTTTAATAAATTTTTGTCACACTTCGGAACTTATTCCGATCGTTTTTTTTCTAAGGTTAACTAAAAAGTTCAGTTGCGTGACGAAAATTAACGACACAATAATGAACCCCAAAACAGTACCTTAAGGAACATTATTCGATGGTAAAATTTTAATTAAATGAGTTAAGGAAGCAAACTTTTTGGTCTTCACCCATAACTGATTTATAGGTATTCTGTAGACATTAGACATTACGCAATTTAGGTACCGTACGCTTCAAGTAGCGTATTGTTATAAAATTATGCAATCAAATGTGCTAAACTACAGAAAATAAATTTTTAAAGCAAACTGTATAATAGCTTCCATAACTCGAATCAAACAATCACCATTCTAGCAAAAGAATAGAACATCAATTCGATAAATGTGTGATATCTTCGGTCTATTATTTTATCACCTATTTCGACGACGTATATATTTTACGGTCATTGAAAAAGAAACTTATCCCGAAAACACTCAAACTATTCTGAAATTGAAAACCATCATAAATTTCATTTCTGTTGATAGGTACATACTTACCTACGTATTACGATCTGATGAATCGTAATTAGAAATAATCTAAGAAACCAGCGGTTCCTATTCCTACTTAAGACAGTAGAAAAATAACCTTATTTAACAGTTAGACGAGTCGTCGAGTGCGCAGTGGCAGATATAACTACAGAATACTTAATGGATGTAATGTAACTGTACTGTTCCTCGTACATAAGCATTAAGCAAACAGACTCAAGCCACAATGTTTATTTAATAGTACGAGGCGTGTTTTAATTGACAAGTGTCAGATACGGTCAAAAGGATTAGCATATATTTTTAACTGCTAATTTCCGAAGAACATAAAACTGATAATAAAATACGTAACTACACGTAGGCGTAGTTCAACGGTTAAGCCTTGGGTCAACAAATAAATCCGTCCACGCGATTTGGAATCACCAGAACCAATAGAAAGTTAGGTAAGTCCTAGCGCTAATACGTTACGTAATGTGGCAACCCTAGTTTATCATATATGAAAAGGTTTTATGTGCGCTTGGGTTTGAGGCGCTTGCGTCGTTTTTGAGTCGGTTTGATTGGGTGGAGGCATATCTGTTGTTTACACAGTCCACTTCCGAGTGTCGCAAGGCGCACACGTGTGCAGCCCACGCGCAGGGTTGTCGCTCGCGGCAGGTGAGCATTTAAGGCCCATTTAGACGGGACAAAAGCCAGCGAGTTTTTATTATAAATATTGCACGCTATCTAGTACGACGAGTGGGTATCGTTCGATCTAACTCGCATACAAGTTTACGCTCCGTCTAAATGAGCTTTTAAGGTACGTACTTGTCAACTAGTGGGACGAGAATTCACATTTATACATATTATTTAAATCCTTCCTAGCGCATCTTAGTTTGAAATTGTATGGCATGGCGAGATAGTATGAGACTATGCGAATTGAAAGACTGCAATAACGAAACGAATCATTAAAAAAAATATATATATCGGACAACCTCACACAAATCGATCTAGTCCCAAATTAAGCTCAAGAAGGCTTGTGTTATGGGTACTAGCCGACGATATACATACTTATATAGATAAATATATACTTAAATACATAGGAACAACCATGACCCAAGCACAAATATTCAAGTTCATCACACAAATATTTGCCCTGGCCGGGATTCGAACCCGGGACCGCCGGCTCAGTAGGCAGGTGTCTACAAACCGAGCCAAACGCGTCGGCATTGTGTAGGTACATGGTGTATCAATAGAAATTTTTCATAGTATTGGCCCGCGGGACAGTGTTATTTTAATTCTTACCCCACCTCGTTTATTTTCGCCCCGACAGAGGAAAAGCATCTTTAGAGCGGTTACACACTAAATTGTAGAGCAAATGCAAAATGCTTAGTCATGCCGCTCATCATATTGAAATTGATGCTTAAACTACTACAAGTGAGCTAAACAACATTTTGGAATGAGAGACAAAATACATTTTGCCAATAATTAACTAACTAGTACTACAATATCCAGTGAGAGACAAACAAATACTGTTTAGACAATGCTGTTATATTCATATCTCTAATATTGGGAAGTAGGTACTCAACGGTTGCCGTCATTTGTTGACATATCTACCTACTCTAGGTCACCTAAATACTAATCTGCAACAAATTAGATCTAAAAGAGCAAACCTTATACATGCAAAGTTTATTCGAACCACAATGGTAGTTAAACAAGCGCTTGATATATAACTTGAACATAAATCAAAACAGCAATAGCGGATGTAGGTACATAAGTACAATATTATTTCTTGCCGCATTACGCCCAGCCCTATTGTTTTGATGGAAACGGAAAAACACGACACTCATAAATGCATCCGAACGGTTTACGTAACATGGAAATCGCTTGACATTTGCATAGAGCCTTCTGTGAATGAAGCAAGGTTGTATGAGACAAAACCCACGTATTCAGCAAAACCACTGGGAAAAGAACTGCGGTCTCACGTACCGGCGACAGTTTTTACCAACTTCCGGAGTGAAACATGACAAAATCACTGGTTCTGAGAGAAGCGAGATTACGATTAACCCATTATAATAACAGGGACTGACCCTTCGAGACCATGCACTTAACATCACGTTCAAAACGTCGAGGTAATTAAACAAACACTTTTTGAATGCAATTAAGTCCCGTTTTGTGATGTGTAAAAATCGTGTAAGCTTAAATCACGATTAACCCTTCAAGAATGCACGTCTGACAAATACAGACAAGCTTAAAAACCAGCTAGTGCTATATAGCTGAAAATTTGCACAAAAACAGAATAAAACACATGTTCATTCTATTGATTTTTGCAAAAGCCGCTTGAGAAATTAGCGTACAATCAATTTTATTGTTTATTTGCGTAAAAATCAACGTCATGGTTGTGGGTGTATAGCGACGTTACTAAACGAGACGGGAGCGATTAGCTACGATCGCGCTCCGACTTTACCGAACAAAAGCAGAAGGTAGAGCAAACAAACAAGATCGGCTATTTTACTACTGTACCCTTACCATTATTTTACAGTTACAGTGTACTAGCTAGCGACTCCGTAAAAGATTTGTATGGAGAATTGTGGTTCTAAAAACTAACCACTAGGGGCGCTGTGCTATTCTTAGTACAAATCGTTTACACTATCGCTAGCGACAACTCATGGTAAGGGGACGGAGCTACTCTTTGCAATGAGGAAATGTTTTAGCCGAGAGGAAAGCACACCCATACAGTTCCAAGAAGGAGAGATTAATGGACAAAATCGTTTAACTTAGTATCACGGGAAAAAACGGTGAGTATGACTCAGACGAGGAGATATATCAACTTGCATTATGAACGTGCTGCCGCCATGCCTATACATATTAAGGAGCGACCACACCACAACTCAAAATACGGTGCCGCTGCGTTAACGCTGAGACGTGTGTTGTATGCGTCACGTTTTTAACGAATACTGTCGCCACCGAAGCTTGAGTTTGCTTGTACGCTGTGACGCGTCACGCATCGCTAGCGTCACGTTTTCGTCATACATTCACTGCCAGCGCTTATAAGCTTCGGCGTGGACGGCACCTATGCATTTAAAACATGACGCATACAACACGTCACAGAGTGAACGCATCGGGAGCATATTTTTAGTAGCGGTGTGGACGCTCCTTTATGAACGTGAGTTCGCCATGCCCATACATATTAAAGTTGACGCGACTACCGCAGGAACTACCGTTTATTACGGCGATAGGATCGTAATCTTTACTGATTACACAAATCATGTTGAGTTTGTGCAAATCACCCAATTAATGTCGCCATACTGAGAACTGTAGAACCAATTATTTGGCTGATTTATGGTCTATTACAAATTGTTAATTGTATCTCTAAATTACACTAACAATCGCAAATGAGTACTAAGGACTCGTTTTATATAGTCATGTCATGATCATGACGTCATGAAAGGGTAGCTTAGGTTCAATTCGACGAAGGTAAAATTAGGTTTATCACAATGTTAGTTACATTTTGCTTAATGTCCAAAAATAAGTTTTAATGTAGTAAAAAATAAAATAAATAGGGGGAATATTATACGAAAACATCCGTGCACAGTGGGCAAAGTAATGGATAAAAACTAAAAAAAAAATGTTGTTCAATTGTTATACCGTAACATCGGGGTACTTTGACCCTACAAGGTAACTTTGTCCACCAAAAAAACCCATTTGTATTGAATTAATTAATTCTTTAAAACAACATAATAATTTTTATCAACGATCTAACTCTTTCAATCAAACATAGCAAATGTCTTTTATATGCAGACGACCTTAAATTGTACAGAGTAATCTCTTCTCCCGACGATGTGTCGCTTTTGCAAGAGGATCTAAACAGCGTTAAAACTTGGTGTTGTAAAAATAATATGACCCTCAATGCCGACAAATGCTTGTTCATCACATTTACCCGCAAAAGATTGCCTACGGCTTCTACGTACTGCCTTGGTGACGTTGCACTTCGCGAGGTTTCTTGCGTTAAGGACTTGGGGGTGCTTTTAGATTCCAAGCTAAGCTTTATAAACCACGTTGATTCCATTATAAACGAATGTAACAAAATGCTTGGATTTATATAGCGTGTCGGCAAGAACTTCAAACGTGTTAAGACTTTTCAGTCACTCTTTAACTCCCTTGTTCGATCGCGACTCGAATATTGTTGCCAAGTTTGGAATCCACATTATCAGATTCATATTAGTCGCTTAGAAAGGGTGCAACGATCATTTACAAGATTTTTAGTATTTAAGTCACAAAACGTGAGTAAAAATTTGTCATACGATGAGAGACTAGATGTTTTCAAGATGACTACTTTAAAGCTTAGACGCTCCTACTTGGATTTGGCCTTGCTACACAAATTGATAAATGGGAAAATTATGGAACCGTATCTGCTGCAGTGTCTTCATCTCAAAGTCCCCAAAGTAAATACACGGCCTTGCCGTCGCACAACTTTTAGCCCCGGTCCCACCCGAACTAAACTTGGAAAATCACTCCCAATTTACAGAATACAATGTCTGTATAATGTTCTGTCCTTGGAAATTCCTGATTTGGACATTTTTCATGATTCTTTACCCGTTCTTAGGCGTAAGATGCTGAAAACAGCTGAATAAAAAATATTTATACTATATCAGTTATTTTAAATCTAGCTTCCGTTTAATTGCCCACGAATTATTAATCACATTTTGAATCTTGTGTTTTAGTTTAGTTTAATAATATTAATTAATGTTATAGGTTAGTGTGCCCTAAGTCAATTTGAATGCTGATGCACACCTGTCATTGGTTCATAAACAGGTTTTTGTGTCTGTGTAATTTATACTATTTACTTGGTTTTGTTTATGTACTGTTGGTGTGTCTTATAAATAAATAAATAAATAAATAAATAAATCACGTGATTCAACTGTCTGTATAAGCATTAAGTGTCAATTTTTAAAATTTATTAATTAAATAAAATGGGTTTTCATGCGTGGACAAAGTAACCTTGTAGTGTCAAAGTACCCCGATGTTACGGTATTAATTTCTGCCATGCTCTAACCATCGATATTTCGTTTCTATAGTCGCAGGAAGTAAGAGGTTTCCAGCTGGGCGCACCGCAGGTCGCAATATTTACTTAATCAATAATTGCTTTTAATTCCCAATCGCTATGTAATTGTTCATAGTGTGTACTTAATCGTAATTGTAATCGTAGCCTTGTTGCATCATGATTGACTTCCTAAAAGCTTCGGCGTCGAACTTTGTCCGATATGGTAAATTAACAACCATTCGCTTAAATATAATTAAATAATAATGGACGTTAAAATAATGGAGGTGGTGGGAATGGTGAGATAACTTGTAAGTGAATCAGTGACGCAACAATGGTCCGTGGTCGACGCGAGCGCAGCATATTCCGATCAATGAGGGAGTTGAGTTTACCCCAGGGGTGTTGACTATTTTCTCTGAGAACTGCATTTTAGAGAATAATAACAATTTACAACTCACTACTTTATTTTTGATTTTTTACGCGGTATTTTCTTTACATATTATCAATACATTGTGGAAAGGGCTTGATGGCTTCGGCTCTGAGCAGCTCCTAAAAAGTCCTGGACACCATTGCCTCGTAAGCGTCATTGGACTAACTCGGAAAAAAACTTGCTACTTGCAGATTATAGGTATTATGTTTTTTTTTTTTCACAACAAGATCGACACTCAGAATTATGTAAGGACTCGCTGTTGTGCAAAGGCCTCCCCTTCTATTATTGACCCTACTGGAAGAATAGTGGCACCGTACTGACAAATAAATTATATCATAATTTTAATAAACCAATACTCATATTCTCAACAAACACGCACAAATAAGTCACGTATGGCAGTGAACAAATTTAAAATGTGTTGTTAAAAAAGACGTCCTCGTCGATCGGAGTAAGGTTGCAGAAAACAGTTGGCCGCGACACGCCTCGTGACAGGTGCGGCCAATAGTGTGTCATTACGGCCCTCTTACTGCATCGATAGTACATTCGTAACCAATGACTAGTTAAAATCATCATTACGACACCGCGTCTGAATTCAGGTGACTTATGCCAAATGGCCAAACAACTGAAGAAGCAGATGGCACAAATTATACTTAGGTTTTTAATTATGGTAATTAAAAACCATCCCGAGGAATAGTGAAATTTTTCGCATTTTATTTCGTATTTTTTGTTCATTGTTTTAAATTACACGATCCACAGTTACTAGTGAAGCGAATTCAAAAGAGTAAGCGTTGAAATTAGGATCTTAAATTTACATTTTAAAAAAAATCTGCTGACAGAAGCAGTACAAATAGTGTGTGTGTAATTGGCAATCCCTTTTTTTAAGCATTGAACTGTATCAAGGCTGGTTAGCCTTCACTACTGTGTGGATACAAACTCACTAACAGGAATGTCTCAACGCCACAGAAGTGATTGGCAATCCTTTTTTGAAACTAATCATAATATTGATACAACAAAACCTTATTCACTAGACCTGTATCGGTAATTATATATTTATTTATTTATTTATTTATTTATTTAAACTTTATTGCACAAAATACATAAGTAAAAGTACAAATGGCGGACTTAATGCCATGAGGCATTCTCTACCAGTCAACCACAAGGTCAAACAGAGACATTATAGGTGCGGGAAGGGTGTACAACAATAGGTGTATACACACGATGCAAATGTAGAAACAAAAAAAAAAAAAAAAACACTAGTTACGTTGATAAATACATATTTATGGGAATACATATATGTATATAAATATATATATATATATATTATATTTATTTATACTATATATATATGAGTATGAATATATATGAATATGGACTATATATATAGGGTACCTGCTCTTAAATGACTACGAAGAGATTTAATGTTGAAGATTCTCCAAAAGGTGCTTGCGCACCAAGCGCTTGAAAGAGAGCTTGTTCTCAGCTTGACGTATACAGAGGGGAAGGGCATTCCAGAGATGAATTGCCTGCACTGTGAACGAATTGCCCATGGCGCCAGAGCGATGGGGAGGAACAGAGAGTAGTAGTTTACGGGAAGTACGGAGCTCGCCGCCTGGCCGGGCACTTACGAACTGAAACTTTGATCTGAGGTAATCTGGTGCCACAGGGTCATAAAGAATAGAGAAGAGTGTAGACAAAATCCTTAGCGACCTACGTTCGCGAATCGGAAGCCACTGCAGCCGTCGACGATACGCGGAGACATGATCATATTTGCGTAGCCCAAAAATAAAACGGATACAGTTGTTCAGGAGCCGGTCTAGTCTGTCCAAAAGTCCTTGGGTTACATTAGTGTAGCACACATCCCCGTAATCTATCACCGGCAGCACCAAAGTCTGTATAAGGAGTGTCTTTGTACTTACCGGGAGGAAATGTTTAAATCTGTAAAGAGATCGTAAAGTACATGTAACTCTACGACATACCTCAGACACTTGCGGCTCCCAACTAAGGCCACCATCAATTATTAAGCCCAGGTCTTTCACCTGCGCGTCAAAAGGGATCACTATATTCTCGAAACAGACTGGTGACAATTGCGTCAGATCCCTAGTGACCAGTGTGCGGGGACTTCCAAGAACTAGTGCTTGACACTTAGAAGGATTGACAGCAATGCCAAAGAGTCTAGACCAAGATGAAATGTGGTCGAGATCCATATTTAAACGGGATACAGCACTATTCATATCATCAGGCCTCACATGGGTGTATAGTTGTAGGTCATCAGCATAGAGATGATATGAGCAATTGATGTTGGGGGTGATGAGATTTATAAATATGGAGAAAAGTAAAGGTGACAAAATTCCACCCTGCGGAACCCCAGAACTCAAATCGCACCAGTCAGAGTAAGACCGATTGGCACGTACAGCCTGGCGACGATCACGCAGATAGGAAGCAAGCCACCGAGCCACCGACGACGAGATATTTAGGCGATGAAGCGCAGCAAGGAGAAGCTCGTGATTGACGGCGTTGAAGGCGTTAGAGAAGTCAATGAGGACCATAATAGTGAGCTGGGAAGATTCAATACCGTGCCTAACATCTTCAATAACCTTTAGCAGAGCGGTGGATGTACTGTGACCAGGACGGAAGCCCGACTGGAGTGGTGAGAGAAGCTGGTTGGAGTAGATGTAGGCAGACATTTGCCTATGCACAACGGCTTCTAGGATTTTCGACAAAAACGGAAGAATTGAAATGGGGCGGAATTCTTTAAGCAAAGTAGGGTTGGGGACTTTTGGAAGAGGAATAACATAAGCACTACGCCATAAGGAGGGAAAATCACCTGAACACATAGAAAAATTGACAATATAAGTAATAATTGGCACAATACTTCCCAGGATGCTCACTATCATTACTCTGCTTACTTCATCATGGCCAGTCGCGTTCGACTTCACGGATATAATCACCTTTCGTATCTCGTCCTCAGTGACAGAAGTGAAATTAAACATACTGTTTGAAAGGTTTGGAAGGGCGTTTATCAGCGAAATACTGTGAGATATAGTGGCGGGGTCTAAGGTTGAAGATTTTGAGAAGTGAACGTTTAAATCGTTTAGAGGAAAAGTTGACAAATTATTACACTTACATTGAGGGTTGCCCACGCCAATAGACTTCAGGAACTTCCATGTGTCAGCAGCTGAAGATGAAAGGATGTTGTCATGAATATATTTGCGTTTTGCCGATCTAACCATGGAATTACAACGATTTCTTACGATTTTGAACGCGCACCATATATGACACAACTTAAGTACTAACAGAGGATTAAGTTGACCATAAAGTTATCTTAACCAAAGGTAGCAAATGTATCGCATTACCTTTACATAAAAGCCCGCGTAAATCAAGCATTCTCGCGACAAGGCAAAGAGTAAAGACACTTCAAATGAAGTGGTGCTCAAGTTCTATCAGTTACCGTTAAGTTCACAGTACAGGTAAGATAAACATCTGTGGGATTCATGTGAGGTTTAATTATAAGCAGGTTTGTTATTATGTACTTGCACTTCAATAATTTAAACCTCATTCCCTTTTTTAGTGCTCAAGTTTTAGTACCTAGTTACCATTGATTGTAAAATAGATAGGTCATAGACCAAGATCCGAAAACTAGCTTTTTAGGGTTCCGTACCTCAAAAGGAAAAAACGGAACCCTTATAGGATCACTTTGTTGTCCGTCTGTCCGTCCGTCCGTCTGTCAAGACCCTTTTTCTCAGGAACGCGTGGAGGTATGAAGCTGAAATTTATATCAATTACTCAAGTCTACTGTCCCTTGAAGCTGTGAAAAAATCAAACTTCTAAGCCAACGCAATCAAAAGATACAGCCGTTTATGCCGCAAATTTTCGACACTTGCAAGGGAATCAAAACCTACAGGGTGCTTCCCGTGAACTCAGAATCTTGAAATTTGGTACGAAGCAACGTCTTATAGCATAGATAAAGGAATAATTACGAAAACCATAATTTTTTTTTTTAATACCTAACTTTGCACCTAATTTATATGGGGCGCTATACATACCAGGTGCAAACTTAACTTAACCACTTAGGGATGGAAAGTGTTTGTACGGAACCCTCGGTGCGCGAGTCCGACTCGCACTTGGCCGGTTTTTTGAAATTTATTGCGTAAAGGCAGGTGGCGGTGGCAATATATGTTACTCATAATACTTACGTCAATACGCTATTACTCACATCATATTTTTTTTTGACAAAGTATACGATTATAAAATGGCATTTAGTAAAAAAAAATATTTTCGTAATAACACAGTAAATACAAAAAAAAAATATCTAAATAGAATAAAAAATGGCAGTAAAAAAATAACAATATATTTTTTGTCCAGCACACCTTCAATCTTTAATCAAGCAAGCTCAACGCGTGGGCGTTTTCTTCTAGAACACTCCGTTAAGTTGACAGTATTCATGTTCTTTAAGATCGAGATCTTTAAATAAAATTCCATTATCAGCATGCATCGCAATGAGATGTAAGTGCGTAGGTACATTTTGCTCATGAATTGGTAGACCACTTCAGTATTTTCATAATAAAAAATATTGAGACGAAAAATACTAACGTATACAGAATAAAGAACGCCAATTTAAAAAAATAACGGCTTCTATCAGCAAACGCGTGCGTAGTGTTGTCAACTTCTAGAACGGCCCGTTAAGTCGACAGCTTTCCTTTATGTTCTTCATAGATCAAGATACTTCAAATAAATCCTTCACTTCAGTACCTTCATAAAATAAAATATTATGACGAAAAATAGTAATAAGCAGAATAAAGACCGCCAATTTAAAAAATAACGGCTTCATTCAGCAAACGCGTGCGCAGTGTTGTCAACTTCTAGAACGGCCCGTTAAGTCGACAGCTTTGCTTTATGCTCTTTATAGATCAAGATCCTTCAAATAAAGTTCCATTATCAGCATGCATCACTCGGCGCGCTGCGTACGCGCCGGCGAGATGGATTGCGCATGCGCTTGGAGTGTAATAACCTCGGTATGCACATCGCGCGTGCGGGTGGGGGGTGGTGGGGTCCAGAGTGCGAATTCCTCGGCCAAGGAGGACGGGTGTCGCGCCGACCTGATCTGATAGGTCCCTAAGCGATTGACTTGCTTTAAGATTAAGGAATGACAGGAGGAGCTAATTGTTGTGTTTTAGAAGATTCGTATTAAAGTAGCCTTATGTTTGATTTAATATTTATTTCATTGTCATTGAACGACTTAATCGACTCGGAAAAACAATTAGGACGTTTTAGTGCATGACTCTATGTGGTTTAAATTTCATTGAAAAAATAATTGTAATTAGTACGAATGTGAACTAAGGTATCGATGTGTCCGTTCACTAGAACACTTGAATAATAGTGGCAACATAAACGAAAGCTTTAACCACTACAGTACCATTTGACTACCAAGCACGCTCTTGGCTATGATACTAATACTAACATATGAATTTATTTAACATATGAACATACAAAATCACCTGAAATACTGATAACAACAAACGGCGTTCAAAGGGGGAAAAGCAGAAAACATTTGAATAGTAAATATATTGAATATTGTTCCTGGGTCATGGACAAGGATGTTTTATATGTCTTTAAGTATCTGTATAAATATGTTTATCGTCGTCTAGTGTCATAACCCAAGCCTACTAGAGCTTACTCTGGGACTAGATCGATTTCTGTGAGGGGTTTTCGACAAAAATGAAGTCTGCCTTGTAATTAAAAAAATAACTATCCAAGTTACATACAAACAAGTCGGATCGTTCCAGTCCAGACACATGCACCTTGTTTTAAATATAAATAATAAAAAGCAGTTACAGAAACAAGCTTTTAATCATCTCTGCGGATATATAAAGTAGCTAGTTATTCTCCGAAACGCTTAACTATTTGCATCAAAAAGCTAATCATGCTTAAAAAACCCAATACAAAATTTAACGATGTTGCCATTCAGAGGCATTCCACGAATCCTTTACTCGTTATCTAAAGGACTGAAGCCAATAAGACTAAAAAGATCAGCAAAGTTAATGCATTACATTGCTGTCTGGCTACCATCAAAGACTGACATAAATCAGATGTAAAAAAGATTATACAAATGCATATCCCAAATTTAAGCTCACCACTAATCATCTCTGTTATTTTGAATTATGACACGGTCAGTTGAACAAAAAGTAAATCTTGAAACAACTCAACAGTAGGTATCAGAGGCAGCAAATCTTTACGAGTATACATTCCGTGTGACAATACAACGTAGAAACAAAACAAATTTGGCAATGGTCAACATTCGTGTGTCCGTAACAATTCAAAAATATGTAGGACGGTGTAGCAAATTATAAATAATACTTTGGAACGTGAAACTGACTGACGCCGACAGAGATACGATCATTGGAACTAGTCTCAAATAGGTCGTGATTGGAACGCAAAAAACTAAACAGGTAATATTGATATCTGACGCGCTTGTAATCAATCGGACAACAAAGATGGGCGTGTGTTTTTTTAGACGCTTCGACTGAATATTACTAATTAAGATATGTACTCGTCTTGTTGCTCGTATTGGATAAGCGGCTCAAATACCAAAGACATAAACGTAAAGTGACGCGTTATTATAAGTTGTGGGATTAACCCAATCTTAATGCCTCTTTGAATGACAGGTAAAGAAACAAACGAAAAGCTCTTGTTACTTGATTCGGTAATAAAAGTATCCTTTACTTTAAAATTAAGCCAAGTCGCTACGGTAGGATTAACCGAGTAAGTATCAATAAAATATTAAATATCAAGCTGCTACTGAAGATACAGTTACTGAGGACTTAATTGAATATGAAATTTGATCCTTGATTTCATTAAAATGAAGAGGCAAGGCAGTATTTTTGAAATATTTTTATCAAATTGATGTGGAAAGACAAAATGAGCCGTCAATAAACTTGTTGATACAGAATTACAGACAGATTTTGTGTGAACTATCATTTTGACAAAACGCCAGTGAAAACATCTTTAGAGTAATTTTTTTTATTAAATTAGATACTTTTTTGTAATTTAAACATGCTAACAAGTGATTCACTACTCGGATGAGATTTGAGGTGCATTCAACTAAAATAAAATAAAACGTTGAATGTGGTTGCATAATGTATGTAGCGTCGAAAAGTACTGACAACAACCTAGTTGTTACACTTCATCACGGTATGTTATTCAACTAAAACAGGTGAGAAAAATCCGTACTCTGAATACAATAAACCCGTATGCGTGTTCAAGCCACAGATATTCATCAAAATATAAACAAAGCAATCAAAAGCATCTAGCGTAGCATATAATTACCACTTGATCCAGGTACATACTAATTTAATAAGAGCGTTTTACAACGCAGATGTTCCCATTCTGAGGCTCGGACAAAAGGCGTTAACGCTATCTGTATAGGCTTCACAAAGGCTAGCAGATGCGCGCGCGGCATTTGTCTGTAAATCACATAGGCAAACACGCATGCGTGCAGTGGCCTGGGTTGCCATTTTGGAAAGTCATCTAGTGCTAAAATCATTTACGGAATTGCACTGAAAATTTCAAAATCCGTAAAGAAATATTCATCACATTATTCATTGCGGGCGAAAGCTGCCAGTTGGGTCATAGCGCGACTCATTTGTTCTAAGCAATTATAATTTATTTCAGAAACCTCAATCTTCACACTTTGAAAAAATATATGAATACTAGCTTTTGCCCGCGACTACGTCCGCGTGGATCTTGGAAGTATGGAAGCAACCTCGTACAACACGATAGATATCCACCTAATCACCTTAATTAATGAAGGGGATTATTAAAAGTGCCTAAGCAAATATAAGAGCAATTGTGCTCGTTACACTGTCGATTAGATCGTTACATTTCCTACAGGGTCATCAATGTCATCATGAATTACTTACTCACTTTTCAATCTTTTTAGGGATAATTTCCAGGATGAAAACTATCCTATGTCCTTCCTCGGATCTTAAACTATCTCCATGCCAAATTTCATCAATATCGATTCAGCGGTTTAAGCGTGAAGAGGTAACAGACAGACAGACACACTTTTGCATTTATAATATTAGTATGGAAGTATGGATAGTATGGATTACAACAATTTACGAAATGACAGATTTAGATGTAAGAATTGAATTCTCTCTTTAAATGAAAAATGAACTGAGACTGTATTGACACGCATAATCATCCGTTCATAACTAACGGATAAAACTGTGTTGAATTTGGCCTTAAAACTACAAAACTGGCAACACAACATGCGTGGCCCTCGGCGGCGCGGGAGTGTGTGTACCTGCTACCATCGCAGGACCTGCCCCTACCTGCCAATCGCATTCCTGCCTCTATCTGCACTATCGGAACCTTCCGCGAGTCTTAACGGTTCCCGCGCGCCTGCGCTCTGTGAACTTTACTTGTCCTCGACAAATCTAGAACGATCTTTGACAGCCAACATTGATTGACAATGTAATTATGAATGTAAAACCTTCAACGCGCTGTGCATTAACATGTATTTTATAGAACTACGTAACTATGACAACAGATAAAATATAGTACTGTTTTTATCGTAATTAACTACTTATTGTTATTAAACAAAGCGTGTTCCCATACACGACATATAATAAGAATGAAAACAAAAGCTCTGTTTTTACTCTCAGTAGACGAGGAAAGAGGCTAATCCCTCATATTTTTATAGAAATTTCGTAGATACTAGATACGCCCACACGAGAAACAGGCGGAATCGAGGTAAGTATATTAAAAGTCGCGAATTTAGCGTCCTCAATTTTACTCTAAGGCCTTGGCAGCTGGCCTCGAAACTGAATAAGGAAATGAAGAGCTGTTTGGTCGAATTAAAATTGCTAAATATTGTATATCCGTTTCCAAATCCGTTTTGCATTTCTATTCCGCGAATCGCGCGACACGTAGAGCTAACAGCGGTCAATCTAGCATAACTGGCCGCGATTTGGTATCACCCGTCTTTCTCGCACTGAATGAGAAAGGAAAAGACAGACAATAATTATCACGCAACGAATAGTCGCGTGTCACAGTTGTGTTCGAGGTGCGATATAGGCAAGTGTTTGAAAACACTTACTCTTTTGATAATAAAATACCTAGTAGGTTTTATTTCACCTCTTTGTGGAATATAATATGTGTGCGTAGATGTTATTTCTGATTATATCGCGGATTAAGCCTTCTTAATGGCAAACACTTACATGATTATGAACGTAGTTAATTTTATAGCCACACTTGCTCATTAAGCAGGTATGCTAATAAATAATGGTTGCATTGCACAATATATTATGCTCTATGGAGAGCGTTAAAGGTTAGTTTATCCTAGGAATGGACTTTTCCGAAGATATGCAAAGCACGTACCATGAGGAAGAAACCCCGGAAAGGGGTATTTTATTAAGATGGATATTGTTCTGGCGCTATTGATAAATAACTATTACCTATGTAGAAAATAATGGTCGTTAAATCGTATTAAGTTGACAAATGCCTTGCTTGGTTAAATAAGGCAGCCCATTAAGCCCAAATACGATGAATATAGTTCCAAGGCACATCTTCGACGTGATGCTAATCTCATGGGCCTTACATCCAAGTCCATACACCTTTGCATTGCATCATGGTTCATGTCGAAGTTTCGTCGAGTCACGCGGTTAAATGTCGATTCCCGTGTATTGTTTGTATTGTCTTATCCGAAGCCGAGCTGTCATAGTTCATAGGAGCATTTCGCAAGCTGGGATGTCGGACGTTACAAAAACGTGTTATAGTGGTAATATTATATTAGACATTTATTAGAGTTGTAATGGTAAGGTGTTTTTGATTGTGCAAGAGGTGGCGGGGCAAGGGGGAGGCGGGAGGGGCGACAGGTGCGCGAGGCCGGCGCGGGCGCATGGTGCGGTGAAGGCCACGCTCTACGCGCCTAGACACCACTATCGTTTAACCCCATCAAGATTATGTCGATGTAGCTAAGCATGACCTCCTTTTAAGTTCTTCATTCTTAAGATCATCTTTAGCTGAAAGTTTAAGTACTAAGATCTACAATATTGCAAGTCTAACAGTGAAATACAAGTGAACTTGGCTTGATCACTGAAAGTGTTTAATACTCCCAGAGTTCATTCATTTAGATCTTGTGAATCCAAATCTAATCAATAAGTGTACTTGTATGTTATGTTATATGACATACGTTTAAGTTTTACAATCGGTTTGTCTCTTAACCTATAACATTATAAAGCAAATAAACTAATATTACATTTGTCGCAATATCCGCTAAGCACCCAATGCATAAACACGCGATTTCTCATTTTCCACCGAAACAGGTGGATAATGTCACAGCTTCTTACATCATCAGAACACATTTATAAATCAGCGGAGCTGTAAAATGTTAACGTGTCTCTTGTGCAAGCTCGTCGCCCCAAAAAAATTATTACGCTCTGTAGATGTTGCCATACTGCAGATTCGATCCGCGCAAAAAAATATCGTAGAAAGCAGGTTTTTATTCAGGTAAACTAGACACTTTACAATTGCTAATATGCTTTCGTATTAATAAATGTGGCTTACCTCTTTGAGACCGTCGAGACGACCTAGGGATTTGGATTGGCGGAGAGGCAAGAATGCCTTGAGAGCGTCCATGCGCGAGGAGCGCTCGGGCTCAGCGTTGGTGGCGGCGGTGAGGTCGGCGCAGGACAGCCGCGCCTTGCGCCGCTTGTCCAGCAGCTGCTTGGCAGTCCGGGAGCGGCGCTGCACCGGCGCCGCATCCTCCTCCGGCTCGCTGCACACCTCGCGCGACGCGTGCACGGTGTGTCGCCGCCGCGACACCGGCGGCGACGTCAGCCGCGACACCAGCGACTCGAACATCTTCTATCCACTGCTCAACGAGCCGCCGCTCACGAACCCCGACCCACCCATCTTGTAACCCTCATCCTACAACCAAACATTCTCTATGACCAATCTGTTCACGATCACGACCCCAGCGGTGAACTCTACGGCCTCGCTGTCATGCGATCATACCACGCGTGCACAGATTTGGTTCGTCGAACGATTCGCGCTGGTAATGTCACTGGACTGAAACGATCACTCGCACTCGAATTGGCTTTGTTTGGTTTTATTCACATTAGGTGCCCACCGTGACGGTCCGTACGCAATTCCGGAAATGGCAAAACGCGATTGAACAGAACTGGCGTGGTCCGAAACGAAGTCGTTCGCATCATATTTGGCGCAACGTAATTTAATTAAAACAATGAGGTTTTGAAAGAAGTCAGATGTTCTTTTTCACACGTTTAATGGTGAGTACTATAGGTTCGTTAACCTAGTTACCGAGTTAATATAGTTGTAATTAAAAGAGGTTGAGAGCGCGTTTCGTCCGGTTGGAGCGGAGGGCCCGCAGCGGTCACGGGGCGGGTAAAACGTTGAAAGTGTGCCGCCGGCCGCTTCTCGAGTGTCCAAAACATTGTCGTGGCAAGCTGCCACTGCCACGCGCCCGTGGAAATAGACGAGCACAAGGCCAAAACTGACGGCGAAAATAGAAACAATCCGAGAAAATTCCTGCCGTTTATCATCTTGTCACTACGACGTGCGACAATTCGTTAATATCACTAAGTTTTGTATAATGGAGTTAACAGTTAAAACTATTAGATAGACCTCTCTAAGAAATACCAGAATTCGTTTTGGCTTCGGTGCATCCAATTTGCTTGTTATTTATAAAATAATTGGAAAAAAATTATCAGTTTCAAACTATTACTATTACACCCAATAACATGTTGGCTTTAAACTGCTGGCAATAATATTACAAGGTGTTGTGTGTGAAAAAATAAATTTCCAAGGTGAACAAACAGCAGCGTGTATCATACGCGAAAGCTATTAACTGAGCATTATCTTAATCAGTTCAATGTCAAAACTACGATGACTTCAAAACACATGGTCAAATTTCACATTAGACACCTTGATTTATATTCGCGTTAACATTTTACGTTCAAGAGATGGTTATCGTTTAGATATATGTGTTCGCCGTGAATGAGCGACTGCGTGACAGCCAAGTCGCCGCTGCCACGCGTCGCCCCACATTCAAGTCCCCTGAGCAATTTAGACAATAACGTGTCACCAGAGATATGAATTGATACCATAAGTACCGGTATTCAACACAATGCTAAGATTTTGCAACGCGCTCGTGCCACGCATACCTACTTATTGTACCGAACAACGTCCAATTTAAACATTCAAATAAAATAACATGGGGATTGTATTTGTCGCCGCTGCTATCTAGGTTAATGCGACAACCGCTAACTATACACACTTGTGGCTAATCGCTATGGAAAATAATTCAATTTAAAGGGACAGCGGTATTTCAATTCTTGTAAACATAATCGCGGTTCATGCAGTTTTTAGTCAAGCGCACCGATCGAATCGTATCTTGTCGGTACACCTGTGTCAAGAGCATGAACACTGTTTGCATGAACAAAAACAAACGCGCCGCAAGAAACCTCTGCCAGTAATATGATGAAACACTGCCGCGATACTGAATATGGGTGGTTAACTGCTCTAGAGTAAAGTGATAATTTATTGTATAGGAAATTGTGATTTACAATTACGAGCTCATTATAATTCAGCATTAAAATTACAATGCTCCGTATGGGCTGTAATGCTCCATAGGTTGTTCATAGCGTTGGAGTAATGTTGATTTGTTGTTGGCGTTTACTTATTATAAACAATTTGTTGGTGCCGTAGGGTTGGACGGCCGGCGGTGGCGGTGGCCATCGTTTGTGGAGCATGGCTGGGCTCATAAAACGGTTAGTCCTAAGCCGACGACGCAAACCGGTACGCGGACCGGTCCGCCCCCCTTCCCCCGGTCCTACCACATCTCCGCACTTCTAAAACACACGCATCCACATCACCTTATCAAGAGGACGATTGCGGCTAAGCTTCTTGTCAGCCCGCTCTCCTATTTCACGGCCCATTCGGGAAGCGGCCCGTATCGTGTTCGTATCGAGAGCGAGCACTGGATAAACTGGCAATATAATATCTGTTCAGCGGCTTGACTAACCGCACTTTAGATTGAACAATCTCCAAGAATAACAAACGTCTCGCAGTCATCCGATCTTCATTAGACATCGAACGCGGGTGTTATTATTTCCAATAAAAGTTTTGCGATACATCACTGATGCAACGGCCCATAATAGCGTGACGCGTGTTTAAATTTAATATAAGTAGGAAGACCGTGAAGGAATCTAATGTAGCGTGAAAACAATTGGCGAAAGTCTGTTATGGTGACAAGTTAGCTAATAGGCGAGTGCAATGACAAAGGCGCAGATTAGAAAGTGTGTTGTGTTCGTATATACGTATCAGAAAGCCCGTGTGATACGGCCGCACGCTCTGATTGGCGCCCTATCTGCGGATCTGTCCCGCGGCTCGGCTGCCGCACGACCGCCCGTGTTTAACTACGTAATAACCCACCATGCGACTTCGTTTTGTCCCCAAGCACGACGGAATCGTAATTTATTTTAATTGAACTCTTTCACTTAAAACGAGATGTAAAATTAATGACGTCCAAAAACCTTACGAAGGCATTTACGCAAGATTGTTACGTACATTGTATAACTTCCCGAGCGATCCGTCAGACTGATTAATTCCGATATGGTAGGAATAATCCGAACCCGCCGCACCGCGGTGAGCGTAGCGAATAAAAACCCCGCACGTCCTCCCGATACGGACCAATTCGAATGTGTTGTAGATGATCGATGAAGCATTCGGAATAATAAACCATTTCTCATACCTTTACGGAGTTATTTTTTACGTCGAGAGATGCCAGTTTTATTTGGACGTTTACTGTTGGTGCCTAATATAGAGAGGACATTTCAGGTCAATATTCTTTGGGATGGACGAAAATCGCGGGGTTCTGGCGTGTCTAAGCTGGTGGGTTACGGAAGTTAGTAGGAGGTCAGGCGGTGACCTTGAGATGGAAGTAGGTCGGTCGTGAGATGGGCTATCGGGTGGCAGACGCCGACGTCACGCTCCAGCCTGCGCCCGCGCCGGCGCGCTGACCTGCCGCGTCACGATGCTCCTATCGACCGTTGCAATAACACGAGCTAACAAATAATAGATGCACCCGACGGGCTAGGCTTCATTATTCACGCCTACGTTTTTTTGGTTTTATTGACGATGCATTTAAAACAACACTGTTTGTATAATTTGACCGTCTATTATAAATAGAATCACTGCTACATTGTGAAGCTTGCTACGGTGTTTACAAATGTAGGAAAATTTATTTCAAAGATTATGCGATTCAAAAACAGCACATTTACATACTATACTGTTTAACTTTTTACAACAATGTTTAACTACTAAAGTCTCGTATAATAATGTTAATTGCTTCCCCACGTTTTCTACCTCACCACAAACCTTTCCGGGCATCGTGAAGCGTTACGCTAAAACGCCTAGATAAAGTTTCTTTTGAACTTAACCTCTTTACGTGATCTCAAGAAAGAACATTGAATCGTTTACTTAAATACGGAGTTGAGTCACGAGACGCGAGTGAAAGCCCTTTTAGTTTATTTACGATTTCTTTATATTTAAATATTGGAGATTAAACCGCTCACAATAAAGTTTCACCCGCGCCCACTTAAAAATAAAAAAATGCTCCATAGCGCAAGTAAATAAATAATCAGTAAAGATCAGGGGATTACTAACAATTTATTTTATTGTTGGCCATATGATTTAAAAGCTTCCGTGTGCTCTTCCGCGTTGTCTATGGATTTATAACGAAGTGAATATATGTATTTTGTTCTCACGTGTCTATTTTGTTTGGTTCCCTCAACATTCTTCAGATATTCAGGCGTATAAATAAAAAAAGCGCCGCTGATATTAAACTCTGTCGTGTTTGTGTAGATTCAGACGTAAGCTATCACCAACGGAGGTATTGCAGTACCGTATTACAGTAAGGAAACGGGACTTTTGGTACAAGTACCGTACTGCCACTGGAATCTATGAGCCCTCGAAAGATGCTCATGGTGGATGTGGGGCGTGCATTTCAGCCACGTTTGCTCCGAATCCCAGAGTCGGTCACACGAGGTGTGTTTGTGCTCACCCACTTCAGTTTATGTAAACATTGGTACCGTTCACGGGCTGTCAAAATGCATGGAATGGAGTGGACTGCCTTGGTACCTTGAGTGGTATGAAGGGCGCGGACCCGTTAGGACCACTTGTATGTCTATTAGCGGTCTCGTGACGATGTTATTTAAATGTATCTAACTGTTCCCTAGATTACTGCGAGCATTTAAGTCACTGCCTCTTATACACCTAAACATTCAACGTCATGTTTTTTGTTGCAAACCTAGAGGTTTTACAACGGTTATGAGTCACTGTGCTTCCGTTTGCATTGCTACAAAAAACGTGCATTAAATTCGTAATCAGATGAATCATAAAGACTGAGAGCAAGCAGATTGAAGTGAATGTACTTGAATTAATATCAAATCAGTTGTATCTATAGTGTAAAACTTTCTCTGGGTCACCCGCTAAGGTAGTGACGGAAGGACAACATGGTATATGTGGGTCAGACAAACTTCGTTATGTACTTGTTAGATTAACTTGTCTAACAACCATAAAAGGGTCAGAGATTGTGCTTATAATCTATCGAGTTTATTTCCAATTAAGATCTCATCGCCGTGTACGGTATAGATTATTAGACGAGTTTCTGATAGTCAAATCCTATATTGAATCAAAATAACGAATGCCACCTCAATTTCATAAGATCAGATTTATAATGCCAGAATCGTTGCGACTAGTTGCGACTATGGTATTTCACGATTTATGATATCCCCTGCCTTTAAATCTGGACTCATAATAATGAAGAAGCATGATTTTAAATACCAGAACCGCAGCGATAAATATTTGTCTTTTGTGAGCTTATAATAAATTAGAGCGGTTATTTTCTATTTAGAGAAAATCCGTGTTTACATCCCATGGCCGTTAGCTGTCTCGTCTTTCTTCCCCAAAAGAATAAAATTTTACGCTGCCTTTCCGAGAGCAATAAAAATTCCTTCTATCTACTTTTATCTACATAGTAATGCAGTGAAGTCTATCAAGAGTTGTTTATCCGTTTGAACTCAACGGAAGGTAATAAAGAATGTGTTCAAAGCTTTTTTAAACGTCAATATTTTACGTATTCAGTGTCTAGTGTTTCTATCCACGGATTCACGCGTCAGTCAACAACTTATGAAACGCTACGCCGTAAAAGATAACGTCCTAAATTTTATTTACTCCCAGATAAATTACCAGAGACGCATGAAATTTGATAATTAACCACTTATCTTATCTGACACTATTTTCACTCCGCCCACTCAGAGACACCAAATATAACATTTGGGTCATGTGTTAAACGCCGCAGCCTGTGGTATAAATTGGCCCCGTGTCTAACGTATTTATTTAATAAAATTACTAGATAAAAACGTGGAAACCTTCCATTAGAGTAATTAGGAAACGTCGTGGTCGCCAGTTAGTGTAAAAAACGTTGCAAACCTGTAATATAACTATCATGAATGATGGGCAACTGGTTACGTTATTTTGCTCATTACGCAGAAGTCACATACTACGCATAAAACCACGAGATTGGCGCCCTACTGCCTTTACAATAATACTAAGTAATTACTCTAATGCGTAGGTACAAATCTTGAAAACTTATCGGCAAAGACAGACGGTGATTAACCAATTTTAAACTGATGACCATTTAAAATCAATTCAGGGCGCTCTCAATACAACGAAGTGTTTACATATTGGGCTGCCATGTTTAAATAAAGACTAACATCAACTCGTGAGTGCAAAAATAATGCTCACGAGACTACATCACTCGCCAAGTTAAATAATAATAAATACGATAAAGAGGCGTACACACAAATACGTTCTAGGAAATACTTTATAGAATGATTCGAACGAATTGAACCTAGTGCCAGATTTGATCGACACTGACATATTGCTATTTGAGCAATGTAACTCAAAAAAAAACTGATATTCGGGCTGCATTAAGTAACTTTTACAAGTTGTTATTAAAAAGCAATATGATAATGCATATCGCTAAAGTTGAGATTATTGACGATATTTCGGGCCGACGCCATTAGAAACGTCAAATTAAGCCCCTGGACCGGCTAAACGTACATTCTTAAAATTAATTTAAATACTTAGCCTCTAAGTTAATTAGAGAAAACGGTTTAGGTCAATGACGAGTCGAGATCTAAATACTCATTGAGTCTTGACTGAGATCGATGGGACAAAAACGAGAATGATCAGATTAATTCTAAGCCACTCTTGTATGATGAAGCAAGCCTGCAGTGGCCATTGTTTTGGTTAATGGGGTTTCACCTCGACACTTTGTCCTTCACACATCGCTAGTTTTGGTCACGGCCTAATAAAATTATCAAAAATACGACCAGGAAAGCGGAGAAAGTTGAAGAAATGTCGAAAAAAGTCGTAACGTAACATAATGTCAATATAATTGAATGATTATAGGCGCGGACGTAACGTTAACGACTGTCCTCAACAAACATCCATTGCATAGTAATACCTAATCATTTTGCATGCGAATCTCATTCATGTACAAGTGTTTCATAATACGATAGTTTGTTTTTATATTAATTGCGCTTCAAATACAGCTCGAAGGAGAATAAAAGTCTCGTCAGATTTTATTAAACGTGCGACGCCAGACGAATGCAACCTACGAGTAGTATTTTTGCAATTGACTTTAATTTCAAAGCTGCGATATGCGCAGCCAAAATTAAAGCACTATTTATAGATGTGTGAGATTAATAGAGACCGCATGTACTGTTAATTAAAGATTTAAAATTAGACCGAGACATCGTGTAAATATGTACGTGAGACTTAACTTTATCACGACTGATCTAAATATTTTTGTGTCTTAAGGCAAGTTTAAAAATATAATCAGATAGATCTGTTAAAAAAAAACAAAGAAAAATCATGGAACCCAAGATTTGTGACGCAAGATGCTATCTTCAAAGGGGATTAAAAACTACGGCGCGGCGTGTTTCACGCGTGAGTAACCCCGAGCATGACGACGTCAGGCCCACGTGAGAAGCCCTATCCACTAACCCTATTTACTAGACCACAGCCGAGACCAGACATGCCCTATATTAGAGCCATTTACTGCAGTTGGCAAGCAATTTTATTAAACGCACTGGTTGCGAGTGTCAACTTTTGAAGTTGTGACGAACGAATGGCGAGAATAGATTTATTTTAGTTATTTATTTTATTTATTGAAAAACAGGTTACATAACATTACAGTTTACACCAATGCGTCATGAACCGAACAATGTTTATTTTGACGGCGAAACGGCGTGGCCCCGTTGTTCCGACATCTCGGGTGTTGGATTTGGTAGGTTGCCCCGGAACCGACGAAACACGACACCTTTCGGCCAGAAATCAGCACACGCGATGGTGTCCTGGAGCGGCCGCGGCACGCGCACTACAAACGAGCTGAAGTGCACGTAGTGGCGCGAATGCAACTGGAACACCCTCAGGTCCCTCAGCGAGTAGCCGGTTTTCTGGCGAACATACTGCGTCACTTCTTCAGCGGTGGCAGTGTGATGCAGGCGCGACACGTATAGCGTAGATGCCACGAGTAACAAGGCTAACCTTTAAAAATGCCTGTAGTCTTTCCTAAGACTTGTCTTATTAAAAGCACTCGCTTTGCTAAGCCTCTTTTATCAAGCCCAGCTCTAAATAGAACTCCGGAGCCTTAAATTTAGGACTGAAAAGTTGGAGTCTTTAGAAACACTACTTGTGAAATCTTGCCTGTCAACCTTCGAATCAGACTCTATCCACTAACCAAACTAGATATGCTAATGCTATGACTAGATATGATATATTTACATCCTTCCATTCAGTGTAGTTGGCAAGTGACTTTATTACATACAATTACCGAACTAGACCTATCTGATGAACGTGTTATGGCAACATTTTTAGTTCTAATATAGGACGTAAATTTGATAAATAAGAGTTCATCAGTTTTAGATAACGTCGTTAGGTACTTGTATCATTTTCATCTAGCGAATTACTAACTTAATCCTTTTTACTAGCAGAGCCGACAGCCAGACACGCCCTATATTTATCTACATCCTTCCATTCACTGCATTGATTTTATCACGCGAACGGCCTGTTAATTCGCCAACAACCGAATTACTAACTCTATTTACTAGACCTGCAGGGCTAGCGTATCTTGCCGCGACTTTGCTTGTCTCGCGAGTCTCGCGACTCAGCGTCATCTGTCAGACTGTCACGCTTGCACCATATTGTAAGGAAAGTGACAGCATTTGTTGCGCGATAAAGAGTCACGTGTGGAAGATATGCTTGCTCTGCAAAGCCGAGAGCCACACATGCTGTATATGTTTCAACCTGTAATTGACTGTAGCTGGCAAGCGATCTAACGAGTGTCCTCCAAAAACCGAATTAGACTCAGGTTATTTGACATGCGTGTTTCCGATTTGGCAACATTTTTAATCCGTTCCTAAAACGACGCAAAGAGTCCAAAGGAGTGGAAGATGAGATCATTACTACTTCTGATAAGTCGCGTAAGTTAATTTATGTAAATTTGAATTTTCGTCCAAGCCATACATAGGACCTCATTTTATCAGTTAGTAACCATATTTGCCAAGTTTAGGTACTCAGAGTTGAATGTCAGAAACATGTTTTGGTATATAATAATCGTCAAGTAAAAGTAAATAACGTTACAAAATACTAACGTTATCATTAAGATGATGAGAGAATAGGTTAATGATTTAACGCAGCAAAACAATGGATCTGAACTCATAAGATACTAATCTAAAAGGCATATGGTAAGTAAAACCTACTAAGTAGTGACCGACCGAAGTTTCTGTTTCGGTTTCGGTTTCGGCCAGTTTCGGCCTAAAAATCATGTTTCGGCCAAAGGTTCGGTTTCGGCCAAAAAACAGCCGAACCTTTCGGCCGTGCCGAAACTTACTACTTTGTACTGTCGGGTCGCGTTCGGCTAACGTCGGGTGCACTCGGCAGTCGCCTCGGCTGGCAATATGGCGTCGCTCGCCTTACTCCGCTGGCCGCTGAATCACTTTGCTCAGTGAGGTGACATTTGTGTTTTTTCCCCGAACAATGTTAAGTAACTGACCGAGCGAACAGAGTACCATTTCCGTTTCAGCGTGGCCCAAAATTCTTTCGTATGCCTGGATGTTTGGATGTCCATGCGCTTACCGGCTGTTGCCTTGCCTTAATGTCGCATTTCTCAACCGATTCTCATGAAATTTTGTGAGTATGTTCGATAAGTTTTATAGTATTTTTTCGTCGATTCAGTTTTTCGAAATTATCAAAATAGCTGAGTTTTGCGATTAAAAATTTACATTCACTTTAAGTTTACTTAATTTAGGTTTTGTTATGAATTTATCAACTCGTAGTGTAATTTTTAACGCAAATTTTCTTAATTTGCAAACATATTGACGGCGATATTGGTTATTAAGGATAAAAGTTAGGAAGTTTACTTATCTCATAAAACGACTTTAGGATACGAAATGAGTTTGAACCTACGTTACGAGGCTGCCTGATTGCAATGTAAAAATGAAAACTCAATCAATTATTTTGATGCTATAAAAACCTAGCATCAGCATACTTGTTTCATTTTATACCATCTACAATTAACAGATCGCTGCCTCAGTACAGTATTACAGCTGTTAATGCTTTTTACTTTTTGACAGTGTCAATGTTAAAATATCAATTCAACAAAATTGAAACGTGAGTTTCTTGTGTAATTGCTGAAATTTTAATTTTTTTTTACTTTTATTACCCCCACCTCACTCTATATCCATGTACATTTTTTTAAAATTTCTCTAATCCACAAAAAGAAATTAAGTATTTACTTATCACACCTACTCCTAAAGTTTCATGAGCATCGGTTAAGAAATACGACCTCCAGGCGAGAACAGAAAAGCATCCAATATAATCGTTCGTACATACGAAAGAATTTTGGACCAAACTGAAACTGAAACACTTTGCTCCATCAAATTTTTCGTTGTATTCATTATTAAATTTGGAAAGAACGGCCCGCTGATATTTTATACAACGTTTTAATCACGTTTATAAAAGGTTCGGTTTCGGTTTCGGTTTCGGCCGAAACTGTAATCAGAACCGAACCTTCGGTTTCGGTTTCGGTTTCGGCAGAAAAACGTGTTTCGGTCGGACACTACTACTAAGTCTTATAACGACATTAGATTCATGTTGAGATACCTTAATGATAGTAAAAATGAAGGTAAAAGTATCCCATAGTGTAACAAAGGCAAACAAATACGGTTCGGTTCAGTAAAAGAAACGGAAAGCTGTATGCACAAGTGTCGAGGCGGTAATGAGGTTATAATTAGATCTTCCGGCGCCGGATCCGGCCGGTCCGGGAGACTAGAAAGCTGCGCCTGCGCCGCGCCTGTCTAAGGCTGTAGTCAGACAGATTGCGCGTGGAATAAAACGAAGGGAGCGTCAATATACAAGCCTGAGCGTCTAGTCGCAAATTCAAAAAAGATTGTTCTAAATACTCTAGCATACCACCTCTCTGTGAGCCTATGATGGTTGCGTTTATAACGTGATAAATATCCAGTAACTTTCTTCGATATTCGAGTTGAACTCTATTTATATAATGGAATAAGAGCGTTGACAGGTAGCTGTAGTTACCAAAAGCAATTGAGTGGATAAATGATACAGCATTTGTTACTCACACTTGCTCACTGTCAAAATGTGACGGACGTTTTGTCATTTATTTAACGCGTGATAAACGCAGCCATCATAAGCCCGCTGTAATAGTTACAATATAGGACCCTTGTTACTCTAACTTCGTATAGCAATAAATAAAGAAGAACGCAAGTAATAAACCAAAAGGACTGTCAATACCGCCAAGGTATCTCCACGCGCCAAGAGTTTATTGGTATCCTTGTCTCTCTAGTTCTGCGTGATCGAGAAATGAAACGCCAAGAAGATTCAATGCATTGACAATATACCCCAGGGTATACGGTATTAGGCTAAGCTAGAAAAAAAAATACGTCCTGGTAACGCAGTGTAGCAGGATGAGAGAAATGCAACGGTTAAGCGATACGAACCAGAATGGCTACTCCGATGCTCGAAATTCGTCCGTCGTATAGTTCCGTCCCGCTCACCCAAATATATTTTTACAGGAGATCGAGAAGGGTGGCACTATATGATTGTCGAATTTCAAACATCTGAGTAGCCCTACAGTAATCTATAACTCTCAGTTGCCGAGAAACTTCTTGACCCAAAATGGCGGATCTGCGCATGCATATTTGTACGTAAATCGGCTACTGCGCAGTCAAGGTTAGGCTCAAGAAGTTTCTCGGCAACTGTACTTAATTTAACGTGATAATGTGTATGAAGAAAATAGTGATGTGAGAACAAAGCCTTAATTTTTAAGTTATAGTATTCAGAACGCCACATATAAGATACTACTTAAAAAGTTTTGAAAGGTACTGTGTAGGTAAGCAAAAGAATACCAAGAATACTGTCTAGTAGGAGAAAAACATTTCCAACTGCCATAGAGAAAGGAGACAACCATTTAAAATCCCTTTTAGTGCATAGTGAAATAAAAGACAGTAAACCATCTTACTACGGCCCTCTATCATTGTGGTTATCGCTTAACGGCCAGCGCGGATGTTACAGGAGAAACCAAACACAACCACCGTCCGCTAACCAACTATTAACACTAACAACACCTTGCATCCAACTCATTCCTAGAAAGGAAACCGTGATTACACGACCGATATTCAAGCTTGTGGAGCCACTTCTATCTACATATACTGGATGGGGCTTGCAATAGGAGCAATAAATTAAAGCATGCATTCGGTTCTTCAAACTAAACATCATTAGTTTTGCGACTTTAATACAAAATTACTTTTATTAGATGATAATTTGTAAAAAAATGTTTATTCAAGGAAGCAATGTATTGCACAATATTTGATATTAATACAATTAAGTATCAAATAAACAATGCAAACATCGACAGACAAATCACAAGAAAAAAATCGAAAGGTTATCTGGGCGTTATGGTGGTGGAAAGGTTAATACGCTGGACCAGTGCTCAATTTTTATTTGAGCTTTGATCTTTGTATCATCACACAAAAAAAATGAGAGTCAATGATTCATAAATATACTATTTAATCTGTTTGAAATAATGAACTTCTGAAAACTGTCTTTTTTTCAATGTTGCTGAACAAAGTTGTTCAGTTTGAATAGTAGCAGTTATGTTTTAATTTACTGTTTCTATTACCTATCCTTATATCGCAATGAAGGAGGATTGTAAAATAAGTCATAAAACTGGGATGAAACATAGCCTGTGATGTAACTTTTAATTAAGAAACATAGTTTAATTCAATCGTAAAAGTAATGGAAAATAAATAAAACTATTCACATAATTATAAAAAGTAAAAGAAGAGCAATAACACACCGTTCATCCTATCCTAGAATGGAAGGCATAATTATACTAATATTTAACGTCCCTATCATAAAATTGGAACTGAATGCAATTCCTGCACTCTGTTGTGTGTATGTGTGATTCATTATTTGTTGCATATTCATAGAAAAATAACCTATACCAAGAAATATGCACTGCACCTTCCCCTTTTTTCAGGCAATTAAGCGCGCGCCTCACCCACGAATAACGTAATATTTTAGACAAAAAAAAACCAATAAAATGCAGCTTTCAGGCGGCATTTGCTTATATCAAAAGCGAGAACATTCTATAGTGATATTTCTTATATTTATTAATTGAGCCTTCCTGACGTTTCAGTAACTACAGTCCGTGAGCTCTTAGATTGCAATTCGGGTTTGGGTGAAAACTGAGAGATTCTTATCCAAATCACGTAAGAGCGAGCGAGACAGGTATAAAACGCGAATCGCAGAATTACCGTTTGAGTTAATCTTTGACAACGGCAATGGTAATAGTTACTAAAACGTCAGGAATGCTCAAATGTTGCATATACGCGATATAAAGCGTTCAACCCTTAAATGCATATACGGTATCAAAAATTACACTACATTTTATTTCAGAAATTACTGAAATAAAAATCAAAACCATGTCAATTAGGACTTCGTGACTCAGTTTGACAAAGTCTCAATTATTGATATCGTCGATGTGTTACTTCAGTAGTACCGTTTTTGATAGACATGCACATAAGGGAAAAAATGTTTTTTTCCTGTGGTGATTTTAGTCTGTGCCTAAATATATAGGTGCTACAGCGACTACAGGCGACCGCATCCTGCAGCGGATGCTGCAGTTGCGAAATATTGGTATTTGCAATTAACCTTTTACCTTTATGTTGGTACCGGTTGCGATGGGAGCGGAATTCCTACAATCCATACTAATGATACATGCGAAAGTGACTGAGGATGCAACTAATTCTACGTTTTATTCGAAGTTTAGCTACCGGCTTTTGTTTTACAAGTTTAGAGAAAATAGAATAATAGGGAATGCTGGTCGAATTCTAGCTGAACATTAGCTAATCTATTCCTGAAATTATTGATTTAAAATCCAAGCTTAGTTATCAATATAGTAAATAAAATAATATGTCATGATACATCAAGACGATGGCATTATATACTTAAGGTAAAGGTATTATATATAGCAAAAATTACTGTTGACTTTCGGCTTTCATCTCAATAGCGTCTAGCATCTCAATAGAGGAAAATTGTGAAATGCCGGTAGATTCAGATAGTGACATTTAACGTAATAGTGCCCGTGTGGCCTACTTACAGAATAAACGTTTTGAATTTTGAATTAATCTTTTCGAATTAAGAGGAATCATTAATTTTCAACACATGAATGAAATAAGTAAGTTACTTAGTAAGCATATAATCGAGAAATCCGGTGCAACCCTACAAAATACAAATTTTCATATTCAAAAGATTAAGTGGATGAACCAACAGTTTTCCGATTATAGGTTATAAAATGATTCCTATGACACCTGTCATCTCAGTACATTTTTCCGATTATAGGTTATAAAATGTACTGAGATGACAGGTGTCATATAGGAATCATCGTTCACCGCGCGGGGTATAGTGTATCTTTACATCAGCAGGGCTTGCCGCGACTTCGCTTGCGCGACTTAGCACCATCTGTCACGCTCGCACGTTATCGAAAGGAATGAGACTGGTAGTTTATGTCACGCGACAAAAAGTCGCGTGTCAAAATTATGCTAGACGTGCTGGAGAGCAAAAGATGTAGCAAGTTTCAAACCAAATTATGCGTGGAATTCAAGTTACTTCTTCGACCATATGTTCTGGAATATTATAAAAATTACTATTGAGTTAGGTACCTATAATAATCAAGTTTTTTGACGGTTGGGAAACCTGTTCCTGCCTGACTCAAGAGGCTCAATGACGCTATAACGCTAAATTGTATGGTGCCATACCTTGCCTACCTTTTATTATTATCAAAACGATTAGGATTTTATATGACGGCTCATTTTCCATACAAATCGAGGTTTCGTTCTCGTCTGTTTCCTCCTTTAAAACTTAACTAATCTTTACGAAATTTTAGGAACTGAATGAGAAGGAAATGTTCTGTGTCGAACCGTTTTGATTTTTGCGCTTCTTATTATGAAATTTGTGTAGGTACTAGGCGTCTGTTTTTGGTCAAAATTCCACCGCAAAAGGCTGCCTACTACGCAAATTCTGTAATAATTTGCAGTTCCTAAAATTTCGTAAAGGTAGTAACCAACCAGGTTTGGAGGAGGAAACAGACGAGAACGAAACTTCGATTTGTATAAGCTGGTTACGTAAAGTTTGGACCTTATTTGTATCCGACCCAATAGTCACCAGGTGCAAACTTAACGCAAACTGATAGTCTGGCAAAAGGAGCAGTGATATATCCTCTTAAAGACCGAAATCACTAAGGCATCTCCTTGTGATTCTTGGTAATTATATTTTAAATCCTACCACATAAACATAGAATCGTTATTTCGAAACAAACATCTCGCCGCTCGACGAGATCACTATCAACTTATTTGGCATTACAACTTACAGTTATGGAATTTAGAAATTTGCCATGCAAATATTGATAGGGTAGCGTAAAAGATACGTTAATATTGGTAGATTTATTGTATGAATATTCAAATTGAATAGATATCATTAACGCATCGAAGACTTGTCATTAGCACTAACTGGTAGAATATTCATAGGGCGTATAAGAAAATTGTGAATCATCAATGGAATTTTAATTTCCAAGAATATGATTATTTTAATTCCACAACGAAAGAGCTACCATACCCAAGAAAAACCCTATTACTAAGTCTCTATGATACAACAAACATAAGTTTTAAACTAAAAAAGTTTTGGAAACTGCTTTATTCGCCTACAAGTGGAACAGAATCCTTCGTGACGGAGTCTAACTTAAACTTGTCCTATTTAAAACTTTTATTTATGTACGAAACTAATAATTTCCTGTATCAATTTAAATTTATATGCTTCCACGTTTAATTGAGGTGCTAACTGCCTTCCAACTACGTAATAATAGAGCAACAAGCCTTATGCAAATCAGTTTAATTAAAATCAAATATAAACTACCTACTACCTAGCAGTTCTTTGATTAGATTTGACGACGTGGTTAATCTATGGTAGTGACTACGGAGCCGGCGGTCTTGGGTTTATATCCTGACAAGGGCAAATATTAAGTACCTACGAATATTTGTCTCTGGGTTATGGATGTTATTATGTAACTATAATATGTATATCGTCATTTAATATCCATAGTAAGTAGATACAAGTATTGCTTAGTTTCGATCAAGTGTAGACTATTGATTTTGCTCTCATATTTATATTATTATTATACTTATAATAAAGAGCGTCTTGTTCCAAAAATACATTGTTGCAACGGTTCAAGGGCAACTAAATGCAAAAATCAAAATAAAGTACTATTATTGTTACTGTGCTTATCACACTAATATTACAGAGGCGAAAGTTTATGAGTATGTTTCTGTGTATGTTTGTTACTTCTTCACGCTCAAACGGCTGGATTATTTGGCTGTATAATTTGGTATGGTGGTAGCTGACAGCTTGGATTAACACATAGGCTAGGTACTTATTTAATCCCGAAAAAAAAATAGTGTTCCCGTCGGATGAGCGGGTGAGTGACTACTTAAATATACAGATGAGATAATACAATCAACCAATATTAAATGTTCGGGCCCTCTGTCTATTGACGTTGACATATAGGCTATATGTTGCTATATGATATAGCAAGCAAATTAGGCTTTTTTAAAAGGATCCTACTACATGTCCAACAGGACAAATGGTTCTAATTGCAGAGCTGGGCTAGTGGCGCGCCGGGATGTCCACATGTAAACAGATTATCTTAAACAAAGGTCTGTCAGGGTATCATTACAGTTCGGTGTGGGTATAATTATGAACCTTTTTCGTACGCGGTTGCGCTGACTCACAGGTAAATTTGGGCAACATCACAAATATTCGGATTCGGACCCCGTGTTCTGAGTTTAAATTTTTATTCTAAATGCGTCATTAAAATGGATGCTGTGATGTCCTATCTTTAAAATATGTTAAACTTTTTTAATATGGCAAAAATAATCGATAAAACGATGATAATATTAGGTATGTAAAACGTTCGTTTGATTCCGCGAATTCTGTTACTGATGGAATCTGCGATCCGGCTCGAAGGACCATAATAATTATTACCATTAAATTTAAAGCTTTACAATGAATGCAGGTAATGGGACATTTACTTCTTATGAGAGAATATTTACATAACTACAAGCCATTCGCAACGTAAGTTGGTAGTTAGTACCTTGTGACGTCACAATACGAAACAAAACCAGTAATTAACCGGATGATTTGTACCGATCTTGGTGCCGGCACGTAAGTAGAATGAGGTACCACTGACATACTTTATGGTTCTCGACGAAAGAGAAACATAAATGATTGGTTTTTGAGAAGCAACTTGACGCGACCTGTCGATCGCTTTTGGGGTCTAAAAGACATCAACGAGTATCGTTGCCAAGTGCGTCTCTATTTACGCACAAAATAAACGCCCTTACATTACGTTCACTATTTTTTAAATGTTTTGCTATATTTCTAGGCACTACGTTTAATTATACGGCCAATCCGAATGGTTTGAATGAAGCTACGGAGACTATGATCGCATGACAGATAAACATAAATCTGAACACGAAAATAACATTCCACGAAACGAGATTTTTCAACCGACCATAAAGCTCTTGTAAAAGAAACAATTAAAAAAGAATTAAAAGTTAACGGCACACGCAAAACGTGGACAATTGAGGCCATAGAGTCGCCACCCGCTGAGCAACCACAAGATGAACGAGGCACGAGAACCGGCCTCGAAGATGGCTATTTACCGTGAGGGGAATCCAAGACCTGGAGACCAGGGCACCACTGTCAAGCACTTTCCATGTAAGCAACAGTCACACACGTCCACAACTCGCTCGCTCCGAGCGCACGAGATCCAAAACAAAAAATAACACGGTTCCTTCACTGAGTCAATGTTGAACTGATACGAGTTCTTGCAGAGGTCAAACACAACACAACAAACCAGTCAATAACGAAAGGATCACTCGAAAGTCCGTCCGGAAATTTTCGTTGGAAGTTTGTTGACAGCGAGCGTGCGCGGGGCGCGTAGGTACGAGACGTGAGCGCCGCGCTCGCGCAGACACCGGTGTGAAGTGGGCCGCGGGCGGAGCGCTCGGGCGCGCTCGGACCCGCTCGGGGGCCTTCGGGAGGAATGCGCGGCCCCGGCGCCGCCGCTGCGACCGCCGGAGCCCTGCGGCACCGCCTGCCTCATTCCTATCTACGCACTCGCTTCGCATACTCAACCAAATATAATTAAATTGCAACAGCCGATCGCTATAATGTACACTTGCCTAAGATCAGGTTTGTCCAAAGTCGGTATTAAGTCAACGGGAAAGTACAGTTAGGTGCAGGCGCGGGAATGCGTTAGCGAGGTCACGGAACTAGTCGTAAATGACAAGCCTTCCGAGGAACAGCTCTGCTCGAATTATAAATCCAGTTGTAAGCGCTGGAGCCTGCCTGCGGAGGACGCGGGCCTACATTCCGACGAGGGCGGCTTTGACTCGACACTATTATTACCAAATCACCATATATGCCCATTATACTGATAATGGCCTTGCGAGGAGTCACATATTGAATTATTAAATCTAAATCCTGCAGAATGCGGGTCTGCGGGTTTTGCAGGTCATTGACGCATCAACCGCCTACGTTACGGCTGCTGATCAAAAAACGGCCTCCAAACTCCATCGCGCGAGTCCTCATTTGAATTTATGAATTTTTGTAAAGGACCAAACAATAAGCCTGTAAAAAGTTCACAGGCAACACTACCGACAGTATTAAGCCATTAGTTTAGTGCAAACAAAAACATCACAAAATGTTTGCGGACACGAGACAGGCTTTACTTGCCTTTCGTTTCGTGTGTATTCAGAAATGTTTCTTTTACTTTGATGATTCCGCTTTTATGTTTTTGCTTACAAAATTAAAACACATTTAAAAATTCTCAAATGATATGCGGATAAATAACATCTGTTCAATTTGTAAAATTATTTCCTTCATATTTATGGCAAATAAGTAGGTATATTTACACTATCTCTGTAAAACTATTCCATTTAAGGCTTAAAGTTAACCCTAACAGAATTAAACCAACAAAATCACCAGATATAAGTATTTTGAATTTCGAAGTAACTACCAAACTAGACAAACACAAGAGAATTAATTGTCATCCATAATTGATGAGTGAAATTATTTTTTTTATATATAGAGGCGCAACAGTGGGTGGGACCCATTTATAAGCTAAAATAACCTAAATATAAAATCTAATAAGCCCCCGACCCCAACCAAATACATCCAAGAACCACCTCGACACATAAGGCTTTAGATTAAAAATTAATAATTCAAATCGGACCATCCGTTTGGGAGCTACGATGCCCCAGACAGATACACATATTAAACTTATAACACCCCTCTTTTTTGTCGGGTTTAAAAATACTGCGACTGGCGGAGCATACAGGTTTGGTTCTTCACTAATCTGCGTCCATTTAATCCTCGCGTTTTTCTCATACGGGATAAAGGCTGCGCTCAAGCACAATGAAGCGGACGTTGCGTGAGCGCACAATCGGAACAAGGGAACTTCCGCCGCGTTTACTCTGTAATAATGAGTACTTCGAAACCGTACCGGGCATTGATCACGTCAATGCTGTCAAATTTGAATAAGTCATCACTAAAAATTGTGTAGTTTTTAGGGTTCCGCACCCAAAGGGTAAAAACGGGACCCTATTACTATGCCTCCGCTGTCCGTCTGTTCATCTGTCACCAGGCTGTATCGTGATAGCTAGACAGTTGAAATTTTCACAAATGATGTATTTCTGTTGCCGCTATAATAGCAAATAATAAAAAACAAAATAAAATAAATATTGAAGGTGGCTCTCATATAACGAACGCGATCGGTTGCGTTAACTTTGCAGCTCATTTGTATCCGGCGCAATACATAACATACCAGGTGCATACTTAACTTAACACAGCCAATTATGATGGGATAAGTATTTGTACGGATGCCTCGGTGCGCGAGTCAGACTCGCACTTGGGCGGTTTTTTATTTTAGTTTATTTGCTTGTCGTCGCTTGCCAAATTTCGGGAATGGTTGTGGAATACACAGGTATTTCATTCATTGTAGATTTCAAACAGAAGAGAGTTTGCAAAGACACGTTTCTTACAAGTACAGACAACATCAAAAGTAGCTATCAATTTTAGTACGCACTTTGACATTATGGCGTTGGTAAAATTATCAACTACGTTGGATCCTCATCGTACCTTTTTGCAAGCCTCTTGCGCTCTCGCAACCCTATCCTTACTTTTTCTTACATTTGCATAGTATATTATCAATAATAATATTAGCTTAAGATGTCTAATGAAGAAAAATATTTAAGCTCGCAAAAGATATTGTTATTTTTTGTTTGCTTTGAAACGCAAAGAAGGGTATTTCTTTTGCGTCTCGTCAAGGGAAGGTATGGAAAGGATTAGGTACAGTCGTCCGAGTTTTTAGAGCGTGGTATATTTCCACGTTATCGGATTACTAAGAGAATAGCTAAATTGCCTTAGCCTAACTTAAAACGAAATAATAAATAAATATTTAACTATTTTCAACATTGAAAACCATAAATAACAAACGGTTTTTTTTTCTATTATTTATAGTGATAAGGAAATCTGGTTCAAAACAAGTAGAAATAAAAAAGCTTAGAGTGATGGACATGAAACTTCACTCAAACGGCGTTAAAATGCGTAAAAAACACACAATCGACATTCCTTCTATTCTTCTTTTCAAAGTTATTCCAATGATGAATTCAAAGTACACAAAAACCATATAAACAGTCATCAATTTATGTCACACGCGTTGAAAACAATTTTACCAAATGTATGCATATATAACCGATTTATAGCTCTCAGACAAATGACGGTTGTTGATTTCTATGGCTATCGATTCAAGGGAAACCTTTGGCCGATTTAAATGCGACAAACTTTGAGCACGAGATAGCTTATGCTAATCAGAAGATAAACAAGATTGAATAAATTTCAAGTTCTATGTTACTACGATCCGGGTATTATAAATGCATCGCGTTCATCAAGCCCCTCTCCCCCCACACGGCCATTCAAAAGAGAAAGGTAGTAAGACTGTTTAAAAATCATACAACATTTCTCCATCTCTCTTTCAGGTGTCGGAACGGCGCGATTTGACGACGTCCTCATGACGTGACTGATTGCTCCCACAACCTGTTTCGAGACCTTCGAGCTAGCATTCACGCTTCTATGGGAATGTGTTTCGCCTCGCTCGAGCATTGTAATATTTACAACCATTCACAATGTCGAAACTCGCGACAAAAATTTTACGCTAACGAACAGTCGAAAATACGTTCGATAGCCCTGAGGCTCGAGAGACAACGAGAATGTGCAATGCGTTAGTCAGTAGTGAGTCACCGGCGGCAAAGAAAGCTTGAACAAGAGCCTGATAAAGCTGGCGCGTGCAGGGCGCAAAGAATTCTATTGTGCGCCCCGCGCCACCATTTATAATCTTATCTATTACAATAAGACTACCGTGCTTTGTTTCGGCCCAATGTCCAATGAATATTTCGTAAGTGCTCGTCACTGGTCAAATTCGTCGACGTAACAGGTGCCAAGGAGAGGCAGGTATTTGTGAAAAATCGCGTGTGGTACAAAAAGCGGCGCGGCGCCGTAGCCAGTGAAATCGTGTAGAAAGCAGAACTGGGAGGGGCAAGCGCACACGCACTAGCCGGCATCGCTATATTGCCGATCGCTAATTGCAAATAGCACGCTTGACGAGTCACACTTCTAGGACTCCGGTGCAGCTAGTAAAAGTTGCATTAGCATGGCACACATCCGAAATGGTCCCGTTCTGCTGGGAGGAACGGGTTGTGGCGGATCTGCCCAGTGTACACTGGGCGGACGGCCGTTACTCTGCTGATATGATAAGAAACACCCAAACTTGCTTTTTTAGTTGTACTAAGTATGATTAGTATACTCATATTTTAGTCATATCAACTTATTTTTAACCCCCGACGAAAAAAGAGGGGTGTTATAAGTTTAACATGTGTATCTGTGTATCTGTGTATCTGTGTATCTGTGTATCTGTGTATCTGTCTGTGGTATCGTAGCGCCCAAGCGGATGGACCAATTTAAGTGCGGTTTTTTTTAATCGAAATATTTTTCCGTCGAGATGGTTCTTAGCTATGTTTGGTGGAAATAGGACCAATATTTTCCAAGGTATTCAGCTTTCATTGGAACAAGTGACAAGATCTCAGCCAATATTGAAGCTAAGGATTTCAAATTTTGGTTAAATGTTAAGTATTATTAGCATTTTCTATATCACTTACTAAATGAAGGTCTCATGATGACCAGGTAGTTGTAAATGGATATAAGCCAATATTGAAGCTAGGGATTCCAAATTTTGGTTAAATGTTAAGTATTATTAGCATTTTCTATATCACTTACTAAATGAAGGTCTCATGATGACCAGGTAGTTGTAAATGGATCTAAGCCAATATTGAAGCTAGGGATTCCAAATTTTGGTTAAATGTTAAGTATTATTAGCATTTTCTATGTCATTTACTAAATGAAGGTCTCATGATGACCAGTTAATTGTTAATGGATCTCAGCCAATATTGAAGCTAAGGATTCCAAATTTTGGTTAAATGTTAAGCATTATTAGCATTTTCTATATCACTTACTAAATGAAAGTCTCATGATGACTAGGTAGTTGTTAATGGATCTCAGCCAATATTGAAGCTAAGGATTCCAAATTTTGGTTAAATGTTAAGTAAGTATTATTAGCATTTTCTATATCGCTCTCTGAATGAAGACCCTGCGAGATTTTAACGTGACTAAATGACACGTAAGCTTTAGCAAAAGTATGTACTCTTGCCTAAGTGAATAACAGCTTTTTAGGATTATGTAGTCAACAAGGAAACCTTATAGTTTCACCATGTCTGTCCGTCCGTCTGTACGTCTGTCAGCAGCTTAGCCCAGAGACAAAGTGGTAGAATAAATGTTAAAATACTTTTTTGTGTACCTTCACTACACGTGAAATAAGTGGGGATGTAATTTTTTTATCGGAATATCCCATGGTGTAGGGTGATTAGGTATTTCAAAACTAAGTCAAGTTACCTAGCATCAACTGCAATTATTATGGAGCTAAGTAAGCCACCCATAAATACTATTTGGATCCTGTAGAATAGAAACTTGGTTTTGTTTTAGGCCATAGTAGCAGGTTCTTTCGACTCATCCAGTGCATTTAAAGTATATATTTTGATTGTCTTGGCTTATAACTTCACCTTTTTGTTATTATAAGCATTAATTAGTTTGACTGTAACTATTTTTTCCAAGAATGTTGCTTAAGGCTATTGCAATTAAAATATATCCTAATTTCAATCTTAGAGAAGACGGCATTCGTTACCACTGGCTTGGGATCCTGTTGTACCTACCTACATATAGTCAAGGATCAAGCTCAACGAAAGAATGGAAACCCTGGACCTTAAACGGTATAAAACAAAAATAGTGTTAAAAGAAGAAAATTCCGGGGCGAAACTTCTGTTTGTTTAAAAAATATGAAATAAAAATAAAATTAAAAATTTGAAAAACCCCCGACATGACCACATGTAAAAAGAAAGAAATAAAATGTACGAAATTTGCCTTTAAAATGAACAGTAGAAAAAGAATCCAAGCTTCGTTGTGTCGGGGGACCGCTAAGTAAATGAAATGCAATGTACTGAAAATCGTAAGTGGGAAGCCCAAATGCATAGGTACCTAGTTGCAACTTTGCTTTGATAAATATATTTCTTTTCATTTAGGTACTTAGCGGTCCCCCGACGCAACGAAGCTTGGATTCTTTTTCTACTGTTCATTTTAAAGGCAAATTTCGTACATTTTATTTCTTTCTTTTTACATGTGGTCATGTCGGGGGTTTTTCAAATTTTTAATTTTATTTTTTATTTTTAAATAAAACCATTTAAACGGATTATATCGTGTATATTAATTAATATACGCGATGTAATCCGTTTCAAATGTTTTATTTAATGTTACAATCGCGGTAACCGAAGAAAATATTATTTTTATTTTGTTGAATTCAGAAACGTTTCCAAATGAAAGCTAAAATTTTACTGTATTGGCCCTGAAAGCCAATGAAACCAGACCTGGATCTAAAACCTACCAAATTGGAATAAAGTGGAAAAACAAACTAAAGACAAATAAACCCAAACAAACCTAAAACGATGTCAAAAGAGGCAAAGATCAAGAAATTGTAAAGTGCAATAAAATTGGAATTGGATTGAAATGCCTACCTACTAAAAGCGAAAAACAGATAAATAAACCCAAACGGACCTGCTAAGATGTTAGACAAAGCAAAGGTCAGGAAGTCGTGAACTGAAATAAAACGCGAAGCTTAAGACGTCTAGGGACGTATTAAAATACATACGAAACGGGTTTACTCGCGTCTTAGAGTCAAACCACGCCAACTCTTCCAAGCAAAAGAACTGTCAAACCATACAAAGTGAGTCAGTTTGTATGTTTTGCCAGTTCCTTTGCTTGGAATTGAACTCAAGAAGTCGAAGTGTGTTCGATTGGCCGCCGCCGCGACTGATCGACTCCCCTGATGATGAATCCCCTGATGAGCGATATTAGACTTCTACGACGTGAGTAAACCCATTTAGTATGTATTTTAATACGTCTAGGGACGTAGGATATTAAATCAAAGTTAGGGAGTTATAGGTACTAAAGATAATAGCAACCATTAACAGAGCGCTTGCATTCGTAGGTACACAAGAGATATTTCAGATGTCACGCCTCAACGTGGCCAGCCATTTAATGCCGGCCACAAGCCGGCCGTAAAAGGGGGCGATCGTAAAGGCGTTTATTGCGTCCTCGATGAAAAGTTTATCAACATATCAACAACTCCAACAAGTGTCCGGGACCGTTAGGCCCAAGTTCGCCATTAGGACTCCGACTGGCTGGCTCCGCTGACAAGAGGGAACATGCATGAAGTAAAATTTCCTTATTAATTTAGTTATCGCTACATAGTATACAACAAAGTCGCTTCCTTCTGTCTGTCCCTGTATGCTTAGATCTTTAAAACTACGCAATTTGATTTTGATGCGGTTTTTTTTAATAGATAGAGTGATTTCAGAGGAAGGTTTGTATGTATAATACATGCATAATATAACATTTCATCCGTGCGAAGGTCCCTAGTACTAAATACGTAAAAAACACTAAATTAACTCAAAAATTATATGTTCACAATAGATTCAAAAGTTTACTTCAAAAAACGACACCTCAAAAACATATTTCTTGTTTTTCATTTTCATCATATTGTTCACACATAAACGTAAACATTCATTTACGAAAATTATATACTTCAACGCATTATTTTAAGAATTACATAGCAAAATGCACGATTTGAATTTTAATACATAAGTACCTACACTTATAGTAATGCGCGCATTTGTGACCTCAGACCTGCGCGACTTTTTCTATGGAGCGTTTTAACGTTCAGTTCTTAGTGTCCTAATCCCATTAGTCTACGAAACTTATGTTCCGAATGAAAGTCTCACTTGGTTGGTACAATGTATTTTTTTGTTGCATGTTCCCAATTAAGTGCAAGCGACGATCCTAAAACACGCCCTTCGATAACCCCGAGGAATTTCGTTAATTGACATTTTATTACTGCTAAAGATTTATGTTGACTTCTTGAAAATTTTACGCGCCTTTCGAATTTTGTTTGGCTGCCGCCTTAATGAACTTTTATTTTAAGAGAAACTCTATCTAAAATCGTATTGTTATCTATTGCTTTAAACGGTTACGACGGGGTTACCAGATACTGTTTTGACGTGACAACGTCTTAATTTAGGTTGCGCTCGGAGTCACTCATGAAAAAATGTAACGCCCGCTCACGGTTGATGAGTGAGAGAGACAAAATATATTGACGTGACAACGTCTTAAATTAGGTTGCGGCTCGGAGTCACTCATGAAAAAGTGTAACGCCCGCTCACGGTTGATCGCTCACGGTTGATGAGTGAGAGAGACAAAATATATTTCTATAGTTAAAATTTGTGCAATTCTTATTTTCATTCATCGAGCATTACTGTAACAAGAGGGAAGAGGGCGGAAGAGGGAAGAGGGAAGAGGGAAGAGGGAAGAGGGAAGGGGGAAGGGGGAAGAGGGAAGAAGAGACGGACATAATTTTTGACGTGACAACGTCTTAATTTAGGTTGCGCTCGGAGTCACTCATGAAAAAATGTAACGCCCGCTCACGGTTGATGAGTGAGAGAGACAAAATATATTGACGTGACAACGTCTTAAATTAGGTTGCGGCTCGGAGTCACTCATGAAAAAGTGTAACGCCCGCTCACGGTTGATCGCTCACGGTTGATGAGTGAGAGAGACAAAATATATTTCTATAGTTAAAATTTGTGCAATTCTTATTTTCATTCATCGAGCATTACTGTAACAAGAGGGAAGAGGGCGGAAGAGGGAAGAGGGAAGAGGGAAGAGGGAAGAGGGAAGAGGGAAGAGGGAAGAGGGAAGAGGGAAGAGGGAAGAGGGAAGAGGGAAGAGGGAAGAGGGAAGAGGGAAGAGGGAAGAGGGAAGAGGGAAGAGGGAAGAGGGAAGAGGGAAGAGGGAAGAGGGAAGAGGGAAGAGGGAAGAGGGAAGAGGGAAGAGGGAAGAGGGAAGAGGGAAGAGGGAAGAGGGAAGAGGGAAGAGGGAAGAGGGAAGAGGGAAGAGGGAAGAGGGAAGAGGGAAGAGGGAAGAGGGAAGAGGGAAGAGGGAAGAGGGAAGAGGGAAGAGGGAAGAGGGAAGAGGGAAGAGGGAAGAGGGAAGAGGGAAGAGGGAAGAGGGAAGAGGGAAGAGGGAAGAGGGAAGAGGGAAGAGGGAAGAGGGAAGAGGGAAGAGGGAAGAGGGAAGAGGGAAGAGGGAAGAGGGAAGAGGGAAGAGGGAAGAGGGAAGAGGGAAGAGGGAAGAGGGAAGAGGGAAGAGGGAAGAGGGAAGAGGGAAGAGGGAAGAGGGAAGAGGGAAGAGGGAAGAGGGAAGAGGGAAGAGGGAAGAGGGAAGAGGGAAGAGGGAAGAGGGAAGAGGGAAGAGGGAAGAGGGAAGAGGGAAGAGGGAAGAGGGAAGAGGGAAGAGGGAAGAGGGAAGAGGGAAGAGGGAAGAGGGAAGAGGGAAGAGGGAAGAGGGAAGAGGGAAGAGGGAAGAGGGAAGAGGGAAGAGGGAAGAGGGAAGAGGGAAGAGGGAAGAGGGAAGAGGGAAGAGGGAAGAGGGAAGAGGGAAGAGGGAAGAGGGAAGAGGGAAGAGGGAAGAGGGAAGAGGGAAGAGGGAAGAGAAGAAAGAGAAGAAGAGAAGAAGAAGAGACGGACATAATTTTTTCTTAAAAATCGATATGGGTGTCATCTCCAAGGTTCCTCGGGGTTACGATTACGAAAATGACATCCATTTTGAAATCCAAGATGGCGGACATTATTTTTTCTTAAAAATCGATATGGGTGTCATCTCCGAGGTTCCTCGGGGTTCCGATTACGAAAATGACATCCATTTTGAAATCCAAGATGGTGGACATTATTTTTTCTTAAAAATCGATATGGGTGTCATCTCCAAGTTTCCTCAGGGTTCCGATTACGAAAATGACATCCATTTTGAAATCCAAGATGGCGGACATTATTTTATCTTAAAAATCGATATGGGTGTCATCTCCAAGGTTCCTCGGGGTTCCGATTACGAAAATGACATCCATTTTGAAATCCAAGATGGCGGACATTATTTTTTCTTAAAAATCGATATGGGTGTCATCTCCGAGGTTCCTCGGGGTTCCGATTACGAAAATGACATCCATTTTGAAATCCAAGATGGTGGACATTATTTTTTCTTAAAAATCGATATGGGTGTCATCTCCAAGTTTCCTCAGGGTTCCGATTACGAAAATGACATCCATTTTGAAATCCAAGATGGCGGACATTATTTTTTCTTAAAAATCGATATGGGTGTCATCTCCAAGGTTCCTCGGGGTTACGATTACGAAAATGACATCCATTTTGAAATCAAAGATGGCGGACATAATTTTTTCTTAAAAATCGATATGGGTGTCATCTCCGAGGTTCCTCGGGGTTCCGATTACGAAAATGACATCCATTTTGAAATCCAAGATGGTGGACATTATTTTTTCTTAAAAATCGATATGGGTGTCATCTCCAAGTTTCCTCGGGGTTCCGATTACGAAAATGACATCCATTTTGAAATCCAAGATGGCGGACATTATTTTTTCTTAAAAATCGATATGGGTGTCATCTCCAAGGTTCCTCGGGGTTCCGATTACGAAAATTACATCCATTTTGAAATCCAAGATGGCGGACATTATTTTTTCTTAAAAATCGATATGGGTGTCATCTCCAAGGTTCCTCGGGGTTCCGATTACGAAAATGACTTCGATTTTGAAATCCAAGATGGCGGACATAATTTTTTCTTTTTTGGCGGAAGAGGGAAGAGGGAAGAGGGAAGAGGGAAGAGGGAAGAGGGAAGAGGGAAGAGGGAAGAGGGAAGAGGGAAGAGGGAAGAGGGAAGAGGGAAGAGGGAAGAGGGAAGAGGGAAGAGGGAAGAGGGAAGAGGGAAGAGGGAAGAGGGAAGAGGGAAGAGGGAAGAGGGAAGAGGGAAGAGGGAAGAGGGAAGAGGGAAGAGGGAAGAGGGAAGAGGGAAGAGGGAAGAGGGAAGAGGGAAGAGGGAAGAGGGAAGAGGGAAGAGGGAAGAGGGAAGAGGGAAGAGGGAAGAGGGAAGAGGGAAGAGGGAAGAGGGAAGAGGGAAGAGGGAAGAGGGAAGAGGGAAGAGGGAAGAGGGAAGAGGGAAGAGGGAAGAGGGAAGAGGGAAGAGGGAAGAGGGAAGAGGGAAGAGGGAAGAGGGAAGAGGGAAGAGGGAAGAGGGAAGAGGGAAGAGGGAAGAGGGAAGAGGGAAGAGGGAAGAGGGAAGAGGGAAGAGGGAAGAGGGAAGAGGGAAGAGGGAAGAGGGAAGAGGGAAGAGGGAAGAGGGAAGAGGGAAGAGGGAAGAGGGAAGAGGGAAGAGGGAAGAGGGAAGAGGGAAGAGGGAAGAGGGAAGAGGGAAGAGGGAAGAGGGAAGAGGGAAGAGGGAAGAGGGAAGAGGGAAGAGGGAAGAGGGAAGAGGGAAGAGGGAAGAGGGAAGAGGGAAGAGGGAAGAGGGAAGAGGGAAGAGGGAAGAGGGAAGAGGGAAGAGGGAAGAGGGAAGAGGGAAGAGGGAAGAGGGAAGAGGGAAGAGGGAAGAGGGAAGAGGGAAGAGGGAAGAGGGAAGAGGGAAGGGGGAAGTACAATGTTTTAGTAAACAATAGTAGATTGTTAACCAAGGGTAGAAAGTGACCCATTGCACCCGAGATATTTCTGGCGCTCGAACGAAGTGAGAGCGCCAATAGTTTGAGGGTGAAATGGGTAATTTCACCAGAGTTAAACACTCTACTTTTCATTTCGACTGCGAGGAAAATAAAATACCTACTACACGCAAATATGTCATGACTGAGTTATATTAATGTCCATGTAATTTTTAACAAATAATCAATTTTAGACACGGTATTTATATTTAATCTCGTGTTCCCGCTTTTTCTAGTGCAAACTTTCATTCTTCTTATTTTTAATAGAAAAAAAAAGTTAAGATATACGTACCGCCAACATTTAAGAAAGTAAAAAAAAAACTATCCAATCGTTTAATTTTTTTTTAATAAATGTACGATTTATCAATAAATGTGGGACGGAATTATATGCATGTATTATGAATATAAGGCAAATTTATATTTAATAAGATATAAATAAATTAAGCCTACTTACCTATATCTAACCTTTGGAGACCTTTTTTCAATGGCCACTTACCACGGCCGACTAGATTGTGCCTAATTTAGTTGGTCACGACGTGCATCTAGAAGGCAATTATCATTGACTCCGTGGCAATTAAAAAAAAAATTACTTTCCACCCTAGGGATGGAAAAGCAATTTTCCACCCGGCTATCTACTCATGAAAATGGCACTTTCCGAAAAGGAGAGATGAAAAATATATTTCTATAGTTAAAATTTGTGCAATTCTTATTTTCATTCAATTCCTTGTTCCTATTGTGCAATTTAATAATATTCATATCAATAAATATTCTACCGAGAATAAGACGTTGTCACGTAAAATCTTCCTTCGCCCGTAAAACCGACTTTACAGGCAACCATTTTTTCTTAAAAATCGATATGGGTGTCATCTCCAAGGTTCCTCGGGGTTACGATTACGAAAATGACATCCATTTTGAAATCCAAGATGGCGGACATTATTTTTTCTTAAAAATCGATATGGGTGTCATCTCCGAGGTTCCTCGGGGTTCCGATTACGAAAATGACATCCATTTTGAAATCCAAGATGGTGGACATTATTTTTTCTTAAAAATCGATATGGGTGTCATCTCCAAGTTTCCTCAGGGTTCCGATTACGAAAATGACATCCATTTTGAAATCCAAGATGGCGGACATTATTTTTTCTTAAAAATCGATATGGGTGTCATCTCCAAGGTTCCTCGGGGTTACGATTACGAAAATGACATCCATTTTGAAATCAAAGATGGCGGACATAATTTTTTCTTAAAAATCGATATGGGTGTCATCTCCGAGGTTCCTCGGGGTTCCGATTACGAAAATGACATCCATTTTGAAATCCAAGATGGTGGACATTATTTTTTCTTAAAAATCGATATGGGTGTCATCTCCAAGTTTCCTCGGGGTTCCGATTACGAAAATGACATCCATTTTGAAATCCAAGATGGCGGACATTATTTTTTCTTAAAAATCGATATGGGTGTCATCTCCAAGGTTCCTCGGGGTTCCGATTACGAAAATTACATCTATTTTGAAATCCAAGATGGCGGACATTATTTTTTCTTAAAAATCGATATGGGTGTCATCTCCAAGGTTCCTCGGGGTTCCGATTACGAAAATGACTTCGATTTTGAAATCCAAGATGGCGGACATAATTTTTTCTTTTTTGGCGGAAGAGGGAAGAGGGAAGAGGGAAGGGGGAAGGGGGAAGTACAATGTTTTAGTAAACAAAATATATTTCTATAGTTAAAATTTGTGCAATTCTTATTTTCATTCAATTCCTTGTTCCTATTGTGCAATTTAATAATATTCATATCAATAAATATTCTACCGAGAATAAGACGTTGTCACGTAAAATCTTCCTTCGCCCGTAAAACCGACTTTACAGGCAACCATTTTTTTTTTTAATTGGACATTTCTATTGACATTTGCCTGAAATATCTCCACAAAACTGAGCCGACGATCCTGGGTTCAAATCCCGGCAAGGGCAAATATTGGTGTGATGAACGTGTTCTTGAATTTGGACATGGAATAAGTTTCCTATATGTTTAAGGCGACTCCGTACGTGGAATGGTGATTTTTAAAGTCCTAAGGCTCGTAATCTAGCCAACGGAAAAATCTGAAAAAAATATATGTTATTTTTGACTATTTCTTCTAAAAAATTATAGTTGGATTTTTTTTTAAAGCAATAATTACTATGGAAAAAATAATGTTGAAATAGGGTCGTTTTCAATTTTCAATTCCCTAAGGCTTCTAAACTACAAGTGATATTTACACGGCTCTTTCGCAAGAACATTGACAATTCATTGATCTTTAATCGTATTGTTTAAAAGTTAGTAAAATGGAAATTCGGTCTAATAAAGCATCAAAAAAACTGAATTTCTGCCAGCGCGGCCGTGCCCGGGCTGCGAGCTCAGTGTAAATCTAACCGTCGAAGGGGAAGGCTGTGTCACTTGCTCTCGCGATCCATCTAGTTACGGAAAATTGTTATAGTACCGGATCCTGCAGAGGTTCGATCTGTCTTCGTGCGTTTGAAGTGTATTTTAAGAGAGTGTAGTTCGTTTTTTCACACGACTACGCTATGCGACATAACAAAAAGCACTCATTTTCATATAGAATTAAATTCAACTGTTTTTTTTCGTATTTAGGTATCTATTAATTTTAAGTACTTATAAAAAAAATGGTCATTGCTTAGCATTCCCGAACACATTTGGATACTTAGATATTCTCAGTCATGGGCCCACACCAGACAGGATTCCCAGAAAATAACACTTTTGGTGTGGGTTTTAGGGCCCCTCTGTGTAATATTAGAGTACCTTAGGTATTTCGGTTAGTAAAAAAAAATCTGATAATACAGATATTTAAGTATGATAACGTCTAATGATCTTTATGAATTCAACCCTAAGAGATATGAATATCGTAATGCAGAACAAGTATTGTTCGTTTGAATACCATTGTAATATTCGGTAAAACGCTAATTTACGAATACGAATATTTATTGTAAGTATTCACATTCGTTGCGTCACTAGTACAGTACATGGCATATGATATAAAAACACATTATCAAAAATTACAATAATTTTCTAGTCCAAGAAGGCAAGTGACAATTTTGGCATGAGGGCTTATTTATGTAAATATAGTCAGAATACATATTTGCATCAATAAATTTCCCACTTCATATTTAAATCTAAATGAGCGTTAGTAATTATTGATATATCCGCCGGGCCTAGCTAGACATACCTAGCCTGGCCATAAGTTCTGTTCCAATTGTTTACCGTTTATAAAATAAAAACCTGATTTTTATTACATATCGTTTAAAAGCCATATATTAATGATCGGATTACAGTTGAATTAATGAAAAAAGACAAAAACTTATGGTCCAACTACGCAAATACAAAAAATCTGCTTTAGAAATGTTAAAGATTTATTCATCAGATATCACGTGAAATTTCAATTTTATCAATTTTTATGTGTGATCCTGATCTGCTGAAAGATTTCCAGTAGTTATAGACCAATGTATGGTAGCAAACGATAGCTATGACTAATGAGAACAGCACAAGAGTTCTCAAGACTGCAGTCACTCGGTACTCATTAAGGAATTTTAAATCACGAACTACGTGAAATTTCAAGTTTTACAATTGCAATGAGATAATATCCTATCCTAACAAGAATAACAAAACTACCTACAACTCTGTGTGGTATAAGTGACGTCTCGTAAGACACTGTTTGAGTGAGATGGCGTTTGGGTCCATCAAGTGAGTCCAAAGTAATGCCTTAGCGCCACAGACACAGAATAACACCGCAGGTGGGCCTAGCGGCCTTTATAAATATATTGAATTACTACTAAATGTGTGATATTTTATAAAACAGAACCGGTAAAGTTGTCTAACTACCAATTTAACGAAAGTATTTGTTTTTTTAGTACATTCTATGCGACAAATACGACTCAATTGTCGTTCAAGCAATTCAAGATAAGCGACAGTAGTCGATCAAAGTCGTGTCAGGTAAAAAAGGATAAGCGACAATGGTTTCATAGTATCAAAGCAGGTAAATTTGGATAAACGCCAATAGTTAATATACGACAATCAGGTAATTTAATCTATGTTATTTTTTTTTATAGAATCTTATATCGATTCTGTTTAATAATGTGGAAATACCACTTTTTTACTTTTTGGCTAATGCGCATAAGCATTTTAAACACACATGACACAGAGGGCGCTCCAGTAGCGAAGAATTATGGAATCAAAGATTTAGTGTGATTGACGTAACGATATGATAGCTCAGTTGGTAGAGCACTACGCCGGAAACTTAGGGTCGCAGGTTCGAGTCGTGCTTACATTGCAGTGGATCACATTCAATGTTTCTTTCATAATTTACCTTTATGTTAATTTTATCATAAAGACATAGGTAAAATGCCTCAAACGACATTACAATATATTTTACGATCAGGTAAAAACAGTTAACCAACAAGTGCAAGGTTAGTTGCAATAAAGAAAAATTATCCAAGTTGTTTGATCTGTTTTGACAAATAAGTAAAAAAGCTCTAAGGTTCATTATTATGCAAACAACTTTTTATGTAATCTCCATTTTGCTAAAAAAAACCTCAAAAATCAAGTCGTTTAGTAGAAAAAAAAGTAGAGATTCTCTAAATCACCGACGGGATAAGCGACACAAAAGTCGTCAGACAAATGTATACGATACCCAACCCATTCGATGCAGAAAAATCTGCCGATCCCAACAGTGTGTATAACTCAATATCCCCAAAAATGTCGCTTAGCCACTAGATTGCTTTTGGTAACTACGGCTACCTGTCACCGCTCTTATTTTATTATATAAATAGAGTCCAACTCAAAATTCGAAGCAATTGAGTGGTTATATAAGTTCTCCTTTCCAGCATCGGCATATTTTGACACTCAAGTAAATTAACATTTATAGGGTATCCATTGACCTTGAACATTGAAATTTGCCAAAAAATTCGTCTAGTAAATATATCGTCAATATCAACAAGTATAGGGGAAAATCTGAGAACATTACTAATGTAGTCATAAAAAACTATCACTGTTTATAAGTAGGTAAAGGACGTAAATCCGTTTTCCAACGGTAAAGTTGAGTTTGTCGATCTATTATTTATAGTTTATGTTTTCATTAGAGCAGCATGACCCGGGGGATAAAGCTGTGCCTCCACTACTATGTTAAAATATCGGTTCATCCGCTGGGTCACGATATGATTTATTTATTGAAAAACGATAAGGTGAGTCGGGGCTATTGTAGCTATGGGGTTATTGTATCTTCTTACCATTATAATGGTCTGTGACCCTTAAAATGGTCTGTGTATATATAGGATTGTGTATATATACCATTGGTCTGTGTATCCTATATATACACAGACCATTATAATGGTCACAGACCATTATAATGGTAAGAAGATACAATAACCCCATAGCTACAATAGCCCCGACTCACCTTAATATTTATTTCTGCATGATTTTACACGTATAATCAAGAAGCTTGTCGGTATTTTAACTATTTTCGGTAGGTACCTATACCTACACATACAAAAGAAACTAAAAAGTTTTTCGATTCGAGACTTCCAAATGGCCAATTTCACTTATTTTTTTGGAAAATAGCATTAACGCATTTTATTTTCAATATTCTACTGTAGTAGGTAAATAGATATTTCGTAATCCGAAATAATTATATTATTGTTTAAATGATTTATTTTACTTCGAGATTTTTCAATGCCTTTAAATAAGGTATAAGGTTTGTTGATCTTCAACTCACGCTCGGACTATGCGAGTGTATGAAGCTGCTTGGACGCCACTCAACGAGATAATGAACGAAGTATTGTTCCGGGGGCGCACGGTCGGCGGGGGGAATAACGTTAGGCTCCGCCCAGATCCTCAAGGACGTTGGGATTAGGAGTCGCCTTAAGTATGTATTTATCGTTATAAGTATGCATATCATCGTCTAGTGGCCATAACATAACACAAGCTACTAGAGCTTATCTTGGGACTTGGTTGCGGTTGTTCGATATTTATTTATTTAATATTTAAATGTTATTTAACACCTACCTTGAATAGCAAAAATCTATATATATCAGCTTTAGGAGGGTGATGTATTTGTTATGTAACAGATAAATCCTTCAAGTATTAAGGCTCCTTATTCGTTCAAAAATGCTGAATGTTTTAGAAATGTTATCTCTGATCAAACATGTATCTAAACATATTATTAATGTTACTACTTAGAGCCATTGCGATTTATTGGTATTTGAAACCTACAATTTTAATTTTTCATTGATAATTTTTGTTTCAAAAACTACTCCAATTTGACAAAATACATGCAAAAACTTTTTTTTTTACTTATTAAATAGCTATTTAATAAGTAAAAAAAAAAGTTTTTGCAATGAAAAATTAAAATTGTAGGTTATCGGTTGACATTAAGAGCCTTATTCCTTTTATATATATTTTTTTATATTATGACAAATATATTGATAATTTCAACCAACTTTTAAAAGTGAATAATACTTTACCCTGAGTTCTAGAAAGTAACATAGCTATGTATAATATATTATCAATATATTTGTCATAATATAAAAAAATATATATAAAAGGAATAAGGCTCTTAATGTCAACCGATTTGGTATCCAGCTTTTTCAGACTATACTCTATTTGATTGTTATTATTTTAGAAACGTTCTAGTACCATTCAGTCCGAGTTTCATGTTTATGGGTACAGCACGATGGAAACTCGCATCGAATTGGGCGAGCTGCGCTGCGTACCCACAGTCCCACACTTACTTAGCCATTCCGGAGCTCATAAAATAAATCTATTCTCGGACGATTCCTTTCTATCAATTTTATGTGGTTTTCATGACACTATAAAACTTACATTAAACTTACGTGGCTTTTGGACCTTAGGATCCTGCTTGAATGCAAACTTTACCAAAAACCAAAGATTAAAGTACCGTTTTAGGGTCAATGATGTGTATAAAAGAGTATGAGTCAAAATATAAAGCATCATTAAAAATTTCACGTCGTCGAATAAAATCACAAATAAAACTACACGAGGTTTCTAACTTTGTAGCATTTCATTTTTAACATTAATGATCTTAATCGTGGAAATAAACGTTAATTTATTGTAACTGGAACTACAAGAAAAGATGATAATGTCAGCCACGATATAGATAGATTTATTCAGGCATTAACAATTAAGATGTGAGATTTCGTAAACGCGTGTCGAAAAGCGTAATAGCAGCAGGGCTATTCTATTTTTATTTAACGACTGCTCTTAAAGTGAATTTTATCTCCAGTTCAGTACAGTTTTATTACATATACAAAGATCCAAATAGTAAACAATTTAGGCTATTGTAATAATTCTGAAACAATACCTATAGTTGATGATTTTTTATAAAAAAGTATTTTATGCTATACGAAACTTACAAATTGGTTTATTCTGCTAATTTTATAATTACGGAAGTAAGGATGTTTTCACACTAATTCACGTCGAACGCATTTAGCAGTAAATATAAAGCTAGTACGGCAGTAGTAAATCCCTTACTTTCACAACGTTAACGCGCTCTATTGAGTTTTGTAAATGACAGCTTAAAAAAATCAAAGTGTCAGTCAAAATGTTAAGTATTCTGCACTTTCATGTGGACATACCCAAATTGTAAAATGTATTGGATTCTAAAAGGAGAATGGCCCCACAGGAGATCTCTGAACGCGTTCTAATAAAATTTAATGCGGCCCGTAACATCTTGTGAGATTAATATACTCGTAATAATTGGCTACATTGTGCCAGGAGTATTACAAACCTAATGTACGAAACAATAACAAGATATTACATTTGATTCATGTTTAGGTATATGACCTGCGTGTCGAATCCGACGCCTTAAAATTCAAAACATCAGCTTATTTATGATAAAAGCTATCGTAACGCAAACAATGCTATGAATTTTGCATGAAAATAATTCCTAACATATGGATATACAAAATGCCAGAACATATAAAAAATACCTACAAGTAGCGTTACTTAGGTATTTAATGATCTAATGACTTGATTAAAGTCCTCTTCAGATAGCTTTATGCCTGTGATAGACGAAATTTCAGCACATATTGTAACCTAAAATAGTTTCAATTTTATATTACAAAATGTACTGAGATAACATGTGTCTGTAAGCTATCTGAAGAGAAGTATAATTTATTCTTGTGCTACATTGTCTCGTGTTATAAAACTGACAAAGGTAAGTAAATATGTACATAAATTCCTTATAACAGCGAATGATAAGCTAATGCTAATGAAATAGTCAGCATACCTCAACCCTATCAGTCCTGTTAAGTTTCGCTTATTTTTACTTAGGTTTGGCATATCACATCGCAAATCTAGCCGCAAAAGGAAACACCCGCGGCCGCGCACACGCAACGCACATTCGCAAGGAATGCGAATAAAAACATTTGATGCCCTACATCAAAAACCTGAGAGAGATAAATATGGAGATTTTCCAGCAAATGAAGTTGGGTAAGAAGACGATTAAATACAACGTTGAGGCCGATTAATTAAAGCTAATGAATAGACGATATCGCTTCTTTAAATTCTTAGGTAATTGCATCTTAGATGAAGGGAGGGTAACGTCGGTAACAGAGTATTACCTAGTTTTATAACCAATATTTTTAGTACTAGTATTTAACTCAACTAGTAAGCAGTTTATTGAAAAAGTTGCATAATATGCCTCAATAAATCACACTTTGTAACAAAAACAATAAAGATGTTGGACCGGTAATCCAAAGATACCGAATTCGATTCCCGGTGTGGACCACGTATGAGCGCAATTTAAATTTTCTTTGCGTGTTGATCTTTCTATCTATGTAGCAATAAAAAAATGTGGTGTTAATTTACCCACATTAAAAAAATCATTTCGAGAAACAAACAATACAGTAAAAACATAGGTTCTGTGGAAATCACTACATATAATACTCTCATACATTTTTCCTGGTATATGTAAAATTTATGAGTCTAAGTCTATAAAACTTTGTGATAAATTTGTGCATTACAGGCTTTTGAAGTAAAGCGATGCACTTATAGTTATAGAAGAGTTAAAGATACATGCATGGAAGATCTACGTTTAAAAATAGACTTGTCTATATTTATGACACCGTAAGATTGTGAAGACCATCAGTTTTTAATGTATCTAGTGAAATTATACTTAAACTAACCAACCTAACTAAGTAGTTAGGTTAGTAATAAGTATCCGTCAGTTTACAATATCACTAGTTAGTTTATAAACTACGCCACAATTAAACAGTGTCATATATGTACATTACAAAAGTTTCATAGTCTAAATACCAATCCCTGAATAAAACCTACAAACAACAAGTTACATTACATTATTTAAAAACCCTTAACATCAACATCGTTACTATTTTAGTTTTAATTATAGCATTCAAATAAGTTAGAAATAGCATGATAATTTATTTTAAAATACAAATAAGTTTAGTGACTGGCGACGCTACACGACGCCACGAGTAGATACGGGCCTACGAGCGGAGTCTAATAAAACTTTATGATAAATGCATTGTATTAGAAGATTTTAAAACTGATATGAAGCTATGCGCTTCTGTTCTTTACTGTTTAATATTTTACGAGTTAATTATAGAAATAAATATGTTCAGAAGAGTATTTGTTCTAGAAGAAAATTCTGCTCAAAAGGTCGTCACTATGAATACTATAATTTTCAGTTTTTAGTATCGAATTCACAAGTTTCGATTGAATTCGAGTATCATCCAAAAATATATGTCTAAGTTAGTACTACTAACTTACTACGTGTTCCAATCAGGCCTTGGTCAAATAGTCACTTAATGGAAGCTCTATCATAAAAATACATACAGTTACATTATTTATTATTGCATAAGTTATTTTATTATCAAACCGTAATAAGAATGGGATTGGATATGACAGTTAATCCATATACATACGTCAAAATTTATATGAAATGACAGTTGCTTTAATCCCATTCTCATCGGGGTTTGATAATACAGTTAACCTATATAAGTCGTTTTGCGTGAAAAAAAAACTTAGGGCAACAAACTTGAAGTGGGCAAGGTGGTGAGAATCTGGTTGTATAGACAACTCGCCAAAGTTTCATAAGTTCAACAACAAGATCATAATAAAACTGATAAATAACGCATCATTTGAAATTTGTAACCTAAACACCATCTTAACTATTCTAGTTATAATTATAACTGTCAAAAGCTTTCGAAATAACATGAGGATTTATTTGAACACACAAATAAGTTTAGTGACTTGCGTAGTCTCAAGCGCGAGAGGAGCCCAATAAAACTATGTGATAAATGTATTGTATTAGAGGATTTTGAAGCACGAGTCGGTAGCCTTCTGTTCCATCATTCACTATTTATACCCGTAACTATTCAGTGGACATCGGATCGTAACTTCACGTTTCTAAAGTTTATAATGACGCTCATACTAGTTTATTAGATTGTTAGTCAGAGCGTTTACACGGTGTTTATTTTACTGTTTTATTTATTATCGGTGCATTTTCGTGGGAGTTTTGACCATTTGGATTATTATTGGAAATTTATGAATCTGTCACCTCTTGATATTTTTATCTGGAAAATTTTTAGCAACATAATGGTGTTGAACAGTAAACCAGTAATACAGAACTAAAAACCACATAGATAAAAATAAAACTATTTTCATTGGCCAACTACTGCCGTACCTCTTTAACGTCTAACAGGTGCATTTATCGCATATAATGAAAAGAAAATAAAAATAAAAATCGGCCAAGTGCGAGTCGGATTCATGCACGAAGGGTTCCAAACCATCAATAAAAAATTGGGCAAGTGCGAGTCCAACTCGCACATGAAGGGTTGCGTACCATAATCTATAACAAGTTTGTTGTATGGGAGCCCCCCTTAAATATTTATTTTATTTTATTTTTAGTATGTATTTGTTGTTATAGCGGCAATAGAAATACATCATCTGTGAAAATTTCAATTGTCTAGCTATCACCGTTCTTGGGATACAGCCTGGTGACAGAAAGACGGACGGACGGACGGACGGACAGCGAAGTCTCAGTAATAGGGTCCCGTTTTTACCCTTTGGGTACGGAACCCTTTAAAAACCGGCAACAAATTCACGTTTGTTGTATGGGAGCCCCACTTAAATATTTATTTTATTCTATTTTCAGTATTTGTTGTTATTGCGGCAACAGAAATACATCATCTGTGAAAATGTCAACTGTCTAACTATCGCAGGTCATGAGATACAGCCTGGTTACAGACAGACAGGCGGATAGTGGAGTCAAGTCTTTTGCCTGGTCAACTTTATAATAAGCGTAGATATCTAAGCCTAATTTTGCCATACTCTGCGCCTCTCAAATTGACAGTCGCACTGGGCCAACGCTTTTCTTATCGTTTTTATCAATAAGGAAGACTAAAAAGTAACTAATGATCATTTCCCGTCCCGATAATGCTATTAGCGAAGTATTCAATTACGGACTCTAGGGCCTTGTTTCAGACGTTAAGAGGCTATATTTTAAGGTCGTTTACTATCAGTTTCACATTGGACAATGCCGGGAATGTCCGGTTGGATGTGAGAGCACTGAATTATATCGGCGATGTTCGTCATCGCCTCTAATGAAACTTACTGGGAAATTTAGTTATATCATAGTTTCGGTTACGTCGCAGACTAGAGAGGAGAAAAAAAGATGAAAAACTAGTCAAATAGGAAGTTATAAACAGTTGTAAAACTGTAAAGAAAGCGTTTCCTGATGTTCAGTGACGGAACATAAAGCCTAGTTAGGGCAACAGTCGTAATTGCATAACGCGACAAATATGTTTAGTGTGTATATGTATGTATTTATAATATTCATATTTATATTGGCACAACATAGTGGCTCCACTTCGCCTGATGGTAAGCGAAAAAAGTAGTCCAAGTCGTAATGGCTACTGACAATAAACCAACGCTTCGTTTGAAGGGTCCCATGTTGTAAGAAGGAGTATTTTTTGTATTTTTCAACCACTTATTATTGCAACTTCATTCATTTTCTCATCTCATGCTTTTCTTTCCTGCGCTGTGTGTAGGTACTTGCATTTCCAGCAGGGACCATAATAAACCCGAAAAGAACTATGATACCTAATAAATAATTGTAAAACCAGATACCCTCGCAATACTTTACCGACGGTTTACCTATACTCTCTAAGAACCGCTAATACAAGAATCAGCGTCATAAAATAAGATCTAATGGGCATGTCCACATGAACGGACATCGGCGATAATCATGTTTATTCCTTTTTGATAAAATAAGATACACTTAAATGCAGATATCAACATGATCGCTTTCGTTGCGATATTACTTTGTAAAGTTTACGGCGAAGAATGGCCGTCAAAACGAGTTAAATGCGATTAAACGATAGCTAGGTGCTAGGCTTGGGCAAAATATATCGATACATCGAAATATAGATATTTTTTCAGGAAACAATAAGTATATAATCGAATATTTATCCTTTGTTTTCTGTTTTTTTTTTCGAATATCACAATAGGGAATATACATTTTAAAAACTGTATACATACGACGTTGCATGCATCTAGCCGTAAATTGCGCATGCTTAAGTACCTCTTCATAATCAATGAACGCAACCAAAGGAAATGTTTAAGTCTATGGATGCTTTCTATAGTGTCATGTAATCGTAACAGCGGCAAGTAGGTTTGGTATTAAAACGATACTTTACTCTATAGATATCGATATTTAAAAATATCGATATTTTATTCATCTGCCCCTCCCTATAGTTACTTGCTCAGAATAGCAACGCGTTTCGTCCTCAGAGACGAGTTCGCGAGGCATACCACTACCACGTGATAATTTACTCAAATCTATCACCGACAGTGTACGATCTTATTTTTATAGCATTACAAGCATAAAATAGAGTTCAGCAATTTTTGTAAATAAAAAACGCATTTAGTGACGTCATTTAGCACTATATATTCTTATAACACTTAATTAACACAGGTTATATTTCTGACGAAGCAAATGTTATTAGAAAGAAAGTTTATCTTTATTAGAAATAGAGAAAGCTCCTTTTTGGGATTTTATTACTTTCATTACATTGGTTTAATCTGTAGCTTAGAATTAATAACTCAGATATGACATGACGACGTTTTATTTCCAAATTCTTAAACGTACACTACGTTTAAGAATTTTGAAATAAAACGTCGTATTTTATAATTTTTTAACACTATAATTGAGAAAAAGAATGCAATTGAGGAAATTAAATATTAATTTGTTTTGTAATTAACATGTAGAGCGACTCAATTATGCTATATGATTAAATAAATAAAATTAGAAAGAAAAAGTTGGTATTGTAGCTATGGTCCGTTAGATACATACAGCAGCGGAAAAAATCTATAATATTGGTGCATCTCCTACGAAACTTGCCAAACTTTTACTAATTGCAAAAAGTGTTTTTAACACAACAAAGTAATTTGCGATTTCATTATTGTCTATCAAAGTTATTATTTAAAACAACGTCGTCGACATTCTGTGTGTTAACAAAATACACGATTCTTGTGTAATATGACATTCTAATACATATAAAATATTATTCATACGTACCTATTTATAATTATAACCCTACTACTTAATACTTATACACTTCTGGCAAATCTATTGGAATGTTATCCTCGGATACCATTAATCTCAAAGTTAGTACAAAAATATACGAATATGACAGTCTTTTCCGCTACTGTTCCTTTTATAATCTCTCCACTTAAATAAGCCTTAACGTAGTTTATCTCTACATATACCTACCTAACAAATGTTTACAGCAAAAAAGCATGTCTGTATTATACAATATTATAAAATAACCGTACCTATAACATTTTACTACACTGGTATTAGGTATTGCTACGTTTAAGTTTCAAGACGTAAGCCGTTTTATGTTCCATTTTACACCATTTGTGATTATGACTAAATAAAATTAGTCTTAAAGATGTTACCTACATTTAATAATCCCTACACGCTATTAGCCGCTTTAAAAGCGTCGCAATTTAACCAAGCGATAACTATAAATAGTTTGACAATGCGAGCATCTTGGCATTTGGACCGTATAAACCTCACTTATCCTTACTAATAGCTGCGGACTCGCACATACACAATGAGGAATGTTTCTTCAGGCGGCATCTAGCCACGGCATTTAGCATTCCAGCCGCACGCGCAATGATAACTATTCACACTTGCCAGAGACAAGATGCGCCGCCATGCTCAGATTATTATCCTCATTTTGCTTTTTGGAACTTTTTATGATGTAGGTACAAATAGAGCGACGCGTTTATGTAAAGGCGGTTTCACTTTTGCTGCCTGTTGACTTATTATGAATGTTTTATTTGCTAAAGTCACGTACTCAGACGTGAGTGTTACGGTAAAAAAAGGTAACAAATTCGGTATTACATCAGTCGGTTCGTGTTATCAGTAGATAAGTTATATTATTAAGCAATATCGGAGTGGATAATAAGGGTATTGAACTGTTGACCGAATTCGGAAGGTGTATTAAAATGTACTTTCCGATAACAAACCGATTTAGATAGATAACGGTATCTCCTAACTGCAAGTGCTTACATTACGTAAAAAGAGACATTTCTATCAATTTAAACCCGATAAATTTTATATATCTCGATCATGAAATTTTACGTGTTTACACTTTAATCTATATTGACTACTAAATTCTATTTTGGATAAAGCTCTAAAAATAATCGGCTATATGCGTTTAAGTTTTACGAGTTTGACACGAGGTAACGTTACTTCTGGTTCTGTTATTAAGGCACTTGTCCCACCGCTGACGATGAGCGAGCTAGAAACTAGGCACGAGTAGGCGAGCAGCAAGTAGCGAGTGTGTACCTACCTAGTTCTTCAAGTTCGACAGGCGATTACTTACACCAATCGAGCGGGGTGGTGAGGTGTTTTTCTGGTATTGGTGTGAGTTCTGACCGCCAAGCGAGTATCGCTTGCAAAATTTCCAGTATCGCTGTGTGAGTTTTATCTTTGATAGCTCGTCGCCGCGACAAACTAGTGAACAAAGATTACTCACCGGCGACAGTGTGAACAGCAAGCGATCAACTATTTAATATATGTATGTGTCTCTTTTACTGACATCATGGATCTATTATCTTATATCTAGCTCTCGCCCGAGCGATGTCGTGCGATGCGAGAAATCGCTCGTCGCACTCGAACACTCGCTAATAAGCTAGCGACAAAAGCTATCGCAACTACATACTCGCTCCTCGCTTCTCGCCAACTCGTTTCTAGGTTCCAGCTCTAATCGTTTCTCGCTCATCGCCATGCAGTGGTGGAACAAGTGCCTAACGTTGTCAGTCGGAAAACTCAAACGAGTGGAATCTCCGAAATGGTTGCACAATTTATAGAACTTGTGGAGTTGAAATGGAAACGTTGCGACACTGACATGATGCATAGTACGAGCCGGTACTATGACCTCTGATTATAGTTAAAGTGTTCAAGAATCTTGTTTCTACAATGAAATATATGTATACAAGTTTTTTAGCCTCCAGATGGAACGTGATACGTAAAATGAAAGCCAAATCATGTATGACGGGTATCTCCTTACGCAAACAAATTTTTCGTAGATTGCTTCATTGTATAGAATTTTCATTTCATCGATAAAATTTCCACGATTTTTAAAAAGGTTATCGTAAGTATATACGTCTTAAGGTTGAATTAGGTTTGTTTTATAATCGATAACTTCAAAATGTTTCGTTTCAGAGACAAGATATTCGATAAATCAAGAGTCTTATATGAAGCAGTTTTTTTTTTTTTAAATGTGTTGGTACATAACTGCATGCAGCTGAAATTAACTCGTGGACTATCACAGTTTGATGGCGAGATCCCGCTCATATACATTACTTTTAGCATATGGATAAGTACATATCGTCTGTTGACAACCAAAACTCACTAAGTAACAAATACTAAACTAAAACTAAGCTAGATACGAGGTTTTGAAGAGTAGTGACAGAAATGTTAGTGAGTTTTGGTTGTCACCGGGCGATGTGAATGGGACATTATTAACTGAAAACACATAAACCGGACAATCTGGGAAAGCACTAATACTGCTTAGATACAGTATTAGTAACTTTTTATAATTCACTAATAGTTGTGAAATACAGTTTTATTGACTCACATGATGGTTTGCACTGGGAGAGCAAATCCTTCCATATTCATTATCAAGTGAGCTCTTAAAATAAATTACTATAAAACTTATTATGATTAATTTTCCAATGTATTTAAAAGAACCTTTGACTTTATTAAACTTTTTATACCTTAACAGGAACGACCATTGATTCCATGGTTTTTTATAAGGTCCGAAAACCACATCATAGCAACTTACAACATTTTAATCAAACAAGCCAATATATTTGGCCATCATAAAGATATTATTTGATTGACAGACAGCTATAGGGACCTGTAAATGTTAATATTGCTGTCCTATCAAATTCATGTCTATAAAAAAGATACATCCGCAGTGGGCTCTTTACCATGGTATTGTTAAGTAGGTATAAGATATTGTGTAGGAAATTAAAATGATCGGTGTAACATTTATCAGGCGTTATAATATGAATCTTGGTTTGCGTTAAACTTTTTAACAGAACTTAAAAAAAAAACAACTTCAAGGAAAAGGAATCGTATTCCGGAGAACAACTAAACGAGTTACGATAAAAACACCATAATTGCCATAACATTTCGTGAGTTCCTTGGATTACTCGTGGATTTCGTCATCAGATCTTGACCAAAATTTATTGGAACCAACCTGAAAATTCTCCCTCTCAAACCATAATCAACGGAGTTCTGAGGAAACAAACTTAAAAATAAAAATCATAGGACTGAATTGGGAACCACTTTCTTCTTTATGTCGATTAAAAAAATTAGAAGCTTTACTAATGGTATCGCTTAGTGCAAGATATTGTGTAGGAATTTAGTGGCCATTTAAAGTGACCAGAGCAACATTAAGGTATTAGATTTCGTCTGCACATTGGATTCTGTAAACATTTTACCAAAATCTAACAGACTTCAACGACAAAAATATTTTTTCCGAGCACAACTGCACGCGAGAGTTATTTCGATTCCTCATGAATATCTTCATCAAAAGAATACATAATTTAATGTAATTGGAAATCCTCCTCTTCAAAGTTAGTTTTTAAGGATACTTCCGTAACTTTACAGATGGTATCGCTAAGTATAAGATATTGTATAGGAATTTAGTGGCAATTTAAAATGTTCAGTGCAACGTTTATCACGTTTCTATATGCATATTGGTTCGCGTAAAGTGACTCGATTTGTACACGTCGCTGGACGGCAAAGGTGTGCTCATGTGTGCTGGAGAAAAATGGTAACCTTTAAAATAATAATTTGTTTAATAACGTAATTAATCTGATACAGTACGTCAAATCAGTTTAACCCGATTTCATCATCCTCCGTGTAGTTGTTAATGGCTGATTAACTCCTCTAAAATGGGCAAAATTGACACACGTACTCAGCCGTTAATATTTAAGGAGTGGGAGTTTGGACCGAGTTAAACCGAAAAGAAGCTGAAGAAGAAGATATAACTTTTTTGTGGAAAAGCTCCTTAAATTCGCTGGGCACGTAAATTTAGGAGTACGAAGCAATTAAAAATATTACGTGATATGATAAAAATTTGTCTCAATTTTGCCTGACATGTTCCTCCTGACTTAGGTATAGTTCTATTAACTACATATTGCGCCTTTCACATAAATTGCATTAAGCATTACAAAACTTTAAAGTTTTTTATTCAACATACGCAAGTAAACTAATTGTTGCATCATTCATCATTTAGAACTCCATCATACGACTTCGAATCGAAACATGACGGGCTGTTCCTGAAAAGTAACTGTGAGCAAAACCATCATCTTCAATATCATTAATGATGTCTCACGAACGTTTTAATAAAACTTTGCAATTGTTAATTGCAATGCAAAGGCTACGCTGATTCCAAATAGTGCAGAGTGGAAATAATTTCCCACTTGTGCTCACGCGCTAGCGACTCTAGCGAGTATCTGAAGGCGACAGAGCATTAGCGCGCGCGATCAGATCGGGTTAGCGCGGCGAGGGGCAAATCGCACCATCAAACCTTCTACTGTAGGGTTGGCACTAGGTAAGTTTTACGTTATCCTGACTTGACAGTCGGGGGGCCTATAATGGTTACGCTTATCACGTGATAAATAATTGACAAAGCATTCTTTCACTTACACTTGCATCTTGTCAAAACGTGACATTTCGTCACTTATTTATCGCGTTATAAAAGCAACCATCATAACCCACAGGCCAGAAGTAGATTATGAAGTAGGTATGTTTAAGTAATCCTTGAGTTCTGTCAACTAAGTGCCCACCCGTCTTTATATTCTTTATGTGCTAGCGGGTATTTAAGGCCGACAGAAAAAAATCTTTCAAAAAAACGTACAAGTCTAGGTGGGCACGTTCCCATAGTTTTCTATGCACTATTCTTGCTCCGAAGTTTGAAATTTGACGTTTGTAGATCTCGCTCAATCTGTTTGATTTTACACGAGAGTTAGAAAGACGGCATGATCCAAATTTCGAATTTCGAACTTTAGAGTAACCACTCAGTTCAAGTTTTTGGAGTAGGTATTCGTAGTTGCATTTTGCACAACCCTAAATTCAAGCTTAGCGTTTTATAACTAAGGTATCATTGAATGTGGAATCCCGTTGATAGAATCGCAATCACGAATGCACTGCTCATGTATTCAGGACAAAGCGACGAACAAGAGCTTAACAGCTCGTATAACATACTTGTACTATTTGATATTTTATTGCGTCAAATCGATTTATACCCGGTACAGTCAGTGTCAAATAGGCACTCGTGAATCCACGATTTCGTCGAGTTAAACAGGGGGAACATCTTTACGATTTATACCAATCAATCATTTGGTACTAAACAAAAGAAAAGTTTTTAAGCCAGATTGACTTATATTAACATTAAAAACATACATGGTTTCAGGTATAAAAGACATTTGTTCCAACTATTGCGATGAAAATATTAGGGTTTAAACCTTTCGTTTGCACCTTCGGTCCCAAATAGCCTCACTTTACTATTGGTACTTTGTTAATAAGTTAATTGTCAAAGATAATCTTAGGTAAGTACATACTTTTAGCCGTAACCGTACGTCGATGTCACGTCGATGAACTCATAAAGTTGTATCGATTCTATATTGAATTTAGATAAATGCGTAGTTTAATACGTCTACCTATGAATTTTTCACCTCACCAGCTCAAACATGGCGATTTTGCTGTCAGATAACAGTGAACAAAATGCGATTTTGTTTCGAGCGTGAGTAGAAAGTAGCTTTTTAATTTTTTCAATATCTGACCACGAATTGACATTCTTCAGCCAAAGGTTAATTATAAAATTCTAATCATTTGAATCTCGATGCTTTCTGTTTCTTTCATATGTATATAAAAGAGAGGGATAGAAACTTATCAATTTGAAATTCGATTTTCGAATCCGACCTCGATTGAGAACAGTTCGGATACGCGTTATACCAAAAATTACATTAAAACACCCGAAAAAGTTTTAATTGCAACGTATTTTTTTTTTCTTTATTATATTTTTATTTAACGACCGAATATAAAAATTATTGTGCCTTTTATATAAAACAATATATCATTGCTCAAATAAAATAAGATTTTTCAAGTTATTACTTATTGTAAATATAAGTAATAATAATTTATAATTTCACCATTTATCATAGATGCATATTCGAAACGTACCTTAAAAAATTGGGCAAGTGCGAGCCCGACTCGCGCATAAAGGGTTCCGTACCTATACATATATATAATCTATAACAAGTTTGTTGTATGGGAGCCCCCCTTAAATATTTATTTTATTTTATTATTAGTATTTTTTGTTATAGCGGCAATAGAAATACATCATCTGTGAAAATTTCAACTGTCTAGCTATCACCGTTGTTGAGATACAGCCTGGTGACAGACGGACGGACGGACGGACGGACAGCGAAGTCTCAGTAATAGGGTCCCGTTTTTACCCTTTGGGTACGGAACCCTAAAAATATCGAGTTTATATTGTAATTTTTATATTCTTTTGCATTTATTCTATTTGGTGTTTTACGAGTAAAAATATCAATCAATTTATAAACAAAATCTCGTAATATAATATGTATTTATAAATAAACACGTCATGTATCTGGTAAATCTTCCAATTTGATCAAATAATGACAATAACCGTGTTGGTTGGTTCATTATAATTTCAATTAAATTATATTGTTATTCCTTTTTAAGCAGCACATCTATTTTCTGATTAATAATATTATTGAAATCAGCAACAAAGACTATAAAAATACGTTGGAAGGAAAAGCACAAAATGTCGAATATGTTCTCGCTGATGAGGTGAAAAGTTGTGTGTGCTACACGAGAGCAAAGTTTTTTGCATCTCGTGCTGTTGAGTCCCTCGCTACCCTCAGGATTCTAACATAGAATCACTCGCTACGCTCGTGATTCAAACGTAGAATCCTTCGCTTGCTCGGGACTCAAAATCAGCACTTGTAACAAAAAACAACTTTGCTCTCTTGTTGTACAAATAACTATTCCCTTGCCACTGCACAGTGTTCAGGGAAACAATACTCTCGCTTCCGCCACATTACCATAGAGTGCGCGGGCGCCGTCTGCGCTCCTCCACAACCCCGTAACTAACAATTTCTAGTCGTCATAATTTGGAAATGTATTATTTGTCACATTTCAAGAACGTTGACGTCGGCTTCGCGCGCGTAGAAGAATGAAATTTGTCCATAAAAACTTTCTACTCCTGTTTATTCCCTTATGCCCTTGTAGCTTATGTCCGTATTCTAAGCAATATTATTGTTTTGTTAAATCTGTCACGTAGTTTTTGCGTTAAAGTGGAACGTGTCTACATTCTCACAAACTTTCAGGTTTATAATATATACATATGTTACTTAATTTAATATAATACAATAACTAATTTATGAGCACAATCGGTCTACAATACATTTGAAAGATAAGGTAACTTAAGCTAATTTCGCCATTTTTAAATTAAACGAATGATACCTCGTAACCCGTAAAAGGGTCACATTCATATACCGGGTGTTGCCCCTGAGCGGATCATTGTCGCGCGGTGCGATTAAACCGCCGTTCAATCTAAATCAATCCAGCTCGGCCGACGCTCTTCGCCGCATTGTTCTCGATCTCCACCGATTAAACGTAATCACCACATTTGACACGTCCATTACATCCACCGAGCCGAGCTAAGGTCAAGACCAATGAAGAATAATGCGGCACTTGCTTTCGTAACATGTTCGTACGTGACATGTGATTGAATACCTACTTTCAGTGCAATGAAAAGTCGGCAGAAATAGACTTACCGGAAGTTGGAGGTAGTCGGCTATGGTGTACTTCGCGGCGCCTCGTCGGATATCAGCGAGCGCAGTGAAGTGCTCGTCGCGACGCGCCTTTCGACGCAACAGGGCTCGAGCGTAAGGGTACGCAGACAGGTACTCATTGTACGCGTCCATCAGCTCCCCCGTGAACAGCTGCTTCAGGAGAATCGCGCTCTCCGTCGCATCGCCCTCCGCAGGCGGCGGCGGCAGCTCTCTACACTTCAGCGACTCAGGTATACTTTTCGATGCAAAAGTACTTATGCCACTGGTCGACTCGCAGGACGTCATCGCGCCCGCGGAATCGCTCGAACCGCATTTCGAAAATGGAAATACGGAGGAGTCGCCGCTTTTCTCACTGCACGCGGAGCTCTCACGGATAGTGCTGGTTTTCTCGAAGAAATCAGGAAACTGAGGCTCCGATTGACTTTCGGTCGAAGGCGAGGACTCTTCGGCAGCCGCGCTTGTGTATTGGGCATTCTTGATGCAGTCGTATAGGTCTTCAATAGATTCGTAAGGAGTTATGCTTCCACAAGATTCACCTTCGGCATCGCGTAATCTTTCATAGATCTCTTCATTTCGTCGCCTGGATAGCGGCGTTAAAGCTGAATCAGAACGGCTTCTCTGCACGCTTCTCACTTGATCGTAACCAAAATCTGTTGGGTTCAGAAAATCCCATCTCACGTTCGCCCAAACATTCTCACTGGCATCGGCGGAAATCCTGTGATCGATGCAACATTGTCCGCCGCTTCTAATAGTTACAGTGGTCACATTGTCACTGGTTTCTATAATAGAACTATCGGCCACTGATTCATTGCAATCTATGGGAATGTCAACGATCACTTTACGAAGACTAGTGTTGACCGAGGAGATGGTAGACTCGGTATCATCAAATTTACGGCTTTCAGTCGATTGTTCATGAAAATCCGATGTAGTTACCTCCGAGGAAGCATCAACGTCTCTTTGGCACAAAACGCCTTCTTGAATCAATTCCTTGAGAATGCTTTTTTGTTCTGGTTCCTTTTCTGTCTTTTTCGATGACACTGAAATAGTATCGTCCGGTTTCTTGCCTTCATTTATGAGTAAACCGGAGTCGATATATTTCCTCATGCGTTCAGTGAGGGCCTCGCTCGCCTCCGAAACGGACTCCAGGTAGTAGAATAGCAGATGATACTCCTCCTTAGTGATGACAGCGGCGCGCAACAGTGGCTTGCCATAGAGCTCCACCGCCGAGAATAAAGTCGAAGCTGAAATAAAAGAGAAAGTAGGTGTCACACATATTATGTAATGTAACCTTAGTTAAAGTCGAACGGAACTGCTAATCGAATATGCATAGCATATCTTTTAATCTACCGAGTCACTGAAAGATTTGTGGGCGTAGCAAAGGTCAGATCAAACGCCACGCCAAATAATAATTGCCATATAACTTATTCACCTTGCATTGAAGATCTCCGCTTAATCATAGGTCGATAATAAATAGCCCAGACCTTTTAAACTCCTTGAACTCCTCACGTATGGATCTGTGTTGATTGGGAAACGTTTAATGTTAATCAAATAAACGGTATACTATGCAGCATTGTTTGTTAACACAATGATTAAACAATTTGACGATCATAGGTCGATTGGTTTTTAATTATGGACTAGAAGCTTATAATTGATTTTCGATACGCTTTAGTAATTTGTTTTATCTATATTGAGACGTCACAGTACAGTCGTGAGTAAAGAATCAGAATGGCTCAAGTTACATTCGATTCGAGAACTTGTTTGACGGAGACAGCGAGCAAGTCGGACCAGACAATGCCGCGGGTTGATACTAGTTTCTATTATCGATATTATGGTCACGGCGACTGCATTAGGTTTGCATACAAGGCACTTCTGCGAAAGATTACTGGACAATAGCGTGCGTACGCGTCTCATTTATTGCCAAACAGCTTTCTACAAACACACGCCGTCGGAATACTGAGCGGTTCGTTTGCAGCTTATTGACGAGGCATTAGGTAGCTTCAATTGAAGAAAGTTAAAAGTTCTCTCAATCCAATTGTGTTCAAGCACAAATAGTATTGCCTCACCGAAGAAATTTGACTTTTACGCGGATTATTCGAGCGTGTTTCTTTTGGTAAGGATCGGAGATTTCGTTGATATTCACTACCAATCAGGCTTCTTGAATTGTAAACGTATCATCCGTAAGAGCATTGAAAATTTGAATCATTGTTACTTTTCGTCACTAATTTCGCCCCAACTAAACCCAGCATAGCCGTAGCCAATAAAAACGTAGCAACCCTAAATGGTGTAGAATGCACTTACTACCTTTTCCCGAGTTCGGTTTCAGATACAAGTTTTTTTTTTCAAAGTAGTGACGTTTTACAAAACCTGAATACTTAAAAACTCAATAAAATCTCACCATAAATCTTCTCCCAAGCTAAGAACGTGTCGAGATCCTTCCCATCCCACTGTGGAGGCTGGTATTCCACCACAAGCACTTCGCCCTCCAAGGATGCCGCTGGTGCTCGCGCTTCCACTGGTGCCTTCGAGCCTCCCAGAAACAGCAGAGCAGCTGGTGGGGCAGGAGGTGCTGGTAAACTCGCTGGCGAAGGTAAAGGTCCTCCGAGGGTGACAGCCACCGGGGCTGACAGGGGTCCTGATGGGACACCGGCTACGACTGCTCCCGCCTCTTGCAGTGGCTCACAGACTACTTCCGCGACTGTGGCGTTGCCCCAAACTACGGTCTGTGGATAAAAAGAAAAAAATGTTAATAAACAATGATAGTCATATTTAGAGGTGTAAACGTATACAATATTTGCGATTGGCACCGGTAATTTAAAACTTATCCTTGATAATGTTAAAGTAACACTTCAAAAGCAATGCACTACTAATTATATTGTGATAAATTCATATAAGGCCCAACGCATTACGAGTATAAATTTGTAATCTCCTGTAATGTAACATCGTTTTTATGGTTCAATATAGGTAGGTACTATTAGTACATACTCCTAAAACAGAAATTTCGTCTAAGTTCATGTTTAGTGTGTTTTCAGTGTCACTGTGTTCGTAAATAAAGCTTCTTTGATTTTGTAGTGTACCTATTTAAAACAGTTGTAATATTCTCACTATAGGTAGCCGAACACAGAAGTTCTTAATGATAAGTCTCGCCAACCATTAAAATATTCTCTAAGACGTTAAACCAACAGTAGCCCATGCAAACATTGAAGGTACCTTGTTACCGTTAAAAATGTTAACGTGGTTGGCTCGCGCTGCTAACTGGGTTATGATTAAGTTGCACAACTGTCGACGGATTTACTATTAAGACGTTACATTATTGCCACTAAAACCTGTTTTATTATTTCATACGTCTGGAGCTTATAAATTGTTCGGGCATTCTTATTTACAACCGCTTTGGGCGCTCGAAAATTCAAATAGATGCGGGAATCTTAGATTCTTGAGAAATAGACATGCAACAGCGTCGGACGAGAACATAACGAGACGTGGGCAAAACGCATTAATATAATAACATGTAAATGCAGGAGGCTTCGAGGCCTTGGTCGAGCGGGTTCATGGAGTTTTTTACGTAGAGCCGACGTGACGTCAGGCTCGAGTTATGTGCACGCGCACCCCCCCCCCCCCGCCCCCTCCTACCCCGTCGCGCCCAAAACGAGCCTCCTCCAGGATAATGCGCCTGATACATCTTCAACAAGGAAAAAAATTAAAACAAGATCCAGCGAACAAGGGGCAGTCGATTTAACACGCCCGACGCGGTTCGGTATGACAGTGAGATTGAAGTTGATTATTGTTTTATTTCATTCGTTTATCGCGGTCCCTTGAACGTGAATATTACGAGAACCTATTCTTTTGTTGGGCAATAAATCCAGGAATAAGTATCGCAAATCTTTAACTCGACAATGGTGTTCGGTTGTTCAAGGAAAAACTTGATAGACGTTGCCGAGTGATTGACTACAAGGTCTTTGGAAATACGATTATTAAAATATACCATTATTACATCCAGTATCCTGTCTCGGTTGTTTTTTATTGCTATCGATATTGTTAAAAAACTTATGTTTATTGCTTAAGCAGTTTTTATGGCCGCAAATATTGTTTTGAAATACGAAGCTTAGCAAATAAAGTAAAATAGAGGCGAGGCTCAAGGTAAAGTCCCCCATTATTATGTTGCGCACGTGACAAACACGTCGAAGTACGGTATTAGGACATCTGGTAGAAACGCATCTGGTCGAAACATGTTAACTCTTTCAAAGCACCAGTGTCGGTATAACAATGCGATAACAAGTTGGCGACAGACCCTTCCATTCTTTCATCTGAGCGTGTTGTAGTTATTTATGTTCAGTTCATTGCACAACATCACAAAAGTTAAGATAACGGGATTGTAGGGTGGTTCTCATTCTCATAAGCCAAATACCGTTTCTGTGGTAGGTCTTTTAATTTTTTTTTGCTACTATTTAGAACAGAACCTTGAAGCACCAATTCGAGTAGGTATAAATAATTTTGGTTTTGATGTTTAAAAAACATGTCCGCAGGCGTTTGTGTAAAAAAGTTCGTAAACCTCTTTTTGACTGCACAATAGTCGGGATGGTGTATAAAAAAAGCAGCTTCGTTTTAATATACAAGCAACTACTTAACTTGCTGTAATTAGCTATTCCACGCCAAAATGGTTGAAATCCGTTAAGACATTTTGACTCGACGTGACTGAACAGCTACACAAATGAAATTAATACTCATATAGGGGTAAAGTCGAAAATGGGGATAAGTCGAAAATCACACGTATCTACTAAACTGGGAACAATTACTACGCTTGCAACGCTTGTCAAGACGCCATGTTTATCTGCTCCCCCGCTTCAGTTCACTTTGTGTCGCTAGTCGTGAGCGCACGTGTGTTGCGGTAGATTAAATAAAAATAGTGTGATTTAGTGCCTTATGAGGACTTTTGAAATTACCCCATACCACATAAACATAACTCGGGAACCTGCTAAGTTAAATCATTGTTCGTTTGTTTTTACGTTACATTGTCATTTTTGTCGTAATAATGAGTACAGCATAACGGTCTATCTGTAGTTTAGAAAAAGCAATCGAATTTATCCCACGGGTGAAATTCGAAAAAAATTACTTTCGAAATAACCCCAAACTAGGTTTTCCAGTCCATTATCAGAGTTAGACTAATGTTTGCTTCATAAATGAGTTATGAATTCTCTAAATGCAAATTTCTAGATTATTAAACATAATTATAAAAGAAACATTATTTTATAAAAAAACAATGATGATGATGACTGATCACAGCGCGGGCGAAATTCGAAAATAATTTGTGATTTAAACAAAAAAAATGTTCTTTACCGTGAATCAGCGGGATTTTTTGAGGGGATAAATTAGAACTAAAAAGAAATATGATTCTTAAACTCATATTGCATAAAAACCATTTCTACAAACCTTCGAAATTACCCAACTTGCTTTCGAAATTACCCACTCCTTAAAAAATGGTATTCAAAAAAAAAAATTTTTTTTATTTACATTTATTTCCAAATTCAAGCAACATATTACAACGCTATTTTCACAAAGCGTTGATGAATAAATCCAATTTCGTAAAGATCTCATTACTTGGAAGGAATACTTCTTAGGTTCTTACTTATGAGCCCAAACCCTAACATACTCTACACTCGCCTAAAAATATGTCGAATATACCCCAAAGCACCTTATATCGTTAATACAATAAAGAAAATGAAATAAATACCTTAGTACCGATAGGTACAAAAACATAGGAATAAATAGGATAGGTAAAATATATTTTTCACCATCCTCCTCAATAGGTAGATACCTATACCTATTGAGGAGGATGGCGAAAAATATATTTTTCTTTAACAAAACCCTAGTTTTATGAATAAGAAGTGCTTTAAAAGTACGTCCCTTTTAATTTATAAAGTTCAAACTTCAAACACAGCTTACCTACTTGTTTTATTAGCTTTAGTTTACGTTTACACCAAAAGTGACATCTATCGAAAAACTTAGAAGTTTTTCTATTATATTTCGCGCCATCTAGCGGAGATCAGTAAAACTACCGAGCGCTATAGCAAACGCAATGACCAGGTGACGTCGCGTGATGCATGTTGCGCACCAGTACATTCATTGCCACGACGAATGCATAGATGGCGCTAAACATAATAAAAGTTTTATAGCTAAAAACAACATAAGTTTCGTAATATTGATAAACAAATATAATCAGTGTTATATTGGTATCGATGATGAAAAGTGCTTTACTTGTTCATCAAGTTATGTTACCTATAAAAAAAAAATTAAGATTTTATGGTAGGTTAGGTACCTACCTAATGGTCATTATTTTAAAGTGGGAGATGATTCAAATAAATTAATCAGTTGTTTTATTAATCAGTGAAATTTTATTATCTGAATCTGAGTCCTATGATTAGGTCGAAAATCAGTTTAGTACAGATTTTGCCTAGAAAAGTTCCGTGAGTCTCAGACATTAAAATCCATACGACACGGGCTTATTTAAGTCGACAATTGCTCGACATGTTTCGAATCGTTTCGTAATTCATCATCAGGAGCGATCATGTCGAAATTCGAAACATGTCGAGCAATATTCCTTTCAAACGACGTGATTATACTTATACCCGTTTAATATAGATTGTTTGCGGTATATAAAAGATGTGGCTCTTCTCTTTACAAGTAGGTTAAAAACTGCATGTTAATCATTTATCTCCGCCGGTAATGCCACGCAATACATTAATACGATGACGTCACTGAAAATAACGCTAAAGTGATCAGATCAGATTACAGTTGAACACGCGAGCAAGCTCACCGGTCGGCAAATGGTCAATGACAGTAATTCTGAATCTCAGTACCCTTACCACGAGTTAACGTGACCGTACTCGCTAACGACAGCGTAAACGATTTGTGCACATGGATTCCATTAGGCTGCCCAAAACCATGTTCTACTCAGAACTAGAGCTTGGAAAGCGCAAGCCTGGAGGGCAGTATCTGCGCTGCAAGGACGTCTTGAAACGCCATCTTATTGGATGCAAGATACCGTGTGGTTCGTGGGAGGAGCTTGCGACGCATAGGCCGGAATGGCGGAAGGCTGTGAAGACAGGCGTGGAAGGCTATGGGTGCCTCCGCCTTAAAGACCTCGATGCGAAACGCGAGCTTCGAAAGGCGCAACCCAGGCCTTCTTACAGCTTCACGTACAACGCACAGCTTCACTGTCCCACTTGTGATCGTGTGTTCGTGAACAAGCTGGGTTTCACGAGCCACGTGCGCGCGCATGCCAGAAACAACTGACAGGGTGTCGCCGTTTACGGATACGTCAAGGAGGACATCATCATCATCATCAAACGATTTGTATGGAGAATAGTACCTACAGCGCCCCTAGCGATTAATTCGTAGAACTACAATTCTCCATATAAATCCTTTACACGGTTGGTAGCGATTAATGCCACTGTAAATTCATGGTAAGGGTACAGAAGAATCAGTCTGTTCTATACCTCAAGTGTACCTAAGTTCGCAAGTTTGCTAACACAACAAAATGTCTCCATCGCGTTTACGTTTCCCTTATTGACTGAGCCAGCGAGGCGTTTCCCTTTTAACTTGGTCCTTGCTTGCTTCCGTATGTCCGCGTGTACGTTTGGCCGACTTTTCGGCTATTCACGCCTTGAAGTCGCATTTCTCCACCGATTCTCATGAAATTTTCTGAAAATGTTCAACAATTTCGATGATGTTTAAACAAACTCGCGAGGTCCACAGCTCACAGAGCTACTAATAAATAATATTGTCATACACGCGTTGGATACTTTTTTTGAGGACAGTAAAGTTATACTGCACTTAAACCCTTAGCCCTCTATACGTATAGCATAACTGTGACACACAACAAATACTACCTGTCACTTTCCTGTCAATACCGTGCGAGCAAGACAGGTGATTCCAAGTCTACTGAGGGGTAAATTTCTAAGTTTTTCCTATAGATTTCGGACAATGCGTACTTCAAACGAAGATATTCCAAACGCATTCGCTTCGAAGATGACATGAAGATTTCCCGAAATCCTCAGGGATGCCTCAGCCTCTTAGGCTGGTTGCGATGTTATCTTTGATGACGTCATTCCCACTCCCACGGTAATTGTATTAGCCATAAACAATACGAGCCAATAGTCCTTGTCTGAGACATTCTCACAAAGGCATAGAGCATCCCCCCTTAAATTTTACATGTCGAACTCGACTGGCTGTAAACATTTCAAGTGTCGAATACGTGAGAGTGCATAAGTTTCGAGTGTTTGTATTTTGAAATTTCAATATTTAAATATTTCAATGTTTACTTTACGAGCACGACCCATTTGTAAAGAGCGTGACAGAGAAAAAAAGGTATCTATTTGAAAAAAAAAACTATACTAGACTTTAGTCCTAATGGTTGGTCAAACACTGAAGTTTGTACCTACATACTTAATAGCCCTTAAACGCGTCATTTGGAGGGATATGACATATTATAGGCAGTCACAATCCTTTGCTTTGAGAGAACGATAAAGAAGGCGAAAGTGTGCTCGCGGTAAAAATTCTACCTGTTTTTTTTTTATTTTTTATTGTAGTATTCGTCAATATATGAATCAGGCAAGTGATAACGGTTGAAGCTCTGAGAAACTATCCATAGGCTCTTAGCACTAGCTAGGCCACACGGCACGCCTGTTAGCAATGCTAAACGTATTCTGATTGCAGTTTGCCATGCGAGATCCAACAGGGCCGACAGGAAACCCTTGATAGTCAATGACGAGGCGTGACGACTCGTGAATGGATATTTTATAAGATAGATAATTTACACTTAGGGCGAGGACTGGCCTGATTTACAGTCTTATTGTACCTATGTACAATTGTACATACTATCTCTTTTGATGTTGTGAATCTGAAAAAACCAAATTGAATCGGAGATTAATAGAGAAAAGTATTTATCCTGGATAATGCTCAGTTCCCGAATGATAAACAAAATAACTATCTCGCGTATAGAGCTGCTGTAAAGATTTTTTATGCAAAAAAATATCGTAACTATGTCGAAGCAAGGCATGGTTTTTCTCTTCCTTCACCAATTAAGATATCACTTTTATTCAGCTAAAATAATGCCTGATAAATAACTGAGCTATATAATTTTGCGAACTTAATACTCTTATAAACTTAAATTAAGACTGGAGTCATCACATAAGTATGACATTAATTATCCACAGTTTAAATTGCCTGGAGGCCTATTATGGTTGTGTTTATCGCGCGATAAATAAGTGACAAAGTATCTGTCACTCACACTCGCATTTTTTTAAAACGTGACGTTTTATTTACCGCGCGAGTCATACAAGCAACCATCAATTAGGCCCTCTGATAGAATGATATTTCCTAATCACGAGCCAGTTAATAGAAGAGCAAAATTGAAACCGTTTCAATTTAAAAACCAGCACCGGCTTCCTCATACGAGCAGGCAATAAATAAAAGCAGGGCTAATAGGTGTCGGTAGAAAGTGCACTATCCGACCGGGCCTTCCGCGGGACACGGCCACATCCGCGTGCGCGCACGAGTGTGTGATCCAATATCGATAGGTACGTGTATTATCTGATTGCGTATTTTGCTATAGGTGATTTTCTAAGACTATTATATATAAGTATCCCGAATGATGATATTGATGATCCTTGGGAGTATTGTGACGTCAACATTTCTACGTCACATCAACATTTTTTAAGCCTGACAAAAATAATATAATAAAACATTTTTCCATATAAAAATATCGCATTGAAGCAATATAGGTAATTAGAAATTTACCACTCAATTATTACTATGAAAAAAGATACCGAGTATTTTTGTTCGATATTTACCTATATATTATAGTTTACGTGAAATACCTCAGTTTGGCACCGACATCAAAAAGTGATTCGAATGTAATCTGTACATGAACAGGTTATTTTTGGCATCAGTTTTTGAAGTCGGTTCTTTTTTTGTTATTTATTTTTTTGCTTTTTGTGAATCAAATAAAATACTTATGGCGGGGTGATCGTGGAGGTCTTGTTTGCAAGCATCTCGTTTGAATTATCCCTTAACTCCTAACCGTTAAGGAGTTATACCTTCCATCATCAGCTCAGCATAGGAAGATGATGACTACCATATGCAAATACTTTATAGGCACTCATAATGTTTTTCATTTATTATGAGTACCTATAAAATTTTAGGGTTGCCCTCGATTTCCCTGGGATCCAATTATCAGATCCCAACTCGGTTAGAATGGGACTACCTCAGGAGTAGTTATACTCTTTCAAATAAAAAAATATTTTTTAAAATCGGTCCACTATAGGCGGAGTAATCGGTGGACATACATAAAAATAAAAATACATACAGTCGAACATAGAATCTCCCCTTTTTTTGGAAGTCAGTTAATAATAGGGAATATACTAAGTAGTTAGGTAGGTACTACCTAAGGAAAAGCGCATCGTGGGTGCGACGCTCCCCGACTAGAATACTAGTAAGCTAAAAGCTGTCCTTCTAGCTGAACGGATGTTCTCGTGATGGTCGCATTGAGTCGGTAAATGCGTTTTGCGCAGGATTGCACTTTGCGGCGGGCTTTGTTATATATTCCACTAGATACCTGTTAAGTAGGAAGGAATATACATATGTCGCATAGTATAATGTTTTCTCGGTTGACCTCTGGTCATGCTAATCTCATGCATGAGTGAAATTACTTCTTTATAGTACTTCTAATCATTGCTAATGAAACTGTGAATGAAATGGCGGCATAAAATAAGCGTTAACCTCTGACAAGCTGGATTAGAAACTTATGGTAGGTACTTTATTACAAGTAAAGGAAGCAATTATGTTTACTATTGTTAACATCAACTATGTATTTATTGTCTTGCCAACTCTCTGTCCGGTCGTTTTTGGAAATGTATTCCAGCATATTTTAAGTACCTACTTTAATCCTTTTTAATCGTGTATTGCGCTCTTAAGAGTTTTCTTTCAATCGTGAACACATAACCGGATTTTATAACATGTACCTATCAGTAAAAATATCGTAATCTTCGATATAAACATCAGAATTTCGAGTTTCTTATTTTAAAAAGAAGGAGTTCTATTAGTATCAGTTGCTAGATTATTATTTATCTCTATCAAAAGATACCTGTACTAAATCTAGAACCACTTACAAAAAAACGTGGACCTAATCCAAAACTTACATACAAAATAACTCAAACAATAAACATAGGCTGGATCAAAAAATATACTCGTCATTTGTGCTTTTTTGCATCCGGAATTAACGGCAAATTTAATCTTATCTAATAACCAACACCCTCGAAAACTTGGAAACTGGCGCGTTCAAGATGTCGTCGGCCGTCCGGGCCATCGACTGACACACTTTTTCTACGACGATGTTATAATTACATTTTTATCAATACGAGAACACATGGCACCGCTGCGAGCCAACGATACTGGTTAACAACTAATATTTGCATTTCTTTTCACTTTTTATTTGCTGTGACACACATATTATGGGGAAACGGAACAATGCTTATCGTATAGTTAATGTTATGCTGCTCTTACCGAAATTGTGTATTTAATAACTTTCGCTATCTGTTGGAAAAGTAACATTTTCGGCTTTGGTTTCTTGAAGTCGAACTTGTTTTGATGGGAGCCGATCAACATTTTGTGGTTTTTGTTTTAGTACGGGTTTATTTTCGTCCGTAAACATGGAGTTTATTAAGGTCGTAACTTTGTGAATTACAATAACAAACGGATAAATTCAAAATAGGCTCAAAAAGTTCAACTAGGCAATTAATATACCGACTTTCATGAGAACCGGTATCATTAATATTCCCTAACGGATTGTGTTTACTTAGGAACTAGTTTTAAGATCTTAATTCACTTGGATCATTACTTAGCTTGTCATTATTTGACGCTTCGTACAGTCTCTGTTCACTGTTCGGTTCAGCCTGTAACCTTTTAAGATACGTAAGTAGGTAAGTACCAATTTTCGTCAATAATGCGTGATGTCATTAATCAAATATGAATTGTGATAAAAATTAATGAACGTCACCATTTTCCAAATGGACACGTACTATAGCAAAGAAGGTAAGTAGGTAAGTAAAATGAGAACACGAGAAACTTTTAGTTATGAATTTTCCCAGACAATATTGACTACGCGACCAATAAATCAAGAACATGAATTGACAAGCACGCTATGGCTCAATTTCACCATCTATGTTAGTTATGAACAGTTCTTTAACGGCTGACTACACCTCTCAAATGGTTAAGTTTAACAGGAGTAATCAGCTGTCAATAATTATCAAAAATGTGACCTAAGCTGATGTCTCCCTGCAATTATCCGCATCTAATGTAACAGTTTAATGTATGGTATATAGACATACCTATTTATTATTACTCCACAGAACATGGTGCTCGCGTTGAGGAGCACCCTAAGGAAACAAAGTAATTAAGGACAGCGATCAAGCTCGAAACTTCATGTTCTATTGTTTTATATGTATAATACATCATTGTTTGTAACATCATTGTGGAAATTAGAAACCGGTCATTGCGAATTCGTCTCCTCTGTTTCGGTGTTCGCTTGTCAGGGGTCGTTAGACAGAACTTCCGACCTTTGTCAACCGCGGGGCACTTTCTCTCTGTACCTTATAGACTGAGCGGCGACCGTCGGTAACCTTACCTGGTCTAGTGACACCGATAGAATACGCTAGTTTGTCATGAAAAATATTACTAAGTAATATTCACACTGAATCGCCCATGCACTGCTTTGAGTTTACTGATGAATAGGCTAGCTATGTTTAGCTAATTGTATAATTTCTCATTTAGACAAATTATTACTTAATTGAGGCATTATATATTTTTTTAAGTTTATAAAACCAACCCTACCAGATAATTAATTTCAGTGCATTTTTGACATATTACAGCGTGGGCTGTTGTGGCTCGAGATCAGCCTGGGTTACCACCTAAGCAGAGAAACAGAAAATAGGTGCCGCACCTTAGGTACAATATAGTGTGAGAAATCCAATTGTACAGCAGGGTGTTAGTGGTGTGTTGGACACAAGTAACTTTGACTATTATTACTGTGGCTTCGGTCCACTTTTGTTACCCATAATTATTGAAAATCATAACATAGCGTTTCTCATACAATCCTTAAACCGAATTCACAGGATTTTTATAAAGCTAAGTAGAACCCATCAGGTTCACTCTGGAAAGTTAACTGTTTAGGAGAGAAATCTAATTATGACTAATGCAAATTATGTCAAAAATTAAATTTTTAATTACTAGTGGCTCTGAGCTATCGACCTCGCGATTTTGTTTAGAAATTGAATTTTGTATTTTTTACGTTTTCAACCTGTCCATAATCTCCACCACTTCGAAAAACTGAATCGACAAATAAATCTATATTATTAACGAACCCACTAACAAAAAAATATGGGAATCGGTTGAAAAATGTGGCCTGTAGTCCGAAACAATCCGGAAATCCAAACATCGAAACATACCTACGAAAGAAATTATGCAAAGCTAAAACAGAGACGCTTCGCTAGCTTCACTGGCTCGGTCAGTTATGGCGGTCAAAGGAGACCCTATTGGCCTATGGTGATACTAGACGAAGTAGAGTTATCGACGGCCACCACCCAGTCTATCTCTGTACCTTAGCTCGTGCCGAAAGTTGCCCGGCTAAATAGGTTTCGCTCTCATTACTGCGGTTTCATTTTTGGTTCCTCAACTACTGCACGTGTTTACGGTTTTGTAATGTACTTTTGTGACAACGATAAAGTTTGCACATCGATCTTTGGAAAGAGGCAATCGGCTAATTTCGACTTCGTATAGCGATATCTGTGTCGCACACACCATGACGTTTGTTTTGTCAGTCGTGGTTCAAATGCGAGAGAGTGCAGTCGCATATCCAAGTCAATATATATATAGAGTTGCTAAAACCTACACAAAATTAAATTTGTACTATGGCATCTATAGGGAAAAAAGGTAAGCCGTTACTTTGCCAGTCACGCGAAATTATCTACAATGTTTATAAATATTTTGTAACTGAAGCCGACCAATTTAAAAAAACATGAGAATGTTAATGTAAGTAATTACACTTTTTGTCGATCTTTAAACCCACATTTAAGTATCCTAGTAGTATAACATCAGTTGCTAATGCTCAGTCAAGCCCTTTTAGGAATGTGGGCCTGAATATATATATTTGTATATTATTTTTCCCCAACAAGAACATTATAGCAATAACTATATATTATTACATCGAGTTTTACAGCTCTATATATTCCACGTGAAATCAAAACAAAACAACAATAAAGTACTTAGTTCTAAATAACACGGTGAATAGAGACTAAAGTACTATGTGTGACCTTACAAACGGTCCGGTAGTTTTGAATTTTTGATATGTTGTATAGGATGTTTAGTCAGTTTTGAAATGCAAAATGCACAATTCCCCCCCCCCCTCCGCGCCCGCCGCCATATTGAAAAAACCGGCACTTTCTTCATATTTTTGCTCATATCTTCCTTTAGGAGCATTTTAGCTAGAAAAAAGCTTCCACAATGTTATAGAGAGTTAAATTTACTACATTCTCCATTTTATATTTTTTTTTCTAGGACAGATAGTTACGGAGATATCCACATTTTAAAAAACGTAAAAAATCGCAATTTCCTACTGAAAAACAAACTTCTGGATTATATCTTCGTTTAGGAGCATTTTAGCTACAACAAAGCTTGGGCAATGTTGTAGAGAATTAAATTTACTATAATTTACATTTCAAATTTTGTTTCAAGGACGGTTAGTTACGGAGATATGCACATTTAAAAAACAGGAAAAGTCGAATTTTCCGAAAATTTCTCAAAATTCTTGGTTTAGAACGCTGTCGATTCAGTTACGGACTAGTCTAGGACAAATTAAAACATGTAGGAAATATAATTGGTTATAAAACTCATGTCCATTTTTACATACATTTTCGGAAAATGTGACTTTATTTTTTACATATCTCCGTAATTATCTGTCCTAGAAACAAAATTTTAAATGTAAATTATAGTAAATTTAATTCTCTACAAAATTACCCAAGCACTGTTCTAGCTAAAATGCTCCTAAACGAAGATATAATCGAGAAGTTTGTTTTTGAGTTGGAAATTGCAATTTCTTAAGTTTTTTTAAATGTGCATATCTCCGTAACTATCTGTCCTAGAAACAAAATATAAAATGGAAAATGTAGTAAATTTAACTCTCTATAACATTGTCGAAGCTTTCTTCTAGCTAAAATGCTCCTAAAGGAAGATATGAGCAAAAATATGAAGAGAGTGCTGGTTTTTTCAATATGGCGGCGGGCGCGGAGGGGGGGGAATTGTGCATTTTGCATTTTAAACACTGACTAACCATCCTAGACAACATATCAAAAATTCAAAACTACCGGACCGTTTGTAAGGTCAAAATCCTTTATTCACTGAATTAAAATTCAAATTCTGATGAACGATTAATCTAATAATTGATGTACATGGAAATTAGCATTCGTTTGTATTCGGAAATGCGATGATTGCCGATGTGCATTCTTTATCGCCGTTTACTGTATATACGTCACCGTAAAATTGTGAACACCGTCAGTTTATAATTTGTCTAGTGAAATCATAAACTAACCTATCTGTCGTTTTATAGTATGACTAGTTAGTATAGTTAGTTTATACACCAACGGTGGTCACAATTTATACAGTGTCATAATACCTACATCTACATACCGTAAAGTTACCCAATTTATAGTCAAGTCTACACAAGTATGTCCAAAATATCTTGCAAATTATCAGTTAATAATTTAATTATGACAATTTAATACGGATAAACTCTAAGATGAAAATGAACATGATCAACCTAATTAAATTAATTTAAATAAAAACGTATAAAATTACAGATAGAATAAATGGATCTTTATATAAATGAATTAGTTTTGCTTTGGACCATCGTTGGGTGATTGGAATTGGACTATACCTAGACTATAGATGGATAGTTTTACGGTACAGAAATAATAATAATTGAAGTATGTGCGTGACATTATTGCATGGAACTTGTTCTTGCTACTTGTAGTGGCATTACGTTGCTTTCCGGGATTGCTTCATATTTATGAAACTTGACTTAATAGTCCATGTTTAATGCAAAGATATACCTAATTATCAATCCTCGTTTTATTTATATTATACAATAAATTAAAATTTAATGTTACTTATTATTTCTATTTACTTAAGGAAGAGTCAAAAATAATAATACCTATTGAGTTGTAAATAAATTGTAAATGACGTTGTTTCGGAAACAGTAAATAAACAGAAATAGATGCACAATTATTAAATATGAAAGAGTACCTAAATGAGGATAATAAGAAAATGGTGGATTGTTTAATAAAGCATTGCTACCTAAATTTCTCAAGTAGGTTTAAACAAATAGATGAATAGAGCCAAACACGACTATATGTCATATTATGCATAATTATATTTTAGTTAAGTGATAAAAGTTGGTCTGATACAGTCCGCGAAGAAATTGGTCGACCATTTTTGAACCATGTATTATGGTTCAAAGTTGCTTGGCCAATTTTTACATAGAGCCAAAAAGTAATAAGTAGTTAGATCCATTTATCTAATCACTGTAAATATCAAAAAATCTGACATCAGTAATTTCCGTCAAAAGTATGGAAATTGTATTCGGAACTTCAACAAATTCCGACTATAATTATGAAACTGTATACAACAATTGTAGGGACTTGCTAATATAAACATACCTATACTTTTACTTTGCCATATAGTTACCAATGTTCAATCATGAGACAAACTCCTGCGACAATAAAGACAAATAAACGTAATAGCAAATAACTTACTTTTTATTAGAAACACAAGTATTGCATTACCGTAAGAATCGCCAATTTTAGCAATACTATTTTCCTTATCTTTGCGAACTCTATTACTTGAACAGCGTATTTATAGTCAGCGGTCAATTACTCACTGCATTTATATTAAATTGAATTAACATAAGTTTTGAATGGAATGACGACTGGACATATAATACTAGGAAATTGGAACCTGGGCGAGGCTGAGTCAACCGAGTGTAACGGACTTCGGGCCTCGATAGTGCTGTGATTAAAATATACAACATTTGTGTGCTGTACTTGCCTACTTTTTTATATAGCTAAACGTGTACAGGGACGAGGGTCATTCCTGCAAATGTGGCATTGTTTAACCTATGAACATGATTTTCTCCAAATAAACTATGTTAATATCTGTCACCGTTTTCGACCTGTAGCTCGCTGGTGGTGAGGTATAAACAACCGTGATACAGTAGTTCATGTCTTTCTTTAAAAAAAAGAATACTACTTATTATTCAATCAAACAAAGGAGTTCAGTAACGGGTCGACACTATCCCGAATTTGCTACTTTAGTTAATCCGGTACTTTCCCTAATTCGACACTTTAGTTCATTCGATGTTCGCGAACATTTTTATTGTTGATTAAAACGTAATATTTGACAATGTTAGGTTGAACTAAAAATAGAGGCTCAACCATTCTAGTACGAAAACGTGGCTTGTTATTCGAAATGAAAAAAGATACAATAAGTAAAACTCAGGTATGTATATTTTAAAGGGCGGATAGATAGTTTATTAGGGGACGAACAGGAAAAAATTCATAGTTAACGTAAAACAACAAAAACACTGTAAAGGCAATTAAACTAAATCATTCACATTATTTTTGTGTCTTGCTACATTATTATTCGCTTCGTTAAGTTTTAGTAAAGTGAATTTCTTATAAAAGCTATATATAATCCAAGGACTATTGGGTACTTGGATTTACGAACGCTACACTGTAATAAATTTTTATTTACTTTACATGGTCAGTCAGTTAGTTGTATGTGGTATTGTGATTGTAAATAAGAGTTTTGAAAATGTTTCATAGTAAGTGCACATAAAATTATAAAAATGTTTACTTATTAAATGTTTCTTTTTATTATATGGTCTTATTCAAGCTCTATGTAAAATACCTCGAAGTTTTTTTTTTAATTTATTTATTTCAAAAAAGCATGGTACACATTTTACAACTAATTTCGCCAAACACGAAGTTTATTGGCGAGTATTGCACTCACTTTTTTAACATTAGTACCATTAAAATCTTAACTAGGACGCCTTTTAACGAAAACGATCCAATCCACACAAAAAAAAGATGATGTGAGCTGTACACTCAGGGTTCAAATTTTAATTTTTGTTTTGTGCGGGTTGGATCCTTATCCTTAAAATACGTTCACTTAACCTTAAAAGTAGGTAGGTAACTATTTGCCAGACACTTTAGATTCTTTAGAATCAAACTAAGTAGGTAGGTAGTAACCATAACAGTAAGTGTTACACTAAGACAGGGCATAGTCTAATAGCATCTTTTTTAATCTATTCTTAAAAATACTTTTAGTGGCGCATTCATCTTCCGGAAAGATAGAATTAAATATTCTGGGTATTAAATATTCTCTTTTCCTTTTACCATAATAATTATTTGCTTTTGGTTCCGTGTAGGTATGACGTGACGTTACTCGAAAATTTCGCGTGTACACTCGGACAGTTTTATATTCAGTTCTTTTGAATTGTTCCGTTGCTAGTATATATTTAATTTTTTCGTGGATTGGAAGAATATTTAGTTTTTTATATAAGTCCATGTAGTTATTACCGGCACAGCTGTTTTTGGTCTTTTTATCAACTATATTTTTTATCAGTCTAGTTTGTAGTTGTAGTATCTTATCAATATAAGTTTTGAAAGTACGTCCATAAGCAATGATTCCGTATCCAATTACCGCGTCCGCCAGTGCATGATATAACATATGTACGAGTAATATTTTCTTATTGACTACTTTTTTTAAACTAATAATTTTACATAATATTGATCTAAGTTTATTACATACTATATCTACGTGAAGTTTCCAATTAATATTTTTATCTATAGTTAGGCCCAAATATTTATATTTATCCACTAGTTCTATTGGTTTACATTTACAGTTTAGTTGAATTCCAATAAAACATTATAGTCTAAGATCCCGATATAGAACGACCTTCACCGAGATGTTTATTTGATGAAATGTATTTTATATTTAATATAATATGTCAATAATTATATTGCATATGGGTTGCCTAACAAATCTTAGTCCAGGGTATGTTTAATTAATAATTTAAAAAAAAAATTTAAACATTTCACCGGTTTGATTAATATTAGATAAATTCTATACCAATCGAAAGTATGAAGCCCATAGAATATGCAAACGTTAGGTTGCCTATTTTTTTCCCGTCACCACTATCGGGTAGCCAGGTATAAACAGGTAAATCTATACCTACTAGCATTTTGCAACGGTCTGATTATTGAATTGAAATTAAATAAAATTAAGATTATTTTATTATGAATTTATCTAATAATCAAATCGGTGAAATGTTTAATTTTTTTTTTTTTTTAATTTTTAACTTATCATACCCTGGACTAAAATTTGTTAGGCAACCCATATGCAATATATTTATTGACATATTAAATTAAATATAAAATACATTTCATCAAATAAACATCTCGGTGAAGGTCGTTCTATATCGGGATCCTCTACTATTATGAGTTATCTTTATTCTCAGTCTAAATCATAGAGGACTAGGTATCTACATACAATTTCAGATATCTGTGTCCAAGATTTTAAATTTTTTGAATATTACATTATCCACTTTAAATGAATTGTGTTGTTATTTTCTTTTATCCTGTAGACGACTCGGTTTTCTACAATTCTTATCGAAATAATGCTGTTTTCATAATAATTTGCAAAAACGCATAAATCACCTGTTTCACTCTAGGAAACCATTTTATCTGCTTACTACTTAAATATAAATCTAAAGGGAACGTGTACGAACACAGCACTATAAATTTCAATTTCATGACAATGTGAAAGATACAGATGGCGGTTCCAGATGGCAGCACCTTTGTTGCGCAAAAAAGGAGCAGGAATTGACAACATTTCATATTTCTAACAGGTGGAAATTAATATAGAGATCGAGAGGTTTGCCTCATGGTCACCCTAAAAAAATATTTGTTTTTTTTTTGTTTATGTGAAGAAAATACATAAAATAACCAAAATCTACGACGTAATATTATACGACCTATACCCAAAAAAACTGTCAAGCTCAACGCCATTCGTTTTTTTTTATTAGACAGACTAAAGTAACTTATAGGTACATCTTGGCATAGTTTTGGAGTAGGTAATCAACTTTTTAGAATGATTAAATTTTGATAAATTAATTATTTAATAATTCAGTAATCAGTAAATAAGTCCTCTTTTTAAGCGAAATACAGAAAATTAATAAAATGTTAGTATTAATAATATGAAATGTTCTACATCATTGGTAGTAGCACTATCAATGACATGGTAAAGTCATGTTCGTTACGCACGTTCCATAGACCTTCAGAACGGTCCCTAATGTCAGGCGGGGCGCACTCCGCGATAAACTTTTCCCGCTACAAGTACATGCCGGTGGCCTCATGCATGGGGACTATTCAGTGGCTGCCATGCTGTGTCTCGGAACGCACGTACACGAAATTCGCGCGCACGCTCTTCCGATTTATGTACGTCGCAAGTGAACGTTCCTCATTCATCTGTTGATACCAGTGTTATATTATAATATAAAGTGTTTGAATGAGTAAAAAGACAGCGAAAAGATATTGTATCGCAGCGGGTTGTAGGAACAATGATCCCGCTTCGATTGTAGTAGATCGCATTCAATTTTTCTTTCTTAATTTACCTTTGTGTCATTATTTATAAAAATAAAAAATGTGGTATTACCACATAAAAAAATATGAATCGATAAAAAGATTCTATACAAATATATAATAAGTAGTTACTGAATAATAATAAAAAAACATATTGCAGGTGTATCTACTTCCATATTTAACACTGGTTACTCAGATCAATTTTAATTGTTAAGTACTTATGTAATTTTGAATTGATTATTTACTGATATTTGTCAATTTAAATTCTAGTAAAATAAGTATGTCTACTACTAAATCAACAATCATAGAGGTTTTTATAATAATATTTGATATGAAGTTTGTAAAATTACTAGTAATGAATAAACGATTGAGTGATAGTTTGATAAGTAAGTATATAAAATATATAAATAATGAGTTAAAAGAAATGTATTGGAAGTGATCCCTAATAGGGATAAGTTCGCCTTTGTACATGTTTTATTTGTTACTAGCGACCCGCCCGGCTTCGCACGGCACGGCACGGTGCGTCCGTGCGTATTTTTAAAGATCGAAGCATACATAGGGGCAGACAGACAGACGAGGAAACGACTTTGTTTTATACTAGGTGTGTAGTGATGAATATATATATGAATAAATAAATAAATATCGGACAACTAAGCAAAAACAAAATGAAGCTCAAGAATTTAATTGCATGTTAAGGTAACGCATTCGTTGCATTATTTTATTATATTATACGTATTAAAATGTTTAAAAATAAAGCTAAAATGTTTTGCAGCCTGGTGGTGGATTCAATTCGTCCAAATTCTGAGATTGATTACTTTATAGTTGAATAATGAAATAATTAATATAATGTATGAAGAATATAAATATATTGCTCTCTATATTGAATGCAAGAAATAAATAGGAAATACATTTTTATTTTTAGTCGTTGACAGCCCTCGCTCTCGGCGACGCGGCAAGCGAGCCAATTCATTTTCACCGTTGGCACGCAGCTTTAACGTTCCGTTTGGCTTGCGCTGGGGACGACGACTTTAGAAGGGCCATAAATCATATTTTTTTGGCTAAAAAAAGCGGCTTTTGTAAAGATCAAAGTAGTGTACCTTCTGTACTTGTACTATTATCTATTCTGTGCCGAGACGAACAATCCTCGTACTGGCACAGAATAGATAATAGTACAAGTACAAAAAGCGGCTTTTGTAAAGATCAAAGTAGTGTACCTTCTGTACTTGTACTATTATCTATTCTGTGCCGAGACGAACAATCCTCGTACTGGCACAGAATAGATAATAGTACAAGTACAGAAGGCACACTACTTTGATCTTTACAAAAGCCGCTTTTTTTAGCCAAAAAAATATGATTTATGGCCCTTCTAAAGTCGTCGTCCCCAGCGCAAGCCAAACGGAACGTTAAAGCTGCGTGCCAACGGTGAAAATGAATTGGCTCGCTTGCCGCGTCGCCGAGAGCGAGGGCTGTCAACGACTAAAAATAAAAATGTATTTCCTATTTATTTCTTGCATTCAATATAGAGAGCAATATATTTATATTCTTCATACATTATATTAATTATTTCATTATTCAACTATAAAGTAATCAATCTCAGAATTTGGACGAATTGAATCCACCACCAGGCTGCAAAACATTTTAGCTTTATTTTTAAACATTTTAATACGTATAATATAATAAAATAATGCAACGAATGCGTTACCTTAACATGCAATTAAATTCTTGAGCTTCATTTTGTTTTTGCTTAGTTGTCCGATATTTATTTATTTATTCATATATATATTCATCACTACACACCTAGTATAAAACAAAGTCGTTTCCTCGTCTGTCTGTCTGCCCCTATGTATGCTTCGATCTTTAAAAATACGCACGGACGCACCGTGCCGTGCCGTGCGAAGCCGGGCGGGTCGCTAGTAACAAATAAAACATGTACAAAGGCGAACTTATCCCTATTAGGGATCACTTCCAATACATTTCTTTTAACTCATTATTTATATATTTTATATACTTACTTATCAAACTATCACTCAATCGTTTATTCATTACTAGTAATTTTACAAACTTCATATCAAATATTATTATAAAAACCTCTATGATTGTTGATTTAGTAGTAGACATACTTATTTTACTAGAATTTAAATTGACAAATATCAGTAAATAATCAATTCAAAATTACATAAGTACTTAACAATTAAAATTGATCTGAGTAACCAGTGTTAAATATGGAAGTAGATACACCTGCAATATGTTTTTTTATTATTATTCAGTAACTACTTATTATATATTTGTATAGAATCTTTTTATCGATTCATATTTTTTTATGTGGTAATACCACATTTTTTATTTTTATAAATAATGACACAAAGGTAAATTAAGAAAGAAAAATTGAATGCGATCTACTACAATCGAAGCGGGATCATTGTTCCTACAACCCGCTGCGATACAATATCTTTTCGCTGTCTTTTTACTCATTCAAACACTTTATATTATAATATAACACTGGTATCAACAGATGAATGAGGAACGTTCACTTGCGACGTACATAAATCGGAAGAGCGTGCGCGCGAATTTCGTGTACGTGCGTTCCGAGACACAGCATGGCAGCCACTGAATAGTCCCCATGCATGAGGCCACCGGCATGTACTTGTAGCGGGAAAAGTTTATCGCGGAGTGCGCCCCGCCTGGTCTCGGTAACGAATGACCTTGACGCATTGCATTGTTATTAATCATCGGCTAGCATACTAATAATATCTACGAGATTATATTTAATAAATAAAGACAAAATATTTAGCGCGTCATAGAAGCATCGAGATCGATTAGACCTGCAGCATTGTCCCTAATGTGCCACGCTGTACGGGCATTACCATACCTATTCTCATTACTATCTTCCTTTTTTTAACCCCCTTAGGGGTTGAATTATTCAAAATCGCTTCTTATCTCTTGTACACTTTATAAATGCAACTTAGTGTTGAAAATTCAACTCTCTAGCATTTGTAGTTTAAGCTCTGCGTTGATGAGTCAGGCAGTCAGTCAGGACACTTGCATTTATATTATATAGATATATAATAATATATAAAAATAGACAATTGATTTAGCGCGTCATAGAGGCATCGCGATCGATTAGACCTACAGCATTGTCCCTATAATGTTGCTGTACGGGCATTGTTCGACGCGGTAACGAACGGCCTCGACGCATTGTATATACCTATTGTCATTACAATCATCGGCTAGTGTCATGCTAATATTATCTGCAGGATTTGAATTAACTTGACCTGGCTGCGAACTTGACCTAAGACAAAGGAGGGTTTAGGATTGATTTGTTAATATTTCGTTTTGCAGAATAATTTCATAGAATTTTAAATTTTCAACTATATTATTTGAAAAGTGTACCTATTGAACTTGAAAACAATCTATCTTGTGTGGAACAGCGTCTTTCTTGCGCAACGAAATTCTGACTGCGAAATAACGGGATACCGTCTAACGATTACCTCATTATGTAAGTGTTTTGGTTCCGTACTGTTAATTTACATAATTACTGAAATAAATAAATTAAATTAAATTAAATTAACGATATTCTGGAAAGATCGAGGGAGCTTCAAATATTTTAGACTTATTATGACTGTTTTTAATAAGTCACTTTCGTCAGAAACACGATCTCTTTTCGTTTTAGTCGGCTATTTTATAAATTTATAATGTAATTGTATCATGAATGTCAAATAATACATATTAATAATACACTTTCATAGTCTGGCTACACTTTTATTGCCTCAAAACAAGGTTACCTACCTACTTAACACATATTAAACTCTTCTAAGTCCTAATAACTCTCCCTTTCCGTAACCTTCTCTTGTATTGCCTAAAGTAGGCCACACGTACGTAAACTATTACCATTTACCATTGCCATCAGCGGACCTTAATGCCTTTCGGTCAATGGCCACACAGTTAAGAAATTAATTTCAGTTCTTTTGAATAACAAATAATGTTTGCAAGGCTGCGGTTTTGCAATGCGCCCTCATTAGGGTTGGCACTCGGCGTGCAAGTTGGGTGTACCTAGTGACGTTCCTCCCGCAGAAATATCCTCACTGCTGAAAATTTGATTTGAATTTCCCATATTATTAAAACAGATAGAACAAACAACAAATATACAGGTTCATTTTATAGTAGACTCACGATTATAGAAACGATTGAATTATGAGGTTATATATCAAGCGGTAGTATATTATGTATGTTAGTGTATTATCCCAACTGACCTTACCTCATCAGTCATCACGCTAAAACGTCTGGTCGGATTTAGACTATTTCTAGCCGTTAGGTGGTATCAGATGGTTATAGTTATGAGTATGTTAAAGGAGGGTTGTGATATAATTTTTTCTTCGCCGAGCGAAAAAAGTAACGTATCGAAGAGTTCTATTACCAATACGGAAGAAAAGACTGTATTTCGGATTCATAAAAAGTTAAATTTAACTATCATCTATTTTATCAGTATGAGTTGAAGGGCGTCCACCTACGTCCATAATAGACTAAGAGCTAGCGACCAAATCGGTCATGTGGCTTCAGCTGTATTGAAACTCCGTTAGCTACTTCCCTGAACAACCTTTTCCCATAATCTTCGTGCTGGCAGGCCGCGGTCGGTGGGTGCGGGTGTAGTGGGGTGGGGAAAAAAAATGTGGGCTCAGCGACTTTAATTTATTTTTCAAACAGTTGCTCTGTACTCCCTGTGCACCCAAAAAAAAATTTAAATCGATCGGGTGGTGGGAAGGGGTTGCCAGCGTTCATTACAGCCAGAGCCCACACGAAAATTATTATTATTTTGGTACTATTAATTAACGCTGGCAACCCCTTCCCACCACCTGATCGATTTAAATTTTTTTTTGGGTGCACAGGGAGTACAGAGCAACTGTTTGAAAAAAAAATTAAAGTCGCTGAGCCCACATTTTTTTTCCCCACCCCACTACACCCGCACCCACCGACCGCGGCCTGCCAGCACGAAGATTATAGGAAAAGGTTGTTCAGGGAAGTAGCTAACGGAGTTTCAATACAGCTGAAGCCACATGACCGATTTGGTCGCTAGCTCTCCGTCTATAATATACAAGTATGTCAAACACGTACCGACATCGACAATGTGCGCGCAAATTCACTGCGAAGATCGGCTACATAAGGCATCTTCGGGCGCATAAGCAAAAGCAAACTAAGAGTGGAATTAGTTGCCATGATGACCGAAATCGGTCAAAGAGTGTTATTGTTATAACGGGTGATAACAAAAAAATGAGAATTCGTTCAGAGGTGTAAAAAAATACTCGTGTATCTTTTTAGCACAATTTGATATTATTGGAAAATATGTACATAGAAACTATTTACAAAATCATCAATGCACATTAGAATAGGACTCGTGGTCAGCTGTTCCACTCAGTATAGACATGACGTTGGAACAAGACTCTTGGACGGAATTCTTGTCCATTTTCCGCACACATGTTTTAATTATTTATATCAGTTGGGTACAATTTTCAGCTCTCCAATTATTTTTGTATACTAAACTGCTCAAATAACCTAAGAAATCTTCAATCGGCCGACATTGTGCAAGGTTTATGGGGTTTCGGATTTTCGGTACAAATGGTATATTATTAGCGTCTAGGAAACGCGTCGTTTTTTTGGCATAATGCGACGATGCTTTATCCGACCAGAACATATTCTCCATCTGAGTGATGTTTGCGAATAAATGCTATCAGTATTTTTTTCAAGCATTCGCTCTCATACACTTTTTGGTTGACCGCTAAACCACTCGGTTAGAACGACAGTTTCGAAAGACCTTTGTCGGGGGTGTGTAATAATTCATAGAACAACAAATGGTATAACGTTCATCACATCGAATAACATATAATATAATTTCAACACATAGAATCGATCAATTGATAGAATTATCATTTCGTAGAAAATCAGTTCATATATTTTCATTTCTTATAACAACACTTGATATATTTTTTGTTTCGTATATAAACACTAAAAATAATGAACACTTAATATAATGAACATTTAATATAATAAACATTTAATAGAATAAACAAATAACATAAAACATACTTAATATAATGAACATTTCATACAATAAACATTTAATAGAATAAACAAATAACATAATACACACTTAATAGTTTTTTTGTCAAGAGAGAGTGACTATTTTGTATCATTTACGCGCTTATGAATTAAAATGTATAAAATTCAATTACTTGTTTTTTTTGCCAGTACTCCGCCTTAGCTCCAAACTTAATACTTTCCTGGAAGTGGTTGGGTGGATTGTTCTTGTATGGCCAAGACCTTCTAATCTAACCCGGCCACGTCGGATCTGCTCTGAAAGGTTTTGCTCGCTCGCTTCGCTCGCTCGCTCGTATGTTTTTTTTGCCAGTACTCCGCCTTAGCTCCAAACTTAATACTTTCCTGGAAGCGGTTGGGTGGATTTGTTCTTGTATGTAAACAGTATGAATACAAACAAAACTTTTTTCGGTACGCAAAAAAAAAATAACCTCGAAGGCCAGGCGGGAGCTCGCTACGCATCGCTCCCGCCTGACCTTCTAACCTAACCCGGCCACGTCGGATCTGCTCTGAAAGGTTTTGCTCGCTCGCTTCGCTCGCTCACTCGTATGTTTTTTTTTGCCAGTACTCCGCCTTAGCTCCAAACTTAATACTTTCCTGGAAGCGGTTGGGTGGATTTGTTCTTGTATGTAAACAGTATGAATACAAACAAAACTTTTTTCGGTACGCAAAAAAAAATAACCTCGAAGGCCAGGCGGGAGCTCGCTACGCATCGCTCCCGCCTGACCTTCTAACCTAACCCGGCCACGTCGGATGTGCTCTGAAAGGTTTTGCTCGCTCGCTTCGCTCGTTCGCTTGTTCAAATTTTGTAATTTATGAATTCGAAAGTATATTATACGAAAAATACATTCTATTAAACGTACATTCTATTAAACTTACATTCTATGAAAAGTACATTCTATTAAACGTACATTCTATGAAATTATTGTTATAAGAAAAGTGCATTATATTAAACGTGCATTCTATCAAATGATTGTTACAAGAAATGACTTTCTATCAATTGTGCTTCTACGAAATAACGATATATTAAATAAACATTCTATGAAACGTTGTTATACAATCTGAAAATTCTACCAAACGTATGTTCGGTCATATGAAAATATGTTAATTGTTTTTCTATGAAATGAGACGCACCCCTTTGTCGGATATAGCCACATAAAGCATAACTTTCTGCTCAAACTTGTGCTTATACTTGTGTTTTATATCGTCTGGTGTTGTAAAATTATTGCTGGTGTAGTATCGGTCATTTCCAGGTATATGTGTTTTACTCAAAGGAAAATAACTTTTATCGTCCAAAATGAATGATTTTCCTTTGTAATTTCGGATCATCCAGCGACACTGTGATATAATAGTCAGTTTTTGCTGTTCAGTGTATTCCGGTGCTCTCACCTTCTTGCGGCATTTCAGACCTATCTTTTTCAAGAACGAACAAGTGCACGGTTGGGAACACTTTATTTTTTCTCGCGGCATCTCGTTGGCTCATAGGATTATTATCGTTAAAAGTGCTATGGTGTAGGTTCATCCTTCTCTTGGTCATTATCTTCGCTGGTCGCCGGCTACCACTTTTGTGATCTATCGTCAAGGATGCAAGAATTCTATAAATAGTGGAGACTAAGTACATATTCTTTACTAAAATTATCTACAGTAGACTTTTTCCCCCAGTTATAGTTTGAATTATAAAAATGTTCAACCGTTTTCGCAGCGTTTCTTGTTTCGACACCATTTTGACAAATATTAATGCTTGAAAAACAAAATCAAATGAAGTTTAAGAACCTCAAAAGAAGTAGTAACAACTTCATAAACAAAGTTTTTTGTCTAAGTGAATAGTCTTGTTTTGAGGTCCATAGAAAGTTATTCTCATTTTTTTGTTATCACCCGTTAATAGAAGGTGCAACTTCGTACGCGTATTTTTTTGGACCATAGTCGGGTAAAAATTATCCTATAACCATCTTTGGATGTCCAGCTATCCCTGTACCAAATTTGGTTAAAATCCGTCCAGCCGTTTCCACGGGATGAGACGACAAAGGAAATTATGCCCAACAGACGGCATACTCGCATGGCGCCACGCGTCCATACTAAACAAAAGACGATCCTACATCACGCTATTTTTATATTTTTTCTGAAATCATGACCCCTCTCCATAATAAACTGGTTTTCAATACAAATCTATAATATTATAATAGTATAGATAACAATGACGAAAAAAGCTGTATAAACGCTGAATATTCACCCCGCAGCCTTCTCTTCTCTCTTCACTACTAAGTATTCGACCTCACTGAAGCACCCTTGCTAGAACGAAGCGGGATAAAGGGGCTGCATGCTTAAGCGGCAGTTTTTGCGCCCTCGACCGTTCTGAGAGCGGTGTAATTAAAAAATGTTATTAATAGAACGAGTTTGTTATTCATTCCTGAAGAAGTGAATCATAATATTTCTTGTGTTTGAATAGTGTTTTACTTATAAGGAAGCGTCTCGTAATCCATGTAAGCGACGTCACAAGCATAATTTTGCCTAATGCAAGCTTATTTCAAGTCAATCGTATGAATATAACCAAAATCCAAAAAGTATACTGGAAAAAAAAAACATTTTTAAAATCGTTTTTTTCTTTAATGTATCCGTCGGTTTTTTATAAATCCCAACATCACATCTCAATCGTAACAATAATAAAATGGATTATGGAACTGGCCATTCCGACGATTTTTTCATAGGTTTTTAGAATAGATAAGGTTCTGAGGTAACAACATAAAAAGAAGATACGCGTCGACTTGAAAACCTCTTTTTAAGACGATTTTAAAATCATTGTAACGTCTAACATCCTAACATCCCTAGATAATCTGATGTAAGGAGTCCATTCCATGGGAAGGCTTTTGTCCAACATGGAACATGGACCGTCTCTAGGGAAACCATCGGTACTGTTGACCAAGTATAAAGAAATGTATGAATCGACGCCACATCTCAAGTCTTTGTAGGTAATAACAAAGAAAATGATATAAATACATTTGTTTCTCTGAAGTCTTTCGTATTTTATTGTTGTAGGTACAATCAGCCTAGATAGATGTGTCTGTTCAGAAGTGATAGAGATAGACCAATTTCTTGGCAGACTGAACTTAGCAATCGTCAACGACGAACGTTAAGTAATGAAATATATATTGTACACATTTATCGTTTACACAATCTCATTCAGTTTATCTACATTCATCCTAAAACATCTCTGTGGCATACGTACATTCATCGGCTGTCCTAATATTTCGAACTGAACTGAGTACATATAATAGTTATATTTCTAGGTCATGGCATTATATGTAGCCATAAGCCTACTCAATAAATTGATAAACCGCATTACAAGCAATTCATTCATCAAACACTATATCTGTCTCCACAGTTTCATACTATTTTTATCCTCATCCTTTCTCGCTCTAAGCTTTTAAGGCTTCGGTGAAACGTGAATCGCTTATCCAGCATGCAACTTATACCCACCTACCTATTTATGTAACATAGAAAGAGATTAATGTGAAATATCGCATTCCTACGCACGAGCTACATTCTTCGTTTTTTCTTGGCATATTGTTAGTATTTTAATAATATGCAACTTAATATACTTAAACGGGTTTACTCACGTCGTAGAAGTCGAATAACGCTCGACATGTTTCGAATCGGTACGCGATTCATCATCAGGAGAGACGACCAGTCGCGGCGGCGGCCAATCGAACACTGCGGGCATGCGCCCTGTCCGCGCGGCTGCTCGACGCGGGTGTCACCGGCGGAGGCGCAAAACTACCCTCATCATCACGCACAATGCCAATTGTCGGGTTGCACACAACACTCACTACGTCATTTGCTAAGGTCTCGTCCACACTAACCACCGATGTAGTATCCAAAACCGTCCTCCAACTAGGGGGCACTGACCATCCACAATCTCGGTTAAAATTCGGATGACGACTAATTTCGATAGCCTCCCGTACTTTCCGCGGAATGGAAAACTTTTCTCTCGCCAGCACAGTTACCTTATCGAACCGAATATAGTGAGACGTATCCGAATTCAGTGAATGTTCCGTCACTGCAGAACCACGGGTATCCTGATTTTTCATACTACGTATGTGTTCAGTCACTCTTGTGGAAATGTTCCGGCCAGTCTCACTATATTCGGTTCGATAAGGTAACTGTGCTGGCGAGAGAAAAGTTTTCCATTCCGCGGAAAGTACGGGAGGCTATCGAAATTAGTCGTCATCCGAATTTTAACCGAGATTGTGGATGGTCAGTGCCCCCTAGTTGGAGGACGGTTTTGGATACTACATCGGTGGTTAGTGTGGACGAGACCTTAGCAAATGACGTAGTGAGTGTTGTGTGCAACCCGACAATTGGCATTGTGCGTGATGATGAGGGTAGTTTTGCGCCTCCGCCGGTGACACCCGCGTCGAGCAGCCGCGCGGACAGGGCGCATGCCCGCAGTGTTCGGTTGGCCGCCGCCGCGACTGGTCGTCTCTCCTGATGATGAATCGCGTACCGATTCGAAACATGTCGAGCGTTATTCGATTTCTACGACGTGAGTAAACCCGTTTAAGTATATTAATATGTCTGAGACTCACGATGGTTTTCTATGTAAAATATGCAACTTGTTATTACCTTGAAAGGAGTCGTGTAACGAAGTTTGAAGTAAACTAGGCAACTTGTAAGTAGTAATATATAATTATGGGTCAATCAAACGATTAGATGCAAATGTGATCCATGCTTTGAAGGGCCTTCACTACATAGAATAAAACAAAGTCGCTTCCTGCTGTCTGTCTGTCCCTATAGGTCCCTACGTATGCTTAGATCTTTAAAACTATACAATGGATTTTGATGCAGTTTTTTTTTAAATAGATAGAGTGATTCAAGAGGATGGTTTATAGATACATGCATAACTTATCAGCATTGCACCCGTGCGACGCCGGGGCGGGTCGAATAAAGGAAATTGTTATTATTTTTATATAAAATAAAAGCCAGCACCTAATTATGATTACTTTGTATACGAGTTAACATAAGTATATCCAGTATCAACGGCTTCACACGAAATGTTTCAATCCCATCATTACATTACTTAATACAATTTTAAGTTAAAATGGCCACTGAAAGAAATATGTGTTTAATTTAGTAAACATTCCAATATGTTTGTACACACCTTATTTTTCCTACAACTCACTCTATTGTTAGGTTTGAACTAAATGGACACGAGCACTAGAACATTTACAAACATCATCTAGCAAAACATACGAAACAAAGCCAATGAAAAATATGCGTAACGTACTCATTTCAGAATGTCAACATAGATAGCATTGTTGCAGATATAGTGTATATCGATTAGATGAATCACGTATAATGAATAGCAATTACTTAGTCCGTTACGACATTTGGGTCTAACAATCGGTGTCGTATTTCTCTTCTATCACTTTCATTTAAACGAGAAGGTCTTCATTCCCGAACCTAGTCATTGACCTGCTTTTGTGTCTTTATTTATTTATTTAAACTTTATTGCACTGATCAAGCCAGTACAAATGGCGGACTTAATGCCACGAGGCATTCTCTACCAGTCAACCATAGGGCTAAACAGAAACATTGAGTTGGTGCAGGGTTGGGTTTGTGTCTTTGTAGACGAATAAAAAATATCCTATAACCATAACTTATTATCAGTGATCGGGGATTTCTCTGCCACTTGGGGTTAATGACCTCAATCATTATGCTAGTATGGATATGCCGCGGGATTCCGGGATTCGTGTGCGATATAGGAGAGTGTTACGGCATGTTACTGTTAATCAATTAATCATGCATTGCATATATTATTATTATTAATAATTGAAAATTTGATTACAGATCAATTGAATATATCAATAAAACCACTAAGCTCGCGTTACCTTATCAGTTTCGCATTGCCTTTCAACGGCCGAGTCGAGACCCATGTTGCTGGTAGTAAACGCGTAAAAATAAATGTCAGCACAACGATACATTGGTTACGCGTTGGTCTTCTTTTAATAAAAAACGTGACATACATACATAGAATTAAAATCTTACAAATTGTATAAAATCAAACTATAACTTTCTTAATGCTATCAAAATATTTGAAAACTAGATAAGTTAATATAAAAATAACAGTCAGTTTTCACATAAAATTGTATATTATACATAATCATTTATTTCGAATGTCAAATAACATATTATTTTTTATTACTTTTGGTCTATAAAATTAAAATAACAAACCATATTTTTTTCAATGTTATCTAATGTTAATCTATTTCGCTTGACATCTAAGATCCAGTTATAAGCCGAAAATGACCTTTCTACTTCGACCGACGTTAGCGGGGCGAATTTGTATATAGAAATTTCATCGGATGCGGATTCGAGTGATATTTGCTCGGCGTATGCTCTGACAAGATCTAAATCCGGAGCCATGACTGCTTCTAGTTTAGTCTCTATGCGTAAACTATTACTCCAACTTACAACTGTCCGGACTTCATCAAAGATTTCTAGGGCATCGATGATTGACATATCTCGTTCCTGTAGTTTAACTAGTTTTTCCAACCGACATTTTTGACTATTGTTTTAGCTTTTGCCCGCCTGAGAGTTTTAAATAATATTTTTTCTTTAAATCATAAACAACACTGTTTTTTAACAGTCCTTTATTTTATAAACGAATTACCAACACCGAAATAGCGTTTACTTTTCGAACAGTTTTGTTCCTATCGCGGGCCAAGCGGCGTATCCATATTATTATTTCGACTTGATATCCCGCGTGTGGCAGAGAAATCCCCGATCACTGCTTATTATATATAAGTAAATAGTTCAAACAAACACACTTATTACAAAATGTTCAGACCTTACTGATGATAACCAAATAACCTCTTATTTTTTGGAATATATCTCCATAACACAAGCCTTCTTGAGCTTAATTTGGGACTAGATCGATTTGTGTGAGGTTGTCTGATATTTATTTATTTATTTATTTATTTATCTTCAATGTACAGACATTTTTTTTTAATAACTAGTACTAGAACTGACTTCGTCCGCGTGGAAGAAAATGTCTATTAACTTGTCTATAACCATCATGGGAATCACAGCTACCCATATACTAAAAAAAATTGAAATCTGTTCAGCCGCTACGATGGGACATGAATATCATTTTTACAAATATATAAAAGGTGCACTTCGTCCGCGCATAAAAAAGGTGGTTATGATTTTTATTTACCGTAAGAAGTAGTATTCTGTAACCATCTGGGGATGCCCAACTCGTGTAAGTGCCAATTTTTAGGGTTCCGTACCCAAAGGGTAAAAACGGGACCCTATTACTGAGACTTCGCTGTCCGTCCGTCCGTCCGTCTCAAGAACGGTGATAGCTAGACAGTTGAAATTTTCACAGATGATGTATTTCTATTGCCGCTATAACAACAAATCCTAAAAATAAAATAAAATATATATTTAAGGGGGGCTCCCATACAGCAAACTTGTTATGGATTATGCGCGAGTCGGACTCACACTTGCCCAAATTTTTTTAAAATCAGTTAAATCGTTAAAGCGTGATAAGAGGACAAACATTTTATTTTTACAATTTTATAACAGTATAGATTATAGATAAATGAATCACGTTATAACATACGTATAATTAGTGCGTTACGTTACGACATCTGGGGCTTCATGGGCCGATCGAAGCCGTATTTCTCCTATCACTTTAATTTAAATATAGGTCGTAGGCGCTTGCGCAACGTGGCCGGATCAATGTGAACTTGTCGCGAGATTGTTCATTCACAGCCGATATAAACGACACTGCCCTCTTTGATAATTCAAGTTATATTTACGGTAAGTTACTGGAATAATGTGGTATTCGCCGATTTTTTTTTTATATAAGCTATATACCTATGTATTCACTAGCTGCGAGCTGCGCCGCGGTGTGTTACCTGCTCATCCCACGGGAAAACTAATTTTTTTCGGGTTAAAAAGTAAGCCATTAGCCAAGTTAGGCATGAAGAATATAAGCACATAAAGACTTATGACTTATGACTCACAAACTTTCGCCTTTATAATATTAGTGTGATTCTTATACGACGACAGTGGCAAACAAGCATGCGGCCCGCCTGATGCTAAGCAGTTACCGCCGCCTATGGACACTTGCAACGCCATCGCCAGGAGCATCACACGCGCACTGCCGACCCTTTAAGAACCTATTTACTCCCCTCTTGAAGAACCGGATACTGTAGCCCCCGGGGAAAACCTCGGCAGGAGCTCATTCCACATGCGGAGCGTTCGCGGTAGGAAATTCCTCTGTAAACGGACAGTTCTCGACCATTTGGGGTCCAGTGGTCCAGTATACAGAACAGAATTCCGTGGTCCAGTATGTGAGGATGAACGGGTGTGTAATGATCGATATAAAAATAAATGGTATAGGTATGTTGGATATAACAACATTTGATATAATTTCACAGGGTATAATCACTCATTTTATATAATAAACGTTTGGTATAATTTTAAAATATCTATTTTTATTTCGTATATTTATCATTTGGTAGAACACTTATTTCCTATAACCATCATATGGTATTATAATGTTCATTTGGTATACAAATCATATGAAATAAATATGAGGTGGTATATTTTGTATTTTTTCTGGGGGATGCAGTTCAAACCTAACCTAACCTACTTTTATGGTAGCAGTCCATTTTTTCCGGGGGATGCAGTCCAACTTTTTTTTTACTAACCTAACCTAACGTTTAAGTTTTTTTAATGCGGGGGCTTTGCTTTGATAACTAGGAGGTGCTCGCAACTTTGTCTACGTAAAACTTTAGGTAAAAACAAGTTTAGCTAAAAGTTAGGTAAAAATGATCTTATAGCCATTTTTGGATACCCAGCTACCTATTCCTGTGCCAAAATTGCTTAAAGTCCGCCCAGCCGGCGTGATGAGAGGACAAAGAAAATTCTACCAACAGATGGCTACAGATGTACCTCTACCGTCACGCGCTTATACAAATCCTGAATTACGCTGTTAAGATTTTTCCTGAAATTATAACGCCTCTATAGAAAACAGATTTTTAATAAAGTTTAATCAAAATCGGAGCATGTTGAATATTAACAAAATGCTAAGAATAAGACACACAAAAATAAGAAATATAACCAAAGCAAAAGACGGACTTGCACATGCTCTAGCATTGAAATGGAAATGGGCAGGCCATGTAGCGCGCCTCCAGGACCTGAGATGGACCAAACGTATCACAACATGGCAAGGCCCCCAAGGCAAAAGAAAAAAAGGAAGACCTTTTGCTAGATGGGAAGACGAGATCAGAAAAACAGCTGGTCACAACTGGTGCCAAACAGCCCAATCAAGAGAGGATTGGCAATCTTTGGAGGAGGCCTTCACCTGTAGAGGGGTTCTTACGGATATTTAAATACCTAGTTTAAATTCATTTATTATAAAAAAATACGCTAACTAAACATTTAAAAAAATTATACTTAAAAAATAATAATAATGTACCTAAAAAAGATATATAACAGATAATATAAACACATACCTACATAGCTAACTTTAAGTAAACACTGTATTTTTTTTTCTTTGTAACGTTCTTATCGTGGTAAGAAATAAAAGGCTTTTTATTTTTATTTTATTATTTATTTATTAATCAAAATCGGAATATTTATTCTGTAAATAGGCCACAAGAGCACTTTTACATGTCTGGATCTGAATCTACCTGTATTTCACAAGAGGAAACCGCTGTTGAGAAGAAAGCCGAAAGAAACTCAAAAGTAAGTAATTTTTTTCGTAAATTATACATCAAACTATTAGCTAACTGATACATATAGAGGAGATTATAATTTTATAATACTATTATCTATTATGTAATGGTATTGAATAGAAAATGGCCCTTGATTTATCGCCTGACTCCTCATATCTTCATAATTCGTGGGTTCGAGTCCTAATTTTTTCAACTGTATACGAGTAGCTTTTTATCCATCCCTAATGTAAACTCATAATAATACTTAAATTACATGAGCGAGAAGAAATGCCAAGTGTTCGCTAGTTCTCTTTTCTAATATAGGCATTAGGCATCTGTCACGTATCGTACCTAATACGGCTTACCAAAAGTAGAACAAAACAAGGAGCATAACAACCAATAAAACGCTAAATTATTTCAATTGATTTCTATTACTGTAATGGCCATGCACCCAGAGCGAAAGTCTTTGTCGCCAGTCCTGGCGACGTGACATTGCCTTATGAATTCAATGCACATCTTACCTTGGCCAAACTGGGCAGAGTTGAGTAACATCCAAACTACATTTAAACATCTGTGACATAGGTGTTTCGTGTACCTATTCGGAAATCAAATTGATCCGAAGTAACTGTTTTGGCATTGGTTGTTAATGTTAGTGCTTCTTTAAAATTGCCTATCCAGTTTGATTCGAGGAACCGCACAGTCTTTTATGAACCCCGATTTTGTTTCATCTGTTTTTTATTGTAAAAATTGATAATTTGAATCATTTGAAGTACTAGACTGAAACTCCGCGATCGATCCGAGCTTTAGTTTTTGAGAAAACAGGAAGCAAAGTCGGCCGGATAACCGGGCACTAGAATCACGAAAACCATTATAAAAAATAAACTGGACTACCTAACTGAGATTTGATTTATTGTAATGTTTACACACATAATAAGGAATAATTACACCTATTTTGGTTTTTCTAATGTGGATAGGTTACGAAATATTACCATTTTTGTCGTTTTTCGTTTTTAATTTTTATCTCATGCATAAAGCTGTATTAGATAAAGTTCTCTATACAGGATAATCCTTACACATACCTCTATCGATCATATTTAAATCACAATCTAATTCCGTTTTATCCAGGAGTTGCAAGCATTGTTATAGTTTTGGTCAGGGTTGCCACCTTTGTTATCCGGATAAAACCCAACTTATGATTTTTTATCTGGAACGCGATCTAACCGTCATCTTCATTTAAAATGATTAAATTCTCATCCTCAATTTCATCCGACATCATGGCAGCTGTAATCACCTGTTCATCCACATGTTTTATGAGATTTACTGCTTTTGCCGGTAATGGACTTTTATTTGTTTTCATGCGTCTTTTTTTTAAACTGTAGTCGGAAATGACCGGGTCTGATGATACTAGAGCCCTGTGAAATAGATCGGACATTGTTGCTTCACGACTAATTTTTCTCGTATGATGCTCCCGGTCAAGACGCCAGAACTTATTTCGCGATTCCGCTGCCTGTTCAGACAACATGCCAACTGGTAATACTGACGTGGCAATAATTTTAGCACCATGAACTAAAACTTTATGTAACGTGACCGTCATTGGGTGCCATTTATATTTATTAACATACTTATTTGCTACATTTTTGCAGAATGCAGCAAATTTTTCCGGATCAATTGGCAAGTTACTGGACAAGACTATCGCAATAATATATAAATCCTCTGATAATCAGGCTGGATTTCAGAAATTTTCTAACGAAACCGAAATAACGCTTATTTTCGGATAGTAATGTCAAAAGTCCACAGTTATTTTACATTACTATTTGAGAATAAGCGTAATTCTGGGAATAAAAGTGATGAAATCCTGCCTGAATGTTGTATGCCTTTTCCCTTTAAACTGCGTGTAACTAATAAATAAACAAAAACTCACCATCCTGACTTTTTGAGCTCCGTTTAAAACAACTTACCTATATTTCTCTTAATCAACCCTCGAAAACACTGGTTGAACATTTTCTTCTAATTATATTTATACTTAAACAAAATTATGTCTCTAACAAAATCACGTAAAATTTCTAAATATTCGAACATTATATACTTACTTGATTTGAAATAGCCTCTTTCCTAGTAGTGGGATCCCCACGAGTTAATGAAAAATAATGTCAAAATAAATAGAATATATTTTTAGACGAGGTGACAACCCTAGCTCGAAAAAATCCGGATAAAACTTAAAATGCTTGCAACTCCTGGATAAAACGGAATTAGATTGTGATTTAAATATGATCGATAGAGGTATGTGTAAGGATTATACTGTATAGAGAACTTTATCTAATACAGCTTTATGCTTGAGATAAAAATTAAAAACGAAAAACGACAAAAATGGTAATATTTCGTAACCTATCCACATTAGAAAAACCAAAATAGGTGTAATTATTCCTTATTATGTGTGTAAACATTACAATAAATCAAATCTCAGTTAGGTAGTCCAGTTTATTTTTTATAATGGTTTTCGTGATTCTAGTGCCCGGTTATCCGGCCGACTTTGCTTCCTGTTTTCTCAAAAACTAAAGCTCGGATCGATCGCGGAGTTTCAGTCTAGTACTTCAAATGATTCAAATTATCAATTTTTACAATAAAAAACAGATGAAACAAAATCGGGGTTCATAAAAGACTGTGAACCGTGCAAATCAATCAACCGCAGTTATTTAGCATAGCAGTGTTGGTTGAAACTCTACTTAAACTAATAAATTCGCAGCTACTTACTCAACAACAACACTTATGGTGTTGTTTATAAACAAGACTTCATATACGTACGGTATGTTCTCATTGTTTTTTATACTCACCTTGCTCTGATTACTGTTATATGTTAAAATACTAATTACGATGCTTTTTCTGAATACAAAAACTCGCGTGTGGCGATCGATTCGCATCTTTACATGCAACGGTCAGGTATTACGGTAATTCTCGGACGATCGCGTGATGAAAATTAAGGCATCAATCGAATCACGAAACCATCGGTCAATTCACTGTATGATATGACCAGTTGATAACCAGTTTCCGCATTGCACAACACCCTGTATGATATGGTTCACGGAATTAATATTTAATTCAGAGTATGGACTGGTCACCTCGTTATTATCCAACAACGGAAGATGAACTATTATAAATCATTTATGACAGGAGACCATCCCCGCTACGATGTTGCAAATTGAAATAACTTGAAATAAGTAATCTTGCTGCGGATGGCAAAAATAATTTATCCAATATCAAGCAAATGAGATTGCATATTTTATCTTAAGAAACTAGTAAATTTATTTAAGTAACTGATATATTTTACATCGAGTGTGATGTGAGGAATTTTACGGTTTGTGACGGTCTCTACAGTAATTTATTGTTGTTGAGAAACAAAAGATATATTGGAGGAAAACTATGACGCGTGCCGTGTTTTGACTAGCGTGTTATCTTCACAAAACACATGCTAATGCATATGAAGAATCAATATACATATAAATATAAATATAACACAGGTCTGATTCTAGGCTTAGTGACTCACTCATCAACGTTGAGTTCAAAGCCTTGCACTTAGAAAATTACAATTTAGCATTATATGAGCATTTCTCAAAAAGTTTGTACAAAATTAAGATGTCAATTAAAAGTTCAACATATTTTTCCTATTTTTATACCAATTCTCTTTGTGATTTCCAATACACAACCATTACCTATATGGATATAAAATTACTAAAATAATTGGTAATAAAATTGGAAAAATATATTGAAATTAAATTGACGTCTTAATTTTGTGCAAACTTTTTGAGAAATGCACCTATTATCCTTTGAGGTGGATTCTCATACGTTAGAGTATCGAAAAAAGATATACACGATTAGTTCTAGTAATAGAGTCTATCGAAGATATTTTTTACAGGTGGCAGTAGCATTGATTACAAAAAGGTAATCACGATTTCATTGCCAATGTCATTGTACCCGGTGTACTGTTTACAAGCTGTCGTACAGTGACAGAGGACTCGTGTAGTGTAAGGTTGTTTAAGTAGATAAGTGTGTTACCTGTGACAGCAATACATATGTACGTACATAGTGTAAGCACCTTAAACAGGTGGCAGGAACGTGCTACGGATGCGTGTAGCTGGGTCATTCCACTTTTACAGCAACATTATATTCGTAATTTTTTCAATAATTTATTAATAACAACGTTTAGAAAAACTTTAAGTTTTTTGGGGAGTAGGTAATAAAAGGCTTATGTTCGTTATTATAACCGATAACGTTACCAACTCATCTTAGGGCCCATACAGACGAACGGCACTAGTACAACTGCAGCCGTCGCCACCTGTTGACGGCTGCCGTCGACAAGTGACGGCTGCCGTCGAGAGGTGACGACTGCCGTCGACGCGCCGACGGCAGCCGTCGAGAGGTGGCGACAGCTCCAGTTGTACTAGTGCCGTTCGTCTGTAAGGAAAGTGCCGTTCGTCTGTATGGGCCCTTAGTTGTTAAAGTTGGTAATACCTAATTTTCAGACAAATGCGGGTGAAACAAATGACCGCTGTGTTACCCGCTTTATAGAAATATAATAAACAATTATTAACAAGGATACAAGTTTATAGAAAGTTACGCTTTAAGAATGTTATTTTTATAAAAAGTACGTTACAAAACATACTGACGGTACGCATGTGAAAAAATTGTAGTCATCTAATAGTAGAATGGCCCAGCTTACACCGTTTGGTCTCATGCATAAAGTACGTTGCTTGGCATCGATTGTATTACATTTGTGGTTGCAGAGACAACAATGATAATTTATAATTAATCTCTTTTAATGTCTCTTTGCATAAGAAATATAACCAAAGCAAAAGACGGACTTGCACATGCTCTAGCATTGAAATGGAAATGGGCAGGCCATGTAGCGCGCCTCCAGGACCTGAGATGGACCAAACGGATCACAACATGGCAAGGCCCCCAAGGCAAAAGAAAAAAAGGAAGACCTTTTGCTAGATGGGAAGACGAGATCAGAAAAACAGCTGGTCACAACTGGTGCCAAACAGCCCAATCAAGAGAGGATTGGCAATCTTTGGAGGAGGCCTTCACCTGTAGAGGGGTTCTTACGGATATTTAAATACCTAGTTTAAATTCATTTATTATAAAAAAATACGCTAACTAAACATTTAAAAAATTAAACTTAAAAAATAATAATAATGTACCTAAAAAAGATATATAACAGATAATATAAACACATACCTACATAGCTAACTTTAAGTAAACACTGTATTTTTTTCTTTGTAACGCTCTTATCGTGGTAAGAAATAAAAGGCTATTTATTTATTTATAATGTCTCTTTGCAAATTGAGTAGGTATTCACAATTAATTATTGTATTCATATTTAAAAAAAAACAGTTTCCACAAAAGCACAGAGTTAACAATTCTGTATAAGCATCACTTAAGCACAAAGTTACATATTAATTTTTTTATTTTCACTAATACGTTAAAAGGCTAGGAATTTATTCGGATTTGTGTTGGATTGTTATGTTGTTTTAATCATGGAGTACTACATTGGCATATAACGATACCCTATTTGCTAACTTCGTTGGCTGGGCGAATCGACCGTGCCTAATAAAGGCTTCGTTGGTACCATTATAACGTTAAGCAAATTTTTAGTTGGTTTCCGTCTGACGGAACTTCCGAGAATAGGCCAAACAAATTGCGTTATTTTCGTAACACCCACTGTCAACCTTTTTATAAACAAACAAGTTAGTTTTTATATTGATCCTATTTGCCTAAGGGTGGTGTAATGTTTATAAAGACTATCTGCTAAATAAAACTCCCGGTCCTCCGCCTGCGCAAGTTTCGCCTCCAAACTCTACTCCTACGACGAAGCCCTAAGGAAATCCTACAACAATTACCTGAGAATATCTTAACAGCAGCTCCCAGTCTTCTATATCCTACAACTAAACAAATCTAAACATGAAAGGATCTTTAAACAATTTGAGCTAGAACATTTCTTAATAACTAATGTGATCAAAAAAATGTGATCGGTATAACCGTTGTGAACGTCTAGATGTGCAGGACCCAACGTTGAAGTAGTAATTCAATTTCTTTTAAGAGAAATTTAACCGTGATGTGTCGCTAAGTGCCTCCGTACCTATATACTGTGCTATGCTACTATGTATTTCCAAATAAATGTGTATTCTCTTAATTATTTAATGCTAGCTCCTTCTATCATACTGCTACCTTGGTTCTTTATACTAATTAAGTTTCTAACTTAACTTAATGATATCTATCCTTAAAATATAAATTTAATGCTTCCTATGTAGCATAGCCTTCTAAAATACCTACAGTTCCTATAGCATGATTCAGTTGGGATATTATACTCTTATTAAAAATTATTTAATTCTATATGAAATATAACACTCATCCAGTCTATAGTTAGGTATAAATGTACTAGATTACTCCATGTATCAATAAAGATCAATATATGAATCAAAACCAAATCTTATTAGAATTCTGAGATGAAAGATAATTTAGTTCTTGAAATTGCAAGTTTTGTTCCAAAATGTTTAGTAGACAAGTACTTATGTACAATATGAAACTACACTTCATAACTAATCTATAAATAGATTGAAGTTACTGAAACTATAAGATTTTATTTATTGCAAAGGCCGTTTCCGATTAAGGGAAGCAAAAATGCCCTTTAATATTATGACTTAGTTTTTTTTTCTACAGTCAGTTACGTCTAGTAAAGTAACTGTGTCAAGTTTGGTTGAAAAATTCTTTGCGGTTCTGCAGAAAAAAAATAAAAACGGAAATAATGAAATATGGTCTTTCTCCAAAACTATTTAACTTTAATTAACTATTATTTTTTCATTCTGTAAAGCTTAGTCAAGTTCATGTTTTAAGTGAAAATGGTATCTCTATATCTAACGATTATGCAAAAAATTGGTAAGTCAAAATTTTAATATATATATTTTTTTACTTTTGTGAGAGATACCACTCTAATTGACATTTTTAAATAAGCCTTAGTTAACGTCCTGTAACACATATTAATTTGATGGATAAAATCGGAAAGCAAGTGTGTCAAAATGAAATAAATAACTGGGTTGGATTTTATTACATTTTATTAGTAAGCTATTCTAACACTTTCAAATAACCAAAGCATACATCCTCTTTACAAATAAACAAGATTTGACAGTTAGTGACATTTGACTTTTATTGTTATTGAAAATGTCATTATTTTCTAATAACATAAAAACTATGCATACATTAATATTTTTTGCTATTTGGTATATAAGCTTTACTTAACATTATACCAAATTATCAATTTAAACTAACTGTAAAATGGAAATTAAAAGACTTTTCGGGTATGACTTCATTATCTTGAAATTGTAATTACAAACTATTCTTTTTTCGCCACACATTAATCCTCTTTCTACCGAAATTAAAATAAATACATATTATGACAGTAATAAAGATGAATTGTTTTTTTTAAATGTAACATGACATTTCAGGGACATTAGAAAGATAACTCGTCTTTACAAAATGAATTCTAAAGCGAATGCAATCAAAAAAATATTTAGAAAGAAACCTACATCATTATATCACCTCACAATGATATAAGTAGCGATTTCGTATCTATCAGAAATACTTAATGAAGATGGTTCGTTGAATTTGGAAGTCCAATCTCGCCATATTTCAAAAAAAAATTACAGATGCTTTATCGAATATGTCCCAAACAGCATTGGTGTTGGATCCATAAGGCGGCATTATTGTGAATGTGCCAACGGAATGCGAACAGTAGGGTGTTGTTCACACATTGCTGTCATTATTCGAGCCTTTGTTCCGAATCACTTTCGTGGTCACATTTTTGTAGAAGTGGCTGCAGATTTCGATTTCGTTTCTGGTTAGGTATCTAAGTTACCGGACATCTAACAAATAAATATCCGAAAATACGCCCAATTCTTCCCAAAATATGTCCACGAAAGTGAAGCGGTTGAACCGCTCGAATAATGACCCTGCTATTGTTTATTATTTATCGCACGCAAGATATTTGTCCAAAATCGTTCGGCCTGCTGCAACTTTAAGCGGACTTTTTTTGAATCACGGAATTCACGTTACTGTCAATGAAGATAGCGATGAGGATTAGAATAAGTGTATTTTTTTTTTTCATTACGTAACTAAAAAGGTGACATTTTCTAGCAAATGTCACTGTAACTGTCAAATCTTGTTTATTTGTAAAGAGGATAATTATGTTTTAGTTATGTAGCAGTGTTAGAGTAGTTTACTAATTAAATAGTAATGAATTCCAGCCCAGTTATTTATTTCATTTTGACACACTTGCTTTCCGATTTTATCCATCAAATTAATATGTGTTACAGGACGTTAACTAAGGCTTATTTAGAAATGTCAATTAGAGTGGTATCTCTCACAAAAGTAAAAAAAATAAAAATAAAAATTTTGACTTACCTATTTTTTCCCTTCAGACCCACCGTACCCCTGGCCATACCCCTGGGGGTACGGTGGGTCTTTTAAAGTTAAACGGTACCACCGAGTGTAGGTCACTAGTGGTGACCTGCATATCTCTCGCATGATTATCTACATATCGTCGGGGATAGTGCAATACCGCGTAAGTAACAAGTGCAGATACGAGCCGATATTCGAACAAATTTATTGAAATGATAACTTTATCGACAGCTGTTACTTACGCGGTATTGCACTATCCAGTTGATAGATCCACGGTAGATCTAGTGAGACATTTTTTTCTCATTAGATCCAATTTCGAGGTGATGTATCTAATGATACCTTTTTTTACCGGTAGATCCATTTAGAATAATAAAAGGATCTAGTAAGAAAAACCAAATCTCACAAGATCCATTTTTGGAGTGATGTATCCATCAGGAATTTTAATAACAATAACATTGTTGAAGGTTGGAATCACAATATAAATACGAACATCAACAAAAATGAAGTAAAATTGATGCCGATTTTGCATATTCTTCACCAAGAGTCTGCTCTCGCTTACCTATTTCACCTTGAAGCAGGCCTCCGTTAGCCCGAAAAACTTTCACATATTTAGGGTTCTGAGGAATTGTTTGACATCTTCTACCACCGCACCGCTCGCCATCGGCAGGGTGTTCATCCTCACATGCTAGAGCCTAAATGGTCGAGAACTGTCCGGTTCCAGAGGAACTTCCTACCGCGAACGCTTCGCATGTGGAGTGAGCTCCCTGCCGAGGTTTTCCCCGGGGGCTACAGTATTCGGTTCTTCAAGAGGGGAGTAAATAGGTTCTTAAAGGGTCGGCAACGCGCGCGTGATGCTCCTGGCGTTGCAAGCGTTCATAGGCGGCGGTAACTGCTTAACATCAGGCGGGCCGCATGCTTGTTTGCCACCGTCGTAGTATAAAAAAAAAAAAGGTTTGTATTTTATAGTTATTAATAACAGCAATTCGTAATTTTGATGTTTCGGACTTTTGATTAGTCGGGTTTATTATTGGTCGGTGTAATGATATTCGGAGTTTTGAAAATCGTTTTTTTTATAATCGGAATTCGTATATTTGATATTTTGGATTATTATTCATTCGGACTTCTTTCGTTCGGTGTATTGAAATTCGGAATTTTGAAAACCGTGATTGTAAACGTGAGACATTTTGAAATTTCGGATTTATAAAAATCGAAATACTTAGGTATAGTCGGAGTTTTAAAACATTCGGAATTATAATTATCGGTATTATGAAATTTGTGATTCCGATAATCGGAATTTAGTTTTTCGTATTTAGGTATGTAGTGTAGTGGCTTCCAGAAGGTTCCTATGTAGGTTATACGTATAAATATTCATTTAATTATTTTTCAGCACTAGTTTGTGTGTTTTGTTTTGATTCCACCGAAGGATGCTTATATTATTATTAATTACGCTAAAATATATGTTCAACAAATTGAGAACAAAAAATATAGTAGCTACCTGTAACCTTGATTGTTTTTATTACTTTCAGCTATAGATGACATCGACATCGACATCACATCACTAGTAGTCAGTGGTATCGTTTAACTTTAAAAGACCCACCGTACCCCCAGGGGTATGGCCAGGGGTACGGTGGGTCTGAAGGGTATTTTTTTACATAATCGTTAGATATAGAGATACCATTTTCACTTAAAACATGAACTTGACTAAGCTTTACAGAATGAAAAAATAATAGTACATTAAAGTTAAATAGTTTTGGAGAAAGACCATATTTAATTATTTCCGTTTTTATTTTTTTTCTGCGGAACCGCAAAGAATTTATCAACCAAACTTGACACAGCTACTCTACTAGACGTATCTGACTGTAGAAAAAAAAATCTGTCCATTATCACGAAAGGGCATATTTTCTTCCCTTAATCGGAAACGGCCTTTAATTAATCTTAAGTTTTCATATTTGACAAAATTAAATATTTTTGTTATTATAATTTAATCTGGGAAGATGGTATACATCCTTTAAATAAGTTATAGTAGGACAATACAAATGAATTCTAGATCTATACAATAAGTAATATGTCGTTATAGTCACCGCAATTAAAAGCTAGTAAAGACTAGATTATAGTATAAAGTATCTTATGGTGTATAAAAAATATATAAATTTGTTGTTACAAAGCCCCCTACCACCCTAAGTGCGCGGAGAGTGTCACTGAACGCTTTACCTATCTATTCCTGAGAAGCAAATCGAATTAAAGCGTTCAGCTAGAGGATGGGGAACTCCGCACCTATTCTAAACTGAACAAACCACGGTGGGACCACCCTGCAACCTTACATGATGCCTAAACTACGGCAAGGTGTCAGGAGGTCCATCTTTTAGGAAGCCTCTTTGCCCAGGCATCTTTAAAGTTAACTACACAAGGCCTACTCTAAGAATTTTACCTACCTATTTAACTAGTTAAATATATGTATTGGTTGCAAAACTATGACAATTCAGAAAAATGAAGTTATAATTGTATTTATAAGATCTCTAGTACACTACTCTTTCCTAGTATGTATGAACCCTTCTAATGAATTCTAGAACTTGGTTTTCGTTTGACCATATTCGTAATTGTCATTCTTCCCTGAAATTATGAACCCTATTGTGTCCGTTCGTAGTATCTTTCAACTCTCGACTGACTTATTCTGATAAGGGAAATTCCTCTCAACCCTTGTGATATAAATTAATTTAGTTCAGAGATCTGTGATGTAAATACGGGAACGAATAACTTTCATTATTGTCATCCATAAGTCCCCGGCTTCTTTTAGCAATTTACACTCCAGATACTCCAAATCCAGCCTTAGGAATGCTTTGTTTTTCCATACTATACAACGATCCACAATTTCCTTATCAAAATTATAACATAGTTTAAAATTATTTCTGTTCATTGAAAGAGAGAATGTCATCTGTCAGCTGATTCGACTTTGCTTTAGTGATGCTATCCTGATACTAAAGCTATAGCATGTGTTTATTAATTTACCAAACCTTAACCCAAGATCGGTAAAGTTCAACTAATTGTTTCTAAAATATTCATGTCGAAATAAAGGTTCTAGATATCTGGTTAGCTTAAATAACAAGTTCATCTATTCCATTCCGTCTATTCCAAACTGTTACAAGATTTTGTTCTTCCCTTACTAACTTTCCGGGTCATAAACACTTAAGAAACTAATAGTTCAACCTCTGCATCCACTATACCTGACAAGATTAAAATAGTTTGAATAAATGTAATGTTGGTTAATGACGATTGACCGTTTGCTCGGTAGGTAAAGAACCCCATCCTAATGTTCCTATTAAAGTGTACCTATCACTATACCCTGTTCCCTAGCTAATACAAAGAACACTAGAGACCTAGGTCTCATATTTATATTTAAACGTGTATGGGGCCTAGCTAAGCTAAACTGTAAGTTCGGGTGATTAGCCCGAGGTTGTGACTAGCATCGGTGTATTTGAACCCCCCCCCCCCCCCCCCCTCCCCCCCCATGTGGCTGAAACGCCGGAAACATGGAGTAGCTCGCCCTAATATGTATAAAGCAGATATATAATTATATAAGTATATGAGACCAAGCCTGGAGGACCATCTGGCTTCAGCAAGCGCGGATTACTCCACATGTCCATCACGTGTGGTCCTTGCATTCACCAAACAGAGCTCTCCAGACTCGTAGGCTGATCACTGCACTTGTATATGGCTAGTGTCCGAGCTGCCTAACTCGGATAAAACTAGAAGAGTCCGAAAGATATTCGTTTAACAGCCGCAAGGTTAAATATCTTTCACCTGGCAACCATGTACCAACTATTTTCTGGCATGTGACTAAGCTTAATAGCCTTTAAAAAAACAAAAACCCCACTAAATCTCAATAGGTAAATATAGTTTCAGGGACAAACAAAACCCCAACAGAAATTCCCCTTAGAATTAATTTTAATAACTGCCAGAAAGCAATGTTACTCAGACGAAGTTCCAAACAAAAGAATCCCCTCCTACTAAGCCCTTGCCTATTTATAACCAATATCTCCCGACAAGTTAGACACCCTGGATACTCTAGATATGTTAGATAATTTAGACACCCTGTATACTCTAGATATGCTAGACACGCCGGATACGCTAGACAATTTAGACACCCTGGACTTGGTGAATATTCTGGACACTCTGGACACTCACACAATTTTAATCCTTATGCAGTATAAATAAAGCTCAATTTTTCCGCTGGCAAATCTTGTGAATAGCAGTTTGCTATTTTAAAATGGTAGGCTGTTTAGTTATTGGAATGTCTTTTTACTTGCTTCCGTAACCATTCATACTGTTACTTCTATTAAGCATTTGTATTGCATATACCTATTAAATGACGATTTTAGTATTAGCTTGGCGAAATATGATGTTAATGTGTCAGGAATTTGACGATGATAATGATGATGTGAGTCTTACGATGGTGATATATGATTATATGATGGCGAACACATGACGAGATCATGTGAATGGCTACAGTGCAGTGGCATCCCTTAGGCAAATAGGAAAGTAAGCAACTGGTTGAAAAGGGGCTTTTATAGAACAAATCCCGCTAAAAGCAAACATTAAAAAAAATAAAAAAAAACATTCTATATATTGTATATGTACAGCCTAGTTAGGCAATATTGTAGCAGTCAACAGCAAAAGAAACTTAAACGCAGTAAGTATAGCATGCTCATGCTCACGGTGATCACAAACATTATTCTCTGGGTCATTTTGAGCAATTGGTTATTGTGTCTGTAGCAACTTCTGCTTTTATTTACAGTTTCCTGTAAATATCATAAGGAATCAGTTTTAACTCACCAATTTTAACTGAACAACAACATATGATACTTAAATCTAACGTTCCGTAAATCCGTCGTTAGTTACGCATTGGCAAATTTTAGCCTGCACAGTTAAAAACTGCCTAACACAGTTAACGATTTAACTGTACACTGAGACAGTACAACACAAATAAGCACTGAGATTCTGTCTGGTTTTAGAATTCATTATCATATATTGCGTTTTGTATCTGGTCGGCACGGCAGAGGCCATAAAACGCAGGTCGTGAACTCAAGTGGGCTTGCATTGCTATAACTCCTGTATACAGTATACAGTCAGTTCTTGAAAATGTTGACCATATCGTATAAAAACGTATAAATTTTTAAGTATAAGGCATATGTAGTCAAAGGATGTATGTTATTATCAACATAGATTCAAAATCGCCTTTCTACGTAAGTGATACACAACTATATAATATCACTGGTACTGTTATAGTTATAATAGTTATTGGTATAATAATTCCTGTAATTGGCTTCCCGTTTTCTATTATATTTAAGTCTACTCAAAATTTTAAAAGCTGTTGATTCCCCAAAATAAATAAATATCACTGATCACTGATGATATGCCTGTCGGAAAGTTGTAGTTCCTTTATTTATTTATTTACTTAGGTAATATTTATTGCAGGAAAGCAAACTTATCGTACAAAACGCGGACTTTAGTGCCATGAGGAACTCTCTACCAGTCAACTTTCGGGCAAAGCAGATTTAGCTTATCAGAAGCTATCCTATCAGATTTATCAGAAGCTTTATTATTTACGTAAACCTCATAACTATCATATCCGGCAGGTAAAACATACTAAGGAAACCAAATATCCGGATAAAATCTTGTAAAATCTGATTTTAAAATCTGTTAAACGCTTCGTGGACAATATACTGCGTCTACGTTGCTCCACGGATGTTTCCACAATCACTAGTTTGAGACAACGGTAACAAGCTGTACGTGGGCTGAGCAATTGAGCATCGATGGCCGGCATCGTAAAGATCCCATTACGACGGACAATGATCTCACACAGAAATCGCGTACAATGCTGTATTGTACTATATTGAGTGTAAGTGCAATACAATGGTAATATACCGAAACATATCGAGTCAGTGGCTGTTAGTTGATTAGTCTACGATGCTGTATATACCGCACAGTCTTAAAAACCCCGCTTTTGTCTCACGCCGGTTTTTTTTTTCAAAAATACGATACTTATTACCATTACGAATATCAGACTAAAATTCCCACATCGATAGGTCATGTACAAAAACGGGGTTTATAAAAGACTGTGTACCGACCGGTGCGATTAGTTGAACAAATTAAGACTACTTTTTAACTGTAACAATGTTTACTTTCTGAACTGCAATTTTAAAACGATACTAAGTATATGTCTCTCTATAAATCCTGCAAATTAGGAAAGGCAATTAAAAAATTATGGAAATAAATACTAATATTTATATAAAGTAGTATTACTAGTAGTAATACTACTTTATTTATATAAAAGTAGTAGTAAGCACGAAAATCTTCATTTGAAATTAAAACCTTGGGGGTACTTACTATTGTAATATACATATAGATTTACTACAATAGGACGATATTGCTTCCGTGCCAAGACTGAACGTAGCGTAAGCAAAGAAAAGCATACGTATATTAATAATATGCTTTTGTTTGCTTACGCTACTATATTAATAATAAAAGAAATAACAGCCGTTTATTTTAGTCATGACTTGTTTGGACGATTATTCAATAAACTGTAAGTTCAGTTTAACAACTAGAATCACCGAATGTCTGCCACTCGGTCGTTCGCCAATTTATGAAGTTTGAGGAATCATATTAAAATTCTTCCTTCAAATGCCTGTTTCTCCTAAGAAATAAATATTGCCCCCAGTGGAAATTTATCTTAATAGGTGTGGGTTTATACTATTATAGTGTTTTCCTTTTGAGCGAAAGTGATAGTAAAGATTTTATGACGATGTTTCTGAGGTTTGTTAGAAAACATGTGGTTTACGCACCATAATAATGATAATTGAAGTTTAACTCGTGGATATAATGTCATTAAACTGATATTTATTTGTGTTTTCTTCTTATAAATTATTAAATTTTACTTGAAAAAAGAAAATGATTTTGAAACAACAATTTTGTTACTCCAAAGTCCAAAATTCGAGTTCAACAAGTTCAATTCAAATTCAAATCGTAACGTCCCGATCATTCTAAAACCGGAGCACAGTACGTCTAGCATAACTTAGACACGCGACTCTTTGTCGCGCGAGAAATACTATCTGTCACTTTCCTTACAATACCGTGCGAGCAAGACAGAAGCGCGGCAAGATATGCTAGCCCTGCAGAGCTAACACCAAAGCGAGATGAACTTCGAATTTCGAACTACAGAGTAGCCCCTCCGAATCCGCTGGAAGCAAGTCGTTATTTCCAAAAATAAGATATCCAATAATCACGATATTCCGTGATGAAGTTGGTAACCACGCCTCCCACACAAAATGTAGGTACAAAGCGGAGGCAGTTCCTTAAAATCGCCGAGAATGTTCCACTTTCGCAGGCTGTTGTCAGCTGGCTCATAAAAGGAATCTAGAGGACATTTGCATTGAGGTGACCAACATGACGCGTGTGGGAGTGAAACAGATGTAACTGACATTTGAATTCAACGGCTGTAGCCGCGTTAGGAGCCGTAATGACATCAAATGTGAGCCGGTACTGCTTCAGTAATAATCATATCAAATGCGCGAGTACGGTGTTAGAAGCAATAATGATATCAAATATCACACACGTCGCGTCACATGTCGAATCTAATATTAAACGTAAATGGGAAATATTGGTTTACTTTTGCGATATATCTCTTTCGATCTTATTAGGAAAAAAAATGTGTCCCAAAATTATCATATTTTTTTTATTTTTCCATTCCGTTACCGCTTTAGTAGGCTGTATGAAAAGGGTAACGGAATAAAACGTAAAAATATTGGAACACTTTTTTTCTCCAAATTAGATCGAAAGAGCTCGTGATTCTGAGTAGAAAATACCTAAAATATCCAAAATCTAAAATAGTGGGATGTACAACAAAATAAAAAAATGGCACAGGTACTAACCGAGTGCAAGTTAGCTGCATGGTTGATGCACCGAGTTCAATAGAAAGACACCACGTTTGGCGGGCATGGGCTGGTCATTGAATATAAATTACGATACTTTTGATTAGACGACACATTGGTAAAGTCGTTGGTTAAAAATAAAAAAAAAATACACTTGACCTTTAATATATTTGTTTTGTTGGCTATGACCATACCATAACATTATGAAATTAATTTTCAATTACTTAATCAAGAAATTTAGTTAGATTAAGATTATGCTGGTTGCAATTTCAATCTGAACATTATCTTTTACTACAAAGCAAAGGAAGTGAGAAGGCGAAAGTTGCTTATGTTACTACTAACTACTACGAATCGATACGCATGTCTCTGTCCATATCAGTACAACAAAGGTATGCTACGATACGTCACGTAGTTATCACCTAATTAATATGCATTGTGTACACAAATACACACTTTATGAATCGCTCATACCGGTATTGACCCCGATTGGGAAATGTGGAGCGAGACGAAAAGGTTGGGAACGTTCAGATACTCGTACATTACCCGCGTTTTGTAATCAGAGACTACTTAAGGCGAGATCCTTGCATCAAGAATTCAATATATATATGGTTTTATTAATTTATGAATCATTATTCTCATTATTTTAATGTTACAGACCACAAATTATTAATTAAACCATTAATGTAAAGATCAAATCACAAAGAAAAATTGAAAATGCGTACCCTCGCGGAAGAGTTCGGGAATCGAACCCCATACCTCTGGAGTACCGGTCCAGCTTGTTGTTGGTGTAATATATGGGTTTGTTCTTAACAAAAAAACATCAAAATATAATGATTTAAACATTTTCACCGCTAGTTATTTTTTGTCGTGGAACCACCTTTTTATGGCAAATGGCAATATGGCGTAAGTAAAAACAATAGCAAAATGACCCTTGATGAACTTTATGAACTGAGGAATTTTGTGGCCATAGACTAAAGAACAGAATTTTGGAAAAAATATATACTAAACCAGTTTTCCCCCTTACCACTTTAATTTCAATGTTTTTATTAGGTATTGTCTATAATTCATCTTCTATATATTTATGGATAGCTACGTAGTAGGTGATTGTTAAAACATTAATTTTAATGTCAATATTGTCGGCAATTATAATTTATTCCGATCAAGTTTGTATTTCTTATCACGTCTGTTATTAAACATAAGGCAAGTTACTTAACTTAAAAGGTTTCGAAAGTTTTAACAGCCCATAGTACTAAATAATTCTACATTTAATTGTGTACATTGTTCAATCTACTTTTTCATTATCTCATGCGAAATAGTTTATACGACATCTTGTAATGACATATTTATTGATATCATTTTGTAATTAATTGCTAAATAATATACCTACATGCATTACGAGTATGATTTCATTTCATTCATTTATTTTAAACATTCCTTTACACAAAATAATAGAAGAGGCTGTTTTTAAATCTACGCGATGTGAAATCTTTATTGAAAACATTTAAACGTATCCTACCGGCCTACAAGTTTTTAAATGTCTGGAATTTATTGCGACAAAAACTCGTTTCTGAGACTGACTTAATGATTAACAGACGTTTCCAATACTACAGACAGTCTTACTTAATAGCCATTTTTAACCATTCCTGGGCTAACTCGGGGCACAGATATTAAAGTGATGTAGCACAATATTTTATCGACAAAATAAAAATACATCGATGTGACTGTCAACCCTATGTTATTTAACATAAATAGGTACATATTATTATTTATTTCCTCTTAATTTTAAAATAAAAACAATAAACAAATTAAAACGTGTATTTATTTGTTTCTTTTAAAATAGTTCATTATCATAGTACACAATCAGTATTTTTTCCATATTCGTCGGTATTAAAGATTGCCGCCTAGATGAAAATATCCACTTTATCAGACATGATATCGAAACTTTTTATTTATTATGAAATCCCTAAGAACATGCCCCTAGCACAGCATACAGTTATAACAATCACTAATTCTGCCGTGCTATGGTAAAAGGCGACCTTTTAGTATGGAGCTCCATACAAAAAGGTCGCCTTTTACCCATACTACGGCAGAATTCTTATTCGTGGCAGATCAGACTATCAAAATGCACGTTCGATGACCATGAACCGTAAATATCGCATAGCAAAACTTGAAACCAGTTTCCTGATTTGAAATCTATTCTGGCCGGATTAAAAGTAATCTGAACGTTATCTAGAAAATTCCGAATAACTGGTTTATTAAAACGCTTTATCAAATATGAAACGGCAACAGTTGAGAGATCAGGAAAGATGATTGGAAGCGATATAAAGGAATGGTGTGAAATGTCACAAAATAAGAAAAGGAACTCGCATTACATGACTAAAGACAATCCGCCATTTCATTTAAAACAATGAGTAATGTTATGTATAATTGTTCTCATTAACGCATTTGGAATTCGTTACGTCTGTACTGCACTAGGTCAATCGACATACGGGTACATTCATATGTTTATTTTATATAGCTTTCGCAATGTTTGCCGAGCTTAGTAAATATTTACAATACGGATAAACATAAGGATATTAAGTATAGTAAAAGGTTATGTAAACAAGTTCACAATGCAAAAACCGCGAATTTCCGACACCTGTTTCCCCTATTACTTTTTAGTTATTGATTCGCGTTCGTGTCGTTACGTCTATGAATAGATGTTTACGACGTATTTAAGATGAGCCAAGTCGTACTGAATTTATTGCTGAACTGTTTTAGGGAGATTTAGAAATGTAAATGTGCCCGCCTATTTTAGTCGCTGACCGAATGTCGCGCGTGCATGAACTATACTTCCTTATACGATAGGTATTTCAAAACCGACCTTGCTTTCACTCCATTCCCGCTAAATTTAGATATCTTACAATAGTCTAATTAATTCAGTAGTTTCGGCTTTTATTTCTACGGTTTGTTCCTTTGTACACTATTTCTTTTATTTATTTATTTAATCTTTATTGCACAAAACAAAAGTCAGTACAAAAGGCGGACTTAATGCCAAAATGGCATTCTCTACCAGTCAACCATAGGTCCAAACAGAGATACTAGAAGTTGGTGCAAATCGGAAATCCAATTGTACAGAGATTATTGTATTGTCTTTTTTGTAGGCATTAACTGTGGCCGTTTCATTAATTACTAAATCTAATATCTGAATTTTTCGCAATGTTATTTATTGTATTCAATTCAGATCCAGTCGATATCTGCTTTAATCTTCTTACATTCGTTACTAATAGGGGAACGCATTACATTCACAGAGCGTTATCTAGATTCTCATACTTGATAACCGAGTGTTGATAAGTAATGTATGACTTCAATATTTAGGTGTGTTGTGGCAACGTCTAGCCAAGCATTTGGCACCGCTGGCTCCATTGTTCACATCGGAACGAGCATGTAACGCACCATGTCATTGTGGCTGATGCCCAACTATGAAACTGGCTAAAAAACGACCAAACAATGCTGTAATTTAGCAATCTACCTGTAGATGACGTTGCCGGCACTTGTGGGAACTGCGAAACAATACCCGACTTGGTCATAATCATTGGGATGTGTGAAAGGTTGAGGTTTAGCAAACACGTCACTCAAATCGACTTTTTATTTACTTGTTGCGTTATCTTCATGCCGATACTGTGATAGGGGTTCTCAAACTGCGCCCTGGCGCCTTGCACCTCTAGCACTACTAACCGTGACTTCGCTTTTTGCGTGAGACAACGTCACTCGACTTTGTCACACTGTATCAAACCTTTGTCACACTGTGTCTGTGTCGCGCTACAATAATCGCGTTTCACAGTTGTGCTAAAGATGATGGTGTACCGAGTAAAAAGTAAAGGGGGTCACCGTGATATGTTTCAGTTTACTATCCTCCGGTAACTGAACTACGTTAAGTATATCGATACGTTAGGACGCCAAAACAATGATAATTATCATGCCTCAACTTTGCATATTGCAAGACCCAGCTTTACCCTGCCATTTTATTCTTTATTCTTTATTCAGCTGTAAAGTCATGTACATTCAGATTAAGGTGTTACATATAGTGATTTGTCAGACCATGACGCCCTGTAAGGGCACACAAGAACCTTAGAACAATATTGAAGAGAAACAGACATGAGATAATATTCGCGCGACATAGAGTCGCTTTTATGACAGTTGTGTTTGTGTTGTGTGGTGATGTAACGCCGCGAACTGAAAAAGTTTGGGAACCTTTGATCTATGCGGTTAATTTGTCTCATTAAGCAAACTTATAATTGATATTGCAAGCAAATAAGTTACAGTTCTAAGTAATTGTTAATTAGAAACATTACAGCGAGGTGCACATAAAAGACATTGACAGTAATGAAATTTTCTCATGTAAACTCATTTGTAATAAACATTAAACGTACTAATTTCCGTGTTGTCGATGATGAGAAGTGAGATGCTACGTACATTTTTTTATTTTTTTGTTCAGAAACGTCTTAATTAGTGTACGTTTAAGTTGTTTTGACAATAAAATGGCTAATTTGTTTGTTATCTTGTTATTTCCGGCATAGCATCATTTTGCTGAGAAGACTTTCCCACATTGCCGATGAAAGTGAAGTTATCACTGAGAATCGAGAACGCCTTTGTTATAGTTATGTAAATTGGGTTACACCAGACATGTTAAGACGACCTTTGCGACAGTTTCACTTAGATGTTAAGTGTATCGTAAGGTCGTCGTAACGTCGAGATGTTAACTGTATCGGTTAGGTGGTAATAATTAGAGTGGATGTATCAGTCCCCTACCAGTGAAGGCCAGTAGTTGACAAAAAAAACAATGTAATTATAGTCATCAAAGCTTTGAAAAAATACCACACTTGAGTTGCATTATGTTCACGTAAAATGTCACACATGCGTGTACATTTTTTTTTGTAGGTAACTTTTATACTTACCACTAACTTTTTATACTCTGAAGCTGAAGAATAATGAAATAAAGCACTCATAAAGTCTATCCTTTGTTTGTCAGGGCCGTCTCTCTCACTGGGCATTTGGGGCAAGTGGCCACCTTGCCCCACCCACACGAGGGCTCCCAATCTCACGTGAATGACTTGTTTTTGTTACTGCCCTGGCCCCTAAATTATCGAGTGCTCACTGCCCCGGCGCTATGCATTCCCAGTCCTCTCTTCTTCTTAAATCGAAATATGCTCAACACGTGAGAACAATTAAAACAAATGATGACTTAACTTTATTTTTGAAAACAGTGATGAGTTCCCCTCAAGACGTGATCTCAAGCAACTTTGACAGCAGGAAACAGTAAATCATTTTCTCTGCAGATAAAATGAAGACAATTAAATGGCATTTTATGAGACGCTAGATGAATACAGGTACAGATGGCATCGCGAATTCCTTAGTAATTACCAGGCTTGTGGCATAAGGATTCGATTATATCGAGATGATCTCAACTTCTCGAAGAGATAAGACTTAATTATTGTCAATAACGTATCATTACGCTAGATGCGTTAACTCTGTGGTAGTTGCAAGGGCATTGGTCAGGTCAAACTAGATGCATGTAAAATTGTTCCTTAATAGGTATTTATTTATTACAAGTTGCAGTCATCATTGTTATAACAGCAGAAAAAAGACCAGTCGACCATTGTTAACGCACAACGATCGATCACGATCATGCTCTACTTACCCTCTTTTAACAGTTTCTCGCGATCTTCAAGTCCAGGTTAGAGTTGTGCATTTAAATAACTAGATTATTTGGTAAATCACATGGGATTCCGTCCACTTAATAAAGGATTCACATACACCCCTGTACGCCGGAACATATTCCAGTTTGAAGAATGGTTTCTCGGTGTCCATTCGGCCATTCCAATACTTTTTTGTACCGGTGAGTCGGACTTTCAGTCTTATGAACAATCAGTCAGTCCTGGTCGAAGTTCCCATTTTTAAATAAGACATGGTTATCCAAAGTGGTTGGTAAAAGTCCTTTGCGAAGAAGCTACATATGAATTGTTTGAAGCTGAACAGCGCAACAAGACATTTGACCCTAAGAGTATGATTACGAAGCTCGAGAGGCGTTTATTATTACATTATGTCATAAACTAGCCTTAATGAAATGTTGGGCGCTTAACGAGCAAACCTAATGACATCATTCGTTATCTCTAGCAATCAAGCGGTGGCGGATTACTGATGATCGAGAAAGTGTTCACATTTTGTTTTATGTGAGTTTGCTATTGTGTGGATTGTTTATATCTGTGGGTAATGGCGCGTGTTAACCTTTACGGAGTATGTGGTCACGACACACATTAGGTACAGGTATACGAGTACCTGGATTTGAGGATAATGTTCATGCCTGTAAATGTGATGTAATTTTCATATAAGTGTAGGCACACCTGTATGGGAGTGTTCTTACTGCGAGTATTTGCCTATAATGCAGTGGCTTAGCGTCCATATAACCCGTTTCCCACTGGCTTGCGTATTTTAAAGCATATAAGCATCCTTTTTCCATTTCTCTTTAAGTAAGCAAATTCAACTCCGGCTAGACGTATTTACTTGACACCACTCCTCAAAATTTTACACTAAAATGACACATAGTGCACTGAAGATAAGGCACGTAGAGGTAGGTACTCAGAACGTGTGATAACGTCCACACAAAAGCAAGGTTACTTGTACTCTCTCTGGTAAGGTTTACTAGCAAGCACTAGTAACCGCGGCCATAACGTCATTTATAGATAAGAAAGAAAGAAAGAAAGAACATTTTATTTCGCTGCAATTAGGAGTACATATATATTATAACATACAGTTACAAGTAATAAAGATTATTTAGGGTCTGGCTGCGAGAAAACTTACTTCACAAGACACATAATATATGGGACAAGCGCAAAAAGAGGTGTGCGTGGTTGTTGTTTCTTATCCTGGAAGAACTACGAAAAACGACATTATCCTTTTCAAGTGACAGAAAAACGTTCGGGCTGCTACCAGACAACAATGACAATGCGTAACGAGACATCCAAAGCTCTGTCACATTTTCTGCACAGAAAGCATTGGCAAATTATTCCTGTTGCCTAACTGAGAAAGGTTTTAAGGAGGAGGGTGGCAACCAATTATAGTAAAGAGTTTCAGAAGCATCATCTAACGTACTAGAAGGCACCACTTCGTCCGCGTATTTTTTTTACCACCGTCGGATTTAAAGTATCATAATAACCATCTTGGTATGTCTAGACATTAGAGGCTACCCCTCAACTAAAATTGATTAAAATCCGTCTTGCCGTTTCGGCGTGATGAGACGACCAAGAGACTATCCCGTTCGAAGAGATTTTTCCTAAAATATTGAACACTTTCCTACAAAAAAGATTTTTAATGCAATTTTAGAATGTTTAATAGAATAGATACTCTGTATTTTTTGGGTTACAAAAATTACTTAGGTACACATACAGATCAGTGTAATCAAGTATTTATTTTCACTGTACACTAGCCAGTGTTTGCATTTATGTATCTTGTGAAATAAGCTATCTTGCAGCAGAACTCCGATATATTAGCCTACTGTAGATAATAGGACTTTAATAGAATGCTATCGCAACTCGTTGACATCCGCTGGCGAGATAAATGCTATTCCCAATAGGTTCCAGAATTCCACGCCGGCCCGATGCCAAGCCACTAAATCATGGCTTTAGTGGAAGTGTGTGCAAGAAGTGAGTGTAATACTATTTACTACGTATATATTAACGTATTTTATTATGGTAATAGTTTAGGGTAATATATAGTTTACTGATACCCGGGCCTCGCAACGCAATAAATATATTTCTTTAATACGGGTGACTTAACAGCGGTCAGTCAAAATAAACAGTGTTATTATATTGAAGTGGATCATCATCATTATATCGATGTTGACCATTATATTGATGACATCTATATATATAATTGTATTATCATCGAAGAGACTACTCAAACATTATAATTTTCTCAAACAGTCACACTTAAGCATTCTGTATCTGTATCTTTGACATGAATAGGATCGTTAAATATCATAAGTCGCTTCATAAGTAAATTAACAATATAATATAACATACGCGTCTACTTGATAAACTCCGCAGGAAAGTCGCCTGTTTATCGGTTTTCTACCGGATACACTTTGGTGAGTGTGCACTAGGACTGCACGAATTAATTCCACCGTCTCCGTTCAGACAATTCAACACTCGGCGCGGATTTGGATTCCACCCTTATGTTGTCGATATACCACTGATACGTACGAAACGGTTTGCGTCTACTTTCCTTATGAGGACAGCTAAGGAATGGAACTCTCTTCCTGCGCACCTGTTCCCCGATAAATATAACTTGGATCTCTTCAAGTCGAGAGTGAATAGGCATCTTCTAGCCAAGCATGCTCCATCTTAGGCCTTATTGTCACTTAACATCAGGTGCAATCAAGGTTAAATGCATGGCTATTTAGAATAAAAAAAAAAAAAAAAAAAAAAAACTCGCTTTTTGATGTCGGTTGTTCGAAAGTATTCCATTACATCAAATTCATAAAAAAACGAGCCAAAGGAAATGACACACAAGGAATGTGATGTATCATCTCATCGCAAACGATAGCTTAACATACACGTTGTATCGATCGACTCCCGCGCATGGGAGGATGCTAAGACAATAGCCTTGCATCACAGCGTCATAATCAATTGCATAAGTTACGATAACACGGGGTCATACGATTAGTTCTAACAATGCAAAACGTAATTGGCACTTTGTCTTGGCCTTTTTTTCTGTATACCTGTTTTCATGTGTATTTCCTCTACAATCTACGTACTCGTATTGTGATTTACTCGTACTCAAGTTCGAAAGCTTACTACATCGATATTAATATAAAATTCTAGATTTGTATCGAAACAGTTTTCTATGGAGATGTCATGATTTCAGGAAAAAATATTATGTTTTGTATTTTGTTGCCAGACTGGCATATATACTTTCTCTCATCACGCCAAACGGCTGGACGAATTTTAACCAGTGTATAACGACCAATCCAAAGACAATTTTTACAATATTTTTTACCCGACTACGGAAAAAAAATCGCGGTCGAAGTTGCGGCCACCTCCCAGTTACCATCTCGTAATTTACATAGTGAAATTACATAGGACACAGCGTCTAATGAACTCATGTCTACATGTCGCATTCCTATACAAGATTAATCCAACTGCTTCATTTTGTAGTCCAGCCATTGCAAAAGCGGCCCTAGTTGATACATTCTAGACCACAATCTCTTTAGAGCACTAACACGTACATTATTTAGTTTGTAATATTAGACACGTTTTACCAAGAAGGTGTCGACTGCCATTTATACTGAAATTACATATTGTGATAAATTTGTTACGTTCGTACAAAATAGACAAACAGTGTTTTAGGCGGCCTCGAGAAATGGGGTACTTAGGTATAAAGTATTGTATGAGTTTTTGTTACGCGATGTCTTCGTCAAATGTGCGATCATTTTACAAATATTTTTTAGTGAATAGCTAAAACCATTTCGCGGCATTCTATAAACAAAATACTTTTAAATTTCACTGCACATGACAATGTATGTAGGTAGGTACCTATATTTTTATCCATCCGTCTTAACTCACAATTCTATTACCCAGAGGTGTATAAAAATTAAAATGTTAAGAAGTTAATTCCTTACATTATATTCAGTTATTTTCTCAAGCTTTTCGGTTGCCCCCTATGACATAAAAAAAAAAAAAAAAAGCTCTTGCCAAAATTTCCCAACTAAGTATAAGTGTAAGTTTGTGTAAAATGATCAACTACATTTTTGACCATGATAAGTTTGTTTGAAGTCGGTAGCATTTTCATAATCTGGTAGTTATTTAAATAATCTAAAGCGGCGCCTATAAAAGGCGTTTAAACGTATTTACTTAAGCGGATTAAATACGAATCTCCAGTCACTTTCTAACGACTCGTGTTTGAAATGGCTATGTAAGTTCTCCCATTAATCTCTCTCAACGTGGCCGTTTAAAAAGTAAACTGACTAGTAAGAGTCACAATTTATTGATTCATCCAGCAAATGTAGCATGGTTAAATCAGAGAATATAATGGAACAGAGTGTCCACTTGATAAAAAGTCGTGCTATGGAGAGGACAGCAAAATTAATCGGTTTTATACATAGTACAATTTTTTTTTATAATAGTTCACAACTTCGGTATATAAACAGATACCTACTCTGCGTCGCGTGCAACAATTTTCATAAATAGACCCTTGCATCACCCAGCAGTAATTAACTATCCCTGTATACAGGGTTAAAAATTCAATATAATCGTTCAGCAACCGCCTATTTAATGTTGCTTCAAAGAGACTGCAGTTTTATATAATATCCTAAGGAAATACACACAAAACATCACACAACTCGTATATAACTACAAAATATTTAAAAGGCAATCATCTAAAGGGACATTGTAGGCAAAAGACTACATTAGCGTTAGCTAAATGTTTATATCAAAACAAAATATTGAAATCTTTACTAAGGCATGTAGAAATGAAGCAACTGGTTGAAAAAATCGATGCATTGGCTAGTGGCTTTGATAGCATAATCAGTAATGCACCCGTCTGGCCCAGAAAACCGTGACACGTGGTTTCAAATTCCGCTCAAAGCATACGATTTTTCGCTTCTATATAAACAAACACTTTTCTGTTTGACTACCCTTATCTGATCGGCTACTCTGTTATTTAAAAGTCACCTATTCTATGATCAATCGATTGAACCTTTCTCGGTAGCAAAAGGATGTTTACGATAATAGTCGAGCGGCATCGCGAGAATGCGCAGCCTTGTGCATCTTCATCATATTCATCATTTATGCTAATTCCATGGTTGCTAACGGCCCGAATACTAAGAAGGACATTCTTCTCGCTAATTGCATAACTGTACCATTTCGGACACAGTTTACTGCAAGCAGGTGACACAATTTTTAAATGTTTTTCGTGTCTCTGAAACGCTCGATTCTACTGTCAAATTTATAGACGACTGGTTCGTCCTGACTTCTTATTTACTAAACAATGCTCTGACATCAAAGTACATTACATACTCTTTGAAACTATTATTTACCTACCAACCATTGATAAAGTAACCTGACTAAAAAAAAATTGTATCAAAAAATTGCATAAGTACCTATCACATTCCAAAGTTTATAAATAAAATGAATTTTCCTGCGAAAATACAGATGGGTTTGGCAGTAGATACACTATATTTACATTGAGGTTAGTAAGTTGTTTACTACATAAAATGTGTAAAGTCGAATAGCCGATATTCATTACGCGAGAGTGTGTTAGATTTTAGTTAGATGTGTTTTTTTAAAGAGCCATAAACCACTGCATTTATTTAATTTTCAATATATATGTAATAAATAAGTAACAAAGCAAAATTTCTTACCTACTTTTCATCCCTAAAAATTCAGGGCTTCTGATAAATAAGCAAATTACAATACATATACCACACAAAACGGAAAGCAAAACAGCAGAAACAAGCGAGCATCACCGCTACTTAAATGAGAAGAACTCTCCTCTATACCTAAATGTCCCATTGTTTAAAATTTTAAAAAGGTTAACCATGATTCGGGCTAAGCCTATAAATATTCAACCACATACCCAATCGTTGTAAAAAAGGCAGTCGTGTGTTTGTGTTATTCTATACCTGGACTTGCTTAACCTTGCACAAAAGCGAGCAAAACGGAAAGAGAAAGCGTATGAAATCGGATGCCATTATTAAATTTTGTTTGTCACTATTCGGCGCGACACTAGCAAGAAAATGTGTCGGTCAAAAAATAAGGCGTGACTAGTATCTAGAACTATTAAACGGCATACGACATGACATCTGTTCGATATATCATCATCATCATCATCACTATGTCTACCTTAGCGATGTTTCTATCTAAGTATTCTGTAATTTTAAAGTGATTTTTTTCATATTATGACAAAAATATTGATAATATCAACATTATCAACCAACTTTTTAAAGTGAATAATACTTTTCTCTGACTTTTTAACACAGCTATTTCATGCTTTCGTTGCGTGCAGTCGAAAATAAGTTAAAAAATATTGTAATTTTCGAGTAGTTAAAAAATAAATACAATGGAAAATTCAAACTGTAGGTTTCAAATATATACCAATAAATAGTAATATCCCTGTTCTAACTATTAACCTTGATAGTATGTTAAGAAACATTTTTGATCATAGGGAAAAATGTCTAAAACAATCAGCATAACTATTTAAACGGATAAGGAGCCCTAAGTGACAATTTGTCAATTACACTTTAGAATAGGTAACAAATAGGATATAAGGTTCGTAGGACTGATCGTATCAAAAACGCCGAACTGCCCTCCAAAACAGGCATTGCAGATGTGGGTGTCAAGGCCGCCAAGCTCAAGTGGGACTGGGCAGGACACGTCTGCCGAATGCATCCGGAACGTTGGGCCAAACTACATATCTACTGAGTGGAAACCGCAGGATGGGTACCGGTGCAGAGGCAGACCGAAACGGAGATGGCGAGATGACCTGTACGCATTTGAGAACGTTTGGGAGGAACTTGCTCTTCACCTAGACAACTGGCGAGAAAGGGGGGAGGCCTTTGCCCCAGCAGTGGGACACACACACACACACAAGGCTGGATAAAAAAGGATATATCGGCTTTATATCGGTAATGTTTACCCGCTTTCATTGAGCCTGGGTAAACGGTTTATTTTTGTAAGGCATGTGAAACCATGTTACCAGAGTGACCTAAAACTGCCGGGGATCGTTCACGTCAAAAAGAGTGTAACAGTCTCAGTGTGTCGCTTTCTCTGGCACGCGTCTATTTCAGGGTGGCATAATTTTTTAATTATATCAGCAACACAGGTTACAAGACAGGCGGTTGGTGAAATCCATTGTTAGCGCGTGTGACGTCACCCCATTCGTCTATGTTATGTTGCGACGCATTCTTCAAAAAGAGGAGGCTCTTAAGTTAACACGTATTTTTGTTTTTTTTACCTCTAAGTCATTTATTCATAAATTAGAATAGCTTCTGCTAATCTAAAAAATATAATTTTTAAGTTAGGTATACCACGAATGGAGATTTGATTACGGAATGAGAAAAATCACAAATCATATTCAAAATTTAAACATTTGGATTTGGATGATTTTGAATGTTCACCTTCTGGGTCTGATTATTTTTTCAATGCAGTCGGTGTTTTTATTCATTATACCTGTAGGACTTAATTTGTCACCCTACGGCAACACTAAACTTACGGTCAACTTAAAGTTGCTTTACGTCACCAATAATAGTACAGGATGAATAATCTGCCGTCGTCTTGAGAATAAAGGGTGCCAAAATGCTAAGACACACATGCCAAGAACGTATATATATGATGACGCCTTCCCACCCTTATTTATATAGTTACTTCAAATATTACAACTCAAATTAAAATTGGCCTCACATGGGTCTACATGACCCTGTGAACTAATTAGGCTGCAAAAAGTAAACAAAGCTTTAATTTAATAGGTCGAGCATGATTAAAGCCGCATAGGGTTGCCCCTGAAAACGACAACAATGTCGATTACACGCTCAGTTGGACTACAAAGAGTTTCCTCTCGATTGGTTCAGTAATCGATTACGTTGAAGCCTGTGTTCACGAGTACAGTGAGCCTCACGTATATCTACATGTAAAAGTGTGTATACGTAAGCTTGTAAAATAATTTCAGTCTATCCCACAGAATCAAATAATAGGGTAGGAGAAACCAAGGTACCTACCAAAATCTACCCCGTGTGGCATTTACAGGGGGCGTGGTGTTCATAATATATATTTGAAGAAGAAATACCCAAGCCCCAATGTGTCTAGCAAGAGAAGAAGGCAGCATATGAAGTCTATCTACTCCGGTTCAGAAGTCGTACCGTACCCGGGCTGTTTTTACCGACGTTATTGAAAATCAAAAACTACCATTGGTTCGGAGAAAAGATCTATGTCCTGATCCCGGCGGGATTAGTACAATTTATTCAAGGCATAAATAACAGTATCACAGCTTAGTATTATTATTTTGATGTGTTCGATTAATAGTTACTCATACAAGACGTCATCACTGTCAAACAAATCGTAACATGATGTAATTTAAATTGTTTGTCTCATAGTACCTATACATGTCATGTTTGACGAGGAATCGTAATAAATTAGGTAAGTTCTTTGTATTATGTCACTTCAAGACAAAACATCTATAGGTACTATGAGCTGCACAAATGCATTTATGAATGAAATCATTCATAAATGGGCCATGCAATTCTGCAGCTCAATGTCACATAATTGTGGTGGTGGACTGTACGACACTATCCATAGCTAGGCGTTCACCATAAATTTTACATAACACCCAATGTCAGATTAATATGTGGACTCATTTTATACCTACTTAAGTATTACGTATTTACAGGTACAGGGTTTACGGTAACATGTGACATAATCAACCGGTAAATTAAATTAGTTCAACGTCAATTCGAGTTTAGCGGTACGAAGGTACCAGTCCTTCTAAAAAACGTCATATAAGAGTGATTAACTAATGTGTATAAGCCCTTTTTATTTGGTATAAATGTTCTATAATGCCAAATGGACGTAAAGGCATACGTAGTACCAGTTTTCGTTTTGTTTATGTTGACGTTACTGGTTCGGTAACGTTTAGCCGTTTTGGTAGTGTAATTTAACCAATTAAGCTGAAGTTAATCTGTACCCGTATTAAGAAAACTGCTAGTTAATTGTAATTTAATAACTTAATTTCCGACTTTAACTCGTTTGTATACGAGTATGCTACCCTAATTATAATTATTTAAGAAATCACTTAACTTACATAGGTTGTAATGATTCCGATTTATTTGACATAATAATGGTATATTATTTTGGACTTCCTTGGAATGTATTTGTGTTATCAGAATTAAGTATTCCTAAAAGCGAAATATCTCATATTTAATTATCTAAGCTATCGCTGTTATCTTTACTAAATAATGTCACAGTCACTGGCGAAAGACAACTCATGGATCCATGAATAATGAGGAACATGACTTGTAGTTAACTTATACTGAAATCGATTCAACGTCTTGTGTATACAATCCACGGTTACTAATGCCCTAGTAATAATATGGATTAGATCCAAACCATGCAAACTTTTAATTCCGATACCGTGGTAATAAATATATTTGTATCGTAAAAAAATTGACTCCAACGATATATAATCCAATTCTGGGAGTAAAAGCATGATTTCATATGAAAAAGGTCAATGCATTACATACAAAAATTTAAAAGTTCTATCGAGTCTTTATAGATTGACATCACATCATCATCATATCACTTTTGACAAGAGTAGACGCACGTATCAAATGAATACATACAGTGAAACATACTATGTACGTATTTTTCCTCCTCCTTTTTTGAAATGGGTTAAAAAAATCAAACAAATCGGTTCATAAAACACGGTGTTCTGAGGTAACATAAAAAAACGTCGAGTTAATTATATGACGAATTCTGTTACTCGTTTGAAAATACGGTTTTTATATTTACAAGATGATACATTTTATCATTGAATTCAGAGCAAAATTCCTAATTAAATCACTGATTTAGTGAAGTCAACAAATTCAAAATATGTTAAGGTTTATTAATAACATAATAACTCCATTAGTTGCGTAACAGTGTCTTCGTCGAAAGCAAACTAAATATAGAGCAAAATGCACCAACAGTCGCGCTACTTGATATTATGAATTTGATTATTCAAGAAGCACAACACGTGGGGTCTTTAGTCTATTATACTTATAGATTGTTTTAGGGATCGCTGTAGAGTTACAAAAACCTTATAAGATTATCTTCGTAATTAAATACATCACAACATAAATAGAACTTATCTTAATTTTGCAATAATGAAAGTCGTTTCTGTAACGAAAGCAGCCGTCGCAAATGTCAGTGAATTATCAATATTATCAACATAAGAGGATATTAGATAATAATATAAATTGATCAATCCTGTTTTTATTTTGTGATAAATTACAAAAATCGTGTAGGATCAAATCAATACCTTGGCAATGTTTATACGTCTATTGGTCTGATTCAAAAACTCGGTAATTGTCGTTCAGTCGTTCACTCCCGGCAGAAAAGTCCTGGTTACGGCAATAGTGTTCACATTTGAATTCTCGTCCTCGTCCTTCCTTTGGTAGACATCAGCTCTCGCGATGCATCTCCATTTCACCCGGTTGTCTGCGGAGCGAGTGCACTGTACCGTGGAGCTCCGTATGGTCTTTTTAATAAGGTCGGTTCCGCGAGTTGGTGATCGGAAATTAAATGTATACTCTATTAAAATAAATTGTTTATAATATAATTATTATCCACTTTGCCGGTTTTTAGAAGGCCTCGTCTGCGAAAAACTATGTCAATTTCAATAACCGAAATAATTTATACAACAGACGTTATTTAGTTTATTTTTAGCATTAGCTTACAAAGAGGTCCTACCAGTTAAACATTTAAAAATTGGCACAAACATATTTTTTTGTTCCAACTCCTGCGGTTTTCTCAAAGCGAGCTTCATACATTCTACCTTTTAAGAGTTTTACTTTTACGTAACAAAGGACGTGGAATCAAATTACATTTAAATTTTATGTTTGAAAACTGAGTTATGTTATCTTTCACATTGTTGCGTGGGTGTGGTGGTCTGTTATTGTTTATGACGTAGGCATTCTCATAAGAACACCCTAAAACAAAAAGGTAATAAGGTAGATGGGCGCAAATCATATATTTTCTTGTTTTTTTTTTATATTTGAAGAAAATTTTGGTAATTCCAACTCACACTATTCATTATTGATTCTAGTAGTAGGTGTTCTACTCTCCAATACGTTACTTGCAGACAATTGTGCTCAAAAAGGAGGGTAGGTAAGTGAAATCGGAAAAACTGGAACACTTTTTTTTCTCCTATTAGAATCAATAGTTCTTACAGTCGGAATAAACTGAATTTTCTGTAAACGCAAGAAAATAAACAACGATTTGTGAAAACGTCTGTAGTATAGTATTTATTTGCGCTTATTACTTTTTTCTTCTGATCGAGACCATATTAAGTACTTGAGCCAATAAAATCGCGAATGCCCTTTCACTGCACACGTAATTTGATATAATCAGAGCAAATTTTTCAAAAATGCTGCAGTATTTATTGCTTGTAATTATTTTAAGTTCCGAAAAATCACTCATCTGGTTCCTCGAAATCGTGACGTAAGGTACAAGAAAACGGTCTGATATATTTTATACTAAGTATTTACCTGTAAAATCTTTCGTACACCAGTTAAAGAAATTGGCTCCGTGAGCTGAAATCGAGCGAAATTCGGAATGGCTGAAACATACATTTCACACCCTTTCTTCGCCATTTTGAAATAATAGAGTTAACTTACACAGTCAACAACAAACAGCAAAAATTCATTAGAGCTACTAGCCTTACCGCTTAATACGTTTAAATCGTCCTTTGGAAATATTAAACATTATAAACTATGAGCGACGCATCCCAGCAGCAATCGCCAGACGCCATGCTTCCTGGCCAGATAACCATTATCCTGTTTATTTTGGGATTCCCTGCTGGTATTTTAATTATATGTGCAAAATGCAAGTAGGTACCTATGTAATAAAACAATTGAATATGCGTCACCTACCTAAAGTGAATGCTGATAATGGTAATTATTTAAATAACGTGCAATTGAATGTGAATTCGTTTGTTCATTCGTTCCTGAAAATCGGATGTTATCTCGTAACTATAATACAAACACGATCAAAACTATAGTCCGATTTATGTAAAGTTATCCGTGTATAACTATACCTACCGACGACGACGACGACAACTGACGACGCGGTTGCCGCAGTGGTTAAGCAGCTGCCTACTGAGCCGACGGTCCTGGGTTCGAATCCCGGCAAGGGCAAATATTTATACGATGAACTCGAATATTTGTGCCGGGTCATGGATTTATTTATTATTTGTATTTATCTATATACGTATGTTTATCATCGTCTAGTGTCCATAACACAAGCCTACTGGAGCTTATTGTGGGACTAGATTGATTTGTGAGAGGTTGTCCAATATTTATTTATTTATATTTATATTTTACCTACCAGTGAGTGGGGTGGGTGGCGTGAAACAAAATCCGTCGGCAAGCAACCTTTTCTTAAATGGGTAAGCCGCTGTGAATCGGGATTTATAGACGCCACGTGACTGATACCTACACGACAGCACCTATTATACCGATAGTTATACAAGAGACAGATGCAAGATGTCATCCAGATCGACCCCGCAGTGACATAGCCAATTCAAGCTATAGAATAGAATTACGGATGGCTGGGTTTATGTGCCGTACATGACCTAGCGTGCAGCTAAATGTCTACTTAAATCAGAGTTATACCTACTTAACTGGTGGCCTCCAAGAGTTACTGTGAAGAACGGATTCACGCAAATATTACAGGAGAGCCAAAACATAATTCCAAGTTACATCGTTGTGACATGAATCGTTGGTAAAATGTGTCAGTGCATCTGGAAAGGTACCTTGTTTCAGGTATTGAGTTATGCATAGTTCCAAAAAGTAGATTAAATTTTCTATCAATACAAAAAAGAATAATGACTCTAGGTGGAACCACTATTTTTATATAAATTTTTGAATTTTCGACTTCCGAAATGCACAAGTTGAGAAAATTGCATTTAAAGTTTATAGTGGCAAAAAACACACTTCTACTCCGAAGTTACATAGTGAAGGGTATAATCATAATCTTTGAATGTTAAAGAATTATAATAAAGGTGAATAGTCTAAAAATACATGTTAATTATTCTGATTTCTTAGGTTGAACATGCCAGGGTGGAAGAAACACGAAAGTGTTAATTATACCCAATTCATAAAATAACAAGATTAAAAATGTTAGTTTCTCATCATAGTTACATATTCTATGGCATTTTGGGACAATTGAATGAAAGAAAACTCCATAATCATAAAGAAATTTAATAATTACCGCATTTTTAACAGTTACAAAAAGATCACTTATAACATTAAAAACCAACAAAATAATTTGTATAATATTCATGCTATATCACAAGATCAAATGGTATTTAGCGTGGTGTACCACAATGGTATAATAGAAATGGTGTTAAAGCAGTTTTTTTAACAATAAAGTTTAGTGACTCGGTCGAAACTTTTCTATGGAAACGTAACTAGGGTACCTTGTCACGACATTTACTAAACTTTAGTAACTTAAACTCGAAGATCACTATTTTAGTACCTATAATGCAAGAAATATCTGTAACAAAATGTTATTTAGGATAATTATAGCGGAAATCAATGTATTCTTATTTATAAAAACTTCTGTTTTAGTCGTGTAAGACATCAAGTTTAGCATTTTACTAAACTGGGTACCTTGTCACGCTAAGTCATTATCTTACATAAATGGAGTAACTAGAAAAAATAACTCAATTGTGTACATAACTGCACCTAATTTATGATTTATCAGTCTAAATAGTTATTTCATACAAGAGTCATGCAAGTTGAATGTTTTCTTATAAAAAACATTAAGTATTATATTTGTTCAAAAAATTATTTTGCTATAGACCGATCCTATACCCTATCTTAGAAAGAGGTAGTTGACTACCCGCGATGGAAATATTGACAAAATTATTCAAAATTTAAAGGCTTTTAAGACATGGCGTGACAAGGTACCCTGACTACTAAACTTTATAGTCGGAGAAATATACTAAAAAAACATAATTTTACTGATATTCTTGTACACACGTGTTCCTTAGGATGTAAATAACCCAATTATAACATAAACCCATTTTGGCACTTTTTCACCAGCTTCCACAATAACTCATGTAACTCGGTAACTAGATGTCGTAACTAGGTACCTTTCCAGATGCACTGACACAAATGTGTAATGTTAAGAGGAAATACAAATTTTTGCATACACATTGAGGTTTCGTTCTCGAATGTTTTCTCCTCAAAAACTTGACCAATCGTAACGAAATTTTGGAAACTTAATGGCAAGGAAATGTTTTGTGTCGAACGACCCGCGTTTCGATTCTTGCGCTTATTTTCTATAAAGTGTGATTAAGTATGATTAGGCGTCCGTTTTTAGTCGAAATTTCGCCGTAAATGGACTTCTCATTACGCGCTTCTTAGGCGTCTTTGTGACCAGAAATGCTAAAATGTGTCATGTAAAAATGTTCGTCACGTCGACCAAGTTTCGTGGAACGTTGCTACAACGAGCTACGATACGGTACCCACAGTAATGAGAAAAGTAGATCGCAAGTTTTTTTTTTCTAATATATAGGTACCTATATATATATATATAAATTACGTAACCTACAAATAAAAGATCCTGCTGAACAAGCTCCGGGGCAGTTGTATGACTTGCATGTATGTCATAAATAGTCATATCTGTCTATAAAGGCAGTGACCACTGCCCTTAACGTGCCCTACGCACACGTCAGACGCTCAGTGTCTTGTCCCTGTCTGGTATTGCCATGCTTCAAGTCAAAAATATAAATATAAATGCCAATTTTATACTTTAGTAAGGATCTATTGTTTCTTTTAATCAATTATATCCAGAAATATTTAATTTGACAATGGGGATCAAACTTGATAATAATTATAATTTGTTGCTGATAGCTTCATGTTCATAGTTTCCGAAAGTATTATGGTTCCACATTCCAAATTAAGTTATTCGCCTAGTGTTATTTTTCTTCATGGGTACTGTGAAATTATTGAAGTTAGGTTTGAAAGAAAAACTCAGTTTTCACTTGTCTTAACTGCAAGCGAAAGTCCTTAAAACCAGTTACTTTTTTCGACAAAACCGGCCCTAAGGACTTTTTGATAAACAAGTAGTTATGTATATATGTATTTCTTTTATACTTACACCGGATCGGATTCTATACGTATATCGCTCTCCATGAGCTAACATCATCGAAATTACTTCAGAGTTACTTTAACATGTATAAAATTAGTTATCTGATGACAAAAATACTTATAATATGTATATAATGGCAACCCTGCCACGTCCAGCCGCATTCGTAGACGGGACCGGTTCTCCCGATACGTATCTGCAGAAAAGTGATCATCGCAATACGACCATAGAGCTTGCTTTGGTCGGGTTCGCTATTTTATCCAGCATTGCATTGCTTTCCAGCATAGCGGTGTAAACAACATTATAAATAAGGAGACTGCTAGTTGGTATTAGAGAACCGTTACGAAATTTAAAAACTTTGCTTTCAAATTGATTTTACCTAAGAGTACTTATAGTAAAGTGAGTTTACTGACTTTCAAACAAAAAAAATACAGTTCCAAATCGATCCCATTGTTATTGAGTATAAGTACCTAATCACTTAATCAGGGAACATACATAAAAAAAGAAAACTGGTTCGTTTATATATTATTATTATTTATTTTGTACATTGTATATTCATTATAGCGCCTAACCGGCCTAACAGAGAACTTTATCGCGAAATATAAAAGATAACAATCCTATAAACGATATATTTACACACAACTTGCTTAAAAATATGCAACCTTTTTAAATTACTAGACGCTCGCACGCAGGTATGAATTTTATCTAGATTATTATAACGATATTGATATTACATTCAAACATAGCTCAATTTAAAACATTAAATATTACACATGCACTTATACAATGATATCATAGTGATGAAACGAAATGGCAACTCTCCAATATCAATAGGTCTGTTTTTACAAACAGTGGCTCTAAAAGTAGTTGATTCTGTTCACACTACTACTAAGAAACTGTCAAACATTTTGAAAATTTTGGACAAAATTTAACGTTTTGGTCTACTAGAGATGCAACTTATTTACCTTTAAATGTCAACTTGGTGCCACTAAATGCAGCTGGAACAGGTAAATAGAAGATGTGTCATACGTGGTGTTATCGTCTTTATACATTATTATACAATATACATGAACTAGCTAATCCGAGAGACGTTCTGTCAAAAGCTATTTTCTAGTTCAATACATTTTTCTTATTTAGTTACCAATTTTTGGCTCGCGCAAGGAAGTATAAGGAAAAGAAAAGCGTGGTTCTTACATTTTTTCGAATAAAAAAACACCAATTCTTTTCGTCATAAAAACATTCCTCGGACTTCATAGAACCATAAAAAATGATCCACCTAATCTCGAGTTTTGCGTTTAGGAACACATTTAGTGATTTAATTTGTATTAAATAAATAGATTGCTTCGTTACGGTAGGTACTGAATGTACTTGTATGGAATAAGAGCCGAAGAGTGATAGATTTTTGAATCCCGGCAAATTACAGAAATCCTAAGGGATAACCGAATTTTATAAAAACTATAAAATAATTTTAGCCAATTGAAAAAAGATGCGGGATAAGCTTAGCATAATGTTTACCCCTCTTCTTAATAGGTATGGGATAGTTGGAATGCCGTTGAAACGGCCATCCAAATCGACATTTCAAATATGTAGTTGGCGTCGAAGCTTAAACGTGATCCAACGCACGTGCCAATATTGTATCTCATATGATATGAGTATACTTATGGCATATTATGGATACTTGTACAGGTTTTTCGATATTCGCAACAATGTAAATAAGAAGTTATTAATATTATGTTTATCATATAAAGATATATATGTTAAGATTCCTCTCAGAATATGGCATCTAGCTTTACCCACAAAGGTCATATAATATCAGCAATAAATTCAGTGAAATAAGTTAGAGTAAAAAGAACATGTATGTTTTTGTATGCTTGTATACGTACCTAGTGCCAAAACAGATACAACCGATTTTAACTATTTTTGTTACACAGGCTAAAGGATACTGTTTATCCGAAAATGTTAAAGCAAAAAGAAGGTCACAATTTAGACTGTCACGTTTGAACATAGTTACATACATACTTCGTGCTCATTTTAGTAAATAAAACCCAACTCTTTTGGTACACTTATGGCTCTTAAAAGTGACTGATCTTATACCGATCAGACTTAAATACTTCTTAATCCATTTTTAGTACCTATGGATTTACTTCTTTTCTTACATGACAGATCGCTGATCTAACTGATAGATAAGTAAGGTGCTTTGGGGTAAAGTCGAAAATGGGGATAAGTCGAAAATCACACATTTCTACTAAACTGGGAACAAATTCTACGCTTGCAACGCTTGTCAAAACGCCATGTTTATCTCCTCCCCCGCTTCAGTTCACTTCGCATCGCTAGTCGTGAGGGCACGTGTGTTGCAGTCGATTAAATAAAAGCAGTGCGATTTTTGGATCTTTGCGGGGATAAATTAGAACTAAAAAGAAATATGATTCATATTGCATAAAAACCAGCTTCGAAATTACCCCACTTGCTTTCGAAATTACCCACTCCTTAAGAAATAGTATTCAAAATATATATATATTTTTTTATTCTAATTTGTTTCCTTCCAAATTCAAGCAACGTATTGAAACGCTGTTTTCACAAAGCGTTGATGAATATATCCAATTTCGTAAAGATCTCATTACTTGGAAGGAATACTTCTTAGGTTCTGACTTACGAGCCCAAACCCTAACATACTCTACACTCGCCTAAAAATATGTCGAATTTACCCCAAAGCACCTTAATCATATTCTGTACCGGTATAAACCGAAGCGCCATTACATCTAATTATGTGTTCGGTACCACGCACGCGCACACGCTACCTGACGACTACCTCATACATTTGTTGCTTGCGACATCACTTTCACTTACGAACTTAGGCGAATTAAAAAGGTTTGCCACTTTCGTGATGTATGCTATTAAACTGTACAATTATTTTTACATGTGTAGGTAATGCTAGCAATGTTTGGCTATTAGTATTACCTACTTATTTCCGTAAAGTATTGTATGAATATGTGACTACGCGATTTTTTATACCAAACCAACTACAGTTAAGGCAAATTTATAATTTTATCTTGGATTATTTATTTAACATAAATGAATTGTAGTATTAACAATATTGTACCGTTTCACTAATTCTAAATTTACAATTCATTGATTTTGATTTTGTGTATGTTTTTAAATTAACGATTTATAAGTCGTTAATTTTATATGGATGAATTTGTTAATTGCGTTAAAGTCTGGATCAGATTTTAATTAAATCAACATATCGATAGTAGCATTCCAACTGAAATGACACCCATATCGCAAAGAACATACTTACTCGTTATAAGACGACGCGGTTGGCGGAGTGGTTAAGCAGCTGCCTACTGAGCCGGCGGTCCTGGGTTCGAATCCCGGCAATGGCAAATTTTGTGTATTGAACTGGAATAATTGTGCCTACATCTATCTATATATTTATGTTTATCGTCGTCTAAGTGTCCATAACACAAGCCTACCAGAGCGTACTGTAGGTCTAGATCGATTTGTGTGAGGTTGTCTCATATTTATTCATTCATTTATTCCAGACCTGAACCCTCATTGAATAGCGAAGTCTATCAGTACCTACCGAACTAGTCTATACTTACTCGCTAAAGAAACCAACTGACTGTCTTTACTTTCTTTTATGGAATTTTACATTAGATCTTTCTTTAGATTACGCATAATTACAAATTAAGTTTGAGAGCGCAAATTTTATTGTCACACTTTCAACGTTAACAGACATTTCATTTTAACAAACCATTTATTGTACGACTTCTCGGGCTTTTTCGATTACTTTTATGGGATGTATTATGTGTGGTCATTTGTGTTTATTATTGAAATTTCCTTAGAAACTCTTGAGTTTTGTTATAACTACTAACATAGTAAGTCCTCGTTTGATTTATTATCAACACTCCTGCCTGATGTTGAGTAATAAAACCTGAGTTATAATTAGAAGACCCAACAGAAGGTAGATAATGATACCTATAAGAAATGTTCCTTATTATTAACGGAGTCTGTTCTAATTATCACCAGTACATTCCAAACGTACTTATATAATTATAAAAACTCCTGTTTCGATTAATAATATAGTCATTCAAATAGTGACAAGGACACTATATTATCTAAGTATTTATCTTACCTATTTAAGTTAGTTGCACCGCCCACAACTTTTGCTTTGCCCGATGGTAGACTGGCAGAGAATGCCCAATGGGATTAAGTCCGACTTTTGTACGATCTGTTTTTCATTTGTGCAATAAAGATTAAATAAATAAATAATATATTGGCCAGAATAGAGTAAGCACAATTTTGAAAGAACATTATTTTTTTATAGTCCTTGCTGTTAAAATCTGCAAATTGCAGCTTTTTCATTTTTCTTTACCATGATTTTCCATTTTTTTTTTATTGGCAATTTGACGGTGCGCAATTCTTGACTGAAGGGTTGGTTTGGTGTTTGACCTCATTCCACGTATATCAGATTCACGCATTGACTCCAGAACTGGATAAACGTCTTCATATGCCTCGTTTCCTGAATCTGTGGATGCATCGCTGCCAGTGCAGTGGGCGTTTCCTCATTAACTTTTAACTCGTAAATCGCATGTTGGTGGCAATTGCTTATTGAATCTCTTCGTAAAACTTTGAACCCGTACGCTTAATTTGGTATGGCGCTTACGCCTACGTTTGTGTGTGTGTGTGTGCGTGTGCGTGTGCGTGTGCGTGTGCGTGTGCGTGTGCGTGTGCGTGTGCGTGTGCGTGTGCGTGTGCGTGTGCGTGTGCGTGTGCGTGTGCGTGTGCGTGTGCGTGTGCGTGCGTGTGTGTGTGTTTGAACTGTAAATCAGGTACAATTTATCATCGATTCGTGTAATACATAAAGGTTAAGGGAAAAACTGTAGCGTAATATTGTGTTTTTTTTTATTGAACAATATTGCGTTGCCATTGAAAATAATATGACGCCTGCGATAATTGTTGTTCAATGTAATGAAGATAATTTTATCAAGAGAGCTTATAATACCTACTAGGTATGCATTATGGAATAAAAAAATCAGAAATCGACGTAATTTAAAAATACTGCATAAATAATGAAAATTATTTCACTAATTAGAGCATTCTGTTAATATATTTGGCAAGTTAATTTTCAAACATAACTAATTTCATTTATTCGTTTAAACGATTATGCATTATTTGCGTGAATTGTGAGATTTGTGAGACACTTCAATTTTATTGAGTTACAGAATAAGCCGCTTCTCAATGGTGCAAAGTATGAAGTATCTCCAGAACAGTTATTTATTTGCTAAAGTTAAAAATTTTATGACATGTTTTAATATTATTCAGTATTTACCGAGCAGGATCTAATTGAGAAAGTTGGGCAAAACCGTTATGTCACATGTTTCGCGCAGTGCGCCACATTCGTTAACAAAGACAACTGTATTTCTGTATTGTCTGTTTATGACGAATGTTTCAGGCCACATGCACCGCAATTGTTCATGATCGATAAATAGACGAACACAGTCCTCTTACAGCCTAAAACAGGTGAAGGTCCCTATGACTATGACAGTAGTTATTCTGTGTTTGAACATCTAACAAATGAGCAGAGCGAGCGACAAAAACTTGAACAAAAACATTAAAGTCATCGCCGTTTTTGCGCGTATATTCAAATAAGAAAATTAATATGTACGTAGCTATCGTAACATTTGGAGTCATGACCGCAGCCTTGTATTATTTACGCTAGCATTAAAGTTCCGGTAGATTCAGTTAATTGGCTCGTGTTAAGACTTTAATTACGTTTACCGGAACAGATACCGTCCTTTGCCGAGGAAATGCGATAAAAAGTAAGTTTAATTAGTTGCCATGATCTTTAGTGACGACGGCGACCGCAGACCGCGACGGCTGCACTGAGATTTCATTTCATTTGGGTCACGCGGAAAGACACATGCCATAATAACATTGAAGTTATGCTCTAAATACTAATACTAAAGCAAGCAAAACCAGTATAGCATTAGAGCAACACAATAAACCGGTAGCTGACGGCATAAAAGGCGCAATTCCCCGGTTCAATGACAAAAGCAAACAATCGAGGACGGATTCGAACACTGCCGATGCATTCATTATTATATTATCAGTAGAGAAATCCGCGGTGTGGGCGATGGTGCGGTGGCGAAACACTTTGACAGCAATTGCAATGCCGGCAGCACACCTTTAAATGCGCACATGTTCGCCGCCGTAAGAACTATTCCCATTATTCCAACAACCAACACTCCGATCCGTCAATGATGTATAAGTATAATAATAACATAAAGGATAAAACCATGACCTCAAAAAGATATCATCAGCCATTTTCGAAATGATTTCATGAGTCAGAAACCATTACCGATAATCACTGGTTCATCATTATGTGTCGCTAAATACTTTCCAGCGGATTCCACCATTATATGTAGTTACTGTAAAACTATGATTTGCGGATACCCAAAATCCGTCTATGTCAGTTTAAATTGAAGACTCTACCTAATTGCTTAATAGGAACTAGTTTTTAGCCGCTATTTAATTAATGTTTTTGCGGTATCTTGATGACCTTATCCTAGAATCACAGCGTAAATCTAACTGCTGTAGCTGTCTTTGAGTCTGTTTCTGTTACCTATGTTAGAAAACGATTCAGCGGCGCAGCAGGCCTTTAACGTAATTCAATAATGGGAGGCGTAACCAGAGATAGTGTCAATAGTCTCAATGGATGATTGTGCAGCTTGCGTAAGCTTTCCTCACATATAATGCAACCTAATTTAATGATAATATTACATTATGTTTTATTATATATTCTTATGATGGTATTAGATGTGACATAAACAACACTAACTAATTGGTTTCTTTTATCAGTCTATTTTATCGTCTTTAGTGAATCATTCTCGTTACAAGAAATTAAAACGTAAAAGTTCATCATAGGATAAACGAGAACGGACAGGATTAAAGGAGGTCATCTTACCTGTTTCTGCGTCTTATCAGGCAGTATGATGGATAGGTCGAAGGAGCGGTTCTTTTTGTCCCGGCTGCCTGATCTCATCAGCTTGGAAGACGAGCGTGTGATGCTGTGGGCCTTCTCCGGCAGTTTCAAGGCCACGATGGACATACTCCGGGATAGCCGGCGGCCCAGCTTCTTCGTACGCAGCGACATGGACCCACTGAGCCCTCGCTTGCGCTCCTGCGCCTCCTCCACATCCTCGCCCGCACCCGCCATCACTAAAACACCAGCCAACAATTCCTCAATTCACATCTCCAACACACTAGACACTAGAAAGTCTCACATAGTACGTCTAGACACTTCACTGTTTATTTACACATCCGAAATGGTCGTGGAGCCGATTACGGGAGCTCCTCCGGATTCGTACTCCAGTCTCCAGGTGAAAACGTTTGAACTTAAAGATGTCTTGAACAGAGCCGATTGTGTTTGTGTTTAAAGAGGGCGCGTTATCGCGTGACACAGCGGACGGCGAGAGAGGCGACGTGCTCACGGGGCTTCGCTGTCGGCGCGACTAGACGATTCTCCAGTCGCGGCCGGCGGCGATCGGGGCGCCGCCCCCGCCGGTACGTTGTGGCCGCACGTTGCTAAAATCAAATTACTTATCGAAACGCATTGTCACATTCTAAACGATGCGGCACGAAACAAATAGTCGGTGCTTAATCTCGACACAATAGGCTGTCGAGCGCTCCCACGAATATCTGAATCGGAGCATTAGGCACGGCTCTATCGAGGGTTTAACGGGATATGATACGACATGTTTCAACTGATCCTTTAGAAGCTCTTAGGATAGGTATTTCCATCTTAAAAGTTCTGTATATCGGGAAAAATTGAATTACTTATTAAGACAATAAGCCTACAGGAGCTTAACACATAAATCAATATTTACAACAAATTCATGAATTTAGCCATCTGGAAATCACAGAACAGAATTATATAATCTTTATTTTTTCTTGTGTATTTATTTATGTATACAGTATATACATAAGTCCACAAATGTCTTCTTTCATGAAACACATGGCAGAAGCCATTTCAGACCGCTGGCACCGATCTCTAAGTACCGTGCTGGGCTGGCTTAGAGCACGGGTAAGCGTTGCCGTCATACGTGCAACTAGCATGTGCATTCGTGGCACACGTTACAGGTTCAAGTCATTAGTGAAATGGCTGGGATTCGACGACGGTGCTGCCCTACCACACATCGACTGAATTTTATTTTTTTATGACAATTTATTGTACTTATTTGTATTGTATCCACTTTATTGAATAAATTAAATGCTTTTCAGACGTTAAGTATACAGTATACTTACTCTTCTAGGACTGCGTCTCTGCTAGGACTTCTTCTGCCCGGACGAAGTCAAATTATGCCTTTTGGTACCTACCTATAACCATATAAATTATATAACTAAGTAGTATAATATGTATAAAACAGTAAGTATAACAAAAAAATGTTTACAATTTTAAAACCCGGTTACACTGAGTTTCCACTTCATTCGAATGTGACACCATAATAAGCAAATACGTCGCTATTTATAATCGGGTACATTTACAGTTTGATACATACACTGTGTTATATTATAGCTGGATATAGCTTTCAGTGTAGAAACATGACTTGGACTTGGCTTGTATTTTAACCGGAACGTGATTTTGAATACAATACAAATATTCGTGCAATTCAAAAGTAGGTTCACGAATAAGAAAAGCAAGGTAACCAGTAGGTAGGTCTTTTCATTAAATGTTGAGTAAATAGAACCCTGTTTCATTTGGACGACGCGGTTGGCGCAGTGGTTATAAGCAACTGCCTACTGAGCCGGCGGTCCTGGGTTCGATTCCCGGCAAGGGCAAATATTTGTGTGATGAGCTCGAATATTTGTGCCTGGGTCATGGATATTATTTGTATTTAAGTATGTATTTATCTATATAAGTATGTTTATTGTCGTCTAGTGTCCATAACACAAGCCTACTAGAGCTTACTGTGGGACTAGATTGATTTGTGTAAGGTTGTCCGATATTTATTTACTATTTATTTATTTATAATTATTTATTCATAGATGCTCAGGAATGTTGATGATTATCTAAGATCTAAGTACAAAGCATATTACGTATCGGTTCTGTTCAGGTCGCTAGGTTTACAGCTGTATACATTTCAAGGCAATCAGGTTTCTAAATATGACTCTGTGCATGACTTCGTTCAGTCTAGTCAGGCGTCATGATTACAATACTTTGTTTAGAGTTTTAAGAACAATGTTTGAGTGAGAACATATGATGATAATTTATTAGAGTTCCGTACCCAAAGGGTAAAAACGGGACCCTATCACTGAGACTTCGCTGTCCGTCCGTCCGTCTGTCACCAGGCTGTATCTCAAGAACGGTGATAGCTAGACAGTTGAATTTTTTACAGATGATGTATTTCTATTGCCGCTATAACAACAATTACTAAAACTAAAATAAAATAAGTATTTAAGAGGGGCTCCCATACAACAAACTGGTTTTATGGCACGGAACCCTTCACGCGCGAGTCGGACTCGCACTTGTTAGTTACTTTATCTGTTTATCGTTATTTACCGTTACATTATTACAAATAATTTAACAATATTAATCAGATTGTACACAGTTATGATAATTACAAATATAAGCCTCGTGCCCATATTATTTTTTTAAATGGTTATGTACAGTTCGGTCAGAAATGTATACGACTAAACTAAATCTTGCTAGGTACTGGAATACTGGAATAAACTCCAAAATGTAAATGTATACTTTAATGTGACTACAAATTACCTAATACAGAACAATTACTTACCTACAGTATTAACATAACAATTTCAGGTGGCTCACCTACTAGATAAAGAATCTCATTTAGAAAAATGCATGGGGAGAATCGAATTGAGTAGGTATTTTCCCTATTCAATTTCAACTCATTATACGCAAATAAAACTATATTAGTTATTTATAGTATCTTACGATTACCGAACACCTGCCGACAAAGAAATTGCAATTTTCCTCGAGTTCTTTAAGTTATTAAATCATTTGACATATAAGTTACTCACTGGGTCAATTATTAACTAATTCATTTCCAAGTTTAATACCGATAAACACCTATAACGAAAAGAAACTCGCAAATGAATATGGAAGAACCTTAATCGGGATGTGATTCGAATCTGATAGTTTTCTACAATATCTGTGCCATTCCGATATTTCACAAGCCGCGGGTCAACTTTTACTAGGCTAATAAGATACGATATGGCACCTGATACGCCTAGAAAAACAGCTCGGTATAGAAAATATTTACATATTAATCAGTTCGGTTGTATGTGAAGGGTATTTTAGAAATTTGATGTAGAACTTTAACTTACCATAACTTGTTCCTGTCACATATGAATGTGGAATTACTCCAAGTGTTATTAAAGAGCTCGTAAAATGTATTATACAAGCTGAACAATAAAAAACATGTAAGTATGCGTATTGAGTCGAGTTACATTATAATATTTCCTTTATTTTCTGTCTGTTACCAAAATAATTGGATATTGACGAGGCAGCTGACAGATTTTTTATTGACAAACATGGGCAAAGTAGGTAGAGTACCTAACTGAGTTTTTTTTTTGCAGAATACCTAAATCTTTGTCTATGCTCTAAGACCTAAATAGATTACAAAAAGACTGCTCAAGCGATGATAATGACAACCGAATATCGCTCAAAAAGAAATGAAGCGTGTGGAAATTAAAGAATATGAAGCATGTGGCCATTATACTTATAACAATTCTATTTTATTTTTACATGTGATCATCTTTGCTTGTGTATTTTAATCCTCATCATATTGAGGTATGTGTTTTGAGGGCGTTGCCGACCATATTTTTTAACTGAAAATAGGTTTCAACCTTTAGAACAAGCAATTTTAAAAGTAAAATTATTGCTCTGTGGCACCATTGTTGTCACTGTGACAAACTCGCCATGGCTGTATGGCATAAATAAATAGTTTACATTGTTATGACAATATCAACACATTGGTTTTTATAATGGAATATTTAAGAAATTAGAACTATAGATACATAATTAAATCAGACACGCAGGGCGTAATAATGCAGTAAGTATTGTTATACCATTGTATTAATGTTTTATTAGCTTGATCTTGATATTAAGGTTGACACCTATAAGGTTGGTAAGGAAGGGATGTCTTCCATGATTTACCAAATAAATGTTTCGACATAAAGGCCGGTTGGGGTATAGCAAAGGGGGCCCGATTTTAGGACAGAAAAATTTATGAAAATTTTGTGGTATCATAATGATACCTTTTTCATATGATTGTATCGTCTAGAATACATCAAAATAAGCGTGTTTTGTTCTATAAACTTTTTTTTTCCGATCAATATTTACCGAGATATCGGGGTTCAAAGTTCAGACATTTTGAAGGGCTGACTTTTGATTGGGGGTGGTGTCATTATAACACCTATTTTTTATGATGCTATCGTATAGAGGACGCTAAAATAAGCATGTTTTGTATCGGCAAGTTTTCTCTAAACATAATCATTACCGAGATATTGAGGTTTTTAAGGTAAAAATGCTTGCTGAAAATATGGTACATGGGTTGAAAAACCGAAAACTGTAGGTTAGGTTAGGGTTTTTTTTTTTTGTGACCATTTATAGCGGAGCGAGCGAAGCGAGCGGAGCGTCAAAATGCTTGCTTACATGGACCCTCGTAAATAGTCTACTATTAGGTACTTACATCAAAATATGTTATTTGTATGTATGTTATGCATTTGAATCCCAATATCTTGGTAAATATCGATCTGAGAGAAAAAGTTTAAAGAATAAAATATGCTTATTTTAGCGTAATCTACAAGACTCAATCTAATTTAAGCCCAAAACAACAAAAAAAAAATTTTGCTCGTAAATTTTCTGTCCTAAAATCGGGCCCCCTTTGCTATACTCTGACCTAAAGTCCTTAAGGTCTCATCGCCCACAATCTACTCCAAAACCTCAACAAATGATCAAAAACCTGGTGAGCTGGTAGCTACTATGCACAACACATTAGCAACTCTCAGCACCTTCGGAATCCTGTCACAAGAACAATATTACATTTATTAATAGATTTAAAATAAAAAAAACGGCCAAGTGCGAGTCGGACTCGCGCACCGAGGGCTCCGTACAAACACTTCCCATCTTAACTGGCCGGGTTACAGCCTGGTGACAGACGGACAGACAGACAGAAAGACAGACGGACAACGGAGTCTTAGTAATTAGGGTCCCGTTTTTACCCTTTGTGTACATAACCCTAAAAACTGAGCAAGTTTTCAATTTCTCCGTATATATGTTCCCCGTATACTCGACTACGACTGGGCCCATTTGGAAATTCGTTCCTGTTTGAAAGGGTTTGTCATGACGTTGGAGTCTGATGATGGATCCTGGGGAAATCCAGGGAAATCTTCAAAAATTATAGAGACACTTACCTACCGTCATTTTGGTTTTTTTTTTAGCAACTCGAACAGTTGTTTTCGAAAAGCGTCATTTCGCTTCATTGACTTAGTCTATTTTCTGTTCGAAGGTCTGTGATTATTTTTCTAGTAGTTTACTTTAATTAATTTAGTTCATTGTTTGAGTAATTTTGTATACTGTTTATAATAGACAAAATAAAAATAAATATAATATATGTATGTATTTTGTAACGAAATGTGAAGTGGCCCCCAACAATGTAGATCAAAATTAGGTAGAATATAGACATACTAGTTGTGTTGTAGTAGACATTCGCAGGGGAGGCCTAGTCTAGCAGTAGACATCTAAATGCCTTTCAAATGTACTGGATCTATTCACACAAAGGTTCGTTGCCATCCGATATTACTAAACTGGCGTGACTGTCTGAATTACGTCTAGTCACTTTATGTTATTGCACTCAGCAAATTAACAGAAAACAACATCATTGAACAAAGAAAAATTAATGAAATTTCCCTAGAGTCATTGACGAATCAATTAGAGTGCTGTGGAATAAGTCACGTGAAGACGATTATATTTTAAACTAATTATTGCTGTGGTTGCTATCGAATTATTATACATAGTGTTTGAATATGATAATATATATTATATATAAAACGAATGGGTCTGTGAGCTGTAGGTACACCTCGTGAACCTGTTTCGAAAATGCTGAAATATGTTTTTTTTACGTTTTCAACCCCCATATCCGCGTCACTTCGAAAAATTTCGAAAAACTGAATTTAAAAAAATCTATATTTAACTATCGAAACTGCTCACAAAATTTCACGAGATTCGGTTGGGAAATGCAACCTGTACAAACAATAAACATCCGGAATACGGACATACGAAAGCATTTTTGGCCAGGCTGAAACGGAGCCACTTTGCTCGCTCAATTAATTAATACTAGACGAGAACAGCCGAAAAGTGTCTGAACATCCAAATATCCGGACATACGAAAGAATTCTGGGCCCAGCTGAAACGTAGACGTTTCGCTCACTCGGTCAACCACCCACCAAATCTTCTCTTTCCAAATCCTCCACACCAAACCTTTTTTTTTATCTAATTATTCAAGAAAAGTTTCAAGTAGAGACAAAACTGACATGATTTACTGAGTACAATGAACTTAATGTTCTAAGATTTACTATGACTGAAAATAAGATGAATCCACTTAAACTCATCAGTTTGAACCTTAAACCAATGGCCAAAGTCAACATATTACGTACTTAAATCTGTAAAAAATCTTTTTTGTTCGTCTTGGCGGGGACACTGCCGTGCCCCCAGATATATATATTTATATTCATTCCAATATTACGAGCATTCTACCAAACTATGACTATGAAAGCTACCTTAAAAGCATATGGAAAGTCAAAGAATTCACTTCCAATACTAAAAGCCAAGTTTGAAATATTGACATACTAAAATGAATGACTTCCTAACTTTTTTAGAGCATGAAAAGAATGACGTCACGTGACATGCTGGTGGAATTCCTCATTATAGAAAACTTATACCGATGTTACGATTTCAACTTTTAACTGCATTGTATTTAACAGTTTTCCGGCATATAAGCAGCCTACTTTAAGAGTCGGTGGTACATTGCGTTCAAGTGTTCATTGCATTGCAGATTCCATTTTGGGGTTCCGTAGATAATATCCACCATGCATATTTTTTAACTTTTCAGTTATCTAGGCAAAGACCATTATTTTGTGGTAGTCTTATTACTTATTATCTACTAGTGTACGTGTCTTTTTTATCAGAAATAATTAAATTCTGAAATGGATTTAATAGTTTATGTACAATTTCATTTCCCTTTTAACCTTTGCATCACATTTATTTCCCAGCCCCATCGAAATATGATATTTTACATTCTTCCTGCAGTTTAGTTCAAAACATACTCATTTTCGGATTATTTGGTACAACTAAACTATATCTCTGTCTGTTCCAAATTGTACGCAAATTCATTGAGCCGTTTCGCCGTGAAAAACTAAAAACATCCTTACACACACACACACACTTTCGCTTTTATAATATTAGAGGGATAATTTCCCCAAAACAGATGTTGAAATACGAATTCATCGAAACTAGGATCCATCTCACACTTTCCCGGATATTCCAATATCAGCTTATGAATTTATTGATTACCGATATGAGTGTAGTGTAACATGTTACGATACAATTGAGCGATTACATAGTATGTATTTAATCTAAATAATTTAAAGCATAGCCACATGTTTTATTGAAAATAAATTTAATTTAATTGAAAAATTTAAATTCCATATAATATATATGGCTTTTGACACAACTATGAATTTACCTACCTCGAGAGAACTGGAACTTGATATTGGTTATGCGATATGCAGGGTTGAGTAGGGGTAGATTATTTTTTTCTTAATAAGAACCATTCTAGAAAAAATATTAAAAGGAAAAGTGGCCCACCCGTTCCCGAGTTTTACGCTTAGCAACACACGTGGCGATAAAGTTTCATTGATGGACATAGAGATTTAAGTAATTAGGAATGTATTTAAAATCGAATACAGATATTGTACTTAGCAAGAAAATTACCAATCTCTCCGAGTCTCTTTAACTGAACACCTACATACAACAAGACAACAATAATCGTTAAATATTCTACCCACGTGGGTATTATCTTATTGTTCGTTTAAGGCATATGACCTTCAGGTATGCGCCAAGTTGTTAAGCTTTAACCCATTTGGTTTGGCGAATCAACACGTTACTGTTTTGTGTAGTTAATATTTGGATTTCTCACAGCATGTCAACGACTATAAACATAGTATTATCAAAGTAAGTTAAACCGCTTTTTTTAATAGAACAGACCACGCGAACCTTATCTTAGACACGAGCGCACTTCATAAACAATTGCTATCCATACTTTTAAATCAAGGTGTAGGGTTCAAAAATTCATCCCTTTTCCTGTGATTTGATAATTGTTGTTACAACGATAGCGTTACTTTGTGAGTCTTGGGCGCCAATTTTACGTGAAATATTTTTGGCGGGATCAAATTACCCCGAGACATATATAGATACCTCTATAATATATATATTTCATTTATGAGCAGCGTGCCTAGCACATTATAATTTTTTGTACGGCACTAAGTGCTATACGAAGTGCACCTAATACCATACTTGCCTATAGGTTACTTTTACTAATATATATTATACATACATACGTAATTACGTACATTATGGTAACAGTCACTTGCAATAATATCAGACAGGACAATTATGTTACTTAGGTATAGGTATATTTCCTACACCTCGTTTACATGTTCTGTTATTATTAAGTATGTTATTAATTTTTTTATTGTTTTCATAGTCTATGTCATTAGTTTTCTTAAATGTATCTTTTGTTACAGAAACGAATCAACATGGCGGAAAAGCGGCAACTGGAAATCTCGCTACTCCAAACTGTACTCCTGCCAACGCGTATCTATGTGAGCTTATCTACCCAGCTGTCTAGACGTTTCGAAGATTATTAGAGAGTAGTATATAGAGTGGTTAGTAGAGATGAGAAGTGTTACATGTGGCCCTGTGACCGTCTGGCCAAGCTGTGAGTACTGTTGTGGGAATCGCGCTAGTCCAAACTGTACTCCTGCCAACGCGTATCCATGTGAGCTACCTATCTACCCACCTGTCTAGACGTTTCAGAGATTATTAGAGAGTAGTATTAGTAGAGTGGTCAGTAGAGATGGAGAAATGTGACATGTCATTCCCCGTGAGCGTTTGGCCAAGCTGTGAGTACTGTTGCGGGAATCGCGCTAGTCCAAACTGTACTCCTGCCAACGCGTATCCATGTGAGCTACCTATCTACCCACCTGTCTAGACGTTTCAGAGATTATTAGAGAGTAGTATTAGTAGAGTGGTCAGTAGAGATGGAGAAATCTGACATTATGTCATTCCCCGTGAGCGTCTGGCCAAGCTGTGAGTACTGTTGCGGGAATCGCGCTAGTCCAAACTGTACTTCTGCCAACGCGTATCCATGTGAGCTCCTATCTACCCACCTGTCTAGACGTTTCAGAGATTATTAGTAGGTAGTATTAGTAGAGTGGTCAGTAGAGATGGAAAAGTGTTACATGTCATTCCCCGTGACCGTCTGGCCAAGCTGTGAGTACTGTTGTGGGAATCGCGCTTGTCCAAACTGTACTCCTGCCAACGCGTGTTATCGATGTGAACTTACCTTTTTTTTAACGTTGGGGAAATGCGTTTATGCATCCCGTCTAATCGGGGGACTAGAACGGGTATGACGGACTATTGTAACCAAGACTTCGGACTACCATCGAAAACCACCAACGAATGCCGGCGCCGCGGATCGATTGGAGCGTCGCGGGATCGCTTGATGCATTCAACCGCGTGCAGTTTACCTACCCACCTGTCGACATTTCATAGATTATTAGATAATATTGCATTTCATGAATGGTCAGAAGATATGGAGACAACGTTAGCTTTATCCTTATCTTTAATTCCGCGAGATTATACGGGCATTCCAATTACAAAAAAAACTGCTACCTTCTTTGTCATGCCTTATGGTCATGTCAAGATAGCGTTCCTTACTGTAATTTAATTAGATCCTTATGACAACTCCGTGAATATTTCCGTGATTTAGACACACTTGTTGCATTATTGCTTAACACGTTCACTGCGGAACAAATCTTGAGGAACTTTCAACTGGTGCGGTTGAGGTCGAATCAGCCCAAACCTAAGCTCTTTTTCAGTGCGGGTGAGGCCTAATCGACCTCGAATTTCAGTAGGTGTTTAAATCCTCCATAACTTTGCCTATACTCGGACTAGGCATTTTTTTTCATGTGCTCTACATTCTTCAGTAAATGCTTAAAATACCCTTTTCACCTCACCAGCTCAAACATGGCGATTTTGCTGTCAGATAACAGTGAACAAAATGCGATTTTGTTTCGAGCGTGAGTAGAAAGTAGCTTTTTAATTTTTTGAATATCTGACCACGAATTGTCATTCTTCAGCCAAAGGTTAATTATAAAATTCTAATCATTTGAATCTCGATGAACTCTGTTTCTTTCATATGTATATAAAAGAGAGGGATAGAAACTTATCAATTTGAAATTCGATTTTCGAATCCGACCTCGATTGAGTACAGTTCGGATACGCGTTATACCAAAAAAATCATTAAAAACACCGAAAAAGTTTTAATTGCAACGTATTTTTTTTTCTTTATTGTATTTTTATTTAACGACCGAATATTAAAATTATTGTGCCTATTATATAAAACAATAGATCATTGCTCAAATAAAATAAGATCTTTCAATTTATTACTTATTGTAAATATAATAATAATTTATAAATTTCACCATTTATCATAGATGCATATTCGAAACATACCTTAAAAAATATCGAGTTCATATTGTAATTTTATCGTTATTTTTTTTTGCATTTATTTTGATTGGTGTTTTAGGAGTAAAAATATTAATCAATTTATAAACAAAATCTCGTAATATAACATGTATAGTCTTCTCTGTCGTCTTGTCTGCTATATCTTCCAATTTGATCAAATAATAACAATAACCGCGTTGGTTGGTTGATTATAATTTCAATTAAATTATATTGTTATTCCTTTTTACGCAGCGCTTATCTATTTTCCGATAAATAATATTATTGAAATCAGCAACAAAGACTATAAACATACGTTGGAAGGAAAAGCACAAAATGTCGAATATGTTCTCGCTGATGAGGTGAAAAGTTGTGTGTGCTACACGAGAGCAAAGTTTTTTGCATCTCGTGCTGTTGAGTTCCTCGCTACACTCAGGATTCTAACATAGAATCACTCGCTACGCTCGTGATTCAAACGTAGAATCCTTCGCTTGCTCGGGACTCAAAATTAGCACTCGCAACAAAAAACAACTTTGCTCTCTTGTTGCACAAATAACTATAGCGTCGCCCTTGGTTCTGACTTTTGGTTAAAGAAAAAAAACCTTCAGAATCTTTGAGGCCTTTCAGGTCTCAAAACGCACTAGATTTTATCTAAACCTAGTGAAGAGAATGGCAAATATCGCTAAATTATCGATAAGTTTATTATTTGTTTCCTTGTAACTAGAGTACCTACCTACATGCTTTACTTGGTTAAAAGGTTTGTTTTAATACTCTAAAAGGAAGAAATAAATCTTTCGATTATTTAGAACAAACCCGTTGATTTATGACATTCTGTAAACAATATAGTCACAAATGTACGATAAAAAAACACTTGTCTTCATATTTACTTGTGTAAAGAATATATGGTTCTTTATATAAGTTAATTTCACGATAAGCATTTTTTATAAGTATCAGTATATTTTAAGGAAAGTTAAAAGAATGCTTATAGATTTATTAATTTATTATTTAGTAGTAGAATAAGACTTAAACTAAACATTATCATACATTAAAAACATCTGTAGAAACAATGATTTTTAAAAATATAATTAATCAGGCAATGTTGAGCAAAGTGATTATCGTGAAACACACGTGGTTCTGCATCGATAACTGTGGCCGCACTAACGTGAAGCGATCGACTCCCGCGCCGCCCGCGTCCCGCTCAGTGCGGCTTTGAGATCGCTTTTTTGAGACATTAATAAACCTCAATCCGCACTGAGTGAAAACAAAGTATACCCAGTGCGTTTGAGGCTTATTAAGACCTCAAACGTTTTTCTTGTACCAACGAGTCCGGCTTTGGAAAACATAAATAAATGTATATTTGACTCTGTCGTATGCCTTATAAGTAAACGGCAGCAGCTCCCGCACAAGAGAGATAACACGAACTTTTAGCCCCGCACCAAGGTAAAGTCGCGATTGAGGCCGATTTGACTCAACCCGCAGTGAACGTGTTAAGTATATTACTAAACATGTGTCAAAAGGAGTAATTTGACACTTTTAGGTACGAGAAAATATAGTAACTACCTACACTACAAGCATTATTGTAACTTGTATTACCAATGGATATTTGTTATTCAATAACGCATTAACCATCACACGGATGGTAAATAGCATACAGATAAACCATTAAGTATTAATTAAAGCATAGGATTGTAAATGAATAATAATTAAAAATAATCCGATATTAGACTATGTTTCAAGCGTTAACCAGAATTCGACATTACTTAATGGTAATTTGCATTGAACGTGATGGAAGGTACAAAACTCTCAGCGCGTGTTCGACCAACACTAAGAAATTTACCACTATGTTACTCATACTCTTTGGCATAGAAGGATATTGCACTACGCCATTGAATTCACTTTCGCGTTACCGGTTACGTCCAAGAAGCCACCTGACTTTCGCACGCCTTTCATTTGTGATATAATTTAACATGTCATTACATTTAATGGGCAACAATAGTGTCACCTTACCCCGTCATCCGACAATCGCTGGTTGCGGCCGCTGTATCGTGACGAGATTCAAGGCCTTTGGGTGCAGACTGTTACTTATCTAACGTTTCCCTGCTATATCTAGTTATTTCTAGTGACTTTGTGGTCTGTGATGTGATCCTCGCAAGCATGTATTTTTTGCGTTTTTAATCTACATACATCTGCCATTATGAAAAAATACGGGTTAGGTTAGGTTCGTTTTTTTTTATATCCCTAAAAAGCGCTCCTTTTATTTTTTTATGACCTTGATTTATTTTATATGCAATCTCCATTGAACAATTAGAGTAGGCCATTTTCAACTTTTTATCCGCTGTCATATGTTTCCGCTTAATTAGTTAATTCAGTCGCCAAAACTCGATGCTAGTTTATATTGAAACAAAGCCGAAAATTGATTACTTAGCTGCTACTTTTTACTTTATACTAGTCTCCGCAATTAGTCGCCAACTTATTATTTTTGCTACCCCCTTTAATTTTTTATAAATCCCTAAATCAGATTAATTTGTCGCCGCGTTAAATACATGCCAAATTAATATAGAGATTGAGAGAGCTTTGCGTTGTGTAGGTACACAAAAATGATTTGATTATTTTTCTGTTTGTAAGGAAATATAAGAAAACACATAAAATAACCGAAATCTACGACAACTATGGCTGCATAGTTGTAGTCTTCGACCTATCCGTAAATAAAATAAGTTAATAAATATATGTAAAAACAGTGATTAAGTCCTCTTTTTAAGCGGAATACAGAAAATTAATAAAATTGTAATAAGTATGAAAGATATATAAAATGTTGACAATTATCGAACCAGTTCACAAAATTTCAGGAGAATCGGTTGAGAAATGGGACCTGTAGACGAGAAGAGCCGGACATGCGAAGGCATTTTTGCCTAAACTGTAACGGAGACGCATCGCTCGCTCGGTCAATATTATTTATCGTATGGCGATTATGGCACACTGGTCAATAAATGTGATAGTATGTTTTAAGAAGAAATAACTATATCCAGTATTTCAACTATTCAGTTGAAGTGTTTTAACAAAACATCCTTTGAAATGGGACTCGTCAACAGCATTTTTGCTTCTCCTATGTCGGATGTCTAGCCGACTTAAGGTTAGCTGTTTAAGTATTCATAGGTAGTGCTGCTGGTATTTGTTCAGTCAGTGACAAACCTTTTATCTGTTCTATTATAGAATTGTATTGAAAATCAGTTTTTCTATGTAAAGGATATGTCATTATTTCCGGAAAAATCTTGACAGCACGATGCAGGATTTATATACTTTTCATTTTACCTGACTATACTATGGGAAAGGAAAATGTTTTGTACTGTCGAAGTGGCAGGACCTTCTAGTAATAAATAAAAAATAAATACCTATGGCTTTTGGGCCAGAGACCCAGAGTGCTACCTAAAGATATAGAATATATGATTCTGATTACATGTTTTTGATGGTTTGTCATTCTTGGAACCAGTAAAAAGCCACGGAATTGCATGGTATCTTGTATAGACCTGATCTGTTAACTCTAGAGATGCACGACTTCTAAATCTCGTGATACTTAAAGATAAGACAAATAACTACACTTGCCACACGGACAGAGCCGCGGGCAAACTTAAGTATTGAACGATCTTCGATCGACGTATTGTACAATCAAGTTCTTGCGTCTTGCCTGAGTCACTCTTTGCGTGACTCACGGACAAGAAAAAGTAGCGACCTCAACCACGATCCTTTTACATGATCTTGTTGCCCGTAAAACCTCAAACAATAGTATAAGACTCTTAAAAAATTCTCTACGGTCTGGTGCTACAGTAATAAAATTCGTCGTAAACACGTTCTTAACTCCCTGACCTATTGAATATACAAAATCTTTTTAGTAACTGTTAGTGGGCCACAAATCAAAGGCTACTGTCATGAAGTGTACCTACCTACATAAAAGTTGCGAAAATATTAGCTATTATTTATGCTACGCCAACAATAGGCGATACAAAAGTTGTGAATAACTTCGGAGAACATTTGTATTGTCGTATATAAGAGATAAGAATCGAAACTCGTATTATACTAGTAGCGTATTATTTTGAGACAGCTATATTTATTGTCACTTGAAAGATATCTTTGGCTCAGCAAGTTGGGCTGCAGGTTAAGCAAGGACAACTACAACTACTTTTGGAAAATCGTCTGCAACAACGGAACACTTATAAGTAAAAGTGGTTCCAATGTCGCCGGTACGAGTTAATGTTTATGTGATTAATGAGACTTTATATTATTTGAATCATTTCCAGCGATACTTGTACAACACAATACCATATGGGTCAGCCTTATTAAACGTTTTTAGGGTTCCGTACCCAAAGGGTAAAAACGGGATCCTATTACTAAGACTTCGCTGTCCGTCCGTCCGTCCGTCCGTCTGTCACCAGGCTTTATCTCAAGAACGGTGATAGCTGACAGTTGCAATTTTCACAGATGATGTATTTCCATTGCCGCTATAACAACAATTACTAAAAATAAAATAAAATAAATATTTAAGGGGGGCTCCCATACAACAAACTTGTTATAGATTATGGTACGGAACCCTTCATGCGTGAGTCGGACTCGCACTTGCCCAATTTTTAGGGTTCCGTAGTCAACTAGGAACCCTTATAGTTTCGCCATGTCCGTCTGTCCGTCTGTCCGTCTGTCTGTCTGTCTGTCTGTCCGTCCACGGCTTAGCTCCGTAATCATTAGTACTAGAAAGCTGAAATTTGGTGTGAGTATGTGTATGTATCACGCTGACAAAATGGTAAAATAAAAACTAAAAAAGAAACTTTTTTTCGGGTACCTCCCGTACACCTAAAGAGGGGGTGAATGTTTTTTTTCGTTCCAACACTTGTGTGTGGGGTGTCGTTGAATAGGTCTTTTAAAAATAATAGGGGTCTTTAAACATCATTTTTTGATAAAGTTAGCAGTTTTGTAAATATTCGCTCCGAAAATAAAAAAAAATAGTGCCCCCCCCCCCCCCCCCCCTCCTCTAACTTTTCAACCACGGGTCAAAAAATTATGGAAAAAATCATGGAAATGAGGCCTAATAATTACTTTCAATGAAAACTATATAAAATAAATTCGGTAAAGCCGTTTATTGAGTTATCGCAAAATTTCATAATTTTCTTTAAAATGACGTAGGTAAGTGCCGCGCGGTGTCCTTATGCTTCGAACGTACACATATTACTTAAGTGCCATACTGTATTAAAACATTCCGCTGAATCTGGCGCGTGTAATCGATAACTTCCAGAAGGTAATAAGTAATTAGGTACAGTTACTTTGGCGTTTACGACCTTTTTATAGAGCTTGAAATCTTTCTCGTAATTTAAATCTCGGGCTTAAAACCGCTGTTTTAAGCTCGTCTATTGTGAAGGATGGGCAACTGCGGAACCCTACACTGAGCGTGGCCCGACATGCTCTTGGCCGGTTTTTTTTTTACCCTGAGCTGTGCTGCTATAATGCTACTGACATAAAATTACGTGACATTATTGTATTGTTACTTAGGTTACTGCGAAAAAAAACCGGCCTAGTGAGTCGGACTTGCGCACTGTATAATATAATATGTACCTACATTTTTTTTCTACAGAGATTTGAGAGACGGACCAAAGTGATTCACACCAAGCTGTTCCTTTTTTAACCTTTTAGTTCTGAAACCTAATACCATCAATTACTGTTGTCATCGTTGACTAGGTATATTATGTAAGAACTGTATATTTTTTTAGACCGAGAGAGGAAGAGCCCCGTCGCATATCCTTCATGGAAAACGACAGCACCCCCTACTCCGATCTCCTAATGAAACTCCGTAGCAGTTCCGCGATAGAGAACTCCACCGAAGAGAACTCATTAGATCCACGGGTCCCGCTGTCCTCCATTGAGAGAGTCAAGTCTATATTGTCGCGACGAAGCGAAATGTATCCAAGCTGTACAGGAACGATGTAAGTATGTGATAAAATAGCGTACAGTAGGTACCCCCCTACTCCAATCTATAATGAAAATCCGCAGCAGTCCACTGAATGAGAACTCCAACGAAGGGGATCCTGGATCCAGTTGATCCTCGGGTCCCCTTGTCCTCGATTGAGATAGTGAAGTCGATACTGCCGCGACGAAGCGAGATGTATCCAAACTGTACAGACACCATTGTAAGTGAATGTGAAGGGATCTAAATTAAGGCGACTCCTAATCCCAACGTCCTTGAGGATCTGGGCGGAGCCTAACGTTATTCCCCCCGCCGACCGCGCGCCCCCGGAACATTACTTCGTTCATAATCTCGTTGAGTGGCGTCCAAGCAGCTTCATACACTCGCATAGTCCGAGCGTGAGTTGAAGATCAACAAACCTTATACCTTATTTAAAGGCATTGAAAAATCTCGAAGTAAAATAAATCATTTAAACAATGATATAATTATTTCGGATTACTAAATATCTATTTACCTACTACAGTAGAATATTAAAAATAAAATGCGTTTCAGATTATTATGCATATAAGCCTGTGCCGTCCCTTTGTCGGGTAAAGGCCTCTATCTTTTTTCCACTCGTCCTTATTTAGATCAGCAATGTCCAACCCTTTGAATTTTATTGGGTGGGTGTAGATTTCTTGATCTGCAGATCGGTTGACATGCGGCAAACGTGTCAACTCTACTTTAGTTTAGCGGTTGTCTGGGTTACGTAAGCTATTTGGGTTTTGGCGTTCTTTCCGTGATCGATTAATTTGATCCAAGATCGTTTCATTGCCCTCTGGCAAACTTAGAGAGAAAAATTCTGAGCATTAGTCAAAAATCAAGTCCGGGCATTACGATGAGTCTAAATAAAGTTATATATTTTTACATTAATTCAAATGTAATCCGATCATTAATATATGTCTTTTAAACGATATGTAATAAAAATCAGGTTTTTATTTTATAAACGGTAAACAATTGGATCAGAACTTATGGCCAGGCTAGGTATGTCTAGCTAGGCCCGGTGTATATATCAATAATTACTAACGCTCATTTAGATTTAAATATGAAGTGGGAAATTTATTGATGCAAATATGTATTCTGACTATATTTGGGCATTTCTCAGGAGTGGCATTTTTAAGTGTCCGGGCTTGAAAATGGCTAAATTTACCATCGAATATTTCTGAATAAAATCAAGCTAGTACCTAACGGTTTGTTTCGTCTGGCGAGCTATGTAAACATTTCATGATAATTCATTAACATGACAATAAAAAAAAGTTATTACAAAAATTGACGTTCACTGGGAGCGTCCGCTTGCCAGATTTGTTGAAATAAAAAATCATAACTGGATATTGGGTCTGGATACTATGATTTCAAATGTGTTCCCGTATTCAGCATTAGTTTATTAATCATTTTGTTCCTATAGATATAATTTATCTGCTAAACATTTTAAATAAAAACTATTTTTCGGAGCGTCCGAGGGTAACTAGTGATTTCAGTGTAAACTTTAAAACACGTCAGCACTGCCTTAAAGAAGTATACTAGAAACCCCGCAGCTCGCGAGCAGCTAGCTTCAGTTGTGTTCTCACCGCCGCCGAGAGTAGACGTCGGCTCAATGGCTTGTAGGTAGAGTTCGTGTGGGTTCGTTCGTCATTCGGTGGATTTGGTTACGTGTTTTGTTGAATTCGGTGGAACAATTTGTGTTGTTCAGTGATTGTGTGTCTGCAATTTTATAAGTGAATAAACTATCTCCGGGAGAGTGTAAGTCCATAATAATTTGTTCGTGTCTATATTACTTTTAGTATTCCTTAAATCGATAAAAAACATTAAATTTTGAAATCGGTGGTTTTGATTTCCATTGATTCGGTGTAATTTTTGACCACTGAAGTCAATAAAAATTGCCACCGCTATCAATTTTTACGATAAAACCAACTGATTTTACATTATTTCTATATTGCCATGCCCCTCAATCGGTTCTTCAATGCTTATTATCGTGATTTTGTTAATGCAGCATAGTTCTGACTGTGCTTCTCTTGTTTACTAATTTCGGTGGGTTCCTATTCGTTAGGCTGCTTTCACCGGCATCTCATTGGCATTTTAGCACATGGTTTACCCATCTCGTTGAACTGGTGCATCAGGGTATTATGCCTCAACAGCCTGACACTACAAATATTCCTAAGGGTCGTCATTTCAGCGAGCTACACATCGAAAACTCTGAAGTATTGAGCCTTTGATTTCGGTGATTGTAAAATCTTAAATATCTTATGAACCACTAAGTTCAGAAGAGGGCCTTTGCTACCAATATTTTTTTAAAATTAGGCCGTTTTTATATATTAAAGTCACGAATCAAAAATATGAAAAATAAAATTGACCACCGAAGTCAAGCAAAATAGCTCGGCCCGGAGAATCGCCCATTTACATAAATAAGCCCTCATGCCAAAATTGTCACTTGCCTTCTTGGACTAGAAAATTATTGTAATTTTTGATAATGTATTTTTATATCATATGCCATGTACTGTACTAGTGACGCAACGAATGTGAATACTTACAATAAATATTTGTATTCGTAAATTAGCGTTTTACCGAATATTACAATGGTATTCAAACGAACAATACTTGTTCTGCATTACGATATTCATATCTCTTAGGGTTGAATTCATAAAGATCATTAGACGTTATCATAAATAATCATTAAATATCTGTATTATCAGATTTTATTTACTAACCGAAATACCTAAGGTACTCTTATATTACACAGAGAAGGGCCCTAAAACCCACACCAAAAGTGTTATTTTCTGGGAATCCTGTCTGGTGTGGGCCCATGACTGAGAATATCTAAGTATCCAAATGTGTTCGGGAATGCTAAGCAATGTAATTTTTTTTTATAAGTACTTAAAATTAATAGATACCTAAATACGAAAAAAAACAGTTGAATTTAATTCTAGATGAAAATGAGTGCTTTTTGTTATGTCGCATAGCGTAGTCGTGTGAAAAAACGAACTACACTCTCTTAAAATACACTTCAAACGCACGAAGACAGATCGAACCTCCGCGGGATCCGGTACTATAACAATTTTCCGTAACTAGATGGATCGCGAGAGCAAGTGACACAGCCTTCCTCTTCGACGGTTAGATTTACACTGAGCTCGCAGCCCGGGCACGGCCGCGCTCGCGGAAATTCAGTTTTTTTGATGCTTTATTAGACCGAATTTCCATTTTATTAACTTTGAAACAATACGATTAAAGATCAATGAATTGTCAATGTTCTTGCGAAAGAGCCGTGTAAATATCACTTGTAGTTTAGAAGCCTTAGGGAATTGAAAATTGAAAACGACCCTATTTCAACATTATTTTTTCTATAGTAATTATTGCTTTAAAAAAAAATCCAACTATATTTTTTTAGAAGAAATAGTCAAAAATAACATATATTTTTTTCAGATTTTTCCGTTGGCTAGATTACGAGCCTTAGGACTTTAAAAATCACCATTCCACGTATAATCAACATATTAATTACTAGCTGTGCCCCGCGGTGTTACCCGCTCATCCCACGGGAACACTAAATTTATTTGGGATGCAAAGTATCCTATGTCCTTCCCCGGGACTGAAACTATCTATATACCAAATTTCATCTAAATCGGTTCAGCGGTTTAAGCGTGAAGAGGTAACAGACAGACAGACAGACACATTTTCGCATTTATAATATTAGTATGGATTTACACATATAAAGTACAGAGAGAACTGAGTAAAAAAAGTATTTGTTAATGCAAAATAATAAACGACCTAGTTTGCATTTTCTCTTACAAATTACAAATTTATACTGTCCTAGCAATAGCATTTTTCATAAGTTCGTATGAAGTACTTTTATCTGTTAGAGAATTAGCTGTATCTATTCAGTATACATACAAAGAAAATACTGATAATTCCCGAAACTACTATATAGTTTCCTTGATAAAGCCCTATCTTTTCCCGTACTTACTTTAAAAATGCTACAGGAATCTTACATGATATCATAACTTCTTACATTATAAAAAAACTCACACCTACAGATATTAATTTACGCGACACCATAAACCCAATTTAAAAAATCCGTAATCAAGTAGGTACTATAAGTTTATAGAGGAAGTCATCACACCTTTTTGTATGTATCGAGTTCAATAGATGACAAACCATATTTCCTGTAACCTTCGGTATAGATATTTATGGTTGATCAATATGCATTTGCGCGTATATAATTTACACTAATCAGAATGTAACTGGATTCATTTAATCTAGCGTAACTTGCATAACGAAGTGACGAAAGTCACACTATGATTGACACTAGTGCCCGATATATTAATATTCAATTAAAATATTAAGCAGATCAATTTTATAATGAGACTTCCTGATTGACAATAATTAGTTTCCTCTAGCAAATAATTGGGATATTGGTACCAATTTTTTACGACCCATGTTAATTCAGAAACCATTTCTGGGAGCAGGGCTCTTATACCTACCATAATATTGTACGAATAAGACACCTTTTTTATAACGGTACAACATACTGGCTCCACTTCGCCTGATGGTAAGCAACAAGGGGAGCCCAAGTCGCAATCGCAACTGACTAGAAACCAACGGTGCCATGTCAGTTGACACTGCCATGCTGGCCCGAAAGATGCTTTTCACGCTTCGTTTGAAGGGTCCCATGTTAAGTATAAGAAGCAGGAAACGCATAAACCAGCAAAGAGCTCCATTTTTTTATAGTTCAGCAGATGAAGGGCACCTGTGAAAAGCTGATCTATTTAAGACGGCACCATTCTGACGAGGTCTCTGTGCTATATTTTGTACCTTTCGATTTCTGCTTAGGACACTAGATAGAGACACAGAGAGAGAGAAAGCTTATATTATGAATCAATAGATCTGATAGTGCTATTGAGTTAAAATGAAGTCAAGCTCTAAACATAATATAGGAGATTCTTCAATTCATGGTCCATGTCTTAACTTAATAGATACCTACTGAAACACACATTAGAGTCGCACTTCATAGTTCCGTCAACAACTTAAAATAGAACGACTGCGCAACACCGTAAAATGACTCTACCGATTACTGAACTGAACAAATGGTAAATACGGCCTATTTAATGTGGTTGTGAACATAACGGCATCTAAGCCGTGTGATTGCTTCTTATATATTACTCATATTAGATATCAATTATGCTCTAACAAATAAAATGCTCAGGCTATCCTGACACCCGCTATTTCGCGCTACCAAGTTAGTTATTGACGACAACTTTGCGACTACTAATCCTACTATTCATTTAATCCCACTTCCCAGTTTTCCAACTAATATTATACATTTGTGAAAGTGAGTTTGATGTTGTGCGTTGTGCTTGTGTACATGGGAATGGATTTAGATGAACCCTTAATCATTCATCGACACCATTCGTCAACATTCCTGACTGAGTAACACTTGTATTGTACACAAACGTGTTATTTATCAGTACGACAATTGTTATGATACAATTTTATTGACCTTACATAGATAGATCTGACCGTTGTCTCGTCAGTCGGATTTTACCTGTTAAACTGAGCATAGCCGCTGGTAATGTCTATTTAATTTATATTAGGGTTTGCCGGGTGAGTAGGTATAGGCCGACCCTATAGGGAGGGCGGATAGTGATACGAAGCCGGCAACCCCTTTTCAGGGCTAAAGCATGTATAGCGCTTTTCTCAAACAAATGCAATGAAATAAAAAACACGTCACTCAAAAAAATATAATTCAGCTGTTTATATAGCCTGTTCATGAACACAGACGCTATGTTTGTAAAAAAATTACCTTAGACTGCAATTAACTTCGAAATGGCCTTCGATTTTGTATGAAATTCCTTTACATTTCTCTCGAGTTGTTCCGCCTGAAACGTGATACTTCGAAGCTTGTTATAACGCACGTTATGACGACATTTCATTACATGTTTGAGAAAAAAACATTTTACCATTGCAGAACCGGGAGTTTGGGGGAGCACGATACCATGTTACTAAACATGGTGCGCGAGCACAATCACGAACTGCAAGAGGCGCAAGATCAGCCCCTGGACCTGCCGAGGGACGAAGTTGACGACAAGTACTGATACGTTGATGCGATCTCTCTCTTTCTACCTATTCTTTATGCTCTCTCGAGGGATATGGTACGCTGGTACAGTCAGCATCAAAAGTTGTCAATTTTAGTATCAAATTTCACATAAGCTTGTAGTGAAATTGTCAGCTACTGCTGATGCTGACCGTACAACCACTAACTGCCAAGAAAATAGCAAACGTTGGACCGGTCAAGAGACGATGTCAACGACGAGGATTGCACCGTTTTGTTACAGGACTAATGCTCTCTTGATGGATGCCGACGTGGTGCGTAAAAATAACTAAGAACCATTGCTCGAAGCTGGGTTATATTAATAGTGGATACGCATGTACAGTCACCATCAGATATATCGCAGCATATACGGCGCTCAAAAATATCTGAACATGTACTGTAACGCCCAGTCAATAAGAGTCGTGTTCAGATATTTATGAACGCCTCTTCTTCTTCTCGTGTCGAGGTTCCTTTTCAAATACTTGATGCCCAATGAGCATCGGTGGTGATGGCTCTGGTCGTCGCATCTCTCAGGTCGTACTCAGAGCAGGAATGCGGGCATGCGGGGCACGCCAACAGATGCGCCATCGTTTGCGGCGCTGTGTTGCAGACGCACTGGGTTGTCCGATCGTGGAGTAGTCCCCATCTTGCCATGTTCTGCTTACAGCGGCCCACTTGGGATCTGAACCTCTTCAAAGCCCTCCATATGGGCCATGGCTCTTTTTGCCCGGGCGGTAACTCTTCGGCAGCTTGCACATACACGTCAGGCGGGGGACACCGGCTTTGCCACAGTGAACAGCGCCGCTTGGAGGGATCATCCAACAGGGGGGCGGTGTGCCGCATAAAGCTCTTGCGGCTCTTGAGCCGGGCAGGCAGCGGGTGGTGGTCGTACAACGGGTGGCGCGGGTCGTTTTCCTGCTTTCGCTTTTCAATGGCGCATGCCACCTCTCTCCGGACTTCAGGAGGGGCGACACCCGCGAGCGGGTAGAGCCTGTTCAGCGGGGTCGATTTCAGGCATCCGTTGATGGCGCGGCAGGTGTCGTTGAGTGCGGCGGTCACTAGGCCGGCATGCGCAGATCGATTCCAGACTGGACAGGCGTTCTCGCCGGCGGAGAAGCACAGTGCCAGTCCAGTGGTACGCACGGTGTGCGCAGAAGCTCCCCAGCTTGTCGACGTCAGTTTGCGCAGCAGGTTATTGCGTGAGCTGACCATCATTTGTGTGTTGGCGCAATGCGTCTTGTAGGTCAGGGTCCTGTCCAGTGAGATTCCCAATAACGCCTTATATGCTGCGATATATCTGATGGCGACTGTACAGTTTACCCTTAGAAGCAGCTGTACATACTCGAACGTGTGTTTGATACATCCGATATATTTCACGCTAGTACTACAATGCCTCGGGACCTATATCTATCTATCTAAGTATCTGCCCGTAAATTTGAAAAGCGGCCAGCTAGAGGTGTGAGATATAGGTACCTAGATCTGTTAAGACTGTTATACTTATGTGAGAAGAAGTATCAAAATAATTCACTTTTCATTAAATAGATCTTAAGCCGCAATAGCACTATCTGATTATTTTATTTCAGTAAATCTCAATATACCTGTCACTATTCTCATCCAAGTATATACTTAGGTAATTTATCAATCGTCCACTCGTTAAATCCAAAGCAGTCATTGCCCTGATAACGTCACACTTCATGGGAGTTTGTGTCGACAATACAATGTAGGTACTTACATTATGTGTGATTTACATTTTGTTAATCAAACCGTGAAACAAAAGTAACCAGCACCTACTGCCACAATAGCACAATAAAAAGCCATGTTGACAAAGACGCATTAGTAAAAAATGCACATTTTCCACTCCGCTTTCACTCTCAATACAATTACGTCTATTAACTAAAACTTTCTCACAGTTTTATTAGATAAGGCTAGCACTTGTGTTGGTTATTATGTTAGCTAGCACTTGCTACTTGATGTGTAATTAGACCTTACAATTATCTTATTTCTCGAATGTGCTCGGAGGCAATTTTGTGTCAGTTAATAGACACTTAGATTGTTTTTTTGGTCGTAATATGCGGACGGGGTCCTCAACCGCTATTTGAAAACAAAGACATCTGCACATTACACCGTACGAGTGGCATCGCCCACTCATTATTACTAAGAGTTAACTGGCTACCTACAGAGACAATTTGAATGGAACTAAATGCTTTGTTGAGTACCTAAAGCGTTCAAAATGGGTCCTGTGTTTCTGAAGCACAGTCAAAATAGGTACCTATAGCCAGCCAAGCCAGGCGCAGCGCAATAAGTGGCAGGAGAAATATATCTAAATGATAATGGTTTAAAAATAACTTATTTTTCAGTAGTAACTAAATCATATACCTACTCACTTAATGGGATACATCTTTGGCATCGTAGCACTTTAACGTTTGGTGATTGAGGTTCAATCAGTAGTCAATGGTCTGGCCTATGATTGTTGCTTTTATCACGCGATTAATAAGTGACATAGCATCCGTCACGTTAATTTTTTTTATTAACCTGTATTTGTGTCACCTAAAACGCTGCGCTCCATAGCATAGCCCTTTGGCATACCTTCAGTTTGTACTTTTGACTTTCTGTGAGTGATATAATTTACTTAAAATAAATTTGAAGCTATTCTTGCGTGGAATAATGACCTTACTGTAATTATGAGCCATCATACTGGCGAGGATTCTTACTGTTAAATAGTTTATAGTTAGGAAGCTGTTCTAATTCCAAGTAGATTCAGGTACATTGCATGAGTAGGAACAGTTGGAACGGTGGGATAATCAATAATCGCTGTGTCATATTTATAAAGAAACAAACGAACCTCGTAAAACTTTCATTCTTAATTGTGCAGCTCATCAATTGAACCCTGCAACCACGGGATGAGCCATCGCTTCACTGAGCGCAGTGTGTCGCGATCTCGGTTCTCTCGCATCTCAACGCGACGCGATATGGACATAGCCTCTATTCTTGCCTTCACTGCAACCGAAACTCCTCCGGTTAGTGTTAATAGTTTCAGCTTCCCAAATAATCTGTAGCACGGGTTGAGCCATTGGAAATCTACCTACGACACGCTATCGACTCATTTATCTGGTCAACTCGTCAGTTGACATCCGAAAGTGGACGAATCCGTGATGGAGTAGAGTTTGGAGATGAATTGCTAGTCCAATGTTTGTTGTATGGTAGGTGGGCCATTTTTTCTAAAGATGTACACCCCACTTTTTTTTTAATTTTCGATATTTTGGGTATTTTCTACTCAGAATAGTCAGAATCACGAGCTCTTTCGATCTAACTAGGCGAAAAAAACTGTCCCAATGTTTTTTCGTTCCATTCCGTTACCATTTCCATATAACCTACTACAACGGTAACGGAATGGAAAAACGAAAAATGTATGAATATTTTGGAACAGTTTTTTTCTCCTAATTAGATCGAAAGAGCTCGTGATTCTGAGTAGCAAATACCCAAAATATCGAAACTACAAAAAATTACAACTTTAGAAAAAATGGCCCAGGTGCTCCTAATGAATGCTTAATGCTTATTTTGATGACTCGTTTAAAGAATCGCGCCGATTTGTACAGTTTCAAAAACGTGTACGTATTCGTGAAATTCGTAAAGGCCCTCATGCAATCTATTATTCTAATTTAATAATACACTCTGCTTTCGACCCCTTCTTCTCTTGCTGTAAATAATGTCTTCCTTCTCCTGGCAGACACGCTTACCACTCGGTATACCAGCGTTCGAAAAAGCACCCGCGCCGAAAAGCGATGATACGCCCCGATGGTCCATCCGCCGCTCTGTGTGTCCGGTCTGCTCACAGAAATGGAAGGACAGGAGCACTATCAACAAAATACGAAGCTCAGGTACCTAACTAATTTGCAAACTATGAACTACAGCTAACTGTACTGTACTCCAGCGTACGTCAATCTGCAGTCCATGAATGGGCTTCTAGCGACCCTGCCAAGGACAATTAGGTCATTGAAGGTCATCTCAGGACATTATTTAGGTCAATCATTGCGATCTCTCGATATCGGTATTAACAGGGATTAAGTATATGTCTCATGCATACAAACCCTTTTTTATACAAACTAATAAAATCCAATAAAAGTTACGTATAAGAAAGGCCAAGGTAGTGTTCCTTGGAGCGGCTTTTTATCGGCCGGCCCGTGCAACATCGCGGTATTCGGCGTAAAAGAAAAATACGAACCTGATTGTACCTAATAAATATAAATTTAACATTATTATAATGCACTCTTCTCTCTCTTATTACCAACTTGAGATTGTAATGATGTTACAGGTTTGAAGAGAAATGCATTGCTAGAAATGCCTTCTGTAATAGCGCCAGCACGTTTAAGACCATCTGTAACAGAAAAGTGAGTATGATTAAGTACTTTGTCCTTTAAATAGGTACCTACCTACTTCCATTACATTGAACTTGCAACAGTGGCGCCTCTTGCGAGATAATTCTCTCCTTATTCTATTAAACCTATTTTTCAGCACCTTTCGTCCAGTTCTTCCAGACGTCGGGAACGATCTGCGCCTGTCCCCAGGCTTGCGCAATAATAAAGCCTCCTGGCAACTGATCCGAGCTCGACGCATACGCACACCGAAGACGCAAATACCAGAGATGACTCCACCCAGCATCACGGCGCCACTAGCGCAAAAGGATTTGGACACTCGTGTCAATAACTTTTTGTTAAAATAATTATTTATATAGATTTACTACATTATAAGTTTCCTATCAATTAACTACCTGGTCACTAAAGTTATTATATGATCTGTGCTAAAGTAAAAAAGTCAGCTGGTTTTTATTGTTGAGTTTTGAGCGAACTTTGAAACTAGAGGTACAAGTTGCGAAATTTTTCAAAAAGGTTAAGAGAGTTAACAGAAATTTCTGGAAACTTTTACAAGAATTTAAAAGAATATATCCAGAGGGTGACCCAACTGTCAACCATGACGCGGACTACTACTTTGAGAGAAACGAGAGAAGACGACAGCGACATGACAGGCACGGCACACTTCAGAGACGACGCCTCCGCCGGCGGGGGCGTCCACCGTAAAGCCCAGCTAGATTTTTTTTACAAGCTGATAGGACCAGTTGCTTCAGCTATTGTAGGTACTGATAATGAGTACTCATTCGCTGTTCCGAGCGCCCGCGCGCGATAGCACCACGGCCACGGGCCGTGGACACGTGGTGCCAAGGTTTCTGCTGCGGCAAGCCTACAGCGCCATCACAACAGCGACTTACGATAACAGTCCAACGGCTAATCGAATCAGCAACAAAAAAATGAAAATTATATTAATGTTGAGAGTCTCTATAGGAAATTTAGAGAAGAAATGCACCTTAATTTTATGGCTGAAGGAATTTGACTGCTTTGCTATGCAATACTTCACAAACTTTATAACGATCAAAGTTTTGAGTAGGAGTTTTGTACAGCCGCGTTTTCCTAGTCCATTTTTTGGATTCGAAAAACGTGTTTGTACAAAACAAAATACCCGAGCATTTAAAAAAACCCGCCTGTACCGAGCTGTCCGGGCACATCCTGGCGGGACATTTGACGGCCAGTTTTTGCTCGGCCATGTTTTGTACAGCCACATTTGCGTTTTGTACGGCCGCGTTTTCCGAGTCCCGAAAGCTCAAACAGCGCTTCGCCGACCGCTGCCACGGTACGGTCGATTCGCTTGGTCGGCTCGCGCGCTGTTGTTGTGGTCGCAGTTCTAGCCTAACCTAACCAAAGTACCTTACCTACTGCTAGCAGTTTGGTTCACGGCCATACAAAACACGGCTGTGGAAAACCTGGTCGAGCAATGAATGGTCAGGGCAGTTTTTCGAAGTTAAGAGACTCGAAAAACGCAGGTACATTACAGGATTTACAGGACCGAGCAATAACATACCACCCCGTACAAAATTGGCTTTGAAAAACTGCCCCAAACCAATGACCATTCATTGCTCGGCTAGGTTTCGCTCAGCCGTGTTTTATACGGCCGCGTTTTCCGAATCCACATGGACTCGTTTTTCGAAGTTTTGTTAACTACAATTGCCAAAATTGTTCCATCTGGAAAATTTCGCAATGTTTGGAACTCCGTCGGCGCATCAGTAATTTTGACATCGTTTTATAAACATCCGCGTTTTTTACAATTACTGGAATAAACTACAGATTTGACAACACTGACCTGTCAATGTCAAGTCAAGTGTCATTTGTTTTGAATTATCTTGTGAGTCGTGAGTAGACCGATAAAATGGTCTAAAATAATAAATATAAAATCCAAAAAAAAACTCAAAATTTACGTAAGGCTAAAGAAGTAAGCCATGGCATTACTACCATATGGAAAAATTTTGTTCACGACATCAAAATGCTACTTTACAAAGCATTACGTACCGGTCCGAAGTTTAATGTCGAAACAATTGGTATACAAAGAATTTGGCGATCCCCTGAATGTTGTGAAAATCAAAGAAGCCGCTGTAAGACAGCTAGGGGATCAAGAAGTACTCGTTAGAATGCTGGCAGCCCCGGTGAATCCAGCCGACATTAACACTATACAAGGTAGTACAGTAAGATTTATGTTATCGTTAAGTGCAGATTTTCTTAAGTGCTTTGTGTGATATTTTTGTGCTTTGAGACTGTTGCATGAAATGAAGACCTAAGGTATTTTTCTTTCTTTTGTGTTTTTTTTGTTTTATTAATCTGTCTATTTGAGGAATTTGTAACAAATTAAACTTATGTCTTGTCCCACGCATATGTTCACTATTAATAGTTTACCATTCTAAATTTGTTTTAGGAAAATATCCAGTCAAGGTTAACTTGCCTGCGATAGCAGGAAATGAAGGTGTGGGGATAGTTGAAGATATTGGTAAAGAAGTGCAAGGCATGTGCCCAGGAAACAAGGTTATTGTAACCAAACCTGTACAAGGAACCTGGAGGGACTATGCAACATTCGCCAAAGATGTAGTCCGGGTTGTTCCTGACAATTTAGGATTGGTAGAGGCTGCCACACTCACGGTCAATCCCTGCACTGCATATAGAATGCTGACGGACTTTAAACCCGTTAGAGAAGGAATAGTTGTCATACAAAATGGGGCCAATGGTGCCTGTGGGCAAAATGTCGTCCAAATATGTAAGGCATGGGGTGTCAAAAATATTGCTGTTGTAAGAGACAGGCCTGATATAGCTGAACTAAAAAAGTTCTTAGAATGCCTTGGAGCTACTCATGTACTTACAGAACAAGAGTTGAGGACCACAACTATATTCAAGGACAAAACTTTTGAACAACCTTCATTGGCACTCAATTGTGTAGGTGGCAAGAGTACCACAGACTTGCTGAGGCATTTGAAGCATTCTGGACACATGGTCACTTATGGAGGCATGTCCAGGGAACCAGTCACTATTCCTACATCTGCATTTATTTTTAAGAATCTATCTTTCTATGGATTCTGGATGACAAAGTGGAATGAGAAAGCTAATGAGGCAGAAAAAGAAAAAATGATGTGTGATATTGTTAAGTTAATGTGCGAAGGGAAATTAAAAGGGCCTGTTCATAAAATGGTGAAGTTTGACAATTATCAGGAAGCTGTAGGAAATGCCTTATCATCAAGGGGATTTACTGGCTGCAAATACATCTTAGACTTTAGTTAAGCAATAAATTTCACTTATTTTAAGATGTGTTAAAATCACACTTATGTTATTATATAAGAAGAAGGCTTATGTTATTTTAGAATTTAACTTGAATAAAGTTTCCTATTTAACAATCTTGTATAATTTGTCAAATTATGTAATTAATATATTTTAAAGGTAAAAAAGATGTAAGTACTAACATATCACCTGATTCAATATTTTGCCTTACAGGATCATATCCAACCTTGCCTAAACTGCCACGTGTTCCCGGAGATGAAGGTGTGGGTGATGTAGTTGAAGTGGGCTCGCGAGTGACCTATGTGACACCTGGTCAAAGGGTGATCTTTTCAACAAGACAGCTTGGCACATGGAGTTACTATGGAATATACAATGAATATAGTATCCATAAAATCCCACCATACATACCATTGGCTGAAGCTTGTACGCTTACAGTAGCACCTGTCACAGCGTACAGATTGCTGAATGACTTCAGGAAAAAAAAGCTATGCCCGGGACAATCTGTCGTACAAACTGGGGCCAACAGTCCAGTTGGACAATGTGTCATACAAATCTGTAAAGCTATGGGAGTTAGCACACTCAATGTTGTAGCAAGTCACTGCAAGTATGAAAAAGTCAAAGAACATCTGCATAGTTTAGGAGCAAATTATGTCTATACACTTGAAGAAGCTGAGGAATTGGCAAATTGCGGCTTGAGTTTCCAGCGGCCAACGTTAGCAATTAATTGTATGAGAGGGAGGTGTGAGGATTTGACACTGAGGCTACTTGAAAGGGATGGAAACATAGTACACTATGGAGCAGCCTATGACACTTACCTGATGAAACTATGTGTACGGCCTGATGTACGGTTTCACAGATTCTATTTGAATGATTGGAATAATTGTACATCAAACGTAGAGAGAGAAATTACTTATAAGTATCTCCAAGAACTAATGGTAATGGGAAAACTTAAAGCGCCGCAGTATGAACCTCTGATGCTCCATAACTTTGTGTACGCCATCAGGAATACGTGCCCGTTTGAGGCTTTTTCGACTCTTACTTACATATTCGATTTTACAATGATATGAATGATTACTGTTTTCATTAACCGTCAATACATCTAGTTTAAATCATGTGATCAAAGAATATATGATGCCGTTCCAATAGATGTTTCTTGTTTAATTACAACTAGCAGGGGAAATTTAGGATAGCTATGCATATGCAATCTTATAAGTTCTGAAGTCATTCCTCAATGCTAAAGCCTACTCGTCCGCAATTTATTGACCAAGCGAGCAAAGCAAAGCGTCTCTGCTTCAGGTTTGCCAACATTTATTTCATATATTAAAATACATACGAATTACGAAAAAGGTGTAGGTACTCACTACTCACGTCTAGGGCCGCCATCCGTCCGGGTTTCCCCGAATTTGTCCTACTTTGGAGGCCGTCGGGGGGGGGGATTTCAATAAGTGTCCGGGGAAAACCCGGACACCTATTAATTAATGAAAAAGACAGCGATTGTTTTTTTAATTTCATTATTTTCGGACACGTCCGGGGAAAAAATTAGATTTACGCCAAACGTCCGGGTTTTTTAAGTCTTTGTCCGGGGTCGGTAAATTTAGACATGGCACGTCCGGCCCTACTCACGTCGTTGAAGTTGTGGTAGAAGTCGAACCAGTGTTGCCAGGTCCAATCTGGAAATGTCAGAAGAATGGATCCTTAAAAATCAGGAGATTGAAAAAAAAAACAGTAGATCAAATTTTATGCTAGAAAAGTCATAAAACTTACCTAAATGCAAATCTTCTCATGTTCTCTGATTATTTGGTTTTTAATATGCTGATATATAATGTATAAAATTATTAGTTAATCTGGAAAGAAAAGAAATATGCACTATTCGACGGTCCAATTTCGAACACCGGAGTAGCCCTTCAGAACCGAAACCGAACGGGAAAAAGGCAATTTATATTTAAGGCTGTTTTACACTTTCCGACCTAACTTAAAACAATGTCACACTTGTTTTAAAAGTATCGTCACATGTTATCTGTTTAGCTGACTACCTCAGAATCATTAATCAGAGTAATAATTATTAGGTTCAAATTAGACTCATAAAATTCAGTAGATTCGTTTGCAAATTCAGTAGATCAGTAGACATAGTCAAAAATCAGAATAACTCCTGAAAAATCAGGAGACCTGGCAACATTGAGTCGAACATCGCTCGACACGTTTTGAAAACGATTTCGATTGGCTGCCGCGACTGATCGCGAATCTCCGGCTCCTGAAGATGAATCGCGTACCGATTCGAAACGACGACGTGTGTAAACCGTTTTGTAAGTATTTTAATATATCTGAGACTCACGGGAGTTTTGTATATAAAATTTATTTCGGATTTCCGCCTGTTCTTGCCTACAGGCCACATTTCTCAATCGATTCTCATGAATTTTTGTGAGTAGGTTCTTAGCGAACTTTGAAATCTGAAATTTGTAATTTAAACGAGAAAAAAATCTATATACTTTTATAAAAAGAAAATTGTCGATTCTGATTTTGATGTCGTAGTCTGAACCAGGCCTAGAAAATACAACTGGTTTACGTCAAATTGACACTATAATTTATGACAGTTCAAGAAAATCAATAAATACTGTACTGTCAAAGTGTCAAATAATTTATTATTTGTATTTATTTACTCTTTCTTCATTGAATATCCCTTAAATTCATAATTTATTACTTAGATAAATAGTGAATTTAATTAAAAGGAGTAGGTATAGATCCGGCATGTTTTTATCACTTGGATACCTAAACAGAAAAAATATTTTAAATAAACTCAGGTAAATAATGGATAAAGAAAACTATGAAACCTACGAATACTTGCCTGCGTCTGGAAGTAATGCTGAGGCAGAACCATACCAGTTCTTTGTGGTTCAGGATGATGGAACCTTCCTCAGTAAGTAGAATACCACTGTAAAGTGTGTATTTTTGTCTGTTTTGTTTAATGTAATTGTATTAATTTGAAAACGATAGAAAGGTCTGTAGTGGTGGAATGACAAAAAATTTAAATAAATGATAATCTCATCTATATAAAATTATAAATGGAATGTTTTTATTGATCAAATACAAATTATTACCAAACTTCTCAACTAAACAGAGTTACAAAAACATGTACTTGGGAAGTTTACAAACTGTGTGAGATTTTGAATTATAGATTTTTAGGAATCAATGGTATGTTTAAAAAAAAACAATCAACAAAAAATCCAACCAATTCAATGCATAACATTTAATTGACAAAATAAATGCACAAAAATAAACTTTTATAACTTAGACGACGCGTTTGGCTCGGTTTGTAGACACCTGCCTACTGAGCCAGCGGTCCCGGGTTCGAATCCCGGCCTGGGCAAATATTTGTGTGATGTACTCGAATACTTGTGCTTGGGTCATGGTTGTTCTATGTATTTAAGTATATATTTATCTATATAAGTATGTATATCGTCGTCCAGTACCCATAACACAAGCCTTCTTCAGCTTAATTTGGGACTAGATCGATTTGTGTGAGGTTGTCCGATATTTATATTTTATAACTGTATCACAATATGACCCTTTATTTTTGCAGTTAACAGACAAGTCCAGTATGTCACTCAAGTCCAGGACAACAAGGAAGTGCTGGAAGGGGAGCAGCCCTGTACCATGCTGGACGTGGCACCGCAACAGTTTTATGTTGACATTGACACTACTACTGAAATGATCTCTGTACAGGGTGAGATTTTTAGAATAATGTTTAAAGAAAAGTACATAATGATACCTTAGAGCAGCGTTTCTTAATCTTTTTTGTCCACGGACCACTTAGGAAATCAAGCATACTTTTAAGGACCCCCTTAATAAAAAAGCAGCAATAAATAGCATGGCGTGCCTAGCGATTACGAGACTTTTGGAGGCATTTATTTATGATTGTTAAATAGTCAGGCTGCGGACCCCCATACATATGCTCGGGGGTCCGCGGACCACAGGTTAAGAAAAACTGCCTTAGAGCACAATCATACTAATTTTTCGGAAAAAGTATTTGCAATTAGGACGTCAGTGCACAACTCTATGTGGTTTAAACTTAATTGACAAAATATAAATAAATAAATAAATATTAAGGGACAATCATACACAAATCGACCTAGTCCCAAACTAAGCAAAGCTTGTACTATGGGTACTAGACGACGATATACATAATATATAAATACATATATAGATAACATCCATGACCCAAGAACAAATATTTGCACAAATATTTGCCCCGGCCGGGATTCGAACCCGGAAATAATTGTAATTAGTATGCAGTGAACTAAGTATTGATAAATAATACAAATAAAAGCCTTTATTCCCACGAGATGGGCCTATGCGTTCGTCTGTTGGCAAAGATTTTTGCTGTGACCATTTTTCTCTTTTGCCTGTCATCCCAGTATTCCCAGTTTTATCTTTATATTTTAATCAATCCATCTTGTGGAAGGGTTGCCATGTTTTTTCTCTCAAAGAAAAAAAGTTTCATGCTACTTGCTCAATTGGATAAGATTCATTAGAATTTAATGAATATTTTCCCTCTAAATTCCATTTCATTGCATTTTTACTATTTGTTTTGTGTGTTAAATATAACATTATTATTGATATTTTGCAGACCAGTTTAACATACCAGAAGGAACAAGTAACTTGTATGCAAGCAGCTATCTCTTGCAGCCAGAAACAGCAACATCTGTTGAGCAGGTACACTATCTTATAATATATTTGTATGCTCAGTTATTCCTGTACCGAAAATGAAGAAATTCTGCATTATATGTTCGCTGCTCTAAGCTTGTATAGATAGGTGAAGAAATTGCCTTGCAGTTATATTTTATGATTTTGTTTCAGATCGAAAACAATGTTGAGCAATTAAAAGCAAACTTACAAGTGGATAGCACTTTAGCTGAATCAAATAAGCAAGCTAACAATTTAACAGAGGTGAGCACTTCAAATTTATAAAAACAAATCAGAAAAGTGTTACAATTACATAGAGTCACGAAATTGTGATAGTTTCAAGTCCAGTATATTAATTATTTAAACTGTATTGCACATTGCACATATCTAGGTACAAATGGCGGAGTTTAATGCCATTACGCATTCTCTACCAGTCCACCATAAATTATATATTCACTTTTCAAGCAAGATAATTGCAAATTACTTATCATGTTTATACTTTATAGATAACACTGACAGATGAACAATACCATGTGCTGGAACAGAAGGGTTGGATTTTACTGGAGACGAACGAGAAGGTGTACATTCTTGATACCTTAGGACTCCATGACATCACCAATAACGAAAGTACGTAAAAAAAAGGCTTGCATAGAAATTGGGACAAACATTTCTTATCTGTCTCGAAAAGCAAAGATTTTTGCAAACTGCCTAATACGCATACCTTCATTCGCGATTGCTATATCTATATGGTATTATTATGTGGGGTAAATTTGGCTTCGGTTACGAGGGTTTGTCCCTGGAAGCTATATATAGTCCGTTGGTAACCAACACTAACTAAGTAGGTATCACTTATAGGGGGCTTCCCTTACATTCTATAATGTGAACCAATATTTTGACCCTTGTCTAGCGGTGGACCTCTTTCAACTTCGGCTGAGGTTGTAGGTCAATACGTGCGTTCCTCTTAATGCTCACGAGTACGTACCAATGGAATAGAGATATTTAGTTATTTATGTTAAGTAGGTACAGTCGAGTTCATTTACATCTACACATTTACGAGAACCAAAATATCTGAATACGACCCTATTGTTAGGAGCATAAAATCGGGTTCGGATACTTTTGTTCTCGTAAGTGTGTAGATGTAAATGAACTCGACTGTACTTCACTGAGTTATACACCAGATTTACTCATCCATTTTTTTTGCAGAACTAATTCAGAAGCTGAAAGGAGAATATAACACTCCCAATTTAGAGACTGAACCAGGGTAAACGATTCATCTGATATATTGTCGGTACTATGTTTGGCCTATTGAAAGTTCAGTAGGTACATTTAAAACCACAAGGAAAAGTTTTTTTAAACTGTGCAACATATTTGTTTTAGGCAGCTAAAGATAGAATATTCATCTCCACTGACTGAAATGGACATCGGGCAGCTTAATTGCGCGCAAAACGAAACTAAACTCGAAGAAGCGACAGATTTGTCGTTGATGGTGGGGGATAATAAAGGTTAGTCTACATGGCCGCTATAACAACAAATACTAAAAATTAAAACTTAAATTAACCCACACAATAATAACATCCTAGTTATTTTTTGTTTATTGGTAGGTACGGAACCCTCCGCGTGCCTGTTTTTTTTTATTTTATAGTAATCAAACTGGCAAAGTCTGAAATCAGATCAGCTAAGATTTTTTTATGAAATTTCAACACGCCGTAATAGTATAAATAAGAATAATTTGAGTAGGTACCTACTCAATAACTTCTATACTATTATGATACTACACTACCTACTATAATATTCTTATAGGTACCTATAAGAATAATTTATTTCTCAGAATATTATAGTGCTTACAATGATGATCTTACAGTTACATAACGGATAAGTATAACGTCGCCGCCCTTAACGGTCAAATTGGTTCCATAATTTAGTTTCTGCTTATTTTATAATATTCGAATAAGCATAACATCACTGCAATACGATTTTTCTTTGTAAATTTTTGGAGATTATTTTGAAGTGGTGATATTGGACGATGATTAATTTATATCGATATTAGCAAATCAGCCTATTATTGGTCCATCCCATGATATGGTCCAAACTATTAAATTGTTTGCAGATCAGCTAATTGAGACTTCTCAATGGGAAGAAAAGACTATAACGGACACGACAGACAGCGATGCAGCTCTGGTGGAAAACCTCTACAAAGGGGTCTGCGAGAACTGGAAGGATGAGAACGTTTTGAGGATTCGCACTGACTTCTGTTTGAAAGGTAAAATATATATGTTTCTTTTTCAGAAATACATGGCTTGTCTACACCGGAATTTAAAAAAAATAGGCCTAATCCCCAACTATCTGAAAAATTCAGTTTCCGAAAACTTCCACTTATTGTAACTGGATGTTTTTTTTTTTTTAAGTTCTGAAAACTATTTCCCAAAACGATGGCATTTAATGTCAATGCTGAAGACATTCAAAGCACTGACTGCGTGATAAAAATCTGACCTCCTATTATAACTTTAACCTTTGAATGACTGCAAAAGACGTCGTAATTTTTTTTTTTTCAGATATTCCAGATAAAATAGTCTTAGGAAAAACTATAAACGGAAAGCGGCTAGTATGCAAAGTGATCAGACCGGACAACAATGTCGTCAAAGAAACACCAAATCCTGAACCAGAAATAGACCCAGGCCCTATATCTGACATGATTATGCCCAGTGATTTAGGTATGTTTGCCTTTCTCTTCCCATTGTGTAATGCAACAGATAATGTTCATTACAAACCCGTAGTTATCTTTAGTAACTAGAAGGTGCTCAAGCAACTTCGCTAGTGGAAGCGGAATATCCTATACGCAATTTGAAGTACTCAAATTAGACCATCTGTGACTAAATTTTCCAGCAGTGTCATGAAAAACGAATTTCTCTCCTGTGGGCTCCGGCGATTTTGAAATTGTTCGAGAACTAATTTTACCTGCTGCAGCCTGCAGATCACTTGTGGTCCTAGGACCAATAGTTGGGAACGATTGATTTAATGGGAGGTACTGTAAGGATCTTGTTGGTCGGTGAGCTAGTGAGCTGGCAGATAAGATTTTATATAATATATTTGAATATTCGAATAATGGTCGTCTCTGTCACCCACCAAAAGAGCCGAATGCCCGGGAATAAGCTATTAACTAAAAATGAGTTGTATTGAAGTCCAAATCACTACACTGTCCCTATGTCCCTTTGTATGCTTAAATCTTTAAAACTACGCAACGGATTTTGATGCGGTTTTTTTTAATAGATAGAGTGATTCAAGAGGAAGGTTTATATGTATAATCCATGCATAATTTGTCAGCATTGCACCCGTGCGAAGCCGGGGCGGGTCGCTAGTATAAAATATATAAAAGTCCCGTCCATTATTTAACCACCACTGAGCTGAACCCCTGCTACACCTGGTGGCATCATCATCATCTACATCGTGCTCTGCTAAGATTTTGCAGTGACTCACGTCCCCGGTTTCCAGTTGCCCGGACTTTGTGATTTCATAATTGAATTTAGATGTATTACAGGGGACGACAAATTGGACAGCATATTCCGGATGTGTTTCGCGGAGAGCACCGTCAAGTACAACATTGAAGACGTTGCTTTTGCCGAGAAAGTTATAAAGCAGCTGGTGCGGCTGCCTGCTGTGAAACCCGCTGTAGCAAACCGGAATGTACTTGTTACTAAGGTACGTGAGTTTTGTTTCTTGATGTTTATTGTATAGGCCTGTAGGGTATATTAGGTATGAGCAAGACCATTTATGGGACAACTATGTGCCTTAATGAAGAATAGAGATATTGACATTGTTCGCAGGTAACAAAGGTAAGAAGGTTCGCTCTCTAAAAATAATTCTTACTATACGTGTATCAGTGTGCTTTGAAAGCGAGAAACCGCACCTACCGCATCTCATCGATCTACTGCAAAAATTTACCAATAACAACGAATAAAGTAAGAAAGAAAGACCAAGGAAATACTTACCTACATTTATCCGTGACCAGAAAAGATAATTAGAGTTACTAAATAGACATTACATACCTAGGGCGGTAAATTCGTAAACGTCCCAGATCGCAGGTGTTTGCGGCCCAAACCTAAGGTGAGGGCCATAAATATACGATCTGGCAGTTTATACGAATTACCGGCCGTGGTTTGTCTAAAGTTTTATGTCTTGCCTTGGGCAGGAAGTGAGATTTACGCGACTACTACCGTTCGATTATAAGTATTAAAACGAAAGTAATGCATCCGTGCGGAAGCTTAGTTTGGACCTTTATTGCGAAGTTAGCGATGATACAAAAGTTCTCCTGTTTTCTAATTTCAGGTTGTCATTTCGCATGAAGAGTCCAATCTTATAGAGAGTGAGCCCACGTTGGTGACGGGAGAAGTGATGTGGGTGGAGAAAACGTGGCGGTTTATGCATAAACCGGACCTGTACGCAACAGCCAAAATTGGTAATTAATTAGAATAATAGATACCTGCCTGCCATATACAAGGGGCCGAGTGGACCGTGCCTAACCTAGGGTGATGGGTTACTGATCCGAAATTCTAGGCTTCATCACATCAGCCATGGCATCTCAAGGGCCAGCCCCCCCCCTAAAGAATCACCAATGCATATTGACGTACGATCGAGGCAAAGTTGGGCACTCAACTCGGCGTATCCAAATAGTTTATTTTTTATCGCTTTATTTAGTTTATATTGCAGCTTAATGTAAGATAGGTAAATATCAATATTTGGTGATATTCCTCATTGTGCTTTTGTAATAAAAGAACTACTTAATTTTTTAAATTCGTCTATTTAATTTTAATTCTAGAGTTATCACAAGCGCAAGAAGACTGCGGCGGCGTCGATCACAACTTTCTGCACATCCACATACACGAAATTCGCATTCAAGATATTGCGCGGACGTCGGTCACTTTGAACAAACGACGTAAGTGTTTAACTACATATACTGTTTGCAGACACCTGACTACTGAGCCGGCGGTCCCAGGTTCGAATCACGGACGGGGCAAATATTTGTGTGATGAGCTCGAATATTTGTTCTTGGGTCATGGATGTTATCTATATATGTATTTATATATTATGTATATCGTCGTCTAGTACCCATAGTACAAGCTTTGCTTAGTTTGGGACTATGTCGATTTGTGTATGATTGTCCCCTAATATTTATTTATTTATTTATCGCTTCAAAAACATCAATGTGAAAAAATTCAAAGTAAACGATTTCGCTAATAAAAGAGAAAATATAAAGCTCCTTAGATTATAGTTCCATGCCTAAAATGGTATGTCACCTTATTGCTTCGCGTACTTAGGGGACACTGCCGTGTGTTTATATCGGAAAAACCTACCTGTCGAAATGTACATATAAAATAAATAATACCTATATCAGACAACCTCACACAAATCTAGTCCCAAATTAAGCTCAACAAGGCTTGTGTTATGGGTACTAGACGACAAATATACATACTTATATAGATACATATATACTTAAATAAATAGAACACATTCGAGTTCATCACACAAATATTTGCCCTGGCCGGGATTCGAACCCGGGACCGATGGCTCTGTAGGCAGGTCTCTACAAACTGAGCCAACCGCGTCGTCAAAAGTGACAGATGTATTATCATTTGTCTATGACATAGCGATATGTTTTACACAATAAACTGTGCCATCATAGTCCCGCAGGAGCACATGATAAATAATAGCAGGTATGCAAGTACAGAAACCGTACCTATGTTACCGCGTGCGAACGACAGAACGTCAATAACATAAGCCTACTAGAGCTTAATGTGGGACTAGATTGATTTGTGTGAGATCGTTCGATATTGATTTATTTTATTTATTTATAACGTATTCCACACCGAAACCATGGTACGTATATATAGTGCAGTCATTGAAGCGAAAAATACGGTCTTACCTCCGAATTTTTTTACGGTGAACCGATTTGCATGAAATTTTGGAATTAGGCTCATCTTACCCTTAACTTCAAAAGTGAAAATGATTTGAACTCCGCAACCACCCTGGGGGTGGTTGCCACCCCTTCTCGGGGGTGAATTTTTTTTTTTAAATTACCTCGGATATCGATAGAAATTTTAAGCAAAAAATCATCTATAAAGTTTTTTAAAAAATCCAATACTTTTCAAGTTATTGGCAATTGAAAATTCGCAATTTTTTCACGTTTTTCATCTGTTTTTTGCAAATATCTCCAAAAATATACGTTTTATCGAAAATTTTATAAAGAACAAAATTGTAGCAGGTAAAACAATGAACAATTTGATTTTTTATAAAGTATTCTAAGTGCAATATTAAGCTAGATATTATCAAAGCCGTTTTTTATTATGTCTGAAATTTAATCGATGTGGTCAATGCCGGTGTCCTATCGTTTGACCAAAAAACGTTTGACCAAACAACGTTTCACCAAAATAACGTTTCACCAAAATAACGTTTCGCCAAATGATCATTTGACCAAATGGTTCATTTCACCAAATAATCATTTGACCAAATGATCATTTCACCAAATAATCATTTGACCAAACTTGAGGTGAATCAATCACCTTTCAGAGCAGATCCGACCCGGCCGGGTTAGGTTAGGTTAGTTTTTTTTTATATCCACAGAGGACAGGACAGGACAGGACAGGACAGGACAGGACAGGACAGGACAGGACAGGACAGCACAGCACAGGACAGGACAGGACAGGACAGGACAGGACAGGACAGACAGACAGGATAAGATAAAGATAGGATAAAGATAAGATAGATACATTTATTTTCATCTTCATCCTCATCCTCATTCTTATCCTCATCCTCATCCTCATCCTCATTCTTATCCTTTTCCTCATCCTCATCCTCATCCTTATCCTCATCCTCATCCTCATCCTCATCCTCGTTCTTATCCTCTTCCTCATCCTCATCCTCATTCTTATCCTCTTCCTCATCCTTATCCTCATCCTCATCCTCATCCTCATCCTCATTCTTATCCTCATCCTCATCCTCATCCTCATCCTCATTCTTATCCTCTTCCTCATCCTCATCCTCATTCTTATCCTCTTCCTCATCCTCATCCTCATCCTTATCCTCATCCTCTTCCTCATCCTCATCCTCATTCTTATCCTCATCCTCATCCTTATCCTCATCCTCATCCTCATCCTCAACGTCATCCTCATCCTCATCCTCATCCTCTTCCCCTTCCTCTTCCTCTTCCTCATCCTCATCTTGAAATAACGTTTGGTTAAATGATCATTTGGTCAAATGATTATTTGGTGAAATGATCATTTGGTCAAATGATCATTTGGCGAAACGTTATTTTGGTGAAACGTTGTTTGGTCAAACGTTTTTTGGTCAAACATTAGTGAACCGGTCAATGCCATCTAGCGGTATGTATTCATGCCTACGTTTTCAAAATATATGAGCCATATTATGTATATACACATTACAATAGTTGTGGATCTCTATTATACTGCGTACTTTCACATTGCTCCAAATATTCACACTCCGAAATTTTCAGTTACTAAGTAGAAAAAAATATGATAAGTTTTTGGACCATAACTCCTTCAATTTTCATGCTATCATAATTTATAAAAAACCATTGTAAAGGTAATTAAGAGAGCTACAACATCCTTTATTGCAATATATAGTAAAAAACCTTTTTCTAAAACGGTGAAGGGTTAAATGGCTTAAGAGAGGCTGTGATTGCGCTGCCATGCGCTCTTTAAACAATCATATCTCCGTCAATTTTTGTTGGACAGAAAAAACAAAAAAACCAAATTGTTTGTCAGAAAAATACCTAAATTTTTAATCCGTACACTTTTATATGTATCTGTCGTCATTTTTGAGATATTATGAAAATAAAGTGGGTTCTTTTAAAATTTGAAATTTTGTTTTTTTTTTTTAATCGTGACTTTTTTGAAAAATATGTGTCCTGAAGCAGCCAAACTGATACTATCTATCAAACTCTTCATAATAAAGTTAATTCTAGGTGGAATACGATTAATTTTAATTTTGGTGGAAATGGCACTTATGAAACCCATTGATTTGAAAGAAAAAACATTAGATGCTCCTCTTATTTGCAATACAGCTCACTTATTTTACGTGCAAAAGACTTTTTATAGTGCTCATTTTAAAGCTTATTTCAAGCACTACAAAACCCTTTTGTATTAGAATGCATAAAATGCATCTGTTCGCCGCTAGATGGCATTGACCACATCGATTAAATTTCAGACATAATAAAAAACGGCTTTGATCTTTAATATCTAGCTTAATATTGCACTTAGAATACTTTATAAAAAATCAAATTGTTCATTGTTTTACCTGCTACAATTTTGTTCTTTATAAAATTTTCGATAAAACGTATATTTTTGGAGATATTTGCAAAAAACCGATGAAAAACGTGAAAAAATTGCGAATTTTCAATTGCCAATAACTTGAAAAGTATTGGATTTTTTGAAAAACTTTATAGATGGTTTTTTGCTTAAAATTAGGCCTTCTATCGATATCCGAGGTAATTTTCAAAAAAAAATAATTCACCCCCGAGAAGGGGTGGCAACCACCCCCAGGGTGGTTGCGGAGTTCAAATCATTTTCACTTTTGAAGTTAAGGGTAAGATGAACGTAATTCCAAAATTGTATGCAATTCGGTTCACCGTAAAAAAAATCGGAGCCATAATGCTTCAATGACTGCACTAATAGTATAGATCAATGGCATAGCTGCCGTTGCTAGCCTGACGCCGTCCCGCCGAACAAAAAAAAAGATTTGCCGGAAGGAAATTCCACTCTTAACCCTTTGACCGCCAAAGACGGCAAATCACGTCATCGGGAATTCGTGCCACTGACGCCAACGACGCCTATTGACGTCAAAAATTTCAATGGTCAAAAACATGCTAATTCCGACCACTATCTGTGTTTTTCAATCTCTGTTGATTATGGAGCACTTTTTTTTTGGTTTGGCGTCAGTGGCACGTTGAATTGCTTGCCGCTTGGCGCTCAAAGGGTTAATACAGAAAACACTCCACCCCTTTTTGATATCTTATTCGCTTGAGATTTCTGTCTAAACTATTTTTTTTTTCAGGTCTCGAATTGTCAGGTACGCGTCATTCGGAAAAGATCTTCATTCCCGACTTGCCTCTGGACACGCCTGACAGGGTAGAACCTGAAAACACCATGTACGGATACGCGTGCGGGACTTGCGCCGCCATATTCCGTTCCGAAAAGGAGCTTAACGAACACAGAGAGGTAATATCAATATTATAGTTCACTAGCGACCCACCCGTGCAATGCTGATAAATTATGCATGTATTATATATATATAGGTAAACCCTGAATCACTGTCTATTAAAAAAAACCGCATCAAAATCCTTTGCGTAGTTTTAACCTTTTGACCGCCACAGTCGGCTGTGGCCGTCAACAAAAAATCGTGCCCCTGACGCCACGTCGGCCACAGCCGTCCAAATTTTAATGATCAAAAACTTTGTAATTCTAACCGCTACAAGTATTTTTCAATCCCTGTTGATTTTGGAGCACATCTTTTTTTTTTTACTCTGGCGTCAGTGGCACGGTAAATTGCTAGACCGCTTGGCGGTCAATAGGTTAAAGATCTAAGCATACATAGGGACAGGAAGCGACTTTGTTTTATACTATGTAGTGATTGAGCGTCGACATCGTGACAGTTTATGCAGAAGCTACTAAAAAATACAAACTAAACACTATAAATAGTTAAGTAACTTAAATATTTGTCGTAAAAGGTAGGTCGTTGCAACAATGATTATGCAGTTTTTTAACATAGGCTGGAGAAGTTAATAATAACTACTTATAAGTACGAAGAATCCCGAAATAGGTTAGTGATAGGTCACTCCGCATTATGTTTCCATATCATAGCCACAGGCGAACATACGCGTAATAGGCTGATTGTTTTGAACGCAAACAATGAAATGATGTTTAGAGTTGACTTTGTATTATTTATTTTATTTTCTTTACAGTCTCATAAAATGGACACAGACGAGAAACTGACCATAGACGTACGAGAAGAAAATTATAAGAAAAACGGAATCCTTGTCCTGGCTGGTAAGTAATTCTGAATACCCACTCGACATTATATGTAATATATGTACATTTGCTCAGTTTCAAGTCAATATTAATGATCTAATATTTATTTTCAGATCCATTCACCAAGACTAAAATGTATGCTTGTATACAATGCAATGTAAGTATTAATATGATATTTCATTTTAACACCGCATACCACAGCGAAAGAGAGACTTCTAGTAGTCTAAAGGATTCTGGACTTTGCCTAGTAAGGTCAGATAGTACAAGTGCGCTGTCCCGACAACAGCACCTACCATATCGAAAATTATAGATGTTATACCACTAACGCCAACTTACTTATTTTTAGGGTTCCGTACCCATAGGGTAAAAAACGGGACCCTATTACTGAGACTCCGCTGTCCATCCGTCTGTCTGTCTGCCTGTCACCAGGCTGTATCTCATGAACCGAGATAGACAGTTGAAATTTTCACAGATGATGTATTTCTGTTGCCGCTATAACAACAAATACTAAAAAACAGAATAAATTTATAATTATAATACCAAGTCCAAACTTAGCCCAGCCAGTTATGATGGGATAATTGTTTGTACAGACTATAGGTGCGCGAGTACAACTCGCACTAGGCCGGGTTTTTATTGCTACTGATTCGATTAGCCCTTGGGCTTGCCGCAGCATAAACCTCGGGACCACGAACGCTGTCACGCGCGAGCGCGAAGAACAGCGGATGAGTACCTAGCTTAAGCAACTGGTCTCTTGTCCCGTCAGTCTGTAAAAAAATATCGAGCTGGGCTTTACATTTTTGTGGGAGGCAACGGAATACCGTATCGCGAATACATTCTAGTCCAGTGTTTCTCAACCTATGGCTCGCAATGACCTGGGAGGTCGCGAAGCCTCTATAGCAGGATCGTAAGAGTTCGCGAACCCTGCCTTGGTAAAAAGAAAACAAACAAGATCAAAATGTAAGATTTATAAAGAAAATATTGACTACAGGCAAAAAATTGTATGTTGACATAATAAAATACATAATAACAGCGGACGGTAGAGGATTACCCGAATGGATCGTGTCATGGATAAGTTTCTGTCAAAAATGACATTTTAGTGGCAAGCTTTTATAGCCGACTGTACTTTTCTTTAGATATCCATCAAATGCTCACTGAGACAATTCTAAAGAGCCCAAGCTCGGTAGGATTGCTTTTTCTATTATAGAGTTCCTATGGCCACCTTCCGGCTCCATCATCAGATCAGCCCCATGGTACCATATTATTGTATTGTCATTAAAGTTAAGTAAGTATGCACAATTTTAGCTCAATCGGTTGACGATATCTGCTTCAAAATTGAGTTGCAAGATTTCACCCGAACATACATACTTTAAACATACCATGCAAGCTAAATAAAAGCTTGTAAAAAAGATTGATAAAAAGCCTATTCTAGTCTATTTTTAACACGCTTATTTTTGCATTGTACAGACGAAGTTCCAAAGGCTGAACAACTGCCAAAGACACGTGAAGACCCACATGGCTCCCGAGGACAACGACGCCTCGAACGACAAGAAAAGAGTTTACAAATGCAAAATATGTTATAGCTTCTTCCATCATGCCCCCACGTTGTTAAAGCATATTATGAAAAACCACATTAAAGTGGATAAATAACTTTGTTTTTTATTTGCACCCACAAATAGGTTAGTTTAAATTAACCCCTCGTATGCGGCAACCAATTTAGAATTTGACACACCGGTGCGGCCGCGTTACGTCATTGTATGCTGCCCGCACAGACCACGCTGCCGCTTCAAACTTTAGAACGTATCCGTGCTTTGGCAGTTCATGAACTGGCACGGATACGTGTCTAAGCATACGAGGGGTTAAAGGTTTATCTGGGAGTAATTAGTCTTTAGGAATTAGTCCCATTCATTACATACATCTACCTACCAGTAATGCATACAATTTCAATTTCTAGCACACAATAAACAATTCCATGTACATTATATTATGCATACAGTTTCTAGCACAACAGTGACTAATGTTGGCTATCCCCGTTCCTTTCATTACTGCACACATGAAACAGGTTATTAACAGGGCATTAGCTAACTAACAGTAAGTTATGCTAGTATACTGCGTAGGTACCTACCTCTTTTTAGGGTTCCGTACCCATAGGGTAAAAACGGGACCCTATTACTGAGACTTCGCCGTCCGTCCGTCCGTCTGTCACCAGGCTGTATCTCAACAACGGAGATAGCTAGACAGTTGAAATTTTCACAGATGATGTATTTCTATTGCCGCTATAACAACAAATACTTAAAATAAAATAAAATAAATATTTAAGGGGGGCTCCCATACAACAAACTTGTTATAGATTATATATATGTATAGGTACGGAACCCTTCATGCGCGAGTCGGGCTCGCACTTGCCCAATTTATTTTTTTCATAATAAAGAGCAATATCCGCCGGCGAGTTCAAGAAAATTACGTGGCCACTGCGTGGCCAGTATAGAATCAAAAATGTATAGAACTTGTTGCATCAAATTATTGCTGTCATCTGACAATGGGGTCAGGTCTCCAAAAATTACGCTTTTAGAATAGCTGACCTAGTACAAGAGGTTAAGATTTAACAGATAAATAGGTTTCTTCCCGTGGAATAAAAGCCACTTGTGACTTGGGTTGTATTGACATAAAACATATTTTAACATAATAGTGTTATAATATTTTAATGATTATGTATCACAAGCCAAATCACATTTTTATCTAAAAGACATCATCTGTAAATATGTTGTCTAGATCATCTAACAGATCACTTGTATCGTTGGCAGTTCCATTTAACCCTTTGACCGCCAAAGACGGCAAATCACGTCATCGGGAATTCGTGCCACTGACGCCAACGACGCCTACTGACGTCAAAAATTTCGATGGTCAAAAACACGTTAATTCAAACCAGTATCTGTGTTTTTCAATCCCTGTTGATTTTGGAGCACTCTTTTTTTTTTTTTGGTTTGGTGTCAGTGGCACGGTGAATTGCTTTGCCGCTTGGCGCTCTAAAGGTTGGGTCATCTGAAACAAAAAGAAAGAAGTGTTTTAATTTGGTTTTGGAAGCCTAGTATCACAGGTTTTTTTTAGGGAAACAAATAATGTTTCATTATTTTTTTATGTGGAAACACCACAATTTTATTGAACCATTGATACAAAGATCAAAGCGCAATAAAACATTTAAGTGTAAAAGCCTTTCAAATAAATTACAAAGAGATTACAAAGCATAAGGAAAAATTCGAGAGATCTAGCGTTGGGGTGGTCGAGCGGTTGACACGTTGGACCGATAATCCGGGTTCGATTCCCGGTCGCTACGCATAACAATTTTGAGTTTTGATCTTTGTATCAAAACTTTTTATTTATTTTTTGGTCCCGTTCTCAAGTTTAGACTGTGGCATATTATTAGTCTCCTGACTTTACCACGGGATGTTAGTTATGATTTTTAACTGAGCCATTTTATTTTTAGGGTCTTGTCTTGTGATATGTGAAATGAAGTATCCAGCCCTCAAAATAGGATATGGGCACCCATGCAAAGAAAAACGGTCAAGCGTGAGTCGGATTACGAGATGATACACATCAGCCTATAGACCTCAATTAAGACTGTGGGGCATATTGCCTACAATAGCGGTTCAGCGCCTGTATAAATCAGCCGCCCATTTCAACCTTACATCCGAAGTAGCACACAGGCTGCATAAACAATTTATTCAGCCTTTATACAGCTTAAATTAGTTATAATGGCTGTATAATAAGCTCTTATAAAGCCTGTTTGCTAACTGGGATCAAATGCTAAGTTTTATCGATAATTCCACGTAGATTACTAATAATATAAATAATAATTCCACGTATATTTTTGAACCTGTGAAATCAATCATGTCCGTGCAATTAACGTTGTCACCTTACCTGACAATTTAATTATCATCACCAATGTTAAATAATACTATGAGAAACTACGCATTTCTCGCTGACTGAAAGTTGTAACTATGGTTTGCTTGGTTGCCGCAAGTTAATATTATTCCAGTCATTTAAAAACCAACCTTTTTAACGCACAGTCCACTATAATAGGAAGCTGTGCCAATACGCCACCGGGTGAGAAATCGGACGTGCTGCATTGTATAGCAGCAAATGATATCTAGCGCTTGTCTTGAGGTATTACAATAAAATTGATGCGAACGTCATCGATGCATGTGGCCAACGAGACGTCAATGGTATGACTTTAAGTTGGGTGGAAAAGGTTAAGAGAAAAAACTGCATGAATATTGTCACATAGTTTTGCCAATATAAACAACGGATAAATCCATTGATTGATATAACTTACCCGAATTTGTACTTTGTACAGCTTTTATGACGGAAACATTATCATCAGATTCCAAAAGGTAGCCATCAGGCAAAGGCTTACTATCAGCGTCATCATTAAGAACTGCAGAGCTGTATATTGCATGAATATTACTCAGGGTTATATTCAAGTAATGCTTCTTGAAGGCACTGCCTGTGGTCAGCACTGTGGGCCTCTTTAGGACGATGGCACAGAGTTCAGAGACTATATAGGGCGCAAATGTGGACCATGCATCTCTATGGAGGGTGCATTTGATACATCCTGGAAAATAAATATTGTAAGTGTAAATGAAAACATAAATGTACCTACAGATGAATACAAATTCAGCATGTTTAAGATTGTTGCCTTTATTGTGGGTTTAATAAATGATAAAGCATCAATCATGTTTCAACAAGTAGGTACTTAGGTAAGAAAATACATAAAACATTTCATGTCTCTATAATTTAAATTGTGTACAATATTCTCCAAAACTCCTTTTGAATCATTTGTGTCATAAAACAATCTACAAAATTGTAGTCAAAACTAACACAACACATGGATTCAAATAGAACATGTAAAAATTCTAAGTGAAGTACACTTTGCTTATGTCTGGAGAAAAGGTCATCATCTCTTAAAAACCATAGCTCACTAAGTATTTACTTAGTGAGCTATAAAATAATCTACTAAAAAAAGCATTATATTTCGATTCAGTATGAATACATTTTAAAGAACTGTAGGCCAATTTTCTTTTAATTATTCCAATCGCATACAGAAAATATTTTTTTTATGACCTTTCACTCGTGAGCGTCAGGATGGCGGGTGTACATCAACGAATGGAGCTGTGGTATACGTCAGGAGTTAGTGCTAGCAATGTCCTAATGTGCGCCAAAATTGGAGCAATGTGCTCTTTAAGCTCCAGAGATATTTAAGAAATAAAGGACACCCGCCAACCTGACGTCAGGTTGGCGGGTGCATTTCCAGTTCTAGCTAAAGGCTGCCTCCTCAAGGTTGAAAGAACTGCCTAAGGTGCTTGCAATGTGTTTCCACATGTATGAAGCACAATCAAATTCAGAAAGTGGTTAAAGAGTAAGAGTGATTCACTTTTTTGCCTGAACTGCCTGCAATGAAGATGTGATATCGCTATTTGAAATAAGCAGGCGTCTATATAGATACTTATTCAATTCCATAGTACTCTTTAACCACTCTCTGAATTTGATTGTGCTTCATACATGTGGCAACACATTGCAAGCACCTTGCGAGCACTAACCTTAGGCAGTTCTTTCACCCTTGAGTAGGCAGCCTTGATTAGCTAGAACTGGAAATGCACCCGCCAACCTGACGTCAGGTTGGCGGGCGTCCTTTATTTCTTAAATATCTCTGGAGCTTAAAGAGCATATTGCTCCAATTTTGGCGCACATTAGGACATTGCTAGCTCTAACTCCTGACGTATACCACAGTTCTATTCGTTGATGTACACCCGCCATCCTGACGCTCACTTTCACTCGCCTAGTGGGTGCTCATAGCACAACTTTTGCTCATAACACAACTTTTGCTCAGGCTGTAACTATGAACAAACTCGCCCGGCGGGCTCTGTCAGTTTCTGGAGTAATTAAATTAAATTTTATGTCCGGTCATGAAAGTGACCATTGCTCTCACCAGTGGTATCCCTCAATGTGATAAGTGGATCAGTAGCTGATCTATCAACTGTTTCCACAAAAGCAGTCACAGTCTGAGCCTTCCTCCTCCTCAAGTGCCCAGCCAATGCCTGCTGCTTCACCGATTTTATAGAATCTATGGCGCCTAAATTAGAGTTCTGAATCTCTTCAGATAGCCTTCTCCAGATTTCTGTATCAAACTTCTCACCAAAATAGTTGTCTGATAAATCTACATCCTAAAATGTTATTGCTGGTATTAGAAACATTATACACTTTTAACACTTTCACAACCAACAACCTGCCTGGTGTGCATTCTTAGATTCTACTCAGCTGCCGGCCCAGCTTGCCAGGTGGACAATACTAGAAAAGCACCCTCCTGGCGAGCTCTGACGGTATCTGGAGTGAAGTTGCACCAAACTAGTGGGCTTTGTCGCTTTTTTGGGTAGTTTGAATATTTTTACCAGGTTGTGAAAGTGTTAATTGGTAAATTAAATGAGATTATGTACAAACTGAAACCATTATAAACAGTTGAACACTTGTGTAAAACTTGTCAGGCACAGCCAGACATTTTCCAAACTCATATGGAGTTTTTCATCAGGGACAGCTAACAGCTTACAGTTCTAGTTCATACAAGTTTAAAATATGTCGGGCCGTTCCTGACAATTTTTACCTGAGTTAGAAACCTTTTTTATAACAATTATTAGATTTTAATAATCTAAATGTTAAAAAAATATATGAAAAGCCCATACTCTCTCTATCTATATTGTTTGATTGTTATTGTTGTAATCTATTGTATACTTGTATTTGTTGAAATATCATATTACTATATTGTATATTTTTTAAAGTTTAACAACATACATATGCAATTTACAACCTAAAACCTTTGTCATTCACCTGTGAAAATAGCTCCATATGGCAAATTGTCTCATCTTTACTTTGTTCAAAGTTACCACTCAAGAGACCGGCCGGCCCAGGGAACTTCCTCTTAGCGTTGTGATCAAAATGTGAATTTATAATTTTTCGTTTAGTGTGTTTAGGTGAAATATTTTCAGAATTAACATTATTTTGCCTATTTTCTGTGGAACAAGGCGCAGGTGTTTCGATTTTTTTCTGAACATTTGGAATTGATAAAAACTTTATAGGACTAGGTTGCTTAAATTGTTTCACTTCACTGTTTGCATCTTCTGTGTTCTTATCCTGTTTATTTGTTGAATCATCAGGAAAATCGAATTGTGACAATATCTGGGAAATTAAAAGCAATGTTTATAAATAACACCCGATTTATAAATACATAACAAAAGTAGTTAATTTACAGGAAATTACCTGGTCGAAATCGTCGGATTCAAACATGTTTTTCACTATATCCCAATATTTTTATTGTGATATTTACGAGATTGAAGTAAAATATTGAAATAAACACGAAATTGAACAAAATACTCCAGTTCAAACCAAGTGCACGTCGTTTTCAATTCCACTGTCAGTTCAGTTTGTCATTGTCACGCCGACATTGACAATGACATTTCAACAGGTACGTTCGGATTCTTTAGTTATTAAAGCAAACAACCAAAAACAATACTATAATTGTAAATTATTTGTATTTACATTTAAGCAAATGATTGCGCAAGATCATTGCGCGCGCTTTTACAATTTTTTGCAATTATTTTATCCTCAAATTGTTAGATCTTTAGTAAAATGTATCTAAAAAAAATGCCACTATTCAGTTAAACATAAACAAATCCAAGCATTTGACCACTTGACAATGATTTGATTGACATTTTAGCTAGTTACAAAATCCGTACAACATTTTATTTAATATTTTTGTGATATTCTGTACATTTATTAAACATGGCTGTATTTGATCCCTTTGACCCATTAAAAAATGTTACACCGCGATTTACACAAGAACAGTTATCCGAAATAATTGATTTTTTCGATGAGAAGGCCAAACCTCTGTTAACAATAGACGATGGAGAACCTATTAATGTAATATCTATTGAAACCTTTATAGAATTCCTGGGATTAAAAAAGTAGAGTACATTCATGTTACGACTTATTCTTAATAATTATAACAAACCTGAAATTCATTATCATCATCTCAGCTGCTTGTGGTTACCTACGCTATCCATATCCAGTAGTTTCTCAATGTCCTCATAATCCGACGCCGTTATATTTAGGCATGGAATAGAATTGTCCACGTCTTTCGGTTCCATATAAAGTATTCTGCTTCATCAAATCAATGATAACTCAAATTGAGAAGATTTAATATGGTTTGGGTGCACGATGTGTCAACAATAAGGCACGTTTTCTTTGTCAAGAAAGATACAGCAGAAACAGAGTTTATAAACATTCGTGGCATCATAATACAATATCTGTTAGTACCTACACATAAATTTTCACGTTGACGTAAGGTTTTTGCCAAATTATCGTCGTCATATCATGCTCATAGCTGCTTTGCTCATCTGCACAAGCCTCCTATTTCTTTTTCGCAACCTCTCTAGTCGCTAATCATTGATCTGAAATATATTTACGAACTCACGAATTACAAGTCTGCCAGCTCTTCCGTGCGTGCATTAAGTCCAGCTCGATCAACGACTTTTTGACCGTGAATCCCATCAACTCAGTTTCTAGCTCTACCTTACTAAACAGTTCCGTAATTTTGTGCTCAGAAGATGCGAACAAAGTGGTGTCATCTGCATAGCGTGGGTTGCTAATCGTGTTTCTGCTAGCACGATGTTTCCTTCCCCAATGCATCCTTGACGGACTCCTTTCTCAGGCTTCAAAGAGTCCCATCCTGATCCTGGACTCCTCGTATAGACGGACGAATAATCAGTTTCACTTATGCGAAGGAACTCCCTTTTCTTGTCCAGAGGGATTCCCATCTTACGCAGTGGGAATTCTCATTTTCCACTTCAAATGACTGTAAACACTACAATTATACTTACACGACATGGTTAATGTTCAATTTCATGGTCATTTGATCACTTATACTGAATTGTATCCCAAAACTGACTCGTTACATGGTACGTCAAGACTAGTAGATACCAACACCATCCCTACTCTCATTTTCACGTCCGGAGAAGTACTTAGTGTGAGCCAGTGGATGTTACATAGAAAAGCCAGACCCCCTGATATGTGTTTGTGTTATGCCTAGAATATCTTTAATATCAATACTGTTTTAATTATTAACAGATTCCATAGAAGACATTTCAGTTATCCAACATATATGGAAGTTATGACGGAGGCAGAACATTTGAGAGCAGGAGTAACAAGAGTATTGACAAAAGAACAAGTTATTTACATTTTAGATAAACGAGTGATAGAACCAGAGATAAAACATGAATTATTTTTGGCTTTTAAAGTATGTATATACGACATTAACAATAATACTATGGTCATTATACTTAAGCACGGTTGCCATACCTACTAGTTAAGCTCTCATTTATATTATATGTGGTTTTAATAGTGTTTTGTCTCACTTTTATACAGATAACAGCAATTTGACCGCTAAGTCCGCTAAGGCCAATCCGTTTTTTTTCATGGGTATTGAGTCTTTTTACTTCATCTACGCTGTTATCTTGCAGTCATACCGGCTTGCCGGCAGCGTAATTCACCTTATACTGTTTGTTCTATTATAATGTAAAAAAATGGGATACAATTTGCAACAATAGATCATATTTTATTATTCATACAGATGTTTGACACCGAAAACAGAAATTTCCTAGAGCTTGATCAAATAGATGTGATAGTCTCATCATACGGAGATGTTTTTAACGAAGAAGAAAAACGGGAATTACTACGCGATGCCAATGTTCGTGGCGACGGAAACATAGTGTATGAAAACTTCGTTGAAAGTTTATTTGACATGGCCCCAGAACTCTACAATATAAAGGTGACTGTAATAATAATCACTGGATTAAATCTTCAAAGTATCGTCTTTTGACAACCAAATACTGTCGTAACAAATACTGACTTCAAACAAAGATCGTATCTTAGTATCAATCTAAAAACTAGATACGAGATCATTTTTGTGAGTGTTATTGTCACCAGGCGGTATTCTCATCATGATGTAATTGGCCCATCGAGGGAAGCATCTCCGTTTTAGCTTGGCCAATAAATCTTTCTGACATACGGATCAAAATAAGTACGAAAAAAAGGTATCCAGATTTCCAGCTGTCCTCGCTTACAGGCCGTATTTTTCACATGATTGCGAGGTTTACAGCTCATAGACATAGACCAACCAGTTATTAATATATAATATCTCGTGAGATAGACATGTATTTTATTATTAAACACAATTTTTTGACCTAAAAAAACCTCGTCATTTTTATTACTACTTCTGTTTATACGTATGATAGTCTGTAAGGTATTTATAATATCAAAAGTGGTTATTTACCTTTTGTCCGTAACATTTAATAACGTATTTTCAGACTGATTTTCTTTACTCCGATCCCGACGAGGATCCTTCAGTTCCCCCACCTCCTCCGGAACCGGGGGAGGAACCGGAACCCCAGGAAGCCCCTACACCTCTCCCGCCGCCGGCGAAACCGGCAAAAGGCAAAAAGAAATAATCCTGATGTTTACAATAGGCAAGAATAAAATTATAGTTACATCCAGAACAGTTAGTTTAATTTCAAGGCATTTTCAAGTTTTATTAGTACCTAAGTACTAAAACGGGAAACTACGCAATGTCTTTTCATCCGACATACCTCAGTGCCTCAAGACGAAAGTCTTCAACCAATGTGTGTTACCAGTGATGACTTACGGCACCGAAACGTGGTCTTTCACTATCGGCCTCATCTCAAAGCTCAATGTCGCTCAACGAGCAATGGAGAGGGCTATGCTCGGGGTGTCTCTACGTGATCGAATCAGAAATGAGGAAATCCGTAGACGAACTAAAGTGACCGATATAGCTCACCGGATTAGCAAGTTGAAGTGGCAATGGGCAGGCCACATAGCACGCAGAGCAGATGGCCGATGGGGCCGTAAAGTGCTCGAGTGGAGACCTCGGACCAGCAAGCGCAGCGTAGGACGTCCACCTACAAGATGGACAGATGACCTTATAAAGGTCGCCGGAAGGCGCTGGATGCAGGTCGCTTCCAACCGGTATATATGGAAGTCCAAAGGGGAGGCCTATGTTCAGCAGTGGACGTCCTATGGCTGAGATGATGATGATGATGATGACTAAAACTTTATGACACTTTATACTCTCGCGGTTTGTACACATAATTAACACAAATTATAACGGGTCTAACGCGATATTTCTTATTTACCTGCATAATCTAACGTTTCAGCGGGGTTGCACACGCCGTGGTCTCAGATGTACTGGTGAAACAGCGAGTTGTTACTGGAGCTGTCGGCCAAATGTAGTACTACCCGACGAAATTGTCTAATAAAATGGATGGGTAGGGAGATAAATGTTCGACTACCAACCATTTATTTACTAACTAGCATTAACCCGCGGCTTCGCCCGCGTGCCTTTATAATATACATCATCCTACGGGAACAAATGCTCTTTTTTTCAGGATTAAAAGTAGGCTATTTGTTAAGTTAGGGTATAATCTGCAATCTGCATTTCCTTCATGCATATTGCATATCCGTCCAGCCGTTTTAGCGTGAAGAAGTAAAAAACATACGCAGACTATCGCTTTTCTAATATCACTGGGAAATACTTTTTATGTTATCACAACTCCACTTTAACAAATCAACCCGAAAACTCAAGCACTCAAATCAAGCGATCTCAGCTTTTACTGTATCCAAATAAAGTTCACTTCAAAATTCATAACTCGAAGTGAAGGTAAGACACCGGGATATATGTGCATTTTATTTGTATAAAGCTTTTATAATGTCCCGAGCCTCCGCTTATCGACTTGGGATATTCGAGATTGGTTTAATGATTCTAAGCCATGTTCTAAGTTACGTCATGTAAATGTTCTATAATTATTGAAAAGCTTGAATGTATTTATTACGGATGCAGGAAGTTTCCCGATCATTCCTCCTCCCGTCCCAACGCGCCGCCCGCCTAGGTACCGATGGGCGACGATCGAGATGCCACCAAATACAATTATTTTATCTATTAGGATAACGCGGGTCTATCCATACCTCAAAAGCAAAAATATAACCCCCTTATAGGATCACGTGTGGCTGTCTGTCAGTCCGTCTGTTACAACCGATTTGCTGCAAAACTACTGGACCGATTAAATTGCAATTTGGCGCAAATGCTTTCAAGAATTTTCATGTCCACAATATAAAATTTCAAAATCGGTGGCAATTTGTAATTAACGTCCCAAGCAACCATAAAAATTACACCCATACTCATATTTAGTCATTTCAACCCCATCGCACCCCAACAGGCGAGACGGTATTTCACGTCTAACACGTTTGTTTTTAAAATCATTGTTGTTTTGGTAATCAGCGACCCGATAAACCATAGAACCATTACCCTTGTTAATTTTCAGACTTTGTCACCATATTCTCCTCCTTTAGGGGTTGAATTCTCAAAAAACATGAAACACGTGCTTACTCATTTATCGTTAGAAATACTCCTTGGAAGATTTGAATAAAATAGTCTAACTAGGTAATCTTTTTTCCCCATACAAACTTACGACCCCCATTTCACCCCTTTGGGGGGTGACGTTTGACAAATGCTTCTTTTATTGCACCCCTAGACTTTATAAGGACACGTAGGTTCCAAATATGGACTCTCTAGAACCAGCGGTTTAGTCTTTCGATATTTCAACCCCATTTCACCCCAACAGGGGAGATGTTAATTCACGTCCGCCACGTTGGATTTTAAAATCGTTGCGGTTTTCGTAATCAGCGACCCGATAAACCATAAAAGCAATGTTGATTTTCAGACTTTGTCACCACATGGGTCAATTGCAAAAATATTGTACATAGTTAAGGGCTTTAATTAAAACAATGTTAATTGATTCCTTTGTGTGACGAAAGTTAACCATACATTTTGTATGACTAACTTTCGTAACACAAAGGAAGCGATCGTATTTAATGTTAACTAAGCCTTTAACTATGTATGTACAATTTTTTTGCAATCGACCCATTTCTCCCTTTTAGGGGTTGAATTAAAAAAAAACCTGAAACACGTGTTTTTTCATTTATCGTTAAAAATACTCCTGTGAAGTTTCGAATAAAATAGTTTAACTAATCTTGTTTCCCCATACAAACTTTGGAACCCCATTTCATCCCTTTGGGGGTGACTTTTGAAAAATTATCTCTTAGTGCACCCCTACACCTTATAAGGTACCTACGTGCCAAATTGGACTCTCTGGAATCAGCGGTTAAGTATTTAGACATTTCAACTCCATTTCCTCCAGTTTAACTAATCTCGTTTCCCCATACAAACTTTGGACCCCCATTTCACCCTTTTGGGGGATGACTTTTGAAAAATTATCTCTTAGTGCACCCCTACACCTTATAAGGGACATACGTGCCAAATTGGACTCTCTAGAATCAGCGGTTTAGCATTTAGACATTTCAACCCCAACAGGGGAGATGGTAACTCATGTCCGCCACGTTGGATTTTAAAATCGTTGCGGTTTTCGTAATCAGCGACCCGATAAACCATAAAAACAATACCCATGCTGATTTTCAGACTTTGTTAGCACATTTCTCCCTTATAGGGGTTAAATTTTCACAAAATCTGAAACACGTGTTTACTCATTTATCGTTAGAAATACTCCTGTGAAGTTTCGAATAAAATAGTCTAACAAATCTTGTTTCCCCATACAAACTTTGAAACCCCATTTCACCCCTTTAGGGGGTGAGTTTTGAAAAATCCTTTCTTAGTGCACCCCTACACCTTATAAGGAACCTACGTGCCAAATTGGAACTCTTTAGAACCAGCGGTTTAGTATTTAGACATTTCAACCCCATTTCACCCCAACAGGGGAGATGGTAACTCGCGTCCGCCACGTTGGATTTTAAAATCGTTGCGGTTTTTGTAATCAGCGACCCGAGAAACCATAAAAACAATACCCATGTTGGTTTTCAGACTTTGTCACCACATTTCTCCCTTTTAGGGGTTGAATTTTCAATAAACCTAAAACACGTGTTTACTTATTTATTGTAAGAAATACTCCTTTCAAGTTTCCAATAAAATAGTCTAGCTAATCTTGTTTCCCCATACAAACTTTGGAACCCCATTTCACCCCTTTAGGAAGTGAGTTTTGAAAAATCATTTCTTTGTGCACCCCTACACATTATAAGAAACCTAGGTGCCAAATTTGAACACTTTAGAACCAGCGGTTTAGTATTTAGACATTTCAACCCCATTTCACCCCAACAGGGGAGATGGTAACTCACGTCCGCCACGTTGGATTTTAAAATCGTTGTGGTTTTCGTAATCAGCGATCCGATAAACCATAAAAACAATACCCATGTTGGTTTTCAGACTTTGTCACCACATTTCTCCCTTTAAGGGGTTGAATTTTCAAAAAACCTGAAACACGTGTTACCATTTATCATTAGAAATACTCCTGTGAAGTTTCAAATAAAATAGTATAACTAATCTTGTTTCCCCATACAAACTTTGGAACCCCAATTCACCCCTTTAGGGGGTGAGTTTTGAGAAATCCTTTCTTAGTGCACCCTTAAACCTTATAAGGAACCTAGGTGCCAAATTTGAACCTTCCAGAACCAGCGGTTTAGTATTTAGACATTTCAACCCCATTTCACCCCAACAGGGGAGATGGCAACTCACGCCCGCCACGTTGGATTTTAAAATCGTTGCGGTTTTCGTAATCAGCGACCCGATAAACCATAAAAACAATACCCATGCTGATTTTCAAACTTTGTCACCACATTTCTCCCTTTAAGGGGTTGAATTTTCAAAAAACCTGAAACACGTGTTTACCCATTTATCGTTAGAAATACTCCTGTGAAGTTTCGAGTAAAATAGTCTAACTAATCTTGTTTCCCCATACAAACTTTGGAACCCCATTTCACCCCTTTAGGGGGTGAGTTTTGAAAAATCCTTTCTTAGTGCACCCCTACACCTTATAAGGAACCTACGTGCCAAATTTGAACTCTCTAGAACCAGCGGTTTGGGCTGTGCGTTGATATGTCAGTCAGTCAGTCAGTCAGTCAGTTTCTTCTTTTATATATTTAGATTATTGTCACCGGTCCGACACACAACACTCACAACATCCGCGCACAGATTCGAAGATATATCCCGCGGTTTAAACTTTTTGATCACTGGTCCCCAAATGTGCGATAAATTAAAACTATCTTCCCGGTTGAAATTCTTTGCGTTTTTCTTGATTTCAATTGCTTCCCTTACCATCCGTGGATAATAGTGCTTTTCTGTGGAAAGAATTTTCGGTTTGTGCAACTCGATCCAGTGATTCGATCCAGTGATTTTAGTATTTGGCGATTTTTGACTGCTGCTATATGTGTTCTTTCACCCTTTCCTGAACACTCCGATTAGTTTGGCCAATATACGAACTTCCACAACTACATTATATCTTGTACACGCCTGGATTTTGGAAAGGTATAACATCCTTTGAGCTGCGCAAGAAATTTTCTACTTTGGATAATATATAAGATTATGAAGGTAAATAAGAAATATCGCGTTAGACCCGTTATGATTTGTGTTAATTACTAAAACTTTGATAATAAAGTTTAAATTTCGCGCCAAAGACATAATAATACAGTGTGACCATACTGGGAAATGGAGAATGGATTGCACACATTTTTGGTAAGAATAGCATCCTCATATCTGGAAAAAGTTGCAGATTTTTAAAATAAATAAATATAGTGAAAATATTTTTTCCCGCCTTTACGGGTCTTATAATTGGTAGGTATATACGGAAAACCGATGCCAACGGAGCCGTAATATAAATTGCGATTGCGAACAGTGTAGCTTTGTATAGTTTGGTATAGATTACACTGTTTATATAATATAAGATGATTGAGGAAAATTATTTGAAAGTAGGTACCTAAATAGAAATCTAAGAGCAAGGTAACGTCGGAAACCTGCAAAGGCAAACAAAAATACCCAATGGACCGATTTACATCAATGTCTTGTTGACATCAGTCCGTATTAAGACCCGTAAAAGATGGAAAAAATATTTATTTACTATACTTGCATCTTTTTGAAATGTTTTATTCATTCACCATATCACCATCACCTATATAATCAGAATCAAAACATTATCTAGCTTTTAAAACTACAGTACAGTGGAAGTAAAGCTCGCCTACAACCACATCTCATAGACTATCAAATTATTTCAATTCATAGAAATTGCAAATGTTGGTGAATTAACACTTAAATTTTCATTTATTTTGAGAGTGACTGTACAGTAGGTGGAATTTATTATCAAACTTAAACTTACGCATACCATAGACATCTAGACACAACAAATGAGATTAAAAAAATATTTAGTCTATGTTTATGACATGTCGTTCAGTGAGTAGGCAATAGAATAGAATATAGAATCCAATTATTTTCGTTTGAACACACGAACACTTCTTTCACTGTTTTCATTTATGTTTTTGTATGTTAATAAGTGTATTTATGTAAGGATACGGATATTCTAAAGACTTTAGTTTAAATAGTGTATAGACTGTAAATTTAAACTATGGATCTAGAAGACAATGCTCTGGGCCTGACCCAGGAGCAAACCGATAAAATTCTGCAGTTTCAAGACCTCACTGGCATCGAGGATATGGCAATATGCAGAGATGTTCTGCAGAGGCAGCAGTGGGATCTAGAGGTGACGTTCTGAGCTTATTCTTTTCAAGTGTAACTTGTGTATCATTATTTTCATTTGTACTATTTTTTTTAACTTATCATTGTTTTTGGGTCACAGATGACTATTTTCTTTTGTGGGATATCATTTACATTTATTAATCATCGCATGAAAGTGAACATGTCAGATGTAATAAAAGTTTTTAACAATTTGCATATATCTTATAATTTTTTACCTTATTACAGGTGGCTATTCAAGAACAATTGAATATTCGAGAAGGGAGGCCGTCGGTGTTCGCTATAGAGGCTCGAGCGCCGCCCGTCGTCCATGATTACATAGCACAGCAAGTTTTCACAGATGATGCTCCAGAAGGCCCCGGTGGTGTCCGGGGGCTATTCCGATATGTTGTCAACCTAGTAGTATCAATGTGCTATAGTACAATAACATCAGTATTAAATCTGCTGTTAAGTTTTGTTCGCAATGATGATAGAAGATGTAAGTATATTCTAGCATATACTCTTGTTTTGTCAACAAATATTTAATCAACATATAATTTAATTGAAACAATTTTTCTGTGACATTTAATATTCGGGTTTTTTATGAAACAATCCTAACCTAAACTAATCCATAGGATGACATATTTAAGAATTATGAAAAATGTATGTCTAGGTTTAGAGGAAAACATTGTTGACTAAATGAATATTTTATGATATGAAACAATGATGAAACATTTGTTGGTCAGACAAGGGGATCCCATATTATAGGTAGTATTATGTGTTATATGGACAATTTGAGAAGTATTTCAACCAATGAGACCTTGCCATTCACATTCTTATTGGAATCCTATTAGATATGAAATACATTCCAAAAAATTTTGAATTTGTTGATGCCCTATAACCTCGTAAGGCCCACTCTACACTACAATGTACAAATTCCAATGCCATTTTGAATATTCTTAAAATGATATTAACAATGGTCGGAATGATGGTCTAATTTTAGTAACACAAAAACTGCCTTGGGCCTTACGAGGTTATACCAGAAAGCCCATAAAAACAAATCCAGGTTAGTTTTTTAACCTGAGCTTCAAACCCATACTACATCTAATATACCAGGATTATCTTAAATATGTCATTTAAGCACTGGTTATTTATGTACTTGAAATTGAATTAGCATACTGCCCCAGTTTCATGAACACATGAATGCATGTATGTAGCTGGCCACTTTAATTACATTAGTGGTTTCCTTAAAGAAACTTCCTTTCATCCTTATTAACCTTTTGACCGCCACAGTCGGCTGTGGCCGTCAATAAAAAATCGTGCCCCTGACGCCACGTCGGCCACAGCCGTCCAAATTTCAATGGTCAAAAACTTTGTAATTCTAACCGCTACAAGTATTTTTCAATCCCTGTTGATTTTGGGGCACATCTTTTTTTTTTACTCTGGCGTCAGTGGTACGGTAAATTGCTAGACCGCTTGGCGGTCAATAGGTTAATTTAATCTACATTCTAACTGACAAATCTATGAATCATTCATATTATACCTATATAATATGCCTCTATTCCTATAATTTGACATTTAACATTTAATTTTATGATGGGCTGGCTCGCCAACCAAACTGCCAGAATATGCTTCTGCCAGTTTTTTATTACTGACAATTTTTGACCCAATTCGCAATTTTTAGATTTAAGCATAAAATTATTACCTACTATAGATGCCAAGCAAGCGACTAAATTAATGTACTCCACTTTATAATGGGAAATGATGCCATAGCAGCTAGAAGACAGTTTTCCATCAAAATTATTTGATATTTTTAGTGTAATTTCTATTGGCAAGACAATTTTTTTCTACTGGGTCATATTCGAATTTCCCAGAATCAAAACCCTTTTGGCTGTTTCTTTTATTGTTGTGTAGAATCCTATACGTAGTGAAATGAAACAGTGGTGAAATAAAGCAGTTTGGGAAACAAAATTGAGCCTATTCAACATTTGTCTTTAAATGATTGGCACTCAACGCTTAATGTCTTGAAACCAATCCTTATCATCAATTGCATGGTAATCCTAGACCTTCTTTATACGAATGCTCCCAGTGAAACTTGAATTGCCTTTTGGTCTATCGGTAATGACATATACAATTTAAATTTTAGTGGTAACAGACCCCCTGGGCGATGTGGTGGGCTTCATCAACACCTACACAGCAAAGTACAACCCGCACCCTGTGTTCTACCAGGGCACGTACGCCCAGGCGCTCAACGATGCTAAGAAAGAACTGTTGTTCCTAGTAGTTTACCTGCATTCTGATGCAGCGGGGGAGACACAGAATTTCTGCAGGTGAGTGGCACATCAACAGCTATACAAGTACAACCCGCACTCATTTATTCAATAACCTTTGTGAGTTTTCATTGAGAATGCCCTAAGAACCCATAATAATGAACTAAATGTGCAAAACCGCTTCAGACTATTAGACTACTCTTATCAATTGTAGTTTCTCTTTTGAAACTACAATCAGTATCATAGTCCGAAGAGCTGAAGAGAATTCTGGAATAGAGATGATGATGATGATGATGATTTATTTGACGACGCGGTTGGCGCAGTTTGTAAGCACTTGCCAACTGAGCCGGCGGTCCCGGGTTCGCGGCCAGGGCGAATATTTGTGTGATGAACTCAAATATTTGTGCTTGGGTCATGTACCTATGTGTCTATTTAAGTATATATCACTACATAGTATAAAACAAAGTCGCTTTCTCTGTCCCTATGTCCCTTTGTATACTTAAATCTTTAAAACTACGCAACGGATTTTGATGCGGTTTTTTTAAATAGATGACCTCAAGATGAGTGATTCAAGAGGAAGGTTTATATGTATAATACATGCATAATTTATCAGCATTAGACCCGTGCGAAGCCGGGGCGGGTCGCTAGTTTATCTATATAAGTATGTATATCGTCATCTAGTACCCATAACACAAGCATTCTTGATCTTAATTTGGGACTAAATCGATTTGTGTGAAGTTGTCTGATAGTTACTACATTTATTTATTTATATTTATTGGCACAGGACGACCCTATCAGACCCGGACGTGATATCCTACATCAACACACACGCGCTGTTCTGGGGCTGCTCGATCGACACGGCTGAGGGCTGGCGGGTCGCGCAGTCGTTGGGCGGGCGGCGCTACCCGCTGCTGTGCGTGGTGTGCGTGCGCGACCATCGCATGACGGTGGTCGCGCGCAGCGAGGGCGCCTGCGGGCCCGACCAGCTCTTGCAGCGGCTGCGGCGGGTGGTCGCGGACAATGAGCTGCATCTCGTCGCCGCCAGGGCCGACAGGTGAGTTGCCAGCTCACACCAATACACTACAGATCCCTTCTACGCAGGTCACTTGATTATTTTACACTAGCTGTGCCCCGCGGTGTTACCCGCTCATCCCACGGGAACACTAAATTTATTCGGGATGAAAAGTATCCTATGTCCTTCCCCGGGACTGAAACTATCTATATACCAAATTTCATCTAAATCGGTTCAGCGGTTTAAGCGTGAAGAGGTAACAGACAGACAGACAGACAGACAGACAGACACACTTTCGCATTTATAATATTAGTATGGATTAGCAAGTCTAACAACAAATAAACTACACGCCGTTTAAAATGCGACGATACTGAAGAAGTGTTAATGTTTTAACACTAACATTGGCCGATGCATGGGAGTGGCCGTAGCGACGGTAGTCGTACACTGAATTAGCCAAACAAATGAGGGAAAGCGGAGCAATGTCCTTAACTATGTGGCGCGGCTATTGGCAAAATATCCGTCTTCGTTGAAAGTCTTTCTGTAATAAATATCATAAAATGTAATGTCTAAGTTAGCATAATTTATAAAAAAAAAATATTGTTAAGTTTCTTTCACCTCAGCGTCGTCCTGAGAATCTGTGTCTAGTTAGGTTGAAACTATTTTGTAATAAAAATCATAACATGAATATGAAGAATATGAATAAAATTTTATATCTAAGTATGTAAAGCCTGACCAGAAATATATGAGGATTGTCAAGAGGGCGTTATTTATAAGATTTATATGGCAACAATTTTGCAACCAATCGCAATCCGCACTCTAATGGCATTTGTTTAAATATCTGTCAGTTTCTATGATCATAAAATCATTGCCAGTGTAAGAAATTAGTTCCAGCGAAATTCCGCAATATGGCGCATCCTCATATATTTCTGGTCAGGCTTTATCATTTAAGAAAAATTATTTTATTCTTTCGTTTTTTTTTATGACAGGGTCGAGCGTGAAGTGACGCAGCGACTCCGCGCGTCGCAAGACGAAGCTTACGCGGAGTCGCTAGCTGCGGACCAAGAGAAGGAGCGGCGGCGCGAGGCGGAGAGGTCCGCGCGCGCCCAGCGCGAGGCTGAGGAGTCGAGGCAGCGGGAGCAAGAGGAGAATAGGAAACATCAGGTATGGGACTACAAGTTTAGTATAAGCCTGACACGTGACTCTTTACGCGGAGTCACTAGCTGCTGACCAAGAGAAGGAGCGGCGGCGCGAGGCGGAGAGGTCCGCGCGCGCCCAGCGCGAGGCTGAGGAGTCGAGGCAGCGGGAGCAAGAGGAGAATAGGAAACATCAGGTATGGGACTACAAGTTTAGTATAAGCCTGACACGTGACTCTTTACGCGGAGTCACTAGCTGCTGACCAAGAGAAGGAGCGGCGGCGCGAGGCGGAGAGGTCCGCGCGCGCCCAGCGCGAGGCTGAGGAGTCGAGGCAGCGGGAGCAAGAGGAGAATAGGAAACATCAGGTATGGGACTACAAGTTTAGTATAAGCCTGACACGTGACTCTTTACGCGGAGTCGCTAGCTGCTGACCAAGAGAAGGAGCGGCGGCGAGAGGCCGAGAGGTCCGCGCGCGCCCAGCGCGAGGCTGAGGAGTCGAGGCAGCGGGAGCAAGAGGAGAATAGGAAACATCAGGTATGGGACTACAAGTTCAGTATAAGCCTGCCACGTGACTCTTTACGTGGAGTCACTAGCTGCTGACCAAAAGAAGGAGCGGCGGCGCGAGGCGGAGAGGTCCGCGCGCGCCCAGCGCGAGGCTGAGGAGTCGAGGCAGCGGGAGCAAGAGGAGAATAGGAAACATCAGGTATGGGACTACAAGTTCAGTATAAGCCTGCCACGTGACTCTTTACGCGGAGTCACTAGCTGCTGACCAAAAGAAGGAGCGGCGGCGCGAGGCGGAGAGGTCCGCGCGCGCCCAGCGCGAGGCTGAGGAGTCGAGGCAGCGGGAGCAAGAGGAGAATAGGAAACATCAGGTATGGGACTACAAGTTTAGTATAAACCTGCCACGTGACTCTTTACGCGGAGTCACTAGCTGCTGACCAAGAGAAGGAGCGGCGGCGCGAGGCCGAGAGGTCCGCGCGCGCCCAGCGCGAGGCTGAGGAGTCGAGGCAGCGGGAGCAAGAGGAGAATAGGAAACATCAGGTATGGGACTACCAGCTCAGTATAAGCCTGCCACGTGACTCTTTACGCGGAGTCGCTAGCTACTGACCAAGAGAAGGAGAAACGGTGAGAGGTTGAGGAGTCGAGGCAGCGGGAGCAAGAGGAGAATAGGAAACATCAGGTATGGGACTACCAGCTCAGTATAAGCCTGCCACGTGACTCTTTACGCGGAGTCGCTAGCTACTGACCAAGAGAAGGAGAAACGGTGAGAGGCTGAGGAGTCGAGGCAGCGGGAGCAAGAGGAGAATAGGAAACATCAGGTATGGGACTACAAGTTTAGTATAAGCCTGCCACGTGACCCTTAACGCGGAGTCATCTGTTGCCAATCAATCTCTTAAGGTAGCATTCGGTTCATAGCTACAGTCCGAGATATCCGCATAGGTAATCTGCGTCGCCCTGAATAGCGCGTCAAACCTCCCGGAGTTGAATCAATAGTGTTTGAACAGAAGGATGGGCGACGGGAGGCTGAAAGCGCGTGCCTAGCCTAACGTAAAGTTAAAGAGTCAAGGCAGCGGGAGCCAGAAGAAAACCAGGGTACAGTGTAAAAGGAGAGTGCTAAAATATTGAATTGTAAACTGAATTACTAAGGCCGGCCATGGGGAGAAAGGGTTGTAGCATCGGAAGCATGAAGAGAACAGGAAGCAATATGGGTTTTGGTAGAAAAGAGTGTGTTAAACAGTTTCTCATGAGCGCCGATGACTGCCACTCGCTTCCGTCGTCACTCGCTGCTCGCTGCCCGATGTCATGGCCGTATAAACGTGTTTTTTTTGCTTGACATAAAATTTTAATATTATAACTGATTTGTCGCGTTATTTTTTATTTACCTTGATTGTCTGGCGTATCGACACGGTACGTCTGAGATCTCGGTGCGTGCACCCGTGTCGTAACGTCAGACTGAAGGTATAGCGTTTAGGTTCACTTCTTCCACATTCCCGTTTCGTTCGCATTCCTACTTCGTCCAAAATCCCACTTCGTCAACATTCCCATTTCATCCATATTCCCATATCGTCCTTTTCCCACTTCGTCCACGTTCCAACTTAGTCAACATTCCCAAATCGTCCACATCCGTACTCTTTCGCTTTAGGAATGTACAATTTGCGTTTAGGGCGAAACGTGCGCAAAGTGCGTTCGTCAATTAGATCATTACGCGTCGGAGGGTATCGGATAGCAAATATTGTATGTTTTTTTATGTTATTACCTCCATGAGAATGTGGACGTAATTCAAGTTGGGAATGTGGACGACATAGGAATGTGGACGAGATAGGAAGTGGACGATTTGGGAATTGAATGTGGACGAAATAGGAATGTTGACATAATCGGAATATGGACGAAGTGAACCTAAACGCTCAAAAAAATATAATTCAGCTGTTTAGCCTGTTTATGAACATGATTAAAAAAATTATTTCCCGGCCCAGGCCTTCAATTTTGTATGAAATTCTTTTACAGTTCCCTCGAGTTGTTTCGCCCGAAACGTGATACTTCGAAGCCTGTTATAATTATAATTATAACGCATGTTATGACGACATTTCATCGCATGTTCGAGAAAAATAAATAAAAAACATCGCGATAGACCGGTCATAATAAGTTTTAATTATGTATACAAACCGCGAGAGTAAAAGTTATATAAACTAGTGTTTGTGTCCATGATGTACATTTGCTCGTAAAAGACGGTATTACATGCAGGTGTACTGATGGACAAAGGTCTGTATAGTTCCCGCGGGAGTTATAAATTGTTATAACTCCCGAGCTTTTAGTTTTAAAAATATTCAGCCAAGGTTTTTTGTTGCGTCAACAAAACTTGCCTACCAGCAAATTTTATTGTGTATTAATTAATACGGTATATGTAACTGCATTATATTTATGTTTTACAATTATTTAAGTGTATTTTGCAATAATTTTATTAAATTTAATTTTGAATTATCGTTACAATCTGGCAGTATAGCCTGTCAAGTTTCTAAACTAAACGCAGTTCTTGGCATTATCTGTGGTAGACTACACAAAAAAGAAAAGATATAAAATTATTGGTTAGGTACTATTTAGTTTGGTAACAAAATTACTGTTCGTATTTAAGTTTTATTATATTACGGTGTTAATTTTTGCTGCATATTAATATTGTTAATTGTTGTTTGTTTAGTGATAGATGGTGAGATTCTGTTTATATTTGTTTTCTGTTTTAAGCTGATGGCCGTTTTGCCAATGCTTATAGTAAATTAAAAAAATATCTATACAGAAAAAAGTTGGTTGTCAATCGTTTAATGTTTATTTTTGTCTTATGTTTTTGTTATTGCAAATTGTGATGAAAAATATTGTGTGTATGGCGGGTAGTAAGGGGATTACAAACTCAGGACATTAAAAGCCCTCCGCCTTCGGCGTCGGGCTTCTAATAGTCCTTCGTTACTAATCCCCTACTTACTACCCTTATGACACAATATACTATTGTGACCATGATGGTACGTATAAACTTGTAACGACATGTCCGGCGCAGGTGGCGGAGGCCCGCGTGGCGCTGGCGGCGCGGCTGCGGCCGGAGCCGGGCGCGGGCGCGGCGGCCGTGGTGCTGCTCATCCGCCTGCCCAGCGGCGAGCGGCTCACGAGGCGCTTCGCCTTCGACACCACCACACAGGTATAAACTTGTTACGACATGTCCGGCACAGGTGGCGGAGGCCCGCGTGTCGCTGGCGGCGCGGCTGCGGCCGGAGCCGGGCGCGGGCGCGGCGGCCGTGGTGCTGCTCATCCGCCTGCCCAGCGGCGAGCGGCTCACGAGGCGCTTCGCCTTCGACACCACCACACAGGTACACCAACCGCAGCTGTAGCCGCAGACAACCCCCACTACACTCCGGATTTTAATTAGGCGAACTAACTTGACAGTTCATTGCACACGAATGTTGCCACAGTTTCGCTAGTGTTGTTAATATCGATAATTAAAAAAACCAGTTCCTACCAGAGGTTTAGTTAAACAGCATTAAAAAAAAGTAGACATTACGTATTTCATAAATTTTGAATTATAGTGTTTGAAATCTAACTAATAATTTTATTACACGAATCAATAATAAAAAAAAACGGTTGCTATTAAAATACTTTCATCGAACGAATTTTATTTTAGGACATCGCTAAGAACGCTGTCCGCCTTTTTGTTTTCTTGACAGTTCCATAGTACTATCGAATACACTGATAACTGTACATTTTTAAACGAATATAAACCGTATTACAACATAATTAAGTGTCTATGGATGTATTGTTAAGGTTATATCGACATATTTGTATCGACATAAACCAATCACTATTTTTTTTTTCTATTCCTGACAACACTTTGAGCTGTCAAGTTAGTTCGCCTAATTAAAATCCGGAGTTTAGACGGAGCATGTAAGGCGACCCGCGCGCACCAACGATATGGCCACTTCGGGCAGGTGCGGCCGGCTAGCCCCGCCCCCTGCCACAAACAGACATTCGGATGCAGCCATACTAGGCTGCCGGCTTCCCAATGTACCGAAAAAAAAAATTGGGCAAGCGCGAGTCCGACTCGCGCATGAAGGGTTCCGTACCATAAAACAAGTTTGTTGTATGGGAGCCCCCCTTAAATATTTATTTTATTTTATTTTTAGTATTTGTTGTTATAGCGGCAATAGAAATACATCATCTGTGAAAATTTCAACTGTCTAGCTATCACCGTTCTTGAGATACAGCCTGATGACAGACGGACGGACGGACGGATGGACGGACGGATGGACGGACGGACGGACAGCGAAGTCTCAGTAATAGGGTCCCGTTTTTACCCTTTGGGTACGGAACCCTAAAAAACCAACGATATGGTACGGCAGAACATTAAAGTATCAACACGGCGGCCACCGTTTAGTTGCGTCCTTGTTTATTATGATCCATGCGTACGTCAACGAAAAAAGAAATTAAATAAATAACATGGTAAATTGTAGTGTTAAGTGGTGTAGAGAGACCTCATAAACATGGACGCAACTAAACGGTGGCCGCCGTGTTGATACTTTAATGTTCTGCCGTACCATATCGTTGGTGCGCGCGGGTCGCCTTACATGCTCCGTCTAGTGGGGGTTGTCTGTGGCCGTAGCAAACCAATATTCAGATTGAGATATCGTCGGGGATATTGCAAATCCGCGTGACTAGCACTGGTAAATACTGCGTATCTACAACACCGAACTTTACAGAAGCTTAAAACGTTGTCACTGTATTATTTTGAAGGCTACTTTTTCCTTTTGTTACACAGAAAGTATTGATCTCGCTATTGGTTAATTGCAACGGGTGTTTGAAGAGGTCAGTTCTTATCAGGATTTTATGTTTGCAATTTGGCAACATTTGTTAGTTACGCGCTATTAACCAACTCTAGTTACGTGGATTTGCACTATCCCCGACGATATGCGTCCAATAAGTCGTTCTTAGGTCATCATATCAGTCGAAAAGTGACCTCAAAGGTCTCGACCTGTGATTCCCACAGCGACTGGTCATGCGCAGTCCTCATACAACAGTTTACTTCGATGTTTACAAAAGAGCGAAAATTGAAAAATTTAATGGTTCGGACAGGATTCGAACCCTAAGGCATGTCGAAGCAACTGGTTGAAAAATTCAATGGCTCTGACATCTGGTTCGGTGGTCCAATTGGGAGGAAGCCCGTGTTGGCCCGGAAAGCCGTTGGAAACGCAGGTTCGAATCCTGTCCGAACCATTATATTTTTCAATTTTCGCTTCATTTGTAATCATTTAGTTTACGTTAGCAGACGTTACTGCTTTATTAAAAATAAGTTTACTTCGATCTTGATATTCCTGATTTATAATCTGACCGAATTTGTTCTTCGGAGGACACAAAGATAATCGCGACATGACGTACAAAATATTCCTTATTAATCCGCCTACGTACCTCGTCTTGTCGCCAACTTACATTTAAGAGGCCTTATTCCTTTTAAAATGCTGATTGTTTAGACATTTTTCTCTATGATCAAACATGTTTCTTAACAAATTATTGATGTTACTACCTAGAACAGGGCTATTGGGATTTATTGGTATATATTTGAAACCTACAGTTCGAATTTTTCATTGATAATTTTTGTTCGAAAAACTACTCGAAATTGACAAAATTCACGTGGAAAATTCGTTTTTTCAACTTATTTTCGACTGCACGCAATGAAATCATGAAATAGCTACGTTACTACCTAAAACTCGGGAAAAAGTATTATTCACTTCAAAAAGTTGGTTAAAATTATCAATATATTCGTCATAATATGAAAAAAATAAATTTTAAAAGGAATAAGGCCTCTTAACCCACAATTTATGCCACCCTAATGCAAAAAGCAACTGATTGAAAAATTCAATGGCTCTCGCATCAGGTTCAGAGGTCCTATAGGTAGGACGCCCGTGATGGCCCGGAAAACCGTTGGAGACACGGGTTCGAACCCCGCCTCAACCATTAATTTTTTAGCTTCACGATGCGTTTGGCTCGGTTTGTAGACACCTGCCTACTGAGCCGGCGGTCCCGGGTTCGAATCCCGGCCAGGGCAAATATTTGTGTGATGAACTCGAATATTTGTGCTTGGGTCATGGTTGTTCTATGTATTTAAGTATATATTTATCTATATAAGTACGTATATCGTCGTCTAGTACCCATAACACAAGCCTTCTTGAGCTTAATTTGGGACTAGATCGATTTGTGTGAGGTGGTCCAAAAAAAAAAAAATCTAGAAATTGAACCCATATTTTTTTTATTCCAGGACCTATACGACTTCGTATTCAGCCACCCGCAATCACCCGAAGAGTTCGAGATCACGACGAACTTCCCAAAGCGGGTCATACCCAAAGGACAGTCCAATTTGGTTGAAGTCGGCCTCAAGGACAGGGATGTGCTGTTTGTTACCGACATGAACGCGTAAGCGTGTTGCTGTGATCTTATAGAACTGAATGTAGTGAAGGTAATGCTCTTTTTTAACAATATTTGGTCGCATGACAAGTATGGAGTTTGACAACCCTATTGCATTGCAGTAATAGCAACTACACCATAACGAAACCAGGCCGTCTAGCTCAACTATAGTGCGCGTCTCATATCACGCGACATAGCATCATCCGCCACTCTCTCACAGTACTGTATGGAAAGAGATAGGTAGTATATATCGCGCGAGAAAGAGTAGCACAAGAGGTGCAGTAGGACCAGCATATTTTGCCGCGACTTCGACTCAGCATCACCTGTCTTACACGCACGGTACTGGTAGGAAAGTGACAGGTAGTGCTTGTCGCGCTACAAAGAGTCACAGTTGCTAGACGTGCAGTACCTACGTGAGATCTTAGAACATTTGCGGTGAAAACTGAAAGGTTCTTATCTGGATCGCGTATAAGCGAGCGAGACAGTTATAAAGCCCGAATGTTCTTCTAAGATCTCACGAACTGTATAGATATTATGGGGTTCCAAGGTTATCCTATGTAGACTTAGTGTTGAGGGACTTTAAGTGTTTATCATCCTGTACAAGTATGACACATGAAACTGGAATTACACCGTTGAAATAGGCTACGCACTCGTTCGCTTTCGTGACTCTGTCCTACTGTAACCTGAGGTTGTGTGGCTGAAAATCGACGTGTTTACGACTGCTTCGCTTTGTACTACAATATATCCTCTTTATTGCATACAAATACACAGGGATAAAATATAATACAAAACTTGAGAGTAAAATTAAATAATAGGCGGTCTTATCGATAAATAGTGATCTCCTCCAAACAACCTTTAGGTAGCGGAGTATTAACAAACATTTGAATTTTATAATTGTATTGTTAAAGTAGGTGATGCAAAAACAACTCCAAGCCACAAAATTAACAAAAAAAAATCGTATATAACATGCCTTCTTATATAGAGTTTGTCGCGTTGGATTGATATTTAAATCTGAAATTGCGTCACAAATCTGACAAACTGCCTGAACGTAAAATCAAGGAGATATTTCGGTTTACCGTGCCATCGCGTGACTGAATGCAATCATTATTTCGCCCTGTTAAGATTAAAATATGTATTCATTCTTACCTCAAACGAATAACTCCGGATCTAAAGGTTGGTTGAGTCGTGTGTCTCGTTTGTTTCGTACATCAATGGAAAGATATGCGAGTTTTAGCCTTAGGACGATATACGCAAGTATACTTGTTTTGCTGAAGAAGAGTTTGCAAACATCTTTCTTTTTTACGAATAATCGATATGTTCCTATATTATGAAACTTGACATTATTCTGATTAATACTTTTTAATATAGGGGTATCATTGTAATATACCGGGTGTTTCCTGTAGGTAATAGGAGCGATAAATTAAAACAGATTCTTCGCTTGAAACTAAACAACATTTGTTAAGCAACTTCTGAAAATAACGTGTATTAAATGATATTTTGTAGAATAATGTTTTGACAAAGAAGCAATGTATTGCGAAATGTCCGATATTAGTAGAGTGACAGCTATGTCAATGCTCAGGGAATGTCAATGTTGGACGACGTACATTGAAAATACTATTTAATTTGTTTGAAATAATAAAATTCAGAAAACTGACTTTTTTTTAAAGTTGCTGTACAAATGTAATGTTGTTCCATTTGAAGAGTAGAATCTATGTTTTAATTTATCGCTCCTATTACAGGAAACACCTGGTATAATGTCGTGAATGTATCAAGTTATTTCCAAATGCATTTTATGTTATTACTCATATGCATCAGTACCCTTACCATGGGTTTACAGTGACCGTACTGCATGAACGATTTGTATGGAGGATTGTAGTTCTATAAAGCAACCGCTAGCTAGGGGCTTCATCTACGTTAATCGTCACGTTAACTTATGGTAAGGGCACAGAGGAGGATGCGGCATTATCAAAACACCCCTTTGCCATAATATTGAATAGTGATCGATTGACGGTAAAAAAGAAGATTTAATCTGATCTAGTAATGTAATGTATGCAGACAGGTCTCAAAAAATATTGTCAACGAGCCTTATGTGTAATTTATGTAAAGCCTGACCAGAAATATATGAGGATTGTCAAGAGGGCGCAATTTACAAGATTTGTATGGCAACAATTTTGCAACCAATCGCAACACACTATAATGACCTCAGTTTAAATACCTGTCAGTTCCTATGGTAACCTCGTAATACTATTTTAATGGAATTCACTCTATTGCCGACTGTTTTTTGTGTAGTAGACACATGTACACTTTATTTATAATGTCACATTCACGACTGTGAATAGTTTCGGCATTTTCTTTGGGTATTTTTAAATACTTTCCTTTAAAGAAACCAGCACGAATGTTATTGACATTGTTGACAACCATCATAAAATCATTGCTAGTGTAAGAAATTAGTTCCAGTGAAATTCCGCAATATGGCGCATCCTCATATATTTCTGGACAGGCTTTAATACCAATACGAATAAAAATAAACCAATTTAATATGCGCCTCTTAAATATGATTACGTAGTTTTAACGTCCGTTATGATTATTACTAAAGAGTCATTATTAGATAAAATAAATAACTAATATGTATGTGTAACGCCAGCGGGGCAAGCGCGCCTACCATATCGAAAAATATAGATGTTATACAACTAACGCCATCTTATTGAAATACATAAACGGGTTTACTCACGTCGGAGAAGTCGAATATCGCTTGACATGATCCGAATCGGTACGCGATTCATCATCAGATTCAGATTCAGATTTTTATTAATAAAATATATACATTTTACAAGTCATGTCATACTAATACAATTTATACATTATATAAATTATTATTAAATTAACAAGTACACATTTTACAATATACATTATTATTAAATATACATTATAATTTGTTATAAATTAACATTATAATTATATAATTTGTTTTGGGTCAGCGCTCTGTCGACTTTTCAATAAACTCAACTATGCTATAGTACGCGTGTTCAGTAAGTAACAGTTTAAGCTTCTTTTTAAAGATCTCTTCACTTTTTGAATCGATTATATCGATCGGCAGTGAGTTGTACAAAGTTACTCCCATGGCGCTTGACGCATCAAGAGAGCCGATCAGTCGCGACGGCGGCCAACCGAACACCGCGGCAAGTGTGTTGTCGAGATGGAGTGTTTGACATCTACGACGTGAGTAAACCCGTTTATGTGTTTTAATATGTCTGAGATTCACGGTATTTTTACAAGCTTTTATTTAACTTGCAATTTATGTATGTATGTATGTACCTATGTAAGTATGTTTGTTCGGGTGGAATCTTGCAACTCAATTTTGAAGCAGATACCGTAAACCGATTGAGCTGAAATTTTGCATACTTACATAACTTTGATGACAATACAATAATATGGTACCATGGGGCTGATCTGATGATGGAGCCGGAAGGTGGCCATAGGAATTCTATAATAGAAAAAGCAATCCTACCGAGTTCGGGCTCTTTAGAATCGTCTCAGTGAGCATTTGATGGATATCCAAAGAAAAGTACAGTCGGATATAAAAGCTTGTCACTAAAATGAAATTTTTGACAGAAACTTATTATATAATAACGCCCCTTACTTTTCCGAACGTATTATTGTTGCGTGGGTATAAAATTGCCTTAGTAGTATGTATAACATTTGTACTACTCGATATTTCAATATGGTGCACTTGGCCCGACTGACTGAATACATACAATGAATCTTTAGTAAACATATAGTATTACAGTCATTTTTGAAGTTAGTTTTTGGATTGGTTAATCTTTACTTGCTTTATACTAATTAGTAAAAGCACCTGAACTAGTGCGATCGCTTTCAAATATGATCGCAAAATTGTTGAAACAAGAATAGACTCTGAATTACGGATTCCTATGGCTAAACTTGAAATATGGTAATTGTTCAAAACCAAAATGTCCATTTTGGTCACAATTTTAGTCTAAAGTAAAAAGAAAAAAATGCATATAGGAATTAGATGTAAATTACTACTAAATATAAATATACTAGCTAGATCAACAATATTATTGACAATATCTTCCTGTGCTTTCCTCAGTAATGGAATGCGGTAGGCGATATTGCGCAATAATATTGATCGTCTATAAGGTTCTGTGAATGTGGAATGGTGGTAGCAGCTGTAAACACAATTCTAAATAAAAGACAAATTTTGGATGTACTTTTTGTGATACAAATGTTTATATAGAAGCGAAAAATATAAATATATATGCTTTGAGCGGAATTTGAACCCAAGGCTTTGCGGGCCAGACGGGTGCATTACCATTTATCCTATCAAAGCCACTAGCTAAAGCATCGATTCTTCTACCAGTTGCTCTACATGCCTGAGGGCGGCATCGTAACGCCATCTACTTTTCCATTTTTCTCTTCTATGTAAACATGTACTTTTTGTGATTGAGACACCCCTTTTGCGATTTGGTACTTAAACAAATGTATGTAAAAAGCAACAAAGTATTTCCGTTTCCAAGTTTACATCAATCTTTCTGTAGAAAATTAAATGCACGTCGAAATGTGATATTCTGCTTGTAGGGTAAATCGCCAATTACTGGCCACCGTTCAATAACTGTCCACCTTATACTAAAAATGAACACTGTTCGCCTATAAACAGAATTATTTTTAGAATAAGGTGTTAATTACTGGGGCTACCCTTCAATAACTGGCCACGTTAATACGAGTTGCCCTAATTTCCGCATTTGAATTTGGTATTCAAGAGGAGTTTTCTTAATATATTTCCTAAATAAAATTCCACTATTACTGTAAAGTCGAGTTGCTTTAGCCCTGGGGGATAACATTCTCCACCCGTTGAAACACATTTCAATAAATTTGTAAACTCTTAAAAACACCACCAGTGATCCCTCCAAAGCGGTGTCGTCATAAAGTGTAGTTATTTTGAATTTACTAATTGAATAAACTAGGTTTTAATGGACGGGCAATGTTACCCTCTGGGGCTAAAGTAACCCGAACTTTACGGTGTATATTTTGTTGTTTATGTTTTTGTTTCGATGTGTAGTGGGTTTGTTTCGTTCAACAAAGGATGCATAATAAAACGAGATAGATTTATTTTATAATTGTAGGTATGTTGATATTATTTAATACGAGTACTAAGTGGTCAACGTAGAAGTAAAATTATGTTGTAAGATAGCACAATTTTGTATGACGACGATTCTAAATTACTGTTTTTGCGAACCGCGGCTTTTCCCAACCAATGTTAACTTTTACTTTGTGATAGTACTTTAGTAATTAATTGCATCTCACATTGTATTGTATACTGGCGTTTAATTTTTAAGATTCTGCTCCCAGTCTATAACATGATCATGCTCTACAATGCCTGACATTGGCGTGGCGTCAAACAAAAACTCAGGGTATGTCGAAGTAGTTTTCTCTTGATTTTAAGAAAGAAAGAAATTGCCACAAAATAATAATGTAACACAGTTTTATGCTCTTCAGTAGCAATCGAAAATGGTGCTCAATCGCCCTGAAGTGGGCAACCCGGTGGGAATCGGGTTCTATAGACGCTACGCCAATCATATTATTATTCATAGTTGTTCCGTTCGTGTCTGTACTACAGATCATCATCCTCCTAGCCTTTGTCCCATTTTTTGAGAATGAATTCTCAATCGGGGTCGGCTACCTAAATCCCAAGATGTGGCGTAGGCACTAGTTTTTACGAAAGTGACTGCCATCTGACCTTCCAACCCAGAGGGGAAACTAGGCCTTATTGGGCTTAGGTGGTTTCCTCACGATGTTTTCCTTCACCGAAAAGCGAGTGGTAAATATCAAATGACATTCCGTACATAAGTTCCGAAAAACTCATTGGTACGGGCCGGGTTCGAACCCGCGACCTCCGGATTGAAAGTCGCATGCCCTAACCACTAGGCTACCACCGCTTCTGCGTGTCTGTACTACAGATGTATACTATAAATTGTTTTCTAAATTTAAGCTTAGTAATTAAAGCTTGAATATTGGTCAGATATGATTATTCTCATAGGCTTATTCTGAGTTTATTAAAAGTCTAAACTTCCCATTTGTTCCATAGATTTTATTTATTTCAATAGTTCCATACCACAAGGTAATGTTGACGGAAAACTTGTGCCTTCTGTTCTATTTGTTTCTGGTACAAACATTTTATGGCGCTCCGGTTCTATAGAACTTTTGTTGGGAAGTGTCTGAAGCACATCTATGACACAATTTGTCAAAAAAAAATTCATACACTTTTATTGTCGACTGTATTTTCTTACACAAACGTTATTTGCTCGTCGAGGGTAATAAAATTTATCACATCACAATGATTTTATCGTGTGCTGTTTAGGAGTTCCTATGTCCTCGCTCCGTCTCCATCAGATCGTTTGTAAGATACCAAATTTGTATTGTCACTTGAACTGCGTATACATGCAAAGTTTCACTTCCGTTTCACAACCGAAGTAGGTTAAAATTGAATTATAAGATTTGACAAAAATTTTAGTTACAAACAAGCAAACAAAATTAGTTCTTAGTAACAAGTGAAGCTAATAAAAGAGGTCAATACTAATGTGACATACAGCCGTAGATTTGGACTCAAGTTTGTCAAGATTTCTATTCATAGTAATAAAATGTATATTTCGTGAAATGTCAAGGTAGAAATCGACTCGACGACGCCTATCAGACTTAAAGTGGAAAGGTCCCTTCTGAGGCGGCACTGAACGTAATTATAAGAATAAAACTGTGTTGCGATGTGAGATGCTTCTTACTTTTAAAATATTTCATACCAGTGCATTTTGTTTTTTGCTTGATACTTTAGTCAGAACTACGTAAGTGTGACCTGTGAGATTGGTTGGTTAGCGTGTAAAAAAGTGGCTGGGCCTGCATTTACGAAACGGACTGTGTAATAATTTTATTGTTTGGTTGTATAATAATTATGTTACTTCCATAACGTTGTGTTTTATTTCAGTAATAATTTTAAACATCCTTAATGAACCCCTCGTATGCTTAGACGCGTATCCGTGCCAGATCATGAACTGCCTAAGCACGGATACGCGTCTAAAATATGAAGCGGGCAGCATACAATGACGTAACGCGGCCGCACCGAGGTGTCAAATTCTGAATTGGTTGCCGCATACGAGGGGTTAAAATAAATAGGAAGACACTCGCTTTATCTTAAATGAAAATAAATAGGGGATCAGAAATTAGGCTATCAGCAGAAGATCCCAAGTAACAGGCAGTTCACATGATTGAAGTGGTAATTTGTGCGGCATGTAGCCCGGAGAACGGATGGCCGTTGTGGCAGCAAAGACCTGGGGCCCTATGATGGTTGCTTTTATCACGCGATAAATAAGTGATATAGCATCCGTCACGTTTTGACATAACGCGAGTGTGAGTGACAGATGCTTTGTCACTTATTTATCACGTGATAAACGCAACCATCATAGGCCCCGGAGTGGTGTTTAGGAAAGCGCAGCGTATAGCGAGAAGGTCGGTGCGGCGGCGAGCTATAGGGGAGGCCTATGTTCAGCAGTGAACGTCTGTGCTGATACCTAGATAGGAAAAGACGCAACGGCCTTTGAAGATTCTAGAATAAGAAAATTGCATAACGTTAAAAAAAACGTTTTATGAAGTTACCTATAGATTTTTTGGAAAATTCAGAGCTGTTTCAGGTTGGAAAGCTTCATAATTTCGGAAACTACATCGCTAAATCAATAGGCATCTTAGAATACGTATGCCTAGCTAGAACGTGTCTTTATACAACAGATTTTCGAAAGATGGAGCCGCTATTAGTTTTATGTGTGCATGTCTACAAACCAATCATAGAGACGTTTTGCTTGTGACAGATGCGCACGCGGACGAGACTTAGTCCGTGGCTGACCAAAACCGGCTTCACTTACAAGCGCTAACTAGGTTGCTAGGCGTATTTATTCCAAGGGAATAGACTGATTCATTCACGAAATCGCGTAAATTTGTCATACCTAATGCATGCGGCATCGCGCTATACGGAACAAAGCACGCCTTCGTGAACGAACTGATATCTATATCAGTACCTACAGTCCGTGAGCCGACAGGATGCGATTCGAGTTTTATATCTGTCTCGCTCGCTCTTACGCGATCCAGATAAAAACCTCTCAGTTTTCACCCGAACCCGAATCGTAATCAGAGCTCAAGGACTGTAATTACGTGAGTCACGCGATACTGCCGTGCCTATTTATCAAGCGAAGTTGCCCGAATTTTGTGACAAGTGTCGTGACCTTTTGTTTAGTGAATCTCTGACTTGTAAAAAACGGACGGTCGCTGTTAAATGAGTTGTATAAAGACAAGGTACAAGAAATGAACAAAGAGACTGTTGACGCCATTTATTTAAAAATCGATAAATTATCAACACACCGTAAAGCTATAACGAAAACATTACACCTGGAATGTAGGCACTTTAATAATTACATTATTCACATTTTATTTACTATAATATATAGGGTAGCCGGCCCATATAAATGTTGAGCGTACTTAGAACCTTGTCATTTTGAAACTTAAATAACTGCTGACTAACTTTAATTGAAGTTTCATTTCAGATTCAAGTCTTGAATTTAAATCCATATTTTTGTTAGTAGGTGCAAAGCTTGCCATTGCGACTTGGGCTCCCCTTTTTGCTTACCATCGGGCTAAGTGGAGCCACTATGTTGTGCCGTTATAAAAAATAAAGCTTAAATTGACTAGTGAACAATTTTATTACAAAGCATTAGGGTAACCCGTATATTTGCGGGACGAAGCTACTCGAGTAACTGGTGTGCTGTTAAATAAAATAGGGTAATATTATTATGACAAGGCACTAAAGTTTTCAACATTTTTATGGGCAGACTGTTCATGCAGTTATGACAGTCACACAGCGTACTTTATACGACAACTTCGCTATTTTACACTGTGTCGTGCCAACGTACGTACATATGTAACAGACATTACAGAAAGAAGTTCTCTATGAAACATTGACATAAAGGTCAGTGTTAGGGAACATGTTAAAAAGATTTAAACTGCTATTTAGAACAATTTTGTATATATTTACTTTAGAATGGATTGAAAAAATACTATACACGGACGTTTACTATCTGGTGCTTCAAACATCAGTTATATGACGTTTTATGATGTCATATAACAGAAGTTTTATGTAGTATTTATTTATTTAAATTATTGTTCAAAACAAAAGTCAGTAGGTACAAATGCCAAATGGCCAAACACAGATTTGGTACAATTACCCAACTAGTCCAATCACCCAACTATGGTCCAAAACAAAAATCATTAAGAGGCCTTATTCCTTTTAAAATGCTGATTGTTTAGACATTTTTCTCTATGATCAAACATGTTTCTTAACATATTATTGATGTTACTTCCTAGAACAGGGCTATTGGGATTTATTCGTATATATTTGAAACCTACAGTTTGAATTTTTCATTGATAATTTTTGTTCGAAAAACTACTCGAAATTGACAAAATTCATGTGGAAAATTCGTTTTTTCAACTTATTTTCGACTGCACGCAATGAAAGCATGAAATAGCTACGTTACTTCCTAGAACTCGGGAAAAAGTATTATTCACTTCAAAAACTTGGTTGAAATTATCAATATATTCGTCATAACATGAAAAAAATAAATTTTAAAAGGAATAAGGCCTCTTAATTCATATAAAGATATTCTATCAACGATTTTAAATATTTTTATTGTTTTAATTAAATTGTGTCATTTTAGAGTTTATGCGTAAATAGCGACCCGCCCCGGCTTCGCACGGGCGCAATGCTGATAAATTTAAATGCATGTATTATACATATAAACCTTACTCTTGAATCCATCATCTATTAAATCAGATGCGTAGTTTTAAAGATCAAAGCATACATAGGGACAAACAGACAGGAAGCGACTTGGTTTTATACTATGTAGTGATAATTGTTAACGAGTTGGTAATTTGTTTGGACTGGACTATAGTTGGTTAGCTTTACGGTATATATGTGTATAATTCATTTGTTTGTAGTAATATAATTAATTTGTTTGGCACGTAATTAAATACGCTAAATGTGTTTTTAAAATTGTATGAAACATTATACAACTGGTGCGTGCATGCACCGTTACAATTGTTAAATTTGTGGTGTATTGCCCAGTGGTGTTTTCGCCTATTAGTAGATTTCTTATTCAACGTTATCAAACTACAGAATCTATTGTTTGCTATTTAAAAGTCACAACTATCACAAAAAATAAACTCTGCTCTATGGTATAATATACCGTAAAATTAATGCAAATATGATATGTCGTTATACCGTGGTGCTGTAATTTTAATAAAATGAATAGCTAGGTATAAATAGCTACAATAGGAAAAGAAAGCATTTATTTTTCAATGTGTATGGTTGTATTCTCTTTTCGGTTTCCAACCACGTTTGAGAAAAAGCTAGAAAATCATGAACCTGTGTTGTCAATCTATACGTGCCATCTTTCTTTAATAAACAAACATAGGTATGGTTGAAATACGTTCTACAAAGGGAACATACAGTTTGGTACCTTTTAACACATTATACGGACAGGACGTCGAAAGACGTAAATTAGAACCCTCGTGGTAGACTACGCCCATAGACGGCACTGCGTCTGCAGACGGTGACTGTTATTTTCCCAAAATCAGCTGTCTACAGACGGAAATTTCTCATAGTTTTGCTACCTGCCGTTTTTGCAGAAAAAATTAGTTATGTATGTGTCGCAGCACGTAAATTTTCAAAATAAACCTGTGTCCGTGACCGTGTTATAAGATAGCCCATACCGCGTCTACCCTATAGTTAACTTATACAAATATTACCCTTCTGATGATTCGGTAACTTGTGTTTATGTATACCGACCAAGTGTATAATGTTTGTTCACCTCTAGCCATCGTGGATAGGGATGGAGTATAAATTAGTTTCAAGATAAATACGGCATTCGGGATAAGTGCTTAAGCGGACCAGTATCGAAAAATAGCATAATATGTTAATATTACTAACCCTATCCTACAACCATAGTTGGCAAAAGTAAGATGGCGTTAGTTTAGTAGTTACACGTCTGTACTTTTCACGTGTTTAAGTTTGTGGAATATACAAAAGTGATATAAGATCTTCCTTGCTGATCTAATTTGTCTACCTACATTCACTATATGGACGCAATACCATACCAAGATGAAAATTAACAGAGATGATTTTATAGAAATTTCCTTTGGTAGGTATATACCTACAAGTTCCGCCTCTAAAGTACCTACAGATAAATTCAATTTTCAAAATCTATAAAAAGGAAAAATTGTAAATAAATATCCTTCTATACAATTTCGGAATTCAATTCGTAAACGTTCTAAAATGTTGTGTAATTTGATAGAAACGTATTCTCAAGATTCAAAGATTCAGACTACTTATACATACAACCGCATTACCGCATTGTCTTTTTGTTCACTTAAACACAGGTATGGGCGAAGAGGGAAGACTAAAAAGTAAAATCTGTATGAAAGTCTACGCCTTACAACTTTTTCGTCCTTACCCGTATGACATAGTCTAATAATATAGATTTAACAGTCCAAATGATCCCTGACTTTAAAAGTACCCGTATACCAGAATATTTCTTGTCTTTTTGAAAATTAACCTAAATACTTTTTGAAGAGGGGTGAAAATTAGCTACAAAAACCTTTTACCTTATCACATTTGATTTACAAACTAATATAACTTTATAGTATAATATATTGGTGTTTTGGCCATGTTGTCAATATAAAATGAATACCTATAAGCGAAATATAATGTACGTAGTCAACATAATAATTGTAAGCTATTTACAAAATAGAGTTATTTACATAATATTTTCTTCGGTTTCCGCGACTGTCACACATTTAAATAAAACAATTTAAACGGATTATATCGCGTATATTAATTATTTGAGCCTCCCTGACGTTTCAGTACCTTTACAGATACCGTTGTCAAAGGTTGACTGAGAAAAACACAATTTTTCTCTGTCAAAGTTACATTTGTGCAAACTACCCATTTTGTAAATATTAATTTAAAATAAAGGTGTTCATACATGCCAGATGGGCCTAATGTGTAAAGACAGTTACACATGTGCCAGAAGGGCATTTATTATTTTATTTAAAATATCTACCAGCGGTTCACTAAAGGCTTACTGAGGAGAAAGAACCGCCAAAGAAAACTCCCAGATTGCCTTATTTATTATTATGAAATACTTTTAAACAAAAACTCTACATATACTACTTTTAACACTAATTTGTTTTACACCGTTCGAGGCCCAGGGTTTCCAGTCTTGTGTCTTGCTTGATCCTTGATAAGATGTACAACAGGATCCCAAGCCGGTGGTAATGACAAACCATCTTCTCTATTGAAATTGGGATATTTTTTGATTTCAATAGCCTCGCGCAACATTCTGGGAAAACGTCGTTTCTCTCTCGCAAGGATTGAAGTGTTGTCAAACTTAATTGAATGGTTTGGTTTGTCCATGACATGCTCGCAGACTGCAGACCTGTTGCAACGACGGTGCTTGACATCAGCTACATGCTCCTTAACCCGTGTAGCTATACTACGTTACCTGAGGCCCGTGAAGTGCAGCATCCCTCTGCAGAGTGCTGGTGTTTACAAGCTGGACTGCGAGTGTGGTCTGTCATACATTGGCCAAACGAAACGTAGTATAGCTACACGGGTTAAGGAGCATGTAGCTGATGTCAAGCACCGTCGTTGCAACAGGTCTGCAGTCTGCGAGCATGTCATGGACAAACCAAACCATTCAATTAAGTTTGACAACACTTCAATCCTTGCGAGAGAGAAACGACGTTTTCCCAGAATGTTGCGCGAGGCTATTGAAATCAAAAAATATCCCAATTTCAATAGAGAAGATGGTTTGTCATTACCACCGGCTTGGGATCCTGTTGTACATCTTATCAAGGATCAAGCAAGACACAAGACTGGAAACCCTGGGCCTCGAACGGTGTAAAACAAATTAGTGTTAAAAGTAGTATATGTAGAGTTTTTGTTTAAAAGTATTTCATAATAATAAATAAGGCAATCTGGGAGTTTTCTTTGGCGGTTCTTTCTCCTCAGTAAGCCTTTAGTGAACCGCTGGTAGATATTTTAAATAAAATAATAAATGCCCTTCTGGCACATGTGTAACTGTCTTTACACATTAGGCCCATCTGGCATGTATGAACACCTTTATTTTAAATTAATATTTACAAAATGGGTAGTTTGCACAAATGTAACTTTGACAGAGAAAAATTGTGTTTTTCTCAGTCAACCTTTGACAACGGTATCTGTAAAGGTACTGAAACGTCAGGGAGGCTCAAATAATTAATATACGCGATATAATCCGTTTAAATTGTTTTATTTAGAGTTATTTACATTTAGAGAATGTTGATACTTTAGGATGCTGCTGGTGAGGGAACACCCTTATGATAATTTTCTGACCCCACAAGTTTTGATCAAGTTACAAATATTAATTTCTTGCACATAACTCCTGGTCTAGAGTACTTGTATTGCTGCTATGACTATTAATGGACTTATATGAAACCTTCACCTCCTTAAGTCACTATTTTTGCTTATATTTAGTGCTCTTTACGGGGTAATTTCGTGACCATTTCATCAAAAGAATATAAGTACTCAAAAGATTTGATCTCTATCAGGCTATCACAAGTTTTATATTTTTTGGATCACAAATTTAGCTAACAGTGAAGATATTACAGGGTTTGAATTTATAAATTGACCAAATCCTACTGTAGCGTATAATGGCGTATTTCAAATTTGACAAATTATTCATTAAAACCCTAAAATAGTCATTTTCATGGTTGGCAAAAGGTGTAGTAACTAAAACTATTGATAATCGGTTTTCATTGCGATTAAAATGATCCCGAATTTACCCGAGTAGCTGCCAAAATATAAAGCCCTTCTTCATTTTATACCTAGGCTAGGTCGGCGAATGATGAACCCTGGGACACTTTTATAAGTTTCATAGTACACTACTGCAGATAACAGGAAAAAAGGGCTTGCCGGGTGACTAGGTATAGATAGAAAGTGATACGAAGCCGGCAAGCCCTTTTTACGGCTAGGCATATGCCTAGTGCTTTTCTCCAACATATGCAATGAAATAATAGTAGTTTATGCAACTGATACATAATGAGGGGCCTTAAAACACGAGTGTGGTTTTATGAAACGAGCGTCAGCGAGTTTCATAATAGGATCACACGAGTGTTTTAAGGCCTAATTATGTACAGTTGTATACACTACTTTATCTACACACATATCATAAGTACTCTAAGATGGGTTCAGAAGCCATAAGGAAATGACCGGCACCACTAGTGCTACCTGTAAAATATCTAAAAACGACATATACTAATGCAGTAAGAAATAAATCTGAACAAATACATAAACAGATTATTTGTTGTAATTTACATTTACATTGAAACAATATTTTCAACTAAAATGTGAATTACAATATACTTATCACAATTATATTTTCGTAACAGCAAAGAACCAACAAACAAATGACAACAATAATGGCGGCAATTCGAACCTCCGTCAAGACGAATGTTTTTTTTTCTAAATCATATACAAACGAATGTATCCATATTCTCATGTCACTCGAGATCAAATGTCGTGCGGTTTTTATAAAAAAACATACCTACTGAATTGACGTTTCGTATCGATAACAATATTAATATCTATGGATACTAGAATAGAGACCTACTTTAGTTTTGACAGCTGTTCCAAATTTAAACTCATAACCTTACAAAAATTGATACTGTTATAACATTACAGTACAGATTTTACCTACTGCCACAGATAAGAAAGTTCTCATAGTAAAATTGGTTGTAGTAATGCTGGCCATTTCCTACGGTTTCTGAACGCATTTTAGAGCACTAATGATATGTGCGTAGATAAAAATATATACCACTCAAAAAAAAATATAATTCAGCTGTGTAGGTTCATGAACACAGACGCCATGTTTAAAAAAAAACTTCGCGGCTTAGGCCTTCGATTTCGTACGAAATTCCTTTACAGTTCTCTCGAGTTACTTCTCGTGATACTTCGAAGCCTGTTATAACGCACGTTATGAAGACATTTCATTGCACGTTTGAGAAAAATAATATTACTTGAATACAAAGTTTATCAGGCTTACAAAATTTTTGATATGACATCGACGCCGGTACAAGGTGAACTTTTGAAATGTCAATTGAAGTGTCCCAGCGGTCTCTAGGGAAATGACGGTAGATTCACAATCTGCCTTGTAAAAGAGCCCTTGTGGCCTACTTACTGAATAAATTATTTAATTTAATTTATTTTCATCATCATTCGCCGACCGGGGTATAGGTTTTACGTATATTAAGTGCGTTCCATTTTAACAGGAACCAATTTTATTGATTCTACGAGAGATTCTTCAGGTACTTTAACCGATAACTTCGGTTCTATGCAAGAAACCGGGTTGCTTTCATCCTTATTTGAATTCAGTTTTCGTTCAGCTATATCTGTTAGAACGCCCGAAGAATCGCCTTAAGGCGGTCGCTCACCGGGTCCATTCGTTTGCAATAACCATTCAGATTCCAGCTTTATATCAGGTTATGTTCGGTTTGCTTATTTCGAATAGCCGTCCAGGTCGTCTACATATCTACGTTTTTTTATATGAGACTGTCGCCGCCGACCGGCTGCCGCAACGTGTTTGCCAACGGCAGTCATAAAAGGGGTGGCTTCGCCCTTGGTTGTCAATCGTTAAGTCAATTCCGTGATGCCTGGAACCTAACTTGGATTACATCACTGGCAAATACTCCTGGTGAGATACCGAGATTAATACAGGGTGATCAATCCAAATGGGTTAGTAGGGAGAAGCCACAAACTATAAGAGATAGGGAAATATGTTCTTAGGAACCATGGCGTCGATTTTAGATTGAATAAAAACTGTATTATTATTTTTATAAATCTCATACTTACATAATTTTGATACATAACCCGGTCGCTGTAAAGAATGTTACAATACGATATGCGATTACTTACAAAATTTTAACCAGGTTCAACTCCCGGTAGGGTCGATTGCAAAAAATTTTTACATACTTAAGGGGCTTTAATTAAAACAAAATTAATTGATTCCTTTGTGTGACGAAAGTTACCCATACATTTTGTATGACTAACTTTCGTCACACAAAGGAAGCATTCGTATTTTATGTTAACCAAGCTTTTAACTATGTACAATTTTTTTGCAATCGACCCGGTTATGTATGAGATTTATAAAAAATAAAATAATTGAATGCAGTTTCCATTAAGTAAATCTCAAATCGACGCCATCGTTCCTTAGAACAGATTTCCCTATCTCTCATACTTTTCGTTTTCTCCCAACTGACCCATTTGGATTGATCAACCTGTATAAAGCCGCCTTAACCCATGAACGCGTGTATACAAGAATCCTTCATGTTCAATTTCTTCAGCAAGTCAATGGCGGTGTGCGTGAACTCGGTAGGTCCACAAACGCACGCGAAGTGCACGCACTGTTCCTTGCACTTGAGCGAGTCTGTGCCTATAACTAGCGAGAGGAGATCAGCGGTGATGCGTCCTCTGTGGCCCGACCAAGCCGCTCCGGCGTCAGATAGCACATGAGTCACGGAAAATCTGAAAGAAATAAAAAAAACGTAAGTTTTGAAAAAAAAATTAAACATGTACAGTCAACCAATTTCATTCCTAGGCCATTTCGTACCTTGGGCCTTGTCACAGTGAACGTCAATATGAAATATGCCGCTTGAAATCTCATATCATTGTCATTGTGACAAGGTTCTATAGTGGCGTAGAAATCAAATTGGTTGACTGTACTTACATGTGTTCGGTCTCATTTTTTTTAAATGTGGGTACACCACAATTTGATCTTTGTATCAATGGTTTAACGTAAGTTTTTGTTAAATAAAGCAGACCACTTTTTTTTATTACTCGTTGCCATGGTAAAACTACGTTTTTGAGAGTTCATGGGTATGTACCTAGGTATGTCTCATGTCATGTCAATATAATTTCTAAGAAACTTAACCTACCTATATTGTTTCCTGGGAATACAACAGAAATATAGTTCATGTATTAGTCAACCTTTTTTGCTTTACCTATTGCTAAAAACCTATTGTTGTTATTGAATTTAACACACCATCCAGTGGCGGATTATCCCTAAGGCAAAGTAGGCACGTGCCTAGGGGCGCAAGGCCGCAAAGGGGCGCAAAGGGCCGCAAAGGAGCGCAAAGGAGCGCAAAGGGGCGCCGATGAGGTGATTTTGCCTAGGGCGCTCTCGACCCTTAATCCGCCACTGACACCATCGACCCACGGCTTCACGCTATTACCAAGAAATAAGAAGGTATCCCATCTTTTATTAATCCATAACCTGTTCTATCTCATTTAAATCTGTTCAACGATTGTAGACCATACGACGATATTTTTATATACTCGTATGGTATTTAAAAATATCGTACGATATTTTATAATAGTTATTTTTATATACTCGTACTATGAAAGCCTATCACTGAAAGGTATCTTCGCTAAGCATATTGGTGAACACGATACAATTAGGTCTGAAGACCAACCCCACACATGATCAAACATGCTAATTACCTTTTTATTATTTGCATGTTTAATAGTTAGTTAATTAAAAAATAAATTTCTCACCTGTCATCCTCTTTAGCAATTTCTTCAAAATTTTTCCGAAACAGGATGTCATCCTCCGTTTTGTTAAAGAATAACAAATGAATGCGCTCACTGAAAAAAAAACAAACCAAGTGAATGATGTAAGATGTAACGTATATGATAGGGCGCATTAGTTCACGACTCTTCTACAAGTACTACAAATCGCTCAGGTCAATTGGAATATAAGTACCTACCTAAATATAGGTAGGCCAATAATAATCTCATCCGTTTGCCACTTTAACACGTTGAATTATTTTTATTTTTTAAGTATTTTGTGCTGACATCACGATTTGATTAGACTTGTACTAAACGGCAAGGGCAACGAACTATCATAGGTCGTAAAAAATGGCCCAATTCTAATTGACAAGCTTCCTAAATATAGACATTCCTGCCCTAAAATGTTTGATAGCATCTGTGCTGCAAACAGATGCCTTCATTCCGTCGATCGTCCCGTTTGATGTAGGTATGTAATCTACGGCCCGGCCAAGACTTCGGTCTTAGTGGCGAGCGGCAGCGGTGCGCGGTACGTGTGTCTCGTTCACTCTTATGGCCGCTGCGCTCGGATCTCTCGCTCTACCGCTCGCCGCGCCGTTTGCCGCCGAAAGTCGTGGCATGTCCGTTAGGGTCATTAGACCGTTTCACTTTCGTGGACAGTTTTGTTGGAGTGTTTGCAATTTTTGTGTCATTTCGAGTTATTTGCTGGGTATTTGGTGCCTGGTGGTGGACATACTTCATACTTCTAAGAAGTAGTTTAAAATCAAATTAAACAACTAGTAACTTGCACAAAAAATGTCATCGCAAGTGACGCGACACAAACGCCCAAATATTAATCCATTCAAATTCAAATTTGTTTTATTTTAATAACCGACTCAATAGACATATTTTTTGAAGAAAAATATTGTTTAAAGCTTTTATTTCCGACGTTCTTTTCTTGATATAACGATCAACTACTTATCGAGAAGATTCTATAGAGCTCCAACTTGGTAGGATTGTACTATCAATACACAAAGTAACATTTATAATTCGGACCCAGAGAAACGTAAACAACCAGTGTACATTATGATGAACACAATTCATTCGGTCGCATTGAACTATCTTGAAAAAAAAAAACAAGTCTAGGACCGAAATTGTACATTGGGCGTTTAGGCCATGGTTTTATTTGGGCTTGTGCCTCACGAGGTTAATACAGCTTTGTAAATGACCATTGAAAATTGGTTTGGACGCTACACTACTGACAAGTATGTATTTCAAATTTCTTACCATCTCGGGTTAGATCTCGGCAGCATGAACTTCAGCAGGCCCAGCATCGGCGTGATCCCCGTGCCGGCCGCAATGAAGCATATCTCCTTCACTCCTCTCAACTGTAAGAAAAAAAGTGAACATTATCATAGTTTCAAACCATAGCGCAGAATAGTTCAAGTCCCTACAAGGACCACAGTACAAGTACAAAAGGCTCTCTGTTGTAACTGTTTGCGAGCGGGAGAGTGCTAGATGGCTAAAAAAGTTTACGCGACTACCTAAATATAACAGCAATGGCTAGACGGTAGCCCTATACACACATAGGTCGTCACAGCCTATATACACAAACCTATAACAACCATGCCAGTCTGGCGCGAGTCTGGCGACTCTGGCGCCATGGCCGTTGGTCAGAATTTATTTATCCTCTCATCACGCCAAAACGGCTGGATGGATTTGAATAAATTTTGCTACGCAGATAGCTGGACATCAACATCAAAGTTGGTTATAGGATACCTTAATACCCGACTGCAATATAAACCAAGTTTACGCGGCGGAGCATTTAGTAACCAATAAAATATAGTTTGCGGAGAACCTTCTGTAGTGTTATTTTATTGCGACGGATATTTTATCATTTATCAATCATGCGATAAACGCGATCACAGGCGCACAAGCGCCTTACACCCAGTACGAACAAGACTGAGGTCTCTTGCTTTCATTTGCATAATCAACTAGCAAACTGTGAACTCAATGTGTCCCTAAATGGTTCAACCCTAAAGCATAATTTTTGCCCAAAATATCTCGGTGTCACACTGGATCGCTCCTTGACATTCAAAGGCCATCTTGAGAAAGTGGCGCGCAAATTACAAACTCGCAACAACATAATCCAAAAGCTAACTGGAACTTCGTGGGGAGCAAGTACAAACGTCCTCCGCACATCCTCCTTGGCACTGGTGTTTTCACCAGCGGAATACTGTGCGCCGGTATGGTTAGGTAGTGCTCATACTGGTAAAGTCGACACTGCACTGAATAAAACTATGCTATGCACACTGCAGTCCACACCGTGCCATTGGATACCTGTCCTATGTCGTATCCCTCCGCCTGATCTAAGAAGGAAAGAAGCGCTTATGAGAGAAGCTCGCAAGATCTGGGACAATCCCCGCCTCCCCATGCACGATGAGTTTACAGATCCCGTAAGAAGCCGCTTGAAGTCCAGAAATTCATCCTATCATATAGCTTCAACACTCTCCAAAGAGGATTTCAATATCAACCGTGAGTGGACGAGATCGTGGAGGGTGTTAATGGATGGAAAACCTGGCTTGGAGATTGTCCCTGGTGAAAAGATCATGGGGTCAGAGCTGCCAAGACCGACATGGTGCACCCTCAATAGACTGCGCACGGGACACGGTCGTTGTGCCTTATATAGATATCGTTGTGGCTGGACGGACTCCCCCGCATGTTGCTGTGGCGCCGAAGAGCAAAGTATCCAACATATCTTTCAGGAGTGCCCGCTTACTCGATACACTGGAGGCCCCCCGGAAGACCTGATCACATTGAACGACGAAGCTACTAAGTGGATTAATTCTTTAAAGTTAAATTTGTAATTATTCTGTATCTGTCCCTTGTAGCCATACGATAATAATAATTGCGACGGATATTTTATCATTTATCAATCATGCGATAAACGCGATCACAGACGCACAAGATTTCGCTCCTACCTATACAACACAATGCCTCTATTTAATTAATTCCTAAGCCCATATTGCTTTCCCAGAATCGGTTCGGCACTCGAGCGAGAAGCAATACAAATTAACTTATCAAGAAATTGGATCCTAGGCTTCTCGAGTCCTTTTCCACCTCGATTAATAACGAGTATTTATTGCTTTAAGTATAATTGAAGCCAAGTATATTACAAATTACAATACATATTTAATCTTTGAAAGCTTATTAAAGATAATGATGCACAGATATTGCGATGGCAAATGCCTAAACGATGACGATTTTCCATTAGTTTTTACAAGCAGGTTGATAACATAGACACATATCTAATAAGTATTATGAATATGAATTGATCATAATAGGTTGTAGTTTTACTTTTAACGCAAAATCGTTTCGAAGGTGGTTGCGATAATTTTATTAATATGGGAAACGTAAACGCAATTGGGGGTTTTGATTCGTTGGAACACCCATAGGTATATGCACCTATAACTATGAAAGGGATGAATATTCCTACAATAATGTAGGAATATTCATCAGAATAGTCATCAGTATTTTTTATTTCAACGTTTCCAAACATCAAGAAGTTGCACTATGGTTAAATGTAAGTACCTAAATATTCAGGGTGGATGTAACATATTAATAACGTACATTCAAAATTAAGAACAAAAACCCAACACAACCAAACACAGCGAAGAACAATCTCTACAGACAAGGCTTTAGATTAAAAACACCGCATTAAAATCGGAACATCAATTTGGGAGCTACGATGCCACAGACAGACACACAGATACATCTTTTTTGCGGGGGGTTAATAAATATAGATCGGTAAAGGCACTTCAAACCCCTGCATTTGTAAATGAGGCAGATTCGTTTGTTTTTAATCGAAACGATGTTTATTATATTTCAAAAATATGTCTTCAGTTGACAAAACATATCTGTTCGAGGGTAAGGTAAAGGCAGGTACAAAAGTTGCTACGTAGAAAAAAGGTTTTTTTTTGTGTACTTGGTTTGCCTCACAACGTCCGCGGCTTAGCTCCGTGATCAGTACTAGAAAGCTGAAATTTGGTATGAGTATGTGTATGTATAACGCCGACAGAACGGTAAAATAAAAAAAAAATAAAAAAAAAATCCGGGTACCTATCGAACATCTAAAGTGGGGGGTGATTTTTTTTTTCTTTTCAACACCGGTGTGTGGCGTGTCGTTGAATAGGTCTTGTAAAAATAATAGGGGTCTTCTAACATTATTTTTTGATAAAGTCAGCAGTTTTGTAAATATTCGCTCCAAAAACAAAAAAAATAGTGTCCCCCCCTCTCTAACTTTTCAACCACGGGTCAAAAAAAAACGGAAAAATTCATGTTAATGAGGCGTTATAAGTACTTTCAATGAAAACTATATTGAACAAAATCGGTCGAGCCGTTTTTGAGTTATCGCCAAATTTCATATTTTTTCTTTAAAAGGTCGTAAGTTGACTTCCAGAAGGTAATAAGGGCTTACAGTTTCTAGGGCGTTTACGACCTTTTTATAGAGCTTTAAATCTTTCTTAACGTAAACCTCGGGCTTAAAACAGCAGTTTATTGTGAAGGATGAGCAACTACGGAACCCTACACTGAGCGTGGCCCGACATGCTCTTGGCCGGTTTTTTTATACCGTAGTCGGGTAAAAAGTATCCTATAACCATCTTTGGATGTCCAGCTATCCCTATACAGAAATTGGTTAAAATTTGTCCAGCCGTTTAGGCGTGATGCAAGGATAAAGGAAATTATGCCCAACAGAAGATGGCGAAAGACTGGCATGGCGCCGCGCGACAATACAAAACAAATGAATGACGATCCTGCATCACGCTATTAAGATTTTTCTGAAATCATGACCTCTCTCCATAGAAACCGGCTTTTCAATACATATCTAGAATTTTATATTAGTATAGATTAATATAATTAGGTGACGAGGAAAAGGGGAGCCGTTGTCATAGTGACGAATCCTGTACAGTCGAGTACGATTACACAAGAAATAACATTGGAAACACGAGACATATTACGTTAATATATAAGATATAGCATATATCGTACCTACGCCTATACTCTATATAGTATATAGGCGTACGCAGTGTTGTCACACAATTTTGTCAAAACAGTAGAACAGGATACAGAAATTAGAAGAAAATGGTAGAATTTGAAATATAAAATTGGTAGATCTACCACTACTCTGGGTCAGTACGTTTTTAATGACTAACAATGCTTAAACAGTGTTTAAGTGTTAAAAATTGCGGCACTTTTTTGCCTCTCCAAATAAATGCACTATTAGCTGTCATTTGCCAAAGAAATTACCGCGAAATATACTGTCAGCTGTCAGTGTCAACTGTCAACTAAGTGTCAGTCAAACCTCACAAACTCACAGATTCACTTAAAGCGTTCCGTTCTAAGCGATGAAATTAAAAGATAGGCTTTGGCTATTAATTCAGTGAATAAAGGATTTTGACCTTACAAACGGTCCGGTAGTTTTGAATTTTTGATATGTTGTCTAGGGTGGTTAGGCAGTGTTTAAAATGCAAAATGCACAATTCCCCCCCCTCCGCGCCCGCCGCCATATTGAAAAAACCGGCACCTCTTCATATTTTTGCTCATATCTTCCTTTAGGAACATTTTAGCTAGAAGAAAGCTTCGACAATGTTATAGAGAGTTAAATTTACTACATTTTCCATTTAATATTTTGTTTCTAGGACAGATAGTTATGGAGATATGCACATTTAAAAAAACTTAAGAAATTGTAATTTCCAACTCAAAAACAAACTTCTGGATTATATCTTCGTTTAGGAGCATTTCATGGAGAATGTAGTAAATTTAACTCTCTATAATATTGTCAAAGCTTTCTTCTAGCTAAAATGCTCCTAAAGGAAGATATGAGCAAAAATATGAAGAAAGTGTCGGTTTTTTCAATATGGCGGCGGGCGCGGAGGGGGGGGAATTGTGCATTTTGCATTTTAAACACTGCCTAACCTCAAAACTACCGGACCGTTTGTAAGGTCACACATAGTACTTTAGTCTCTATTCACCGTATTATATAGAGCCAATAACCCATTGTCCATAGGGACAATTAAAAGCCTACATTCAACAGTAAATTAGTAACATTTCGTTCATCGCTTTACTGCATTACTTCAATAATGTTTATAGACTTTAGTTCACCGGCCGATACCACGTAATTGGATTGCGTGTAATATTTAAGTACGTAAACACGAAAACAAATTGGTTGATAAATAATTCAACGATTTACCTGGCTAGAATGTTACCTACCTCAAATACCTTTGGGTCCACTGTGTTCACTGTGTCAAAACGTCCACTAAGTCAGAACGTCCACTGTGTCAGAACGTCCACTGTGTCAAAATGTCCACTGTTTCAGAATAACCACTGTGTCAGAAAATCCACTGTATCAGAACGTCCTGTGTCAGAACGTCCACTGTGTCAGAACGTCCACTGTGTCATAATATCTACTGTGTCAAAACATCCGGTCGGTGGACATTCTGACACAATGGACGCTGTGGACCCAAAGGCTCAAATACTATTAGATACTTCAGCCGGGTTCTAGTGCTATCAGTAAGGGGTAGCTGATTGATATGAAATACTTTCACTATTATGGTCTCTTTCTATTAATGAATTATGTACGAGGTCATAATCTACCTTATAGTATGATATAAAACATCGACGTAATAGTGATGTATTTGGCCCACAGATTAAATGTTATACGGTGTATCTTAATCGTGTAACTGGTTCCAAAATAGTGAAATGCATCACAGAAACTGACATCATTATACGTTAAAAGTTGACGCCGTTTAATGACGCTTTCATATAATTCGGAAACAGTGACTTCGTTGTTAAGCTGAAGGTGGAAGAAAGAGCTGTATGCCACAGATATTCTGCGACTTACCTTCTGAAGTTGAAAGTTTTCTTACGGTCTATCTGGCTGGACACAGATTATGTCGCCCGGCTGTAATGCGACGAGATGTGGTGAGAGAGCACCCGTCTCGTATCCCTTCACAGCGAGATGTATAGCGCTGTCTCTGTCACATATACTAATCGAATAGGTAAAAAAACCGGACACATTCTCCGACTTACCTTCTGAACCTGGAAGTTCCCATACGGGCTGGACACAGTCACTTCGTCACCCGGCTGCAACGCGAAGAGGTGCGGAGAGAGAGCACCCGTCTCGTATCCCTTCACAGCGAGATCTATAGCCCTGTCTCTGTCACATATACTAATCACAAAGGTAAAAAGACCGCACACATTCTCCGACTTACCTTCTGAAGCTCGAAGTTCCCATACGGGCCGGACACCGTGACTTCGTGGGTACGTATTACAATGCCGAAGTTCAAAATACCGAATTTCATAAGACCTATGGATGGAAGGCCGAAAATTAAAATACCGAAAGTACAAAAAGCCGATATTCGATATACCGATGCTCAAAAGACCTATTTTGAAAAGATCGAAAGTTCAAAATCGCGAAATTTTATAATACCGAAAGTTTAAAATCTTGAAATGTTATAATCCCGAAAGTTTTGAATTTCGAAATTTTATAATCCCGAAAGTCAACCATTGTCAGTAAAATGTCAATGATTTCGTCACCCGGCTGCAACGCGAAGAGGTGCGGAGAAAGAGCACCCGTCTCGTATCCCTTCACAGAGAGATGTATAGCGCTGTCTCTGTCACATATACTAATCGAATAGGTAAAAAAACCGCACACATTCTCCGACTTACCTTCTGAACCTGGAAGTTCCCATACGGGCTGGACACAGTCACTTCGTCACCCGGCTGCAACGCGAAGAGGTGCGGAGAGAGAGCACCCGTCTCGTATCCCTTCACAGCGAGATCTATAGCGCTGTCTCTGTCACTCTCATACTCCGACTTACCTTCTGAAGCTCAAAGTTCCCATACGGGCCGGACACCGTGACTTCGTCACCCGGCTGCAACGCGAAGAGGTGCGGAGAAAGAGCACCCATCTCGTATCCCTTCACAACGAGATGTATAGCGCTTTCTTTGTCGGCCTCAGCTGCCCAGCCTTCACCAACAGGCGTGTACGACCGCACACATTCTACATCTGAAACAAATAATATGGCTACATTATATTTATTATTTATCGCGGAATGGTCTGCTAGAGCAGGCCTTTCAGTAAGTACCTCAGAATGGGTAACATAGACGCGGTAGGCCTAGACAGAGATAGCGGTACGATCTTGATGCATTCTTCAACAACTGGTTACAAGCAGCATAAGACTTCTTTGAAGAAAATAGGTATTTACCCTGCAGTGGCAGACGTATATATAAGCTGATAAAAAATATTGCGTTACGCGGATTATGGTTACTACTCGAGATCCTTTCTGCCCTAAAGCAGCTAACAGCCGTCGGTTTTGCAAGCGAAGTCTCTCACCACACTGTCACTTCAGATCAGTAATTTGTTGTGCTATGACAGTTGCTTTGTTTTACCTCCAGAGGTGCGTGGGAAAAACATTTGTCACTTAGACATCTTTCACTACTTTGAAATTATGACGATGTTGATATTTTTCATGAAAAGTCAAAAGGATAATATTTCTGCCAAATTGCACCGACGCCACTACCGTATCATCATCATCATCTCAGCCATAGGACGTCCACTGCTGAACATAGGCCTCCCCTTTGGACTTCCATATATACCGGTTGGAAGCGACCTGCATCCAGCGCCTTCCGGCGACCTTTATAAGGTCATCTGTCCATCTTGTAGGTGGACGTCCTACGCTGCGCTTGCTGGTCCGAGGTCTCCACTCGAGCACTTATCGGCCCCATCGGCCATCTGCTCTGCGTGCTACGTGGCCTGCCCATTGCCACTTCAACTTGCTAATCCGGTGAGCTATATCGGTCACTTTAGTTCGTCTACGGACTTCCTCATTTCTGATTCGATCACGTAGAGACACCCCGAGCATAGCCCTCTCCATTGCTCGTTGAGCGACTTTGAGCTTTGAGATGAGGCCGATAGTGAAAGACCACGTTTCGGTGCCGTAAGTCATTACTGGTAACACACATTGGTTGAAGACTTTCGTCTTGAGACACTGAGGTATGTCGGACGAAAAGACATTGCGTAGTTTCCCGAACGCTGCCCAGCCGAGTTGGATTCGGTCGGCGGTTGACCTCTTTCTCGAAGTTGGACCTACGTAATTGGACCACTTGTCCTAGGTAATGTATGAGTCAACAACTTCGAGTACCGAGTTTTCAACAGAGACTGGGATGGGCACAACCTTGGCATTTGACATGAGTTTCGTCTTGTCCATGTTCATTTTTAAGCCCACCCGTTGAGCTTACAAAAGCTTCTAAGCTAAAAGCTTCTTCTCAACTACCGTATACAGTAAATAAAATAAACTACTTAATACCGAGACGACTATCGGAAAAGAGGGGAGGCCTTTGCCCACCAGTTGGAAATTGGAGATAAAAAAATGGATCTAATATATTTTATTGCCCTTTAGATGATACAATGTATCACAATTTACTTTAAACACCATTGAGAAATCATCAACCACATATTTTTAAGCAGTAAATTTATTTTTAGCTTTACATATTCTGTCTTATAACCGGATCATCTTATTATTTAAGATATATACAAAGCTTGAGACATGAAACGTACGAGATTAATATCTCAGTAGTTTTTCTAGTCGTCTGCCCAGCACAATACGAAACCTAGATATTTATTCTCGAAAAGGAACGACAAAGGGCCGTATGAAATAAGTACGGATTAATATCTGACAGGACGGACGTGAGCGATATCCCCTAAATATTAATCCTTATTTTATGTTGGTAACAAGGCAACGGATAACGAAGCCCGAATAATCCCACGGGGCCCATAAGGCACTGTTGACGGTAAACAAGTATAGTTGGCTCAACAGTGGGAGACTTTTTGACGATATAGACGCCTGTTTTTCCTAACTATTATTAACCCAACGGTTTTATTAGAAAGAAACTAAAACTAATAAAATACTAACTCGCTACGCACGTGGTGCGCTCGTCGAAAGTTACCAATTACACTGGTAATAACATTTACGCTGTTTACGTTACCTAATTATCCCAATACGAGTGGTATTTGTTATCAATTCTTATATTTAAAGATTACTTTAACGATGTAAAATGAAATGTCTATAGGTATACTTTGAAAATATTTTACTATTATTAAACAATTGTGTAATAGGCCTTTTAAGTATTGAAAAAACGTTCTTAATCTTATAGTCACCGCTAAACGACAAGATAGGTTCCAAAAATGGTATCCACCTTAATTTTAAAACGGTGGACATCACTTTTATTAGATGACATATATGTATGATGGGCGTGGTTTCTAGGTATTTGTGCTACTCACCAGCGACAGTCCGATCCTAAGCATGCGCACGTGGTGCCCCAGCGGCGCCACAAGCGCCTGTGGGGATGCCGCCAGCGACAACAACATGGTGTCGTCCGTCACACAAGAGACTAGAGAACGTGGAATTAGGCGCGCGGCTCCATCCACATTGGTACTTACTTCTGACCACAGATTATCTAATCGATTGTTGATTTTAAGATGATGGATATATTTTTTAAGTTAGGAAGTAGCTTTACCGGCGCCGTTCGCTAGATTGCACATTTAAAAAACGGCAACCATTTTGGATTACAAGATGGTAGACATCATCATCTTTTTGAAGAAAAAATTAAACGATATGCGTGTAATTTTCTAGGATTTTATGGAACTTACCAGTTATAGTCCTATGCACGCGGACATGGTGCCCCAGCGGCGCCACGAGCGCCTGTGCGGGCGCCGCCACCGACAGCAGCACGGTGTCGTGCGTCACGCGACACACGCGCGCCACACGACAGTCGACGGAGCGTGGAGTAGGGACGCGACTCGCCGCCCCGGCCGTAGCTTCGCCGCAGCCTTTCCATACACCCGTCTCCGCTTTTCGGGCTACCACCTTTATATTGAACAAATAGAAACATATATAATTATAATCTTGCTATATTTTAACGACATTATTCAGCTCCGTTCGTGGGTAGACGTGTCCTTATTTTAAGTTTCAATAGTAACCAATGAAAAATTAGGTATTCCATAAAACAACTCTAGTTTGCGAGCGCTACGATAAACGAGTATATTTATACATAGGTTTTGTATCCTATACTTAATCTACGGTCCAAGGTAATAAATACGGTCAAAATTATACTTATTAGTTTATAAATAATGGCCATTGTGTAGGTAACAGAAAATATTTACGATAAGCAATTTCACGAAAGATAACGGCCTGCTGGAGCTGACATGTTCCTCAAAACGATCTATGCTTCACTAATTAAGAGACAAAAAAGAAAGATAAGAAATATCTTTCCCTAACTGAACTGTTCTATTTAATACTGTGAAAGATTTATGCATGCATTCAATTACCAAAGTTCACGATAATTTTGACCTTAGACGCCGTACTAAACTAACTAAGTAGTTTAATACCGTCACAGAGCTGAAAATAATTCTCACAACCGATGATGACATGTCCTAATTCTATTAACAAATGCCAAAAGCAATTACTTGTTAATTGAAATGCTGAAATGGTCCTGTCAACTCTAATCAGAATCAGACCCGATACGGAGAGGACAGCAGTCAGATATAGAATAAATATCTATGTACTTATTAATTATAGCGTGTACAGAAAATTAACGATCAGGGCTCATAGAATCTGGCCCAGACGCTTCATATTTGATGAAATGTCTGGCTGCATCGTAATAAACTAATTTAACGAATGGGCATTGGCAGCGCGGTGGTTAAATTTTCCCGAAATGACAGTTTCAAGTTGAAACTTTCAAAGTCCATCGACATGGCTTGGCGTTCAGCAAAAAAATGCGCAGCGAACTCCGGCCGAAAAAGTAATATCCGAAAATGATAGCAAAAAATTATACCAACCTCTATTTTCCCGCTTTCGGCGAACACTCTTAACTGTAATGACTCCTGTAACTTCGCCTCGGGAACTAATTTGAGTGTTCGCACCCAGCCGTTAGTGGCCACTTCAACAAACAAAATTCCTTCAATGATCCTCGCACAGCCACCCGGGTTTGCCAACGGGCCCGTATATACCGACAGCGTCAGCTTAGTTGATGTTTGAATCCAATCAAAACGGAGAGGGGACGGGGCCGCATCAGTTTTTGCCGACGTTTTGACGGGGCTCGCGGCCGCTCTCCGACTAATCGACACTGGCAGGTCGCTAGACTGTATCAAACTCTGCATTATTTTGCTTGGCGGGCTGCCCTTAACGTTCTCTTCGCTTTTCGCCGAAATCTTTTTTCTGACAGGCGTGATACAGTTAGCCAGATTTTCCATGGACTTTCTGACAAGCTCTTGCGCTTTGGAGGGTTCCCTGAGACGGTTTTCTGATTTAGGAGAGGGGGTGGATGGACCAAAGAGTTCTTCCGCGTCGGGCCTGTCCAGCCTCAGCGGCCCTACGAGACATTTCGCCAAAAGCGAGTCGTAGTTCACCCACGGATGTACTTTATCAAATAATTGTGTCGCGTCTATGCCTGCTCCACGCATCAATTCCTCTGGACCTGGAAAATAAACAAATGTCACAATTACAATCCACTTAAAGCATTTGCGTAAACAATTGTAAAGTAAAATCGTACCACATTATTATAATAAAACGGGACTTAATGGCATTTAAAGTGTTTATTTAATTACTTCGACGTTCCGAACGTGATGATATGTTCATGGTCTCAAAGGGACACTTTTTAAACGCAATTAAATTCCATTTTTTTATAATAACGTGTTAAATCGTACCTCCAGGATGGTAAGGCAAATAATGCGTAATGTTGTATACGCGACCTCGGATGGCTAACCAGGCATCGTCTGAAAGCAGAATAACTCGTTAATAAAATTATCACGTTGAGGTAGTTGATAAACATGGTAAGAACAAGTGGGACGAACTTTGTGTATTATGTGTAGCGAGTTCTTCCGGGGAAACCGGACGCATTCGGCCTCCGACTCCCGTCAGGTCTTTCCCGGAATTGCCCAGCCGGATCCAGTCCATGAGGCTGTGTCCGGGCTGCAGCGCGCATTTATTCCTCGGATTCCCTGCAACAAACAAATTTACGGTACAATAAACCAATATCTTAATATTGTTTAGACATCTCGTAAACATAGATATTTATTTGTAAAATTTCACTATTGTTTAACAGGTGTTAGTGTTTTGGTAATCTGTTTTTTGAGAGCGCCGAACATTAATAATCGTTAGAATAATATGACGGAAACCCATCGGTTATCGGTGCGAAATAAATTAAACAGCTTTCGAACTCTGTATTTACCTTCGTCCCAATCCCAAGACGCCTATTGTTCATTCGCCCATTAAATTGGACGTCAAATTATGAAAATGCTTATTTGATTTCACTCAAAGGGCATTGTAAATTCGAAATAGAGCTCTATATAAACCGTGAGTACCTACCTGTTTTGTGCAGCTTTTGTATAGCTTAGATAAGCGAACCATGTCGAGCCAATTTACATTTCTAATTGAATAATATAAATAATAACCCGAGTAATTGGTTATTTTGGGTGCGGGACCATGGCCGGTGTTCTGGAGTAATCTCTATCCTCGGTAACGCTTCTCTACGTTATACACGTTTCAATTTTCATGAATAAATAATGGTCATTTATGCAAATGACGCCTGTGGGTTACCGCACGATAATACGTTCGCCTGTTAACTCAGCAACAAACACATAAATAGTTAAGCATTTTCCGCAGGTTACCGTCAGAACTAGCTAAAAACTGACAAATAATTTAGTAGCCAACTTCGAAGGAAGCGGTAACATTATACGATTAATAAATTCCAACTTTGAGTGAATTATGTGCTTAACTCGTGTCCTGAAGCTTTAGAAAATGTGTTTAACATTTTATGGAACGGGTCCGGAAAATTAATTTGTAACTTTTCCTTTATTTACGAAGATGGATACTTTTTGTTGACACGTAAACAGTTGATCGGCTAACGTTTGTGAGTAAACAAGGTCTCTCGGGTCTTGCCTGATCAATAAATCAGAGCTCACTGAAGTTATGAGACCTTCAAACTTCCTTTTTTCCTCTTCCGATACAAATCAAATTAGTATTGTACCTACTGTTGACTTTTTGGACATCTGATTTGCTCAGTTCCACTTCGCACGGATGCCTTATTAACGGAGCTTGCTAATGGAATTGGTAGGGAATATACATAAAATAAATTTACAATAGCTTTTATGAAGACAATATATATTAATATCTTGGTTATTCGGGTAAAACTACTTCAATAGGAAAGTAATCGTTAAATAAGGTATCGTTTCTATTCGGCGTTTTAACGCTTTCTAGACAAAATCTTATCCATGACGCTTCTATTGTTCAATTCAATTAATATACTCTTTTCCGTGTACAAAATAATCTTCATTACCTATGTTTTTTGTCTATAATCTTTATGATCGAGATTAATTGTAACTAGGTAGCCTAATATCTATAAACTTGTAGAGCCATTTCATATCACGGCATAAAACTCGTTATAGGTACAAAAGCCTTGGAGATATAAAAGCTAAATTGCCACAAATAACGCGGCCATATAATTCCCTCGTCGGCTCACGTCCGAGATCTTGATATCATTGCCGACGACTTTTAGACATCCCGAGAGCTTCCTTCTTGGATAAAATATATAGGCTATTATGTTAATCTGTAACATTACCCTGGGAGAGAGGACACGGTGGAACCGACGGCACCTCAAGGACTCCTTTATAGGATGGGCCATTTAGATGGGTCAGGGGCCACTTATTAATTACGTATGGATCCATAGGGGGAGTGGGATTCGTAAAACTTCTATACGTCTGGTGCCACCTGGCGATTCCTTAACAGTATTAAAATTCTCTTACATATATATAGGGTAGGGGGGGTTGTTCTTACGTATATGATAAATAAATAAATAAATAACAGACAACCTCACACAAATCGATCTAGTCCCAAATTAAGCTCAAGAAGGCTTGTGTTATGGGCACTAGACGACGATATACATATATAGATAAATATATACTTAAATACATAGAACAACCATGACCCAAGTACAAATATTCGAGTTCATCACTCAGATATTTGCCCTGGCCGGGATTCGAACCCGGGACCGTCGGCTCAGTAGGCAGGTGTCTACAAACCGAGCCAAACGCGTCGTCTATATAATCAATGACCCGGACGGATTTGAAACTAGAAGATATACAAAGATCTGTTCTCAGGAAACATGTTAACAAACAAATATTTATATACATACCTATTATAGATAGGGTCAAACTTGCCCATACTGTCAGATCTAAATGGGTCACCCCGTATACGTATCGGATCTTTATTAAGTATAGGTATTAAGCATACGAAAGTATATTGTAACAAAGGCTTATACTAAGTATAAGCCTTTGTTACAATTGGATATTTACTCATCTAGAACTTATTGGATTCAGCTTATATTAAAGCTATACTTGAATAATAGTGGGGATCGAGACAGATGTTTCATCTGAACTTGATGGATATGTAACTTGGGAGCCTAAATAAATATTGCTTAGAATCCGTTGTGTTTCTACCTTTTTGGGACGAAATCGCGTAAGTAACCTGTGTAATTTAATATAGATACTATTTGTTCTGGAAATTTACCATCGACAACTTGAAGTTGTAGTCATAAGTAAACTTCGTAATACAAATCCGAAACTTACATGTGCCGCCATCGCCATTAGGAACGCCTGTAAGTAATGACTCCCAAACTTGTGACGAATCAATATTGGCTAACTTAATTGAGAGCGATGAAATTTCTCAGCTTTGACTAAGTTCTGTAGGGAATCGATTATAACTCGGCTACAACTTGTCAATTAGTCATCAAATAATTTTGTAAACTAATCAAAGTGGATTGTCCGAGTTAAATTTTAGCTTTTAACATCTTAACACGTTCGCGGACGGGCATTCTATGGCATTCGAATTTTGAGTACCTCTTGTGACGCGCATTCTATAGCAGTCTTTAATTGAACTTCTTTCCTGAGCGCGAATGCTAAAGAATGCGCTTTGCCATAGTGAAAACGTATACATTAACATTTACTGTCAATTTCTCTGCAATCCGGGTACGCTTACTGTCACATTACTTGCTTTTCGCACACTGACAAGTTGACATGTGTTGCCGACAATCGTACCCCCCTCTCCCGCACACAGATGCTATAGCATTCTCGGTTGTATGAAAATTAGTTCAGTCGCCCGGCAAGTGCGCCGCTGTGTTGACCATCAGTATTTTGAGAATTTTGCGTGTTGACAACATTTCGAAGGATTGTTTTTATCATCGTAAGTAACATTTATTCAAGTATTTTCTTGGATATTTTGGTGGGTTGTATAATTAGCTATATTTACTAACTGTTTATTGCCCTTCAACGAGCTTTGACGGTGGTTACAATTTAAAATACAGACATAGATTAATGTACATATTTTATATTATACACATACACAGTAAACATAATTGTCAGCAAATATCTTGGAATTATACGTCTCTTGGTTCACCATTCAACTGCTAACATAGTGAAGGGTATTGTAGCTTTATCGCAGTGTAAAAAAGTGCTTTTAATTTGGGTTACATGCCTCCAAAGAAGGTCTTCGCTCGAGCCCGACCGCCGACTCGGTGGCGACATACAGACTGCACCACTGACCTATACAGACTTCACCGTCACCGCCTTTACCACCAAAATCATTAGATCAACGATAGGCTCGTCCAATACGAGTTTTTAAGCCCACGATAGTGAGAAGTTACTGAAAATGTTTGAAGAGGTGACTGAGCAGTCATCGGAGGATCAAATTAGCGTTGAAGAGTCAAAAACATCAACCAATGATCAAGAGAAGAGTCAGAAGTGTAACCGACGATACCGGTGAATCTGATCAAGACCCATTTCGAAATATAGCGGGGCAGTGAAGTTCCTACGAAGACTAAATGCCAAACTTGTCTGGTGCGTCGTCTGAAAGTAACAAGAGAGACTCTAATAGAATAGGCGTGAGTGACAAACCCGTTGATAACTATAACTCCTGTAATCAACGCCTATATTCGTTTTCGCTATCACATATAAGCGTAGCAGGCAGCTGCTATAACATTCAATGCCATTAATGTACCACGAGCTAGCTAAGCCATGTGGCAGAACTGCTATGGAATGCTATGCTATAGCATTTGTTGTCACATAAGGTAGTATAAAAACGTATCATATTTGACGCAACTGGTATAGCATTCGACTTGCATAGTGTTCACTGTCACATGTAAATTGTACTCAATCTTACAATTATAACGAAACTGCTATAACAGTTTCAAATATTCCATACAAAATTTTAGTGTCAAACAGGTGTGTCTTACTGTCCGCGAACGTGTTAAGCTGTGAATTTGTTGAGTTTAAAGAAGTAAATTACAAGATTAGGTAGTAGGTATTTTATGTGAAATCCTGACACGTCTTACTACCTACACCTATAGAAAATCCAAAATAGGAAATGGCCTGGGATGTCTAGCTGGTGTTCTTAATACAAATAATATGTGCACCAGCGGAAAAAACACACCTACACAACCAAAACTACGCAACAAATACCTACTTAAAACAAAGCTCGTATCTCAGTATCAATCTACAAACTAGATACGAGGTTTAGAAGAGTAGTGACAGAAGTTTTAGTCAGTTTTGGTTGTCACCAGGCGATAATCCATTTTCGATATTCCGATATGGTATTAGGTGCCCCGCTCGCACACTTGCCCCGACTGGTCTGACCTTATCAATCGGCTGCGAAATAATAAAAGTATCAAGCTTTAAGACAAAGTATAATTTGATGACCTTATTTGCTCCTGAGACGTCTCGCTTCATCGATTGTAAATTGATACCCTGTCTGAAAAACTACTAGTCATACTGAGGGAGCATTTTCCTCGGTAAAGGATGAATTTATCGCTGTCATTTTTTTAGCTTTTTGCTTAACGTCATGAGCACGCTTCTTCTAGGAAATTAATTTCCTGGTGGCGGCACGTTTTTACAACCGTTTGCTAGCGGTTTATATTATATTAAACTAAAATCCGAATTCAAATATAAAAAATATGGAGTTCGTAAATAAACGCACGAAGTTCCTGAGCTTGACAACGCCTTTTAATGCTCCCTTTTAATTCAAATTTAAATCCTTTTATGAATATAACGGGTCAGTTTTTGTCGCGAAATCCGTATTTTACTTTTTATTTATGAATAATGGTTAAACGGCATGCAATAATTATGTCCTTTAGTTACTAAATTCTACAGCAAAGAAGTTTATCTCGTTTTTATACTCGCGTATCAATCTATCACTGACAAAATCACAACGCACTTTTTAAACCTGTACCAAAATTCTATACTCTAAGACAACTGGTTAGGTTTTAATTACTGGCCATCCTTCAATAACTGGCCACGTTATACTAAAATGACTTCAGTTTGCAGGTAAACAGAGTTCGTTTTTAGTATGAGGTGGCCAGTTATTGAACAGTGGCCAGTAATTGGCGATTTACCCTATCATCATAATATTTAATCATAAAAACACGCTACCCTACCCTGATTGGTTGAAATCACTTGCCAAAGAAATTAACCATTCACGAGGGACCCGCCATGACCATCGAGATCATGTTTGAAAGGCCAGTTTGAGTTGAATGAAAAAGGTTACATCTAAAAAAACGAATAGAATGACGATGCAAGTAAAAAATGTTTTGCTCGTATTAAAAAGTATTGTTTGCAATAGTTACCTACACATAAGAAGGTCTTAAAATCTCGTACCTTACTTAGGTACTCGTACCTAAACGCGGTACTTAGGTACTCGAATTTAGGAGCCTTCATTGTGCAACGATAACTGCATAAAATATTAAGTAGGTATTAATATTTAGTAATAGAAGAGCTCGAGTCACAAGATGGCAAAAAAATTGGGCAAGTGCGAGTCCGACTCGCGCATGACGGGTTCCGTACCTATATATATGTATATATAGGTATAACAAGTTTGTTGTATGGGAGCCCCCCTTAAATGTTTATTTTATTTCATTTTTAGTATTTGTTGTTATAGCGGCAATAGAAATACATCATCTGTGAAACATTTCAAGTGTCTAGCTATCACCGTTCTTGAGATACAGCCTGGTGACAGACGGACGGACAGCGAAGTCTCAGTAATAGGGTCCCGTTTTTACCCTTTGGGTACGGAACCCTAAAAACGTCAAGAAATATATAACATCGTAGATGTTCAAGGTATGGTATTTCCTCGTGACACGCATCGTTTGGTTTGTGGCCTTCTTCCAGTTAACGTTTGAGTAAATTATATATGGTCAAATCTTGGCGGTATGGAGTCCCTGCTCATGAAAGGTTAGCTGAGATGGTGCGGGCATCTCGTGCGCATGGATGATACCAGACTACCTAAATTTTATTCGCTTTGTTTTATTCGCAGATAAAGGCAGGTAAGCGTATGCCAGGAGGTCAGCTCCTGCGATATAAGGACGTCATCAAACGCCATTTTACCGCATGCAACATCCCATGCGATAGTTGGGAAGACCTTGCACAGGGGTATGGCGCAGCTCTGTTCAGAAGGCGGTCGCTGTTTTTGAGGAGCGTCGCTTGCAAGACCTCGACGCAAAACGCCTTAACATAAAGACTCGTCCAAAGCCTTCCTATACATATACCTACAACAACAAGGGTGAGTTGCATTGCGCGCCGTGCAACAGAACCTTTAAAACCAAATTTGGTTTTGCAAGCCATATTCGGGCACATGATCGCCGCTCGTGAAGGTCATGGAGCCAGGTTCGCCATTGACGGACACGTCAAGGAGGACATCATCATCATCATCATCATCAAATTATATAAACCCCAAAAAATTAAAAAAATTAAACGGTAAAAATAGAAAAATATTATTAGCCAAGTTGTTGAACAGGCTCGCAGGCGGCTAGTAGAAGTGAAGCAGGCTCTGAAGTAGAACTTCGAGAATCGGGTGGGCGTGGGAAAATACTGTAAGTCGTGTAGGCGCGTCTGCAAACACGACTCCCGAGTATGGCTCCTCTAAACTGATGCTACATATTTCTGTAATTTTTTTGACTTAAATATACCTAGAGTATCTAATGTATAATAAACTTCTAATATTGTATTGATAATTAGTTTTCTATGGAGAGGGCTATTTTTTAGGACAAAACTACCTAGGTACCGAAAATGCTGGCAGCATTTCCTCGCTGAATAGCTATGCTGATACGTTGTGCGAGAAAGCTGCCAGCTCTTCGGTCCCCAGTGGTCTGTTCCTTTCAGTGAGCTCCTTATGAAGGTTGCGGGCGCTGGGACTCCATGGACCTGGTCTCGACCCCAAACGGTACATGTATGTATGCACTGTATTCGAGGCCATGGTCTCTGTTAGCTTTTTATGGAGCTCCTTATGAAGGTTGCGGGCGCTGGGACGCCATGGACCTAGGGTCTCGACCCCAAACGGTACCTACATAACTGTATTCGAGGCCAAGAATATAGGGCATATTTGATGCTTAGTAGTTTTTCGGCCGCATCAGCATTTTACTTAAGAATTAATGTGTACACAATTCCTTCATTCTCTCTTTCATTAAGAACAGTACCTATACAACTTAATTTTAGTGGTACTTACACTCACCCCCGCAATTCAGCGTGCCAAAATATGTTTAAAATAATAAAAGCTAAAGTCTTGAAGCAACTCCAGTATAAAGTATAAAGGTACGAGTAAGTCTTCGTTACGAAAAGTTTTGCCAAACAAACATCGCTTAAATTTTAAATACAACTTTTCGATTTTATTAGCAGGAGTTTTATAACACGTGTATGTTTTTCGTTCTCCTACAGCTCTACGTGATTATTATTCTGTTTGGTTCCGGTTTATTATACATTGAAATAAAGCAGTTTTTTTAAACGAATACATTTATCTAACTAATTGAAGTATTTGACCAAGCGAGCGAAGCGATCGAAGTGTAACCGTTTCAGCTTGGCCCAAAATTCTTTCATATGTGTGGATGTCCAGACACTTTCTGGCTGTTCTCGCCTAGAGGTCGTATTTCTCATGAAATGAGAAGGAATTTTTGTCGATTATTTTTTTTTTCGAAATTTTCAAAAAAGGCCAAAGGGCTGGCTCACGGAGCCACAAGTTATTTATGAAATACGCATAATTTAATATAATTTTCTTGTAAGCATTTCCATTTTCTTTGTAGCATTCTTCGTTTAATTAGCCTTGATACAAAATTATTTGAAATGTAATTAATTAAACTTAGCAAGAACGTACGATATATTCATCACGTTTTATAATAAATGTACATATAATTCTATATTACTTGCTTGTAAGAATTTCCGTACCACACAAAGAATACTTTGTTGCATTCATCGTTTAACCACCGCAATGTTTATTGAATTAATCTTGCTACAAAATACAAAATTCTTTGAAATATAATCAAAATAAAGATTCGTATGATAACAATTTTTCGTCAGCTAAGCAAAAAAGAAAAGAAGCTCGTCTGTTGTGGGAACACAAACAAGATTAAAGGATAACATGGCAAGCTTCGCCGGCAACATACTGTATTAATGTAAATATTAAAGCTGTAAAATACTCGTGATATGGCGCCAGTAGCTATAGGGTTGTCACAATCTATTGCTACATTTAAATCTCACCTTAAACGTCACTATTTATCTCTACCTTAATTTACACTGCGTTGAAAATCGCTCCTCTTACTCATACTATGCGACTGACTGGTTCTGCTATCTATTTTACTTTGCTATATGTTTTTATTATGTCTAAGTATTATATGTAGGTATATTTGATTATTGTTATTTATGTATGTTTATTGTTTTTATTTTATTTTTGTAGTTAATTTTTGTGGCTTAAAGTTGTTGTGCATCACCTACTCAATTCTAACTCCTGTTGATCTACTCCGCTACCTAAAGGTTGTCTGGAAGAGATCGCTATTTAGTGATAAGACCGCCTGTTGTTTACCTCTGTTAATTTGTTTACTGTATATCTCTCATGTTTTGTATCCCTGTGTATTTGAGGTGTGCAATAAAGTGGATTTGTTGTTGTTGTTGTTGTCAGTGCACTGAAAAATAAGCTAAATTAAACATTTAAAACACCCTAGACACAAACACAAGTAGCTGGTCATCGTGAGCCTCTCATTCAATAAGTGCTATACAAAATGCTACTAAAACTGAAAATAACGACAAAATTCGGAATTATTTGCCTTAAAATTGGCTGAGGTCAAGTCCCTTAATCCAATTAAAGCTGAATATCTTGTAAACTACTGGTCCTATTTCCAACAAACATAGCTAAGAACCATCCCGACCCGACGGACAAGTTTTTCGATAAAAAAAATAGGATTCAAATTGGTCCATTCGCTTAGGAGATATGACAGACATACAGATACACAGATACACAGGTACACATGTTAAACTTATAAAACCCCTCTTTTTTCGTCGGGGGTTAAAAAGGTTGTTGACAATAGCTCAATGTTAGCTGCTAGTTACATAAATCGGAGGACTGACAAACTAAGGGCTGCTAGTAAGGACAACTTGGCCATTTCTCAAGTAGTTAAACTAGTTGAGCTATTGTTTTTCCAGTGTGGTCCATCTGCAAAGATGTAAGTGATTAGTTCTCGCCACTACACCTTACACCTTCCGGGTTTCTAATAGAGGCAAAATTTATTTCCAAACAAAGAGGAATTTATATTTTAGCCTTTTTACCGTTTGATTCCGGCCCAGAAAATTTGCCACTAATTAATAGAAGCAATCAACATTTTGATAAGAATTGCAAAAAGCCGCGACTTCGACAAAACAACCGAAAATGCCGCCAAAGCTTATACGGAGTTCGTCAATATTGCGACTTATTAAACAGACACTCAAAACGCTCAATCGCCTACATGTTGTTCTTGTCTGTAATCTCCTCCCTTATATATCCTCCTTTTATTACCTATTATAATGCTGATTCAAGATATCTTAATCTAAAACCGGCCATACATGCTACGATCCACCGGAGTGGTTACCTGCGGAAGATTGTCTGCGCATGTCAACGGGAGGTAGGTTGGTTCGAGGAACTGCACTGGGTTACCTCCGATGTTCGAAATTCGAACACCGTATCATGCTGTCCCGCTCATTCAAATATTGTTGGGCACGGGATCGAGATGGATGGCACGGTACGAATTTCGATCTTCGCAGTAGCCCTTCAGGTCTGTTCTCACACACGCTGCGGACTCCTGCGCAGACGTACCTGGCCATAGGTAGACCTGCTCTCCGGTAGACTGTTATTTGTATGGCCAACGTAAGCTTATATCAGTCAAATGTGTTTAAACGGGCCGTTAATAAAGTCGCGGTCGTGTAAGTAATTTGAGTGGAGTCTCGTACGACTTAAAAACGTGTCACGTCATATGTTTTGATGCGCCGGTATTTGTAATTTGTTCTCTTTTGAACAGTGGTCACTTTGTAACTGTATAAAATGACGATTGAATTCTGAAAGTCCTTCTTTTTTATCAAAAAATCCCACATTAAACTCAGTATTCCTTAATAAGATTGTAATGTGACATCCCTAAGTAGGTAGCAGCTATCTTGTACTCAGCAAAGTGCCCATTACTCGGATAGAAACAATTCTTTAGTGCCAGTAAGTAGAATGGAGCGAGGTGTGAGGCTTTCTTTGTCCACGTTTACTTTCATCGTTAAAAGAAAAGGCGGCCACGTAAAAACGCGAACACCGGAGGGGTACCCTTTATTAGGGTCTTATCTACTCTTCGCCGGTCTAAATAAGATCTATTTAGAACACGCCAGGAATCAATTTAGCCTTAATTCACAAAAAGGCAAAAGAAAACACTCGTTCTGACCAAAATTTCACACAAGAGTGACCGAAAAAAGGTTTTTGCTAAATCGGACTTATTTTTTTCCTTCTACGGATCAAATAAAGATAAAAGACAAAGAGGAATATGCTCCTAAAATAGGGCGTTACGTTAACAGGTATGGCTTTCAGAAATATGCAACTAGGTCAGCGATTTTTTTTTCTTTACCATAGGGTAAAAAGTATACTAACCATCTTTGGATGTCCACCAAACCTTGTACCAAAATTAGTAAAAAAAAAACAGCCGTTTCGGCGTGATTGAAAGGACAAAGAAATTATGACAAACGGATAACGCCAGACTGAAATCATAAATAAATAAATAAATAATAAATAAAATAAATATCAGACAACCTCACACAAATCGATCTAGTCCCAAATTAAGCTCAAGAAGGCTTGTGTTATGGGTACTAGACGACGATATATATACTTATATAGATAAATATATACTTAAATACATAGGAACAACCATGACCCAAACACAAATATTCGAGTTCATCACACAAATATTTGCCCTGGCCGGGATTCGAACCCGGGACCGCTGCTCAGTAGGCAGGTGCTTGCAAACTGAGTCAACCGCGTCGTCAAAATCATGACCCCTCTCCATAGAAAACTGGTCCAATACAAATCTAAACTTTTATATACTTGGAAAGACTGCAAGAAGTGTAAAAATGTTTGCCCTACAATCGGTGAATCATGTCCATTATGCTGGATAATTAATTAGGATGGAAATCATGGAACGAAACGATAGTAATAGGTATAGGATGCGGTTCATGAATAATACATATCAGAAGCTATTCCCCCGAATACCTTAATGCTAACGTTCTTGCCTTATTAAGACTTGGCTCACTTTTACTGAGCCATCTATCAACCTCGGCATCATCAAAATGAATGGCAACGCCGAGTGGGCGCCACCTAATGAGCAACATCCCTACGGCTGTACAAAACTGTATACTAGACACCACCCGGTTTACGCTGGGACATTATTAAAGTCTGGATTTAATACCGCGATCGGAGAAGGCAGCGCGTATATTTTTCCACAAATGATTGAAACTAGGTCAAGCCATTCGTCGTGAAAAGGTACGCGTTCGTATCCGACATCAAAACTCGGAATCTATTTATGTTTAAGCTTTCACGTATATATTGCCTGAGCATAGTCTTATTTCCACTTGACCGCTATTTCGGGCGCGATCCGTAGAATAAACGAACAAAGGATTTGTTAAGGAATATTTTGTCGGGAAAAACTTCATTTAATTGAAAGCTAATGTAAATAAAGAAGGCTTGAACGTCTTAATCTATCACCTGACTCGTATCTAATGAGATGGTGTGTTCAAATTGAAATGCACAATCGAATTGTGACTGCAATTGTGGAAATTGGGGCTAGCAGGAATGTACTTTTAATCAATAAAGCGTTGTTGAAAAAACGCAGCTACGGTGTATTTGGTGCTCTCCGATCTAACTGCTGTTAGATAATAAATGATTTTATTTTTGTCTTCTATCCTTCCGGACAATCGATGCGATCGTCCCTTTTCGCGCCAGTGAATAAAAGATGAGCTTGCAAATGTGATAATCCGATAAATGCCCGACTGATTTCACTGGACACAATGGATACTACCAACTGAATTTATTGAATCTTATTTTTAAGCTGCCCTTTCGTAGGTATCTATAAAATGTGTGGGCTTAGTGTCTTCTTGTTCTTACAGTGATCATACCTTAAATTGGACACTGACTCGTTATCATTTAGAAAAATTTCGAACCTGAATTGACAATAAAATTCTATATATTTATGAAACTACTGAGAAATGCGACTTGTAGGCAAAAACAGACAGAAATCTGAACACCAGGGGGCCTATGATGGTTGCTTTTATCACGCGATAAATAAGTGATAAAGCATCCGTCACGTTTTGGCAAGACGCGAGTGTGAGTGACAGATGCTTTGTCACTTATTTATCACGTGATAAACGCAACCATCATAGGCCCCCTGGACATCCAAATATCCGGACGTACGAAATCGCTCGGCTCGCTCGGTCTAATAGATATTACTGTCAGTCCATCGCATTTACGGCGTTTTATAGTAAAGCGCATAACCCTGTATTAAACTTATCTGGTACCATATCGGCTTAGCAATGGATTTTTCATTAAATCACGGTCTATTCTTCTCACGGACTTCGACACACTTTTGCAACTTTTTGGTTGATTTAAATTCATAACTTACACTTCCAATTTTCAGCGAAGTTATAGAAGCGAAGCATATTATCATTAGGCAACCATTGAATCTGACCACGAGAAATCATGAAAATCTGTAGTTTTGGAAAAATCACACTAATATTATTTAAAGCGAAAGTTAATGTGTGTGTAGGTTTGTTACTTCTTCACGCCGAAACGGATTTGGATACTTTTTATACTGAAAACCAGCATGGTTACCGTAAAATAAAGATTTTACCGCGACCAAAAGTTAAAGTAAATGTGTAGGTAGGTAAGGATAAATATTACTTTCCAACCAATCTTACTAGGTATACTAAGAGTTAAATCTGTCAAATGTTGCAGTAAATACCTACAAGACGCTAAGCTATTTGCAATATTATTGAATCAGGGTTTACTCCGAGAGCAGCCGCTATAATGGAAGTGCTTTCAGTTTCTCTAAAGTTGTTACCAACTGGGACATAGGTACACTCGAGGAGAAATATTCCCGGTCACTCACCCTATGTTGCCTTGCTTCCTTGAAGACGGCTAAACCGACTAGGAACAATAATTGTTGTTTGAAAGGAGTTACTTTCTACTTGGTCTTGGTCTTGGTGGTTGGTAATAAAGGCACAGCTATCTTGATTTAGATATTTTGTAATATGTACAACAGGCCTCGGAAAGCATCATTAGGCGATGTGAACCTTTATAGAAGTGGGTGTTCTTAAAAGTTATTATAATCTGTTTTGTTAAAAAAAATGGACGGCATCATTTGTTATGTTTAAAAAAAAAGGGAAATGAGCAAAATACATATTGGCGTTAAGCAGCAGTAAATACGCTAAGCTATAGATATGTGTAGCTCGCGAGTGAGTGATTCAAACGTGCTATATCATTTAGTTTAGCTCACTAGCTCTTTCGCTCACTGAAGATACAAGTAGCCCAGTATCTCATCTATCATCTCAGTATTACTCGCTCGCTCTCGCGTTTTTCTCGTCGTTTCGTCTAGATTGTCTCTAGTTCTACTCACTCGTGAATGATATAGTCTAAAGATCTACTGAGCTAAATGAGCTAAATGAGTGATACATATCTCGGTGACCTAAAGACACATATCACTCTTTGACGACGCGTTTGGCTCGGTTTGTAGACACCTGCCTACTGAGTCGGCGGTCCCGGGTTCGAATCCCGGCCGGGGCAAATATTTGTTCTTGGGTCATGGATGTTATCTATATATGTATTTATATATTATGTATATCGTCGTCTAGTACTCATAGTACTTAGCTTTGCTTAGTTTGGGACTAGGTCGATTTGTGTATGATTGTCCCTTAATATTTATTTATTTATTATTATTTTCACTTTAATGACACATTCTGCGCATCTCTATTATCATTTATTTGCAATATTATTGAATCTTACTTCCGAGCGAATGCCTCTGTAATTGAATTGCTTTCCGTTTCCCTAAAGTTGTTACCAACTACATGAAAGGTATTATTTTGAGCGCCCAAAATGGAACCACGTACGTTCGGCACTCAGACACTCTGGTCAAGTTACCTTGGTTATTTCATCAGTGAAAAGTTGTTAGAACCTACGACGCCCTATGAGTGACAGGAGCGACGTTTTCGACGATGCGTAGGTACTGATAATAAAAATGGCTATATTAGACAATTTTAATAAATTATGTCCGACGTATACAATATATATAATTTAGATATATGCTTTATTTACTTTTATATGCTGCTATTCAAGCTGCATTAAGTGACATTCACTGACTTAAAGCGGATAGGATAGTAAGAATCCATACCTTATCGATGAAACAGGCAACCACATTACACCAAGACAAGTTAATAAAAAGTAATCTAAGTAATATGAAATTCATATTCATTATTCTTATTATTTATATTATGAATAAATAATCAATGTGTGTCATATAAATGTTAAACGATGTAAATAGAAACAGCTTTAAAACCAGGACGGAGTCAATGTTGATGTTGTGAACTCTCATCATTCAGTGGGTGGTTGTCGCAAACAAAATAGAAAATCTTGAAGATAAACAGTTCGGAAACGTATTAAGTAAAATTCTTTACTGTAGACTTAGCTATGATTATAAGAACTCATTTTTTGCAACCATGGGTACTAGTCTTAGTTCCCCCGTGCGCTAGGTAGCCAGACTGCGGCAGCTAGTCAAATATTTTCGAATGCATGGCTGCTTAATCCGCGGGCTCCCTTAAATCGTCATGTTCGACTAACTGTTGCAACCAGTCTCACTAGAGCACGGGACGCTTATTGTAAATTCAAGGTTGGTATACATCTATGACGGTTTCCAACAATGCATGCAAGTTTTATGCACTCCCCTTATAAATCGCTAGCGCAGCAGTACTTTGTTATGCGACAAACAGGTATCGATCCTATCAAAGGCTTTCTCCGCGTTATCCCAATCGTATTACGCTTCGATGAGGTACGGTATATTCTGTGTCCTATAAACAGTGATCGGAATTAGGTAGTGCTAAAATACCCATAGGAGGCGAATGCAAAATATTAGCTAGTAATAGGACACCTGATGCGACATGATGCTTTCTTTGTGAACAACCAGGAAGGCGAAGTTAACAAGATTAACTTATTTTAATAAAGTGGAAGAGAAAGTGGGCACTGTTTCGTATCAGGACCAAAATACTGTCAAGGAATGGAGAACATTAGTACGTTTTAAAGTGGGCACTGTGTCGTATCAGGAGACCAAAAGACTATCAAAGAATAGAGAAGATTAGTAAGTTATATGCACTCGCTTTATAAATCGCTAGCGCAGCAGGACTTTGTTATGCGACATACAGGTATCGATTCTATCAAAGGCTTACTCCGCGTTATTCCAATCGTATTACGCTTCGATGAGGTACGGTATATTCTGTGTCCTATAAACAGTGATCGGAATTAGATAGTGCTAATAAAACACCCATAGGGGGTGAAAATATTAGATGGAATAAAAGCAAATTAATGAAGAGGTAGGTATTGAGTCTGGTGAAAAAATAACCTTTTATTTTGAAAAATATACAGGTAATAAGACAGCTGATGCAACATGATGCTTTCTTTGTGAACAACCAGGAAGGCGAAGTTAACAAGATTAACTTATTTTAATAAAGTGGAAGAGAAAGTGGGCACTGTGTCGTATCAGGACCAAAATACTTGTCGTATCAGGAGACCAAAAGACTATTAAGGAATAGAGAAGATTAGTAAGTTTTATGCACTCGCTTTATAAATCACTAGCGCAGCAGTATTTTTTCGATACGATAGACAATGAAGTATCGATCCTGTTAAAGGCTGCTTCGCGTTATTCCAATCGGATTACGCTTGGATGACGTAAGGTTTATTCCGTGTCCTAAAAGCAGTGATATTTAGGAATAGGTAGTGCTCAAATATCAACACCTTTCGTAAGTATGTAGATAATAGAGATAGAGTGGAAGCAGAAGCAAAAAGTGTAAAGCCGGGATTAAAAAGAAAAGTTGTTTTTGACGTTTTTATCACTTTCGTGGATCCTGGTCCACCTGGCCACTTATCAACAGGCAGAGACCTATCAACAGGCATAAGACGTGAACAAACGCATGGATAAAACATCAAAATAACACATAAAACACCAAAAAAGGACATGAAAATTTTAAAATAATTTTGGTAATCTTTGTGGTCACCAGACAGTAGACACCAACATAAAAACACAACCTCCAAAAATTTGGTTGGGAAACCCTGCACTATATGCGTTACCTATGTTATGCAAGATGTAGGTATATTAGCACTGCCGATTTTCGATCACTGCCTATAAGGTGTATTCTTTGCTGGTCCGTTAATATGTATAGGTATTCGTATCACGTGGGAGTTGACTCAAACAATACGTGCCCACGCAAATTCGCGCGTATCGGTTTTCGCGTCAGATATGATGTCAAAAGGATGTAACTTTATGCTGCTTTCGTTTCGGTTTATGGACATAGAAAACAAAACCTTCATTATAGTCCTGCTGATATGTATATAGTTACATCTACTGCATACATCTTTTATTCCACATCACATCATAAAAAAAGGAAGTCCGTCATTTTAGATCCGAAGTATCAGAACGTCAAGTGTAAGTTTTCAACTGAACAGAGTCTTGATCGTTTTGACGTTTCTCGTATAAATTGCGTTAAAAGCAAACTTATATTGGAGCATTGTCCTCAGTCCCCAATGAGGAAAATTTGATAAATTGTAGGCGGTGTCAATTAACAGGAGAAACTAGATACATTTCCGTGGGATGAATGAATTTATTAGTCTTCAGTAATAGGATAAAGAAATGCTTAAATGACTGCAAACATTGGTGGGTGTAGTGACTAATGACACTAATGCTAGTCACGCGGCCTACGTTTTTATATTAAAACTAGCTGTGCCCCGCGGTGTTACCCGCTCATCCCACGGGAACACAATTTATCCGGGATGAAAAGTATCCTATGTCCTTCCCCGGGACTGAAACTATCTATATACCAAATTTCATCTAAATCGGTTCAGCGGTTTAAGCGTGAAGAGGTAACAGACAGACAGACAGACAGACAGACAGACAGACAGACAGACAGACAGACAGACAGACAGACAGACAGACAGACAGACACACTTTCGCATTTATAATATTAGTATGGATAAAGTAGTTTTTTAGATGAAATACAAGTTACGGATAAACGTTAAGCTACGAACAAACTGCTGCCTACATACACGTTTTCTCTCGATTCTTTACCTTTTATGTAAATAGTTTCTCGTCTGCAAAGATAAAGCTTTCAAGTCAAACTAAGTAATCCTCTTACGCCACTGTGTAGGTAGAACTAGAACTGCCGGTTGGGTAGCAATTGATTTTGGGAAATATTCCCATTCATATATGTAGGTATATCAGAGTTTTTAAATCTATTAAAAAAGCAATAGAAAGCGAGTGTCCTAGTCAGTCTATCGGTCTATACACGTCGCTTATAAATTAAAGATACCTACTAAAATCGTATTTCATCGCCATAGGAGAAATTAGATTTTTTTTTGTTTAATATGTAGCAGCTTGTGAGTTTGATGTGACCGTTGACACTTGGTATTGTGATGGTAGTCATGACGCAATAGTTCATCTTCACACATTGGAAGTTGTTTCTGTTTACCCTTATGGTTAACTGGTAGAGAATGCCTTTAGTGTGTAATAAAATATAAATAAAATAAATAACTTGGTCGCCCATTGTACCTTATGCGATTTTCTTAGGTACCGCAAATGTTCCACCCGTGAATTGTCAGTATCGTAGTGGGTATAGTCGTATAAAGTATAGACATAACTCGACACGTGCTCGATACCATATTAAAAAAGCAATAGAAGCACACATCACTGTCACACTGACAATAGCACTCCTTCAGTCCTGAACTTGTTCTAGTTCACGATTGTTCGACATCGCGTTATGAAAGTTTTCTAAGTCGAATGCATAAATACAACTTCGGACTAACCCTCATTAAATTTCGTTGCTCGACATCTCAGTCTTAAAATACGACTGGAATTGCAAAGAGTTCTTCTATTGCTCCATCTTACTTCGCTAACTATGGTTTCCTTGCGGTGTATTTCAAGTCAAGTCGCTTCTACGAGAAAAAGCATAAAAAAAATAGGAATAAGTCGTTGCCGGAGGCGAATAACTCACGGTGACAGACGGACAGGGAGACAGACAGACGGACGGACAGCGGAGTCATGGTCCCGTTTTTTATCCTTTGGGTAGGGAACCCTAAAGGTAAGTAAGTATAACATTTTTCTGCACCAGGTAGAAAGTATCCTGTAGAAGTCCGTAAGCCGTTTTGGCCATTTGATGAGAAAACTGAGACGTCTGAGAGACTTGGATAATTATTTTTATGAAGCTCGTGCATTGTAGTGAGATATTCTTGAAATTATAAGTCTGGCAAATTATAAAATATCAGTGTCTTGTATAATAGGAAAATATAGGGTTGAAAATACCCTACACAATATCAGAATTTCATTGTTCTTGCAAGCGGGATAGTAGGTAGATATATATTTTTTGTACTAGTAATTTGTTTGGTACCAATCAGTGCTATCTGGTCTCTAGTTAGATATATGCCATATTCAGTTGAATATGCCATACAAGCGTCCCGAAGTTTCAGCAATAATGGGACCTGGAAGTTAGGGCGGAAATGCTGGTATAAATGTCCCCCAAAGTTCAACTCGGAGTAAATAAATCATTGTGAGTTGGCGAGGAGTATCATGGGAAAATAATTTTCAACAGAGTAGATGTCATACAGGGTGAAACATACTATAAATGTAAATAACTCTTAGAGACCATGTTATATACGTTACAAATTTATTAAACATGTAAATTTGTCTCACCGCTTTGCTCGTGTGTCGCCGTTTTGGGACACATTGCCGTGTATCTATACATTAAATTTATGTATTATTTTTAATGTGGGTACACCACATTTTTTGTTTTCATATTGAACCCTTGATACAAAGATCAAAGCACAAAAAAAAATGAATTGCGTAACCTGGCGGAAGAGACCGGTAATCGAACCGAACCCAGGCCATCTGGATTACCGGTCCAGCGTGTTAACCTCTCCACTACCCTAACGCCAGATAACCTTTCTAATTTTTCCGATTGCTTTTTGTGTAAATTTTTGCATTGTTTATTTAAAAGGCTTACATTTACATTTTGATGTGATGCCAATCGCTATTTTAATCTTTTTCAGAAAAAGTACAGCCAGCGAAGAAATCATCCGTCATCATTTCCGAATAACAATTCCCACAGTATGGCCATTATACCTATTGTTGAAAGGTGACTGCTTATAATTATCTACGAATCACCGCGATTGACTTACGAAGTAATCTCCACCTAGCTTCGCGCGGGATTAAACGTAAACGGATTGAGTTTGCCACCGCCGGGGTAATTACACCGGATCGATCTTATGGCGTATTGGATCCTGTTATGTGATGCTGTGGTGTTATTAAAACTGGTGCAAGGAACTATTGCGTCTATAGAGCGTGCGTCTTTTGGTGGTATATACTAGAAATGCAACGCATTAAGTAACTATTTAAGGAAAAGTGGTAATCCATTTTGATAAGTTGTCATATGAGTCGTTTTAAAAAAACATGCACTTCATTAAGGGCTATAATTAAAACAAAACTTCATTAATTATTATGCTGATAGGGCGTGGTCGTAGTTTCATTTTTTATTAAGGCTTCTTATCCGTTCAAAAGTGCTGATTGTTTAAGACATTTTTCTCTATGATCAAACATATTTTTTAACATAATATAAACTAGCTAGAACAGGGCCATTGCGATGTATTTGAATTCTACAGTTTACATTTTTCATTGATAATTTTTTAAGAACTACTCAAACAGATACTATATTAACAAAATACACGCAGAAAACTGTTTTTTTTCTACCTTATTTTAGATTGCACGCAATAAAAGTATGAAATAGCCATATTACTTTCCAGAACTCAGGGAAACGTAATATTCACTTCAAAAAGTTGGGTCAAATTATCAATACACATATTTTTGACATAATATAAAAAAAAAATTAAAGTAATAAGGCCTCTTAAGCATTTAACTATATGGACGTGTTCTATGAAAACGACTCATATTATATTAGTACTTAATAGTATTTTTCAATAAATATTTGCTTGATTTTAGTACTTCGTGAGTTTCTTTAACTATACAAACATATTTTTAAGAGATGATTGCTGCGTAATCCAGTAGTAAAGTGTGATAATATTTTAGAGAAGTATTTATAAACATGCTTGGACAATTATGAATGTATACTATATAGCAACATAGAACGCAAATAGGTACTAGTTCCAAACTGGCGCTCAGAACTTTCTGGAGTTTGAACTACGAACTAACTATATTCAAATAAAACTATGTATTTGAGTCCGGGTTTAATTTAAGGAATGAGTTTCCGTTGAATGTAATTATGTGTACTTAATGCATCAATAATTATGTGTGCCTACATTAGGTAGATACATCATCGTTATTAGAGATTATTATTGTTGCGTATCTACTTGCGCCCCATAGCGGGAGGGTTACCTTTTTTTTTTATAACGGCACAACATAGTGGCTCCACTTCGCCTGATGGTAAGCAAAAAGGGGAGCCCAAGTCGCAATGCAAGTGCCAAGTCAGTTGACACTGCCATGCTGGCCCGAGAGATGCTTCTTCACGCTTCGTTTGAAGGGTCCCAAGTTATAAGAAGGAGGAAACACATGAGCCGGCAAGGAGTTCCATATTTTAATAGCCAAAAACACAAAATTTAGTTTCCTATCTTCAACGTTTCGTCAAATTTTCATTTGTCCGAAAGCCATTTTTTTCCAAAACTATTAATTTCTCATAATAATTATGAAACAAACCTTACCCAACCTATCGGTTCTTTAAAACGATGTTTATAAAATCCTGAAAATATTTAGGGACAATAATACTTTCGGTCAAATTAAAATGTGGCGAAACGTTACTGATGGAAAACAATGTTTCGGAGTTAAAATAGGATATGCAGGTGGCTAGTATTCGTATGCGAGCAAAGGACCGAGCAATTATTGCAACAACTGTGTCATTTTCAGATTTAGGTGCGCGTCTTTCCGGTGGCGAAAGAAATTGCGAAATTAAGGATTCCAGGGCCTAATTTTCTGATTAAATGCCTGTGAGAATAAATAACGTTCTATAATCCGATGTAACATAACTACGCAGCAACATAACCTAGATTCATACAAGCTTTTAACTTTTGACCACCGAAGGGACAAATTTAGTTTTTTTGAACTGACAATGACCCAACTGCGCTTGAAAATTAAACGTTTATGGAATATGCACGATACGCGTCATTTTATATAAGTAGTCGGCCTACAGACTGAGGCCGTTTGTTTATTGGCCAAGCGAAGCTACTTCAGTTCAGCTTCACCAAAATTTCTTTCGTATGTTCTGATATTCGGATTTACGGGTGCTCTTGCCGAGATACCGCATTTCTCAACCGATTCGGTTTTGAGGACGCGGTTGGTTGGCTGCCTACTGAGCCGGCGGTCCCGGTTTCGAATCCCGGCCAGGGCAAATATTTGTGTGATGAACACAAATATTTGTGCATGGTTCTATGTACATATTTAAGTATATTTTTACTTATATGTATATAAGTATGTAGGTATATCGTAGTCGAGTACCTACCCATAACATAAGCCTTCTTAATTTGGGACTAGATCGATTTATGAGAGGTTGTCTGATATTTATTATTATTGTCATCAAATTTCGTGAGTAGGTACATTAAATAGGTAATTACAAGGATTGTTTCTGTCGATTTAGTTCTTCGATATTTTTCGATGATGTGGAAGTTGGGATCGTAAAAAAGTTACTTTCAACCATTTTGAAGCATACTCGTGAGGTTTACAGTTTACAGAGCCACTAGGAGTATTAGATGTAGTTTATCAGTCGCGTCGCCCCAATTACAGAATTTGCTCAAGTTATCTCTTCTTCCACCTACAATTCATATATTTACTTAGACTGTAGCAAACATAACATCTTGTAATCTTGCTTCATATTTTTCTTTATCATTTTTTCTTCACAGTTTTCTCGCGCAAAGGCTTTTCATAGCCATACAGCGTGGGAATGCTGCCTGAGTCATGGGCACCCTACCGAAAGGTCTTAGTTTTATAAATATATTTTAATCTTAGTTTAATTTTTAGTTTTAATTCCATAAATTTGTTATTTGTATATTTTATTTTTGACCCATAATAAATGTATCATACATAAAATAGCTATGTTACTATCTAGAACTCAGGGAAAAGTATTATTCACTTCAAAATGTTGGTTGATTTTATCAATATATTTGTCATAATATGAAGAAATATAAATATTTTGTTTCACAGCGGTGGGATGTCGTATTTGGGATGTTACATGGATCTGCGATTAACAATACGATATACGTTATTCTTAACAAATACAAAAATTCCGCTAGATAAGGAATATTCTCAACGATGGAGACCGAGGAAAATTCGAATAAAAAAAATTGCTAAACCGCTGTTTGTAATTTCAGCCATTACCTTAAAATTTCTAACCTTTAAATTAATGATCTTCTTAAATTTATAAACCTTTGACTTTCGCAAGTAACGCTAGAGGACTGGCGTAAAAAAATAATTTAGATTTCGGGTCGTAATGAGAAAATTGGAATATTACCAGGCTTTTATGTTCGCCAATAGTTAAGAAACCACTTTATTTGGAGATTCAGGCAAGAGTAGGTCGTTATAACTTGGTACAAAACAATTAAACCTGGTAGCTATTTGATCTAAGTTTTGTTTGATAATTGAACAGACAAAGTGAAGGACGATTCATAACATTCGAATTAATTACGAGTACCTTATCAGGTACACGATAAAATACCTCTGTAAATCTAGCGTCGTTGCTAAATTAAATATTGATAAAAGGGATTCGGCGTGATAATGCTAAAAATAACACGAATAGAAAACCGGAGGGAAAGAAAACACTTAGCTTCAGGTAGGGCTGTCACCTGAATTGCTGACCATTCATCTAAAATTGGGATGATTTAACACAAAGAGTACGTTTCGTTGTGTTTACGCATACAGTAGCCGCCGGTTGGGCCAACTATGCTGGGCCCGCTTTAGGGCACTGGCACCGGTCACCCGGGGCGCCAGGACATCTTTACTTAACCAAGTCTAGGGATGCTCGCTTGAGCACTCAATTAATGGCTCACCCAGGCCGCCTTAATGACTAAGTACCTTTTATACGAATGCCGATTCAGACGTACCTTTACAGTTTTAATGAATCCAAATGAGGACAAACCCGTGGATGGTGGCAGTGACAACCCTAATTTAAGGTAAACAGTGACCGCCCGGTGGTTCGTTCCCCAAGCGAAGCCCGATTTGGACAAAAATATATTTCCTCAGTTATTTCAACGTTGCAAATTATACGGTTTTCTACATCAAATCGGCGTATTGCTAATTCCAAGAGATAACTGGAACGTAAGATGATATTTTGTTAATTGAATCAACATATGGTTTTTAAAGTACGTAAGTACTCCTTATCGTTGCTCAAAGTTACAAGATTAAAATTTGATAAAAAATCTTTAACATTACATACATTTAGAGCGTCACAATAGTTCACCGATCCGTCTTATAGACGTCAAACATAGCTTCATATTGGAACAATGCCGGGTCCGACAGATGTACAACGTACAACATCAATTCATGCGCATCAGCAGCATCAATAGTGTAGCTATGTTAGCTCACAATTTTAGTATGCAATTTGACTTTGACATAAGCCAGTAATAAAACTGTCAGCTACATTTGATTCTGACTAATACGGTTTATGGTATCCATCTGTTTGGCGACAGCGATTCACAAATTAGCAAATTCATAAAATTCTGTTTTACAAATAGTTCATCGCACAAATTATTATATTCATCTCAAATCATTATTTGACAACATTTAAGTACTTATATCGATTGGTAAAATAGCGATTGCCAAAGAACGTTTCACACATGAAAATGATGCATTAAAAGAACAGTTCTCACGTCACCTTCAAGGGTCTTTTCGCCTAAATACGAGAACGTCTACCATAACCATAACTATGACACGCGACTCTTTGTCGCGCGACACACACTATCTGTCACTTTTTTTTAAATACCTGAGCTGAGGCAAAGTCGCTGCAAGATATGTTAGCCCTGCAGACGTTAAGTGTTGATTTTAAATTTTGAATTCTAGGGTTTATAGCCAAGCATCAAATGTCTTCGAGGTACATGTCTGTCATCGTCAACATACGCGCGGCCTCACACATCATACATCTTGACAAATAATTTAAACAGTGTCTGTATGCGAGAGGCAACGCCTCTTACGCCTCTCATGACATGGCTATGTAAACGTATCAGGGCAAAAATACATATCCACACTGCTCGCTCGTTAATTAATGATTTACAATTTTATATATAAGTGAACTCGGTCAGTACCTACTTTCTTAAAGCTTTCTCCAGAAATCTGCAGTGCTTTACAAATTGGAAGCAATTCCAGGCAACTGTACCTAATATACTTTCTTAACGAAAAACAGTTTTATGTATGTGACGGACAGCTTTGCAAAGCGCCTAGTTTTAAGAAAGAAATAAATAAATATTATTCAATACTTAGATATAAGATCGTTTGCCCGTATAAGCGGCTGAAAATTATTTTCTTATGTGTAAATCACTTATTTTACCGAGCTCCCGTCATGTCTTAATAAAGACTACATACAGACTTAGAATCAAAACAAAGATGATTCATCATAAACTTTCCATTCGTAGACAATAACAAATGAGTCATCTCTGTTTACGTTAGATGCAAAATTTAGGGAATTTTTTTAGATTAATTTAAAACCTTTATAGAATCATTTATTATGTTAAATAAATGTAAATTAATTTGATTTGTCCCGGCCACAACCGTCTGAGAGCACCACAACGCCGAAAATAAGCGAACGCGCAGCGCGCAGCGCCATAAGAGAGATAAGGCAGGTGTATATCTCGGACGGTGCGAGCGAGACGGCCTCTTGCCGGGAACAAAGAAACGATAGGTATTTTCGCATCTCACAGTCTGACGGGAGCTCCCACGACGCAAACATGTATCAAATTTTATGTATCTAAACAGCGTCAATCCATAACATAAGTTAGTTTTAAGCTCAGTAATGTATAACTTCAGTAAATTAATATATAAAGACAGGGCGGGCGTCCCCCTGGACCTAGAGGCAAATTATATAAAAGGACGGCCATTTTTGTATAGAATCACTTCCAGTTCTTGTTCTCCTGCGTTAACCATCTTGTAACAGTTGTAGCGTAGTACCATCGGTCCGCGAGTTAGTTTGTTAGTATAGCGTAGTACCATCGGTCCGCGATTTAGTGTAAATTCATAGACAGAGACTATAATTAATTAAGTGTAAATTTAAGTGTTATTTCCGATCCTTGTTGTTTTGTTTGTTAATTTGTGTAAATATATACCGTTGATTTTTTAGTTTGCGTTTTCGTTTCGTCCGTTCGTTTTGCCTTAGCCTACAGTCCACTTCGCTCCATAACTCATCCCTGAGTTTCGGAGTGCCCTTGTAGCCGATAGCCGACGGACGCGGTTATCCTCTACATTGTTTGGTCCTTCGAATAGCCGGATCGGAATTAGTTTAGGTTCGTTTGTGTAGCGGGAAAAGTGCGGTTTTCCCAATCGTCAAACAAGATGGTTTTAACGCGAGGAAACAAGAGTGAGGAGAGTGCGCGCTCGCAGCGTGAGCGCACACAAGCTGCAGTTGACCTACAACGGTTCGCGGTGACAAATGTTGCAGTCACGCACTCACCGCCCGCTGCCCAGGCCCGGCCGGGCCATTCGGGACTGCAGTTTCAAACCGACTCACCAGAGTCCCCCGCCGAAGAAGCTCCAATTTCGCCGCCAACCGACACTACGGCTTGGCGCAGCGAACTGCAGAAACGACTGTCGAAGAACGCGGAGCGCTTCGATGAACAATCCCGAGCCGGCGGTTCTCAAGCTGACTCTCAACGTCCAGTCGACGACTGGCTGACAGGCGTGCAAGATGCCGACGCGGACGATGCGAAGCATGCTCGAGCACGGACGCCGCAACGCGAGACACGCGGGCGGCAACAGCACGAGCCACAGACGCCACATAGCCAGCGGGAGCGATCGACGAGCAGAGGACGAGCTATCGACCGCCTGACGGACACAATCGAAACAATGATGCGGCCACCTCCACTGAAACGGACGTTTCAAATTGTTCTAAAAGTAAACAATTTTAACATATACTTAAACTAATTACAAACCTAAAAATAACATATTCTAATTAACAAAAACTATTACCTAATAACTTTAAACTAAAAGATCCTGAACCTGCCTAATGAGTTTCTTACATTAGTAGTAATTGCTATGCAATTTCGGTAGGAGATAGTGTGCACGTACTGGGTGATGCGATAACGCGTCGTCATTGCTACGTCATACAGGGCGACCCGCCCCGCGGGCATGCATGATCTGACATTCCAAATGGACAGAGCTAGCGAACGGCACGTTAAAGTGATCTACAAATTTTATCGGCCGCTTGTTGTAATTTTATCTTGATACTAAATATAAATATGAATTTATAATGAACTTAAAGTAAATTCTGTGTTGTTTTTCCCGGAATTCGGTGAGTGTTGAAATTTATTACATTTAACGAAACTAATGTGAATCAGTAGTTTGATACATCTGTGCTTAATTTTATTTTAATATGCTTTCCATGTAGCTAGATGCATTTCATTAATTTTGTGCGATCATTGTAGCGGAATAAAATCGTAAGTAATGTAAATTCTTTGTTCTCGGAATGTTCTCGTAATGTGAATCTACCTACTTGTCAAAAAGTTAATTTGTAAAATATATTTTATGAAAAAGAGACATATTCAGTAATGTTAAATAAACCCCAGCTATTTATTTTGCATATAAATACTGTTCACAACAATTTCCAATATACGGAAATTATTTACCTTTTGCACTTTTCACTTTTAAATTCACTTTCACTTGCTTTCACTATTATAAAACTGATCCTGTACACTGTTGCGACATCATTGATCACTATTTAATGCTTTTGGTAATCACCCCGCTTGAAGAGCTTCTATCATCTCCTTCCGTCGGATGTCGCAGTCAGTAACGGCAAATCGGACTTTTTACTAAATGTCCAAAACGGAAATTTCCAGGGACCCTGTACCCAGCTGGGGACATTTTGGAGCGCGCTAACGTTCGAGACCACTTCCCTATTTTGATGACCAGCTGACCACCCGGCCTATACCCGTGACGTCACCGCCGAGGCCGAAGCCGAGGGCCCGCAGCCGACACACACCGCCAGGGAAGTGATGTCCAATTAAGACCGTATGAAGTGAATACGTCTCTCTCTTAGCTCAGTGTTATCTAGAACTCACGATCCCTGAGATTTCTATCTACCCACATTTAAATTAACGCTCGGAAGAATTGTAACCGTAATTTTTTTAATTGTAATTAAATTGTAATTTGAAATTCCTTTTGTTTCAATTCTCTCACTACTAAAAGTGTTTCAATGGCGCCAGCTTGTTAGGTTTTTCACTGAGCCGTATTCACTTCTACTGTTTGTAGTATTATCTAGTAATCATTGGTGTTGGTTAAATTTAGCTATAAGTCAATCAATTGATCATCAAAACTGTGGTTCTAAGTTATCTAACGTACTAGGTTTTTGTGTCTACCCACAACTATTAATACACAGTTTCGTATTTTTTTTCTCAACTACCCACATTTTTGGTGATTCTGTTTTTTTTCAATTTAAGTTGTAACTACGCTGGTGGTTCTTCAATTATCTGCTTCTGTCGATTATTGTCTTCACTAATAAATTGCAACACTCATCTACTGAAGGGAAAATGTCGTACCCAATCAAATATCTTTCACTACAAAAAGCAGAGTTAGAGTACGAAGTAGGCGTTCGAGGCGGTAATACGGGAGAGTCTGTTCAGGAACTTAGAAAACAGATTGTCAAATTAGCTCCGCTACTACCGTCAGAAGATATTTTGGAATCTCATTTGGAGCCAGCTGTCGATTTAGCACAGGTTAAGGATACTTTGGTTAAAACTAGGGAAAATTTAGACTCTTTAAAATCTAAATATGATAAAAATGTTTACTTACGAACCGAAACAATGTTACATCATGTGTACTACAGGCTTGTTAGCATTGATAAAAGTGATGCTATAAAGACCATATATGTAGAATATTCTCAGGCTTTTAAGCAGTACTTAGTGGAGCTTAAAAGGCTGAAAATAGAAGCACCGTCAACGTCTGCAAATACAGAACCACTGTCAGATCTTATTTCTGTCACGTGCGAAAAGAAACTTGTTTCTGATGTCGTTGGGAAACTTAAATATTCCGGCAAATCGTGCGTTAGGTCTTTCATTCAAAAGGCTGAGGAACTAGTGTTTTCTAGGAGTATGCCTAAGGATAAGCTGCTGAATTTTGCATATGAGATTTTTACTGACGATGCCCTCCACTGGTATCGATGCATCAGGGATAAGGTTGACACCTGGGATGATCTAGTCAAGCTTCTCAAGCAAGACTTTAGTCAAAGTGACTATGATTATCGCTTGTTATCAGAGATCAGAATGCGCACTCAGGGTGAACAGGAGAATATATCAATCTACATATCTATAATGCACGGTATGTTCTCTCGATTAACTAAACAATTATCTGAGGAGGATAAATTGGAAATACTTCTTCATAACATCCGTCCTATTTATGCCAGCACTCTAGCAGCTTCACCGAATATCACCTCCATTGATGTTCTAAAAGACTTGTGCCGTAGCTATGAGAATATTCAATCCCGCATGGCGCAATTTCATGAACCGCCTAAAGCGAGTTCGGATTCATTGGCTCGTGAATTTGCATACAACCGACAATCTCCTAGCACATCGTTCAGTCGTTATAATAGTAATTCTACCTACAGATATGACAAAAATGATAAATATAAAAATCAAAATAACTATAATTCCAGGCCCTATCAAAATCAAACTAATTATAATTCTAAAACTCAATCAACACAACCTACTAATCTAAATATCAATGCTTTGAGCACTCCTGCTAACTCAAATGCTAGGAAGGTATTTTGTCCAAGATGTCGCGTAGATACTCACTCGTTAGGACAGTGCCAGCAACCACATTTTCTGATATGTTTTAAGTGTGGCAAGGAGGGTGTTCGCTACCCGGACTGCTCAAATTGCAAAGCAACTAGCCAAAAAAACTGAGTACCGTGGATTGCAGTGACGGCGTGCACGACGTGAATGCTGAGGATAAATTAGATGTTTCAGAATGGACTAACTGGCTAAAGTTTATCTCGGACTTCTTTTCGTGCTACTCTGTTTCTTCAGTCCACAATTTACAATTAAATTACACGCGCCCACATGTTTCTGTAGAACTGCATGACAAATCACTAATTGGCTTGCTGGACACTGGATCTTCGGTAACTATACTAGGCAACAACTCCCATAAATATTTCACCAGTATAGGATTTGTCCTACAACAAGGTAAACCCTTGCAATTTGTTGCTGCTGGTGGCCAGAAGTTAAAAAGTATTGGTACTGTTCACATTCCTGTTAAATTTTTGGACCAGTCTCACGTCTTGGAAATCTATGTGGTACCTGAAATACAAAATTCTTTAATTCTAGGCATGGACTTCTGGAATGACTTCGGATTATTTCCTAAACACCTAACTTCAGTGTTTATGCGTTCTGAATCGGATGTCGCACTCGCTGATCTGTCTGTTGATAACAACGCAAATCTTTGTTGTTACGATCATCTATCTGAGGATCAAAAGGTCACTGCTGATCACATTATCGCTCAATTTCGTGAAATATCCTATGAAGAGCGAGGGTTGGGTAGGACTTCTCTAATCACACATTCTATTGACACTGGGAATGCTGCTCCTATTCGTCAACGTTACTATAGGATGCCATTAGAGAAACAGAGAATGTTAATTGAGCAACTAGACGAAATGCTAAAAGAAGATGTGGTGGAACCTTGTGAATGCGCATGGTCCTCCCCTGTACTTCTCACTCCTAAAAAGAACGGTCAACTAAGATTTTGCCTTGACAGCAGAAAGCTTAATGCCATTACTAAAAAAGATGCTTACAGCCTACCATATATTGCGGAGATTTTGGATAATTTACGTGATGCTAAGTATTTAACTAGTCTCGACCTCTCTAAAAGTTTTTGGCAGATATTGATTAAAGAGGAAGACAGATGTAAAACTGCTTTTTATATACCAACACGGGGTAGCTATCAATTCAAATCTATGCCATTTGGTTTAACCAATGCGCCGGCAACCCAACAACGGCTCGTTGATCAATTGTTTTATGGTCCAGAATTCGAGCATAAAGTCTTCGTTTTCATAGACGATATTATAGTTGTGTCACCAACATTTGATCAACACATTTCATTACTTGTACGGGTTATGGAGAAGCTGAAATCTGCCAATCTGACTATTAACTTTGAAAAGAGCCAGTTCTTTAGGAAACAATTACGCTATTTAGGCTATGTAGTCGATTCTAACGGCTTACATGCAGATCCGGAGAAAGTCCAGGCAATCGTAGACTATCCAACACCTAAAAATCGGAAAGAAGTCAGACGATTTCTAGGCACTGCTTCGTGGTACCGTAGATTCATTCCCAATTTCAGTTCTCTTGCTTCACCATTAAATAAGCTGACGTCTCAAGCTAAAACTGCACCACCATTTAAATGGTCTACAGAAGCTGATGTGTCCTTCAAAGCTCTCAAACAATGTCTTGTCTCTACTCCGGTTCTCTCTTGTCCAGACTATTCCAAGAGTTTCGAAGTGCACACAGACGCTAGCGACGTTGGGATCGGGGCTGTTCTAACACAGACTTTAGACGGCGTCGAGAGAGTCATAGCGTATATGAGCAAGTCACTATCTAAACAGGAACAACACTATAGTGCTTGTGAACGAGAGGCCTTGGCCGTGCTAACAGCAGTTGAACACTGGCGCTGTTATCTTGAAAATGGGCAAAAGTTTGTTGTTTATACCGATCACGCAGCCTTGAAATGGTTCCTTAACATAAACAACCCTACAGGTCGTTTGGCTAGATGGGGCGTTAGATTATCTGCCTTCGACTGTGAAATTAGGCATCGTCGTGGTTCTGAAAATGTGGTACCTGATAGTCTTTCGCGTATACCAGTCTCAGCTCTGAACAATGTACCATCTAATTCTGTTTACAGTACCAATGACTCCTGGTATTTAAACATTTTTCATGGTTGTCAAAACACTCCTACATCGTTTTTAGATTACCAAGTCGTAAATAATAGACTTTACCGGTATAAGAAAAGCCTAAACCCACTCACCAGAGAATTTGAATGGAAAGAGGTAGTTCCTTGTGAAAACCGACTAAAGGTTATTGAGGAAAATCACTCATGTCCTACTGCTGGTCACTTTGGCATCCTAAAAACCTACAAACGCTTAGGTCAAAAATATTTTTGGCCAGATATGCACCGCGACGTGACTAACTTCGTAGGCGATTGCGATATCTGCAAATCCTATAAGCATGCTAATCATGCCACACTAGGTACTGTAGTATGTAGCTAATGTCTACATTTAGTATAGCATGCAGTATAACTGTAGCCTAATGCATATTGCTTGGATAAGCGTTAACCTTATTGTAAAAATCTATATAAGCTAATGTTTTAAGTAATTAAACGTTCACTACTATCTAGAGCTCTGCATATACTTTGTCTCCCATCAACGACCCTTCTCGACCACATCATTACATTTATTACATGGCGATCCTGCACTAACGTTCCGAAGACGAACTTCTGAACCAGCCAGAACCTCAGAACCTCGCACCGGACGGTGCGGCGGGACACCGCACCGTCCGGTACACCACACCGTCCGGGACACCAGCAACAGCGACAACGGCAACCACCAGCCTGACGATGCAGTCTCATCAAGAATGAAGATTTGAATTAACTTGAAAAAAAGAAGAAGACAATTATGAAAGAAGCCATAAGAAGAAACAAGTCTCAAGAAAAAGAGAGCGTTGTCCAGGGTTATCCCGGCTCGCAAATCAAGAGGTGTCCAGGGTTATCCCGGCCCATCTCAAGAGGTGTCCAGGGAAATCCCGGCCCATGCTCGAGGGTGTCCAGGGTTATCCCGGCCCGTCATCGCATCGCGCAACAGCAACGGCATCGTGCTCCACGTGCCTGCCAGCCGCCAGCGCATCAACGTCCCGCCATGCATCGCGCAACGTGACGACACGTGATGACCTCAATATCGTTAGGCATTACTCCTACGTCAGCGTTGAATTAAGTAAGTGAATATTTTATTGTATAACTTATATTTTCGGTTATAATTATTTTAGATTTACGCACGATTTAATTTTATCATGTCTACTGATTTGCAAGACTTATATACTAAGTGGAAATATATAAGAGAATATTTAGTTAAACTTGGCCCTATAAGAGAATATTATTATTAAGAGATTTTTTTTATATAATTATTAATTAGCTATACAGGTTAACGCCCAATTCATTCAAAATTTTTCTTTTGCATACATTAATTGTTAGATAACTTTCGTACATGAAATTGCGCTTTACCCGTGTCACTTAGCATTTCTAATTACGAATTTTTTAAACCAGATATCATCACTTAAAATCATTGTAATAATCATCGCTAATAATTTTTAGATGCAAATGTCGTAAACAACTTACACATTTCGCAATTTCCGACCGCACGGAAATGCATAGGTACGCCGCCGCGAAGTCCGCGCGTAAGCAAAAAATTTAAGTAGATCACGCGTGTTCGCTGTCTACAAGTAAACTTTTAATTATTGGTGAATGTAATTTGATATTCACACTTAGAAATTTTATTGAACAATTATACTTTAGCTAGTTATTGGATTGATCACCTAATAATTTAGTGACAGTTAATTGAGTTATATTTGCGTAGATATTTCTTTTATAAAGTATTAAATACGAAATTTGAATTTCAATTTTTTTTTTACTCTCTCAGTACTTGGTAAGGTACGGTACATACGTATTGATTAAGTATAAAGTTTGGGCGCTAGTCCTTCTTGTTTGCTCATGGTGTTCTGGACTATCGTGCCCTCCGTGAAAACAGTTGGAGGCTTATTAAGTCTTAATGTATTTGCGACTCCGACTTACAGGCACATAGTACATGTAGCCTGATATGCCATTTGGGTGACCATGCCCATGTTTTGAGTAAAGGGTGCGCGTGGACGCGTAGCCCATTGAGGATATTATATAGGGTGACCATGCCCTGGGTAGCCATTCCCGTTAATTATTTTTGGAGCGAAGACTCCATTGGTACGGCATTAGATAGATATTTTATAGGGTAAATGTACCGATACCGTAATACCAGTACAATACATGTGATATATACATGAGATTTAATGGTGAATTTTATAATTTTTTTTTATTATTTTGAGAGAGATTAGGTAATTGATAATAATACTAATAATTTTGTTGGAACAGACAGGAATTTTTATAAAAATAATTTAAACTTTAACTAAAAAATATTTCATTTGAAACAGTGACACTGGGATATGACGACAATTTTTTTTTATGGGGTGACCAACTAATTTTTGATAAATCCTTTTAAAGTGTTTAAACTTAGTAATAAGTAGTTTACACAGTGGTCCCCATCGAATTGTAAACAAGTAACATGCATTATTTTTTTTTCTTTTTCTCCAGCACCCCGGGGGTGAAGGTATCTTACGGGGAAGCTGTAGTATGTAGCTAATGTCTACATTTAGTATAGCATGCAGTATAACTGTAGCCTAATGCATATTGCTTGGATAAGCGTTAACCTTATTGTAAAAATCTATATAAGCTAATGTTTTAAGTAATTAAACGTTCACTACTATCTAGAGCTCTGCATATACTTTGTCTCCCATCAACGACCCTTCTCGACCACATCATTACATTTATTACAGTACTATGGGTCGACCAAAAGATTGCTGTAGGCCTTTCCAGATGATAAGTATGGACCTAGTTGGACCTCTGCCGCCATCTAGAAAACAGAATACTTTCCTGTTTGTGGTCACTTGTTGCTTTACGAAATACTGTCTTCTGTTTCCTATAAGACGAGCTACGGCTGAAATTATAGCTCACATTCTTGAGGAACAAGTATTCCTTGTCCACGGAATACCAAGCACAGTTTTAATGGACAATGGAAAGCAATTTGTCAGTAATATCCTAAAACAGCTGTATGCTAAATATAAAATCCCTAACGTCAGATTTACCCCTAAGTACACTCCACAAGTTAATATGGTGGAACGGTATAATAAAACGATAATGACAGCAGTTTCTTCTTTTATCGAAAATGACGATCACAGATCTTGGGATTCAAATGTACCTAAAATACAGTTTGCCATCAATTCATCTACTAACGAAGTGACTGGTTTTACACCATCGTTTCTAGTTTACGGTCGAGAACTAGTGACCTGCGGTTCCCATTATCTAGATACAGACAATACTAATGACTTGATATTTTCGCCAAGAGAAGAATACGCTGAAAACTTAGGTGTACTACGAAAAATCTTTGATCAAATTCAACATTGTATATTAAAAGCACATTCAAGAAACGCTAATAATTATAATTTACGTCGAAAACAAGCAGATTTTAATGTAGGCGATTGGGTTTGGAAGCGTACTTATTATCAAAGTGATAAGGACAATAGATTTGCTAAAAAGCTAGCACCTAAATATGTAAAATGTCGAATTCTAGAAAAAAAGTCACCCCTAGTATACGTGCTCGAAGATACGCATGGTAATAACATAGGCGACTGGCACATTAAAGACATTAAACTAACGAATAATAGAATCTAACTAACAAAAAACTATCGATACCCAGCATGCACTATAGTCTTATATATATATATACAAAAAAATAAAGTCTACGTAGGTTGTATGAACTCTACACCAGTTTAACTTAGCAAGCAAATATAAATTTAAGCCTAATTACAGTAACTACCTATTGTACATTTGGGCATGTAGTGCTAAACTAAACGGCACAACTAAAATTAATAAATATGTAGTGCTAAACTAAACGGCACAACATAAATTAATAAATAAATATATAAGACTTCAAGATATTATATTTAAAAAAGAACCATCTCTAGCTATCGATGAGTATTTTGAAAATTTATCAAGTACTCAGTATAAAAGGGGCTGCGACACAGCTAAGTGCGTCACGGCGATATTGAAAGTTGAGGAATGAGTGAGTGAAGTATGTTGTTGATGTATGTAAGCGTATGTAAGGTAGCTATTGAGTAAGTGCAGCGATAGAGAATTTTACTTAGGCAAAATTCTACCCAAAAAAGGGGGGTATGAAACGGACGTTTCAAATTGTTCTAAAAGTAAACAATTTTAACATATACTTAAACTAATTACAAACCTAAAAATAACATATTCTAATTAACAAAAACTATTACCTAATAACTTTAAACTAAAAGATCCTGAACCTGCCTAATGAGTTTCTTACATTAGTAGTAATTGCTATGCAATTTCGGTAGGAGATAGTGTGCACGTACTGGGTGATGCGATAACGCGTCGTCATTGCTACGTCATACAGGGCGACCCGCCCCGCGGGCATGCATGATCTGACATTCCAAATGGACAGAGCTAGCGAACGGCACGTTAAAGTGATCTACAAATTTTATCGGCCGCTTGTTGTAATTTTATCTTGATACTAAATATAAATATGAATTTATAATGAACTTAAAGTAAATTCTGTGTTGTTTTTCCCGGAATTCGGTGAGTGTTGAAATTTATTACATTTAACGAAACTAATGTGAATCAGTAGTTTGATACATCTGTGCTTAATTTTATTTTAATATGCTTTCCATGTAGCTAGATGCATTTCATTAATTTTGTGCGATCATTGTAGCGGAATAAAATCGTAAGTAATGTAAATTCTTTGTTCTCGGAATGTTCTCGTAATGTGAATCTACCTACTTGTCAAAAAGTTAATTTGTAAAATATATTTTATGAAAAAGAGACATATTCAGTAATGTTAAATAAACCCCAGCTATTTATTTTGCATATAAATAATGTTCACAACAATTTCCAATATACGGAAATTATTTACCTTTTGCACTTTTCACTTTTAAATTCACTTTCACTTGCTTTCACTATTATAAAACTGATCCTGTACACTGTTGCGACATCATTGATCACTATTTAATGCTTTTGGTAATCACCCCGCTTGAAGAGCTTCTATCATCTCCTTCCGTCGGATGTCGCAGTCAGTAACGGCAAATCGGACTTTTTACTAAATGTCCAAAACGGAAATTTCCAGGGACCCTGTACCCAGCTGGGGACATTTTGGAGCGCGCTAACGTTCGAGACCACTTCCCTATTTTGATGACCAGCTGACCACCCGGCCTATACCCGTGACGTCACCGCCGAGGCCGAAGCCGAGGGCCCGCAGCCGACACACACCGCCAGGGAAGTGATGTCCAATTAAGACCGTATGAAGTGAATACGTCTCTCTCTTAGCTCAGTGTTATCTAGAACTCACGATCCCTGAGATTTCTATCTACCCACATTTAAATTAACGCTCGGAAGAATTGTAACCGTAATTTTTTTAATTGTAATTAAATTGTAATTTGAAATTCCTTTTGTTTCAATTCTCTCACTACTAAAAGTGTTACACCACGTCAAGTCTACGAGTTGCCGCCATTCTCCGTGGAGCCGAGCGAGTGGCTCACATTTTACAACGGCTACACCGAGAGCACTACGCGCTACAAATTCTCGCCATTTGAGAACGTCGCACGCCTGCGCCACAGCCTGAAGGGAGAAGCGAGGCAATGCGTACAACACATGCTTGCCTCGTCGACCCGCCCCGAGCTCATCATACGAGTATTGAAGAAAAACTTCGGGCGGACTGACCTTCTCATCGACCGAGCCATTGAAGAGCTGAAGAGGATGCCGCCATTGGGACCGAGCGCCATCGATCTCAACAACTTTGCCATCAAAGTCATGAACATCGTCTCGACGCTGGTGGACCTCGATCGCCGTAGCTACGGCGCCAACCCGCTGCTAATCAGAGAAGTGACGGAGCACCTAAGCCCGCACTTACGCAGCGGATGGTGCTCCTACGCCAAGGAGCGCCTACATTCCGCCGAGAGCGAACTCATGCTCATGGCGGAATTCCTACTGGAGGAGAGCGATGCGGAAATGGAATTTTCCCACGCCAAGGCGCCGACACGAAGACCGACGCCCGCCGCCGAGCTACGGGGATCGCAGCGCGTCGCAGACAATCGAGCAACAAGCAGCGGCGCCGGAAGAGGAGCCGTACGACGCCCTCTCAAAGATCGAGCGCAGACCTACACTACAGAGCACGCCGACGCCTGCCTATGCTGCGGCGGCGCTCATCGCACTACAGAATGCCGCAAGATACTCAACATGACAGTCGGAGCCCGATGGGATTGGGTCCGCAACAACAGAGTCTGCCGAGCAGAGGAGTCGTCGAGTACACGCTCACGTGCGCAGCCAGACAGGCGGTCCAGCACACCCTATATTGCTGCGTACCGTGGATGATCTGAGCCTCCGCGCACAACGAGCCGATAGAAGATACGTCACGCAGTTCCCGCATCTCGCTGACATGGGTGCCGCCTGCTACGACGAAGCTCGCCCACGCATACTCATCGGAGCCGACAATTGGCATCTGATGCTGCCGTACGAGATCCGCGTGGGCAGAATCAACGAACCCGCCGCCCTCCTATCTCCATTGGGCTGGGTGGTGTTTGGAACGGCGCCGAAAATCATTCGACGAAATCAAGAAGAGGCCGTTCAACATTGCTACGCCGTTCGAGACGACGACCTCAATGCACAACTGAAGAACTACTTCGACATCGACTCATTGGGGATAACGGCAGCAAAGAAGACTACCCCGCGAGACGAGCGGGCTATCACAATCTTCAACAACACAGTACGACGAATCGACGGCCCGCGCTAAGAAGTCGGGCAGCTATGGCGCGACGACAACCCTAACATGCCGCCGACGTACAACATGGCCCTGCAGCGGTTACAAGGCATCGAGAAGAAGATGGACCGCGACCCGCAGTTTGCTGAGGCCTACACCAAGGAGATTGAAAATCTAATTGAGAAGAAATACGCCGAGCGGACGGTGCCGGCGACAAGCAGCGCTACATGGTTCCTGCCACACTTCGCGGTTACGAACCCGAATAAGCCTGGACGCATCCGGCTTGTATTCGACGCTGCGGCCACCTCACAAGGCCGCAGCTTGAATGACTACATACTGGAGGGACCCGACAAGCTGCGCTCAATACTGGGCATACTATACCGCTTCAGAGAAGGAGCCTACGCCGTGACAGCCGACATCGCGGAGATGTTCCTACAAATCAAGCTGAGAGAAGAGGACCGGCCGTCACAGATGTTTCTATGGAGAGGCGCCGACAGATTGCGACCTCCGACGGTGTACCAGCTGACGTCGATTTTCTTCGGTGCGGCGAGCAGTCCGTTCCTGGCCCACAGCGTGCGGGATCATAACGCCGAGGAGAACGCGCAGACACACCCGATGGCTGTACGAGAGATCACTGAAAACCACTACATGGATGACTTCGTCTCGAGCTTTCAAACCGAAGAGGAGGCCTGCGAAAAATCCCGAGAAGTCGCCGCCTCACACAGACTGGGCGGATTCTTGCTGCGCGGATGGAGCTCCAACTCGACTAAACTCATACAGTCGCTACCTACGGAGCTCCGAGCCACAACGCCCGCGCAGCTAGGCGGCGACAAGAGCCAGAAGATACTCGGGCTGATGTGGGACCCGAACACAGACACACTCGGCTTCAACACGAGAATGATTCGGGTCCCGACGGAGGTGCGTGAGCTACGCCGCACTCCGACGAAGCGGGAAATGCTGAGCGCCGTCATGAGTATCTACGACCCGATCGGACTCTTGGCGCACTACACCGTGACAGCGAAAATACAACTTCAGAGGCTGTGGGAGCTCAAACTCGACTGGGACTCTACGCTGCCGCCTGAAGAAGCCGCCGAGTTCGCTACGTGGCTACGCGGACTGGAGTCCGTAGCAGCGCTACGCCTACCCGGCCCGTACACTCTAACGGGGGGAGCTACAAGACGCGAGCTACACATCTTCGTAGACGCCAGCTCGCAAGCCTACGCAGCCGTCGCCTACTGGCGCCAAGAAGTCGACGGCGAGACACACGTCAGCCTCGTAGCAGCCAAGGCGAAAGTGGCGCCGACCCGACAGCAGAGCATCCCACGACTCGAGCTACAATCGGCGCTAATTGGGGCGAGGCTGGCAAGAAGCATCGCGCACGAGCACCGAGTCACCATCGACGCGACGGTCCTATGGACAGACAGTCGGACCGTCCTACACTGGGTGCGCGACGACGCACGCCGCTACAGCGCCTACGTCGCGCACCGACTCGGTGAAATCGCTGAAATCACTGAAGCGGAGCAATGGAGATGGGTGCCTACAAAGAAAAATCCCGCCGACGACGCTACGAGAGCAGACAGCGCGCGTCGCCTGGACATAGGCACCCGATGGTACAGCGGCCCCGAATTCCTGTGGCAGCCTGAAGCGGAGTGGCCACAGGAGACGCCGACGCCGCCCACAGAAGAAACGATGGAAGCCCAGCCGCATCAAGTCGCAGCTAGAAACGTGTGGACATCACCGCTGCCTGACGTCAGCCGGTTCTCCCAATACAACCGGCTGATAGGCGCGACGGCGCGACTGCTTCAGTTCGCGGAGCGCCTGAAAACGAAGCGGCCCACGGGACTACAGCTGAAACACATGCAGAAAGCCGAGCACATGTGGCTTCAGCAGTCGCAACGCGAAGCCTTCCCGGAGGAGCTACGGGCGCTATCCCGAGGCGAGCCCATCACTCGACGCAGGCGTCTGTACAAGCTCGATCCCTTCATCGACGCAGACGGCCTTATGAAGATGCGCGGGCGAATCAACGCCGCGCCCGCCTACATCAACAAGACGCCGGCCATACTCGACGGCCGCAACCCATTCGTGCGGCTGTGGCTACAGCGCGAGCACGAGAGGGCCGCGCACGCCAACAACGAGCGCGTCGTGAACGACGTCCGACAACAACATTGGGTGCTGAAGCTGCGGCCGACTGTACGAGCCGTCGCGAACGCCTGCCGGACGTGCATCCTGCGCCGCACACAACCCCGAGTACCTGCACTGGGGGACCTGCCGCCAGCCCGCGTCGAGCCACACCATCGGCCGTTCACCTACGCGGCGACCGACTACTTCGGTCCCGTGTGGGTCACCATCGGCCGACGCCACGAGAAGCGCTGGGTGGCGCTATTCACCTGCCTGACCACCCGCGCCGTGCACTTGGAGATAGTGCATACGCTGTCGACGGACTCTGCAATCATGGCGCTACGACGGCTGGCGGCGAGGCGCGGCTGGCCGCGACAAATTTGGAGCGACAATGCTACGTGTTTCCGGGCCGCAGACATCGAGCTACGGGCGGCCTACGAAGAATGGCTGCCCGCACTCCAAAGCTACGGACTACAGCGCGGCCTGGAGTGGCGCTTCATCGCGCCCGGCGCGCCGAACCAGGGAGGCGCCTGGGAGCGGCTAGTGCGGTCCATCAAAACCGCACTGACGACAACGCTGCACACAAAGGCGCCAAAGGAAGAGGTGCTAATGACGCTGCTCGCCGAGGCCGAGGCGACCGTCAACGCCCGGCCTCTCACGCACGTCTCCGTGGACCCGCGGGACGAGGAGGCGCTTACGCCCAACCACTTTCTGTTGGGCGGACGACGGCGACGCCCATCATCGGGCCATGCCTGGAAGCCGACCGCCGCACTTGGCGGGCCAGCCAGGCGCTCGCCGACCAATTCTGGGCACGGTGGATACGGGAGTATCTGCCTACACTCGCGCCTAGACAATCATCGCCGTCGGGAGCAGAGCGACGGATCCAGCCAGGCGACTGCGTGGTCATCGCCGACCACACGCTGCCACGCAACGTCTGGCCACGAGGGATCGTCGAGGCAACGCATCCGGGTCCTGACGGCAAGGTGCGGAACGCGGACGTGCGCACCAAGGGCGGCGTGTTTCGACGCCCCGTGAGGAAGCTGGCTGTCCTCCCCATGCAAAGTCTACGCGGCAGCTCGACGGGGGGAGATTGTTACGGACAGCTTTGCAAAGCGCCTAGTTTTAAGAAAGAAATAAATAAATATTATTCAATACTTAGATATAAGATCGTTTGCCCGTATAAGCGGCTGAAAATTATTTTCTTATGTGTAAATCACTTATTTTACCGAGCTCCCGTCATGTCTTAATAAAGACTTCATACAGACTTAGAATCAAAACAAAGATGATTCATCATAAACTTTCCATTCGTAGACAATAACAAATGAGTCATCTCTGTTTACGTTAGATGCAAAATTTAGGGAAATTTTTTAGATTAATTTAAAACCTTTATAGAATCATTTATTATGTTAAATAAATGTAAATTCATTTGATTTGTCCCGGCCACAACCATCTGAGAGCACCACAACGCCGAAAATAAGCGAACGCGCAGCACGCAGCGCCATAAGAGAGATAAGGCAGGTGTATATCTCGGACGGTGCGAGCGAGACGGCCTCTTGCCGGGAACAAAGAAACGATAGGTATTTTCGCATCTCACAGTCTGACGGGAGCTCCCACGATGCAAACATGTATTAAATTTTATGTATCTAAACAGCGTCAATCCATAACATAAGTTAGTTTTAAGCTCAGTAATGTATAACTTCAGTAAATTAATATATAAAGACAGGGCGGGCGTCCCCCTGGACCTAGAGGCAAATTATATAAAAGGACGGCCATTTTTGTATAGAATCACTTCCAGTTCTTGTTCTCCTGCGTTAACCATCTTGTAACAGTTGTAGCGTAGTACCATCGGTCCGCGAGTTAGTTTGTTAGTATAGCGTAGTACCATCGGTCCGCGATTTAGTGTAAATTCATAGACAGAGACTATAATTAATTAAGTGTAAATTTAAGTGTTATTTCCGATCCTTGTTGTTTTGTTTGTTAATTTGTGTAAATATATACCGTTGATTTTTTAGTTTGCGTTTTCGTTTCGTTCGTTCGTTTTGCCTTAGCCTACAGTCCACTTCGCTCCATAACTCATCCCTGAGTTTCGGAGTGCCCTTGTAGCCGATAGCCGACGGACGCGGTTATCCTCTACAATGTATATCATAACATGTATTGAGAGCTCGGAGGTTCGTTAGCTTCCCTCAGGGCGGAAATACAAGCCTAGTTTTGTTTAAGCCTAAACTGCACGTTGGTATGTACACATTGTACACATCGTCAAAATGTTGACAATGTTTACCATGTATTAAACGTTAACGTGAACCTGAACACGTAACACTATACGGTTCAGGCCGTTGGGCGCCATCGTAACCGTTCATGACACGATAATGTTATGCATGATGGCAGTTATCTGTCAGAATAAGTACCTATAGCATCGGAATTTTATTTTCGCTGCGAACCAACGAAAACATCGTTAATATTAAAACATTCCTGTAAATTTATTCCGCCCTCCGCCTATTCAGCGTTCTTTTTTTACCAACTCATTTTGATGGGGCTTTGATAATTTAGGCAACACTTCCGAATCCGAGTAAATTGTGATCTGTAGAAGCTCGAAATTCATTTTTAAATTACATAGTACCTTCTAAGGCAGGCTGAGGTACGATCGGGTGGTTTTTCGTTAACTTAGTGGATTTAATTTTTTTGTTCAAGTTAGGATTACTAACTCGACTTTTTTGAAGGAATAAAACAGGATTTGTAAGTATAATCTTCTGGAATCACGCAAATATTTGCTCTGCCGGGTATTGAATCCAAGACTAGTTTCGTAGGCAGAGACAGAGATTGAAAATGTTCAAACAAAAATGCACGGTTAACATACTTAGTACTTTTCTCTCTCTGGATAGCATACATTTACTATATAGGTACTCAACTCATATATGCTGTAAAAAGAAAATGTACACGAAAAACGATTATTCAAAACGAAAGGTTAGAATGAAAACAAAATTACGAAGTCTCAATGAGTACCTATTAGATTTTAATACTACCTACCTACAATATTAGAGTCAAAGTCGAAGGCGCCCTTGAACAACGTGAATAAAAACAAAACTCGTAGCTGATAGACGATATTACTTCTTAAAGGTTAATTAAAGATTCGAAGAGAATCCAAAGCCCGCCAATTGGATTAGATAATTCTATTTATACGTCCGATATACCCACAATTTTCAGAAACATTAATAGCGGTCAATTGGAGAATTTCAACTCGGGAAGCGCAATCTGAAAGTTTCGGGCCGAGCCCTAAAAGGGGTCCGAAAATATTTTGGTTCACGAAGCGACTAAAATGCCTTATGAAGTTATCCAAACAATTTGTGTTTATTTCCATAATGTAACGAAACGAATGTGTACTATTCATACATTTCCCTAGGTCTTAGTTCCCTGCTTCACCGGGACGCCACAACGACGTACCGTTACGTACCCAAATAATTCATATTGAAAGGAGGATGGGCAGATTTGTATGGAATGGCCTAGGGAGCAATAACGACAAGCCATATATCATTGAAAAGGTTATTCATATTCTACAACTTTTTTTATAGCGGGAAATCTTGCATCCCTGTGTAAAAAAAGTTAATAAAAAAGGGATACAGGAACTTAGTAGCGAAAAATCCTACATAATAACGTTTCAACTCAAACTTCTTTTATGCAGCGATAACTTTATTTACTTCCTGCCATAGTAAACGTTTTAGAACTAAGAATAAGCTATCCAGTGACCGTCGCTTGTCCTTATTGGTCATATGGGCCAATTAGCCCACCTTCCTTTATGGAGGCTAACTCAATGGGCGACGCTTGACTGCCGCATTTCCGTATGGGATGCATAGCTGCAAGTGGCAGGGCACTCAGTCTTGTTAAAAGACCCGAAAGAAAGAAAGTATCCTATCCTAATTCTAACCAACGCAAACGATAATCACATCAAGGCTTTCAGTGAACACTCCCTCCATGTATTTAATTGTGTGTCCCTTCGTTACGTGCCGTGGTTGCCTACCTAACTAAATTGAACTGTTTACTGCGGCCCATATTTGTCCTAGTAAATGAGGGAGGATGGATAACTTTATGCCAAACAGCGATGGTAGAGCGTTTTTAGATTCGCTCGGCTGTATTTGTCTACGCGCGTTCACTTGTTCAATGTTTGTTTACGTAACTCGTAATTTGAAATCGAAAAGTTGAATCTTTTATCGATAAGTAGTGAGTGAAATATGTAAGGCGATTCGTAATCGAGAAGTCGTATTATTTATCGATAAATAAACGTAATGCAGAGAATGTAATAATAACATTCATCAATTTTTGTTGGTTATGGCTCCATCGATATCGTCGATGATTCCGCCAATGTCAAAGTTAAAGAAGACACGTGTTAACTATTAGGAATTTGGCCGGTATTATTCAGATGACACGTTCACTTTGATGAGAATCTACAACAAAAGACAAATTTTGTCTTCTAAGAGTGTTGTTTTAAACAAACATTCATTATAAATTATCTACTACAGAAACAAGTTCTATTCTAATTTTAAAATATGGCTTCCATCAAAGTTAATGATGATTTCGCCAATTTCGAGTTTGCTAGTAGAGCATGCCGTTGTTCGGTGAGGTTTTGCTTTTTGTAAAGTGATAGCGATTTACAAAAAACCACGCGGACTATCGGGCCTTGACCCAGGAAGGGCTATGAACGCTTCAAGTTGAATTCTCCATTAGCTATTCACTCATACGTTAGATCACTGCACAATACGCTATCAGTACTACACATTGAATAACAAAAATGAATAAATAACGAACAACAAAACTTAAACGCATGCGGCCATCTTGAGTCACGGACCGGAAGCTCAGAAACAAGTTGTTAACTTTAATAAACCAATTAAGACCTCAATTTGACGTTTGACACTGACGGATAGATCTGAAATGTATACTATTCGACTTCTACCTACCGTTAGTGACATTTTCTTTCGCAATAAAATATACAGGGTGCGTTTTTAAAAACCTAGATATATTAAAAGGGGTAAAATTTAAGCCAATTTTATCGGTAAATCCACTTGACTTTTTTGTTATTAGCTGTTTTTACACTTTTTTTTTAGGGTTCCGTACCCAAAGGGTAAAAACGGGACCCTATTACTGAGACTTCGCTGTCCGTCCGTCCGTCCGTCTGTCACCAGGCTGTATCTCAAGAACGGTGATAGCTAGACAGTTGAAATTTTCACAGATGATGTATTTCTATTGCCGCTATAACAACAAATACTAAAAATAAAATAAAATAAATATTTAAGGGGGGCTCCCATACAACAAACTTGTTATAGATTATATATATATATGTATAGGTACGGAACCCTTCATGCGCGAGTCGGACTCGCACTTGCCCAATTTTTTACTTTTATTAATAATTTATGGCGGTATCGACTCGAGGCGGTTTAACTTTTGATCTAGTTGTCCACAAAAAAAAGGTGCAGGATATTAGCAATGAACAGGTTAGCTCTCAACGAACTTCATATAAATGTAAGGAAGCGTTTCATTTAAATATTTTGGATATGGTTTTACTCATTGGGTAAACCTTCGATATTAGTATAAAGGTTTTTGATATCTGTTATAGTTACAGAATTATCGCCTGGTCCCATGTAACGATTACACCCTGTATAAATGCACCTTAATTTCTGATTTACACGTAATCTGAATCAAATAAAACGGTCTGGCTTTAGCTTCGTCACACAAATCAATTATTTATTCAGCGCTCACAAAACCAATTTGCATTAGAGACGTCCTTGTTTAATCTCTGAACCGCAGGACATGCGGGTTTCAATCTAACTTTACAGCGCTGTATCTGAAATCCATATGTATTTTAACGTTTTGTTTATCGATTAAATAGGTGAGAGGGGGGGGGGGGGGGGATAAAGGTTGCGTTTATCACGTGATAAATAAGAATGAAAAAAGTAATATAGTGATCAGCACAGTATGTTAATTAGAGGTTTCATGTTGAGACCATGTACCTATTGTCTGCGAGACACTTTCCTCATAAGATATTGTGAAATCGAAGATGAGAAGAGTCTTAGTCATGGACTTCATTGTTAATTTGCTAGACGTTAAATTGTTTGTTCTGTAAGTAGGCACCAGGGCTAGGGAATGTAACGGTTAACCGATTTGTATGAAAATAACCGTGGAACCGTTTTCGTTTTTCATACTAAAAATAGCCGATTACATTCCCTAACAAAGCTACTTAAAAAAGTCTGAATCTGAATCTTGCGATACCGGCATATCACAAGAGGAGACCGCTGTTGAGAAGAAAGCCGAAAGAAACTTAAAAGTAAGTTATTCATTGCGATGGAAGTAGGATCGATGGCTCCAAAATTTTACTCTATCCCATCGGATTTAGAAAGTCTCGCGATTATTTCTTGAAGGAAAATTAATTCTAAACCATTCCACGCCCGATGAAATAGGTACATGCAGCTTACTGGATTTCTCTCTTAACTAAAGTGAACGCCACGTCTATCGCCTAAAGGAGTAAAGCTCTAAAAATATACAATTCCCGCCCGTATACTGCATTTTCCTTTTGAGCTGCAAGTTATGCGGTCGCTGTGTGAGCTAAGGGTAGTTGCACCCACTTAAGCAAATATTCGTTTTTGCATAATGCTCGAGTTTGTGTGGCATTTTGACATGACGCCATTAGTAGTTACAAGTCGTTGCTCTATACTCGTTTGACACTCCCAGTTTCTGAAAGGTAAGATTTATTATTATTTCAACGGCGCATCAGCCCTCTTTCGTTTGGAACCACTCCTCGGGCGACTTATTCAAGTGACCTCAATCCCGCTATAGCCAAGTTCAAATCTTGGACGGTATATAAATTTCAAAGTACCCGGCTCTTCTGTGACAAACTCCCTATAATTCTGTTCGGAGTTTGCCCCTAGTTTGTTAATTGCTCGGCTATCAGAAATGTTTAAGAAGTTAACATAACTTAATAAACAAGTTATTTCGCAAAGTCATATGGCACATGTTACATGATTCTATACGAATGTCGACAATTAAAACGTCTCATTTAAAAAGTTTGTTACATTGAATAGATACTACGGGCCCCTTTGTTCGTCATAATTGATGGAAAAATGGAAACAGAAACATTTTACTTAACTTTATGTATGTAATGTATTTAAGGCAGTCCCCGTTCTTAAATGACCAAGCATGTACTGGAAAGACGCAGCGCGTGTAAGGAATGCAAACCGGTAATTTTTTTGTAAGGATATTACCATTAACTACCGGTAATTTCCATAGAAAAAATTACCCGTTTGCATTCTTTAAGCGCGAGTTGGTTGCCCACCACCACGGTGAAATTGAAACGGGAACACGGCATGTAGGTACCTGCGTATTTAATAAACAAGTTGGTATTAACTACGGGGAAACGGTTGAAACACGGCATGTACCTCATGCCATGTTTCAACCGTTTCCTCGTTTCGATTTCACCGTCTCACGGTAACGAAAGGGCAATGTAATAATAGTATTTTATGCAACAGTTGCATAAGAAGGGGCAAAAAACGCGAGGGGCATGGGTTACGATGTGAGCGTAGCGAACATCGTAAGAAAGATGCCACGAGCGTTTTTTGACCTACTTAGTACTTATACAACGTTGCATACAATACTTTTTCTACGACTCGACATTTAATGAATAAAATGCAAATAAACAACAAAGAAAATAATGACATGTGTTCGGAACCAACAAAATAAAAAAAAAAGTCTGGTAAACTTTTTTTTTATTGACGTCCATCTGTCAAAAATATATGAACTTATATCTAAAGGTATACGAAATGAAACTATTTTTTTAAGTTGGCAGCAATGCCTTAGTACAACAAGTTTTTTTTTAAATTGCAAATTGTGTGAATGCTGCTGTTTATTTTGTAATCTTTGGTACTAAGTAATGCTTTTTTGGCGACATTATAACATCGGTTAGCAGTGTTTTTTTGGGCAGTAGAGTATAGACTTTTACAGACTTTCATAATTTATGTTTTTATATTAGAGTTAGTAACTATATAAATGACAGAAAAAAGTACTGGAGTAGAAAAATGATTATACAGTATCTGGCATGTGTCATCCACAAACCACGCTGATTGTCCAACAATCACGTTTTGTTTCAGAAATAGGAAATGTCGATTTCGCGTTAGGAGCGGGACAATGGGAGCAATTTGTCACGTCAATCACTCTTTTTGGACAGTGCTTCGTCGGTAACATGGTCGCTAGCTAATGGACTGTAATGACATTGCCACCTGATTCTAAGTGAATTTTGAGTGACGTCTATTAAACGAAGCTTAGTAATCTATTTAAATATGCACACGCGCATATTGGGAAAAATACTCAGTGTGAGGATCTTTTTTAAACTATTTTCGAAACATAATATTTCCATCTAGGTTTTTACTAAATTCCCGTAAACTTATATTGTACAGACAGACACTACAAAACGATAAAAAATAGTTGGAAAAAAATTCGTTCCAGGGAATTCAGAAACGTCGGTTTCATGAAACAGTTGGGAAAAACTACACTAAAACAGAAAAGAAAGACTGAAGTCATCCTCTCCCAGGCTAGGTTTAGGGCGCTTTCCAGTAGAATATACGTTTTTAAATTACAATAGTAGCTATTCCAAATTTAATGCCTTGATCACACGTACCGAGACAGTGGGCGAGACAGTGCTCTCGTCCCTGTCACACACAAGACAAACGGGCGTTTACTCGGTACGTGTGATCAAGGCATAAAATCGATGGCATAAGTAGTTTCTGTGATATAGTGCTGTGACAGACTGGCAAAGTCGCACCATATGGTATGGTTCCTTTTTTAGGGTTCCGTAGTCAACTAGGAACCCTTATAGTTTCGCCATGTCCGTCTGTCCGTCCGTCCGCGGCTTGGCTCCGTGATCATTAGTACTAGAAAGCTGAAATTTGGTATGAGTATGTGTATGTATCACGCCGACAAAACGGTAAAATAAAAACAAAAAAAAATTCGCTCCGATAATAAAAAAAATTGTGTAGAGGGGGGGCCCTCTAACTTTTCAACCACGGGTCAAAAAAATATGGAAAAATTCATGAAAATGAGGCCTTATAAGTACTTACAGTTACTTTGGCGTTTACGACCTTTTTATAGACCTTGAAATCTTTCTCGTAGCTTAAACCTCGGGCTTAAAACCACTGTTTTAAGTCCGTCTCTTGTGAAGGATGAGCAACTACGGATGGCCGGTTTTTACATATAGGTACCTACTTTAGGGAATCCTAAAATATAGTAACCAGTAACCACATTATTTACTGCTTTTTGTTTCTGTGATATGTGTCAACTACAGCGCTGTTCAGAGCAGTTCACTCTCCACTTTAATTAAAAACGTGCTCAGACTACCCCTAAAACTATTTACTAGAGAATCAGATTACACACGAGAGAGGGACTAACAAAAGATTATGCTGTTATCCGCGTTGTTGCCGAAGTAATTTCATTGTTGAATGTTATGTATGGTAATGTTGCAAATTTAGCACTTTTAGGGTTTAGGGTCAAATTTATTATAATGTTGGCTGTTACTGTTGGTGTCGCAATTATATTTGCCGCTGGTTTTAAGATCAAAAATATATTACAAAAAAAGTCATAATTATGTGACCACTTCTGTCGGTCACATATGGTCTAAAATTGAGCGGATTACACAAAAATCTTCAGATTCTTTATAAGTAACTTTTTACCAACATAAAGAGTAGGTACTATTGTCGAAAAATGCCCCTGTTTATCCGAAAATAAATAGTAGACAATCTCACACAAATAGGCCCAAAGGTAGTTTAGTAGGATTTAGCTATGGCCATCATGACACGTACTATTTATAGTCTTGTCTCCATAACGCACTTGACTTTGTGTTATGGAGAATAGACTTGATAAATAAACCTGTTTAAGGTACCTTGGAATTTTTACCTTAACATGATTTAATTTTTGCCTAATTTGGTATATATACAATTCCTGCGCAAAATACGTTAATTGTTGTTGTTCCAGTAGAGACGGCTGAAATGACGTGATGGTTGCAAAAATGCAATCAATAGATAACGTTGAATCAATGCCTATACAAACAAAATAAAACGCTTATCGCGCTCATTATGATTTTGCTCGCAATCATGGTTTTGGTAGGTATATTTTGCTCAAAATTTTTAATTTTAGCAATTTTAGCCTTATATGCATTTCAGAGTTTGAAGGCAGCCCTGGTTCTGTAGCTGCGGCACATATTGCTTTACTTTACATACACTGCGAGCAATACGAGGCAGTATTAGTCTACTCGTATGTCTGCAACATGCAGTCTCGTATTGTTGCATCCCGAAACAGATCGCTCGTTGTCTGTTTCTATGTCGGTTAAAATACGTTAACCTTGTTGTAGTTCCACTAGAGATGTGAAATGGCTATACAAGAACATTTATAAATTTCATATAAATGCAAAAGTGTTGGAAAGTAATGACAACAATTGCCATATAACTGGACTAGAAGGTGTTCCCGAACTATGTCCGCGCCGTAGAGGAAGTAATAACCCTCTTTTAAGTTACCACATATTTTGGCTACACATATCACTACATAGTATAAAACAAAGTCGCTTTCTGCTGTCTGTCTGTCGTCCATATGTAGATCTTTAAAACTACGCAACGGATTATGATGCGGTTTTTTTACTAAATAGAGTGATTCAAGAGGAAGGTTTATATGTATGTATAATACATGCATAATTTATCAGCATTGTACCCGTGCGAAGCCGGGGCGGGTCGCTAGTTTAAAATAATTTAGACCAATTTCATTTTTATTTTCAGTCCTATATAGTTCAATAAAATTAGCTGAAAATTTGGCAAAATTATAGGACTACTTTTATCTATCAGGGTATGTAGGTTATAGAGCCAAGTTGAATTTTATCTACTCTCCCCCCTCTCAGGGGTGAGCGTCACCCCCCCGCGCCCTCGAATGTGTCCCGGAGCGCGGTATTTTCCACTTTAAAAGAAAACCGTGTACGATACATACAAAGTGTATAGGAACGAAATAATCCTGAATAAATTTATTATAAACCTTTCATACATACAAAAGCGATATCACTTATAGAATCAGCGCAATCTGTTATCAAATACTAACGTTCAACATATCCTGATAGATAAAAGTTATCCTTTAATTTTGCCAAATTTTCTATACATTTCAATCTAATTTTCTTTAACTAATAACTATGGTAGCGGAGTCGTTTTCAAAACATGAATTGTGCAACGAAAATTATTTATTTATTATTATTTATTTTGTATGACAACTTTCGTTACACGAAGCAAGCTAAGAATGTACATGATTATTTTAAATAACTCAGCTGGCAAAGTGGCTGTAACGCGGAGACTTAAACTCTTCAGTCCTAAGCAAAAATTAGGCAACATTTGTTTCTAAATTATGGAAATAAACATAAATTGTTTGGATAACTTAGTAAGGCATTTCAGTCGCTTAGCCACCTAGTCCCAAAATATTTTCGGACACGTTTTAAGGCCTGACCTGAAACTTTCGGATTGCGACTCTCGAGTTGAAATTCCCCAATTGACCCCCATTGATGTTTCAGCAAATTGTAGGTATAATTAGAATTATATACTCCAATTGGTTGGCTATTGATTCTGTTCGAATCTTTCACCTTCAAGAAGCTATTATACTCGACGAGCGCAGTTTCGTTTTAAATTACGTGATTCAAGCGCGGTAGCGTCTCTGACGGTGAGACTCACATTGTACGTACTTTAAGTCATTATGCCTTTGTAATTTTGTTTGCATTATATTAGCGTTCCTTTTGAAATATCGTTATTGGTCTGCATTTCTATACGAATCTTTCTTTCTGCTAGAGTATAGGTTAAAGTATGTTATCCAAAGAGATTAAACTTTCTTAAGCTTATGAGTACGATTCATAAACTACAAAATCATAACATTTTAACAGAGCTCCTAAAAACATGCAGTTTAACTTGCGCATTTTCTGAAAAGGCATGATTCTACAAAAACGTATAAAATAAATCACACAAAAATGAGAATAGTAATCCACGGACTCATACTTGGCACATTTTTCTCTTTTGTTCAATCCCCCATAAAAGTAGCGATAAATTTATCTCTTTATGAGTAAAAGAATGAGCTCCGGCTATCTGAAATGACGCACTCACGAGGTAGGTAGCTGCGCCTATAGGCTCTTTTGTAAATTAGGTCTAGTCTGTTTCATGTCTACAAACTGTGCATAAGCATGTACATAACTATTACAAAGTACCTAGGTACATGTACCATCAACATGTGGGAACTTGAAACACCTCTAGAACTTAACACAGAAAAAATATTAGCCGATTTTAAAATTGTTGCTGACATTAATGAAGTAAAGACAACATTTATTTAGCCTCTCCTTCACTGAAGCTACCAATTTTCCCGTCACAGTAAAATGATTTTAACCAGGTTCGATTCCCGATTATGTATGACATTTATAAAAAAATAATAATGCAGTTTCTAATAAATCTAAAATCGAGGCCATGTTTCCTAAGAATAGATTTCCCTATCTCTTTATAGTTTTCGCTTTCCTCCCTACTGACCCATTTGGATTGATCACCCTGTATAGTAGAGGGATGCTTAGGTAAATATTGCCGCAATTCTTTTTGATACATAGATTGGTGTTTGCTCAGTATTGCATGGTCGGTACATGCTGGTAAATTGTGATGATACACATAGATACTAGAGCGGCGGGCGGCAACCATATAGAGGAAGCTGGGGAAATTGGGGGAAACGACAGAAAATGTATTGAAATAAGCGAGAATGTAAAGTCAGATCACACTATGGATCACACTATGGTCGATATATTGTTGGGTCAGACTTATATTTATAACTATTTGAAAAGGAACCGAAAGTATAACCATCCCACATATCGTCGGGGATAGTGCAATACCGCGTAAGTAACAAGTGTAGATACCTACGAATCAATATTCAAACAAATGCCAAGTATTTTATTGAAATGAGAACTTTATCGACAGCTGTTAGTTACGTGGTATAATATTGCACTATCCCCGACGATATCTCTTTACCAGGTGGCCTATGATGGTTGCTTTTATCACGCGATAAACAATTGACAGAGCATCCGTCAGGTTTTGACTAGATGCGAGTGTGAGTGACGGATGCTTTGTTACTTATTTATCACGCGATAAACAATTGACAGAGAATCCGTCAGGTTTTGACTAGATGCGAGTGTGAGTGACGGATGGTTTGTTACTTATTTATCACGCGATAAACAATTGACAGAGAATCCGTCGGGTTTTGACTAGATGCGAGTGTGAGTGACGGATGCTTTGTTACTTATTTATCACGCGATAAACAATTGACAGAGAATCCGTCAGGTTTTGACTAGATGCGAGTGTGAGTGACGGATGCTTTGTTACGCATTTACTTATTAGTCATTGTAGCCGCGATTTTAATAACTTCTGGGGGCCTATGATGGTTGCGTTTATCACGTAATAAATAAGTAACAAAGGATCCGTCACTCACACTCGCATCTAGTCAAAACCTGACGGATGCTCTGTCAATTGTGTATCGCGTGATAAATAAGTAAACAGCTGTTTTAAGCCCGTTTATTGTGAAGGATGGGCAACTACGGAACCCTACACTGAGCGTGGCCCGACATGCTCTTGGCCGGTTCTTTTAATATATTGCTCCTGCTCTGGGCCACACCCAGTATGAATTTCTAACTGGTAACATATTACCTTTATATTACGCAGTCATTTAATTTCCCATTTTGGTGGCTAAAATGGACCACTCCGATCTTGTAGTAGATATAATATGTATATCTATAAGCAATATATCATACCCGCATTATGCTATAGGATTATCTATTTGTAGCGTAACTTTGTGTGAACTAGACCACAACCACCCACGCCTAGGAGGAAATTCAGTGCTGTATCGACGAAATTGAGCCACTTTTATAAAAACGCCCGCAGAAAATATCAGCAAAAGCGACTATTTTCCAGTTGGCTCTAACAAAACCACGGATACCACACACCCGATACGCTATTCCATACACTACCATAGACATTATATAATACTATATATATACATGAGTCAACAAAATATTTATTTGTAAATGGAAATTTGTTTGTATCTGACCATAATGGGCTCACTAAGCCCACGAATCAGGATTGTAGCCTACGCACGAGGGTACACCTGGGTGGTTATGTAACTGGGCTCGGCTTTTGCTCGTTCAAAATCGGCGCGCGTTTGTATTCAATGCGGCACATATGCATCGGTGAACGGTGCCTCGGTGAGGTAGTTACGTCCCACATACAACTGCATCGTGCTTTACACAAAAAACCAATAAAATACAAAGCTCAGGCTTTAGCAAAGTTAAAAAATGAAAACGTCTAGTCTTTTATTCTGTGCCCACGGCTTTTGCATGAATTCTAGGATGTTCTTTAGTGAAAATGTCAATCGTAAAAATATTTCACATATCCACCAGCATGTATGAATATTAAATTCAGAACAATGATCCACGTGACACAAGAAATAAGAGAACCGAGTCTGCAGAGCGTGAGGTGTCGCGTATTACACTCATGATAAATTGAGATGGGGCTGGGTCGTTCTAGTATTTCCGACAACTACTAAATTTTATTACGATAAAGGCATTTTGGAACGTCTCAGAACGAAAACAAATCCTCGACTTCCAGCAAGAGATATGTGCGAGTTTGTTCAATGGCATACGTCGACCTGCTATTTCGTGATGTGTGGAATAAAATCAATATTGTAGATAATAATTCATGATCTGAAACGGATATAGCCGTTTCAAGCGGTGCCAAAGTTTATTGGGCGTAGCTATGTTGACAGATTTATTAAACTTATATATATCACGGCGGCTTTAATTTTATTCTTTGACTGGGAGCCTGGGACACCACAACCAAAATATGGTATTAGAGCTTGTTCTTAACACCAAGTGTGACCATGATAAGGACTACCAACGAAAATTAAAGAAGAATGGAGGAAAGTAGGATGAGACGAATTGATAACTTGACTAAAAACTAATGCGCCGACCTAAGCTGATACCCAAAAGCTATAGGTACATTAAACATTTCAACATTATAAAAATACTAGAAGGTGTAACTTCGTCCGCCTTTTTTTTCTTGACCATGGCTCGTTAAAAAGTATCTTTGGATGTTCAGCTATCCCTGTACCAATATTGGTTAAAATATTAGGCATATAGGCATAGCCCTGTTATTTCCGAAATAATTAACCCTCTCCATAGAAAACTTATTTTCAATACAATATTAGAATGTTATCTGTAATAGTATAAAAGAAGACTACGTCTAAGCGTAACATTATCACTACATAGTATTAAAACAAAGTCGCTTCCTGCTCTCTGTCTGTCTGTCCCTATGTATGCTTAGATCTTTAAAACTTACGCAACAGTTTTTGATGCGGTTTTTTTTAATAGATAGTGATTCAAGAGGAAGGTTTATATGTATATATAATACATGCATAATATATCAGCATTGCACCCGTGCGAAGCCGGAGCGAATAGCTAGTAATTTCATCACTTTAACCGAGCAAAAATCAGATATGTTTTCTCTGATTTGTTAGAAAGCTTCAAACACGTACACACTAAAATGCCAACACAGATATACATTACAACAAAGTAGACCAACAACGAATCAAATAAATAACAATGTTTTCTTTAATGAAAAAGGATGTCGGTATCGTGTTTTTTTTCAGGGTGTTTTAAAACAAAGACGCTCTTAATGACCTAATACGAGAAGAAACGATCGTGAATAAGAAAGATTAATATTAGGAACTCTGTCGTGTCTCGTGTCTATTCTATTTAAAGTTGTCTTGAATCGGAATGTGTTTCAGGTTTTAAAGTCGAATATCGCTCGATACCGATTCACGATTCTTAATCATGAGCTGCGTTCGATCGCGAAGTTGGCTCGGCGATTATAATTTAATTTAATATAAGTTAAGATTCACCGAAGTTTTCTATGTAAAATACATCTGTTATTGAAACCCATTAAATGTATCCAGGCCAGTGTTCCAGCTAAAGTTTTGTAAAGGAAATCCAAGTTTACGAAACGAAAACTACTTTACAATATTGGAAGGAGGGACGCATGAGCAAAGCGACACTCTTAGTTAGTTACTTGTTTATTCAAGATTTCTGAACTGGCTCAAGAAATAAGAGTATACCTACTTAAAACATCGTACGGTTCACTAGTTTGTATTACATAACATGTATCCGACAACACAGGTTGAGGAATAACAAGGAGCTCAATTCAAAATTTGACACCGACGTATATTCGATATCTCACCACTTTATTTCTACTTTACGATATGCGTTATTCAACCGTTACAAAAAATATATATTCTTATGTGTTACTTTCTATTTAATTCAAAGCATTTTGCAAATTTTGTAGGAGTATCAGATTAAATGTCTGTTTGAAGAGATTTAGACAAAAATAAAGTCCACTATGACGATAAATATCTTCTATTTTACCTACATATAGGTACTATATGCAAAAACAAGCAATATCATACAAGAACATTAGCGTAAAGCTTGGTAATGGTATATTATAGATAAAATGAAGACGTATTTGATTACTCGAAATTACCTCCGAACTAATTAGCTTGTATTAATTGTAGTTGTTCCACTACAACAACCATTAAATATATCAACAACATAATCATATATAGGTACGTATATTCACGCAAGCGCTGTAGATGTTTTCCTTGTAAAGGAATAAAGTTTAGCGCGAGTATTCCGTTTCTGTCGGATCAAGGATTTTGAATGTTTGAGATACTTTCTGCCCTGATGCGGGGTTAAGAAGAAGACAGAGCAAACACAAAGCCAGGCAGCCTTGAGAGGGCTCTGATCCGCTCCGAGCGTGGGTATATAGACTTATTGAAGCGTGAACTACAAATACGATAAAGAAATCTAGATACGGCTCGATGGCACAATTTATGGTAAGGATAAAATATTTATCTGGCATAACGCTGAGAGCAACGCACATTGGAATCTCTAATAGTTTTGATAGTCAGGTGTTCGTTTTAGAGATAAATAGTCGTACGTTCTTTTTCTGTATGGGTGTATGTTATGTGTGTGCATTTCCCTCATAAAATATGCCAGGCAGTTATATTAAGAATCCAGAAAAACGAATGTGCACCCTCCTTTTAATACGGAGGTGATGAGATGATTCCTGGAAATTTACGTCAAGCGCAAACAATAAATCATTCTAAATAAAAAAACATCTGAAAACGAGCATCTTTCTTTGTTGATATTGACAAGTTTTAGTCAAAAAAAGTAAACGTAACATTTCCGCTTTGAGACTCGCGGATCAGAAGGTCGTCATGTAATTTTCTCGTTTTTAGTCTATCCCTGTTCCCCCGGGACTCGCGTTATTCATGAAACGCAAATTGTCAAAGTCGTGGCAAGCTTTGAAGTCGGATAAATTGCTTGTCGGTCGGTACTCAACACCGATAAGACGCGAATTTAAACGTCAAAAGCCGAATTATGAATGTTTAAACATATGTACCTACCTGAAAAATAACATTATTTTCGCAATCGCTACTGCATTTTGCCAATTCAGGTCGCGGCGGCATCGAGTTTTGCTGGAATCGAATTGTCATTTTACAAAATGATACGATAACTTGAAACGCTTTATCGTAATATTATACTAATCGCGGATCAAATAGATCGATGTAAGGCGAATAGAAGAGACGTAGGACGATACTGACAGAAGAGACGGGAACGCGTTTCCACCCTGTCGCTTCAGTCTGTTTTGCATCGCAACGCTTCTATACATTTTGTATGAAAATTCATTAAACGAGTGCCGCATCTGTGATGCGTCCTTGTCCTACGTCTCTTCAGTTTGGCTTGCGCCTTAATTGCTAGGTTCTTTCGCTTTCATTGAGTCGATTGTTGCAGACGTTATATATCAAAGTTCAGATTCTAAATACAGATAGGTCGACACAGTTAGATAATAGGTCAAAAGACACGTCTTCAGCACACGATCTAAAATAGCTTATGGATTCAATATTAAACTGTCAGAACAACGGATTCACCGATGTTTTCTGCTTGACATACGTGACGGGCTACCTCGCCCTTCTCATCCCCTGGGAAGCCTAATGGCTGTGTAATTAAGTAAATCAGTCAGTCTCGTGGAAGGACGGAACAACTGCTTTGTGTTACACGTTCAGTAAGATTAACAGGTGCAATCTACACAAACAATGTGATTTACTGAAAAAGTAAGTAAAGGTAAAAGGATGCGTGATTGTATATTAATTACAGAGCTTACGACATAATAAATTGACGAAAAGAGAGTGGTTTTCTAGTCCCTTTGTCCAATTATGAATCTTTTGAATATGTATTCCCAGGAGTTTCCATTGCGGTGAACCTTTATAAGTGCGTCGCTAACCCTTGGCATTTGGGGGCTTATAGTATTTGATTGATATGGGTTCATAGTATTATTAACTGTAATAGTAGTATAATTGCTTATGAATAGGGTCGCTGTAGAGGGATGTCGTGGGATGGCATTTAACTAAGAAAGCGTCGTTATATTGGCTCCAGGAAAGTTGGCGCCTCCGTCTCGTTTGTTTATGTTTACGTTGCTCCAGATGACCCAGTTCCGACCTGTCAAAAGTATTCTAATAAGAGAGCCTTCAAAGACACATAGGAGGCGAGCATTTTCAATTGTTCTTTGTTTGTTTGAAAGAAGAATTGAATAAATTCTGAGCATTTTCCAGACGACACTAATGGATTTAAAAACAGACGTATTTTTGTTGTCAACCGTGTGCATATTTGTTCAGGATTGAATTGTAAGCAGATATTTTTACAGTTGGAATTGGGAGTTGCATGCAGCGTGTGATTTTTATTCGAACGAAGAGTCCGTTAAAACAGGAATTCAAATGTAGTTTACAATTTTAAACAAAAAGTTCTTGATGAATTCATTCAGTTCCACGTGGAAGTGAATTTGTAACGTTAAATTTTATACAGATTGGACAATCACGAATACGGGAAATGTTATCGTCAAAGTTATAGCCCTGTGGGCAACAAGATTAATTACTGGGCTTTAATTTGTCCAACCTAAATCTAAAATGTGTAAAGCATTACCTACATCAATTATCTAGGAGTATCAATTTTCTATATAAAAATATCTCTTTGAAAATAGATGGGTTGCCCACCTATTATATTGGTTAAGGAATTATAATAAATATTTTATGGGTCACGTAATATTAATATGAACGCCACAAAATAAGTTATCGGTACTTTTAAATAAATTAAAAAATATTTTATATGAAACGGCTTGACGGATTTAACTAACTTTGCCACAGGTAGGTTGGACATCTAAAGATGGTAACAGGATACTTTTTACTCGACTTATGATAAGAAAAAGTTAACGAGTACGCGGGCAAAGTTGCCTTTTAGTTTTATATAAAATCTTTTGGTAAAATCTCATGCAATATCCAATATTCCACATAGCATCTTGCAGTGACTTCGTTTGTCGTGCGACTCAGCATCTCCTGTGCTCGCACGGTATTAAAAGGAAAGTGAGAGATAATATTTGTCGCACGACAAAGAGTCGCGTGTCACTTATGCTAGACGTACTGGTCCGATCTGCATTGTCGTGAGACTTAGTCCCATTAAGTACTAGCTTACAAAGAGTAATGGAGAATAGCTATGTAAACATCTAAGCCGGCGGAAGCAGAGCTAACAAGCAATCGTCGAGGAGACGAGCCCCGTCGATTGATTGAGATCAAAGCGATATTAATAACTATATCTATGTGAGTAGCTCGGCTACCATTATAAAGTAAAACATGATTGATGAATTTTTATTTATTTCATAACATATTGACTATGTACTAGCTATTTTTTTAGTAAGTAGGTAAGTAAGTAAACACTTTATTGTACACAAAAACAGTTAAAAATTCATCTATTACAAATAACATATAGGTACAAAGGCGAACTTAATAAATACAGTATGCTGTAGAATTTAATCATCATCAGTCGTCATTCCTATTGTACAAGTACATTGCATAATGTACAAGTACATTGCATAATTGACAAGATTTCATATTTATAACACTACAATTTTATAATTTTTCTCTATTCTACTTAGAAAGAGGACGTAATTCGACATTTTTCCTAAGATTTGTAATTATTTTATTATTAAAATCTACTCACTCCAAAACTATGACACACTTAAGTCTGGATTTTTAATTTATTTCGTATAGTATTAAGCATAGCTTAAATAAAACCTTAAAGTAAAAATTTTAAAATAAACTATAGATAAAAAAATTGGCCCAAATCGCCGTCAATTGGCAGCGTGCTCAGAAGGCTGGTAGCATTGCCGCGTTGAATGGCAATGCTGATCCGCTGTGCGAGATATGAACCCGCCCTCTGGTCACGCGTCAACTCGACTAACCTGCGGCTACACTCCACCCCAGGGCCCTAGTCTCAACCCCAAACGGCTCATTGATGAAATGATTTTAACAAAAACACTTTTTGTTAAAATCAAATGGTAAATTGTCTTATATACTCTTTGTTTTTCCCTTATACATTTACGCATAGAACTGAGGAGAGTCTATGCGACACTGTACATACGGAATACACTAATGCAAGCTCACCCAGTATTCAATTACAAGCAATAATTCTCGTCAGCAAACACAGTGTAAGCTTTTCGTCAATGGAAACGCTAGTCACTTTTCATTGCTCTTTTCAACTCTGCTCCACCCAGTTTCCAGTAACGACGCACATTACAGATGGTTCCCATTGTAAGTACTTAAGTCAAAAGAAACATTCAGTCGCTAGTCGTCATTCGCCTGCCTGCCTTTCACACTTTTCAGTGAAGGCAAATAAACAACGAATTTCAACGGCATCTTCCGTCAGTTGATACACGTAACATTTTACAAATGGGTAAACCTATTTTTTGAAGCATATGCTTCTGTTATAACAGAAGGCCTAAATCAACAATATCTGGGCTAAAGCCCACAACGCCCACATAAAGCACAATATTACCATTCTAATTATTAATGCCACATCGAACAAAGCACGTTACTAAAGTGCGTGAAATGCAGTGCAGTGTTCCGCAAATTTTATGACCTTACCACCTTTACATAAAGTCGAAAAGTGACGAACGCGTGTTAACTGTTAGAGCTGTGTAGGTATATTACCTCTCTCTAAAGGCTTACCTTGATTTTTCCACCATTCTGTCTTCAGATTCTGAGCTGATGAAATGGGACCAAGTATACCCTTTCAAACAAAAAAAAACAGCGATTTTCGAGTTATTGAAACAAAATAAACATCCCGACAAACTGCGAACCTCCTCCGTTTAAAGTCGGTTAAAAACGAAGCATATCACAAGAAAGCTACTTCAAATTTCATGCCTTCGTGGACGCATTCGCTTGGGTCTTCATTTAATTATTCCGACCAAACGACTTTAGAAAAACACTAACAAGGCTTCAAAATCCGCGAACCGTTTCATCTTTGCCAACTTGAAAATGTTCTTGAGAAAAGAAATCATAAAAATAAAGTGGATTTCGTGGAAGATACTCGGGATAACGTGGGTGAACTCGCCATTAGACGTATACTTTAGCGATGTGCTATATGGAAGTGGAGATGAAATCAGCGTTATGATTATGCATTACATTTCCTTCTCACTCACCTGCCTGTATCCCACTGGTCGTAGGCACAGACCACCGAATGCCAGATTCTACGGTCCTAACACATTTCTTTCGCTTCGTTAAAATTCATGTACCTCTTCATACATGCTCGTCGGTTCATACTCCTCATCTGGGCATTCTTTCTCATTGAGATGAATAATCAATATTGATAGTCGTAACAGCTAAGATCTAGAGCTAGAGTGCAAATGCCAGGCGTGACTGTGCCTAATTTTCATATATTCGTTAAATGTCGCTGAAAGCCGTTAAAAGTAGTTCGAAATTTCGAATAGAATAAATCGATATAGGAACGTACTTGAGTATAATTAGCTGCAGAATTGCATGGCCCATTTATGAACGAATGCATTCATAAATGGGCCATGCATTTCTAGCCCATAGTACGACCGATCTATAACATCGGTTACACGCTCATTTTGACGTCAATTCAGTCTAGACTGTCAATTTACTGTCATTCATTCATTTTCACCAGTCTGGGCCGTCCGTCTGTCCGAGAAGGTAAGGCCCGCCTTACACGGCCTGAATCCGAATCTGAATTAATAATCTGAATTTATATTATTAATCCAGAACGCACGGAATTGCATACAATTTAACTATTCCCCACACACATCCTGATTTTTCAGATTATGAATTTCTCAGATTGATCTGTCCGAATGATACTGATACTGACGCGCGTTATGAATTTAGAATATGAAAATTTAGATTATGAATTCCGGACACACCTCTTTCTATACAATTAGAGCCAGCGCACACTACGGCTTCTTGTGGCCGCGACAGTAGGTACCTACATCTCTCTTTTTCTCACTTCGAGCGTGGAAAAGAGACAAGTGTAGGTACTGTGGCGGCCACAAGAAGCCGTAGTGTGCGGAGCCAGTTAGTTACGGACGAGCACACCTACTGGATTCAGATTCAGATTATGAATCTCAGTTGCTATTGCAGACTGATCAATCGGATTTTTTAAGACAGATAGCTGATCAATCGAAATTTTTAAGACGTGTGAGGCAAGGCACCGGAATTCAGACTATGAAGTCAGATTATTAATCCATATTCGGATTCATACTGTGTAAGGCAAGTTACAAGCTCTTTTCTAGGGTCATCACGAATCGTCTCTCAAGCAGGTTCGATGAATTCCAGCCTCCCGAACAAGCCGGGTTTCGAAAAGGCTTCAGTACCATAGACCACATACACACGCTGCGGCAAGTTATACAGAAAACCGAAGAGTATAATCTGCCACTCTGCTTAGCGTTTGTGGACTATGAGAAGGCCTTTGATTCCGCCGAGACATGGGCAGTACTACAGTCCCTCCAGCGATGCCGAATTGACCATCGGTATGTCGAGGTGCTCAGGAGTGTGTACAACAACGCCACTATGTCAGTCCGAGTACAAGACCAGTGTACGGAGGCGATTCCATTGCAGAGAGGTGTGAGACAAGGAGATGTAATATGTCCGAAGCTCTTCACCAACACAATGGAAGACGCCTTCAAGCTCTTGGAATGGCAAGGACTTGGCATCAACATAAATGGCGAGTACATCACGCACCTTCGGTTTGCTGACGATATCGTGGTCATGGCGGAGACGCTGGAGGATCTCGGTATAATGCTGGATGATCTCAACCGAGTATCCCAACAGGTAGGCCTTAAGATAAACATGGACAAGACGAAGATCATGTCGAATGTCCATGTAGCACCCACCCCAGTATTGGTTGGGAACTCGGTCCTCGAAGTTGTCGACTAATACGTTTATCTGGGTCAGACGATCCAATTAGGCAGGTCCAACTTCGAGAAAGAGATCAATCGACGGATTCAACTCGGATGGGCAGCGTTCGGGAAACTGCGAAGTGTCTTCTCGTCCAAGATACCTCAGTGCTTGAAGACAAAAGTCTTTAACCAGTGCGTATTACCGGTGATGACCTATGGAGCAGAGACGTGGTCTCTAACTATGGGCCTCTTAAGGAAGCTCAGAGTCACTCAGCGAGCTATGGAAAGGGCTATGCTCGGGATCTCTCTACGTGATCGAATCAGGAATGATGAGATTCGTAGACGAACTAACGTCACCGACATAGCAAACAGGGTTAGCAAACTGAAGTGGCAATGGGCAGGGCACATAGCTCGAAGAACCGATGGCCGTTGGGGCAGAAAGGTTCTCGAGTGGAGACCACGTACCGGCAAGCGCAGCGTAGGACGGCCACCCGCAAGGTGGTCGGATGACCTGGTCAGGGTTGCGGGGACACGCTGGATGCGGGTCGCTTCTATCCGGCCCATGTGGAAGTCAATTGAGGAGGCCTGTGTCCAGCAGTGGACGTCCTATGGCTGAAATGATGATGATGATGATGAAGGCAAGCCACATTACACGATCATTCTCTCGTCATTCTGACCTGTAGTACCTCTAGCACAACTGTGACACGCGACTCTTTCTAACGCGAGATGTACTACCTATCCCTTTCTATACATTACTGTGAGAGAGTGACGGGTGATATTATGTCGCGTGAGAAGACTCGCGAAGCGAAGTTGTGCCAGGCGGGTTGACTGAAGACTGAACTGACGCCAGACTGAGCGTATAACCGCTGTCTCAAGACGGGTTTTATTTATCAATAAAAGAGTGACTTTAACATTGGAAATATCTCAATGCAATGGAACAAGGGCCTCGAATGTTCAAGCAGCCTTAAAATTTGACGTACAAGTTGATCGTTTTCATTTGTTCCTTCTCCCTCATTAAAACGGCTTGTCTCCGGCTCAGCCTTCTCGACAAGGACAATTACCCTTTTTGCGGTTTCTCGTGTCTCGCATTGTATTTCCACTTGACGTATTTTACCTTTACCCTAAGACTGGCACTTACTTGGCCGTATTTGCCAAACATTGATGCCTCTTTCGTTTTAATATTTTCTTCGGTTTCCGCGACTGTCACACGTTTAAATAAACCAATTAAAACGGATTATATCGCGTAGGTATATTAATTAGTTGAGCCTCCCTGATGTTAGCACAAATGTAACTTTGACAACGGAACAGGAAAGTTGCTGAAGCGTCAGGGAAGATGAAATCCATACTATCCATACTAATATTATAAATGCGAAAGTGTGTCTGTCTGTCTGTCTGTTACCTCTTCACGCTCAAACCGCTGAACCGATTTAGATGAAATTTGGTATATAGATAGTTTCAGTCCCAGGGAAGGACATAGGATAATTTTCATCCCGAATAAATGTAGTGTTCCCGTGGGATGAGCGGGTAACACCGCGGGGCACAGCTAGTAATGAAGATACGCGATAATCTATTGAAATTGTTTTATTAAGGTAAACATAATAACTTTTTAGCAAAAGATAACCGATTTCAACGAAAAGAATTCGAATTTTCAGGACCTTAACGAGTTAGATAGAGAGTGACTATAATAGAGCAGTTTCTTTGATTCGTCATGGAAGATCCATCATCAAAACTTTACCAATATTACATGGAGAAAATGTAAATGACGGAATTTCCTTTTTTTTCTGAAGTTGGTTTAAAAGCAAGCAAGTTTTACTAAACTATATACATATATAGAAGTTTCAATCTGCAGTATTTTCATCAGAAATCGGGTTTTCGAAAGTGTGCGGATTGAGTGAGCATACGAGATAATTTGTAAAACTTTAAATACGTAACCAGGTGATCTACAAATTATTACCTACCTTAAGCATATTTTTTACTAAAAATTAGGATATAAATATTATATGTTAAATAAACACATTCACAGATTTCGTTGGTTGTTTGTGAGAACTGAGTGAGCATACGTTAATGAATGTATTCTTTTTATTTATCGTTTTACAAATTCATCAATTAGTTTTACAATTGTTTTAGAACTTTTACTAAATGATCAGCACATTTTTTTCATTTTTGAAGGGTGCTCACTCAATCCACACGCACACAAAAATGTAACCAAACCATGGGCGGTAATTCGTAAAGCCACAGATCGCAGGTGTTTGTGGCCCGACCGGAGGTGAGGGCCATAAATTTACGAATTCACGAAGATATTCACAAATTCACCGCCCTAAGGTATGTACCTAATGTATTATAAACTCCTTTTAAAATCGTATACGGCCTCCACCGCAACGCAATTAAGACTATATAGATATTCATACCTGGGATAACTCGGGGCATCTATACGAAAGTGATATAGCAAAATATTTTATCGACAAAATATATATCGATGTTACTGTGAAATACATGGTGAAATATCTACTTAGTGTTAAAGGTTTAACAAGATCTAAATGTTATCCAACATATATTTCTTTCTTTAAATTTTAAAATGGAAACTATAAAACGTCTATTATTAGTTTATTTTTAAATAGTTTTCATAGTAAGTGCACAATCAATATTTTTCCCATATTCGTCGGTATAAAATATTGCCGTCTAGATGAAAATATCCACTTTATCAAACATGATATCGAACCTTTTTATAGTAATCGAGAATATAGGTACAATGAGCACATGTATGAATATATTCCTGATCCCGGAAATGAGGATTCCAGAGCCACACTTACGCGCCACTTTACTGAAGACTTGCCAGAAATCAGCGTAGGCGAAATCGAGATAGCTCTAAAACAGCTTAAAAATGGAAAAGCCCCTGGAGAGGACGGTATTACGACTGAGCTCCTGAAATCTGGTGGTAAACCGGTAATGAAGGAGCTTCAAAACATCTTTAATACTGTCCTCTTTGATGGGAGAACTCCGGAGGCGTGGAGTAGGAGTATTGTCGTGCTGTTTTTCAAAAAGGGTGATAAAACTCTTTTGAAAAACTACCGACCCATTTCGCTCCTAAGTCACGTCTACAAGCTGTTTTCGAGAGTTATCACGAACCGTCTTGCACGAAGACTCGACGAGTTTCAGCCCCCGGAACAGGCGGGGTTTCGATCAGGATACAGCACCGTAGACCACATTCATACAGTGAGGCAGATTATACAGAAGACGGAAGAGTATAATCGGCCCCTGTGCTTAGCGTTCGTGGACTACGAGAAGGCTTTTGACTCCATCGAAACCTGGTCGGTTTTGGAATCTCTGCAGCGATGCCAAGTCGATTGGCGATACATCCAAGTGTTGAAAGGTCTTTACAATGCCGCTAGCATGGCCGTCCAAATACAGAACCGGCAGTCTGAACCTATCCCCATGCATCGTGGTGTGAGACAAGGGGATGTTATATCCCCCAAATTGTTCACAAATGCATTAGAGGATATGTTCAAGACGTTGGACTGGAAAGGACAAGGCATTAACATAAACGGTGAGTACCTTTCACACTTGCGATTTGCAGACGACATTGTCATCCTGGCGGAAACGCTGCAAGACTTGCAATTTATGCTGAACGGCCTAGCTGAGTCTTCAAAACTCATTGGCCTCCGGATGAACTTGGACAAAACCAAGGTTATGTTCAATGAACATGTTAGTCCGGAACCAATTGCGGTACAGGGCAGCTTTCTCGAGGTTGTTAAAGAGTACGTCTACCTTGGGCAAATATTGCAGTTGGGTAAAAACAACTTCGAGAGAGAGGCTAATAGAAGAATACAGCTGGGCTGGGCAGCATATGGCAAACTTCGTCGGGTCTTCACATCGCCAATTCCACAATGTCTGAAGACGAAAGTTTTCAACCAGTGCGTCCTACCCGTAATGACATACGGTGCCGAGACGTGGACACTCACGGTTGGGCTGGTCCACAAATTTAAAGTCGCTCAGAGAGCTATGGAAAGGGCAATGCTCGGAGGTTCTTTTAAGGATCGAATTCGGAACGAAGTGATCCGTCAGAGAACCAAAGTTACCGACATAGCTCACCGTATTAGCAATTTGAAGTGGCAGTGGGCTGGCCATATTATCCGAAGAACCGATAACCGGTGGGGTAAACGTGTTCTTGAGTGGAGACCGCGGATCGCCAAGCGTAGTGTGGGACGCCCTCAGACTAGGTGGAGCGATGATCTGTGCAAAAGCTGGATGAGAGTAGCCGAGGATCGCTTACAATGGCGTGCAGTTGGAGAGGCCTATGTCCAGCAGTGGACAAGAATAGGCTGATGATGATGATGATGATGAATATATTTATACATCGACATCTTTTTTATCGATATTAAATCCCTATTGACGTGCCCCAAGTTAGCACAGGTATGGCTATATCTTAATATAGGTACAATCAGTTCGAAAATGGCACATAAAAAATTATTAGGGCGTTAATGATCACTAGTACACGAGATGTATAAGAGCTCATAACGCCATTATAACTCTAGTGTTGTCGTATTAAAGGTTGTATTTGTAAGTTACTCGTACATATCATACAGTTTGTACGCTAGTGGCTTTGGGACGTGTTAGAAAGTGGTAAAATAAAAAAAACCGGCCAAGTGCGAGTCGGACTCGCGCACCGAGGGTTCCGTACAAACACTTTCCATCCCTAAGTGGTTAAGTTAAGTTTGCACCTGGTATGTATAGCGCCCCACATAAATTAGGTGCAAAGTTAGGTATTAAAAAAAAACTACTTACTAGATCTCGTTCAAAACAATTTTCGTTGGTAGTTTTTATAGTAATGTACATCATATGTTTTTTTTAGATTTTTCATTTTCTTATTTTAGAAGTTAGAGGGGGAAGGACCAACTTTTTTCCACTTTGGAAGCGTCTGTCACGCAAACTATTCGGTTTAGAAAAAAAATATTTAAGAAACCTCGATATCATTTTTGAAGACCTATCCATAGATACCCCACCCCACACGTATGTTTAATGAAAAAAAAATTTTTGAGTTTCAGTTCTAAGTATGCGGAGCCCCCAATATTTATTATTATTTTTTTATTTTTGCATCTAAATCTTAATGCGGTTCACAGAATACATCTACCTACCAAGTTTCAACAGTATAGCTCTTATAGTTTCGGAAAAAAATGGCTGTGACATACGGACGGACAGACGGACAGACGGACAGACAGACATGACGAATCTATAAGGGTTCCGTTTTTTGCCATTTGGCTACGGAACCCTAAAAAGGGCAATTTCGCTATAGCTCTTTAATGAAGCGTGGTAGACTCATAACTCAAAGAAAGTATTTCAATAATATTGTTTAGCTACACAATAATGTGCCAATCAGTTAGTGCCAACCCGCTATACTTACTTGCGTATTTTGTTCATGCATTCATGAAATTCCTAAAATGAAAAGTAAATTCGCGAATAACTATAACAAAACACAACCGAAAGTATAAAATTCAACACGTTGTTTCACCTCTCACTCTGTCCGAGGCATCATCCAGGAGGTGTTGACGTTGTGTTGTGAGATAAGTTACGTTAGGTGAGTGAAGTAACGAAGGTTTCATGCCTCAAATAGTAAGCACATTACATACCTAAGAACATTCATATTATGGTAAATTATTATAATTTTAATATACTATTCTAACAAAGTATTGATTCCGATTATTTCAAGCTTTTATTTAATACTAGCTGTTGCCCGCGACTTCGTCCGCGTGGAACCTTTATCTTGAAAATTTTACATCTTTATTATTTTCAGATCTATAAGTAATGTTGAAATTGCTTTACGTGCTTTTTTTGCAGTTGTTTACGAAATACATAGTAACGAACCCTTCGTACGCGAGTCCGACTCGCTTTGGCCTTTTTTTATTTTTTTCATAACATAAGTCATTAGTCATAAGTATTTATTCATTTAACAATTTACATTGCGTTTGAAATCACACTTTCGGCACTTTCGGCTAATTAGCTCTAATTCCGCGGTACTTATCACTATAAAATCAGGTACATCTACGAACGAATCACTTTACTAAATTACATAGATGAGTTTAAAATAAAATAAAAAAAATCTTATCTTTTAATTAAATACCTTTTTACAGTTTCTAATTCCTAACTTAAAATACAACTTATACCCCATACAACCTTTCATCCTCTTTTTAACCCCCTTAGGGGTAGAATTTTCAAAAACGCTAAAATTACTTTCTTGTATTCTAATAGTGTACCTTTACACAAAAATTTAAGTCCCGCGCTCAAAAAAATAATTAATTTCCATACAAACTTTTAACCCCTATTTTACCACCTTAGGGGGTGAATTTTCAAAAACGCTGTAAGTAGTTTTATTATATTTTATTTTAATACCTTTTTACAAAGTTTTAAGTTCCTAGATTAAAAAAAAACTTGTACCCCATACAAACTTTGCACCCCTATTTAAACCTCTTAGGGGAGGTATTTCCAAAAATCCCTTCTTATCCCTACCCCACGTTATAAAAGTAACCTACTGTGCAAAAATCAACTCTCTAACATTGGTAGTTTCGGCTGTGCGTTGATGAGTCAGTCAGGACTTCTTCTTTTATATATATATAGATTGAACAGAATCAATCCTTATTGCGGTGATACAAATTTCTTATTTTGTATAATTCTGGATACCAAGGATAAATTAGAAACCAAAATTATATAATAAATAATTATATACAAACTTTTATTTAGTTTCACAAAGTTAGCGTTTACAGTACCTCTAGCATAGCTATGACACATGACACGCGACTCATTGTCGCGTGACAATTATTGTCTGACTCTTTCCATTCAATACTGTGCAGGAAAGACAGATGATAATGTAGCGCGATAAACGCATTCGCAGTTAACTTTGTTAGCCCGGCTCAAAGATTCATATTCGAATCGTTTATTACGAATCATGTTCATTAATATATTGAATATACGTTTGCTGTATGCATGACCGAGGAAAATATGGATATATGTATAAAATCTTAGATTATATAATAGACATAGATAGAGCGTTGATGACGTCACAGCGTAAGGAGCATAAACGTCAAGATGGGCTGTATCGGTCAAATGCGGCTGTAAATGTCAAATTATTATGCTACCATATTAAGTAAACGAGTAAGCATGCGATGATGACAACCCTGACAATCCTTTTCAACTTAGTCGCATTATAACGTCTGTTTTTGGCGAAAAATAAACATTATTAATATTTGTGTTTTTAAACGAAAAAAAAGTGTGAAAGTGCGTGCAAAACTTAGAAAATGTCGGGCATTGTGCGCGGATGCAATTCGCATTCTGGGAGAGAAGAAAACTTGGGTGAAAATATAAGTTTTCATTAGTAAGTAATTCAGTATTGTTTTTTCAGCAAATGTACCAGAAATTATGTTAATATTAAAACTATAAGCTTAGAAATAGGATTATTATTGCACGCAAATGATATCTAAGTAGGCTACAATTAAAATAAACATAGAAATAGTGATAAAAACAATTATGTTAATTTCTGTCGTGAGGTTACTAGTGACGTAGAAAAAGTTATCGATAATTTGCGATTCTGTGAATCAGTCACTTTGGTCAGGTGTATATTTAAAAAAATCAATGACGTTTTGGTGGACATTTTTGATACCGTATGTTATATTTGTTTACATACATATAGAAGGTTAAATTTAAATAAATATTTTAGTGTGTCCACGACGCCAAGCTGTCTAGATATCTTTATTAATTTTCATCTGTTAGAAATATGAAATGTTATCAATCTTATGTTTAATCAGCAAGGTGAGAGAAGGGAAGACTGTAAAATAAATGTATTATAAATGTATAACAATTTCAATTGTTTTTTTTTTTTGGTTCATTCCGTTAGTTTGCATAATAATTTTCTAATAACCACAGTCTAGTTCCATCGTCAGACGTAACCAATATACTAAATTTCAGCTTGATCGGTGCCCAGAAGAGTCAATTTTAATCTACTTTTCCCTTTTATATTTACACGATCAGACAAAAAAAATGCCTAAAAACCTACAGAGTTCGCTAGCCGTGCAGTGCATAATTGATTATAAATGGGTACTTTACGTCCATTAAGAATATGAGTGAATGTCGAAGGAATTATTTGTATTGTACGATAACATCGTATCTGTTATTAAGTAATCAGAGCTTTGACTTGGCTTTTTATTGAATCTTCAGCTAAAACAGCAGTCAAGTGGCTTAGAATTATTTTCAAAGTGAGACTCAATTTAATCGCAATACTTAATCTTGTTCTTTTTTATAATGCTCTGTTTTTCATATTCTCACGAATATAATAATAATAACGGTCTTATAGCGAAGAGGCACGACAAACATCTTAAGAGACTCGCTAGATGGCTGGATCAAGGGCCAGATACAGAAGGCGGTACCTACTCCTGGACACGGCGCGCGGTTCCTGTCTCTGCAGCCCTAACTACCAGTAGCCCGGGCCCCTCCCCGCTGCCGGCGGCACCCTAGGTTAAGTTTTTTTATAATGTATTAATATTTTGTAATAAAATATCGCGATAGACCCGGTTCAATAATTCTTAATTATGTGTTCAAACCGCGAGAGTATAGTGTTACATATTTTGTAATAACTGTGTATATTTGTGTATTTTTATATACCTAAATTTATTGTAAAAATACTTAACCTAAGATATTTAATGGATTTACGAAATAAGAATATTTAAGTGAAACCAAAGCTACGGACATAAAAATCACTTAAAAATCCGTGTCAATGTTTTTCTTTTCATATAATCTTCAATGTAAAGCCTTAAATTTAAAGACGTAATTTTTTTGGAACAGCATCAAATCAATCCAAGTTAAAGCTGTTTATTTATTTAATAAGTTGATAAAGTTATTAACTTGATAACTTTATCAACTATATAATTGTAGTTTTATCGATATCGGTACGATATCGATAAAATGTATTCGGGCATCACTACAACGAAAATTTTGACACATGGGCTTGTACATTTTTTTAAAAGACGTAACTGACAAATATACTGTCATCTCGTTTTTTCTTGCGGAAACTTGACGTGCTTTACAGAGATAGCAATATTGTCGTAGGTTTCTACTAAGTAACACGCTCTCTATTAATTATTCCTTACTCTAAGTATAAAATCGTCAATATGATGAATATATGGAATGGAGAATTAAAGATAATTTGACCTAGTCAGCCAAATGATCAAAGCCATTAAAACTACACTTAAATGAGTTCCTTTTTCCGAGTATCTGAGCCAATTAAATATTTATTGTTCGTATTCATCGTCAGAAACCTATTAACATACAAAGGCTTTATTAGAATGCATAAATCAAGGATGTCTCATCAAGTCTAGGCCTTATAAAGAATAAATTATGGACCTAACTCGCTATTCAGTTGCCGAATTCGGGTCCCGGAGGCATTGATGACCTATTTAGGCAATGGAACGTCATCTCATTTGGCAAAGTGGAACCAATGTGACGACTTGATTGAAATTCGTGTTCAATATATTTAAGTACGTTTACATTATGTTCACCTGACCTACTTTTGTGATACATATAGTAATAGCTTTTAGAATTAAATTCGAAGTTAAATACAAATACAAATATTTCACTTAGGTAGGTACACACTGGAATTTACACATAGGAAGTATCCAAAGGCCCCATTATTAAAATGACTTAAGTCCGAGATATCGTCATCGCCACTATATGATAATTATATATCCTTTGATTCCTTCAAACTGTCAAATTGGCAATGTAATTTTTTGTGCCTTGCATAGCAATAATATTTATATGTCTGTTAGTTGGTATAGTGAGGCTGAGATATTATTAAAATATTGCAAATGTTTCATCGACTTTAAACCCTACTATGATATGATGTGGTAATAACATTTTATCTGTGTGAAAGGCACTATTGATTCAATAGAGATAAGCTTTTCAAAAAAGGTATGGTAGTTCGCAATTACAGTTCATATACGACGCGGTTAGTTCCGTGGTGTTGCCGATGCTGACGATACTTTCGGTCCTGGGTTTGAATAACGCCAGGGGTAAATAGTTGAAATATGGTTTTTTTTACTCGAATGTTTGTTCCTGGGTCATGAGTGTAATTTTGATTTGATTGATTTGATTTTTGACTATTTTCTATGTATTGATATTATGTAAATAACGTTATTTTTTTTAGGGCTCGTGGTCGTGTCCGTGTTTCGTTTACCCGTAGCCGGATCCCCGTTGCCGGGTAACACGGCAACGGAGATCCAGACCGTTCGGCACGTGTAATTAGGCTCCGTGTAATTAAGATACGTAGCTCCGTGTTACACGGAGATCCGTTTCTTATTTACACGCGGATCTGATCCGTCCGTGACGTTGTCGGTTCGACAAGCTATCATTCAATACCCGAACGGAGCCGAGATCCGCCGATCCGTAGCCGAACGCAGACACGGCTACGTATCTTTGACGTGTCCGATGTCCGTGTAGTACGGGATCTTAGGACCGCCGGTGCTAAGAACGGAGCTACGGTTCCGCGTGTAACACGTAAGTACCTATATAAGAAGCCCTAATTTTTTTGTTGATTGGCAACATTTGGTAGCCATTTGGAAAAACCGATTCACCATTGAAACGTCTAAAATAATGTGTAGTAGGTTCGTCCATTACTTTTTGCTAGAATATTAAATTGAATCGCTAAATACCAGCTTATACGGGGTGGAAGGGTGGAACTGATCGAGGGACTTTTAAGCAAACAGGGAATTGATCAGACTGAGTACTTAATTTTCCACCAATGAATTATGTAAGTAAATATTTCTATCCATTTTTGAGATGCAGTTTGTACAACATTAGTGTAAAAATCTCCACATATCAACCCTAGCATCTTTTGAACATCGTTTACATTGACGTAATAATTACATGGACACACAATCAGACACAATTGCATTACTTGGGCGAACAGTCTCGTTTAGACCATGACACGTGACGGGTCTCAAAAATGACTAAATGTTTAGTGAAACATTGCAGAAATAACAGCTATAAGTAAAATAAAATAAAAGGTCGGAATATTCTTTTTTACTTAAGATCTATTGACTAATTAACGAATCCTATGTAAAATCATAGCAAATTTTAGATTAGAATTATTAACTTTGTCCCTACAAAATGCACCTCATCACAGAACAAAAATATAAGAAGTCGCTATATTTTTATATTTTATGAATAAATAAAGGAGTGCAATAAATAATTATCCTATTTGTTTGATTTAAGATCCCCACACGAACCTCAACAACGTGAAAATAAAATAAATAATAAGTGGAGGTCACGTTTAGCAAGAAACAGACGCGAAGAATATTTTAAGCCAAATAATTCGGTTCTCGTGTGTTCGGCATAATCATATATGTTATTTTTATGTTAATCAAAAGAAGCGTAAAATGGTGAAATTCATAAATTAATAAAAAAAACCCTCCATTGTTATTTTTTTATTTTATCACAGAGTCTATACACTGTCAGATTAAACCTTTGAACGCTAAGAACGCCTAAAGGCGTCGTGTGCTGCCTGCCATGCATACCACGCCACCGACAAATAAAATCAAACTTTAAAGGGTTAATAATGTCAATATTTTGCACCTGTCTTACCCTCATTTCATATACTCGTACTGGAACAAGATGAGTTGAGAAATTCATTATTACCATACCTGGGATAACTCGGGGCACCTATACGAAAGTGACGTAGCAAAATATTTTATCGACAAAAAAATATATCGATGTTACTGTCAACATCTAAATGTCATCGACATAAATAAATATTAATTATTTCTCCACATTTTCAAATAAACATATTATTAAAACGTGTATTTACCTACATGTTTATTTTAAAATGATTTTCATAAATTGAAATAACATCCTCATACTTTTATTAATGACCTTAATTTAAGAGGCTCGATATCAGATATGACATCGAACCTCTTTATAGTAATCGAGAATGTTCAATGAGCACATATATTAATTTAATTATATCGACATCTTTTTTATCCCTAGCACGTGCCCCGAGTTAGCACAGGTATGATTATTACAGCACCCTATTATGACGTTGTTAAATAAAAACGTAACTTAATTTCTTTTTAAAAATTCACGAGTTTATTTAGACTAATCTAAACAAAAAATACATTTTAATACCTAAATAAAATAATAATGAAAATATTTTTAGAATGTAAAAATAATTTTTAACAAAAAAAAGAACCGACTTCAGTAAAACTAAAAAGCCAACAATAACCCGTTCAAGTACAGATTACATTTGACTCACCCTTCGAAGTCGATCCCAAACCACTCAGTTCTTATATTTATATACCTATTATAGTTTACGCGAGGTTTGGCACCGACTTCGAAGGGTGAGTCAAATGTAATCTGTACTTGAACGGGTTATTGTTGGCTTTTTAGTTTTACTGAAGTCGGTTCTTTTTTTTGTTAAATTTTTTTTTTTTTGCATTTTAGTGATTCGTATGTGTGTTCATCATCAGAAAAATTGAAAATCGGTTCACGATTCTCGGAGATATCTAGATACATAACATACATAGAAAAAAAAAATAGTTCGAATTTAGAACCTCCTTCTTTTTTGAAGTCGGTTAAAAATATTAAAATCTGCTCCATTCCTGCTCCAGTCAATATAGATGAAAAAAAATTGTGGTAAGTAATAAGTACGTAAGTCAATTTGACACTTAAACGTTTTAGCAATGAGTCCTTTTTTACGACGTAATTATGTTATTGTAAATTATAAATAAGCGTTATTGGTATCTACTTGAACATATCAACGGCGCCACTTTTTTTGACATCTTTGTTCGGTTCTGTGGCTCTATTATAAATAATACCACAATTATCGTTTAAGATAAAGACAGGTGTCAATTTAAAATGTAAATAAAAACTTTTAATTACAACCCTTGTCACTGATATAAAAATATTTTATTTTGATGACTTTTTTATGTTAAATCCAGCTTTACAATTATAATAGGTCGATTGTAGATCACTTAGATGACACTATCCTGGCAGCCCAGTCTTTAGAAATATTCCACCCTGTAAATTATCGTATTAAATTATTTCGTTAATATTATAACATTATCCCATTATCCTTAGTTAATCATCAAAGTTACTTGTAAAGCTAAGCCGATGAAATACTTCCCTACACCATCAGCGGTAAAAAAACAGAATTAGCAATTTATTTAGACGCCGAGCGCGCTAGAGTTTTTTGTTAATTGTACTGGAAAAGCAATTTTACTCGGGTAACAAGTTTAATTAATTAACGAAAGCTCTTTGAATGAATTTCGTTTAGATTAAGCCTGTACTGTCGATAAGTCAAAGTAATTTAAAAGTAATATAAAGATATTTGGAATACATTGGTTCACAGATTGTTTGGCACTTTTGGCAGTTCAAATCACCATCTGTTCTACTTCACAAATGTATTTTGTATAAGTTAGCTTAACCAACTTTCCGCGTTGACTTTCCGCAAATGGGTCATAAATGGATAAGTCCATAACAAAACAAGGTCCCTCATGTTCCAGAAAGTTTGAAGACACTGCTTGGTTGGGGACGAGGACGATTTAATTTTATACTCGTAAATGTCCTAAATTATAACGAATAGGAAAGATAAATTATAAGTTATAATTTATAACTTAACTTTATGTTAAACCGTTTGACGTAATTGTAGAAGTGTGTTTTGGGAAAAGGCTTTCATAGTAAGTAAATCGTCGCAATTTACTTGCTGCTGCGAATAAATAACATAATTAATGCTATATAAGTTTCCGTTTTGCGATTTAACTACTAGTGGATTTTCCAACATGACAATACAGGAATAATTTGATCCACACATAACCTTATATATCTACGGGTTTGATCAACAAATAATTGGTTTTTGATTTGAAAAGCCTCCCCCTCCTCATCTTACCATGTATGTTGATAACAAGTGTCTGCCCCAGCTTTCATTTCACCCTCGGAGAATCACGTGTTCCTAACCAAATTGTGTGTTTATATATTTAGTGGTATTTACTATGCGTTGTCTGTCTTTATATTTTCTTTTTTAGAAATCGGTATATTTAGCTTAATTCCGGGCAATATAGACACAGAAATCTATGACAGCCGCCTGTAAGAATAATGCATTTATATGTGTTTCTAACTAATTACCTAAGCTATTTCTTGATATTATTGCGATTTACCCAATAGTTACGGATCATATTATATAGGTGTATGTGTATGTATGCATTGAAGATGAAGAAAGATAACCTGCAGTGTCAGGATCAGGCGGTCGGTGCCTCTGCCGGCCGTTCCACCAGCAACCACAACAAGGCATTTCGTTCGAGTCCTCACTTAACTGACACTGCTCATTACGTCTTACGTTAAAAAAACACGACATCAATATATCATATCACTATATCTATAATTATGGAATGCTTATGATGATGGATGTTTGTAGTGTTATCGAAAAAGAGAAGCGGGAAATTCCATCAGCATTTAAACCTTGGTCTGCAGTAGAATGTTGCAGGCTTTTAAAAGCCGGCTAGAGTGCCCCATGAATATAGAATCTTTAGGGCCGTCACTTTGCGATTACGTCGGGAGAACTTGCGCGTTTGTCGACATCGCGATTGTCACAGTCGCAGGCCGACACGCGCCCGCCCGCCGCCGCGCTCTGCGCTCAACTGCGGCTGAATGATGAGGGTTTTCTATTTTCAATGTCTGTATCTTTACGCTGTCTTGTTATTTTCCTACTTTATGGGACAAATACTGAACAATTTATATTCGCTAATGGTCATTTTCTGGCCTATAGAACAATTTGTTACATTGGGACATCAATTTATCTTACGGGAAATCCAACGAAAATTGTAAGTACACAAACAAATAAACTCATACAAGACAAGGGGCTATGGCAATAGTAGTTGGTTCTATTATTGCTTATAAATAAAAGTAACTTCCTATAGATGAGCAGTCCAGCTGACAGCTTCAGAAGGTCATAACTTTCTTTAGTAATATTTTACGAGCTTCTATACTTTTATTTCACAGTTTCACCTGTCTGCCAATTATCAAATGACCTACTTTCATGAAGGTTTCCGTTTGAGCTAAAGTGTTGCACACTTATATATAAAGCGCATGACAATCGATATTATTACAGCGTGTAGCTGTCGATGATCCGTTGATGGAGCTGGAATTAAATCAAGAGAACTATGTCATAAAATAACTCAACCCCAGTGAGTTTGAGCTCGATTAATCTGCCTTCAGTTCAGTCAGTGATAAAAGCTTGTCTCTAAAATACATTTTTTGTTAAAAAAGTTGGAAATACTTTAAGCCCACAATGATGTTGATCGAATCCATAAGGAAAAAGAAATTTACTTAATACACAAAATACAAAGGAAGAAGTGATAAGACAGCGACTAAGTAGATTATGCTAATCTAAACAGATGGAACGTCAATAGACATTATGGAGAATCGACAGCACTTGGATGAAGGATACTCTACCAATAAAATCCAAAGATATCTCGACTTTGCGAATGTTAAAACCCTCCAGTCACAGAATGTCTAAACTCCCTTTCCAATTTAATTTAACTAAAGTTTCTCTGCGGGTCAAAATCAGAAATTAGGATATCCGACGAAGAACGAAAGAAACCGACATAGCTCAGAGGATTGCACGGTTGAAGTGGTAATGGGCGGGCCAAGTAGCTCGGAGAACGGATGACTGTTGGGGTAGAGTGAAGACCACGTATAGGAAAGCGCAGCGTAGTCCTGGCCCGGTGGACGTATAACCTCGTGAGGGTAGTAGGGAGTCGATGGATGCGGTCTACACAGGACCGCATTTCGTGGCGAGCTATAGACGAGGCCTATGTTCAGTAATAGTTCGTCTGTGGGTGGCCCTTATATAGATAGGTACAACAAAGAGCTTGCTAAAAGATTAACATGAATTTGCAGTGTATAATACGATTTAATACAAGTAACGTATGATTTTTATCCGTGCGCTTAAGTTGGCTTTTGTTTGCTATCTTTATTACCACGCTTCAAATATTCTATAAATACTTTATTGTTCGATAAAAAGTTATAGCGTTTGCGTAGGATGCTTCCTTCCCAATAAGTTACGATTACAAAAGTTTATAGATATGGATAGATAGCGGGGATGTATACAAATGTTGTTATCGGAAAAGTGGATGGCTGGAGGCAAGCTGCGTTTTGCTTTACAAGATAATGGGGAGGAGCTATGCAGTGTTTTGTAACAAACGTGACGACGACAGCTCTTTGTAAAGAACGCTGAAGTGAATGCAACTTTTTTATTATTGTCGAAAGTTTAAACATCGCAATTAACGTCGTTTTTGAATATTTATTGACTTAAGCCATATATTTTGACAAAGGGGTAGAGTGTGAAATTAAGCCTTCAAAGGCGCTTCGCTTGGCTCGTTTTGGCGGCAGTGGCAGATAGGGATGTGGGTTTGTGTCCCGCTTAGCCTGCAGTGGATCGCATTACATTTTCCCTTTGTCACTAACATTTGATTGGAAGAGGGTGTGCAGCGACGATGCACACAAAAAGCTTGACTAGATAAAGTGTTGTATAACAAACGAGTCGTCGACAGCCCTTTGTATATAGAACGTTCAAGTGCAGCTGAAGTGAAGGCAACTTTGCTATTCAGATCCGACCGTTATATCGTAGAAGAAAAGCGCTTTATACGGTACTATGTTGGAGTTATTGTTACTATCGAAGCAAAAGCCTGAAATTAAACTTTAGAATAGGTTTCTTATTGTACGTGATGATTTGTTGCTCATCTCATACCTAATACCTATTGTTAATGTTCGACTCTAAAGATTAATACCATAAATGCTTATTGAAAAATGCCAGAAATATTTAATATGTACGTGCAACACGGAGCGGCTCCTGATATTCTCATATTTCTCGTCGCATAAACGATCAGGCAAAATTCCAATAAAAGGTTATCGATGCATAAAATGCTCAGGAAATGATAGATGTAGTTAAGTCCTGGCTCCAGGCTAGGTACTCAGTGATATGAATATTTCATACGAAAATATCTAAAGAGATAGCATCTATTTACGTCTATAGTCTATACAATTACTGTTTAGTCTACGAACAACAAAGGCAAGCTACTAAAGTTAGTAAATAACAGTAATACTTATTATTCTATTCGCGTTGTTAAAACTTTAAGCATGACATGTTCACCGACCAAAACTTCAATGGTGGCGCACTAAGTGCCAAAGATAAGATAATCGAGTATCTCTATGCTCAAAACATTGGCATAATGCCACAACGAAACATTATACGAAAATTGGGAACAGTGTCGCGCGTAATTTTTCCCAAAAACTTCACAATATCGTTAAAAGTCCTACATAGTTATAGACAACGAATGCTTAAAGAAATGTTCACTGTAAGTATCACCAGAGAGTTATAAGGACTTTATAATTATTATTATATTGTAATAAGTAGCAAATGCAGAAAATAAAACACCAATGTTCTTAAACCCCGAGCAACTATTACAAGTAATTTGTTCCAGATTTGTCGTTGTAAGAAAGACATCAACACTGTCGTCCACATTAAATATTTACTAGGCGGTAAAAAAGTAATCCAATAGGAATCCAGAATTTCAAATGATGTAATCTGTTTTTTACGCACATTTTTTTTGTTAATCCCACTTCTGAAATGACTTTAAGCATTACTGAACAGTACATATAGTAACATGCTCTTTCATGAAAAAAACCGAGCAAATACAGAATACGAAACGGCTTCACGTGTTGAGTTTTGACCGATAATATAATTCAGCGGGTAGCGCGTGCTTGGAATCCACTTTTATCTTATTCACTTTATTTTGGTAATTTTCGGTTTGTACCACAACAGTTAATATATTATCATTTTTATATCTTCAATGTTGATTAAATGGTAAATTTATTTCATAATAAAAATAGATGTTTTGTCATATATTGATGAGTCGATGGTGATTGATGACCAAAAAACCCAATATGATAAAATTACACCGCACTACTCTTAGAAAATGAGTGAAGTAATGAGATTTTGACTTAGATTAGACATACCTGTCGCCGATCCTGTGTTGACGAGGGTCAGCTTAGGGCTTGGCTGAACTATAGTCGTCGTAGTCGGATAATTCATTTCTCCAGAAGTCGCGACGACTTTCTCTGGTTGTGGCTGCGTGATCTTCATGTAAGGAGTAGGAGAAGCAGGTAAGGACAATGGAGATGACAATCTCAAAGGCGAAGTGGGCGTGCCCAAATTTGAAGGCAAAGACAATTTAGATTCCGAAGAGATGAAGGATTTGGTTTTGCAAAGGATATCAGAATTCTCTGACGACTCAGGAGTACACGGGACTGTTGGTAAGGATATTTTGAGCGAGCCGTTTCTTGTAGGGGGCGTGGTTGCATCTTCCGGCGGTGGGTCGGCCATGTTGGTCTATAAAGAAAATAGCGAGATTTAGTTTTATGGGAGCAAGCAAATTTATGTGATGTATGCGAAATGAAGAGTGATAGCCGTATTTTAGCTGAGCACAGCTCATGGAAAATATTTTCTGTTTTGATAGTAGTAAACAACAAAAATAATATTACATCGGTTAGTTTAGTTACCCACGAAAACATTTTATTTTAGCGAAGTCATAAATTAGATTTACTTGAGAAGAAATTGAGTTTGTATCAGAGGCCGCAACTTTCAAACGTAATTGCCAAAGGATTTAGAATTCAGACGCGCGGCGGCGACGGCACTTACATTAAACATTCAGATCAGAACGTCATAAGTCACGATAAACAGTCTTTTAGTAATTGACGGCGAGCAAATAAAAATATTAAGTGTTTTCGACGTTATTTGCTTCGAATTCAGCCCGACTTTTTACCTACGGGTAAATTTAGTTAGTTTATTGGAGACACCCGCGTTTATCTTTGACTATTAATTTGCTAGGAGTTCAAATACGTAATACTATAATTGGCAACAAAAATATTATAGTTTAGGAGTCAGGTGGCGGCCGAATTGCAAACAAGTTATTTTGATATGAAGTTTGAAGGAATGGCTGGGAAGGTTTTTCTCTAACGCAAATATTATTGTAAAAACAAAAGACTAATGTACTACAATACAATACGCTTGTTAATATATTATAATTGTTCGCGTAACTACTAACTAAGTACCTACACTGTTAGTGTTACTATAGTCAACTTTATTAACTTCCTAGCAGTTATGTACATCCTATGAGTAGGTACTAAATAATATTCAGTAGTCAGTACATTTTGTTATATCAAAAACTCTTAATGGCCTTTATACTGCTACCCTTACAAAGTGCTTTTTAATACCCGAGACATAGTGCTGACTCAGCTCTGCTGAGATTACACGCCTGAAGGGATTTTGGTATTTCCGATGGCTGAAAATACACAGGATTACAGCGACTACAGTAAAACAAAACGAGAGGGTTATGACGTTTTTCTTCTGCGCGCAAGCATATTTTCGGATCACTTCTATAGTAATATTAGTATGGTTACACAATCAGACGGTATTTTAGGTAGTTAAACATCCTTAATATTGTGGGTTTAAGTTGTCACCCTGTTAAATGGCTTTAAATTGTTGAAACGAAAATGAGCGTGGATTTCGAAGGACTTTATTTGAATTTAAGTTTTAAAATGATCCGTATATACTTTATTAAATATGAGAACACTAAAAACGAAACTGCAAATAGCAGGTTTATTGCCATTGGGAATTATCTTCCATTGCCTTTATCTTCTCTACGATGAACAGTTCACTGTAAAAATTTTTTTGGATCATTAGCGTTACTTTGCGGTAATCCATATCATGATAAAATTTAACGTGTCGAGTTTTGTTTTGATATGTTTGTCTGGTAGTTTGTTCTAGGTACTTGCTTGCGTATTATTTACTCTTTATTTTCCTTACATTATGAATATAAATATAAATATCGGACAACCTCACACAAATCGATCTACTTAGTCCCAAATTAAGCTCAAGAAGAGTGTTAATGGGTACTAGACGACGATATATATACTTATATAGATAAATAAGTATATACTTAAATACATAGAACAACCATGACCCAAGCACAAATATTCGAGTTCATCACACAATTATTTGCCCTGGCCGGGATTTGAACCCGGGACCGATCAAATGAATGAATGCATAAAAATACCTAACGCAAGTATAGCGGGTTAGAACTAATTGATTGACACGTTATTGTATCGCAGATTAGCAAAGCATTGTTATTGTTTTAATTCAACACCCAAATACCCTGTTACCCTGAAATCATAGTATTGCATTAATTTGCCTGTTTTTCTTATCCTAAATATACCAATTTTATTAAGATTCGTCGCCTCCTTGTGTGTCTGTTTATTCGCGGCGTAACTCAAGATCTTCTATTATCGGAAGGCTGTAATGTAAGTTGTATGCAAACACTTTTTTGTAGGAACACAATGACAAGTTAATACACCCATAACAGAACATAAGTACAAAGGCGACTTCTGCCTAGTGATGGGCCGCGAGAATATTCCCGTTCCCGAGAATATTCCCCTGGGGAATATTTCCGGAAATTTCCTTTGTTCCCGAGAATATTCTCCAAAATGGGGAACATTGAACTTTTCTTAGTAGTAGAGAGAATTTTAGTACCAGAAAGTTATAATTTGGCATGGTTATACATATAAGTCATTTTGACAAATTGGTAGAACAAATTCTTGGAAAAATACTTTTTTACTTTACCTCCCCTATAATAAAGTGGGGATGTCTTTTTTTTCTAGTCTACCCCATGGTGTGATATGTCGTTGGATAGGCCTTACAAAATGTTGCAGGTTTGTTGCAACAATTTTCCGATTTATAGATCTGTTTGTGAAATATCAAACTTTAAATTGCAAATTTTGGGAGTACTTGGGTATTGGCTATATAAACGCTGCTAGGGTAGGCTTTACAAGTTTACGAGTAATAATAGTCAACCAACTCATAAAGGGTACTTAGAGAAGTAAAACTTAAAACCTGTATGACTTTGTTAGCAGTTAGCAGAAAAAAATCATTAACACTGACGCGGTGCCACAAAACAATTCATCTGGCCCAGCATGACATATTTTATGAATCTGCAATCAGATTGGTTTCGTGTTTGTGTCCATTTTACGGTAGTATGATCTAGTGTTTTTGTTGGTAGGTTAATTCAGAAGCTTCTCGCCTAGCTACCTCCTACTCCAATAACACCATGCTGCAGAAATAATTCTAAGAGCTAAAAATTTCTTGAACACAGGTTATCTTCCCGCAAACTCATTTTGTAATGACACTGTTGTAGACATAGACTGCGCCAAATTTAAATCTGAAGCAGACACATATTGAAGTTGTGGAAACAGTTTTCCAAATCGAAGACGTGTACAACACAGCGCAACAACTTCGACCAAGATGATATCTGTTCAGCTATTACAAGGAAGAGCGGTAAGTCAATTAACGGATTTGAAATCAATGCATGTGTCTTCTCTTGGCTGGTTTTGAAACTACTGACGGATCAAACGAGGTTACGGACCAGTCGGTAGGATCTCGCTGCATTTAAGAAGATCTTTGAAACCAGAAGTTGGCCTGGAATCTTTAAAGACGTCAAGCCGCGCGAAAGACAGTCGGCATGATTTTCCGCTACAGAAACATGGCAGAAATAATCCACTGAAAGTGCGCCAAATATGCGCCTCATTGATGGGGCGAATAACGTTTCCAGCAATAAGTTACGGTTGAATCCGAAAATGAAAATGAGAAGATGTCTTCTAATTCCGTAAAATCTACTGAGGAGTCGAAGACTATAAGATAGGGGAGGGGCCTAGGGGAGAAACCGAACAGAAGGGAAACAAGATTGTTAGTCTTTTGATTATTTTAAGTCAACTTCGAAAACGATGACTAAGATATAACTTTGAAGTCACAAGTGGAGCTAGGACAAGCGGTGGCGGCACTCAAATCAAAGCAACTACCAAGAACAGAAACATGATAGCTTAAATCCAAAGTGATGAGACGATGACTACAAGAGACACTCTCGGAGGCAGAGCCCCCGTATTTAGATAATAAACACAACTTTGAACTTTCAAGTCACGAGTAGATTTACGAAGCGGAGGGCTCGGGGGGGATGAGCCCCCGCACCAAAACAAGACTTCTCTTCTTGATCTTGTAATATATTTGTGATAGCGGCTATGGAACCCTGCCTGGAGCATCAACATTGGCTAGGATCCAACTGATAAAAAAAAAATATCATTTTTTTCTTTTTTTTTATGGTCCACAAATTGGATAATACAAAATTATAATAACATAATTTATGATGTATCGGTTACATTTTTGTACACCCTAAAATAAAATATTGCAAAAGATTAAATGCTGATATTCACTTTTTTATTTTATGTTTCTGGCAGGGTATTTAAGTAATGAATTATGGCATGCCTGTCTTTGGTACTACTATACACTACCTATTTAAAATACTATTGAAATAATGAAATAAATATATACATAAAAACGATAAAAACTAAATAAAATACAATTATTTTGCTAATTGCGTTGACAACACTCGTGTTTTCTCTATTCCTTCTCTTTCAGAAATTAACTTGCTTGTCATGTTATTCCTGAGAGCAATTTAAAAACTTGCGGAATATTCCTCGGGAACAATGAGAATATTCCCGGGAACATTGAGAATATTCCCGGAGAACAATGAGAATATTCTCGAGAGCATAGGAAATTTACATTTACAGCTGACTTTTTATATTTTTTTCTATTGAATTGTTAACCTATTAAATAGATAAGCATTTACTTATATAGAGAATGTCATAAAATAAATGTTATTCATATACAAATCCTAAATTCCCCTATATTCCCCTCATGGGGAATGTTCCCGAGAATATTTCCGAGAATATTCTCGCCTGGGGAATATTCTCGGAAACGGCCCATCATTACTTCTGCCTATATAATAAGGGATTTCTTCCAAAGTTTCCTTTGAGTTTTGAGTGGATATACGAAGAAGACGGACAAACTGTACTTTGAATTTATTGAGACCGTTTTTTTGTTGTACACCCCATTTTTTTTCTATTTTGGATACTTTAGGTTATTTTTCTTTGTAGTCCATGGAAATGGTACACTTTGCCTTGCATTAAATCGGGTAGATCTGATTTTTTTATATGTTCTATGTGATGAAGTGGTTATGGCAAATCCAAGTTTTCGTCCTCGGAAACCCTCCGGATCATTGTCATTATTTTTAAAAACCATTAAATTTTCAGACTTTTCTTAGTTTCTACCAATTTTTACCAAGAGGGACCTATTTTACGGCAAACATCACCGTGTACTTTAAAGAAGACTAAATTTTCAACAAATTATGCTAAAGTGAGAGAGCGATAAATCAAATAGTTTGTAAGATACAAATGTTCAAAAATTATCAAAATTTCGAAAAATACATATTTTTAGACGTTTCTTTACGTTTTCTGCAACGTGTTCAACTAAGGATCCATTTTACGTTATAAGACCATAATATTTTATTAAAGTACACACCATCTGCAACAAAATGAGACCAATTTAATCTATTAAGGCTCGATAGTTCTTTAGATACAGCTGTTCCAAGTTGCAGAGGTGAGTAAACAAAATAATAGAAGTGTTTGTAAAATGAAATGCGACGTATGAAATAAGCAGATATACGTAACAAAGGTTTTTGGTGGTAATAAATTGCAAAAACTGAAAAAACACCGAAAATTTCATGATTTTCAAGAATTTCACAATGATCCGGGGGGTTTTCGAGGTCGAAAAATTGGATTCATCATTATCATTTCACTGCAAGGCAACATATAAAAAAATCAGAACTACCCGATTTAATGCAAGGGAACCCCACTTTTAAAGCACGATTTCCATGTACTATTGAGCTTTGATTTTTGTACCAATGGTTAATATAAAAATTGTGGTGTATACCCACATTAAAAAATGAGACATTACATGTTTCATAAATTTATTTTAGGCATTTTCTACTCAGAATGCCGAGCTCTTTCGAACTTAACTATTAGGAGTAAAATGGTAGGTAAGTATCCCAATATTTTTACGCTCCATTCCGTTACCATTTATTTCTATACAACCTACAATAGCAGTAACGGAATAGAAATTAGAATAACAAAAAAATTGTTCGAAAGGGCTCGTGATTCTTAGTAGAAAATACCTGATATTCAAATAAAAACTTTAAAAAAGTGGGGTTAGGTACAACAAAAATGGCCCATTGATACGCCAACGCCACGAGACTTAAATTTGTGTAGTTTTCTAGTGTGTACCTATAGTAGCGCAGCGTTAAAAATAAACTGCAGTAGAGACAGCCTCTAAAAGCGCCTTCGTGTCTGTTTTATACAATAAAACTTTTGAGTACCGAATTTCATTTTGCAGTGCAAGCGTAATAGTCTCTCGCTACCCCCACATTTGCTCAGTGCACATAGCGACGCTTAAGATGATTTTATTATTATTTTTAACGGTTTTAATGTAGGTTTGTTCTCCTCCTTTTGTTTTGCGATTGCCACTTTATGTTATCCACCTTCTAACCTGTGTAAGTATACAATCTGCATATTCATATTTAAGTATGTTTAAGTACTTATTACTTTTTGATTTATTGTTGTTATTAATTTAGTGGCTTGAAATTGTTTTTGAAACACCTACTCAATTCAAAGGTTTGTTGATCTACTCCGCTACCTAAAGGCTGTCTCGCTGGAAGACGTCGCTATTTAGCGATAAGACAACCTGTTGTTTTCCTCAGTTTATTATTTTACTGTATGTCTCATGTTTGTAGGTATCCCTGTGTATTTGAGGTGTGCATTGTGCAATAAAGGGGATTTATATTGTATTGTATGGTACTGGCCAAGGGAAGTCGTAAAACTTTAGACACACCACGGGCGGTAATTTGTAAAGTCCCAGATCGCTAATATAAAGCTTATCTCAGTATTAATTTACTTAATAGATACGAGGTAATAAATAAACTGATAAACTGAGGTTTTGAAGAGCAGTGACACACATTTTGGAGAGTTTTTGTTGTCCCCAGGCGACTTCGCAATTCTATAAAGCTGATCGAGGAAGCTGATAGCTGTTCGATCACCAGTGATGTCTGATAGTCTCTTGAAAAAGTCTAAATCATTTATTGAAATTTTATTGAGGTTAAAATTAGAACTAAAATAAGAAGATATCGTGTAGCAAACAGTACCAAAAGAAGATTCAAAGGATCATTTCGATGACAACGTAAAAAATATCAGATTGTATATCTTTCCCAAATAAGATATATCGTGTCGTAATATCGCATTATTATTATTATTATTTATTTCTTTATTAATTTTACAACAAAGATTACATATAATCTAAAGCCCTGCGAAACTGTTATGACAGTTTGTCTACAGGAAGACTTTTCAATAACTAATTAACTAAAAGAACAATTTATAAAAATCGGTATCAATTTTTTAAAGATTACGGTAGTGTATCTAGTAAATGCTTTTTCAATTTTCTTTTAAATATCCGTTTATTTTGTTTTTTCATAACAAAACATTCTGATATTTATCGAATTTCCCCTCGAAAGGTCAGTCTTATCAAGAGCTTAGAATAAATACGCATAGTACGAGAGTCCTCATACAACAGACGATTGTAAATGATAAAGCCGCTTTTAGTTTTATGTATGCGTGTCTACAGAGACGTTTTGATTGTGACAAATGCGCCACAGACGAAACTTAGCCCGTGGCTAACCAAAACTGGCTTCTCTTTCAAGCGCTAGCTAGGTTTCTTTCCAGGCGCATATTCAAAGCTATAGAGTACTTCCGTACGTATGGGTAAACCGCTTAGAACCCCTTCCACAGGCATACAATTTACCTCGCGCAGAGCCACCATGAAATTGCATTTCGAATATTCTCGAAGCTTAGAAATAGCCCAACGCGCAACGCCTCATTCGACAGCATGTTTTTATTTTACTTTACCCATCATCTTTCTTAGGTATCTTTGACTTTGAGTTCAATGTAGTCTAGTTGTCATGCCATTAACCGATTAAAGAACGTTAAACATGATAGTTTAATATGAGGATATGTTACTTAGGAGTTTTCAATAACTTGGTTTCCAGTCTCTCATCTTTCAAACTCAAACTCAACTTACTGATACGACTGCTAATTCGCTTTCTTTTTCTTATTTTCATTTCACAAAGGAGAAACTACCCTGATGCGACGTTACTTCACTTTAGTAATGAGGAATAGAGCTCCTGGTTAGGCAGTATCTAACAAAATCAATAGCATAGAAGAACCCCATTGCCGTTCAAGGACGGTAATAATAATTTGCGTACCCATTATGACTTGATAAGCGAATTGGACAACGGAATTAAAGTGCGGTTTTACACGTATAGTCAGTTTCAGTCCCTGATTGCGTAACTTTATCGTAGCAACGAAGCAATATATCGCTCACATTGAATCTGTATTAGCTACTTCTACTTTTTTTATTTTTGTCCGCGCAGTGGATAGAAAAACAAATCCTTGTATACTTTACCATAATGAGCATACCTAAGCTAACTCGGGGCATGCTCTAGGGATTTAATATCGATAAAAAATATATATATAAGATATATATAAATACGTGTCTCATTGAAAGTTCTCGATTACTATAAAACGGTGCGATATCATGTCTGATAAAGTGGATATTTTCATCTAGACGGCCAACTTTAATACCGACGAATACGGAAAAAATATTGATTGTATACTTACTATGTTATAATTTGTTTATTGTTTTCATTCTCAAATTAAGATAAAAAAATATATATTTAGTTGATCAACATTTAAATGTTGACAGTAACATCGATATATTTATTAGTCGATCAAATATTTTGCTACATTACTTTAGTATCAGTGCCCCGAGTTAGCACAGGTATGATAATGAGGTATAGGTTAATTAGAAAAATCCGTCCAACAATTTTAGCCTGATAAAGTCGCAATGATACCAACAGACATATAAGCACTTAATTTTCGAGCTAATTTATTTCATTGGACTGTAATAAACTGAATATGAAAAGCATAGTTTAAATTTAATACCTAGTAGTTAAAATTTTAGCTGTTACTATCTCCCAACTCCAAGCTAAGTGCTCCTCGTAGCAGTCGTAGCTGAAGCCAAGTTTGAGATGCAAAATTAGTTTTGCAAATTTAGCATGAGATCCATCATCATCATTTCAGCCATAGGACGCCCACTGCTGGACACAGGCCTCCTCAATAGATTTCCACATGGGCCGGATAGCAGCGACCCGCATCCAGCGAGTCCCCGCAACTCTAACCAGGTCGTCCGACCACCTTGCGGGTGGTCGTCCTACACTGCGCTTGCCGGTACGTGGTCTCCACTCGAGAACTTTTCTGCCCCAACGGCCATCGGTCCTTCGAGCTATGTGCCCCGCCCATTGCCACTTCAGCTTGCTTACCCGGTTTGCTATGTCGATGACCTTGGTTCGTCTACGAATCTCCTCATTTCTGATTCGATCTCGTAGACAAATCCCGAGCATAAGCTCTTTCCATAGCTCGCTGAGTGACTCTGAGCTTCCTTAAAAGGCCCATAGTTAGAGACCACGTCTCGGCTCCGTAGGTCATCACCGGTAATACGCACTGGTTGAAGACTTTTGTCTTCAAGCACTGAGGTATGTTGGACGAGAAGACACTTCGCAGTTTCCCGAACGCTGCCCATCCGAGTTGAATCCGCCGATTGATCTCTTTCTCGAAGTTGGACCTGCCTAACTGAATTGTTTTTCCCAGATAGACGTATTCGTCAACAACTTCGAGGACCGAGTTACCAACCATTACTGGGGTGGGTGCTACATGGACATTCGTCATAATCTTCGTTTTGTCCATATTCATCTTAAGGCCCACCTGTTGGGATACTCTGTTGAGACCTTCGAGCATCGTACCGAGATCCTCCAGCGTCTCTGCCATGACCACGATGTCGTCGGCAAACCGAAGGTGCGTGATGTACTCGCCGTTAATATTGATGCCTAGTCCTTGCCATTCCAAAAGCTTGAAGGCGTCTTCCATTGCGTTGGTGAAGAGCTTCGGAGATATAACATATCCCCTTGTCTCACACCCCTTCGCAAAGGAATCGGCTCCGTACGCTGGTCTTGTACTCGGACCGACTAGTGGCGTTGTTGTACACACTTCTCAGCACCTCGGCATACCGATAGTCAATCCGGCATCGCTGGAGTGACTGCAGTACTGCCCATGTCTCGACGGAATCAAAGGCCTTTTCATAGTCCACAAACGCTAAGCAGAGTGGCAGGTTATACTCCTCGGTCTTCTGTATAACCTGCCGCAGCGTGTGTATGTGGTCTATGTTACTGAAGCCTTTTCGGAACCCGGCTTGTTCGAGAGGCTGGAATTCATCAAACCTACTTGAGAGACGATTCGTGATGACCCTAGAAAACAGCTTGTAGACATGGCTCAGAAGCGAGATGGGTCTATAATTCTTGAGCAGTGTTTTATTATTTATTTATTTATTTATTTAAACTTTATTGCACAAAAGAAAAACTTAACGTACAAAAGGCGAACTTAATGCCATGCGGCATTCTCTACCAGTCAACCTTAGGGCAAAGCAGAGAAATTGTAGGCGGTGCATCAAACAACATAATTACACATAATTACACATAATTAAAATACTCATACTATTATAGCTACATACATATAGATAATAAACATACATATATATAAATAGATACATACATAAATATATACGACGATGAAACAAAGCAAGCAGATATACTATGAGATTTCAGTTCTGCCAGCAAAGAAACTTCGCACGGCCCTTCACCTTTCTTGAAGAATATATAAAATAAAATAAAATAAAAATAGCCTTTATTCTACCACAATATAATACATGCATTTGATTAAATATAATCCACCTACATAAATTATTGACATATTAAATAATTTAATTTGCATACAAATAAAAATATAAAATAAGGTAACTAATACTACAGAATATTAAAAAAAAAAAAAAAAAATATATATATATTATATATATAATTATATTTTTTTTAACATTAATTCAATTTATTATATGTATTTATAAAATTAATTCTTGTTTTACATTATTAAAAAATTTAAAGTATTCTTATTCTAACTTGTGGAAGTCGCCTCTTTGGCGTAGGCCTCCCCCAGCTTCCTCCAGGTATCTCTCTTCCTACATAAATTATTGACATATTAAATAATTTAATTTGCATACAAATAAAAATATAAAATAAGGTAACTAATACTACAGAATATTAAAAAAAAAAAAAAAAAAAAATATATATATATATATAATTATATTTTTTTTAACATTAATTCAATTATTATATGTATTTATAAAATTAATTCTTGTTTTACATTATTAAAAAATTTAAAGTATTCTTATTCTAACTTGTGGAAGTCGCCTCTTTGGCGTAGGCCTCCCCCAGCTTCCTCCAGGTATCTCTGTCTTTAGCTCGCTTTCTCCAGTCGAATCCACATTTTTCTTTAAATACGTCTTCCCATCTTTTTTTCGGTCTACCTCTTTTTCTTTGTCCTTCTCTTGGTTGCCATTCTGTAATTATGTTAGTCCATCTCTCGTTGTCCATTCTGATCACATGACCTGCCCATTTCCACTTAAGAGTTCTTATTTTTTCTATGACGTCTGTTACTTTCGTTGTGTTCCTTATATGAAAAAAAATGAAAAATGAAAATATTTTATTTCTCTAAAGCAGACACAATAATAATGATGCTGGGATCTCCTAGTAAGTATAATGATACCTGTGTCAGGAAATCCCGCTCTTCTACTGCTACAAGTCAATTTACAAGAAAATAAATAATACATTTATACCTAATAAAGTCGAATAAGTCTAATAACAAATTAGAAATAAAGTATTAGCCTATGAAATATAAGCTACTACTATACTAAAGTGTATTTAATAATGAAAGTAAAAAAGGTAGGTGTGTGTGTGTGTGTGTGTGTGTGTGTGTGTGTGTGTGTGTGTGCGTGCGTGCGTGCGTGCGTGCGTGCGTGCGTGCGTGCGTGCGTGCGTGCGTGCGTGCGTGCGTGCGTGCGTGCGTGCGTGCGTGCGTGCGTGCGTGCGTGCGTGCGTGCGTGCGTGCGTGCGTGCGTGCGTGCGTGCGTGCGTGCGTGCGTGCGTGCGTGCGTGCGTGCGTGCGTGTGTGTGTGTGTGTGTGTTCGTTCAACCATTCTATTAACACTTTTTTACACTGATAAAGTTGTAGTGGATAGATATTAATTTCATAATTTAGCTTGTTATATACATAAGCTGACTGTGCTGTATACTGCCTTTTGACAAACATAGATTTGGTTGTTGGAAGAGGAACAACTTTGTTTTTTCGCCTACGGTTTAATAGTTTAGGATTAAATCGCAAGGATTTATGTATCCTGAGTGTGATACTCAAGACGTACAGCTTTCTCATAGACAATTGGTTACAAATTTGATACAATTCGTTAGTGGGAAACCTGTAGGGCTTTGAGTACATGACTTTCAGCAGGTATCGTTGCCCTCTCTCAACTTCCAAAAACTTTGTTTTATTTGCACCTCCCCAAACACTTATACAATAACACATAATGGATTGCGCTAGGGTAATATAAAGTTGATTAAGTAATGTTTTAGAGCTTATATATCTAAGTATTTTAAATATCCAGGTAAGTTTCCTTATTCTATCGTTAACATATTCAATATGCATGTGCCATGAGAGACGCTGGTCCAATATTACTCCAAGATATTTTGATGAGCTCACTTTAACAATTTCTTTGCAATTACACGAGAATTTGGGAGAATGTTTACAAGTATGTATTTTTAAACTCAAATTGCTTTCAGGTTGCGTACTGTTGTATTTAGAAAAACAAACATAGTTTGTTTTACTGACATTGAGGGTAAGAAGATTACTTTTTAGCCAGTGGTATATCTTGCAGAGACCCGATTCCGCGTTTAAGAACACTGATTCCCATTATCGCCCCTGAAAAACTATGGCAGTATCATCAGCGTAAGATAGGATGTGGCCATGTTGAATCTTAAGATTGGTCAGATCATTAATGTAAATCAAAAATAACGTAGGCCCTAAAACGCTCCCCTGGGGGACGCCAAATGTGATGCTCGTATCTTGGCTTGTGAAGTCACCTATTCTAACTTTTTGGGTTCGCCCTTGAAGATAGTCACTCAGCAGATCCAATGGGTATCCCCTTATTCCGATGCGTTCCATTTTGCGCACAAGAGTGGGAAGAGAGACCGTGTCAAACGCTTTTTTTAAATCTAGAAATACTGCTAGGCATTTATGACCCATGTCAGTCTTATCTGCTATTAAAGTGGTCAGCTCTAGAACTGCATCTTCCGTAGATCGTGATTGTCTGAATCCAAATTGTGAATCAGAGAGAATTCCAAATTTATTTAGGTATGAAACAAGTCTATTATTAATCAATTTTTCAATAACTTTGGAAATAGCAGGTAAGACTGAGATTGGCCTATAGTTGTTTGCATCATCTCTCTCCCCGCTCTTGTGTACAGGTGTCACAATAGATTGCTTCAGGGGGGCAGGGAAAACTCCTTGATTAAAACATAGATTTGCTAAGTGACTAATAATAGGGGCTATATCCATTCTCAGAAGTTTAAGAAATTTGGTTGGAATATTGTCCCACCCAGGTGCACTTTCCGATCTCAAGCTCATGATAATGTCACTCACCTCTTGAGGGTCAGTATCTAAAAGAGCGAAGGATGAGGATATCCGATCTTGTGCGGTTACACTACTCGTGTCATCACTTACATCTCCATCGTCATCCTTACCCGCACTCTTCAATATATCTTCGGCCAGTGTTTTCCCAATACTTGCAAAGAAATTGTTAACATGGTTTACAGATTCAGTTGGACATGATTTTGTGTTTAATAACTCTTTATTTGATGTTTTAGTAGATTTATAATTCGTTATATTTTTGATAGTTTTCCATAATTGCTTGGGGTTTTTGGCGGAGTTAGCTAACTGTTCTCTTTCATAATTTCGTTTCAATTTTTTTAATAAATTATTACAATAGTTGCGGTATCTTTTAAATGTAACCTTAAGAATTTCGTTATCCGGTTCCGATCGCGTACTTAGCTGTAATTTGTTACGATTATGTATGCAACGCAGGATACCAGGAGTAATCCATGGCTTCAGGGTACGGAGTTTTCTAGGTATAGGTTTTATGGTTTTACTTTCGTCTAAGGATTGACTAAGTTTGTGTATCAGTTGTTCGGTGACAAAAAGTGGATCATTACTGAGTAAAAGAATTTCGATGTTTTTTTTCCAAAAATATTTTTGTGGCGTTTTCATAATTTATACTTGTATTTTTGATGGGAATATATTCATGTAATTTATTATTAGATATAGCTAATAAAATAGTATAATGGTCTGTTATAGATGTATTCAGAACGGCAGTGTAGGCACTTGATTTTAAAGCATCGATTTTTATCATAAAATGATCTAGGCAATTTGTTAATCTAGTAGGTAGAGTGTGCCCGGGCAGTATTCCATGGGTGGAAAGCATATTTAGGTATTTTTGTCTATTTAAATTTTCGAACGTTGTTTCTTGAAGTCTAGGAATGAGGTTAATATTAATATCACCAGTAATAATGATATTTTTCGTTGCCTTTAATGTTTCTAAGTGATTATTTAATGAGTTAATAAAATTTACGGCGTTGCAGTTTGAAGGCGATCGATAAATGCCAAGTATTACACTGTTATGGGTTTTTATTTGTATACAGGAGGAATTTTCAATTATTACTTCATGTAAATTTGCTTTCATACCTGATTTTGCATAGACTACTACACCGTCGTTCTGATTTAAGTTGTTAATTGTGGCTAAAACAGAGTAATTGTTCAGTTGGGGCAGTGGCTTGTAGGAGCTAATACGACATTCCGTAAATATGAATATGTCCGGTTCAAAGTCTAGTTTCGATATAGTGACCATAAAGTTATCAAAATTTCCATAGATACTCCTGATATTCTGCGAGATAATGGTTAGGTTCGTATTTGACGCTGGTATATGTTTTTTGAGTTCTTGAAGGTCACATTGCACTGAAAATGCTAATTTGGTGTTATCTAGTTCATTTAAGATATTAGAATTACAGATCATAATTAGATAAAATATTTAGAGGGTTTGAGAAACAGTGGCTAAGTTGTTTTAACATGGAGATACGAGTAGAGAACAGTATTAATTGCCATACTGGAATAGACGAGTCAGCTCTTGTGTATTTTTGGCGTTTGCATTTAGTTACAAGTGAGACATTGAAAACATATGTAGATAGTATGATAATACATTTTATGTCAAAGTTTTGTGTCATATTATAGGTAAAATATTGTGTGAGAGTTTCATAGTGTTCGTTTGTGTATTGTTTTTTGTTTTTGTGTTATATATATATATATGTTCATTTTTAATTTTGTCCGATATTCTAATGCCCAACATACTCCTCTCCATTTTTCGTTGATGCACAGCTACTTTGTTTTCGTCCTTCTTCCGCAAGGACCAGGTCTGGCAGCCATACGTTAGACATGGTAAGATCACAATATCGAAAAGTTTACTCTTGATTTTTATATTTATATCTCTATTTTTCATTACTTCTTTTAAATTCCAATATTTTTTCCAAGCGATTGCAATTCGCCTGTTTATTTCTTTTTCTGTCTGGTCTATAAAGGAAATTGACTGCCCCAAGTAAATGTATTCTGTGACGTACTCTATGTTTTCTCCGTGTACTGTAATAGCTTGATCTCTACCATTAGTAATTATTTTTGTCTTTGATGTGTTTAGCAACAAACACACTTTCTTACTCTCCCTCGCTAGATCGTTGATCATGCTTTCTAGTTGCGAACTATCCTTGGCAAATATAGCAATATCGTCAGCGAATCGGAGGTGGCTTAGGTATTGTCCATTAATTTTTATTCCTTTTTCAGTCCAGTTTATAATGCGAAATACCATCTCGAGGACTGCTGAAAATATTTTAGGCGAAAGTGGATCACCCTGTCTGACTCCTTTTCTTATGGGAAATTCTGATCCTACTCTTTCCAATCGTATCCTAGACAAAATCTTAGAGTAGATGCTGTGTAAAATCTCCAGGTACTCCTGGTCTACACTTTGGTGTCTTAGGGCCTCCCATATGGCATCGTGTTCTAGAGAGTCGAAAGCCTTGGTAAAGTCAATAAAGCATATATACAGAGTCCTCCCAAACTCATTACTTTTCTCTACGAGTTGCGTCACAACGTGAATATGGTCAATTGTAGAAAAGTTTCTTCGGAATCCTGCTTGTTCACGTGGTTGATTTTCATGAAGGTCTTAGTGAGTCTGTTTAGTATAATTTTGGAGAAAACTTTGTAAACGTTACTCATTTGGCTAATTGGCCTGTAGTTGTTCAGATTAGCTCTATCTCCCTTTTTGTGTAGTAATGTCATTGTGGATCTGGACCACTGATTTGGGGTTGTTCATTTTTCCAGTATATTGTTAAATATTGATTGTAGAGGTCTCAGTATAGGTTCTGATAGAGATTTTAACAGTTCATTCGTTATTTTGTCTTCGCCGGGTGATTTGTCATTTTTTTGTGATTTAATTGCACACTCTATTTCAGAGAGTAGTATCGAAGGTACTGTCTCTATATTTTCCAAGACGTTTTCTTTAAACTTCGACATTGATTCTGTAGAGTAGAGTTCTCGGAAGAAATTTGTAGCCTCTTCTATTATGTCCTGGCGTTTAATTATTTTGTTATCTGTTCTATTTGTTAGATTTTCTGTCCATTTTGATGATTTACATAGCTCTTTATAGGCTTTTTTCACAGCTCCTGTTTTATTAATGTACGTTTCAAGAATACGCTTCCTGTGAGCTTTCGTGTTTTCTGAAATTTCTCTGTTAATTTTTTTGCTAATGTCTGTAATCTTATTTTTGACCTCCTTTGTTCTCTTTTCCCTATACAGTTGTTTTCTTTCATCAAAAAGTCTCCTTATGCGAGTTTCCAATTCGAGTTTTTTGTTTTTCTTAGCCTCAGGTATTTTTGTAAATAGATTCGTCATTTCTTTTTCAAAATTATCATATTGTATTTGAATGTCCGATGATTTTTCTACAGCAGAAGTGAACTTTTCTTCCCATTTGTCTCCACTTTCTCTCGTCAGTACCGGTAGGTCTCTACTATAACTTTTGTTTTGTTTGATGTATTTTCTTTTAAATCTTGTTTCAGTGAATATTTTGCATCTAATCATTCTGTGATCCGTATTAAAATTAATATTTTGGATTATATTCAAATTATGTACTTCTACGCTATGAGTTGTAAGTATATAATCAATTTCAGTATAGTAGAAGCCATTTGGAGAACGCCACGTCCATTTTTTATTTTTTCTAATTTTGAATAGGCTGTTTGTGAATTTTAAATTTTTTTCAAGAGCGAACTCTACCAATCTTTGTCCATGTCTTGATCTTTTACCATTTGAGTACTTGCCGAAAGCTAGTTCTTCTTCTTGCCTTGACTCTCCGACTTGTGCGTTGAAGTCGCCCATCAGTATTAATTTTTTTGTTTGTGATGCTTCCATGGCGATTTCCACTGTTTTATAGAATTTGTCCAATTCTTCTTCGTTACATTTTTCGGTAGGCGCATAGACTTGGATAAAAGAAAAAGCAGTTTGGTTAGGCAAATTGATTTCTAACGATGCCACTCTATCAGAATAACTTCTAAAGGAAACAATGCTCTTTTTTAAGTATTTCTTAATCAAAAAACCTACTCCATATTGGCCATGCGTACTTTCTGTGTGATATAAGATGTATCCGGAATATTCATTTATTTCTTCGTGTTTTCTTCTAGTTTCGCATAGGCCCATTATGTCCCAATTAATTTTTTGTGTAGCATAATCTAGCTCTTTAATTCTTGAATCTGACATTAATGTCCTTACGTTTAAACTTGTAACATATAAGCTTCGTGTCTGGTTTTGGCTTGGGTTTATGTTTGGGGGGCTGTAGTCTGAATCCTCAACCGAAGTTCCGGTGACAAGCCGGCCTAGAGGATGCTGTGAGAGGGGTGCTGGTTGCTATTCAGAATCATTGTCTGTTTCTCTTGTGTCGTTATCAATATGAGACGTAGTAGACCTTTGCATATAGGATGAGATATCGTAGGTTTTGGTTTTCTTTCGATTTTGATTTGTTGCTGTATTACATATTTCTCCATTTTTGCGCCGGTCTTCTCGTTCTGGTGACTCTGATAGCTCTCTTTTCTTTGTGTTTTATTTTTATTTCTTAAGGTTATTATTTTGTCGTATCGTAACGCCACTTTCTCTCCCTGTGCACGTTTGTTTTTCAGCTCTTCTTGTAATTCTTTCCGTTTTTGTAACACGCTTTGAGTGTAATCTTGTTTTACATATGAATTAATTGCGTCTAAGGATTTATTTTTCTTTAGGATATCGATTTTTCGGCCCACGGTGGTTAGAGTAAGAATTACAGGTCTAGCTCTGTCTTTTTTCTTACCGAGTCTTCTCACATTTTCGACCTCATTTTTTTGACAATTTACTTTCATGACCTTGTTAATGATGCCTAAAATGTTCCTCAGTAATTCTTCATATGTTTGTTCTGTTTCTTTTATTCCAAAAAATATGACATTTCTTGTTTTCATCTGTCTTTCTAAATTCTCTATTGTATTTTGTTGCTGTTCAACTTGTTTTTCCAGGCTTGTTATTTTAGTTTCAAATGTACTGAATTTTTCGTTGATATTTTTGTTAATGTTTGTGGCTATGTTACGCTCCATATTTTTAACATCTTCTTTTTGTTCTGCTAAATCCCGTTGAATTGCTTCCAATATTTTTTGTAGTCCTTCCATCGTTGCTGTGCCCTCTAGTGGTGAATAGCGTTACTATTTTTATGATACTGATTTGATGATATTTCGATTTATTGAACGCAGTTTTACTGAACGCATCCGTAATTTAGTTTCACTACTCCACGATAGATGGCGCTGTCAACGGAATTCTTGCTGACTAATTCATTTGAATAGGTTATAATTTTAGTATTATATGCGTTTTTCTAGTATTCATTTCACATTCATAGAAAAAACACTGACTAACCTTCTTTTCTTCGCTTGACAGTATTTATAATTTGGGTTTTTTCCCTTGATGTACTTATTTTTTGTTGATGTTAGCTGTAGCTTTCTTGTGTCGTTTTCTTCGTATTAACGATTTGCGTTTTGTAGATAACAATTCTTTAATGCAATTAGATATCCCGTCGAATAATTCGATTTTCTTGTACAAATGAACACAATAACTTATTTTTATTTCGATAAATATATAGAGCCGATGTAAACATGAGCACAGTAGCGCCCTCTGAAAACAGCTTGTAAACATGGCTCAGAAGCGAGATGGGTCTATAATTCTTGAGCAGTGTTTTATCACCTTTCTTGAAGAATAGCACCACCAAACTTCCGTTCCATGCTTCCGGCGTGATGCCCTCGAGCACAACGGAATTGAAGAGCTTCTGAAGCACCTTTAGTACCGGGGTTCCACCCGCTTTCAGAAGCTCTGAAGTGATTCCGTCATCGCCCGGCGCCTTGTTGTTCTTAAGCTGTTTTAGGGCCATCCTAATCTCGTACAGGCTGATGTCCGGGATATCTTCGGTATAGTGTCGGGTAAGCTTGGCTCTCGGATCTTTGGCCAATTTGTCAACAGGTTTGGCAACCGAGGTATATAACTGCCCATAGAACCTCTCGATCTCTCTCAACACCTCTGACTTCGTCGACACTACGCTGCCGTCTTCTGTCTCCAGCTTCGTCAGCTGGCTTTGACCAATAGACAGATCCCTCGCAAACACTTTGGAGCCCTTGTTTCGCTCTATCGTTTCTTTAATATGGTTGGTATTAAAGAGACGAATATCGTGTCGCATGGACCGATGGATCTGTCTATTGAGCTGCCTGTATGTGTCAGCATCTTTAGAAGTCTGCAGCGTCATTGAGCGTCGTGCAGCCATAAGGTTAAGAGTACGATCAGATAGTTTTTGAGGTCTATCTTTGCGACGGGGTCTGAAGATTTTTTTCCCCACCTCGTGGACAGTTTCTACCAACCTGTTATTTAAATCGTCCACACAAGCGCAATCATCCAGGCAAGCAAAGCGATTTGTTAGTTCCAGCTGAAAGTATTCGGGATTTTGTATGTGAGCTGTCGTTGGTCGGAGCGTAGACTTCATTAGGCGAGACCTTTCTAGGCGGACATTAATATTCAATGTGCCTCTCACCATTCGGTGATCGCTACCAGTTTTAACCCTGTTGATCACTGAGACATCATTGAATATTTGTCTCTTTGTGGCCAAAATGAGGTCTATTTCATTTCTCGTGGAACCGTCGGGACTCATCCAGGTCCATTTTCTATGAGGCGGCTTCTTGAAGAAAGAGTTCATCATAAAGAGTCCCTCCTTCTCTAGAAATTCGGCCAACCTCTGGCCCCTTCGGTTCCGTTGCCCACATCCAAATTGCCCAACTCTCATCTCGTTGTCGCCTCTCTTGCCCAGCTTTGCGTTGAAGTCTCCCATAACAACATTAAAGTGCGATTTGGAAGCATGTATGGCCCTACTGATGTCCTCATACATGGTGTCCACCTCCTCATCCGGGTGTGTCGAAGTCGGTGCGTATATCTGTATGACCTTCAACAAATATCTTTTAGATATTCTCAGTATCAGATAGGCAACCCTGCTCGACACACTCGAAATTGCCACTATGTTGTTAATGAGAGACTTGTGGACGAGAAACCCGAAACCGCCCTGGGAATGCTGGTCGCCCTCCCGGTAGTATAGCAGGTTACCGGATTTCAGGGCTATCGTTTCCTCCCCCTCTCTTCGGACTTCTGATAGCCCTATGACATCCCAACGCATCCTACTGACCTCCTTTTCCAGCTCGACAACCTTCTCGTCCGTTCTCAACGTGCGCGTGTTGTAGGTTACCAGCGATAACCTACGTCGGTTGTCCGTTTTATCGTAAGCCGAGATCGTTTGACGGGGGAACCCCACCCGGGGATTCTTAGCACCCCTGGCTCCAGTGATGCTCGGCTGACGCCCGTCTCCGCCAGTTTTGCAACTGGAGCCGTCGGGGACTTGGGGCCGTGGTAAAGTTTTTACTTCCATTGAAGGTTCGGACCGTAACCCGCCACGCTGGTCCGATGCGGGTTGGCGGGTCGCCAGAGCCTCGTCCGTTGGTCAGCAGCGTGCACCGCGAGCAGGTGAGGTTGGCTTGGACCCCCGAGAGATGTAGGTTGGGAGCCCTTCGCACGCCATGAGATCCATATGGATCACGAATATACACGAATGCATGGACAATAATGGACAACTATGCAATTGACCACAGGGGTATGGCCAGGGGTAGGGTGGGTCTGAAGGGTTGCTCGATTACGGCAAAGAAGAATGAGCGCTTACGCGTTTTTAACTGACTTCACAAAAAATTAAGGATCTCGGTATGTTGTTTAATGGTGTTTTTTTGTGCTATAGAATTCTATTTTTATTTGATAGATCAAACTTCGTATAGAACTAGTGGATCAAATCCGTTTTTTTTTGTTATAGTAAAACCAGTTATAAGCCAGTTTTGCTATGACAAAAACTGTTAGTTTCACCCTACAAAAAGGGAAGTTATACGTTTAATATACACATATTATGAGTGTTTGTATGTGGTATTGTGTGGCTTTTTAAAAAAAAAAATATCGAATGCGTTTTTTTTTAATCCGAAGTTCCACAGCCTTGCCTGTCGACTCGACAGTGTCGAGATCTTAGCTATCTTTGGTGAAAATAACCGCAGCGCTTTCCAAGAGATATTCAACTTCGTTTGAAACAAATTACAGAATCTCAGGCAATATTGAAGATAAGAATTCGTAACTTTGTCATTATGTTAAGATTTAGTAGCCCATTATGCCACTCATAAAATGAGGGTCTCTTGATGAACAGCTACTCGATTCGGGGGTTTTTAAATTTTGAATTTAGATTGTTAAATAGTGATTCTTCATCTGTGACGAAGTTGCCTTCCAGTCCACTAATCACTCTTATATAATATAGATATTATATAGATACAGATATTCAAAAATTACCTTAGAATTATTCGAATGTATCGAGAGGATACGCCAATAAAACGGAGAATTGAAAAACACGAATCATTTCAGTTACGCTTGCCGAATCTCCGGATCTATTTCCAAATACGTCTTGAGGTATTTTTCAAAGGCCTTGTTGTGAAGTGAATACGGATTTCCTTTAGCCATATAAGGCTAAAGTGTAATAGAATTTTTTGTATTTTTGGTACGAAATGTATTAGGTTGTTTATTTTGAATTGACTTGAATTTGTCACGTAAAATTGAAATTTTGACAGAGACACGAGTATTTTTAAGATCTCAGTTAATCTCAGTACGGAGAAGTACAAATTCTTTATATTAGTTAAATGGGTGCTAAATTATTCAACCATCTTTAGGTCGGAGCTGCTTATGTTTTTTTTTTTTACAAACTTAACATTTCCTGCCTATAGAACACGTGTAGAAAACTACGTCTCAACAGCGACAGTGACTCTATATCACGCGGCAAACATTGGCTATCTTTTTCTTGAAACTACAGTGCGAGCAAGAGGGAGATGCCGAGTAGTGCCACATATGCATTTGCGGCAAGATGTGCTAGCCCTCTAATGCGTAAAACCAAGTACTGGTCGGACGAGGAGTCGGATACCGAGACTAACGACTCGGCACCTGGCCCCAACGCCGACCCACACAAACACCTTCAAGTAAGGGTCACTAACACGCCCACACTAACACATACACAACCCAGCACAGCTGGTACAACTCCACACTGCAATACACGGACACGGAGGGCTTCCATCAGGAAACACACCAGATGGAAGCCCCGAAACAGACAAAAACCGCGGCAAGGGCCCACTATTTTTCAAGAGCCCCGCACTGGGAGCGCAACAGAAAACAAAAGTACGACTGAGCCCACCCGCAACTGCAGCTGCAGCTTCAGCCCCACACTTAAGCCCGTGATCCTACCAGGGAGACCGCATGTTAGTTTTAAGTTAGTGTTAAGTGAGAATGTAAGGCTTTCTCGGTGGCGTCTCCTAAAGTAACGCCACGACAGTGCAAACCAGTGCAAAGGGTCCCTCGGGCCCGCAAGGAAAAATAGTAAAAAACAAAATGTGCTAGCCCTGCTGCGTTTAATCTTCGCGCTTCGTCATCAGAGTATTGGCTCTAATCGCTTAAGCCTAATTAACCTATTGAAGCGGTCTAGCAATTTACCGTGCCACTGACGCCAGAGTAAAAAAAAAGATGTGCCCCAAAATCAACAGGGATTGAAAAATACTTGTAGCGGTTAGAATTACAAAGTTTTTGATCATTGAAATTTGGACGGCTGTGGCCGACGTGGCGTCAGGGGCACGATTTTTTGTTGACGGCCACAGCCGACTGTGGCGGTCAAAAGGTTAACAAAACTTATTTCATAGTACATTATAGTCGAAGCGAGGGAAGTAGGCAGTTGCTGGCTGAGTATTCATTTAATAAGAAGCCAAATTGTAGTGATTTTCTCAAAAACGGTGCAACAAAACAAAATAAGTACAGATCATGTACAGACATTGTGCACAGTGATGCTTACTTACTAACTACTTAACTTAACAAACATGCATTTATTGTATATTTTAGGTATAAGGTACTCTTTGGTTCTTTTAGCGTAATAATTTTTGGCAACCGGCTGCATCAATAATTTCCTTTTAGTGGACCTAGTACCTACAGTGACGTTTTTTCTGCCTTTGTACCTTATAATCGTCACTATAATAAGTTTCTAGGATAATTAGGTATATAGTCTTACAATCTACAGGAAGAATTTTACAGATCGAAAACAGTGCGTCATAGTTTGTCCTATATTTTCTCTTTATGTCTTTGCCTACTAGATATTTCATTAGTCTTATCTGTAGCTGTTTTATCCTATCTAAATATGTCTTAAAAGTAACTCCATAGCAGCTCAGCCCATAACTCGGTAATGAGTCAGCGAGAGCATGGTCTGTCCGTCTGTCCGTCCGTCCGTCCGTCCGCGGCTTAGCTCCGTGATCATTAGTACTAGAAAGCTGAAATTTGGTATGAGTATGTGTATGTAAAACGCCGACAGAACGGTAAAATAAAATTAAAAAAAAAAAATTTTTTTTTCGGGTAGGTACCTCTCGAACACCTAAAGTGGGGGTGAATTTTTTTTTTTCTTTTCAACACTGGTGTGTGGGGTGTCGTTGAATAGTTCTTGTAAAAATAATAGGGGTCTTCTAACATTATTTTTTGATAAAGTCAGCAGTTTTGTAAATATTCGCTCCAAAAACAAAAGAAATAGTGTCCCCCCCCTCTAACCACGAATCAAAAAAAACGGAAAAATTCATGTTAATGAGGCTTTACAAGTACTTTCAATGAAAACTATATTGAACAAAATCGGTCGAGCCGTTTTTGAGTTATCGCCAAATTTCATATTTTTTCTTTAAAAGGTCGTAAGTTGACTTCCAGAAGGTAATAAGTGATTACAGTTTCTAGGGCGTTTACGACCTTTTTATAGAGCTTAAAATGTTTCTTAACGTAAACCTCGGGCTTAAAACAGCAGTTTATTGTGAAGGATGAGCAACTACGGAACCCTACACTGAGCGTGGCCCGACATGCTCTTGGCCGGTTTTTTTAAAGATAAAATAGAAGTGTATTTTTCTTCCGGAAACGCCATATAAGCTTTGAGTATTTATAGACAATGGTGGTGTCATAACGTAAACTCTTCGAACAAATTTTTTCGCCAATTTTAGCGGGGGGTGAGGTAAACACACGTACAGCACACCACCAAAAGACGAATAACTCAACAGACACAAATTTTGCTGTTGCGATAAACGCACACTACAGCAAAATTCAACACATCAAAAATGACATGCACACAGATACTGTTTTCACGTAACTGTGCAGCATACATAAGAAAAACATAGTGATGGGACACATATGAAGAATGAGTCAAATCATTTTAATGAATGAACTGAATTGTCTTATAGGTACTATCTATTGTGAAATTTGAAAACTGTAAATTCTGTATATTGAATACTAGCTTTTGCCCGCGGCTTCGCCCGCACAGGGTCTGGAAACGTTATTTGTGCAACTTTCTACCCGCTTTGTTGTGTCTTAAAATAATACAACTAATAGAAATCTGCGCGTATACATAAATTTTTGGATAGTAGATTTATAATATTTCTAGATCACGTCGTCGTTACACATGGGGCAATTAATTTTCCGATGAACCGAACAAAATCATAGTCAAAAGTTTAATCACCTTAAGAGGACTTATTCCTTTTAAAATGCTGATTGTTTTAGACATATTTCTCTATGATCAAACATGTTTCTTAACATATTATATGTTACTACCTAGAACAGGGCTATTGGGATTTATTGGTATATATTTGAAACCTACAGTTTGAGCTTTTCAGTAATAATTTTTGTTTCAAAAACTACTCGAAATTGACAAAATTCACGCGGAAAATTAGTTTTTTCAACTTATTTCGACTGCACGCAATGAAAGCATGAAATGACTATGTTACTAGGTACCTAGAACTCGGGGAAAAGTATTATTTACTTCAAAAAGTTGGTTGAAATTTTCAATATCATTTGTCATAATATATATATATTTTTTTTTAAAGGAATAAGGCCTCTTAAGGGTAGGAATTTCCTGTAACGTTTAAATCAGTGTTCTCAGATAATACAAATAGCCGGTCAAGTGCGAGTCGGACTCGCGCACAGAGGGTTCCTTGCGAACTATGAAATCACTGCACATTACGACATTACTAAGGAAAAGATAAAATATACTAAGTGGCAAATTCAACGTCACCGTTGGAAAACTGTTTTACGTACTTTAAATACAGACTACTTTTCTTTATTAGTAATGTATAGTTTTAGATTACTCCCTATAAGTACTCGTAGTAAGAGAGTAAGACACGTAATTACTTGCCAAATTCATAGTTTTAGTTCAACTGAAAATACCTAAGTACATTATAAAATTTGATTCCCTTGAGAGTATTGACGTTTGTTGTGGCATAGGTAAACATCAGCCGGATCTTTTTTTACGTTATAACTTAATGTTTGTTTTTTTAACGACTTCAAAGGATTACAGCCCTGAGTACTTATATGATTTTAATTCCCATTTTATTTGATAGACAACTAAGTGATCCTTTGAGGGTTGCGTTTTTCCTTTTGAGGTACCTACGGAACCCTAAAAATGCAATTTTTTTACACGAAGTTTTGTCACTCAATCCTACGTTTCGCATATAAAGATTTTAACCTCTTCAGGAGTAAAGTTTTTAACCTCTTGAGGAGATAACTTTCCAAAAATGAATACAGAGTTTATACACGAAAATATTCCTCACAAGAACTTTCATCTTCCCCCTTTACTCAGACAATAGGTATATGACCAAACTTACGAAAACAATCTCATCTTTTCTCAACCAAACTTTCGCCTACCATTAGACCCATTTTGGAGATGAATTTCCATAAAAAACTTAAGTTTATTTTCTCAATGTTTAGTGAATATTCTACAAAAAACCCGCATACCTCTTATTCATAACATGAAAATTTTGTCACCTTCAATTTCACATGCTTAGGGGATGAATATTAAAAAATGCATCTCATACTTTTTAACTTCATTTATGGTGAAAAGTTTTTTGTATTATGATTAGGTAACCTATGCCCGAAATATTATCACTCTTACTCAAAAAATTCCAAGCTCTGTATACAAACTGTCACCTTTGAGCGTATCCCATTAGGAGTTGAATTTTCAAAAACGCTGAAATCAATATGCTCAGTTTTTGATGAATAGTCTACCCGCAAAATAGTGCACCTCTTACTCAAAAAAGGCCCGATTCTCATACAAAGTTCTATTGAAATGAAATGAAATGAAATAATTTATTCAGTAAGTAGGCCACAGGGGCACTTTTACAAGTCAGATTGTGAATCTACCGGCATTTCGCAAGAGGAGACCGCTGTTGAGAAGAAAGCCGAAAGAAACTCAACAGTAAGTCATTTTTTCGTAAATAATACTTAAAACAATTACATAATACATTTGTGTTATAACTAATTACACTGGTACACGTAAAGGAGATGTATAGATACTCCAAATCAATGTTAATTAGGAACATTAAAATGAAAATTTAACGATAAATTAAAAATATTAAATATATCCAGAGATGTATAAAGTCTCTGGGTGTCACAACATGCAATAGAATATAATCACTTAATTAATTAAATTCCTTAGAGATGTATAAGGTCTCTAGGCGTCAACGTGAATAATTTACAATAGAAAATAATTATTAAACCTAAATTTCTTAGAGATGTATATGGTCTCTAGGCGTCATAACATGCAATAAAATATTTTAAAATTATTTAATTTCCTCAGAGATGTATAAAGTCTCCGAGTGTCATACTATACTAAGCTGTTTCTTAGAGATGTATACAGTCTCTAAGAGTTCAAAAAGTTAAAATCAACATTGAATAACTTCAATCGAGTACAGGATGAAGTTTCTCACGTTTGCTTAATTTAACACTAGTATGCGGTTCCTACATATTTAATTTGGCCCTTGCTAGCATGAACAGACCGGACCCCACAAACGGCACCCGTTCACGAGTATGACGCATATCTCAGCCATCGCCTCCCTCAACCATATTATAGGGAAGGCTGCGACCCGATCAACGACGCCACCGTAAGCAAAGACCTTTAAGCGAGCATGACATGCTCAAGCTGCCGGGCATACTTGACTAATACTATTTGCCCGGTGAGAAACAACAAATTGTGCTCTCATGTTACATTAAAATTACCCACCAAAATAATGCTTATTTACAAATTTACTATTGACACAACACTAAACAACTGGCTTAAAGGCATCACTGTCGTTTATAAAGTCATTGACAGTATAATAAGCTTTATTCAATAAGTGACGTTTTATTTGCGCTTTAAATTTGCTACAGGGCAATTTTACTACATCAATAGGTATTTTATTGTAGAAGCGTACACAGTTCCCCACGAACGACGAGCTAACCTTACGGAGACGGTGGGCAGGTATTGCGAGCTTGTCCTTACTTCTCGTATTGTAGTGGTGAATGTCACTGTTGAGCTTGAATTCATGGAGATTTTTCCGCACATACATGATATTCTCAAGAATGTATTGAGATGCTACGGTGAGAATGTTTGTTTCCTTGAATTTCTCTCTTAGTGACGTACGACCTCCTAGTGCATAAATTGCGCGTACAGCTCGTTTTTGTAGCACAAAGATGGTTTGGATGTCCGCCGCTCTTCCCCATAATAAAATTCCATATGACATAACACTATGGAAATAACTGAAATATACAATCTTTGCCGTCTCGACGTTTGTCAGCTGCCTGATTCGCCTAACTGCATAGGCAGCGGAGCTAAGCTTACCTGCAAGAGTGGCTATATGCGCACTCCATTGCAGTTTAGAGTCTAAAGTAACACCCAGGAATACTGTTTTTTCTTCAAATTCCAGTACTTCACCTTTCAGTTTTACCTTGGCACAATTTACTTGTTTCACATTTGGTAATGTAAATTTAATGCACTTAGTTTTCTTGGCATTTAAAAGTAAATTATTTGCAGTAAACCAATCCACAATAGAGGACAGTGCATCATTTATCACATCGAAGTTGTTTTCTTGCCTTTTTACTTTAAAAAGAAGAGATGTGTCATCTGCAAATAGTACTATATCATGTTTATCTCGCACAAGGTTTGGTAAATCGTTAATATACACTAGAAAAAGAAAGGGACCCAGAATTGAACCCTGAGGTACCCCCATAGCAACAGCTGACCCAGTCGATTGAGTCCCATTGATATCTACCCGTTGCGTTATTTCCATTTAACCTCCTCCGGGGATGAATTTCCAAATGTGCTGAAACTTGTTTTCTTACTTTGCATACAAGAATCTATACACGTAATGTTACTCAAAGAACCTCAAGGTCTTCATTGAAACTAACCTCCCTCTTTACCCAATGAGGGGTTGAATTTTCAAAAACGCTGAAATACGTGTTCTTAGTTTTTGATGATCAGTGTACACACAAGATAATGCACCTCTTCCTCAAAAAGGCTCGATTTTCAAATAAAATTTCACTATCCATTTTACCCCTTTCAGGGATGAATTTCCAAAAATGCTGAAACTTGTCTTCTTACTTTGCATAGAGGAACCTATACACGAAATATTACCACTCCTACTCAAAGACTCCCAAGCTCTTCATACAAATTTTCACCTCCTACTTTACCCCATTAGGGGTTGAACTTGCAAAAACGCTGAAATCAATATTCACAGTTTTTAATGAAGGTCTACACGCAAAAGAATGCACCCCTTACTCAAAAAAAGCCCCGTTTGCCAAGAAACTTCCACTGTCCATTTAACCCCTTTCGGAGATGAATTTCCAAAAATGCTGAAACTTGTTTTCATACTTTGCAAATAAGAACCTGTCCACGAAATATTACCACTCCTACTTAAAGAATCCCAAGCTCTTCATAGAAACTTTCACCTCCCTCTTTACCCCATTAGGGGTTGAATTTTCAAAAACGCTAAAATACATGTTTTCAGTTATTGATGATCAGTCTACACGTAAAATAATGCACCCCTTACCCAAATAGACCACGTCTTTCTTACAAAGTTTCATTGTGCATTTAACCCCTTTCGGGGATGAATTTCCAAAAATGCTGAAACTTGTTTTCTTATTTTGTATAGAAAGAGCTGTACACGAAATATTACCACTCTTACTCAAATAATTCCAAGTTCCTCATACAAACTTTCACCCCCTATTTAACCCCTTTAAAGAATGAGTTTTCAAAAATCCTGAAATTAGTTTTTTTGTTTTTAGATCGAAAATCTATACACAAAGTTTTATTACTCTAATTCAAAAATTACGTAAGTTTCATACAAACTTTCAACCCCGATTTGACACCCTTAAGGGATGAGTTTCGAAAAATCCCTTCTTAGTGCTTGCTTGCATCGTATACTTGATCTATTCTAGAAATTTGAAGTTCTTAGGTTCAGTAGTTTCGGCTCTACGTTGATGAGTGAGTCAGTCAGTCAGTCAGTCAGTCAGTCAGGACTTGTCCGTTTATATGTATAGATGTTATCCAATAAATATATTTCTTTCTATGTATATCTGTCTATATTTATTGTGTCCTTATCACTCTCGCATAACTAAACTGTAAAATAAAACTGTCGCCCGCGGTTGTTTCGGGCTTAAACAATCACGGACTTCTAAAACAAGTACACTCGACTTCATATTGTCGTTGCTAAAATGAAACCATTTCATTTTCACCATTTTGGAGCTGATAGCTATGTGCAAGTTGTGTGAGCGTCCATGTGTGGGCGTCACAAATCAAAGAACGGTTTGCCTGAAATGACAATTTTAGTAGACGTTCACGCAGGATGCTTTGAATGGGCACTGAAAACAACTGTCATTCCCTATGGAATATTTAGTCCAACGTGCTTGTAGTTTAGAGGTCAGTGAATAAAACCTTCAGGAAAAGAACATACGCCCATCTAAAAATAAAGGTGATTAATATGAAACAACATATAAAGTGATTTAAAGATATGAGTAAATAATGAGTAAAGAGAAAACAATAAAACAAATTGTTATTAATTTAATTAGAATTACCACATATAAAATAAAATAAAAAAAGTTATAAGTAAGTAAATATATTCATCTATCTATCAGCCACAGACGTCCACTGCTGAACATAGGCCTCCCCAAGAATCGTCACAACCCTCGCTACGCTGCGCTTTCCTATACGTGGTCGCCACTCTAGCACTTTGCTGACCTAACGGCCATCGATTCTCCGGGCTACATGGCTTGCTCATTGCCACTTCAATCGTGCAGTCCTGTGAGCTATGCCGGTTACCTTGGCTCTTCTACGGCATATCCTCATTTCTCATTCTAGAAAAGAAAAGAAGAATACGGAAATAAGGAGGCAGCAGTGAAGATGGAAAGAATATGAAATAAAGTCTATAAATAATAGTATATGAATAACGCATATACTCATAGCCCAGCATTAAATGTTCCTTTTATCTAGATATACTTTTAGCAAAGAATTATTTTCATTTTCATATTAAATTTCAACATCGTATGTCTAGAGAAAGGTAATATTTCTAATTCACCTTGCAAGATTTAAAAATAACATACATCTATACCTATTATTAAATTCAATCACTACATCGTATAGAACAAAGTCGCTTCTTGCTGTCTGCCTGTTTGTCTGTCTGTCCCTATGTATGCTTAGATCTTTAGAACTACGCAACGGATTATGACGCAGTTTTTCTTAATAGATAGAGTGATTCAAGTGGAAGGTTTATAATATGTATAATACATGCATAATTTATCAGTTTTGCACCCGTGCGAAGCCGGGAGGGTCGCAAGTATCTAATAATACACTAACTATTAAACGAACTGCAGTGAATGATTCATTCAAATGTTGAGTCGTGGTTTTGACTTTATCACATCCCTCGCCCCTGTACCACCGTTTTATGTTTACATTTTTCTGTCGTTTACGTATCGCAACGGTTTTTTCTTTCAATGGAGATTGTATTTCAATACACATTTAATAGTTAATAAAAACACTTACCTGTGATAGGAAACGCGATCTTGTGGCGAATTTGAGGTGTCGGATTGTCTTTTACACGAAAATACTGCACAATTCACCATTTTTGAAGAGAAATGTCACGCGACACGGAATGATGCAAAATGACAGTGAAGTGACTTTAAGTAGTTTTATATAACGTGCTTGACCATTTGACCAATTATTTTGCCGGAGGGGGTCGCCCATGCATGGCATCTCCTGTCTAAATATAAATACTCAAAGCATATAAGTGATATAAGCTATTTGAAGCAACTAAAAAGTCGGAATACTTAAGTCGTAGCTACTGAACGTTTATTTTGCCTGTTTAGGACCTATGCCTTATTTCATATGGCCATTTTAACTTTTTTTAATGTTTGTATCTCGACAAATAAAGGAATTTCCTGGAGCCCGCAAGGTGTTTTTTTAGGGTTCCGTACCCAAAGGGTAAAAACGGGACCCTATTACTGAGACTTCGCTGTCCGTCCGTCCGTCCGTCCGTCCGTCCGTCCGTCCGTCCGTCCGTCCGTCTGTCACCAGGCTGTATCTCAAGAACGGTGATAGCTACACACTTGAAATTTTCACAGATGATGTATTTCTATTGCCGCTATAACAACAAATACTAAAAATGAAATAAAATAAATATTTAAGGGGGGCTCCCATACAACAAACTTGTTATACCTATATATACATATATATAGGTACGGAACCCTTCATGCGCGAGTCGGACTCGCACTTGCCCAATTTTTTTTTATTGAGTGACCATAAACCATGCACTTCCTGATTTTTTATCAATAAATTCAACATTCGTGACCATTTTTGAGAAGAAATTATTTCTCTTTTAGCCTGGAAGCCCGTCTCGGTGAGTGTCACATTTTCCACTTCAGAGATAACAATGCCCGCTGAATGAGTGGGATGAGACGCGAGTCCAGCTCCACGAGCGATGGAGAGACTGCCACGAGCCAGTTGTCGCGAGGTCGGGCTAATTGTGTTATTTCTAATTGTAATTGTGCTCTATTTCTAATAGTAATTGTGCTGTATTTCTAATTGTAATTGTGCTGTATTTCTAATTGTAATTCTGCTGTATTTCTGTTTGTAATTGTGCTGTATTTCTAATTGTAATTGTGCTGTATTCTAATTTTAATTGTGCTGTATTTTTAATTGTAATTGTGCTGTATTTCTAATTGTAATTGTGCTGTATTTTTAATTGTAATTGTGCTGTATTTCTAATTGTAATTGTGCTGTATTTCTAATTGTAATTGTGCTGTATTTTTAATTGTTATTGTGCTGTATTTTTAATTATAATTGTGCTATATTTCTAATTGTAATTGTGCTGTATTTTTAATTGTAATTGTGCTGTATTTTTAATTGTAATTGTGCTGTAAGGTGCTTTGGGGTATATTCGAAATATTTTTAGGCGAGTGTAGAGTATGTTAGGGTTTGGGCTCATAAGTAAGAACCTAAGAAGTATTCCTTCCAAGTAATGAGATCTTTACGAAATTGGATATATTCATCAACGCTTTGTGAAAATAGCGTTGTAATATGTTGCTTGAAATTGGAAATAAATGTAAATAAAAAAATAAAATATTTTGAATACCATTTTTTAAGGAGTGGGTAATTTCGAAAGCAAGTTGGGTAATTTCGAAGGTTTGTAGAAATGGTTTTTATGCAATATGAGTTTAAGAATCATATTTCTTTTTAGTTCTAATTTACCCCCTCAAAAAATCCCGCTGATTCACGGTAAAGAACATTTTTTTTTCGTTTAAGTCACAAATTATTTTCGAATCCCGCGCTGTGAATTGTGATCAGTCATCGACATCATTGTTTTTTATAAAATAATGATTCTTTTATATGTTTAATAATCTAGAAATTTGCATTTAGAGAATTCAATACTTAACTCATTTATGAAGAAAACATTAGTCTAACTGATAATGGACTGGAAAACCTAGTATGGGATTATTTCGAAACTACATTTTTTCTAATTTCACCCGTGGGATAAATTCGATTGCTTTTTAGGGTTCCGTACCTCAAAAGGAAAAAACGGAACCCTTATAGGATCACTTTGTTGTCCGTCTGTCCGTCTGTCAAGACCCTTTTTCTCAGGAACGCGTGGACGTATGAAGCTGAAATTTATATCAATTACTCAGGTCTACTGTCCCTTGAAGCTGTGAAAAAATCAAACTTCTAAGCCAACGCAATCAAAAGATACAGCCGTTTATGCCGCAAATTTTCGACACTTGCAAGGGAATCAAAACCTACAGGGTGCTTCCCGTGAACTCAGAATCTTGAAATTTGGTACGAAGCAACGTCTTATAGCATAGATAAAGGAATAATTACGAAAACCATAATTTTTTTTTTTAATACCTAACTTTGCACCTAATTTGCAAATTTTCGACACTTGCAAGGGAATCAAAACCTACAGGGTGCTTCCCGTGAACTCAGAATCTTGAAATTTGGTACGAAGCAACGTCTTATAGCATAGATAAAGGAATAATTACGAAAACCATAAATTTTTTTTTTAATACCTAACTTTGCACCTAATTTATATGGGCGCTATACATACCAGGTGCAAACTTAACTTAACCACTTAGGGATGGAAAGTGTTTGTACGGAACCCTCGGTGCGCGAGTCCGACTCGCACTTGGCCGGTTTTTTTTAAACTACAGATAGACCGTTATGCTGTACTCATTATTACGACAAAAATGACAATGTAACGTAAAAACAAACGAACAATGATTTAACTTAGCAGGTTCCCGAGTTATGTGGTATGGGGTAATTTCAAAAGTCCTCATAAGGCACTAAATCGCACTATTTTTATTTAATCGACCGCAACACACGTGCGCTCACGACACGAAGTGAACTGAAGCGGGGGAGCAGATAAACATGGCGTCTTGACAAGCGTTGCAAGCGTAGTAATTGTTCCCAGTTTAGTAGATATGTGTGATTTTCGACTTATCCCCATTTTCGACTTTACCCCAAAGCACCTTATTTCTAATTTTAATTGTGCTGTATTTTTAATTGTAATTGTGCTGTATTTCTAATTTTAATTGTGCTGTATTTCTAATTGTAATTATGCTATATTACTAAGTCTAATTGTAATGAATCAATACGAAATCTAACCATTCTGGAATACATTATTTTCATTTCATTTCAATGCATCCTCTTTTGTGTTCACCGGGCATAATCGAGGGAGCCACGCTGTATGTGAAGCCAAAGTGTAAATTGCCAATTGTGACTTGCTGTCACATTATTATTAACATTTTGTTTGTTTATGGTTATACCATTATTTTTGCTGTGATAATGATATAATCATAGCAGACATATCAGTTTTTTATTATTATAGTGTTTATGTTATTACATGTATACAATAAAAACGGGTAAGTGTAAGTACGTGTGAGTAATATTTGAGTAGTTAATCATTGCTGTCGGTTTATGTAAATATAGTCTACCTACTTGTTATCTTATGTGTGGAAACAGTATTTTTTAGAGTATTGTAGCCAAAATGGTTGAAACCAGAACCCTCACCGTATCTTTACATACTACTACATAGGTTATAAACTAAATATAATGATATAGGCTGAAATTGAACTTACGAAAGTGCACGTCTGTACTGTAAAATATAGCAAATGTGTTAGCCAATTTATCCCCTTAGTCCTTGTGTATGTATGAAGTTCATCAATACTTCCTTTATTTTGAAGTCGGTTATAATACCTATAATTTAAAGTAGATTAGAGTACTTATGTCATTCATTATACATTAGGTACCTAGGTACTTATTTTCCTTGCATAGCAACTGATTATAAAAAGTAACTGACCTGATAAATAGATAGGTAGGTAGTACACCGAGTTAACACGAGTACCATATAGCTACCGACTCATAAAGCCATCAACCGAGCCTAGTACTGTATATAGTACAGAATATATTTGTGTTGTGTTGTTACACGTCGAAAACAAGTGTTTGCTTATCAGGTAGCCGAACAAAACAATCCTATTCGCCGTCAACCACAGAGCGAACAAAAGCTTTTCGGTCGTAAACGTGAACTGTCCACGCTTCGACGCTGTCTGGCAACACGACTTCAAGCCTGAAGAGAGAGACAACCATACTATCGAGACCATGACGTAACCGGCGCCGTGCTCATGCCGGCAAACTGAATGAATCGACAGTGAACAGTTCACAGCGAACGGATGAACGTCAACCACTCGTGTTTTTAAATTCAAATGCGTTAAATCAACACAAAAATACAGTTGTAATCGAATGTGCGGGTTTTAAAAATAATCCAGTGAATTAAACATGACGACAGAAAACAAACCATTGCCGTTAAAGCTGAGAATATTGCATTGTGTGAGATACTACCTGGCTAGTATCACCAGAGCTGTCTTTAGTTTGTACTATGGGAAGAAAGGAGAAATACTGCCGCCTATTACTGATATTATCCTGAAAACGCCGGCCATTGAAGTCGCCAGCAAAATCAGGAATAAAGAGGTTTGTCATGCTCATTATGCTTTTATATCAGTAACAGTAGTTATCAGTGTGAATAAAATTCAAAACTTAATAATAAAAACGATTTAGTTATCTCACGTCACGTAGAGATAAGATTAAAGCGGGTACATTGTCCGGTAGAAACATGAGTCAGTAATAGATTGCCATGCGTGGACTGTTTTAACTTTGTTTACCCATTGTAAAACATTCCGTCCTGTATTTATGTTACACATTTGTTTAAGTAATATATTTCCACAAACAACAGTCGGAACGTTACTTACCCACATTTTATCCACTGTCATGGGTTGATGTGTTTTAAAGATTTACAGGTCACGGTTTGTAATTGAAAGAAGCATGCAGTGTTGAGGCAAGGCTAATTCAGCTTTATAAATAATTAAAAACAATCGAGGGCCCTGTGCAAGCTAACTACCGTCAAAACGCGATTCCATTACATACATATCAGTAGTTACAAAACTTTTCTTGACCTCTTTTAATTTCTTGGTTATTCGCGGAGACCAAATGTACACAAATTCTCCGCCTCCGGACTCCGGTCGGTTATTTATAGCCCGCGAATTTAAAATCCTATAAAACATGCTTATTTTAGCGTAATCTTTACGATAAAACAATAATAAATATGTAGATGTTATAATGACACCAACATCCATCGAAATTTTGCCAAGTCCCAGCTCCCTTGAAAAACATCAATCTTTGAGGGCGAATATCTCGGTCATTTTTGAGTTTAGAAAAAGTTTTCCATACCAAACACGTTTATTTTAACGTATTCTATACGATACAATCATAAAAACTAGGTGTCAATATGGCATCACACCTGTCGATTTTTTTTTGTCCTGGTTCCCCTTTGCTACGCCCCGACCCTAATTTCGACTTCTTCGGACCACTGCTTGGGAACCGTTGCTATATATAATTTAGATGGACAAATGTACCGATATGCCGACGGAAAGCCCAAATAATTATAATACTATATATTTTGTTATTAACTGAATAATAGTATGTAAGTTGACATAATTATAATTAGTATTGTAGAAATAATTAGTTCACATAAATAATGTAATTAAATTTGTAACAATTAGCACGTAAGGTTTAACTGTCGGTGTTAAATTGTAATCAATAAAATCTGTAAAACCCAAGTGAAAATAAATGATAATAAATGTTTTCACTGTCACAGTTGAAAGAGACTATAGCAACACTTGAAAAAAAATTAGTAGGTCGTGAAACCCTTTGAACTTTGAACGCCAAGAACACCTAAAGGCATCCTAAAGGTGTCGCGTGCTGTCGTGCCTACCTAGGGCTGCCATCCGTCCGGGTTTCCCCGGATTCGTCCTAGTTTGGAGGCCGTCCGGGGACACTTTGTGTACCCGAACACGTTAACAGCCTAGCAGCGTAAAGCGATTGCTTTTTTTATAATATTATTTTCGGACACGTGCGGGGATAAAATGCGATTAACGCCAAATGTCCGGATTAAAAAAAAAAATTGTTTATTACCAAAATGAACAGAAGTATTTCGGTACAGTAAATAATACACAAATGTAGGTACAATTTGCATAAACAAAAAAAAAACACATTTTTAATAGTTAGTGCACATTTTTGGTAATGGGTACCAGTCTCAGCATGTGCTAGGCTAGTACCCCAGCGCTGATTTTCAGACTGGCCCCTTTGACAGAGACTTTGAGTTTTTAAGTCTTTGTCCGGGTTCGGCGAATTTAAAGATGGCAGCCCTATGCCTACCACGCCATCGACACATATAAGCGTTAACAAATACAATTATAAAACCAAACTCAAGGAACGAGTTTGGTTTTATAATTGTATTAATATAAAATAAGGTTTAATTTCACTCTCTTGTGATATAGCACATAGCGTTGGGCATGTGAGTGACACTTTCTGTATTTGAGTCCAAAGGCGAAAACACCATGAGCTCATGATTTTCGTAAACAATCATCTGTAAACTTGCTACAAGTGGATTTAACAACTTGCCGCATGAAAAATGTTTGGTAATTTCTCATAATATTTCCTAAATAGGACTTACTTTAAATTATTGCGAGTTTTCAGAAGTTAACAAGAACTTTTCCGAGTTTTGGGAAACTTTTTTGTAACTTGCACGATTTTATTGTAAGTATACGTACGTTGAAAAATAGATGACTAAAAAGTAACGCGTCTCACGAAATAAATTACAAAAATTACTTACCGTAACATCGGGGTAGGTACTTTTTGACACTACAAGGCTACTTTGTCCACCCGTGAAAACCCATTTTATTTCATTATTAATTTTTTTAAAACGACAGCCAACGCGTATTCAGATACAGTTGAATGAAGTGATGTTGTTTTAAAGAATTAATTAATTCAAAACCATGTGTTTTTTTTGGTGGACAAAGTAACCTTGTAGGGTCAAAGTAAGTACCCCGAACTGATGATGGTTTAGTCTTTCGTATTTTTTTACTCTGATTGAAAGACAATACTGATTGTACATTACATTAAGACCATCCAATCAAGGCATTAAGACCGCCTTTTGAACGATAAGTTTTCTTTTGTCCAATAACGATTAAATAAATAAACAAAATAAGTTAAAAACGAAGTGAAACATTACAGAGACTGGGAAGTTAGGTACTCCTGATCTTGACGGGTATAGGTAGTTAAGATTACGAGGCCAAACCACAACGAGGCCTTCAATATATTCGATATAAATAGGTAGAATAGATTGATTAGGTACTTATTATTTTGCGGTCTGTTAACGTAAACGACGTAACGTAAACGTAAACAAAAGTATACTTCCAATTATGTTTATTTTTACAAAAATAATTAAATGTATATTTAATGTAGGTATGGGAAATATACCTATGAACTCTGTCCTAAATACCAAACTGATTCACATTTGCAATAGAAGTCAATAGACATGGTATTATCACCGGTGTTTGTATACCAACTTAACGACTAAGTTCCCAAATTTATCTAAAAAAAAACCCCATAACATAACATATTAGGTTGTCTTAACACAAACCGGCCAAAACCGCTTCATATAACGCCGGGCATGTTACATAGGAACACGATCTTATGTTGAAAAGTTGTTTAAATAACCCACTGTTTTAAACGCTTCACAAAATATAGTTAAATCATTTAACACCTGTACAATTATGTCAGTATATTGTATTGCATATTTGTGTATGTTTATTTTTTATTATATTGTTGAAATATAATAAGTTTATCTTATGGTATAATTTTGATAGTTCACGGGCTCTGTACCATAAATTTGTTTCGTTTTAGCCCAATGGGTGACTGGTAGATGATGCCTTATGGTTATGGCATTAAGTTCGCCATTTGCACACTTATTTTTATGCAATAAAGTTATGAATTAAATAAATAACAATAGATAAATCCTTCCTTGAGGCTTTCAAAGAGGACTCAAGTCCCATTGGACTCTTGGTTCCGTCGATTTCGCAATTTTAATCCGCTTTATTTATATTGTAAATTAAAATCGGGAACGAACCAAATCAAACGAGTTCTCGGTTTGTAAAGGGACTAAGTTGAAAAGATAATATTTTCTTAGGTTGTGGGGCTATTTTTACTCAAATCAACGGGTACAAAGACCACCTCTGCAATAATACTGCCATACTTCAAGTTTTACAACAAAACATTTCAGAGCAAAACAGATTAGAGATAAAATTTTATGCTCTCATTATTCAAATATTAGATTAGAAATCTCAGAAGTTCTAATCTTAAGAGTGAATGTGTTAAGTCATTTTAAAATATCACATGGATTTGACGTAAGATCTGCTCTCACGGTCGCAATTAATTAAATTCAACTTCGAAAAAAAGACTCGAACGCCACATATACCTAATTACCAGTTACCATACCAAGTTAGTTGTTTTTGTTGATATTCATGCTTCAAAATCTTCAAATCACAAATCCCTTCTTTTAAAAACCAACGCTTTTTATAATATTGCATTTCATAGATATGTACGTATCATTTCATTGAAAGAATTTTTCTCTGAACTATAAAATTATTTGGATTATTTGGGACGGCCTCTCATCTGGGACGCTACTTGCGTAGACACCCTGGCTCCGTCCCATTTGTCCAGTACGTCGCTGAGAGCTGGCGGGGCAGCGGTTTGCGCTGAGGCTGCAAAGCGCCGCAAATATGTAGGTCTCTCTAATAACTTCATATTTGCGGCGTTCGCAGTGGAGACACTCGGACCGTGGAGTCCGGACGCCCACAAACTTTACTCTTTAATAAAAAAAAACTTTCCGAATGTTCTTCGGACCACAGAGCCGGCTCATTCCTCGGCCAAAGGATTAGCTTGGCTATTCAACGGGGGAATGTAGCCGGCATCATGGGTACCCTGCCGCAGGGCCATGATCTGGGGGACATCGGTTTTGTTAGTTAATTTTATTTAGGTTAAGTTGTGTACTGTTAATTTTTACTTGTGTTTCGTTTACTAATAAATATTTTTTTTTGGATTGTTAGTATGAAACAAACCAACCTAACTAAAATGTATGACTGCAGAGGCAAAAATGTTTATGAAATGAAAATTCGATGAAATGAAGGGATCTCCCATGTAGTTTGAATAAGTACCTACCCAACTCCGACGTTGCAATTTTTTTTGTAGCTATATTTTCTTATTGATTACCTTAGTTTTTCTGAAGAATAATTTTCTGTAAAAAAAATGGTAAATTCCCAATTTGGCGTTTCTCATTTAGGTACTTAATTTAAAGTAATCTTATATTGAGTCTTTATCTTTTCCACGTGATCGTTTAGTTAAATGTCACTCATGGAATTATTGTTAGGCTATGTCGTTTATTGGTCTAAATTTCTCAGCATAATACAAGCCGGCGTTTTATTCTATTCATAAAAAGCTTGGTCCATTTGCATGGCTTTGTGATTTCATTTAAAGGATTAACTGGATTGACTGCGTTGAGCCTCCTTTATCTATCTGTTTCGAATATGAGCTGGTTTGAGAAGTATTTCTTAGAAGATGGGTGAGATAGTATATAAAAAAACATTACCTGCCAACTTCTTACAATTGGCTTTGGTACAATTGGTTGTCCGCTCGGCCCGTAATGACAATGACAGATGTTGTGCAGTTTTTAACTTTCCGTCGTTTCTGTCTATGGCGTTAATGATTAAAATCCATTTTAGAATATTATTAAGATCGTGGAACTAAAACACCATGTTTTAATTCAAAACTTCCACCTCGAATGACTGAATGTTCAGCCTTAAATTCCCCAGTTTTTTATTTTATTTTAAGAGAACTATAACTCGTGTACATATCCCAAACTGCTGGCAGTTTGTTGGCAGGATAACGCGGTGCCTTCCATCATTACGTTGCATTACTGTAGATTTATGGTTTAATACACGGGATTAGAACAAATCTACACATAGTAAATTGATGACCCTTAGATATTGAAGCTTATCCTACAGCAATACGAAAATATCTGGCTATAAAAATATGGAAGAAGACCGTTTCCTAGTTTGATGAGATGACCCGACTATGAAATATATGCGAGTGCAGTGACCCAATGCTTAGCTCTATTGAGATGAGAACTGGATCACGTATTCACGTCACACCAAAACGAAATATTAGGGAGTACAGCATGTTTTATAAAATAATATGTCGATACGGTAAAAGAAGAGTAAACATATTGTTATGAATATAACGCACTTGAATGAGTGTGGGGTGTTTTTTAACATTATAATTGGTGCTAATTATGAAATGGACTTGTGTGTGTATGGTTGGTCACCTTATACGATACGCCGCTTTGATAAACAACATTAGGTACTTATAGAAGGAAAGGTTATAGAGTATATGAAGAGGAAGATCTAGAATTAGCTACATGAAAGAATTAAAAGAGAAGGTAGAAGTCAAATCGTATCGGGAAATCAAGGAGGTGGCTAATGGATAGAGTTAGGTGGAGTCAGCTACATTATTTTTTTATTTTTTTATTAGTAAAGTAAAGCAATACCCATAGTAAAATCTACCAGCCGTTCATTTGTTTCTTGCATACAAGTTGTAGGACGTACCTTCCTAGTATCGTAAAAAAATCTAAGATGTCCGAATACTCCTAAACATTAGCTCATCTTGTAAACATGACCCCACAATGTCATTTGTTTTACTCGTGTAGTGAATCTCACTTTGGGACAAATGGCGGAAAGTAACAGTAAAACGCAATCGATTCCGATTTCGATATTTAGAAAATATAAGAAAACATCGGAAGTCGTGCTAGTTTCGTATTAAATGTCACAAAAGTGCCACATTTTTTAATGTTTAATACATCTACAACACTATTTCAAACTATGTTGAAACTTGAAACTTTATCACCAGTTTCATCGCGTTATGATTCACGCTCAACACATTTACATTTTACGATTTGCCCGTTTCAGATCACAAGCGTTGAAGTCCTCGACGCTTGTATCAAACGCATCAAAGATGTCAACTCAGCTCTCAACTGCTTCGTTGAAGACCGGTTCGAACTGGCCAAGAAAGAAGCTAAAGAGGCCGACGAACTCATACGGAGTGGAGCTATGACCTCGGAACAGTTGGAAAAAGAAAAGCCTTTCTTGGGCGTACCTTTCACTACGAAAGACTGCATCGCTGTTAAAGGTAACGGTTGCATCTTAACAATTTTTTATTATTATATAATTAAGACCGGTTACGCATACGCAATGCATGTGAGATAACAACGAAAATAAAAGAACTGCCGAAAACGAAATGCGTTATTGCTGACTGAGATTCGCCCATTTAATATTCTTATACCATCTAATGGTGCAACCAAACTAGCGTTGCCTAACTTAAAACATAAAAAATACCAAGACTTTTAAATCTCAGTTTTTCATTAACTTTCTTGGAGATTTCGCGGCTTATCGTTTTTATGCATTCGATTTTCTGAAACTTTATTCCGAGTGATAACGCGCCTTTCAGCTTAGCAATGCAGCGTAGTCAGAGTTCTCATAGTTAGTTATACCATATACCAGCATCAGATAAACGTTGTCAAAATATCAGCTACAGATTTCGACACTTGTCAAATCGAATTTACGATTTCATGGTAAACCGCTCGCCCTGATTTTACCTACCTAGCGCAGAGTCCCACCTACTTAAAATGTTATAGGTAATAAGTAGGTAACCTATATACACACCTATTACGTCAATAAACGGCATCTGACTAACGACCTTCATTATGAAAATGGAAATATTCGTAGGTATGGTAATTTTATTGGCTCGTTGGGAATTTATTTACAATTATATTTAAACTTGTAAAAACGAATTGTGTTGGAAAATTAATATATTTTGATGAAAATTACCGTCAAAGATAGGACATAATTGGAGCCGTAACACCGTAACGTACAGCTCATTTAGCACATTTTGCTACAAAGTGCAAATTTTGCCGAGATATGTGCCGTTGTTGTTGATAATCAACGATTTACGCTCCGTATTAGTAACGTATTTTCCTAACGGTAACGAACGTTGACTATTTTGACAGGCCTACACCAAACTTCAGGGGTCGTGCTTCGTAAAGATGTGATCGCCACAGAAGACGCGGAGAGCATAAAACTGCTGCGGAGTAAGGGAGCCATCATCATGGGTCTCACCAACGTTCCGGAACTTTGCATGTGGTTAGTATTATCTGTTAAACGAGCAGAGGGTGTGCTTCGGAATGTGATCGCCATCGCCAATGAAGACGCAGAGAGCGTAAGACTGATGCGAAGCAAGGGATCCATCATCAGGGGTCACACCAACGTTTCGGAGCTTTGCTCGCCTTGGAGCTTTGCTATGTGGTTTGTATTATAAGCTAGGTAGGTATTAAAGCTGGTGGACATGATTTTTAAACGAGCAGACGACGTGCTTGGGATCGTGATCGTCATAGAAGACGCGGAGGACTGTTGCGAAGCAAGGGAGCATCATCATGGCTCTGTGACGGTGAATACGGCGTAACATAACACGACGACCATTTAAAACATAAATTCATTAACACTGTGAGACTTTTTGCATAACAATTCTTTATGTACGAAGTTTATTTAAACTGTACGGTATTGTTTCTAGTCGCCTGTCGTGCACGGCATATTCCTGTCTGTTACAACCCTGTTATAAAGTCTATATGAGCAGCATAGGTTTAGCCATTAGGGCATTAGTGATTCACAAGTGGTCACAGACGACTTTATACTCCTCACGGGACGTACTCTCATCGCAGATCGTCTCAACCTCGTATCTGATGAAATTGTTTAATAAGATAGTAGCCCTTATTCTTCATGGAAAATGCGTGCTTTTCCTATCTATACCTATTCAGTCAGATATGAAGTTGAGAATGTAAATAGCTGTTGATGCCGTCGTTCGGTTTAGCGGCTTTTGAATTTTGTCTTCGTGTGCACATTTGAGGAACTATTGAAACGAAATGAAATCTCCGTTCTACACTTGAGAATTTTTCGTACGATTTTCGCCAAGGTTTTTGAACATATGAAATGGAAGATTTTCACACTTAAACATTTAATAGGCGTGATTTGCGGTTTGAATTTGAGATATATCATCAGCCTTTAAAAAAAACATCTACTTACGTTTTCAAAAAACTGGCGCTTACACTTTTTGCTTCGTAGATTTGTTATGCAAAGGGGTTTAAACTGTAATGGAAGTGCTCTGCTATAGTGGAAAATGTATTTAGCATATCCTTTTATTCTATAAGTCTCTGCCCCTTTCTGCCATAGTGGAAAATGTATTTCGCATATCCTCTTATTCTATCAGTCTCTGCCCCTTTCCTCTATCTTTATGGAAAACTCGCGAGACGGGTTGCTACCCGACAACATCTAAGCGGAAAACAACGCAGAAACAAGCGACGAGTGTCATTAAGTATAACACTAACAAGCGTAGAAAACTTTATTCATAGCAGGGAGGTTATTTTACACCTTACTCGTTGTTTTAGCAACAAGTGGCTAATTACATGTAAACACCAATACACATCCGCAACCAATGATATGAAAATAGTGTTATAAGATATTCATATATTATCAGTTATCCCACGATAAATAAATGACAAAGAACACGTTACTTTATGACAAGGACGTATAGGAGAGGGACGGATGCTTTGTCATTTATATCGCGTGGCAAACTCGAACATCATAAGCCCGATAGTTATTTTAATTCGTTGGTATAACGATTTGTCAATCATACCCAACCAAATTCGGATTTGCAAGTCACATTCGTGCATACAATCGACGCTCGTGAAGGTCGCGTGTCCAGGTTGACACTGACGGACATTGGACGGACACGACTTGAATGAGTCAAAGCTAATATGACTAACTCAGTTTTTCCACACAAATTGTATTCATTTGTAAATGACATATAGTTCCATTTCATAAGTTTATTACAGTAACTGAACCCAGGCGGAATGTCGTCGGTACAAATGGACGCTTGAATAATGTTAGCGATATGCTAGCCATATTCATATCATAAGTCGTATGTAGAAGTAGGAATAAGTTCTTTAGTTTGTTACGCATTTATTAAAAGGTTTCAAACAGTGTGTATAATGTGATGAACGAAAACAAAACAAACCAACCAAAAAATACACCACAATGTTTTCGTAAATGAAAACTTCGATCAATATAAGACGTTTGTTTTGTTGCAACGAACGACTGTCCGTTACGTTCGTGAATGGATTGACTGATACACGAATTTGTTTACCACACTTAAAGCCCCGCCATTTAAGCCATTTTGATACCGAATGCTTACATTTTTACGCATGCGATTAGACGAGATTTTATAGTTTAGTTTATAATATATGTACTAGTAGTTGGGCGTAATAATTATGAATGAATTGTGTAGGGCCGTGTAATTGTGTAGCCCATAGTACACTCTTTTTTACAAAACGTCAATTTACGAGCGATGCTGTAAAACAATTTAAATCAGTTTTAATGTATCAACAAAATAAACAATTGACCAGATATGACATACCCATTTCACTTCAAATATTCAAGCTTCTTTTAGTTTTTAAGTATTACGTTATGGTACTGATTATATATAGCTTACACTTGTGTCATCTATATATATATTACGCGAGGCCGATTTTTGTACATCCCATCAGATCTACAGTTATGGTCCGATTTTGATAAATGATATGTCATTAGATTCGTCTCATGCTGGAGAGGTGCATAAAACTCTTGGAATTTTATTTTTTTTCTGAAAAGGTACTGAAAAATGGATTTGAAAAAACTACTGTGCGCTAACCACGTGACTTTGACCACGTGACCTGTGATCCCTATTTTGACATAAGATGACCAAATAATAATTAGCATGATTTGCTCACAAACCTGTAGTAAGTTGTTCAGCATGATGAAATATTATTTTTGAGTCGGGAACATAATATCCGCAACACTTAAAACATGTACGAATATGCAAAAATAATTTTACAGTTTGTTGACAATGAATGACAGTAACCATATTCTGACAACTTTTAATGTCTTTTTTTATTTGGGGCTATTAATATGTCAATGCTCTAAATTGCCAGGTTGTTTTTCTTTTTAAAATGTTGATATGGAAACTTTCTTCGCATACCTGTTAAAAATGTGGAAAAAAAACCCGGTTAAGTGCGAGTTGGACTGGTGCTCGAAAGACTAGAAAAACTGACCGTCATTCAAGAATAGATTATTTTCATAGGCGAGATTTACAATAAATCAAAGCAGAAAAAAAATTGTAAAACTAATTTTAAACGTCATTCAAATAAGTAAATTTATGATAGATTATTATAAATTATTTTAAATATGATTCCAATGAAGTCCATCAAAAAAATAATTCCAAGGAAAATGGCATGAGTTATGGTAAATTAAATGCTATTTTATAAGAAAAGGCTTAGTCCTTCCGCTTGCATGTCGACGGAATGGGAAATGTGGTCGAGTTGAGAATATGGACGACTTGACAATGTAGCTAAGTTGGGAATGTATCTACATTGGTAATATGGATGAGTTAGTAAAATTTACGAGTTGGAAATGTGGACGAGTTGCGAATATGGGCGAGTTGTTAATTGGACGAGTTGTCAATGGGCGAGTTGTTAATTGGACGTGTTGGGAATGTGGATGAGTTGGTAAAATTAACAAGTTGGTAATATAGACGAGTTGGGAATATGGACGAGTTGTTAATATGGGTGAGTTGTTAATTGGACGAGTTGTCAATGTAGACGTGTTGGGAATATGGACGAGTTGGGAATGTGGATGAGTTGGTAAAATTGACCAGTTGGTAATATAGACGAGTTGGGAATATGGACGAGTTGTTAATATGGGCGCGTTGTTAATTGGACGAGTTGTCAATGTAAACGTGTTGGGAATATGAACACGTTGGAAATGTGGATGAGTTGGTAAAATTTACAAGTTGGTAATATAGACGAGTTGGGAATATGGACGAGTTGTTAATATGGGCGAGTTGTTAATTGGACAAGTTGTCAATGTAGACGTGTTGGGAATATGGACGAGTTGGGAATGTGGATGAGTTGGCAAAATGAACAAGCTGGGAACACGGACGAGTGGGCAATGTGGACGAGTTGAGAATATGGACGAGTTGGCAATGTGGACGAGTTGGGCATATGGACAAGTTGGAAATGTGGACGAGTTGTATTTGTGGACGAGTTAGCAATATGGGCGAGTTGGCAATGTAGATGAGTTTGGTGTATGGACGAGTTGGTAATGTGCACGACTTGGCATTGTGGACGAGGTGGGAATATGGACGAGTTGGAAATGTGGACGAGTTGTATTTGTGGACGAGTTGGCATTGTGGACGAGCAAGTATATGGACGCGTTGGCATTGTGCATGAGTTGAGAATATAAACGAGTTGGCAATGAAGACAAGTTGGTAATACGGACGAGATTGGCAATAAAGACGAGTTAATAATAAGGACGAGTTGGTTTTGTAGACGAGTTGGGTGTATGGACGAGTTAGCAATTTGGATGAGTTGGCATTGTGGACGAGTTGGGAATATGGATGAGTTGGCAATAAAGACGAGTTGGTAATATGGACGAGTTGGTAATGTAGATGAGTTGGGTGTATGGACGAGTGGGCAATGTGGACGATTTGGCATTGTGTACGAGTTGGGAATGTGGACGAGTTGGGAATATGGACGAGTTGGAAATGTGGACGAGTTGTATTTGTCGACGAGTTGGTATTGTGGACGAGTAAGCAATATAGACGCGTCGGAATTGTGGACGAGTAGGGAATATGGACGAGTTAGCAATATGGTCGAGTTGGCATTGTGGACGAATTGGGAATATGGACGAGTTGCCAATGGAGACGAATTGGTAATAAAGACGAGCTGGCAATGCAGATGAGTTGGGTGTATGAACGAGTTGGCAATGTGGACGTGTTGGGTGTGTGGACAAGTTGGCATTGTGACCCAGATGGGAATATAGACGAGCTGACATTGTGGACGAGTTGGCAATGTGGAATAATTAACATGTTACCGTAACATGCGAAACTTGATGGTAGAAATAACCTACATATGAGGCAAATTTAAAAAAATCGACTCTCAAGAATAAATCATATTTGAATTAATGACGTCTGGCTGATCATTCTTATTCTCATTCAAAATTTGCCAACAAAACAAATTGATTTTAAAAGGCTTCCGTTTTTACCGACTATGGTAAGGAACCCTAATATTAGGTTTATATTATAGACTTGAGAGTATAGATAGCATCTCCATCACTCTTCTGTCAGACACTATTTCAATGACATACGAAAGTTTGAATATGGAATTTGGGTATTAGGCTTTCAGCTCTAAATTTATTGAAAAAAAAAAAATATCTTATATTCTTTTTTCAAACATTTTTAGCTGTTTTATAGATTGGATTTTTTTATTACACATATTTGACACATTTTTTTTTATGGTGGAGTATTGTTGGTCCGTAGGTAATTTATTTAGATTAGTAAGTAGGGTTTGATTAAGTATAACTAGCGTAAGAATTTCAAACACAATGTGTAATTTATGACATGGCAGCACCCATATTAAGAAAATTTGCACGATCTATTGAATTTCATAAAAAAAACAAGCATTGATAATAGTGGTTTTTCGTGTATCTATAAACGTTTTTTACTCTCTATTTCATACAATTGAGTTTATGTAAGTAACATTTTCTATTATCACTATTTTGAAGTATTTATGATTATAAATGAATACATAAACAGTTACGCACTCCATGATTTCCTTTTTAAAACCTGCGTAGTGAGTAACCAAATCTGTCGTTTCGATTCATGTGCTATTTCTGGAAATTGATAGAAATCGATCAAATCAATAAATTTATGTCCTGAAGAAAGAACAACAAATTAAAATTCTACCAATCTTATGTTCGGTCCTATGAAAATATGTCAATTATTTTTTTAAGATATGGGACTATTGTCATGAATTATATTTTTCCATAAATCGAATAATATGCACTTTATTTGTGAAACAGATCAGTAGATCACATGTCATTAATGCACAAGTTATTTTTAGCCAAAAACTTCTTATCGATAAAGTAGTTATTTTCTGTAACACTACCGGATTTCCATATTCTAGCGGCGGTTCGACGCCGCAACGGGTCTCTAGTAAATTATATTTCACGACAGAAAAGTTTGTTTCATTTCATGAGTTGTATGTACGAATGTTACAGGTGGGAGACTCACAACCACATACACGGGAGGACCAACAACCCATACAACACCACGAGGATCGTGGGTGGGTCGTCGGGGGGCGAGGGTTGCTTGCAAGGAGCTGCTGGCAGCATATTTGGTGTTGGTAAGTGAGCTATTAACTACAATTTATAATAAAAAATTATAACATTAAGACAAAGTCACGTGTTTAAGATCACGCGCATCAAATTTTTGGATGATGCCTTGAGTCGAATGTTCCAAGATAGTTTTTTTTTGCGTGTAACATATCCACAATACTTTCATCAGAAAAAAGCGACATTTTAATTTATTTTCTTTTGTCGACATATTAAATGCGGTGTTGAGCGCTCACTAGTAAAATATCCCCTTAAAAAAACAATGATACTTACTTTCAAAAAATGAAATGTGACTTTTTGTAATAGTTAATTGAAATTAGTTAGTATTTAACAAATGACAGCGTTTTTACCCGCTATTACATTCCTGTCTATAAAAAAAAAAAATGCTACGACATTGGCCGCGAAAGTTTGATAAAACTATACTAAGCTTGCGTTAAAATATTTTTTTAAATCTATTATGATGGCATGATGATGGCCCATTTCTTAATAATGCGACAGGAAAGTGATAGCGGTTGTAGCGCTCTGATAACTACCCGAATTAATTTACTTAAAATTGGTCATTAATTTCTCTCAAACCACACTGTCAAAAAGCGACGTGTCGCAATTTAAGAGATAAAACAAATGAAAGTGCTCGCCCAATTTTCGGTGATATAACGAACTTTTACTTTCGCAACATCACATCTCGCTTTGCCATGAAAGTGAGAACTGAACCTTCATTTTAAGAATTAGAGCGCCTTTTCAAAATGCTGAACGTAAACGTAACGCTTGAGGTTATAGTTAATTAGGTGAAATTCCGGTTGTAACTCCACATTTACGTTGCGGTTTGCGGTTTCCATTCAAATATTCCATTTGGCCCTTCGTTATACTCAAGTTAAGGTAATAAGGTACGGCATAATTTATGATAAAAGTGGGCCTCCCTTTCAGAATTCGTGTGAATAATAAAAGTGAACGTTAGTAGACTTCAAAGGTGTGTCTGTGTGTAAATATCGTTATGTTGATGTATCGACGGCCGACGATGGACTTTATTTGTTTGCTACTATGGTGGTTGCGTATCTTTCACTTCTTGTTGTCTCCCTAGTCTTTTCATTTCGTTACTTTCTATCGTCAGAGGCGATAAAGTAAATAGGCTAACACCGTCTTATAGAGCCCAAAATGCGACCTGTACAACCTCTGTTATGCGTACCTATATCGCATTGTGTACTTTCTTTCGCTCATATCTGGATCCTTATCACGCAAAAAAATAAAGTACAGTAAAGTTTAGCAAGCACATGAATAGTTACAAATATTATGCAATAATGAATACAGAAATAGAGTTATCTGATACATCGAAAAGACTATAGAGATTAAAAATTAAATACGACTTCTTGCCCCTTTTTTAGTTTTTCCCAGGATGTAAATAGTGCTATTTAGCTCACCAACTTAATAAGCATAGTAAAAATCGATGTAAGGTGTACTCGGGTAATTCCGAATGTCAGGTAATTCCGAAAATTACTGATATCTAATAAACAGGGTAACATTTTTTGCGCTAGCAACACTTCTTCTTACTGTAGAAGTGTATAGTATCTGAATAGTTTGTAGAGTATCAAATCAAAATACGGAGGTGCGCGACACGCGACACAGGTCCCTCGTCTGCCGAGCTCCACCTCCACAACTAAATTGAAAAACTGATTGAAATTATCAAAACTAGTTACTTTCGCACGCAATAGCTGAGACAGGTATAGATCGCGCGCTGCTCCGGCAGGATGGCGCGAGCGCCAAAATAAATAATTATTGTTTATTATAAACATATCTATTCATTTATAATGAAATATACAGATTTGAGAACTTGCCATAAAAATGATATGGTCTTAGAAGTATAACCGACAACATCAAAAATGTTGTTAGGTTTGAAAAATTAAATTATCGAGGAAATTTTTACCAATCGTGTTTTCGAAAGGACAGATACTTGATCACTATAGACATTGAGATTTAGGTCGATGAAGATGGAGAGTTTTGCATATGTGGGCTCTTAAACATACAGAAACTACCGTTGGTCATTCTCGATACAACGAATGTGTGGGTGACAAGAAATATTACAATTAGAGGTAAACAACAGGCGGCCTTACCGCTAAAGGGCGATCTCTTTCGGACAACCTTCTTGGGTAGTGGAGAACTTGAAAAAGTATTGTGTTAGGATGATAACTTTTTAATGAGACGTATTTTTATTAAAAAATATCAGTATATTAATTCTTTACTCGCTAATATACCTCATCAGCATCAGTCAAAAAGCGCTGGACATAGGCATCCCCCTAAGAACGCCACCATGACCGGACCTGGGCCGCCCGCTTTCAATTCACTTATTCCAGCGACTTTTGTCAGGTACCCCTTATGGAAGGTGAATCTAAATACTTTTTTAGTATATACTTTTATTAAAATTCCAGGTTCCGACATCGGAGGTTCCATCCGGATGCCTGCATACTTCAATGGGATATTTGGACACAAACCATCCCGAAACATCGTGTCCAATCATGGACAATATCCCATCCCGCAGACGGACCTTCTCAACTCATACTTAGGTGCGTATTTGTTTTCACATTTCACAAAAAGAAGATCAGTCCAGCTATCTTTGAGTAATCGGAGAGCATACTTACTCGTACATTAAAAAAAAAACATTCTGACAAACTGAGAACTTCTACTCTTTTCAAGTCGGTTAAAATATATTTTCATACTAGCTTTTGCCCGCGACTACGTCCGCGTGGAACTTGGAAGTATGGAAGCAACCTCGTTCAACACGATAGATCCACCTAATCACCTTAATTAATAAAAGGGATTATTAAAAGCGCCTAAGCAAATGTAAGAGCAATTGTGCTTTTGGTCTAATCATTACATTTCCTACAGGGTCATCAATGTCATCATGAATTACTTACTCACTTTTCAATATTTTTAAGGAGAATTTCCAGGATGAAAACTATCCTATATCCTTCATCGGATCTTAAACGATCTCTATGCCAAATTTCATCAAAATCGATTCAGCGGTTTAAGCGTGAAGAGGTAACAGACAGACAGACACACTTTCGCATTTATAATATTAGTATGGAAGTATGGATTGTTTTCTCGATAAACAATTAAATTAACCTTCTGATATAAAAACTTAAATTGAAATTGCTTTCTTCGTTTTAATTTAGTGGTTTCTATGGAAATCTTAACCCTTAATTTGGAAAGTAACTAAAGTTCCATAATTCGAGCCTCAACGGGGTTTAATAGTTCAAACGATTGCGGTTCAGAAAAAAATACAATAAGAGGGTCATGCTTTGTCTAGTATATTGGACATTGCCAAAAAAGGGTACCAGGTTATTTAAAAACTTATATGCATAAACATATCTGGATCAGACTGCAGTAATTAGTCCTACAATCATTATCCTCGACACGGCATTACTGAAAATAACACCAAATTGTTAAACTGGATCGCTAATACCGATTGTTTTTATCTCCCTACCCTTTTGTCACAAAGCTACTCACAATCTGGAAACACTCCATACGGCGCTTAAAATGTTTTTCGCGTCGTTTGGACCGTTGCCAAGAGATAACCCCTTCTGTAACTAAAGATCGTACACAATATCCTATGCTACTAGTTAGTAAAAGGGGCAACGTTGAGCTCAATGGAATGGCAAATATGTCGTATCGTAAAGTTTAACCCAATGTCTTGAAACACTGCGGCGTATGGAAACTATCTTGGGTTGGGCAAACTACCCATTTTATAAATAAGAATTAAAAAATAAAGATGTACTTACATGCTAGATGGGTCTAATATGTAAAGATAGTTAAACATGTGTGTTTATTTAAAAATATCTACCAGCGGTTCACTTAGCGGTTCGCGGCTTGCAGAGTTAGATATTTAAAGTAGGCAGTGTTACGATTCTCTTTTTTTTATAACTAAATAAATGTAAAGAAAATGCCTACTACAATTACCACTTTCTAATAAACCCTCTAATATTCGCAGGTCTCGGACCCATGACGCGGTACGCGGTTGATCTCAAACCCCTTCTGAAGATAATGGCGGGCGATAATGCAAACAAACTCGATCTAGATAAAACTGTCGATGTCGGGAAACTGAAGGTTTACTATCAGTTGAGTAACAAAGCGCCATTGACGGACTCCGTCGACCCAGATATCACGGCCGCCTTGAAGAAAGTCGTCGAATTCCTTAATGTCAAACACAAGATAGTGGCTGAAGAGAAACGGATCAAACTTCTCCAGAAATCTTTACCTATTTGGATGACGACGATGAAGAATAAGGAGCCTTTCGAGACCCTGATAATGGGAAAGGAAGGCACCATGTCGATCGTTATAGAAATCTTTAAGAATATAATTGGATTCTCCGGGAATACGCTGATAGGGTTGTTCACTGCTTTGATGGATCGCTCTGGAGCACCGATTGGCAGTGACAGATATAACCATTATTTGAAATTGCGTGATAATTTAGAGAAGACATTTGTAGAGATGCTCGGTGAGGACGGGGTGTTTTTGTACCCCACTCATCCTACGGCCGCGCCGTACCACAACGAACCACTTATAAAGCCTTTGAACTTCAGTTACACTGCCATTATAAACTGTCTTGGTTTCCCGTCGACCACGGTACCTTTAGGTTTGGGCAGCGAAGGTTTACCCATCGGAATACAGGTTGTAGCCAATCACAATAACGACCGATTGTGTCTAGCTGTTGCTGAGGAACTGGACAAGGCTTTCGGAGGCTGGGTGGAACCTAAACAGTAATGAGCCTTTAATTTTTGGTGTACCATATGAGATGTATTTAAAAATCTATAGAAGCTAGGCTGTGCCTTTTGTAAAGGAATATTCTACAATGTACCTATTTACTATTACCAGTTGTCACAAACAGATGTGTATTCGTATTTTTGTAATAAAAAGCAATTAAATATTTTTAACCCCAATAAAATTACTTTTTAATACAGTTGCTCAAAAAGTGGTACTTTTTGTGGCTGCGTAGCGTGCGAGAAGCTCATTTTCTCGAACTAGTGCTTTTTACTTTTTAGTTCCAAACTATACTTTCGAAACGCAGTAACTGAGTTTCGAATGTCAGTGATGATGATGACGATGACGATGACGATGGCGATGACGATGACGATGACGATGCCAATACGATGACGATGGCGATGGCGATGGCGATGGCGATGGCGATGACGATGACGATGACGATGGTCTTAATGTAGGTACCATGTCATTTGTAAAGTATGGGTTCGTTCAAAAATAACTTCGAAGCAAGCATATTTTATCGCAATGATATATTAATTTGTTATTTTTTCGCAATTGCATTAAAAAACGTCGTTTACAACACGTGTGAAATGTCTTTTTACTACTCGTACCGAGTCTTGCCACTCGCTTTCAGCTCGTGGCAAGATACCTCGGTACTAGTGGTAAAAAGACATTCTTTTCACACTAGTTGTAAAATGTACTATATTCATTCATAATCGTCGTATAGCGGAATAACAGTAAAGGTCGCGCGAAGTCCATGCGATATCGAAGTTAAATGTGTCATTGTTACTGAATTTAAAAATACCTAGTATTATCAATAAATGCTTCATCAAAACATCATTTATAATCTAAAAAAATAAAAGTAAAAGCGGACCTACAATTTATCAAAATAATTTGTGGAAAATATTTTTGAACACATTTGAATGACTGAGTTTTCGAGCGATTTTGTAGAAAGTATTTTTTAATAATGTATAATCAAATCAAAATCAAAAGGTCATATATAATAGAAAAAAAAAACTCGTCTTCCCTGTGGTCAAAAATTATCAGCTTTTGCTTAATTTTCATCACATATGATTAAAAGTCTAAGTAAAAAAATGGCACTGGATTCCATAACTTTGCATATACCTAAGTCCACAGGAAATGCAAACATGGAAATCATCAAAATCAGTAGGTAGATATACCGACATATGTGCTAATCGTAAATTGCTTAAATCGAACCAATGTCTTATTGAATTATTGATCTATCTAATAGACAGTCGCGAATTGAATTGGCCCTATGTCATTAAAAATGCCAATTCCAAGCCCCAAGCGAAGCGACACAGCAGGGCTACTCCGACGATCGAAATTCGAGTGTCGTGTATTGCTGTGCCGCTCACTCAAATATACCAACTTTGACAGGAGATCGAGAGGGACGGCAGATTCGACGGTCGAATTTCGAACATCAGAGGTAACAAACGACAACCGTTAACAGTCGGTTACTACGAGGCCCTTCAAGGCCGGTGCGACGATAGCCGGCCCGTGCCAGTTACGTAATCGGTCGGTTGTACCTACTGATACGATTACCTGCATGCGACAGTTTGCTCGACACTAGGTATATTTTTTCAGAAGAGCAAAATGCTTTTTTTCAGGCTTTTGGACGAAGACTTTTCGGCTGTGCGGTCACAATTAGTTGGAATGGTCACTTTGGAGAACCGACTTCCTCGCAGGAGAAAGCAGGAAAATCTGAATGGTCTGATATACATATATGGATAGACTTAAGGCCGTTCCCTGAGCCAGAACCCCGAGCCCCTCCTCAGGCCACCCGTCCCTGTCACATCACAGTCACATTTCAAAAGAGTGACGGAGACAGAGCTTGCGGGTCGTAAGGCGATATCTTTTTTCGTAAGAATTTGTCGATGATTATTTATTTTAAAAATATTGGCTTCAATTATTGAAATTCGGAAGCTGTAAAATTACTATTTTAGTTATGATTGATTTTTCTCCTTTTTTTGTTTCATAGTGTCACGTAGAAAAAAAACAAGTAAAGTTGGAGTAAAAATTCGAATTGGAGGTTACTTTGGGAATTAATTGTATCGAGCGAAGTGTTATGAATCGTGTATCGAATGCTGTGTTATTAAAGATAATATAATCAAGAATGATATATATTTTTCCCTCGTTTACTAATATCAACGTTTCGTAGAAAAATAGGATAATTTTTGGGGTATTTTTGCAAATCTGGCTCAGGGAACGGCCTTAAAGTAGGTATGTTACGTAGACACTTATTATTAGTGAGTGTACCTAGTAGCTACCTTCTTCTTCATCCTCAAATGGCGTGATCAATTCTGATATAAAATTCGATATATAGGTAGCTGGAGTAAGCTACTTTTTATCTGATAAACCGCGGGGCCCAGATAGTTGTACATTAAAGCAAATAGCAAACACGGATTAGATAAGTAGGTACACAGACCAACTTATCCCTAAAGGTATTTCTTTCAGAGAATAGTGAAATACTGGATCTGTATCCAAGAAGATAGACACCCCTCTATACCTCTGTGCATATTAACTTGTTCATTTGTCATTAAAGACTTATGTTGCATAAGTATGTTATAATGTGGGTGAGTAGGAATCTATACGGAATTGTGAATGTATGTCCGAGTGTGTATGGTGCGTGCCGTGACGGCGGTGAAAAAATAATGGTCATCTGGAGTATAGGTGTAAAACTCAACTAAACCAGGTGTATGTAGAATTTGGACATAAATTCCATACAATTTTTTTGCACCACTACTATAATCAATGACTTTAATATTTTGTATGTATAAATTACTTAAAGTTACTTAACTTATCTCACCACCTACTATTTTCTGTTTAATTTTGTTTTCTCCGCTACCCAAAGGTTGTCTGGAAGAGATCGCTCTTTAGCGATAAGACCGCCTATTGTCTACCATTGTTTAATTTAAGATTTCTCATGTAATATTTTTCTTGTTGGTGTGTAATAAAAATAAAATAAAGTTGTTGTAAGATGCTTTGGGATAAAGTCGAAAATGGGGATAAGTCGAAAATCACACATATCTACTAAACTGGGAACAATTACAACGCTTGCAACGCTTGTCAAGACGCCATGTTTATCTGCTCCCCCGCTTCAGTTCACGTCGTGTCGCTAGTCGTGAGCGCACGTGTGTTGCGGTCGATTAAATAAAAATAGTGCGAGTTAGTGCCTTATGAGGACTTTTGAAATTATCCCATACCACATAACTCGGGAACCTGCTAAGTTAAATCATTGTTCGTTTGTTTTTACGTTACATTGTCATTTTTGTCGTAATAATTATTATAGCATAACGGTCTATCTGTAGTTTAAAAAAAGCAATCGAATTTATCCCACGGGTGAAATTCGAAAAATGTACTTTCGAAATAATCCCAAACTAGGTTTTCCAGTCCATTATCAGAGTTAGACTAATGTTTTCTTCATAAATGAGTTATTGAATTATCTAAATGCAAATTTCTAGATTATTAAACATATAAAAGAAACATTATGTTATAAAAAACAATGATGACGATGACTGATCACAGCGCGGGGGAAATTCGAAAATAATTTGTGATTTAAACAAAAAAAAATGTTCTTTACCGTGAATCAGGGGGATTTTTGAGGGGGTAAATAAGAACTAAAAAGAAATATGATTCTTAAACTCATATTGCATAAAAACCATTTCTACAAACCTTCGAAATTACCCAACTTGCTTTCGAAATTACCCACTCCTTAAAAAATGGTATTCAAAATATTTAATTTTTTTATTTACATTTATTTCCAAATTCAAGCAACATATTACAACGCTACTTTCACAAAGCGTTGATGAATATATCCAATTTCGTAAAGATCTCATTACTTGGAAGGAATACTTCTTAGGTCCTTACTTAAGAGCCCAAACCCTAACATACTCTACACTCGCCTAAAAATATGTCGAATATACCCCAAAGCACCTTATTGTATTGTATAATCACCACATAGAGATGGTCCTTTAGTTAAGTTATTTATTTTTATTACCTATAAGATCTAACAGATTTGCTGTATCTTACAAACAAATGGTTTTTATATAACCATAATTAAGTGAGTTTGAGATTTAAGGGTGTTGATTAATACTATATGTCACATTGATCATTAAAATTTAATCAGTATCTAAAGGAGATTGTAATCATCATATTAAAAACGTATTTTATGACAAATAACTACAATAGAAATAGCATAGTAACATAGTTATGTATATACCTTTACGAAGGGTCACCTAATTTGGAAGACATGCCTTCATATTTCTTGTACCTAAGTCACAGTATCTACAAATAGTAGGTAGTTATTTACATACAAACACTAAAATCGTAATTGAAAAACTTCCAAATTGTCTATTTTTAATCATACAAAATCCATGGTTTATCTATAAGAAACAATTCATAACAATGTTAGTTCTGTCTTGGACTGAACTGTTGAATACTTAAATAAAAACAAATCAACAATCAAAATAAAACAGGTGTTCTGAAATCATTACCTGTCTATTTGTAATGAAATATAATTTCGTTCAACGCATTTCGATGTGTTTGTGGCATAGGTTAGTTATATATATAACTACGTTGTGCAACGTAGATTTAACCCACTACGTCCCTGAAACTCAAACGACTATACTTAAGATCAAAGATCTAACATTTGTAACTCATTTTCAAAGTTTTCAAACAATATCAACTTTAGGCAGGTACTAAGGACGCCTGTTTGCCACTCTGTGGTATTAAAAAAAACATGTTCTTTTAGCCTCATTCATAGAGACAGACATGCTCTTAATTAACACTGCCCAAGTTTTTTTTACAATCAGATATGTTTTATAAATAGTGGTAAGGCAACAGTAGGTACCATAAAGTACTTACTGGTTATATTCCACTACACGTGGTGTGATACCCTTTAAATTTAAATCAAATATAAGACGGGCTTTTCAAAATGGTTATGGGAGAGAAGCCATGGGCAAAAAATACTCGAGTTAGTTATACACAATGGAATAGCGCACGACACCGCAAGCATTGAGACTATTTATTGTTAGCAACAGCAGTAATTTATTATTTAGTTAACAATGGATTTAAGACAAGCGCACTTCAAGCCTACCTACCTTATTCATCTGATAACATGATCGTATTGTTAACAATATAAATATTATTGATTAAAAACTATCACTTAAATTTTGAAACATTAATATCGAATTACGAAGTAAGTAATGTGTTTAATAAAATATCTTTATCGATTCTCGATTTAATGTGGAAATATTTCATGTTTATTTTAAAATATTGACACAGGTTAATTAAAAAAAATAATAATAATGTGATCCACTTGTGGATCCAGTGCAACATAAGTAAGATTCGAACCAACGATTCTACGTTTAAGCACTATGCCGTAAACGTAGGGTTGCAGGTTCGAGTCCTGCTTACTTTGCATTGGATTAGTTACTAGTTGTTTTGTGGGTAGGTTTGTCGGTCTAGATGATGTATCTACGAATGGGAAAACTAGCGCCATTTTAAATTTCTTACGTTTTCTATATCAGATCAATTTCGAAAATTGGCTGTTTCATGAACTAGAAAAACTCATTTAATATTTATTAAATCTTAGACATCATGGTATTTAAACTAGTTTTTGTTATGTAGCTGTCCCCAAATAAGGGGCTCAAAACAAAAGTGGCCGCTTTAGATGTTAGCCGGCAATTCTACAACAGAGCAGAATGCATACCATTTAATTTCATGTTTTTTTTATTTTATTTATGACATAATTTTAAGTGTCAGTATATCTGGGATAAAATTTATTAAACCATTTTTTGTACTTACTGTAGTTTACGTGGAGTAAACACAGTTGTTCTATTAAAAAATTCAAGATACCAATGAGAATGAGCCTTGTGCTTCTTGTACATTACAACTAGTGTCCGACCGAAACACGTTTTTCAGCCGAAACCGAAACCGAAGGTTCGGTTCTGATTACAGTTTCGGCCGAAACCGAAACCGAAACCGAACCTTTTATAAACATGATTAAAACTTTATATAAAATGTCAGTGGGCCGTCCTTTCTAGATCTAATAATGAATACAATGAAAAATTTCGCTGACCGATGGAGCTAAGTGTTTTTTGGTCCAAAATTCTTTCGTATGTACGGACGATTGGATGCTTTTCTGTTCTCGCCTGGAGGTCGTATTTCTTAACCAATGCTCATGAAATTTTGTGAGCAGGTTTGATAAGTAATATACTTAGATTCTTTTAGTCGATTAGAAAAAAAAAGAGCAGATGGATATAGATGGGGGTAGACAAAGTAAAACAATTACAAATTTAAGCAATTACACAACAAACTCACGTTTCACTTTTGTTGAATTGATATTTTAACATTGACACTGGGTCTAAATTAAATCACCCAAAAATTGAAAAGCATTAACGTACTGAGGCAGCGATTTGTTAATTTTATTGTATATGGTATGAAATGAAACAAGTTTAAAAACCTAGCAACAAAATAATTGATTGAGTTTTAATTTTTATGATTGCAATCAGGCAGCCTCGTAACACTAATTCAAACGTAGGTACTAATTTTATTACATACACGCAACAATGAGGAATCCTAAAGTCGTTTTATGAGATAAGTAAACCTCCTCACTTTTATCCTAAATAACCAATATCGCCGTCAAATAATTTGTAAATTAAGAAAATTTGCGTTAAAAATTACACTATGAGTGGAAAACGTAAGCGATTTTTTGTTCATAACGCACGTTGTGTTTGCCTGTAATTGGGTGAATACTCTGATATGTTTTGTACTTGCATTTGTTTTTTATGTATGTTATATAGTATTGTACCTGTTGGCAAACCTAATAAATAAATAAATAATAAATAAATAAATTCATAACAAAAACTAAATTAAGTGAATTTAAAGTAAATGTAAATCTCTAACCGCAAATCTCCGCAATTTAGAAATTTCGAAAAACTGAACCGACGAAAAAATACTATAATACTTATCGAACATACTCAGAAAATTTCATGAGAATCGGTTGATAAATACGACATTAAGGCAAGGCAACAACCGGTAAGCGCATGGACATCCAAACATCCGGGCATACGAAAGAATTTTGGGCCATGCTGAAACGAAAATGCTTTGCTCGCTCGGTCAGTTAGGTACTTAACATTATTCGGGGAACAATCACAAATGTCACCTCACTAAGCAAAGTGATTCAGCGGCCGGCGGAGTCAGGCGAGCGACGCCATATTGCCAGCCGTACTGACTGCCGAGCGCACCCGACATTAGCCGAACGCGACCCAACAGTACGATGTTGTAAGTTTCGGCGCGGCCGAAAGGTTCGGCTGTTTTTTGGCCGAAACCGAACCTTTGGCCGAAACATGATTTTTAGGCCGAAACTGGCCGAAACCGAAACCGAAACTTCGGTCGGTCACTATACAACACAACACTTAAATTAGTAAGTATGTATATAATTATATAGCTTTAGTTGCTGCTTTACATCAAGTACACATACCAAGGTCATTTATTTGTTTGTATAATAAAAGGCTTATTATTTCTATTCTGTCTAAAGCACAATGGCGAGACATCCAGAGAACTCGATTCCACAGTTTGCCTTGTTTTAAAGAATTTGTGGGATCCTACTGGTTAGTCTTAGAAGAGTAAAACCCTTACTGGTTTTACTAATGATATGTCTGTCCCACACCAGATGAAGTGAATGTTAACTTTCCAGCAGATTCACCAGGGTAAGATTAATGTGAGCTGGAGAGATTTCTAATGATATCCTGTATTTGTTTCCTTTTCATTCCAGGGTTAATTTTGACCACCATATTGCACATGGCAATGCTGCCATTTCTATCGGCACATTCTGCCAGTCTCTCTGCATTGCAGATCACATGGATGCCACAGTCATAGCCATTGCTTTGCTGGAGACACTCCTTGTCCACAAAGTTTATTGAACCTACAACAGACAAAATACATTAGAATCAACATGTAAGAAAATCAAACAGGAATTTACATAAGGCAACACAAGTAAAGAAGTGGCGGTCTTGAAACAAGATTAAAATGTTGATTATATCATTATATTGACTTACAAATATCAAAGAAAATAATAGTTTAAATATTGCATTTATTACACTTACCCGAACGTGAAAAATATGATATCAAATGACTTGCAAAATCCCACGCCACAACATGATTGCTTCCAGACGATGAGTCTAAATGGTAAAAGCAGCTCTCTGGCTTTGAATACACTAAGAGACTCCAATGTGTGCCTCCAGCCATATCCGGTAAATTGTTGTCGTTTAGCGCAAAGAAAATAAAGTTCTTCCTACTAACACCAAGCGGTTCCAAAAATGTTTTTATCTCGTCTGTTCCAACCATCTTTATACATTGCGTTACTTCCGGAGACACAAACAGTAACTTGTTGTTTGTACTGAATGTTACTCTTTCAAGATATTCAAAGTAAAATGATATAATTGTGTCATTGAGCCAATAGGGCCCGTCCAGAAGGGCGACATCAGACTTATGGAGAAGGACCTCATGGAAACTCAGTACAACAGTTGCATGGGCCATTTCTAATCACTTAGATTATCTTCAGTTATTGCTAATAAACAAAACAAAACAAGTATAAAAATATCGCAGTGACAAATGTAAATAATAGATGTTCGCAAATAATTAGTCTTAAATTAATAACGGGAAATAATACACTAGAAAAAAATAGAGATGTTTTGTAGACTTACCTAGCAGTTGATCTTCAGATTGTCAAATTCATTAGGGACGTTTAGTCTGATCACTGTTTTTTTGCACTAATTAAAATATATTTCATGAAGAACTTTAAGAGAGTTTGTATCATTTATGTCAATATTTTGTATTTGAGCACAGTTAACTGATATTCTAGCATTATTTTAATTCGCACACATTTTCCGTTTTCTCTATCGAATCGAGCATTACTTTAGGTACGAATAACGATAGTATATTTTGAATTTAATGCTCTTTTACTTTAATATCAACCTTAATATAATATGTGTAATGTATGTATTACAAATATTGAGTGTTTCGAATTTAGAAGCTGAAAATAATGAATATTGGCAGATACCGCATTGCATCTGATCAGTAACGTCAATTTGACATATATCATAGGATTTTTTTTCCAAATGAAATATCTGGGTTGCAGCATTTTTGCCTAGCTAATAATTTGTTTAAAATAAATGGCCAGTACACAAATTAAACCACTTTACGCATTAGTTTTGTTAACATGCATTGTTTAAGATTTAATTGCTGAGGAATTGCAGGAAATAATAAAACTCACAGCCCCATTTTATGCAGCCAATATTATTGTAATAAAATAAGTGAGGTTGCCGACGGTTGCATATTGATCGCTTATATTATCCCTTACGAGTGTTCATTTATTCATTCTTAACAAACAATATTGTGTTGAATGTACATAAGTATAGAATTCTAATTAATCTAAGTTTTACTACAATAAGAAAAACATAAGTACGTAGAATAACACACAATTTCAAATAAATACAAAAAAAAAAAACATTATTATTATTTTCCCTATGAATCCATTAAATTAGATTACATGTCATAAGTATGCTACAATTACAGTGTTGAGTGTTAACCTTTTAGATTAGTGGTATTGTTTATGGTTAATGCAATGGCGCCAAATAATGATTGAATTACGTTCAGCACCCAAAAAACCGCTTCCAGAAATCGAAATTAGTTCGTATATAAAACTATTGAGGGTCGGTAATACTAAAAACGATTGACGCAGGTGATAGCAACGCAACGATCCACCTCAATATGTAGGTACATACCTAATACTCAGTTACGGGTGTACACACGGTGACGTCATTTCATTACCTCGAGGTGATGATGCAGCCAATTTTCACGACACACCGTATATAGAATGTATTATAACACCGTAGTTGCTACTAAACAAACTCAGTACGTTTTGTGTAGGAGCTTAGAGGTCGATTAAAGGGCAATAAAACATCTCGATTGGAACTGTTTTCGTCAGAATCGTAAGGTCACAATGATTGAAATTTGATTTAGATAGCATAGATGATCTTCTCTTCATTGGCGGTACACTCTTGCCAGTGGTCGTGGCCGTCACGTCGTTAGAGGTAAGAAATAAATCAGGGTAAAAATAAATTTAAAACGAAAAATATTTTATTAATAAAATAAATTACTAAACAATCTAATTCTTAATCATTTTTCGTATTATTTCAGAAATACAAATGAAAAGCTAGTTTGTGATCTATGTTAATAATTTATTAACATTCAAAATATTCAAATCACACTCACAAGTACCTAAATTGTGAATAATGTTAGCGTGAACATTTTTTCTCAGAACGGTAACAACATGTACTCTTAATAAATAAATGTCTGATCACATTACAAGTATACACTAGGTATGATGATGAAACAGGTAACTATTGTGCAATAACATTGCAAATACATTAGTTAATGATACTGATTGGGCTAAGATTAGAAGAAGATTCCAGTAACAAAATGGAAAATGCTTCTTAGTTTGTAGTAATTGTCCTAATATCATGTTTGTTTACTTTGTCGCACTCTTGAGGTAAGCAATGAGGTCGGCGCGCTCATTGGGCTTCTTCAGACCGGCGAACACCATTTTGGTTCCGGGGATGTATTTCTTGGGGTTCTCCAGGTACTCGAATAGGGTGTCCTCATTCCAGGTGATACCTGTAATATAAATTTAATCATTAATATGATATTCATATCTGAAAAATTAATCATGTTGTAGGATCACTTAATTAGCCTCCTCCTTGAGTAATTCTCTTTTTCTAGAATTTTATAGAACAGTAAGTTATTTTATGATTGATTGACAACTTGGACGTTAATATAAAAATAAAACAACAATTGCTATTCAGTTTTTAAATCGTCTGTTTCCGGAAATCTATCAGTGATGTTCAAGAAACTAAGAAAAAAGAATCTGATATCATACCAACTTTCCTCAGAAACAATATCTGAAGACACATTATAAAATTAACTATCTTTTTGAATCTGAGTCTAGCATGACGTATGCATGCCATATAACGATTTCCACTCAATCGTAACATGAGCACGTGTTACTGATAATTTCCACTAAGCGTGATACGTATTTTTACACACACCACGCTTTATTTCCACTTATCTACACAATAATTCCGCGTGTTTGCTTTACTTATCATGTTATTAGCTCAGCAACATTATCAGACATTCAGACGTCAGAAGTTGTAACATGATGTATGAACCCATGTATCATAATCATCATCAGATAAGATAACATATTGATCTTGACTTTAAATTAAGATCAGCCATGGCCAAATTCTTAGCGCCTTCCTGAGTAGAGATGTGCCTCTTAAAAATATTTCCCGATATGTTTGGATCCAGAACTTAATAGTGAAAAATATTTCTGGAAATTTTCAGGATAAAATCCCGAAATTATGAAATACCAAGGTCTTTCCATTCCATATGCATAACCTGACAATGGCTTACAATACCAGCCTGTTATAGAATAAGAGATTCAATTATGTATTGCTAATGCAAAAGGTCACAGATGTGATGTTACCCTAAGGTAAGCACCGAGACGTTATTTGGCTGTAACTGGAACATACATATAACAATCTAGTGTTGTGATTGAATCCGTGGCGCCACCTATGGTCCCACCAGAAGATCAGCGCTGGCTCTCGAGCTAGCATCTTGCTGAGGTGGGACCTTTTCGTGGCACAGCCATAAAAATAGTTGCATATTGTTTTATTCTTTTTTATTTCTTATAATTTCTGTCACACCTTTTATGTAATTATGTTTTGTGTCTCGTCACGAATATATATATTTCTTTCTTTCTTTCTTTCATTGATACTTTGTGTCAGAATTAAGTTGGGGGGTAGTACTTAACCCAGAGGCTTGCACTAAGAATACTCACTAAGGAACTGTTTGTATGTTTTTCTACTGGGAGATTACTTTTAGTAGGAATGCCAAATTAATGGTGCTCCAATTTAATTACACCATGTTTTAATTTGACTAAGTGAACATTAGCTTAATTGCTATGAGTAATCCCATTTACCCTACTAGCAATTAGCATTTACTCACTGTTACTTTCAATGACTCAACAATAGTGTTTTACAACTTACCCTTGGCCTTGTTGGCATCTGAGTATGAGAATCCGGCGGCCTGTCCAGTTTTGCGTCCAAAGAAGCCGTGGAGGTTGGGGCCTACTTTGTGTTTGCCACCAGCCTCAACCTAAATTCACAAATTTTTTGGATTGAGATACTTAAATATAATTTTATAAAGAAGAAAATTTATACATTGATAGAGATACGAGTGGTGTGGCTTCAAACAAAAACAGCCAGGGTAGATTTTGTATACATTTTCTTCAACAATAAAATAGAATGGTGCTCAATAATCCTGAAGTGGGCTAGCCTGTGGGCGGATTACATGGACGTTGCAAATGTAATCTCAGCACCAGTAGTATATTAATTCATGCAGCTATTTACAAACACCATTTGATAATGTTAATCCATTGTTATATCGCACATGTAAATATTGTTGAACTATTATGAATTATATGGCACCAAGGCTTGAAGCAAGTTTTTTCAGTTTGCAAAATATAGGATTTTTATACTTGTCATTACATATTTGAAAATAATTGTAATAACATGTACCGATTGAAATAAGTAGTACTTACTGTGTGGCACTGTGCGCATCTCTGGACAAAGATCTTCTTTCCATTGTCAGCGTTTCCTGCAGGAACTCCCATTTTGTCTGAAAAAGGGAAATAATTTAACATTAGAATATTACTATTAATTTATTGGACCATACCGGTCAAACCTGATAAGTTGAAAAATTTGTTGATGAAGTCAAACTACATATATTTCTTATTTCTTAGAGAATTTAGTTCGACTTATCGGGTTTCATCATGTAACTCTCGATACTTTAGGAACTAAGATACTATAGATACTGTAAGGTGACCTGATATTGAAACAAAGGTTTGTAACATGACTTAAGTTTGATGAAACTGATAACATGCATTGACAGCCAGTATTACATCCAGTAAATAATAAGGAACTGTTGAAAGGAAGTCTCAAATAGACATAAAACAAGCACAATTGAAATTGAAATCCATGTTAGATTCAAACTAGTTTAAGCTTGAACAATGTTTAAGGACTTTGAAGTAAATCTAGTTAAGAGTGGTTTGACCACCTTATTGTATTAACACCTTAGGAGACAATGGGTGGTTGTAGCTGTAATAAAGCCTATTATTCTAGCTGTGTACAAGATGTGGCCAACTTTTTAAAGAATTCACACATTTCTTGGTAATTTAATTGTTCATAATCCACATAGTATAGTTTTAACAACATTAAGCATCGGAATTGAAAGATTTTGCCAATAAAAAATAAATATGGTTGATTGACTAAGAAGTAATATGTCAGTACTAAAGTTCCAAATACCACAATCTAGTGATAATTATCGTTTTCTTGATTATAAATAATACCTAAGATAAATATATACTTGCCGACAGTTGCGTAAAATGACCATGGCTTTATGTAACGAAGGTTAGATAATCGGAATTTCCTTTGCTCATTTTCAAAGTTTTGAGGAAAATCTATGCACCTCCGTTACTATTATAATATTGTGAAATAGCGTTGCGCGGAATAATTAGCTTAGAATGGAGATTTGTTTTAAATTTGCTTACCGAATTAGATAACACTGACTGGCTGCTGGTATTTTTACAAATGGGTCAGGATCAATGTCACAAGTAAGTCTTTGGAAGTCCAAGGCACAAGGTGTCGTAATGTCACAATTACGTAAGCAACCAAAATGTGAATTATACCAAACTAGCACCAAATTACTATTACATATTGGACAAAAAGCCTAAACTAGTGATGTTACAATATATTTAATATCAAAATTTTAAAAAACACCACTATAACATACCACTTTATAGGTTAGGACGATGATCATAAGTTACCACGAATAAATTTCAGTGATGATTATTTCGAACAATAACACTTTAATGAAGTTAAAAAGCGACGTCATTAAGATAAATTTAATAAAAATGTTGGTACTCACTTTATTAAATTGAAGAAATATGGATATAACGGATAATACTACTACACAGACCAGTCAATTATCTCAACTGACTAGTGTGCTACTCCACTCGTGGCGCTGTGATCACACGACACGACTAAAATACGAGGTTTGTCGACTCTACACGAACTGAGCATGACATCGTCGGGGATAGTGCAATACCGCGTAAGTAACAAGTGTAGATACGAATCAATATTCAAACAAATGCTAAGTATTTTATTGAAATGAGAACTTTATCGACAGCTGTTATTTACGCGGTATTGCACTATCCCGACGAAATAGCGTTGTTAGCGCCAGAAAGTGCACGTGTACATTAAGTGAAAGAGATGTAAGATCGTTACGTCATTATAATTATACCTATACCACCTTACTTTAGTACTGTGTTAGGCGTTGGCTGGGCATTAGAAGACATGTACGCTGTACTATATTTGTTTGGTGGTCATTAAAACACCAGGTTTTAATTTAGTTCTTATTTTGATCCATTTTAAATGGCCGCAATAATATTTTTTCCTTTAAATTGTATATTTTAACGCTGGCAATATTGATTTACATCAGTACACACTACGCTTATTCGTTTCTACTATAGCTGATAGATGGCGTTAGAAGTAATGTTCCAGGTTTCTCATAAGTAAAACATATTATACTTCTTTTTCTGGCTTTTCATTTGTATCAAAACAAAATTGTAAATGAAAACATAATATTTACTAGGTCCATGATGAAAACAAATAAGTGACCTTGGTTAGTTAAATATTTTTATTAATTCATAGCCTTTATCTTTTGAACGCCACAGTCGCCATCAAGAAATCCGAAAGTTGTTGCGCTCTATTAGTATATAATTATATTCTTTGACTAAGTATAATTTTAATCCCTGTTAATTTCGGAGCACTCTTTTATATATTTGCTATTTCATCGCTTTTACTACGGCAAACTAATTAAGTTTAAAAACTTTTCCGTAGAGTTTAAAATAGCAATAGCTTCTAAAAGATTTAGTTAGCCAGTATCGGCGCCTACGCTTCAAGTTATAATGGGAAAACTTCGTCAACGTTTAAGGTGGTCATTATTGGATTTGCCGATATAGGTACCTACACTTTTATTTTTTGACGTGACAACGTCTTAATTTAGGTTGCGCTCGGAGTCACTCATGAAAAAATGTAACGCCCGCTCACGGTTGATGAGTGAGAGAGACAAAATATATTGACGTGACAACGTCTTAAATTAGGTTGCGGCTCGGAGTCACTCATGAAAAAGTGTAACGCCCGCTCACGGTTGATCGCTCACGGTTGATGAGTGAGAGAGACAAAATATATTTCTATAGTTAAAATTTGTGCAATTCTTATTTTCATTCATCGAGCATTACTGTAACAAGAGGGAAGAGGGCGGAAGAGGGAAGAGGGAAGAGGGAAGAGGGAAGAGGGAAGAGGGAAGAGGGAAGAGGGAAGAGGGAAGAGGGAAGAGGGAAGAGGGAAGAGGGAAGAGGGAAGAGGGAAGAGGGAAGAGGGAAGAGGGAAGAGGGAAGAGGGAAGAGGGAAGAGGGAAGAGGGAAGAGGGAAGAGGGAAGAGGGAAGAGGGAAGAGGGAAGAGGGAAGAGGGAAGAGGGAAGAGGGAAGAGGGAAGAGGGAAGAGGGAAGAGGGAAGAGGGAAGAGGGAAGAGGGAAGAGGGAAGAGGGAAGAGGGAAGAGGGAAGAGGGAAGAGGGAAGAGGGAAGAGGGAAGAGGGAAGAGGGAAGAGGGAAGAGGGAAGAGGGAAGAGGGAAGAGGGAAGAGGGAAGAGGGAAGAGGGAAGAGGGAAGAGGGAAGAGGGAAGAGGGAAGAGGGAAGAGGGAAGAGGGAAGAGGGAAGAGGGAAGAGGGAAGAGGGAAGAGGGAAGAGGGAAGAGGGAAGAGGGAAGAGGGAAGAGGGAAGAGGGAAGAGGGAAGAATCCATTTTGAAATCCAAGATGGCGGACATTATTTTTTCTTAAAAATCGATATGGGTGTCATCTCCGAGGTTCCTCGGGGTTCCGATTACGAAAATGACATCCATTTTGAAATCCAAGATGGTGGACATTATTTTTTCTTAAAAATCGATATGGGTGTCATCTCCAAGTTTCCTCAGGGTTCCGATTACGAAAATGACATCCATTTTGAAATCCAAATTGCCGGACATTATTTTTTCTTAAAAATCGATATGGGTGTCATCTCCAAGGTTCCTCGGGGTTACGATTACGAAAATGACATCCATTTTGAAATCAAAGATGGCGGACATAATTTTTTCTTAAAAATCGATATGGGTGTCATCTCCGAGGTTCCTCGGGGTTCCGATTACGAAAATGACATCCATTTTGAAATCCAAGATGGTGGACATTATTTTTTCTTAAAAATCGATATGGGTGTCATCTCCAAGTTTCCTCGGGGTTCCGATTACGAAAATGACATCCATTTTGAAATCCAAGATGGCGGACATTATTTTTTCTTAAAAATCGATATGGGTGTCATCTCCAAGGATCCTCGGGGTTCCGATTACGAAAATTACATCCATTTTGAAATCCAAGATGGCGGACATTATTTTTTCTTAAAAATCGATATGGGTGTCATCTCCAAGGTTCCTCGGGGTTCCGATTACGAAAATGACTTCGATTTTGAAATCCAAGATGGCGGACATAATTTTTTCTTTTTTGGCGGAAGAGGGAAGAGGGAAGAGGGAAGAGGGAAGAGGGAAGAGGGAAGAGGGAAGAGGGAAGAGGGAAGGGGGAAGTACAATGTTTTAGTAAACAAAATATATTTCTATAGTAAAAATTTGTGCAATTCTTATTTTCATTCAATTCCTTGTTCCTATTGTGCAATTTAATAATATTCATATCAATAAATATTCTACCGAGAATAAGACGTTGTCACGTAAAATCTTCCTTCGCCCGTAAAACCGACTTTACAGGCAACCATTTTTTTTATCCTTTCTGAACTTCACACTGTTGCTGACATATCCAGTGACATTTATATTGATATCTAATCTAATGATACAATATAATTAATTTACGTCACCCTAAGCCGTAATTGGGATTTATTGCCCTGCCGAAATTCTGAGTCTAAAATAACGTACCTATACCTACTATCGGGAAAATATATTTCCTTGAAACCGAACACATTAATTTATAAATAAGTATGGAGAACAATTTTATTGAGTGAAGTCTGTATGATTGTGTTATAATCAAATAATATAGTTTTTTGTTATGCAAGACTGCAAAGTTGTTATTTGGCACGAGTGTTGAAATTGAAAGATGAGCGAGCGAAAGATTCAAAGATAGAATCCTGAGCGTAGCGAGGCTTTCAAGACACAAGAAGCCAAATAATTTTGCAGCCGTATAGACCTTTGCACGCAGATTTCGCGGTAAAACGGAGGTTTCCCGAGCGAGTGAGTTGAAAACGTATTTATACTATTTATGTCACCCTAGGCCGTAAGTGGGATATTCTGCCCATTACCCTAAGAGAAAACTTTAGTCAAACCGCGGGCGGTAATTCTTAAGGCCCCAGATTGATATTTATGGCCTTCACCGTCGGTTTGAGTCACAAACACCACTGGGTCATTCACGAATTCACCGCCCTGGGTATAGGAGAAAATCTCACTTCCTGGCCAAGGTAAAACATAAAACACGGGCAAAGCCCAAGATAGTTTGATGGTAATTGATGTAGCCGAAGAACCGATAACCGGTGGGGTAAACGTGTTCTTGAGTAGAGACCGCGGATCGGCAAGCGTAGTATGGGACGCCCTCAGACTAGGTGGAGCGATGATCTTTGCAGGGTGGCTTGCAAGAGCTGGATGAGAGTAGCCGAGGTTCGTTCACAATGGCTTGCAGTTGGAGAGGCCTATGTCCAGCAGTGGACAAGAATAGGCTGATGATGATGAATTGATGTAACATAGATTAATTAGCTGTGCAGTTTGGCTACTATAGAAAACTCAATTCCCACTGACTTGCCAGTTTAGACTGTTATTGCTCTATTCTATTCTGTTCCGGCTTGCCCAGGGAGTTCTTTGACGCCACGCCACGGTTAATTAGTAACCGCGAGGGCAAAGATACAGTCTGACCAAAAATGGTAGAAATTAAAAAGTGGCAATACTGTAGTTTCGTCCCCTTCTAATCGATCTAAGAAGACGGGGACGTCGCTACGCTACTACTGACGGAAGTCATTAATTCCTACTCCTTACAGCACCGGATATAAAAACAAGAGGCGTAAAGATATTGTTTGCTCTTATAACATGCAAGCAAAACACGCATTTTCTACAAGATTTTTCATATTTCTTTGATTGTAGTAGATCGCATTCAATTTTTCTTTCTTAATTTACCTTTGTGTCATTATTTATAAAAATTAGTACTTTAGTGTAAATTTTAGTATTTAAGCTACAATAAGATTATTGTAATATAGATGAATATGTACTTAAATTTAATAATGTAAAGGCTTTCCTATTGCCTGAAACACAGGGGAAACCCTAGTTCAGGTTATGCAATTTGTGAATTTATTTGTTTTTTAAGTATAGATTTTAACCGTTACCTCTCTGTACATTATGTTTTTTCAATAAATGTATTTGTATTATTTTTTTTTATGTCAAAGGGGGCAAACGAGCAAACGTATCGCCTGATGGAAAGCGATTACCGTCGCCCATAAACACCTGCAACACCAGAGGGGTCACAAGTGCAATTGACCTTCACGGACATATTTTTGTCAAAAAGTCTGTGATTATTGTAACATTTAGAGAAATTTTAATGACTATCCCGGACTTCTAAGAAATAGTAAATAAACCATACAAATCAACCTCAGAACCCCCTATTGAAGTCGGTTGAACATATAAAAATAAAGCAAAAATGGTGAAATATTTTTCGTAAAAATAATTTCGCCACCGTGAAAACGAATGAATCCCAATGAATAATCGCGCGTCATTAGAATACCCGAAATTATCTCGACGGCGCCCGTCGGGCAGATTACGCGTGGCCCTTGATAAGGGTTCCAGTCGGGAAATTGATTCGATACACCGACCTACACACCGAGCTAGAGTTAGTAGCGGTGGCGTTGGCAGGTTGTTTTCTTTTTTTAGGGTTCCGTACCCAATGGATAAAAAAACGCGACCCCATTACTAGGACTCCTCGTCCGCGAGTCGGACTCGCAGTTGGCCGGTCTTTAATTTTACAAATAAAAATATACCGAAAACTACCCAACAGACGCAACTGAAAAAAATGTGCAATTCCTAGGGTGCGGGTTCTCCCTGACCGTGTGCGAAGATAGAAACCGTTACAGTTATTTTAGTTTGTTATGAACGCCAGATTAACAAAAAGGTGCAAGAAACTGCATATAAAAATTAAAAAATTTGGTAAATATGGTCAGGGACATCTTAATACCTATTACTATGCCGGGGGCTCTGGGGAAAGAAGACACAAGATATTGTGGCTTTATTGCCAAGTACAAATAAGCGATGACTTTTTCATTTGCATAACTTTTTTTGACCCACGTCGTCAACTTGAATAAAAAACGCGTCGTACAAAGACCCATGTAACTTTGATATTTTTAATCGTAAACGTAAAAATAGATTTGAGTACAACCAATAAATAAATAAAAGTCACAACATACTGCTCGTATCAATTGGTTATAAATAAAATGTAAGTTATTTTACATAGAAGACTACCATAAGTCTCAGATATATTAAACTACATAAACGGGTTTACTCACCTCGAAGAAGTCTAATATCGCTCGACATGTTTCGAATCGGTACGCGATTTATCATCAGGAGAGCCGATCAGTCGCGGTGGCGGCCAACCGTATGTATTTTAAAATATAAGTTGTTTATTTCGCATTTAATTTCTGTCAAATAAATATAGATGGCGCTAGTCTACAGGTCGGTGGAAACCAAGCAGGTTTCTTAATTAATTATGGCTGCCGACAAATAGGTACTCGTACTCGTAGTCGTAAGACATCCATTGGTTCTAAATCTATGGCCCTAACTGAAAACGGCTAATCAGCCTATCCACGCTCTGATGAACACTTCCGCTATATAATGATGGCGTATAAACTCTACTTGTTTATCAGGACTGTCCATACTAGCTTCACCCTAAGAATTTACCTGTAGCTATTACTTTTAGCCGTCAAAAAAGAGAAAAAAAAACATACAGAAAGAAAGAACATGTATTTATTGTCACAAAAATAAATTAAGTATCCATGTTAGGTATATAGATAACTAAACTTAAAGACTAACGAAATATGTGGCAAAAGATAAAACACTGGCAGGTACAAAAGGATTGGAAAATGAGTTTTTCCATAAATTAAAACAACTAATTTCTTATATTAAAATCAAATTAACGCAGCACAGAGAAACCCAAGAAAGTTAGATTAAGCACTCAAAGAGTCTTTGATATTAGAATTAGTGTGGTCGTGAGATTAAAGCAAAATTCAATTTGAATATCTCGCTTTTCGGAGAATATTATCAAAATAGCCAACGTTTAAAGTAAAATAGAATCACAACAAAGTTATTTAAGGTAAACGAAATGGTTTTGTGTTGTCTAAAATATTTAAAGTTGATATAGCTGATAGGTACCTCGTGATCGTGAAACGGGTTCGTATAAATTAAAGTTAGCCCTGTTTAAACCTTGAAGTTTGGGTAGTTATATTTAGGTACAGTTCGTAGTGTAAGATATGATAAATTAGCCACAGAGGGTAAAATGGGGCAGTTAGTTGGAGAATCATTGAACTAAGTAGGTAACTACGAGTAGTGTGCAAATGGGATTTCTACATTAACTTTCGTTCTCTTTTAAACAATAATGGGGACGAATACTTAAAAAAGAATTATCTTTTTTTAAACGGGATATATACGGTGGATTTACCGAGTTCTCTGCTTTATGATTTTTTGACATCGGTTTGTCGATGGAGTGCCTCCAATTGTGGCAGATGTTTCACATTTCTTCGACAGACAAATAAGTAAACCAATCTCTCCATCCGTACAGAGTTGTCCATTGCATGCTTTCAAAGAATTTCCATTTTCATCATTTTTCAATTCAATTATTTTGGAGACGTTGCACGAAGAGAGCTATCGTATTTGGAAAAACTCATTACTTAGTGGTAGGTAGGCAAAATAGAAGGAACTGTACGGACGATGTCTTTACTCGAGGGAAGGGCCAAGTGAATGTACTAAATTTACTGTGTTGAGAAAGGGTGAATGTGGGGTATGGGTGGACGAATTATAATTAATATTTGCTAACCTAACAAAATTGGATCAACTTGTACCGTGAAATCGTCCAATTTTGCCCTAGCGGGTAAACGTCCCCATTGGCCTTATTATAGGTAATTAGCAATCTTTAGCCGTGAGGACTGAAGACGACTGAGAACTCATATCGGATTACCATCTTTAACGCGAGGTGTAAAATCATATTAAGCATTTTATTAATAACTAATATTATATTGGAAAAAGAAAGTACCTTCACAACAAAAAAGTTCACAGCGACATCAAAGTTCGTTTATTACCCACTAAAAATTTAACGAATATCCGTCAATGAGAAATCATGAAGGTAAGTAAGTACAGTGGAATTGAGAAACTTTTTCTTTTTAGAAATTTTTGATCGCACGCCTCAAAACGTTTAATGCAGCGTTTTCCGCATATAACTACCAAACGTTGAAATCTACACCCATCAGTGGTCCAGTATTAAGTGAGTAATCGAATCGAACCGATTTACCGATATTTTTCAAGTGATACCAAACCGTGTACCTAACCGCCAGCTAACCCAAACGTTCGAAATTTGAAACGAACCGTAGCGCGCGCGGGCATTTCACGAGCGATTAGTTCAACCGTTACATAGTCAAAATGAGCCCTTTGTTTGTTCCGAATTTGAATTCACTTATTTGATATTGGAATACGTGGGAAATATCATTGTGAATAACGTAGGTATGTATGAAAATTAGCCCTTTTGTCTATTCGTATTTTGCGTTACTTTCCTGTTATTAGTATAATGAACTAGCTTTTGCCCGCGACTACGTACGCGTGGAACTTGATAAAAGGGATTATTAAAAGCGCCTAAGTAAATATAAGAGCAATTGTGCTTTTGGTCTAATAATTACATTTCCTACAGGGTCACCGCACCCCAACAGAAAAGTTCACTCACTTTTCAATCATTTTAGGTATAATTTCCAGGATGAAAACTATCCAATGTCCTTTCTCGTACCTTAAACTATCTCTATGCTAAATTTATCAAAATCGATTCAGCGGTTTAAGCGTGAAGAGGTAACAGACAGACAGACACACTTTTGCATTTATAATATTAGTATAGATATAAATTAATGACGAAGTTTGGATTGTTCCTGATAACTACATAAATCCTTATGCATTCTTCTTAATTTTAAATTGCCAATTGATTTTTATAATCTTAATAACACGTTCACTGCTAGGAATTCGTATCGCTACGTGCGTAGCCGATAGCAAAAAAACAGCGGGTTCTTGGAGTTGAAAAGAGTTAATAGTGTGTAGTAATATAAAAGTAGGTCTGTTGTGGATATATTAATAAGGTATTAACGGGCAAATGCGTTGTAGCAGGAGAGAATTTAAGCACTCTGTTTACCTTTGCTCACAAAAGGAGCGATCTCAGACGAAGATTTTTCTTCGTCTGAGGGAGCGATGTGGTTAAAATAAGTAAAATTTGCCGGCACCGCCATCAAATTAAGTCTAATTTAATTGTCACAATTGCTAGTGAATTAAAATGTAGATAACTAATAAAACCCGCTACTAATGGAGACTGATGAGTAGGTAAAAGTCATTCATAATGTCATTTTAAAACTTCGCAACATAAATCATAAAGTTATTAAAGTTTTCTTAATTAATGAGATAAAAGCCTTAGAAGGCTCAGAGGTTACTTTGATTTGTGTCGTTTTACTCCTTGTACAGTTTGTTAGATGAGCGAGTATAAAATTCACTACCGACTATTGCTCCTATCAAACGATAGGAGCTATCGTTTGATATGGTATACTATACACGTCGACATTGGCGAAATACTTCTTGCTCTTGCTAAACCATCAAAAAGTGGAAGCCACTGAAGAAAAAAAAACTTTTAATGTTACGTGCCCCAAGGTTGGCCTCCAGTGCGTTCATTTAGGTATAATGCACTAGAAAAGGTTTACCCAACCTTTTTTTGTGAGCCCCACAGATTACAAAAAATATTTTCACGATCCATTCCTCTTAAATTCTTTGATGTTTATTTTGATATTCTGAATGTTTTATCCAAACGACGCGTTTGGCTCGGTTTGTAGACTCCTGCCTACTGAGTCGGCGGTCCCGGGTTCGAATCCCGGCCGGGGCAAATATTTGTGCAAATCTTTGTTCTTGGGTCATGGATTTTATCTATATAATGTATTTATATTGTTATGTATATCGTCGTCTAGTACCCATAGTACAAGCTTTGCTTAGTTTGGGACTAGGTCGATTTGTGTATGATTGTCCCTTAATATTTATTTTATTTATTTATTTATAAACTTTTGCTTACGTGTGTTTCTCCATCGACATCTACGCCCCAATGTGCTATAAACCCTGTAATTATTAATTTAGAATTTCTGCACAAGAACCATTCGTCGGCGCGAAGGAAAGAAGATTAGTTATTAACCTCTTTTTAGGGTTCCGTAGTCAACTACTTAGGAACCCTTATAGTTTCGACATGTCCGTCTGTCCGTCCGTCCGTCCGCGGCTTAGCTCCGTGATCATTAGTACCAGAAAGCTGAAATTTGGTATGAGTATGTGTATGTGTAACGCCGACAGAATGGTAAAATAAAATTAAAAAAAATTTTTTTTTTCGGGTACCTCTCGAACACCTAAAGTGGGGGGGGGGGGGGAGTGTTTTTTTTTCTTTTCAACACTGGTGTGTGGGGTGTCGTTTAATAGGTCTAATAGGTCTTGTAAAAATAATAGGGGTCTTCTAACATTATTTTTTGATCAAGTCAGCAGTTTTGTAAATATTCGCTCCAAAAACAAAAAAAATAGTGTCCCCCCCCCCTCTAACTTTTCAACCACTGGTCAAAAAAATTCGGAAAAATTCATGTAAATGAGGCCTTATAATTACTTTCAATGACAACTATATTGAACAAAATCGGTCGTGCCGTTTTTAGTTATCGCCAAATTTCATATTTTTTCTTTAAAAGGTCGTAAGTTGACTTCCAGAAGGTAATAAGTGATTATAGTTTCTAGGGCGTTTACGAACTTTTTATAGAGCTTAAAATCTTTCTTAACTTAAACCTCGGGCTTAACAGCAGTTTATTGTGAAGAATGAGCAACTACGGAACCCTACACTGAGCGTGGCCCGACATGCTCTTGGCCGGTTTTTGAGTTTAGTGATAAACCTAGTACAATAATTAATTAAAGATGTCGAGCTATAAGAATAAATAAATTGACATCATTTTTCCATCCGTAACTAATAATAGCGGAGCGAGAACCGAATCTTCAATGTGTTTTTAAAATCGGATGTTTTATTTAAATGTGCAATCCTCTTCCGGCTTGGTGCGCGCAAGGCTCTTGCATTTTGCATGCATCTTAGCTGCTCTTCAAGTTGACAAATACATATTCAGCCACGGTTAATACGTTGTGGTTTATTGAGCGAGCCAATGAATATTAAGTTCTTTTATTAGGAACATTTAGTAATTTCTTGCAGGCAATACCTATATTGGTTACTAGAAGGTGCTCCCAACTTCGTAAGCGTAAAACTTTTGATTACCGTCGGGTTTAAATTATCCTCTAACTATATTCGAGTGTCCAGCTATCCCTGTATCAAACTTGGTTAAAATTTGTCCTTAAAATAAATAAAATAATTAATGCTGAGGCCTTTATCCGAATTGTACGATGATGATGGTTATTCTTCCACGGTAGCCATGGACAAGGTAGGGTGGATCGTGAAGACTGAAGAAAGTGCGGTGCGAAAAAAAAGTGGAGAGTGAGGAACATATTCTCTACAGGATAGCTCCTGGGTGATACCTATCATCGCTTAGATTTATTCAATCGAAATATTCAGGAAAAAATGAGTTATCTTTCTTTTCCTCAAGAGGATGCGGACGACATGTGTAAGGTCTTGTTTGATTGCATAAAAAAAGAATTTGATTCCTGTCTCAGTCTGAAAAAAGTACAAAGCAAGGTTAAAACTATATTTAGCGACTGGGCTACTCCAGAAATCCACGAAAAAAGACTTCGTCTCTACGATCTTTATGATCAAAGATCAATCGATAAGAGACCGGAATTTCTAGAGTACGTGAAGAATTTTTCTAAATCTTTCAAACAAATGTGTGCAGCCGCTAAATCTGATTACTTGTCCAAGAAGATCATTAATTCTAGTGATAAAGTGAAAACTGTTTGGAAGATGATCAATGACGAAACTGGGAAGACTAAAGTAAAAGATCGTCATTGTAACCTACAAATTAACGATACATTAGTAACTTCCGATCTTGAAGTTGCGCATCACTTTGAGCGGTTCTTTTCTAATATACCCGTGGAGACGACGCAGTCATTAAATTCATCACCAGATGTTGCTGAATCAATATTAAAAACGAATGTAATAGAATGTACAGAGAACTGCAAATTTACTCATGTTACCCCTAACAATGTTATTAAAACCTTCAGGTCTTTAAATTTGAAGAAGACCGAAGATCTGTGGGGCCTTTCTGTGAAAGTGTTACATTCAATTGTAGAGGCGATTGCACCATATTTGGCCGATATTTTTAACAAATGTATTGATAATGGAGTATTTCCTGATTTGATGAAACACAGCAAGATCATACCTTTATTCAAATCGGGAACTAAATCAGACCCCACAAATTTTAGACCAATATCAATACTACCCGCATTAAGTAAAGTTTTTGAGAAACTCATTCTTAATCAACTTACATCTCATTTTAATCGACATAACCTATTACATAGCAGTCAATTTGGATTCACTAAAGGTCGCTCCACTACTGATGCAGGGGTGGTGCTAGTTAAACACATCTTTGATGCCTGGGAAAAGGCTCAAGATGTTGTTGGAATTTTTTGCGACCTATCTAAGGCATTTGATTGCGTTGATCATAATAATCTAATACGTAAATTGAAACACTACGGAGTAAGGAATGGTGCACTTGACCTTGTCACATCATATCTTTCAGGCAGAACGCAACGCGTAGTCATCAACGGAATGCAATCAACTGGATCAGCTGTTGCTATGGGTGTACCTCAGGGCTCAATTCTAGGCCCCTTTCTGTTTCTAGTGTATATTAATGATCTACCAAACCTTGTGCAAGATAAACATGAAATTGTGTTATTTGCAGACGATACTTCTCTCCTTTTCAAAGTGAAAAGACAAGAAAATAACTTTGTTATTATTAACGACGCGCTGTCTACTATTGTGGATTGGTTTACTGCAAATAACCTACTTTTAAATGCCAAGAAAACCAAGTGCATTAAATTCACATTACCGAATGTGAAACAAGTAGATTGTGCCAAGGTGACATTGAAAGGTGATGTACTAGAATTTGAAGACAAAACAGTGTTTCTGGGTGTTACTTTGGACTCAAAACTGCAATGGAATGCGCATATAGCCACTCTTGCAGGTAAGCTTAGTTCCGCAGCCTATGCAGTGAGGCGAATCAGACAGTTAACAAACGTCGAGACGGCAAGGCTTGTGTATTTCAGTTATTTTCATAGTGTAATGTCATATGGAATTCTGTTGTGGGGAAAAGCGGCGGACATCCAAACCATCTTCGTGCTACAAAAACGAGCCGTACGCTCAGTTTTTGCACTAGGAGCTCGTGCATCGCTAAGAGAAAAATTCAAGGAAGCCAACATTCTCACCGTGGCGTCTCAATATATCCTTGAGAATATTATGTATGTCCGGAAAAATCTACATGCATTCAAGCTCAACAGTGACATTCACCAGTATAATACAAGAAGGAAGAATAAGCTTCTTATGCCTGCTCATCGTCTCCGTAAAGTTAGCTCTTCGTTCGTGGGGAACTGTGTACGTTTCTATAACAAAATACCTACCGAAGTAGTGAGTTTACCTTCCAGCAAATTCAAGTCATACGTAAAACGTCATCTAATAAATAAGGCATATTATACTGTGAATGACTTTTTAGATGATAGGGATGTCTTTAAGCCAGTGGTTTAGTCATGTGAATGTAAAGTAAGCATTATTTTAGTCGGTAATATTAATTTGTTTTGTAATGTAACATGAGAGCACATTATGTTGTTTCTCACCGGGCAAATAGAATTAGTGATGAATGCCCGGCAGTGTGAGCATGTCATGCTCGCTTAAAGGTCTTTGCTTACGGTGGCGTCGTTGATCGGGTCGCAACCTTCCCTATAATATGGTTGAGGGAGGCGATGGCTGAGATATGCGTCATGCTCGTGAACGGGTGCCGTTTGTGGGGTCCGGTCTGTTCATACTAGCAAGGGCCAAATTAGTTGTGTAGTAACTGCTTTCCAGTGTTTAATGAACTGACGTGAGAGACTTCATCCTGTACTCGATTGAAGTTATTTTTTTACTTAGAGACTTAGAGACTGTATACATCTCTAATAAACTTAGTGTACTGTACAATGACGCTCAGAGACCTTATACATCTCTGAGGAATTTAACTATCATCATATATTTATTATTTATATTTTTAATTTTGTAAACTGTGACGCCTAGAGACCATATACATCTCTAAGAAATTTAGTTTAATTATTTATTTATTTATTATTTTTTCTTTTGTATAGTTAGTTTCTTATTCAGTCCTTAACTTTTCTAAGGATTAAAATTAATTTATTTGGTTTTGCATGTTGTGACGCCTAGAGACCATGTACATCTCTAAGAAATTTAAATTAAGTACTTAATTATTTTGTTGCATCAGTTATTGATTTTGACCCCTTGAGACCTTATACATCTCAACGGAATTGAATTATTTCATTAATTAATTATCTATATTGCGTGTCGTGACGCCTAGAGACCTTCTACATCTCTGAAAAAATCACTTTATTTTATATAATTTTTAGTGTAAACATTGATTTGGAGAAACTTGTACATCTCCTCTAACATATATGTTTCAATTACCTAGTTATAATATGATTGTATTAGTTTTTAGGGTTCCGTACCCAAAGGGTAAAAACGGGACCCTATTACTGAGACTTCGCTGTCCGTCCGTCCGTCCATCCGTCCGTCCGTCCGTCCGTCCGTCCGTCCGTCCGTCTGTCACCAGGCTGTATCTCAACAACGGTGATGGCTAGACAGTTGAAATTTTCACAGATGATGTATTTCTATTGCCGCTATAACAACAAATACTAAAAATAAAATAAAATAAATATTTAAGGGGGGCTCCCATACAACAAACTTATTATAGATTATATATATTATGTATAGGTACGGAACCCTTCATGCGCGAGTCGGGCTCGCACTTGCTCAATTTTTAAGTATAATTTACGAAAAAAATGACTTACTGTTGAGTTTCTTTCGGCTTTCTTCTCAACAGCGGTCTCCTCTTGCGAAATGCCGGTAGACTCACAATCTGACTTGTAAAAGTGCCCTTGTGGCCTACTTACTGAATAAATTATTTCATTTCATTTCATCTACCTCAGAGTTCCTATGTTTTCGGATACGATAAAACATAGCATCGAGCACTAGCATATCGACAGCCAATTCAGTCGATATGGAGTAGTCCAGTGTGAACGAAACCCATAAAACGTTCGCGATACAGCTATTTGCATGCGCCATACGAATCGATGCATATGCATAACGTGTCAGGTTCCACACTGCCTTTTCTGAAAGCTGCATTCATATTTCGGCGATACATTTGGATGCTGCCGAACGTATGCCGTATTCTGCATATTCAGTGATAATTCAAAAATAAAGTGTATATTTGATCGACAATCGGTATGATTCGGTTCGTTTATACCTACCTCTATTCGCTCGTCTCGCATTTAATATACTTACCTATGGCGATTGGTGATCGAAAGCCCCCTTTTAGTTACAAAGAATCGAGGCAACTATGAAATAGTTTCAATTGTCATTTTAATTTCACTGACCTATAGGATGAAGTTGGTAGCGTTATTGCTCCCCCCGGTCAATAAAATTTAAATTTTTGGTAAAACACGTCATCTAGGTAGAGGTCCTCCTCAGACTGGGGGATTTGAGCACGTGCCCAAAATACCTAGAAAGAGGGGCCTGCACACTTAACAGGCTTTTTCACGGTCAGGAATAGAGATGTGTCGTTATTGAGAGCGTTTTCGATGTGTATGGGAAATGTTCTCGAGTGCGTTCTTTTTCGATGTAAATCGGGAAACGTTTTAAAAATCGTTTTCGGCACATCACTGGTCAGAAACCTTTGGTGCGCGGAGCTCCTATATGAGCGGGGCCCGTAGCATTTGCTACTCTTGCTACGCAGCTAATCCGTCGCTGGTACGATGGCATGTGCCTTGACTGCAATACCTACTTGAAGAAAGCTGAGCACATAGTCAAGAATTTGTTAGTGTAAGTACTTTTTAAGCTGCCTGTCCACAGAAGCGGACCAGAGATGTGTAAAATAAACCAATCACATTTCTCAGATTTAAATTCACTTCTTTCGGGCTTCACAATGACGCAGCCTGATTGATTAATTTTTTTCGCTACGCTGCAGTGGACAGGCAGCCTTAAGGACGTGGCGGTTAAAGTCTTCTATAATGCCATATTACCGTGATATGGCTGAAAAAACCGGCCCAGTGCGAGTCAGACTCGCGCACCGAGGGTTCCGTAGAAACGCTTATCCCACGACATGCTCCCGGTTCTGATTTTGTATGGCGAGAACCGGGAATTCCCGGTTACGGTACTGGATTTGTATAGAAAATTTGTACCGGGACCACACTTATCCCATCTTAACTGGCCGGGTTAAGTTTGTAACGGTAGGTAGGTATGTAAGTAGGTATGTTTGTAACGGTAGGTATGTAAGTATGGCGATGCAAAGTTAACGCAACCGACATTTGTTGTATGGCAGTTAAATACCTATTATTTTTATTTTATTCTGTTTTTAGTATTTTTTATTATAGCGGCAAAATAAATATATCATCTGTGAATATTTCATCAGTCTATATAGCTATCACGGTTCATGAGATACAACCTGGTGATAGACGGACAGACGGCCAGACGATATAGTCTTAGTAATAGTAGGGTCCCGTTTTTATTTAGGGTTCCGTAGTCAACTAGGAACCCTTATAGTTTCGCCATGTCCGTTTGTCCGTCTGTCCGTCCGTCCGCGGCTTAGCTCCGTGATTATTAGTACTAGAGAGCTGAAATTTGGTATGGGTATGTGGATGTATCACGCCGACAAAACGGTAAAAAAAAACTTTTTTTCGGGTACCTCTCGAACACCTAAAGTGGGGGTAAATTTAATTTTTCGTTTCAACACTAGTGTGTGGGGTGTCGTTAAATAGGTATTTTAGAAATAATAGGGGTCTCCTAACATAATTTTTTATCAAGTCAGCAGTTTTGTAAATATTCGCTCCGAAAATAAAAAAAATTGCGTCCCCCCCCTCTAACTTTTCAACCACGGGTCAACAAGTTATGGAAAAATTCATGAAAATGAGGCCTTATAAGTATTTTCAATGAAAATTATATTGATTAAAATCGGTCTAGCCGTTTTTGAGTTATCGCAAAATTTCATAATTTTCTTTAAAATGACGTAAGTGCCTCGCAGTGTAATTATACTTCGAACGTTATACATATTAGTTAACTGCCATACTGCATTAAAACGTTCCGCTCAATCTGGCGCGTATAATCGATAAGTTCCAGAAGGTAATAAGTAATTGAAGTTACTTTGGCGTTTACGACCTTTTTATAGAGCTTGAAATCTTTCTCGTAATTTAAACCTCGAAGCCCGTCTATTGTAAAAGATTGGCAACTACGGAACCCTACACTGAGCGTGGCCCGACATGCTCTTGGCCGGTTTTTACCATTTGGGTACGGAACCCTAAAAATGGGAACTACTTAATTTGGGGATCTGGCAATGCCTCGTCGAATTAGTTTCCTGTTTGCGTACTTGCTTCTTTTCTTAGCTCAATAATTCTCCATTTACTCAGTCAGATTTAGTTAAAAATTCATGTTCACGCTGGGATTAAATAAAATTTATCGTGTTACCCTCGTTAGGCCTAATAGCATTAACGGCCCGTAAATAGTCAATTTTACTAAGATATATATTTATTCCCAGAGACTTTCCTGTTCGCAGATATTCTTCCCGCTCAACGCTGTTATGAAACTCAAAATGTGTACTGACAATATTTTTTTCATGGAGAGGGGCTTCATATGAGGAACTACGCAATGCAGGATTTGTATGGGATGTATACAAAAAAGAAAAGTTACGCGGACTAGTAGTAGTAGAGTTAATGAATTATGTAACTTCGTCCGCGTAACGTTTTTTCTTTACTGTAGTCGCATTACAATACAATACAATACAATACAAAACCATTTTATTGCACACCTCAAATATACAGGGATACAAAACATGAGAGATATATGTACAGTAAATAAATAAACAGAGGTATTAAAAAGTATCTTATAACCATCTTTGGATGTCCAGTTTTCCTGTACCAAAATTGGTCAAATTACGCTCAGTTTGGCATGATGAGCAGACAAAGAAAATTTGTGCTCAACAGATGACGCCGAGTTGGTACCGTGCACCCATACAAATTTAGTTCTAAAGATTTTGCCTGAAATGATGGCCCCTCCAATAGAAAACTGATTTTTCGGGTAACTGGTAATTAGAGACAGTATGGATACAGTCTAGTTATATGTATATAACGGTAAATAGGTGTTGCATACTAGAACCATTTTAACCTGCCTCATTCTTCAGTTATTGGTTCTAGCTCTATCGAGAGATTTATTTTCCAAACACAAACACAACAAGCAGGGTAAGGAAAACACACGCTCGTATACCAATCCGAGAACAGTGGCTGAAAAATAATAGACTGGCAGGATAAAGAATGGTTTTACACAGACCTTAGTCTATGTATTTGAACCTTAGTCTTTGAACACAGGATAAGGTGTGTTGTGTAATGGGATTCGGAATTAGAACATTAATCAATAATTACATTACATGCAGACGCCGGGAAAGAACGGCTTGCTGGGGATTGGATAGTGATACGAAGCCGCCAAGCCCTTCTCACGGCTAAGACATGTTAGTGCTTTTCTCAATTATATGCAATGAAATAAAAAATACACCACTAAAAAAAAACAGCTGTTTAGCCGGTTCATCAGACGCCATGTTTAAAAAAAATACTTCCCGACCTAGGCCTTCAATTTTGTATGAAATTCCTTTACGGTTCTCTCGAGTTGTTCCGCCCGAAAAGTGATATTTCAAAGCCTGTATAATGAACACTTCATTGCACGTTTGAGATAATGTTTTTTTTTTCGATTGTGTAAAATAAGTCTGCGCATGATGCTTCGTGTGCTGCATTGCATGACGTTTGTTGTGCGGCAGCTTGCCATCAGAAATACCGTGCTTGTTTGTGACCAACGGAGTACCTACTTATTAAAAAAAAAACATTGTGATGCACACAACAGCACATTTTTCTCACGGGAATGCTTGACTGTGACAGTCGTATACCTACCCTAGCAATTACGTATTTGACCAAGGGAGCAAAATGTCTCCGTTTCAGCTTGGCCGAAAATTCTTTCGTATTATATGTTCGAATTCTAGATATTCGAATGTCCGACTGTTCTCGCCTAAAGGTCACTTTGTCAACCGATTCTCGTGAAATTTTGTGAGCAGGCCTGATAATTTTTATATAGTTTTTGTTTATAGATTCACCATTTCAAAAAAAAAACAACATAGCGGCTTTGAAAACGTAAAAATCCTTTCAAAAAGTATAGAAATTAACGAGAGACGAGTTATTAAAGTCGAGTTGGTCAAAGGTCGACAAGACAAACCTATCCATATTATTTAGGAACAACAACAACCCCTACTTTCTGATCTGAAATAGGTCGGGAAATGAAGGCTGTTGTTTATCCGAAAACAAAAGTAATTGACCTATAAGTAAATTTAATTACATTTAAGCAACATTTCCATACGCAAATAGGATTCTTTTATCAGTATAAAGAATTTGAATAAATCTACAGCTTACTTTTAAAGCCTCACATCTCGTTTAGCGCTCAAGCGAATTGGGCTTCATATTAAGAAGAGGAAGGTTTCTTACGGTCGACGAAAGTAGGTAAGATATGAGATTACTGAAGTAAATGTGGATAAATAAATTGTTGCCAACGCAGCGACTATTAAGGGGTTTTAACTTCGGGTTTACGATCTGGATCGTCTGATAATGGTGGGCTGTAAATTCACTTTCCCTCTCTTTAATCTTACTTCTTTAATTGTTTAGAAACCTTCGAATATTAGCCGAATAAGGGGTTTATTACACCAATTAGGCATTTTATTAAATTTGTTTATCTTTCTTAGCGTTATTTTATGCCGTGTAGCAAGGAACATATTAACTGGAACTACACGGATGATTACAAAGTAAATAGTTTGAAAATACGTATAATAATTTAATGACTAGAATGTTTTTTTTGAGAACACGCCATTTTATTACCAACTGCCTTACTCAACTAACACAACCCGTCGGCTCAATAGGTACCTACTAAATATTACTCCGTGGATCAAAGTATCCCCTTCGAAAACACAAGTTCTTGTAAAGATACATCCTTCCTTGTATCTGTATCCTTGATTGAATAATAATGACTGATTAACTATAGCAAATTCCGGCCCCGCAGAATCTCCCTGTTAGTTGATCGGACGGAAACAAAACAATGTTGCGAAGCGGATCGGTATTGTTTATTCATGAGTATGGAAAACATTGCCAAGCACTCCAATCGCTGCTGTCTCTAGAGCTGGCCGCTATTTTAGCTGATATAAGTACCTAATCTATATTATTATTAAAATTCTGAAATTGTATTATGAATCTGTTTAATATGCAGAGGTAATTATTTCCCGAAACAAAATCTTACTGGCGCGATGCAGAAGTTGAATGTGCTGCTGGCGCTTCTACTTCAATTTAAGAGCTGTGCTCTTGATGTCGGTGTAGCAATCGTCAGCCGTTTCTTTCTTGAGCTTTCTCCTTCACTTCTTGGCATGACTTTAACCTTTTTATTTGCTCAAAGTTTTGTCTTGGCCTTCCTGTACCTTGCTTTCCCTTGATTTTCGATTTTTCGCACGCCGCTGTTGGTACAATTTTCTTTGTCCTTTCATCATAACGACGCGGTTGGCGCAGTTTGTATTGCACCTGCCTACTAAGCCGGCGGTCCTGGGTTCGAATCCCGGTAGGGGCAAATATTTGTTGATGAACCCGAATATTTGTTTCTGGGGGTCATGGATGTTATCTATATGTATTTATATAAATTATGTTTATTGTCGTCTAGTGCCCATAATACAAGCTTTGCTTAGTTTGGGACTAGATCGATTTGTGTAAGATTATAAATGTGCTTAATATGACTTATATCAAACGGCTGTACGGATTTTAACCAGTTTTGGTATGGGATAGCTGGGCATCCAAAGATGGTTATAGGATGTAGGAGCCTTTTCACTCGATTATAAAGCAAAAATACGCGGACGAAGTTGGGGACACCTTCTAGTACATGTACATTTCACCTGATATTTTAGACGTGTCATTCCGTAATAGTCATCAATATTTACGTCGCATCCACACACACGGCCAGTCATTTCAAAACCCCTCTATGCAAAGCATAGATCCTGATTTATTCATCATCAGTGCCTACATCCTAGGCACTGAAAGGATATGAGCGGTATATTTTAGCTGAATTCAGCAAACTGATACCACAGAGCTCATTTACACACACTATGCATATCTATACTATTATCAAATTCTAGACTTGCATAAATAATCAGTTTACTATGGAAAGGGGTCATGATTTCAGGAAAAATCTCTATCGCGATGCAGGATCGTCTATTGTTTTGAAAGGGTGCACGGCGCCATGCCAATTCTGGCAACATCTGTTGCTCATAATTTATTTGTCCTCATCACGCCGAAACGGCTAGACGAATTTTGACCAATTATGGTCCAGGGATAGCTGGGTAGGTACCTATCTAAAGATAAGATGTATATGTTACCTACCTTTTATCAGACAGCGAAGTTCAACGACTTCTAGGTAGGTATACGAATAAATTAGGAAATATTATGTCTTAAAAAAATACAACTAGGTACGTATTTCCCGGTGATCAAATTTAAATTTATGAATATACCACGTTATCAGATTCCTTGATAGCAAGCGTACAGTTAATTTCACGTACGAGTAAAATGAGCGCTGGCGATCTTCCTGCGCAGTATTAGTACATTACTGCAGGAAAGAAGGGCTTGCCGGGTGAGTATGTATAGATTTTCACGGCTAGACATTTGTATAGTGCTTTTCTCAAACATATGCAATGAAATAAAAAATACACAACTAAAAAAATATATAAATCGGCTGTTTCGCCGGTCCATTAACACAGGCGACGCCATGTATCAAAAAATGCTTCCCGGCTTAGGCCTTGCATTTTGTATGAAATTCCTTTACAGCTCTCTCGAGTTGTCCCGGCCGAAACATGACACTTCGAAGCCTGTTATAACGCACGTTATGATGACATTTCATTGCTTGTTTGAGGAAAGTCATTTATACTGGGCAATAAGATTGACAGCGTTTCTCGCGCAAATGTGTTGGTATTAGGGTGAAGCCGGACGAGCGTAATTTGAGTCGCGTAATTTCGGTCACGCCATACATCATGCCACGTGATCACGTCACACTACACTAAGTATGGCGCGACCGAAATTACATTACGCTCGTCGGGCTGAATAGTTAATAACCATTATGGTTGGTAACGTCAATGTTTGGCAAATACGGCCAAAAGCGTAGAGCCAGCCTTACGAATCAGAAACAAAGGTTGTTTTAATTAACGAACTGCGAGTTTAAATTAGTCTTTTTATATAAATCAATGTATCCATTTAGTTAAATTGAGGTCACAGAATTCGATTTATTTGAGTCAAATTCATGAAGTTCAAGATAAATTGTATAGAAAAATACTAAAAGAGGGAATTCAATTGCATCACCCGCCGCGCCGGTGTGGGTGACTGGAAACTAGAAGATCTTTCGTTTTGTTATTGATTAAGAGTAGAAAGCAAACGTTTTGCTTTGTGTATCGAAAAGAAAACTGAAATCGTTAATTGTAACTAATAATTATTTATAATTTTCAAAGGACACCATGCCACCATAATTGGAATTCACAACATCACACATAGTAGGTATTGCCGGGTTTAGTTTGTTCCTGATATGTGAATAGGTAGTAACTAGTATTACCTACGTGATCAGAGCTATATACTAGTCCTACAAGCAAGTAATCAATTTGACACAAGATTACTCTAAGCAAGAAAATTAGGGCCATTGCCGACATCTATTATTATTTATTATAATATTTGATACTTATCTAGGGGTCGGGGGTCATGTTAATATAACAACGAGGTCGATAGAGGGACGAGTAGCCAAGACACATTTTGTGAATATTTGAATTTCCAAGTCGTTGATACTTAATAGATTTCAACCAGGTTGCATAGATACGATTTATTTATTTTGCGGTTTGTTTGACTTCTTTCTTGTTGTGTTGGAACGTGTCGTTCGAACAGTCGTTCTGACATTTGGATGATTCTTCTAAGAAATAAAATAAAATATAGGTTTTTTTTTTGTTCAAGCATTAACGTCTGCTATTGTAAACCAAATGTTTAGAATGAAGCGAAAGATTGAAAAAAATTATGGATCAAGCGGGGTTCGAACCCGCGTCTACAAAGGCTTTCCAGGCCAACACGGGCGTCTTACCTATTGGACTACTAAACCTGATACGAGAACTGTACGAGTCGTACACCAGAACTGATCTGATTGTTGATGGTTGATTGTAGATTTGATAGAAACACTGATGTCGGTGCATGAATTTATTGATAACCAAGGTATATGAGTACTAGCTAGGAGCACGTATAAACGTAGACTAAAATTATAATTCATAAGTAGCGCGATTGCAAATACAACAATTATTACCTGTTCATTATGTATTTAATGCTGACTGGTAAATGTGCAATGCTTGCATTGTACATATTCCCGGCCAGGAGATGAAGATTGATAAGAGATGCTGAATAATATTATTTTTATACAAACTAAATTGTTATACTAGAATGATTATGATGGACAAATTCGACAGAAACAAATAGAATTAAATTTCATAAAATTATTTGACTGAGGTAAATTCCCTGAATCTAGATGAGGTATTTGTATTGTTAAGTGAAGTTGCTGCGACGCGATGATCTTGTCTTTCTGCGTGTTGTCCGCTGTAGTTGCGCTCGGTCGCTGATGGAATGGAGCTGTGCGATGACATCGAAGTCGGTCTGCGACTGCGACCGCTCTCCCCAGGGGCGGCGTCGAACGTAGGGGTGAGACGTGCTATTAGTCGCCGGCGCCGAATGTAGCGGCGTACACTCAGCGCCGCTAACACGGCCACGACACCCATGACCACGTAGATCGCCGTATAATGATGCACGTCGTGGTAATTGATTCCGTCTGATAAGGCACCCTCGTTCTTCATGTGATCAATTTGGTCTCTCATAACCTCGAGATATTTGCTATTACTTTCATTAACACCCGATTCGCCTTGTGTCACTGGAACTGTCAGATTGATGACATTGTTTAAAGATGGCACGTCAAACTTAACGACGTCTGCTTGATTTTTAATCTCATTAGAAAGTCTCTTCTGTGGAAATATATTGAAAGAATCGCCATTTAATACGCAGTCGGTTTGGAGGGTGATGATTCCTGCTTTGCTTAAATGCTCGGCCTTGACGTGCTGTCCGCATATGATTCTTGCAGTACACACGTCACAACAAAAGAAAAGATATGTATTCATATTACTTAGTTCCGTCCATATGTTCCGGCAAGTGTCAGTGTCGGCTGAGCACTTATTTGTAACTTGATCTGCTATGCACAGGTGTGAATCAGTCCTTAATTGATAAATTGGTCCTTGTAGCGTACAAATAAGTGTGTTAGAATCGTAGTGCGAGCACTTATGTACGGTTTCATCGAGCATGGGTATATACGATTCCTTTTGAATATTTATTGCCACTTGATCGGCAATGGGCCGTATTCTGATCATATTTTTTCCATCTTGCTGTGGAATTGATATTAGTCGGAATAGCTCATAGACATCTCGGAACACTAATGGTATTCTGATTTCGAAGATAAGATATTGACGGGTCATTCTGGTTCGCACCTTCATTAATTGATAAAACTTTGGTAGATCAGCGTCGATATTTTCACATGGAAGGGTCAAGTCCTTTGGCATTTGCCCAGTAATGATATTTAGCTCTTCCTTTAACTGTTGCGGTGTCAAGAGATGAATGTTGAATTTTCCATAAATTACGTTTGTAATGGTGTCCAATAAAGTATCTTGTATGCTTTTCAGATTGACCAATATGCTGTTTGCAATAATTGATGACATAGTGAATTCATTTATTATCGTTGATTCTTGAATTTGACTTCCTTGTTTGTTGAGAGTGATCTCGATGTTGTTAATATGTTGATTGAAAGTTTTATGCTGATTTTGCATTGAATTCTGTACTCTTTTTAGCAAGTTATATTCCGCCTCTATAACTGAAGTTTGATTTTTCCATAATTGCGCCAAGTGTTTTTCATTGTTTCTCGTCAGGTCGATGTCTCTTTGATATTGTTCGGCGAACTGTTCGTCGAGCACACCGAAGAGAGTGTGAGCAATATTGCCGATGCCATTGATGAGACCTCTCCTTTTTCTTGGCGATTCGGGGCGTTGTCCGAGTAACATGTCGTCGTAGTATTTTAATTCCGAAATGGCGTGACGTAATTGAGTCAATATGATAGTGCAATGTCGCTGATTCTCGATATGGTGACAAATATTTTCTAAGTGTTTGATGTACTTGGAAAACAATTCTGATCCTTCCCAGTATGGGTTTATATCGTAGTAAACTACGAGTTTCCACTCGTCCCGAGCCAGTTTCAAATTCGTTACTTTGTCGAAGTAAATGCCTTGTCCTTCGTTGAAAGGTGATACGTCATAAGTGCATTCTGCGGGCGATATAAATAGCATCAATAGCATTAATGCCATAGTGATGAAATTAATGATTTTGTTTGCCGTTTTCTTTTGTCTTGTGGGTCTCTGGGTGGTTCTGGGTGGTTTGGGTGGATTTATCTCTGAATCTTTCTTCTCTCCTTCACTGGACGGTATTTCATCTTCTGATACTGGCAGTTTTGACAACTTGATGATTGGTCTTTTCATGATCCCATTTTTTGTCTTTACTGATGCGACACGAACGAAGCCGTCCTTCCCCGGGTGAACTTCTGATATTCTGCCCAACGCCCACTTGCCGGCGGGTAAATTTGCGTCGTGAATAATTACAACGTCACCGACCTTGATATTTGATTTGGGCTGTGTCCATTTACAGCGTGATTGTAATTGACACAGGTATTCAGCTTGCCATTTTTTCCAAATGTCCTGGAATATTTTCTGAGTTAGACGCCAACGTGTTCTCTCGTCCCTTTCAGTCTCAATAATGTGAAGAGTCGGACCGCTTGCTAAAAAGTGTGCTGGCGTTATGTAATCCAGGTCATCGGGATCTTCTGTCAATGCACACAGTGGTCGTGCATTCAAACAACCTTCTATCTGTGCGAGTAGCGTTGAAAATTCTTCAAATGTGAGATGTTGATCTCCCAGCACTCGGTGAAGATGATATTTGAGACTTTTCACGGCAGCTTCCCACAATCCACCGGCACTGGGCCATGAGGGTGCGTTGAAGTGCCAATTGATGTTCATGTCGCTGATGGCTTTGAAAAATGATTCGTCTAATGTGTGCTTGATCTCTTCGTACTCCCTTTTGATTGCTTTACTGGATTTAGTAAAATTCGTTCCATTGTCACTGTAAATGTGACGGGGTGCTCCACGTCTGGCGGACATTCTTCGCAGAGCAGCCAGAAATGACTCCGAGCTTAGGTCAGAAACTAGCTCCAAGTGAACTGCCTTTGTCGCCATGCAGACAAACACGGCGATATATCCCTTTGTCGTTTTGATGCCACGACCTTTGTTAGCCTTCACTGTGACATATCCCGTATAGTCAACGCCTGTGTTATAAAACGGCCTTGACGGGTTTGACCTTGATTCAGGTAAGTCACCCATTAGTTGTGATAACTTTGGGGGTTTCTGTTTTAGGCACGTTATACAACGGCGTAGTCGATTTTTTGTAGCTCTGTTACCACCGATAATCCAGTATGAATTTCTCAGCCTTGAGTGCGTTAGTTTGGCGCTTCCGTGCAAAACAGCTTCGTGTGCCTGATCGATAAGCAGCTCAGTAAGTCGACCCCTGTGGGGGATGATGAGAGGGTGTTTCATTTCCCAGCTGATGTGCGCATTATGAAGTCTTCCACGAACTCGCAACATTCCATTTTGATCCAGAAAAGGTCTTAGTTTCAAAATACTGCTTTTTGATTCCAATGGTTGATTTGATTTTAAGCTGTCAATTTCGTTTGAAAACTCCATTTCTTGAACAAACTTAATGATTTTATTTTTAGCTATATTTAGCTCGCCGGCTGTTAAGTAACTTGAGCTTTGCTGACGACGCGGGGTTGCTCGTAGTATCCATGCGAGAACCCGAGTGCAATGAGTCATGTTGCTATGTTTATTAATTAATTCGTTGATAATACTATCATCGGTTTGTTTACAAGTTGGCGCGTTACACTGTTTTGATGTTCTTATTTCTTGATCAGTGGTGTATGTTGGCGTTTCATGATTCTGACTATATGATGATAGCCAGGCTGGACCATTCCACCAAATTGGATGCTTTAGTAACTGCTGAGCGGTGATCCCGCGACTGGCGCAGTCTGATGCGTTCTCTTCAGACTTGACGTAATTCCAACAGGTCGGCGGTATGATTTTAGTGATTTTCGCAACTCGGTTGGCTATAAAAGGTTTCCACTTGTTCGGTTCGCCGTTTAGCCAGCCTAAGACGGCTGTACTGTCTGACCAGCAGACAAGTTTGATGTTGTTATCTGATAGTGATTGTTTGACCTTGTCCATCAGAGTAGATAGAAGTTGGGCCGCACACAGCTCCAGCCTTGGTAGTGTAACATTCTTCTTGGGCACGAGTCTTGATTTGGCTGCTACTAGTACCGGCGGCGGCGTAGGTATTTTGTCATCGGTAGAGATAACACGGCAGTATATTGCGCACGCGTATGCTTTCGTCGATGCGTCACAAAATCCATGAAGTTCCATGTCCTGATTCTTGTGACTGTTGAGCCATCGTGGGATTTTGATGTCTTTGATAATTTGTAAATCTTGTGAAATTGTGTACCACTCTTTTTTGATATTGTCGGGTACTTGATCGTTCCATCCGATATCATTTGATACGACCTTTTGAAACAGTAATTTTAGCTTTGTCGTGGTCGGCAAAAGCCACCCCAAGGGGTCATATACCTTTGCTATACTCGACAATAGCTCTCTTTTAGTCATCCTGACTAACGTTGACGTTGATGGCGGTTCAACCTTTAGTTGAAATGTAAATTGATCTTCTTGCGGGTGCCAGCGTAGACCCAGTGTTTTAGTCGTTTCTTGATCCTTAAATTCGAAGGTTTGTTGTGACTGTTTAGACTCGCTGACTTCTTGCAACAGCTCTGGCGTGTTTGATGCCCATTTTCGAAGATTGAATCCTCCCGCTCTTAGAAGGTTGATCAAATCGGTTTGCATTTTCTTCGCTGATTCGAGATCATAGCAGCCGTGTAGAAGGTCGTCCATGTAAAAACTCTCTTCTACTACGCTAGCCGCTTCCGGGTAGTTGTGGCGTTCGTCCTTGGCTAGTTGTCTTAGCGTCATCATGGCCAACCAGGGCGCGGCCTTTGTGCCATATGTTGTGGTTGATAATGCATATTCACGTAGCGGTTGATGTTCATCGTCTCTCCAAATTATTTTTTGATATTTTTGGTCTTGTATGTTTACGCCGATCATTCTGAACATTTTCTCTATGTCTGCTACGTAGGCGACCTTATATTGTCTCCACTTGATGATAAGGGATAGCAAGTCGTGTTGTAAATTAGGGCCGCCATACATGATGTCGTTTAGACTTATTCCATTTGATGTTTTTGCAGATGCATTGAATACGACACGGCACGAAGACGTTGTCGAATCGGCACGTTGAATACAGTGATGCGGCAAAAAGCAATCTTGTGTTGAATTTCGATTGCCGTAGCTCTCATTTGTACATTCACGCATGTGGCCTAAATTGATGTATTCCCGAATGAATTTTTTGTACTCTGCTTCCATATTTGGATATTTTCGAAACCTGCTCTCGAGGTGCCTGAATTGGGCTATAGCAATATTTCTGGAGTATCCAAGAGCGTTTTCCATATCCGGCTTTAACGGTAGTCGAACGACATATCTTCCGTCTTCTTGGCGAAATGTAGTTTCACGGTAAAAATTTATGCAGTGCTGATCTTCTGATGATAAATTCGAAGGTTCATTGATGTCTTCTATGGCCCAGAAGCGCGTGATGTCCTCCATGTTGTTGACCGCAATATTGCATTGATGCGATTGGGCTGGCAGTGATGGTGATGGCACGTTTCCACAAAGAATGTACCCGAGTTTCGTTTTCTGTGCCACAGGGAGGTTTTCACTTTCATTGATAATGCCTTCTTGAATGATTTTGGCGTAAACGTCGGCTCCTAACAATAGATCAATAGGACGCCTGACATGAAATTCGGGGTCTGCCAGTGGAATTCTCTTTAAGTAAGACCAATCGGGCTTGGCAAATGTCTGGTTTGGTAGATAATTTATAAGTGTATTCATGATATACAGATCGGCGCCAAATTGAAAGTCAGATTTCAGTGATGAAGCTGTGATGTTGATAATGCCCTTGCATGTTACTCCTTTGGCGCCAATGCCATACACAATGTCCTTGCATCTTTGTCGGGGCAGTTGTAGAAGTTGGGCCGCGTTTTCTGAGATCAAGGACATTTGTGATCCGACATCTATGATGGCTCTCATGATATGATGACTTCCATCTGCCGCTTTTACTTTGATTAGGGCAGTCGCTAATAAAACATCCATAATTTTATTGCTCTCTTGCGTAATATTTGCGACATTTTTCCGTTTATTAAACGGGTCGGAAGTTTCTTGTTTCTGAGCGTAGGCATCGTGCACTAATGTATTGTGTTTTTCATGGCACGTGCGGCATCGACTCGTCGAAAAACAATCCTTATCGTAATGATTGTAAAGGCAATTCTTGCATAGATTAAACTTCGCAATAATGCTTCGCTTGCTTTCGGGTTTTGCACCTTGAAATGTTTCGCAATTAAATATTGCATGGTTCTTGTTACATACTGGACAATGATTCCTTTGATAATAGCTTGATTTAAAATCATTTGATTTATATGGCAACGACGATGATTCTTTTATGCCTCCAAATGATTTGTTGAAAGGCTTTCTTGATGCTTCAGGTTGTTGCACGTGTTTTGGGGTGTCCAGCTTGCGGCGACTGGCTTCAAATGATGTAAACTTCATCTCCAGAAATTTTAAAAATTCGTTTAAGATGGGCAAGTCACGTGGGTTCTTCAATGATTCAATATACTCCGTATGACTTTCCGCGTCCAACTTTTGTGACAAAATATGGACAATAAGCGGGTCCCATGACTTGATATCCACGCCGAGGTTTCTGATAGCATTTAGGCACTCATTGGTGGTGTCATGTAGACGTTTGATGTGTGTGTATGATTGTTGTTGCATTGATGGTAACGACAACAGATTATTAAGGTGGGCAGTGAAGATCAGTTTTGTATTATTGTACCTGTGGTTTAAGATTTCCCAACATGTTTCATAATTTTCGGAGCTAATGTTGAGATGTTGAATTAATTTTTCGGCTTCACCACGAACCTTGTTTTTCAAAAATTGCATCTTCTGTGCGTTTGACATAGAGCAGTTATGATGTATGGCTTCATTAAATAAATCTTTGAAGGAGACCCACTGCTGGTAATTCCCACTAAACGGCGGGATATCCATAACTGGAGTAGATTTTTCCCGATGAGTCATTGACCAAATTTTAGTGTTGATTGCTTTTTTGATGTCTTGGAATTTTTTCTCATATTTGCAGAACGTTTGATTATAGGTTTCGTCGTCTTCGAAAAGTTCACTGTCGATATCCCAGTGAAGTGCGTCAATAGTTGCCCAACGAGACTGAACTGATTTGAGTAAGTCGTCTAACTCCCATCTTTCATTGATGACTGAGAGGTCGATGTAATATATAGTGCGTGCAAAGGCTTTGAAGTTACTTTGTTGCTTTCTCATCTTTTCTGACAACTTCGCAGCATCCACGTTAGGTCTATCGGTGCTGTTGAAAATCGGTGGAATCGCGAACCCTGGATTGATTGGAGCTCGAGGGTTGGTCTTCTCTTGATTCTTCAGAGTCTCGGCCTTATGCGCACGCTCGTTATCTTGATGGAGGGTGCGGCTTGGCTCTCCGATCTGTATTCCATCGCGATCTAATGGCGCTTGATCTTCCTCGTTCTTAGCTTCTTCTTTTGTCTCGTGCCAACTAGGCATGGTTGATGACGAGGGGTTGCTTAAACGTTCTGTTGGCTTTGGTGATAACTGCCGTGGTCTAGGTGATAAAGACGCCTGCTTAGCATAGTTTAGATGATCTTCCAAAACTGTTCGAGCTGAGTCGTAAAAGGCTTTTGTTTTGGCATAACTCTCATTGGCAAAAAAAATGTATTCTTCATCCTTGCACTCCACTAATTTTTTATGATTATTTTGAAATTCTTGCCAAAATCCATCGAGGCCAATCAATTTGTTAGTGATATTAGACACAGTTCGACGACTTGGTCCATCCTCTTTGTAGTTTTCGTATAGTCTATTCATATTAGCCATAAGCTGGTTTTGTTCATTAAGAATAGTGTCCAATTCCTTGTCGGAACTCATCTTGATTTACTTAAAACTTTACGTACGTAAAATAACTGATAATATTGATGAAATTAATTGATAACGGTGTGGCCACTGATATTGATGCTTGACGTTGATATTTTTCCTTGGTTCACTGATTTTAAATTGATGAGAATAATTGCTGCAGCTGATGATTATGATACTTGAAGTTCGAGTTTCCTCTTACTTGATTTGATAGTAGTCTAGACGATGTTGATATCTTCGATGATGAACTGATGACGTTCCACACACTCTCTTCCGCACGGTGAGACCCGCTTGTGGGAGGCCGTGGTAAGAAGCTGAGCGGACAAAATCACTGTCACAGTCACTGATCCGGTTCGAAGGACCATATGATGTACGAGTCGTACACCAGAACTGATCTGATTGTTGATGGTTGATTGTAGATTTGATAGAAACACTGATGTCGGTGCATGAATTTATTGATAACCAAGGTATATGAGTACTAGCTAGGAGCACGTATAAACGTAGACTAAAATTATAATTCATAAGTAGCGCGATTGCAAATACAACAATTATTACCTGTTCATTATGTATTTAATGCTGACTGGTAAATGTGCAATGCTTGCATTGTACAAGAACCATTGAATTTTTCAACCAGTTACATCTTGCATGCCCTAGCCATCTACCGTAAAGATAAAATATAGGTTTCATTATATCCATCATACCAGCTGAAAGACGTCATTGCTGGACAAAAGCCTCCCCAAAGTTCTCCGCAACAATCGGACGCGCGCTTCATTCAACTGCTTCCCGTTAACCTAACCAGTTCGTTGGTCCACACGGTGCGTTTTCCGTTAGGCGGTTACCACTCGATACCCTTTCTTCCGAACAAAAATACAGGTTTATATGGCTTAAGCTTAAGTTCAACGCCAATGTATGCAAACGTATAATTTTGTACACCCATTGGGGTCCGAATCTCGTTTATGGGTTCTATTAGTCCAATTTACTGGTTCATTACGAAATTCCGTCCGTGATTAGGTGAAGGGAAACAAAAAGGTTCCATGTAGATTGTGTCTCCATTCCGAGGCCGTATGATTAAATAACAATGTGTATAAAAGTGGTGGATATGTGGCTAATGGTGTTGTTGAATCTGCTTCAAATATGATTGTTTGCATGTGGTACAGATCGAATGAATCAAGTTTTGTCATCGTATTTTGTTGGGAAAGCTCGTGTTCGTATTTCCAATTTCCAACTCAACTTTTTCACTGACGTTCATTGAGGGAGCAAGCTAAAACGAATTTTTCCGACTAAAGATGACCAAACATCTGTAAGCTCGATGAATTTTTTTTTGAAGATGTCGATGGATCCTATTTTTTGTTGGGATCAAACGTCTATACAGGAATAACTGCACTTTGAGTGCTCTAAAAGTCAGAAATGACTGTTAAAGATCGACATTCCTGCGGAGCGCTGAAAACGCTCTATACAAATGACTACGATACCGTGACGGTAACGTCATCGTCAGTAAAGGTCTTCGCGCATTATAACAACTCAACGGCGACTCGTTTCTATGCCAAATATTTAAATTTAAACCCTATGTCATATTTACTAGGTTTAATTTCAAAATATGATATTAGTAGTAGACGACGAGTGGACGACGCGTCGAAACCTTTAAGAGGCCTTATTCCTTTTAAAATTTATTTTTTTCATATTATGACAAACATATTGATAATTTCAACCAACTTTTTGAAGTGAATAATACTTTTCCCCGAGTTCTAGGTAGTAACATAGTTATTTCACGCTTTCATTGCGTACAGTCGAAAATAAGTTAAAAAAACTAATTTTCCGCGTGAATTTTGTCAATTTCGAGTAGTTTTTGAAACAAAAATTATCAATGAAAAATTCAAACTGTAGGTTTCAAATATATACCAATAAATCCCAATAGCCCTGTTCTAGAAAGTAACACCAATAGTATGTTAAGAAACATGTTTGATCATAGAGAAAAATGTCTAAACAATCAGCATTTTAAAAGGAATAAGGCCTCTTAAGGTACCAATGTTTATGTGTATGGAAAACAACTCATTTGCTATTTAGCCGCCGCGAAAAAGTACGTTTAAGTGGGTATCACACATTTGGTTGTCACACATTTTTTTATGGTGAATTTTGAGGATTACATATATCACATATATATTATATTTCAAACATAGCTATATTTTTTATTTATTTCATGATAGCGAGCTAAGTATTTTTATTTATATAATCACAGTATATTGTACATATAATTCAACATCATTCATGAATAAATTTCATCATACCTATTGTAGAATGTGCACTCAAGTACTTAACGGTGTAGGCAGGTTTTATAAGCCCGCTTCATTTTCTTGTATTTAAGAGAGCTGTTCGATCTCGGCTTGAAAAACCATCGATATTTCAAAATATCGATATTTTTTCAGAAAACTATCGGTATATAGAAATAATCCTTTTGCTTGAGCGAATCCACTTAGCTTTGTACCCGATGAACAATACTCATTAGGGCTTGTGCACAAATCACGTGAGGTTTTTTCGGCTACTTTTTGACCCCCCCCCTCCCCCCTGGTGATATTTGGTGAGGTTCTTTGCTAACCCCCCCCCCTCCCCCTCACTACCTCACGTGTATTTTTTTTCCGCCAAAATTTCGAAAAATAGACTCGCTATTTTGAAGTATTTAACAAGTGAAGATTTATTTTTTAACAAAACCGAGAAAAAATATCGATTTTTTCTTAGTTCGTTCACTATGGAAAAATACACGTGAGGTCTCCTTATACCCCCCCTCCCCCCACGTGATATTTCGTGATTTTTTCGTGACCCCCCCCTCCCCCTATTGAACCTCACGTGATTTGTGCACAAGCCCTTATCTGTATTGTTAGCTGTGGCCACAACTGCCACTTCAAAATGTAAGGCGTTATAAGTGCAAATTACTTTTACACTAAATTAGTCTTTAAGTCAAACGAAATAAGGTTTACTCTTAAACAAAGAGAACAGAGATGTTGGTCACTTCATTGTCATAAGCATCGATAGGAACTTCACTGCTCTTTCACTTACGAAGTGACCAACATCTGTGTTCTCTTTGTTTAAGAGTAAACCTTATTTCGTTTGACTTACATACTTAAAGACTAATTTAGTGTAAAAGTAATTTGCACTTATAACGCCTTACATTTCGAGGTGGCAGCTGTGGCCACAGTTAACAATACAGATAGTGAGTATTGTTCATCGGGTACAAAGCTAATGGGATTCGCTTAAGAAATGGGCTTCGAACTACGTGTGTCTCGCCATGTCTCGCTAACTCGTTATGCCGCTCGGATCTCTCGCTCAACTGCTTGCCGCGCCGCTGGTCGCACAAAGTCGTGGCGTCATTATTTTATTGAGGAAAATCGTCAGTCGCCTATAATCATAGAGGCGTCTCGTAGGTGCCCGCGGGCGCGAATATAACTTATGGAAGTGGCGTTTTGCTCGTTTTGTACCGGCTCGATAAAAAATATCGCTTCTCACTTAGTTATAAATGGTAGTTAATAGCAGTTATAATAAGTATTGATATAAAACTACGGAAAGTTATCTCTAATCTAGATAAAAAACTACCTGCGAACTGGTTTTATTAGTTGTTCGTGTAAAATATGACAGGATATAGTGACGTGATTGACCGTTTGGTAATTTGGATATAGTGACGTTACTGACCGATGCGTGCACACTGCTACGACTGCCGACGCGCGCCGATTTTACCCAAACAAAAGCGAAGGGTGGAGCCGCTTGGTGCGCGTCGGCGCGTAGGCTATTAGAACAAGAAGTGAGGCCTGTCTCACCGACCGCGTAGTGTACTGTCTTAACTTTTACAAAATGCCAGATTCCAAATCATTAACTAAGGAAGCACTTCGTAATATGTAGGTATCTATTTTCCTTAATAATTGTAAGGAAAATCGCCAGAATCGGCAATAATCGGCAGAGGTCGCCAGCGGGCGCCATAAGTTATGAAAATGGCCTTTTGCACGTTTTATACTTACCGACTATACTGGACCAAAAGGTATAGACTAGATAGGTAATAGTAAATTATCTTTGTACAAAGTATAAAATAAAATACAAACGGTTTTAGCCTTTTGATCTTCACAAACTGTATTTTGTTGATTATTTGTGTAAAATATGTCACATAATCATGATCGACCGTCACGTGTGAATGTGGAACGATAGGCTACGCTCGGCCGGTAGATTCACAATCTGACTGGAAAAAGTAGGTTACCTACTGAATAAATCCAAAAAATAATCCATACTAATTTGTAAATGTTGAATTATACAACATAGTGTAGTGATATATGAGTAACTAGCTGTGCCCCGCGGTGTTTCCCGCTCATCCCACGGGAACACTAAATTTATTCGGGATGAAAAGTATTCTATGTCCTTTCCCGGGTCTCAAACTATCTCCATACCAAATTTCATCTAAATCGGTTCAGCGGTTTAAGCGTGAAGAGGTAACAGACAGACAGACAGACAGACAGACAGACAGACAGACAGACACACTTTCGCATTTATAATATTAGTATGGATATCTGCTCAATATGTAATGATACAAAGAAAAAAAGCTAAAACAAAAAATACTTTTTGTAATACCTATGTGACTTCGAAGACGCTACGAAAATTTTATGATTTCTATTTTTAATCCAAAAGAAATTTTGAATTTAGAATCCTCGAAATTTAACAAAACAATAATTGTATGACAACCATGAACTTAAACGCACTTTTTCACGGTGAAAATGGCAAATAACTTATTTTCTCCATACAAATACTGGTAACCATTCCACCGATGACGTCATTATGTAGGTAGGCCATTGTATGGAGAGTTTTTAGTCCTCTGTAGGAATGTTGAACTTTAACGGTCATTTCTGTCTTTTAGAGCAGTCTAAGTGTAGGTAGTTATAATCATATTATAGACCCAATAAAAAAAAAAATTATTTATTTATTTATTTAAACTTTATTGCACAAAACAAAAGTCAGTACAAATGGCGGACTTAATGCCAAATGGCATTCTCTACCAGTCAACCATAGGGCCAAACAGAGATACTAGAAGTGGGTGCAAATTAGAAATCTATGGTACAGAGAGGATCTAGAGTACAAGTAAATACAAAATATTATTATATTACTGTTTATACAAAAATACATATACCTACATTTACACACTATAATATAATATATATACAAATATATACATAATATAATATATATAAATCCATACTAATATTATAAATGCGAAAGTGTGTCTGTCTGTCTGTCTGTCTGTCTGTTACCTCTTCACGCTTAAACCGCTGAACCGATTTAAATGAAATTTGGTATATAGATAGTTTAAGTCCCGGGGAAGGACTTAGGATACTTTTCATCCCGAATAAATGTTGTGTTCCCGTGAAAAACGGGATTAAACTTTGTATGGAGAGCAAATCATTGTAGTTGCAACAACTCCCTACATGTCATCGTTTTGACGTAAACTAATCTACCTACGATAGACCTTCACCAAACGCATACCAAACTATTCTTTGTAAAAAAACAATAAATTCTGATATGGGAACATGTATCCGCAAAATTCGATTAATCGCGTAATTTCAAGATACAAATACATAAAATTTTACAAATTGAAATCAATCACATTTGATTTGACAAACGTCACACACCCATCTGGCAAGACATGTCAAACCAGTGATTGCAGAAGGGCTACTCCGATGTTCAAAATTTGACTGTCGAATAGTGCCATCCCTCTCGATCTCCTGTCAAGGTATATTTGAGTGAATGGAATAGCACTATACGAAAGTAAAATTTCGAACATCGGAGTAGCTCTTCAGGTAGGTATCACGTTCCGATACGCACATCATCTGAAAATAGTGCCTACACTGAAAAAAATGTTAGGTTGAATTTAACAGATTCTGCGTAAATGTTACCAAAGTTTGCGGTTGATTTCGGTCCTATCACAAATTTTGGTTGATTTTACTAAACACCTTAAGTTGGTGTTTTACCAAATTTATTTGGTAGATTACACCTATATTTTGTACACTTTTTACCACAGTGATTTAGTAACATTTCTCACCAAACTAATTTAGTAAAATTTCTTACCAAATTACTTTAGTATATTTTTTACAAACGTAATTTAGTAAAATTTCTTACCAAATTACTTTAGTATATTTTTTTACAAACGTAATTTAGTAAAATTTCTTACTAAAGTACTTTAGTATAATTTTTACCAAAATACTTTAGTATTTTCTTTTACCAAAGTACTTTGGTAGGTTTTTAACGAAATTACTTTTGTAGATGTTTAACCAAAGTACTTTAGTAACCTTTTATAAAAGTACTTTAGTAAAAAAGTACAATATAGTTTGCTGCAATCTACCAAATAAATATTGCATATTTTACCCAACATACTTGTCTTTTTTACTAAATACATTTTGTATGTTCTACTGATGTTTTTTTGGTAAAAATTACCAAAGTTATTTTAATAGAAAATGCAAAGGTATTTAGTAAAATCTACAAACAAAATTTGGTAGATAGCACTTATTATATGGTAGAATGTATTAAATCAGTTTGATAGAGAAAACTAAACTTAACTCGTAAGTATAATCTATTTTATTTGGTAAACTCTAACAAACAAAATTTAGCAGTATTTACTAAACACGTTCAGTGTATTTTATCAGCGTTAGTTTGGTAATAATTACCAGATTTTATTTTTGTTACTACCAAAGGTTATTTGGTAATATCTACCAGATGTGTAATGTAGTTCTCATCAAAGTTACCTTAGTATAATCTATCAGATGTGTATCGTGCTTTTTATCAGAGATACTATTGTATTATCTACCAGTAGTGTATTGCAGTTCTCATCAAAGTTAGCTTAGTATAATCTATCAGATGTGTATCGTGCTTGTTATCAGAGATAATATTGTATTATCTATCAGTAGTGTATTGCAGATTTTATCAAATAAAATTAAGTATTATCTATCATGTGTGTTTTGTATGTTTTCCTAAATTTTGTTTGGTAATATCTAACAGATTTGTGCTGTAGTTATCACCAAACTGTAACTGGTAATATCTACCAATATTTTATCAGTGCTTGTTTTGCTGATTGTACCGGTCTTAGTTTAGTAAAACACACCAAATAAATAGTGTAAATTTTACTGGTGTTAGTTTGGTTAATTTATCAAACTAACACTAGTAAAATGTACACGACCTTAAAGGTATATATTACCAAACATTGATTTCCTGAATATTAATAGGGTGTAGTATCATTGAAAAAGCTAATCTGCAATCTTGCTGACATGGTATGAGAGTCAAATCATAGTATTGCAGTTTAGATTTTCAAATTACGTTTTACTTTCTTGGCCACACCCTAGAAATATAGTAGAAGAAAAAAAACCTTACATGAAATACAGGATCTGAAAAAAAAATGGTTATAAGACCGTTTGACAAACACTTCAAAAATATACAGGTTTATTGGTAGCTCAACATATTCCTTTTTACGGGGATATTATAGTAAAGCTCATAATTTGCAGTTAAAAAGATCATGTAAGCTATCCGAAACTCAGGAGTTTCTAGAATACGTCGAATTACCAGTAACCTTATTTAGTATAAGGGCTTAATAAAAAGGGTGGTTCCAGGAAAAATAAACAGATTTTTGGTACATATAATAAAATTTATTTTACTAATCATAACTACAATTAAATAATCACTAGATCACTTATTTTAAAATTATATCAGTATAGGATTCAAAACCTTTCTTATTTTAAAGAACACAAGGCTGCCAGGTGTCGGCCAGGATGCAGATAAGCCGTACCAGGGTGCCCGCATTCATGTCATGCACCCTGGAAACCCCACTGTCTCTATCTATTGAGGTACATTTTTTTTAAGTATGTACTAATTCCGTACATATTGGGTACATCAGCATTACGTCTTAATAAATCACAAAACAGACAGTGGGGTCTCCAGGGAGCATGACATTCCGCTATCGACATTAAACTCTATGTTTAAAAAAGAAATGCCGGTGGAAAAGCACCTTAAGTCTTATGATAGGTGTCCAAAAATTGAGGGCAGTTATCTACGGACTGCATTTCAACTGCGATCATACTACAAAATTGCAATGGAGAAGCAGTTGCCAAACTGTGCTACTAAGTAGCTAGTTCGTCTGTAACGGCCGTAAATTTTTGGACACCGTAAATCATTTATTAATCGTTTTTAGTATTTTCTCAGTCCTATATGGCTGGCTCTAACAAAATATATATATTATATCAAATACACTATAATGCAAAATGCTCTAAAAGGTAGCCAACTCCCTACAAGCAATTCTGCTATTAAAAATTTACTACACAAAACTGCCGTCCTAATAAAATACGCAGTAACTATGTATCAAGCTCACATAATATATAGCTATTGCGTTTTTCCTTAGGGCGGCTGAAAAGTGCCCTATTGCTCTATAGAAAGTGGCGCCTATATATACCAAAATTTATATGAACAACGGAGAAATGAAAGTCGTACAACAGCACAATTTTGTAACTGACTACAAAATTGCAATGGGGAAGGCGGCTGCCAAACTGTACTACAAGGTGGCTGGACACCGTGTATCATTCATTAATCGTATTTAGTATTTGCTCAGTCCTATATGGCTGGCTCTAACAAAATATATATATTATATCAAATACACTATAATGCAAAATGCTCTAAAAGGTAGCCAACTCCCTACAAGCAATTCTGCTATTAAAAATTTACTACACAAAACTGCCGTCCTAATTAAAATACGCAGTAACTATGTATCAAGCTCACATAATATATAGCTATTGCGTTTTTCCTTAGGGCGGCTGAAAAGTGCCCTATTGCTCTGTAGAAAGTGGCGCCTATATATACCAAAATTTATATGAACAACGGAGAAATGAAAGTCGTACAACAGCACAATTTTGTAACTGACTACAAAATTGCAATGGGGAAGGCGGCTGCCAAACTGTACTACAATGTGGCTGGACACCGTGTATCATTCATTAATCGTATTTAGTATTTGCTCAGTCCTATATGGCTGGCTCTAACAAAATATATATATTATATCAAATACACTATAATGCAAAATGCTCTAAAAGGTAGCCAACTCCCTACAAGCAATTCTGCTATTAAAAATTTACTACACAAAACTGCCGTCCTAATAAAATACGCAGTAACTATGTATCAAGCTCACATAATATATAGCTATTGCGTTTTTCCTTAGGGCGGCTGAAAAGTGCCCTATTGCTCTATAGAAAGTGGCGCCTATATACCAAAATTTAAATAAAAACGGAGAAATGAAAGAGCGTTTGAAAGTCGTACAACAGCAGTAACAGCACTATTTGGTAACGGTACATTAAATCTATTGAATAAATTATGTCAGTATATGCTTCAAAACTTTTCTTACTTTAAAGGACACAAGGCGACCAGGTTTTGGCCAGGATGAATTTTATTGAATAAAATCCAAGTGAAGGTCAGGTTACAGAATTGCAATGGGGAAGGCGGCTGCCAAACTGTACTACAATGTGGCTGGACACCGTGTATCATTCATTAATCGTATTTAGTATTTGCTCAGTCCTATATGGCTGGCTCTAACAAAATATATATATTATATCAAATACACTATAATGCAAAATGCTCTAAAAGGTAGCCAACTCCCTACAAGCAATTCTACTATTAAAAATTTACTACACAAAACTGCCGTCCTAATAAAATACGCAGTAACTATGTATCAAGCTCACATAATATATAGCTATTGCGTTTTTCCTTAGGGCGGCTGAAAAGTGCCCTATTGCTCTATAGAAAGTGGCGCCTATATACCAAAATTTAAATAAAAACGGAGAAATGAAAGAGCGTTTGAAAGTCGTACAACAGCAGTAACAGCACTATTTGGTAACGGTACATTAAATCTATTGAATAAATTATGTCAGTATATGCTTCAAAACTTTTCTTACTTTAAAGGACACAAGGCGACCAGGTTTTGGCCAGGATGAATTTTATTGAATAAAATCCAAGTGAAGGTCAGGTTACAGGAGCGATCAATTAAAACAGATTCTAACCCATCAAACTGAACAACATTTGTTAAACAACTTTTAAATATAACTCATTTATAATGTGGACCTGCAAAACAATATTTAATCAAAGAACCAATGTATCGCGGAACATTTGATATATTTTAGTAAAATGACAGTGGACAGCGTACATTGAAAAGTGTGCGTGTGGATTGAGTGAGCACCCTTCAAAAATGAAAAAAAAAATGTGCTGATCATTTAGTAAAAGTTCTAAAACAATTGTAAAACTAATTGATGAATTTGTAAAACGATAAATAAAAAGAATACATTCATTAACGTATGCTCACTCAGTTCTCACAAACAACCAACGAAATCTGTGAATGTGTTTATTTAACATATAATATTTATATACTAATTTTTAGTAAAAATTATGCTTAAGGTAGGTAATAATTTGTAGATCACCTGGTTACATATTTAAAGATTTACAAATTATTTCGTATGCTCACTCAATCCGCACACTTTCGAAAACCCGATTTCTGATGAAAATACTGCAGATTGAAACTTCTATATATGTATATAGTTTAGTAAAACTCATATGGGAATTTGTAAAATACAAAACAAACCGCTAACGAGGCAGATTTTTGGATAATACATGTTTGTAAGTGCTCACTCAGTCCACACATTATTCGTAAGTTAAAAATGTAAATATCTTAAGATTTGTAGTATCTAGGAAACTACAAAGTAGGTGATCTACAAATTATTACCTACCTTAAGCATAATTTTTACTAAAAATTAGGATATAAATTTTATATGTTAAATAAACACATTCACAGATTTCGTTGATCGTTTGTGAGAACTGAGTGAGCATACGTTAATGAATGTATTCTTTTTATTTATCGTTTTACAAATTCATCAATTAGTTTTACAATTGTTTTAGAACTTTTAATAAATGATCAGCAATTTTTTTTTTCATTTTTGAAGGGTGTTCACTCAATCCACACGCACACCATTGAAAATGCTATTTACTTTGTTTGAAATAATGAACATCTTAAAACAGTATTTAAAAAAAAAAGTTTCTAAACATATGTTGTTCAGTTTGACGAGTAAAATGTATTTTACTAAGAAAACTCGTGAGTCTCAGACATATTAAAATGCATATTCACGACCAGTCGCGACGGCAACTAATCGATCACTAACTGATCGTCGCTCCTGATGAAGAATCGTAACCGATTCGAAACATGTCGAGCGTATTTCGACTTAAACGACGTGAGTAAACCCGTTTCATATGCATTTTAATATGAGTAAAATGTATGTTTTAATTGTTTGCTCCTGTTACAGGACCCACCTTGTAAAGTGATTCATAACCATCTATTTATATTTACGCTACCTTTACATCAGGTAAGCGTACTTTAAGGCTATCTATGGAATGGCTTTACTATTATTTTTTTCTTCAACTGAAGCGAGACATTTGAAACAAACAAACATTTTGATTAAATTTAGCAAACAAATCACTTATTCCAAGTCAGAGATAAAGGATGAGACTCCCGAAAGCTTTTTGTCTAATTTTGTGTCAATGTTATAAAAATATTTTTGCAGAAATAGCCAAATGTGAACGGCTTCTGTGGGATATTCTGCGTCCAGGCAGTGAAAAGTTTTGAAACATACATCCAGCGCTTTCAAGAACGAGTCTATTTTATGAAGGATGTTATCATACGCAACATAAAAGTCCTTTAGGGCATCGATGGTTGGTCCGTAAAACAGTATTTAAAAAAAAAAGTTTCTGAACATATGTTGTTCAGTTTGACGAGTAAAATGTATTTTACTAAGAAAACTCGTGAGTCTCAGACATATTAAAATGCATATGAAACGGGTTTACTCACGTCGTTTAAGTCGAAATACGCTCGACATGTTTCGAATCGGTCACGATTCTTCATCAGGAGCGACGATAAGTTAGTGATCGATTAGTTGCCGTCGCGACTGGTCGTTGCTCCTGACGAAGAATCGCGACCGATTCGAAACATGTCGAGCGTATTTCGACTTAAATGACGTGAGTAAACCCGTTTCATATGCATTTTAATATGAGTAAAATGTATGTTTTAATTTTTTGCTCCTGTTACAGGACCCACCTTGTAAAGTGATTCATAACCATCTATTAATATTTACGCTACCTTTACATCAGGTTAGCGTACTTTAAGGCTATCTATGGAATGGCTTTACTATTATTTTTTTCATTTAATTTTAATAGTAACTCAATCGACAATAAGCTTCACCTGTGGCAATAACATGAACATTAGTGGGAGAAATAATTAAATTTTCTGGTTTCAACAGCTCCATGGAATCGTTTTCTCCTTCAATTGAATAAGCTTGAAAATGATCATTAAAACCAGAGCATTTTAATGATTTACATAGAAAATATAAACTCATAGAATATTTAGAACGAAAAATTTTTTCTAATTTGAAAAAATATATATCATTTTCATCAGTATTAACTATTATCATTCCTGGGTTATACTTTGTGCCCTTAAAACGTATCCATTGAAAATCACAAGATAAATCAATATCTTGATTAGAAGTATCGTTAATGCGAGAAATATCCAAACGCGACTCCCGTACAGTTACTTTTCCTAATTCCACTCGAGACTCTAATCCTTTTTTTACAAAAAGTCTGTTTGCAAATGCTAACTGTTCTTTCATTAGCAACGTTAGAGATATGTTTTTTCTAGAAGTTATGATATGGGCTGTGTTTTTCAATGTTTTGTGTTTAGCTTCAAATCTCATGCACCATAATTGCTTTAAGGGGCCCACCTGCTCAATTATATGCGGGTAGTGTAACATCAAATGGTGTTTCGGTTTCAATGTATCATTAAAAATATTAATGTAATTTTCATGATGTTCAGTAATTAAAGATTCTAATAATTTTACAGTCGGAGCATCTACAACAACACTACATAATATCATCTGAATTATTTTTAGTAAGATTATTAAAAATTGCCATACGGGATCGTCACTAGGAACTAAATCTCCAACTAGTAGAGGGAACAAATGTACAAACATCAACATTTCCGAAGCTGACATTTTAAACTTTCTACGAACTAAATGTTCTTGCTTGATGCAAACAGACGTATTGTTAAGCTCTGTAACTGAATAGTCAAATAATTTTAAGCGATTATTTAAAGTGACCAGGTCAAAACAGTGTAATATTTCAGTATAATACAAAATAATATGTGCTAAGTCGTAATGACACACTCCTTCAAAAATATCGTGCATAATATCAACACAACAGTTATCCACTACGTGAAAGCTAGGAATATCGTTAAAACAACAATATTCGCTTATTCCTGTTTCTGTTACATTATTTTGCTCAAGGTCATTTGCATAATTATCCTGATCTCTTAATAGTGCATTATCTGCTTTGGTTTGTTTTTTCATTATAGATTTGTGACTTTTACATATTCTACAGTAGTAATTGCTGCTGAAAGATTTAGAAAATCCGAGAATTGTGTTTAGTCCTAAATTGTCCCCTAATATCATCCCAAGTATAAAATAGATTTTCACTTTACCATTTTCAGTGTTTATATCTATACCTTCTTCCTCTAAATATGTTAATTCTTTAATGAGTTCGTAGAATGCCGAGTGATTACCGTATATCTTAAAAGAAGAGTTGTACAACATTGCAACAAACACATTATCCAGCAGTGAAAGATATTCCTGTGGCATAGTAGGAAATTGATAATATACAGCTGATATTGAATGTACACCGGCGTGGCTTCCTAAGGGATTATTACATTCGAAATCATCGAAATATATAAAAAAAGGACAACAGAGTTTGCTTTCTTTACTTGCAATTTTTTTTTGCCAAATTAAACTGTGAGCAAAATTTGGAAAATCAACTTCGTTAGGTTTTAATGTATTTGAAACTAATTTGTAAAACTTGGGTAATTCAAAAATTTTCTTGAACACTAAGCGAAGTGGTAATTTGGCCCCGGTACAGGATTTAGGTGCAAGCATTACTGAAGTGTTGACTGTATTCTCAGAAACATTTTCATTAATAATGTATTTTTCAGGAGCAATGTAGCAATTGATATCTGTAAAGTATTTTATAATTTGATATTCTGTGCGTATATTACCAAAAGGATTTGAAATCAGTTTATGTATATTATCTATTTCACTTTGACTGAACTCACTATAAATAGGCATTACATGTTTAAAAATATCACCAAGAACTTGGGTAATATGAACTTGAATATTTTCTAATATCTTAAGAGCAGTTTTTCGGTTAACCCCACCGTCACTGAATAATGAAAGCGCTAACGTAGCGGCAGATTTCTCTAACATACTATGGGCAGTATCCAAAGCGTTCTCACGACCAATGTTTAGAGGATGATATTCAAAGGATTCACAAGGATCTAACAAACTACACGTATCATGTATATTTTCACTTAAAACGGAATCATTTGTAGGGAGATTTCGATTAAAAATTGTTTGTGCATTCAAATGTTGGGAAATTAAGTGGCGTCTAAAAGACCGTACATTTTGATATTCGCGATCACATTGATACTGTTTACAGCGATATGTTGCGTTTGCACTTAAGTTATGATGATCTTTTAAATGTTCACAAAAATCTTTGTAATCTTCAACTGAAGCGAGACATTTGAAACAAACAAACATTTTGATTAAATTTAGCAAACAACTCACTTATTCCAAGTCAGAGATAAATGATGAGACTCCCGAAAGCTTTTTGTCTAATTTTGTGTCAATGTTATAAAAATATTTTTGCAGAAATAGCCAAATGTGAACGGCTTCTGTGGGATATTCTGCGTCCAGGCAGTGAAAAGTTTTGAAGCATACATCCAGTGCTTTCAAGAACGAGTCTATTTTATAAAGGATGTTATCATACGCAACATAAAAGTCCTTTAGGGCATCGATGGTTGGTCCGACAGCAACAATGATGGGTTGGCACCGTAGACCCTTAGCAATTTGGGCTTTTCGCCGATAGTCCAGCTGGGTGAGGATTTCGCTTTGGTTCTGGAAAATTAGAATGAATTGTTTACATTTAAACGTATTTTTTTTATAATACGTAGTCAGTGTTGACACTGAGAATTTATTATTGCTTTAGTATTGCAATGGGGAATGGATGAAAATTTTCAAAACTTTTTTTATAAATTGAAATAACCTTCCTTATTCTAAGAAAAAAATTACAGATTTTTCTGTAGCTTTAAATAATTTGAATTATTGAAAGTCGCGAGGCAATTGCCACGCGCGGCATTCGGCGCATGCCTCGGGCATTGGATGAAATTACGCTCACCGAATGCCGCGCGCGGCAAACCCGAGCCGTCTTGTTCGCCCATTTGACAGATAAAACAATATGGCGCCGCCGCACGCAATCAGCTTTTGATTTTTGACTTGTTGCTACGTTCATACAAAGAATTTTCCAAAAAAAAGCTAATTCAATATTTTTTTATCTTTAAAACAAACAAATAGCACATAATATTTAGTTACGGTTATTCCGTTTCGCGTAATACGTAAGTGTCGCACGCCATTTTGTTTTATCTGTTATAATTTGACCGAAGCAAACACGTGTACGTCCACACTGCGCGCGGCAAACGACCGAGGCACCTTTGAGCACGGACAAAAACCGACAGCGCGCGGCTCGGCCGCGGCAGCGCTCGGCCGAGGCAAAGCGTGCGGGCGCCGCGGGCGAGGCGCGTACACACAGAGCGCGCCGCCGCGCGCGGCAATTGCCGTGCGAGGCGGCTCGCCCAGTGTGGACGCGGCTATCGCCGTAAATATGGAAAGTAGTCAGCTCACAATAATGTTAAAAGTGAAACTAGACCTACCTTTGCATGAAGAATGAAACTGTTCATAGCTTCTTGAATGCTTGGCTTTATGGCTTTTTTTTTGCCAGCTGTATCTTGGCACTGTATTCTCACAGTTGGAACTATTTTAAATCCAATTGCCGCGCAATAACAGAAGTCTCTAACATCTGAAAAGTAAAAATGAAATACGTTATGATACATTTACGTTGACTTAATTAGTTCTAACGCTATAATTATACAATACGTGAAAAAAAAATTTGCCCGAATTACGTATGGCCAAATAGGTAGCATTTTTTTTATTCGTGAAAGTTTAGTCGATACGAGTATAGTAATGATAACCAACCTTCACTTGGATTTTCTTCAATTAATTTAATGTAGACAGAAGCAGCTTTAATCGTTTTCAAAATATTAAGCGCTTTCTCTAAAAATATGGGCCATTTTTTGAATAGACAGAGCTCTGATCCTTTAAACTTGGTTTCGAAATCCAGTTCAATCTGAAAAAAAAAAACGATTATGATGAGTATATATATATTTTTTTGATTGCGAATGGGTTTGCTCGTGGCCAGTATCTAGCCCTGGGTATCTTGTTCTTCATCACGTTTCAGCCAAAGTAAGAGTTCCGTACCTTCTTTAATATAACAGTCGTAAATGGAGTAGCATGCATCGAAATATTGCAAAGTCCACTATAAAATAAACGTACACTAAGTATGTACTCAACATACTGTTTTAGTGTCAGTTTACTTTATACTGGATATTGATATCTATAAGTTAAGAACTATTTTCTCATTCATTTCATTTAATTTCTAAAGTATATGCCCGGTAGTTTCGTAGATGACCCCAGGATGGTCAAATTGATCAATGATCCTTTACAATCAAATACACATTAAGGCTTCCCCACACAGTGGTTTTCATTAAGTTTGCAAGGAAATAAGATGGCAGATATGCTTCAGCAGATTTAGCCACTTTATTTCTACCTTATGCACGCTCGAAAACATTGCGTAATCAGGTACAAATTATGTCAAATATTGCTCACAAGATTTTAAACTAACATACAAATATACGGGGTAATTTAATAGAAAACTTGTAAAGCCCAATCCACAAAGCAAGCGGGCGCGGGACGGTTCGGGCCGATCTGCGCCCGCTCGCTGTGTGGATAGGGCTTAAAAAGGGTCACAACTTACCAACTTGTATCCGAAACTCAATTTATATGAGGGCCAATCGTTCACGACGTCATGTATGTTTGCATATTTTTCGGATTGTAGTTCCTTAAGGCGCAATTTGGATGTTTTCCTCCAATTCTCGATTACTTCGGGCACTGGCTCCTTGTTGTATTTCAGCCAAAGTTTTAACTCTTCATATTCTTCATTAGATACTGGTGTACTGGCAGCTGTGTCAGCCGGAACATCGTCGGTGCTCGCGTGGGCTCTCCTTTCGTTTATTATTACCCCACTCTTTCGTAGCAAACGTTTGTGATTGTTATATTTGTCAGCAAGTTTTCCCCTTGCCGGAATATATTTATTACTGCCAAACTTTTGGCTCGGAATGTAGTATGTCTCCTATGGAAAACAATTTTTTTGTAAAAATTATAAGGAACTAAGCATGAAAGTCAAGGAAATTAAAATAACCATTAAGTGTAGGTATTTGTCATGAATATCAACCTAACAATATGGAAATGATAGTTTTTAGGGTTCCGTATTCGTACCCAAAGGGTAAAACGGGACCCTATTACTATTAAGACTGCTGTCCGTCCCGTCCGTCTGTCACCAGCCTGTATCTCATGAACCGTGATAGTTAGACAGTTGAAATTTTCACAGATGATGTATTTCTGTTGCCGCTATAACAACAAATACTAAAAACCAGAATAAAGGGGCTCCCATACAACAAACGTGATTTTTTCGCTCGTTTTTGCTCGATAAATTTCACGATTCCGAATTTTTCTAAGTCAGAGCCCTTTAAAATGGTTGACCTTTGAACCCCAATATCTCGCGAAATATTGATCGGAGAGTATTAAAAGTGTAAATTATTAAACATGCTTATTTTGGCGTATTCTACATGATGCAACTAAAATATGCTCAAAAACGGCAAAAAAACCCAAGTCCCGGGCCCCCTTTGGTATAAGTAGTCTGACCACTACTGAGCCTAAAAATTGGGAAAAAAAAGCACTACACTACATTTCTTACACTACAAGGAGTAAATAAGTGATCATAATAAACTAACTACTGTAACTACATAGGTATTTCATTTCATTACAATTTAAAATCACAGTTTTAATTTCGATACCTTCACTTCAGTTGGGACTAACGTAACAATTTGTGCGGAAATATCTTGAAATTGTTGTTTTTTCATTTCACCATATTTTTTCATATGATATTCCACTACAGATTTTACCATGTAGTTGCGTGCCGCAGTGTCTAATTTACCATTTTTTTTTAAGGAAGCTAGACACATTTCTCCAGCACTATTGGTTTTTAAAATAATCTTTAAATCATCAGTCTAAACAAAAAGAAAATAGCATACATTAAAATGGAAACAGAATATTTGCATGCAGAATAATAATTTATTCAGAATGCGTGTTTAATAGACCTAAATGCCACCGTCGTCACTTATAGTCTCTTATAGTCACGATTACAAGGGCAGAGAATTAGAAACATTAAGTTTTCAAAAAGTATCTAAAAATAATTTATTTTTATATAGATTAATTTTTTAGATTTAATTTTTTAAACCCTCGATGTGACGTTTGGTTGAATGACGGATGTATGCGATATTACTTTGGTCTATATGGAATTGGAAAGGAGCATTAAAAAACCGGCCAAGAGCATGTCGGGCCACGCTCAGTGTAGGGTTCCGTAGTTGCCTATCCTCCACAAAAAGGTCGTAAACGCCAAAGTAACTGTAATTACTTATTACCTTCTGGAATTTATCGATTATACGCGCCGTTTGAGCAGAATGTTTTAATCCAGTATGGCACTTAACTAATATGTATGTGTAACGTTCGAAGTATAAGGACACCGCGCGGCACTTACGTCATTTTAAAGAAAATTAGGAAATTTTGCGATAACTCAAAAATGGCTCAACCGATTTTATTCAATATAGTTTTCGTTAAAAGTACCTATAAGGCCTCATATACATGAATTTTTCCATATTTTTATGACCCGTGGTTAAAAAGTTAGAGGGGTGGGGGACACTATTTTTTTTATTTCCGGAGCGAATAATTACAAAACTGCTGACTATCAAAAAATAATGTTTGAAGACCCCTATTATTTTTAAAAGACCTATTTAACGATACCCCACACACTAGGGTTGGAACGAAAAAAAAACCGGCCAAGTGCGAGTCGGACTCGCGCACCGAGGGTTCCGTACAAACACTTTCCATCCCTAAGTGGTTAAGTTAAGTTTGCACCTGGTATGTATAGCGCCCCATATAAATTAGGTGCAAAGTTAGGTATTAAAATATTAAAAAAAACTACTTGCTAGATCTCGTTCAAAACAATTTTCGTTGGTAGTTTTTATAGTAATGTACATCATATGTTTTTTTTAGATTTTTCATTTTCTTATTTTAAAAGTTAGAGGGGGAGGGGGACCAACTTTTTTCCACTGGAAGCGTCTGTCACGCAAATTATTCGGTTTAGAAAAAAATATATTTTAGAAACCTCGATATAATTTTTGAAGACCTATCCATAGATAACCCACACGTATGTGTTTGATGAAAAAAAAATTTTTGAGTTTCAGTTCTAAGCATGGGGTGCCCCCAATATTTATTATTATTTTTTTATTTTTGCATCAAAATCTTAATGCAGTTAACAGAATACATCTACCTACCAAGTTTCAACAGTATAGCCTATAGTTTCGGAAAAAAATGGCTGTGACTTACGGACGGACAGACGGACAGACAGACGGACAGACAGACATGACGAATCTATAAGGGTTCCGTTTTTTGCCATTTGGCTACGGAACCCTAAAAAAACTCACCCCCACTTTAGGTGTAGGGGAGGTACCCGAAAAAAGTTTCTTTTTTAGTTTTTATATTACCGTTTTTTCGGCGTGATACATACACATACTCGTACCAAATTTCAGCTTTCTAGTACTAATGATCACGGAGCTAAGCCGCGGACGGACAGACGGACAGACGGACATGGCGAAACTATAAGGGTTCCTAGTTGACTACGGAACCCTAAAAAGTATTCGTGATGACATTGACAGTTTTATTTTTAATTCTCCTTACCAATTCTATATAGAATAGACCAAAGTAATATCGCATACATCCGTCATTCAACCAATCGTCACAACGAGGGCTTAAAAAATTATATCTAAAAAAATTGTCGATATAAAATAGTTATTTGTTATACAAGGGGGGAAAGTTGTATTTTACCTGCGAGTGTTCAATTGAAACACGAGGTAGCGAAAGGATTCTATGACTGGTTCAAAAATTGAATCCCGAGCGTAGCGAGTGATTCAACACACGAGACGTAAAATAACTTTTCACCCGTGTACAACACAAAACTTTATAGGGGGAGGGGGTCATTTCCAAAATGACATCATATCTCGCATCTTTAAAAAGTGCTTCAATGAGTAAAAAAGTAAAAAGTAATGCTATGAAAAATTACCTACTTAACTAGAATCAATAAAAAATATAAAAAATTTAATAAATAAAAAATTGTTATAATAAATAAATAGCTAATCACATTGGCTGTACCATCACATACCTATTTGTTGCGAACACTAGAAGCGCGGCGCGGCGCGTTTCAAAAGGCGGCTTTCTTTGACATGTTCGTAGGCAATAGGTATTGTCTTAATTAAAATAATCCGGTCTGAGCGTGTTTATTCAAATAATTGACCGAGCTAGCGAAGCGTCTGCTTCAGCTTTGGTGTACAATCGTTGATACCAGTATGTTTGGATGTTAGGATATCCGGATTTCTGTTCTCGCATAGAGGTCGCTTTTCCTAACCGATTCACATGAAATTTTGTGAGTAGGTTTGATGAGTAAATATATATTTTTTCGCGAGTCACTCGAGTCAGTCAGTCGAGTTGAGAAATGCGACCTTTAGGCGAGAACAGAAATCCAAATATACCAACTATTTTTCATCCAAGCTGAAGCAGAGACGCTTCGCTCACTTCGTTCGCTCGGTCAATAAGTATAGTGCGATAGCGCGCGTTATAAAACAATGGCCGCTCGGTACGAGGCTTCCAAAGCAACTACTCGGTAGACGTGGGCGTTATTTCCCGTCACTAGTTACGCGACATGTAACCGAATCACTAGTTTCGCGTCAAATAACAAGTAGTGATTTTTGTAAATGCGTTATTTTATTATTACTGCTATCTGTGAGTCGAGTAATCGAGCGAGAGAGAGCTCACCTTCTGCACCGGCCACAGCCAGCCGAGTGAGCGAGATGTAGAACGCGCGCGTGCCGTCACCGTCCCGGCCAGCCGCGCGAGCGGGATGGTGATCGCGCGAATCGAGTTTTGCAAACAATCACAGTAGCAGAATAAAAATAACCAGTTACAAAAATCACTAGTTATGAAACAGCTGACGCGCGACCGAGTCACTGGTTTCGTTACGTTTCTTGAAAACGACGTAACGACCCACGTCTACTACTCGGCCGTCCGGGCGCGAGCGAGATAGATAGCGCTGACAGCGCTAGTTTGTGTAACGTGTTGATACCTGCCCGCGAGTCGCCCGCGGAGGAAAATCTGATACAACATTTTATAGCTGTATAAAATAGTTGAAATTGTCTTTGATATATTATGTCTTAGTATATAAGAAATTACAATGGCCTAACAAGGTATCATGTATATACCAACCTATGACTACCATACCATCTATTGTAATGATCATGATTCGCAATAAACAATATGAATATGAAATAACGCATGCTGTCAGGGAAAAATATAATATGGATACGTTTTGAAAACTTAATGTTCCCAATACTATGAAAATGTATGCCAACGTAAATCTATTCACATCAGACTATATTGGGTAGACAGAGAAGTACCAAGCTTAAATACACATAAAATTAAGGCAAAAGAACTTACATAAGATTTCTCTACCGTGGTCGGGAACTCATGACTGCTTGTGCTCGCCGTGGAACTGGGCGCAGAAAAATCGCTATCAATGCTTAGAGTTTCATCAGATTCTGTCGCCTGTAACAAGTAATTGTATATAAGGGACCATAACACTCACTACAAGTAATTTTTTAACAAAAACATAGACAAATCATTTCCATACTCTGTGAAATAAGAAAAAAATAATGAAAAATAATTACCCGAATAATATTTTGAAGTTTATTCAATCCTCGTTTGAATAAAATTCTTTCTTTTAAACTAGGAATCAGCTCTCTCATTTCTGTTTCCTGTATGTGTTCAAGCAATTTGAACGAAATCTGATTTACTAAAAAACAAGGAAAACATTACATCAGTCAACTACAAACTACAATACGATGTACCTATACGAGAAACGGTCGAGATTACAATTAGAAAGAAAATAAATTTATATTTAATAGGTCAACCAAACCAATTAGGTAAATTGGACTGAATTTCGTTTTGTAAATTAATCAAAGTAAAATAGCTAATTAGGTAGGTACCTAATATCTAGGCATGAGATTTCTATTCTTTTATCCTATAATTACTAAATTATTAACAAAAATAATAATTCTTATTAAGAATATAGGTCAAAACACTTACCTTCAAAATTTGTTATGGTTGATTCAGATAACCCCCAGTCCTTTAAATATTCGGCAACCCCGACATTTAAATCATCATCAAAATCACTGTCCATAATAGTTAGTTTCACACACTTTAAACACGAAAACGGCGCAAGCGCAAATTAAAGGAGAAACCTACACGACACCAGTTGACGCCTGGCGTTGCGGACAGAATAAACAAACAAAGAACGGCACGCAACGCACGACTCGCAGCCCTCGCAGGATTGGCTGGCGATATCCCACCACCACAACTGGTTATGACGAGTGCTCGCTTGGCTAGGGTTGTCAATACCGGACTTTATTATAAAGTATTGTACTTGAAAACTGTGAAAAGTAA